>CM060436.1:40121232-42701746 GCA_030545235.1 Helianthus tuberosus | reverse complement strand
AAAAACCGATCCAAAAAACAGAATTGCACAAGAAAGCGAAAAAACCAAAACAAAATTTATGGTTCAGTTACAGTTTTACATTTTTTTAAACCGAAAAAATCATTTTTAATGGTTGTTATATATTGGTTATAAGAATTATTAGTTTCAATCTTGAATGTTGAGTATTTATAATAATAACATTAACATGTTTATCTATCTTTGAAATGATTTATCCATTGCTTAAAAAATAACAAAATTTAAGATATAACTAAAATGATTTTCAAAGTATTATAAAAGAAAATGTCTTAATAAAAACTTTGGAGAAACATAAAAATAGATTAGAAGGTTAGGTTTATGTGAACAATATTAATTAACAATTAAAAAGGTTAGATACAATAACTTAAATGTAAACATCTAAGAAAGATTCTTGAATCTTGGATTATACTTTTTTTGAATCTTACGAAATTTTGTTCCAAAAACCGGAAAACTGAACCGTTGCTAAAACCGAAAAAACCGAAACCGAACAGTTTTCAATAACTGAAAACCAAAAATTTCAGTTGCGGTTTTAGTTTTACCATAAAACCGAACCGTTACTAGAACCAAAAAAAACCAAAACCGAACGGTTTTCAATAACCAAAAACCAAACATTTTGGTTGTGGTTTTGGTTTTACCATAAAACCGAGCCGTGCACACCCCTACTTAAGATAATCAAAAGATAATATAGCTTCTTCAACATAAACGTAAGAAAATCCAATTCTTGTAGACGTACTTTTGCCATTTTCACATATTACTCTATAATAGTATTACCTTAATCGCGAGCTTCTCTTCAATATATTTGCATGCTTCTCTCATTGCAAGCTGCGAACATAAAAACAAAAAAAAAGTATACATAACATGCCCATGAGCAAGAATTAACAAAACAATATTATATAGAAGACGAAGAATTGATTAACACTCACTCTGTATCCACTAATTACAGATGTTGGGTGAATCTTGTTTTTCACAAGATCATTTGCTCTCTGCAAAATTATCATAAGAATATATTAATAAAATTTTTACAACAGGGGTCGAATTCTTTTATGAAAAATAGTAAATACAAAGATGTATTTACTAGAATATGTATATTAATACCTTGAGTAATTCAGCTGCTACAATGACGACAGAAGTAGTGCCATCTCCTACTTCTCTATCTTGAAGCTCGGCCAGTTCAACAAGAACCTATATTATATAAATAACCATAAGTTGCAAAAAAAAATGACATATTGAACAGACAAATAGCAAGAAAATTAAAAAAAAAAACTACAAAAGACTAAAAAGATAAACTTTTTTTTTCTAACCTTGGCAGCTGGATGCTCAACGTCTAACATCTTGAGAATTGTAGCACCATCATTTGTGATGGTTACATCCCCAATGTCATCGACCAACATCTGAAACATGAGCTTACATTAGTTACACTCACAAGGTTTGATTTAATCGGAAAATAATAGAAGCATAAAAACAAAACAGAATAGAGAAGCAATTACAATTGCCAAAGTACTATAATGAGTTATAAGAAGCGAAACTGGATGCTATGTACAATACAAGAGAAAAAGGTTTATTGTCTCCTTTACTTCAACTTAATCCATCACTAATTCGTAAGCTAAAGGTTTACTGTTTCCCAAGGTTTAAAAAAAACGGAAACGAGTTTCGAGGCGTTTTCCCTTCGCCTCACAAGGCGTAAGTATCGAAGCGAGACGGAAGGCCGAGGCGGTATTAATAAATAGAGTAAATTGCGGTTTTGGTCCTTGTGGTTTATAGCCAATTGCTATATCTCACAAAATTTAAAAGTCTTGCAATTTTCATACAAAGGTTTCTAGTTTATTGCAGTTTTACTCCACTATACTAACTCCATCCACTTTCTAGTTAAAACCTGATCACATGAGAGGCATGTGATGGGCTAAATCGTAACAAAAAACAACTTTCTAACGTCATTTTTCTCCAGGATGTTGTATGCGATCTCCACCTAGGGTTTCCCAATGTCTGACCAAAATCTCCATTCTTCTTCTTCTTCTTCAAACAAAGTTATGTGGTTTTCTTTTTAAAACTCGTAATTGGGTTGTGTTATCGACCCTATATAGTATGTATTTTCAACACCTTTAAACTACCAGTTTTCACATATATCTTTTACTGGGATTTAGTTCTTGTTTCATGCATGTGTTATTATATAATCCACAGATGAGAATAGTACTAAAATTACAAGAGAGTAACTATTGACTACAAAATAATGTCTAGCTCTTTTGAAGCTTTGCGCTTGGCTCATTTGGAATATAAAAACTGTATAGTAATCACTTTGAATTTGAAACAATGAAAAAAGTATACAGTAACTTCCTTATTCAGAAAGGTTTATTTGTTTTATTAACAGGGGTAGACTGTGTATAATAATCAAACCAATACACCCCATAAATGATTATATTAATGTATGAATATAAACAGCAACGCGAAGAAAAATAAAAAGATGATTTGATATAAGATTCAGTTTATAAAAAAATGATTTGATATATGTAAAACACTTAAGACTGCTGCTGCTGAATCTGTTAACACACAACAGCGGCAGCATCAGTTTAACAAGTCGATTAACTATTTCATCCTTAAATCAAACGGCCATATCGGGTCATCATCTATCTACTCATACCCAATTGCATTTGGCATTTGTGAGTCCCACCAATATAAAGGTTCTTGAATTTATACGCAACACCAGTTTAACAACAGTTAACAACAGCATGTTTCAAACACTTAGACAACTCGCTTTTGACCCGATACGCAACGCACCATTTTAACAACTGGAATTTTCCAGTTTAACTGTTTCATCCATTTTTAAAGCAGATCAGTTACCTACACCAGTTTAACAGGTACAATGTTCCAGTTTAACAAATGGCGTGCAGCCGCTCCTGCTGCCGTTTGAAGAAGAAGAATGGAGATTTTGGTCAGATGTTGGGAAACCCTAGGTAAAGATTACATATCCTGGAGAAAAATGACGGCAGCAAGTTGTTTTTTGTTCTTTTCATTTCCTTCATTTAGATGGCTAGTTACGATTTAGCCCATCACATGCCTCTCATGTAATCAGGTTTTAACTAGAAGGGGTGGATGGAGTTAGTATTGTGGAGTGAAATTGCAATAAAATAGAATCCTTTGTATGAAAATTGCAAGACTTTTAGATTTTGTAAGATATAGCAATGAGCTATAAACCACAGAGACCAAAACCGCAATTTACTCTAATAAATAAATATAACATCAAAAAAAGAGTTTTCTCATCAAATTTCATTAGATTCAATAGTTAAAACATGAAAAAGATTCAACACATTTAAACAGATTATCATACACATTTAACAGCACATTCTGTACAGAATCAATAGCAGCAGCAATAATCGGAATCAGATTAAAACAAGAACGGCAAGAATAATCGGAATCAATAGCAGCAGCAATAATCGGAATCATTAACATCAGAATCAGATTAAAACAAGAACGGCAAGAATAATCGGAATCATTAACATCAGAATTAGATTAAAACAAGAACAGCAGCAATAATCGGAATCATTAACATCAGAATCAGATTAAAACAAGACCAGCAGCAATAATCGGAATCATTAACATCAGAATCAGATTAAAACAAGAACAGCAGTAATAATCGGAAGTTCGGAATCATTAACAGCAGCAAGTATTATTAACAGCAGAAAAAAACATTAACAGCAGCAATATTTATTCATGATTGATTAAACAAAGCATTGAGAATGAATTAACAATCATCAAAAGCAGCCATAACAGAATCAATTAACAGCAGCAAGTATCATTAAAATCAGCCATAAATCAATTAACAATCATCATCAATTATTAAGAATGATCGATTAAACAAAGCATTAAAGAAAACTTACCTGTATTGAAGATTGAAGAAGAATCACGATTTCAAGATTGAAGATGGGATTTTGTGTTTTTGGATGTAGATACTGATTAACCCTATAAAGATATTTAAAGAAACAAAAAAAAAGTCGCGCTAGTTTTATTATTGCCACCAATAAGTTTGGCAGTTCCACCTCGAAACGAAACGTGCGCCTCACATCACTGAGGTGTACGTATAATACGTGTCCTTGAGGCGCCGCCTCATATACGATTTTGCTCCGTTCCGCCTCGAGGCGCACCTCAGTACGGACGCCTCGGCCGTTTTTTTAAACATGCTGTTTCCTATGCACTGACTTTGTAGTCTGTAGCATAACATTTTATAAACGCAATAGCAACGACAAACGCTACTAAACCGCATTCACAAAACATACTCATACTTTGAAACATCTACAAGAGCTCAGCCTCATCAGTCAGTCGCATACTAAAACAGACGATTAAACTATAAAAATCCCGACCGAAACCACAAGATCACAGACTTGCCTGTCCTCAAACTTTATCACAAACTATTAACTATATATTCTACCAACAATTCATCATCTTTTAAACTTTGACAATGTCACCACCATCTACCACATAAAGCAGCAAACTTTATCCCTTAACTTTGGTAGGCAAATCACATATCTTGAGTTAGGGTTTGTAAAAACTTTGTGCATACTCAAATCTATCCAATTTTTACAGCACAAACATAATAGATCTACTACGGTATACAAAACCCTAAAAAACTAAATCTGTTTATATAACAACACAACAAATACCTTGTCGAGTCCAACGGGACCAAGTGAAGTCTTGACGATATTCGAAACAGATTGACAAGCAGTAACTGCACCAAAACATTAAGGATCAATTGAGTGAAGAAATTAGGGTTTTAAAAGATGAACACAAACACTTACTGTTTTGAGTGCGAACATCTTGACCAGATTGACGATCTCCGAGAATATCAAGCGGCTGTGAACCAAGCGCCATTGTTGATTGAGGGATGTGAAGCTTAAAATGATAGTTTTGGAAGAACCCTAATACTGTGAGTGTGTGTGTGAGCCCTTGATGTCGTCTGCTTGTTATGGAGGGAGGGTTTTCTAACTCCGGCTTATTTATTAACCGCCGATTGGGTTTTTGAACTGGGCCGAGTTGGACCGTTCCTTTAATAATCCCAGTTTTATTATTATTTAATTTGTCGCAACGCTTCAGGTATGTATTTCAGATAATCTAATAAGGAAACATTTTATTTGGTCAACTAAACAAAAAGTTGAAACCACAAAGAAAAAAAAAATGGCAAATGAGATAGTGGTGGAGTGGTTGGGAAAAAAGTTAGTATACCAAAAGCCTAACCTCGTTATCAGACGAATTGCCGACAGACAAATTGCCGGCGGTCTCAACGTCAAGTCCATAAGTTTTGGTGTGTAGCCCACTTTCCTCAGCCCAATATTTTTTTTCTATTTTTGTTCCAATCAAAGGCCCAAACTTAAAAGGATGGTCAACCAAATTAATTAATTTTTGATACAAGTTAATTTAATTGGATTTTCACTTGGTAGTATATTAAAAATATTACACATATCCACCCCAAAACAATCACCATGTATTTTCTTTTCAAAATTCTAAACCGGGCATCACTTGATTTGAAGACCTTGATCGTCATTTTTTATGGCATTTTTCGACTTCATTGTGAACTTTTTGGTTTAGGCTCGTTCTCGTTAGCAGACTTAATAGTAGTTTTAGCTCGCTTCTTTTGTCGTACTTGTTTGTCTTTAGTTTCTTTATCATCATGAATTCTTCTAAATCTCTCGGTTTTCCTCCACTATCACTTTGTAGTTACGAAACAAATAAAAACGATCAAAAGTAGACTTCGTTCCACCAATTCAAATGTGGTGCAAAATAATCGAATTTACGGATGATAAATGCTATCTGATAAAGTATTACAACACGTGCATAAAAGTACAAATATGTATTAAACAATTACATGATCCTCATTTATCTATTATATTTTAAACTTCAGCATAAAGCACTCATTCAGTTTTAATTATAACATAAAAACATTTTTTTAAGAGTAAATTACAAGTTTTGTCCTTTATGTTTGTCCCAAATTTCAGACGCTGTCCTTTACCTTTAAAATTGATGGGTTTTGTCCTTAATGTTGCAAAATCTTGCACGTTATGTCCTTTAGGCCAAACCCAGTTAGATTTTTTGGTTAAAACTGGTCATGTGCTTTGCACATGAGGGCATTTTTGTCATTTCATCTCATTAAGGACTATTGTGTAAAAGAACTGATGTTTAGGGACTATTGTGTAAGTATAAAAAAGATATTTAAAATAAAATATATAAATATAAACAGAAGTCTGCATTCTCTCTCTCTCACTCTACCTTCTTTCTTACTCACAAATTCATCATCAATTTAGCAGAAGATCGAGACGATTCTCGAAGACAGACTCGCTTCATCCAAACCGGATCGGCACCACCACAAATCCAAGAGGAAATCTGAAGACCTACCCGAATTCAATATCTCATCTGAATCTGATCACGGAAGCAGAGGCAGCGGTAGCGGTGAAGTGGTGACGGTGAGGGTGAACGACGGAATCCGGAGACGGCGGTCGGTGTAGTTCTGGTGTGGCGGAGGTACTAGTGGTGAGGTTTTGTTCAGATTCGAGGGAGGTTACGCGGCGAAGTTGTGGTTGTAGGTGGCGGGTATGCAGGTGACCGGAGCGAGGGGAGGTTGCAGGTCGACACCACCACAACCCTTCATCGTCTACAACCACCATCACCATCACCACCACCACCCTCTACCCTCTACAATCAGGTATCATCTCTAAATCAACTCAAAAACCTTAAAATCCACAAAATCAAAAATCCCCAAAATCCACAAAAACACAAACACACCTCCGGTCTTTCGATGATAATTGTAGTCCGGCCGGTAGGTGTGAACGGTGGTGGTCTCCGGTGGTTGTAAGTAGCGGCTGGTAGTTTTCTAGGGTTCCAATCCCGGTGGTGGTTGTTTCTGGTGGGTAATGGCGATTAGAGGTGGTGGAGTGTTTCTGGTGGGCGATGGCGATTAGAGGTGGTGGGGGATGTTATCCGGTGAAGGGTGACAATGAGGGTGGTGGTGGTGGGTGTTTGATTCAGTTCTATGTGTGTGTGGTGATAGAGTTTAGAGAGAGAGATAAGTTGGAGAGAGGGAGTTGTGTGGGGTGTTTGATTAATGATTTAATATATATATAAATAATAGTAATAATAATAGTATATTTTAATATGAATATTAAATATATAGGTAAAAAGACAAAAATACCCTTGGATGACCAGTTTTAACAAAAAAATCTAACTGAGTTTGGCCTAAAGGACATAACGTGCAAGATTTTGCAACATTAAGGACAAAACCCATCAATTTTAAAAGTAAATGACAGCGCCTGAAATTTGGGACAAACATAAAGGACAAAACTTGTAATTTACTCTTTTTTTTTAAATTATGAAAATAAACTTTTTTGAATGCGAACTCACAAACCCACCAAGTTGACTGATCTGACGTGTTTGGCGAAACACATTCACAAGTTCAACTGAAAACTGGTCAGAACTCGTTTAAACTAAGGAAAACAACGAATTTCATGTTAGCTTCAATTTTATCTGAAATTCACACTTGGTACTAATTTCATGTTTTTTTACCCCTGGTGTTACGTACAGAAAGCAAACATGACCCATTCTTTTGAGATTGACCGTTCACATCCCTCAACGTTCTAGTGTTTTTTTTTTTTATGATTAAATCTAAACATAACAATCCCTGTGCCTTACAACTGCTAATATTTCTTCTGATATTAGAATACAAAATATAACATGTTCAACATTAACAATAAGAACAAGCTCAGATTTCATGTTGCTAAGCATTAATCTTAAAGTATTTGCCTCGTACAATACGAATAACTTAAAAAAATTAATACTAAACTATAAATAGCCTCGTACAATATGAATAACTCTTTTTAAAGAAAAATTAATACTAAACTATAAATAGTTTGTAACTAATTCAACAACTTTACTTTACACGTACAATGAATAAATAATAATCAAACAACATATCGCAAACCACCTCCACTAGAAACATGTCAATGGAGATGGCTTCGTTTCTTAGTGGTAAAAAAACACACGTTTTATACATGGAAAAGAAGAACAATTAAAAGTCGTCTAAGTTTCTTTTTTCAATCTTGAATAGATAAAAAAGCCCATTTCTTGTTCAACATAAATTTTGGTTCTAGTGTGTTGCTAGATCATTTTACTTAATTTTATTAACATTATACCGGCGTCAAAAAGAATGAGAAAAAAAGCATTTTATTACCGGTCTAGTTTTCAAAACATAAATTGGAGCTCAAGTTAATAAAAAAATAAAAAAAAAAATTAAACTCACTTCCTCTAATGTCCATCGCCCGAACACCCATTTATTGAATATATCTATCTACATCTATAATCTATATCTATAATACTGTCGGAGGGCATATCACCTGGATATGGGGTGGCGAGTACCCGATTTCCCTATTGGAGACAGCTAGAATGTGGGAAGATTGTGTTAATCGGCTAGAGACTGTTCAGTTAAACAAGAAATCGGATCGATGGCTATGGAAACAAGATGAAAACCGAGAAGAATTCAGGGTGGGCAAATTACGTACAGAATTAGATGGGATTAGCATGCTTCCAGAAACACAGGTTCTTAGATGGCTTTGCTGGATACCGAAGAAAATAAACTGCTTTCTTTGGAGAGTGGTTCTGGAACGAGTTCCGACTAGAGATGCCCTGGTTATTAGGAACATACATATCCCTTCGGTTCTATGTGTGTTATGTAACTCAAGAAACGAATTGGTGGACCACTTATTGATCTCATGTCAATATAGTCAATTGGTTTGGTCAGCGATATCGTCATGGGTCAAAATACCCCTTTCAAGATACTTACTAAGCGTGGTGGGCTTATTTGAATACATTGAAGCACAAACTTCATCGCAAGACAAAAAGAAGGTGGTCTATCTAATCATCGTGGCGACATGTTGGACATTATGGCGTATTAGAAATAATGTGATTTTCAACGGCAAAACGACACACGTTTCGAGGGCGGTTGGTGACATTAAGGCACTTTCATTTCTTTGGGTTAAAGCACGAGCTGGAAAAACGGATCTAGATTGGAAAGAATGGGGCGAGTTTAGAAGTTTCAAATGATGTTTATGTATTAAGCTTTCTGTTACTTTTGTTTTGTTTTTGATGTACTGGTAACTATGCCTTAGCATCTTGCTATGGCTTGGTTGCTTTCTTTCTTATTTATAAAAATCGCCTCTTTTCAAAAAAAAAATATCTATAATACTTTATTAAGCAAATTGGATGATCGTAACTATTGTAATAAATTTATAAAAGTCAACACATTAAATCCCTTTACCTATGCACACATTCAAACATATGAGTGTGTATTTGAATATTATATTTCATCCTTGTGTTGATTTTAGTCTTCAAAATCAGTTGTGTGAACTGAATTCACGAATCTCGTTCTACGAATGTGGAAGGCACATATCAGATAACCACATTTGACTCGGTTAAGGTTGGATGGTAGATCGTACTGCTTAACTCATCATTGTCTATGAATCCATTCTCTAAACGTTGATCTATGTGCCAAGCATCGAAAGTCTTCCTTGTTTGTTGGTTTTCAGAGGAGTGTGCATAAATGTTGTAGTGCCAAACAAGGTCGGGTCTCATGGTTTTTTTTTTTTTTTTCCAGAGGTGTGTACCGAGCATAATGTCTACCATCTATTATATTGTTGTTTTTACGTGAAGTCTTTTTTATACTCAAATTCTCTTTGTAAAATCCGTCGTGTAGCGTGTGGCCAAAAAACATAAATACCTACGGCAAAGCGCATACATTATCACTATATTGTTTAAAATGTTTTAATCAATATTTAGTGTTATGATGTTTATTTGTCTTTATTAAAGCTTTTATGGATAGTTTAAGAGTAATTTCTGAATGGAATTTGTTGTTCAGTTTTTACGTTAAATAAATAGATTAAATGATGTTTATTTTTTTAATGCTCAACAAGATAACAAATAATTGTTGCGTAAGTATTCAGTAATGATAACTAAACTAGTGGGGAACCCGCGCGTTGCGGCGGAGTCGAGAATTCGGGACAAAACATAAGTCAAACCGTATCTAATATTGTTTGGTTGGTTACAGTATTGAAACGATAGTGATACTCATGTTTAATGAAAACAAAAGACAACCATCTAATGTAAATAAAAAATAGTAACAATAAACAGAGCACCATACGTCGAAGCTGGTGGATTCTGTTGGCATGATGTTGGTCGTTAATAGCATTACCGACTCCTTTAAGTATAATAGACTTGTGAACACCGCCAAGATTTCCTTGATAACCTATGTCTCCATTTTCACCAATAAAAACCACAACTTTTGACGGTTCACGAACTATTCGCTGAACATTTGGTTCGTTTACAGACCTAATCATATGCATACAACCGACTAATACAAGTGACTGAGATATATACATACACTAAGATATATCTATACACACTGATATAATAATATTACTGTTAACAACTTATACTAAAACCTCATATCTCATTCAGCATAAGTTAAACACTTCAACAACTCAAAATGTTCACCAAATTCAGCACAAATAGGTTTCATTCCATTTGGAATTCATTACAGACTCCAAACAAACAACTTCAAAACACGCGATTCACAAAATGCATAATTGACTTCCAAATTCAACTCAAATCCATTTCAATTATTACAGATTCTAAACAAATAACAACAAACTGATCACATGAACGATGCTCAATCGATCAATAAACTTCAAATCATTCATAAAATGCATAATTGAATTAAGAAACAAACAGATCGAAGAAGAACGCGAACGATGCTCAATGGCTTTAAAAAAATATTTTTAACCAACCCAACCCAACCCGACCCGAAACCCGTTTTGACTCGATCCAAAACAACCCCTTTTTATTTGACCCGTTTTGACCCGAACCTGTTTTGGGCCGATTTTGACCCATGACTTGACCGACCCAACCCGACCCATTTGCCAGGTCTAATTTGTTAATACAGATCAACACCGTTGTTGCAAATGAAGGCATCTAAATCGGAAGGGTTAGGCCATTTGAGATAAAAAAAACATGAATATAAAAATCCATCGTGTATATCAATTATACAACTACAAAGAATTTTGAATGCTAAAGGATATAAATGCAATGAATTACCATGCAATCTCTAGGGACGCATCATCAGCAGTTAAATAACCGATGAAGTAAAAAGATTTACAAATAAATGAACACAACTGTAAGTTTTTTCACATTTTGTGAATTATCCCCACTTCGAGCATGCAGCTGCATATAAAAAAACATATTACACATTGATTCTATGAAAAGGCAAAACAGAGGTCCAAGTTGAGTTGCCAGCCAAGTCACCCTGCCCCCCGCCCCATGCCAGGCTGAATACCCACGCCAAAGGGGTAACGCCATGCCAACGCCAACCCGGGGTGAAGCAGCTGGCGTTGAACGGCATCCCCGCCCCAACCAATGCCCCCACTCCCCGCAGCCTAACATGAACCAATTTAGGAAAATAGGGCAAAAATGTTACATCTAAGCTAGTGAAGTGCGAAAAGATATAAAAATACATACTTCTTAGTCGAAATTATCAATCTTGATGGGAACGATTTCGTCTGCAACCTTAAAGTACCCCACTAAACGTGCGGAAAACACCATTTGTTGTTCAAATGTGAATATAATGTTTTCGGCCTGCACACATATTATAGTAACCAACTTAGAGCACCCGTAGTGGGGCGTTTTCTTTAAAAAAATTTCGAAAATAACGCCGCAAAACGCCCCGGTCACCATTACAGGGGGCGTGACCGGGCGTTTTTTTTCAAAAAAAATCGCTTTGGCGTTTTTAAAATAACGCTGAAAGTTTGCGAGGATTGAGGAAAAGGACCGTTGGCAAACGGTCAAAAGTTGTTTTTTTTTTTTTTTAATTTAATAAATTACCCCACTATATATATCAACCCATTATTTATAAAAAACCCACTTTATCTCCTACTCTCTCCCACTTTTCTTCTATTTTTTATAAAAAAAACACCCACTTTCTCCTACATTTTTATACAATCATGCATCCATTTCGACCCCCTTTTGGTGTCCCCGCAAGACCCACGAACCCAAACACAACTCAACCGCAAAACCCGTATAACCTTCAAGACATGGACCCGAGCTTTTTAACGTACGCGGCTTACTTGAGTGGCGCCACTCCGTTTGTGCCTCCCACTTTCCCCTATGGTCAAGCCGGCGGGTCTCAACCCGAATCCGAACCCGATGTCGAAGTCGTGCCGGAGACGCAACCCGAACCGGTGCAAGAAACATCGAAACGCGGCAAAAGGTCGCATAAGAAGAAGGAAAAAGACGCACCACGGCGTACAAAAAATATCATTAAATGGACGAAGGAAGAGGAATTCACGTTGACTCGGGCGTGGGTCGACGTTTCGGAGGACGAAGAAACGGGTAACTCTTTTATTATTATTTTTTTTACTTATTTTTTACTTTTATTTTTAACATACAGCTTATTTGTTTATTTTTTTTTTAATTTGTAGCAAACTTTCAAACGGGTCCCGTTTTTTGGGATAGGGTTCGTGCACTCTTTTTTAGCACCTTTGGTGAAGGCGAACATCGGGACAAAGATTCCATTTCTAGCAAATGGACCGACATCAACAACAAGTGTCACGCGTTCCAAGAAGTTTACCAACGTAACTACGATAATCGCCCGAGCGGTGAAAGTGACGTCGGGGTTTTAACGAGGACTTTGGAGGAGTTCGAAAGGACGAAATGCCCTTTCACGTACTATAAGTGTTGGGAACTACTACGAAAAAGTCCAAAGTGGGCGCTAGTTAATCCAATGACGTCTAGTAGTAGACGTCGAGCTAAAAGGTCAAAAACATCATCCTCCGTTGACCCTTCAACTCCGACATCGGATGCCCGCAACGTCGATTTAAATGAGGTGGTGGACGTTGACGAGGAACTTCAAGAAGAGTTGAACCGACCACCCGGTAGAAGAAAGGATAAGCGAACCGGGAAAAAAACGGTCGAGTCGTCTTCCGATCTCGAGTTAAAGGATGATTTCGAGGAGATGAACCGTCGTCTCCAAGACATTCGCGACCTCGGCCACAAACGTTGGGAGATTATGCAAGAACGAGTGGCCGAAACCAAAAAGTTTAACGAGATGCAAGAGGCGAGACAAATGGAAAAGGACATTGAGTTTTTGTCCAAATCAATCGACCACCTCCAAGGCGACGCGTTGATCCTTGCGCAAATGCGTCGACAAAAAATTCGAGAAAAATATGGACTCTAGATCATATTTTTATATTCGTTTTTTTTTCTGTTTTTTTATATTCGGTTTTTTTTTCTGTTTTTTTTATTTTCGGTTTTTTTATTTTTCTGTTTTTTTTTTATTTTTCTGTTTTTTTAATTTCAAGTAGTGTAATTTTTTTTTAAATTAATGAACTTTTTTATGTTTTAAATTAAAAAAAATGATTGTGAAATGATTGAATGGGGGTTATTGGCATAATGCCCCACTACGCCACTTTTGCTATAATGCCCCATCGCTGACTAGGACGCCACATGTCGGATAATGCCCCATGGTGGGGGCATTATAACCCACTACCACTACACATGGTCTTAGGGGCTGTTTGGTAGCATCTGAATGACATTAAGAGGCTATCTCTTAATGAAATCATTTAAGAGTTTAACAAAGATAATGTAGAAGAATGTGACATGTGATGGTTTACCATTCAGATGTTACCTCTTATCCAGTCAGACATAAGGTTAACTCTTATTAATTCAGACATAAAGGCCACAAATGATTTCGTTAAGAGGCAGCCTCTGAATGGATTAAGAGGCTACCAAACAGGGCCTTACTTTTACCAGAAAATTAAATAAAAATAAAAAACAAAGACATTTTATATAGAGTAAACTGCCATTTTGGTCCCTGTGGTTTGGCCAGTTTTGCCACTTTAGTCCAAATCTCAAACTTATTACATCTAGGGCCCTGTGGTTTGCATTTTGTTGCCATTTTGGTCCAAAATCCAAAACCCCCCCTTTATGACTGTTGAAAGTTGTCTATTTTGTCCTTTAGTGCAGGGGTATTTTGGTTATTTTGCGTTTCATTTTACATTTTCTTAATTAACACCATCCCCAAATAAATCATTATCATCATCCCCAAACAACTGACTCTCTCTCTTCTCTCTCTAAATCATCATCATCAACAAAATGCAGACCTAAATCGAGCATCATAATCCTAAAAATGGATTATGGATCTGTGTTCAATCATCTAATAAAAACCCAGTCAGATCTCTTTCTCACACACAAACATCACAACTTTTTATCAAGATCCCTTCTCTCTAAACCCTCCTAAACATGGCCACCACCACCATCGATTGAGAAGAAGATAGGGCGGCTGGGAATCAACTGCTACTTTACCAGAGAAATTCCATAGAGAGAGAGAGCTGCGAGATGATGTTGGTGGTAGTTGTTCTTGAATCTGAGCAAAGGGGCGGCGGCGGAAGGGCGACAGGGGCGGCGGAGTTAGGGGCTTAGAAACGGGTAGATGTTGACGATAAATGGGGAACCGTTGGAATTTAGGAATGTAACGAGATCTGTCATGATTTGGGTGAGTTCAGGTCGGAATGCTCCTTGAGAAGGAAGAGAAGCTTCGTATGCATCAGCGTTGCAAGGGACAACTAGCTTTATTGTACCGGCTAGATTTGCTTTTGCGAGAGATTGTTGTAGATTTGTTATGGCTGGCAATACGTATGACTGGAATTGACCACTGTAGCTTGAGAGGAAGGGTTCATTTCCAACTGCAATGTACCTGGATCAAATTACAAGAATTAGAACCATTGATAAGCAATACTCAATGTCATCAATACGTATTTGAAGATAAAGAGTGTTATTGTTCAGAAATCGAATCGGATTCAAGTTACATTAGGTAATTTATCTTGTGTTTTTGGATTGGTTTTTGTTACTTGAATCTGGTGGTTACTTGAATCTGCATCTCTGGGTTTTGATGATGTTCCACACAAATCGGTTTTTGATTTTCTTGAAGATGATGTTCTTGATTTGCTGGATTTTCTGGGTTTTGATGATGATGTTTGATGATGTTCTTGAAGATACAGATCTGAGCCTCGTTTTTTCTTGAAGATGTTCTTGATTTTCTGGGTTTTGATGATGAACTTTGAAGATGTTCTTGATTTTCTGGGTTTTGTTGTTGTTGAAGAAGATGTTCTTGATTTTCTGGGTTTTGTTGTTGTTGTTGTTGAATTGCTTTAAATAAAACATAAATGACCAAAATACCCCTGCACTAAAGGACAAAATAGGCAGCTCTCAACAGTCAAAAAGGGGGTTTTTTGGATTTTGGACTAAAATGGCAACAAAATGCAAACCACAGGGCCCTGGATGTAATAAGTTTGAGATTTGGACTAAAGTGGCAAAACTGGCCAAACCACAGGGACCAAAATGGCAGTTTACTCTTTTATATATTTCTAACCTTATGAAAACCATGTTGCTCCCCTTCATAGTTCATACTCAACTAAAGCAACAGTGCTTGACAAATTTTTCTTGCTTGATCAGGAGGCACAACCTGTAACACAACATACATCGATTCATTATGATATATACAAGAACTACAAGATATAGATAAAAATTTTCCCACTTATAACTTATTCCATATTTTAGCAACCAGGGGTGTTCATGAGCGGGTTTTGACGGAAATTCTAGGCTGAATCACTTGCTACAAACGACACAAAAAACCTGCCGCGTTGGTTGGTTTGGGGTTGGGGTTGGGAGGGGGGGTCATTTCGGCAGTTGGAACCAACCTTTTTTATTATTTTCTTTTCAAAATCATTCGCTTGAATTAAAAAATTTAAAACTATAAAAAAAGCTCATGATGGTTATAACTGTGTATTCGAAAAATGAAAAAAAAAAACCATAAAAAATAATAAACGTTAAATTGTGACAACCCGCACAAAACCAGGTATCCGTACAACTTAATTAATGATTGATTACTGCTTAATTACTGTGCTTGATTGAAACTAGCTGATAAACTGCTACCTGCATACTGATACATGCACTTACTTGCATCATACTTTATTTGCTGTCACACTATATTTTGCTTATTGCACCTTCGTGACAAACTTGATGCACTAAACGCACAGTAGCACAATACACGGATACACAGTGGACATGCTGATATAACCAGCATCAGGCAGATACTGCCTCAAGGCCTGTTAAGAGCCTCATATATTTTGTCTACACTGGTAGTGAGTGTAGGATATAAGGGTTGTGTTACCGCGTCTCTAGGGATAAGATACACTGATTCGGATGTGCCTAAAACGTACTTTAAGTACCAAACACAGCACTTTAAATAATTTAACCAGCTTCTAGCTGACTAGTAAAGTGCCAAAAATGAGAAAATATTACTAGACACTTTCTAAAGTGTCGGGAAAACAAATTGTGTCACTAAAGATGTAATAACGACACTTTAAAGTCTTTTGTAACACTTTAACGGATTACTATCCAACCGAACACCCGGACTTTACCCGGAACATGAAAACTTTACTATTTTTATTATCACTCTTTTTCTGAGCCAGTTAGGGTCCCTGATTACCCTAACACCCGCCATAACATGTTGCACGTAACTAACGGAGTTTATACCTAAACTAACTTATTTAACTAAACTAAATACCCTAACCCCCTAATTAAAATCGAACAAGAAGTCCCTCCCCCCCCAACCGATCGGTTATCTAGGGAACATCACATGGTACTTGAAATCTTGATGAGTCCAAGGTTGTATAATATCTACCCTACATGTTGACCAATGGACTATGACACATGAATTATCCATAAATACCCACTAACCTATTAAGGATTATTATCCACTAAAAACCACAACACAAACCAACTCTTTTTCTCTCTTGTGGCTCACGGCCGAGACCCACACACCCACACATCACACTTTCAATTTTTGATTCCATTATTCCAAGGTCATACAAGTTCTAAGGGTCACGTTTTAGAAGCTTTGGTGCAAGCGGAACACGAAGGACCTCAATCGTTATCTTTTATCCACACATTTTTCGTCAAAGATCTTCCCTAGCCTTGAGCTAGAGGTATAACCTTTAAAACTCGTTTTTATACTTATCTAAAGTGGTTAAAAGAAGTTTCGTTGGATAAATATCGTTAACACGCGTTTTAGATCTTTAAAGTCCACTAAAATCGTAAAAATAGAGGTTAATAGCATATAACTTGTGTAAAAGTCGTAGGACTTGAAATTTGTGCTTATTGTGACCCGATCTATAATGTGGTAGCTCAAAACTTCGTTTAACCCGACTTTGTAAAATCACGTATCTTCACATAAGCTTGTTTTTTAAAGATACAAGGGTTAAAGGTGAACACTACCACATTTTAGAGACATGAACTTGTAAAGAATTATTTTACTTGTGTAAAAGTATTTTAACCGGTAAAATGGTATTTAAAACTAGCGGATCTACGTATCCGCAAGTGGTATTTTTGAAAGACCACACTTTAAAGAAATCATGTTATTCTAAAAGATGGATCTTGCACTAATAAATGTGATTTTATAAACCACAAGTGTGTAGACACTTGTGAAATGGAAAGATCCGACAAATAACTATTTTTGAGAAAAATAACTAGAAGTTGTAAAGTCGGACTTCTCTAAAAACGAGGTTTTTACAAGATTGAAAGTACTTTATATAAAGATCTACGTATGCAAATGGGATTTATAATATAGATTCGGAAAAACTACAAGTTCATGCGCTTATGCAAATATACATACATGTTGACTAGTTTGATGTGTCGGAAATTGTTTGATTGAATAAAGAAGTTGATTGAGTTGATTTGTTAAAAGAAAATGATACGCTTGAAAGCGTGGCCACCTCCAGTTACAGAGGAAACTCTGGCGAAATTTTCTGAAAACCTAACACTTAGACTTTTTACACAACAAGTGTTAGAACTATTTTTGGGCATACTTTCAAAACATAAATTTCGCCAGCACTATATTTTACTAAACATTCGGAGGTGGAATTTTCACAAAGATTAACGTGATAAAGATATTTGTCACAACACTGTTCATGGTTATTTTGTGAAATACATAAATATTATTTTAGAGTAAAAATAATGTTTACAAGCGTTAATGATTCCAAAACTTTGCGAACGCTTTCACAGACACATAAGTTACACCGGTAATTACATTACCACAAGATTGATAAAACGTAACTTACGCACATGTATTGTATCCCCCATCCTTGGGAAGGAAAATAACTATCAAGCATATACAAAATGTAACACGAAATAGTTGTCTAACTATTTCCCGCAAACATAAACTGTAAAGCTAAAGCACGGCCGTCCGTCTAATAGAATTAGCACTTGTAGGTCGTTGCACAGATTACTGCTTCAGAGACGCTTGATAGAGTTTACGCATCCACTGTGAGTTCATGTCCCCCTTTTCTCTAATTGTTTTCAGTTTACTTAACTGCGGGGGTGAAATACATGTTACTTTGTTTACAAGTACTATTATACACGGTATGATTTACGTAAGGAGGTTTAGATCATGTGAATGGATAGTTAGAACCCCGAGGGACTCGAGCGGTAGATCTATTTGGGTGTAGCGAGCCCAGCTCTAGGCCAAACGGACCTCTCTGAGGCTAACCACAACGGACCTGGAGTGACTTGGTCGCCAACGCAAAAATCGGCTAGGGTTGTGTCTTACTATTTGCATTTCACGACATGCTAATGGCCTTGCAAACCATTGGTGATCACAAGTCCTCTTACACTGCTACATACCAGGAAACTTTTATACTTACAAGTGTTTTACTTACTCACTTGCACATGAACTCGCTCAACATTATTGTTGATTTTTCAACTCACATGTATTTCAGGAAATTAAACGGATTCTGGCACGGTATGAACGTTTTCCGCTGCAATCTTCATGAAGTCATCAAGGATTAGGGGTTGTGTTCTCTTACCTGGACAAGACACAATCCTTAACCCTCGTTTATGTTTGTTATAAGTTGTAATGTTTACTAAACATGGATATGGTCTTATGTTTAAAACAATGGTATTGTATGTCGATTTCTAAAACTTAATGATGACTTGCATGGTTTTAAATTCATATAGCTTTGTTATGATTACGCTATGGTATTAAGAAGTCACACCAAAATTAACCACGCTTCCGCAAAGCCAGGGTGTGACAGCTTGGTATCAGAGCTCTGATCATAGCGAACTAGGATTCATTCTCGAGTCTAGACTATGATCACTAGGGCTCTCACGAAAACATTTTTACTGCATACCACTTAAGTCCAGATCCAAAACTTTTTACAAACAAATGTTGAGCACATTTTATTCATTATTTTAGGCCCAGTCGGGAGGCTGAGGCTTGGTCTAGTGGGACTAGGAGTGTTGGTCTAGTGGGACTAGGAGTGTTGACTAGTGGGACTAGGAGTGTTGGTCTAGTGGGACTAGGAGTGTTGATCTAGTGGGACTAGAAGTATTGACTAGTGGGACTAGAAGTGTTGACTAGTGGGACTAGAAGTGTTGACTAGTGGGACTAGGAGTGTTGGCTAGTGGGACTAGAAGTGTGGACTAGTGGGACTAGGAATGTTGGCTAGTGGGACTAGGAGGATAATTTGAATGCTTACTTGGTGATTTATGTGATTATCTGATTATGTGATTGACAGTTTGTGCATACTTATGTTTGTGATACAGATACATGGACTCGTCAGATTCAGGTGGTTCAGGCACCACCGGACCCAGACCCATAGTGTCGGATGATTTAGAGTCCTCGGAGCACGAGGTGTACACGTCAGACTTTACCAGTACAGACGATGACGACTTCCAGCCATTCGCCCTACCTGATGGCGACGATGAGCTCCCTGTTGATATTCCGGCCGGGGATTTGCCACTAGCGGTGATCCCTGCTCCCATACCCCTCGCTTCTTACCCTGTTCAGGAGGTACCATTCGACGACGACGAGGACGACGTCGACTTGTTTGAGGAGGAGCCTATGGAGGACGTTCAGGGCGAGGCCCTACCTGCTGTTGCCCCTCTACTGATTGCAGATGCTCCGGCTGCGGAGGCACCTGCACATTCCCCAGCCCAGGACTCCTCTGAGTCTGTGGCTTCTGCACCCACACATACTCTTAGTGTGCAGCACTATTCCCATGAGTCTGATTCTGACCAGGCTCTTTCTGTTGCTCCCCTACCTGGATTAGTCTTTGATCATGACGACGAGGGGGATTCAGACCCTATGTTTCCCCCAGACTATGAGCCGGACCGTGATTTGGAGTTTGTCCCTATGGACGAGATGATGGAGGATCCTGCTGATCCTATTGATCCTTTTGACCCGATCGATCCTGACTTTGGCTTTGATATGGCATTTGATGACTTGGAGCCTGCCTTTGCCCCTGAGCAGGCAGCTGCTCTTGATCTGTTACCAGAGCATGACCCTATGCATGCTGATGTACCTCTTGAGCCTATTGCTGTTGATCACCACCTAGGTATTCCTTTGATTGCAGACGATCATGTCCCTGTTGATCCCATTGATCCTCTACCACTTGTTGCTGTACCTGTTGACCCACCATTTGAGCATTTGGCACCTGTTGTAGCCCCTTTTCTTGATCCCGTTCCCATAGAGCCCGGACATGCACCGTTCGCGGCACATATGGACCCACCGGACGAGCCGGCACAGCACGGGTGGATCCCGGCTGATGAGGACGTCCCACCACTACCCCCACAGATTCCAGACGCTAGACACGCTGACTTTTCGTTTCAGGTTCCCACGTACATACCTCCAGCGGGGCCTGGAGAGGGCTCTTCAGCCCACCCATCAGGGCATGTACCGATGTCCATGCCTTTCTTGCCACAGATGCCTTTTGTTTCACCTACTACAGCTCCTTTTGGTGTAGCACCCTTTGATCCCACACGCGAGCCACTGCTTTGGTCTCCGTTTTCCCCTATGCCACCCACTGATCCATACCACAGGTTCCATGTGGGCCACACCATTGAGGATGTACTGATGTCATTTGTTTACCAGCATGAGTCGCACGAGCAGCGACTACAGGAGCTCGAGAGAGCTCGGCCATGTCAGTGCCATGGTCCGGCACCCTCTCCGTTGCAGCCGTTTCGATCATTACCCCCTGACTATGTTGCTCGTCTTACTACTTTGGAGCAGCAGATTGCTTCCATTATTCGCACACAGCAGGCGATGGAGGCAGATTGGCTAGAGTTGCGCCGTTTGTTTTATACCCGTTTTCCTCCTCCACCACCATCTGCTTGAGCTCATCGGTGCCACTAGGGTAGGCGAGGTGAGAAGTCGGCGATTGCTTTTACTTGCACAGCATTTTGGGGAGACTACATTATGATTTGACTTTTGTTATATACTTGATGTTGTATTGATACTGATGTAGCTTTTGACAGGGGTGATGTAGCCCCAGTGATTGATGATTGTATGTATACACTTACGACGTGGTCTCATTCATGTGGCAATCGCAGTTTTCTCACCATATTTTGATTCACTTGATTACTTGTTTATATTTTATGACATGGGATGTTGTGTGATTGATATTTGTGATGTGTGATAACATGAGATGTTATGTGATTATACTATTACTACCGTTATATACGTACACTATATTACGAACTGATTTACGTAGTATAACATCAGAGCCTTCTATGGCCTAACCAACTTAAACCATCTTTTAGAAAGATGCCGCCAAAACGCCCTACGCCCATGCCAATGCCTACAAACGAGGCAGAGTTACAACAAGTCATTGCTGCTGCCATAGCGCAGTACGCAGCTTCTCAGCCAGGAGGGAGCGGAAGTGTTAACCAAGGCAATAACAATCCACCTCACGGTAATACCACGCCATTCGAACCTATCATGAACTAGTTGGAGATTTTAGCGATGATGCTAATGCCAAACACATGTTTTAACATACGTGCAGGATGCACCTACAAGCAGTTCTTAGACTGCAAACCAGTTAACTTCAATGGCACAGGAGGTGCAGTTGCCTTCACCCGCTGGGCTGAGAAAACCGATTCCGTCTTACGCATGAGCAAGTGTGCAGAGAATCAGCAAGTCACATACATTTCAGGGCTGTTTCTAGATGGAGCCCTGTCATGGTGGAACCTACAAGTACAAACCCTAGGCGAAGCTGCCGCCTACGCCCTGACTTGGGCCGAATTGAAAGAACTGATGCGCAAGAAGTACTGTTCACGCGCAGAAATCCAAAGGTTAGAGACTGAATTTTGGCACTTAAAGATGGACGGTCCAAAGATTGCGGAATATGTCCAGAGGTTTCACGACTTATCTCAAGTGGTTCCTTACATGGTTACGCCTGAATACAAACGAATCGAGCGCTTCATTTGGGGTTTGGCTCCCCAAATAATAAGTATGGTAACCTCCTCCAAACCAGCGACTATCACTGAAGCCATTGATTTGAGCGTGGCTCTCACAGAAGAGGCGATTCGTCTGAACAAGTTTGGTGATGTCAAGGCAAAGGAGAAAGAGACTCATGTTGAGTCGTCAGGAAGTAACAAAAGAAAGTTTTCGAACTTCAAACAAAGTGTTAGCGGTGATGGTAAGAGAGGAGCACCAAACACGCCAGCTCAGGATACGACTGGCAGTGGAAGGAAAGGAAGGGGATATATGGGCACCCAGCCCAAGTGTAATGCCTGCCAGCGTCACCATTCTGGTTATTGTGCGCTAAAAACATGTGAAGCATGTGGGAAACGTGGTCACTCTAAGGATACCTGTTGGGTTGGTACTGGCCGGGGAGGCCAGGGAGGATATGGTAATAGGAATAACAACCGGGGAGGTTTTGGAGGTCGCCAGCAGGGGAAATATTCGAAACAACAATGCCACCCAAGCCGGAAATGCTAACCAGAACAACCCGCCAGTTATGGATGGTGCGGGAAGTGGTAAAAGACTTGGATGCTTCAATTGCGGTGATGTTGGGCATTTTAAGAAAGATTGCCCAGAACTGAATCAAGCCCGTGGAAGGGTGTTCCAGATCGGTGCACGGGAAGCGCGCCAGGATCCCAACGTTGTCACTGGTACGTTCCCTGTAAATCAACGCTATGCATCTGTTTTATTTGATACTGGTGCCGACTATAGCTTCATATCGTTAGAATTTAAGGATATGCTTGGTTTAGCCACTAATAAGTTAGATATTCCGTATTCGATTGAATTGGCTAATGGGAAATTAGTTGAAGCAAATGAAGTTATCAGAGGTTGCGTGATTGAGTTAGGAGAACATGAGTTTTCTTTGGATCTACTACCAGTCCAATTGGGAAGTTTCGACGTGGTAGTAGGAATGGATTGGTTATCGGGCAACAAAGCTGAGATAGTTTGCCACGAAAAAGTGATTCGTATCCCAACTGATGATGGTGAGACCATTGTTGTACAGGGAGAGAAGCGTGACACGCCGCTAAAAATTATCAGCTGCTTGAAGGCAAGGAAGTGTTTACAGAAAGGATGTGTCGCTTTTCTGGCACACATCGTGGATAAGAAGGCTGCCGAACCAAGGATCGAAGACATCCCTGTCGTAAGGGAGTATCCAGAAGTCTTTCCAGAAGACTTACCCGGACTGCCACCTCAGAGACAAGTCGAGTTTCACATCGACTTAGTTCCAGGCGCCGCGCCTGTAGCTAAGGCACCTTACAGACTTGCTCCATCTGAGATGCAGGAACTGTCAACACAACTTCAAGAGTTGTTAGACAAGGGTTTTATCCGACCAAGCTTCTCACCTTGGGGAGCTCCAGTCCTGTTTGTTAAGAAGAAGGACGGTAGTTTTCGGATGTGTATTGACTACAGAGAACTGAACAAGCTGACGATCAAGAACAGGTATCCTCTGCCAAGGATTGACGATCTGTTCGACCAACTTCAAGGCTCAAGTTGTTACTCTAAGATCGATCTTCGATCTGGATACCATCAACTAAGGATACAGGAAGAAAGTATCCCAAAGACGGCTTTCAGAACTCGCTATGGGCATTATGAGTTCCTGGTTATGCCGTTTGGTTTGACAAACGCACCTGCAGTTTTCATGGATTTGATGAATAGAGTTTGCAAACCATACCTCGACAAGTTCGTGATTGTATTCATCGACGACATCCTGATTTACTCAAAGACGAAGGCTGAACACGAACAACATCTTAGAGCTATATTGGAGCTGCTAAAGAAGGAACAGCTGTACGCCAAATTCTCTAAGTGCGAGTTTTGGCTACGCGAAGTCCAGTTTCTTGGACATGTGGTTAATGGGGAAGGAATTCATGTTGATCCCACAAAGATCGAGGCTATCAAGAATTGGGAAACGCCTACAACGCCAACCGAGATTCGACAATTCTTGGGTTTGGCTGGCTACTATCGGAGGTTCATCGAGGATTTTTCCAAGATCGCTCAACCGTTGACGCTCCTGACCCAGAAGGATAAGACGTTTGATTGGGGAATCAAACAGGATGAAGCATTCCAGATATTGAAAGATAAGCTCTGCAACGCGCCAATCTTAGCTCTACCGGAAGGTACCGACGATTTTGTAGTATACTGCGACGCATCGCGTCAGGGATTGGGTTGTGTGTTGATGCAACGCCAAAAGGTCATTGCTTACGCATCACGCCAACTGAAAGTGCACGAGAAGAACTATACCACGCACGATTTAGAACTTGGCGCCGTGGTATTTGCCTTAAAGATCTGGAGACACTACCTGTATGGTACGAAATGCACAATATTCACAGATTACAAGAGCTTGCAACACATATTCAACCAGAAAGAGCTGAATATGAGACAGAGACGATGGGTTGAATTGCTAAACGATTACGACTGCGAGATCAAGTATCATCCAGGGAAGGCGAATGTGGTTGCCGATGCCCTAAGTCGTAAAGAAAGAATCAAGCCCATAAGGGTTAGAGCTTTGGAAATGATTGTACGAACCGACCTTCCCTCGCGCATTCGCGCTGCACAAAAAGAAGCTCTCAAGGAGGGAAACCTTGAGGAAGAATATCTCCGTGGGATGGAGAAGTTACTGGTACCAAACAATGAAGGAACGTTATGTTTTGAGAAAAGGATTTGGGTTCCTTTGTTTGGAGATTTAAGGAATGTTATTTTCGACGAAGCGCACAAGTCACGGTACTCTATTCATCCGGGGGCGGATAAGATGTACCACGATCTTAAAGACTATTATTGGTGGCCTAGAATGAAAGGCGACGTTGCTGTCTACGTGAGCAAATGTTTAACGTGCGCTAAAGTTAAAGCTGAGTACCAGAGGCCTTCGGGACTTCTGCAACAACCGGAGATTCCCAAATGGAAGTGGGAACAAATCTCCATGGATTTTGTTACAAAACTGCCAAGAACGCCAAGAGGCCATGACACTATCTGGGTGATAGTGGATCGATTAACAAAAACAGCACATTTCTTACCTATCAGAGAAAAGGATAACACGAGCAAATTAGCTGAAATATACATGAGAGAAATCGTAGCACGTCATGGAGTGCCCCTCTCAATCATCTCTGATAGAGACGGAAGGTTTGTGTCAAGAATATGGCAATCCTTCCAAGAAGCTTTTGGCTCTCAACTGAATCTGAGCACTGCATTTCATCCGCAAACTGATGGCCAGAGCGAGCGAACGATACAAACCTTGGAAGACATGCTGAGAGCATGCGTTATGGATTTGGGCGGTAGCTGGGATAAACACTTACCTTTGGTCGAATTTTCTTACAACAACAGCTACCACACCAGTATTGGTGTCGCGCCTTTTGAAGCCCTATACGGACGCAAGTGCCGATCACCACTATGTTGGGCTGACGCAGGTGATAGGCAACTTGCCGGTCCCGAAATCGTCCAAGAGACGACGGACAAGATTGCGCAGATTCTTAAAAGCATCGAAGCCGCTCGCCACAGACAAAAGGCCTACGCGGATCCAAACCGTAAACATTTGGATTTTCAAGTTGGAGAAATGGTGTTATTGAAGGTATCACCCTGGAAAGGGGTAGCACGCTTTGGGAAGCGTGGGAAGCTAAATCCGCGCTACATTGGTCCCTTTAGAATTCTGGAAAGAATCGGGACAGTAGCGTACAAGTTGGACCTACCTGCTGAACTAAATGGCGTTCACGATACATTTCATGTATCCAATTTAAAGAAAAGTCCAACTCAAGTTGACGTTGCCATTCCTATCGACGAGATTCATGTTGACGACACGCTCCACTTCATAGAAGAACCCGTCGAGGTCACAGATTGGAAGGTTAACAGGACCCGCCGGAGTAGTGTCAAACTCGTCAAGGTTCGCTGGAATGCCAGACATGGTCCTGAATACACCTGGGAGCGTGAGGACCGAATGAAAGAAAAGTACCCCCACTTATTTCCCAAGAACCCTGCATCTACAAGCAGAACTTAAAATTTCGGGACGAAATTTATTTAACGGGGGGAGTATGTGACAACCCGCACAAAACCAGGTATCCGTACAACTTAATTAATGATTGATTACTGCTTAATTACTGTGCTTGATTGAAACTAGCTGATAAACTGCTACCTGCATACTGATACATGCACTTACTTGCATCATACTTTATTTGCTGTCACACTATATTTTGCTTATTGCACCTTCGTGACAAACTTGATGCACTAAACGCACAGTAGCACAATACACGGATACACAGTGGACATGCTGATATAACCAGCATCAGGCAGATACTGCCTCAAGGCCTGTTAAGAGCCTCATATATTTTGTCTACACTGGTAGTGAGTGTAGGATATAAGGGTTGTGTTACCGCGTCTCTAGGGATAAGATACACTGATTCGGATGTGCCTAAAACGTACTTTAAGTACCAAACACAGCACTTTAAATAATTTAACCAGCTTCTAGCTGACTAGTAAAGTGCCAAAAATGAGAAAATATTACTAGACACTTTCTAAAGTGTCGGGAAAACAAATTGTGTCACTAAAGATGTAATAACGACACTTTAAAGTCTTTTGTAACACTTTAACGGATTACTATCCAACCGAACACCCGGACTTTACCCGGAACATGAAAACTTTACTATTTTTATTATCACTCTTTTTCTGAGCCAGTTAGGGTCCCTGATTACCCTAACACCCGCCATAACATGTTGCACGTAACTAACGGAGTTTATACCTAAACTAACTTATTTAACTAAACTAAATACCCTAACCCCCTAATTAAAATCGAACAAGAAGTCCCTCCCCCCCCAACCGATCGGTTATCTAGGGAACATCACATGGTACTTGAAATCTTGATGAGTCCAAGGTTGTATAATATCTACCCTACATGTTGACCAATGGACTATGACACATGAATTATCCATAAATACCCACTAACCTATTAAGGATTATTATCCACTAAAAACCACAACACAAACCAACTCTTTTTCTCTCTTGTGGCTCACGGCCGAGACCCACACACCCACACATCACACTTTCAATTTTTGATTCCATTATTCCAAGGTCATACAAGTTCTAAGGGTCACGTTTTAGAAGCTTTGGTGCAAGCGGAACACGAAGGACCTCAATCGTTATCTTTTATCCACACATTTTTCGTCAAAGATCTTCCCTAGCCTTGAGCTAGAGGTATAACCTTTAAAACTCGTTTTTATACTTATCTAAAGTGGTTAAAAGAAGTTTCGTTGGATAAATATCGTTAACACGCGTTTTAGATCTTTAAAGTCCACTAAAATCGTAAAAATAGAGGTTAATAGCATATAACTTGTGTAAAAGTCGTAGGACTTGAAATTTGTGCTTATTGTGACCCGATCTATAATGTGGTAGCTCAAAACTTCGTTTAACCCGACTTTGTAAAATCACGTATCTTCACATAAGCTTGTTTTTGAAAGATACAAGGGTTAAAGGTGAACACTACCACATTTTAGAGACATGAACTTGTAAAGAATTATTTTACTTGTGTAAAAGTATTTTAACCGGTAAAATGGTATTTAAAACTAGCGGATCTACGTATCCGCAAGTGGTATTTTTGAAAGACCACACTTTAAAGAAATCATGTTATTCTAAAAGATGGATCTTGCACTAATAAATGTGATTTTATAAACCACAAGTGTGTAGACACTTGTGAAATGGAAAGATCCGACAAATAACTATTTTTGAGAAAAATAACTAGAAGTTGTAAAGTCGGACTTCTCTAAAAACGAGGTTTTTACAAGATTGAAAGTACTTTATATAAAGATCTACGTATGCAAATGGGATTTATAATATAGATTCGGAAAAACTACAAGTTCATGCGCTTATGCAAATATACATACATGTTGACTAGTTTGATGTGTCGGAAATTGTTTGATTGAATAAAGAAGTTGATTGAGTTGATTTGTTAAAAGAAAATGATACGCTTGAAAGCGTGGCCACCTCCAGTTACAGAGGAAACTCTGGCGAAATTTTCTGAAAACCTAACACTTAGACTTTTTACACAACAAGTGTTAGAACTATTTTTGGGCATACTTTCAAAACATAAATTTCGCCAGCACTATATTTTACTAAACATTCGGAGGTGGAATTTTCACAAAGATTAACGTGATAAAGATATTTGTCACAACACTGTTCATGGTTATTTTGTGAAATACATAAATATTATTTTAGAGTAAAAATAATGTTTACAAGCGTTAATGATTCCAAAACTTTGCGAACGCTTTCACAGACACATAAGTTACACCGGTAATTACATTACCACAAGATTGATAAAACGTAACTTACGCACATGTATTGTATCCCCCATCCTTGGGAAGGAAAATAACTATCAAGCATATACAAAATGTAACACGAAATAGTTGTCTAACTATTTCCCGCAAACATAAACTGTAAAGCTAAAGCACGGCCGTCCGTCTAATAGAATTAGCACTTGTAGGTCGTTGCACAGATTACTGCTTCAGAGACGCTTGATAGAGTTTACGCATCCACTGTGAGTTCATGTCCCCCTTTTCTCTAATTGTTTTCAGTTTACTTAACTGCGGGGGTGAAATACATGTTACTTTGTTTACAAGTACTATTATACACGGTATGATTTACGTAAGGAGGTTTAGATCATGTGAATGGATAGTTAGAACCCCGAGGGACTCGAGCGGTAGATCTATTTGGGTGTAGCGAGCCCAGCTCTAGGCCAAACGGACCTCTCTGAGGCTAACCACAACGGACCTGGAGTGACTTGGTCGCCAACGCAAAAATCGGCTAGGGTTGTGTCTTACTATTTGCATTTCACGACATGCTAATGGCCTTGCAAACCATTGGTGATCACAAGTCCTCTTACACTGCTACATACCAGGAAACTTTTATACTTACAAGTGTTTTACTTACTCACTTGCACATGAACTCGCTCAACATTATTGTTGATTTTTCAACTCACATGTATTTCAGGAAATTAAACGGATTCTGGCACGGTATGAACGTTTTCCGCTGCAATCTTCATGAAGTCATCAAGGATTAGGGGTTGTGTTCTCTTACCTGGACAAGACACAATCCTTAACCCTCGTTTATGTTTGTTATAAGTTGTAATGTTTACTAAACATGGATATGGTCTTATGTTTAAAACAATGGTATTGTATGTCGATTTCTAAAACTTAATGATGACTTGCATGGTTTTAAATTCATATAGCTTTGTTATGATTACGCTATGGTATTAAGAAGTCACACCAAAATTAACCACGCTTCCGCAAAGCCAGGGTGTGACATAAATGGTCGGTTCATTACTAAAAAAATTAAAACTATAAAGAAGGCTCATGATGGTAATAACTGTGATTCCAGAAATAAAATTAAAAAAAACATAAAAATAATAAACGTTAAATGGCCGGTTCTAACGGGTTCCGGTTGAGCTCTCCAAAGGTGGTCCCGTGTCAGCATCCAAAATATGTTAAGACGGTATTGTTAGAGTTATAAATCACACACGTAAATCACCCGAAACCTAAATATTTTCATTGTCATGTCAATAATTTCCCTTATATAGGTCCCAATAGATTATGTAAATAAAACATGGCCCACGAATATGTTAGTTATAACATTTGATATACTACTTCTAGTGAAGAATTAAGAGTCACTGTTGCTCTTGTTCAAACTCATGCAATATGTTAGTTATAACATTTGATATAATTTCTAATATATTTTTGGCATGTGTTGCAAAGAGAATTAACTCACCTCACAAAAGAACAGTTCCATTCACGTACTGTAACGGCATGTCTTGTAAAAAGCCATTGGGTATGCGCCCACACTGAATATCCGTTACAAAGTAACAAAAGTACATAAAGTTTAACCTAGTTGATGAAAATCCAGTTGCAACATAGAAATATTAAACTTCTAAAAGTTTTACTATGAAAATTAAGCGATTAAACTTGTAATGAAGAGTACTAACAGTTAAAATCGAGTCTGTTCTACGGTTATATGGATTTAAGTTCTCTGGAACATCATGAAAGATCTGCAAAATTATAACAACACCCATTATAACTTCGTTGATGAATATATATATATATATATACGAACTTAAAAACAAAATATAACACAATCATCCCTAAACAAGAGGCTGCATATTGATTACATTTCTTACCTCTTCCGTATCTCCAAATGTGAAGCTATCCTCAAACAGATTCAATGAGAATGACGGTCCAAGTGCTGTAAGGTAGAAGATATATTAAACACAAATTTTCACAAAAAAGATTTAACACCAACATCATGTTCATATCCATCACTCCAAAAAAGTAAAACATATCATATCAAAACTGAAGTCAAAATGTAGCCTATTTGACCTATAAAGTCAAAGGCATTTCATTATCTTAGAGCATATGCATAAGGCCATTTCAAACACAAAGACCATACCAAAATTAAAGCAATATTATTTGGCAGCCAGATCTTTACTTTAATATTGAACTTCTTTCTCATCTTGGATCGGTGAATGCCCAAATACGCTCCAAAGGTGAGCGCAAAAGCGACCGCAAGATACAAGAAACAGGGCTTCTTGGTGATGGTAAATGCTACAAAGTTGCAGAGAGCAATTGTAGCTAGAATAATGTATTCCATTCCTTTGCAATGCCAATTAGGGGTGCTAAAAGGGTCGTGTTCGCGTGTTGGCATTATCTAAAAAAGAGTAACCAAGAATGATGACATTATCTAAAAAAGAAAATAAGAAAATTAAAATGAAGAGTTAAAATAATATATTGCTCTTTTCATACTCCTCTCATGAACCTTCTGCAACATAAAGATGATACCAACCCTCAATAATCCTTGTTTTGAGTGGTTTTATATTTGGCTGATAGGTACATTTATGAGCTCTTGGGTAAATCTAACTTTTAAGAGACACTGCACAAGAACTTTTTCACCATAGCTTTGCTTGACTGCAGACATAACTCTTCAAGTAATTCATAATATTCCTACATAAATGATAGAAAAGAATATGCATGATTAAGATAAATCTAAATCTGGACAACTTCCAGGACCCTAATTTAGTGCGAGTAGTCTTGATGTACCTTTCCAGTGGCCCTCTTTTGTGTGAGACCAATATAAAACTCACCAAGCAATAGTTTTTGGTTGTTAATCCCCACATCAATGGTGATAAGCAAGCATTACATAAACTGAAGTAGATAAAATAACCCCACAAGCTCTTCAGGTTTGGTGACTTTCCCATTCTTCTCATCACGGGCCTTGCTAAGTTTACTCTTAGCTATGCTAACCAGGAGTTGGTTGTGTTCAACGGTCCACTGCAAGAAACGGGAGACCACCATGATAAAAATATATAAGCATGGGGCCATGGAGACCACCATGATACAAATATATAACCCAATCCAGTTTTTTTTCCAGCCAACCCAATCCAACTGGTTTTGAGCGGGCACCAATAGTTACTTGTTTTGACACGGACCAAATTTAAACAGTTACCTAACCTAACATGCTTATTTTGGAACATCTAATTAGGTTAGCAAGAACCTTATACTAATATACCAAAAGAGTGTTCAGGCTAACCAAATTTCGACCCCTTTAGACCCGCGAAATGTTACTTGTTTTGACCTGCCTAGCCTGCTTATTTTATGCATTTCTGTCACAATTTCTCATCCTAATAGTGCATTTATTGTTTTCATATATAGGTGAACAATTCCTATAGATGATTAAGTGTGCTTTGTGATGAACCAATATAAGAATGGATCCTCATGTTAGTATCATGTGTAATTATAAAAATTAATTAGAGAACATAGTCACGCAATTAGTAAAAAAACATTTTCAAGTTGAACCAAGAAAACCGGAATTGAACTATAGTGAAATAACAGTGATTTGAGCTTACGGTGAGGGGCAATTTTTTTCTTGCCTGCCGGTGAAGGTGACAATCTGAAGGCCTCGCAAGGATTCCCCGAAGGAATGGTGTACCCTGTGAAATAAGCACGCGGTGGAGGCGAGTGTGATACAACTTTCTTATCATCATACAACGTGATCCTCATTTGATCATTCATCAAAACAAAAGTTATATCAAATCAATTAGTTACATAAAAAGGGCAGCCAAAGTAATAGAACACAAACTAATTATTAAACAATTAGCTTAAACTAACATCCAAAAACATATAAAATCAAACAAAATGCATTATAAAACCAATTATTAAACAATTGTTCTTCTGTAAAGTTTATCAATATCTAATTAATGTAAGAGAATAAAAAATGATTGTTTAAAAACTATCATACAAAAACTTTGGATTGGAAGTTTGCAGAACTGTATACAAATAAATTAAATAAAAATAAACCATATATCAAGGAGTCATAACAAATAGTACCTTTAATTTAAAGTTGGTTGAAACTTGATACTCACTTAAATAGAAAAACAATCCATTAAATTTTCAGCATCGCCAACCCTACTAACATCATGATATACATATCTTCTTATCTGCATATGAAATTTAATTTATATTTAAATTAGAGATATTCAAGACTGATTTTGTTTGCATGAGTGAATTATGAAATATGAATTGAAACCCATATGATGAGAATTGTGAAGACCAAGACACTGATGCCAAATAGCTACACAACATCTGAGACAAAACTACATATTTTTCTCATTCTTTTTGCATCTTCATGGAAGGATTGGAAAAATTTTCTGAGGATAAGGATTCAAGCCACATTTGTTGAATACCATGTTCCACCTGCAAAATTGAAAGCAGAATTAAAATAAAACATGAATTAATCTTTTTTAAATAATAGAGAAAATAAACAACAACATGAAACACCCAATCGATTTCTTTACCACAATCAAAACCTAAAAGTTACCTGATCTAACAATAGATTGAATGGGTGACGTCGTTGGTATGGATGCGTTGAGGAGAGCTAACATCAGCCATGTATAAGTAAGGGTGAAAGTTAGTTAGGGCTGTGAAATGGGGGTAACTTTAAATCATTCTTGTTTTTGTGGGTTAGGGGTTCTGATCGAGTTATTTAGGTGAAAGGTTGTGATTTTGATGATGATCAAGAGGTGGGTATGGGGGGAAGAGGGTGCATTTGGTGTCTGATGATGAGACTTTGAGGAGGTTCGGGTTCAGGTTAAGGAAAATAAAGAGTGAGATCTTTGGAATTCCTAATTGAATGTGCAGAGATAATTACAGTGGGGAGTTTATGTCGATTAGGTTTTCTGAGGGTAGGGATGGTAGGGATTTTGAGAGTGTGAGAATGGGGTGTGGATCAATTTACTATTATGTCCTTGTGGTGTCTTAAAATGTTGTGCTCTTTACAATTTTACCCTCATAAAACAAGCTTGTTTTAATTGTACATATAACTTTAAGAGTTAGACACGATGTAAAATTACGTTTGTGTACGTCACTTCTCCTTTTTATAATAGTATAGATTTACATTTATTTAACTAAAATTGTACGGTTTGTGTTTGATTTTTACTTGTATATGTTACAATGATTTATAACACATCCAGTTTTTTTTCTCAAATGACAAACTAACATACTCTTAAATACTCCATGTATATACTTTGCATGATTTGAACCATCCACCTAATGATTAGAGGGAAGACACCTTGGGTTACGTGATGTGGTGGGCGAGGGCGTTTTCCGCCACGTATGCAGAGGGGGCTTTACTCCAAAACCCCCAAACCATAGGGTGGTGGGCAATGGACATTTTTTGTTTAGTATTATTTTTCATTGTAATTCTTTAAAAAAATAAAAACACCAATCACCATCATCCTCCGTTCAACCCACACACACCCATACCTATGGGAATCTCCAAGCCTCTTGTAACACCCCAAAAATGGGGTTTGATAATTTAAACCCGGTTAATATAAAGGAACGGGTAAATTACCGTTTGGGGTAAAAGTGACCCGTAAATAAAATTTGACTAGGAATAATTTACCGAGTGGTGACATGTATATATAAGTAACAAGATAATGAGTGTTAGTCTCTTTATTAATTGAAACGAAGTTGAGGGACCAAAACCGTTAAAAAGGAAACATGATTCATTAAATAAAGGAAAACCCACACACACACACACACACTTTGTGTGTGTGTGAGACGATCAGGAAGAAGAAGAAGAACAAGGGTTCAAACCCTAGTTCTTGATAAATCTTCAAATTGAAGGGTGGAATGAAGTCTAAAATCATAACCGAGCATGGATAAATGATCACTATCACGAGGGGATCATAAGGTATGTCTTAAATTTAAGATTGGTGATCATGGGTGAAGTGGGTTATGTTCTAATCCGTGAGTTAATATGAAATTAATCATGTACAAGGGTTAGAACCCTCGTATAGAACATCGGTTACGTATGGTTAGTGCTAATTTGATGATTAGAGGTGAAACCCGTTAGCTATGGTGAAGATGATGACTAGAATCACCATCTATGTCCAAGTCTTGTGGAAAGATTGATGTATTATGTGGGTATGATGAATTCTTGTTAGATGAATTAGGAGAAATATGATGATGCTATGCTTGATGTTTATGTGCTAATGATACTTGTTGATTAGTAAGAAGATTTGATGAAATATGAATGAACTAGGAAGATTATGCATAAACTAGTTGTACATGGTGCCTAGGAAGTAGTACGCACGCCACGTGTTTGATGAAATGTCTAAATGACAATAATATGTGAAGGTTGTGTTATGATGATGTTGAGTATGCTATATGCTTGTTTGAATCGGCTAATGGAATGTATATGTGAGATATGAACTTGATATGATCGTTCATATGAATAATCATGTATGCTAATAAGGATGTTAATGTAATGACATGAAAGTATAGGAATCATGTCAAGATGGATGGGAGCGTGGAAGGCTAACGGGACAAGAAGACTCAAGTAAGCGAATACAAATACGGACGAGTAAGGTAAGTAAATCCCGGACTTACACTTTAGATGTAAAATATATTGTACTATGATCATTATTGTGATACATGTGAAAGTATTAAACAATGGAAGTAAATAGGTAAGTTTACGGAAAAAGAAGTCGAAAGTGAATAGGAAAGTATAATGATGCTAATTGTTTTCTGTTAAGAATGAAATGAAAGTGCAGGTATACTAATAATGGAGAGTGAAGGTTAAGTATGGAAGTCGTACGAGAGTGTCCGAATGGATGGACGAATGGACTTATATGAACGAGAATAAGAGATGTTGATGCTTGATTATGCACGTTTTAAATTATATATATTATGTCACTGGTTGCTAATGAAGTAATTGGTTGTGGTGACTGCAGGTTGTACAGGTTTATGAATGTTTGTTCAAGATGTGTAAGCGGTTGAAGATCGAGTCAAGACATGGGTTGTACTTGGGTGTGTATGTGGTCACTTAATTCGATATACGTATGTTAGTTTTTAATTAATTTATGAAAAGGGATTAATGTATTTAAGTGAAAGAAAGAATAACTTATAAAGAAATTTTTAGTATGTATTTTCCGCTGCGTCAAAATTTGGTTAAAACGTGTTAGGGCGTTACACCGCTAAGGGGTCACACCAAAAAAAAATGGTGGACGGGGTGGTGTAGGGGCTTGCTCCCTCTATACGCCACCGGGTAGTCTTACCACCACACTATTTCCATGAACTTTTCTTATCTAAATAAAATAATTTAATTTAGAAACCCGTTATTGATATTTTGTGTTACAATACGGAATAATAAAAATCCTTGAGCATAGCATAATCAATACATATTTTTTTATGTATAATAACTAGCATCATGAACATGATTATTGAACCTAAACACACTACTAACCACACATAACAAGAATAATTTTAACAGGTTTTTAGTAACATAGATGGCATGACATGTCACACCCCAACCGATGACGGAAACATTGGGGCATGGCACTGAGCGAAACAGATTGTCGAGAGAAATTCCATAACAACTAAATTACTGAATAGTTAATATTATGTCCCACACCATAACCCATTAAGTAATCTACTTATTACAGACATATATATTCTCCAAACAAAAAATGTTCCGACAACTCAGATTTCAAATAAAATAAATTGTTCGGTTGTTTCTAGACTCTTCCTAACTCGGTTCCACATCACAAGCATCCTAGCAGATAGCATCCTAAACACCTGCCACATACGTTAAAATAAGGGTCAATACACATAGTGTAAAGGTGAGCATACAAGTGTGATAAATATAATAGAGTTCGAAATTGTTTACGCATAACCAACTGTAACATGTATAAAGTGAAGGCAAGTAGGTTATCGACAGAGAAATATGCACAGACGTGACTGCGAGTTGTAGAATGCGTAACACATATCCCCACTGGGACACGTGAAGTAAAGCCCTTAACAACCCCTGCCCACGACAGGCGCTGAGTCCAAACTATAGTACTATCGTTGCTAAGGTGTCAGGCAAAAATCACTATGTTAACATAACATACAAGTATTCATCGAATAACACGTAGCATGCAATATAGGTTAGCGTATAAATAGTGTTTGCGTTGTGTGTCGATTGTGATTTAGAAATAGTAACGTATGTAACACCCAAAAGTGCGTAAAGCAAAAAGGGATCGAGTATACTTACAGATAGCGTTTAACTTAATAAACACTGCCTTGGATTGAAGGGAGCGCTGAGAGAGATTAGCCTGAACAGTTAACGATATCATAAACGATAAGCGGCGCGTAAAACGGTGCAAAGTGATAAGTGTCAGATGGTAATCCGCAATCCGATCGGATGGCCAGTCGATGGGGTGTCAATCCGTTCGGATGGTCATCCGATCGGATGGCCATTCGATTGGATTGACACCTCGCTTGGTGAAGATGTGTTTGTGTATGATGGTTTGCCTTTTGAAGTTTTCGTTGTAGCATTTTGAAAAACAGAGAAGTATCTCTACCTTTCAAGTCGGTCGGTCGATCGAACGGCGGTTCGATCGAGTGACGATCCGTTCGGCGAGGTATTTCTCAGAGAACAAGTTCACAGCAGTGTTGTCACTCGATCGGATAGTCTACCGATCGGGTGGTAATCCGTTGGAACTAGTAATGCATTGAACATGTTGAAAATTGTTTAAGTGTTGAAGTCCCAAACGTCACATGGTCGGACGGTCATTCGATCGGATGGCAATCCGATCGGACGGTAATCTGTTCGATGTTTAGAACTTGAAAATAAAAGTTTAAGTGTGTGGGACCAAGCATAAGCCGATCGGGTGGTTGTCCGATCGGATGGCAATCCGATCGGAAGGCAATCCGTCCCGGCGGCCTGATCGTCTTTGACACTTGAAAGTTTTGGTAGTTTTGCAGTTTTGATCGAGACGATGCGATAACGCATTAAACAACAGAACCTCATCAAGACCCTAGTGACCCGATCAAACAGGAATCACCTAGATCCGACCCGTTCACTGGTTCGTGGCGGTTGTTCATGTTTAACCCGGAATCGGTTGTCTCTTTGGTAGAACCCAGATCTTGAACCAACACATCACTAAGAAGGAGTAGAAGATCAGAACAAGCTCCGATTCTATCGGTTTTGAGTGCATTGAGTGTAAAAGAGTTGAAAAACCATCTTTCAATCCTTTTCACCATGAATATGTTCAGATCTATGGAAGATCTTTGTTCATTAATGTGGAAATCGTCCAGATCTAAGTTGTTCTTGAATCCAAAACATGTAGTTCATAAGAACTCCATGATGACATCATCCTAGAACACCCCAAATCCATTGATTTCACGGTTAAAAGTTAAGATTCAAAAGAGAGAATGATGTAGAAGTGTGTGTAGATCATAGAAGTACAAGATTTAGGTTGAAAACTTACAAGAATTGCGGGAAATCGGGAGAAAGAAGGGCTGAAGCGAGCTGGTCGAGTAAAGGGGCTGTCACATCAAGTGATGTGACATGTGAGGGTATTTATAGGGTTTCCCAAAAAGGAAAGTTCGTAAGGTCGAGTGGGTCACCGATCGGATGACTGTCTGATCGGATGGCAATCCGATCGGTTGACCATCCGATCGAGTAGTCACTCAATCGAGTGGCTCCGATGATTTTGGGTTTCGGCGTTTCGTTTCGTGCATTGGGTTTTGCGATGCGTTTCGAGTGAGTTTGCGATACGATAGAATTACCCATTAGCTAATTAATCCCAACTACTATATCTAACATACAATAACTATAATTAACTTGCGTTTAGCGTTTTGCGATTCGATTGCGATAGAGTTGCGATTGCATTCGATTAATCACCACAATACATAAAGTAAATAAACATGCACAAGTAACACATAAATGGCACACACACATAAATCAATATCCAGAACGCATAATTCGGGCTGCGAATGCGATTTCGATGCGATAAGCGATAAAGCGATAAAACATGCAATAAACATCGATTAAACCTCGACTATTAACAAGTACTCCACATATTACAACTAATGCGATAAAATATACAAATCATCTACAAGTCAAGAAGTCAAAACAGAATTTGAGCAAAGAGTGACAGATCGCAATTAACAATCTTTTCTTCCTTTGACTTCAATATTGACTTTGACTTTGACTTTCGAAACACGGGGTGTTACATGACACAACATATTTAACACGATTATACGTAAACAATTAAATATCATTAACAACACAATTATCAACACAACTTACTATTAGCTTAACACACTATTAGCTTAACACAGTTAAGAAACACTAAGACACACTTAACCCAATAAAATAAATGTTCTCCCTAACTACATTCTATATATTTAGTTATTTATAAGACTATAAAAATACTTAGTTTAAAGAGTAAACTGCAATTTTACCCCCTGGGGTTTAGGCCAATTGGCACTCTGACCCCCTTTAACGAAATAATTGCAATTTTACCCCCAACGTTGTTGTTATGTCGCAATATTACCCCCTGCCGTCAAATAAGTTAACAGATCTGTTAACTGGAATGTGAAATGACTATAATGCCCTTTTATATTACCCCCTATGTTTTGTTCTACTCTGTAATATTACCCACTGGTTCATCAAGAACTCAAACAAATTCATTAGTGGATTTGTATTACTTTATTAATATATAGGATTTTTATTACTGTTCATTCAAGTCTGTTATTAGTATATAGGATTTGTATTACTTTATTAATATATAGGATAGGATTTTTATTACTGTTCATTCAAGTTATTAGTATATAGGATTTGTATTACTTTATTAATATATAGGATAGGATTTTTATTACTGTTCATTCAAGTCTGTTATTAATATATAGGTAAATGTCATTAATTTATTTACCCATTTTTAACCTAAACAAGTTAAACAAGCCCTAGACATCAATATTCAATAACATCATCATAGGGTAACGTTTAGAGTCCAAAAAGAGGCCCAAAACACAAAAACCCACTTATCCGACCGAATATACTTCAAGCCCAAATTCTGCAGGTCGAATAGATAGATATATACACACAGGAAAAATAAAAATATATAAATGGCGTCATGTATGTAAATTTTGATTAGAATTACAACACGCACAATGCACAAATTTCTTCACCTCTTTTTCTGTTATACCTCTTCTTCTGAAACTGATAATCTTTCTGCTACATAATAATAACTAATTATTATTGTTTCAATACTCGATCTAAACACACATCATTCACCTCAATTTCAATTCCTGCTTAGATCTGCCCTAATTTCTTCATAATTCACAGGTTAGCCTCTATTTTCTTCATCATTTTGTGCTTAATTCACGCTTATTTCTTAACAATTTGTGTTTTTTGTTGTGCAATTGCAGATATGAAACGATTACGAGATGACGTGTTTAGTAATTCGCAAATCAAGCGACCTTTTGCCTCTTCGCGTGGAGAATCGTATGCTACAGTTGTTTCATTTTGTTCAATTTTGTGTTTTTGTTTGTTGATTTTGATTAGGTTATTATGTTATTGTTTGTTTCTTTGCTCATGCAGGTGTGTGTTTTTGTTTAATTGTTTGTGAATTTGATTTTTTTTTTTTTTGCGTAGTTTAGAGGATTAGTTATAAATTAGGTTGATTGATTGAGTGGAGGAGTTACATGATTAGGATTAATTGATTAATTGAGTTTTGAAATCATATGTAGCAGGAACTATGATTTGATTGTGTTATTTTGACTTTTGATCTAATTAGCTTTAAATTTGATGATTGATAAAAATATGTTCTTTTTACCTTTTTAGGTAATTAGGGCTTATGGTTATTAGATTGTAAGTTTGATGGAAAATAACTAGTTTTTTAGGGCACTTATTGACTACTGATGGAGGAATGGTTTGAAATCTTATTAACCGGATGTTTAGGGCATGGGCTGTGATATACCTCCATTAATTTATTAAGTATTTGACTATATCCTGCAACATGTTGAATGAATGCTTCTGTGTAGGTGTTTGGATGTACGTTTTCATAATGGTTGTTGCAATTATCAGATTCTGGTTTTCAGGTTAATATAGTCAGGAACGAATGTCATAATATCAGTTTACCACTTTACATGAACACTTGAAATTAGATACATGTGAATCAAATAACCATCATCACTTTAACTGCACATCCAAACACCCCTAACTTTATCTATGAGAGCAGGTTTACATCTGCAGCTTTCTCTGTATTTAACTTATTTGATATACAGTATTGTGATTTTTGGTCAAAGGGTCAACTTTTTCCTCTCTTCATCTTGAAGGTATGGCCCAATCCAAGTCCCTGGAGGAGCAGGCGGTGACATGGCAGGAGGTGTAGGCGGCGGTGGTGGTGGTGCTAGTAGTGCTCAGAAACTCACCACCACTGACGCTTTAACATACTTAAAGGAAGTTAAGGACATGTTCCAAGACCAGAGAGAAAAGTACGACTTGTTTCTTGATGTTATGAAAGACTTTAAAGCTCAAAGGTACATATGTTATAGTCAAACGGTTGATATAATACGTTTCCGATAGTTGTTTCCGCATTAACATGCAACTCATTTGACAATTTTCCTTACGCAGAATCGATACTACTGGGGTGATTGCAAGAGTGAAAAGTTTGTTCAAAGGACACAATAATCTTATTTTTGGGTTCAATACTTTCTTGCCCAAAGGCTATGAAATTACTGTTATTGAGGATGACGAGCCTCCACCGAAGAAAACCGTCGAATTTGATGAAGCTATAAGCTTTGTAAACAAAATAAAGGTGAAACTGATATCGATATTCTTGTTTGCAAACGGACAAATATCTTTTATATATTTATTCATTCTCTTTTCCCCTCTTCTGGTGCAGAGACGTTTTCAAAACGATGATCGTGTTTACAAATCGTTTCTAGATATCTTGAATATGTATAGAAGGGAACACAAGGGTATCAATGAAGTCTACCAAGAGGTGATGTTCTATAACCGTATAAGAGAATCATGTCACATATAACTGTATATAACTAGTAAATTTTCCCGTGTGTTGCGGCGGCGTCGAAGCGTAAAGTAGCTCGAATTTATACCGTCTAATGAAAACGTATTATATTTGACTCGACTCGTCTCCGAACAAAATTTACGTTAAAACGTAGACCCACATAAAACGTACATAAAAATACGCACGAAAACGTAATATATTTGATCCGACTTATTTATGAAAGGAAATTTATGTCGAAACGTAAACCAGCTTGAATATAAATCGACATTTGTAACAAAATAATGTTTTTTAAGTTAAAGAATGGTACGGCGCGTTGCGGCGGCGTGGAAACGTAAAGTAACTCGATTTTATACCGTCAAATGAAAGCGTATTATATTTGAGCAGACTCGTTTTCGAACAATATTTATTTCAAAACATACATAAAAACAAACACGAAAACATATTATATTTTACTCGAGTCATTTCTAGAAAACATTTTACGCCAAAACGTAAATCAACTTAAATTTATACCGATAAATATATAAAAATAAGCATGTAAAACTCCATTACAAGTCTTTAGAAAGTTGTGGGGTTGTAAGTGTAAATGCTAAAAGTTGAGGGATAAAAAAACACCAAAAGAAAAAAAAACATTCATTACAAGTTACTGTAGACGTAACTTGTATTTGTAATATATAATTATATATCATATTTTTTAATTTTATATTGCATATATGAATTTATGCAGGTTGCTACTCTTTTTTATGATCATCCTGATCTTCTTGATGAGTTCACAAGATTCTTGCCAGATGCTTCTGCTGCTGCATCCGCACATCATTCTTCATTTCTCAGGCAATCGTATAATCGTTATGATGAACGGAGCTTGGCTATGGCCCCACGTAGACATACACAAATAGATAAAGTAAACAACTTGTTTTATTTTCACTATTTCTCTTTGGGCAGACTGCATAAAAAAATAACCAGCTTTCAGAAGCTCTTATAAAGAAACCTCAAAATTTTAAATTTGTGTTTTAATGTTGACCTGATTAATTGGTCAAACTGATGATGTTGGACCGGGAACTTTGACCATGTTGACTTTTTGGCGTATGGAAACCGGTTCACCTAAACTATTACTCTAAAATCTAAATGAGTATGTCGTAAAAGATTTTAGTCTTTTTGCGAGTGCAAATAAGGCGTGACACGGTGATGCCTTATGTTTATTTTTTTTGCATTTTTTCCCTATTTTAATGTTTGATTTAAGGGACTAAATATTCATATGCTATTAGCAACGAGGGCGGCGGGACCCAAGTGGTGAAGGTCTTGAAATGGACGATGATAAAACAATGATCAAGAGGAAAAAAGAGAGCAGGGATAGAAGAACTCGCGATCAGGATTTCAAAGATTCAGATATCGATCACCGTTTAGAAAAACGAAAATCAGCACGAAAAGTCGAAGATTTTGGAGTGCACTCGGGTTTGGATCCATATGATGATAAAGATGCCCTAAAAAGTGAGTAAAACTAAAATTCTTTCTTGAAAATTTCAGTTTTTTTTCAAAATGAAGTTATGTCAAACTTTTGATGTTTTACTATTTGTTGATCGTAGGTTTGTACTGCCAAGAGTTTACTTTCTGTGAGAAAGTGAAAGATAGGCTACGTAATGCAGATGATTATCAAGCTTTCTTGAAGTGTCTACACATTTATAGCACAGAAATAATTACAAGAAAAGAATTACAGAGCCTGGTATGTATATATACCATCAGAGTAAAATGCCATTTTCGTCCCTGAGGTTTGGCCAGTTTTGCGATCCGCATCTGGTTCCAAAAGGTTTAAAATCTTACCATTTTCATCCAGCTTGTTAACTTCATCCATTTTTCTCCGTTAAGTCAAGGGTATTTATGTCTTTTTTTTGTTAACTCAAAGGACAATTCGGCCTTTTTCACTTTATGTACAAGCATTTAGCATAAGGTAAAAGCATTCAAAATATCCTTACTAAACAAAAAACAAAAACAAAAACAAAAAACAAAAACAAGAAGGTTGATGATCCCTATGTACCCGGAAGATGAAACTTGCCCGATATGCCGTAAAGCTTGTATGGATAAATACGGGGAGCACGCAGTGTAAAGAGCTCCTTGGGTCCAATATCGGCATGGCTGGGTGCGGGATGTTTTGTGGGACATCTTGAGAAGAGCTGGGATTTCTGCTAAGAAAGAGGCCCATGTGAATTTCTTATGGACCCTGTGGAACTCTGCGACCCGCAGATCTGCTCGTCTTTGGTTGGGTTGGGCTGGGGGGAAACATGCTTGTGTGGACCTCACGGGGGTTTCCTCTTTGGTTTGTTTAAGGGAAAACGGGTTTGTAGCTGGACTAGCAACAAGAAAGGCAGAATCAAAGAAAGTGGATAAGCACGCTAAAGCTTGCGCAGAGAACCAGCATGTCTTTGTTTGCCATCATGTCTTTGTTTGCCTTTGATACATTTGGCTCCCTAGCATAGTTTTCAATAGCGGCTATAACGATCGCTATAGCGCGCTATGTAGCAAAGCGATGAAGTGTCGCTATTTGGGTTATAGCAACTGATAGCGTAAACAGCGACAATTTTTTTGATGTAAATAGCAATTAGATATAGCTATAAAATAGCTGGATTATAGGTTTTTATAAAATATACATGTAAAATAGCATATATATACCAGGGTATTTTGATATAATATACATATAAAAGTTTTCCAAATTCTTTTTCTAGTGTATCGCTATTTATAAAATAGTGGTCACTACTTGTCACTATCCGCTATATAGCATACAGGTCCCTTGTCACTGTTTGTCGCTATTCACAATTAACAACTATGCTCCCTAGCGCCAGAAGCTATCCACTTCTTGATCAGGGTCCAACGGGTCATCCACAGCAACTATGCAGTTAATGCGGTAAAATATCGGATATCGGTAAAGGACCGATATTTGAAATATAGGTTATCTCGGTGAGATATCGGTGGGATATCGGTAATTTTAATATAATGCAGAATTTATATATATAACAATTTAACACCAATAATTCAGTGATATATCGGTTATATCAGTCAAATATCGGTGATATATCGGTTAAATATTGGTGATATATCGGTCAAATATCGGTCAATATCGTCGATAATATCGGTACCGATATTTTGACCGATATTTGACACCGATATTTTACTAAGGGACCGATATGATCGATATAACTGATATATCACCGATATCTCATCGATATTAACTGCGTAGCACAACAATTGTTCAGCCCCGGGGGGAGGGGTTTGTCTTTGGAAGGTTAGGGTTTGCAATTCAGAAAGGGGTGGCGGCGTAGCTTGTTGCCCGTCTACCTTTTGTTTTGATGCAACTTGGCAAGTTTTTTTAGTGAAATAATCAGTTTTTAATTTTTGTAAAAAAAGGAGGTTAAAAGACAAAAATACCCCTGATTTAATGGAGAAAAACGGATGGAGTTAACGAGCTGGATGAAAATGGCAAGATTTCAAACCTTTTGGATCCAGATGCGGAAAAACAAACCTTTGGACGAAAGTCACAAAACTGGTCAAATCCTCAGGGATGAAAATGGCATTTTTACTATACCAATATATTGCCGCAGTTTGCTTAAGTCCTCGTTTTGTGAATAATCTTTTTTGCATTATTGAACTTTTTTCGTTTCAGGTTTCTGATTTACTTGGAAAGCACCCAGATCTTATGGAAGGTTTCAGTGCATTTTTGGAGCGTTGTGAAAATATAGGTGGCTTTCGGAATTCGGACAGCATCCACTGTTTCTTATATATATTGAAAACTTTTTTTTTCACTAACATGTCTTCTTTGCAGATGGATTCCTTGCCGGTGTGATGGACAAAAGTATGTCTTGTTTCTTCTTTATTTTTTATTCTTTTTCTAATTCAGTTGGTAAATTATTAAATTAATTCTGCTATGCATGGCAGAAGCTTTGTGGAACGAAGGGCACGCATCAAAGTCAACTAAAACAGAGGAAAAAGAACGGGAGCATAGACGTGAAGTTTATGCATCTAAAGAAGACATGAAAAAGGAGAAATATTGGGGGAAATCTATACAAGAACTTGATCTTTCTAATTGCCAGCGGTGCACTCCCAGTTACAGGCTTCTTCCTGATGATGTGAGTCTCTTAAGTCTTACCGAGTCAAAACAGGTCCACTTGACCTGAAGACGAAATCGATGAATTCAATATGATTCGAAAAATCATATTAAATATACTATAAATATGCTATTTTGTCGCATCAACCAACTTTGGCACTAACCAACTTTAATAATGACATGTTTAGCCTCTCAACTTTAATAATGACATGTTTAGTCCCTCAACTTTAATAATGACATGTTTAGCCCCTTAACTCAAACATCAAACAACTTTAACTCTTGCGATTTGCTTATTTTTATCTACGTTTCGACCCCGCTACGGAGCGCGGTGGTAACCCACTAGTTATTACAATAATAACCTAAGCTTGGGGCAGCAATTAACCCGTTTTTGGCCCATTTGACCTGTTTTGTTTCTGTAGCTGACGGTGTGTATTTGGTGTTGTGTAGTATCCGATCCCGTCTGTCAGCCAGAGATCAGAACTTGGTTCTCAAGTGCTTAATGAAGTGTGGGTGTCTGTAACCTCTGGCAGTGAGGATTATTCTTTCAAACATATGCGTAGAAACCAGTATGAAGAAAGTTTGTTCAGATGTGAGGATGACAGGTAATATTTCCGTCTCGAAAAAAAGAAAAAGAAAATAATATGTTGCCGATTTCATGACTAATAACATCTTATGCATATAGTTTCTGTACCTTTGGTAGTAGTTCAATGTTTTAAAAACTGGTTTTTAAATCGTGCCTGGTTGGGATCAGAAATGGTTCAACCGGTTGTACCGGGTTGACTAGTTAACCCTATAATCCTATAAAAATATAACTCCAACTCAAAAAATAATCCAAAACTACATGATTCCATAATCAAAAATCAATTTTCAAACAAAGGTTTTTTAGATAAACGAAATCTTGTGTTATAATTGGGTCTTTCACGTTAATTTGGATGGGCCGCTCCACTAAACTTAAAACTTTTAACATGGGCCAATATGAACTAGTATTACCGGATATACCGGCGGTTCGAATACTATATCAGAACCCTATTTATAACAGGCTCAACCGTACTAGGACAATAGACGATAGCCGGTTCAACCGGTATTACCGGCCGATTTGAAGCGGTTTTTAAAACATTGTAGTAGTTAGAGGTGGCTATTTTTACCCATGTACTTATGAATGGGGCAGTTTCGTTATGTTTTTACCTCTAACGGGTAAAAATGTTAGCTTAAAAGGAAATGTGTCAAAAGTCGCCAAAAGTTTATTTTTATCGCATAAAACGTCTACAATCATTTATTCAAAAACTAATTGCGATTATAATGTTTTTGTAATCATAAATGAAAATTCATAGAAAATGTACCATGTTTCGGACAATTACTGTTTTGGATCAACTCAATCTAACTTGGTATGTTTTGACCCATACAAAAATGTTATTAATAGTAAGTTAGTAACTGTACATTCTGTTTTGATGATGCTTCTAGGTTTGAGCTGGATATGTTGTTGGAGTCAGTGAGTGCTACTGCTAAACGGGCTGAAGACTTATTAAACAACATTAATAACAAGTCAATCAGTACAGATGTTCCTATCCGTATCGAGGACCATTTCACAGGTAATTATTCATTTATTCCACTTTTATCAGCACTCTGTACTAAAATAACGTTTTCGATTTTCTAATTGTTTTCATGGTTTTTTAGCTCTTGATTTAAGGTGCATTGAACGTTTATATGGCGATCATGGTCTCGATGTGATGGATATATTACGAAGAAATCCGTCTCTCGCATTGCCCATTATATTGACCCGTTTGAAACAAAAACAAGAGGACTGGACAAAATGTCGATCAGATTTTAACAAGGTTTGGGCTGAAATTTATGCAAAGAATCATTACAAGTCACTTGACCACCGTAGCTTCTATTTTAAGCAACAAGATTCAAAGAATCTCAGCACGAAATGTAAGTCATTTTTTTTAATGAGTAAAATGCCATTTTCGTCTCTGGTTTGGCCAGTTTTGTGACGCTCGTTCTAAGGTTTGTTCTAACGCACCTGGATCCAAGAGGGTTTGAAACATTGCCATTTTCAACCGCCTCGTTAACTCCATACATTTTTCTCCGTTAAATCAGGGGTGTTTCCGTCTTTTTTGTTAACTTAAAGGGCAATTCAGTCTTTTTCAGGTATTCAGTCTTTTTACATAAAGTGAAAAAGACCGAATTGCCTTTTAAGTTAACAAAAAAGACGGAAATACCCATGAGTTAACGGAGAAAAATGGATGGAGTTAACGAGCCGGATGAAAATGGCAAGATTTCAAACATTTTGGATCCAGATGTGGAAAAACAAACCTTTGGACGAAAGTCACAAAACTGGCCAAACCTTAGGGACGAAAATTGTATTTTACTCCTTTTTAATAATATTTGAAAAAACGTCATATTTTGTTAAATTTAAACCTTCTTTTGGTGTCTTGATGAACAGCTTTGGTGACGGAAATCAAAGAAATAAAGGAAAAAAACCACAAAGACAGTGATCTGCTAATGAGTATTGCTGCTGGAAGTAGACACTATGTTGTGCCAAATCTTGAATTTGAATTCACGGACAACGAGATTCACCAAGACTTATTAAAACTAATTAAATATTCATGCGAAGAGATTTGCACGACCAAGGAACAACTGAATAAAGTTATAAGGTTATGGACAACATTCTTGGAGCCATTGTTGTATCTTCCTTCTCGTCCTCACGTTTCGGTCCTTTCGGACGGTGCTGAAGATGCTGGGACATCCACGCATGCACCGGAGGTTAATGGAATTCCCATTGCTGCTGATGATGTTAAGCAATCAAAACCGGTGGCTTGCAATGGGGATCAAAACGGTTTGCCAGATCAAGTCGATTCAAGCAAAAATGGTTTGGCTTACGGAGATGCGTTGACCAAGGAAGATGGGTCTAGACCTGAGAGAGACTCTAGTCCAGCCATAAGTTTGTCTGGTTTGTATTCTTGCCATCTATGAATTTCTAAACAAAATGGCTGGTCAAGCAGGATGGGTAACACGGTAACGGGTCAAAATAGACAACTTTTTGGTACAAGTCAATGCCAGCCGGTTCAGATTGGCCCATGATCAACTTTTTGCTCATTGTATTTTTGTCTGGAGTTTTATTGAATAGGACTATACTACTAGAGTAAATTGTCATTTTCGTCCTTGAGGTTTAGTCACTTTTACGACTTTCATCCAAAGGTTTGTTTTTCTGCATCTGGGACCTCGTGGTTTCAAAATCTTGCGACTTTTGACCCTGAGGTTTGGTAATCTATTGCGATTTTTGTCCCTCCAGTTTGGTCCTCAGGGACGAAAATGAGAAGATTTTGAAACCACGAGGATCCAGATGCGGAAAAACAAACCTTTGGATGAAAGTCGCAAAAATGGGCAAACCTCAGGGACCATATTACTACTATGGTAATCCATGTATTTTAGAAAAGCGATATAGGAGGTGGTAGCTATATGAATACACTTTGAGCGAGTTTCTTTATGTTTGGCTCTTGACCTATTTTAAAACTTGTTTGACCCATTTGACTCAAATCTATGTTATGCTAATGGAGCCTTACTTTAAAAATATGGTTTTAGGGCGTGAAGCAAGTACTTCTAGACCTAATAATGTTACCGAAGACGTTGTTGAAGCCAAGTCTAAGATCAACAAAGTTTCTTCATCACAGGTATGGCCTGGACTAAAACTATTGTTATATTCATTACTGCTTTAGTTGTGTTAATTTTATTTACCATATATCTAATTTTTTATAAAAATTAAATTTTGTAGCATAGGGACCTCCCAAATGGTGGTCCTTCCGAGCCTTCCAAAATTGAGAAAGAAGAAGGCGAGTTATCACCTAATAATGATTTTGATGAAGTTAATTACACTGCCACAAAGCATAGTGGCGATCCTGATGATGATGACAGTGTGAATGCCTCCGAGGGTGCTGACGTGTCAGGCAGTGAGTCAGCTGCTGACGAGTGCTCTAGGGAAGATCATGAAGAAGATGGTGATCGTGATGATCTTGAAGGTAAAGCAGAAAGTGAAGGAGAGGCAGAAGGAATAGATGATGCAAATTTTATTGGTGGTGATGCGACTTCTTTGCCGCCAGCTGAGCAGTTTTTGCTGTCGGCAAAACCGTTGGCAAAACTTGTAATAAAAGATTCTCCTTTACTTGATGCTGAAAGTAAAGATTCTCATGTGTTTTATGGAAATGATAACTTTTACATCCTCTTCAGGCTTCATCAAGTAAGTATGAAATTCATCGTATATAGTTTTATTACTACTTATCAGTTATCTATTTTTCTTACTACTTATCAGTTATCGGTGATCCCATTTATTAAACAAACTTGTTAAAACGGAAAGGGGTCGAACGAGTTAAAAGCTTTTGTTAAAAAAAAATACTTAAAGAAAGACCGGACCTTAATTGTAGCAACAGTTTTTGTAATATTATTATGAAAATTATTATATATATTAAGAGGCTATTTTTTTCAATATCAAACATCTTTGGCCCCCAACTTTAATAATGACATGTTTAGCCCCTCAACTCTAATAACAACATGTTTAGCCCCTCAACTTTAATAAGGTTTTCATTTTTTGATTTTCATTATTTACCCTTACACTTTATTATAATTACTATTTAGACCCTAAACTTTAAGTTTTTTCCTTTTACATATTTTCTGTGGTTTCTTACTCAATGTTACCCACCACACATAATTGTTTTTATGGTTATAACGAGTGTCAATAACGTAATGAACTGAACCGATAACTTTTCCGTGATTTTTTAATACTGCCGCGACGTGGTTTTTTTTCTTCACGTAGACTGCCCCGTCGCGATTTGCTTATTTTATCCACGTTTCGAACCTGGTCACTCACTAGTTAATATTAATCACTATATAAATTATGAACACAATTTAAAGAAAAAAGAATGCATTTGACAGCCATGCATTTTGTTACGTCTTGCATAGTTGCATGATTGTTATTATTTGGGTTCTTTTTTCAGGTATTATACGACAGGCTGTTGTCAGCTAAACTCAGTTCTGCATCTGCTGAAATGAAGTGGAAAACTTCAAAGGATACTACCCCTCCTGATCTGTACTCAAGGTTGGTTCAATTCAAATATTTGTGTCTCGTATTCAGAGTTTTACATTTTTTATCAATCTTTAATTCATTACTATTGTTGTTTACAGATTTATGGCTGCTTTGTATAATTTACTTGATGGTTCTGCTGATAATGCCAAGTTTGAAGACGATTGTCGGGCCATTTTAGGAAATCAGTCTTACGTGTTATTTACATTGGACAAGTTGATTTATAAGCTTGTGAAACAGGTATGATTATTGCACATACATTTGTTTTTCTGAACTCTTATATTCTGTTTCTAATTTATAGTATTTTAATTATTCTTGATGTATCAGCTCCAAATTGTTGTGGGTGATGAGATGGACAACAAACTTCTTCAACTATACGAGTATGAAAAATCTAGGAAACCTGAGAAGTTTGTTGATTCTGTGTATTATGAAAATGCACATGTTCTTCTTCATGATGAGAATATATACAGATTCCAATGTGTATGGTTTTTTTACCCTTCTAAATGTTGGCAAATAAGCTTACGCAAACACACACATATACACACCCACATATAATAATTTCTTGCATTTTGTAGTCATCTGGTCCATCTCGGTTAACCATCCAACTGATGGATGATGGGAATGAAAAGGCTGAAGTGGTTGCAGTCTCTATGGATCCTAGTTTTGCAGCTTACGTTCATAACGAGTATCTTTCAGTATCGACTGAAAGAAAGCAATCCGGCATCTTGATGCAGAGGTTAAAATTTTTTTAATTAACGAAAAATTTACATCTTTGAAAATATTTTGAAGTAGCTTCAGAGGATAATACCGCAATTCTAATTTTTGTGCAGAAATAAACGTCGATTTTCCGACCTAGATGAATCTTCTGCCATATCGTCTGTCATGGAAGGTGTTCATATGGTGAACGGGTTGGAGTATAAGATGTCTTGTAGCTCGTCAAAGGCAATAATTTTTCAATATTTTCACTGAATTTTTATAATAATGTGAATGTTTGATTTTCTTAATATCTTATATCTAATTATCCGAGTGTCAGCAGATATCCTATGTTCTCGACACAGAAGACTACTTCTCTCGTGTGAGAAGAAAAAGAAAGTCACCAGCAGATCGATTATCTTCATCCCATAATAAGGCAAAAGTAGAACAGTTTCACAGATTCCTATCTGCAGCCACAGTTTAGGGTTTTCTTCATAAACTTCAAGGTACATATATATATTTTTGGTAACTGAGTCCGGTTTGTTAAAACTCACCGGTCTAACCCAGCTAACTAGCGGGGCAAGGTAAAACACAACGTATACTTCAAGGGGTAAAGGCAGGAAACCAGTGGAAGCTGGATTCGAACTTGATACCTCTGTTACAGAGAATCGGGCACATACCCCTTGAAGGTTAAGATTGAATTATTACAAAAGAAATCACTAATTGGGACGTTGTTCTCGTTCTTTTTGTAGAAATGTAGCCTAGAATAACTGGTACCTGACTGATGGTTATGGTTTCCTAGCGGTCAAGAAACAGGAGAAAGGAAATGTAAACAAGTGTGTGAAGTTTATATAATATAGGTACAATTGGTGGGGTCAGTTGTGTAAATAGAGGTTGTTGTGTTTACTCAAATTTAACTGTGTCAAAATGTTGTTTTGCAACACAAAGTTACTAGTGTTTGTAACATTACAGTCTCCGATAGAAGGATGTTTTTTAGAGTATAATTGTGGTTGTAACCATGATGTGGTGTGAAGCCCGGGGACTATCCGGGATTAGACTACTATCATTCCAAATCAATGTCAAAATCCTTACTTTTTCATTTAACCTACCATTATTGATTGAATGACATTATGAGGAACATAGAACATTACCTCCAAAACATTTGAATCGAATCATGTTAAGTTTTAAATCAAACTAGTATTAATCCCCCCCGCGTTGCGGTGGGGGCGTAAAACCGTGACAAATAGCACCAAGGCCACAGCACCCCAACGACCACCAACACTGAAGTTGCGACGTGTTAATGCGGAGAAATTAGACCGAAACATAAAACATAGAAAATAATAAGTTGATTTACGACCCGTGCGTCACGATGAACCTATCAAACGGGAAAAATTAGACGACCATAAAAACGTTGAACCACACATGCATGTTGCGTAATGTTAACTAGCAAAATTTAGAACGAAGCGTAAAACAAAACGTAAAAACGTTGAACCACACATGAACTTTGCGTTGTGTTAAATCACAAAATTTAGAACAAAACGTAAAACGGAATTTTTGTGAAATATGAAGAGTATAGAGTACCAAAGTTGAAAGTAAAAAAGTTATAAGGCTAAATTGACCAAGATAGAAAGCTTTGGGGTTAAAAGTAAACAACCAAAATAGTTTTAGATTAAAATTGTAATTATATGAAACTTTTTTGAAAACCACCCTAAGCAAAGAGTACAACACCTCTATGCATCACAATGTTGTTAATTTATAATGGGTAAATTGTAAATTATGTAATCTTTGGTCATTTGGCCTCATATAAACACGAATGATCCTTCAAGACATGAATAATTTGTTGTTTCTTATCTACAAAATTGTTGCATCATTAAAATTGGATTATGTAAACTTTTTTGGATGGAACAGGCGAATCTGCCTAAACCCCAGGGACGATTTTGACATTTTACTCGCTTTTATTTATTATTTGAATATCGTATTTGTTGGTTATCTTTTAGTTTGTTTCTTTTTTTTATTGTTATATTTTCTTTGTTGGTTATCTTAATGTTTTAAAAATTGGATTTTATGCTATACCGTCATACCGAGTTGGGCTCAGAAACAGTTCTCCGGTTGTACCGGACAATAATGCCAACCATATAATTTCATAAAACTAATACATTTTTAACTCAAAAAATAATCCAAAACTACATATTTCATAATAAAAAATCAAATTTTACAACAAATTTTAATAATTAAAAGTTTGCATAGGTTTTTGGCATTGGAGTGTAGAATGCATTAAGTTTACAATCGCTTAAAATATGAAATTCATTATCATCGCATCCTCATCTCTAAGAACATAACTATATTCGATCCCTCCAATATAAAATAAGAAGTTTTACTTACCAATAATCATAATATACTAAAATTACGTGAAATAAGTAACACATATAACAAGTAACCTTGTGTTTAAGTAGCCGGTTCATGCTCTTACTCACCAAGCATTGTGAAGTTCTCCTTTCGACTCCTCTTCAACCATCCAAAATTCCACATGATTAACGCTTTCACAATCAACCCAATCATAGGACCTCTTAGAATATTTGAGTCTAGAAAAACATTTACCAAAAGTTAACACTTGAAAATTGTATCACGTTGTAATAAAAAATTCAAGGTATCATACCTATTTTGTAAACGCAAGTTGTAATGAGCAAACACAACCTGAGGAAGATTCGGTTTGAGTTAATATTCGAACAACAAAGATTTACATGAACAAATAATCTCTAGTATTTGGCTACAAAAGAAAATGGTAATCAAAATAACAAACTAACATAGTTAATAATAACATGAAAAATATATCTTACTGGGTTGGTTAACATTACGAGAAGCAACAACACTACTCCTACCAAAACTTTCTTTAGCATCACGAAACTTGCTTAAAGTCATTGCATCTATAAAATCATTACCCGGGAAATTCTTCTCAACCATATAAAGGACACGAGCAAAAACTTCATTACTTTTAAAAAAAATTCTGTCATCCTGAAAAGTTAGATTTAACCAATATGCTGCACAATGAATACTAGAATGCAACATCTTTTTTCCATAGAGCATCAATTATGTCCATATATGGTTTATGCAAAACTACATTTCCTTAAATAGTGTCTTAGTTCTCATATATGCCCGAATCCTCCCCTAAAAAACATACGACAAAGAAGCTTTTTTCATCCATGTCACACTGCTCAAACCATTTTTCCAAAAAGTTTTCATCTATCACAATTTCTCTATAGTTTCAACATTCTTTTAAGAGTAAAGTGCAATTTGCGTCCCTGTGGTATGTTGGCGGCATCAACCTAAGTCCCTATTTTCAAAACATGGATACTTGAGTCCCCGTGGTATGTTTTTCACTACAATCTACACCCTTCTGTCAAGTGCATGTTACTTCAGCCGTTTGAAAGATGAGTGTTTTCGAGCCTTCCAAAATTGAGAAAGAAGACGAGTTATCACCCAATAATGATTTTGATGGAGTTAATTATACTACCCCGAAGCATAGTGGAGATGCTCATGATGACAGTGTGAATGCCTCTGAGGGCGTTGATAGTTGACGAGTGCTCTAGGGAAGATCATGAAGGTGGTGACCGTAATGATCTTGAAGGTAAACCAGAAAGTGAAAGAGAGGCAGAGAAATAGATGATGTAAATTTTATTTAGGATTCAAGTAAGTATGATATTCTTCATATATATTAATACTACTACTTATTAGTTATCAGTAGTACCATTTGTTGAACAAACTCATTAAAAAGGAAATGGGTCAAATGAGTTAAAAACTTTTGTTAAAAAAAGACAGGACCTTTATTGTAATAACAATTTTTGTAATATTAATACTAATTTTAATTACTATATAAGTTATGAATGCAATTGAAGAAAAAAAGAATGCAAACAGGTCAGTTGGACCTGTTTTGACAGCTATGCATTTTTTTATGTCTTGCATAGTTGCATGATTATTATTATTTGGGTTCTTCTTCAGGTATTATATGACAGGATGTTGTGAACTAAACTTAGTTCTAAAGGAGACTACCCTTCTTGACATGTACTCCCAGGTGGTTTTGCTAAAATATTTGCATCTCTTATTCAGAATTTTACACTTTTTTTTATTAATTATGGATACATTATTATTGTGCTTTACAAATTTATGGTTGTTTTGTATAATTTACTTGACAGGTCTGCTGATAATGCCAAGTTTGAAGATGATTGTCGGGCCATTTTAGGAAATCACTGTTACATGTTATTTACATTGGACAAATTGATTCATAAGCTTGTGAAACATGTATTAATATTGCATCCATGGGCGGAACTATAGTATTAGTAGCCGTAGCACGGGCTACGGCTCAACCCTGTATTCGTAGTGTTATTTTTTATTTTATTTTTTCAGTTTTATACAAAAGATACCCTTAAAAAATACGAGGATACCCCTAACCAAAAATAAAATACTTGATTTTAGTAAAATCCAAATTTTCTTTTAACCCCTGTAACACCTCGAAAATTCGTGTTAAATGAAATAACGCCACGTGTTATATGAGATAAAAAGCGTTATAAACCTGGATTGAATAAAGATGTTTTGGCAGGATTTAAAAGTGTCGTCATGTTTAATTTTACCTCTGAACGACCTCATTTATAAATCCCAAGACCCAATTTAAATATTACACACATCTATTATCCAGAAATTCATTGACGATAAACGAAGTTAAAGTGCATGATAGGTGTCTATGAAAATCCTATGGTAAACCTTAAATTTCGGTATTTTTTTCTGGATTCAAAGCAAACAAATGCAAATGGTAGGGTATGGGACTGTACAAAGGCATTTTGGGAGGTCCCTAATTGTCAAAAATAATGTCCCAAAGTCGATTTAGAGGTTGCCCTTTCGAAACACCAACAAACAAGCAACTTTTGGTCCCTGATGATTTGTTGCGCACCGCAACAAATAATTGTTACGGTGCGCAACAATTACCCAGCAACCAGAAAACCTTCAGCAGCCTGTTTTTCGCGATTTTAACCCATCTAGCCGGTTTTTCTCACATGTGGACGACCCCTAAAATGTTCCTAGACCCTAGGGACATGTGTAAACGAATTGTGGTCATTGGTAGCCCTTGTTGTCAACAATTCATGGTGCTTAAAGACCTATATAAAGCCTCCTTGTGCAACCATTCTTCTCACTCACTTCTCCTGCATTTTTGGATCACTTCTGGAGCTCCAACCTTCTCTAAAGTGTTCTCTAATTAAGCTTAGGACCTTTGTAAGTTGCCTAACCTTTTCTAGTTAATTTTAGCTTAGTTAATTAGCTAAAAGTCAAACCGACGTAATTACGGTTTGACTTCAAGATTAGTCAATAATGGCTCAGTCAATTCTCGAATCAAAAGTAGATTTAAGATGGTATTTATGTGGGTAATAAAACCTCAAAAGGGTTTCCCCTGATCATCATTCTAACCAGGTCAAAAGTCGGGTCAAACCTTTACTTAAAAAGTCAACAGGAAGTCTAAAATACCATTTATGCATAATTAACATTGTAGATCATATACAACCTGTTGGGTCATTGTTATAACTTAGTAATAAGTGTAAGAACATGTCTAAACATGTTCAACCCGACAATTTCCTGTTTAGACCCGGTTCGGAACCGAAAGTCACATAGTTTGACTTTCACTTTGACTTTCAGTTCTGACTCGTTTAGGCATGTTTTAGAAATGCCTCAGAGCTTTAATTGGATTAGGTTACATGTTAGAACAACCCTCTGTCATTATACACCTTGGTTCATTAGTTATCCAATTAATATGCATATTTCCGTTAATTGCTCATATGTTGACCGTTATGCCCTTATTACCTTAAAACATGATTTATAAAAATGTAAAAGTGTAGAAACCTTAGTTACTGATATATAAACTTGTATGCAAAGTTTGACATCAGTTTGACTTATAGATTAAGAGTTATGCTCAATATCGCAAAATTTAAGCTTTATGTTAATAAAACGGCGTAATTAGCGTATAGCCTAGTTAAGCCTACCTTTTGGTATCAAACTTAATACCCACTGATGTAATATATTATTTTGGGATTTTTAAAGATTTTTAATTAATTTTAGGCTGAGCATAACTAGTAGTCGTAGGCTTAATCCGGTAATTGTCGGTTTTGCCCTTACGGGCCATAAAATGAGTTTTACATATCTAAACGACTCCAAACCTTTTGCTACTGATCACATATGTTAAATAAATTATTTTAAGCCTTCTAGAAATATAAAAATATCAGATTTAAGTATCGAACCCGGAAATGGCCCTTAATCGCCTTATTTGGCGTTTTTAACGCATAGTATGTTTTAAAATCATATTGAACATACCCGGGTTGATACCTACTGATATATAAGGAAAATTATGATATTTTAACAGTAAGAAAAGGTTGATTAACTCAGACTTCGTTCTTGAGCTTTTCGGCTTATGTGAAATTACCAAAATACCCCTACGGGGCATAGTTTGGTTAAAAATGATAAATTTCACATATATGCTTTAGCCTACTGTTATAACTCATCAAATTGAGTATGTTTATTGTTTACATCAGACCTGTAACTCAGTTAAACATCTAAACGCTTTTACAAACTTTAAAATGACCAAACTACCCCTACGGGGCATAGTATGTGTTTAAATTAGTTCGGGGCATAATGAAAGACATCCTACTGATGTCCCAACATATTTGAAGCATATTAACTTAGGAAACCTGTATATGGCTCTTACGGATACCCGTTATGCTTATTACGCGTTCGGTTCGGTTTATGTAACAAGTTTACATAAATTAGCCGAAACAGGTCAAACCTTATCGGTTTTATCTCAAAATCTAGAATGTGTTTAGTTTACCCATATTATACAAGTCTCCAGACTTGTCGGGTCTAAATCACATCCTATTCCGGTCTTCGCTTAATCATGCGTTTTGAACCGTAAACCTTTCCTTAAAACTAACCGGTCTAAGTTACGACTTAAATAAGACCCGTTAGGAATTTGATAGGTTAATAAAACCTTCGTTCCAGATTAAGAGCCCCAGTAGAAGTACTTGTGCTTGCTGATTAAGATATACGGCTGAGTGTAAATTGCATTGCTAGCTCAGGTAAATACTTTTAACTTATTTTCCCTTATACGGGCTTGGGATACGGTATTATAAAAAAATACCGCTTGGTCGGGTGTAGAAACCTTTTAATCGGAGATGATTAAATTGCATAATCCCGTTTTAATCTGTATTGATTGATAACAAATAACATTGGGGGTTAATGACCGTGTCCTGGATATCCTTGGCTCATTTTAAAAAGTGAATGGCCACGACGTAAGCACAAGGTGTAGGCAAAACACCTCCTGTTGCATATGTATAACGTATACTCACTCGTAAGGGTATCTTCTTGTGAGATTATATTTGTGGTGTGTCGATTAATCTTGTCCGGCTTGTATTGTATAATCACCGGCCCTAAATGTTGGACAACCATGTAAATCGGATACAAGATTTTTATTAATAAAATTGTCCCAAGTATAAAAGATTAATTTTGCCTCTGTGCATTTTAATCAACGTGTCAAGATATTTTGTGCCGTTTGCACTCGAATCACTTTTCAAACTCTTTTTCCAAAATGAGTCAGTTAATTGTATTTACCAGTGTAAACTAACGTATTTTCCAAAAGGTTAAGTGACAGGTACTATGCGTAATTGGCTGGGAGCTCAGGGCGTCACTAGGGAATCTTGCAAGTTCTAGATGCCTAAGTCTGTTGAACAGTTTTCTTTTATTGATCCGCCTGTGGATCCTTTACCTTCCGTTGTAATACTTTGACATTACTTATATTCGGAATGTAATATATTTATCTTTTGCTTCCGCTGTGCATTATTATATTGTGTTGTTTGACTATTATGTTGCCAACCACGTCACGATACTCCCCCACCGGGCCCACCGGTGACACGTGGAAAATCGGGGTGTGACAGGTTGGTATCAGAGCCAACATTGAGTGAATTAAACACTAGCTTTTTGTGTTTAATCTCAATGACACAATTGCACATTCCTAAATCTTCTGAGTCTAGACTTAACATAGGAATACTTCCAATCCTAATCTGGAAATTTTTACTTCCAAATTTTTATATATATTGGATACGTCGCCAAGCGAAGAAGCTGTATTAGAAATTCTCCCCAATCTGGAGCCCTGAAATGCTGAGCTTCGTAGCGCGGCTGGAATGAAACGAGCATCCAAGGAGAGAGCATTCAGAAATAACTTGAAGAAGAAACTCCTTTTGCTGAAGATCGTTTCCTTAATAGTCCTTATAAGGACATATTTATCTTTCAGTCCCTTCAAGGACACATTATCCCTTCAAAGACCCGCTTAGGGCAACTTTGTACTTTTATTTTCATATAATGGATTGATTAAATTAAGTTTTCATTCTAAACATGAAATATGAAATGAATGGAAAATAACATCCCTTAGAAGGGAAGTGCCTACGGGCTATAATTAACGTCCTCCGAGACTAAAGACGGTGGTAGCCTACAGCTCCCTGTCAAGAAAAGGTAATGAACTTTGATTCACACCTAAATGCCTCGATCCCAAACGATCATGGCTTATAAATTAAACTTGTCCACGTGACTAAGCCTTTTGTGCTATTACTAAATGCCTCGATCCCAAACGATCATGGCTTATAAATTAAACTTGTCCACGTGACTAAGCCTTTTGTGCTATTACTAAATGCCTCGATCCCAGACGATCATGGCTTATAAATTAAACTTGTCCACGTGACTAGGCCTTTTGTGCCATTACTAATTCATAAATTGCCCTGATTCTCTGAAATCTTGGCTTATAAATTAAACTTGTCTACGCGACTAGGCCATTGTGCTATTATTAAATTATAAATTAGGATTTATGATAAAAATCCTGAATAAAATAAATATCCTTACCTTCCTGCCAGTATGCATTTTAAAGATAATCTTAAAGGTGAAACCTAGCCTACGCGGCCAAGATGGTGAAACCTACTCAAGAGATTCAAATCCTTGTTAACACCTAAGAACGTGTTAGCACTCTTGACAAATGTGACTCGAGAAAATCACAACAGTCATCCTTATATTAGATTCTTCCAATTTTCTTATCTAGCCTAGTGATTTAGAAATCATGGCTTGTGTCATCCTATAAGATGATCACATTATAAACATCCAGTAGTGATGAAGTGCCTACGGGCTAAACTTGTTGTCCGATAAGACGACGACAGTGGTGGTCTTTGACCTCCTGTCTAAAAATGTTGGACCAGGTCCAAGCATAATAGTCGGTAGGATCCATACGACCTCGACTAATAGCATCTAAGAAGATGATCATATTATAACCATCCCTCAGAAGGGAAATGCCCACGGGCTATATCTATTGTCCTAAAAGACAAAAGACAGTTGAAGTCTACAACTCCCTGTCAAAAGAAGGTAATGAACTTGATTCAGACCTTAATGCCTCGATTCTCTGAAATCATGGCTTATAAAATTTAGAACTGTCCTTGTGACTAGGCCTTATGCGCCACTTTAATATCCTTAATGTTTTATAACTAGGATAAATTATAATGGAAAATACTAATTAAATATAACTAACAAGTTAACCAATATGGTTTATATTACCATGGTTGATAAATCGTCAAAGATGATGATTCCATAATAATCTCTGAATAAATCATTGTTAATATTTATGTAGCAATCAAGCTACATGGCTGGATTAGATGAAGTTAACAGCCACTTGAAGGAGAGCAATGATACTACCAGAATTAATGTAACTGGAGCAGAACTATAGGCAATAATAGATTATGCTGTTACTCGAGCACTTGATCGGCAGTATGATGAGTCAAATGATACCCACTCTAAGACTCTATCTGCGGCTCGTTGTAAGCCCCCTCTTAAAACACATGAGTCAAGGGAGGACGATGTTCATGACTTGTCAAATCAAAGGAGTATTCCGTCGAGACAAGTTGTGTTTCATCAAGAGGCACCAGTTAAGACCTGTTCATATAAATATTTTGTCTCCTGCAAGCCCAGAGACTTTACAGGAGAAGAAGGAGCCATCGATTGCATGACATGGCTCGATGAGATGGACGCTGTTGTCGACATCAGCGGTTGTGCGGAGCAAGATGTTGTGAAATTTGTTTCACAATCATTCAAAGGGGAAGCGTTGGCATGGTGGAGATCATTGCTCCAAGCCACGGGAAAGGTTCTACTCTACAACTTATCTTGGGAGCAATTTGTTGCATTAGTCAAGGAAAACTATTGCCCCCAGCATGAAGTAGAAAAGATAGAATCAGACTTCTTGACTCTGGTCATGGAGAATTTGGATTGTCAGGCATATGTGACAAGTTTTAACACTATGTTCCGCCTAGTTCCTTATTTAGTCACCCCTGAACCTAAACGCATAGCGCGTTTCATTGGAGGCCTAGCACCAGAGATAAAAGGAAATGTTAAAGCATCTAGGCCAACCACATATAGGTCCGCGGTGGACTTATCCTTATCTCTCACCTTAGATGCAATTAGAATTAAGTCTATTAAGGCTTCTGACGAGGGAAGAAGAGAAAGAGAGGAGGAAAACTCCCAACGATATAACAAGAAGAAGAAGGGAAACTCTGAGCGCGGGAAGGATTCCGAGTTTAGGAAGAACTCGAGTCAATCTGATAACAGACCCAAATGCAATAACTGCAAAAAGCAGCATTCTGGAAAATGTACAATAGACCCACGCGCTAAATTGTGTGGAATTTGCAGGACCAAGGGTCACAAAACCTTAGATTGCAAGGGGTTAAAGAACGCCACATGCTACAATTGTAACGAGGGAGGGCACATCAAAACCAACTGCCCAAAGCTTATAAAGAAGCCTGGAGAGGCCAGGAAAACAAACGCATGAGTCTTCCGGATGAACGCCAGGAAGGATAACTATATAGCAGGTACTTTTCCTTATCAAGCAGTTTATGCAGAAATTTATTTGATGCTGACACATGTGATTAAAAAATGAACGATCACTGTTGAGAACTGTTGTCTCCGTCTTAGTAGGACTTCGGTCATTTTATACGAGGTAGAAACTGGCCGATGATACTTTAGAAAATGCTCCAACAAACCTTAGATGGATATTTTATATCTAAATAGGAATCATTTTTTCTGATATTCCTATGGCAAGCTTTCAAGCTGCCTAAATTCTTTAATATAATAAAGACAGATGTGACGTTTTGATCCTCTGTCAGAAAAGTGATGGACTAGGTCCAAATCTTTAATGCCATTGATGGTCCTTTCGTGACCTAGGCTAAATATAATGGGAATACGTTTAAATAACATTCACTAAGAATGTATAGAACAGAATAGCCCATACGGTTTATGAATGCCGTGGCTAATCTAAGTCAGGTCATCAGGATGGTGACTAATAATTGTTAATCTTGGTGATTAGTACCAAGTTTCGAGTATGGAAAACTCGGATGAGGTAGACGACAGTCGCAATACTATTAATGCGACGAAAGTTAATAAAACTACAAACGGAAACCTCAATATTAATGGAGTTAATCTCCAGGCTGTGGTTGACGCAACAGTTGAAAAGGTCATGAGACAATACAAAGAGCTGAATACTTCTCGCTCTAAATCTCATTCAAAACCGTGTTAAATTGCTCATGAGGAGAGCTATGTTCACACTTCAAATATGAAGGATGAACCAAAGAAGGAGGATAACTCCCAGAAATCTGAGAAAGAGAGCGAGTACAGGCTTAATAAAAAGCAACGAAAGTTCAGTAAATAAACCTGTATACCTCAGAGACTGCTTCAGCATTATAAGATGGATGTTTTAATATCCATTAGGAAATTTTTCCGATGTCCTAGTTCCGTAAAAATATAAGGACTCAATATAGTGATAAAAAAGAGATTGGTTGCCTCGAAAAATCAAGCCCATATCGTGGGTGATAAGAAGCAATTAATTATCAAGACTCCTTATGAGAAAACTCTCATAATTACACGTATCCGTACGATTAATTAAAATTAAACATAAAAAATGGTGGAATTGGCCGTCCCCGGAATCGAACCTGGGTCTAGGCCGCACCCTTTCGCGCGCCTAGCCCACTGAGCTAGGTGCCTAGTTTGTGAAACTTCCATTATTAATTAAATATAAGCACTTGTACAATAAACTTCCTTATCAATTATCAATGATAATTTCTGCTAAGTATCCTGTTTTTAATACAGGCAATAATAAATCTTCATGAACCATAAACTTAGCAAAACTTTTATATTAGCCACAAGGTATAACTTACCAAGGAAACCATAGTAACCGATTCTTCTAGTATCGGCAAGGAATCCTTCCGAAAATCTAAGAGCACTCTTTCTTTGCATAGAGTACGACAACATATGTTATTTTAATTATTTTTTTTCTTTTCTCATTGTTTTCTATCGCCTGCGAATGCCAAACTATGTTTGATAAAAGTGTCATATGAGGATTGGCGTATCCTAGTGTGTCCCATAAATTATTTCCATGTCTGATCAGCATGGAGGTTTAATACATGGAACCCCTAAGATATCCCAATGATCATATTGTACTAAAGTCGACTAGTAGTATTCAAGGAAGATATCCAAAAATGGAAAAAAAATTTTCCAAGTAAATGTTCCCGATTAAGGAATTCGAGGACTTATAACATAAAGGTGTCACTCATTTGACACGGACAATGATGGATGAACTGGAGCCTGAGATATGGAAAATCTCTGTAGCCTCCTTGTATCTTAATTATCTTCTCAAAGGTTGTCCCTGCTTACCTCCTGGAAGGCAGGTAGAATTAAGATTTGTAGCCCGCAGTGGGCTGGAGTATTGTGAAAACTCCATATTGATTATGGAATAAACGAAACCTTGATTAAGTAGGTTTTAAGACATAGGCTAATATCGCCAGACTCAATATTCCAAGAGTTTGATATTGTTAGATAAGAAAGACGGTTCATTTTGCTTATGCATACATTACCGCAATCCTAATTAGGCAACGATTAAGAAATTGCCATCAGCTAACCAAGATCGTCGAATTGTTCGACTAACGACAAGGATTAGCTATTCCTTAATATTAGTTAAGTAATGGTTGGAATAACCATCTCACCTTAAGATAAGCTTCTCCATAATACTTGATATATAAATATCAAGGCTACTCCCTTGAAGACCTTGTATAGATGGAATGTTAAACGTCCATTGATAGGACAGTAGTTTGGTAAGTCCAAACATTAAGATCTGAAAGTTGCATTATAGACAATCAATAAGATCACGCAAATTCATAATCATCAGTAAGATGCTAGTATACGGCAGAAAATTTAAGGATTATGAAAATAGCAAACCTCCTAGATTCTTGTTAAGAAATAAGGTTCAACAATAGGTATCACCCTGGAAAGGAGTGATGCGGTTTGATAAGAAAGGCAAGCTAAGCCCGAGATACATAGGGCCTTTCGAGGTTATCGAACGTGTCGGTTCAGTTGCCTATAAGCTAAACTTACCTGAAGAGCTTAGTGGAATTCACTGTAACGCCCGGCTCTTTTGTACTTTCCATTTATAGAAAGTTTTGTTCGTATTTCTATTTTTGGAAACGTTGTATTCTTGTAATCGTTCCTTCCTTGTAATCGTTGTAAAACCGAGACTTGAATCATTAATGAAACTCGTATTTTGTTACAAATATGTTATACACACTTTATATATGCTCGTATGTTCGAATCGGTGAATCAATTGGTGTTTAATCATTATTCTTGGAAACTATGTGCTAAACTTGTAATTAATCTAAACTTATGCCTAAAACGTGTATTGAACGTAAATGAAACTTGATTATGATACTTATACGCTTAATTATACTTGGTTTATACTTCTCGTACTTGAACTTATCTTAAAATATACTTATATGGCAAGAATGGCCCTTAAAAGTCCTAAAAACACCAAATTTAACAAGTCTGGGGGCTAAAGTGCAATTTTTGAAACTTATATGGAAATCAGAAGTGGCGGGCGGCCCGCTTTAACTTACCAGAAACCTAATGCAGGCCGCATTAGCCTTGTATTCATAGAAAACACAACCAGCTTCGATCAGACGCGATTTTTGCACGAAATCCAACTTCTAAACACTCCCCAATCACCATTTAGCCACCTCTAAACACCTCCAATCACCTCCAAACTCATCCACTATAAATATAACCCTTCTCCAAGCCTTCCTACACTTTCAACACTCTCAAATCACTCCAAGTTCACTCTCAAATCAGTTGCAAACTCAAGATTCGGGCAGATTCATAACCTTGCACAAAAGTGAGCATAACTTGCTCATTTCTTAATGAAATCACTTGATTCTTCTTCCTAATTGCTTGGATAATCATAGGGTATGATTCCTTGACTTCTCCTTGGAGAAATCAGACCTGGAAATCCCCTGAAATGATCCAAAAACTTTCTGTTTTGATTTATGTTTTTACAAACTTGTTTAAACTTCATCCAACTTGTGTCTAACACATCTCACACCAATGTCCTAATGCTTACAACCTCTTTGATGGTTGGTTAAGCTTAAAAACATGGTTGAGACACTATAAATCAGAGGTTAAAACCTCAAATACTTTCTGTTTTGTTAGGGTGTTTTGACCCACAAGTCATGTTCGAGCTAGTTCTTGATGTAGAGTGATTATGGAACAACTTGGGTTGTTCCAAACATACAATCCTCACATGATTTGATGATTTCTCTTAGTTAGATTGTTTATATTATACTAATCCTAAGTTCGTGACCCTCCTTGGTTGTCTTTACATCAAGAGAAGTGGTGAACATTCAAGGGGTTCCTAAATGGAAGCTTGTCTTCCTACCCCATACATGACATCTATGAACAACTTGAGGTGCCTAAATGAAGATCTTATTCTTCTACCTCCTACTTGAATTATTGGACTTAATAATATATAATACTTAACCTAAGTATATATACACTCATTCGAACCTTTAATATTAAACTTGTGTTTATATGTTAAAGTAGTAGAATACCATCTAAGACTTAACACTCCAAGTATGATTCTAATGGGCATACTACCCATGAAATACAATATAACCCTAGTGGTTACGTAGTGTCATACAAGAGTATAAGTTAAAGATGATTATTTTGATATCGTACTTTATGTTATGTTAAACTCCAAAATTATAATCTTCCGTTGAACGCCAAACTCACACACCTACGTTTCCTCGTGTAGAAGGACTAGGTGCTCCAAACTAATCCATCCACCAACTCACTCGCGGGATTTCAAGTAGGAAAGCTTGCAACCACCGTGAGTATACTCGATCCCTTTTTCCCCTTTACACTTTGGGATGCAACATGTATAATTATGCAAACATCTTTAAACTAAACTAAACATACTCAATCCTTGTACAAACATGAAACTAATGTGCTTTACTTATGATTCTTGTATGCTCTATTTGAACGATTTGGAACGTATATGCTCATTAACTTTGCTAGCCCACCTTAACAATTATAGCGCTATAGGATTTACGCACCGCCCTTGAGACTTGGGGGTATTGTTAAGTTAAACATTTACTATCCCGCTATCAATTGGGATTAGACTATTTTATGCGTTGGATTCTTGGGTTTGATCATAGTGTACGCCAAAATTGCATACTAGTAATTCACATATTATGAATCATGTTGGATTTGAGCTTTTATTCTATTATGCTATGTAAACAAACTTGTATACTCGCTCATTGCCTTTGCATTGAAACTCTATTCTAATACATGTTGCAGGTTGATTATTGAAGTATGGATGAATGATGAAACAAGTTTAGGGTGGACTAGATACACACCTTTAATCTATTTATCTTTTTATGTTATGTTATTTGTTGAAACAATGTTGTATTTTGTTTTGAATATTGTATGACAATTTAGCATTTGCAATGAAATTTGAATTCAATTAAATATTGTCACATAGTGTTATGAAGTCTCTAGCAATCTATACACACTTCGTCTCATCCCGATGTTTCCGCCATCGGTTGGGGTGTGACATTCACAATGTGTTCCACATCTGCAATCTGAAGAAGTGTTTCGCTGATGAATCACTGGTTATACCACATACGGATGTGCATAAAGATAAGGGCTTAAAATTTGAGGAAGAACCTTTGTCGATTGAGGATCGACAGGTAAGGAAGCTTCGAAGGAAGCATATACCTTTTGTAAAGGTCAAATGGGATGCCCGAAGAGGTCCCGAATTTACGTGGGAGGTTGAATCCACCATGAAAGAAAAGTACCCTCATTTGTTCAGTAAATCTCGGGTCGAGATTTATCTTAAGGGGGTGAGGATGTAACACCTCGAAAATTCGTGTTAAATGAAATAACGCCACGTGTTATATGAGATAAAAAGCGTTATAAACCTGGATTGAATAAAGATGTTTTGGCAGGATTTAAAAGTGTCGTCATATTTAATTTTACCTCTGAACGACCTCATTTATAAATCCCAAGACCCAATTTAAATATTACACACATCTATTATCCAGAAATTCATTGACGATAAACGAATTTAAAGTGCATGATAGGTGTCTATGAAAATCCTATGGTAAACCTTAAATTTCGGTATTTGTTTTTGGATTCAAAGCAAACAAATGCAAATGGTAGGGTATGGGACTGTACAAAGGCATTTTGGGAGGTCCCTAATTGTAAAAAATAATGTCCCAAAGTCGATTTAGAGGTTGCCCTTTCGAAACACCAACAAACAAGCAACTTTTGGTCCCTGATGATTTGTTGCGCACCGCAACAAATAATTGTTACGGTGCGCAACAATTACCCAGCAACCAGAAAACCTTCAGCAGCCTGTTTTTCGCGATTTTAACCCATCTAGCCGGTTTTTCTCACATGTGGACGACCCCTAAAATGTTCCTAGACCCTAGGGACATGTGTAAACGAATTGTGGTCATTGGTAGCCCTTGTTGTCAACAATTCATGGTGCTTAAAGACCTATATAAAGCCTCCTTGTGCAACCATTCTTCTCACTCACTTCTCCTGCATTTTTGGATCACTTCTGGAGCTCCAACCTTCTCTAAAGTGTTCTCTAATTAAGCTTAGGACCTTTGTAAGTTGCCTAACCTTTTCTAGTTAATTTTAGCTTAGTTAATTAGCTAAAAGTCAAACCGACGTAATTACGGTTTGACTTCAAGATTAGTCAATAATGGCTCAGTCAATTCTCAAATCAAAAGTAGATTTAAGATGGTATTTATGTGGGTAATAAAACCTCAAAAGGGTTTCCCCTGATCATCACTCTAACCAGGTCAAAAGTCGGGTCAAACCTTTACTTAAAAAGTCAACAGGAAGTCTAAAATACCATTTATGCATAATTAACATTGTAGATCATATACAACCTGTTGGGTCATTGTTATAACTTAGTAATAAGTGTAAGAACATGTCTAAACATGTTCAACCCGACAATTTCCTGTTTAGACCCGGTTCGGAACCGAAAGTCACATAGTTTGACTTTCACTTTGACTTTCAGTTCTGACCCGTTTAGGCATGTTTTAGAAATGCCTCAGAGCTTTAATTGGATTAGGTTACATGTTAGAACAACCCTCTGTCATTATACACCTTGGTTCATTAGTTATCCAATTAATATGCATATTTCCGTTAATTGCTCATATGTTGACCGTTATGCCCTTATTACCTTAAAACATGATTTATAAAAATGTAAAAGTGTAGAAACCTTAGTTACTGATATATAAACTTGTATGCAAAGTTTGACATCAGTTTGACTTATAGATTAAGAGTTATGCTCAATATCGCAAAATTTAAGCTTTATGTTAATAAAACGGCGTAATTAGCGTATAGCCTAGTTAAGCCTACCTTTTGGTATCAAACTTAATACCCACTGATGTAATATATTATTTTGGGATTTTTAAAGATTTTTAATTAATTTTAGGCTGAGCATAACTAGTAGTCGTAGGCTTAATCCGGTAATTGTCGGTTTTGCCCTTACGGGCCATAAAATGAGTTTTACATATCTAAACGACTCCAAACCTTTTGCTACTGATCACATATGTTAAATAAATTATTTTAAGCCTTCTAGAAATATAAAAATATCAGATTTAAGTATCGAACCCGGAAATGGCCCTTAATCGCCTTATTTGGCGTTTTTAACGCATAGTATGTTTTAAAATCATATTGAACATACCCGGGTTGATACCTACTGATATATAAGGAAAATTATGATATTTTAACAGTAAGAAAAGGTTGATTAACTCAGACTTCGTTCTTGAGCTTTTCGGCTTATGTGAAATTACCAAAATACCCCTACGGGGCATAGTTTGGTTAAAAATGATAAATTTCACATATATGCTTTAGCCTACTGTTATAACTCATCAAATTGAGTATGTTTATTGTTTACATCAGACCTGTAACTCAGTTAAACATCTAAACGCTTTTACAAACTTTAAAATGACCAAACTACCCCTACGGGGCATAGTTTGTGTTTAAATTAGTTCGGGGCATAATGAAAGACATCCTACTGATGTCCCAACATATTTGAAGCATATTAACTTAGGAAACCTGTATATGGCTCTTACGGATACCTGTTATGCTTATTACGCGTTCGGTTCGGTTTATGTAACAAGTTTACATAAATTAGCCGAAACGGGTCAAACCTTATCGGTTTTATCTCAAAATCTAGAATGTGTTTAGTTTACCCATATTATAAAAGTCTCCAAACTTGTCGGGTCTAAATCACATCCTATTCCGGTCTTCGCTTAATCATGCGTTTTGAACCGTAAACCTTTCCTTAAAACTAACCGGTCTAAGTTACGACTTAAATAAGACCCGTTAGGAATTTGATAGGTTAATAAAACCTTCGTTCCAGATTAAGAGCCCCAGTAGAAGTACTTGTGCTTGCTGATTAAGATATACGGCTGAGTGTAAATTGCATTGCTAGCTCAGGTAAATACTTTTAACTTATTTTCCCTTATACGGGCTTGGGATACGGTATTATAAAAAAATACCGCTTGGTCGGGTGTAGAAACCTTTTAATCGGAGATGATTAAATTGCATAATCCCGTTTTAATCTGTATTGATTGATAACAAATAACATTGGGGGTTAATGACCGTGTCCTGGATATCCTTGGCTCATTTTAAAAAGTGAATGGCCACGACGTAAGCACAAGGTGTAGGCAAAACACCTCCTGTTGCATATGTATAACGTATACTCACTCGTAAGGGTATCTTCTTGTGAGATTATATTTGTGGTGTGTCGATTAATCTTGTCCGGCTTGTATTGTATAATCACCGGCCCTAAATGTTGGACAACCATGTAAATCGGATACAAGATTTTTATTAATAAAATTGTCCCAAGTATAAAAGATTAATTTTGCCTCTGTGCATTTTAATCAACGTGTCAAGATATTTTGTGCCGTTTGCACTCGAATCACTTTTCAAACTCTTTTTCCAAAATGAGTCAGTTAATTGTATTTACCAGTGTAAACTGACGTATTTTCCAAAAGGTTAAGTGACAGGTACTATGCGTAATTGGCTGGGAGCTCAGGGCGTCACTAGGGAATCTTGCAAGTTCTAGATGCCTAAGTCTGTTGAACAGTTTTCTTTTATTGATCCGCCTGTGGATCCTTTACCTTCCGTTGTAATACTTTGACATTACTTATATTCGGAATGTAATATATTTATCTTTTGCTTCCGCTGTGCATTATTATATTGTGTTGTTTGACTATTATGTTGCCAACCACGTCACGATACTCCCCCACCGGGCCCACCGGTGACACGTGGAAAATCGGGGTGTGACAGGTTGGTATCAGAGCCAACATTGAGTGAATTAAACACTAGCTTTTTGTGTTTAATCTCAATGACACAATTGCACATTCCTAAATCTTCTGAGTCTAGACTTAACATAGGAATACTTCCAATCCTAATCTGGAAATTTTTACTTCCAAATTTTTATATATATTGGATACGTCGCCAAGCGAAGAAGCTGTATTAGAAATTCTCCCCAATCTGGAACCCTGAAATGCTGAGCTTCGTAGCGCGGCTGGAATGAAACGAGCATCCAAGGAGAGAGCATTCAGAAATAACTTGAAGAAGAAACTCCTTTTGCTGAAGATCGTTTCCTTAATAGTCCTTATAAGGACATATTTATCTTTCAGTCCCTTCAAGGACACATTATCCCTTCAAAGACCCGCCTAGGGCAACTTTGTACTTTTATTTTCATATAATGGATTGATTAAATTAAGTTTTCATTCTAAACATGAAATATGAAATGAATGGAAAATAACATCCCTTAGAAGGGAAGTGCCTACGGGCTATAATTAACGTCCTCCGAGACTAAAGACGGTGGTAGCCTACAGCTCCCTGTCAAGAAAAGGTAATGAACTTTGATTCACACCTAAATGCCTCGATCCCAAACGATCATGGCTTATAAATTAAACTTGTCCACGTGACTAAGCCTTTTGTGCTATTACTAAATGCCTCGATCCCAAACGATCATGGCTTATAAATTAAACTTGTCCACGTGACTAAGCCTTTTGTGCTATTACTAAATGCCTCGATCCCAGACGACCATGGCTTATAAATTAAACTTGTCCACGTGACTAGGCCTTTTGTGCCATTACTAATTCATAAATTGCCCTGATTCTCTGAAATCTTGGCTTATAAATTAAACTTGTCTACGCGACTAGGCCATTGTGCTATTATTAAATTATAAATTAGGATTTATGATAAAAATCCTGAATAAAATAAATATCCTTACCTTCCTGCCAGTATGCATTTTAAAGATAATCTTAAAGGTGAAACCTAGCCTACGCGGCCAAGATGGTGAAACCTACTCAAGAGATTCAAATCCTTGTTAACACCTAAGAACGTGTTAGCACTCTTGACAAATGTGACTCGAGAAAATCACAACAGTCATCCTTATATTAGATTCTTCCAATTTTCTTATCTAGCCTAGTGATTTAGAAATCATGGCTTGTGTCATCCTATAAGATGATCACATTATAAACATCCAGTAGTGATGAAGTGCCTACGGGCTAAACTTGTTGTCCGATAAGACGACGACAGTGGTGGTCTTTGACCTCCTGTCTAAAAATGTTGGACCAGGTCCAAGCATAATAGTCGGTAGGATCCATACGACCTCGACTAATAGCATCTAAGAAGATGATCATATTATAACCATCCCTCAGAAGGGAAATGCCCACGGGCTATATCTATTGTCCTAAAAGACAAAAGACAGTTGAAGTCTACAACTCCCTGTCAAAAGAAGGTAATGAACTTGATTCAGACCTTAATACCTCGATTCTCTGAAATCATGGCTTATAAAATTTAGACAGTTGAAGTCTACAACTCCCTGTCAATCCGCTGGTTTGTAAGAAAGGTATCACCTCACTGAGTTTTGGGGCGTGCTAAGGTATAGGGTTCAACTCGGATAAGGATAAACCATGTAATGAGGTATTAGGGAGAAACGACTCCGTGGTCGATGGAAAAGTGATGCGATTGCTGGCACTTCAACGAGAAGCATACACCACGCATGCTTTTCGTGTTCGAGACGTGCAAACAGAGAACCCGAAAGGTGTAGACTTACTAGAATGCTTCAAGAATCTAGGTGATCAGTCGTATGAGGGAACAAGTCTCACTACTTAAGTCGGGAAAAGAAATGCGCAAGTAAAAAGGATGCGAATAACGTCGTCGTTCCTTCTAACATCCCATGATATAGGGGTGGCTCCCCTTCGTTGATTCGTTCTCGTACTTCTCTATGTGCTTCGTAGTAGGCCTTTCCTGGGCAGGTCTATCGAGTGGACGTCCCTTGCGTCGATTTGCAGTCCAAGGATGATATCAGGAAATACGTGGACGAGGACTTGGAATAACTGGTTCCTTGCCCTTAGTGTATCGTGGTTTCGAATCAGGTTTAGGAGGGCTCGCTCCTGTTTAACACGTAACACGCTAGCCTAGCCTTCGTATGATTCACTGTTGTTTAATGCTAAATACACGCACACGTACTAACATATATATGCTAATTATACACATACACACATGCGTGTTCACACACATAAGTTATGCACAAGTAAATGCTGATAGCCTACCATTACCAGGTGAGCATCTGAGGTTGACGAACCTTGCAATCCGGAGTGTGGTGTCGTTGTGGTTTCCACTAAAGAACGGTTATAGTCTGGTCTTTTTATAAAATATTTTATTTTCCAAACCAAAAATATTTTATATTTAAAACCTAGTTCGCTATAACCAATGGCTCTGATACCAATCTGTCACACCCTCAAAATCCACACGCGGAGTATTACCGCAAGGCATGTGACGACCAGGATCTTAGCCACTAATTATTTTGAACGGATTAGTATAATTAGTGACCTATTTTAAATTTTTCAAAACATAGTTAAGTTCACAGCGGAAAGGGAAAGAAGACGCATCATAATTGAAACCACAAGTTTATTATCGTGTTACTTACGAACCACGTACTCCATCCGATTGCAACGTCCGTCCAAAGTTGTACCGAGCAACCTGCAAAGCATGCAGTAGAGTGTCAACATAACGTTGGCGAGTTCACATGTTTGTAGTTTTCCAGTTTTAGTTCCAAAAACTTGTTTTAACCAGTTAATTTATCCGTTTATACATGCGATGGGGAGCTACCCCATATGTAAGCGACTAAACTGTTTTTACAATACCGAATACTATTCATCCGTACGTTTCCGTAGAGTGCCCCGTTTGTCAATGTTCTATCATCATTGACGGTTGCCAGAGTACATTAGTTCACGCCCGATCCCATACGCGGGCACGGTGTGAGGTTGGTGAGACCTAAATAGCGCTATCAACTAATAACCCGTTCGCCTGACCCCGGCGACTAATCGGTATTAAGAAGTGAGGACTTGAGTGATAGAGTTTTGTTTAGTGTTGCTTGTTGCATCCAGTATAAACAGTAATTAACTAAAAGTTCCCAGTAACAAGGGAAGTAAGTAAGTTTGTCCCCAGTAACAAGGGAAGAAAAGTAAGTTTGTATCCCTCACAAGGAGATAGCGTTGTTACCCGTATCCCACACAAGGAGATAGAAATACCGTATCCCGCACAAGGAGATAGTAAGCAATCCCAAACCAGGAAAAGTGTTTTGTTCCGTTTCCCAACCACCGGGAACGCATGCTTTAAGTAAAAAGTAGTGAACTCACCTTTGCTTTGCTCGGTAGTTAATTTACTTGTGTTGTGTTGGTCAACCATACCCTATTATGGTTATTAAATATTAATTAGGTTCGCATGCAAGAAATGTCACGTATAGTTCACACGTATCTAACACATAGCACGAATGTCATACTAGCACATACGGTATTAGGCCTATGTAAACAGTTAAATAGTAACAGTTTGACATTACTAACACACAGTCAAAACATCAGTTGACACATAGTGCATAAGGCCCACCAATGTTATTGGGCCTGTCCAAATCGTATGAACAGTCAACCAGTAGTGGCATGTTAAACACACATCACGTAGCACACATAGTTTGCATAACTGTACAGTAATGGTAACAATAACACATAGTCCAAGCCGTCAGTTTGTGCGGCCCAACAACTAAGCAGAGTAGTCCAGTCGAAACCGGGTGGTCTCGACTCGAGAACAAGAGGTCTCGAGTCGCAACCATGAAGTTTCGAGTTGCAACCAGACGGTCTCGAGTTGTGCATAACTGAGTCACAACCGTAGAGGTCTCGAGTCCCGTCTCAAGTCGAGATCAGGAGATCTCGAGTCGCAACTGTGCTGGTCTCGACTCCTGAGGCGCCTTGCCCGGTTTCGAGTAGTCGTTCGAGGGTCTCGAGTCGCAACCTCGCGGTCTCGACTCGCAACCACTGATGCTAGCACAGGTGGAATGTTTCCAGAACATTCTCCAACTTTTGTACTACCCAATCAAATTTCATAAGCAGGTACTAGCCAATCAGGTTTCACTAACATGTTTTATTCTACCGTACACTACCACATTGGATCAAAACAGCATAATTCAAATATCATGGCATCTTCAAATAGTTCATCATTAGGGTTTTCAACATTTCACAACAGAGAACACATCATCATCCATCACGGTTTTTCAGCACAATAAGAACCTTCATTTTACACATAAGACCCCTAAACGATCATCACTATCAAGTAAAAATTCCCATTTTTTATGATTCATCCTTAATACTCACTCATCAGACTTTTATTATCTTGTACCATCAATCCTCTGAACATCGTTACCAAACCCTAGGTCAATTAACTTAATTAATATGACCAATGCCCCCAAAATTACATTAACAAGTTGTTATCAAAGGTCTCAATCATCTAGCAACACTCTCACAGTCAACCATTTCTAATTCATCTTGTTTGCATAATTCCTACTTTCATCAAAACAGCTGGTCATGGCAAGTAACATCGAACACTCATCTAACACATATAAACATACATTTTCATTTTTAAAACTCATAACCCACAAAGAATCCTAAACAAGCAATCGGTCATCAGTTAACAGTTTATCTTTTGAAATTCTATCACCATACACTACTTTATCATACAAATAATTATATCATCATTACAATCATCAGCTAATCATAAGTCACTATCTAAAACCCACTTTCAAATCTTGTGCATTAATAAATACAAGAAATATAAGGCACTCTTCGGAAGAGCATTCACTGACCGAATAGGTATGTTGGTGCTGCCACTGTTCCCATTTTGAACCGATATCCGTAACCACCCAGCCACCGCTGGCAGAGATACCTAATGCTGTCCCGAACCAGAGATACCCAAACCCAGGTTGACTGTCTCAATCACCACGGACTTGCTACTATCACCACTGATGACGGCCGGAAGTTGCCTCTGTCGCCATCAGTCGCTGTTGCAGCCGGTTTGCACCGTCTTCCGTCACCATCCTCCTCGTCGCAGTTCTTAGGAGAGAAAAGGTACAAAGAGGAGGGAAGTTTGGTGACGTTGGCATGTCGGAACCGGCCGGAAAACATCTCCGGTATTCGAATCGCAGAGATTGAAGGTGGGGGTCTTGAGTGAGAGGTAGGGGGATGTGAGTGTGTACAATGGGGAGGGGTGTTTCGATGTATTTATTGTCGGAATTTCAGCTCCGTTGGCCAGATTTTAAAAAGGGGGCAGTGGGTTGTGTATGTGTGGCTGCCATAGTGCATTTAGGGTTATAAAATAAGGGGGTAAGGGTTTAAGCTTATTTTTATAGGGTAGGGTTTTAGGTTAATTGGGTTGGGCCTAGCCCAAGTGCGTGAATTCGTCAAACGATTAAGCTCCTTGCTCAACGGACTGGCCCGGTCTTGTTAACTCATACGTAAATAATAGGATCCCTCGTCATGGATTATTATTTGCGAAATAATAATAGTAATAACAAATATAATCTTAATAATAATAATAATAATAATAATAAAAATAATAATGAATACGAGCTTTAATAAAATGCTCGTCTCTCGACGATCAGGATCAAGGGTTCGAGTTGTCACATTCTCCCCATGTTACAGGAATTTCGTCCTCGAAATTTAAGCAAGGGTCATACGATGCGCTCCAAAGATATACATAGACTCCATTACCATACGTAGATATAAGAAATTTCACGAAAGTCCACAAAACGAGCATATAAGACACATAGTGCATCAGGTCACCTAGCACGTAAATAGCACGTAATAATCACGTTTCACAAGCTCCACAGAGTTTGTACGTATTTCACATAGTATAGAATTTCACAAATTTAATCATAACATCCAAGTAATGTACAGGAAGACCCGAAGTGTCACATTATCCCCAAGTTCAAGAAATTTCGTCCCGAAATTTAGCACGCAGCCACTGACAAGCTAGTGTTTAAACGTTTTCGTAGGGCGTCACATTTCCCCTTGTTGGTTTGAAAATTTCTTCCCGAAATTTAGCGGTAGCCTCAGTGCTGGAAGTAATTTGTAGACAACGGGGGATACGTGCGCATCGACTGGTTTTCCCGTTCCCAGGTAAAGCCACGGCGTGAGTTCCAACGAACTCGGTCTGTTGGTTACACTACGCTAGAGGGTTTTGATTTCTTGATCCTTGATCTCAACCGGTTCCTCAACGAAGCGTAGTTTGTTGCTGATCACGAGTTCCTAAAAAGGAATAACGAATGTTTCATCTGACAGACACTTCTTCAGATTAGGTACGTGAAGGATGTGTGCCGCACTCAGCTCTCCAGGCAGGTTTAGTCTGCAAAGCTACCTTACCGATCCTTTCGGAAATTTCGAACGGTCCAACATATCACGGATTAAGCTCGTCTCGTTAGCCATAACGTACCACACCCTTCCAGGGTGAAACTTTAAGTAGAATCCAGTCTCCGACTAGGAATTCTAGAGGTTTCCTACGCTTATCCGCGTAGCCTTTCTGACGGTCTGGAGTTGTCGTCATGCGTTGTCTGTTCTGGGCAATCCCACCCGTTGTGTCAAGTGTAAGTTCTGGGCCGGTAATTTGGCTTCCGCCCGACACAGAGGTGACCGGCATCTACGTCCGTGCAATGCCTCAAATGGTGTTGCCTGAATGCTAGTGCGGTAGCAGTTGTTGGAAGAGTATTCTACAAAAGAGAAGTGTCACTCGTATCCAAGGACGATAACACGTGTTCTCAGCATGCCTTTGAGGGTTTCGGAGGGTGCGTTCGGTTGGCCACCCGTCCGCGGGTAGTAAACAGTGCTCATGCCTAACTGTGAGCCAAAGGTCCTTGTTCACAGCTAGTAACGAATCGGATGCAAAGCGGGGGTTTCGATCATAAGTGGTAAAAGTTGGCACTCCGTGCCTAGCATCTACTTCTATCAAGTAGATGGTTGGAAATTCGAAAACTTCGTCGGTTTCTTTGGTCGCGTGCCGTTACTAGCAGACATTTCATCAATGCCCTGGACAAGATAGGATAAGATAGAAGCACCTCGTAGATTAACTTTTAATTACTGGAGTTATGGATTATGGAGCATCTCTCCAATGCTAGGTAATGCTCTTTCGAGATTACATCGTGAGGGGTCGCGTATATGGTCGAGAAATGCGGGCTTTGTGACGTTAAAAGTCGTGTGTGGGAGACTTAACGCAGACGGTTTGAGTTGTAGAGGTGCCAGGGTAGCGCGGAGGAGTCGTCCTGATTCCCACTGGTTTTCGGAATAGGTTCGGACGTCGTCGTAAGAAACAAGTGTCGAATTTTGACAGGATGAAATAAATTCGAGTGTCGTAACTAGGTGTTGATCGCATCGAGTTTCGAAGAACAGTGCTTGCGATACCCGTTACCCCCAGGGTATCCTTGGCTCGTTGCTCCAACGAGTAATATTCGTAGGAAGAAATTCGTCCAAACGGAGATTTGCGCAAAGCAGAGTAGGATAAGGATCATGGAATCCGCGAAGCATAACACGAGTAGCGAGATAATGTAAAAGAAGGGTAGTCAAAATTGATGCGTTCAACTTGAGGCAAAACATAAAGGCTTTGGGGTCGGCAATAGAGATTTATCTGATGTTGATAAGGTGGCTGGTTGTACACAAGCTATGGGTGTTTAGAATAAGGAACGTCGCTTGCTGATAAGGGGTGTTACGTCGACGTGGTTAGCGTAAAATGAAATAGCTAGAGAGGGATGGTCGTCGTGCGGGTCTGTAGGTTTCAGGGTCTATTGAGACGTCTGGCCGGATGTGATTTCTCAAGTCGGTAGAAAATCAAGTTTGAGTGGGTTGTTCTAAGTTGTGCGAATGAGTTTTGAAGTAGCGCTTGCGTCGTTGGGGGGGGGGGGTTTGATGTGAAACTACAGAAACGGGCCTTCGAAGAAGCACGATTAAGGTAAATGTTGCCAATTTTCAGGGTTTATGAAGTTTGTCGACTAAAGGTCGATCTTGCTGAATTCATTAATCTGGAGAGAAATCTGGTCAAGGTTCCCGTATGAAGACACATGGATATCATGATAAAGAAATGGTAGAAGCGGGGGGTACCATCTTGAGCAATAAACGCGGATTCGTACGAAAGTTAGTGAGAGGGTTCATTGAATCAGAAAAGTCGCCAAGGAATACAGTTCTGGCAAATGGAGGATAAGGTAAGTATCTAGGTCACCGTAATCGTCGGTGGGTCGACTGGCTCGTGTCGTTGTCTTGCTACGCCTTCCAATCCGCTGGTTTGTAAGAAAGGTATCACCTCACTGAGTTTTGGGGCGTGCTAAGGTATAGGGTTCAACTCGGATAAGGATAAACCATGTAATGAGGTATTAGGGAGAAACGACTCCGTGGTCGATGGAAAAGTGATGCGATTGCTGGCACTTCAACGAGAAGCATACACCACGCATGCTTTTCGTGTTCGAGACGTGCAAACAGAGAACCCGAAAGGTGTAGACTTACTAGAATGCTTCAAGAATCTAGGTGATCAGTCGTATGAGGGAACAAGTCTCACTACTTAAGTCGGGAAAAGAAATGCGCAAGTAAAAAGGATGCGAATAACGTCGTCGTTCCTTCTAACATCCCATGATATAGGGGTGGCTCCCCTTCGTTGATTCGTTCTCGTACTTCTCTATGTGCTTCGTAGTAGGCCTTTCCTGGGCAGGTCTATCGAGTGGACGTCCCTTGCGTCGATTTGCAGTCCAAGGATGATATCAGGAAATACGTGGACGAGGACTTGGAATAACTGGTTCCTTGCCCTTAGTGTATCGTGGTTTCGAATCAGGTTTAGGAGGGCTCGCTCCTGTTTAACACGTAACACGCTAGCCTAGCCTTCGTATGATTCACTGTTGTTTAATGCTAAATACACGCACACGTACTAACATATATATGCTAATTATACACATACACACATGCGTGTTCACACACATAAGTTATGCACAAGTAAATGCTGATAGCCTACCATTACCAGGTGAGCATCTGAGGTTGACGAACCTTGCAATCCGGAGTGTGGTGTCGTTGTGGTTTCCACTAAAGAACGGTTATAGTCTGGTCTTTTTATAAAATATTTTATTTTCCAAACCAAAAATATTTTATATTTAAAACCTAGTTCGCTATAACCAATGGCTCTGATACCAATCTGTCACACCCTCAAAATCCACACGCGGAGTATTACCGCAAGGCATGTGACGACCAGGATCTTAGCCACTAATTATTTTGAACGGATTAGTATAATTAGTGACCTATTTTAAATTTTTCAAAACATAGTTAAGTTCACAGCGGAAAGGGAAAGAAGACGCATCATAATTGAAACCACAAGTTTATTATCGTGTTACTTACGAACCACGTACTCCATCCGATTGCAACGTCCGTCCAAAGTTGTACCGAGCAACCTGCAAAGCATGCAGTAGAGTGTCAACATAACGTTGGCGAGTTCACATGTTTGTAGTTTTCCAGTTTTAGTTCCAAAAACTTGTTTTAACCAGTTAATTTATCCGTTTATACATGCGATGGGGAGCTACCCCATATGTAAGCGACTAAACTGTTTTTACAATACCGAATACTATTCATCCGTACGTTTCCGTAGAGTGCCCCGTTTGTCAATGTTCTATCATCATTGACGGTTGCCAGAGTACATTAGTTCACGCCCGATCCCATACGCGGGCACGGTGTGAGGTTGGTGAGACCTAAATAGCGCTATCAACTAATAACCCGTTCGCCTGACCCCGGCGACTAATCGGTATTAAGAAGTGAGGACTTGAGTGATAGAGTTTTGTTTAGTGTTGCTTGTTGCATCCAGTATAAACAGTAATTAACTAAAAGTTCCCAGTAACAAGGGAAGTAAGTAAGTTTGTCCCCAGTAACAAGGGAAGAAAAGTAAGTTTGTATCCCTCACAAGGAGATAGCGTTGTTACCCGTATCCCACACAAGGAGATAGAAATACCGTATCCCGCACAAGGAGATAGTAAGCAATCCCAAACCAGGAAAAGTGTTTTGTTCCGTTTCCCAACCACCGGGAACGCATGCTTTAAGTAAAAAGTAGTGAACTCACCTTTGCTTTGCTCGGTAGTTAATTTACTTGTGTTGTGTTGGTCAACCATACCCTATTATGGTTATTAAATATTAATTAGGTTCGCATGCAAGAAATGTCACGTATAGTTCACACGTATCTAACACATAGCACGAATGTCATACTAGCACATACGGTATTAGGCCTATGTAAACAGTTAAATAGTAACAGTTTGACATTACTAACACACAGTCAAAACATCAGTTGACACATAGTGCATAAGGCCCACCAATGTTATTGGGCCTGTCCAAATCGTATGAACAGTCAACCAGTAGTGGCATGTTAAACACACATCACGTAGCACACATAGTTTGCATAACTGTACAGTAATGGTAACAATAACACATAGTCCAAGCCGTCAGTTTGTGCGGCCCAACAACTAAGCAGAGTAGTCCAGTCGAAACCGGGTGGTCTCGACTCGAGAACAAGAGGTCTCGAGTCGCAACCATGAAGTTTCGAGTTGCAACCAGACGGTCTCGAGTTGTGCATAACTGAGTCACAACCGTAGAGGTCTCGAGTCCCGTCTCAAGTCGAGATCAGGAGATCTCGAGTCGCAACTGTGCTGGTCTCGACTCCTGAGGCGCCTTGCCCGGTTTCGAGTAGTCGTTCGAGGGTCTCGAGTCGCAACCTCGCGGTCTCGACTCGCAACCACTGATGCTAGCACAGGTGGAATGTTTCCAGAACATTCTCCAACTTTTGTACTACCCAATCAAATTTCATAAGCAGGTACTAGCCAATCAGGTTTCACTAACATGTTTTATTCTACCGTACACTACCACATTGGATCAAAACAGCATAATTCAAATATCATGGCATCTTCAAATAGTTCATCATTAGGGTTTTCAACATTTCACAACAGAGAACACATCATCATCCATCACGGTTTTTCAGCACAATAAGAACCTTCATTTTACACATAAGACCCCTAAACGATCATCACTATCAAGTAAAAATTCCCATTTTTTATGATTCATCCTTAATACTCACTCATCAGACTTTTATTATCTTGTACCATCAATCCTCTGAACATCGTTACCAAACCCTAGGTCAATTAACTTAATTAATATGACCAATGCCCCCAAAATTACATTAACAAGTTGTTATCAAAGGTCTCAATCATCTAGCAACACTCTCACAGTCAACCATTTCTAATTCATCTTGTTTGCATAATTCCTACTTTCATCAAAACAGCTGGTCATGGCAAGTAACATCGAACACTCATCTAACACATATAAACATACATTTTCATTTTTAAAACTCATAACCCACAAAGAATCCTAAACAAGCAATCGGTCATCAGTTAACAGTTTATCTTTTGAAATTCTATCACCATACACTACTTTATCATACAAATAATTATATCATCATTACAATCATCAGCTAATCATAAGTCACTATCTAAAACCCACTTTCAAATCTTGTGCATTAATAAATACAAGAAATATAAGGCACTCTTCGGAAGAGCATTCACTGACCGAATAGGTATGTTGGTGCTGCCACTGTTCCCATTTTGAACCGATATCCGTAACCACCCAGCCACCGCTGGCAGAGATACCTAATGCTGTCCCGAACCAGAGATACCCAAACCCAGGTTGACTGTCTCAATCACCACGGACTTGCTACTATCACCACTGATGACGGCCGGAAGTTGCCTCTGTCGCCATCAGTCGCTGTTGCAGCCGGTTTGCACCGTCTTCCGTCACCATCCTCCTCGTCGCAGTTCTTAGGAGAGAAAAGGTACAAAGAGGAGGGAAGTTTGGTGACGTTGGCATGTCGGAACCGGCCGGAAAACATCTCCGGTATTCGAATCGCAGAGATTGAAGGTGGGGGTCTTGAGTGAGAGGTAGGGGGATGTGAGTGTGTACAATGGGGAGGGGTGTTTCGATGTATTTATTGTCGGAATTTCAGCTCCGTTGGCCAGATTTTAAAAAGGGGGCAGTGGGTTGTGTATGTGTGGCTGCCATAGTGCATTTAGGGTTATAAAATAAGGGGGTAAGGGTTTAAGCTTATTTTTATAGGGTAGGGTTTTAGGTTAATTGGGTTGGGCCTAGCCCAAGTGCGTGAATTCGTCAAACGATTAAGCTCCTTGCTCAACGGACTGGCCCGGTCTTGTTAACTCATACGTAAATAATAGGATCCCTCGTCATGGATTATTATTTGCGAAATAATAATAGTAATAACAAATATAATCTTAATAATAATAATAATAATAATAATAAAAATAATAATGAATACGAGCTTTAATAAAATGCTCGTCTCTCGACGATCAGGATCAAGGGTTCGAGTTGTCACACAATACACCCCCAATACCCATACTCGATGCGTCAAATTCTACTTGGAAAATATGCTCGAAGTTTGGCAATGCAAGAATAGGGGCCTACGTGACAGCGACTTTAAGGGAATCAAAAGAGTGTTGTGCAGCCAATGACCAAGCAAACTTAGAACTTTTTAAGCATTCCGTAATAGGAGCCACAATAGTGCTGAAATTTCGAATAAACCGTCGGTAGAAAGATGCAAGCCCATGAAAACTACGAACATCATGCAACGATTGGGGTGTGGGCCACGTGGTGATGGCCGAAACTTTAGACTCATCCATGCGTATACCATTACCAGACACCAAGTATCCCAAGAAAATAACCTCGGATTCGCATACAAGCGAACGCTAGAAAACCCTAGCGTGATAACCCGTCGTCAATTACCCGAACGACAAAGAACAAAACAATTGTCCAAAAGAAATTCTTATTATTAAAAACGTGACCATCCAACCTAGAATTACCATTGTTTAAATAGGAAAACAAACACTCAACAAAAAGGGATAAATATGGAATAAAATCCTCACCAAACAGAAAAGATAAATACTTAAAATAAAAGATAGAAGCAAATAATTGGTTGGATGGGCAGAGACAAAACCGGCGTTCCTTCCTAGCCACGAGTTGTATCCGGGTCCGTATCAAATATCCTATGTTCTCGATACAGTAGACTACTTCTCTCGTGTGAGAAGAAAAAGAAAGTCACAAGGAGATCGATTATCATCATCATCATCCAATAATCAGGCAAAAGTAGAACAATTTCACAAATTCTTATCTGCAACCACAATTTAGGGTTTTCTTCATAAACTTCAAGGTACACACAGACCACACACACACACACACACATATATATATACAAACACACATTTGGTAACCGTGAAGCCTTTTAGTAAAAACTTACGGGTTCGACTCAACTAACTAGCGGGACTAGGTAAAACACAACTTATTGTCACTGAGTTACTTTCCTAACTCGCTTGCAGCTTTAGATACCTATCTAAGTAAGCCTTGTCGACTTAGTGTCATTGGGATTTAGTACCGAAAGTCTATAATGGGAATGCTAGATCGCAAGTAAAAAGCTTGTAATACTTGAAACACAAGTATACAAGAAAAAGACTCTATATTGCTAAAAAGAGTTTACAAAAGAGTTGTGTGTTTACAAGTGCTTAGGGATGTCTCAAATGAGATCCAAAATCCTCTATTTATACCAGTTGAAGCCTTATCTAGAGTGTTCTAAGTCTATAAAACTCTTTACATATATCTTCCAAATGATATCTAGATACTTCTTATCTAAATATCATGATATTTTGCTGATTTTCTTGAGCCTTCTATAACAGATTTTTGGGGTTAGCATTTTCTAGGCATTTCTTGGCTGGAACTTGGTCTTTCTTATGTCTCCAAGTTACTGGAACTTTATGGGTTGTTCCAGAGTCGTCCAGGCAGGTCTTGAAATGACTAGATGACTCTGGAAACTTCTTAGCGGGAAAATTTGAGCTGAATTTATGCGGGGCGTGGCAGAAACCAGTAAAAAGCTAAAAGCTGGATTCAAACTTGATACCTCTATTACAGAGAATTAGGCATTTACGATTTGAAGGTTAAGATAGAATAATATTGGACTATTATAAAAAATCACTAATTGGAATGTTATTCTCATTCTTTTACTAGAAATGTAGCATAGAATAATTGGTACCAGACTCATGGTATGGTTTCCTGTTGGTTAAGAAATAGGAGAAAGGAAATCTAACAAGTGTGAAGTTTATATAATATGTAGACAATGTATGGGCCAGTTTGTAAATATAGAAGGAAGGGTGTTGTGTTTAATTGTGTCCAAATGTTGTTTTGCAACACACAGTTAAAAGTGTTTGTAACATTACAATCTCCAATAGAAAGATGTTTTTTAGAGTTTAATTGTGGTTGTAACCGATGATGTGGCGTAAAGCTCTTGCTCGAAACCCGGGGACTATCTAAGATTAGTACAGAGTTTAGCTTGCACTTACATTTTATGACTTTTGAAAACAAATTTTAACGTTTTGATTGCCACCTCTATTTGCTCTTTGCCTTTATTCTTCAGATTTATCTTTACGTTTCATTTCGTGCTAGAAGACTTATTACATATGATGATAAAAAGGTGTAAATTTTGGCGCATATTTATGTAAAAAAGATCTTTCATGTAGAAGTATTAGTTTCTGGTGTCAAGTTTTCATTTAGTAAACACATTAATAAGTTTTTAATTAGGTAAACATATTGAAATACAATGGTACAACACTAAGGTGATTAACACCAAGGTTGATAACCAAAAAAAAATTTACATTATTTCCACAAGTCGACTTCTTTTAGAGGGGAATGGTATGGATGTGGCATCGAGACGACTAGGGTGAGGTGGGAAGCTTGCTGCTAGGGAACACCTGTCACACCCCAACCAATGACGTAAACATCAGAGTGAGACGAACTAGATTGTTCAAAATGACAAGGAAATACATAAATGACAATTATTTAATAATTCGAATTTCATTGGTAGCTAAAAGTAGTACATTGTCTCAAAGTGGGAAATACAATAATTGGAAATACAACATGACAAGGAAATACATAAATGTAAATAGTGTGTTTCTAAGTCCATCCTACTAGATTTCTTGAAACATCTCAACATTAATTTCTTGCAATATATATTAGAGTAACGGTCAACATTTAAAGCATTGGTGAGAATACAAGTTTGTCTACTAGCATACGTATAGAAATTTGACTCAATCCAAACATGGCATAAAATGTATACTAAGGCATAAATTACATAAACTAGCATGCAACAAATAAATGTCACACCAATTGTGTCCACATTGCGTAATCTTGTCACCGAAGCGAACAAGACCGTTATACGATTGATTGCTTAACATAGACCCTTCCTAAGGGTGGTGTGCTACTCCTATAATGCTATGCATGTTAATGTTGGCTCATGAAGTTAATGACAAAGATTGTTCAAGAATGTCTTCTAGGATGTAAGTATCCTAAAAGATAACACATTAGCATGTATACATGGATTGGTTGATTGAATCATGTGATTGATTGTGTAAGTGTGAATTTGATAATTTATATATATTGCACCTAAACTGTATTAAAATAAAAGGGGTCATGTGTACTCACAGTTTGCGTAGAAGTTCCACGTAAGTGAGTTGATGTGTTTGAGAGTTTGGGAATGTCGAGTTAGCCTTCAAGGATAAACAAGGCGTGTAACTATGATGGATAGGATTAGCAATTTGTAAGCGGAATCGTAACTTAGTATGAAATTACATAAAAGGTTATCTTGTTAAAATACTCAAACTGGACACAATGTTACATGTTTTTCATGGGCACTATTTCGCCAATTGGAAGTTTAAGTATGAGGAATCTTCATCCAAGATAATGTTCACCACAATGCATAACCTTCAACCATGAGTTTGGTTGGGGTTATGATTCGGTTTTGGATATTTATTATAGATATATAATATATATAATCGTCACATGTATCATAGAGTATCATATAAAGGTCATGCAAGGAGGTAGGATGAGTTACATCCATTTAACCTCATTATATGGATTCACCAAAGCACAAAATCATCAATTTAATTGATGATTTCGGTTGGTCATGAATATGAACAAAAATTAAATCTCCTCATTTACCAAGAAAACCAAGTGAGTAAACTAGACGAGTGCGTTTCAAACATGGATAGTGTTTGAAGACTTGGTGTAGTTTATTCACTTTGTTTAATCTTGAAAATTGTTTAATGATTTAGGGAAGGAACTAACTAATTTGCTAAGTAATAAGTGAAGTGGTGGAATCTAAGTTGGAGACCAAGGTTTTCATTGTTCACACCTAACCAATACACAAGTCTTTCAACATTTAAGGTTGAAGGCTTGGTTGGTTGCAACACTTTGTAGGTCACTTGGGACCTTTTTAGGCAGCAAGTATTTGAGGTTATGAACTTCTAATCTTTTGGAAATTTACCATAACACAAGCCCCACCACATGAGTTTAGTTGGGAACAAATATGGTGCAACATTTCCACAAGATGAACTATGAACAAGAATAAGTTGTAAGAGTTTTTATAAAACAGAAAGTAAATCTGCCTTTGGACCTCAAGTTTAGTGATGTACCATCTTATTACACCTTGGTGAACATTGGGTAACATCATTAGAGGTTGTCCAAGGATATTGAAGTAAGAAAACATGAAGAAAATGAAGAAAAAGATGCTCAAAAAACTTACTGTTTTGAGTCTTGGTATTGTCACAACCCCCGACCCCACCCTGGGAGCGGGAGCCGTGAACCAGTCAAGTGGTACTGGTGTTTATTAAATACGCAGCGGAAAAATTCTTCATCAGAATCGTAGTTAGGAAATAATTTCAGATTTAGAAACACCAAACTTTTAATATTAAACAAATGGGCTAAAACACATATTTCAGTCAAATGTTTTTTATAGGGATAAACCCAAATAAATAAAACATAAATTTCTTGGTATTTATAGCCACTTTATTTAAGCCTTTAGTGCTCCATAGTTGGATTCTATTATCTTTACAGCAAATTACCTGAAACATGTTTTGAAAACATTTTATCAGTAATAAATACTAGCGAGTTCATTCCGTTTTTATAAAAATATATTGTTATACTTTACAACATTAAGTGTTTTTATATTTGTTTATAGTTACCCAAAACTTAATTAGTATTTGTCACATGGTGGCAGTTCCAATGTGACGGTGGTCGCATCACTCATTGGCTAACTTTCGTCCAATAGTGAAGTTTATCAAGTAGTAGATATATATTATATCTTACTATTATTCAAGGGTATCTGTCACTAGGCGATTCCCGTGACGTGGTCAAATTACTGTTGATCATTCTTTCAACTAGTGACTGGGGTCGTATCACTGTTGATCGTTCTTTCAACTAGTGATTCTGGTCATATCACTCTTGATCATTCTCTCAACTAGTGACTCTGGTCATATCACTCAACTAGTGATTGTGGTCATATCATTGTTGATCGTTCTCTCAACTAATGACTCTGGTCATATCACTGTTGATCATTCTCTCAACTAGTGACGCTTATCAAATAATGTATACCAAATTTCATATATCGGTAGTAATTGCTGAATACATAACCCAACTATACATGTATAGTAATAGATTACTATATAATAAATAGGGCTTATGGCTATTGAAGTTTTAGTCCCCATGCTTATTATATGTAATATTCACTTTATATATTTTATAAAATATATATATTCACTTTATATGCGCCTACATATCAATATATATTCACTTTTGTAGTTGTATATTAAAATAGCTGTAAATAAGGGTATAGTATTATGTATACACGTAACTCATATAGTTATTATTAAATATATACATAATATTTAGTTATTAAAGCCCATGAATTCCTTTAATAAACATAATAGGAACACAAACTTTTGTAGTGGTATATTAAAATATTATTGTAACATTAGAATGTTTAATGTTACAATTTAATTAGTAATATAATAAATATAATGTTATAGCACGTATAATATAAATTAATATATATAGTTATATTATAATATATCTTAACATAATTTTATATGCATTATGAGCCAAATTTTTCAATAGTGATTCTCTAATATAACTAATGATCCCGTTTATTTTAATATGTTTATTAATTATATTTTCTTTAATATAACTAATATATTTTAATAATGATTAATAAAGCTCTATTTTATATACACACCATTTAGATTTATTTCAATCATACATTAAATTTATTAGTAATGTAAAAATAATATTAGTTATAGGCTATGGCTACTGGGGCACAATTCCCCCGTGCTTGTGGTCATGCTACTATTGGCCAACTTGTTGGCCAATAGCAACGAGGGTCAAGTAATGTATAAAACCCCCCATACCGGCAGTTATTGCAGAATACAAAGACTCAATCACTGTAAGTATAACTGATAAACATTTAGAATTTTGGAAAGCATTTTTAAATATAACTATGTCACAAAAATGTGATAAAAAGAAGAATGACTCACTTTGTAACTTTAGGGTTCATCTAAAAGACTCCTGGTATAATCTTTGGGTATAACACCTGAGCTATTTAATAAAATATATAATGTACTCGTATTAAGTATAATAACCCAAATTCAACTTTATCAATACGACCCGAGACAGAACCCCAACGGACTTAGTCAGGCAGAGCCTTGACATGCATGTAACAACTCTCATCAAAAGTCTTAAATATTATTTTAATTTGTCCAATAGGAAACCCTAATTAAGACACCCAAGTGATTCTGCATAAACCCTAAAATTTTCAGAACAATCAGAATTAGGATCAGGGCCCCTAAAACTCAAGGGGGGTAAAACCTAGTTAGTAATATCCACACAGTTTGTTGTCGAAATTGAAATTGCATGCACGACCAACTCACCTGAGCTACCTGGACACGAGGCTACCCTATGGTAGTAGGGTGTCCCCCGTGCCAAAACCTTTTTCAAACATGTTTCAGGTGATCTGTTGTGAAACATTGTAATCGCTCTTAATACTGTAAATTATAACAAACGCGTCGTTTTTGTAAAAAGAATGATTCACCAGTATTTCCCGCTGACAAAACCTTTTTCAAACATGTTTCAGGTGATCTGTTGTGATCCAGGAAAAGTGCCACGAAGCAATACAAGCTTAAGGAAGTGGCTCAATATAAAATAAAGAAACATGTTTTGTAAAAATAAAGATTTCTCAGTGAAATCATATGATTGTAAATTACCGGGGTTTTATCCCGAGTTATGAAATAAAATAATCAGGAAAATTGCAGTTTTAAAAAGATCCTGAAGAAATCTTCCTCTGTCAACTCAATTAAATAAATACCAACGGAATTTCTGTCCCGCGGCTCCTGAAACGGGTCAAACCGGGTCGGGGGCCGTGACAGAAAAATGTGGTATCAGAGCCACTGATTTAAGCCAATTAAGTATTTAGAAAATACTTAATTTTACTAATTGCTATTTTGTGATTATGTGTTTTATTATTTGAATATTTGTGTACAGTATGGGTAAGCAAAAGCTTTCAAACATCTATCTTAAATTAGATAGGTCATCAAACGAGAAGGGAAGTTCATCCCAAATAAATTCCTCAAAACCTTATACAAATCCTGAAGAAGGAATATTTGTTCGAAAGGCACAATATGAGGAACCACTTTCTCCTAATAAAAGAAGTTTGATTATTAGTAAAAGTCAGGAGAAATTAAAGAAATCACAACCAAAAGAAAAGAGAGTTAATCAGAAAACCCAAGAACTAGGCAGTAACCCACCATGGGAAGACAAGTTAGATGAAAAATGGGCAGATCTCTATATGCTAGCCACTGTAGCTGTAAATGCAAATATTTAAATACTCTGACTCAAGTTTTAGCACCCTTATTACCTACAAGCCAGAAACTTTACCCAGTAAATAAATAAGTTTACAATAAAACTTGATATGTTTTAATTGTCAGTTGTTCTTTGTATTAAATTAGTCACACAGTATGCCATAATATTTAAAAGGTTATTTATGAAAATTTTATAAAATTTTAACTTAGTAATTTTGTGTATTTTGCATATATGTTAAAGAGCATGAATGACTTGTCTGAAGCCCTTCAGAATTTAAATCTCTATCCGGTGAAAATAGAGGTTTCGAGAGATTTTAATAGGTACATACCCGATATAGAAGAACCTATGAAATTCAACGCTCCACCTCCAGAGAAACCCAAGCCTAAGAAAAGGAGAAGATTCGTGGGATGGAGGCGTGTGCGCAGAAGGAAACCCGCCACTAGGAAGATTCCCAAAATAGAAAATCCTTTAGACAAAGGGAAGGGGATTGAAGTAGGGGAAGGTTCTAGGCAGATGGAAATACAGTTTGGGGAATATTCTAGGCAAATGGAAATGGAGTTTGGGGAAGGTTCTAAGCAAACCAAGATAGAAATTGGGGAAAGCTCTAGACAAATTGAAGAGTTACCATTTCAGGAGGAATTGGATCATGCATTGGCGAGCTGTGATGTCGTCAGGACTATTAATAATAATCTCTACCCTTATCCTGTTGAAACACAACTACCAATGAACTTGGAACCAGCAATCCCAGAACCTATAATCCACACCCAACCTCTAGGAATGGACGAGTGGTGGACCAATGATTGGCAGTTCCAAATCCTTCTCAACAGTCCTTATTCCTTTCTCCCTCAGTTCGACCCAGAACCTATACCAAACCTACTAATGAGCAATGAAAACCTAGCTGAACTCCGCCACTTTGGCGAGGAGTTGGTGGATGTAGGAAATAGGATCAGGGAAGTAGGAGAACAGATCTCCTGGAAATACGACGAGAGGGAACATCGTTACTAAAATACCAACTAACGAGGGATAGTAGGGTTATAAAAATGTGGTTATAAAATAATAAAAGTAAAACTATAATCTTGTAAAATAACTACAAATAAAAACTTGTAAGAAAATAGTGTGTATTGACGCATAGTATAAAATATAAAAATGGGAATCGAGAAATCGATAGTTTTGGCTATTGTGAAATTTGTATGATTGTTTTGTGTATAATTGTTGTTTATTCGATACTAATAAATTATATATATATATTATCAGATGGAAAACGCTAATAATGAACCAATAAATGAGGTTAACCAATATGAGCAACATCCGGAGAATCAATTTATGACTAGGCAAGATATAGAAAATATCGTTGCTCAAGGAATAGCCAATGCTATTCCAGCAATCCTGGCTGCTTCCCAGAAACCTGCTGAACCTCAACAAATCATTCATAGCAAACGTATCTCTGAAGATAACTTCAGTAATAGCATAAACGGAGGCGGTAATCATCACGATGATGATTCACGGCAGGCTCCGCTCCCTAAGAAAATGAAAGCTGCAACGCCTGGTTGCACTTACAAGGAATTTCTTGCTTGTAAACCCGCTGAATTTGCAGGCAATGAAGGAGCGACTGCGGTACTGCGTTGGTTAGAGAAAACCGAGGCAGTGATTACAATAAGTAAATGTGACAAAAACGACAAGGTCATGTACGCGTCAAATCTTTTCAAAGAAGAGGCACTAGAATGGTGGAATACAGTACTTCAAGCCAAAGGAAGAAGTATGGCATATGCCATGAACTGGGAAGAATTTAAGAGTCTTATAGAAAGAAAATTCTGTCCCGAATATGAAAAAGATCAAATGGCGAATAAATTCCTAAATCATCGAATGATGGGTGTAGATTGTCGTGAGTATACTTCGACATTCTTTGAATATGCTAGATTGGTACCAACACTGGCTTCTCCAGAACCGGTACTCATTTCTCGCTATATTTGGGGACTAATTGGCGAAATTCGTAATATCGTTAAAGCTGCGAGACCTCGTACTATTGACGATACGGTGGAATTAGCTAACACCCTAGCTGACGAACTGGTACGCACAAGAGATGAAAACAGGAAAAAGGAACTGGCTCAGAAAATTACCCAAGGATTTCGTACGGGTAATAATAGCAGTTTTAAGAGAAGAGGAACAGGATCTTCAAATCCGCAGTTCTGCAGGAATTGCAGAAAGAAACATTATGGAAGATGTAATGTAACCTGCAACTTTTGTAAAGTCGCAGGCCATCGCGAAGAAGACTGTAGAAAGAAAACAAGAATCTGCTATAACTGTGGAGAAACGAGACATTTTAAGACAGAATGCCCTAAGTTGGTTAAACCAGCAGACAACAAAGCCAAGACAGCCGACGGAGCTACTAAGAAGAATGCTCGTGCATTCCAATTAACTACTCAGGAGGCAGAACTCATTCCAGATGTGATAGCCAGTACGTTCTTAGTTCACAACATTTACGCAAAAGTATTCTTTGACTCTGGTGCAAACCAAAGTTTTATAAATACTTCATTCTGCCAAGCTCTTAATTTACCTTTGACCAACCTTAGGCAGATTTTTACAGTCGAAACGGCAGATGGGAATTCAGTTAGTATAAATAAGGTTTTGAAAAAAGAAAATATAGAACTTTCAGGTCATAAATTTCGTGCAAACCTATTGCCAATGAATTTAGCTGGGTTCGATGTTGTGTTAGGAATGGATTGGTTAGTAGCCAACCATGCTCGAATCCTTTGTGATAAAAATTCTATAGAGATTCAGGCACCTACTGGGGAAGTAATCATGATTACAGGAGATAAACCACGTAAACCCATGAAGTTCATATCAGTAATGAAAGTTGCTAGTTATGAACGAAAGCAAGGAATAGTAGATATGATTTCAGTAATCATTAGTACTAAGGGTAAAGAACTTAAGGAGATTCCTGTAGTCTCAGAATACCCAGATGTATTCCCAGAAGAATTACCAGGATTACCACCAGATAGGGAGGTAGAATTTAGGATTCATCTAATTCCCGGAACTACACCGATAGCCAAGGCACCTTATTGGTTAGCACCCATAGAAATGTTAGAACTGAAAAAGCAATTAGATGAATTACTCAGTAAAGGTTTCATACAACCTAGTTCATCCACGTGGGGAGCACCAGTGTTGTTTGTAAAGAAGAAGGAAGGTTCGATGAGAATGTGTATTGATTATAGAGAATTGAATAAGGTTACAATTAAGAATCGATACCCATTACCTAGGATTGATGATCTATTCGATCAACTTCAAGGAGCTAGGTATTTTTCTAAGATAGATCTACGCTCCGGATACCATCAATTAAAGGTACAAGAAGAAGACGTACCTAAAACTGCTTTCAGAACTAGGTATGGTCATTACGAGTTTACAGTCATGCCCTTTGGGTTAACGAATGCACCTGCCGCATTCATGGACATGATGAATAGGATCTGTAAACCGTACTTGGATAAATTTGTAATTGTTTTTATCGACGATATACTTATTTATTCCAAAAATCAGGACGGGCATTGTCAGCACTTGCATGCACTCTTAACTTTGTTAAGAAAAGAAAAGCTTTACGCCAAATTCTCGAAGTGTGAATTTTGGTTGCAAGAAGTGCAATTCCTAGGACACATGGTGAATCACGAAGGTATTCATGTAGATCCTGCTAAGATAGAGGCAATTACCAAATGGAAGGTTCCGCAATCCGCAATGGAAATTAGAAGTTTTATAGGTTTAGCTGGATACTATAGACGATTTATTAAGGATTTTTCCAAGATAGCTGTACCATTAACTAAGCTAACCTGTAAAGCAGTTAAGTTTGAATGGGGACCTAAGCAAGAAGAAGCTTTTAGAATTCTAAAGTAAAAGTTAACAAATGCCCCAATCCTAGCTTTACCAGAAGGAACTGAAGATTTTGAAGTTTACTGTGATGCTTCAAAACTAGGATTAGGATGTGTGCTAATGCAACGCAAGTAGGTAATTGCATATGCTTCAAGACAATTGAAAAAGCACGAAGAAAACTATACAACTCATGACTTAGAGTTAGGCGCCATAGTTTTTGCCCTTAAAATTTGGAGACATTATCTGTACGGAAGTAAATTTACTGTCTATACGGATCACAAAAGTTTAAGATATATATTTGGACAAAAAGAGTTAAACATGAGGCAAAGGAGATGGATGGAAATCTTAAGTGACTACGACTGTGATATTCAGTATCACGAAGGAAAGGCAAATGTAGTTGCAGATGCCTTAAGACGTAAGTATCATGAAAAGCAAAAGCGAGTTCGTGCTCTCAGATTAAATCTACAATTAGATTTAATGGAACAATTGAAGAATGTTCAAGCTACAGCAATCAAGGATGATGCTGAAGGAATGAAAGGATAAATAAAAGAATTAGAGCAAGGAGCTGATGGAATTTGGAGATTCCACAAAAGCAGAATTTGGGTACCTAAACAGGGAGAATTAAGAAATAAGATTTTAGAAGAAGCCCATAAATCTAGGTATACCATGCACCCTGGAAACAATAAAATGTACCAAGATTTAAGAAATAATTTCTGGTGGATAGGAATGAAAAAGGACATAGCTAGATATGTATCTAAGTGTCTTACTTGTTCACAAGTTAAAGCAGAACACCAGAAACCTTCAGGTCTACTACAACAATTAGAAATGACTGTATGGAAATGGGAACTCATAACAATGGATTTTGTTACAAAGTTACCCAAAACCAGAAAAGGTAATGATGCGATTTGGGTAATTGTGGATCGATTATCCAAATCAGCTCACTTTCTACCTATGAAAGAAACCTTTAACATGGAAAGGTTAGCCAAGTTGTATGTAGACGAAGTAGTATCTTTACATGGAGTTCCACTCTCTATTGTATCAGATAGGGATAGTCGTTTCACTTCCCATTTCTGGACAAGTTTCCAAGAAGCAATGGGAACTCGACTAAACCTAAGCACTGCATATCATCCTCAAACAGACGGACAAAGTGAACGGACAATCCAAACTCTTGAGGACATGCTTAGAGCATGTGTAATAGATTTTGGGGGAAATTGGGACGACCATTTACCTTTAATCGAATTCTCCTATAACAATAGTTATCATTCGAGCATCGAAACTGCCCCATTCGAGGCACTATATGGAAGAAAGTGCAGAACTCCAGTTTGTTGGGCAGAAATAGGAGAAAGTCAATTATCAGGTCCTGAAATAGTGCAAGAAACTACCGACAAGATTACTCAAATCAAGGAAAGATTAAAGACTGCTCCAGATCGTCAAAAGAGTTATGCAGATAATAGACGAAAGCCACTCGAGTTTCAAGTTGGAGACAAAGTATTAATAAAAGTTTCTCCTTGGAAAGGAGTAGTTCGATTCGGTAAGAAAGGAAAATTAAGTCCAAGATACGTAGGACCATTTTCAGTGATCCAACGTATAGGACCAGTTGCTTATCGTTTACAACTACCAGAAGAGTTAGCTGGAGTACATGATGTATTTCATGTATCCAACCTCAAGAAATGTCTATCAGACGAATCTTTGGTAGTACCTCTTCAAGATATAGAGGTAAACGAAAAGTTAAAATTTGTTGAGAAACCTCTTCAGATAGAAGACCGAAAGATCAAATTTCTCAAGCACAAACGACTAGTGCTAGTTAAAGTCAAGTGGGATTCAAAGAGAGGAGCTGAATACACTTGGGAGCTGGAATCAGAGATGAAGTGAAAATACCCCTACTTGTTCCAGTAAATCTCGAGGACGAGATTTTTATTAAGGTGGGGAGGATGTAACAACTCTCATCAAAAGTCTTAAATATTATTTTAATTTGTCTAATAGGAAACCCTAATTAAGACACCCAAGTGATTCTGCATAAACCCTAAAATTTTCAGAACAATCGGAATCAGGATCAGGGCCCCTAAAACTCAAGGGGGGTAAAACCTAGTTAGTAATATCCACACAGTTTGTTGTCGAAATTGAAATTGCATGCACGACCAACTCACCTGAGCTACCTGGACACGAGGCTACCCTATGGTAGTAGGGTGTCCCCCGCGCCACGCGACAGGTGCAGGTGGCCCTGTCGCGACACGTGGGAGGGTCAAATTTCAGGTATAAATACAGGGGCTTGGGACTTGCAATTCTGCGTTAATTCGACGTTCAAAGTCATTTCGTACACTGAGATATAGTAGAAACAGTACAAAAACACACACAAATCACGAAGTGCTGCTGCAATACGGGGTAATAACTCGATCGCTGCGACGATTCAATGTCCGATCGATTAAACTATCCAATGGATGTTTAAGTGCTGCCCACATTAGGGTTTATGCTTTGTCATTTGTCGTTAATTCGATGGATGTTTAAGTATCGCACTTTGTCATTCGTTGTGAAGGTTTTAATCTCGTGAGTTATCGTAAATGTTGTATTAGTTACTAACCTAGTTTGTGTGCATTGTTATTTAAACTAGGTTATCAAGGCTAATCAGTAGGCCGTGACAATGCATTACAGGGCCCTAGATCCATCGGACTGGGTATCGACTCAGTGATCAGCGGTTAAAACACTTAAAATGGGGCATGGCTTTATTATTATTATTATTATTATTATTATTATTATGGGGTGATTTAGTAATATATATATATATATATATATATATATATATATATATGACAAGAAGAGGGGGCAACAGAAAGATATGGCGAGAGCTAGAGAATGGAAAGGGACTTGATCAACTTTTGACTCCACCTTCTGTGCTCAATATACACTGGATGGGAAACTTGATTGGTAAGTTATAAAGATTCCTTCTGCTTATAAATGAAACATGTACACATAAGCTTTAAATAGTTTGTTTTGATTTTGTACACACACACCACACGTGCACCTTATTCTTAATTCCCGAGTTTAATTATTTTATTATTTTATTTAATATAAATATTATAATTAATTCAGCTGCTTCACTCATTTGGCGCTTATAACTTCTAAAACATGACGTTTTATACAAAAAATGAATAAGTCAATAGAACGAGAATATTTTTGTCTATATTTTGATTCAAGTTTCATTAAAAACGGAGTAAGTTCAAATATAATGTATTTTTATAATTTAATTATTAAACGGTTCCTCGGTCCATCTAGGTAGTTCATATTTTTAACAGTCAACTTACCCGTGCTCTACCAGTCTAATAATATAAGTTTTATATACTTTATTTTAATATAAAAAATGGAAATGTTACATCCTCCCCACCTTGTTTTAAATCTCGTTCTCGAGATTTGGGCTACGATGTCTCCTCTAGAGTTATGTTATGTCCTAGTTAATAAGAACAGTATTAAGGTAAATGACACAGAATCAAGAAATGTTCAAATTTTGTGAATACGAGTTTTACAATAAATAGGACTCAATGGTTCAACTGAAAAAAAATCGATGTCAAACGAAGGGGATGAAATGATATAGTTTCCAAGGTGACTAGGTTCAAGCCAAAAGAGATATATGATCAATAGATGTCTAAATTGAATGTTTACAAGTTGTGAATGACTTTTAGAAACAATAGAATTCACTTGCCAAAGGAAAACTTACTTTAATTATCAATCAAGGAAGACTTAGGATTAACAAGCTTAAATAAAATAGAAGCTCGAAAATGATTTGTCAATTATCGAATCATGACATGAGGATAAATCAGTGTGTTGACATTCATTGAATTGCAAGGATACACCGAAATACAATAGAGTTTAGTGTATCATTGTCTTAATACATAATTGCATCAAGACTACTTTTAATAATGAGTCAAACGAAAGACATACGTGGTTTTGAATGATTCGTATGATTATGATTAGCCCAAGCTACAAGTTTATACCGACGCCGCAAGGTGTCGTAATGATTGAAATAGTTCAATAATTGTGGTGACCGAACAAGTTCACCGTTTTCGTAATCAACTGAAAGTTTTAATGAAATAGTTTTGGATATTCATTTCAAATAATTCTTATGGGATTTTCAATTGATGATGAAAGACCAAATGAATATCAAAGAATTTTCGATCAATGATGAAAGAATATTTAGAGGTACACCGGAATATAATACGAATTGTGTACTCTTATCTTAACACATAATTGTATTAAGTCTGTTTAAGATAATGAATCAAAAGAAATTAAATAAATAAATTTGTACATCAGGTGTGAGAATGAAATTAGCTCAAGTTTCAAGTTAATGAGAACGCCACCACAAGGTGTCGTAACCAAATAAACGATTCAATGAAAGTGAAGACCAAACATGTCTATTATGGTTCTGAATTGATGAAGTACTTGATAGGATGCATTTATTTATAAAATTTGATTTATACTAGAGTCAAATAATAACTTAACTTAGATATTAAATATCCGCGATTACGTCTGGAATCATTTCTGCTTCTTGCGTGGTAAGTACGAATGCCTGCGCGTTCCTTTTAGCTTCGTTTGCTGTTTTTGTCTCATTTTCGGGGGCTTTAGTCAGTTTCGGGCAATATGGTTTGATGTGCCATGTTTCTCCGCTATTGAAACAAATATTAGTTTTCCTTCTACATTCTTCCTCTATATGCCCGGTCATCTTGCAGAAGTTACAGTAGGGTGTTCTCCTAAAACGGCATTTTCCTGATTGCTTTTTATTACAATTTCTGCAGGTAGGTTGCTCCAATGACGGTTCAGTTCTTTTCTTCTTGAATTCTTGGGAAATTTTCTGGGCTAACTCTTTCTTCTTGTTTTCTTCTCTTGTGCGGATTAGTCCATCTGTCAAAATGTTAGCTAGTTCAACTGCTTCTTCAATATTCTGTGGTCTAGCGGCCTTGACCATGTCTCGGATTTCACTAACTAATCCCCAAATATAACGAGAAATTAGTACGGGTTCTGGTGAAGCCAGAGTTGGTACCATTCTTGCGTATTCGAAGAACTTTTTCGTATATTCACGACAATTCACATTGATCATTTTATGATTTAGGAATTCGTTAGTGTAACACCCCGTGTTTCTGAAGACAAAGTCAAAGTCAAGGTCAAAGTCAACGACCGATTTCGCAACTTGACTTGTAGTGAATTTCTTTTATATGTCTATTTTAGTTGTATTATGTGGAGTAAGTGTCAATAATTATAATAATCGACGTGTGTTATTCGCTATTTAATCGATGTACGACTGTGAACTATAGGAAGTAACAATGCGATAAAGTCAACTAAACGCTAATCAATCCAATCTAATCGTCATCAAATCGCAATCACACTCGCAACTCGAATTACGCTTTGATTATTGTTATAAGTGTGTGTGCCCTATGTGTTACTTGTGCATGCTTATTTATGTTATGTGTGGTGATCAACCGAAACGCAATCGAACTCAAATCGCAATCGAAGTGGTATGATAATTGGTGGAGAAAAGACAGTGCGAGATATGAGTAGTTGGGATTAAAAGTAATTTGACTAGGAAACTCGAATCACATCGCAACGATCGCAATCGAAATCGAAACAGCAAAAATCGTCGTGCCGAGCACTCAAACCAGGTGCCAGCCGGCCGGATTGCCATCCGACCGGGCTGTCACTTGATCTGGTGCCAGGCTGCCATCCGACCGAGATGACATCCGACCGGATTGCCATCTGGGCGAGATGCCATCCGACCAACCAACCCTTTCCATTTTGGGAATCCTATAAATACCCCATGTCACTCTCATAGTTACCACTTTTGGCAACTGACGCCCGAACAGCCCGTGCTCCTTACCTTTTCTTCGATTTCTCTCAATTCCGGTAAGATCTCATCCTGAATCTTGTACTTCCTTAATCTACACGCACTCCTACACCTTTCTATCTTTTGAATCTTAACTTTTAACCGTGAAATCACTAGATTTGAGGTGTTCTAGGATGACGTCATCATGGTGTTCTTATGAACTTCATGTTTTGGCTTCAATCCACCAAGAACAAATTAGATCTAACCGATTTCCACACAAATAAACAAAGATCTTGCATAGATCTAAACACATTCATGGTGAAAAAGGATTGAAAGATGGTTTCTAACTTTCTTTCAACTCTTTTACACTCAATGCACTCAAAACTGATAGGATCGGGCCTTGATCTAGTCTTCTACTCATTCTCAGTGTTGTGCTAGCTCAATATCTGGATTCTACTCACAAGACCACCGATTTCGGGTTAACCAAGAACAACCGTCTTGAACCGGTTAACTGGTCGAACTAGGGTGATTCCTGTTTGATCGGGTCACTTGGGTCAAGATGGGGTTCTGTTGGTTAACACGTTGTCAAAACGTCTCAATAAAACGATAAACAATCAAAACGGCCAAGTGAAGGACGAACGGAACAACCGGGACGAAGTGCTATCCGACTCGACTACTGTCCGAACGGATAGCCATCCGAGCGGCCGGCTGTCCAAACGACCTACATCTTGGGTCCCACACTTAACCGATTTTATCTGAAGTCTGAGTGTTGAACGAGTTACTATCCGGTCGGACTACCATCCGACCGAATTACCATTCGGATCATGAGATACTTAGACTTTAACACTTAAACGATTTTCAAACATGTTCAATACACTAAGGGTGCCACCGACCGGACTGTTGTCCGATCGAGTGACAACCTACTGTGAACTTGTTCTCACTGAAGTGTCAACCTATCGGATTGCCGTCCGATCGGACAACCGTCTGATCGACCGACTTGAAAGGTAGAGATACTTCAATGTTTTCAGAATGCCACAACGAAAACTTCAAAAGTCAAGCCATCATACACAAACACATCCTTCTCAAATGAAGAAACAATCCACTCGAATAGTCATCCGACCGGACTACCGTCCGACCGGATAACCATCCGAACGGATTGTCATCCGCACGACTGGCCGTCCGACCGGAACACCATCCGACCGAACTGTTGCCGAGCCACTAATACTTTGCATCGTTTTACGCGTCGCTTATCGTATTACTATCAATCTGTTCAGGCTAACCTTACTCTCTAGCGCTCCCTTCAATCCATCAATCGCTGTGAGTATACTCGATCCCTTTTTGCTTTACGCACTTTTGGGTGTTACATACGTTACGAATATTTAAATCACAGCGAACACACTACTCAATACTATTTGAATGCAAACCGTCAATGCATGTTATACGTGGCTTATGAATGCTTGTTTGTTATGTTTACACATGGAATGTTGTCTACCTGCCTTATCAACGATAGTAGTATAGTTTGGACTCAGCACCTGCTCGCAGGGGTTGTTAAGGACAATTACTTGCATGGATTACGGTGGTAGTCATGTATTGCGAACTGCCTCAGGCAGTCAACCCGCGGTCATTGGTATCGATGGATCTATGTCGATAACTAACGTGCTTCATTTCACTATGTGTACGTGCTGGTTATGCGTAAACGAATTCGAACTCTATATGCTAGTATCAAACTTGTATGCTCACCTTTACACCATGTGTATTGACTTTTATTTTAACGTATGTGACAGGTATTTAAGGCGGCTATTTGCTTGGAAATCAAGGCTAGGAAAGAGTCCTAGAAACCAACAAATAGTTGTCTGTACTATGTATAAATCTGAGTTGTCGGAACAGAACTACTTGACTAGATTTGTCTGTAATAATTTGTTTGCCTTTTAAGACATGGTATGGGACATGTTACTTTAAATTAATCGGCAATGATAATTGTTATGGAAACTTCTGGACAATCTGTTTCGCTCAGTGCCATACCGCGATGTTTCCGCCATCGGTTGGGGTGTGACAGTTAGCCATTCGTTCCTTTTCATAAGGGGGACAATTTCCTTTCTGCCATTTCCTTGAATTTTTCCCAGTTCATGGCATAAGCCTTGTCACTTCCTTTTGCCTGAAGAATTGCATTCCACCATTCTAAGGCTCCTTCCTTAAAGAGGTTAGAAGGATACATCACCTTGTCTTCTTCGGCACATTTGCTAATTTTAAGAAACACGTACACATATGCTTTAAATGGTTTGTTTTGATTTTGTACACACACCACACGTGCACCTTATTCTTAATTCCTAAGTTTAATTATTTTATTATTTTATTTAATATATATATATTATAATTAATTCAGCTGTTTCACTCATTTGGCGCTTATAACTTCTAAAACATGACGTTTTATAAAACAATGAATATGTCATTAGAACGAGAATATTTTTTTCTACATTTTGACCCAAGTTTCATTAAAAACGGAGTAAGTTCAAATATAATGTATTTTTATAATTTAATTATTAAACGGTTCCTAGGTCCGTCTAGGTACTTCATATTTCTAACAGTCAACTTACTTGTACTCTACCAGTCTAATAATACAAGTTTTATATACTTTATTTTAATATAAAAAAATGGAAATGTTACAGGTATAATATGCCTAACTTGAAGAATTCTTGAACATTTAGAGAATTTGAGAGTGGATTGAGGTGTGTAAAGGGTTGAGGAGTTGTGGGAGACACCTATTTAAAATATAGCATTAGGGTTTGAGTTATTAAAGGTTTAGGAGGTGATTGGGGGTGAAAGGGGTGGAGAAAAGTGACCAACCCGCGAGCTGGCAACCAGCTACGAATTGATGTTGGTCGTGTCAGCATCGAAGGCTCTCCCGTCGCATCGTGTGACGGGCTAATTTTCCAAAACTGTTTGTTTTTGTTCTCTTTTGGCCCCTGTTAGGTTATTTTATGCCATAAACTTGCATTTTAACTTGTTTTTAGGTATTCAAGGTGTATTTGGGTATGGTATAAGTATGATGCATGTATCGTTGATGTTTTGATAGTATTTCAAGTCTCGGTTTTATGTATAAACGCGTATTTGTTGATTGATTGAATAACAATTAAGTATAAATGTAATGTGTATATAATAAAACATCCATTTTCCGTTATGATCGAAGTCTCGGATTACAAATGTTGAAATGAAATACGAATTACAAATTTCTAAAATTAGAAAGTACAAAAGTACGGAACGTTACAACACTGTCCCATCCTAGCGCTATTGGCACGACAAGGGTGAAGTGCGGTGTAAGTTCAAAATCCCAGATCTAACGATACTAGTGATTTTTCTTAACAAGATTCAGATCTGAAACATCCATTAGTTTGATGTTTTGACCCGAAAATGATAGAAAACTAAGTAAACCGAATAAGAACACTATGAAACGAGATGAAACATAACATAAGCCTTTGATTAATAGTTAAGAATGATTTACAAATAACGGATCTGACTTTGCTATGTTAACCCCCAAATTACACACACATAAGGTGAAACAATTGATCAAAAGCCTAACACTAGTGATGGCTGCAACTGTCTTTGCCTTTCCCTTTATAAAACAAGCAAATCTATAGCAAAACTACATGCGGCACTCTAGTGACGCCAAGAATGGCGCCCAACTGTTAAAATACTAGTATATTTTCTAGTATATTTCCAGTATAAATGTGCCTATTGTTTATATTTTATTTAACTGTTTCCCTTTTATCTTTGTTTTGTGAGGTTTGGGCTGTGGTTTGGACTGCTTCTTATTTGGGCTCCCCTCCTACTTGTTGCTGGGCTTATGGCTGCTCTCTTATGGGCTCATGATAACAGGACATAGGCTGTCTAGGGTTTGCGGCCTTTATCTATCGGTGGTTCCAGAAGCTTATGGCACACGAGCTCCTCATTTCTTGTCTTCATCTCCTTTGTTCACTGCCCTGGTTCCCTATCCTCACACGTGCATTCGTGAGTCTAGGGTTTATCTTCTACTTGTACCGATCATCCTATTGAAAATCTTTTTTGCTCTTTGTTCATTTGTTAATCTGTGATGACAGATTTGTTCAATCATTGTATTTGGTGCTATGATTACATAATAAAACTGTTTGATTCTTGAGTTCTGACATGGTATCAGAGCTCCGAGGTTGAATCGGTGCTCTGGACATCTTCCGCTGCTTCTCTTGAAGGTCTGTTTCTCTGGAATCGTTCTAGGGTTTTTCCGATCCGAGGCGAGTTTGTTTCTCCGGTTGACTGAAGTCTTGGTAGTCCTAAGGGTCTGTCGGCTTCAATACTTGGTGATCCCCTTCTCTTGCTGCCTGCACCTCTGCGGTGTTTTGAAACCCTAATTTCTAGGGTTTCGTTGATTCTCGGATACATTTGAAGGAGGTCCTCGTTAGTCCCTTTTAGGGCAAACTAACAGGGCTTGTGCTAACAGGGCTTGGACTTGGTTTTCTCATCAAGTGCTTCTAACCCTAAGTGAAGGTTACAAGCCTGATCCGCTGGAGTTTTACGCACCCACTGTGAGATCGTTCCTCTTTCTTTTAATTATTTTTCTGTTTTCTGCATCACTAAGTCTTGTGTCTAGGCATATTGATACCGGGTTTTAGGCAAGACCGAATTGTTTTGGGACACAGAGAGGGTTCACTCTGTTGCATTTGTCTGTCTTGTGGTTGTTTGGTCTGTTTGTTTTGTGGCTCCCTGGTTACCGTTTGCGGAGGCACCCTTGAGTGACGAACCTCTGATCGGACCTCTGTCCAGGCTTCGCCGATACCTTCTGTGTGCTGTTCCTTTTCTGGTTGTGTTTCTTGCCTGACTATTTGGTTCATATCTCTGTATTTATTTTGCTTGTCTGACTGTTTGCCCTATTTGCTTATATGGGTGACAAAACTGAGTCATCTGTTACTATAGTCAGCAAACTTGATGCTAGTGATCCCTTATACCTTCATGCTAGTGATTCTAATGGTCTCGCTATTGTCAATATAAAACTAAAAGGAACCGAAAACTATGTAGTTTGGTCAAATGCTATGAGACTTGCACTAATGGCAAAGAACAAAATAGGTTTCATTGATGGAACATGTGCTAGGTCAAAAACTGATGATGTTCTTGCTAGTCAATGGATCGTTGCAACTCTATTGTGTGAACATGGATTCTAAATTTTGTTTCTGATGAATTATATGTTGGTCAAGTGTACTCAAAACTTGCTTCTGAAGTCTGGGATGATTTGAAAGATACTTATGACAAAGTAGATGGTTCAGTTGTTTTTGGTTTGTATAAAAAAATCAATTCTGTTAGTCAGAATGGTGCTAGTGTTTCTGAATATTATCATAAAATTAACACTATATGGAAACAATCTGATGCCATGCTTCAATTACCCTCCTGCACTTATAATGCTTCTACAAAATTTAATGAATTCAGTCAACTAATCAAACTTATAGAATTCTTAATGGGATTAGATGACATTTATCAACCTGTTAGAACCAATCTATTAACAAGGGACCCTTTACCAACTATCAAGACTGCTTTTTCTATCATCTCTAGAGAAGAATCTCATAGAGGATCAAACAATTCTTCTAAAATTCCTAATGTTGGTTTTGCTGCAAAATCTAACAATTTCAATGATATCAAGAAAAAAATTAACAAAGGTCCTAACCCAAATCTAAAGTGCTCTCATTGCAACAAGATTGGACATACGGTTGATAAATGCTTTGAACTGCATGGTTATCCTTCAAATTTTAGACCAAAACCTTCTCAAAGTAGTCACCAGTGGACTAGGTCTAACAATGCTACTAGTAGTGGTAGTGGTTCCTCTATGAATAATATTGTGAATGATAAAAATACTAGCTCTTTGAACTCTTTAACTGCTGATCAATTTTCTAAGTTGCTAGGTATGCTTAATGAGAATAAAAGAGAGGACACAAATAAGTCCAATGTAGGAGGTAAATGTTTCAATTCTTTCTCTGAATACAAAAATATTTTCTGTTTCAACTCAAAATTGTTTTCATCACAGAATCTAAACTGGATTATTGATTCTGGTGCAAACCAGCATATGGTCATGTCTAGCAAAAATATGTTCAATCTTGTTGATGTTTCTGAATATAATATAACTGTTAAGCATCCAAATGGTACTGATGCTAAAGTCACTCAAATTGGCTGCTTTAAACTTTCTGATTCTGTAATTCTAAAAGATGTGTTTGTCGTACATGAATACTGTGTGAATCTTATATCTGTATATCAACTAGCTAAAGACAATAAGCTTAAAGTTGTGTTTAATGAAAATTCTTGCTTCATTCAGGATTCATTCTTAAAGAAAACCCTGGTGACTGGGAGACAAACTGAGGGTTTATATTTCTGTGGTAACTCTCTGAGTTCTAGTTTTTCCTGTCTAAGTATGGCTAAAAAGTAAAGCTCTGGCATTCCAGGCTGGGTCATCCAGCTGAACAAGTGTTAAATGTTCTTCAACTTAAATTTGAGTCCGCTTCCAACCCTTGTGATATATGTCACAAGGCTAAACAGCATAGGTCCCCTTTCCCTCTCAGCGACCATAAGTCAACTAAGGTTGGGGACCTCATTCACTTAGATGTTTGGGGTCCCTACAAGGTCACTAGTGTGGAAGGATACAAATACTTTCTTACTATTGTGGATGATTTCACCAGATCCGTTTGGGTTTATCTGATGAAATCTAAGTCCGAGGTTTTTGAAATAATACAAAGTTTTTACAACCTTGTTAAAACTCAATTTGAATTTAACATCAAAATTTTTAGGAGTGATAATGGATCAGAGTTCATCAATTCTCAAATGTCTGCTTTTGTTAAACTAAAAGGTATCATTCATCAAACATCCTGCACCTATACTCCACAACAAAATGGTATTGTGGAGAGGAAACATAGACAGCTGTTGAATATTGCTAGAGCTTTGCTATTTCAATCTAATATTCCTCTTAGGTTCTGGTCTGAATGTGTTCTTACATCATCTTACTTAATTAACAGGCTTCCTTCTTCTGTGTTACATGGCTGTTCTCCTTATGAAAAATTGTTTGGTTTCAAACCTTCTCTTGATCATTTGAAAATCTTTGGTTGCCTTTGCTAATTTACTATTTTGGATAATCCTGATAAACTTGAAGAAAGAGCTGAAAAATGTGTTTTTATGGGATACTCTAATTTTAAAAAGGGACGTGTGGAGTCTAGAACAGAAAAAATTCATCTTCTCCAGGGATGTTAGCTTTCATGAAACTACATTTCCCTTTAAAAATGAATCACATTCTGCTCTAGAAAGTCTAAATTACTTAAATCAATTAAACTTTTTCGACAACTTTGATTTTTCAAGTGATTTAAATCCTGATGATGAAGAGAAGGTTTCCACTGACTCAACTACCCTGACACAGCAACACAGTGATGAGGTTGAATCACCTGTTGATAGTAATGCTCATCAGTCACCAGGGACTGATGATATGCTTGAGAGTATTGAGTATTTAGGTAATGAAACTGGTCCTGTGAGGGCTGAGTCTAGTAGTGTTAATGACGAGTCAAACCTTCCTGAGGGTACCATACCTACTAGAAGATCCTCTAGATCCTCAACTGCCCCAAAAAGATTTGATGACTTTATTGTTGGCAATGCTAGATATAACTATGATAAGTATGTTGATTATTCTAACTTGCCTAGTGATAATATCTGTCTTGCTGCTAATATTAATAAAATACTTGAGCCTTCCACCTTTAAAGATGCTACAAAGATAAAAGGTGGATTGATGCTATGAATGATGAATTGTCTGCTCTTTATAAAAACAACACTTGGGATATTGTTGACCTCCCTAAAAATAAAAACCCATTGGGTGCAAGTGGGTTTTCAAAGTTAAATACAAATCTACGTGTGAAGTTGATAGGTTTAAGGCTAGGCTTGTTGCAAAAGGGTTTAAACAACGTGAGGGAATTGACTTTGAGGAAACTTTCTCTCCTGTTGTTAAGATGGTTACCGTTAGGTGTGTTATTAGCCTGTCGGTTCAAAATAATTGGCCGTTATATCAACTTGATGTTAACAATGCTTTCCTCTATGGTAATCTTAAAGAAGAAGTCTATATGACTTTACCTTATGGTTTGAATATTGAAAATCAAAATAAAGTCTACAAATTGAATAAGTCCCTATATGGCCTGAAACAAGCTCCACGTATGTGGAATGAAAAACTTGTTCAAGTTTTAGTTAAAATTGGTTTTGTCCAATCCAAATGTGATCACTCAATGTTCATCAAATATGAAAACTCTACCTTTATTGTTCTCTTGGTTTACGTCGTTGACATCGTGTTAACCGGGAACAATGAAGATGAGATGAAAAGGATCAATAATCTTCTGAAAAATGAAATTTCAATTAAGGATCTTGGGTTACTAAAGTTCTTTCTTGGTATTGAAGTGATTAAGGTAAATGAAGGTGTTTGCCTATCACAAAGAAAGTACTGTATGGACTTATTAAATGAATATGGGATGAGTGGAAGCAAACCTTCTAGTTGTCCCATAGAACAAAATCATGTCTTGACAAACCTAACTATGAAAGAATCACTAGTTGTCGACGTAACTCAATACCAAAAACTGATAGGCAAACTCATTTACCTATCACACACTAGACCTGATATTGCTTATTCTGTTCATTATTTATCTCAGTTCATGCATAAGCCTACTGAGGCTCATACTCAAATCGCTTTCAAGGTGTTAAGGTACCTTAAAGGTGCCCCTGGCACTGGGATCCTGTTTAAAAAGAGCCATACGTTTCAGTTAAATGCTTTTGCAGATTCAGACTGGGCCAAATGTGTGGACAGCCGTAGGTCTGTCACTGGTTTTTGTATATTTCTTGGTGGATCCTTGGTTTCATGGAAAAGCAAAAAACAAAGTGTTGTTTCACGGTCCTCTGCCGAGGCCGGATACAGGTCCATGTGCAGTGTCACATGTGAAGTGTTGTGGGTGCTGAATATCTTAAGGGAACTTCATGTTGATGTAAATATTCCAGTTGTGTTGAAATGTGATAACACTGCAACTTTATCTATTGCTGCCAATCCTGTCTTTCATGATAGAACCAAGCATTTCGAAGTTGATTTGTTCTTTCTAAGGGAGAAAATTGCATCAGGATTGATCAAAACTCATGGGGTCAAGACCGAGCATCAGCTTGCTGACATATTTACCAAATGCTTACTTCCAAAAGCTCATTCTGAGATGTGTAAGTCGCTAGGTCTTTCTAATTTTTTTGCACATTTAAACTGAGGGGGGATGTTAAAATACTAGTATATTTTCTAGTATATTTCCAGTATAAATGTGCCTATTGTTTATATTTTATTTAACCGTTTCCCTTTTATCTTTGTTTTGTGAGGTTTGGGCTGCTTCTTATTTGGGCTCCCCTCCTACTTGTTGTTGGGCTTATGGTTGCTCTCTTGTGGGCTCATGACAACTGGACGTAAGCTGTCTAGGGTTTGCGGCCTTTATCTATCGGTGGTTCCAGAAGCTTATGGCACACGAGCTCCTCATTTCTTGTCTTCATCTCCTTTGTTCACTGCCCTGGTTCCCTATCCTCACACGTACATTCGTGATTCTAGGGTTTATCTTCTACTTGTACCGATCATCCTGTTGGAGATTTTTTTTGCTCTTTGTTCGTTTGTTAATCTGTGATATATTTGTTCAAGCGTTGTATTTGGTGCTAAGATTACATAATAAAACTGTTTGATTCTTGAGTTCTGACACCAACATGTGTGTTGATCATTACCTCACCTGTTCTTTCATCATAGCGCCACTTGTTGAAGTTTGTAAGGCATATTTCTAATTCAGGAGGAATTGCCACTCTGGTAACGATCTTTGGTGGTTTCACATACCAGTATACTCTTCCTTTTTCAGACTTTGAAAATCTCTTTATTGCCTTTTGAGGTTTAAACGTGTCTATTTCTCCTCTTGCGACTCGTCTGATTAAGGCATCCATAAGATTTGCTGCTGAGACATTGCTTTCGTTTATGATATCCATCTTGCTTAACTTATTGATATCCCAAACTGGCAAGGACTGCAAATCACGATTCTTGACGAAGTATTGAATGTCACCACCATGCTTTTTAATAACAAACAAGCCATTCAAAGAATCATAGTACCATGCCCGTATTTTGTTTGTTTCCTCATCTTCTTAACTGCCATGTTTTGATGAAATACAATAGGAGTTGCTTTGGCGGGATTGAACCATGACACCTTTTCGGTGCATACTTTGATGGTTCAGCTGAAAAGTTTTCTCCCGTCAGATCTACACACCGTCTCAACATGATCACCAACTTCAAAGAATGTATCCGGTATCTTCTCTTCAACGACTTCCTCATCAACGTCATTGCTTTTACCAGAATCTTTTTGTTTGTCATCACCACTTTCTTTGAACCGGATGGTCCTTTACTTGCCTTCTCTTTTAAGGTTAAGGTTTTCTTTGTAGCGACCATTCTTGCATCACCACCCTCATCATCATCATTCAACGAAATCATCATTGTCAGATTCGACATTCTCAATGTCCAATTCTTCTTCTTCTTCATCTACTGTTGAAATCCTTTTGGGACATTTTCTTTTCCGAGTTTCGATTCCCTTTCCTTTCGTAGAACTAGGTTCTTCAACCTTTTCAACATCTTCATCATCATCCCTGGCTCTTAAACTAGCTCGAAGCTCAGGAATGTCATCACAACTCACAAAAATGTCTTGAAAGTTCGTCAGATCATCTAGATCCAGATGCTGATGTGTTTGTAACAAAGTCTTGTATAGGTAGAAGAGAGCCCCATAGATTCTCCTGACTGCAACTCTTTCACCTTTTAATTTTCTCTTGAACCTTGAAATGGTTTTATCATTTTCTTCAACTTCCTTGGTGAGATGAACCACAACTTCTTTTAACGTAGTATACGGAACATTCAGGGAGTGACAAGTGTCATTTCTATTATAAGACAGGAAAGGTAATTTAGTCTTTTCTCAAGTGAACTGGTTTCCTCTTTAATTTTCAAACGACTATAACTTTTTCATACGTTAATACTTAAAAAAAATTACACCGTGTTAACAAACATTTCATTCTTTTTAATTCGAGCAGACTACTACTATAGTTTTCTTAAATTTTTTACAGGATACATGATTACAATTACACGTTCAATGTAAATCATTACGTGATTCAACACGAATCATTACGTGATTACACATTCAATATAAATCCATTATGTGATTACACATTTAATAATAAGAACTTGATTGTTTATGCTTTATTATGTGATTAAATCTCTAATATACGACATTATGTGATTATTATAGGTTGATTGGCTAATGTTTTGTATTACATTTATACTTAATATGTGATTAGACGTGTGTCATGAAATATCATGCATTACATGTTTTGTTTTTACGTAATTACGTAATCACTCAGTGGGGTTTCACACAAATACTATAATGAAATCATATAATCATGAAATGGGAATTCAAAATCACGCAGCTACGTAATAATACATAGTCAACTATTATTATGTAATTACATAATCACGAAATGGGAATTCAAAATCACGCAGTTACGTAATAATACATAGTCAACTATTATTATGTAATTACATAATCACTTAGTGGGGTTTCACATCACGTAATGGGTATTTAAAATCACGTAGTTACGTAATGGGTATTCAAAATACTGTAATTTTTTTAAGAAAATTATAGCAATAGTCTGCTCGAATTAAAGAAAATGAAATGATCGTTAATACGGTGTAATTTAAAAAAAAATATTAACGTATGAAAAAGTTATAGCCGTTTGAAAATCAAGAGAGCAGTTCAAGTGAGAAGAAACCTGGATACCATTTCTCTATTTGTTTTTTCAATTGTTTGAGCATGGTATTTACCAAAATGTTATCCCTTGATTATAAACCCTTGATCTTGAGAGATCAATGGCTCTCCTTCTTCCCTACACTTCATGCACTTTTCCTCCTTGGATGTGAGCTCACCTCTTATTTAGTAGTATATAACAAGATTTAATATATTAAAAAGTTAAAAGATAACACTTACTAGATTTTAATATTTTAGACCTTTTTCTTAGGGGTATGCACGGTTCGGTTCGGTTATTAGCATTATCCGTAACCATAACCGAAGTCATCGGTTAATCGGTTCGGTTCGGTTAATTTTCGGTTAATAACCAATTCAAACAAGGGCTAATTTTTTTGCTTAGAATTACATGTAATGGAGGTATAAATACATGAAATAGATGTATAAATACATGAAATGGATGTATAAATAAATGAAATGGGGTATAAATGCATGAATAGATGTTTAAATACATAAAATGGAGGTATAAATAAATGAAATGAAAATGAAGGCATAAATAAATGAAATAGAGGTATTATTACATGAAATGAAAGTATAAAACATAAAATAGAGGTATAAAAACTACAAATATATAAAGAAATAAATGATTCGGTTCGGTTCGGTTAATTTCGGTTAACTGATGGTAAAAAAAAATATCCGTTAACCGACTTTTGGTTAATATTCGGTTAATTTCGATTCGGTTTTATCGGTTTTCAGTTCGGTTTCGGTTAACGGTTCTGTTATTGCACACCCCTACTTTTTCTTATGTGGACTTTGTACAAATAGGTAACCATTGTCACAAACCCTTGAACTTAGCAGATCAAAGGCTGTCATTCTTCCCTACACTTCATACACTTTTCCTCTCTTGAACGAGAACTCACCTCTTATTCAAGATTTAATATAGAGTTAATTACTGTTTTCGTCCCTGTTGTTTATCAAAAATCACTATTTCAATCCATTAGTTTAAAATTTGCGATTTCATTCCATGTGGTTTCACTTTCGTAACCATATCAGTCTCTGTGGTTTCACTTTCGTAACCATTTCAATCCGTTATTCTGTTAAGTACAGGGACTGAAATGGTTACGACGTGGACTGAAATGGTTACGAAAGTGAAACCACGGGGACTGAAATCGCAATTTTTAAATTAATGAACTGAAATAGTGATTTTTGACAAACCACATGGACGAAAACAGTAATTAACTCTTTAATATATTAAAAAGTTAATTGATAACACTTGCCAATTTTTAATATTTTAGACCTTTTCTTATGTGGACTTTGTACAAATAAGTAACCACGTCTTTTGTTGGATCTTTCAACTCACGTAGGCGTGTGTCGACTTTTCCATATATAAACTAAAAAGTCAACAAAGCTGAGCATGGTTTCCGTGACTTCAAGTACAAACATGTTTTGTGCAAGTCTCTTCCCATTATAAATGTATTCTTTGACCCATATATGTTGGAGCGTTTGGAGCCAAGCTCAAGTTGAATTCAAGTCCGCCTTAAGCCCTTAAGCCAACCACAAGTATAAGCATCTAAAAAGCTCTAACATATATAGTTGAACTTAGGGGTGTAAATGAGCCGGGCCTAGCCCGAGCCCGACTAGGCTCGAGCTCGGCTCGTCATGTTTTTATGAAGCTCGAGCTTGAGCTCGTCTCGGTTCGAGCCTACTTCTTTGAGCTCGAGCTCGGCTCGCGAGTAAATCCCAAAGCTAGAGCTCGGCTCGAGCTATTTTGAAAACAACCTCAAACGAGCTAAAAGCTCGACTCGGGCTCGCTTAAATATCTCTTAAACGAGTCAAAGCTCGGCTCGCCAATGTTATGATCAATATTATTATCTTATATATATATATATATATATATATATATATAGGGAGCCGCTAGAATGAGAACCACCACGAGTTATGAGAACCGCGAGAACCAAGTGCCACGGAGGGCCGTTGACCACGAAATTTTTTTTACACCTAGATCCGTATATTTTAAGACCGGGTGTAAATTTTCGGTTCAAACGGCGCGCCCGAGGGGGTAGTTTTTTACGCCCAAAGTTTGGTTAAAAAAAAAAAGAAAAATTAAAAAAATTAAAAAAACCCAAACTTTGGGCGTAAAAAACTACCCCCTCGGGTGCGCCGTTTGAACTGAAAATTTACACCCGGTCCTAAAATATACGGATCTAGGTGTAAAAAAAATTTCGTGGTCAACGGCCCTCCGTGGCACTTGGTTCTCGTGGTTCTCATAACTCGTGGTGGTTCTCATTCTAGCGGCCCCCTATATATATATATATATATATATATAGGGTAGGGATCCTAAGAGAAGTCCACCCTATTTGAGAAACTTGAGAAGCATTCTGGACCACACATTTCCATAAGCTTTTCGTAATATACACATATGTATAATTTTAAATTGACTATATTGTATATGTATATTGTCAAATCTTGAATTATACACATATGTATATAGTCAATTTTAAACTATACATATGTGTATATAACGAAAAGCTTAGGGAAAATGTGTGGTCCAGAATGCTTCTCAAGTTTCTCAATTAGCTTAGTGCTTCTCACACGATCTTAACCCTATATATATATATATATAGGGAAAGGTTAACATACAAAAAGGCTTATCATACAAAATGTACGCGACGCGCGTAACCCTCGGATCAGGCCAAAAATCACGCATGGATCAGTTAATCACGCATGGGAGCCAGTTAATCACGCATGGGAGCAATTAATCGCGCATGGGATCAATTTTTTTGACCTAATCACGCATGGGATCTTAATTACGCAAGTTATGTTGATCAAAAAATGTGATAATCACGCATGGGATAATAATTACGCACGTTATACTTCTGTCGCGTACGTTAACGTACGTTAATCACTTTTGTACATTATACTTTCTCTATATTACGCATGGGATCTTAATTACGCAAGTTTTTGAGCAACTAAAACTTTGTTTGGGCTCGGTTAGGCTCGCGAGCCCAAACGAGCTTTATATATCAAGCTCGAGCACGGGCTCGATAACTAAACGAGCTCTATTTCAGGCTCCGGCTCGTAAAGGCTCGGCTCATTCGAGCTTTTAACCAAGCCGATCACGAGTAGCTTTTGAGCCTTTGGGCTTGTTTACACCCCTAGTTGAACTTGACCCTCACCGCAGTTTGTCGAGCTAAGCCCAGGGATTGTAAACAAGAAAACCCGAACCAAGCAAGAATACCAGAAACATCCAACCCTAGTTGTGGGCTGGGCATTAGGTATGGGATTGGAAAAAAAAAAATATTTCTCATATCTAGCCCAGGTTGTGGAACGGGTATGTTGTGATAAAGCCAAAAAAAGGTTATTTATATACTAGTAGAAAGTTTAAAATACAAAAGTTTTATTAATGTATGCGGCCGTACACGACCACCCAATAACGTGAGTAATTATGGATACAACATGCGTAATTAGGGTTGAAACAACCCATGCGTAATTTTAGTTTAACATGCGTTATTTTCATGTTTGGTGGCATGCTGGTTTTGATTTTTTATAACATGCAAAACTATGCAAAAGCGTGCGTAATTATACAAATAATGTGCGTAATTAGGGTTTAACCCAACCCATGTGTAATTATGTCAAGTTAATTACTATTGTGCCACCGCGTTCAATTGAAAGCCTAGGGTAGGTCAGATGTGCGGTTGAGATGCTTGCGTACGCTTCACACGATAAAGTGGTCTTGTATATTAACCTTCCTCTACATATTAAATCATATATAGAGGTTACTATCTAAATATTAAGTGTATGATGATACAGACCTAACATATTCAAATGTAAAATCCTAAGACACCTTGAACCTTGGCGCGCCTAGCAATTTTCAAAACCAAGCTAGAAATCAAAGTGAATACTATAATACTCATCAAGCCCTTTAGTTGGCACATATAAGTTACAAGATATAAAGAGCAAAATCGGGGCCACATCTAAGTTACAAAGTCGAGTCATGGAAGCGTCGGGCTAACTTCGCCCCACATTTCTTCTAGAGGTTGTTTCCACAACTTGGACCCGTGACCTCTGGGTCACATGGATAAAAAAATGCATGTACTATGAGAAAAAAAGTTTCTTCTTCCACCAGAGTTTTCCTAGTGTTAGAAAGCATAATAATACACCACCTAGGCTCCAAAATAACTATCCAACACCTAATTGTCGAAACTCGAAAGGGAGGAGGGAATGGTGTTGGAACTATTGTTGCAGCCACTAGATTTTGACATGACGATACCGACTTATATGCTTTAATACAACCAAGAACATGGCATTGAAATCATGACTTGCTTGTAATACGAATAAAGTACCAACAATAAATAGAAAATCGTGAAACAGAAAATCATATACATCTTTCTACCTTTTTTTGGCTTTATCACAACAACCCCACTGCACAACTTAGATGCAACCTGTTCTCCAAGCCCCTCAAGTGATGACCCAATAGCATACACCTGTATACCAAAAATAATTGGATTAACATCTATATATGATTCAATCACCACAAGAATGACAAATAAAATTTATATATTATTAGTGGTAATTTTACACCATTTACTTATGAATCTACCAATTTGGTTGGTTATGTTAAGAATCGGCTGAATCGCTAGGCGCTAGTCGGCTGGTGGTGCACCGAATAGCAATTAATAGATTAATCGGATTGGAATTTTATATGTACTTTTTAGTTTATATGTAAATACACACATTTTTATATGTATTTTTTTCAAGTAGACATGTTTTAACATCTTCTTCGACGCATATTTTCAAGTAGATAGGGATTAATTGCCAGAATTTACAGGTTTTGGTCAAGAATCTGGCCGATATCGCTAGACTGTCACCGATTTTTGGCCATTTAGGACTGGATTTGACCGCTTACTGATTAATTGGCCGACTAGATAAAAATTACTCGGTGAACCTTTGACTAATCGAAGGCCAGTCGGGATGTTTACAACCATGGTTTTATCTATAACAGGTAAAACAGGCCAAATATAAAAGACTTAGCTAAAAGAATGGTTCAAAGAGGTCCAACAGGTCTAGAACAATCTTATTCAAAAGATATTAGACTATGACTGAACAATTATTATAATAATCTGACTTTTGCAAGACATATTTGACATGCAAATTAAAATTTGGACAATAAAAAATAGGACACTTGTAACCATATACAATAACAATAATTCTTTCGATCTACCGAATCAACCCAACCCAAACAACTACCAGCCCGCTCGACCCATCCATTATAGCAGTTCTAGTGTAGATGATAAAACACTAACCAGAAAAGCAGCTTTGCTAGGTAATCTCGTGAAGTCCCTATGGTGTCACAGAAGTCGTCATTATCATTTGGGAAGATTTCTTGGCTTCCTATGTCTGGATCTCCGGTTGAATCAGAGATAGTCTCTTCCTTGAAGAATCTTCTAGATGTACACTGTACAAGTTCTCGTATAACTTCCTCAACCTCTGAAGAAGATGGTCTGGATAGTTCATTCACCTGTTTCAACATGATGGATGACCAATTTTTATTCACTGGTTTAAGATAATAATTGTTACAACTGTGATGCAAATCATGAAATTTAGGTAGTTACCATGTCAGGATCCAATGACCGCAAATATTTCAAAAGATCGTTGTCACTTTCTCTTGTATCTTCTATTTGCATATTTTCCTGCTTCCTAGCATGCAGTTCCTGGAAAGAAAAGGTATCAAACAATCTGAATTATATATGCTTTAAGGTCTATGATGAAAACGATGCAGACTCATAAACATACAAGCTAAAAGAAATCTTGGTTTAACAATACGTAATGCGATCCGTGACATTTTGTTCCAAAAGCCGAAGCTTGAGGCGTGCGCATCATGTACCTAAGTCGCGCATCCATGTATAAGCTTTATTTACAAAACTAAATGAGACATGTGTCTAGCTATTAATCTTGAGGGTGAATGTGCAATTATTAAATCAGTTAAAAACAATAAGATAAAACTGCAGATAATACGCATAGTGCCTCACCTTCTTCGCAATAGATAACTCTGATTCCAATTGTTGGATGTAATTCAGAGCTTCAGGATCCAAACCACTCAAACAACTTTGAAGAGATAATCTCTCTGATTCTTCCGTACAACACTCCATCATGACACTATCGCACGAACATTCACTTTTCTCAACCTTCTCCGCTGAAGGTTCGTCATCCTCACCAGGATTTAGCCTTTTCGAATCATTAGAAGGAGAAATTTCAAAGTTCCTCATTAACATGATTCTATACTCCGCATTCCATAGAGTATACCTAATCAACAAACATCAATCCAATCTTAAAAACAGATCATGCACATAAATCAATTGAATAGATCAATAAATAGCATCAATTACTCTCAACTAACATACAAAACTACAACTAACTGCAAATTTCAAAGTTCTCATCAACATGATTCTATAATCTATACTCCATATTCCACAAAGCATACCTAATCAACAAATATCAATTCAATCTTAAAACCAGATCATGCACCTAAATCAATTGAATACATCAATGAACAGCATTAATTATCCGATTAACATATAAAACTACAGCTAACTGCAAATTTCAAAGTTTCTCATCAACATGATTCTATACTCTACATTCCCCAAAGTATACCTAATCAACAAACATCAATCCAATTTTAAAACAAATCATGCACTTAAATCAACTGAAAAGATCAATAAACAACATCAATCATCTGATTAACATACAAAACTACAACTAATTGCAAAATTCAAACTTTCTCATCATGATTCTAGATTTATTCACAAAGTATGCCTAATCAACAAGCATCAATTCAATCTTAAAAAAGATCATGCACAAAAACCAATTTAATAGATCAATAAACTGCATCAATCATTCAATTAGCATACAAACCTGCAACTACCTGCAAATTCACCCTGTGATTAACAAAGTATACCTAAACAACAAGCATCAATCCAATCACTAACGAATAATGCGCATAAATCATTTAAACAGATCAATAAACATCATCAATCATTCAATTAACATACAAAACAACATCTAACAGCAATTTACCCTGTGATTAACGAAGAGAACAGCAATCTATCCAGAGGACCTTTCGAAACTCTAACCATAACCGAAAACTGATCCGACGGAAGCAAACCTAACATCGTCGAAATAGTCTGCTTCATCGAATCCTTGGCTGAATCCGAAACACCTTTCGAAATCACGGAAGTATCCAACGGCTCGATCTTCTTCAACATATTCGCGATGACGGAGAATTCACGGTCGAACGAAACGGAGCGTCGAGTGGACACAAAGTCATCGGAGACTCCGCCGCCGTCGACGCCGGAGAAGATGCAGCTGACGACGGCGACGGAACCGTGACGTTTTTTGGTGATGGCGGAGAAGGACGACGGCGGAAGCGGGCGGCTGAGGAGGTGGTGAGAATACGGCGGCGGCTGGTGGTGGTGTAACGGTGGTAGGTCGGTGAATCGAGAGAGTAGAAAAACCCTAGATGAAGCTGTCGCCATGGACGTTGCAGGCGAAGCTCTCAAGTGAATGAAATGAATCTATCTTCTTTCTATCGTCCACAACTAATCTCTTTGATTGTGTTTGTTTGCTTGTGAAATATTAATTTGCTTCTATTTCTTTTTTCATATAAAAAATGACCTTGTTGACGGGCTCTATTTACATATTTGCCATTAGTGTGTTTTTAGAATATTGCGAATTTGCGATAGGTTTTTTTTAACGTTTTGAGGAGACAGAGGATGACATGGAGAATGAACATTGTTGTGAAAAAATATTCGTAAACGGGTTGTGAGAGAGGGCTCTATTTATATGTACGAGTATGATTATGTTTTTCAAATTACATGATAAAATAAAACGTTATTAAATATATATTTAGTGGAGGGTTCAAATGAGAAGAAATTTTTTGTAAGAATAAAAAAGAACAAACTTTAACCAATAAGAATGTTTTATTTTAATTCATTAAATTTTTGTATTTAATATGGGTGTAAGGGTATATTGGTAAAATTAGATACATCATTAATTGTTAGTCTTTTTTTTAATAGCTAACTAAATTAAATTTGAAACTTATTTTAAAAAAATTATATTTTTTCAAAGAAGAAAAAAATTAATTTAAAGTGTATGATAAATTATGAGGTGTGTAGGATGAATTACGAATTGTGTAGGATAAATTTTAGTATGTGTAGGATAAATTTAAAAAACGTGTAGGATATATTTTGATGTGTCTAGGCAAAAATTTTAGTGTGGAGGATGATAGTCTTTATGACTAATTAATTAGTCAAAAATAATAATAAATGAGATGAAAGAAAAACTATTTAATGTTTTACAATTGTATTCTTTGTTCTTTTTCTTCTCAATTTAATTTTTTTTCTCAAATGAACCTTCCCCTATATATTTATTAGTTTATAAAATATTAGTTAACATATGTTATTTCATTTAACCTTATGAGGCAAGGTATGAGGGGTATGGTCCCAAAAATGTCGCGCAGACCATTCTGGTCGCGCTTTGGACCATACACCTTAATCACTTCGGTGATCAATCTTCAGACCCCGTGCGAGATGGACAAGCAGGGCATGGTCCCGCGCGAGGTCAAACCAAGAGATAACGGCAGATTCTATACTTGGCATTCTGAATAAGGACCTTCGCCTCCTGCAACACCGCACGGGCTACTAACGTGCTCAGCAAGGGTCGCGCATGAGTAAAAGAGCAAGGCCACTTCAGAAGGTACTAAAGGTACAAGTGGCAGAAGGGCAAGCCAATCAGCGTCCTCCAGCCTGTGCTCTATCGTGCTCCACTTCAGAAGGTACTAAAGGTACAAGTGGCAGAAGGCCGACAACTAAGACACGTGGCTCCAATCAAGGTGCGCCAGCACCGACGATCATCTAGAAGACACTAACGGTCGACACCAGTGAGACAAAGAGCATATCCTCTATATTGTCGTCTTCCGGCCCAAGGCCCATCAGCCCATATCCTCTTACACATCTCCGGCTATAAATAGAGACCTCAGTTCACAGGTTAAACATTCTATTCTCTCTACTTTCACTCTTAACACACAATTATCTCCTCAAAGCAGATACTTATTATCACACACTGTCTTTTACGGAAGCGTATGATGTTTGACTAGCTTGTTATCATTGCATTCAATCGTAATAAACAACTACATGATCAAAACGATGTTCATCCGTTCATGAAAATTTGAGTATTACAGACACTTGTTATTTAAGTTTTCAAAACACGACCTTTGACAAGGTTACAATTCAACAAAAGTGGATGACATCTAAACTTGTAGTCTACTTCTAGTTACGACACTTGCGCCCAAGATCCATCCTGTCACCTGAAATACATGTAATTTTGGAAAACATCAACATAAAGTTGAGCGAGTTCATGCGTTTTTGTATTTCACGTTTTTATAATTTGTATGAAAACATAGTATGTGTCATGTATAATTCAAGTCTTTCTTGAGTACCCCACGTACTCAAGTATAATTCCCGTTTTCTTGAGTACCCCACGTACTCAAGTATCATTCAAGTTTTCTTGTGTACCCCACGTTTTAAATGATTGTTCATACAAGGACATTAAGGCACGTGAGGACATAGGGAGCATTAGTATATTCTCCTTCAAGGCATGTGAGGACATAGGGAGCATTAGTATTTTCTCCTTTAACTGTGTCGATTACCCTCGACTGTGTCGATTAACCTCGACTGTGTCAATTTCCCTTGACTATGTCGATTTCCCTCGACTGTGTCGATTAACCTCGACTGTGTCGATTTCCCTCGACTGGGACACCGAAGCACTCAAGAGGTCACATAAGGACCTTGAGTGGGCCTCGGCCGTACCCGTTAGATCTAACCCTCGTCCCTAATTAAGTTTTAATGGCAACTCAATATCTAGTCTATGCTCACATAATCTAGTATTTTCTAGGCATTTCTTAAAGCACATCATATTGCACTCACCAAGAGTGCTTCTCGTATTCTCAAATCATATTGCACTCGGTACTCGTTCTCACCAAGAGTGCTTCTTGTATTTTTACCATTTGTAAAAATTGTAATATTTGTAACATGTATTTCACCCCCGAGAGTTATAAAACCAAAAACAGTTAGAGAAAGGGGGAGCATGAACTCACAACTTTGCGTTCCTGTGCGTCGTAAACTTCACCGGATTTGCTTAATTAACGTCGTAACCTATACGCGTTTTCTTAACGTTAGTCACTAGACTTGCGTCGCACAAGTACAGTCACTCTCTTTTGTGTATAATTTCTTGTGTTAAAAATATTTCATATTTTTAACTAAATGTCTTGCTTATATTATTTTCTCAAAAATAAATATAAGTTTTTTTTTTGTATTTTGCACTTTGCACCCGAATTATGTATCTTGTATGTTGTATGCGTATTTTTGTATTTTTACTCGTCACGAGTATCTCCAAGTCATATTATTTTTACTCTAAAAAAAATAATATTTACCTATTTCACAAAATAATCACATAATCATACAAGCGATAAATATATATTTAACAAGTTTCATTTATGAAAATCCACCCCCGGTATTTGGTATCTTGTACTAAAAATCATGGCGAAGTTCATATCTTGAAAACAAGTTAAAAATATATTTATAAACACTTATCACAAAAATATTACTAAGTGTTATATTTCTAGAAAAATTTCGCCAGAGTTTCCTCTGTAACTGGAGGTGGCCACGCTTACTAGCGTATCATTTTCTTTTCAAGATTCAATCAAACAATTCACCAATCGTTAATATACAATATCTCAACATCAAACTAGTTCAAAAACATACGTAAATTGCAAACACATGAACTTGTGGGTTATGTAAAAGTGTGTAGTAACTTTCCATTATTTTTAATAGCTCTTTCTACCTTTGTAAATAAAATCGGTTTCTTAAAAATCTTATTTTTAAAGAATGTGGAAGTTTACAACTTCTTGGTCAGAAATTATAAAAATAATTCCTTGTTAAAACTTTTTGTTACACTAGTGTCTACACACTTGTGTGTCCACAAAAACACCTTTAGTTTATGAAAGATCCGGCTTTAAAAATATGATTTCACTTGACACTTGGTTCTTCGAAGGTACCACTTGTAGATCTTTAGATCTACTAGTTTTGAACTCTATTTTATAAGAAAAACTTTTTTTACACAAGTTCATGTTCATATGTAGTAGTGTTCTTCATCTAACCACTTTCCATACTTTAATATACACTAGTCCGTGTTCCATGAACATGACTTAGCCGGGTTAGATGACGATCCAACTACTACTAGCATAAAACAACACTAAATAATCATAACAAAACTAGTTTCACAAGTTTTACACTAATATTCATCCATTAACCACTTTGTTCATCATTTTAGTAGACTTTTAGTTGGTGATCTCTAGTGTTCAAGATTTTCAACCGACAAAACTCTTATTAACCACTTTAAACGAGATAAAAAAGGTGATTAGAAGCACTTACAACTAGCTCAAGGCTAGGGAAGAAACTAGTCGAAAAACGGGTGGTTAATAGCGACGTAGTGAGGTCCTTGGCAATCCGTAAACACCGAGTTTCCTTATACGTGATCCTTCACCTTTGTATAAGCTTGGAATTGCAAGATCGAAATCAAAAAATGATGGTAGTGTGGGCTTGGGGGTCGGCCGAGATATCTAAGAGAGGAGAGGAGAGAGTTGATTTTTGTTTAAGTGTTGTTTGTGAAAGTGATAACCCCTTAGGCCTTTTTATAATCCACCAACTCTAATTGTCCTCTAGATAATGTGTAGGGGTGATATTAGGCCATGAGATTATTATAATCAAAAGTTGTAAGTGTTTGTCCCCTTGGGGAGCCGATTTCGTTGGGGGGGGGGGGGTCCCATGGTTGGTTTCTAACTAAATGATTAAGCATTAGTTGTTAAGTAGGAGGTAGATATTAGCATGTAGTGTCTTGTGACGGGTGTTAGGGTATTCGGGTACCCTAATTAGCTTAGAAAAATAAAAACATTGCTTCTAGCAATATTTTGGTGTTCCGGGTAAAGTCCGGTTGTTCGGTTAGATACCGATTCGTTAAAGTGCTAAATTACACTTTTTAGTACCCTTTAAGTACCTTTTTGTATCCCTTTTAATTCCCAACACTTGGGGAAGTATTCTGGATAATAAAACGTAATTTCTGCATAATATTCTTATGTTTAAATGCTGATTTATTGCTGAATTATATAAATTCTGCACTTAGAGTGCGTTTCGGGTGCTTTTTAGTGCTTATTTTTGCTTTTGTAAAGTATACATATTAAACCCTTGTATGTACTCTTGGGGTTTAATGTATTCTTGTCGTTGGACCTAAACCTAGGCTCCACTTTTAATGTCTGACTGCTTTCTGCAGTTCTGTTGACACGTTGTGTCCTACCGGTGAGTTTACTAATATTTTTGACGCAACGCTATCATAACGTAACTCTTGTAGCATATATCATGCATGAATTCACTTGTATGGAATTCAAAAATTTATTTGTCTGGTAAACCAGATCATGCATAGTCATTTAAGCACAAATTACTGTTCATTTCGTGTACGGAATGTACGGAAAAGTGACTTGTCACAGTCTCCCCCCGTTAAAAGAATTTCGTCCCGAAATTCAAGTGATGCCATCGGTCGCAGGGGAGTTGTGAAACCAATATGGTCACTTAGATTCATGATTTGTCTTCATGTTCCCAAGAAATCTCTGGGTCATGTCGTGAGTTCTATCACACTCAAGTAGATCAATCATGTCTTTTCTGTATCTTGTGGACTCTTGGTCCATAACCTCAACAGGTTTCTATAGTATCACGGACTCTTGGTCCAAAACATTAACAGGTTTCTATAGTATCACGGACTCTTGGTCCAAAACCTTAACAGGTTTCTATAGTAATTCTTGTTGTTTTTCGTTGACGTGAATTTTATTTATGGGAACAATGACCGTTCCTTAAGTCAGACTCCTCTACAGACTAGACACATGAATGCGTCGCGATCACTACTGATCTTTTTCTGGGAGTTTCATCTTGTGAACAATGGTTCTGATCCCTACACCGGGGATTCAACCTTTTCGTTTTCCAACTCACACTACGCCTTCTCTAGGCGAGGCTCTCATTAAAGCCATACTTCTTGTCTCAAATTCTTTCGACTTCTGCCGCTTATCGGCGCTATCTTTCTGTATTCTGCGGGTTGTCGTGATATGATCACATATCTGAACGATCTGGCCTCTAGTTTTCCTGGGCCATCCCAGGCCAGTTGATTGTTTATTTCTGGTATCCGTTCAACATGACGGGAATTGACTCATTATGTTCCGTCTAAAGCTTTACAAGAAGCGGTTTAGACGGCGGTGTGATAAATACTGTTGTAGGAAGACTCCACTAAGGGCAAGTGAGTGTTCCGAGTTTTCATTAAAGTTTATCACACAAGCACGTATTGTGTTCATACAGTCTGCATCGTTCAGCAGCTCAGTTCATATTCAAGTTCTTACAATCATTGGTGTGTTGCAACCCTTGTGATCAATAAAGATCGTGCAACGTTTTTTTTTTCCAGGTAATGACGTCCAGTTGCGGCGCACATTCACTGTATCTATCTCAAGGTCTCTTCTCATGATTCCTTAATCCATGTGCCGCGTAGGTAAGGTCGTGGTCTCGTTGCATCGACGTACAATCGAGATTTTGTCGAGAGGCGTCACATCATTGCAACTCTAGCTCTTTAGCTCTTGGTTGCAGGGTTGGCGTGAATCTCGTTCTTATTCATCATGTACCTTAAAGTTTTCACTTCGCGAATTCGAAATCCGCTTTTCGTTATTACAGCATATAACTGTTCTCTTCTCTAAGAGTTGCAAGGTAATTGCAGCTGTTGCTTACGACCTTCCTTGGTCGTTGGCCATATAAGAATGTAGTCAATACGTACATGACTTATCCAGGTATGGCTTACACGTTCGATTCATGAGGTCCATGAATATTGTCGATGCATGTGTTAGGCCAAATGATACGATAAGGAACTCGTAATGCTTGAAGCGAGTCCTAAAGGTCGTTTTAAGGATATTTCCTTTTTGTATTCACCGTGGAGGATATCTTGTCCTCAAATCGATCCTTGAGTGGTAACTAGGATCTTACGATTTGTCTGTTTTATGTCATCAGTCCTTGGCAAAGGATTCTGATTTTCAATTCTCTTGAATTTATGCAACAATGGAACTGTCAACTTTCTCCTCAAGTCCTTATCTAAGGATGTTATGTCCTTAATTTCCTCTGTCCGGCCGCTCTTGCGGTTATATCAGAGGTTTATGCTTTGCGGACGAAGCCAGTCGGTAAGGCGTCATTCGGCACTGGTGCTGCTCCTGGCACGCGATTTATCCTAAACTTCTCTTGTCGTTGTGGAGGTATTCCTGACAGGTCTTCAGAAAAGGCTACTGGAACTTCTTCCATAACGGGGATGTTCTCAGGCTCCATACTTGGATATCCAATCCATGCTGACTATCATATTATGACTTCGCAAGTCAATGGTAGAAGAAGGTTCCGACCTTCTGAGTCCCTAAATGCAATCCTTAATTGCTTCGACTGTTTAAACTAGCCTTCTACATGATTATTTCGAAAGAATATGGTACGTCTATTTTATTCGAAACTAGGCCAAGCAGTTTCTTATGTTCTAAGCATGCAAGGTTAAAGTTGGTGCCAGTATTAATTAAAAGTAGATGCATAGGGTTGGTTAATAGGGGACGTACCCGTAACCGCATCTGGATCCTGGCGTGCTTCACGAGTTTCGAGCGTGAAAACCCTTCCTTGCTTGCTTCTTCCTAGGGCAATCTTTCCTAGTGTGCCCTGCTTCACCACATTTGTAGCAGCCTGGTATTCTCTTATTTCTTCCATCTGGGTCCTTCGCCCAACAGGCATCCTTTACGGTGCCCTTCTTTTCCACATTTTCCACACTTAGGCCTCAGACATCGACCTTCATGGTGAAAGTTGCATTCTCCGCACTTCGGTTTAGTCCCGAGTATATTCTACCACCGGCCTTATTAGTGGCTCCATCAATTTTTCTGTCATGTGGCGGTTTCACTTTCTTGCTTTTGTTTGTTTTAGAGCTTCCATAGTTGACTTGGGTGCTCATCTTTAGGTTTGAGGACTTCCTCTTCTTGTTGCTTGACGACTCCACATGAGTCTCTTTCTTGTTATCCTCAGATTCCGAAAATTTTCCCGCACGTAGAGCTTCTTCAGTAAGAGTGACACTCATATCGATAGCCTCTGCAATGGTTGAGGGCTTTGAGGTAGTAACCATGCTCCTGATCTGAGGTGCAAGTCCCCAAATGAATCGTTCAACCCTTTTGAATTCCGGTTTGACTAAGTAGGGGACGACCCTAGACAAGTCGTGAAATCGTTGGACGTATTCAGGAATCTTCGGTCCGTCCATTTTCAAGTTCCAGAACTCCACCTCAAGCTTCTGGATTTCGGCCCTAGAACAGTATTTATTTTCCATCATTTCCTTGAGCTCGTCCCAGCTTAGTGCATAAGCAGCATCTACACCAAGGGTTTGAACCTGAAGGTTCCACTAGGAGAGTGCGCCATCTAGGAATAACCCTGAGATATAGGTAACACTTTGTTGGGGTGAACAGTTACTCATTCTTAGAATTGAGTCAGTCTTTTCTGCCCAACGAACAAATGCAACGGCACCTCCTGTGCCATCAAAATTCAACGGCTTGCAGTTCAGGAACTGTTTATAGGTGCAGCCAGTTGGAGGGTTATTTCCGGTAGTGCCAGCGGAGGGCTTCATGTCGCACAATTGCCTGTGAGATGCGTTCTTGCAGCTCGGCTTCTGTCCTTGGCAACGTACTGGTGTTTGTGTCTCGCCTGGGCGACATTCTCTTCTGCCATAATGGTATGAAGTAGGTTAGACAACATTCCAATTGTCTATGAGATACATAGCACCATAAGCCATTATGTAATCACCCAATTTCACACGTATATATAATCAGTGTATAAGCGAGGAAACAGTTATTGAGCCTTCACATAGGCTTGCCAACTTGGCTTATTGTTTGAAATGAACTCGAGGCTACATCGCCTTGGTCATTCAAGTTTCAGTTATTTCCTGCTACATTGGTTTTCTTAGGTTTTTAGCTTTACTGGTGCGTATATTTCCCCTTTGATGGGGTTGTCCGTGTCGAGGTGGTAGAGAGTGTATCGTCACTGATTCTTCCTGAATGTCATTCCACCTCTCTTGCTTAAACATCGTTTTCTCAAACGTCTCGTATGCAGGTAGAAGTGTCGGTCACGAAGTAGGCTAAGACAGGCTTCCTACTTTCTAACGTGCTAAAGCACTTATCTATGTGTTGTTCTACCAGATGAAGGTGAGGACACCTATAGATTAATTTTGTATGGTTTTCATTAGCTCGACCCGCAGAGTCCACTAGGATTTCTGTGCACTACAAGTCGTTATTACGTGGGCCCCCGTAATAATAAACTGTCTTGCACAGTTACCTCAATTTTCTCTCGTCCAAGCAGATGATCAATCAAGGAGGGGACACTACTGTCCTCATACCTCTTGTCATGGAAAGGACCTTTGCGATGGTCCACGCGCTAACATTCGTTATTGTTACGCGCGTATAGGCACGATGATTAGATGGAATAGGAATAGAGAGAATTACTAGTAGTTGGAGGGGCACCTTCGAGATGAATACTTCATCTTCCTTTTCTGGTCAAGTATGTCGTCAATCTTGCTTCACATAAGCCGTAGGTATCTCGTCCCGTTGATTGAGAATTCATTCAAGGTTGCCGCCTCTGCCTCGTCATCATCACCGTAGTTAGGCATCTTCACGATCGAGAGGGAAGATAAGCCACCTCCTACGGAAGCAAGCTCAGCATCTTGTTTGGTAATCACTCCCAGCCATGAGCTTTGCAAAGGACGCGAGGTCGGTAGCTTCATCGTGCGAGTCACGTACAGTAATAGGAGTCGGAGTCGAAAGTATCTTATTCACGTCAATAATCATTCTGTACACTTATTTGTATGTATATCAATAACATATATGCTACTTAGCATAATCAAGCAATTTAATGCATTATATCACGTATAACTCTCATTTTTGGGGGTCATTTTGTTTTTGGCAAGTCTAACTCGTGTAGACTATGCTTTGGTTGGCACCTTATTTTTAAAGGTATTCCTCACTAATGTCCTTGCCTTGTCACTTTTTGAAAAGTGTCTGACTTGTGGATCTTGGCGCTTTCGTGAATGCAATGAAAACCTTTTTGTAAAATGTTTTCGTGAGAGAACTCTAGTGATTGTAGTCTAGACTCGAGAAAGAATCCTAGTTCACTACAATCGAAGCTCTGATACCAAACTGTCACACCCTGTCTTTTACGGAAGCGTATGATGTGTGACTAGCTTGTTATCATTGCATTCAATCGTAATAAACAACTACATGATCAAAACGATGTTCATCCGTTCATGAAAATTTGAGTATTACACACACTTGTTATTTAAGTTTTCAAAACACGACCTTTGACAAGGTTACAATTCAACAAAAGTGGATGACATCTAAACTTGTAGTCTACTTCTAGTTACGACACTTGCGCCAAAGATCCATCCTGTCACCTGAAATACATGTAATTTTGGAAAACATCAACATAAAGTTGAGCGAGTTCATGCGTTTTTGTATTTCACGTTTTTATACTTTGTATGAAAACATAGTATGTGTCATGTATAATTCAAGTCTTTCTTGAGTACCCCACGTACTCAAGTATAATTCCCGTTTTCTTGAGTACCCCACGTACTCAAGTATCATTCAAGTTTTCTTGTGTACCCCACGTTTTAAATGATTGTTCATACAAGGACATTAAGGCACGTGAGGACATAGGAGAGCATTAGTATATTCTCCTTCAAGGCATGTGAGGACATAGGGAGCATTAGTATTTTCTCCTTTAACTGTGTCGATTACCCTCGACTGTGTCGATTAACCTCGACTGTGTCGATTAACCTCGACGGTGTCGATTTCCCTCGACTGTGTCGATTAACCTCGACTGTGTCAATTTCCCTCGACTGTGTCAATTTCCCTCGACTGGGACACCGAAGCACTCAAGCGGTGTCCCACTCAAGAGGTCACATAAGGACCCTGAGTGGGGCTCGGCCGTACCCGTTAGATCTAACCCTCGTCCCTAATTAAGTTTTAATGGCAACTCAATATCTAGTCTATGCTCACATGATCTAGTATTTTCTAGGCATTTCTTAAAGCACATCATATTGCACTCACCAAGAGTGCTTCTCGTATTCTCAAATCATATTGCACTCGGTACTCGTTCTCACCAAGAGTGCTTCTTGTATTTTTACCATTTGTAAAAATTGTAACATGTATTTCACCCCCGAGAGTTATAAAACCAAAAACAGTTAGAGAAAGGGGGAGCATGAACTCACAACTTTGCGTTCCTGTGCGTCGTAAACTTCACCGGATTTGCTTAATTAACGTCGTAACCTATACGCGTTTTCTTAACGTTAGTCACTAGACTTGCGTCGCACAAGTACAGTCACTCTCTTTTGTGTATAATTTCTTGTGTTAAAAATATTTTATATTTTTAACTAAATGTCTTGCTTATATTATTTTCTCAAAAATAAATATAAGCTTTTCTTTTGTATTTTGCACTTTGCACCCGAATTATGTATCTTGTATGTTGTATGCGTATTTTTGTATTTTTACTCGTCACGAGTATCTCCAAGTCATATTATTTTTACTCTAAAAAAAATAATATATACCTATTTCACAAAATAATCACATAATCATACAAGCGATAAATATATATTAAATATATATTTAACAAGTTTCATTTATGAAAATCCACCCTCGGTATTTGGTATCTTGTACTAAAAATCATGGCGAAGTTCATATCTTGAAAACAAGTTAAAAATATATTTATAAACACTTATCACAAAAATATTACTAAGTGTTATATTTCTAGAAAAATTTCGCCAGAGTTTCCTCTGTAACTGGAGGTGGCCACGCTTAGTAGCATATCATTTTCTTTTCAAGATTCAATCAAACAATTCACCAATCGTTAATATACAATATCTCAACATCAAACTAGTTCAAAAACATACGTAAATTGCAAACACATGAACTTGTGGGTTATGTAAAAGTGTGTAGTAACTTTCCATTATTTTTAATAGCTCTTTCTACCTTTGTAAATAAAATCGGTTTCTTAAAAATCTTATTTTTAAAGAATGTGGAAGTTTACAACTTCTTGGTCAGAAATTATAAAAATAATTCCTTGTTAAAACTTTTTGTTACACTAGTGTCTACACACTTGTGTGTCCACAAAAACACCTTTAGTTTATGAAAGATCCGGCTTTAAAAATATGATTTCACTTGACACTTGGTTCTTCGAAGGTACCACTTGTAGATCTTTAGATCTACTAGTTTTGAACTCTATTTTATAAGAAAAACTTTTTTTACACAAGTTCATGTTCATATGTAGTAGTGTTCTTCATCTAACCACTTTCCATACTTTAATATACACTAGTCCGTGTTCCATGAACATGACTTAGCCGGGTTAGATGACGATCCAACTACTACTAGCATAAAACAACACTAAATAATCATAACAAAACTAGTTTCACAAGTTTTACACTAATATTCATCCATTAACCACTTTGTTCATCATTTTAGTAGACTTTTAGTTGGTGATCTCTAGTGTTCAAGATTTTCAACCGACAAAACTCTTATTAACCACTTTAAACGAGATAAAAAAGGTGATTAGAAGCACTTACAACTAGCTCAAGGCTAGGGAAGAAACTAGTCGAAAAACGGGTGGTTAATAGCGACGTAGTGAGGTCCTTGGCAATCCGTAAACACCGAGTTTCCTTATACGTGATCCTTCACCTTTGTATAAGCTTGGAATTGCAAGATCGAAATCAAAAAATGATGGTAGTGTGGGCTTGGGGGTCGGCCGAGATATCTAAGAGAGGAGAGGAGAGAGTTGATTTTTGTTTAAGTGTTGTTTGTGAAAGTGATAACCCCTTAGGCCTTTTTATAATCCACCAACTCTAATTGTCCTCTAGATAATGTGTAGGGGTGATATTAGGCCATGAGATTATTATAATCAAAAGTTGTAAGTGTTTGTCCCCTTGGGGAGCCGATTTCGTTGGGGGGGGGGGGTCCCATGGTTGGTTTCTAACTAAATGATTAAGCATTAGTTGTTAAGTAGGAGGTAGATATTAGCATGTAGTGTCTTGTGACGGGTGTTAGGGTATTCGGGTACCCTAATTAGCTTAGAAAAATAAAAACATTGCTTCTAGCAATATTTTGGTGTTCCGGGTAAAGTCCGGTTGTTCGGTTAGATACCGATTCGTTAAAGTGCTAAATTACACTTTTTAGTACCCTTTAAGTACCTTTTTGTATCCCTTTTAATTCCCAACACTTGGGGAAGTATTCTGGATAATAAAACGTAATTTCTGCATAATATTCTTATGTTTAAATGCTGATTTATTGCTGAATTATATAAATTCTGCACTTAGAGTGCGTTTCGGGTGCTTTTTAGTGCTTATTTTTGCTTTTGTAAAGTATACATATTAAACCCTTGTATGTACTCTTGGGGTTTAATGTATTCTTGTCGTTGGACCTAAACCTAGGCTCCACTTTTAATGTCTGACTGCTTTCTGCAGTTCTGTTGACACGTTGTGTCCTACCGGTGAGTTTACTAATATTTTTGACGCAACGCTATCATAACGTAACTCTTGTAGCATATATCATGCATGAATTCACTTGTATGGAATTCCGAAATTTATTTGTCTGGTAAACCAGATCATGCATAGTCATTTAAGCACAAATTACTGTTCATTTCGTGTACGGAATGTACGGAAAAGTGACGGTTGTCACACTTATTCTCACGCCGGAGCCTGGTTAAGAGGGAAACCCCCATATTACCCTCTTAACGAGTTAACGGTGTTCTATTTTGCAGGATCATCAAGCCAAACCGAAGCTCAGAAAGTTTAGAGAAGATTAACCACTATGAGAGGAACATAAACCAAACTAATTAAACCTAGGATTAGTTTCGTGTTTCTTCATTGGCGCCCACCGATTTTTTTTTGCAAATCACTCTCATCTTCTTTTTCTGAGCCCTTTTTAAGTTGTTTTTTCCTTCGATCATAGCTGGTCATCCCTGATTTTAGTTTTGGAACAAACTCTAACGCAGCGTTGGGGGAGGACAATCAAAATATCCAAGTCCAACCTGCTGAAGAAATCGGTGAAATCGAAGTAACCAACACAGGGGGACCCCGCGCGAGCTTCACTCGCATTACCCATACGGGAACCCCGGCAAGTCACGTCGCTGGTCCTTCAAATCCAGCTCCAAATCCAAACATCGCGGCGCTATTGGTGCTACCAGAGGGGCGAAACTCTAGCTTCCTGGTACGCCAAACAAATCGCCAGCATCAACACTAAGTATAAGTCTTTGAGCGCACAGCAGGCGATTTTACAAGCAGAACCCTCATAGGTCACACCTCCGGGACCAACTTAGGGGGCGCGCCAGACACCCCCCACAGCAGAACTTTTAAGGAAGAATCAACAGACCTCCTCCTATGAGAAGGCCAAGCTTACATGATACGCGCGACACGTACGGAGAAACAGATGCGTACAATGATCATCCGTCATATGTGCAGCACAAACGACCAGTTCATAGCCGGCTTGGGTCACGCAACATGAACAATGAATGGGATGATACTGATCCGAATGATCCCACCTGGCAAGATGACGAGGGTTCATCAGTTTTCAACAGGTTGCCAAAGAACCATGAGTCTTACCGGCAGAGACAGCGCATCGCGTACAGCGAAGAGGCAGAAAGAGACTTCAGCCTAGCCTATAGGCCAGCAGAAGCTGCAGAACACTCAAAGTTCATCCCGAAGATCGCTTTGGCACCATTAACAAGGGAAAAGCTGCCCCCAACAGTGGGAAAATTCAACGGCCTTACAGACCCTGACGATCATGTTAGAGTATTTACAAGTCTTGGCGTTATGAGAGGTCGGAATATGCCGATGTGGTGTCATCTATTTATCCAGACGTTTACTGGGGCTGCTCGCGCCTGGTTCGACAGCCTTCCGCCTGGAAAAATCAGTTCATGGGTTGATTTCAGAACTCAGTTTGTAAACCACTTCAGCCAGCAGAGACGCTATCAACGAGATACGTCTAAAGTAACAGATATCTGACGCAGGGAAAATGAAGGTTTAGAAGACTTCATCACTCGCTTCAATAAGGAATGCCTGGAAATTGGTGGTGTAGGCAAACAGCTCATGCGCGCTCACTTCAAGAAAGCCATTCGTTGTGATAGTCTCATCAGAACTATCACTGGAAAAGACGGTATGCCCAAAGAATGGGACAAGGTGATGGAAGCCGCAAAAATAGTAGCGCAAACTGAAGAGTCACTAGCTGGAGCCAAGAGCTCATACACCGAAGATCGCTTTTCCAAGAGAAGCTCGCGCGACTACGGCAAGCGCAACAAAAGCAAAAATCATGATTGGAAAGCTGGAAAATCAAGTGGTTATGAGGAAAGATCGCGCTATAAAGAGGACGCGCGGGAAACAATCGACAGAATCGGGTATCGAAAGGTAGTCAGGGACGATTATCGAGAAAAGCATTGGACTCCGCTCACAAAGACACCAAAAGAGGTGCTCATGACGGAGAACCATGATTTCAAGGCTCCAAGGCCTATGACAAATAAGAAGGGGCAAGACCCGAACCTGTACAGTGATTTTCACAAGGATACAGGTCATCTGACAGATGACTGTATCAGTTTACGACAAGAGATTGAGAGAGCGCTGAAAAGCGGGAAGCTAATCCATCTGGTGAAAAATGTGCGCAAAGAGACACGCCAAATCCAGTGCTATGACGATGGAAACCAAAAGAAGGTCAGGCGCCTGGAAACCCACATGGTCAACGGACCAAGATACAGCGCAAGAGATAAAGGCAAACGCCTTTTCGAACCTGCATGGCAAGAGCAACAGGTCATCTTCCCGGTAGTACGCGGGGGTCCACGCGCTATGCGCCCCGTCGTCATCACCGGTATTATCGGTCATTATGAAACAGAATACGTATTCATTGATCCGGGAAGTACAACTGACATCATCTACGAGCAGTGCTTTAATCAGTTCGATGACGAAGATAAAGCGAGACTCGAGCCGGTTGATTATCCTTTGTCAGGATTCTGCAACGAAATGGTATTCCCATTAGGCCAAATCAGCTTCCCCGTCACGCTGTCTGGCGGGAAGCATTCAAGAACCACAAATGTCAACTTCATGGTGATGCATGTCAAATCGAGGCATGATGTTTTAATGGGGAGAGAAACCCAAGGAGAGTTAAACATGGTAACCTCCACACCCCACTCAGCCATTGGGTTTCCAACTGAGACGGGGGTGGCGATAGTATTAGTTTCGTGTTTCTTCAAGGTAATAGTATTAGTTTATAAAATATTAGTTAACATATGCTATTTCATTTAACCTTATGAGACAAGGTAATAGTTTTCAAAATTTGAAACATACAATACCTTTCTCTGGATTCAGTGGCGGTGATGAGGGTGTGCAGGGAGAACCACCGTACAAGGTCTGTGATTTCAAGGGGCACGTGTTTTTTTATAAAAAGATTCAATATATATATATATGTTAATTTTTTTTAACAGTATACTCATACCAACTTCATGATAGACCTATTACAAAACAATTTTTATGGTTTAGAAATTAGCCCATTGACATTAGGTTTAGTGAGCCCAATACCCATTTGATTTTAAAAAAAATAATAATAAAACATTACGGAAGGACACATTTTTTCCAAGCTTGAACAAAGTACATGAATTCTTACAGATCCACTGTCTGGATTATGCAACTATTAAACCTTCAAAGATCTAGTAAACGTAACGTCTAGACCCGACTCTTGGAACAAAATGACGACTCATAAATGCTCTTTGACACGGTGAGTTTGACCTTGCATTGTCGGTTTGGAAAAAGCGAAATTAAATGGCTGGCACACCAAACTACAATGAATGCAATGACAGTCACGCATGCCTAGCTATCATACACTAATCGTTATATAACTTGGTTAGTACTTGAACAAAGCTTGAGTACGACCTCTCAATACCAGTAACTCCAAGAACCATAACACTTAACATGATGTTAATAACTTAATGGTGTTCTTTACCACCAGATTAGTACCCATCAAAGAAGAGATCAAGAAATGCTCTACAACACTCCAACATCCGACATCAAATTTGTTGCAACATTGTCGCCATGTGTAAGATTTGGTACAAACAACCACTGTTGTGATCTCAAACTAGAAAAACACCACGAAAAACACCACTCCTGTGAATATATGGTTTCCATGTCGCTATCTGCGGTAACGCTGAAATTGTTGCTTTTGCAGTTGGTGGTGGTAATGGTGGTGTGTTGTTGCGTTTGTGCTCATCAAGATACTTCACCACCACTATGGTAAGGTCAATTGGAAATCCTTTGGAACTTTTACATTTATAGTTAATCTCCTCCAGAAACAAAAATAGATAAATTCTTTATATTTAGTTCAATTGACTTCCGGATAACCACGTTGCATAAATCACATTGAAAACCAACTAAACCTGTTATAGTAAAAACATCTACAATGAAGAATCTTTGTTAAAAATATATGCATACATATCACTTTTATTACTTTTATATGTTTATTATAAGTCTTGTTACTTATGTTTATGTAACATGGACTTTGGAACGTGTGATATGCTGAGGATTGGGCTACTGGATTAATGAGTTGGGGATATGGGTTTGCTGAGGATTGAAGATATGGGCTTACTGAGGATTGGAATAGTGGGCTTGGTGACTTCTAGAAGATGGGCACATGGGCTTCATGTAAGGACCTGCAAAAATGTCCCAAAATACTTCGTAAGTGAAAACCCGGACCCCTAAGACCCTAATTCTTATGAAAAATCAAGAAAATTCAAAATTATCCATTTGTCGCGGGCCGCGTAAGAGTTAACCAAAGCTTACGCGGGGCACGACAGCTTGACAAACTCCGGATAACGATCAAGGCCACGTGGCATGACACGCGTCAACCTAGACTCCCTCACGGGCGGCGTAGAAGAAGCTTATGTGCTTCGCGGGCCGCGACGCGCCCCCTTTTCCAGCCCTATAAATAAGGAGTTCGAGTTTCATTTCAAATCGTTCAATTCTTTTCTTTCTCTTGTTCTCTTGTTCTGTCATTCTAATGTCAGAACTTCTAAATCCCGAAACTCTACCTGTATTAGGGTAATAACTCTAATCACTGGTACGATACTTTATCCGGTCGATTAAAACCGATCCAATGGATGTTTCAGTGCTGCCAATATCTGGCTATACTTTGTCATTCATTGTGAAGGTTTCGATCTCGTGATTATCGTTAAAGCTGAATTGAGTTAATACACTAACATGAGTTCCATTGTGTCTAGAAATTAGAACTCGTAACCAGGGAGCCGCCAGAATACTTAGCAACTAAGTAAACTTAATAGTTAAGTAAACTTAGTAGTTAAATAAACTTAGTAAACTTACTAATTACACTTAGATGTTAAGGAAACTGAGTAGATTAATTAATCTGCTAATTAAGTTAAGTAATCGACTAAGCAAATTATAAGAGTTAAGATAAATTAATTAGTTAAGTAGTTAATTAATTAATAAGTTAAGTAAGATTAATTAAGTTAAGTAAGATTAATTCAGATTAATTAAGATTAGTTAATCAGTTAAGTAAGATTAATTAAGCTAAGTAAGATTTATTAATCAGCTAAGTAAGATTAATTAACTAAAGTTAATTAAACACTTAAATAGATATACATGAAAATAGATATATATGAGGAAGGTGCCAGGAAGGTGTAAGAAGATATATATGGGGGTAGGAAGCTTCCTATAAAATGTTTAGATAACTTCCTAGAGAAGTATATAGGAAACTTCCTGGAAATTTCATATTTCCTACAAATAGGAAGCTTAGGATTCATTTTTCTTTACTCATTCCTTCTATTCTTCTCTCTATACGTTGGTGTTCTAACCAATAATCACCGATACGATATTCTTTCCGATCGATTCGGGAACCAACTAACGAATGCCAAAGTGTTGTCTGAATAAGACTATACTTTGTTTGAATTTCGTTAAGGTTCTGATCTCGTGACCATCGTTAGGTTTGATATGGTTTTACACTAATACGTATTCCACTCTGTTAAACTATACGTTTAACTACCAGAGAACTCCACACTCTACACTTACAATCAAACAAGATAATTAATCATCAGAAGATTCAGAACTATAAAATAGATGCTTAGTTATCAGAAGGCATAGAATCAGGAGGCTTGTTTAATCAAAGACTATATGCTAACAAGGTGAGTCATTCTCTTTTTATCAAAAGTGTTTTATAATACCTAAATGTTTTCCAGTTATATGTTACAGGGATTAAGTCTTTGTTATCTTAAATTACTGGCAGTAAGTGGGGTATTGTGCACAATGACTACTGTTTAAATCACTTTTAGGTGAAAGGACCTAAATAGTGATATACGTCACTTTTGGGTGAAAGGACCCAATAGTGATATGACCACAGTCATAGATGCGGTCGGGTGACAACTAAACCAACTAATTATAAGATAGAGGCAATTGTAATCGCTCTTAATACTGTAATTTATAACAATGTGTCATTTTATATAAAATGAATGAACTCACCAGTATTTCCTGCTGACCAAATATTTTTTTAAAACGCATTTCAGGTAATTACAGTAGATTGGAATAAGAGTGATGATACGGCACCGAAAGGCTTAAAGAAGTGGCTTATTTTATCAATTGAATTAAATTAAGCAAACATGGTTTCATATATTCGGGTTTATCCCTTATTAAAGCTACCTTTGTAAAACATGGGTTTTATCCCATCTATTTAATAAATAAAATCCGGTGTTTTCTAAAACTCTGATATTTTTCCTAACTCACGGTCCTGATGAACATTTCCGCTGCAATGTTTTTAAAATAACCACCGGTACCACTTGACTGCTCGCGGCTCCCGTCCAGGGTGGGGTCGGGGGTCGTGACACTTCAAGTCCTGTTGCCCTAAGTGATTGGGATATATAACTGACTTCATGAGTCCCAATCTCTAACACCCCGGATATTTTTTCTCTCTAGATTCATCTGTTTAGAGAACTTTCTCTCCTAGGGTTACACGTTTGAGGTCTTTCTTGATGATCTCTTGTTGAGATCTTGTGTCAGTGTGTTAGATCTTGTGATTAGTGTATGTGTCACACCCCTTTCTAAGGCGGAAGCACGAGGTGCGATCATGAAAGGTTTTCATTGCATACGATTGGTAAACATACTACATGCTCATAAAAATAACTTCAAAAACCAAACATTACATAACTGAAATCATGGTTTAAGTGTTTACATCAAAAGACAGCATATTGTCTGAAAGTTTACAACTTTATTCAAAGATAACATAAACGACATCCAGAGCAAGAGTATGACCGCGCGCACATCCACTTTAGTTACCTGAAATACATGTGAGTTTTGGAAAAACGTCAACATAATGTTGGTGTGAATTCATGCAGTTCTTGTATTGAACGTTTGTATACTTTGTATGAAAAAACATGGTATGTATCTTGTATAAATCAAGTATTTCTGTATGTATCAAGTTGTTAATGGATTGTAAGGCCATTAACATGTGACACGACATAGGAAGCATCCAAACCATAGGCATTTTTCTAGTTGTCGATTCACGACTGAGACACAAAAGCACTACTCGGTACTAGTTTTCACCAAGAGTATGGCTGCCCGAAAACCCATTAGATCTAACCTTTTGTTATGCGGTCTTAGTATGTACACGATTAATGGTGCTTATGGTACCCTATTCGTGACACGATTTCTCGTATCATTCATTAATTCTTGTATCCATCATACCATAACTCATGTATTTTCCCCAAGTTTAAAAGTATGTAAAAGATTAAAAGTGGGGACTTTTCTGTAAACATTTAGTAACATGTACTTCACCCCCGAAGTTATAAAACTGAAAACAGTTAAAAGAAAAGGGGGAGCATGAACTCACAACTTTGCGTTCCTTGCGCCGTAAACTTCACCGGTTTTTGCTTATCTAGCGTCGTGACCTAAACGTGTTTTATTAACGTTAGTCACTATACTTGTATCGCACAAGTACAAGTCACTATCTTTTGTATATGTGTTCTTGTGTTAAAAATAATTTATATTTTTAACTATGTGTCTTACTTATATTATTTTCTCAAAAATAAATATAAGTATCTTGTATTTTTCACCCGAATTATGTATTTTGTCCAAAACTTCATTTCATGTTCATAACTTGCCCAAGTTATTTATTCCATCAAGTAATATATTTTCATAAATATATTTTCTTGTATTTGTCTAAGCATGTTGTATGTGTATTTGTAAAACCCTTGCTATTATTTTAGGGTTTTCGTATTATTTACGTAAATAAACATGTAATTATAATTACATATACAATGAAAAATACGGTTAAATTAAAACATTTTCATAATTGAAACAATACAATACACTATGTATAAATTCGTCGTTTTTAAATGACGACGAAACCATGTGCGGAAGCTTGTATCTTGATCGTGTTCGGTTCTTCAATGAGCTTGATCTTCATCCGAGACGTCTTCGCATTCACCTATGATCAAAACCAACTTAAAAGTTAGTTTCGATATCTTAATATTAGTATAATCAAGTTCTAGTATCGAACAATAAAAAACAAAATAAAATTTCGGAATTTAGTCTGTCGCGCCACGCGACACACTCCTCTCGATCTTTCGCGTGCCGCGAGCGCCCTCGCGTGTCGCGCCAGGATTACTGCTCCGTGTCGTGTGTCGCAGGGGAGATGATTTTCCAGCAGTTTTGTTGCTAAAACCTGCGTTTTTCCCAGCTATGGTTTTAATCATAAAACGATCTTTAAAGTGTCATAACTTTTTATCTACAAGTCCGTTTTAGGTGATTCTTTTTCCTACGCGTTTGTAATAAAAATACGCATCAATTTATCCTATTTTTACGCATATGAGACCTGAATTATAAATGATTAGTTTATAATTTCTTATTTCATTTATTCGACCCATTTGTTTTAAAAGTTTACAACCTTGTTTCTAATTAACCATTTAGCATACATCAACATGCTTAACTCAAAATCTATAATTCGAGTTTGTAACTTTTATGAATTACGCGGCTAGTACTCAATCTATGCGCATAATTCTTTTGACCCGTTTCGAAGACTTAAACCTTCTAAGTTTAAATCTTTCCCTTTTGTTATGCACAATCCACTTTATACTTATCTATAACTTACATTATCATAATACACGATCTTAAACGGCTCATAAAGACCGTTGATGTGCGTGAAAGTGTTATATATATTAGGTGTATATTTTAAGCCCCTTTTAACACTTATTTTTAGCCAAGTTTTAAATTTATAAAACACGATACTTTACTAACACTAAACACACATATGGGCAAGTGCACCCATCGTGAGCGTAGTATAGTGTTGGTAAGATACCGAGGTCGTCCAAGGACACAAGAGCTTTTAGTACCGGTTTATCCTCAACGTCTAATCAAAATAAAAAGGTTAGAAAAAAGTTTTAAACTAAGAAAAAAAAATAAAACTAACTAAAATGCTGAAAATAAAATAAAAAGAAAAAACAGATAGACAAGATGAATCACTTGGTTCCGACTCGTATCTAGTATAACCTTTGATTATTTCCGCACTTTTGCACATAATTAAGAGATTATCTTAGTTATTGTAGTAGGCCCCTCTTTTGAAGGTGACGTTACCCTCACCCCAGTAGTTTGAGTCAGCAAGGATACAATCCTAAAAGGGTGGATTATTGGAAGATAATGAATTAAGTTATTAATGCAATATTATGGTAGGCCCCGCTTTTGGCGGTGACGTTACCCTCGACTAAGTAGTCTGAGTCAGCAGGGATACAGTCCTAAATAGCCGGGTTATAGTATTAATAGTAGTTGACTTATGAGGGGATCAAAGAGTTTGGACCCCCGCCATCCAATACCGTGAAGCATTGAAGGAGGTCCTACTAAATTTGACCCAGGTCCATTGCAGGACCTCTAAACGCTAAACAATGGCAAGACCTTTACCAAACCGTTCCCTTAACCCCCGACCAGGTAGCCAACATATCTCCATATAGACCGTGGAGATATGAATGGTGAAAATCTTTTATTTTATATAGACAGTAAAATAATGCCAAGACACCACGGACAAACGATAAGGAAAGATCACCTTCAACATAAGTAACTAGTTATTAAAGTCATTAATACAAAACCAAATAAAAAGTGCAAAAGATTAGAAATAAAAAGTATTATACTAGACACTTTGTCTTCACCAAGTGATGTAAGAGACTTAGGCAAACATGGCCTTGGTTGTCAAGAACTCTTACGATCAATCTTGGATCCCGAGACGACTCACACACTCTACGATGGACAATGGATGATGGTGGTGGATGATGGTGTTATGGTGGTGGTGGGTGGTGGGTGAAGTGTGAGAGAGGTGGTGTGCCAAGGGATCAGTTGAAATGAAACCAAGCACTCCTATTTATAGGCTGAACAGAAGGCTGGGCACGGCCCCGTGCCTGTCTGACACTCTCTCTCTTCATTAATTGTAATTCGCAATTACAATTAATGCGCCTGCTGTACTTTCGCCACGCCCCCGTGTTCGCTGGGCATGGCCCGTGGTGGGCAATAGAAGCTTCTATAGGTTTGTCTTTTCTGCTGCTTCTTGGGCACGGCCCCGTGCTGGCTGAGCACGGGGCGTGTTCAGTCTTCTGCATTCTCTACTTTGCTTGGGAAGATGCCGTTGAGGGGTCGGGCAGTCCACTTATGTTCCTTTTCTTGTATTTATGTTGGATTTAGCTGTCTTTATTTAATCCGGAAAATACAAAAGGAAGACAAAAACACTCTTTTTCCAATATTAGTACTTAAAAAAGGTTAGTTTTATGCCTCATTTGATGTAATTTATATGTTGCATTTTACACACATCAAATACCCCCACACTTGAACTTTTGCTTGTCCTCAAGCAAAACTCTTTAATATGTGGCTTACACTCCCAAATGGAATGGGTAGAAGAGAAGGTTTTGTCTTGTCGTAGAGTGTTGGGAATCCAAGATCTTTTTGGGTTTTATTTTTATCTATTTACAATCCTATTCGTAATGATTTATTTAGAACGTTTCATAGGAGAAATTACTTATTTGGGCACAACATGCCTTTTAAAATTCCATTTATATACAAGTTCACATACCTCACGGGAGAAATCACTCACACTCGGCCGAAGGTGTATTTTTAGTGAATCACTCGAGAGCGGCATGGAACTTATTCCTACCATAAGCTTGCCAAGCAATCAATCCTCCTCCTTTTTAACTTTTATACCTTTGTAAATATCAAGAGGACTTTGTGGGTGAAGGGTTAGGCTTGGGTTAAAGGTAGGTGGTTGGGTTAGTGGTTAGTAGAAAAAGGGTGAAAAAGCGTAACAAATGTCGGTTTTCGTAGGATTTTCTATTTTTGTAACTTTTTATTCTGATGAAGCTTTTATTCAAACAAAGTTATTTTTGATGAACTTGTTTGTTTATTTTCTTTTGCTTCATCATCAACACATATTTTTTTTTTCAATCATACGAAAAACCGAACTTGTTAGTAAAACAAATGGTTAAAAATGAAAAAGGTTTTGGTGGGTAAAAAGGGTTTTTGGTTTGGGTGATGAAATGAAAAGGTTTAGGCTCAAAGGGGCTAACTAGGGGGATTTTTGGGTAGGTGGTAAAAGAAAAAGAAAAATAATGGTGTAGAAATAAAAAAGGGTTAGTCCTAATGCCTCCATCATTTACTTACTCGGGTTTAAGTTGATAAGGACCGGGAATGTATCGTCATGGCAAGTTCTAGAGTCGTAAGAACCAAGCGGCTATTCACACAAGAAACGAAAAATGAGCATTTAGTTTAATGATATGTAATTGTATGCTCAATAAAGGCTCAAAAACTCACTTTTGTGGAAATGGGTTTTTATGTGATCAAGTATATATAATCAAATTTTAACTAAGTTTGCCATGCCTTTTCATAATTTTCTTATGTTGGTTCTTTTTATCACTACGCTATCGGTTGTAAATTCGTAAAAATATAACATTTTTGAGAACTTGAATTTCCCGAGTTAAACCTAGACAAGTAAAAAAAATTGAAATTTTTGAAAAAATTTGGGGTGATTAGCGGTTCCAATAGAGTTTTGTGTAAGGCTTGTATTTAGGACTTGCAAAATTTCAAGGTTTTAGCATCCCCCCCACACTTAAATTACACATTGTCCTCAATGTGTCCCAAAAATAAATTTTTAGGTTGATTAGATGTGTAAAATGGTGTTAAAAGCAAAGATTTATGTTACTGGTAGTCTGGACACGGCCCCGTGGGGACCGGACACGGCCCCGTGTTCAGGTGCCAGTAATAGAAATTAAAGAAAAGAAACAGAAGCCTGGACACAGGGGCGTGTCTAGTGAACACGGCCCGTGTCCAGTTACCTGAACTGGGCATTTTTCTGCAGGGGGTTCAGCACGGGGCCGTGTTGGTTGGACACGGCCCGTGTGGAACCTTCTGTAATGGAGAGAATTGTCGGGTTGCCTTGTTCTTGTGCATGAGGTCATTTTTCTCGTTCCCTTTTTCATCCCTTACCACCATGAGTGTGTTTTATTCCTGAAAATTAAAACTAACTAGAAAACATAAAAATTAATCTAAATTAAACTAATGATAGTTCCGCGGAATGCCTCCGTGGTGCGCCACGTTTATAAGGGTCCTTGGCTAGACCCAAAGCCGGTCATATGTCACCCAAGTGGGATGTATTGCATCCCATGTTACACCGTCAGAGAGCGACATCCAAGCTTGAGTCTATGACCTGCATGTAGTTGACCGGGTCTTCGTCCTCAATTCTTTTTCCACACTCAAACTTTACCTCCTTATCCCCAAACTTCAATGTTAACGTTCCGTCATTCATTTCTACCACCGCTTGGGCGGTGGCTAGAAATTGCCTCCCGAGGATGAGAGGGACATCGGTGTCTTCTTCCATGTCTAGGATGACAAAGTCGGTTGGGAAAACGAAGTTGTCAACTTTTACCAATAGATTCTCAGCGACACTTTGTGGAAATTTGACGGATCTATCGGCGAGTTGTATGCTCATCTTTGTAGGGCTTGTTGTTCCTAGGCCGAGTCGTTTGAACATCGATGTGGGCATGAGGTTAATGCTAGCCCCCAGATCGGCTAATGCATTACGAACGGGAGACTCCCCAATCGAGCAAGGAATTGTGAAGCTTCCGGGATCGATTTTCTTTTGTGGAAGTTTGTTGAGCACTAAGGCGGAGCATTCTTCGCCTAAGTTAACTAATTGCAATGATTCAATTTTCCTTTTGTTTGTGAGGAAATCCCTCATAAATTTTGTGTATTTAGGCATTTGGGTTAGGACCTCGATAAAAGGAATATTAACATGCAATTGTTTTAGTAAATTTTCAAATTTAGAGAATTGTTCATCGGTCTTTTGACGATTTAACCTACCGGGGTACGGAATTGGAGGAGTCTTGATGGGCCCTTGAGTTGGTAGAGAAGCCTCTTCTGACGCAGGAGGAGTCACAGGTTGGCTAGATTGGCTTCTTTCATTTGGCGGCAATGGGGCATCCTCGGGACCCACGGTTCGATTTCTTAATGTGATGAGATGTACTTGTGCCTTCGGGTTGGTTTCGGTATTGCTAGGTAACGCGCCTTGAGGTCTCTCGGAGAAATTTTGAGCTAGTTGATTTAATTGTTTTTCAACGTTTTGAATGCTAGCTTGTTGATTTTTGAAATTCGATTCCAATTGTTGAAATCGATCCGAGTTTTTCTTTTCAGTGTCAGAGATGAGGCGAGATACAGTATCTTCAAGCCTTTCTCTTCCACCTTGTTGTTGAGAGAAATTTTGTGGTTGTTGAAAATTAGTTCGTTGGTTTTGTTGGTTACTACTATTGCCGGGATCTCTCCAACCAAGATTTGGGTGGTTACGCCATCCTTGGTTGTAGGTACCCGTTGGAGGACCCGACGGCCTAGGTCTATTATCAATGTAGTTTACCGTTTCTGTTTGTTCATCTAATTCTTTCATACAACTCCAATTTTCATGTGACCCACCACACCCCTCACAAGCCATAACCGAGGCCGTTTTTGTCATTTCTAGCTTTTTGATTTTCGAAGAGAGGGCCTCGATTTGGGCTTGTAAAGAGGTGTTTTCATCAACCTTATGGGCGCCCGGGGCAATAGATTTATTACCTCGGGGAGTGTGCCATTGAAAATTGGTTTGAGCAATTTCCTCAATTTGATTATATATTTCATTTGGGCGACGATTACCTAAAAGTCCCCCGGAGCTTGAATCAAGTGTTTGTCTTGTGTGTGGCAACAACCCATTATAGAAAGTGGATACTTGTTGCCACACTGCTAGACCGTGATGAGGACACTTTCTTAGAAGCTCCTTGAACCTTTCCCAAGTTTCATATAAGGATTCCCCATCCTCTTGTGAGTATGTATTAATTTCAGTCATTAATTTAGCCGTTTTAGCAGGAGGGAAATACTTATATAGAAACTTTTGGGCAAGTTCATCCCAAGTGTTTACCGAGCCAACTGGGAGGGTGTTAAGCCAAGCCTTAACTCGGTCTTTTAGTGAAAATGGAAACATTCGAAGGCGGATGGCGTCATTTGATGCTCCATTGATCCGAAAGGTATCACATATTTCTAAGAAGTTAGTAATATGCAGATGGGGATCCTCGTCCGCAAGCCCATGGAAGGTTACGGAGTTTTGGAGCATTTGTATCAAATGCGGCCGAAGTTCGAAGTTATTGGCTTCGACATTTGGTGCATTGATAGCGGCGCCGAGATTGCCTACGGTGGGTCGTAGGTAATCCATGAGGGTACGTTGATCCGCCATTGGAAGTGGGTCCCCCCGAAACTTTCTTTGATTTTTGGCTTTAAGTCTTTTTCTGAGAAAGCGTTCGGGTTCTTCTAGAGGTTCTTTTATGTCTCTACTAGAACTGGAGCTCATGCACTACGTAGGAGGTTCAAATGTGGCGCCTAGGTTCCAAGTCCTGCAATGAAAACAGAAAAGAACGTTGGTCAGAATGTTCACCATGGCTCCGTGCACAGCGAACACGGCCCGTGGTCAGAAGTACAGTAATTGTTTTCTGTATCCCAGTTACTGGGAGTTGGACACGATCCCGTGTTGCACCGACACGGCCCCGTGCTCGGCTCTCTGTAACTCAGAAAATAAAAACTGCCAGTGATGATGCTGGACACGGCCCGTGTCTGACCAGGCACGGCCCGTGCTGAGCTCTGCAGAAGCTGAAAAACTAAGAAAATCCTAAAAAAATAAAAAGAAAAATAAAAATATGATTAGGCCGTTGATTCCTAACTTTCTTAAAATCCTTGTGTCCCCGGCAACGGCGCCAAAAACTTGATGTGCGTGAAAGTGTTATATATATTAGGTGTATATTTTAAGCCCTTAACACTTATTTTTAGCCAAGTTTTAAATTTATAAAACACGATACTTTACTAACACTAAACACACATATGGGCAAGTGCACCCATCGTGAGCGTAGTATAGTGTTGGTAAGATACCGAGGTCGTCCAAGGACACAAGAGCTTTTAGTACCGGTTTATCCTCAACGTCTAATCAAAATAAAAAGGTTAGAAAAAAGTTTTAAACTAAGAAAAAAAAATAAAACTAACTAAAATGCTGAAAATAAAATAAAAAGAAAAAACAGATAGACAAGATGAATCACTTGGTTCCGACTCGTATCTAGTATAACCTTTGATTATTTCCGCACTTTTGCACATAATTAAGAGATTATCTTAGTTATTGTAGTAGGCCCCTCTTTTGAAGGTGACGTTACCCTCACCCCAGTAGTTTGAGTCAGCAAGGATACAATCCTAAAAGGGTGGATTATTGGAAGATAATGAATTAAGTTATTAATGCAATATTATGGTAGGCCCCGCTTTTGGCGGTGACGTTACCCTCGACTAAGTAGTCTGAGTCAGCAGGGATACAGTCCTAAATAGCCGGGTTATAGTATTAATAGTAGTTGACTTATGAGGGGATCAAAGAGTTTGGACCCCCGCCATCCAATACCGTGAAGCATTGAAGGAGGTCCTACTAAATTTGACCCAGGTCCATTGCAGGACCTCTAAACGCTAAACAATGGCAAGACCTTTACCAAACCGTTCCCTTAACCCCCGACCAGGTAGCCAACATATCTCCATATAGACCGTGGAGATATGAATGGTGAAAATCTTTTATTTTATATAGACAGTAAAATAATGCCAAGACACCACAGACAAACGATAAGGAAAGATCACCTTCAACATAAGTAACTAGTTATTAAAGTCATTAATACAAAACCAAATAAAAAGTGCAAAAGATTAGAAATAAAAAGTATTATACTAGACACTTTGTCTTCACCAAGTGATGTAAGAGACTTAGGCAAACATGGCCTTGGTTGTCAAGAACTCTTACGATCAATCTTGGATCCCGAGACGACTCACACACTCTACGATGGACAATGGATGATGGTGGTGGATGATGGTGTTATGGTGGTGGTGGGTGGTGGGTGAAGTGTGAGAGAGGTGGTGTGCCAAGGGATCAGTTGAAATGAAACCAAGCACTCCTATTTATAGGCTGAACAGAAGGCTGGGCACGGCCCCGTGCCTGTCTGACACTCTCTCTCTTCATTAATTGTAATTCGCAATTACAATTAATGCGCCTGCTGTACTTTCGCCACGCCCCCGTGTTCGCTGGGCACGGCCCGTGGTGGGCAATAGAAGCTTCTATAGGTTTGTCTTTTCTGCTGCTTCTTGGGCACGGCCCCGTGCTGGCTGAGCACGGGGCGTGTTCAGTCTTCTGCCTTCTCTACTTTGCTTGGGAAGATGCCGTTGAGGGGTCGGGCAGTCCACTTATGTTCCTTTTCTTGTATTTATGTTGGATTTAGCTGTCTTTTTGCTTCTTTTGTGTTTTTGAGCTCATTTAATACTGAAAATACAAAAGGAAGACAAAAACACTCTTTTTCCAATATTAGTACTTAAAAAAGGTTAGTTTTTTGCCTCATTTGATGTAATTTATATGTTGCATTTTACACACATCAACCGTTTACCCGGTTTAGCGTTCATGGGTATATTGGTCAATTTCAGTTCCTCATTTTACGACGAAGGGCTTTCACTGATATTTGACCAACATATTGTTTCTAACGATAATTTAAAATATGCGTACCTGGCTCGGGTCAAGTATTGACCCGCTCTAATATCTTGCTTTAATGATTTTGCTAATTTACAGCAAATGCAAACTTTCGTAAGCCGTTCTTATCCTGTGAGCATTAGACTCGACAATACTTATTAGTCGTTATTTGTCAAATAGCGCTAAAAATTGCCCTTTAACCCGTTTGGTCTAAACGACCAAACATTTTGCATTTGTATTTGAATGGTATATATATATTTACCATTTCGTTATTTAACCCATTTCGGCTTACGCCGTAGGGTATCATTTAACTTTATCTTACGTTGGTCGTCACGCAACTAATTACCATTTTATCCCCATCATTATTATGAGTTATCCCATAGAGCAACATTTCAAAACTCGTTGTATGTTTGTCATTCCATGAATATACCACCATTTACCCATTTTTACCATCCATTATGTTTTTCCATCGTTTTTACTTATTCCGAGCCGTATCAACTACGTCGGAACACCACGTTTTAACCATTAGCTTAACATATCCGTAACCCTTATAATGATTAAACATTTTATAAAAAAAGAGTGTAAGCTTTACTTACCTCGCATCAAAATTACGCTTTTCTTTTCGCACTTGCTTCGTTTGACCCGCTTCATTCCCAAGTATACATCTAGCTTGTCAAGAGTCAAACTATCATCATAATTCGTAAGATGGTTAGATTAGTCATAATCATTTACGACTATTCCATCCTACGGGTTTTATGTCGAATTTATCATTCGACCATATCAAAATTATCATTTGATCTAATCATTGGTCGGTTTGACTTTTTAAAGTCAATTGACTTATCAACATATTCAAATGCACATTTGGTTCAATGAACTCACTTAGGCATATTTCATCCGAACTCTTAACGAAATCAAATTTTACATAGTAACTAGTAGGCCGCGATTTCATTTAGGCATTTCATATCACTGAAAATGGGCTGTTTCTTGTGACTTGTTTAACATGTTTACAAGTCTTCAAAAATTATGATTTTTTATGTGGTGTATCTCTCGGAGGGTTAGACCTTGTGTTAAAATTTCAAGATCAAACTCTTTACCAAAAATTCGTAAAAATTCATTTACTAAGCTGCAAACAGATTCGTCACTTCTGACTGCAGCTTACGGAAAAATTCATTTAAAATTCCTCGTTTATCCGATTGATGAAATTCCAATTGGCGATTCTTTTAATCACTTAAAACTTTCTACAATAAGAATTTGAGATCATAACTCAATTCCTAAATTGAGTAATGGCATTCGTAATGGGCTGCAAATTCTGCCACAAAACGCAGCTTGAACCTTTGATACGGAAAAATTCATAAAACGCTCAATTTTCGTCGAAAAAATGCGATTCCAGTGGGGTTTTAAAGATATTTCCTGGAATTACATTTTAGACTCAAGAAACACAGGTTTTTGTCACGTTTTCTCTAGGTTACAGCCAATACAAGTCGGCTGTAAATTCTGATCAGAAGCTGTTTGAATTCAGCTTTCAATTTGAACATGTTTATGACATTATAACACTTATTCTTAGCAATCAAAACCCCTAAAAGCATCACATACACGAATTTAGTCAAAACCCACTTAGCACATGCAAGAGTAATCATCAAATCCCTAGTCTTTAATACTAATTCATCAAGTTTTTCAACAAGGGTTTGTTTCTAAACATGAATTCATCCTAGTTTCACCCAAACATCAATCATTCAAGCTTGAATTTCGATTTCTCATAAGTTCATCAAAATCTCAACTTCATAAATATCAAAAATTTGACATACCTTACGATCCCCACGACTAGGTGATCGTTTCTATGTATTCATGCATCGATTTTGCCTTGAATTAATCCCTCAATTTGGAGATTCTCTTGAGTTAGGGGTTAAACCCCCCTTTTTCTCCTGGCTCCTCCTGGTCTCGAAAACACACATATGTGTGTGTGTTTTTAATTTAATTTTTTTTATATAAATGATTTAATTAAATCACTTTCCTAGTTACCCACATTTAGCCCCTCTTGTTTAGAGTTTTTATAAAGAGGGTTATAAGTCTAAACTTTCATTCATTTAATTACCCATTGGTAACCAAGTTAATTATTCCTACTTAACTTAGTAAGTTCCGGGGTTCATAACCCGTTTTACTTTAAGTCTTGTTAACTCGGGCCCTTTTTATATACTTTGTTTCTCTCAAAGTATTTATCCTCCTTTTAATAAATGTTAGATTTATTTATTTAATTCCTAATATTTACCGGGTTAATTTTTACCACTAACGGTATTTTACCCGTCATTACTATTATCGTGGTTTGATTATTAAACCCGTTTTCGGGGTGTTACAAGTCCACTCCCCTTAAAGAGGTTTCGTCCTCGAAACCTTCTTTACGTAGCTCATTGGTAACTAAACGAACTTGGTTTCGTTTTCAAGACATTCATTCTTCTTGGTCAAAAGTTATCATCTGTATTGACATGGTTATCTTTTATGTATTAATTCTTATGGACTGTAGCTTTCACCTTGAAATCCTTATCTTTGTCGCTTATTTGACCGAGTTGTCATTTGATCACCCGATCACTACATCTGTTAACATGTTTACTTCACGCTAATCTTATATTGACGAGTGCTTTACATAGTTCATATTTTTACTTTAACTTCGAATGGTTTTACCGGCTAGACTGACTAGTCACCGTTATTTTACTCCATGTCATTCGGGTGTACCATATTGCCATCCGCGGCCTTATGTGAATTCGTGATCTCACATTACTTATGTTTTGTTAAATTGTTTCTTTTGACTAAAACATAATTTTAGTTTAACATTTTTCTCTTTAACTTTTGTCAATTACTCTCATCAGGGAATTGATGACCCATGATTTATTTCTTTCCGTTATTATTTTATGCGGGGAACCATAGCTACTCCCCACGCTTTACTTTATCGACCCGTAGGTTCCTTCACTTAGCCTCGTAGGCTATTTTATTAGATTTTTCACCTTTTTAAGGCGAGACCCCTAAAGTTTGTTTCTTTATATTTTGTGACCCGAGGGTCATTCTAGTCCCGTAAACCTTAACACTTCTTATAGCTCTGAAAGTTGTGATGATCCCGTAGATTCATCTTTTATTCATGTCATTCTAAAATATACTTTTGGTATCGACGTACCCTTTTTAGATTTAGAATTCATTCATTTTCATTCCTTGAGTCCTATGGATCTTTACCGTAGTCTAAGGCTACATTTGTTTTCTTTCGGACTAACCTTCCGACTTTATGACTCCTTGCGTTGTTTACCCGTCGGTTTGTTCTTACACTTACCGTTTCTCGGTCCATACTTCTACTTCTTTACAACCCATTACGCGGGTTCTTTTATATTAATGTTTTTAGCTTTCCGGTTTCACCGGTTTGGGTTTTCCTTACTATATCAAGCGTTATTCCTTAATTAACTCACTTGACTCATTTTGGGTGAAATTTAATCACTTGTGAACGTCAAACTCCGTTCTTTATTCGACCCGTTCGACTTTAAAACAGTTGAACGTAGTTATCAAAATTTTTGTTTGCATATTCTCATCGTTCTTTAGTCATGACTTATATTCCGAGTCTTTTGACTTTCTATTTCGTGTTCCCGTCTCTTGGTTTATGCATTCACCCATAATCCTACCCGTCCATCGGGTATCTTTACTGAAGTCACCATCAAGTAACCATTCTTATATGGTTTTAGACGTCACCTTAATTTATTTGGTCGTCTTAGCGAAATCAATCGCTTTCATTCAGTCAAGTCCTTTATTTCTTTATTCTACCCCCTTGACTGGTCTGTGTGAATTTCATCACTTTGACATTCAAACTTTACCCCCTATGCCTTAGCATTTACATTAGTTGGTTTGTGTTTTCATTTACTTTAATCTTTGTCCCTTCTCTCGGGCTCGTTATTCTAACGTAATACGCTTCCGTCATCCGACTTGCGTTTACGTTTACTATCGAACATTTTAATTATTTGATTCTTTTGGGTACCTTTTTAATTCGTCCCATTCGCCCCGCCCTTACTACATAGGACATAAATGCGTCCACTACAAGAAGTTCATACTTGGCCAGAGTAAGCGATTAACACATGACACACACGACCTTTTTATAGTTTTCACATCACACCCTATGTAAGTAACGCCTCTATTTAGTTTTCTTGGAAATAATATCCTGGATAGGTATTCTATTCAGGTTTTCCAAGTTTTTAATTTACATATGCAACAATCATTCTCTACATGTTTGTTGCATATTGCTATTTGTGCGATTATATTTAAAAGCGTGCACCTGGTAATGCTTGCCCTGACGGGCGTTCCTTGCCATTATTCTTATTTGCGATTGTTACGCGATTTGGTCCTTGGTGAGCATGCTCCTCTTGTCATACCTCGGACCGTTCCTCCGTCATATCCGTAATTTATTCAATTCTCGTCATCTTCATATGCGAGTGTCCTTCAATCAAAACATTCACAAAGGTTAGTAATGTCGACATCAATAATCGCCAGTATTATAATACGAGGCTTTCTTCTATACGTGTCAACGCACGTAATTTCATTAACTGTAACAATCATTTTAATTGGGGTAGCGTGTATTACACGATAACCCTATGTGTTGTTTACAACACTTTAACATGCTAAACCACTAGCATACTTGTACTTACCGGTTTTGCGATCAAGCCTCGAACCAAACACTTTATTCTTTTAACCGTGAGCTCTGATTACCAACTTGTAACACCCTTGCTATTATTTTAGGGTTTTCGTATTATTTACGTAAATAAACATGTAATTATAATTACATATACATTGAAAAATACGGTTAAATTAAAACATTTTCAGATTTGAAACAATACAATACAATATGTATAAATTCGTCGTTTTTAAATGACGACGAAACCATGTGCGGAAGCTTGTATCTTGATCGTGTTCGGTTCTTCAATGAGCTTGATCTTCATCCGGGACGTCTTCGCATTCACCTATGATCAAAACCAACTTAAAAGTTAGTTTCGATATCTTAATATTAGTATAATCAAGTTCTAGTATCGAACAATAAAAAAACAAAATAAAATTTCGGAATTTAGTTTGTCGCGCCACGCGACAGACTCCTCTCCATCTTTCGCGTGCCGCGATCGCCCTCGCGTGTCGTGCCAGGATTACTGCTCCCCGTCGTGTGTCGCGGGGGAGATGATTTTCCAGCAGTTTTGTTGCTGAAACCTGCGTTTTTCCCAGCTATGGTTTTAATCGTAAAACGATCTTTAAAGTGTCATAACTTTTTATCTACAAGTCCGTTTTAGGTGATTCTTTTTCCTACGCGTTTGTAATAAAAATACGCATCAATTTATCCTATTTTTACGCATATGAGACCTGAATTATAAATGACTAGTTTATAATTTCTTATTTCATTTATTCGACCCATTTGTTTTAAAAGTTTACAACCTTGTTTCTAATTAACCATTTAGCATACATCAACATGCTTAACTCAAAATCTATAATTCGGGTTTGTAACTTTTATGAATTACGCGGCTAGTACTCAATCTATGCGCATAATTCTTTTGACCCATTTCGAAGACTTAAACCTTCTAAGTTTAAATCTTTCCCTTTTGTTATGCACAATCCACTTTATACCTATCTATAACTTACATTATCATAATACATGATCTTAAACGGCTCATAAAGACCGTTTACCCGGTTTAGCGTTCATGGGTATATTGGTCAATTTCAGTCCCTCATTTTACGACGAAGGGCTTTCACTGATATTTGATCAACATATTATTTCTAAGTATAATTTAAAATATGCGTACCTGGCTCGGGTCAAGTATTGACCCGCTCTAATATCTTGCTTTAATGATTTTGCTAATTTACAGCAAATGCAAACTTCCGTAAGCCGTTCTTATCCTGTGAGCATTAGACTCGACAATACTTATTAGTTGTTATTTGTCAAATGGCGCTAAAAATTGTCCTTTAACCCGTTTGGTCTAAACGACCAAACATTTTGCATTTGTATTTGAATGGTATATATATATTTACCATTTCGTTATTTAACCCATTTCGGCTTACGCCGTAGGGTATCATTTAACTTTATCTTACGTTGGTCGTCACGCAACTAATTACCATTTTATCCCCATCATTATTATGAGTTATCTCATAGAGCAACATTTCAAAACTCGTTGTATGTTTGTCATTCCATGACTATACCACCATTTACCCATTTTAACCATCCATTATGGTTTTCCATCGTTTTTACTTATTCCGAGCCGTATCAACTACGTCGGAACACCACGTTTTAACCATTAGCTTAACATATTCGTAACCCTTATAATGATTAAACATTTTATAAAAAAAGAGTGTAAGCTTTACTTACCTCGCATCAAAATTACGCTTTTCTTTTCGTACTTGCTCCGTTTGACCCGCTTCATTCCCAAGTCTCCATCTAGCTTGTCAAGAGTCAAACTATCATCATAATTCTTAAGACGGTTAGATTAGTCATAATCATTTACGACTATTCCATCCTACGAGTTTTATGTCGAATTTATCATTCGACCATATCAAAATTATCATTTGATCTAATCATTGGTCGGTTTGACTTTTTAAAATCAATTGACTTATCAACATATTCAAATGCACATTTGGTTCAATGAACTCACTTAGGCATATTTCATCCGAACTCTTAACGAAATCAAGTTTTACATACTAACTAGTAGGCCGCGATTTCATTTAGGCATTTCATATCACTGAAAATGGGCTGTTTCTTGTGACTTGTTTAACCTGTTTACAAGTCTTCAAAAATTATGATTTTTTATGCGGCGTACCTCTCGGAGGGTTAGACCTTGTGTTAAAATTTCAAGATCTAACTCTTTACCAAAAATTCGTAAAAATTCATTTACTAAGCTGCAATCAGATTCGTCACTTCTGACTGCAGCTTAAGGAAAAATTCATTTAAAATTTCTCGTTTATCCGATTGACGAAATTCCAATTGGCGGTTCTTTTAATCACTTAAAACTTTCTACAGTAAGAATTTGAGATCATAACTCAATTCCTAAATTGAGTTATGGCATTCGTAATGGACTGCAAATTCTGCCAGAAAACGTAGCTTGAACCTTTGATACGGAAAAATTCATAAAACGCTCAATTTTCGTCGAAAAAATGCGATTCCAGTGGGGTTTTAAAGATATTTCCTGGAATTACATTTTAGAATTAAGAAACACATGTTTTTGTCACGTTTTCTCTAGGTTACAGCCAATACAAGTCGGCTGTAAATTCTGATCAGAAGCTGTTTGAATTCAGTTTTCAATTTGAACATGTTTATGACATTATAAGACTTATTTTTAGCAATCAAAACCCCTAAAAGCATCACATACACGAATTTAGTCAAAACCCACTTAGTACATGCAAGAGTAATCATCAAATCCCTAGTCTTTAATACTAATTCATCAAGTTTTTCAACTAGGGTTTGTTTCTAAACATGAATTCATCCTAGTTTCACCCAAACATCAATCATTCAAGCTTGAATTTCGATTTCTCATAAGTTCATCAAAATCTCAACTTAATAAATATAAAAAATTTGGCATACCTTACGATCCCCACGACTAGGTGATCGTTTCTATGTATTCATGCATCGATTTTGCCTTGAATTGATCCCTCAATTTGGAGATTCTCTTGAGTTAGGGTTTAAACCCCCCTTTTTCTCCTGGCTCCTCCTGGTCGATCGAAAACACACACATGTGTGTGTGTGTTTAATTTAATTTTTTTTATATAAATGATTTAATTAAATCACTTTCCTAGTTACCCACATTTAGCCCCTCTTGTTTAGAGTTTTTATAAAGAGGGTTATAAGTCTAAACTTTCATTCATTTAATTACCCATTGGTAACCAAGTTAATTATTCCTACTTAACTTAGTAAGTTCCGGGGTTCATAACCCGTTTTACTTTAAGTCTTGTTAACTCGGGCCCTTTTTATATACTTTGTTTCTCTCAAAGTATTTATCCTCCTTTTAATAAATGTTAGATTTATTTATTTAATTCCTAATATTTACCGGGTTAATTTTTACCACTAACGGTATTTTACCCGTCATTACTATTATCGTGGTTTGATTATTAAACTCGTTTTCGGGGTGTTACAGTATTTTTGTATTTTTTATACTTCTTATGAGTATTTAGTGTATTTTCAAGTCCTAATACACTATTACATGTAATACATACTACATACACTTAGCACAAAATTCGGTGATCAATAAATATATATATTTTTCTCAAAAATATACATACTTAATATCAATTTTAATCTTGAAGAAATCATCATTTCTTAACACAAAAGTTAGGGAAACCTTGGTAAATATGTTGAGATACATTTTTAGGGAATAAGTTTCTCAAAAACTTATATTTTTGACATGGTTTCCCCTAAAAATGGAGGTTTCCCATGTTTTTCAAAACATGTGTTTATTTTCTTTTAAATCATCATCAAACATCAACAACTCATTCAACACTTACCGAGTGTCAAAATCAAGTATATTTCACTACATCATGAACTTGAAGTTTTTGTAAAAACTTGTAGTAACTTACCATGTTATTTAGTAGGTTTAGTTACCCTTAAAAGTGTGTTTATTCCTTTAAAAATCTCATTCTTAAAGAATTTAGTCATTTACAACTTGTAAGATTATTTTTCTAAAAATATTTCTTTTGTATTTTTCTTGTTTCATAAGTGTTTATACACTTGTTTTTCTAATAGAAACAGTGTAGGTTTAAGTAAAAACCAAGATCTTCTAAAAATCATATTTTAAACTTGGTTTTCTTGGAAAATCATTCATAAATCTTGGATTTATAAGTTTACTAGCTCATTTTGTTTATTATTTTTCAAGAAATCATTTTGTTTTCAAGTTCATGTTTATGTATAAGGATGATCTTCTTGTGTTAACACATAATCATTCTCTAACTTGCTAGATCATGTGTTCAATCACAATCTAGCAAGCTCCATGTAGTGATCAACACCAATATCTCGAGTAATCAACAAGCAAATATCATTCATGCATTAAACAACATCATTTCAACAAAACTTCATCATACTTCATCTCATGTTTCAAGATTCAAGTTCAAGTCTTTTAGTGTTCTTATGATTTCAACATAATATATCTTTTATCCACTAAAAATATGAAGTAACAAGAGTTACAAGAAGCTTACTACTAGCTTCAAGCTAGGGAAGAACAATGAAGAAAATCGAGTGGATAAAAGCAAACGAGAGAGGTCCTTCAAGTTCCGTGACCACCAAACCTTCTAATCTTGCATCTTACACCTTGTGTTCACTTGGAAATGGGTGAGATTGAAACGAAAATGATGGTGGTGTGTGCTTGGGGTTCGGCCGAGATGAGAGGGAGGAGAGAAGGAGGTGAAAGTGTGGTGAATGATGAGGGGAATGATCTAGTGGTTCCTTCTTATAATTTCCAACAAATGTTTATCCAATGGTTCTTATGTTTCCATTAGTACAAGCATAATCTTTTAAACAAATCAATAGAATCTCCTAATAGGCATGTGGGCCGATTTATTAGGATATGGGGGAGGGGTCTACATGTAAATTTTTAACCAACTAGTTATCTTGTAATCAAATTCCAAGTATTTAGTTAGTGTAGTTAGTTTCTAGATATTTTAGTGGGTGTTATGGTGTTCGGGGACCATAACTAGCCAAGAAATAATTAAACAATGCTTCTAGCAATATTTTGGTGTTCCGGGTAATGTCCGGTTGTTCGGTTAGATACCGGTTCGTTAAAGTGCTAAATTGCACCATTTAGTGTCCTTTATGTCCCCTTTTGTGATACTTTCAATTCCCGACACTTAGGAAAATATTCTGGATCAATTTGTCATATTTTTACATGCTACAATCTTGTTACAATGCTGAATTTTGCTGAAATATGTAAAATTCAGCATTTAAGTGTGTTTCGGGTGCTTTTTAGTGCGTATTTTAGCTTCCGGAAAGTCTATATGTTAACCCTTGTATGTACTCTTGGGTTTTAATCTATTCTTGACGTTGGACCTACACCTAGGCCCCAATTCTATTGTTTGACTGCTTTCTGTAGAATTGTTGACACAGTGTGTCTTACCGGTGAGTTTACTAGTATTTCTGACGCAACGCTATCATAAAGTAATTCTTGTAGTATAAAACGTGCATGAATTCACTTGTTTAGTATGTAATAAGACAATGTTGACATTTAAGCACATAATTGCAGTCATTAAATAATAATCAAAGTGTACAGAAATTACCGGTTGGGTGCCAGTTGTCACAGTATGCATATCATCTAGTTGATGATCCGCTAGTGAGGAGTGATTTGTTGTTCATCTTTGTATAGTTTTCTAGTTATTGTTGAGTTTTTATTAGTTTAAAGTGTTTGATCTATGTTTTTGACATGGTATCAGAGCCATTAGTGCTCTTTGGGTTAATCGCTTCCGTTTTTAGTCACCGATTGTGAATCTTCGTTCTAAGGTTTCATATTTTTTTTGGGGATTTTGTTGTCTTCTTGGAGTATTGCGTAGATCTTATAAGATCTAGGTATTCTTAGTCCGTTGAGGAAGACAGGTCTAAGGTCTTGGTAGACTACGTGTTTGCCGACTTCAGATCTGGTAGAAGTGGTTGTTGATTTGACAACTGGTTAAGGCTGTGAAGATCTTGGAAATGATTCTTGGAAGCTGCCGCTCTGGTTAGGGTTCAATCCTCGAGGATTGTAAAACCTTAATCAGATTTGGAGAAACCCTGACTTAGGTTTGCTTACTTGGTGAGAGTTTTCTTTGTTTTACATATTTTTATTTTTCATTGCATTTAGGCATTATTGTTGCCGGACTAGTCGGGCCAGTTTGTTGATTTGGGACACATAGAGGGTACACTTTGTTGCATTCATCTGTGATATTTGTGTTTGGTGTTTTTTTGTGTTGTTTTTATGTTGAATTTGGTTTACTGGTTCTTTATCAGATAGAATACAACTTTTGTACAAAGGCCTGGGTAAGCACCATTTAAGTGACGAACCTAATATCTTGTCCCTGGTACAGTTTCACAATGTAGGATTATATTCTACTTGTTTAGTTGAGGTGTGTGTTCTAATTGTTACTTTTTGAATTTGTTTGTGGTATTTGATTTCTTGAGTAGTATAATGGCAGATTTTATGAATTTGTTTGGTGAAACTATGATTAGTAAATTTGAACCTGATAATCCATTATATTTGCATGCAAGTGATTCCACAAATCTAACTGTTGTTAGTATAAAGTTAAAAGGAATAGAAAACTATACTATGTGGGCTAATGCTATATCTTGCATTAAAAGTTAAAAATAAAATTGGATTTATTGATGGAACTTTTGTAAAACCAGAAGATAATCCAATTCTTGAAACACAGTGAGAAAGATGTAATTCAGTTGTGTTAACTTGGATTTTAACTTTTGTTTCTGTATCTAGGACATGTATATTCTAAATCTGCTGCTGATGTTTGGAAAGAATTAAGAGATACTTATGATAAGGTTGATGGATCTGTTGTGTTTGATTTATACTAAAAGATTAATTCATTCACCCAAAATGGTATGTTTGTAGAAGAGTATTATCATAGGCTGAATATTATGTGGAAACATGTAGATCAAATTTTGCAAATACCCGTGTGTACTTGTGATGCTTCAACACTGTTTTAATAATTTCAATCATTTGATTAAGCAAATGCAATTCTTGATGGGTCTTGATAGGGGTTATCAATCTGTTAGAACAAATTTACTGATTAGAGAACTTCTTCCTAGTGTGAAAGAGTCTTTTTCAGTTGTGTCCAGGGAAGAATCTCATAGAGGTTCAAAAGTAATGGTTTCTAAAGAATCTCATAGAACAAACAATAGGTTTCTTTTCTAAAGTTAATATTGTTGTTGATAATAAAAAGAAGTTTGTCAAAGGTACAAATCAGAGTTTAAAATGTACACATTGTAACAAATTTGGGCATTCAATTGAAAAATGTTTTGAACTTATTGGGTATCCTCCCTGGATGAAATCTAAGGGAGCGTTTGGTTCGCGGAATGTTTTGGAATTGGAATTGGAATTTCTATAGGAACTATAATTTGAAGGAGTTGGATTTGGAATTTAAACATTCCAATTGGAATTGGAATCCATCACCCCGGCACCCACAACCCCCAATTCGGGTCGAAACAGTACGGGTGAAAACAATACGGGTCGAAGCGGTTCGGGTCGAAACGGTACGTGCCAAAACGGTTTGTGTTGAAACGGTTCGATTCGAAATGGTACGGGTCGAAACGGTTCGGATCGAAACCAGTACGGGTTGAAACGGTTCGGATTGAAACGGTACGAGTTGAAACGATGCGGGTTGAAACCGTTCGGGTCGAAACGGTCGAAGATTCCAATGAATTTATTTTAATTCTTTCACATATAGGAAGGATTTTGAATTCCTTTAGTTTAAGGAATTTGAAGGATTTCATGCTCAATTCCAATTCCATTGTCAACCAAACACATGAAGATTGAAATTTAGATTCCAATTGCATCAAATTATGTGAGCCAAACATCTTAAGATATAATTCAACTTCCAATTCCTTTAAATTCCATTGAATTCCTGCGAACCAAAAGCCCCCTTAGACTGGTAAAGGGAAAAAGATTGTTAGTAGTAATGTGGTTAATGTTGGGTCTCCTGATGTAAATAAGTTTGATGCTGCTAGTCTTACTTGGTGTCGAAATTATTAAGTTTGTTAAATAAAAAATGTGATGAAGAATCTGTAATCTGTAATGTATCTGGTAAGGGTTCTAAGCTGTTTTGTTCAACTAGTTGTAGCACTTATGCTTATAGTTTTGCAAATCTAACCAATTCTTTAAATGGTTTTGGTTGGATTTGTGATTTTGGTGCAAATCAACACATGCTCATGAATGATAAAAACCTGATAAATCAAATGGATGTTTCTGAATACAACATTAAGGTAAATCGTCCAAATGGTACTAAGGCTTTGGTAACTAAAATCGGGGATATAAAATTAAATGACAAAGTTATTTTGTATGATGTTTTAATTATTACTGACTACTGTGTGAACTTAATATATGTTCATAAGTTAGCTAAAGATAGTAAGATAAATGTGTTATTTGATGAAAGTTCATTTTATCTTCGGAATTCATTAACAAAGAAAAACCTGGTGATTGGTAGACAATGCGATGATTTATATTTTTGTGGTGAGTCACATGTGATTACTTGTCTTGGTTCTAATAGTGTGGATATGACTAGTATTTGGCATTCAAGGTTAGGTCATTCATCTGAAGTTGCTCTAAATGTGTTAAAGGATGACCTTAATCTACAAAAGTTTGATAACTCTATACCTTGTGAAATTTGTCATAAATCCAAACAATATAGGGAACCTTTTCCTTTAAGTGATCACAAAGCTAAAAAAAACTAGGTGAACTTGTACATTTAGATGCATGGGGTCCTTATAGGGTTAAAAGTAAAGAGTCTTGTAGATATTTCTTAACTGTAGTAGATGATTACACTAGGTCTGTATGGGTTTACTTAATGAAACATAAGGATGAGGTGTTTGAAAATGTTAAACATTTTGTAAGTGTTAGTGTAATACACACACAATTTTAAAAATCTGTTAAAATTATTAGAACAGACAATGGTATTGAGTTTATTAATAATCAATTCAAAGATTTTTTAAATAAGCAGGGTATAGGTCATCAAACTACTTGTGTGTATGCCCCTCAACAAAATGGTATTGTTGACATGAAACATCGGCACTTATTGAATGTGGCTAGGGCTTTATTGTTTCAGAGTGGTTTACCTTTGAGGTTTTGGTCTGAGTGTACTCTAACTGCTGCATATTTAATAAATAGGACTCCTTCTTCAGTGCGTTCTGGTAGGTCACCTTATGAACTAATTCATGGTTTTAAACCCTCTTTAACCCACCTGGATTAATGAGTGATATGCTGAGGATTGGGCTACTGGATTAATGAGCTGGAGACATGGGCTTGATGAGGATTGAAGATATGGGCTTACTTAGGATTGGACTAATGGGCTTGCGGTATTAGATCTTGTGATTAGTATGCAGATCATCTAGTTGACGATCTGCTTGTGAGGAGTGATTCGTTGTTCATCTTTGTACAGTTTTCTAGTTATTGTTGAGTTTTTACCGGTTTAAAGTCTTTGATCCATGTTTTTGACAATCTTGTAAGAGAAAATAAACTTTAAAAGAAAATTATTCATTCATCAGTTAGTTTTAAAAGATAAAATGCAACACTAGAAACATAGGAAATCATTCATTTTTTAACGAGCTAACATGAAGAAATAATGTTAGTTCAAGTGTTTGTTCATTTGTTCAGTTAAAGTTAAACGAATAAGCCCCCGTTCATGATCATTTGGTTTGTTTACAAGCCTAAATACCTCACTTATATTTGCTGGTCCTTCCATGGTGGTCATGGCTCTTATGTTCATTGTTAGAGCCGTTGGTAGTCACAGCCCTCTTCAGACTTCTTCGCCCCCACCGGGGGTATTGTACTGTTTCTAATGTAGTTTAAAGAATTACAGTTGGTAGTAACATGATTTCACCAGTATTAGAATTCAGTAACGAAATTCAAAATGCCTTTATTTACAAGGCAAGAAAGAATTCTTGAACGATGAAGCAGGGATACAAATCTAACCATACCAGATTATGGTAACTACAACAACCTGAAAATACACATAAGCTGGTGCATTAAGATCATATGCACCCAATGGAAATTCACTAACCGCTAGTCTTCATCTTCTTCAGGAGACCGATGCCCCGTTTTCTTTTCATCTGCTTCATCATGCCATGATTTCCATGCCTCCACATAGTGCCCGAAAATGTCACCTAGAGCTGTCATATTAGCAAGCAAACATATGTTATAAACTTATAATGTATGCCCATTAAGGCAATGAAGTTTGCAATCAACTCATTCACTCGTGAATGTGGCCATTTGGTTTGTGCTTTTATCTCTTTTACAGGTTAAGAAAATGGCTAAAAGAGGAACAAGTTAAAAGTCATCCAAAGTGTATTTTCAATGCATGAAACTTCTATAAAAATTTAATCTTCTTAACAGAGTGTTTCAGGAAAACCCAATTGAGCCAGTTTAGACCTGTATAAAGTAGGGGTGTTCAGAATTCGATTCGAATTCGAAAAATTCGAAGTTCAACTCAATTCAATTAACAATAATTCGAATTCGAGTCCAGTAAATTGAATACAAATTTATAATTTTTTATTCGATTCGAAATTCAAATTCAAATTCAAAACATACATATTTATTTATTGTATTTATATATAATACACACATATAACTTTAATTTGAGCTATGATATTAATTAATCTATAAATTTAATCTAAGTTCTAAAATAGCCCATTACCAACCGAAACAGCTCATAGCGTATTTACATATTTTAAATGAATTTAAATCAAAACAAATTTATTCGAATTTATCCGAATTCGATTCGAATTTTTAATTGAATATGAATTGGAGTTTTAATTTGAATACGAATTCAAATCGAATTGACTAGTTTTTAATCGAATTCGAATTCAAGCAAAAATAATAATTATTCAAAAAAAATTGATTCGAGTAATTTGAAAATTCGTTACTCAATTTGATAAACACCCCTAAAGTCTACTTTGTTAACTCATTGCTCAACCCGCCTGACCCATTTTGACGCTTGCAAAATTCAGCAATGTACCTTTGTTGCAATATTGAGGACGATACGTATCAGCCAAATTCTCCCAGTCCTGAACCTGCTTTAACTTTTTGTTTCCAGAACTTCCTACCCTTTGTGTGATGGCGGGTGTGAAGGGGCCAAATACAAATTCCTTCGAGTTACATGAAGACTGCTGTTGCGTTGTATTATTCTCACTATATTCAACCTTCACACAATCAATATTACCATGCATTGCCACAGTCACATCTTTCGAGCTCCAATCAGACAAAGAATCGACATGTTTTCTTTTTAAATCTTCATGGTTTGTAATATCCGTTCCAAAAGCTCTTCTTTTGTTTGTATCTAACGTTTGGGATTTAGTTTTCGGTCCCAACCATCTAAATGATGGTTTCCCGCTTTCAGGGTGGCGTGTCTTCAACATTAAGGCAGCAAACATTTTAGAAACTACGATTTGTACACATTGAAGAATTTGTAAAGTATAAATCTATAAATTACCTTCTCAAGGAGATTCATGGACGAAAAGACGTTTGCAATGTCATATAAACGCCTAACTTTTGCTGCATACATAGAATGTAAGCCTAAGTCTAGGAAAAACTAGTATCACCTATATAAATTTATAAATCAAATAGGAAAAGAAACTACTTCTCATGGCTGTTGGGTCGTGCACATCGCCCAACAGTGCTGTTGCAGCAGTGTCCAAGGAGATTAAGTCTGCCTGAAGGGTATAAAAAGGTTGTTTAGTTGTGGTTGTATTAACTGAAAATAGTGTAGCTTTCATACTGTGAAAAGAAACTTCTACAAGCAGGTTCACTCACATTAGAAGAGATGAATAGCTTGATGAAATTTTGTGTCAGAAGTCCAAGTGATTTCTCCTTCCTGTTGTTTTCTGACATATAAAAATGAAATACCATTCCATATTTACTAGTCTTAGACTATGTTGTTAGAAGCACACTAGACGCAGAAGCACAGCGCAAGGAAAGCGTTGCGCCGCGAAAGGCGCATTCTCAGGCAATCAGTTATCAGACGCAGTTTCCGGCCAAATTCTGGCCAAAAATCATATAAACCTGTTTGAACATGTCTAAAAGCCCTATACAAGCCCTCATTTTTAAGCACCTAAACCCGCGAGGCCTGTGCGCCTTGACATCATAAGTCTTAGATACTCGATAAATGATGTGTTGACATCATAGGTTATAGGCCTGTGCGCCTGAGGCGCGCTTTTTACAAGAAATCCCAAAAAAGCGCAATTTTGGGGGGTTTTCAGGCCTGAGGCGCGCTCCTCATGTACATAGGCTGTTTCTAAGCATCAAATTGTAGTAGAATAGGTTTTTTGGCTTGTAATTATAGCTATATTTTGGATAAGGGATGCTAAAAACCTATGGGATATATATAAAAAAAATTATATAATCACTTTGCGCCTCCGTGTACAGAAATCCTGCCGCTTTTACGCTTAGCGCTTCGCGCCTCAGTTTTAGACCCCCTCGCTTTTGTGCGCCTCTTGCTTTTTAAAACCAAGAAGATAAACTGATAAAGATAAACTAAATCCTTTTATGGAACTAAAAGGAGGTTATCAACTTACCACTCTTAGAAGATCCAGACGATTTAGTATACTTGTCAGTGTATGAACTGTTCGAATTAGAAGGGCCACGACAATCGTTCTCATTTACAACCTGCTAGAAATCCCTAATCTTAAGTCAAATGTAAACAAAACAACCACGATGATCTGAAACTAGTCTCATTGCTTGAAAAATGTTGATGGTGTACAGAATTAACAAAGGAGACTCAAATCTAACACGGCAAACTTACAGTTCCAACGCTGCAGAATCCGGAGACTCTAGGGTTTTCATTAAATGCCTGTTTCTACAAGTAAATGTACATACAGAATATCAAAATTCAAGTGTTTGTGTAATCATACCACAACAAAAGTTATTAAGAAAATCAAACACATGTTTGCATGTACCCGAAGCTCTTCTACCGCGTGCGGAATTGCACTAAACCCCTTCCAAGTATACTGATTCTTTGCTCTCTTAGTCAAAACCTAACAAATTAAACAAATACACACCCGATTTTCAAATAAACAAAAGAAGAGATATGAAATTGTAACAAAACCCTACCCCAACACTTTCTAATATGTTGACGATATCGTAAATTCGCCTCCTCTCAACACCTGTAAGATTATCTACAGTAAGTAGAATCAATAAAAAAAATCAAATGAAAACATGAACAACAGATGAAAACCTAATTGATTTGCAGCGTTATCTAGCCCAATCGATTCAACACCTTCTCGATTGTACAACCTCAAGAAACTGCAACCATTCGATCTCAAATCGTTAGATATATATATAATCAGTGAACGTGGAGTGAGAGAGAGAGAGAGAGAAGGTTAATAATACTTGGAGCACAAGACACCGAGAGATTTCTCTTTACGGCTGTATAGCGAAGGGATCTTGGTTTCGGAATCATTAATTGACGCCATAGATGGAAATTGGAACAAGTCAGCTCGATTGACAGAAGATGTGAAATTGGTGGTAGTTTTGGTCAATCGATGGCGGGATCGGGGATTTTGAATCCGGGACGATGGACGTTAATTTTGAATTTTCATTACTTTTTTTTTGAGCGGTCTGCGAGACTTGAACCCAATGCCTCCCCAGAGGTAGGGCTGCAAACGAACCAAACAAACACGAACAAGTCCTTGTTCATGTTCGTTTGTTAAGAAATATATGTGTTCACGAACTGTTCATGAACGCTTACCGAACAAGATTTTATGTTCGTGTTTGTTTGCTAAGGAAATGAACTTGTTCGTGTTCGTTTGTGTTTGTTTGTTAATTTTAGGCAACGAATGAAAACGAACGATAATGAACACAAATGAGCACAAACTACGTTCATGAACACAAATACTAACAAACGAACACAAACAAACGTTCATGAACAAAATATATAATACATTGACACTTACTAAATATTTTATTTTTCAGAATTTTGATGTATTTAAATAAAATATAAAAGCTAAGAAAACTAATGAACTATCGAACACAAACAAACACGTTACCGAACGTTCACGAACATAAATAAACGAACGTGCCCTTTGTTCATGTTTGTTCATTTAACTAAACGAACGAAATTTCTTGTTTGTGTTCGTTTGTTTAATAAACAAACGAACACAAACGAACTTCCCGCCGAACAGTTCACGAACTGTTCGTCGAACGTTTGGTTCGTTTGCAGCCCTACCCAGAGGTGTTTAAATGCATTGTCTTTGCCAATGGAAGAGACGCGTGTGATTTGGTCTAGTTTTTGGAATCCGTTTGGTTTCACTTTTTTTTTTAAATAAATTTGTAAAGAGGATGATTAAGTAGTGAGATGATTGACGGCTCACCATCTCTCGTGTACCCTCATGCGGTGATTGATACCCTCGAACCACTACCCACTATGGGTACCCCCATTATACCAAATGGGATGGGAGTGCTCTTCCTTAGAAATTGTACATTAAATAGCGCAAGGCGTACCAACATTCCCTGAGCCAAGAGGATAGGGTCCTCGAGTTAATACCGACATGAAAGCAACACCACATAGAAACGGTATCATGCTAAGAAGAAAACTACCATCAACATAAGCAAAGTAGTCAGTTGAGAGTATAATACTTGAAAAACTCTCATCGACAACATATTACTATTAAACTTAAGGACGCGTTCTTTTCAGAACCAAAATATGTTAAAAAAATGCGATAACCACGTAATGCATTCGGTTGAGAGTATAATACTTGAAAAACTCTCATCGACGACATATTACTATTAGACTTAAGGACGCGATTATGCGGTTATCACAGTTCTCAATATTTTTTTGTTCTGAGATGAACACCCTTTATTTGGCCGGCCCATAAAACAGAAGAAAATTGTCACCGGCATAGAAAGGCAATATTACACTTCTGATGAAAGCTAGTCTGCACAGAGTAGAAGCTCATTCTGTAGTCATATTTGATCATAACTCGTAACATCATATGCATTCTGTAGTCAGGTACAATATATATGTGTATCAAAATGATTGTTCACATCTAATTTTGCCAAAATCAAAATAAGTTAGTTTACAGGTTCAGCCGTTTAAAATCACATATCAGCAAAACACGGCAGGCTGCTCTATATCAGTATACCTGTTTCGGCTTCCAGACACCATTACTGCCGCCAAAACCTCATCTTACAGTTAAAAAGTCAATGTTCCGTTAAACCATACAAACCCATCTCTCTCTACTCATTTCCTAACAAACGCAACAGGAAAGTTGCCATCTTTGTTTCCAAGATTCGTTCCAAGAATAAATGATCAGATACACACCTGAACATAATTTCACTAACAAATCTTGATCACACAACTCGACGCTCGCTCAAAACTGCCATTGTTGACATGCTCGTTATAAAAGTTCAAATTTTGAAGCCCTTCTTGAAGTGGGCAGACAATTTCATTTGACTATTTAACATATTCCACCTGTAACGTCAAATCTTTTATGCCTGCATCATGTAAAATATCTGAAACTTGTTTCTTTGTAGAAACCTTGTCTGTTTCCGTAGAAATATACAGATGAAGAGTACCAACGACATCATTGTTTGTAAGACTCCATATGTGAAAGTTCTGGATGCCACATATACCCTTTATCTTCATAATACTACTTACTGCTGCTTTTAGCTCGTGCTCCTGATCTCTGGGAACTCTTTGCAATAAAATTTCTGCGGAGTTTTTCAACAATGGTATAACAGAAGACACGATTAATATCGATATGAATATAGAGCATGCGGGGTCCGCAATGAGCCACCCCTTGTACTGGATGAGAAGTGTTGAGATGACAACTCCTACACTTCCCAAAGTGTCGGCTAATACATGCAAGAATATGCCTTCCATGTTGTGATCGATATGATGGTGATGGTGCTTTTGTTCATGATCATGGTCATGGTCATGGTGAGTGTGATCATGATTATGATGGTGTTCATGGTCATGGTGAGCGTGACCATGATCATGGTCAGCATGATCATGATTATGATGGTGTTCATGATCATGATCATGATCATGATTATGATCGTGTTCATGGTCATTGTGCACATGACCATGATTATGATCATGTTCACAATCATGGTGATGTTCATGGTCATGGTGAACATGATGATGGTCATGATGATCATGATGTTTGGTGTCAATTTTGTGATCATGTCCAGCATGGTTATGTGAATGGGAATGGGAATGCGAACACGATGCACCGCCACCATGGGCGTGATGATGTTCATCATGAAAAAAGATTAACCCCACCATATTAACAGCAAGCCCACCAATTGAAACCATCAATAAACTAGAAGTCGAAATCTCCTGAGGTTCCAAAATCCTCTCCAACGACTCCAAAACAATCAACGCTCCAACCAAAACAAGAAACACAGCATTAACATAACCCGACAAAACCTCAAACCTCCCACGACCATAATTATACCGACTGTTAGCTGGCAACCGTGCAATATACGAAGCATAAAGCCCAATCGCAAGCGCAGCACAATCAAACAGCATGTGACACGCATCCGATATCAACCCAAGACTATTATTCATAAACCCAGCAACAAACTCCACCACCATATAACCAGTATTAATCAACAAAAAAAGCGCAATCTTCCTCGACTTCCTCTCACTCAAAACATGTCGAACAGACTTCATAACCGACACCAAGAATGTATCAGGAACCTCCAACCCTAACTCCAACGAATCCACCCGAACAGGATCCAACTCCATCACACCAACCCAAAGCAACATCCCACAAATCAACAACCCCCAAAGCGAAAGCTCAGGGTAATAAACTAACTCAAGAACAACCGTACACACAAACGTTACAACAAACTCCTTCCGAAAATCCTTCAACCTACTCACCTTTTCATCCACATAACTCTCACTCAAAAGCACCCCGAAAACCACCGTATTCACCAACGGCCATCCAAGCCCACCAATCGAAACACTATCCCCCTCCGCCTCAAACACCAACATACTAACCGCAGCAGGAACAAACAGCACAACAGTCGTATAAAACAACGAAATCAATCCCACCTCTTTCCTACCTAACTCCCTAATTCCCCCCCAATTCATTGATCCTTGTTCATAACCACTCAAAAAACCCGAAACAAACGGTAACACCATCGCCCAAACCCGAACACATTTCTCTCTATTCGCAACGAGAAACGACGAAAACCCGAATTCCCCTAGATTAACGAAGGAAAACGGAAAGCATTCAATCCGATCCCAACTAATCGACAGCAATAACAATCCAGTAAACATGAAAAAGAACCCACGAACCTTATCGGAACCGGAGTTACGAAACTTTCCGGCGACGAGGTGGCCGGAGGTTTCGGCGAGGATCATGGCGGCGGTGCCGCAGTAGCGGAGGGCTTGGAAGCGGATGAGGAAGACGATGGCGAGGAGGATTGATTTGGCGAATAATATTCGTTGCTGGTGTTTGGTGATGGAGTGGTGGATTGTGAAGATGGATTTGGAATTTAGGGTATTTTTGAAGAGAGAGAAAGTGAAAGAGAGGATGAAGGAGAGGAGAGAGACGAGGAAAGAGAAGGGGAAGATGGAGAAGGATGAGGGGGAGGATTGTAGGAAGGGGAGGAGGGAGTAGAGGGAGCGGAGAGAGAAGAGGAGGAGGAAGAGAGAGGATGGGGTGAATCGTTTGGTTTTGGTGGCGGAGAAGGACGGAAGACGGTGGCGGTGTTTGGAGGGGGTGGGTGTGGGGGTGAAAGGAGGGTAGTGACGGGATGGGGTGATTGGGGTGGTTTGGATGGTGGTCCGGGGAGGGAGGGAGAGGCGGTGGGGACGGTGTTGATGGTGGTGGTGGTGGTGGTCGGACGCCATCGGTGAGTTCGGAGATCAAAGGTTGATAATTACGAGTTGCGACTTTATTGGCGATTACAGAAGTTGACTGACTAACTCGACTGTTTTTGGGTGACGAAGTCAACTATGGATGAAGTACAGAAATAGCCCCTGGGTTGTGTCTGAAATTGCAAGTTTTTAATCCGATTTTGGAAAATCGAAGCTTCGGTCCTTTGACCATCACATTTTTAGTTGGGAAAATAGCCCAAATGGCCAAGTTATGGTCAACTTTTCCAAACTAGCCAAATCAAACGTCTTGGGGAGACGCCACCAACATGTTCAAACGTCTTGGCGGCTGACCAACCAAAAGCTGCCACGTGTCCGACAGAAAAGTCAGGCGTCTTGACGTCTTGGCTGAGACGTTTCAGACGACTTGAGACATTTCGTTATGGCTGCCCATTTTTCCAGACGGCTTGAGACGTTTCCGCCCGGCTTGAGCCGTTTCCGCCCGGCTTGAGCCATTTCTCTCTCTTTAGCCGGCTACATCAGCTCGAGCTGGATTTCTTATTTTAAGACGTTTGTAGTACGATTTCAAGACGTTTTTGTACGATTTCAAGACGTTTTTTAGGAATTTAAGACGTTTTCCATTTATTTATAGCGATCCCTTATTTATAAATACTATACATTATGAAAAACCGTATTTGAAGTTTAAATCTAAGATTCAAAAAGTTTGTTTTTTAGTAATTATCTCATAACATGAGGGTCAAGTTTGTTGTTTATACTGGGGGGAAGTGGGATGTCATTAACGGAAACATTGAGTATGTTACTGATGGCGATTCAAGGAGAAGTGGTTTAGAAATTGAAACAGATCATTCATATAATAGCTTTTTAAACTATGTTTCTAAGATGTGTGATACTCCAAACATTACACGGTTGTCATACCGGATGTCTACGTTTACTGATCCGATCGATATAATTAATGATCGAGATGTTAGATTTTTTTTTATTTGGCGATGCAGAATCCTTTTGAATTATATAAATTATATGTTATTCAAGAGTCTGGTGTTGGTTCCTCTGGTTTTTCTTCTTTAAACAACTTCAAAACTCCAGATCTAAATATTTCAGTAAAAGAAAGTGTTGATGTTTTAAACGATGCCTGTCCTATTTTAGAAAATAATTTTGAAAAATCATCCACGTCTAAAAACGAATCAGCTTCTTCATCTATAGTGTTTGAGGCCGGTCATATATTCAATAACAAAGAAGAGATGAAACTTGAATTGAGAAAGAAATGTTTGTTAGAGCATTTCGAGTTTAAAGTTGATAGACATCTAAGACACTGTATGAAGTGTCATGCATGGGTGATGGTTGTGAATGGCGATTTAAGGCATATGCTATTCCTGGTGGTAGTTTATTTTTTGTTAAACATATGAATGATAGACACACCTGTTCAAAGACGCAAACACACCCACATTTCCGTCAGGCTAACCCAAAGGTTTTGGGTCACTTTTTAAAGGAACAACTAAAAGACAGTGGTAGGATATATCGAGCGAAAGAGATTGTCAAAGATTTTAGACAAAGGTTCGAGGTTGAGATAACAAACCTTCAAGCTTGGCATGGTAAAAGCCATGCACTTGAACTTCTACAAGGAACAACCCAAGACTCTTTTGCCGAACTACCAATATACTGTTACAATTTGAAGCTTGCAAATCAGCGTTACTCACATCTTGGTTGATGAGCATAGTCGTTTTGAAATGGTTTTTGTTGCGTTAGGTGATGCGGTAAGTTACACCTTTTCGTTTGTACTTGTTCTTATTTTTTAGAATAACATGGGTTTGATCTTATTTTGTTATCATTAATTTTCAGATTCGTAGCTTTATGTTTAATCTAAGACCGGTCATTATCATTGATGCGGCACACCTAAAGGGTGAATTTAAAGGGACGTTGTTTTTAGCAGTGGGCATGGATGGAAATAATCAGATTTTACCAATTGCTTATGGCATAGGAAAATCAGAGGATGGTGAATCTTGGACATGGTTTCTCTCAAAGCTTAGAGATTGTGTTGGTGAAATAGCAGATATGGCGATCATTTCGGATATGGCGAATTCTATACATGTAGGTGTTAGAAACGTGTTTCCACGGGTTGTGTTGTCATCATTTAATGATGAATTTACGTTTGCCGTCGTCTAAAAAAAAGAATACGAGGCACTATGGTGGAAGACATGTAAATCTTATCGGATGTCTGACTTTAACGAGTCATTCAATGCTTTGTGTGTTGTCGTTCCTAGAATACGCCGGGTTTTAACAAATATTGGGTTTGGTAGATGGGCAAGAGCTCATTGTCCCGAAAATCGATACCACTATATGACATCTAATAGTGCGGAGTCTATTAACTCTTTGTCTAGATTCTCGCGTAAGATGCCGATAACGCAACTTATTGAATTCTTCCGCAAGTCCGTACAAAAATGGTTTTATGACCGTCGACTGCAGGGCATGCAGGAGAGCCACTCACTGACTCAATGGGCACAGAAGAAAATTTTAAAGAAAATTGAAGGGTCTAGAACCTGGACTGTTGCAGGTATCGGGGCAAACAGTTTTCTTGTTGAAGACAGTGGGAAAAGGGGTTTAGTTGGTTTTTTGAATCGTTCGTGCAGCTGCCGTGTCTGGCAAGTTTCTGGTCTACCTTGTGGGCATGTGATTGCTGTTTCAAGATTTTTGGGTGAACCTGACTGCAGTCATTATGCATTCCCGTGTTATTCAAACGAAGTATACAAAAAAACGTATGAAGAATCGATTAATCCTCTGCCTCATAGGTCTGAATGGGTGATACCACAAGGCATTGGCAGTGTATTACTGCCGCATATTACAAAACATCAATCTGGCCGTCCAAAAGAAAACACCCGAATCTTGTCTCGTGGGGAAGAGCCCATTCAGGTATATTGTTCGCGGTGTCGAACATACGGCCATGATCGTGACGTTTGTTTAGATCCAGTACCATCACAGATTCGTTCACGTAAATCATCAGGCAAAGGAAAAGGGAAAGAGACAGAAACCCAGAGTCCAACGGATGACATTTGTCCATCTTATAATTTAGCAGAATTTTAATAATAGCTTGGTTTTTTTATCTTTTAATTAGGAAAATCATGTAACAAATTCTCATAACCGCAATAGTAATTAGTACTTTTAATTTATGTAAGAATTAAATTTTACAATGCGTACGTCCAACCTTAAAAAATTAGTAGGTGTGTAGCGCCCGGCGTAGAGTTCATCAGCTATGTAGCGTCTATATCTGACACAAGCATCCTGCATGTTTACTTCGTTCCATGTCAATGAACGGTTGTAAACCAGATTTTCCAATAGCATACATATGATAACACCTGAGTTTCGGCCAATATGAGCTCCGTGGTCAGGCCACACAACATCACCGCAATACTCTAAGGCATCTACACTCTCTATCCCCGAGTGTTGCCAGTACGATATACAGCCCAGAAACCATATGAATGGAGATTCAAATTCTAAAAGAATTTGATGTATTTTCCTGTGTATGCAAAATCCTTCTCCGCAATTACTTAGGTTACAGTTATCGGGAAAATAAGCATATATTTTAAGCGAATGCATATTTATTTTTAGTAACCAACCTAACATTAGGTCACCAATGAAGATAGCCTTAATATGTCATCGAAACATATATACAAATAAGTATATATAATGAATTCTGTTTTATAAAATATAAATTAATACAAATCATTAAATACATTCAATATCGTCCTCTTCTATCTCGTCGACTGATTGTTTAGGAATAAGCGAGTTGTAGAAAAGTATCGAAAGATGTCGCCTCATCCTTGTAGCCGTTATGCATGTGTCTTCACCATCATTTAGTGGTTTTTTGTTAATCAACTGGTCTAGAAATATACAAACCCAAACCCCACAGTCCCCTAATGGTCCAGACTGCTGTGGCACGTCATCTGCATATACTATTTTAAACGGATACTTTAACGGTAAAGGTTTGTTGTTATAGTAACCATGCATACGAAGCCAATGGTCAAAAACAAAATTTATAAAACAAACCACTTCCGTTCTTCCTTGGCCCAATTCTTGCATGCCCATCAAGCTACAAAAAAAAACGAGCATTGATAATTTTAAAGTTATACCTTTTGAGAGACCGTTAAGTAAAACTATTAAATAATCAGCTACAAAAAACCAACGTTTATAAATTTTTACCTGTCGTAAATAGTGAGGGTCTGGTTAACCAGGTTGAAAACTCCTAAAAACCAGTGAATTGATGGTATAAATAACGGTACATACACCTCGTCAACGCTAACTATCGGAGGAAAAGGCTCGACAACCCCGTTGAAGTAACCTTCGAACTTCTGATCCAAAGTTTGACAATGCATCTGGAAATATGGGGGTAAAATGGACCAACGGTCGGATGGATTTCTTGAATGATACATGTGTAGCATCCATCCAAAAAGGTGCTGTAATAAGGTTGGACAATTTTAGGGAAAGTTTATAGGAAAATTTAGTATATTTAGTATTAACAAAATTAAATTTATACTGCTTACCTCATCGCTTAACCAGCCAGTCCCGTCAGTGCCTAGCAATGCCGCCCAGAAATCAGGACCAACATAGCCGCCTGCTGTGAGGGTTAGTTGTCTATCGCCGCTAGTTGGTGCCCAATTTTGTATCTTTTTTAATAAATTATCTTCATCATTTGCTATTTTTTTTGCTTCCGCTTGATGTTTCTGTAAAGTACAAACGGTGATAGCATAGCCTTGGCGGGCTTCACAAGCCTTTCGGACCGCCTCAGTTTCATCATCTTCGGATCCTCATTCTACAATAACATTAATTTAAGAGGTAAATTAACAAAACGTACATGGATAACTAAAATAAACATATACGCAGCCCAAACGTATGGCTTCGGTAATATTTTCGGGATTTGGAGACACATGATACACATCCTTATCGAAGTTAAAATAGGAATCAGCTGCCGCCTACAAATTTTTAAAAAATGTTAGAAACATTTTTAAATAAATTTATTTTTTAGATTTTTATAACCAAATAAACGGGATTTTTGGATGAATACATTATCATCTTCTTTTTGCGATTGTTCCATCGGTGTTCGTATGTGGCTTGGAGTATTAACCGGAGCCATGCGAAAAGTTTGCAACAACTGCGACGTGATCATGTCAGTCAACGCCCGGTTGTTTGAGAACATCATTGACTGAAATTTAGAGACAAGCTGCTCTTCAGAATAAAATCCGGATGAAAACTGACCGGGAGCAGCATCCCGTTGCAAGTCAGCCGTGTTTAACGGAATATCATGCATTTGAACCGGTACTTCAGGTGCAAATCCCTGTGTTTGAGGCACCTGAACCGGTACTTCATCATCGCCGAACAGGTCAGCAATGTAGTCCTTCACTGGCTGGCCGCAGTTTTGACTCGAGTCGATTGGATGTTGCATTTGAGGGGGTGTTAGGAAACTTTATTTGTAAGTATTGAAGAAAATCACTATCAACTGGATCTATGAAGAGATCACAGTCCTGAAGATCACAAACAAGAACAAGAAGATCAGATGGGACAATTGAAATGCAACAGCATCTACTTCAAGGAATCACAAGTTGATCAAGAGCTGAATTGGATTATCAGAGAAGGTCATTTCTGATGGATCTGATGATATTTCTGATGAAATATCATCAGTTTTTGACGATTCTGATCATCAGAACTTTTCTGATGATTTGTTCATCAGAATTTCTGATGAAGTGGTTTATCAGAATTCTGATGAAGTACCCCACTTGTCTGAAATTGGCTCTATCCTGCCACAATTACCGATGCAAGTTGACATTATTGGATAACATGATGAAAAAGGCAACTTGAACGTTGGATTCAATGAATATGTCAATTGGCCACTTTTTGCAGGACTTATTGCATGAATAAACTATTGTTTATTCATGCACCCAGCCTTCTATAAATAGAAGGCTCAACCAGGAGAAGCAAAGTGAGTTTGAAGCTTATCATTCATACATACATCAAAACTCCATTGCCCTCTCACCCACAGAATTCAAGATTCATTTGTACTAGATAATAATCTTACAATCACCTTGTAAACCATTTTGTTTTAAATGATATAAACTTGATAATTCTGTAGGTCTTGTTTCTTGAAAGTCTGATTTCCATTTCCGCACATCTTTTTCACATCTACTGAAATCACTTGCCATATTACGTGAAAAGAAGTTGTTTTAAAAGGCCATACTGGGTCCAACAATTGGTATCAGAGCAGATTAAATAAATTATTTTCAAACGATCAATCGCTGATCTTCTTTTCTCTAAATATGGCCAGCTTTCAATCCTGGAATAATGCTTTTAATATTGGTTCTATGTCCAAACCTCCGAGTCTGGTCAGAGAGGAATACCCCCAATGGAAAATCAGGATGGTCAATTTCCTTAATGGTCATGACCGAGCTCTGTTTCAATCCATTGAAAGGGGTCCACATATACCAATGACTGTAATACCAGCTATTCTAGCAACTGACCAATCACCTGCTATCCCTGCCTCCCAAGCTCCCAAAAGTGAAACACTTTGGAGTGAGGAAGACAAGGAAAAGGTGGCTGGGGATGAAAGGGCAAAGTCACTTTTAATAATGGCCATCCCCAATGACATATTTTCACAAGTTGATGCATGTGCATCAGCTAAGGAAATATGGGATTAGTTGGAAAATCTTTGTGAAGGAGGAGAAAGGATGAGAAGAAACAAGAGAACAAATAATGTCTCATCTTATGAAAGGTTTAAAAGTTTGCCAAATGAAAGATTAAATGATACATATCAAAGATTTACAAAACTTTTAAACGAGCTAAAGAAATTTGGAATAACTAAGTCAAATGATGAAAGAAACATAAAATTTCTTGATGCCCTTCCTAGAGAATGGAGAAGTCTAACCATGACTTTATCATCAACCTTAGAACTAGGAAACATGAGTCTTCATGACTTATACAACATCTTGGTCCCCAGAGAGGAAGAAATATTTGAAGAAACCATTCAAAGAGGGGGATCTTTAGCTCTTATCTCAAACTCACAAAGATCAACAACTACTAATGATCCACAACCATCAAACAGCCAAAATCTTGAAACTTCTGATGCATCATCAGACTTTTCAGCTTTTGCTAAAGCAATAGCACTGCTCACCAAAACATTTGAGCAGAGGTTGAGGGGAGGTAGCCAGAGATACCAGAGATACCAGAGAAGTGACAAAGGAAGGATGGATGGGAGATCTAAAGAGGAATTTAGATCTAAGGATAAAGGGAAGGCTGAAGTTGTGTGTTACAAGTGCAAGCAGAGAGGTCATTATGCATCAGAATGCAAGACCAAAAAGCTGAAGGATGTTGCCTATTATGAGAAGAAGCTTGAAGAAGCAAAGAAGCAGCAACAAGTAAGCTTAATTGCTGGAACAAATACATGGTTATCTGATGATTCTTCTGATGATGAAGAAGAATTGGCAAATTTCTGCCTCATGGCTCTTTTTGAAGGACTGCCAGAAACTTCAGAACAAAAGGTAAATTTAGACAATCTTGATCTTGAACACAAGCTAAACAAGCTCATGTCAGATTTTCTAAATCTGCAAGAAAAACATCAATAAGATATTAGAAAATCTGATGAGTTGCAAAGGACTTTGAATAAAATCATTCTTGAAAACCAACTTCTTATAGAGGATAGTTTAGATCAAAGAGCTAAAATTGAGTTTTATGAAAATGAAAGAAAAGATCTTTACAAGAAAATCAATGACAAAGAAATCAATGTAAGAGGTTTTCAACAAGCCAAAGAGTTCATAAATTTTATCGAGTCCACACCTAAGAACAAAGGAGAGGGTTTAGGTTATACAAGATCAAATGGAAATAAACCCATTGTCTTTGTAAAAGCAACTCATCAGAATTCTGATAAATTTTCATCAGAATCTGAATCTGAATCTTGCAAAACAACCTGTTCTGAATACTCTTTTGAAAAACCAAACTTCAAAACAAACAAAAGTGAATGCAGTCAAAAATCTGTAAAGACTCCAGAAGCAGTTCACTCATCTTTTCAAAATTATCCACTCATTCCATCACAAGAAGAAATATCAGAAAACTCTGATAACTCTTGTATGTGTGTTGACATACTGAAGCTTGTTCAACACCATCTTCAAAAGAAAAATGTAAAATCTGTTAATGGCTCAGCATATAACAGAGTTTCTGATGCAAAACCAAGAAGAAGAAATAAACTTATTAGGATTCCATCAGAAACAGTACCCAAGCATGCCTGGGTACCAAAAACCCTCTAATCATTTCATTTTAGGACCATCATGTGCAGCAGATCTGGTACTGCGACTCAGGAAGCTCCAAGCACATGACTTGGGACAGGAACTTACTCAGCAACTTTGTTTCAAGGCTGGGTAGAATGGTAAATTTTGGAAATGGAGTGAAAGGAAGGATCATGGGATATGGATGCATAAGGTATGGATGTTTGACCATAGAGAAAGTAGCCTATGTTGAAGGCTTAAAGTATAATTTGCTAAGTTGTGGTCAATTTTGTGACAAAGGTTTTCAGGTAACCTTTTTACCAGAAAAATGCTTGCTAATAGGTATAGATGATAATAAAATCTATTTAAGTGGGAAAAGAATAAGAAAATAAATTTACTACTTTGACTTCAAAGAAGAAAGTGAACATCCAAAACTATGTTTATTTTCAAAAATCAACAAAGGTAGTAGCTGGTTATGGCACAAAAGGCTAGCTCACTTAAATTTCAAAAACCTAAGCAAACTAGCAAGCAAAGGTCTGGTAAAAGGATTACCTTTGATATCCTCAAAGAAGGATAAAATTTGTGAAGCATGTGAGATGGGTAAATCCAAGAGAAGCTCACATAAATCAATTTCTGAGTCTTCTATTTCACAAAATTTGGAACTTTTACACATGGATTTGTGTGGACCCATAAGTACAGAAAGTTTTTCTGGAAAGAAATACATACTAGGAATAGTAGATGACTTTTCCAGGTACACATGGGTAGAATTTTTGAGAAAGAAAAGTGAAACTCCTGATCTGATCATTAATTTTATCAAGAAAATTGAAAATCTGTTAAAACTAACAGTCAGAAGGATCAGATCAGACAATGGAACAGAGTTTAAGAATTCAAAAATTGAGAATTACCTTGTAAGTAAAGGAATTTCTCATGATTTTTCTGCTCCCAGAACACCCCAACAGAATGGTGTGGTTGAAGGAAGGAATAGGACCTTGGTAGAAGCTGCCAGAACCATGCTTGCTTATGCTAAGCTGCCCACTCACTTTTGGGCAGAAGCTATAGCAAATGCATGTTTTACCCAAAACAGATCCATAATCAACAAAAGGCACAACAAAACACCTTACAACATCATAAATGGGAGAATTCCAAGTATAAAATTTTTGCATACATTTGGTTGTAGATGTTTTGTTTTCAATGACTTTGAAAGCCTTGAGAAATTTGACAGAAAAGCAGAAAAAGGTATTTTTCTTGGTTACTCTTTGTCATCAAAAGCATATAGAATTTTTATTCTCAACACAAGGATAATCAGAGAAAGTCTGTATGTTTCATTTGATGACTAATCAGAAACAGAGGTTTCTGATGAATACATGAAAGAAATAAATTTTTCTGATAAACAATAAAAGTATGAACATCTCTTTGAAATGATAAATGAAGATTTCCTAGAACATGATAATTCTTTCAAAAACAAATCAAAAGATTCTTCATGTACTAACTCTGCAGAACAAAGGTGTAGTACATCAGAACCTCAGAATTCTGATATCATACACACAATTGAAGCACCTGTTCAGGGGGAAACTTCAAATCCATCGGAACCAACAACTTTTCACAACAAGTTAAGATGGATCAAAGGACATGTTCATTCTGACATCATTGGCAATCCTGCAGATGGTGTCAGAACAAGGTCTGCAACTGCACATGAGTGTGCATTTTCCGGGTTCTTAAGCAAGGTAGAACCCAAATCTATCAAAGAAGCTCTAAGTGACCCAGACTAGATCCAAGCTATGCAAGAAGAGCTTGATCAGTTTGAAAGGAGCAAGGTATGGGATCTGGTACCCAAGCCAAAAGACAAAACTGTCATTGGCTCAAAGTGGGTATACAGGAATAAATCTGATGAGAATGGCATAATCACCAGGAACAAAGCAAGGTTAGTGGTCAAGGGTTACTGTCAACAAGAAGGTATTGATTATGACGAAACTTTTGCACCAGTAGCTAGATTAGAAGCTGTAAGAATTTTTCTTGCTTATGCAGCATCCAAGGATTTTAAAGTTTATCAAATGGATGTAAAATCAGCTTTTCTGAATGGTAAAATTGAGGAAGAAGTTTACGTGCAACAACCAGAAGGCTTTGTTGATCCAAAATTTCAAAATCATGTTTACAGATTAAACAAAGCCTTGTATGGGTTGAAGCAAGCTCCAAGAGCCTGGTATGAAACTTTATCAAACTTCTTACTCAATTCTGGGTTTACCAAAGGAACTATTGACACCACACTTTTTTCTCAAAACACACAAAGGTCATACTCTGCTGGTCTAAATATATGTTGATGACATTATATTTGGATCAACAAATGAAAAATTTTGTGACAAATTTCAAAAATTGATGACCAGCCACTTTGAAATGAGTATGATGGGTGAGTTAACCTTTTTCTTAGGGTTACAAGTTAAACAAAGAATTGATGGAATATTTTTGAGTCAATCAAAATATGTGAAAACAATTCTACAAAAATACTCACTTGAAAACTGCTCTGTTTCAAAAACTCCCATGGCAACAGGGAACAAGTTAGATTCTGATAAGGATGGAATAAGTGTTGATATTAAAACCTATAGAGGGATTATATGATCACTGCTATATTTAACTGCAAGCAGACCAGATATCATGTTTGCAACATGCTTTCTGGCCAGATATCAATGTGATCCCAAAGAATCCCATCTAAAAGCTGTAAAAAGGGTTTTTAAATATCTCAAAGGCACATCAGAAATTGGTCTCTAGTATCCTAAGGATACAAACCTTGAATTAATTGCATACACAGATGCAGATTATGTAGGGTGTAAAATTGACAGAAAGAGCACATCTGGTGCCTATCAACTCTTGGGAGAAAAGTTGGTATGTTGGGCAAGCAAGAAACAAAACTGTGTTGCCACATCAACAGCAGAATCAGAATACGTAGCAGCAGCAAGTTGCTGTTCACAAGTGCTGTGGATGCAAACTCAACTGAAAGATTATGGAGTAACTCTGACAAGAATATCTATTCTATGTGACTCAAAGAGTGCTATTGCAATAACAGAAAATCCTGTTCATCACTCAAGAACCAAACACATAGATGTCAGATATCACTTCATAAAAGATCATGTGGAGAAAGGTAACATTGAAATGTATTTTGTTCCAACTGAAAACCAAATTGCTGATATCTTTACAAAGCCTCTTGATGAAAAGAGACACAATTTTTTGATCAGCAAACTCGGCATGGTAAATTTAAATGAAGAAGATTTTTCAGAAAAGACAAGGACACAAATTGAAAACCAAATTGATGATCATCAAAGTTCTGATAATCAAAGAATAAATCAACTGGTTTCTGACAAAGCAATCCATCAATCTGATGGAATATCAGAAAATCTGACGGATTATCAATAAATGATGATTTATCAGAAAATCTGAAGAAATATCAGAAAATCTGGTAAAACTACCAGAAGTTCTGATATAAAATCAGAAACCAGGTTGAAACATCTGTAACCATCATAACCTTCCATCTTCATAATTTGCATATCCCACACACACAAATTGTATATATTTATATTTGTGTATATTTTGTTTTGTATTTTTTTCTTCTTATTAAAAAAGGGGGGGGGGGGGGAAGTAACATGCATACTGATGAAGTTCCATACAACTGTGATAATCAACCGTCTCAATTTTTTTTTTCAGATTATGGAATTTCATTTTTCTTCTGCAAATGCATGCAACGTCATTTTTTCATAAGAAACTTAAGTGACACGTAGGCACTAGAATTCATTAGGAGCTATGAAAGTAGCCGCCTAGTCATTAAATGCTTACTCACACATGGGGCTTAGTAGACTGTCACATTCACTGTTACATTCACTGCAACAGATATCGTCTTAATTGAAGAGAAAAGGGTTGGCTGTTAATATCATTTATAGGGAACCATCACTTTCTTCTATAAATATTAACAACCTGAAAAGAACCTACCTCACACCAAAAATCATCTCTTCACAAGCCCTTCGACAAAATTTTTCTTATCTTAAAATGGGTCGCCCAAAATTGATGAAAGCTACTCAATTCCCTCTCCCATTTCACAGACTTCATAATCTTAGATTAAGATCCAACTTGGAAGGACCTGCATGGGAGGACTGCAGGTTTGTATACAATATGATCATGCGAAGTCCTTTAGGCTTTGCTGTATCATCACATGTCACCATTTATCCAGAACTTCTCCAAGAGTTCTGGTGGAACTCTCAAATCATTTTTAGTGGTACTTCCATGTGGATTGAAAGTGAGGTTATGGGGGTTAAGATTGCCCTAAATAAGGAAACAATCAGAAATGTCCTCAAACTGGGTAATGATCATGAAACCCAATTTCTGGATAAGGAAAATGTGCAACAGACCTTAACTGAAATGGGCTATCATACAAACAACTCGTCGAGGGCTGTTAGCAAATCTGGTTTTATACCACCTTTCCAGTTTTTGGTAACACAGCTAAGTGTCTGCTTCTCCAAGAAGATAGGACACTTCAACGAGCTGTCTCATAAGATGATGGAAGTGGTTCATGCTGTTGTACAGGAAAAACCGTACAACTATGCTAAGTTTCTCATGAGAGACCTAGAAGCAAACATCCACAACTGTCAACCCTTTCTGATCTACCCTCGATTCATAACCAAGGTGATCACAAGTCAGCTGGACTTCGGAGGAGTGAGAAGCTGCTATCCAAGGGCCGAGCTGGTACTTCAAGAAAACATTAGTGAAGCCACCCTGACGCCATCAACGAATCACACCGGTCGAATAACCAGTCTTTGGTTATATGTGAAGTGCATGTACAACGTGTTGGAGGAGGAGGAGGAGTAGTTGCTATTTTTTTGTGTGTTTTATGTTTTTTTTTGTTTATATATAACAGGTTTGCTTTAATTTCTTTTCAGTAAAAAAAAATGATTCAATAGATCTAGGGGGAACTGTCACAAAATGTCTGATAAAAACAAGGAAAATCTGGTGAAACTCACATGAGATCTGACAGGATTTAGTGAAACTCAGGAAATCTGATAATCAATCAGAATATCTGGTATTTATTCAGAAAACTCATTAAGCCACACAAATCTGATAATTCACCAGAAAATTTTCAAATAACCAGAAAATCTGACAATAAATCAGAAAATCAAATTTTTATCAGAAAAATCTCTTGAAAGCCAGGAAGTTTGACATATCATCAGAAAAACAATGCTTTTAACCAGATTCAAAGAAACTTATGACCATCTAAATTTTTCTTCTTAAAATAAGTTTCTTTCAAAAATTTTTTCTGAGGACTGGAATAAGCTGTATAAAAAATACTTCCTGCATATCAGAACAAAGGTGTGGAGTTCAGAACTGCAAGACTGAAATGTAAGTAAAAATCTCGGAACTCTACTTATTCCCTCTCATCTCAAAAAAAAAAAAAATCTGATGATTCATTCTCTGTCAATGAATCAAATGAATTCTGATGATATATAAAGAAGATACAACTCCCAAAAGTTTCATTCAAAATTTTCTGATATATATCATTAAGAGGAAAACATGGGAAGACACACAAACTCGGAAAAGGTTTCTATTGGACCTTTTTGAAACTAAAAGGGTCCCACATGGAGAAAAGGTGCAAGTTGGACATTAGTGTTTATCCGCAAAATCATTGGAATCTCTAAGTCTCATTAAAGGATTTACATTAAATTAGAGATAAACCAAAGGTTTTTCAAAAACGGTTGTTTCCTTAAAGGATTAAAACATCATAAAGGTGTCATTAACCACCTTGAATACAAACAACCCACGATAAACACTCAAGAATCTCTGTCTGTACACACTATAAATACCTCATTCAAAACAGAGTCTTCCATCTTCAACCTTCAAATTCGAAACCCTAAAACTCTTTTCCAAAACAAAAACCAAAATTCTCAATGGCAGCTATCAACATCAACATACCACCAACTGAACACACTGTTCCCTTCATCACTAAAGCTGAATTTCTTCCATTAAAAAGCAACAATGAAGCAATGAATGATAACGTTGAAGAGTATGGTTTGAAGTTTCAAATTCTCATTGAATTTCTGACCAGATGCCCTATAGCTCAAGCTCTCACAAAGACCAGAGAAGTACCAGAAGAACTGATACAACAAGTTGTAAAAACTCTCAAAGTCTCAAATCAACTCGAGCTAACAGCACATGTATGGGGAAATATCTTTATTACTATTTCACCAGAGAAAATAAGGGAATGTTTGGAACTACCCTTAAGCCAAAACTATGAATAAGCACCAGTAAAAGAAGATATGTTCTCACAACTTGATGCTGTAATGGGTTACAAGACAAAGATTTCAAAGATCAATGAATTCAAGAGAAACAAGCTACCTGCCTTCTGGCAAGTTCTAATGGAAATTCTGAACAAGTGTTTATCTTTAAAGATTGGAGGTACAGATCAGATAAATAAGAATATTCTAACAATCATGTTCAGTCTCATTAGTGGGTTGAACATTGATTTTGGAACAGAAATATTTATTCTGATCAGAAGATCAATTCTGACAAACAATGGGAGCATAGATTCACATCTACCCTTTCCCAGATTTCTGTCAATCATAATTTCTGATGCCTTTTCTGAAAGGAACCTAGAAATTCTAGCATCAGAAAATATGTGGAAAACAGAAATTATGAGACCTTGGACTGCCATAGGATCTTGGAAGTCAGATTTTGATGTGCCTGCTCTATCAGAAAGAATGATGAATCTGATACCAGAAGATTCACCATACAGAGCAGAGTATCTGAAGATGTTGAACAAAAGGCCAGAGAACAGAGGAGTTTTTGAAAATGTGTCGCATGATGCACAAGAGTCAAGCACACCAAGAATGGAACAGCAGGGTGAATCTAATCCTCATCCAGCTAATGAAGATGTGAATATGAGTCCTGTGGCAGAAGAACATCATGCTGAAATCTCACATATGGGAGAAACAGGTGCACAACACTCCAAACTAAACATATTTCATTTCTCTGAGAGTGATTCTGATGAATCAATTCAAGGAAAACATGAAATTTTACTTAGAGGCACCATTTCTGAAAAACAAAATGTGAGTGAAACTAAAGACCCATTTTCTGAATAAGATTCTGAGGAGGAAAATGTGGTGGCAACAGGTGGAGATCAGCCTGCTGATCAAGGAAACCTGGATGAGAAAACTAAGAGTTTCTCAACAACTCATGGAGAACCTGAAAAGGTTCAAGGATATGAGGAAAACCAGAACTTGAATGTGTTTCAATTTTCTGGTGAGGATATAGAGAATTTGGAATCTTCAAATCCTCTTAACCTCAGAACAGCAGAGAATGTGGTTTCTGCTGGTGTTAGAAGGGGAACATCAGTTGTTTCTCCTATTTCCCAAGGACATCAATCTATGTCCCCTAAACAACTTTACAAGGAACTTGAAGATACAACTGCTACTGTGAAAACAGCCACAGAAGGAAAGCTCGATCTGATATTAGAAGAAATCAGAAATCAAAAGTCAGATATCAAGGTTTTGTCAGAAAATGTCAAAGCTGTGCAGAAGCAAACAGAAGACAATGCTGCAGCCCTCAACAAACTGCAAAAGTCATCAGAAAACAAAGAGAGCTCATCAGAATTAGAGAAGGCTCTTAAGGAACTGCATGATATCAAGAAAAAGATGGATGAGGTTGCAACTGCAGGAGAAAGCTCAAGTTCAGGAAAGCTTCTTGAAGAAATACAGTTCCTCAGAGCCAACAACAGCAGCATGGCTGAGGCTTTTGAGAAACTGTTGATGGAATTAACTGCACAAAGAAATCAAGAAAACCAGGAGTTTCAGAAAATGAAGAAACAAGAAGAAGCAAATACTCAACTTCTCACTAATGTTCATTTGTTAGTAGAAAGATTGCAGTATAATATTGCTAGAATAGCCAAAGTTGATCTTCATGAACTGAAAGCCCAAATTCCACATGAAAGACAAACAAGGAAATCAGAAACTCCTCAACAATAACCAGAAACCATTCAACAAGTTCAAACCAAACAAACAGAAACCTCAACAGTTCAAAAACAGAAGCAACCCATAGGTCCACCTCCAGATAAACAAAAGTTACTCATGGGTCCTCCACCAAATGTCCCAAAGCCAGACACATCAAGGGTACAATAGAAAGACCATGTTCCAGTTCAGTCATCTTCTACAGCCATCACAGGAGAAACATAGTTAAGCATAAGGATGGATACAAGAGAGAAGAGAAGAATGGAACTTGAAGTGACTTCCTAAAAAAGGCCAAGAAAAGAAATGATAGAAGATTCAGAAGGGAATATCAGAGAAATGGATGTGATAAAAGGTGATTTACACACTATTATGTACCCTGAAGAACATCTAAAGGATTACTATTGGAAAGGTCCAGAAGACAACCCAAAGAGACCACTCTCTCCAATGAGCAAAGGTATTGTTGAAAACAGAAACAATGGAGGTTGGGTAATTCTACACAAGCACATGACCAATCCAATAGTATCAATTGAAAGAATTGATACTTTGACCACTGGAGGAGGCATCTTAGGTCATGAAGCACAAAACAAGTATACCCTGATCAGAAAAGACAACAGTGAACAAAAGGTTAGTGATGCAAATCTGGCCGATGATATTCACCCAATGGGAATAGTCAAAATGAAGAATATCATTGATGAAATGAAAGGTAATTCAGCTGTGATCAGAAGAGCCCTTGAAAGCCTCAAAAGTGCAGGAGCAAAGCTATACAAAAGAGCTGCACTGGCAGACTTTGATCTAACTATCAATTTTGAGTACAACAACAAGGTATTAATACCTCCTCCCAACACCAGACTTCCAGCTGAAATCCCTTCCAAACTAGTGAGAACTGGAGCAATCTTTGACAAACCAGAAATGTGTATTGTCTTCAAAGATGCTAATGAAGAGAAAGCTCTGTTCAGAATCAATGAAATATGCAGGTACTCCAATCAAACTCTGAAATATATAAGGAACTGCATGAATGAAAAACAAGAGCAGATCAAGAAAAAGGGAAAGAACAATGAACAACTGAGAAAAACAATTGAAGAATGCATTGAAAACTAGATGGAAGCAAGAGGATGGTACAAAGAAATGTACAGAAAAACTCAAAAAGCAATTGATCACAAGAAAAGGCTGAAACCAGGAGACAAATACAGAAGTGGAGTGAAGATCAATTATTGAATTGATGAGATTAAATTCCTGTTTTTGAACAATATTTGATTTTTGTCTGATTTATGGTTGGTTTGACTATGTTCTATGTTTCTGAACTTAGTTGTTTTTAAATTTCTCTTTCAAGAAAGTTGTTTATGTTAGATGTAGAGATAGTTCATTTTCTTACAATACTTAGGGGGAAACTGTTAGGAAACTTTATTTGTAAGTATTGAAGAAAATCACAATCAACTGGATTTATGAAGAGATCACAGTCCTGAAGATCACAAACAAGAACAAGAAGATCAGATGGGACAATTGAAATGCAACAGCATCTACTTCAAGGAATCACAAGTTGATCAAGAGCTGAATTGGATTATCAGAGAAGGTCATTTCTGATGGATCTGATGATATTTCTGATGAAATATCATCAGTTTCTGACGATTCTGATCATCAGAACTTTTCTGATGATTTGTTCATCAGAATTTCTGATGAAGTGGTTTATCAAAATTCTAATGAAGTACCCCACTTGTCTGAAATTGGCTCTATCCTGCCACAATTACCGATGCAAGTTGACATTATTGGATAACATGATGAAAAAGGCAACTTAAACGTTGGATTCAATGAATATGTCAATTGGCCACTTTTTGCAGGACTTATTGCATGAATAAACTATTGTTTATTCATGCACCCAGCCTTCTATAAATAGAAGGCTCAACCAGGAGAAGCAAAGTGAGTTTGAAGCTTATCATTCATACATACATCAAAACTCCATTGCCCTCTCACCCACAAAATTCAAGATTCATTTGTACTAGATAATAATCTTACAATCACCTTGTAAACCATTTTGTTTCAAAGTGATATAAACTTGATAATTATGTAGGTCTTGTTTCTTGAAAGTCTGATTTCCATTTCCGCACATCTTTTTCACATCTACTGAAATCACTTGCCATATTACGTGAAAATAAGTTGTTTTAAAAGGCCATACTGGGTCCAACAGGGGGTAATTCAGTCGCCATAGCAGGATGATAAATTTGACGTTCACGTTCCAAATAATCCGAGCTTGAAACGTACCACTGTGTCTCCGCCTCAAACAACGTTGGTAGTATGAAGTTTAGCGGTTTATATTCACGTTTCTATCAGATTGAAACCATACATTTTACAAAAAAATGTTAAAAACTATTAAAGGTTGAAAAAAAACTTAAAAAATTTGTTACACATAATGCATATAAAAATGATTCAAAAACGGTTGAAACAGTTAAAAGGTCGATTTTGTTTTTTATAAAATTATTTAACAGTTTTTTTGATAACATTATAATTTTAAAATTCATATAAAAATGTTTCAAAATCTATTAAGGTAGGAAATATTTTTTTATAATTTTATACTTTTAACAGATTTTATTTTATAATTTTATCGGTTTTTCTAATTTTTTAATTTTTATAAAATCTAATTTTTTATAAATCAAATTTTATAAATTTATAAAATTTGTCAGCAATTTCAGACACAATATAGCAATTTACCTTTATTGCATTCGCTAAGATGCCATCAACACTACCCTTCATCAGCTTTTGTCCTTCTTGCCATCCTAAAAATCTCGGAATGGTCTGACCATTGAAATACCCCCTCCTTTGTTTGAATTCCGGAAATACCTCTAGAATCCACATCTGTAAATGCATTAACATATTTAATAGGTATTAGTGTACAAATTTAAACGAACATTACACTTAAAATATAAAATATATATACAATTTCCCACGTACCTTAAAGGGCCAAACAAATCCGTCTAACGAAAAACCCTTCGCGTCTTCCTTTTGACGAACGTGCATATCATACACGTTCGTATACGTGCTCTCCCAAAAATAGTTACCCCATGGATATTGGTTAAATTCATTCAGATTATCCACCATGTGTAACAGTTTATTATCAATTGCATTTGAATCCTGCAACCCTAAAAACCCTTGGCCCAAAAGCATCAGTAGACATATCCTAGTGCAATCTTCGTTGCTATATCGCATCGGACCTTCAAACATATCTCTTATTCGTTTGAAAGCAATACTTTCACGGCCCAGGAAATGTCGGTTTTTTAAATGAGTCAGGGTGGTCAATCGGTGTCCAGTTACTGAACCCAAACCTTAACCCCGTTATAAGACAAAATTGTTTCGGGGTAAACATTAAAATTTGTTGGCCTAGGCGATATGTAATCTCTAATCTGGGTGTAGGTGTATGCACTTGTAATTGTGCAACACCGAGTAAGAGTAGGCTATCACACATAACACACTTAATATCCAAAAAAGGCCCAAAACATGTCCGCCTAATCTGGGACTCAATAGGTGCCATCATTCTTTCGTTAAAAGTCTTTACTATATTCCACTTTTGCCGAACTTTGATCTTTTTGGCCTTGTAAAGTAAAAATGAAACAAAAAACAATTGAAAATATACTAAAAATACTAAAACAGTATAATAAAGGAAACAAAAGAGATAAAGTATAAAGTATCACCGCTACACGTGGGACAATATTTTCTCCAACGTCTTGCATGACGTGATCAGGTTGCATGTGCTCTGGACGACCCATGGGTGGGTAACCGTAGTAATTTGGATCCATTCTGAGTCAACGGGCAACGTGGTAGTTCGGCAGCAGAAACGAAACGGTGGTCTGGTCTTTGGTCGGATCTTCAACGGTCGCCGGGTCTTTCTTCGGATCTTCAATGGTCGTCGGGTCTTTCTTCAAGATGGTCCTAAAAGAGAATGGTGGTCCCGAAGACGTTTGCCGGTCAAAATGAAACACATGAACCCACACTCCCAATGTCAAAACCCTTCCCCCGACACGTGTCACACGATTGCTAGACGGGGAAATGAACTGGAACACATGTCGTTCATCAAACGGTTTTCATGTCTGAAACGTCTCAAGTAGCAGTTTAGACGTCTCAAGATTAAGTGGGAAACGTCTCAAGTATGTGGGAAACGTCTTAATAAACAAAACGTCTCGAAATGTGGGAAACGTCTTAAATGTCAGAATGAAACGTCTTAGACGTCTTAAATGTCAGAATGTCAGAATGAAACGTCTTAGACGTCTTAACATGCCACGTGTCAAATCCTGAGACCTCTTAAATGTCGTGAAACGTCTTAAATGTCCTGAAACGTCTTAAATCTTGAGACGTCTTAAATGTGTACTGAAACGTCTCTGCATGCATGCCACGTGTCGGTTGCATGTCGGAAACGTTTCGGTTGAAACGTCTTGACCAAGCATTTCTCCTTTATTTTTTAATAAATTAGAATGGGACCCCATTAGAATTCTTCCTTTAAGTATAGTATTTGAGTACATTTCTGGAGCTCGCAAAAATGTCTGAAAAAAATAAAAATGATGTATACTGCTCGCAACCAGCAAACAAATCATCATCTTGGATTCTAAAAAAATGGAGAAGTTCCAAGGGTGAAAGTTCTTCTGAAGTTCCACAACGTAGTGATTCAGAACAAAGCCACTTTGTACACAATCGACAAAGTTTTCACCTCCACCGGGCTGGTACATGGGCAATTCCAGACGACGAAAGTGAGAACTGGTCAAAAGACGTGGAAACATTCTACAGAAATGGTGATGTGCCGTTCTGTTATTCAGCAGTTTTCACAAGATCAATAGAGTTGGACAAAAAATTTTGGGGGACTATATTAGGTTTTCGCTGTGGCGGCTACCTAACGTCAACAGTTAATTATTCTTCCTAATATTTTTATTAAATCTAGAATTTTTTTCCCGTTATTAATCAACTTTTAAATTACAACTTATACAGCATATTGAAGGATGGGTGGGAAGGCTAATGGCTTGGAGGAATAGAAAGATTCAAAGGGATCCGTTGTTAAACTTGCGGTGGACAATTCTTTCACCACAATTTTATGAAACGTTGTTAGATTCTACTCCTAAAAACGTTGTTAAATATGCCAATGGCAAATTACACCCATTTCCTTCTTTCTTCGAAGTGGATTACGTCTTCTTTCCGTTACCGTTAGAAAAAACGAATGGCTCCTAGCTCGACTAGAGTTATCGTCACAGGAGTTGGTGTATTACCCGTGCGAAGATGTTTGTGTCGGCAATAAATACATAAACGTTATTCACCCCCGTTTAACAAAGGTAAACGTTTACTTAGGAGCATTACTAGTGTATTTGCAATATTGGAAAAAAATGGGAAAACCAGAAAAATGTATCTCTGCCGAGCTCAATGACAACTACGTGGTATCTAACACATCAATCGCAGGGAATGAAGCTGTCAACCTGTGTATGCTTATGGAGCATCTGGTTACGGATAAACCAATAAATATAACTGGAGACATTTGTAAAACTTTTTTGTCGTACAGACAATTCATTGCAGAAAAACTGTATTTTTGGCGGTGTTTACCCCGTCCAAATGCTGTATAGTTTATGCAATAAAATACATGTTTTTAATTTATTTTATTAATTTGATGAATAGTGATCAATGAACCCACTATAAATAGGCATAGGCATTCTTGCCATTTAACCACATCCAATCACAATTTAACCTCAAACTTTAAATTTGTTAACAAAATCATGGATTCTTCTTGGACCGACGAAGAAGACATTGCTATTGCCGTCTCCTACGCCGCCGCTCGTGATGAAGGCACTTACTCAATTTTCGATCCTGCGTTCTGGGGTCAGGTTATGAACTATTTCTGCATTCACGTGCAATAAACGACTCGTAGCATCAATGACCTCAACACTCGGTGTGCTTTCCTACGCTTCAAATGTAGCCGTTTCTTAGGAAGGTACAAGAACGTTAAAAAAAAATCAGCACAACAACCTGCCTGAAGAAGAGGTCATTGAAGAAGCCCTGCTAGACTACGCAATAATTTATGACGAGGACTTTGAACACATTTCAGTGTTTGAAACCTTGAAATATTATATTTAGCTAGCGTTTTTAGGATGTTATTTAAATTTATCTTGTATCGTTTTTTAGGATGTAATAACTTTGGTAATTTAAAGGTTATTATTGTTTAAAAGTCAATATTTAACCAACATATCAAAAGCCACTAAAACGTGACCCTGAAATAATATACTTTAATATAACGAGTATATAAATACAAAATAACTTTAATTTATATTAGCTCCGAGACGGAGGATAAACTGGTTAACACGTTTATGTTATACACGAGTGGCGCGGGTTCGATTCTCACTAAGGGTCGGTTCTTTAAAGAAGACCCCCTTTTTAAGATCTGATTTAAAAATTACATTTTTGGTCCCTGTACTAACATAGTTTAATATAAAGACTATATAAATACAATATAACTTCAACTTATATCAGCTCCGAGACGGAGGATAAACTGGTTAACACGTTTCTGTTATACACGAGTGGCGCGGGTTCAATTCTCACTAAGGGCTGGTTCTTTAAAGAAGACCCCCTTTTTAAGATCTGATTTAAAAATTACATTTTTGGTCCCTGTACTAACATAGTTTAATATAACGACTATATAAATACAATATAACTTCAACTTATATCAGCTCCGAGACGGAGGATAAACTGGTTAAGACGTTACGGTTATACACGAGTGGCGCGCGTTCGAGTCTCACTAAGGGCCTGTTCTTTAAAGAAGACCCCCTTTTTAAGATCTCATTTAAAAATTACATTTTTCGTCCCTGTACTAACATATTTTACATAAATGGTCCCTGAGGTTTCGAAATTTGTTATAAAACGTCGCTGTTAATATAAGTTTCCAACTTTACCAGTTTGGTCCCTACTCAGTTAAGAAATCTTAACTGAGTTATTGTTTTAAAAAGGAATTCTTATATAAACAGTAACCCGGTTAGTATCTATAGTTAATATAAGTTTATAAAATATCAATTTCAGTCCCTGGAGTATAAGTTCAAGAAATTGACCAAATGAACCCTGGACTTTATAAAACAAAATATATATTTATTTATTTTCTTTTATAAATAAGTTTCAAAAAATGGCCAAAAGAACCCTAAACTTGTAGTTTGCAATAATTGCACTTTTAGCCCTTGTATTTATATAGTTTCAAAAATGACAATTTAGCACCTAAAATAGTACTTTCAAATAATGACGGTTTTACCAAAATAAATATTTATAATTTATAATTTTAGTAGTTAAGGTTCAACTTTTAAATAGTTAAGTTTATTTATACTGTTTTAAATAGTTAAGTTTATTTCTATAGTTAAAGAAAACCCCGTAAGTCCAAACCCGTAAGCCCAAACCCGTTAAAGAAAATATATAAATCATTATATTAAAAAAAAAGAAAATACATACTAAACATTAAATTAAAAAAACAAATATATACAAAAGAAAAAAACAACATTACATTAAAAAAAAACAAAGATCTAAATCCAAACCCTAATCATTTCCCACTGTGCGACATGTTCGAAATCATGTCCTTCATCGTGGCGGAAGTTGATGTGGGCAACCGCCTTGATGTCCTCCTCGCTAAGGCCCTGGGATAAATCCTCCACAGACTTGTAGTAAACCTCGAACTTCTTACACTCCAAGCGTATAACCCGAAACCTTGAAAATAAGGCGTCAACGGTGCGGCCGTGGTCCGGACCACGGAGTTGTGCAAAATATTGTTGCACCCGGACCCATAGACCCCCTGCCCTCGACGAGGAGGATTGGTATACACCTCCTCCCAAGCCTCCACCAATGCAATGTCCACAATTTCGGTCCACGAGGAAGAATCCATGTCTGCTTGTGTGTTTCTGGGTGTAGAAGAAAGTTGAACAAAGAAAGTAGAAGAAGAAGAACGGCGTGTGTGTTTCTGTGTGTTTAGGATTAGGGGTATATATAGTGGGGTAGGTTAAATGAATATTTAATTTAATATAACTTTAAAAATTCTAACGTCTTAACATAAGATTCAAACGTCTTAACATTTAATTGCCTGTTGAAATGTCTTAACATTTAATAGGCTGTTGAAACGTCTTTAAACATTGAATTATACTGAATTGAACAAGAATTTAAACGTAAATTAGTAAAATTTATAACTTTATTATCATTGAATACAAAGTACATAAAAAACATAACACAAAAACATACAAATATAATCATTTGAACTAGAATACACCAAACCGCTACTTCCATAAATTTAAAATGGGGTAGAAGATCCGGATTTTGATTTCGGAATTTGCATCGAAACACCTATGAATAAATATGGGTCGTGAACTGGTAAGTTCCATCAACCCACATTTATTTTGGCCTAGGTGATATGTAACGGGTTGTTCACATTTGGTTCTGCGGTTCTACGGCTTCGGTAATGTTAGAGGACCTGGCAAACACATTGGTGAGAGCCCATTGTGTTAGCCAAACTCTTATCAACCACCCTAAACGGGCAGAACCGTCATGACCCGAACAACCCGTTTAACCCTTCACGTGTCCGTTGTAGATGAGTTCTTGAACTCGATCGTGGAAGGGGATATCTGATCTCATCCCATTAAAAGGGAGAAGATCTGTGTCCGTTGTAGATGACTTCTTAGACCCGTTGTAGATGACTTCTTAGAACCATTTGTTGAATCAGGGGGTCTGTCCATTTTTTGAAGCTGTGAACACCAATGGGGTAGAAGATATGGTGAAGAAGATAACGTTGTGTATAACAGGGTCGAAAATTGTGAACGACTTAAAAAGAGGTTTCAAACGTCTTAAAAATAGCTTTGAAAACCGGCAAACGTCTTAAAAAGAGCTTTGGAAAACGGGAAACGTCTCAAACGTCTCAAGGTTTGAATGAAACGACTTAAAAAGAGCTTTGGAAAACGGGAAACGTCCCAAACGTCTTAAAAAGAGCTTTGGAAAATGGGAAACGTCTCAAACGTCTCAAGGTTTTAATGAAACGTCTTAATTTTTTTTTTAAAAACGTGATAATTAAACCGGTAATTAAAGAAATAAAATACATATAACGAAAATATAAAACATTTTTATATTAAAAAAAATAAAATACATACTAAACATTACATTTAAAAAAAAGAAAATATAAAAAGAAAAAAAAACATTACATTCAAAAAAAAAAAAAAAAAAAACATCTAAATTCAAAAACTTAAAAATATGAAAAAGGGGGTCTTCTTTAAAGAACCGGCCCTTAGTGAGATTCGAACCCGCGCAACTCGTGTATAACCCAAACGTCTTAACCAGTTTATCCTCCGTCCGGAGCTGATATAACTTGAAGTTATATTGTATTTATATACTCGTTATATTAAACTATATTATTTAAAACAAACATATTCAAAAAATTAAAAATATGAAAAAGGGGGTCTTCTTTAAAGAACCGGCCCTTAGTGAGATTTGAACCCGCGCAACTCGTGTATAACCCAAACGTCTTAACCAGTTTATCCTCCGTCCGGAGCTGATATAACTTGAAGTTATATTGTATTTATATACTAGTTATATTAAACTATATTATTTAAAACAAACATATTCAAAAACTTAAAAATATGAAAAAGGGGGTCTTCTTTAAAGAACCGGCCCTTAGTGAGATTCGAACCCGCGCAACTCGTGTATAACCCAAACGTCTTAACCAGTTTATGTTGGTGCACGAATGTCTAAAGCCTGCGTCTTAGTCTTAGTTATTGATGTAAAGGGTCTAGATGTGTTAAATATGTATTGTATAGGGGTTAATATGTAAAATTTAGGTTTGTAGTTTTGTGATTTCGCTTTTATGTACATGTGTCATATGAGCGAAATCTTAACTTGATGATTTCACTCTTATGGACATGGTCACATAAGCGAAACCTCACCCCTATAAATACTCAGGTTGTTTTCTCATTTGGAACTTCATGTCCAGTGTGTAGCCGAACTGCTGCCCGTATATTTCTTGAAGAATTAATGAGAAAATCAGTTTAAAGTGATCTGCTTCTGTTTCTACTCATTTCTTGCTTTGATTCATGCCGATTTTGTATTTCCGCTGCATTTTCGGTAGTTGCTAGCTCGAATTGACTCACTCGACTGTCAAATACGGTCCTACAATTGGTATCAGAGCCAGTTGTGAGCTAGTTGACCCGAATCAAAGCCTTTTTCTAGCACTTTTTGAGTTTCAAACCTTTCCGACGGACAAAATGGACTGAGATTTGGACATATAGTGTAAAACTGGTTAATAATAAACCCTTGAGATTTTCAGAACTAAAATCGGTTTAAAAGTGACCTAAAATGGCTCGTGAATAGGTTCCGCTTTTGTGTCATTTTGTGTGATTTCACTTATACGACATTAGCATATCAGGGATTTCGCTCATATGTTTCGCTCATAGTGACATTTCAGGGATTTCGCTTATAGGGTTTCGCTTATAAGTTCATTATCTGATTTCGCTTTTATGAACATTAAGTGGTTTCGCTCATAGGTCATTATCTGATTTCGCTTTTATGAACATTAAGTGGTTTCGCTCATAGGTCATAATCTGGTTTCGCTTTTATGAACATTAGGGGTTTCGATCATTGTTACACATAAAATCTGATTTCGCTTTTTTGACCTGTGTTTGAGTAAAAGTCATGGTTTGAACGTTTAGTCCATTTCGTACGTGATCGAGTGTTGGAAACTCAGTTTGTGTTAAAAGTTTTCAATAAAAACAACCTATTAATCAAAAAGTTAAACATTTTTGGAAATTTGTCACTAAAAATGGAACATCAAGATTTTTATAACTTGTTTGCGGGCAGTGGTATGACAGCAGGTCAGAGTTCAACAAGTATTATTCAGAACGTTAATATGGAAAATGAATTGGGAACAATGCAAAAACCACCCAAACTGATGAACTTAGATGAATTCTCAAGTTGGTCTGGAAGATTTAGAAACTGGGTTCAGGCTAACCCTGGATGAAGGTTGAAGCACCATATGTTCCACCGGTAGATGCTCGAAATCAACCGAAATTGATTGGAAGTTTGACGCAAACAGAGCAGAATGATTTCAAAGCAGAGAAAAAGATGATTAGCATTCTTGAGCAAGCAATCAAGGAGGATATTTTGGTGTTGCTGCAACACGATGATAATGCTTATTCTATTTGGGAGGCATTGAAATTAAAATTTAAAGGAAGTGAATCCATGCTCAAGAACAAAAAGGCGTTGTTAAAGAAAGAATTCGACATTTTCACTTACATGAAAGGTGAAACCACAAAAAGTTTGATTGATAGGTATTGCCATTTAGTATTGGAGTTGAAGAGATTGGAAATTACCAAGACAAATGAAGAATTAATCGACAAATTGGCAGATGCATTGCCATATGATGAGTGGGGTACTTATCTGATGATGTTGAAAAACACTCCAGGATTTGGTAATCTGAATCTTAGTGGTTTCATAGAAAAAATTGAAGCTCACGAGCTGGAATTGCTGAAAATCAAGAAAATGAACTCAGCGAGTGTGCAGCAAGATGTGTCTCTGTATTACAAAGGCAACCCTTCATTTTCAACCAATCAAAGCCCAAAAATACAGACAGGGTTCATTGCTGATAACACTTCAAGTGTTTCTTCAAACACTCCTCAATCCGACAATTTTTCACCATTCTCGAACTTTGAATCAAATGTCAAAGCTCAGGTACAGCCTTCACCTCAAAGCTCAACAGGATCAAATCATCAGGCGTATGTTTCTGGGGTTCAGTGCAATATTGCGGTAAACATAAAGAATGGAAACGAGATCACGGAAAAAGCCGCAAAACAGCACATAGCAATGCTTGCTTCCGTTCTTGAGGCTTATGAGGGCTTAGTAGCAGGGAGAATCGGTAATCCTGATATGACGAAGGAGGATTACGACCAAATCGATCCCGAAGAACTTGAACTGATTGACATCAAATGGGGCATGGCTAGTCTGGTGAGGAGGGCTCAACGTTTCATGGAAATTACAGGCCGAAACAGTTTATCAGGCCCCGATCAGAAGTTAGGGTTCGATAAGTCGAAAGTTACTTGTTTTAAATGTAAAGAACGTGGTCATTTCAAACGAGAATGTCCCAACCGTGAAGTAAACAATCATCAAAACCCATTCACCAACGACTACTACAGGCAAGCGATTTATCACCGACCAAATCAACAGCCAACTGTTCAAAGGCCACAAATTGAGAATAAACCGGAAAAAGCGCTGATCGTGAATCAAGACGATGAAAAGGTAGCTGCAGGTTTCAGCTGGGATAAATATATTCCCGGTAGTGATGGACAGGCAATGATGGCTGAAGTTGTTGAAATTTCTGAGATAGTGTCTGAACCGGAAACAGTTACTGAAGATGTTTCTGTAGTTGTTGAAGAGATTTCTGCTGAAAATGCGGACAATTTTGAAGAAATAGCTGCTGAAGTGTATTATTATCAGTCTGAGCAGGAGGTTTTGGGAAGTTTAATGAAATCTGTATTGCCTCCTAACATTTCTGAATCTTTTGCAGGTTACTTTGAAGAACCAAGGACCGGATCATGCCCAAGGTTTGAAGAGAAGAAAGAATCTGTTGAAGAAATGATCGATGTGACAAAGGAAATGACTGAAGACATTTTGAAAGAAATTGCTGACAAGGCTCTCATGGCGAAACTGAAAGAGGTAGACACAGAACTTGTGAAGTCCGAGTCTGTCGGTATCGAGTCAGTTCAAAAGGAGTCGGATCAGGAGTTAGGAATTGAGGAGGTCAAATCTAAGAAAGTGTCTGAGTCAGAGTTCAAAGATGTCGGTAAACAGGAAGTGAAAATTGCTCATGAAGCAGAAATTGTTGAGAAAGTGAATTCAATATCTGAAACACCATGCCAAAAGTGTTTACAACTGTGCATGGAGTGTCTTGAAAAAGACACTAAGTTTCAGGAATTGAAAGAACATGCTGACATGTTAAAATTTGATCTAGGACAAGTCAAAGAAGCATATGATACTCTAGCCAGATCAGTTAAAATGATTAAAGAAGAAAGTGTCGAAAATGATAAAGCCACAAAACTAGCAAAAGCAACACTTTTTGATAAACAAGGGGAAGTTAATTTTCATATTGACACAATCGCATCATTAAAGAAAGAATTGGAATTGACTAAAATTGAAAATGAGCGAATTGATGAGCTATGTTGCATCGTCCTATGTTCTTGAACAAATTGTTCCACAATAGCTCAATGTTGCACCGGTCTTTAACAGTGTTCCACCCCCAATGTGGAATCATTATACTCAAAAGTATCCAGACGGGGTGGAATCTGCATTAAATCTCAAGTTGAAAACAATTGAGGATGAATTGCCAGAGAGCATTGATGTTACATTCTCTGCATCCGACACAGACAACGAGTCACAGGTCATCAAGACTGTTGTCGATCAGGTGTTAGATGAAGAGAGTGATAACTCTGAGGTTGAAGTTATGAAATCTCATTCTGAGAAGTCAGTTACTGATTCTGAAGAGGAGGATAATTTTTTAGATCGTTTTATACCGAAATCAGACAAGAGTACGAATGATGATCCGATTATGGTGGTTTACACTATGATTGGAACGGACAAGCTTTATTCTGATTTCGAGTATCCTCTTCAGAATGTTAAGATTGACAATGTCGAGAAAGTTTTCAAATTGGTTGAAATGGACATTAATGTAGTAAACAACAAAGAATTTTTTTCGAAACCTAAAAAGTCATTTGTTACAACACGTGTCAACAACTCGGGGAAAAAGGAATGGGAAGGTAATGGTAACAAGAAAAATGGTAACAACTTTAAAAACAAAGGAATTGGTTTTGAGAAAAAGATGGCTAAGAAGGTTGTCAAGCCAAAAGATAAAATGAATGATGTTTTTGTTGTTGGACCAAGTGTGGATGATGAGAAGGAATACATTTTTAGTCAAAAAGCAGTTGATGATTTCAATGCGGCTAAGAAACTGAAAGTAGAGTCATTCAAGTCAACTTTTGTCGAGTATGACAAAAGAGTTTGTTATCGCTGCAATGAAATCGGGCACATGGCAAAACAATGCAAGAAAGTTTTCGAAAAACCTGTCATTAAACTTGTTGTTCAAAAACCTCGACCTAAGTCACCAGTTGACAAAAAGGGTAAAAAACAAATGGTTTCACCAATCCGCATCTTGAAAAGAGGTGAATCATTGAAGTCGGAAGATAATCCGAAATCGACATTCGAGATTGGAGAATCTTCAAAGTCACAAAAGACTTCAAAGATTTATCCGAAAACAAAAATTTTTGAAACTCAATCATGGGTGGTTAAACCAAAACAATCAGTTAAGGTGAAGAAAATGGAGAATGAGTTAAAGTTTGATTCAAAAGTCTTTAATCCCAATGTTCTAAATATTTTTGGAAAAATGGTTGACAGAAAAGTCAAAGGGGTAAAAGAATTTTATGAATCAAAAGTGGTTGCTAATGATAATCATGAATTTGAATTTGAGCTTGATAAGTTTCTTGCAGAATTTCCCCCAATCACAAATGAAGTAAAATCAAAAGTAAAAACTGATGTTTCGAATGTCACGTTTAACTTTCCTAAGACTGATGAGAAGTGTGATGTAGTGTTTGGGAGTGTTTCAGCATGTTTCGAATGTCACGTTTAACTTTCCTAAGACTGATGAGAAGTGTGATGTAGTGTTTGGGAGTGTTTCAGCAGTTAAGAAGTCATGGAGTTCATTATTTGAATAAATTCGTTGTGATGTTTGCAGGGGCTGCCCAAGTCGATACTGTCAAAGTGGATTATGGATAGTGGCGCTTCAAGGCATATGACTGGGACGCTTGCTCTGCTCTATGATGTCAAATCCATAAACGGAAGCTATGTTGGATTTGCCGGGAACCAAGGTGGAAGGATCGTTGGTCAAGGAACACTGTCAAATGGCGTAATTTCGTTCGACCAAGTGAACTACATAGTAGAGTTAACAAACAATTTACTCAGTATTTCACAAATCTGTGATAAAGAGTTTAGTGTACACTTTACTAAAACTGAATGTGTTGTGTTGAAACCAGGGTTTAAAATCCCTGATGAGATGGTGCTGTTGCGTGCTCCGCGGGAGAATGATCTTTATTATCTAGATATGAACGTCGCAATGCCAACATCTCATCAGAAACAGTGTTTTGTGTCTAAAACTAAAGCGACATAAAAGGATTCGATTATGTGGCATCGAAAGATGGGCCACATTCATGTTCGCAAAATGAACTTTTTAGTACACAATGATTTGGTTGATGGTGTTAATCTGAAGAATTTTCACTTAAATGATGATTGTGTAGCGTGTAAGAAAGGAAAGCAGACTCGGAAGTCACACCCATTGAAGATGATGAATACAATCAGGTTACCTTTTGAGAGATTGCACATGGATCTCTTCAGGCCTATCAACGTAAAGAGCATCAGCAGAGACTTATATTGCTTGGTGGTGACTGATGACTTTACGAGATTTTCTTGGGTAGTGTGCTTGGAACGAAAAGATCAAACTTTTGAGTCTTTGATGGTGCTTTTCAAGAAAATGGAAACGGTGTAAAAACTGCCAATCCGGAGGATTCGGAGCGACAACGGAACGGAATTCAAGAACAACAAGATGTACGAGTTCTGCAATGAGAAGGGAATTCTTCATGAATTCAGTGCACCGTACACACCACAGCAGAATGGCGTAGCTGAACGAAAGAATCGGACCCTGATTGAGACAGCACGTATAATGTTAGCCGATTCCAAGCTACCAATCTTTTTCTGGAGTGAAGCAGTATCAGCAGCCTGTTACACATTGAATAGAGTTCTCACTGTCAAGAAGTATAAAAAGACTTGCTTTGAGATGTTGCACCGTTATAAGCCGAATCTTGAGTTTTTGGAGCCATTCGGGTCTCCTTGTACTTTTATTGATGAAAATGGTAAATTTGGCGCTAAATCTAATGAGGGTTTCTTTGTAGGTTACGCTAGCCCACTCAAGAGGGTGTTCGTACCATGCCTGGGTAAGGTGATTCAAGTCCAACACGTGGATTATCAGAAGCACACTCCATCACAACAACTTCCCGGACAAAGATTCCTGTTCGACTATGATAAGCTCTGGGAGTCGTTTCATTTGCCGGTCGAGCCGAGTGAGGATGAACTAGCTCTTATGTACTTGTATCAGCAAAATGTGTCACAGGAGCAAGTATCTAGACCGCTAGAAGTTTCTCAACCCACTGTGGGTACTCACGATGATGAAGCAGGACCAAGTGGAACAGCTCATGAACCACCAGAGGAACCAGCTCCATCGTTTGACGAATCTGACGACTCAGAAGCGGAACCCGCTCCGACTTTTGACGAGGATCCAACGGAAGCTGAGGATCAAACCGTTGATCTTGACATATCGTGCTTGGAATTGGAAGTAAATGTGTCTGACAATGCTATGCCACGGACGTTGTCTTATCATCCCTCAGAACAGATTATTGGCGACCTGCAAAGTGGTGTTAAAACTCGACATCAAATAGATCGAGCTCTTACATGTTTCTATTCATCTATTGCTGATATGCAGAAAGAAGTCTCATTAAAATGTTTTATTTCACAGATAGAGCCCAGAACCTACAAAGAGGCATTGACTGAGGATAGCTGGGTGAATGCAATGCAGGAGGAGCTGCAACAGTTCGAAAAATTGGGCGTCTGGAGACTTGTCGATCTGCCTAAGAATCAAAAGATAATCAAAACGAAATGGGTTTTTAAATGTAAGCGTGATGACAGAGGTGTTGTAGTGAGAAATAAAGAGCGACTTGTGGTTCAAGGTTTCAGTCAACAGGAAGGAATAGATTATGATGAAGTTTATGCGCCGGTTGCAAGACTTGAGGCAATTCGGATTTTTCTAGCCTTCGCGTCATGGAAAGATTTTAAAGTATATCAACTTGACGTCAAATCTTCCTTTCTTTACAGAACTATTAGAGAAGAAGTGTATGTGGGGCAACCGCCGGGGTTCACAGATCCACTGCACAAAAACAAGGTGTATCTACTGGACAAAGCGTTGTACGGACTTCACCAGGCCCCGAGAGCCTGGTACGAGACGCTTTCGACATACTTGCTGGACAACGGGTTCACAAGAGGGACAGTAGACAGCACTTTGTTCACCAAGGAAGAGGCAGGCCACTTGTTGATTGTGCAGATATATGTTGACGATATCATTTTTGGATCCACCAACGACGACCTGTGCAAAGAATTTGAAAAGGTGATGAAGAAAAAGTTCGAGATGAGCTCAATGGGGGAGATGAAGTTCTTCCTCGGGCTGCAGGTGGAACAAATGCCCGACGGAATCTTCATTCACCAAACGAAGTATGTGAAGGACGTGCTCGACAAGTTTGACATGACAGATTGCAGTCCTGCATCTACCCCCCTGCACAGAATCACGGAATTTGTCCAGAAGAGAATGGTGTGAAGATGGACGAGACATTGTACCGATCTATCATTGGCTCTCTGATGTATCTCACGGCTTCCCGTCCAGACATCATGTACCCGACGTGCCTCTGTGCCAGATATCAGTCAAATCCAAAGCAGTCACACCTGACCATAGTGAAACGTATCTTACGGTATTTGAAAGGCTGCCCAAGCATCGGCTTGTGGTATCCTCGATCGGGTGACTTTACTTTATCTGGTTTTGCTGATTCTGACTTTGGAAGCTGCAAGCAAAATGCAAAGTCCACCACTGCTGGGTGTCAGTTCTTCGGAACTCGACTCGTTACCTGGCAGTGTAAGAAACAAACCGCAGTAGCGCTCTCTACATGCGAGGCTGAATACGTTTCAGCTTCCAGCTGTTGCTCGCAGATCCTTTGGATCCAACAGCAGATGCGAGACTTCGGTTTGCAGTTCTTAGATACTCCGATCTATGTGGACAATGAAGCAGCTATTAACATCACTAAAAATCCGGTTCACCATTCAAAAACGAAACATATTGAGATCCGTCACCACTTTATCCGTGATTGTCACGAGAAAAAGTTAATTCGGATTGAACACTTGCACACCGATGATCAGAAAGCGGATTTTTATACTAAACCATTTGACAAAAAGAGATTTTATTATCTTTTGAAATTGAACGGGATGAAAAATCTGCAATCTGGGAGGGTTATTGAATGTGAAGCCGAGTTGGGCGGCGATTTGACGTGAACCATGTCGTGTTGTCAAATTTTGTTTGTACATTTTATTTTTCTGCTTTTCGATAAAAACAAAAACACAAAAATATGTTTTAGTTTTAGGGGGAGAAGTTTGCAGAAAATTACAAAAACATGATAAAAACTACAAAATCCAAAAACATTTGAAAAAGAAAAAAATGAGTTTGTGTAAAAACGGGAAATGATAGTACATCAGCTAGACAGTGCAGTACGCTAAAGAAATGTAATGTATAAATGTGTTAAGTAGTTTTGTACTTGATATACCGATAGGTTTTTACACATTTAGTAGATATGTTTGGGATATAAACATAAATTTACTTGCTTTTATGTGGGGAACATCTCTCGGATATATGGGTAACCCCCTAAATCTCGTTTGAAAGATTCCTTTTTCTGATATACTAGGTTTGTTTACTCAGTGATATCTGGGGTATTATTCTAGGACTTCTGCTGAACGGTAGTTCTGACCTAGTCCTTGAATAATACTTTCCGCAAATGCTTGAAACATAGCATCACCCTCAGCATACATGATAAGACAATAAAATTGCTTAGCAATGCTGTTGTAAAAAAGATCCTCTAAAGGGGACACACCCAAAAGTCGAGTCATGATCTCTCTGCTGAACGGTAGTTCTGACCTGAGCTCTCATGATTCTTCATAATTTATTAACCCCTTACAGATATCATTTGTGTTTAAAACTCACCTGTAAGACTGAATATTGTGATCTGGATACGGGAGTATATTCTGAGGTGGGACACATATGAAAGTTAAGTCTTAAAACATTAAATCCGTATCCTGAACAGATTGAACTTTGTGTGAAAATTTAAAATGGACCAGTATATCGACAATCAATGCAAACTGTTTAATGCTTAAAATGTCACCTAAAGCTTAACGGTACTTGTATCTCGTCGGCAGCTGATATGATCACTTAACACGCTCACAAAAAGATTGTGTGTACAGTTTTGAGCTTATTCAGTTAAAAAAAAAAATCCAAAAAGATTTTAGTTTCTCATTTTATTTTCGACAACTGACATTGGGAATCGGTTGATCAAAGCTTAGTGCAGATCATGTCTATGTTTGATGAGGGCTGGGTAAGCTGGTGATGCAGAACGATGATTGGTAAAGTGCTGGACAGTTGAAAAGTGTATGAAAGTTTCAAAATGTTCAAAAGTTCATTCATTTGAACTATTTTCAGAATGAAATAAATGTGTACTTCATAATTCGGTCATCCAAGGTCATTAACTTGGACTTGGTGGACCAAGCAGTTGTCCAAGGTTATTGACTTGGACTTGGTTAACTGGGTGTGATGGTGTTTAATCTGAAAAGTGTCAAAATGTAAATTTTTGAAAAACAGTATCCTGATCTTGCTCATATGTCACTGAACAATAATTTTGAAAATTAAAAGGTTTAAAATTTGATTGTAAAGTTTTAAGTTTAGGTGTTTGGATTCTTTATATAGTCAAATCTTTATAGGATTGTGAAAGAACCAGATCATCAATTCTGGACATTTAAAATGTTTATTCTTATAAATGTTTGAGGTTTGCAGGTAAAAGTTCCAGATTAAGATCCCGATAGCAAAGTCTTAGGGGGAGTCTGAAGTCGAGTTTGATGCAAAAGGAAGCTTGTTGCTGGTAATCCAGATGTCGATTCCAAAAGCACAGAAGATTGATGAAAGGAGAAGCCTGCGAAAGAGAAAGAAAAGCTTAGGAAGTTGCTGAAAAAGCCTAAGTCTAGAGAAGGAAAGTTCAAGTAACTCTGAAGACCCAAAGATAAGACTGAAGACTCCGGCTGTATCCAAGGGGGAGTTTGTTGGTGCACGAATGTCTAAAGCCTGCGTCTTAGTTATTGATGTAAAGGGTCTAGATGTGTTAAATATGTATTGTATAGGGGTTAATATGTAAAATTTAGGTTTGTAGTTTTGTGATTTCGCTTTTATGTACATGTGTCATATGAGCGAAATCTTAACTTGATGATTTCGCTCTTATGGACATGGTCACATAAGCGAAACCTCACCCCTATAAATACTCAGGTTGTTTTCTCATTTAGAACTTCATGTCCAGTGTGTAGCCGAACTGCTGCCCGTATATTTCTTGAAGAATTAATGAGAAAATCAGTTTAAAGTGATCTGCTTCTGTTTCTACTCATTTCTTGCTTTGATTCATGCCGATTTTGTATTTCCGCTGCATTTTCGGTAGTTGCTAGCTCGAATTGACTCACTCGACTGTCAAATACGGTCCTACAGTTTATCCTCCATCCGGAGCTGATATAACTTGAAGTTATATTGTATTTGTAAGATTAAATATATATTATTTTATATTTAATCTAGTAGCCATTATAATCATTTACATTATATGGATCAAAATATATAACAATCCTATTAAATAATTAGTTGGTAATTGTTGATGGGCCAAATTACCCTTATTAACTAATTAGGGTTTCCTCTTGCGTGCATATATAAGGAGATAATTAGAGGGTTAAAGAGTTAGTCTCTAAACACAATAACATCACTCATGAAATCGCCCCTCTCTCCTAACCGAACTCCCTTATTCGGTTTCCCTTACCACCATCATTAGATTGCACCCTAAGGAGGAACCAGACCAAGCTGACAATCATGTCAAACACTGTTGCTGCGTTTCCATCTGGATTCTCTGCTGGCCTGTGCTGATGCAATCAAAGGTATGTTTTCATGTTTTCCATTATGTCTAAACAGAACTGATCAACATGTGGTATCAGAGCATATGTTGATTAGTCAGTTCTATTTTCGTATCCATTATTCTGGGATTGAAATCTGGAAAACAGAAGTTTTGAAAACTCAATAAAACTCACGGTTGTTTTCGGGTCATATGTGCCGAGATCAATGTTTTTCGGGAAAAGAATGTTTTTTAAATGACTCGGAATCATAATGGTAAATCTTAATTGTACCGAAATCTGTTTAAAGCCTTCAAATTCAGGTTTCGGGTTCCAGAATCATGTTTTTATTTTTAGGGTTCATCATGTGTTCTTAGGAAAATTCGAAATTCCTTTATGTTTTGGAATATAATTTGGATTTTTGAGTGTTATTTCCCTGTTTGATCCAATTTAATCTGTTAAGTTTATTCGAAAATTGTTAAAAGATATAAAGTTATAATTTTCGAAATATTATGATAAAATTAGATCATCACTAAAACAGGAAACCATATCTCAAAATCCCTAACAATTCGAATTTTCGGTTATGTTTTCACATTAATAGCTGTAACAGAAGTTTCGAGATAAGTTTTAACCACCCGAGACAAAGGTCTCGACTCGAGACCACAAGAACTCGACTCGAAATCATAAGTGTTCTCAAATGTTTATAACTCGAGACAACGATTTCGACTCGAGATCATAAGGTCTCGACTCGAGACCACTGAGGTTTCGACTAAGGGCTTAAATCTGTACAACTCGAGACAAAGGTCTCGACTCGAGACCATAAGGTCATAACTCGAGACCATAAGGTTGCGACTCGAGACCATAAAGGTCATAACTCGAGACCTCATAAGGAGTCGAGATCTCATAATTCACAGCAGTCGAGACCATGATTACGACTCGAGACACTGAGGTTGCGACTCGAGACCATTAATGAGTCGAGACCTCATAATGTTATAAGCTGAGTCGAGACTTGACTCGAGATCTCACTCGAGACCTCATAACTGACTCGAGATCTCATAACTCAGTCGAGACCTGACTCGAGGCCTGACTCGAAACCTCATTATTTTAGGCTGTTTAATGTGAACTAAGATTTAGCTCAGGCCTCCGCCCCGAACCCCGTGCAGGGGGCACACTGTCCCCCTGTACCCCCAGCGAACTCACCGCGGAGTTCGATCCGCGCTAACAGGTGGTTTGCTACTAAATAATTGGTTTTGTAATTACTTAGTTAATTCATAAGGATCAAATAATGTTTCACAAAACCAAAATGGCTTAACTTGAATGAGCTTCTGATGTATCACTTCTGGCCAAAGCTGATTTGATGCATCTACTTATCGTTCAAGTATTACGAAAGCTATGTTAAGTGTGCATCATAAACATGAATGTCTTAATATCTGGCCAAAGCTGATTTGATTCCTTCATAGATGGCATACTTAACGAGTGCATAACTAAAGTGATTGTTTCAATTCTGGCCAAAGCTGATTTGTCACAAATACTTTGCACACATGCTTAAATGATTACACTTCTGGCCAAAGCTGATTTGTCTTCGTTTAAGTAGAACTCTAAATAAGTCTATTATTTTGATGTTAGTAATAGACATATCACAACCTCTTCACATAATGATCCTTAGATTAATGATCCTTTATTTTATGATCATTTCGTCTGCCTTATTTCTTAGTACCCATAATTTTACTCACTATAATTTTCTTCTATAAGTCTATATCTCATCCACTCTAATTCCTAAATCTAACATGTTTTGCTTAAAGTTTCTACAAGAATTAGCTCTTAAATTAAATCCTTGATTATCTCTTAAGACCCGATAATCCTATTGCTCTCTTCTGATAAAGCACTACAGAAGAAAAGTAGAGCATGATGATTAGGATAAGTCGAACATGATGTCTCTTATGATAATCAAGAATAAGTACTGTCACTAAAAGGTTATTCCAGATTAAGTCTTTCCTAAGACTAATCTATAATTGTGGAATAATCACTAGAACTCCTAAGATTAAAATTATAAACTATAAAGCTAAGTGGTATATATGAATACATAATAATGTACAATACCATGACCCATAAAGTTAATGGCTTACGCATGGAAATAAGTACATTTTTTCCAGTACATTACATACTAAGATTTTCACTTGTACAATTTGATGCCTTATAAATCAACTATAACACTCAAAAGTACCAAAATACAATGAGTGTGTTGATAAGCAACATATGTACATAGAAATAAATGTTTGAAACTGGAAAATAAGATGTTATTCACCTTACAACCACTAATAGTTTAAAAGAGGATTGTTCTAAGGTCCATAGACAAATTACAAGTGCTCATTCCAACTTTAAGGTTCTTCAATGGAAAATCTCACTACATAATTATGTCATTAGACTAGACATAAGCAACGAGACTATCCATTATTCTAAAGAACAGTTGGATAAATTAATTAGATAGTCACTTATTAATGATATTTAAGTCTGATAATTTTAATATTCCAATTAACACATGATTAGTTGACTCTAGTTCCATACGTTTTCTTACCATAACTCGACAAATAACTAACACGAGAGTTAGTGACAAAATTAAATGTTAAGACTATAGGAACCATAATAAGCAATCTTCTAACAACGCTTTGTGACACCTTATATATTCTGAAGATTAATCAGAATATAGTATCATAATTAAGCAATGTTATGAAGATTGTGAGGTTTGCATAGTCAACATAAAGTCATACTTACCTTAAACTCTCATTTTATTTGTTCTAAACATCTGGATTGAAACATTACTAAGATAAAACTAGATGATACCTTACACTTTCACAACTTTTGTCATCATGCAAATGAGAATTTGACAAAAAGAAAAATGAGACTTATAAATTTCATCCATTATAACCGAAATTCATGAGTAATCATGACATGGTTAATGAGGATGATTTTTTTTATCTAATCTCATTCTAAGTGATTTTAAATCATGACGTTATAGCCCTAAATGTTACTTGGCTTAAGGAATAAGTATGGGTCCATCATAAGTCATTCATTGACATTCGTGGAACTTATTCCAAATGGAATATTCAGACATAATTTATTTATCATTTGAAAGACTATCAACTTGTATCTAAATTTTGTCGCATATGGCCCACGGTCTTAGAAGAAATCTATTCATATACTTAATAAGATTTCTAGTAAATATGTCCCTGAGTTTTCTTATGACATCTGGACACTAAAGAAATCAAATAAAGTCTAACGTATATATGATAGGTTCCCACGTCACGTACCTCATTGAAACTTTTCTTGTAGCATTATAGAGATATTAAAGATCAGTGGGAGCATTCAGTGTCTTAATAATAACTTGCAATAGTTGCAAGAGGTGGGGAGTGAAAACTTTATATTACTTCAATTTACACCTCTTGTACAAGACACTGCTCCATCTCGACACTGTTCTATCAAAACTTGTCTCCTTAAAATCTAATGCTACTCTTACAAAAGTTTCATTGTTGCTTAATTGTGGGCACACTTAGATTTCTTACATAAACTAATATAATCCTCAACAAGAGAAATCACGACTAACGTCATTAACTTGTTTCTCTATTAGAATTTGTTGGTCGTTACATATTGACCCTAAGCATGCTGAGTTCCTAAAGTTTTCTAAGGTCAGTGGGAGCAGTCAAAGTCCTTATCATGAATTGCAAGGAATAAAAGAGGCGGGGGGAAGAGTGTCATTAAATTTCACTCTGAATTTAACTCCGATTATACCTCTTGTACACCATACTGCACCAACTCTTACACACTTAGAACCCTGAAAATGATAGCAACCTAACCAAGAGCTCATCCATAAAACTGAAACTTCTAATGAACCCAATAATCAACTCAGGAGGTCATCTAGGTTTAAAAGCCTACTAGCTCTGATGATTACATAACCTCCCTAACTGAAGTTGAAATGGATTTTGGAAATGTTTACTGATCCTATCTCTTCAAATTAAGCCATTAGTGTCAATCAATCTTTTGAATGGAATAAAACTGTTTTCTAGTAAAACTGATTTTATGTGTTCGTATAACGTTTGGGATTTGATTGAATTACCTAAGAGTGTTCATAACTAAACCAAATCCTAATATAAGCGTTAAGACACAAAGGAGCATGATTGATTGTCAAAGGTTGTACTTAGGAAGAGGTAAAATATTAAAGAATCTTTATTACATATCTAACAAAAGATTTCTTTGAGGATCGTCACTGTTCAAGTAGCTTATAATAGTTTAAAGCTACATTAGATGAACATTAAAAACAATTTTCCTTAACAAATGGCTGACATATTTACATGTTCATAAAACAACCTGAAAGTTCCAAACTGAAGGTTAAAGAACACTTTATTTATAAGCCAATAAAATCCATGTATGGGTTAATGCAAACATCATAATGTGATGAAATCTTAACGTAATTATTTTCATCACCAATCAAGTGGATTAATGTACCTACCTCAAAATGAGTGGGAGCAACTAAATTAAACTTGTCTATATAGATGATATTCTTTTGACAAGTATATGTTACATAAGTCAAAGCATTGTTAACATAAACTTTGATATAATAGATCTCAGAGATATCTCTTATGTAATAGATATCATAACATACCGAGATAGACCCAATGGGATATTAGTTTCGTTCCATAAGTTTAACCTTAAATGGGTCCTTACATATGTAACAAACAATACTGCTCTCCTTTAGAGGATAATAGGATAAATGAGATTATTTATTTACGCTTCATTAATTGAAAGCCTTATGTAAGTTCAAGTCTATACTCGTTTAGATATTACTCACATTGCAACACACTAGATATGTCTAGATTAATGTGAAGCATCTGATGGAGTATTACAATATCTTTAAAAGAAACGAGAGACTACAATTTAAAGAAGAAGTGAGAACTAAAAACCGGTTTATTACTTTAACTTTGAGATATTCAAAGATGACAAAATGTAATTTCGGGTATATCTTTATGTCAACAGACAAAACCTATCTCATGGAGGAGTCATAATAAACTGATAATAACAACCTAAGTTATAACGACATAATATCGTCACTAAATGTTGTTGGAAATATATCAGTGGACTCATAAGTTTATTAACTCCATATAATTAATGTTTTGAAGACTTAGTGTGATAAAGTCAGCTACCAAGACTCCTTGAACAGTAACAGTTCGAGAGGTGCTGCATTAAGTTTCGATACACAATTAATTATTCGTTTATGAACGAATTGAGGAAACTAAGTTTTGTATCGAATACATTCATGATATGCTTAAGGATCCTATGAATGAAGGAGTATTATCCATAAGTCTTATTAAGAGAGCTCATAGACGGGTATAAATTAATGGTCGTGCGCAATTGCATATCGTACTATGAATGACTAAGTATTAGTTAATTTTCCTCATCAGTTTGATTTTGTATGTCTCTAAGAATATGTCAAGTCGACATAATGGCATATAGACAAATAAAGTTACAAATCAAACAAAGGGCTTATGCATATTTTGATCATGACGATTAGGTTTTAAATTAAGGCTATAGTATGACTAATGGGGGTCCTGAGTCGCATAATGATTCAACGGCTGTATTTCTCTGCTATAGTACTTGTTTAAGGCTAAAATGAGTGTTAACTCCTGATCAGGCTTATCTAATACTCATAGTAAATGATTACTCGGCTAAGTGGGAGAATGTAAGATTAAATATATATTATTTTATATTTAATCTAGTAGCCATTATAATCATTTACATTATATGGATCAAAATCTATAACAATCCTATTAAATAATTAGTTGGTAATTGTTGATGGGCCAAATTACCCTTATTAACTAATTAGGGTTTCCTCTTGGGTGCATATATAAGGAGATAATTAGAGGGTTAAAGAGTTAGTCTCTAAACACAATAACATCACTCATGAAATCGCCCCTCTCTCCTAACCGAACTCCCTTATTCGGTTTCCCTTACCACCATCATTAGATTGCACCCTAAGGAGGAACTAGACCAAGCTGACAATCATGTCAAACACTGTTGCTGCGTCTCCATCTGGATTCTCAGCTGGCCTGTGCTGATGCAATCAAAGGTATGTTTTCATGTTTTCCATTATGTCTAAACAGAACTGATCAACATTATTTATATACTCGTTATATTAAACTATATTATTTAAAACAAACATATTCAAAAACTTAAAAAATGTGAAAAAGGGGGTCTTCTTTAAAGAACCGGCCCTTAGGGAGATTCGAACCTGCGCAACTCGTGTATAACCCAAACGTCTTAACTAGTTTATCCTCCGTCTCGGAGCTGATATAACTTGAACTTATATTGTATTTATATACTCGTTTCCTTATATTAAACTATATTATTTAAAACATCTAAATTCAAAAACTTTAAACGACTTAAAAAGAACTTTGGAGACCGTGAAACGTCTCAAACGTCTCTAGGTTTTAATGAAACGTCTTAAATTTTTTTTAAAAACGTGATAATTTCAAACGTCTCAAGCCGTGTTGAGGCGTCTCAAGCCAGCTTCAAACGTCTCAAGCCATGCAAAACTATCAGCTTATCGGCTCAACTTCTAAAACGTCTCAAGCAGCCGTCTGAAACGTCTCAGCCAAGACGTTAAGATGTCTGAGCTGTGTCAGACACGTGGCAGCTTTTGGTTGGTCAGCCGCCAAGACGTTTGAACATGTTTGCGACGTCTCCCCAAGACGTTTGACTTGGCTAGTTTGGAAAAGTTGACCATAACTTGGCCATTTTGGCTATTTTCCCTTTTTAGTTTTTCTTTAACGAAAGATTACACGAAAAAAATAAAATTTTATCATTCCTTGCTCTTCGTATGCACCAACAAGTTGTAATTATAATTCCTTGTAGCATATTTCTTGCCCAAATCGTTTAAAGGAGTAGCCTTATGGATCGAGTGAAGATATCTAACTATGAAAGCATAGATTTGTGGACTACGTTACCAAGTGCTGTTGATATGTTGCCAAATGAGGGTAGCAGTGTAGCATAGGGGTGTTCATGAGTCGATCCGTTCCGAGAGAGGGTCTGCTCGTGCTCGGATTTAATTATAACCGATCCGATAGGATCGAATTCGAAAAAACCGAGCACAAAAGTGATGCTCATGCTCAGATTGAATTTGAATCGAGCGGATCGTTTTCGCTCAGTTTTTCTCAGCACCAAAATTAAAACATGTGTAACAGCACAAAAAAAAAACTGAAATCAAGACTATTACAAAGCTGCATTCAACAAAAACAAATCCTAACTTAATTAAAACATGTCCAACACCTTACTAACAAAAGAAATACATAACTAAAATCATGATCCTAAAAATGTTCTTAACAATATCAAGAAGCACAAAAATGGATCCTAAAAATCGAACATGAGCAACAGTGAGGTATGTTGCAGGAGGAAGGAGATTGTACCTCTGCTGATTTGTCGCAACCCCCGCCCCCTATCTGTCACGGGAACGGGCGGCCGCGAACTCAGTATTGGTGGTATCGCTGATTATCATTATTGGCAGCGGAAATTTCATCAGAACCGTAGTTAGGAAATAATTTATCAGAGTAAATACCACACTTTTATAATATTAAACATATTGGGATAAAATCCATAATTTTTATTACAAGCATTTTCATAGGGAAAATCCCTAATTTATTGAATAAAACATCTTCTTTTATTTAGGTAACTTTTATAGCCACTTTTTCTAAGCCTTCAGTGCTGTCCAGCTGGCTTCTATGTTGGCTTTCACATTTTGTTACCTGAAACGCGTTTGAAAACATTTTGTCAGTGGGAAATACTGGTGAGTGAATCCCAGTTTAATCAAGAAGAGTTTTATCAATTAACACAGTATTGAGAGCGATTACAATGTTTACATCTACACAATTACTCATTCAGTACTTGCCACTCGACCGTATCTGTGGCTATGGTCATATCACACATTGGCTAACCCATTGTCCAATTGTGAAGATTATCAAGTAGTGTATACAAAACCACATAATACCGGCAGTAATTGAAGAATTAGAAAGCCTCAATCACTGCTTAATCATATTGTAAAATATTTAAGGTTTTGTAAAAACAGTTTACAAAAAGGAGATTACTCACATTGCTGTCTTAGGTTTCCTTTAAGGGTTTCATGGTGATTATCTATAATTTACACAAATGCACACGCGTTAGTATAATAACCCTTTATATTTACATTAGTAATACCCTCCCCGAGACGGCATTCCAACGACTACGTTGGGCAGAACCACGACAGCCGTTACGGAACCCTGGATCAATCGGGCAGCGTATCTAATACGTAACCGGGGTTATGATACTTACAACGGAGCAGAACTTCGTTATTTAAGGGGGTATTATACCCGAATATTATGCCTACTATGTGAAATTGCGAGAGACAGAAAAGATTGTGAGCGAATTTGTTTGAAGGCCCGAGCTCCAAATTTATAGGAGCTGATTTTGGTTTTGTCGCGCCCCGCATAAGATGTAGCCAGGGGCTACGCGGCCCGCGAGGGCAGCTTGGGTAGGCCATAGCTTGTCCAATTCAGCCCTAGCTTCGACACGCTGCACGACACGTGGCAGCACCGGGTGACACCCCGACTTGGAGCTGTCGCGGCCCGCGTAGGTCAAGGGGGTGGCTTACGCGCCCCGCGAGAGACCATAAAAACTTGTTTTTATTTAATTTTTATAAAAATAAAGGTATTCGGGGCCCTGTAGTTTGAAATCACTCACTTTTAGCTTCGTATGATCCATGATTTATTCGTTTGAAGGTTTGAGCATCTTGTAGGGTTAAAATACAATATATTTATTCACAGTTGACACTTAGAATACGTATATTCACATACTTTCCACGTTTGTCAACTTTAGTCCTTCCATAATATTTCTTTCACACGTTTAAACTTTATGACACGTGTCAACCTATTATAGGACGTGAATTTCCGAGGTGTTACATCCTCACCCCCTTAAAATAAATCTCGACCCGAGATTTACTGAAACAAGTAAGGGTACTTTTCTTTCATCGTGGATTCAACCTCCCACGTATAATCGGGACCTCTACGGGCATCCCATTTGACCTTAACAAAAGGTATATGCTTCCTTCGAAGCTTCCTTACCTGTCGATCTTCAATCGACAAAGGTTTTTCAACAAATTTTAAGCTCGCGTCTATATGCACATCTGTATGTGGCATGACATGTGATTCGTCAGCGGAACACTTCTTTAGATTGCAGATGTGGAACACATTGTGGATTCCACTGAGCTCTTCTGGTAAGTTCAACTTATAGGCAACTGACCCGACACGTTCGATAACCTCAAAAGGTCCTATATACCTCGGGCTTAGTTTGCCTTTCTTACCAAACCGCATCACCCCTTTCCAGGGTGACACTTTAAGTAGGTCTTTTTCACCTACTTCGAAGTGAAAATCCTTGCGATTTGGATCAGCGTAACTCTTCTGCCTATTCCGGGCAGCTTGGAGATTGTTACGAATCTGGACAATCTTGTCCGTTGTTTCGAACACGATCTCTGGTCCTGATAACTGGACTTCTCCAACTTCCGCCCAGCAAACTGGCGATCTACACTTTCTACCGTATAATGCCTCAAAAGGCGCAACCTTAATGCTGGTATGGTAGCTATTGTTGTAGGAGAATTCGATCAATGGTAGGTTCTTATCCCAGCTACCTCCCAAATCGATCGCACATGCGCGTAACATGTCTTCCAACGTTTGAATAGTACGCTCACTCTGACCGTCAGTCTGAGGATGGTAAGCCGTACTAAAGTTCAAACGTGTGCCCAAAGATTGTTGGAAACTCTTCCAAAAGTGTGACGTGTACCTAGTATCCCGGTCAGAGATAATAGCTACAGGTATGCCGTGTAGGGCTACAATCTTATCAACGTATAACTGGGCTAACATATCGGAGCTATAAGTCTCCTTGATGGGTAAGAAATGAGCTGACTTAGTCAGTCGGTCAACTATAACCCATATCGTATCGTTTCCTTTCCTCGTCTTGGGTAACTTGGTAATAAAATCCATAGTTACCATTTCCCACTTCCACGTAGGAAGTTCAGGCTGTTGTAGCAAACCTGACGGTTTCTGATGCTCGGCTTTGACTTGCGCACATGTCAAGCATTTTGCTACATGGGCGGCTACAGACTTTTTCTAGCCTATCCACCAATAATTTGCCTTTAGATCCTGGTACATCTTATCAGCTCCAGGATGAACGGAGTATTTGGAACTATGGGCTTCTTGGAGGATGACATCATGAAGTCCTCCAAAAATCGGAACCCATATTCGTCCATTTAATCACAGAATTCCGTCTTTGCTAAGAGTTAACTGCTCCTCAGTTACTCCTAACTTTTCATTAGGATAGTTAGCTTCCAACACAGCTTCCTTCTGTGCAGCTAACACCCTTTCTATCAAACTGTTCTTTATTTCCATGCGCTTGGCATTGATTCGAATGGGTTTAACCCTTTCCTTTCTGCTCAAGGCGTCAGCGACTACATTCGCTTTGCCGGGATAATACTTGATTTCACAATCATAGTCATTCAAGGTTTCCATCCAACGGCGTTGACTCATGTTTAATTCCTTCTGATTAAACAGATGTTGGAGGCTCTTGTGATCAGAATAGATCACACATTTGATACCATAAAGATAGTGCCTCCAAAGTTTTAGTGCGAATACAACGGCACCCAACTCCAAGTCATGGGTGGTGTAATTCTTTTCATGCACTTTCAGTTGTCTTGATGCGTAGGCAATCACCTTGCCTTTCTGCATAAGCACACACCCCATGCCAGTGTGCGAAGCATCACAATAAACCACAAAGTCTTCAATTCCATCTGGCAGTGTCAGCACCGGGGCGTTGCTCAACTTTTGCTTCAGAATGTCAAAGGACTCTTGCTGCTTAGGGCCCCAAATAAACTTAACCTTTTTCTTAGTTAAGGAGGTTAGGGGTGCAGCAATCCTTGAAAAGTTTTCAATGAAACGCCTGTAATATCCTGCCAATCCCAGGAAACTACGTATCTCCGTAGGCGTCTTTGGCTCTTGCCAATTCATAACAGCTTCAACTTTAGCGGGATCCACCTGGATACCACGCTCACTAACCACGTGTCCAAGAAATTGGACTTCTCGTAGCCAAAATTCACACTTAGAGAATTTGGCGTAGAGCTTCTCCTGACGTAGGAGTTTGAGAATACAACGAAGGTGTTTCTCGTGGTCAGCTTGATTCTTAGAGTAAATAAGGATGTCATCGATGAAGACGATAACAAATTTATCTAAGTAAGGCTTGCAGACGCGATTCATGAGATCCATGAATGCGGCTGGTGCATTAGTGAGCCCAAAAGGCATCACTAGGAACTCGTAGTGACCATAACGAGTCCTAAATGCAGTCTTGTGAACGTCTTCATCCTTAACCTTCAACTGATGGTAGCCTGACCTCAGATCAATCTTTGAGAAGTAACTTGCCCCTTGAAGCTGATCGAACAAATCGTCGATCCTGGGCAATGGATATCTATTCTTGATCGTGACTTTATTAAGCTCGCGATAGTCGATGCACAGACGCATCGACCCATCCTTCTTCTTGACAAACAAGATTGGCGCTCCCCAAGGAGATGAACTAGGTCGAATGAAACCCTTAGCCAGCAATTCATCTAGCTGCGTCCGCAACTCCTTCATTTCTGTGGGTGCCAATCTGTATGGTGCCCTAGCAACTGGTGCCGCTCCGGGGATGATATCTATCCTGAATTCAACTTGTCTATCTGGTGGCAACCCAGGTAGATCTTCAGGAAACACTTCTGGGTATTCAGAAATGACAGGGATGTCTTCTAACTTCGGTTTGGGCTCATCAATAATCACCTGTGCCATGTAGATGACACACCCCTTCTTCAAACACTTGGAAGCCTTGAGCATACTCACGTGCTCAGGTAGTCCATACTGGGTATCTCCCCGAATGGTAAGTGACTCACCAGACGGAGTCTTTATCACTACTTGCTTCATGTTACAGACGATTTGGGCCTGGTTATGAGATAACCAGTCCATACCCAGAACTATGTCAAAACCGGCTAACTTAAATGGGAGTAGAGACAGAGGAAAAGAATGGTTCTTAATGGATATAACACATCCATCTAACACAGTAGAGACGGTTTCTATGGTACCATCTGCTAACTCTACCTCATAGTTTGCGTTTAAGGTTTTGACAGGTAAATTCAACAATTTACAAAACTTATGATCTACGAAAGACTTATCTGCGCCTGAATCAAAAAGTTCTCTTGCAAAGACATCATTTACAAGGAAAGTACCTGTTATGACATTATCGTCCTGCACAGCTTCTTTCGCGTCCATTCTGAAGACTCTGGCATTAGTCTTCTTAGCCTCCTCAGGCTTCTTGTTGTATTTTGGGCAGTTGGTCTTGATGTGCCCCTTCTCATTGCAACGGTAGCACGTTGCGTCTTTTATCTTTTTGCAATCCAGGGTTTTATGGTCCGTGGACTTGCAAATTCCACAAGCAAATGATTTTAACTGAGTCTGAGAGCTTGACTCCAGTCTGCACTTTCCATAGTGCTGCTTCTTGCAAATTTTACACCTAGGCTTCTCATCAGACTTATGCCCATCCTTCCTCGACTCAGATCCCTTTTTGTTATCACCGTTCCCACGGTGTTTCTTATTCGACCTTCGCGAACCATCATCTTCACTCTTCCTCTTCTCGGCCGCCTTATTCCTCTGCGATCTCTGCCGGACCGCATCCAGAGTGAGGGATAAGGAAAGGTCAGTTACAGACCTGAAGGTAACTGGCCGAGAAGCTTTTACACTGGACTTGATCTCGGGTTCTAAACCACCAATAAAGCGAGCGATTCTTTTTGGCTCCGGGGTTACCAGGTAGGGAACCAACCGGGACAGCGTATTGAAGCTTGTCAGATAAGCTTGACAGTCGAGGTTCCTCATCACCAAGGATAGAAAGTCAGATTCTATCTTCTCCACCTCATGCTGAGGGCAGAAGTTTTCCTTGATCAGGGCAATGAATTGATCCCACGACATGCTATACAACGGGATCTTTCCGGAGGCCTCCATTAGAGATCTCCACCACGCCAATGCTTCACCCTTGAAGGACTGTGACACAAACTTAACTATATCCCTTTCAGCGCACCCGCTGATATCCACCACCGTGTCCATTTCGTCCAGCCAAGTCATACAGTCGACGGCCCCCTTTTCCCCAGTAAAATCCCTGGGTTTACAAGACACGAAGTACTTATAAGTGCAACCCTTGTTACGGGGTCCCTGATGCAGTACCAATTGCTGAGATGGGACACTTTGATTGTTGGTGGACTGACGATCATCACCGTCTTTCTTGGGTCCATTCTTTTTGGGAGGAGGCTTGTTATGAGCCTCAGAATGTGTCCTGGGCTTTGAATGTGATGCAGAGTGGGTCCTACTTTGAGTACCACTGTATTCCTCATACTGTCTATCCAAAGCCTGTGTGATAGCGCCGTCTATGATTGCTTTTAGTTCAGCACCCGTTAACGTAATCTGGGCGTTCTCATTTGGCTCCACAGGATGGCTATTTATTTCATTTGAGTCAGCCATTTGAATTGAACTGTTGCAGAAAACAAGAACAATATTTTATTTGGGAGTTTATTATGGAATTTCCCTTAGAGTAACTCGTTAACCATGGTAAACAGAGACCATATTTGGTTAACTTATTAATCGTATTAATTTAGGATTTCAATCAGAATTTATCCTAAATATAAACAATAACAATCTATAGTAGCACATAAGGCTTAGTCACATGGACAATTTAAATTTTCAGCTATGATTTCAGAGAATCAAGGCTTTTAAGGTTTAAATATATTTTATTACCTTTTTCAGACAGTGAGTCAAAGCTACAACTGTCTTTTGGCTCATATAAAAGTGAGCGGGGCCCGTAGGCATCATATTACTACGTATGGTAAAATATGATCATCTTAATTGATGATCTTAACCCATGATTCAGAGATCACATAATTGGGTTTGGAATCTTCTAAAGAATCCTTGTATATATAAAATGACATGTGATTGTAACGAATCACTTCTGCCAGGAGTGTTAACATGTTTTAAGATGTTAACAGGGATTCGAATCTTTTTAAACAGGTCTTACCATTTTGGCCCGGTCTTATAATTGACACGAAGCTAGGTTTCACACTTTAAGATCCTTAATTAAATAATTACATAGGCAGATTAATTTAAAAGAATGATTTTAATTTATTTATTTCATTTGTAATTATTTATGCACAAAAAGGCAATCATGAAATTCATAGATATAACATTCCATTAAATTATTCAAAGCATTACACACTTGCCCTAAACGGGTCTTTCAAATTACCAACTTACCCACGTAGGGGTTAAATAACACACATGCCCACGCAGGGGCTAAATATCATACATGTCCACGTAGGGACTCACACTAACAATACACCCACGTAGGGGTTCAAACAATAAGCATGCCCTCGCGGGGGCTCAAAGCAACATACCAAATACACTCACGAAGGGGTTCAAACAATAAATACAGGAGAAAATAACTGTGGAAGGATTCAACGATCCTTCTTGTTCTTTCCCTTGATCAAACTAACCAACCCTTGGAAGAACGTATGTCTTTCCCTACGATCCTCGTGAGCTTCCCGTTCAACTTGCTGCAACCTATGAAGAATTTCCTCCCTTTCTGGGGGAGAAAACCGTGGTGGCTGCGATTGAGCCCGGATGATGGGTCTAGAAGGTATCGAGTATCCCTGAGTCGGGTAACTCACCCCCCATGGATCCCCATAGGGTCCTTGGGTGTTGTAGTTCGCTGCTACCATGTATGGATCAGCCTCCGCGTACCCATAGTCGTGATGCGTTGGGGGTTCAAACGGGTTGTAAGCCATGCCACCCGTATATGCCGGGATTGGGTTTTCAAATCCCATCGGCGGTGGCTGTAGTACAGCAGGGTTGGAGGGTCCACCCATTTGTGGGTCCTCCTGGTATGGCGGGTAGTGACTAGCACTTGACTGTTGTGGGGAACTGAAATTGAAGCCCCCCGGTCGTACCGACATGCGGGCACCGGTTCTCCTACGCCTTGGCGATTGAGGAGGTGCCGGTTGAACTGGTGGCGGTGGTGGTGGTGGCGTAACTGCCACAAATCGGTGATCCTCAGATGAATCTTGATGATGCGGCTGTGGATGTGGCTCCTGCTGCTGCTGAGACTGCTGCTGCTGATGCTGCCCATGAGACGACGAGTGGTGTGATGGTGTATAATACCACTGGTGTTGATCGAACAGGGCTTGGAAACTGTCTGGACCACCATAGGGTGATCCGTGGAAGGACGATCCGTCGGAGATTTCGATCGGATGGTTTGGAGTACCACTTGCCGGCATGACGGGGTCCGTATCCTCGTCCATATCGTCTGCGTGATCTCCTGAAAAGTGGTCCTCTGGACCCAGTGGGTTAAAACCCACGGGCTCTGGTATGAACCCAACCGGGTTAAACTGTCCCCTAAAAACAGGTGTAGGGTCTCCATATGAATGATGAGATAGGGATCTCTGAAGTGGTATGTAGGACGGTTGAGGGTTATTGGGTTCATAAGGATTTAGAGCAGGAGGTGTTGAAGTATGCGAAACCGACCGTCTGGCCGGCTCGTACTGGTTTCTTCGGTTTTCCCGAGGGTCGTCACTCTCGGTGTTGGATGGAGCTCGCCTTCGTGAAGGTCCAGCTTCATGATCGTTGGGGGCGGTAACTGGCCCCTTTCCACGTCCTCGTGTTCGGAAGAATCTAGGAGGCATCTTTGTTATTCCTGTCAATAAAGCATGAGATAACAATAACAAAAATATAAAATTTAAAGGACAAAACAAATACCGAAAAGGTGGAATTTTTCCTAAGTTATAAGTCTAGACTCGAAGGTTTAGATATGTGCAATTGTGTAACTGAGATTAAACACAAAAGGCTTGTGTTTAATTCACTCAGTGTTGGCTCTGATACCAACCTGTCACACCCCGATTTCCACGTGTCACCGGTGGGCCCGGTGGGGGAGTATCGTGACGTGGTTGGCAACGTAATAGTCAAACAACACAATATAATAATGCACAGCGGAAGCAATTTAAAAATAAGATACAACCGAATTTATTTATTGTAATCAAAGTCACAATATCCGATGTTTATCCACAGAACGGATCGAAACAAAATAACATTTATGGTTCAACAGACTTCTGGCATCCTAAGCTTGCGAGACTTTTATTGATGCTTAGGAGACAATCCAGCCAAATTTCGTTTAGTACCTGCATTCAGTCTTTTTGGGAAAATACGTCAGTTTACACTGGTAAATACATTCAACTGACTCATTTTGGAAAATGATTAAAAATTGGTTTGGATGCACATGGCATAAAACATTTTTATAACTTGGGAGAATTATTTAATATTATAATCTTGTGAACGAATTACATGTTAGTTATGCGTTCAGTAGCCCGAATCAAATCCGGGTTAAAGATCAATAGACACACCACTTTAAGTGAGTTATACACGGGAGTACGCCTACACCCCGTGCTCAGGTCGTGGCCATCTCGTAAGATGATGCCAGGGATATCCGGGACATGGTCATTAACCCCCCAAAGGCTGTAAAGTAAACAAGACTGTTTAAACGAGCCGATCAAATTATTCAACTACCCACTAAGCGTGGAGATTTGATGCCCGATCAAGCGGTACGCTATGTACCGTAACCCAAGCCCTTATAGGGAAAATAAGTTAAAAGTATTTACCTGATGCAAGTATAAATCACAATAAGCAGAATGCACGTAGCTTTTACTGTTTCTCCTAATCTGGAACGAAGGTTTAATATAACCTATTAGAATTCTAACGGGTCTTTTATTAAGCTTAAGCTTAGACCGGCTAGTTTCAAGATACGGCTCGTACGCACGATTAAGCGAAGACCGGATAGAATGTGATTCAGACCCGATAAGTTTGGAGACTTTTTTAATATGGGTTTATTATTCACATTCTGGATTTTGAGATGAAACCGTTAAGGTTTGACCCGTTTCGGCTAGTTTATGTAAACTTGTTACATAAACCGAACCGTACGCGTAATAAGCGTGACGGGTAGTCATGAGAGCTATATACAGGTTTCCTAAGTTAATTATGTCTCAAATATGTTGTGAAATCAGTAAGGTGTCTTTCGTTATGCCCGAAATGTGTTTAAACACAAACTAGGCCCCGTAGGGGTAGTTTGGTCATTTAAAAGTTTATAAAAGAGTTTAAGTGACAACCTGAGTTACAGGTCTGATGTAATCAGCAATTATACTCAATTTTCTAAGTTACATCAGTAGGTTAAAGCATGTATGTGAAACTTATCATTTTTAACCAAACTAGGCCCCGTAGGGGTATTTTGGTAATTTCACATAAGCCAAAAAGCTCAAAACTGAAGTCTGAGTTTATCAACCTTTGTTTACTGTTAAAATATTATAATTTGCCTCTTATATCAGTAGGTATCAACCCGGGGATGTCCAATATGATTTTAAAACATACTATGCGTTAAAAACGCTAATTTAGGCGATTAAAGGCCATTACCGGGTTCGATACTTAAATCTGATATTTTTATATTTCCAGAATGCTTAAAATAATTTATTTATCATAACTAATCAGTGGCAAAAGGTTTGGGGTCGTTTAGATATGTAAAACTCATTTTATGGCCCGTAAGGGCAAAACCGACAATTACCGAATTGAGCCTACGACTATGAGTTATGCTCAGCCTAAAATTAATTAAAAATATTTAAAAATCCCAAAATAATATATTACATCAGTGGGTAAAATATTTGATATCAAAAAGTATGTTTAACTAGGCTATACGCTAATTACGCCATTTTATTAACATAAAACATTAGTTTTGCGATAATGAGCATAACTCTTAATCTACAAGTCAAACTGATGTCAAACTTTGGATGCAAGTCTATATATCAGTAACAAAGGTTTCTACACTTTTACATTTTCATAAATCACGTTTTAAGGTAATAAGGGCATAATGGTCAACATATGAGCAATTAACGGAAACATGCATATTAATTGGATAACTAATGAACTGAGGTGTATAATCACAGAGGGTGGTTCTAACATGTAACCTAGTCCAATTAAAGCTCTGAGGCATTTCTAAAATATGCCTAAACGGGTCAGAACTGAAAGTCAAAGTGAAAGTCAAACTATGCGACTTTCGGTTCCGAACCGGGTCTAAACAGGAAATAGTCGGGTTGAACATGTTTGGACATGTTCTTACACTAATTACTAAGTTACAACAATGATCAAACAGGTTATACATGTTCTAGATAGCTAATTATGCATAAATGACATTTTAAGCATTATGTTGACTTTTTAACTAAAAGTTTGACCCGACATTAGACCTGCTTAGAGTGGTGATTAGGGGAAACCCTTTTAAGGTTTTATTACCCACATAAATACCAACTCATAACTATTTTTAATTCGAGATATGACTGAGCCATTATTGACTAATCTCGAAGTCAAACCGTAATTACGACGGTTTGACTTTTAGCTAAATAAACAAGCTAAACTCAACTAAACAAGAACTAGCAGACTTACAAGAGTCCTATGCAGGAGATTGATCACTTGAGGCTGCTTGATAGCTCCAGAAATGATCCACAAATGCAGGAGAAAGGTGTGAGGAGTTGTGTTGCAACTAATGCCCTTTTATAGCAAACTTCTCACCATAAATCCTTGACAACAAGGTCTAGTACCCACCACAATCAATCAACAGGTGTCCTAGAGGCTTAGGGGATGTTTTAGGGGCCAGGAGAAGTGGAAAAACGGGTAAAGGTCGCGAAAATACGCAATGGCAGACAATCAGCAACATTTGCGGAGCTGGGCACCCCTCGCGTGACGCGAGGGACCCGTCGCGCGACGCGACCCCCATGCAGATCAGCTTATTGATTTTTCTTTGCAATCCAGTCCTTGACCCTTCAAACTCCGATTAGGAACTTGTTTTATGCATGGTAAACTCTTATAAATGATCTAGTAAGGCCTTAAAACATATACCCACTTTGCCAAGTCCCCGGGTAACTTTATTTTCACCCGAAAAGTCCTAACTTTTGACGTTTACGCTTTAACGCTTCGCACACGAATTTGATCATATCTTTCTCATATGTTAACGAAACTTTATGAAATTTTTATGGTGCATTCTCGTGAGCATAACTAATATTTACAAAGTTTCAGGTTTGTCAAAAGGTCACTCAGAGGTATAAATTAAACATGTTGACACATTTGGTCCCTGTAGTTTGAAATCACTCACTTTTAGCTTCGTATGATCCATGATTTATTCGTTTGAAGGTTTGAGCATCTTGTAGGGTTAAAATACAATATATTTATTCACAGTTGACACTTAGAATACGTATATTCACATACTTTCCACGTTTGTCAACTTTAGTCCTTCCATAATATTTCTTTCACACGTTTAAACTTTATGACACGTGTCAACCTATTATAGGACGTGAATTTCCGAGGTGTTACAGTGTTTGAAGTTTTTATTGACTGATAGGGTTTGGATATTGTGTTTTAGTGATCTTCACTCTGTTATTTGTGGGTTTTAAGTGTGTTTTATGGCTGAAATTGTGGTGTTTTATGACTTTGTACACTTTGTAGGAAAATTAGACTTTGTAGCCAAACCCCACCATATATATATATATATATATATAAATTATTTAATAAAAATAATTCGAGTGAAACCGAGCGATCGACGAGCGAGCGGACCTTTGCTCATGCTTGGCTCGTTTTCAAATCGAATCGATCCGAGCGGCTCATTTACAAACTGAGCGGGAATCGAACGAGTATTTTTCAAGCATTTTTCGAGCGATCGTTGAGTGATCCTCGATCGTCGAGCAGTTTGGACAGCCCTAAGCAAGATGTGAAAATATGATTAGTTGTTTTTGTACCTTCTCCATTACGCAAACAAAGTTGAGAGTTCACATGTACCTTTCTCTTAGCTAGATGGAATCCATTTGTGGGAAGACGATTCATATAGTATAACAACCCTCCTAAATGTATCCTAAAATATTCATAACATCCCTATACGTCTTAAAATACATCCCGTATACGAAAAACAGCCCTAAATACCTTTAATTTTACAAAAATTAAATAAAATAAAAATCAGAGGTGCGCTCGCGGGGCGCGACCCCCTTGTCCATATTTGTCGCGGGCCACGACTTAGTGCCACCAGACGAAACCCTATGCTGCCACATGTCCCACTCGTGTCAAGCCTAGCCGGTGATTGGTCAAGGCTACGGCCTAGGTAGCCTAGCTCGCGGGGCGCGACGACCCCTTGTGTTTCTTTTGCGGGCCGCGAGGAAGTGGCTGAGTAGCCCTATAAATAGATGGGATCGGCTCAGTTCACAAATCGTTCCTCACAATTCTCTCTCTCTAAATTTCTGATAGTATAAGTAATTCCCGGGTACTATACCTACTAAAATAGCGAAGCTCTGCCTCGATGTAAGTATCATAACCCCCAGTTACGTATTAAATACGCTGCCTGATTGATCTAGTGCTCCGTAATGGCTGTCGAGGCTCTCCCCGACGTAGTCATTGGAGTTCTGTCTCGGGGAGGGTATTACTAATGTAAATTGGGTTATTATACTAACGCGTGTGCATTGTTTAATTAATTGATTATAACCAGTAAGTCACAAGGAAAATACCTAAGTTAGCAATGTGAGTAATTCCTCTTTTTGTAAACTGTTTTTACAAAACCTCAAATGTTTTACATTTTAATGAGCAGTGATTGAGTATTTGTAATTCTACAATTATCGTCGGTATGTTGGGGTTTTGTATACAAAATTTGTTACTACACTGTGAGTAGTGTTGATGCAGATTTGTGTCCGATGCTTGTCGAATAGATTAGATTTATTATTTTACGCTGAATTTGTAATAGTTAGTGAAACGGTCTATCGAACGTGTATAGACCCGCTCGTTTGAAGTGGTCAAACGAGAGGGTTATTCGGTTGACCGTGTGTGTTTGAAAGACAAAGGGGTGTAGCTATAAATAGCAACCCTTTGCCATTTCAAACACTTGGAGATTTTAGGAGGTTCAAGTCCTCACCAGGGAGAGATCACCACTTGCTCTCTCCCCGGATGTAAACGGCTCTGGTAAAGGTTCGATTATCTTGTTAATCGGGCCGACTTGTACACTTATGTTATCAAATCAATACAAGTTAGTCGTTTATCCGTCTATGATCTTCCCGTCTATGAACATAATCATGATAATCACGGTTTCGGTCACGAAACTCGGTCCTACAATTGGTATCAGAGCCATGGTGCCTGATTTTGTAAATCTAACAGTTTGCTAAGTCACATGTGCTCTAGATCTGTGATTTTCGTGATTTTTGTTCAAGATCTTAAAATGGTGAAATGAAGAAAAACCCAGATTCGAGACCGAATATACGGATCTGAGCTGAGTCGGACCGTACAAAGTGTTGGGTTTTATGTTTCACACCGAAATCAACAAGTTTTCATCATCAAATATCATGTTTTTAAGGATTTTCGTCAGATCTGCAAAGTTAACAGAGGCTGTGTTCTTGAAGAAGTGGTGGCGGCTGTTAAGAAATTTTAGGGTTTCCGACGAAACACCACTTCCCATGACGAAACGAAACATCATTCTGTTTCGTCGTTTTAAGTGTCTGTAACTAGTCTTGTACTTAACGATGTATTTTGTACGGTCTTTATGAATTATCGAGTATGTATTTGATGTCTACCAAGTCGGATATCCTCCTATCTGCTTGTGTACGACTTGTTTGTCTCTTTTGATATGTAAGGTTTAATGAACAATGCATGTTGCATGACAAGGGTATAATGGTCACTATGTGTTTATATGTTCTATTTGTTTGCTGTCTGTTTACAGAAAACAGAACAGCTGATGCAGTCCTCGACGAAACAGGTCTGTTTTGTGACACTCTAGGTTTTCCCGAGCAAACACCTTGTAATCACTTAGTGCGCATATATATATTATTATTAAATGGAAGTTGTTATTCTTCTTGTGCTATGTGTCGATAACGTGTATGTAATATATATATGTGTGTGTGTAAGGATACTTGTGAACCGAAACCATGACTCGAGACCACCCGGTCTCGAGTAAACAGTGTAACAACGGGCCGGTTGGGCCGTAACCTTAGCCCACCCGAAACCTCCCACTCGAAACCACCCTAAAACCCACTTTGGGTGCATTACCTCCTATTTAAACCTAAAACCCTCACACACACTCCCCTTTTACACTCTCTCACTTCATCCTCACTCACTCTCTCTAGAAAACCCTAAGAAATCAAGCTCACCTCCTCTCTCTCTCTCTCGGATCCAACCGACAACGACAAGGAGGATCGGTCAAGCTCATCATCACCACTCGGACGCTTCTTTTCCTCACTTTCTTCCTAAAATCGGTACCCTTCCACAACCGGTTAGTACCTTAGATAATCACTATGTGTTTATATGTATATTATTGCTATTTGCCTTGAAGAATTGAAGTGATGAATGAAATATGTGAACTCTTGCATGATAACAAAGTGATAAGACATTTGAATGATAAATGATGGTTAGGATAGGGTGTTCGATGTTTAGAATAAATGTTACATGATCCTTGTTAACCAAGTAGCATGATATGTATTACCATTAAACCGATGATTGTATGTTATGTTGTAAATATGTTTAGGTGAATGATAAAGAATGAATATTAGCTATGTTGATGATGATTATGTGCTAGAGCTAGGGCCGAAGATGATGTCTAAATTATGTTTCGACTTAGAGTTGTGTATCCGCAACAAAGGATGAATATAGGATGAATATATGATGAATGTGTGATGAATGTGCTTGATGAACTATTTGATGATCAATGAAAATATTTGAAAATGTGATGTTTGATCTGATGTAGTTGGAAATTAGACAATAAAACATGTTTATTGGGGGTAGTACACAATTTGCATGAAAACTCAATTCCATTGGATAGTACATCGGGCAGGTTCTAGAAGGTCTGGTTCATCAGGTGTGCGAGTCGAAACCGCCCGGTTGCGACTCAAGACTAAGTGGTTGTGACTCGAAACTAAACCATGACAACTCGAGACCGCCCGGTTGCGACTCGAGACTAAGTGGTTGCGACTCAAAACTAAACCATGACAACTCGAGACCGCCCGGTTGCGACTCGAGATTGGACTCGAAACCTCCAAGATTGCGACTCGTACCGGCATTACTCGAAATCTCGTGGTTGCGACTCGAGACCGCACGTTCTCGAGTCGAGACCACCGTACCTCGAATGGGCTGCTTGTCTCCGTTATTGGGCCCAAAATGTGTGGACTATGCATACCGTTCCATTTAGATTTACGTGATGCTGTTAACTGCTACGTATTAGAATAGGCCCGATAACTTGCTGGATGATCATGTGTTATGCATGCTATGTGTTAGTTATGTGTAGATTATACGTAAATACTTGTACCCCAACTTGACCTATACTGGTGACCATGCTAGGACGTGGTGACCAACGTGATTGACCAAGTAAATAATCTACCGAGCAACCCAAGGTGAGTTCACAACTAATAAAGCATGCGTTCCCGGTGGTTGGGAAACGGAAACTTACAACAACGCTATCCCCTCGTAAGGGATACAAACCTACTTCTCTCCCCTTAAATGGGACCTTTAGTTAATTACTGTTTATACTGGATGCAACAAGCAACACTAAACAAAACTCTATCACTCAAGTCCTCACTTCTTAATACCGATTAGTCGCCGGGGTCAGGCGAACGGGTTATTAGTTGATAGCGCTATTTAGGTCTCACCAACCTCACACCGTGCCCGCGTATGGGATCGGGCGTGAACTAATGTACTCTGGCAACCGTCAATGATGATAGAACATTGACAAACGGGGCACTCTACGGAAACGTACGGATGAATAGTATTCGGTATTGTAAAAACAGTTTAGTCGCTTACTTGTGGGGTAGCTCCCCATCGCATGTATAAACGGATAAATTAACTGGTGAAACAAGTTTTTGGAAATTAAAACTGGACAACTCGTGAACTCGCCAACATTTTTGTTGATACCCTACTGCATGCTTTGCAGGTACCCAGTGACTCAGGAGCTTGCAGCTTGGGAAGTGTAGTGGTCGTCTAAACCCGCGTGTTGGGTTCTAAATAACTTGAACTATGAACTTTGTTTAAACTGTTTTGCCTATGCTTCCGCTACTCACTTAAACTGTTATTTGAACCTAAACTCTCGAACTTTAAACTATGATGTTTACTAACTGTTATGGTTGGCGATCATTTTTACTATCATCCAATGCTCAGTATAATTGGTGGCTGGATCCTGGTCAGTCATGCCTCCAAGCGGTGGCATTCCGCATGTGGGTTTTGGGGGTGTGACAGATTGGTATCAGAGCCATTGGTTATAGTGAACTTGGTTTTAAAAAGGAGAGTCTTTTTGAGAAAAACCAGACTATAACCCGTGACTCGTGACGACACTACACTCCAAGGGCAAGGCTCAGCGTATCAGACCTCATAGCTCGGACTTGTGCTTACATACTTATTTGTCTTATGTTGATTGCTCTATTATACATACTAGTGTGCCTGATTAGATAGATACGCAATCCTCTTCTATCTCATTCTCGCTACATTACGACATCACACTCATATTGTGTTTTCTGATTATGAAGACGATGAGTGGACGCGGAAGAGGAAGCGTTAACATGACTCATGCTCAATTCGCTAACTTGCTCAACACGGTGGCTGCAGCTTTCGCAGCTCACCCTGGAGGTAAACTCGTTACTTTAGGATGTTTAGATCCTACCCCCACACCGTCTTTTCGCCTCTAAACCTATTCGCTTCGCTTCTCACAACAGGTCAGCCTGCGCCTGCGCAGCCACGTGTTTGTACTTTCAAAACCTTCATGGATGGCAAGCCTCTCCCTTTCAACGGCACTGAGGGTGCCATAGGCCTTCTGCACTGGATTGAAAAGGCCGAAGCTGTCTTTGCTGTCTGTGAGTGTCCCCCTGCTAATTGGGTAAAGTTCGCGACTGGTACGCTTGAAGGAAACGCGCTTTCGTGGTGGAAGGCACAGATTCAGATGCTTGGTCTAGAAACTGCTAATGCAACTGCATGGGAAGATTTCAAAAACATGATCAAAGAGGAATACTGTCACAGGGATGACATCCATAAACTCGAGAACGAGTACTATGCGCTCAAGATGGTTGGGTCAGAGATTGAGACCTACACCAAGCAGTCCAACGACTATGCTGCACTTTGCCCAAACATGTCTCGACCTATGTATCGGAGGATCGAATTGTACATCAAGGGCTTGGTCCCGGAAATTCGAAGCCATGTGACCTCAGCCAACCTCAATACCATACAGCCCGTGGTTCGTCTTGCTCACAAACTCACCAATCAGGCTGTGGAGGAGGGCAAGCTGCCCAAGAGGATCGGTGCTACTACTGGAACTTCTAGCGATAACAAACGAAAGTGGGATGGGAGTCAGGGAAAGGATGCTAACCCCACTCAGGCCCCAGTTCAACAAAGTAAGACTGAAAACAACAAGGGCCCTCAGCAACAGGGTGGCTATCGAGGAAACCACCCCAAGTGTAACAAATGTAACCGACACCACAGTGGGCCGTGTGGCAAAAGTCCGTGTCAGCGATGCAACAAGATGGGGCATGAAGCCAAAGACTGCAGGAGCCCACTTCCAGCTAGACAGAATCAACAGCAACCACAACAGCAACAAGGAAACAACCGTGGATGCTTCAAGTGTGGAGCAACGGGGCACATGCGAAAGGATTGCCCTGAACTGAATCAAAACAACAACAATCAGGGTGTTGGGAACAATAACAACAATGCTGGGAATGGTGCAAGAGGAAGGGCTTTTGTGATTGGAGCTGGAGAAGCAAGGAATGACCCCAACGTTGTAGCGGGTAAGTTCCTCCTTAATGATCGTTATGTTTCCATGCTATTTGATTCCGGAGCAGATGCTAGTTATGTATCCCTACGTATTAGTAAGAAACTTAAGCTCACTCTTACGCCGCTAAGCTCTAAGCACACCGTTGAAATAGCTAATGGTAGAAACCTCGAGGCCTCACACATAATTCGTAACTGCAAATTAGAGTTGTCTGGTCAGACCTTCTGTATCGATCTCTTCCCCATCATTCTTGGAAGCTTCGACGTCATCATTGGTATGGATTGGTTATCCAAACATCGAGCTGAAATCCTCTGCCAAGAGAAAGCTATTCGTATTCCCCGTCCCCCTGGCAAACCTCTTATAGTTCAAGGCGACAAGAGCGGAGAAGTCACAGGCATCATTTCATTCTTAAAGGCCCAGAAGTGTCTACGAAAGGGGCACACCGCTATCTTAGCACTCGTCACCGACACACAGAAAATGGGAAACAGGATTGAAGATTTCCCAGTCGTACGCGACTATCCTGAGGTATTCCCGGAGGAACTACCTGGACTCCCTCCTCACCGTCAGGTTGAATTTCAAATCGAGCTAGCTCCCGGAGCAGCACCTATAGCTCGTGCACCTTATCGTCTAGCTCCCGCAGAACTCAAGGAACTCTCTACTCAACTACAAGAACTTTTGGACAAAGGTTTTATCCGTCCTAGCTCATCACCCTGGGGAGCCCCAGTGCTCTTCGTCAAAAAGAAAGATGGCACATTCCGAATGTGCATTGATTACCGCGAACTGAACAAGGTTACCATCAAGAATCGTTATCCACTTCCCCGTATCGATGACCTGTTCGACCAGCTGCAAGGGTCGAGCTATTATTCCAAGATCGATCTGCGGTCAGGTTATCACCAGCTGAGAGTCCGCGATGAGGACATCTCTAAGACTGCTTTCAGAACCCGCTATGGTCACTACGAATTCCTTGTTATGCCTTTCGGAATGACCAACGCCCCTGCGATCTTTATGGATCTCATGAACCGAGTATGCAAACCCTACCTCGACAAGTTCGTAATTGTGTTTATCGACGACATCTTAATCTACTCGAAGAGCCAAGAGGAGCATGAACGACACCTGCGTCTCATTCTCGAACTTCTTCGCAATGAGCAACTGTACGCCAAATTCTCGAAATGTGATTTCTGGCTTAGAGAAGTCCATTTCCTTGGGCACATCGTCAATCAGGAAGGGATTCATGTTGACCCCGCTAAGATTGAGTCCATTAAGAATTGGCCTGTACCTAAGACTCCGACCGAAGTTCGCCTATTCTTGGGATTGGCAGGATACTATCGAAGATTTATCAAGGGATTCTCTAAGATCGCTCAACCACTTACGACCCTCACTCAGAAGGGTGTTGCTTACAAATGGAGCGATGGTCAGGAATCTGCCTTCCAGGAACTAAAGAAAAATCTTTGTAGTGCTCCTATACTTTCCTTACCTGAAGGTACCGACGACTTTGTTGTTTACTGCGATGCTTCTATTCAAGGGCTTGGTTGCGTGTTGATGCAACGCGAGAAGGTTATTGCTTACGCTTCGCGACAACTCAAGATCCACGAACGGAACTACACGACGCATGACTTAGAATTTGGAGCTGTGGTCTTCGCGCTCAAGCTTTGGAGACACTACTTGTACGGCACCAAGTGCACGATTTACACTGATCACAAGAGTCTCCAGCACATAATGGAACAAAAAGAGTTGAATATGCGGCAACGCCGATGGGTCGAACTCCTAAATGACTACGAGTGTGCAATTAAATATCATCCAGGCAAGGCTAATGTGGTAGCCGATGCCCTCAGCAGAAAGGAGACCAAACCCAAGCGTGTTCGTGCCTTACAGCTCACTATCCACTCGAACCTCCCTAATCAAATTCGAAATGCTCAGGTTGAAGCATTGAAAGCCGAGAACATCAGGGCTGAGTCCCTACGAGGATCGAGACAACGATTGGAACAAAAAGAAGACGGTGCTTACTACGTAGCCGGACGCATATGGGTTCCGCTTTATGGAAATTTACGTGACCTTGTGATGGATGAAGCCCATAAGTCCCGTTACTCAGTACATCCGGGTTCAGATAAGATGTACCACGACTTAAGGACTACCTATTGGTGGCCTGGCATGAAAGCCCACATAGCAACCTATGTCAGAAAATGTTTAACCTGTGCAAGAGTCAAGGCTGAGTATCAGAAACCATCAGGCCTACTCCAACAGCCAGAGATCCCGCAATGGAAATGGGAGCATATTTCCATGGATTTTGTTACTGGCCTGCCTAGGTCTCAACGCGGAAATGACACCATTTGGGTGATCGTGGATCGCTTAACTAAGTCTGCACACTTTTTGGCTATCAAAGAAACAGACAAGTTCTCTACCCTAGCATAGGTATACTTAAAAGAAGTGGTTTCGAAGCACGGAGTGCCTACCTCTATTATTTCTGATCGAGATGCACGTTTTACTTCTGAATTGTGGCAAGCTATGCACAAATCTTTTGGCTCGCGTTTAGACATGAGCACCGCTTATCATCCGCAAACGGATGGGCAATCGGAACGCACCATCCAAACCCTCGAAGACATGCTTAGGGCATGTGTGATCGATTTTGGCAAGAATTGGGAGAAGCACCTACCGTTAGTGGAATTCTCCTACAACAACAGCTACCACACCAGCATTCAGGCGGCACCCTTTGAGGCATTGTACGGTCGTAAATGTCGATCGCCTCTCTGCTGGGCGGAGGTAGGTGACAGTCAAATCACAGGCCCGGAACATGTAGTTGACACCACAGAAAAGATTGCCCAGATTAGGCAACGCATGGCGGCAGCTCGTGACCGTCAGAAGAGATACGCTGATAAGGATAGGAAACCGCTAGAGTTCCAGGTTGGTGAACGGGCTCTACTTAAGGTCTCACCCTGGAAGGGTGTGGTTCGTTTTGGAAAACGGGGCAAGCTTAATCCAAGATATGTCGGACCCTTTGAAGTTACCGAAAAGATCGGTACGGCCGCTTACAGATTGAATCTGCCTGAAGAACTGAGTGCTGTGCACAACGTCTTCCACGTGTCTAATCTGAAGAAGTGTCTATCAGATGAAACACTCATCATTCCTTTCAAGGAACTCACTATTGACGAACAGCTACACTTTACTGAGGAACCAGTTGAGATCACGGATCGTGAGATCAAAACCCTCAAACGTAGCCAGATACCCCTCGTGCGAGTTCGTTGGAACTCACGCCGTGGCCCAGAGTTTACCTGGGAGCGGGAAGACCAGATGAAGCGCAAGTATCCCCAGCTGTTCCCAAATGAAACCCCCAGCACTGAAGCTACAACTGAATTTCGGGACGAAATTCCAAACTAACGGGGGGATGATGTGACATCCCGTTGAAACGTTCGTATTTACACTAGCTTGTCAGTGGCTGCCTTAACTTTCGGGACGAAAGTTCTTAAAACTTGGGGATAATGTGACACTCTAGGTTTTCCCGAGCAAACACCTTGTAATCACTTAGTGCGCATATATATATTATTATTAAATGGAAGTTGTTATTCTTCTTGTGCTATGTGTCGATAACGTGTATGTAATATATATATGTGTGTGTGTAAGGATACTTGTGAACCGAAACCATGACTCGAGACCACCCGGTCTCGAGTAAACAGTGTAACAACGGGCCGGTTGGGCCGTAACCTTAGCCCACCCGAAACCTCCCACTCGAAACCACCCTAAAACCCACTTTGGGTGCATTACCTCCTATTTAAACCTAAAACCCTCACACACACTCCCCTTTTACACTCTCTCACTTCATCCTCACTCACTCTCTCTAGAAAACCCTAAGAAATCAAGCTCACCTCCTCTCTCTCTCTCTCTCGGATCCAACCGACAACGACAAGGAGGATCGGTCAAGCTCATCATCACCACTCGGACGCTTCTTTTCCTCACTTTCTTCCTAAAATCGGTACCCTTCCACAACCGGTTAGTACCTTAGATAATCACTATGTGTTTATATGTATATTATTGCTATTTGCCTTGAAGAATTGAAGTGATGAATGAAATATGTGAACTCTTGCATGATAACAAAGTGATAAGACATTTGAATGATAAATGATGGTTAGGATAGGGTGTTCGATGTTTAGAATAAATGTTACATGATCCTTGTTAACCAAGTAGCATGATATGTATTACCATTAAACCGATGATTGTATGTTATGTTGTAAATATGTTTAGGTGAATGATAAAGAATGAATATTAGCTATGTTGATGATGATTATGTGCTAGAGCTAGGGCCGAAGATGATGTCTAAATTATGTTTCGACTTAGAGTTGTGTATCTACAACAAAGGATGAATATAGGATGAATATATGATGAATGTGTGATGAATGTGCTTGATGAACTATTTGATGATCAATGAAAATATTTGAAAATGTGATGTTTGATCTGATGTAGTTGGAAATTAGACAATAAAACATGTTTATTGGGGGTAGTACACAATTTGCATGAAAACTCAATTCCATTGGATAGTACATCGGGCAGGTTCTAGAAGGTCTGGTTCATCAGGTGTGCGAGTCGAAACCGCCCGGTTGCGACTCAAGACTAAGTGGTTGTGACTCGAAACTAAACCATGACAACTCGAGACCGCCCGGTTGCGACTCGAGACTAAGTGGTTGCGACTCAAAACTAAACCATGACAACTCGAGACCGCCCGGTTGCGACTCGAGATTGGACTCGAAACCTCCAAGATTGCGACTCGTACCGGCATTACTCGAAATCTCGTGGTTGCGACTCGAGACCGCACGTTCTCGAGTCGAGACCACCGTACCTCGAATGGGCTGCTTGTCTCCGTTATTGGGCCCAAAATGTGTGGACTATGCATACCGTTCCATTTAGATTTACGTGATGCTGTTAACTGCTACGTATTAGAATAGGCCCGATAACTTGCTGGATGATCATGTGTTATGCATGCTATGTGTTAGTTATGTGTAGATTATACGTAAATACTTGTACCCCAACTTGACCTATACTGGTGACCATGCTAGGACGTGGTGACCAACGTGATTGACCAAGTAAATAATCTACCGAGCAACCCAAGGTGAGTTCACAACTAATAAAGCATGCGTTCCCGGTGGTTGGGAAACGGAAACTTACAACAACGCTATCCCCTCGTAAGGGATACAAACCTACTTCTCTCCCCTTAAATGGGACCTTTAGTTAATTACTGTTTATACTGGATGCAACAAGCAACACTAAACAAAACTCTATCACTCAAGTCCTCACTTCTTAATACCGATTAGTCGCCGGGGTCAGGCGAACGGGTTATTAGTTGATAGCGCTATTTAGGTCTCACCAACCTCACACCGTGCCCGCGTATGGGATCGGGCGTGAACTAATGTACTCTGGCAACCGTCAATGATGATAGAACATTGACAGACGGGGCACTCTACGGAAACGTACGGATGAATAGTATTCGGTATTGTAAAAACAGTTTTGTCGCTTACTTGTGGGGTAGCTCCCCATCGCATGTATAAACGGATAAATTAACTGGTGAAACAAGTTTTTGGAAATTAAAACTGGACAACTCGTGAACTCGCCAACATTTTTGTTGATACCCTACTGCATGCTTTGCAGGTACCCAGTGACTCAGGAGCTTGCAGCTTGGGAAGTGTAGTGGTCGTCTAAACCCGCGTGTTGGGTTCTAAATAACTTGAACTATGAACTTTGTTTAAACTGTTTTGCCTATGCTTCCGCTACTCACTTAAACTGTTATTTGAACCTAAACTCTCGAACTTTAAACTATGATGTTTACTAACTGTTATGGTTGGCGATCATTTTTACTATCATCCAATGCTCAGTATAATTGGTGGCTGGATCCTGGTCAGTCACGCCTCCAAGCGGTGGCATTCCGCATGTGGGTTTTGGGGGTGTGACATGTTTCGTCGAACATATCATGACGAAACAGAACAACATTCATTAAGTCTGTTTCGCCAATAGTCATGACGAATCACACTTGATTAGTCGTGTAATGGGCTGCTTCAAGCCCAATGTCTGGCCCATATTCTGTTTCGCCGCGACACCTTGTGTTTCGTCGACTGTTGGGCCCAGGGACTATATAAACCAAGTCTGCTTTCACTTTGAAGGTAGATGAGATAATACCAGTAAAGAAACTCTGTCGAAATTCTGTCTAAACTGTGTTTGTATCAGTTTGTAATCGGTTCTCATCCCGTTTAATCAATCGAGTGTGTTTCATTGATTAAAAAAAAAGTTTTTTTACATAAAGCTTTGCAGTCCACGCGTTCGGTCAATACATTAAATATTTGTCAGATCCACCATTTGTATAGGGCCAAGAGGATTCAATCAGTTTCAATTTCATGTGATATATTCTAGATTATTGGGACATTATAAAACATCACATAAATTAATTGTTGGCTTCACTTGAATTTCCATATCACACATTCAGTTTCGTCACCGCATAAAACAAATTCTGTTTCGTCATTTAAGTGAAACAAAAGCGTTTCATCAAAAATATCTTCGACAAAACAAAGTCTGTTTCGTCATAATATCTTCAACGAAACAAGTCTGTTTCGTCATCATTCATATCGACGAAACAAGTTTGTTTCGTGGAAAGTGTTTCGTCGTGTGTTGTCAATTTTACACAGAGGACTTACAAAAGTGTTCTAACTTTGTGTTTTCAAGTGTGTTAACAGGTATTATCATTCATATATCAAACATGAGTAACAAAGGTCTGTGGGATTGGAGTTCGGAACCACAACCAGCTCAAAATCAGCCTTCGCTTGCCGAATTGTTAATGAATTCATTGCCTCAACGACAACAATCAATAAATGCAGGTCAATGGGCAATGGTTTCTAATCAAAATCAAAACATTCAAAATCTATTGCTCAGTGAGAGTGAGACGAGAAGCAACAATCGCCCGCCAAAGCTAAATCACATGAACGACTATCCATCTTGGAAGGGTCGTTTTCACACATACATTCTAGGGCAAAACGTTGAACTTTGGACGTGTTTCACTACTGCATGTAACCCGGAACTCGAAGCAGCAGCATCAACTGCCGTTGGTATTTCTCATATGCTTGAAGATGACAAGAAAGCCTATGATTTAGAGAAGAAGGCGTTTGCTTTGCTAACACAAGCTCTTCATAAAGACATCTATCATCAATTCTTTTATAGTCAGAACACGAAAGCTTTATGGGATGCATTGGAAACAAGAGGAGAAGGAAATGCAGCTTCTAGAAAAATACGCCATGATCTTTTGAAGAAAGAATTTGAATCATTTCAATCTTTGGAAAATGAAACCCTAAATGATATGACTTCTCATTTCTATCATTTGATAAGTGAAATGAGTTCTTATAAGGTTGTTACAACTCATGTGGAAATGATTGCACGTTTAGCTGATGCTCTACCTCCTAAGTGGAGTCCATTCATTGAACTTCTAAAGCATACGGGTGCTCTGGATGGGGAAAATGTCACTATCTATGGATTCGTTCAGAAGTTGGAGCACAAGAACGAAGAGGAAACTCGGAAAGCTAAAAGGATTGGAGCTCCTCAAAACACAGAAATATATTTGCCTGGTTTTGCTCCTTCAGCTAGTTCTAGTTCTGTTCAGCAACCGAAGCTTCAAACGGCGTTTGTGTCCAACACAAGCTCATCTCCGTTTCCACAGTTCACTCAAAGTACTCAACCACAGTTCGATCTAGGTGCTTATCTTTCACAATCCATACCTCGACCTCAAGCTACCACTACTCAACCACAGTTCAATCAAAGTGCCTATCTTTTTCAACCTACACCTCAAGCTCAACCTCAACAAGGCAACCAAAATCCTTTCATAAATCAAACAAGTACATCCACGTCCAACTCAAATAAAACTGATGAAAAGTGTGACTGGTCTGTAAAATTTGGAGGTGGAGATCAAGGAGGAACTGTGTTTAATGCTAAAATTGTCAAGAATGTCAATGATGGTGAATCTTCAGGAAAAGATGATAGTTCGGGATACAGTGGCAGTTCGGATGAAGAATCGAATTTGAATGAAAGAACTGATTCTGAAGATGATAGTTTGTCAAATGGTGCCAAGGAGATGAAATGTCAAAATTCTGACTTGATCAAGAAAGCTGATGATACATCAAAAGAAATGGAGAAGATTCTCACTGAAGATGGATCTTTCTCTTCTCAGACTGCCTTTATGGCTAATGTCACAGCCTCTTCGAGTCAGGTAAATTCTGAAACTCCTAGCATATGTAGTGATTGTGCTGATTTGAAACATGAATGTGCTAATGCTAAACATGCTTTTGAAGAACTAAAACATGAATGTGCTAATGCTAAACATGCTTTTGAAGAATTAAAACATGAATGTGCTGAATTGAAACGTGAATCTGAAACGGTTCATAATCACAATCAAAGTTTGGTTGTTGAGATGTCAAAATGCAAAGAGGCAAATATAACTTTAACAAGAAACGAAAAGGACTTTAAATCTTTAATTGAAAATTTAAAGAAAAGTGTTTCCGAAACTACCAAAGTTGTTTATCATAAACAAATTAGTATTAACAATTACATTAATATCGTTGAGGAAACCAAAAAGGAATTAGCCATTGCCAAGTGCGAGCATGATGCTATCAAGCAAAAATTGGAGAGTTATTCTAACTCTCGATTTGTGCTCGATCACATAATTGATGTTCAACAACTGAAGAAAAACAAGAGTGGTGTTGGGTATAAGAAATGTCCGCCCCCTTTGAGACACAATTATGCTCCACCACCTGATGAAGAGGATATGCCTCGTTTTGAACCCTGTGTGCCTCTTAATTATGAGGAATTTACTACTGGATTAGGGTTTAAACCGAACAATTCCTCGGGAACCTCATCTGTTGAAACAGAAACTTCAACAACAGTGAGTCAAAGTCCTCCAACTGTTGAGGATTATGATTCATCTGATGATGAAACAGATGCTAATGACCAGGATGAATCACTTGACAAGAAAAAGGGAATAGAAATTCCAATTGAGAATCATATTCTTTGTGATCCTCCTATTCCTGATGTGCAACAAATTGCCAAACAAGTGATTAATCCTGTCAAGGACGACAAGAAACCTGTGTTTACTGTTAAGAGTAACAATGTGTTGTATACTTTGGTTGGTGATTCTAAAATTTATTCGGATAATGATTTTCCAATTAAAGACGTCAATCCATCATCGATTGATAAAGTTTTTGAAGATAACACTAGCAAGTTTTTGGGAAAGACGATCCCAGGAGTTATTGTGACTCAATGTGATCCAATTCCTAAGGCTGAAATCAAAAAGCAATTTGGAAATCAAAAATCCCCAACAAAGCAACAACCTTTTGCTCCTAAGGGTAAACAACCATTTCAACGAGCTCAAAGGCCAAATGTTTCTAAATCAAAATTTGAAACAAAAGGAGCTCGTTATCAAAAGAAAAGTAATGATGTCAGATTTGTGGCATCTGAGGGTACTGATAAAATTGAGACTTTTGCAAACAAATTAAATACCGATTTTGTTCAAAAAGTCAACATTTTGAAACGTAATAGTGATAACAATTACACTCAACGCACAAATGGGTGTGAAGCTAGTACCTCTGGGTCTACAACTTCAACGTCTGGCCGTCGATCAGATTCTCCTAAGTTTGTTGAAAGGAGAAAATGTTTCAAATGTGGGAAGTTTGGGCACATCATTAAAGACTGCACAAACTCGCCCAAACCAAATTTTGTAGAAAGAGCACCACCTGAAAAGGTTCACCCACAACGTCGTCCTGTTTCACCAAAACATGATAAAAGAACTGTTAAAGAACAAGAAACAAAACAACGACGTCAAAACCTCAAAAAGGTTGAAAAGGCGTTAAAACCGGAGGTTGTCCAAACAAAATCTGTTGAATCAAATGTTAAACATGAAAAACAAAAACAGATTTGGAAACCAAAATCGGTAAATGTTTCAGGGGGAGCTCAATCTATTCCGAATCATCGGGAAATCGAAGTCACAATCCTCGATGATGAAGGACGACCCAAGTCTGTTAAGGCTTGGGTCCCCCTCTCCAACTAATCTCTGAGTGAGTGTGCAGGATATTCCAGGAGGAACTTTCGATAGTCATAGGATTATTGATAGTGGAATATTCTTGCACAAGATAGGCGACAGAAGAAATTGTTGCCTTTGATGGAGAGAAGAAGAAAAAGAAAAGAAGACAGAATTGTCTGTCGAAAGAAATTGAAAAGCTTCGACAAATTGAAAATCATTCCAAAGTTTGATTGTTCAAGGCTTTGATCGGGTCCCCAGGATAGATTCAAATCTGTGAAAATGTACGCACCTGCAGCACGTATGAAGTTCAATATCAACAAGATGAACGTGCAGTGTACATTTCTTCGCGGTGTGATTGAAGAAAATGTGTTTGTTGAACAAACCAACCGGGTGTGCGGATGCCTTGGCGTGGATTGAACAACCGCACACTACTTCTCAAGAGAAAGATAAAGACCTTCGCTGGTGCAATGTGAAAGACCAGCCGGACCCAAAGGTTTCTGATCTTGTTGCTGTCAAGAGATTTCTCAGTAGCTACAAAATCGACTTTGAAATCCACACCGGGTGGATGTCCAGTTTGGGAGAGCACTCAGATTCCTTGCAATGCACAAAGCAGTTGCAGGATACGGTTTTAAATTTCTAATCTCTCCTATACTTGTCGATACTTAAGCTGCTTTATAAATTATTATCATCTCGTACAGCACTCTTTGGCCAGACAATGTTGTCATGGTCCGCACCGCTTACCGACGTGCCAACTGATTTTTCCAAAATTCGATAAATCATTTCTGATTCAAAATTAATTTTGGTAAACGGCATTGAGGTAAAACATGAGTTAACCAGCATCGGAATATCGTTTTTGTAAATACCTTTGTGTCTTTTAAATTTATCTTAGTTTGTTGATTTTAGGGGGAATTTGTTGATGCAGATTTGTGTCCGATGCTTGTCGAATAGATTAGATTTATTATTTTACGCTGAATTTGTAATAGTTAGTGAAACGGTCTATCGAACGTGTATAGACCCGCTCGTTTGAAGTGGTCAAACGAGAGGGTTATTCGGTTGACCGTGTGTGTTTGAAAGACAAAGGGGTGTAGCTATAAATAGCAACCCTTTGCCATTTCAAACACTTGGAGATTTTAGGAGGTTCAAGTCCTCACCAGGGAGAGATCACCACTTGCTCTCTCCCCGGATGTAAACGGCTCTGGTAAAGGTTCGATTATCTTGTTAATCGGGCCGACTTGTACTCTTATGTTATCAAATCAATACAAGTTAGTCGTTTATCCGTCTATGATCTTCCCGTCTATGAACATAATCATGATAATCACGGTTTCGGTCACGAAACTCGGTCCTACAAGTAGTAACATGACCACAAGTCAGGATTGACAGTGACGTGGGTGGTAATTAAAGTAAGAATTGGAAACATATATAATATCACCCTCAATACTGTAAAATGATAAAACCTGTTTTGATTAAATTGGGATTCACTCACCAGTATTTCCCACTGACAAATGTTTTTAAAACGCGTTTCAGGTAACAAAATGTGACAGCCAATTAGAAGCCAGCTGGACAGCACTGGAGGCTTGGAAAATGTGGCTATAAAAGTTACCTAAATAAAGAAGATGTTTTAATTTAATAAATTAGGGTTTATCCCTATAAACATGTTTGTAATAGAAACTTGGGTTTTACCCATGTGTTTATTATTATAAAAATGTGGTATTGCTCTGTAAAATATTTCCTAACTACGGTCCTGATGCAAATTTCGCTGCCAAACTGATAAACACCGATACCACTGATACTGGCTCTCGGCCGCCCGTTCCCAAGAGATAGGGGCTGGGGGTTGCGACAGAGAGTGGTATCAGAGCTACAGTCACTCATTTGAGCCACATAATGTCACACCCCGACCACGTGGAACATACAAAACGTGGCGGAAACATCGGGGAGTGTTGTAACAGAATTAATGTTTCAAATCCATGGCAATTGAAGTTTCGTTTTATTCATTAGAAGTGTTACAATGTCTTAACAAACAAGGAAAATACAACATAATTAACTAGTCTGCATATTTTATTGTCACTAAGGCCCATGTCCGCCTAAGTGTATCTTGATCATCTTATGCAACAGCTCCTGAAAAACACATGTGAAAATATGGTACGTCAGCATAAAAATGCCGGTGAGATACATAGGTTTTGTGAAAATAGGTTTCATGACTTATGTTTGAGAAAATGTTTAGTCATGAACCTTGTTATTTGCTTTGTTTTGTAAATCATTTGAAAAACGATAAGATCAGATGATATGTATAAATAAATGTCAGGTTAAATGAATAACCATGTAAAATGTGTTTGTATAAAATAAGTCGTTTATAAATCAATGTCTTGTGAAAAGTATGTTATTTGTATAAAATGTTCTATGTCTCAAACTGAAATGATTCAAATAACGCTGCAATATGTAATACCATACAAACACTTATATATAGGAAGTACCAGCGGCGTATCCACCATGTTTGTATCATATTACACACGCATCGTTACTTAATCACTTAATCAAACCAAACCAAACAATGTAAAATGTTCATGTCAAGATGTAAATCATGTCAAAATGTCTATGTCAAATATCCATGTCAAATGTCTATGTCAAATATCCATGTCAAATGTCTATGTCAAATATCCATGTATGGCAAGCGAAATGTCTCAACTAAACCATATGCACAAAAGCAAAGTATTGAAGTAAAACTTGGTTTAAATCAAAGTTATGTTTTGTGTAAATGCATGATCAATGTAAATCATGTAATGTGTAAATGCATGATCAATGTAAATCATGTTAAAATGTCTATGTCGAAATGTCTATGTCAAAATGTCATGTATGGCTAGCGAAAGGTCTCAACTAAACCATATGCACAAAAGCAAAGTATTGAAGTAAAACTGTGTTTAAATCAATATTATGTCTTGTGTAAATGCATGCTATACTGATAATGAACATTTATGCGGTGTTGTTATAATGCATACATCCAAGCCTTGCGACTGAGGTGATAAACCCTTAAACAAATTAAAGGTCTATCTGAGTAAATATCAACGAATTCGGTCATTCCTTTCTGTCCCCTTTCCCTGGGATGTCCGGAACGGGAGTTGTCAATTCCTATGGTACCACTACCTACTAACGAACGGCGTAGCTAATGTTAATGGATATATTGTCCCATGTAAACAAACCAAATGTCATAACAAAATGTGAGCATGTGAAAACAATGCACTAAGTATGTAATCAAATGAACATACCTAGCGTGAAATGTCATGTAAAACGATGTACTAAGTAATGCACACAATGGGCATACCTAGCATGAAATGTCATGTAAAACGATGTACTAAGTAATGCACACAATGGGCATACCTAGCATGAAATGTCATGTAAAACGATGTACCAAGTAATGCACACAATGGGCATACCTAGCATGAAATGTCATGTAAAACGATGTACTAAGTAATGCACACAATGGGCATACCTAGCATGAAATGTAATGTAAAACAATGTACCAAGTAATGCACACAATGGGCACACCTAGCATAAGATGTAATGAAATCATGTACTATAATGTACTAACGAACATAGCAGTATATGATGTAAAAACAGGAAAGCAGGAAAGTAACAAGTAGGCACATGTGTTCCACCCCAAAACAGTTTGGAAAACAGTAAAAGAGGGGTCTATGTACTCACTTGAGATTGCTCAGTAGTCCTTGAGTAACAACCAAACAATGCTAGAGATCACGGAAATCAAACGGCACCTAATATAGGTAACTATGTTAAATAACCGGACCTAAATCGGAAGATTGGGTAGCATTAGGGTTTGTAAACCAAATGAGTGTAGGAACTCATATGATATGGTTTAACAAAGCCTACATACTAAATGAAACTTAACCTAAGTGTCTACGACCCATTACGACCCGTTTAGGTAGCTTATGCTACTTTAACGCGTCGTTCGCGTGAAACGCGTTCGGACCGCCTAACTAGTCCTATGACAAGTAGAATATGCCTAAACATGTTACATAATCAGTTATGTGACAAAGGTTTAGGTTACATATGCTTAATTACCAATTATACATGAAAAGGGTATTCTGGTAATTTACCTAAGGCATATAAACTACCTATCATACAACTACTCAAACGATGTGACCATAGGGTATAACCTCGGAAGGTTATTCCCTACCTACTATGGTCACCTAATGTGTTTGGTCGGATCCTAATGATCGACCAAATGGGTCGAGTTCGAAGGTATAGGCGATTTATTAGATCGCCTACCCTACGACTCTAGACAACGTGGTAATCAGTGGGCATAGTCCCAAGGGACTATGACCAACGTGATTACACTCACGTTGCGAAGTTCAAACGAACTTCGCATTGACCATTACTGGTCAACGCTGAAAGTCAAACAAAGTTTGACTTTCTGACTCGAAAAGCAGTAAAAATAAGGAAAAGAACGAAAGAATACTAACCCAGGGTCCCCGAATGCTAATCCCGATCCAAGAACTCAGGTATGAAACAATGGTTTCAACTTAGAGCTCTCAAATCAGAATTCTTGTAAGTTTTAAAGCATATGGGGGTGGGGTATTTATAGTATTCGGGTAACCGTTAAGATCGTTTCTTGGAAAAGGGGAAACGATCAAGGCCGTACACTTGTCGAAACCTTATGGAAGCTTAAAATGGTTCTTATCAACATGACTAGGCAATAAGGAACTTGTGGGTGAGGTTAAAACAGCTGCAGCCTGCTGTTTAGAAACTCTGAATCTGGTCAGCAGACCCCTAGCGCACCGCTACGCTTAAAGTGTAGCGCACCGCTAGGCACTATTTTGGCAGAATTACACTTTTGGTCCCTGAACTGTATTTAGGCCATTTTCGACACGTTTAAGGCCCGTTAACCCCATTTCAAAGCTCTAAAATGAAGTTAAAGTATAGGGAACTTAAAATGTGTTAAAAAATATCATGGATGTCGGTTCGTTTGGCCGTACGAACGCGATGTTCGCTTAATTACGACGGAATGCGCATAAGCACGAAAAACGAACCAAATGACGCGACGAATGGATTTTTCTTAAGGCGAACACTAAAATATAATATAGTCATGCTTATATAAATTTTTGGATGTCCGGATGTATTCAGAACGTAAGTTATGCGCGAAAATGCAAACTTGTGCACTTTTTGACACTTTTAGTCCCTGAATGACACAAAAGTTTATTTTAGCACACCGAACCCCTCAAAGCCTATTTCTAAGCTATGTAAAGGATATTTAAGGTGTGTTTAACTTATGGTCATGTTCCGGAATGTCTGTTACAGTTCAAATTGGCATACTTTCGCAGTTTGTCAAATTTAGTCCCTGTAGACGAATTAACTTGTTTTTGCCATACCAATGCCTTCAAAACTTATTTCTAAGTTATGTAAAGGTTATTTAAGGTATGTTAAGCCAATGTCACTATTCCGGAGTGTTTGTTGCATTAAACTGGTTATATTTACGCATCGGTGCGCGTATAACCTTCCAGAAAGTGATTTAGAGTTTGAAATTGAACAAAAATTGATATGTGCAAATGATACACATATTTTTACAAATCCCAAGTATGAAATACAATATTTCATTGCTACAGTATTTGTTTGATGGCCGTGGAGGCACAGGTGTTACAGTCTCCCCTACTTTAGGAAATTTCGTCCCGAAATTTATTTAGAGGAAACTTGTGAGAGTTTAAAACATGAAGTTGAAAAGATCGAACTACATTGGTTAGGGTTCTGAACTTCTAGTAACCTTAATAACATTATGCTTTCAATGTAAGAGGGATACTTATATACAAGTATATGAAGCGTCATTGGTGCGTCCACCGTACCTCCATTACATCGTTCTCATTTTGTTATTGTTGTCACTATCGGTTCTTACACATAATAAACCTTACTGGGTTTCTATGCACTAAATTTCATAATTATGTAGGCCTCCATAATTAGACAATTCCTTGCACAGTTCACACAGTCTATTTTATAATGCGTAGGGTAAAACCAAATGAACAATCCTGTGATGAGTGTGACTAGACCGCCGTATAGTCCTTTTACTTAAATCATTAAATGATCTAAATAGACTATCAAGGAGTCTGTCCAGCTACATCACTAGATGTCATTCTTTAACCAGGTTGCGAATAAATCTTTTGACTAGACCACTAAAAAGGGTCTCTTATGAATCATGGAGTAGTACTATAAAATCCAAGGGTCTTAACTATTACATAGAAGCCCATTAAGGAATTAAGATAGTACCTTTTGACTATCCTGCTACGAATCCCTCATATGAAGATATGAAAGATCCTGCGAGGATTTGGATAACGAATTATCCAGAGTATAAAAACACAAAATACTTAAATGAAAAGTCAAGATGCATAAACACATAGTCATATAACCACAAAGATTGTTTGTTAATTTGTCTTGTTACTTGCGTACATGCATTTAAAGCACACTAGGAATCCATTCAACGGATTTCATTTGGTACTTTAAACGTTATCAAGAATCTAACTATAAAGATAGAAAGATTTTTGAAGAGAAAATTCGATTTCGATTATAAAGAACCGAAATGTTCGAATTAAGGTACATAAGGAATCCAATTAAGGACTCTGATTTGAATGATGATCATCCACAAGGGTCTAATTATGGAGATAAAAAGATCCCATTTGGATTTTAGAAGTTGAAGATGCTTTGAATTCTTGCACGGGATGTGCTTAAATCAAAACATGAAGTAAAATGCTTATGAGGTTGAGATGCTAGATATGTCAAGGCGACATATGAAGCAGAATTTGAAGGTTAAGTAAATGTGTGAGGAAAATATATTTGGAAAACTATGCATGGGAAAAAATGTTTTTGAAACCTTATATATAATATTTTGAAATCATAAAGTAGGTGTACTAGGTAAGTATATTTATAAAAATGTTTTAAAATCATGCGAGATGAATTTTGAAATTATGTATAAGGTTTTTGAAAAAGATTATACGATGCTTTTCGAAATCATGCACTTGATAAGAAAATGTATTGTGTTAATATTGTCTTCAGACTATATGAAATATTTTGAAATTTGAAAGGTTGGTTTTGATAACATGGCCAATGTTTTTGAAATAACACAGACAATGTATCTAGAAAAATTGTTTTCAAACTATATGAAATGTTTTGAGATCATGAAGATTGTTTTGAAATACTGGTACTGCGTAGGTTGAAAAATCAAAACGTAATGGGTATGAGATTTGAAAATACCCTTAGTTATCTAACCAAGGATTTAAAGGCACAGATGTGCGAAAAGCACGATTACTCATAATGTCACTTAATTTTCTGTACTTTGTTTCATAGAGTGAAACGAGTACTTAAAATTTTTGAAGGAATCATGAGCGATCATTTGAAAGAGAGAATCATAAGAGTAGTTTGTAAGGAACATAGTTCCTTAATACAGGTATTACAGGGAAATGCCATAAACACATGTAATTATCCTTGTATATCAGAATTGCGAACAACAACTTTTATTTATGAACAAGACATATTGTTTCACAATACACGAGAACAAAAGAAACAAAGGCATAAGACAGCAATATCCTTTGTTTAGCCGAATGCTCATCCAAGGGTTGGATTTGCATTAGCAAGCTTTGGGCAGTTGTGGCGGAAGTGACCAATCTCTCCGCAGTTGAAACATGAACCCAGTGGGAATTTCGCAGCGTTCCCTTGAACCGGAGCTTGAACCTGAGCAGCCTGATTTTGTCCCAAACAACAAACTTTGGCCAAATGCCCAAGTTTACCACACATCGTGCATTGCCAGCAAACTTGTTGTAACGCGTGATGACCGTTGCAGCGTGCACAATGAGGTGCAGTACCGGCATATGCTTTCTTTGCAGGTGGCTGAGCTGGTTGGTTGGGAACGGCTCGACTATTGTGAGCGACCACGGCGAAGTTTTGAGGAGCCTTTCGCTTCTTTGACTTCTTAGGCGATCGTTCATCCATGGTCTTTGATTCCCCGATTGGTTTCTTGGCTGGTGGTGCTGTCACTTGACTAGGTCCTGCCTGTCTTGGTGACTCTTGGGTGGCTTCATCCTGGAGACGATACATGGCAGTAGCCAATTCAACAACCTTCAGGACTACTTCGCCTATTCGTAGGGTAAATTTGGCAGTCTGCTCGGATATCTGGGCGTCATCGTGATGAAGAGACATTCTAGAAGAAAATGAAAGACTTAGGAAGAAACAAGTGGAAGATTATTGGACAATTAAAACAGAATGATGAAGATTTCGATCATTTGTTTGTTACCTAAGGCAAACAAATGAGACGGTGACTAATCAAAGTAAATGGGTCAAAAATAATGTATCGCGAAGACATGCTCGCCTATAAGTGAACACTCATCCCAAGAATTCCCAGGTAAGCACAACTGGTCTCGCGTCTGATGAGATGTATACGAAATGCTTGCCTAGACAGAAAACCCAGAATACAGGCATTCACCCTTCCAGTTTGCACGTGTTCACATTATAAGACCCAAACTTTGACTAGATTTTTGAAAATTCAAAGGGGTTCAAAACCATATAACAGAGAGTTCAAAACCTTATAACTGAGGGTTCAAAACCTTGTAATAGAGGGTTCAAAACCTAGTAATCAATCATCCTAGAACAGATGATTAGTTTTCAAAGCGGTTTTGAAATTTGTGTTCTTGTTGTGTTCGTCGCCTAAGGATAGGTGACGGTATTGTTTTATGACTAAACGCAAGTAAACTCGCGTTAGGGTCCTAAGAAAGTTATAGACTAGGTCAAAGCATTACTAATAACCTAATTCACTATAACCATTGGCTCTGATACCATCTTTTCTGTCACACCCCGACCACGTGGAACATACAAAACGTGGCGGAAACATCGGGGAGTGTTGTAACAGAATTAATGTTTCAAATCCATGGCAATTGAAGTTTCGTTTTATTCATTAGAAGTGTTACAATGTCTTAACAAACAAGGAAAATACAACATAATTAACTAGTCTGCATATTTTATTGTCACTAAGGCCCATGTCCGCCTAAGTGTATCTTGATCATCTTATGCAACAGCTCCTGAAAAACACATGTGAAAATATGGTACGTCAGCATAAAAATGCCGGTGAGATACATAGGTTTTGTGAAAATAGGTTTCATGACTTATGTTTGAGAAAATGTTTAGTCATGAACCTTGTTATTTGCTTTGTTTTGTAAATCATTTGAAAAACGATAAGATCAGATGATATGTATAAATAAATGTCAGGTTAAATGAATAACCATGTAAAATGTGTTTGTATAAAATAAGTCGTTTATAAATCAATGTCTTGTGAAAAGTATGTTATTTGTATAAAATGTTCTATGTCTCAAACTGAAATGATTCAAATAACGCTGCAATATGTAATACCATACAAACACTTATATATAGGAAGTACCAGCGGCGTATCCACCATGTTTGTATCATATTACACACGCATCGTTACTTAATCACTTAATCAAACCAAACCAAACAATGTAAAATGTTCATGTCAAGATGTAAATCATGTCAAAATGTCTATGTCAAATATCCATGTCAAATGTCTATGTCAAATATCCATGTCAAATGTCTATGTCAAATATCCATGTATGGCAAGCGAAATGTCTCAACTAAACCATATGCACAAAAGCAAAGTATTGAAGTAAAACTTGGTTTAAATCAAAGTTATGTTTTGTGTAAATGCATGATCAATGTAAATCATGTAATGTGTAAATGCATGATCAATGTAAATCATGTTAAAATGTCTATGTCGAAATGTCTATGTCAAAATGTCATGTATGGCTAGCGAAAGGTCTCAACTAAACCATATGCACAAAAGCAAAGTATTGAAGTAAAACTGTGTTTAAATCAATATTATGTCTTGTGTAAATGCATGCTATACTGATAATGAACATTTATGCGGTGTTGTTATAATGCATACATCCAAGCCTTGCGACTGAGGTGATAAACCCTTAAACAAATTAAAGGTCTATCTGAGTAAATATCAACGAATTCGGTCATTCCTTTCTGTCCCCTTTCCCTGGGATGTCCGGAACGGGAGTTGTCAATTCCTATGGTACCACTACCTACTAACGAACGGCGTAGCTAATGTTAATGGATATATTGTCCCATGTAAACAAACCAAATGTCATAACAAAATGTGAGCATGTGAAAACAATGCACTAAGTATGTAATCAAATGAACATACCTAGCGTGAAATGTCATGTAAAACGATGTACTAAGTAATGCACACAATGGGCATACCTAGCATGAAATGTCATGTAAAACGATGTACTAAGTAATGCACACAATGGGCATACCTAGCATGAAATGTCATGTAAAACGATGTACCAAGTAATGCACACAATGGGCATACCTAGCATGAAATGTCATGTAAAACGATGTACTAAGTAATGCACACAATGGGCATACCTAGCATGAAATGTAATGTAAAACAATGTACCAAGTAATGCACACAATGGGCACACCTAGCATAAGATGTAATGAAATCATGTACTATAATGTACTAACGAACATAGCAGTATATGATGTAAAAACAGGAAAGCAGGAAAGTAACAAGTAGGCACATGTGTTCCACCCCAAAACAGTTTGGAAAACAGTAAAAGAGGGGTCTATGTACTCACTTGAGATTGCTCAGTAGTCCTTGAGTAACAACCAAACAATGCTAGAGATCACGGAAATCAAACGGCACCTAATATAGGTAACTATGTTAAATAACCGGACCTAAATCGGAAGATTGGGTAGCATTAGGGTTTGTAAACCAAATGAGTGTAGGAACTCATATGATATGGTTTAACAAAGCCTACATACTAAATGAAACTTAACCTAAGTGTCTACGACCCATTACGACCCGTTTAGGTAGCTTATGCTACTTTAACGCGTCGTTCGCGTGAAACGCGTTCGGACCGCCTAACTAGTCCTATGACAAGTAGAATATGCCTAAACATGTTACATAATCAGTTATGTGACAAAGGTTTAGGTTACATATGCTTAATTACCAATTATACATGAAAAGGGTATTCTGGTAATTTACCTAAGGCATATAAACTACCTATCATACAACTACTCAAACGATGTGACCATAGGGTATAACCTCGGAAGGTTATTCCCTACCTACTATGGTCACCTAATGTGTTTGGTCGGATCCTAATGATCGACCAAATGGGTCGAGTTCGAAGGTATAGGCGATTTATTAGATCGCCTACCCTACGACTCTAGACAACGTGGTAATCAGTGGGCATAGTCCCAAGGGACTATGACCAACGTGATTACACTCACGTTGCGAAGTTCAAACGAACTTCGCATTGACCATTACTGGTCAACGCTGAAAGTCAAACAAAGTTTGACTTTCTGACTCGAAAAGCAGTAAAAATAAGGAAAAGAACGAAAGAATACTAACCCAGGGTCCCCGAATGCTAATCCCGATCCAAGAACTCAGGTATGAAACAATGGTTTCAACTTAGAGCTCTCAAATCAGAATTCTTGTAAGTTTTAAAGCATATGGGGGTGGGGTATTTATAGTATTCGGGTAACCGTTAAGATCGTTTCTTGGAAAAGGGGAAACGATCAAGGCCGTACACTTGTCGAAACCTTATGGAAGCTTAAAATGGTTCTTATCAACATGACTAGGCAATAAGGAACTTGTGGGTGAGGTTAAAACAGCTGCAGCCTGCTGTTTAGAAACTCTGAATCTGGTCAGCAGACCCCTAGCGCACCGCTACGCTTAAAGTGTAGCGCACCGCTAGGCACTATTTTGGCAGAATTACACTTTTGGTCCCTGAACTGTATTTAGGCCATTTTCGACACGTTTAAGGCCCGTTAACCCCATTTCAAAGCTCTAAAATGAAGTTAAAGTATAGGGAACTTAAAATGTGTTAAAAAATATCATGGATGTCGGTTCGTTTGGCCGTACGAACGCGATGTTCGCTTAATTACGACGGAATGCGCATAAGCACGAAAAACGAACCAAATGACGCGACGAATGGATTTTTCTTAAGGCGAACACTAAAATATAATATAGTCATGCTTATATAAATTTTTGGATGTCCGGATGTATTCAGAACGTAAGTTATGCGCGAAAATGCAAACTTGTGCACTTTTTGACACTTTTAGTCCCTGAATGACACAAAAGTTTATTTTAGCACACCGAACCCCTCAAAGCCTATTTCTAAGCTATGTAAAGGATATTTAAGGTGTGTTTAACTTATGGTCATGTTCCGGAATGTCTGTTACAGTTCAAATTGGCATACTTTCGCAGTTTGTCAAATTTAGTCCCTGTAGACGAATTAACTTGTTTTTGCCATACCAATGCCTTCAAAACTTATTTCTAAGTTATGTAAAGGTTATTTAAGGTATGTTAAGCCAATGTCACTATTCCGGAGTGTTTGTTGCATTAAACTGGTTATATTTACGCATCGGTGCGCGTATAACCTTCCAGAAAGTGATTTAGAGTTTGAAATTGAACAAAAATTGATATGTGCAAATGATACACATATTTTTACAAATCCCAAGTATGAAATACAATATTTCATTGCTACAGTATTTGTTTGATGGCCGTGGAGGCACAGGTGTTACACATAAGTGCACTGCTGACAATGAAATTTCCAAATATGTTAGGAAATAATTTATGTGACTATGTGTGTACGTGTATATTATTGTTTTGCTATTTGACAATTTGTGAGTTTACAGTATGAGTGATCAAGGACCATCGGACGCCTATCGTCAATTGTCTAGTTCCCCTAGAGATGAAGGAACTTCTTCCCAGCTTACCCCCTCGGGGTATTCAGCTGACACAGAAGAGGGGATCTTTATATTTAAAGCGTAATCCAAAGAGCCATTCCCTACCAAAAAGAGAGGATGGTTCAGTCGGGGAGCTCACGAGCATAGGAAAGGATGAGAAAGTTGCACCAGCAAAGAGCTTTAGTAGCAGCAAATAGGGAGATGAATGCCCAGACTCAGGATATAATCAATTGGAGACTGGCCAATTTTCACATACTAGCTACCACTGCCACAGACCCAAACTTAGAACAAATCATTGCACCACAACCACTACCCTTGTTCCCAACTCAACCCATGGAAATAGAATCTAACCTATGAGACCATATTCCCTTACCTGCCTTTGACCCAAACAAAATCCCTAGAGTCCCAGCACCCCATCCTCCAAATTATGACCCATGGTTTGACGACCATAGGGATTATCAAGAACTCTACCCAAAGGAGGAGCCCATACAAAACCCAGTAGCACCTTACCCAAACCTTGACCTTCTAGATCCATACTGGGATAATGACCAGTATATTCGGGAAATCCTAGAGAACCCATACCCATACGAAGAACCGATACCCCAGTACCCTGATCCAATACCAACACCCGCACCACCCATGAGTACCGAGAATGTGCAGGAACTCCACACTTTTGGTGAGGAGTTGTTAGATGAAAGTGAAAAGATAAGGCAAATAGGGGAGAGGCTCGTTTGGAAGTACGACGAGCGTAATATGCAGTATTGGATGGACCCCCACTAATAATAATAATAATAATAATAATAATAATAATAATAATAATAATAATAAATAAATAAATATATATATATATGTGTGTGTGTGTAACTTGAAAAAAAATATATATATCCACTAAGATAGACAATTCAATAGCTACTGATGCATAACTAGTATTGTATTTTAAATTCCAGTTACGATTTGTATTAGATGCATAATATATAAAATAGAGTAAATGTCGCAATGCACGACGATTTTGATCAATATGCTTGTTGTGTGATTGTTCGCATTAAACATTGCTCTGTGATATTAATATTTGGTAATTGTTTATAATCTAGATGGACAACGAAGTGAATCAAGAAAACCAGAATAACGATAATAACGACAACCAGATAGATAATAGTGCCATCCAACACATAGTGACACAAGGGATTATAGATGCTATGCCATATATTATCAAAACGGTTAAGGAAGCAGAAAATAAAAGTAATAATGGAAGTAAGCGACCACCAGCTGAACCCAGTCACAGTGTAAACAATGGACCGTTACTTCAATTGCCTATTCCGAAAAGAAGAAGAACCATGTCTTATGGTTGTTCTTACAAAGAATTGTGGTCCTGCAAACCTATAGAATTCTCAGGCAATGAAGGAGCCATTACAGCTCTATGCTGGTTAGAAAAGACTGAGACAGTCTTAAAAATAAGCAAGTGTGCAGAGGAAGACAAAATCATGTTTGCTTCCAATCTTTTTAAGAATGCTGCTCTAGAATGGTGGAACACTATTCTCCGGCCTAGGGGAAGTGACAAAGTCTATAATATGGAATGGACTGAGTTTAAGAACATAGTTGAAAGGAAATTATGTCCACCCAATGAAAAAGAACAGATCACTAATAAGTTCTTAAATATTAGAATGACTGGAGTAGAGTGTAAGGGTTACACTACCGTATTCTTTGAATATGCTAGAATAGTGCCAACCCTAACCTCACCAGAACCCGTATTAATCTCCCGTTACATTTGGGGATTAATCAGTGAGATTAGACATGTAGTCAAGGTAGCTAGACCACAAACTATAGAAGAAGCGGTAGAATTAGCAAATACCTTGACTGATGAACTAGTACTTACACAAGAAGAGAACCAGAAAAGAACCTAGTTCAGAAACTTACCCAGGAATTCCGCTATGGAAATTTCAACCGTGGGAAAAGTGTAGGTTCTACTTCTGCACCTTATTGTAAGGCTTGCAAGTAGAAGCATTCAGGAAGATGCTCCACCTATTGCAATTTCTGCAAGATACCAGGACACAAGGAAGAAGACTGTAGAAAGAAACCCAGTAACGGAGTATGCTTCAATTGTGGAGAAAAGGGACATATCAAGCCGAACTGTCCAAAACTAGCTCTAGCCATGAACAACAAGACTACTAAGAATGCTAGGGCATTTGTTCTGACAGCCGAAGAAGCAAAGATGATTCCGGATGTATTGCCGGTACGTTTTTAGTTAATGATGTTTTTTCTAAAGTATTATTTGACTCTGGTGCGAACCAAAGTTTTATTAATACTTCATTTTGCAAAATTCTCAATCAACCATTAACTAAACTCTAACAAGAATGTCTAGTAGAGACAGCAAATGGGGAATCCATTTAGATCACTGAAATCTTGCAGGGAGCAATAATAGAAATTCTAAACCATAACTTTATTGCTAATCTTTACCCAATGAATCTGGCTGGATTTGATATCGTATTAGGAATGGATTGGTTAGTAGCCAATAAAGCCAATATTCTATCTGATCAAAAGTCAATCCAAATAAGTTCACCAAAGGGTGAAAAGATCACAATTAAAGGAAATAAGCCATCTAGATCCACGAAATTCATCTCTGTGATGAAAACTGCAAGTTGTGCAAGGAAATGATCATTCGTATATATGATTTCCATAATCATTAACACTAAAGGAAAAGAATTGAAAGATATTCCCATAGTATCTCAATTCTCAGATGTTTTCCCAGAAGAATTACCAGGACTACCGCCAGACAGGGAAGTCGAATTCAGAATTCATCTGCTACCAGGAGCAGCACCGATTGCCAAGGCACCTTACCGTTTGGCACCAGCAGAGATGTAAGAGCTAAAGAAACAATTGGACGAACTTCTGGAGAAATGATTCATACAGCCAAGTTCATCACCGTGGGGAGCACCAATTTTGTTTGTCAAAAAGAAAGACGGGTCAATGCGTATGTGCATTGATTACCAAGAATTGAACAAAGTCACGATTAAAAACCGGTACCCATCACCGAGAATCGATGATCTATTTGATCAATTGCAAGGAGCTCGATTCTTTTCTAAGATCGATTTACGATCAGGATATCATCAATTAAAGGTACATGAAGAGGACATTCCTAAGACCGCTTTTAGAACAAAGTATGGCCATTATGAATTTACCGTCATGCCATTTGGTCTAACTAATGCCCCAGCCGCATTTATGGACATGATGAACAGAATATGCAAGCCATATCTCGATAAATTCATAATGGTTTTTATAGATGATATTCTCATTTACTCTAAGAGTAAAGAGGAACATGCAGCGCATCTGTAGGCACTCCTAAATTTGCTGAGAAAAGAAAAGCTTTATGCTAAATTTTCAAAATGCGAATTTTGGTTAGAAGAAGTGCAATTTCTTGGACATTTAGTTAATCATGAAGGAATTCATGTGGATTCCACAAAGATTGATGCGATTACCAAATGGAAAGTCCCTGAATCACCAACGGAGGTGAGAAGTTTTCTAGGACTAGCAGGTTACTATAGATGGTTTATTCGAGATTTCTCTAGAATAGCCATTCCCTTAACCAAACTAACCTGTAAATCTGTTAAGTTTGAATGGGGACCAAAACAGGAAGAAGCCTTTAGAATTCTTAAGCAAAGATTAACCAACGTACCCATACTAGCGTTACCAGAAGGAACTGAAGACTTTGTAGTCTATTGTGACGCTTCTAAATTAGGTAATGGATGTGTGTTAATGCAACGTCAAAAGGTTATAGCCTATGCTTCTAGACAACTTAAGAATCATGAAAAAAATTACTCAACCCATGATTTAGAATTAGGAGCCATAATTTTTGCCCTTAAGATTTGGAGACACTATTTATATGGAAATAAATTTGTAGTCTTCACAGATCATAAGAGTTTAAGGTACATTTTTGGGCAAAAAGAGTTAAATATGAGGCAAAGACGTTGGATGGAGATTCTTAGTGATTACGATTGTAATATCCAGTATAATGCAGGAAAAGGTAATGTAGTAGCTGATGCTTTAAGTCGAAAGTATCACGAAAAGCCAAAAAGAGTACGTTCTCTTAAATTAAATCTGCAGATAGATTTAAATGAGCAAATTAGAAAAGTACAAGAATCAGTAATCAAGGTTAATACTGAAAATTTGAAAGGAATGATTAAGGAATTAGAACAAGGAACAGATGGAATTTGGAGATTCCATAAGAAAAGAATATGGATACCCAAACAAGGAAACCTACGTCACCAAATATTAGATGAAGCTCATAAGTCTAAGTATACGATACATCCTGGAAGTGATAAAATGTATCAGGACTTAAGAAATAATTTCTGGTGGATAGGAATGAAAAAGGATATAGCAGCTTATGTTGCCAAGTGTCTAACTTGTTCACAAGTTAAAGCTGAACATCAGAAATTCCTCAGGCTTGTTGCAGCAGTTAGAAATGCCTGTATGGAAATGGGAGTTGATAACAATGGACTTTGTTACCAAATTACCCAAGACACGAAAAGGAAATGATACAATCTGGGTGATTGTAGATAGGTTAACCAAGTCTGCTCATTTCTTACTGATGAAGGAAATTTTCAGTATGGAACAATTAGCCAAGTTGTATGTAAATGAAATAGTTTCATTACATGGAATTCCTTTATCTATTGTTTCTGATAGATATAGCCGTTTTACTTCTCATTTTGGACACGTTTCCAAAAAGCAATGGGAACCAAGTTAAATCTAAGCACCGCTTATCATCCTCAAACGGATGGACAAAGCGAAATGACTATTCAGACAATGGAAGATATGCTTAGAGCTTGTGTAATTGATTTCAGAGGAAATTGGGATGATCATTTGCCATTAATAGAATTTTCTTATAATAACAGCTATCATACCAGCATCAATGCTGCACCATTTGAAGCACTTTATGGACGAAAGTGCCGAACTCCAGTCTGTTGGGAAGAAATTGGAGAAAAGCAATTGTCTGGACCAGAGATAGTACAAGAAACAACGGACAAGATCATTCAAGTCAAGGAAAGACTGAAAGCAGCACGCGATCGTCAAAAGAGTTATGCTGATAACAGGCGAAAGCCATTGGAATTCCAAGTAGGAGACAAGGTATTATTAAAAGTTTCTCCTTGGAAAGGAGTGGTAAGATTCATCAAAAGGGGAAAGCTGAGCCCCAGGTATATTAGACCTTTTGAGATTATTAGAAGAATAGGACCGGTAGCTTACCAGCTACAACTGCCAGAAGAAATGGCAGGGATACATGATGTATTTCATTTATGTAATCTCAAAAAGTGCTTAGCTGATGAATCATTAGTGGTACCTCTTAAGGACATAGAGGTAAATGAGAAACTTAAGTTTGTAGAAAGGCCTCTACAAATTGAAGACAGGAAAGTCAAGAACCTCAAACACAAAAGATTGGTTCTAGTCAATGTAAGATAGGATTCCAAGAGAGGACCAGAACACACTTGGGAGCTTGAGTCAGAGATGCAGAGGAAATATCCACACCTGTTCCAGTAGACCTCGAGGACGAGTTCTAAAACAAGGTGGGGAGGATATAACAACCCTCCTAAATGTATCCTAAAATATTTATAACATCCCTATACGACTTAAAATACATCCCGTATACGAAAAACAACCCTAAATACCTTTAATTTTACAAAAAAAATAAATAAAATAAAAATCAGAGGTGCGCTCGCGGGGCGTGACCCCCTTGTCCATATTTATCGCGGGCCGCGGCCTAGTGCCACCAGACAAAACCCTATGCTGCCACGTGTCCCCACTAGTGTCAAGCCTAGCCGGTGATTGGTCAAGGCTACGGCCTAAGTAGCCTAGCTCGCGGGGCGCGACGGCCCCTTGTGTTTCTTTCGCGGGCCGCGAGGAAGTGGCTGAGCAGCCCTATAAATAGATGGGATCGGCTCAGTTCACAAATCCTTCATCACAATTCTCTCTCTCTAAATTTCTGATAGTATAAGTAATTCCCGGGTACTATACCTACTAAAATAGCGAAGCTCTGCCTCGATGTAAGTATCATAACCCCCAGTTACATATTAGATACGCTGTCCGATTGATCTAGTGCTCCGTAACGGCTGTCGAGGCTCTGCCCGACATAGTCATTGGAGTTCTGTCTTGGGGAGGGTATTACCAATGTAAATTGGGTTATTATACTAACGCATGTGCATTGTTTAATTAATAGATTATAACCAGGAAGTCACAAAGAAAATACCTAAGTTAGCAATGTGAGTAATTCCTCTTTTTGTAAACTGTTTTTACAAAACCTTAAATGTTTTACATTTTAATGAGCAGTGATTGAGTATTTGTAACTCTACAATTATCGTCGGTATGTTGGGGTTTTGTATACAAAATTTGTTACTACACTGTGAGTAGTAACATGACCACAAGTCAGGATTGACAGTGCCGTGGGTGGTAATTAAAGTAAGAATTGGAAACAAATATAATTGCGAGATCGCCCTCAATACTGTAAAATGATAAAACCTGTTTTGATTAAATTGGGATTCACTCACCAGTATTTCCCACTGACAAATATTTTTAAAACGCGTTTCAGGTAAAAAAATGTGAAAGCTAATTAGAAGCCAGCTGGACAGCACTGAAGGCTTGGAAAATGTGGCTATAAAAGTTACCTAAATAAAGAAGTTTTAATTTAATAAATTAGGGTTTATCCCTATAAACATGTTTGTAATAGAAACTTGGGTTTTACCCATGTGTTTATTATTATAAAATGTGGTATTTTGCTCTGATAAAAAATTTCCTAACTACGGTCCTGATGTAAATTCCGCTGCCAAACTGATAAACACCGATACCACTGATACTGGCTCGCGGCCGCCCGTTCCCTAGAGATAGGGGCTGGGGGTTGCGACATATAGGTTCTCTGTTCGAAAGATGTTAATGGAATTCACTTGTTCCATTATATAATGACATTTTTGGTTAGAAATATGAATAACTATACCAACATTCAAGCATTCATACTAAAGTAATGTTATATCCTAGGGTGTTAATTGGTTTGGGTTTTAGTTTCCTCGTTTTCTGGTGGTAGGGTGGGTGTAGGGGTGGGGTAAAGGCAGCAATATTAGTGGAGGCGACAGTGGTGGAACTAGTCCAAAAATTTAGGGGTATCCCAATTTTTTTTTTTGGATCAAGGGCATCCTTTGTATAATGAAGGCTGAGTTGAGGGGCATTTTTAAACAATGGAAACGGAGTAGAGGGGCATTTTTACACTACGAAGACGGGGTTGAGCCGTAGCCCGTGCTATCCCTGCTAACACATCATCTCCGCCCCTAGGAAGATGATGGTGGTGACATGGAGACGGTGGAGGTTTTGGATGCAATGTGTGAGCGGATATCCCGATTTCTTTGGTTAAATCCTTCTAGAATTTGAAAGGAACGTTGAATTCTTTTAAATATGGACTTTGAATGTATAAATTCAAATTCCACTTAAATTCATTTCTTACTCAAACACATAAAACTAAAACTTAGTTTTCAATCATAACAAAATCTTAGAACCAAACATATTGATAAATGTACTAAGCTTCGAATTCCATTTGACATTGGGAACCAAACGCACCGTTAGGGGACGTTTGGTTCGCAGAAATTCATTTGAATTTAAGGGAATTGGAATTTGAATTCCACCTCTTAAGATGTTTGGTTCACGGAATTTGATGGAATTGGAATCCCAATTTCAAGCTTCATTTGTTTGGTTGACAATGGAATTGGAATTGGAATTAGGCATGAATTCCTTTAGTTAAAGGAATTCAAAATCCTTCCTATATGTGAAGAAATTAAAGTAAATTCATTGGAATCTTCGATCGTTTCGACCCACACCGTTTCAACCCGTACCGTGTTGACCCATATTGGTTTCGATCCGAACCGTTTTGACGCGAACCGTTTCGACCGTACCGTTTTGAAGCGAACCGTTTTGACCAGAACTAGTGGTTGTGGGTGCTGGGGTGATGGATTCCAATTTATTTGACAACCAAATACAACAAAAATGTAATTGAGATTCCAATTCCAACAATTTCCGATTCCAATTGGAATTTTTAATTTCCAAATTCAATTCCTTCAAATTCTAATTCCTATACAAAGTCTAATTCCAATTCCAAATCATTACGCGAACCAAACGCCCCCTTAGATTTTATATTTGTTATTAAAATGATAAGTTGGAGAAGTTATTACTTTTTTATAGTTTTATAAATTAATATTTGAACTAAAATTAAAAAATGCCTCTCATATGGTGTGATGTACATGCACGGACCTATTTATTTTAAAATTTTTTAGTAGAAACGGTTCATACAACTTTTTGTGAGAACATAAGAATCTTGGGTCCGACACTGATGATGTAGGTTACACGTGACTTAGTATTTTAACATAAATCTCATATTTTATATTCCACACACATAATGTTTATATAAAATAACTTGAAGTAATTTCGCAAAAGTTTTGCGTTTGTATAACCATGTGTGTTTAAAGAGGAAGTTGTAAAAACGTATGGAAATTTACGTGACCTTGTGATGGATGAAGCCCATAAGTCCCGTTACTCAGTACATCCGGGTTCAGATAAGATGTACCACGACTTAAGGACTACCTATTGGTGGCCTGGCATGAAAGCCCACATAGCAACCTATGTCAGAAAATGTTTAACCTGTGCAAGAGTCAAGGCTGAGTATCAGAAACCATCAGGCCTACTCCAACAGCCAGAGATCCCGCAATGGAAATGGGAGCATATTTCCATGGATTTTGTTACTGGCCTGCCTAGGTCTCAACGCGGAAATGACACCATTTGGGTGATCGTGGATCGCTTAACTAAGTCTGCACACTTTTTGGCTATCAAAGAAACAGACAAGTTCTCTACCCTAGCAGAGGTATACTTAAAAGAAGTGGTTTCGAAGCACGGAGTGCCTACCTCTATTATTTCTGATCGAGATGCACGTTTTACTTCTGAATTGTGGCAAGCTATGCACAAATCTTTTGGCTCGCGTTTAGACATGAGCACCGCTTATCATCCGCAAACGGATGGGCAATCGGAACGCACCATCCAAACCCTCGAAGACATGCTTAGGGCATGTGTGATCGATTTTGGCAAGAATTGGGAGAAGCACCTACCGTTAGTGGAATTCTCCTACAACAACAGCTACCACACCAGCATTCAGGCGGCACCCTTTGAGGCATTGTACGGTCGTAAATGTCGATCGCCTCTCTGCTGGGCGGAGGTAGGTGACAGTCAAATCACAGGCCCGGAACATGTAGTTGACACCACAGAAAAGATTGCCCAGATTAGGCAACGCATGGCGGCAGCTCGTGACCGTCAGAAGAGATACGCTGATAAGGATAGGAAACCGCTAGAGTTCCAGGTTGGTGAACGGGCTCTACTTAAGGTCTCACCCTGGAAGGGTGTGGTTCGTTTTGGAAAACGGGGCAAGCTTAATCCAAGATATGTCGGACCCTTTGAAGTTACCGAAAAGATCGGTACGGCCGCTTACAGATTGAATCTGCCTGAAGAACTGAGTGTTGTGCACAACGTCTTCCACGTGTCTAATCTGAAGAAGTGTCTATCAGATGAAACACTCATCATTCCTTTCAAGGAACTCACTATTGACGAACAGCTACACTTTACTGAGGAACCAGTTGAGATCACGGATCGTGAGATCAAAACCCTCAAACGTAGCCAGATACCCCTCGTGCGAGTTCGTTGGAACTCACGCCGTGGCCCAGAGTTTACCTGGGAGCGGGAAGACCAGATGAAGCGCAAGTATCCCCAGCTGTTCCCAAATGAAACCCCCAGCACTGAAGCTACAACTGAATTTCGGGACGAAATTCCAAACTAACGGGGGGATGATGTGACATCCCGTTGAAACGTTCGTATTTACACTAGCTTGTCAGTGGCTGCCTTAACTTTCGGGACGAAAGTTCTTAAAACTTGGGGATAATGTGACACTCTAGGTTTTCCCGAGCAAACACCTTGTAATCACTTAGTGCGCATATATATATTATTATTAAATGGAAGTTGTTATTCTTCTTGTGCTATGTGTCGATAACGTGTATGTAATATATATATGTGTGTGTGTAAGGATACTTGTGAACCGAAACCATGACTCGAGACCACCCGGTCTCGAGTAAACAGTGTAACAACGGGCCGGTTGGGCCGTAACCTTAGCCCACCCGAAACCTCCCACTCGAAACCACCCTAAAACCCACTTTGGGTGCATTACCTCCTATTTAAACCTAAAACCCTCACACACACTCCCCTTTTACACTCTCTCACTTCATCCTCACTCACTCTCTCTAGAAAACCCTAAGAAATCAAGCTCACCTCCTCTCTCTCTCTCTCGGATCCAACCGACAACGACAAGGAGGATCGGTCAAGCTCATCATCACCACTCGGACGCTTCTTTTCCTCACTTTCTTCCTAAAATCGGTACCCTTCCACAACCGGTTAGTACCTTAGATAATCACTATGTGTTTATATGTATATTATTGCTATTTGCCTTGAAGAATTGAAGTGATGAATGAAATATGTGAACTCTTGCATGATAACAAAGTGATAAGACATTTGAATGATAAATGATGGTTAGGATAGGGTGTTCGATGTTTAGAATAAATGTTACATGATCCTTGTTAACCAAGTAGCATGATATGTATTACCATTAAACCGATGATTGTATGTTATGTTGTAAATATGTTTAGGTGAATGATAAAGAATGAATATTAGCTATGTTGATGATGATTATGTGCTAGAGCTAGGGCCGAAGATGATGTCTAAATTATGTTTCGACTTAGAGTTGTGTATCTGCAACAAAGGATGAATATAGGATGAATATATGATGAATGTGTGATGAATGTGCTTGATGAACTATTTGATGATCAATGAAAATATTTGAAAATGTGATGTTTGATCTGATGTAGTTGGAAATTAGACAATAAAACATGTTTATTGGGGGTAGTACACAATTTGCATGAAAACTCAATTCCATTGGATAGTACATCGGGCAGGTTCTAGAAGGTCTGGTTCATCAGGTGTGCGAGTCGAAACCGCCCGGTTGCGACTCAAGACTAAGTGGTTGTGACTCGAAACTAAACCATGACAACTCGAGACCGCCCGGTTGCGACTCGAGACTAAGTGGTTGCGACTCAAAACTAAACCATGACAACTCGAGACCGCCCGGTTGCGACTCGAGATTGGACTCGAAACCTCCAAGATTGCGACTCGTACCGGCATTACTCGAAATCTCGTGGTTGCGACTCGAGACCGCACGTTCTCGAGTCGAGACCACCGTACCTCGAATGGGCTGCTTGTCTCCGTTATTGGGCCCAAAATGTGTGGACTATGCATACCGTTCCATTTAGATTTACGTGATGCTGTTAACTGCTACGTATTAGAATAGGCCCGATAACTTGCTGGATGATCATGTGTTATGCATGCTATGTGTTAGTTATGTGTAGATTATACGTAAATACTTGTACCCCAACTTGACCTATACTGGTGACCATGCTAGGACGTGGTGACCAACGTGATTGACCAAGTAAATAATCTACCGAGCAACCCAAGGTGAGTTCACAACTAATAAAGCATGCGTTCCCGGTGGTTGGGAAACGGAAACTTACAACAACGCTATCCCCTCGTAAGGGATACAAACCTACTTCTCTCCCCTTAAATGGGACCTTTAGTTAATTACTGTTTATACTGGATGCAACAAGCAACACTAAACAAAACTCTATCACTCAAGTCCTCACTTCTTAATACCGATTAGTCGCCGGGGTCAGGCGAACGGGTTATTAGTTGATAGCGCTATTTAGGTCTCACCAACCTCACACCGTGCCCGCGTATGGGATCGGGCGTGAACTAATGTACTCTGGCAACCGTCAATGATGATAGAACATTGACAGACGGGGCACTCTACGGAAACGTACGGATGAATAGTATTCGGTATTGTAAAAACAGTTTAGTCGCTTACTTGTGGGGTAGCTCCCCATCGCATGTATAAACGGATAAATTAACTGGTGAAACAAGTTTTTGGAAATTAAAACTGGACAACTCGTGAACTCGCCAACATTTTTGTTGATACCCTACTGCATGCTTTGCAGGTACCCAGTGACTCAGGAGCTTGCAGCTTGGGAAGTGTAGTGGTCGTCTAAACCCGCGTGTTGGGTTCTAAATAACTTGAACTATGAACTTTGTTTAAACTGTTTTGCCTATGCTTCCGCTACTCACTTAAACTGTTATTTGAACCTAAACTCTCGAACTTTAAACTATGATGTTTACTAACTGTTATGGTTGGCGATCATTTTTACTATCATCCAATGCTCAGTATAATTGGTGGCTGGATCCTGGTCAGTCACGCCTCCAAGCGGTGGCATTCCGCATGTGGGTTTTGGGGGTGTGACATGTTTCGTCGAACATATCATGACGAAACAGAACAACATTCATTAAGTCTGTTTCGCCAATAGTCATGACGAATCACACTTGATTAGTCGTGTAATGGGCTGCTTCAAGCCCAATGTCTGGCCCATATTCTGTTTCGCCGCGACACCTTGTGTTTCGTCGACTGTTGGGCCCAGGGACTATATAAACCAAGTCTGCTTTCACTTTGAAGGTAGATGAGATAATACCAGTAAAGAAACTCTGTCGAAATTCTGTCTAAACTGTGTTTGTATCAGTTTGTAATCGGTTCTCATCCCGTTTAATCAATCGAGTGTGTTTCATTGATTAAAAAAAAAGTTTTTTTACATAAAGCTTTGCAGTCCACGCGTTCGGTCAATACATTAAATATTTGTCAGATCCACCATTTGTATAGGGCCAAGAGGATTCAATCAGTTTCAATTTCATGTGATATATTCTAGATTATTGGGACATTATAAAACATCACATAAATTAATTGTTGGCTTCACTTGAATTTCCATATCACACATTCAGTTTCGTCACCGCATAAAACAAATTCTGTTTCGTCATTTAAGTGAAACAAAAGCGTTTCATCAAAAATATCTTCGACAAAACAAAGTCTGTTTCGTCATAATATCTTCAACGAAACAAGTCTGTTTCGTCATCATTCATATCGACGAAACAAGTTTGTTTCGTGGAAAGTGTTTCGTCGTGTGTTGTCAATTTTACACAGAGGACTTACAAAAGTGTTCTAACTTTGTGTTTTCAAGTGTGTTAACAGGTATTATCATTCATATATCAAACATGAGTAACAAAGGTCTGTGGGATTGGAGTTCGGAACCACAACCAGCTCAAAATCAGCCTTCGCTTGCCGAATTATTAATGAATTCATTGCCTCAATGACAACAATCAATAAATGCAGGTCAATGGGCAATGGTTTCTAATCAAAATCAAAACATTCAAAATCTATTGCTCAGTGAGAGTGAGACGAGAAGCAACAATCGCCCGCCAAAGCTAAATCACATGAACGACTATCCATCTTGGAAGGGTCGTTTTCACACATACATTCTAGGGCAAAACGTTGAACTTTGGACGTGTTTCACTACTGCATGTAACCCGGAACTCGAAGCAGCAGCATCAACTGCCGTTGGTATTTCTCATATGCTTGAAGATGACAAGAAAGCCTATGATTTAGAGAAGAAGGCGTTTGCTTTGCTAACACAAGCTCTTCATAAAGACATCTATCATCAATTCTTTTATAGTCAGAACACGAAAGCTTTATGGGATGCATTGGAAACAAGAGGAGAAGGAAATGCAGCTTCTAGAAAAATACGCCATGATCTTTTGAAGAAAGAATTTGAATCATTTCAATCTTTGGAAAATGAAACCCTAAATGATATGACTTCTCGTTTCTATCATTTGATAAGTGAAATGAGTTCTTATAAGGTTGTTACAACTCATGTGGAAATGATTGCACGTTTAGCTGATGCTCTACCTCCTAAGTGGAGTCCATTCATTGAACTTCTAAAGCATACGGGTGCTCTGGATGGGGAAAATGTCACTATCTATGGATTCGTTCAGAAGTTGGAGCACAAGAACGAAGAGGAAACTCGGAAAGCTAAAAGGATTGGAGCTCCTCAAAACACAGAAATATATTTGCCTGGTTTTGCTCCTTCAGCTAGTTCTAGTTCTGTTCAGCAACCGAAGCTTCAAACGGCGTTTGTGTCCAACACAAGCTCATCTCCGTTTCCACAGTTCACTCAAAGTACTCAACCACAGTTCGATCTAGGTGCTTATCTTTCACAATCCATACCTCGACCTCAAGCTACCACTACTCAACCACAGTTCAATCAAAGTGCCTATCTTTTTCAACCTACACCTCAAGCTCAACCTCAACAAGGCAACCAAAATCCTTTCATAAATCAAACAAGTACATCCACGTCCAACTCAAATAAAACTGATGAAAAGTGTGACTGGTCTGTAAAATTTGGAGGTGGAGATCAAGGAGGAACTGTGTTTAATGCTAAAATTGTCAAGAATGTCAATGATGGTGAATCTTCAGGAAAAGATGATAGTTCGGGATACAGTGGCAGTTCGGATGAAGAATCGAATTTGAATGAAAGAACTGATTCTGAAGATGATAGTTTGTCAAATGGTGCCAAGGAGATGAAATGTCAAAATTCTGACTTGATTAAGAAAGCTGATGATACATCAAAAGAAATGGAGAAGATTCTCACTGAAGATGGATCTTTCTCTTCTCAGACTGCCTTTATGGCTAATGTCACAGCCTCTTCGAGTCAGGTAAATTCTGAAACTCCTAGCATATGTAGTGATTGTGCTGATTTGAAACATGAATGTGCTAATGCTAAACATGCTTTTGAAGAACTAAAACATGAATGTGCTAATGCTAAACATGCTTTTGAAGAATTAAAACATGAATGTGCTGAATTGAAACGTGAATCTGAAACGGTTCATAATCACAATCAAAGTTTGGTTGTTGAGATGTCAAAATGCAAAGAGGCAAATATAACTTTAACAAGAAACGAAAAGGACTTTAAATCTTTAATTGAAAATTTAAAGAAAAGTGTTTCCGAAACTACCAAAGTTGTTTATCATAAACAAATTAGTATTAACAATTACATTAATATCGTTGAGGAAACCAAAAAGGAATTAGCCATTGCCAAGTGCGAGCATGATGCTATCAAGCAAAAATTGGAGAGTTATTCTAACTCTCGATTTGTGCTCGATCACATAATTGATGTTCAACAACTGAAGAAAAACAAGAGTGGTGTTGGGTATAAGAAATGTCCGCCCCCTTTGAGACACAATTATGCTCCACCACCTGATGAAGAGGATATGCCTCGTTTTGAACCCTGTGTGCCTCTTAATTATGAGGAATTTACTACTGGATTAGGGTTTAAACCAAACAATTCCTCGGGAACCTCATCTGTTGAAACAGAAACTTCAACAACAGTGAGTCAAAGTCCTCCAACTGTTGAGGATTATGATTCATCTGATGATGAAACAGATGCTAATGACCAGGATGAATCACTTGACAAGAAAAAGGGAATAGAAATTCCAATTGAGAATCATATTCTTTGTGATCCTCCTATTCCTAATGTGCAACAAATTGCCAAACAAGTGATTAATCCTGTCAAGGACGACAAGAAACCTGTGTTTACTGTTAAGAGTAACAATGTGTTGTATACTTTGGTTGGTGATTCTAAAATTTATTCGGATAATGATTTTCCAATTAAAGACGTCAATCCATCATCGATTGATAAAGTTTTTGAAGATAACACTAGCAAGTTTTTGGGAAAGACGATCCCAGGAGTTATTGTGACTCAATGTGATCCAATTCCTAAGGCTGAAATCAAAAAGCAATTTGGAAATCAAAAATCCCCAACAAAGCAACAACCTTTTGCTCCTAAGGGTAAACAACCATTTCAACGAGCTCAAAGGCCAAATGTTTCTAAATCAAAATTTGAAACAAAAGGAGCTCGTTATCAAAAGAAAAGTAATGATGTCAGATTTGTGGCATCTGAGGGTACTGATAAAATTGAGACTTTTGCAAACAAATTAAATACCGATTTTGTTCAAAAAGTCAACATTTTGAAACGTAATAGTGATAACAATTACACTCAACGCACAAATGGGTGTGAAGCTAGTACCTCTGGGTCTACAACTTCAACGTCTGGCCGTCGATCAGATTCTCCTAAGTTTGTTGAAAGGAGAAAATGTTTCAAATGTGGGAAGTTTGGGCACATCATTAAAGACTGCACAAACTCGCCCAAACCAAATTTTGTAGAAAGAGCACCACCTGAAAAGGTTCACCCACAACGTCGTCCTGTTTCACCAAAACATGATAAAAGAACTGTTAAAGAACAAGAAACAAAACAACGACGTCAAAACCTCAAAAAGGTTGAAAAGGCGTTAAAACCGGAGGTTGTCCAAACAAAATCTGTTGAATCAAATGTTAAACATGAAAAACAAAAACAGATTTGGAAACCAAAATCGGTAAATGTTTCAGGGGGAGCTCAATCTATTCCGAATCATCGGGAAATCGAAGTCACAATCCTCGATGATGAAGGACGACCCAAGTCTGTTAAGGCTTGGGTCCCCCTCTCCAACTAATCTCTGAGTGAGTGTGCAGGATATTCCAGGAGGAACTTTCGATAGTCATAGGATTATTGATAGTGGAATATTCTTGCACAAGATAGGCGACAGAAGAAATTGTTGCCTTTGATGGAGAGAAGAAGAAAAAGAAAAGAAGACAGAATTGTCTGTCGAAAGAAATTGAAAAGCTTCGACAAATTGAAAATCATTCCAAAGTTTGATTGTTCAAGGCTTTGATCGGGTCCCCAGGATAGATTCAAATCTGTGAAAATGTACGCACCTGCAGCACGTATGAAGTTCAATATCAACAAGATGAACGTGCAGTGTACATTTCTTCGCGGTGTGATTGAAGAAAATGTGTTTGTTGAACAAACCAACCGGGTGTGCGGATGCCTTGGCGTGGATTGAACAACCGCACACTACTTCTCAAGAGAAAGATAAAGACCTTCGCTGGTGCAATGTGAAAGACCAGCCGGACCCAAAGGTTTCTGATCTTGTTGCTGTCAAGAGATTTCTCAGTAGCTACAAAATCGACTTTGAAATCCACACCGGGTGGATGTCCAGTTTGGGAGAGCACTCAGATTCCTTGCAATGCACAAAGCAGTTGCAGGATACGGTTTTAAATTTCTAATCTCTCCTATACTTGTCGATACTTAAGCTGCTTTATAAATTATTATCATCTCGTACAGCACTCTTTGGCCAGACAATGTTGTCATGGTCCGCACCGCTTACCGACGTGCCAACTGATTTTTCCAAAATTCGATAAATCATTTCTGATTCAAAATTAATTTTGGTAAACGGCATTGAGGTAAAACATGAGTTAACCAGCATCGGAATATCGTTTTTGTAAATACCTTTGTGTCTTTTAAATTTATCTTAGTTTGTTGATTTTAGGGGGAATTTGTTGATGCAGATTTGTGTCCGATGCTTGTCGAATAGATTAGATTTATTATTTTACGCTGAATTTGTAATAGTTAGTGAAACGGTCTATCGAACGTGTATAGACCCGCTCGTTTGAAGTGGTCAAACGAGAGGGTTATTCGGTTGACCGTGTGTGTTTGAAAGACAAAGGGGTGTAGCTATAAATAGCAACCCTTTGCCATTTCAAACACTTGGAGATTTTAGGAGGTTCAAGTCCTCACCAGGGAGAGATCACCACTTGCTCTCTCCCCGGATGTAAACGGCTCTGGTAAAGGTTCGATTATCTTGTTAATCGGGCCGACTTGTACTCTTATGTTATCAAATCAATACAAGTTAGTCGTTTATCCGTCTATGATCTTCCCGTCTATGAACATAATCATGATAATCACGGTTTCGGTCACGAAACTCGGTCCTACAAGTAGTAACATGACCACAAGTCAGGATTGACAGTGACGTGGGTGGTAATTAAAGTAAGAATTGGAAACATATATAATATCACCCTCAATACTGTAAAATGATAAAACCTGTTTTGATTAAATTGGGATTCACTCACCAGTATTTCCCACTGACAAATGTTTTTAAAACGCGTTTCAGGTAACAAAATGTGACAGCCAATTAGAAGCCAGCTGGACAGCACTGGAGGCTTGGAAAATGTGGCTATAAAAGTTACCTAAATAAAGAAGATGTTTTAATTTAATAAATTAGGGTTTATCCCTATAAACATGTTTGTAATAGAAACTTGGGTTTTACCCATGTGTTTATTATTATAAAAATGTGGTATTGCTCTGTAAAATATTTCCTAACTACGGTCCTGATGCAAATTTCGCTGCCAAACTGATAAACACCGATACCACTGATACTGGCTCTCGGCCGCCCGTTCCCAAGAGATAGGGGCTGGGGGTTGCGACAGAGAGTGGTATCAGAGCTACAGTCACTCATTTGAGCCACATAAGTGCACTGCTGACAATGAAATTTCCAAATATGTTAGGAAATAATTTATGTGACTATGTGTGTACGTGTATATTATTGTTTTGCTATTTGACAATTTGTGAGTTTACAGTATGAGTGATCAAGGACCATCGGACGCCTATCGTCAATTGTCTAGTTCCCCTAGAGATGAAGGAACTTCTTCCCAGCTTACCCCCTCGGGGTATTCAGCTGACACAGAAGAGGGGATCTTTATATTTAAAGCGTAATCCAAAGAGCCATTCCCTACCAAAAAGAGAGGATGGTTCAGTCGGGGAGCTCACGAGCATAGGAAAGGATGAGAAAGTTGCACCAGCAAAGAGCTTTAGTAGCAGCAAATAGGGAGATGAATGCCCAGACTCAGGATATAATCAATTGGAGACTGGCCAATTTTCACATACTAGCTACCACTGCCACAGACCCAAACTTAGAACAAATCATTGCACCACAACCACTACCCTTGTTCCCAACTCAACCCATGGAAATAGAATCTAACCTATGAGACCATATTCCCTTACCTGCCTTTGACCCAAACAAAATCCCTAGAGTCCCAGCACCCCATCCTCCAAATTATGACCCATGGTTTGACGACCATAGGGATTATCAAGAACTCTACCCAAAGGAGGAGCCCATACAAAACCCAGTAGCACCTTACCCAAACCTTGACCTTCTAGATCCATACTGGGATAATGACCAGTATATTCGGGAAATCCTAGAGAACCCATACCCATACGAAGAACTGATACCCCAGTACCCTGATCCAATACCAACACCCGCACCACCCATGAGTACCGAGAATGTGCAGGAACTCCACACTTTTGGTGAGGAGTTGTTAGATGAAAGTGAAAAGATAAGGCAAATAGGGGAGAGGCTCGTTTGGAAGTACGACGAGCGTAATATGCAGTATTGGATGGACCCCCACTAATAATAATAATAATAATAATAATAATAATAATAATAATAATAATAATAATAATAATAATAAATAAATATATATATATATATGTGTGTGTGTGTAACTTGAAAAAAAATATATATATCCACTAAGATAGACAATTCAATAGCTACTGATGCATAACTAGTATTGTATTTTAAATTCCAGTTACGATTTGTATTAGATGCATAATATATAAAATAGAGTAAATGTCGCAATGCACGACGATTTTGATCAATATGCTTGTTGTGTGATTGTTCGCATTAAACATTGCTCTGTGATATTAATATTTGGTAATTGTTTATAATCTAGATGGACAACGAAGTGAATCAAGAAAACCAGAATAACGATAATAACGACAACCAGATAGATAATAGTGCCATCCAACACATAGTGACACAAGGGATTATAGATGCTATGCCATATATTATCAAAACGGTTAAGGAAGCAGAAAATAAAAGTAATAATGGAAGTAAGCGACCACCAGCTGAACCCAGTCACAGTGTAAACAATGGACCGTTACTTCAATTGCCTATTCCGAAAAGAAGAAGAACCATGTCTTATGGTTGTTCTTACAAAGAATTGTGGTCCTGCAAACCTATAGAATTCTCAGGCAATGAAGGAGCCATTACAGCTCTATGCTGGTTAGAAAAGACTGAGACAGTCTTAAAAATAAGCAAGTGTGCAGAGGAAGACAAAATCATGTTTGCTTCCAATCTTTTTAAGAATGCTGCTCTAGAATGGTGGAACACTATTCTCCGGCCTAGGGGAAGTGACAAAGTCTATAATATGGAATGGACTGAGTTTAAGAACATAGTTGAAAGGAAATTATGTCCACCCAATGAAAAAGAACAGATCACTAATAAGTTCTTAAATATTAGAATGACTGGAGTAGAGTGTAAGGGTTACACTACCGTATTCTTTGAATATGCTAGAATAGTGCCAACCCTAACCTCACCAGAACCCGTATTAATCTCCCGTTACATTTGGGGATTAATCAGTGCGATTAGACATGTAGTCAAGGTAGCTAGACCACAAACTATAGAAGAAGCGGTAGAATTAGCAAATACCTTGACTGATGAACTAGTACTTACACAAGAAGAGAACCAGAAAAGAACCTAGTTCAGAAACTTACCCAGGAATTCCGCTATGGAAATTTCAACCGTGGGAAAAGTGTAGGTTCTACTTCTGCACCTTATTGTAAGGCTTGCAAGTAGAAGCATTCAGGAAGATGCTCCACCTATTGCAATTTCTGCAAGATACCAGGACACAAGGAAGAAGACTGTAGAAAGAAACCCAGTAACGGAGTATGCTTCAATTGTGGAGAAAAGGGACATATCAAGCCGAACTGTCCAAAACTAGCTCTAGCCATGAACAACAAGACTACTAAGAATGCTAGGGCATTTGTTCTGACAGCCGAAGAAGCAAAGATGATTCCGGATGTATTGCCGGTACGTTTTTAGTTAATGATGTTTTTTCTAAAGTATTATTTGACTCTGGTGCGAACCAAAGTTTTATTAATACTTCATTTTGCAAAATTCTCAATCAACCATTAACTAAACTCTAACAAGAATGTCTAGTAGAGACAGCAAATGGGGAATCCATTTAGATCACTGAAATCTTGCAGGGAGCAATAATAGAAATTCTAAACCATAACTTTATTGCTAATCTTTACCCAATGAATCTGGCTGGATTTGATATCGTATTAGGAATGGATTGGTTAGTAGCCAATAAAGCCAATATTCTATCTGATCAAAAGTCAATCCAAATAAGTTCACCAAAGGGTGAAAAGATCACAATTAAAGGAAATAAGCCATCTAGATCCACGAAATTCATCTCTGTGATGAAAACTGCAAGTTGTGCAAGGAAATGATCATTCGTATATATGATTTCCATAATCATTAACACTAAAGGAAAAGAATTGAAAGATATTCCCATAGTATCTCAATTCTCAGATGTTTTCCCAGAAGAATTACCAGGACTACCGCCAGACAGGGAAGTCGAATTCAGAATTCATCTGCTACCAGGAGCAGCACCGATTGCCAAGGCACCTTACCGTTTGGCACCAGCAGAGATGTAAGAGCTAAAGAAACAATTGGACGAACTTCTGGAGAAATGATTCATACAGCCAAGTTCATCACCGTGGGGAGCACCAATTTTGTTTGTCAAAAAGAAAGACGGGTCAATGCGTATGTGCATTGATTACCAAGAATTGAACAAAGTCACGATTAAAAACCGGTACCCATCACCGAGAATCGATGATCTATTTGATCAATTGCAAGGAGCTCGATTCTTTTCTAAGATCGATTTACGATCAGGATATCATCAATTAAAGGTACATGAAGAGGACATTCCTAAGACCGCTTTTAGAACAAAGTATGGCCATTATGAATTTACCGTCATGCCATTTGGTCTAACTAATGCCCCAGCCGCATTTATGGACATGATGAACAGAATATGCAAGCCATATCTCGATAAATTCATAATGGTTTTTATAGATGATATTCTCATTTACTCTAAGAGTAAAGAGGAACATGCAGCGCATCTGTAGGCACTCCTAAATTTGCTGAGAAAAGAAAAGCTTTATGCTAAATTTTCGAAATGCGAATTTTGGTTAGAAGAAGTGCAATTTCTTGGACATTTAGTTAATCATGAAGGAATTCATGTGGATTCCACAAAGATTGATGCGATTACCAAATGGAAAGTCCCTGAATCACCAACGGAGGTGAGAAGTTTTCTAGGACTAGCAGGTTACTATAGATGGTTTATTCGAGATTTCTCTAGAATAGCCATTCCCTTAACCAAACTAACCTGTAAATCTGTTAAGTTTGAATGGGGACCAAAACAGGAAGAAGCCTTTAGAATTCTTAAGCAAAGATTAACCAACGTACCCATACTAGCGTTACCAGAAGGAACTGAAGACTTTGTAGTCTATTGTGACGCTTCTAAATTAGGTAATGGATGTGTGTTAATGCAACGTCAAAAGGTTATAGCCTATGCTTCTAGACAACTTAAGAATCATGAAAAAAATTACTCAACCCATGATTTAGAATTAGGAGCCATAATTTTTGCCCTTAAGATTTGGAGACACTATTTATATGGAAATAAATTTGTAGTCTTCACAGATCATAAGAGTTTAAGGTACATTTTTGGGCAAAAAGAGTTAAATATGAGGCAAAGACGTTGGATGGAGATTCTTAGTGATTACGATTGTAATATCCAGTATAATGCAGGAAAAGGTAATGTAGTAGCTGATGCTTTAAGTCGAAAGTATCACGAAAAGCCAAAAAGAGTACGTTCTCTTAAATTAAATCTGCAGATAGATTTAAATGAGCAAATTAGAAAAGTACAAGAATCAGTAATCAAGGTTAATACTGAAAATTTGAAAGGAATGATTAAGGAATTAGAACAAGGAACAGATGGAATTTGGAGATTCCATAAGAAAAGAATATGGATACCCAAACAAGGAAACCTACGTCACCAAATATTAGATGAAGCTCATAAGTCTAAGTATACGATACATCCTGGAAGTGATAAAATGTATCAGGACTTAAGAAATAATTTCTGGTGGATAGGAATGAAAAAGGATATAGCAGCTTATGTTGCCAAGTGTCTAACTTGTTCACAAGTTAAAGCTGAACATCAGAAATTCCTCAGGCTTGTTGCAGCAGTTAGAAATGCCTGTATGGAAATGGGAGTTGATAACAATGGACTTTGTTACCAAATTACCCAAGACACGAAAAGGAAATGATACAATCTGGGTGATTGTAGATAGGTTAACCAAGTCTGCTCATTTCTTACTGATGAAGGAAATTTTCAGTATGGAACAATTAGCCAAGTTGTATGTAAATGAAATAGTTTCATTACATGGAATTCCTTTATCTATTGTTTCTGATAGATATAGCCGTTTTACTTCTCATTTTGGACACGTTTCCAAAAAGCAATGGGAACCAAGTTAAATCTAAGCACCGCTTATCATCCTCAAACGGATGGACAAAGCGAAATGACTATTCAGACAATGGAAGATATGCTTAGAGCTTGTGTAATTGATTTCAGAGGAAATTGGGATGATCATTTGCCATTAATAGAATTTTCTTATAATAACAGCTATCATACCAGCATCAATGCTGCACCATTTGAAGCACTTTATGGACGAAAGTGCCGAACTCCAGTCTGTTGGGAAGAAATTGGAGAAAAGCAATTGTCTGGACCAGAGATAGTACAAGAAACAACGGACAAGATCATTCAAGTCAAGGAAAGACTGAAAGCAGCACGCGATCGTCAAAAGAGTTATGCTGATAACAGGCGAAAGCCATTGGAATTCCAAGTAGGAGACAAGGTATTATTAAAAGTTTCTCCTTGGAAAGGAGTGGTAAGATTCATCAAAAGGGGAAAGCTGAGCCCCAGGTATATTAGACCTTTTGAGATTATTAGAAGAATAGGACCGGTAGCTTACCAGCTACAACTGCCAGAAGAAATGGCAGGGATACATGATGTATTTCATTTATGTAATCTCAAAAAGTGCTTAGCTGATGAATCATTAGTGGTACCTCTTAAGGACATAGAGGTAAATGAGAAACTTAAGTTTGTAGAAAGGCCTCTACAAATTGAAGACAGGAAAGTCAAGAACCTCAAACACAAAAGATTGGTTCTAGTCAATGTAAGATAGGATTCCAAGAGAGGACCAGAACACACTTGGGAGCTTGAGTCAGAGATGCAGAGGAAATATCCACACCTGTTCCAGTAGACCTCGAGGACGAGTTCTAAAACAAGGTGGGGAGGATATAACAACCCTCCTAAATGTATCCTAAAATATTTATAACATCCCTATACGACTTAAAATACATCCCGTATACGAAAAACAACCCTAAATACCTTTAATTTTACAAAAAAAATAAATAAAATAAAAATCAGAGGTGCGCTCGCGGGGCGTGACCCCCTTGTCCATATTTATCGCGGGCCGCGGCCTAGTGCCACCAGACAAAACCCTATGCTGCCACGTGTCCCCACTAGTGTCAAGCCTAGCCGGTGATTGGTCAAGGCTACGGCCTAAGTAGCCTAGCTCGCGGGGCGCGACGGCCCCTTGTGTTTCTTTCGCGGGCCGCGAGGAAGTGGCTGAGCAGCCCTATAAATAGATGGGATCGGCTCAGTTCACAAATCCTTCATCACAATTCTCTCTCTCTAAATTTCTGATAGTATAAGTAATTCCCGGGTACTATACCTACTAAAATAGCGAAGCTCTGCCTCGATGTAAGTATCATAACCCCCAGTTACATATTAGATACGCTGTCCGATTGATCTAGTGCTCCGTAACGGCTGTCGAGGCTCTGCCCGACATAGTCATTGGAGTTCTGTCTTGGGGAGGGTATTACCAATGTAAATTGGGTTATTATACTAACGCATGTGCATTGTTTAATTAATAGATTATAACCAGGAAGTCACAAAGAAAATACCTAAGTTAGCAATGTGAGTAATTCCTCTTTTTGTAAACTGTTTTTACAAAACCTTAAATGTTTTACATTTTAATGAGCAGTGATTGAGTATTTGTAACTCTACAATTATCGTCGGTATGTTGGGGTTTTGTATACAAAATTTGTTACTACACTGTGAGTAGTAACATGACCACAAGTCAGGATTGACAGTGCCGTGGGTGGTAATTAAAGTAAGAATTGGAAACAAATATAATTGCGAGATCGCCCTCAATACTGTAAAATGATAAAACCTGTTTTGATTAAATTGGGATTCACTCACCAGTATTTCCCACTGACAAATATTTTTAAAACGCGTTTCAGGTAAAAAAATGTGAAAGCTAATTAGAAGCCAGCTGGACAGCACTGAAGGCTTGGAAAATGTGGCTATAAAAGTTACCTAAATAAAGAAGTTTTAATTTAATAAATTAGGGTTTATCCCTATAAACATGTTTGTAATAGAAACTTGGGTTTTACCCATGTGTTTATTATTATAAAATGTGGTATTTTGCTCTGATAAAAAATTTCCTAACTACGGTCCTGATGTAAATTCCGCTGCCAAACTGATAAACACCGATACCACTGATACTGGCTCGCGGCCGCCCGTTCCCTAGAGATAGGGGCTGGGGGTTGCGACATATAGGTTCTCTGTTCGAAAGATGTTAATGGAATTCACTTGTTCCATTATATAATGACATTTTTGGTTAGAAATATGAATAACTATACCAACATTCAAGCATTCATACTAAAGTAATGTTATATCCTAGGGTGTTAATTGGTTTGGGTTTTAGTTTCCTCGTTTTCTGGTGGTAGGGTGGGTGTAGGGGTGGGGTAAAGGCAGCAATATTAGTGGAGGCGACAGTGGTGGAACTAGTCCAAAAATTTAGGGGTATCCCAATTTTTTTTTTTTTGGATCAAGGGCATCCTTTGTATAATGAAGGCTGAGTTGATGGGCATTTTTAAACAATGGAAACGGAGTAGAGGGGCATTTTTACACTACGAAGACGGGGTTGAGCCGTAGCCCGTGCTATCCCTGCTAACACATCATCTCCGCCCCTAGGAAGATGATGGTGGTGACATGGAGACGGTGGAGGTTTTGGATGCAATGTGTGAGCGGATATCCCGATTTCTTTGGTTAAATCCTTCTAGAATTTGAAAGGAACGTTGAATTCTTTTAAATATGGACTTTGAATGTATAAATTCAAATTCCACTTAAATTCATTTCTTACTCAAACACATAAAACTAAAACTTAGTTTTCAATCATAACAAAATCTTAGAACCAAACATATTGATAAATGTACTAAGCTTCGAATTCCATTTGACATTGGGAACCAAACGCACCGTTAGGGGACGTTTGGTTCGCAGAAATTCATTTGAATTTAAGGGAATTGGAATTTGAATTCCACCTCTTAAGATGTTTGGTTCACGGAATTTGATGGAATTGGAATCCCAATTTCAAGCTTCATTTGTTTGGTTGACAATGGAATTGGAATTGGAATTAGGCATGAATTCCTTTAGTTAAAGGAATTCAAAATCCTTCCTATATGTGAAGAAATTAAAGTAAATTCATTGGAATCTTCGATCGTTTCGACCCACACCGTTTCAACCCGTACCGTGTTGACCCATATTGGTTTCGATCCGAACCGTTTTGACGCGAACCGTTTCGACCGTACCGTTTTGAAGCGAACCGTTTTGACCAGAACTAGTGGTTGTGGGTGCTGGGGTGATGGATTCCAATTTATTTGACAACCAAATACAACAAAAATGTAATTGAGATTCCAATTCCAACAATTTCCGATTCCAATTGGAATTTTTAATTTCCAAATTCAATTCCTTCAAATTCTAATTCCTATACAAAGTCTAATTCCAATTCCAAATCATTACGCGAACCAAACGCCCCCTTAGATTTTATATTTGTTATTAAAATGATAAGTTGGAGAAGTTATTACTTTTTTATAGTTTTATAAATTAATATTTGAACTAAAATTAAAAAATGCCTCTCATATGGTGTGATGTACAAGCACGGACCTATTTATTTTAAAATTTTTTAGTAGAAACGGTTCATACAACTTTTTGTGAGAACATAAGAATCTTGGGTCCGACACTGATGATGTAGGTTACACGTGACTTAGTATTTTAACATAAATCTCATATTTTATATTCCACACACATAATGTTTATATAAAATAACTTGAAGTAATTTCGCAAAAGTTTTGCGTTTGTATAACCATGTGTGTTTAAAGAGGAAGTTGTAAAAACGTATGGAAAACGCAAAAGTTTTCGTTTGTATAACCATGAGTGTTTATAGAGGAAGCCGTAAAAACGTATGGAAAACTAGAGCATAGTTATAAGAGTAAATTACAAAAATCATCCTTTATGTTTACAGCAGATTGCAAACTATGTCCTTTATATTCAAAAAGTACAAAAAAGGTACTCTATATTTGCAAACTCTTGCACATTATGTTCTTTAGCCCTAACTCAGTTTATTTTTAAAGTTAAGTCTTGTCTTGTCTCATAGGACCCACGTAAGAGCATTATTGTTTTCCCCTCCTTTTTTATTTCCATTTTATTTAACTCATTCCCTAATTAATAATATATATTATTGAAATAAAATTAAACCAATTAGTTTTTATTCTCTCTCATCTCTTTATTCTCTTTCTTATCTCTTCCATCTCTTTATTCTCTTTTCAAACCATCAGGTAAGTTCATCAGAATTCTACATGTACACCAATAAATCAAATATTTTTTTTTGGCAAATTGGATTTAAATAATCTTATTTTTCTCAATTTGGCCGATAATAATCACAACTCAGTTATTTGCCAATAATAATCTGAACTGGTCCACTTTTGGCAGATAATAGAATGCGTTAAAAATAGCTTAACAGAGTTAAGTTTTTTTTTTCCGAATTACAAACCGATGTTTTAGGACTTTTGATTAGAACGAGGATACGAGTTGATTGATGTAAAAGTTACCTCGAAATACTGCCTCAAACAACGAAAACGGTGCTTCAATTTGGGTGTTTAAACTTCTAATTAAAAAAAAATCAAGCCGTTTGAAGCACCGTTTCAAGGTAAGTTTTATATAAATCGACTCGTATCCTCGTTCTGATCAAAATCCCTAAAACGTTGGTTTTTGTAATTCGGAAAAAACTTAACTCTGTTAAGCTATTTTTAACGACAGACTATTATCGGCCAAAAGTGGACCCGTTCAGATTATTATCGGCAAATAACTGAGTTAGGATTATTATCAGCCAAATTGAGAAAGTTGAGATTATTTAAATCTAATTTGCTTATTTTTTTTTAACATAAAGTGGGAACTTATTCAAATCAAACCTCTAGCCAGGAGCTAGAAGTTCATTGATCAGAAACGAATGCAAGTCTGCATCGGTTCGTTGCGTCAGAAAGGGAGAAGTCGGGAAGTGTTTTGGTTCTAGTTGAACTTCGTTAGAATACAAGCATAAGCGTTGATCCCACCGGTGAAACCCTAGCCCCCAAATCTTCATCAAAATCTAGCCCCAAAAAAATCATTGTGCGAATCAGATCTGCAATCCAAAGCTCCATCGTTTGAAATGCAACTTCAAACCGATCACACAAATTTGCTTCACAATCCTGATAAGCTTTTCAGTGGTGGTGGCGGTAATGATGGTTGGGTGGTGGTAGTTAGCTGGGCTGGTGGTGGTTGTAGTGGTGGTTGCGTGGTGATGCTTGAGTGGGCTGGTAGTGGTGTGAGAAAGTGAGAGAGGGATAGTCTATAGAGAGAGAGAGAGAGAGAGTGTGTGCGTGTGTGTATTTTTAGAGAGAGAGAGAAACGGTAGATGAGGTGGATGTGTTTTATTTATGTTTATTTATTTAAGTGTTTAGGGTAGAATGACGAAAATACCCTTATGTGGGGTCCACTAGGTCATATTTAATCATGAAAATTAACTGAGTTAGAGTCAAATGATATAACATGCAAGGGTTTGTAAACATAGAGTACGTTTTCTGTAATTTTTTAAGGTAAAGGACATACTTTGTAGTCTAGTGTAAACATAAATGACAACAGCAACAAAAACAACCATCCTAGTAAATCCCACAAATAGCAAAGCTACATCACATGTAGGGTCCGAGGAAGGTGTGATGTAGATAGACCTTGCCTCTATCCCTAGGGATAAAGAGGTTGCTTCCAGAGAGACCATCAGCTCCAAAACAAACAACATACCAACACACCAAGTCAAAGAATATAGATATAAGAAGTCACCAATACCAAGGAAGTGATCAGAGAGTAACAATATAATGTAAAACATGTATAATATCATACAACATCATATAGGCATAAACATAAGAACGCAATCACCTGTAAACATAAAGGACATTTTTTTTGTAATTTACTCTTGTTATAACCCATGACCCAAGATCAAAGTTTCATGATTTAATGAGCTTGAAAATATACAAGATCTAATTTACCTTGTTAATTATATGTAATTCATATCAATCCATATTGAATTCATATATTCTTTTTTGCTAATTCTAATCCATGACTCATGTGTTTTTTGCATCTCGATCTTGATAAAAATGCGTAGTGTAATTATATGAAGATTTGGTATTAGGGAAAAACGAAGTAAAGTAAAACTTCAAGGGGACTTAGCAAACAAGAGACTGATTAAAGTTATAGAGTAAATTACAAGTTTTGTCCTTTATGTTTACATCAAATTGCAGGCGCTGTCCTTTTGGCCAAAAAATTACAGGCGGTATTCTTAACCTTTCAAAATCTTGCACGTTTTGTCCTTTAGACCAAAACTGGTTAGAAATCTCAGTTAATTATTGTCATGTGCAATGCACATGAGGGTACAATGGTGTTTTTCCAATTATTATTAAAGTTTCCACAGTGTGGGTCGAAGAAAGAGATGCAGACTTCTGTACTAGGAAGCGATTTCGTTACTTTAGGACTTCCGATGAGTAGTTTTAAACATCTATGCTTGAAATCAGACCCTTGAGCTTTAATAGTTACATACTTGATGTTATGTTCATGTAGTCGACCCCTGTTATCATTACCATTGATTAACTGCAGGATAGGTTTTTGATGAAAATCTACACTGACTTACTTTGGGTATACTCTCCTCCGACTGTAGTTCATAGGCTAAACCCTTAAATACCCAAATGTGGGTCAACTAATCTGAATAACACCAATGATGCATTATGTTTGATGGAATCCACATTGTACCCTTCATTTAATCTTCCTCTATTTATTACACACCCTAATCAACACACATGACCTCCAGCTCTCATAATTTTTTTTTACACTCAACCCACTTCTTCAAATCCCTCTAACATCAAATCCCTCTAATATCTTCCTTCAATTTCATTTTTTGCACCCAATTCGAAATGGGTAATCTATAACGCCCTGCGTTTTCATACTTTCCATATTTAGAAACCGTTGCTTGTAATTCTATTTTTGGAATTCTTGTGTTCTCGTAATCGTTCTTCCATTGTAATCGATGTAAAATCCGAGACTTGGATCATAATGAAATTCAAATTTTCGTTACATTTATGTTATATACACTTCATACATGTTCATTGTCACACCCCGATATTTCCACGTATTACCGGTGGGCCCGGTTGTAACATTCCTATTTTTATATAAGAATTATAGGTTTGGTTAAATTTATTAACCACTAGTAACTAGTTTATTTTTAATATAAATATTCAACCCAAATAGTTTTAAACACTATTTTATATATAGTTGGTTGAAATATTATTCTAATTAATTGGCCGGTATATAGGTGACCTTTCTAATAAAATAAAAGTCTATAAAAACTTATATTATTAGACAGATATATTACGGGTAAGTCGACTGTTAAAAATATGAAGTACCTAGATGGGCCTAGGAACCGTATAATAATTAAATTATAAAAATACATTGTATTTTGAACCTACTCTATTTTTAATGAAACTTGGTTCAAAATGTAGATAAAATTATTCTCGTTCTGATGATATATTTATTGTTTTATAAAACATTATATTTTAGAAGTTATAAGCGCCAAATAAGTAAAGCAGTTAAATTAATATATATATATATATATATATATATATATATATATATATATATATATATAATAAAATAATAATAAAGTTTACAATTGAAAGATTGTTTGAATTATGTGTGGGCATGTCGAGATAATCAAAAGAATCAAAATAATAATAATAATAATAATAATAATAAATTTAACTAAATTGAAACCAAGTTACGTGTACAAAGCAAATTCTACATATCATAAATTACATGCAAGGTGTCCTCAACTTTACTTCAACTCTAAGTTTACATTCAATATATATAGTAGGCACTATCCAATATTCCTGTGCTTACCCATCTCTTGGTTTATATCTCTCTCGAAATTTTATTTTTATTTATTTCACTTGTAATAATAATAAAGCCCTGTCCCGTTTTAAGTGTTCTTACTCCCGATCACCGCTACCCTTTCCGATTGATCTGAGCCCCATAACATATGTCAAGGCTCTGCCTGACTAAGTTCGTTGGGGTTCTGTCTCGTGACATAGGGACAAGGTTGAATTAGGGGTACTATACTTAACACGAGTGCATTATATATTTTTTATAGCTCAGAAGTTATACCCAAAATTTATACCAGGAGGCTTTCTAGTTGAACCCTAAAGTTACAAAGTGGGTCCATTCTCTTTTTCTCACTGTTTTATTCTGTAACAACTCTCATCAAAAATCCTATCTATTATTTTATTTTATCCAAAAGTAAACCCTAATTGAGACACCCAAGTAATATTACATGATCCCTAAAAATTTTCAGATTAGTAGGAATCAGGATCAGGGCCCCTAAAACTCAGGGGGGCATTTCCCATTCGATATTATCATCACAGTTTTACGTGTAATTCGAATTTAATCGATCTGTCTACTCACCAAGGCTTCAAAGACACGTGGCTACCCTATGCTAAAAGGGTCCCCGTCGCGTGGCACGACCGCGCCTTTTTCCAGATATAAATAGAGGGGTGTGGGACTTGATTTCTGGCATTCATTCGATGTTAAAATTCGCTTTATACCTCGAGATATCACCATATTACTACCAAACACACACAACACTAAACGCTGCCGCAAAACAGGGTAATAACTCGATCGCTACTACGATTCAATGTCCGATCGATTGAAACTATCCGATGAATGTTTTAGTGCTGCTCAAACTTGGGTTATGCTTTGTCATTCGTCGTTAATTCGATGGATGTTTAAGTATTGCACTTTGTCATTTGTTGTGAAGGTTTTAATCTCGTGAGTTGTCGTAAAAGTTGGATTAAAGTTACTTACCGAGTTCGTGTGAACTAGGTTACAAGACTAACCAGTAGACTAAACTCTGCCCGTATAAATCTGCGTGCTTATAATGTGAGTCATTCTTTTTTTATCAAAGTATTTTACAAAATCATGTTTATTTTCAAAGTTATAATTACAGGGATTAAGTCTTTGTAATCTCTAAATTACAGCCGGTATGTGGGGTTTTGTATACATTACTTGTTAACCGTCATCATTGGACAACGAGTTAGCCAAGGGGTGATATGACCATGATCACAGACACCATTGGACAACGAGGTTACCAATGGATGGTCGAGTGATAAATACCGTGGGTAGTTGGTTGATATATGGAAACATTGTAATCGCTCTTAATACTGTAGATTATAACAAATGCGTCGTTTTAAGCAAAATGAATGAACTCACCAGTATTTCCTGCTGACAAAACCTTTTTAAAACGCGTTTCAGGTAATTACAGTCGATTGGAGTAAGAGTTGGATCCGGCACTGAAGGGCTTCAAGAAGTGGCTTATTTTATTAATTAAATCAAATTAAGAAACATTGTTTTATGTAAGTGGGTTTATCCCTTATTAAGCTACCTTTGTAAAACATGGGTTTATCCCATCTATTTAATAAATAAAATCCGGTGTTTCTAAACTCTGATATTTTTCCTAACTCACGGTCCTGATGAAATTTCTGCTGCAATATTTTTCAAAATAATCACCGGTACCACTTGGCTGTTCGCGGCTCCCGATTCCCTCCAGGGTGGGTCGGGGGTCGTGACAGAAGGTGGTATCAGAGCCACTGATTTAAGCCAATAGGTGTTGTAATAAAATACCTAAGTTTAAACGAAGAGTTAGGAACTTGATATTTTATGGTAGCACTCTGGATAGTATTTAGACTTGAACTTAAGAAAAGATGCCTTAGTATAAGCTTCGAGATAAGCTAAATACTTGTAATGGGTTTTGGTATGCCATGAGAATGATAACTAGAACATTGCAAGTATAATAAATAAAGCAATAACACTTGACCACTATTATTTCTTATTTATTGATACTACTTTGTTCTAGAATATGATCCGTCATGTGAAAACTAATTTGCTTAGTCTTTGTTGAAAGTCATATTGCACTTTCTAAATCATGATTTAAAAAAAAAAATACTATTTATGGGAAATATAAATTTCTTCTCCGGCAAGACTGGGTATGGTGTAGCAGACTCTCCAGCTTGTCCAGATATAACAGGATTACCTCTCCGGCTAGAACCGCGTAAGAAGGTATATAATATGTCAAACAAGTGACAAGATTTCCCTAAATAGTATCATGACCTGATATCTGACTTGTTTTTGGAAATATGAATCTGTTAAATACATTGACCTTATAAAGGGTATGTATATTACCGCATGTGGAATATATAATTATATAGATATGTATATCTATAAGGAAATCCAAAAACCAGAAGGATTGACAATTTGGAATAAAGCACAAAGCATATGTGTCAATAATAAATCTAGATTTCTTTATCAGGAATCTCTGGTATATATCTATAATTCCAATATCAAACATTATTTCGTTTGATCATCTGCCTCGCAACTCATGCGACAATATAAACAATGGAAACCCTTTAAGTTGGGACACCATCAAAGGTATAAAGAATTTCCAAAGCATTACCATAAACTATTAACGCAAGTAAGAAGCATGTAAAGTTGTGTTAATGCACAAGAAAACACATGAAAATTTAATTATAAGTCCACAGACGTTGAAGTATATCACACGCGACTTTCAAGGCAAAATCTTTGGAAAATATGATTGGACACGACAACAACAATGCTAATCCCGGCAGTGGGAAAACTACTGATCAAAAAGCGGCACTTTGCCACATGACCCTATAAACGACATGAATCTCCCTGAGGTACGTTGGAACAAGATTTCACAACCATCGGTGCACAGTCTAATCAGAATCATAATTATTATCACTGCAAAAGGAGTCACATACCTTTGCAATTCCACTATTTCATTTTATTCGACATTCCCTGGCAATGTCACTTAACAACGGTTATCACCTAAAATTTCCAGATAAAATTCTTAAATTCCTTTTGTTAAAATTCAGACCTCTGCATATAGTGAATAGACTTTTGCATTTTCTACTCTCCTAATGGTCATCATGAGGATTTCTTTCATAATCACGAATATTTATTTGGTTATTTCAATTCTTGGTAAAATCCACACGTTACACATGCACTGTTTGTTGCGCATGTGGTTCATTTGATTTATGAAGACCACTGGAGGGCTTCATTCCAATTTGTTGTTTTATCCAAACTCAAATATCATTTCGCTATACTTAATTTTTGGCACTATGAACCACATTATTGCAAAACGATGACTCTTTGATATCGAGTCAATGAATTTCTTGAAGAAAAAAAAACATTATACAAATTTAATTAATTATATATGGAAATTTACATAAGTAATTACCTAATTTACAATATAGTATTACTATATTTAAAAAAAAAAAATTCTTGTTAAACCATTGAGGTAAAGAATTTATATTTTTATATATATGTATAAAATTATGTTTGAGGTATACTCTCATATAAGTTTATGTTTAGTTATTTATTATTAGTAATTAATATTAGTTTTATTATTAGTAATAATATATTAATAGTAGTAGTATTAGTATTATTTTTAGGTACTAGGGTTATTGTCAGGGGCAGGTATTGGGTAGCCTAGCCTTAGTTAGGCATGGACTGATCACCCATGTTTAAACAAGGCAGCACTAACCAATATCCAACCATGATAATGACTAATTAATGTATATAAATTAAAGTCATCATACTTATTTAGTAAATTTTAATTATATGTAAAAATATTTATATATATATATATATATAAATATATATACTTTGTACTGTAAGGAGAAGACATATTTTCATAAAACAATACAAGAATTAAAAGGACAAATAAAATTATCTAAATAACTGTCTAAGTATTCATGGACAAGACATTTTATACTTATAAGTAATTATTCATCTTGTTTAATATTCCACAACTATTAAATACTTATAGAAGTATTATGTATCAAGATCAACAAAAGAGTGATGCAGATCAGAGACGTAAACCCCTAGAGTTTTCATTAAAAGCTTTCAGTTATTATACGGTAAATTTGTTTGATCACCATAATTATTGAACTATTTCAATCATTACGACACCTTGCGATATTGGTATAAACTTATAGCTTGGGCTAATCACATTCATTCGAATCATTCAAAACCACATCTGTCTTTCAACTCAAAAAAAAAATCGTCTTAATGCAATTATGTATTAAGACAATAATACACTAACTCTATTGTCTTTTCATGTATCCTTGCAATTTACTCATCTCAACACATTGATTTTCTCATATCATAATTCAATATTTGACAAATCATTTTCATGCTTTTATTTCATTTTGAACCTGTCGATTCTAAGTCTTCCTCAGTTGCCAATCAAAGTAAGCTTTCTTTTGACAAAGAATTTTATTGATTCTAAAAGTCTTTCACATTCATTTTAAATATCTATTGATCATATATCTTTTGGATTGAACCTAGTCATCTTGGAAATTATATCATTTCATCTTATTCGTTTGTCATCAATTTCTTGAACTAATTCAGTTGAACCATTGAATCCTACTTATTGTACAACTCGTATTCACAAAATTTGATATTTTAATTATGTGTTATCTACCTTAATATTGTTTTTATTGACTAAAATATGACATAAGTCTAAAAGAAATATCGTAACCCAAATCTCGAGGACGAGATTTAAAAACAAGGTGGGGAGGATGTAACATTCCTATTTTTATATAAGAATTATAGGTTTGGTTAAATTTATTAACCACTAGTAACTAGTAACTAGTTTATTTTTAATATAAATATTCAACCCAAATAGTTTTAAACACTATTTTATATATAGTTGGTTGAAATATTATTCTAATTAATTGGCCTGTATATGGGTGACCTTTCTAATAAAATAAAAGTATATAAAAACTTATATTATTAGACAGATATATTACGGTAAGTCGACTGTTAAAAATATGAAGTACCTAGACGGGCCTAGGAACCGTATAATAATTAAATTATAAAAATACATTGTATTTTGAACCTACTCTATTTTTAATGAAACTTGGTTCAAAATGTAGATAAAATTATTCTCGTTCTGATGATATATTTATTGTTTTATAAAACATTATATTTTAGAAGTTATAAGCGCCAAATAAGTAAAGAAGTTAAATTAATATATATATATATAAAATAATATAATAATAAAGTTTACAATTGAAAGATTGTTTGAATTATGTGTGGGCATGTCGAGATAATCAAAAGAATCAAAATAAAATAAGAGTAAACTGCTAAATTCGTCCCTGAGGTTTGACTCAAATTGCTAGATCAGTCCAAAATGAAGTTTGTTTGCTAAAACAGTCCCTGAGCCTAGTTTCTGTTGCTATTTCAGTCCAATTAATATGAGTTAATTGCTAAATTCGTCCCTAAGGTTTGACTCAAATTGCTAATTTAGTCCAATCATTTTCCCTTTCAATGGACTGAAATAGCAACAGAAACTAGGCTCAGGGACTGTTTTAGCAAACAAACTTGATTTTGGACTGATCTAGCAATTTGAGTCAAACCTCAGGGACGAATTTAGCAGTTTACTCATAAAATAATAATAATAATAAATTTAACTAAATTGAAACCAAGTTACGTGCACAAAGCAAATTCTACATATCATAAATTACATGCAAGGTGTCTGCATATATAGCATGCATGTATAGAATATAGATACGTGTCCTTAACTTTACTTCAACTCTAAGTTTACATTCAATATATATAGTAGGCACTATCCAATATTCCTGTGCTTACCCATCTCTTGGTTTATATCTCTCTCGAAATTTTATTTTTATTTATTTCACTTGTAATAATAATAAAGCCTTGTCCCGTTTTAAGTGTTCTTACTCCCGATCACCGCTACCCTTTCCGATTGATCTGAGCCCCATAACATATGTCAAGGCTCTGCCTGACTAAGTTCGTTGGGGTTCTGTCTCGTGACATAGGGACAAGGTTGAATTAGGGGTACTATACTTAACACGAGTGCATTATATATTTTTTATAGCTCAGAAGTTATACCCAAAATTTATACCAGGAGGCTTTCTAGTTGAACCCTAAAGTTACAAAGTGGGTCCATTCTCTTTTTCTCACCGTTTTATTCTGTAACAACTCTCATAAAAAATCCTATCTATTATTTTATTTTATCCAAAAGTAAACCCTAATTGAGACACCCAAGTAATATTACATGATCCCTAAAAATTTTCAGATTAGTAGGAATCAGGATCAGGGCCCCTAAAACTCAGGGGGGGGGGGGCATTTCCCATTTGATATTATCATCACAGTTTTACGTGTAATTCGAATTTAATCGATCTGTCGACTCACCAAGGCTTCAAAGACACGTGGCTACCCTATGCTAAAAGGGACCCCGTCGCGTGGCGCGACCGCGCCTTTTTCCAGATATAAATAGAGGGGTGTGGGACTTGATTTCTGGCATTCGTTCGACGTTAAAATTCGCTTTATACCTCGAGATATCACCAGATTACTACCAAACACACACAGCACTAAACGCTGCCACAAAACAGGGTAATAACTCGATCGCTGCTACGATTCAATGTCCGATCGATTGAAACTATCCGATGAATGTTTTAGTGCTGCTCAAACTTGGGTTATGCTTTGTCATTCGTCGTTAATTCGATGGATGTTTAAGTATTGCACTTTGTCATTCGTTGTGAAGGTTTTAATCTCGTGAGTTGTCGTAAAAGTTGGATTAAAGTTACTTACCGAGTTCGTGTGCACTAGGTTACAAGACTAACCAGTAGACTAAACTCTGCCCGTATAAATCTGCATGCTTATAATGTGAGTCATTCTCTTTTTATCAAAGTATTTTACAAAATCATGTTTATTTTCAAAGTTATAATTACAGGGATTAAGTCTTTGTAATCTCCAAATTACAGCCGGTATGTGGGGTTTTGTATACATTACTTGATAACCGTCACCATTGGACAACGAGTTAGCCAAGGGGTGATATGACCATGATCACAGACACCATTGGAAAATGAGGTTACCAATGGATGGTCGAGTGATATATACCGTGGGTAGTTGGTTGATATATGGAAACATTGTAATCGCTCTTAATACTGTATATTATAACAAATGCGTCGTTTTAAGCAAAATGAATGAACTCACCAGTATTTCCTGCTGACAAAACCTTTTTAAAACGCGTTTCAGGTAATTACAGTAGATTGGAGTAAGAGTTGGATCCGGCACTGAAGGGCTTCAAGAAGTGGCTTATTTTATTAATTAAATCAAATTAAGAAATATTGTTTTATGTAAGTGGGTTTATCCCTTATTAAGCTACCTTTGTAAAACATGGGTTTATCCCATCTATTTAATAAATAAAATCCGATGTTTCTAAACTCTGATATTTTTCCTAACTCACGGTCCTGATGAAATTTCTGCTGCAATATTTTTCAAAATAATCACCGGTACCACTTGGCTGTTCGCGGCTCCCGATTCCGTCCAGGGTGGGTCGGGGGTCGTGACACCGGTGGGGAGTATCATGACTTAGTTGATATCATCATAGTCAAATATTCACAGTTATCGCACAGCGGAAGTCTTGGTAGAAAATATTAATACAAACCGAAATGCAAAGTGTACATAAATATTATATAGACGGTTGTACGATAGGATCCACAGGCGGATCTAAAAACGGAAATACAAAATATTGTTCAACAGACTTTAAGCGTTTAGAACTTTGAAGATTCTCTAACTAACGCCTAGAGCTCCCAGCCATTTGTGATAAGTACTTGCCACTTAATCTTTTGAAAATACGTCAGTTTACTCAGGTAAATACAATTAACCGACTCTTTTGAAAAGTGTTTATAAAATTGATTTAAATGCACAAGGCACAAATGTTTTTATAACTTGGGACAATTATATTAATAACAATCTTGTATCAGATTTATATGTTTGTCCAACATTTAGGGCCGGTATAAAAGCCGAACAAGAATAATCAACACACCACTAATATAATCCCACAGTGAGTAATCCTCAACAAATGGGTATATCTTTACATACGCAACTGCCAGGTGTATGCCTACACCCCGTGCTTAAGTCTTGGCCATTTGCAATTCTTTAAATGAGCCAAGGATATTCAGGACACGGTCGTTAATCCCTAATGTTATTTGTTATCAAGCAACAGTGATTAAAAACGGGATTTTGTCATTTAACCATCTTCGATTTAAGTGTTTCTACATCCGACCAAGCGGTAATATTTTACCGCATCCCAAGCCCATATAAGGGAAAATAAGTTAAAAGTATTTACCTGAACTAAAAATGTAAATTTTGTATGCTCAGCCGTATAGTCTACTCACACAAGTGCAAATAACTTCTACCGGGGCTCTTAATCTGGAACGAAGGTTATATTAACCTATGAGATTACTAACGGGTCTTATTTTAGTAGTAAACTTAGACCGGTTAGTTTAAGGAAAGGTTTACGGTACGAAATGCTAGATTAAGCGATGACCGGATCGGAATGTAATTTAGACCCGAAAAGTATGGAGACTTGTATTATATGGGTAAACAAAATACATTCTGGAATTTGAAGTTAAAATGCTAAGTTTTGACCCGTTTCGGCTAATTTATGTAAACTAGTTACATAAACCATACCGAACGCGTATATGCATAATGGGTAGCCGGATGAGTCGTGTACAAGTTCCATAAGTTATTATGCTTTAATTATGTTATGATATCAGTAGGATATCAACAATTATGCCCAAAAAGATTTAAAAACCTTATTAAGTACCGTAAGGGTATTTTGGTCATTTCACATATGGTTTTAGGGACAAAATTGGAAGTCTGAGTTCATGACTTATGCCTACTGTAAAAGTATAAAAATTTTGTTACATATTCTGTAGATAACAAGCCTTAGGTGCTAAATATAGCTATAAACCATACTATGCACCTAATTAGCGTAAAAGTCGACAAATGACGATATATGTGATGTTTATGAAGTTCTGAGATTTTGTCAGCCTTGAATGTTTAAACTATTTTATTTAACATATAATATTAGTAGGAAAAGGTTTGACATGTTAATCATATGTTAATCTCATTTTATTAACAAAAAGAGTATTATCGTCATTTATCGAATTATACGAGAACTCAATGATATGGTCAGTTTATAATTTGACCCAATATTCCAAAATTCCATAAAAATATTATCATAACAGTAGGTAATGAGTTTGGTACCAAAATTTGGGTTTAAATATGATTTATGCTAAAAACGTAATTTAATTAATAAAAAGTTTTATCTTATGATATCTCGCATAACTTTAGTTTGAGACCAGAAACTGATGTCAAATTTATTTGGCATGCATATATATTAGTAACAAAGATATTTGTATGTTCATATATCCAAAAATCTCGTTTTTACATTACAAGGGCATAACAGTCAAATTTAAGCAAATAACGAAAACATGCAAATGAACTCTGATTTCTAAGGGACCATGTAGTATAACCTCAGAGGGTTATACTAACATATAATATGGTCACAAAGGAACCCTAAGGCATAAAGATACTAAGCTAATTCGGGTCAGAACTGAAAGTCAATGCAAAAGTCAACTTTTACGACTTTAGGTTGCGAACCGAGCCTAAACTCAGAATTGTCGGGTTGAACATGCCTAAACATGTTCTTATAATATTTTACCAAGTTATTAAAGTGATAAAATGTATTTTATAGTCTCTACATTATTAGATATGAATTCTTTTATAAAAACTGACTCGTTTAACTTTTCTGTTCAATACTTTGACCCGACAATTAACCAAGTAAATGTGATAATTAGGAGGTGCCCTTTTGAGGGATTATCACCTACTTAATTACCAACACATAGCCATATTCGTTTAAAACTATGGCTGGACCGTTTATGAATAATTTACAAGTCAAAGCAGAATTACGCTAACTTTGACTTTCGGTCCTTATACTAATAAAAACTTAACTACATAAGCTAAGAACACTTACAAAGGTCCTTAGCACGAAAATTTGAACTTAGAGAGCTTCCTTTATAACCAGGATGCTCCAGAAACAAAGCTTGAGAGAGATGTATGAGAAATTCTTTGAATGAGCAAGTTTTGAAAGCTCTAAATGAGCTCTATTTATAGTGAATTCCATCTCACAAGATCAAGGCAGGTGTAATCTGATGTTTCTAGATGATTACAAGTGGTATTTAAAAACCATTAGCAAGCTGCTGAATTCGTTCCAGTATTGTAGAGAATCAGAGAAGATTTGCAGGTTGCATGCTGGGCATCTGCCAGTTCTTGCTGGAAATAGGTCTCCCCCGCGTGTCGCGCCAGGTGCAGGTGGATCCTGCGCGACACGCCTGTGACGCCAATTTCAAAAATTGTTTTGTTATTTAAAAGATCAGCCCCTGCACTTATATAACTCGTATAACTTTCATTTTCAGCATTAGGGGCCCATATATTCAGGTATTAAATGTTCTTGGGAGTAAAACCATGCATTCATATGTTTTGGATTTATTGAAATGGTCTCCCGGGAGTAGAATTGTCAATTTGACACTTTCAGCCCTTCTTCTTGGAAATTGCAAATTACATCATATAATTGTACCGAAACTTCACGAAATCATTATCCAACATTCGTGAGAATATAATAATGTATTACAAAGCCTCGGGATCGTTAAAAGGTCACTCAGAGGTAAGAATTAACATGTTGACACTTTTAACCCCTGTGTTTTGTAAACTTTTGATTTTAAGCACAAACGGCTTCTTGCGTCCAATAATTTATTCATTAAAGAATACGAACATCATGTGAGGTCAATCAGAGGCACAAGTTTGGCATGTTGACACTTTTGGTCCTTCTACAAACATCTTTTCACTGTTTGTCAATTTTAGTCCCTCAAAGTTAATCTTTTACATGATTAGGGTTTATGACACGTGTCATCACTATATTGGACATGATTTTACGAGGTGTTACATCCTCACCCCCTTAAAAGAAATCTCGACCTCGAGATTTACTAAAATAAATGAGGGTATTTTTGTTTCATCGTGGATTCAACTTCCCACGCATATTCTGGGCCTCTACAGGCATCCCATTTTACTTTTACAATTGGCACGTTCTTTCTTCGAAGCTTTTTAACCTGTCGATCCTCAATCGACAAATTTTTTTCAACAAACTTCAAGCTTTCATCAATCTGCACGTCCTTATGAGACATTACTAGCGACTCATCGGCTAGACATTTCTTTAAATTGCAGATGTGGAGCACATTGTGAATTCCACTAAGCTCTTCAGGTAGATTCAGCTTATATGCCACACTCCTGACACATTTGATGATTTCGAATGGTCCGATATATCTTGGGCTCAGTTTACCTTTCTTACCAAATCTCATCACACCTTTCTAGGGTGACACTTTAAGTAGTACCTTATCACCTACTTCAAATTTTAGAGGTTTGCGCCTCTTATCAGCGTAACTCTTCTGTCTATCCCTGGCAGCTTTCAAACGGTCACGGATTTGAAAATTTTTATCTGTCGTTGCCAGAACTATTTCTGGTCCTGATAGTTGGGTTTCTCCAACATCCGCCCAACAAATTGGCGTTCTGCACTTCCTTCCATACAAGGCCTCGAAAGGCGCGGCTTGGATGCTCTAATGATAACTGTTATTATATGAAAATTCAATCAAAGGAAGATGGTCATCCCAACTTCCGCCCAAGTCAATAACACAAGCCCGGAGCATGTCTTCTAGTGTTTGAATCGTACGCTCACTTTGTCCATCCGTCTGAGGATGATAAGCAGTACTGAAATTCAAAGGAGTGCCTAAAGATTGCTGAAAGCTTTTCCAAAAATGAGATGTGTATCTTGTATCCCTATCAGAGATGATAGATACTGGCACTCCGTGGAGAGATACAATCTCATCCACATATAGATAGGCTAGTTTATCGAAACTATGCGTCTCTTTGATGGGTATGAAATGAGCTGACTTCGTCAGTCTGTCGACTATAACCCATATTGTATCGTTCCCATGTTTCGTCTTTGGTAACTTGGTGATAAAATCCATAGTTACCATTTCCCACTTCCAAGTGGGAAGTTCAGGCTGTTGTAGTAAACCTGACGACTTTTGATGCTCGGCTTTAACCTGTGCGCACGTCAGACATTTAGCCACATATGTGGCTATAGATTTCTTCAAACCTATCCACCAATAATTTGCCTTCAGATCCTGGTACATCTTATCACTGCCCGGATGAACTGAATATTTAGAACTATGAGCTTCTTGGAGGATTACATCTCTAAGTCCTCCATGAATTGGAAACCAGATTTGACCATTCAATCTAAGGATTCCATTTTTGCCAAAAGATAATTGATCAGCAGTTACACCTAACTTCTCATTCAGAAAGTTAGCTTCCAATATAGCATCTTTCTGAGCAGCTAATAGCCTTTCATTCAAGCTGTTCTTTAGTTCAATGCTTTTGGAATTAATCCGTATAGGCTTAGTCCTTTCTTTCCTGCTTAGTGCGTCGGCGACCACATTTGCTTTGCCCGGATGGTAGCGAATTTCGCAATCGTAATCGTTCAATGTTTCCATCCAACGACGCTGCCTCATATTGAGATCTTTCTGGTTAAACAAGTGTTGGAGGCTTTTGTTATCTGAGTATATCACACATTTTGTTCCATACAGGTAATGCCTCCAAAGTTTGAGCGCAAATACAACAGCACCCAATTCCAAATCATGGGTGGTTTAATTCTTCTCGTGCACCTTCAGTTGACGCGATGCATTGGCAATCACCTTGCCCCTTTGCATGAGCACACAACCCATACCAGTGTGCGATGCGTCGCAATAAACAACAAACTCTTCTTTCCCTTCCGGCAATGTCAACACAGGAGCATTGCTCAATTTCTGCTTGAGAATCTCAAAAGATTCTTGTTGTTTGGGACCCCAATCAAACTTCACATTTTTACGAGTTAAAGAAGTTAGAGGGGCAGCTAGTCTTGAAAAGTTTTCAATGAAACGCCTGTAGTAACCTGCCAAACCTAAGAAGCTGCGAATTTCTGTGGGCGTCTTAGGTGCTTGCCAATTCATAATCGCTTCAATGTTAGCGGGATCCACCTGAATTCCACGCTCACTTACCACGTGTCCAAGGAATTGGACTTCTCGAAGCCAGAATTCACATTTAGAGAACTTTGCGTAGAGCTTCTCTTATTGTAGAAGTTTAAGAATGCATCGGAGATGTTTCTCGTGATCAGCTTGGCTTTTTGAATAAATAAGTATGTCATCAATGAAGACAATGACAAACTTGTCTAGATACGGCTTGCAGACACGATTCATGAGATCCATGAATGCTGCAGGTGCGTTAGTGAGCCCGAAAGGCATCACTAAAAATTCGTAGTGGCCATATCTTGTTCTGAATGCAGTCTTGTGTACATCTTCGGTCTTGACCTTCAACTGATGATATCCCAACCTCAAATCAATTTTTGAGAAGAAACTTGCCCCTTGAAGCTGATCGAACATATCATCGATCCTGGGCAATGGATAACGGTTCTTGATTGTCACTTTGTTCAACTCACGATAATCAATGCATAGACGCATTGAACCATCCTTCTTTTTCACAAATAGGATAGGCGCCCCCCAAGGAGACGAGCTAGATTGAATAAAACCTTTTTCCAATAAATCATCCAACTGCGTTCTTAATTCTCTCATCTCGATCGGTGCCAAACGATAAGGAGCTCTTGTGACTGGTGCTGCTCCTGGTATAATATCAATCCTGAATTCCACTTGTCTGTTGGGAGGTAAACTAGGTAGTTCTTCAGGTAAAACATCTGAGTATTCTGAAATAACATGAATATCTTCAATCTTGGACTTTGGCTCATCTATCGTCACCTATGCCATGTAAATGACACAACCTTTCTTCAAACATTTAGATGCCTTAAGCATAGTTACCTGATCAGGAAATCCAAACTGCGTATCTCCTTGAATAGTAAGTGATTCACCATAAGGGGACTTGATAACAACTTGCTTTTTATCACATGCAATTTGAGCTTGGTTAAGGGATAACCAATCCATGCCTATAACTATGTCAAAACCTGCCAATTTCATTGGTAACAAGGACAACGGAAAAGAGTGGTTCCTAATGGATATAAAACATCCATCTAGAATTGTTGAGGAAGTTTCTAAGGTACCATCGGCCAATTCTACCTCATATTTTATGTCTAGAGTTTTAACCGGCAGATTTAATAGTTTACAAAATTTATTGTCTATAAAGGACTTATCCGCACCAGAATCAAATAAAACTCTAGCAGAAATATCGTTTATGAGGAATGTACCTGTTATAACATTATCATTCTGTACTGCCTCTCTTGCATTCATTTGGAACACTCGAGCGTTAGTCTTTTTAGCCTTATCCGGCTTCTTTGCGAATTTCGGGCAGTTGGTTTTGATGTGCCCTTTTTCATTACAATTGTAGCAAGTTGCATTAATCAGTTCTTTGCATTCTAAAGTCTTATGCCCCTTTGTCTTGCAAATTCCACAAAGTTTAGCCTGGGGATCAATCGTGCACTTTCCAGAATGGCTTTTCCTGCAGTTCTTGCACACGGGTCTATCACCCGACTGGTTTGAGTTTTTCTTAAACTCAGAATTCTTCTTAAACCCAAAATCACCTTTCTTTTTCTTATCAAAATGTCTCGAGTTATCATCATCTCTTTTTCTCTTCCCATCATCTGTATTCCTTGCAGCCCTACTCCTGTTGATATCTAAGGTTATAGACAAAGACAAATCCACTGCTGACCTGTATGTTGCAGGCCTTGAAGCTTTCACATGAACTTTTACCTCTGGAGCCAATCCACCAATAAAGCGCGCAATACGCTTTAGCTCTAGAGTAACCAAATAAGGTACCATACGAGACATGGAGTTGAAGCTAGTGACATAAGATGGACAAGCTAAATTTTTCATAACTAGAGTTAGAAAGTCAGCTTCAACTTTCTCTATTTCATGTTGTGGACAGAAAGTATCTCTTATCAGATCAACAAATCCATCCCAAGATAGATTATAGAGCGGGATTTTCCCTGAGGCCTGTAACAACGCCTTCCACCACACTAAGGCTTCACCTTTAAAAGATTGAGAAACGAACTTAACAATATCCCGTTCAGAACACCCGCTGATGTCAACCACAGTTTCCATTTCTTCTAGCCATTCCATACAATCAATGGCACCTTTTTCACCCGGGAAGTCCCTTGGCTTGCACGAGACAAAATACTTGTAAGAACAAGTTTTGGAACGTGGTTCCTGATTAAATACTATTTTCTTTGATGGCTGACTTTTTTTGATTTGACGAATGCTGAGAATCGTCCTTCTTAGATGCATGTGACTTGGAAGGGGGCTTAGAGTGAGCTGCTGATTGGGTCTTGGTGCGCGTAGCACCTGATTCTTTGTACATTCTGTCCCTAGCTTTTGTTACAGCATTGTCTATCATTGCTTGTAGGTTAGCACCCGTTACATTCATTATGGTATTATCATTCCTTTCATTTGGATGACTATTAGCTTCATCTGAGTCTGCCATAATGAAGCTTGATTGCTATAAAACAATTGACAACAACTCACTTAGTGATTCTATTATGGAGTCACTATTTTCGGTGATTCATTAACCATGGTATAAATAGACCATATTGGTTAATTTGTTAATCAGATTTATTTAAATTTCTTTTATTATATTTATTCTCAGTTATACAAATATTTAGAGTATTTGGGGTGGCACAAAAGGCCTTGTCACAAGGACAGTTTTAATTTATAAGCCGTGATCTTCTAGGATCGTGGCATTAAGGTTTGAACATAGTTCATCACCTTTCTTGACAGGGAGTCATAAACTACAACTGTTTTTTGTTATGTATTTGAAATAATTTGGCCCGAAGGCGAAGTAATGACATCGCATAATGGATGCTTTAGTATGATCATCTTATTTGATGATATAAGCCATGATTTCTAGATCCTTAGGCTAGATGAGGAATTGGAAGAATCCAATATTTTAGAATGACTAGTGTGATTTTCTCGAATCACATTTGTCAAGAGTGCTAACACGTTCTCAAGTGTTAACAAGGATTTATCATCTTAAAAAGGCTTTACCATCATAACCATGTCTATAATGACATATAGGCTAGGTTATACCTTTAAGATTTTCTTTTGAGGTTTAATGGCAGATCAATTATAAATTGAAATGAAAATTTTGGATTTGTGACATTATATATATATATATATATATATGTATAATGATAATGTAATTGCAAAAGGAAACTTCTCATAATAAGTCCTAAGAATTACAATAATTGCCCTAAACAGGACTTTAAACAAACAAAATTTTCCATGCAGGGACGAAATAAAGAAATAAGTCCACACAGGGACTAAATACTTAAATTAAATGTCCACGTAGGGACTTAATTGAAATGAAATTACAAAAAGATAAATAATTAAGAGTCTTCAACGGTCTTTCTTCTTTTCCCCCTTAATGCGGTTTGCCAAACCCTTTAGAAGACCGCGGCGACTTCTATGCTCTTTTTCTACCCTTTGTTCCACCTCGTGCAACCTCTGGAGGATTTCTTGTTGCTGAGGTTGCTGGAGTGGAGGTTGTGGTGGCTGCTGCTGCTGCTGAGGTTGTGGAGGCGGTGGGTATTGATACCCATAAGTAGGGTACCCAGTTGGGTAAGCGGGTGGAAAGGGCGAGGGGTAGAGAGCATTGAAGTTTGCTGCCTCAACGTATGGGTCGACGATAGGTGCATGGTAGTTATAACCCGAGTAAGCTTGTTGCTCATACGGGTTGTACCCAGCTGCATCTGGGTAAGCCGGGATTGGGTTTTCATAACCCATGGGTGGTGGTGCAGGTGCGACTGGTGCAGAGTCGACTTTAGAAATAGCGTTTGAAGGCCCACCCATTTGTGGGTCTTCATATATCGGCGGGTAGTTTCCGGAGTGTTGGGGGGTGCTGAAATGAAAACCCCCACAGACGGACATTCGTGCACTTCTTCTTCGCCTCAACGATTCTGGAGGCGGTGGCTGCTCTGGCGCTGGTGGTGGCGGTGGCGTGACCGCTTGGAAACGTGGGTCCTTAGAAAGGATCTGTTGATGTGGAGGTGAGTTGTGGTGAGGGGGAGTAAACTCCCACTTATACGTGCTCCACCTTTCGGCCCATATGTCTGGGCCTCTGTATGGCAAACCATGAAAAGAAGATCCGCTTGAAATCTCGATGGGATGCGTCGGCGTCCCAGATGGCGGCATAGCAGTATCTGGATCTTCATCCATATCCATGTCTTGGTATTCGGGAAAATGGTCTGTTGGCCCTAGTGGGTTAGGACCCTCTGGTTCTTCAACTTGGTTCATTGGGTTGAACCGACTCTGGAAGTAGGGTGTGGGGTCCTGGAAGGAGCGGTGAGAACCGGAACGCTACAAAGGTATGTATGAGTGGTGTGAATCGTGGGGCTCGTCCTCCTGTGGTGGTCCGAATGAGTGATGGTATGACGGTGAGGAGCTAAGCGAGACAGAGCGTCTCGTGGGTTCGAGATAGCTTCTCCAGTCTTCCTGCGGGCTGGAGCCAAAGGAGGCTAAGGGTGTGCGCCGGTGTGACGACCCTGCTTCATGGTCATTTCTACCCCTCATCGGGGCTTTGCCTCGTCCACTTCTGCCTCTAACTCTTGGCGGTATGTTTGAATGTAGTCCTGTCAAAACAAAGAATAAACAAAAGATATAATCCAAAAGATTAAGGTTAGGATTAATCCTAGGTCGTTTGCCTAGACTCGGAAGTCAAGGAATGTGCTACTATGTCATTGAGATTAAACACAAAAGGTTAGTGTTTAATTCACTCAATGTTGGCTCTGATACCAACCTGTCACACCCATATATTTCCACGTATTACCGGTGGGCCCGGTGGGGAGTACCGTGACGTAGTTGATATCATCATAGTCAAATATTCACAGTTATCGCACAGCGGAAGTCTTGGTAGAAAATATTAATACAAACCGAAATGCAAAGTGTACATAAATATTATACAGACGGTTGTACGATAGGATCCACAGGCGGATCTAAAAACGAAAATACAAAATATTGTTCAACAGACTTTAAGCGTTTAGAACTTGCAAGATTCTCTAACTAACGCCTAGAGCTCCCAGCCATTTGTGATAAGTACCTGCCACTTAATCTTTTGAAAATACGTCAGTTTACACTGGTAAATACAATTAACCGACTCTTTTCAAAAGTGTTTATAAAATTGATTTAAGTGAACAAGGCACAAATGTTTTTATAACTTGGGACAATTATATTAATAACAATCTTGTATCAGATTTACATGTTTGTCCAACATTTAGGGCCGGTATAAAAGCCGAACAAGATTAATCGACACACCACTAATATAATCCCATGGTGAGTAATCCTCAACAAATGGGTATATCTTTACATACGCAACTGTCAGGTGTATGCCTACACCGCGTGCTTAAGTCGTGGCCATTTGCAATTCTTTAAATGAGCCAAGGATATCTAGGACACGGTCATTAATCCCCATTGTTATTTGTTATCAAGCAACACTGATTAAAAACGGGATTTTGTCATTTAACCATCTTCGATTTAAATGTTTCTACACCCGACCAAGCGGTAATATTTTACCGTATCCCAAGCCCGTATAAGGGAAAATAAGTTAAAAGTATTTAACTGAGCTAAAAATGTAAATTTTGAATGCTCAGCCGTATAGTCTACTCACACAAGTGCAAATAACTTCTACCAGGGCTCTTAATATGGAACGAAGGTTATATTAACCTATGAGATTACTAACGGGTCTTATTTTAGTAGTAAACTTAGACCGGTTAGTTTAAGGAATGGTTTACGGTACGAAATGCTAGATTAAGCGATGACCGGATCGGAATGTAATTTAGACCAGACAAGTATGGAGACTTGTATTATACGGGTAAACTAAATACATTCTGGAATTTGAAGTTAAAATGCTAAGTTTTGACCCATTTCGACTAATTTATGCAAACTAGTTACATAAACCGTACCGAACGCGTATATGCATAACGGGTAGCCGAATGAGTCATGTACAAGTTCCATAAGTTATTGTGCTTTAATTATGTTATGATATCAGTAGGATATCAACAATTATGCCCAAAAAGATTTAAAAACCTTATTAAGTACCGTAAGGGTATTTTGGTCATTTCACATATGGTTATAGGGACAAAATTGGAAGTCTGAGTTCATGAATTATGCCTACTGTAAAAGTATAAAAATTTTGTTACATATTCAGTTGGTAACAAGCCTTAGGTGCTAAATATGGTTTTAAACCATACTATGCACCTAATTAGCGTAAAAGTCGACAAATGACAATATATGTGATGTTTATGAAGTTCTGAGATTTTGATCAGCCTTGAATGTTTAAACTATTTTATTTAACATATAACATCAGTAGGAAAAGGTTTGACATGTTAATCATATGTTAATCTCATTTTATGAACAAAAAAGGTATCATCGTCATTTATCGAATTATACGAGAACTCAATGATATGGTCAGTTTATAATCTGACCCAATATTCCAAAAATCCCTAAAAATATTATCATAACAGTAGGTAATGAGTTTGGTATCAAATTTTGGTTTAAATATGCTTTATGCTAAAAACGTAGTTTAGATAATAAAAAGTTTCATTTTACGATATCTCGCATAACTTTAGTTTGAGACCAGAAACTGATGTCAAATTTATTTGGCGTGCATATATATTAGTAAAAAAGATATTTGTATATTCATATATCCAAAAATCTCGTTTTTACATTACAAGGGCATAATAGTCAAATTTAAGCAAATAACGAAAACATGCAAATGAACTCTGATTTCTAAGGGACCATGTAGTATAACCTCAGAGGGTTAAACTAACATATAATATGGTCACAAAGGAACCCTAAGGCATAAAGATACTAAGCTAATTCGGGTCAGAACTGAAAGTCAAAGCAAAAGTCAACTTTTGCGACTTTCGGTTGCGAACCGAGCCTAAACTCAGAATTGTCGGGTTGAACATGCCTAAACATGTTCTTATAATATTTTACCAAGTTATTAAAGTGATAAAATGTATTTTATAGTCTCTACATTATTAGATATGAATTCTTTTATAAAAACTGAATCGTTTGACTTTTCCGTTCAATACTTTGACCCGACAATTGACCAAGTAAATGTGATAATTAGGAGGTGCCCTTTTGAGGGATTATCACCTACTTAATTACAAACACATAGCTATATTCGTTTAGAACTATGGCTGAACCGTTTATGAATAATTTACAAGTCAAAGCAGAATTATGCTAACTTTGACTTTCGGTCCTTATACTAATAAAAAATTAACTACAGAAGCTAAGAACACTTACAAAGGTCCTTAGCACGAAAATTTGAACTTAGAGAGCTTCCTTTATAACCAGGATGCTCCAGAAACAAAGCTTGAGAGAGATGTATGAGAAATTCTTTGAATCAGCAAGTTTTGAAAACTCCAAATGAGCTCTATTTATAGTGAATTCCATCTCACAAGATCAAGGCAGGTGTAATCTGATGTTTCTAGATGATTACAAGTGTCCAAGTGGTATTTAAAATCCATTAGCAAGCTGCTGAATTCGTTCCAGTATTGCAGAGAATCAGAAAAGATTTGCAGGTTGCATGCTGGGCGTCTGCCAGTTCTGGCTGGAAATAGGTCTCCCCCGCGTGTCGCGCCAGGTGCAGGTGGATCCTGCGCGACACGCGTGTGACCCCAATTTCAAAAATTGTTTTGTTATTTACAAGATCAGCCCCTGCACTTATATAACTCGTATAACTTTCATTTTCAGCATTAGGGGCCCACATATTCAGGTTTTAAATGTTCTTGGGAGTAAAACCATGTATTCATATGTTTTGGATTTATTGAAATGGTCTCCCGGGAGTAGAATTGTCAATTTGACACTTTTAGCCCTTCTTCTTGGAAATTGCAAATTACATCATATAATTGTACCGAAACTTCACGAAATCATTATCCAACAGTCGTGAGAATATAATAATATATTACAAAGCCTCGGGATCGTTAAAAGGTCACTCAGATGTAAGAATTAACATGTTGACACTTTTAACCCCTGTGTTTTGTAAACTTTTGATTTTAAGCACAAACGGCTTCTTGCGTCTGATAATTTATTCATTAAAGAATACGAACATTGTGTGAGGTCAATCAGAGGCACAAGTTTGGCATGTTGACTCTTTTGGTCCTTCTACAAACATCTTTTCACTGTTTGTCAATTTTAGTCCCTCAAAGTTAATCTTTAACATGATTAGGGTTTATGACACGTGTCATCACTATATTGGACATGATTTTGCGAGGTGTTACATTCATACGTTCAAAAATATTAAACAAGTGATACTTTGTTCATACTATGTGCTAATTATGTTAACTTGCAAACATATGCCCCATAAACTCAATTTATGCAAAGTACGACACTTATTCTCGACCAATATACATGTTTATACTCATTTTATGTTTGCTTTGTGATATTATTTCATAACATGCCTTGAAATATGACTATTGTGCTTAAAACATCCAAAATACATCTTAAAACATCAACTTATGAAGTCTAGGGGTATAAAGTGTCAAAAAATCAAACTTTCGCCCAGCCCTGAATCCCTGGAGGCCCGCGACCCGGCCTGCCCACTCCTTACGCGGCCCGAGAGCCCATCAATTCGCAGAAACAATGACCAACTCGTTTCTTTGGCGGGTTTTTGTGTTTATTTTGAGTTTAAACTTGAATTATTGCATTTATTACACATTAAACCCAACCCTAATCACTTCCCTATAAAAACCAACTATCCTCCACACATTTTCCACTTTACAACACTCTCAAATCACTCTCAATCTGTTGGAAATCAAGAACTTGGACAGATTCATATCAATTTGTTCAAGTATGCATAACTCACTCATTTCTTATCCTTTTTCATTGATTCTTTTTTCTCAATCACTTGGAACAACCTAAGGGACGATTCCACAGGTTTTCCATGGAAAACCAAGATCTGGAACATCACAAAAAAGGCTCCAAAGTGGACTGAAACATTCTGTTTTGGTTCAACTTTGTTAAGTTTGCTTAAACTTGAGTTATCTTATACACATTCCTATGTCCTTATGCTCATAATCAATTGTATGGTTAGTTGGGCTTAAAAACAAGGTTGTGACACTCAAAATCAGAGGTTAAAACGTCATAAACTTTCTGTTTTGTTTAGGGTTTAACCCACAAGTAATGAACAAGCTTCAAGCTTGATGTTGGTGTGATTATAGGACTAGCTTTGGCTATCCTACTCGAAAATCCACACATTACTTGATGTTTTTCTTAGATTAGTTATTTCATTCCTTATTGTATGTTCTTGACCCTCCTTGTTGTTTATAATAACATGTTTAGTGGTGCACAAAGAGGTACCTAAATGGAAGACTTGTTCTTCTTACCTCATGCATGAATTAAATGATACAAAAGTGGTTCCTAAATGGTGGATTTATTCTCCTACCTCATGCTTGACTTATATGAATTATGATAACTATATATAACTTATATGATAACATTCAAGTAATCAAACTCTTGATGATGAACTATTGGTCATTTGTCAAGATAGTAGGTTGCATCATCTATGACTTAAATAAACTTGTTATGATTCTAATGGGTATTTTGACCCATGAAAACATTCCAACCCTTTTGGGTTCATAGTGTCACAACAAGTATTATAAGCCTAGATGATTATTTTCCTCACAAGTCTATTTTTATACATATTAAACTCGGAATCCTTAAACCCGACTATAAGCATCCTTTAAACACCCAACCAAGCACATTCATCCTCCTAGTCTCGACATTTCCGTCACATTGGATAGTTGGAAAGCATATGCAATTTTGTGAGTATACTCGAACCCATTTTACTTTTAACACTTTTGGGTGCAACATGTATTCTATATAAACACACGAAACACTTGAAACTATTTGAATCACTCTCTATCCATGTTGATCATGAAACTATATGATGCTTGTTAATCTCGTATGTTATGTAGACTTTTCGTGTCTATAGGCTCATTAACTTCGTACAAGCCTACCTTAACAATTATAGCGCTATAGGAGTAATGCACCGCCCACGAGTCTTGGGGTATTGTTAAGTTAAACATGTTAACCTCCCGTTATTCTTTGGGATAGGCTATATTAATGCATTGGATTCTTGGGTTTGAACATATAGCTTACACCGTTTCAACATAGCTAGTAACTTGCATATTGTTATTAATGTTGGATATGAGCCGTTGAACTATTTTAATCTATATTATGCTATGTATGAAAACTTGTATACTCGCCAACTTTTGTTGATTGTATTTTAATACATGTTGCAGGTTTAATAGACAAGATGATGCTAAGCGAAGAAACAAGATTTAGGTGGACTTAGAAACGCACTTAGATTAATCTATTTTATCAATGCATGTTAGAAGCAATGTTGTCTTTTTTCGAAACTTTGTATGACATTTTAGCATTGTAATGAAATTTAATTTAAATTATATTGTCACATAGTGTTATGATGTTTTGAGCAATTTGTTCGTCTCATCCCGATGTTTCCGCCATCGGTTGGGGTGTGACAGATTGGTATCAGAGCCATAACTATAGGGAATTAGAAAAAGTAGGAATGCTTTTACCTAGTCTATAGTTTAAGAGCCTTATTTTTATGTTTTGCTCGAAACTACTTGCATTCTACTATATTTGCTTCTTTTTCATTCTCTTTAGATCTTTTAAACATATATGCCATTTATGCGTTAATACTTGACATGCTATTCTTGTGTGTTAATACTTGCTTTATTATGTGTTAATACTTGTTTTATTGTCCCATTCTTTATGTGCTACTCTTGATATGCTTTCATATGTGATTATACTCGTTTGTTTATTCCTTTAACATACGCCTTTCCTAAGGCATTTTACTCGATTTTACTAAACTCGAATTATACAAATGAGACGACTTCACCAAAATAGGCGTGAAACCCACAATTTGGTGAACGACCCTCAATCTACCTATTCTTTTTACATGAAATTCACCATCGAGTTAGGAGTGAAGTCCTCATCTTGATGATGGAGAATTTCAATTTCAAATTCTAGTGGAACCTCGTCAACGTGTCGAAATTAATTTTTGAACCGACGAGTACCAACCACACTTAGGGTACTAAGTCGTCAAGTTAGGAGTGAAACCCGCATCTCGTCGACTAGTCCCATACCTTGATTTTTCATAAATCCCGCCAAGTCTCGAATTTTTAATTGAATTGAGTCATGTAGTAACCGGAAGGGTGAATACCGTTAACCGACATGTCGGCGAAAGTATTTCACCTATTAGGCCAAAGCATGCTTCTCAAATTCAAAAGACTTTTCGACTACTTTGGTTAGTCAACGTTCCATTTTGGAACCATCCAAGTTTTAATCGAACCTACGTTTTACTATTATCAACTTTATTTGATACAATAATCTCTTTCCACATTCGAATTATCCTTGAGATTATTCTTTTACACACTCATCATACTAAACCTTTCATATATATATATATAGGAGAAGGATCCGTTAGGAACCACCCTTTATTGCGAGAACCGCGAGAACCAATGTGAACACAACCAAAAAATACCTAAAAAAATCTAAAAAAACACCCAATTTTTTTTTTTGGAAAAATCGCTATATTTCATCAATAATAAAAAAAAATTTCAAAATTTTTTTTGTTCGAGTAACAGTTATCCATGAACATGTGCATTTGTATCGTTTCTTTGACAAATTGCGTAATTCATTACAAATATCATACAATTGCACTTTCATTTACACTACCATTCATAATACACTACTTTTTACATTAACAATAATAGAAATGCACATGTGCATCTATATGTATGAACTTGTTATAACATTAACAACACTAGAAATGCACATGTGCATCTATATATATGAACATGTTATAACGTTTTTTAGTACACCACTTTGAATACACATTCCCTTTCATCTATCATACCATCCAACCTACACTACCATTACCTCCTACCATCCGTAATACAATACAATTGCTTTTTACCATCCATAATACAATATTATTACCAATATTTCACTTTATTATATGTACATCAACACCCTTTATACCATCCAAACAACATATTACATCATAAAGTGACAAATATAATCAAACCATCAACCACTAGATATAACTAACCAAAACACATGTATATGGGCCTACTTCGTCATTTAAAATCACAAACTTTTTGTACCAAAACACCTTATTTCATGTTGATACATATAGATGCATATGTGCATTTCTAATATTGGTAATGTAAAAAGTAGTGTATTACATATGGTAGTGTAAATGAAAGTGCATTTTTCTACTACTGGTAATGTATTATGGAATTTGTCCAAGAAATGATGCATATATATGCACATGTGCATCCATAACTGTTACTCGAAAAAAAAATCGTTTTTTTTTTGTAACAAAATATAGCGATTTTTATTAGAAAATATTAAAAAAAATTGTGGGTTTTTTGAATTTTTAGGTATTTTTTTGTGTTCACATTGGTTCTCGCGGTTCTCGTAATAAGGGTGGTTCTCAAATGAACCTTACCCTATATATATATATATATTATCTCACATGCATGATTTCACATAATTTTATTTACGCTCCTTGTAACCACAAATGGAGACATGTCATCAAGATATGAGTGATTTCCTTACCTTGACGACTAACTCCGTTTCTTTCTCACCTTACAACGACCCCACCAACGAGTTAGGGGTGATTCCCTTACCTAGGTGATTATTACAAATACTTTCTTTTCATAGACTCTATTACGTAAACACGATCATGTTTATATCCACATCGTTTATCATTAGTCAAATTTCTATTTATTTCAAAATGCATTGATTATTTAAATGTACTACTTATCCTATAATCTATTTTCACATCACTCACATACACAAAATTTTAATGTTACCATAAACGCTTGTTCCTCGATTTTCAAAATCTTACGAAATGCTACTCATCAACTTATCCAGACTAATAAATCCGTTGCCCACAAAATTTCGTATTCAACGTAGTCATTAAAACACACTCACATCCTTACACTAAAAACTTTATTTTCCATTTGGGGATCGAAACGACTTTTCACACACACCTATAAAATATTACAAATATTATTCAATCGTTTACTAAAACTCCTTCCAAAATCAATAAAACATTTTACTGACGCTTTTCAACAATCACCAAGTTCACATGCCAAGGTTCTTTTTAAGAATCCACGTTTTCACAAGAACCTCTAAACTTCGAAATCTGTCGTTAACGCAAAGTTATCTAAGACAAAGCAATCTTATAAACTTCTAGAACCTTTTCAAACATTACTTAATACATCAATTGAATTTAAAACATGTGGGCAAGGAAACTTCATAAGAACCAACAATTTTCAACTTATGTAAATTCTTCTTAAAACAAGAGTAGCATTTCCGTTCTTTCACAAAGTACGACACACATAACCAATAGATGTTTTATACTCTCTTTGCATTCACAAACTAGATTCTACATTTCATACCAACCCAATCTATATTGATTTAATTAAACTTCACGTTTTGTTCAAACAACTATACGTGCATACTATCTTATGTGTTTTAGCTTATATCTCACGACAATTTCACACACACCGCTCATTTTTATTTTCTTTTCATACTCGAAACTTCTTGATCTTTTACGTGCTTAAATTCGTATATTTCAATTAATACCATATACAAAATCATTATTTCTTACACTCATACTCATATTCGTATTCGTATTTATACATCTTATGTCTACACTTATATTCATACTTACACATTTATGTTTATATTCATATTCATACATTTCACATTATACTCATACTCACAATTATACACTTACGTTATACTTATATTCAAAAATTTACATTCATATTCATACAATTATACGTCTATACTTATATTCACACTTATACACTTACGTTCATACTTAGATTCACATTCATATTCCTACATTACACGTTTATACTTACATTATCCTTATATTCATATTCATGTTGATACTCATGCATTTTACTTATATTCATATTTATAACGATTATGATTCCACTTATATTCATACTCATACATTTTATTCATACTTATACAATTATGTTTACACTTATATTCATACCCACACATTTTATTCATACTTCTACATTTATGTTTACTCTTATATTCATGTTCATATTTATACTCATACAGTTTACGTTTATACTTATACTCATACACTTACACTTATATTCACATTTATACTCATGCAATTTACGTTTATACTTACATTTATACTCATACGCTTATGTTTACACTTATATTCATATTCATATTTATACCATTATGTTTATATTCACACTCATGCTCATGCATTTCACGTTTATACTTATATGTATATTTTCACATTTATGTCTATACTCATATATATACTCGTACTCATGCTCACACATTTTATGTTTACACTTATACTCATACTCACACCTTCTATGATACTCATATATATACTCATGATTACCCAATAAGTTTCATGTTTATACTTTATTTATACTCATACTCACCCAATACGCTTTATGCTTATATTAGTACTCATAATTATACTCACATTCATACATTTTATGACTATACTTATATTCATATTCATATTAATACTTATACGTTTATGTTTATCATTCATACTTATACTCATACTTTTTTTCGTATATTCATGTTCATAACAATGCGTTTTATGCTCATACTTATCCTCATATTCCTACTCATACTTATACGATTGGTGTTTATACTCACATGTGTATTCATACTTAAACTTATACTTATGCTCGTACTTTAGTCATACTCAAAATTTATACATTCGCACCTGTACGCGAGCGAAACCCGAGGGATTCGCTTTCGTGGGTCTCATGCTTATTTGAATGCAAACATGCTTGTATACTACATTCTTACACACACACAATCTTATTTTCAGAATTTATGTATACCTTAATTCATACGCAACTAGTACAAGCTATGCGGATTATGCGACGAACAGTATAATTACGGGTACACACGGGATTATAGTGATAAGCGCATGAGAACCATATAGTGTACTACTGTGTATGGTAAGACACGGAACGTAACATTGCACCGAATAATGAAACGAACGCAACATGGTCAAACATGGTGGATACGCCGCTGGTACTTCCTATATATAAGTGTTTTCACCATGTTACTAAACTTCCGTAAAACGTGCCATGAGAAATTCAGTGTTTTGCAGACCTTTTGGACCTGATACAAACTTTGAACAACTCACAAACGCATTATATCCGATTATCCATGGCGAGACTTCACTCTTAACACATCGTTTTTGTTTATCCAACACTCAAGCCATCCTTGTACTCGTATTCGTCTATTAGATTAATCATTCACTTTTATACCTCCATCATTCTCCAATCTTGTCATTTATACAAACCTCGTTTACAGTAAATCGGTTTAAACGTTCGAATCTTAATCTACCTCCTTACTTTTAAAACTACCTTTCTATTCTTTATTCATGTGCAAACACCCGTAGTTGTTCGTTACCTCCAAAACCGTTTTATGTAACATCAAACATTCTCGTTCCTCTCCATAAAACAATTTTATACAAATATGCGATTTGGTACTATCCTTTAAACTTTCCATGCAAACTACCTCGCTTTTCATCAAATACAAGCCATTTTATACAAGATTTTCGTTCTTAATACAACACATTTTTTAATACATCTCGATCTTGAATTATTCAAAAACTTTCTTAAGCCCACTTTGCCTATACACGCACACACACATTTTTACTTATGTGTAAATGCCTCAAGCCATATTAGTAAAACGGACTTTTACAAACCATCTCTTCGCTCTTCAAAATTCCATACTTTTCAAAACGTCTCAAACTTCTAAATCTCAATTTTAAACAATCACCTTTTTGCCAAAATCCTTTTCAAGTCTTCCTCTTGAATAAATTTCGGGACGAAATTTCCTAAAGGAGGGGAGACTGTAACGCCCTGCATTTTCATACTTTCCATATTTAGAAACCGTTGCTTGTAATTCTATTTTAGAAGTCTTGTGTTCTTGTAATCATTCTTTCGTTGTAATCGATGTAAAATCCGAGACTTGGATCATAATGAAATTCGCATTTTCGTTACATTTATGTTATGTACACTTCATACATGTTCATACGTTCAAAAATATTAAACAAGTGATACTTTGTTCATACTATGTGCTAACTATGTCAACTTGCAAACATATGCCCCATAAACTCAATTTATGCGAAATACGACACTTATTCTCGACCAATATACATGTTTATACTCATTTTATGTTTGCTTTGTGATATTATTTCATAACATGCCTTGAAATATGATTATTGTGCTTAAAACATCCAAAATACATCTTAAAACATCAACTTATGAAGTCTAGGGGTATAAAGTGTCAAAAAAATCAAACTTTCGCCCAACCCTGAGTCCCTGACGGCCCGTGACCCGGCCTGCCCACTCCTTACGCAGCCCGCGAGCCCATCAATTTGTAGAAACAATGACCAGCTCGTTTCTTTGGTGGGTTTTTGTGTTTATTTTGAGTTTAAACTTGAATTATTGCATTGATTACACACTAAACCCAACCCTAATCACTTCCCTATAAAAACAAACTATCCTCCACACATTTTCCACTTTACAACACTCTCAATTCACTCTCAAATCACTCTCAATCTGCTGGAAATCAAGAGCTTGGACAGATTCATATCAAGTTGTTCAAGTATGCATAACTCACTCATTTCTTATCCTTTTTCATTGATTCTTTTTCTCAATCACTTGGAACAACCTAAGGGATGATTCCACAGGTTTTCCATGGAAAACCAAGACATGGAACATCACCAAAAAGGATCCAAAGTGGACTGAAACTTTCTGTTTTAATTCAACTTTGTTAATCTTGCTTAAACTTGAGTTATCTCATACGCATTCCTATGTCCTTATGCTTATAATCAATTGTATGGTTAGTTAGGCTTAAAAACAAGGTTGTGACACTCAAAATCAGAGGTTAAAACCTCATAAACTTTCTGTTTTGTTTAAGGTTTAACCCACAAGTAATGAACAAGCTTCAAGCTTGATGTTGATGTGATTATAGGACTAGCTTTGGCTATCCTACTCGAAAATCCACACATTACTTAATGTTTTACTTAGATTAGTTATTTCATTCTTTATTGTATGTTCTTGACCCTCCAGTTTATAATAACATGTGTAGTGGTGAACAAAGAGGTACCTAAATGGAAGACTTGTTCTTCCTACCTCATGCATGAATTATATGATACAAAAGAGGTTCCTAAATGGTGGATTTATTCTCCTACCTCATGCTTGACTAATATGAATTATGATAACTATATATAACTGATATGATAACATTCAAGTAATCAAACTCTTGATGATGAACTAGTGGTCATTTGACAAGATAGTAGGTTGCATCATATATGACTTAAATAAACTTGTTATGATTTTAATGGGTATTTTGACCCATGAAAACATTCCAACCCTTTTGGGTTAATAGTGTCACAACAAGTATTATAAGCCTAGATGATTATTTTCCTCATAAGTCTATTTTCATACATATTAAACTCCGAATCCTTAAACCCGACTATAAGCATCCTTTAAACACCTAACCAAGCACATTCATCCTCTTAGTCTCGACATTTCCATCACATTGGATAGTCGAAAAGCATATGCAATTTTGTGAGTATACTTGAACCCATTTTACTTTTAACACTTTTGGGTGCAACATGTATTCTATATAAACACACGAAACACTTGAAACTATTTGAATCACTCTCTATCCATGTTGAACATGAAACTATGTTAATCTCGTATGTTATGTAAACTTTTCGTGTCTATATGCTCATTAAATTTGTACAAGCCTACCTTAACAATTATAGCGCTATAGGAGTAATGCACCGCCCACGAGTCTTGGGGCATTGTTAAGTTAAACATGTTAACCTCCCGTTATTCTTTGGGATAGGCTATATTAATGCATTGGATTCTTGGGTTTGAACATATAGCTTACACCGTTTCAACATACTAGTAACTTGCATATTGTTATTCATGTTGGATATGAGCCGTTGAACTTTTTTAATATATATTATGCTATGTATGAAAACTTGTATACTTGCCAACTTTTATTGATTGTATTTTAATACATGTTGCAGGTTTAATAGACAAGATGATGCTAAGCGAAGAAACAATATTTAGGTGGACTTAGAAACGCACTTAGATTATTCTATTTTTTCGATGTATGTTAGAAGCAATGTTGTCTTTATTCGAATCTTTGTATGACATTTTAGCATTGTAATGAAATTTAATTTAAATTATATTGTTACATAGTGTTATGATGTTTTGAGCAATTTGTTCGTCTCATCCCGATGTTTCCGCCATCATTTGGGTGTTACATAATCGGTTTAGTTGCAAAACAAAGAGTACCCATAATAATGGGGCGAAGATTAGCCGGAGATTTGCCAGTGGAAATCGGTCGCAGAGGAAGCTGCAGACCGATGAAGAGTTGCTGCATATGCAAGCTCTTTCGTTAACAATTCAACATCATCAAGCGTCTCAACGGTTTTGATTTTAACAACACCCTGCCCCTGCCTAATCCCTCAAAACCTTGCCAACATTTGAATCTGTCGTCTCTCCTCAAAAAAGGACCACCCTTCTATAGCAACCCTTCATTTCCAGTCAAGTAAAATTAAGAAGAAAGAGATTGTTGAGGTACCTTTTGTATGTGTTATTTCTATAGCAACCCTTCTTTTGAATATAGACTTTTGAGAGGACACTGGATGCCCCAGATGTTATCGATGATTACTATTTGAATCTATTGGATTGGGGAACCAGATGATGTTTGAAGGAGAGAGAGAGAGAGAAAGAGTGTTGAGAAAGAGATATTGGGTTTATATATGTATTTTTTATTTTTTAATTAAATAGGTAAAATTACAATAGTACCCTCATGTGCCTTGCACATGACATAACTTAACAGAAAAATCTAACTGTGTTTGACCTAAAGGTTCAAACATGTAAGATTTTGAAACATAAAGCACAAAACTTGCAAAGTTTTGCATTAAAGGACACCGCCTGCAAAATGGTGTAAATATAAAGGATAAAACTTGTAATTTACTCAAAGTTATATGATTCACTTCCTTTCTAGTTATTCATAGAACCTGGTCTTAATTATAAATGAAATCAAATTAGTACATGGTCCATGGTTCATAGGCATCATACTATACACATTAATCGAGCGATTACATATTACTTGACTTAATCCTAATCATTAGTTATAATAAGTTGCGACCTAGTAATTACTTGAATGTTTAAAAAATAACATATCAATATATTAACATGTTTGTTTCAATAAGATAACACTTATGACCCAAAAAATCATATTTCCCGCAAAAGAATCAATATATTATATATTACAATAAATGACTGACGTGACGTGTTTATAAGCTTAATTAGTTTGGTCCATTATATAGCAAAACTTGAATATTTATTGTGATTTGCATGGCATATAAATCATTTTGTTGACATTTCATCCCCTAATGTGTTGTGGTCGCAATGTAGCCCAATGTGTCTAGTCTACTTATTTTATTGTCTTTGGGAAAGTCTTATTAAATGTATTAAGAGTAAAGTGCACAATTAGTCCATGTGGTTTTCCAAAATTTTAGAAATCATCCCAAAGTGTGATAAGTTACACCGATGGTCCAAACTTTCCCAATTTGTAACATCTTTAGTCCATGGTTTTAAATTCCGTTTAATTTCCTATTAAATACATGTGAAAAGTCCAAAATCGAACAACAGAGGCTAGGGCTGAGTTAAAATCTAGAAGCTAGGGTCTGATGAAGATTTAGGTGGGGGGATAAGGTTTGAGGCGAGATGGGGATGTTGTGGGAGTGGAGATAATTTTCCAGTTGAGGGGAGGGTTGTTGTTGGTATGGCGAAAGACGTCAGATGGAATGAATGGTGAGCGACTGTGATGTTGACAAGTGTAAACCTAGGGATGATGGTGTGGTGGTGGTTGGAGTCGACTAAAGGTGGTGGTTCTGGCTGGGTGAGCAGTGGTTGAACGTTGAAGGATGGTTGGTTGACAGGAGTGTCTCTGATAACTTGCGTTGCCCTTAGGGGCCCTGTGCGAGTAGAAAAAAATGGGTCCGTAAACTTATTATAAACTTATAGGTAGTTAAGATCGTATATTCTTTAGAGTATAAGAGATGAAATTAAGACATAAAAAAATAATAATCTTGATATAAACAAATTGCTAATTTGTATTAGAGTAAATTGCCATTTTAGTCCCTGAGGTTTGTCCAAATTTGCCATTTTAGTCCAAATAGTTTTTGTTTCTCCTCTAGGTCCCTGACTTTTCCCTTTTGTTGCCATTTTGATTACATACCCTAACTCCGTCCGAAAACCCCATTTTTAACCATGAGTATTTTGGGGATTAACTTTATAAGTTTTTTCACTTGCCATTTTGATCCATTCTTTCATTACAATATATAAACACATTTTAACCTTTTTAAAACCCTACTTCACCATACTCATCCATCTTCTTTCATCGGTCTAGACTCTGCAACAAATCATCTTCAATCTAAACATGAAACAATCGTCTCGTTTCCATTGAGTCGCTGGACCAGAGGCCACGCCGGGGGTGTTCCGTCGATGATTCCAAGAGTGGAGATCGAGTTGTGAGAGTTACTGATCTGTTCTCGGATGGTTCCAGAGAAATGTGAGACTCTGAACGATTCGTTCTCGGATCTGCGGCGAAATTCGTGTGATGTTATGGTTTGTAACAGACTTACTGATCTGTTTGATGTTGATGATTAGAGATCGAGTTGTGAGAGTTGAATCGAAGAATTTATGTTTTTTTGGTTGAAGATAATGGTGAAATTAGTGAAATTAGGGTTTCAGGAGTTAATGAGTTAATGATAATGGTGAGATTGAAGAAGAAGAAGAAGGAGAGGATTTTAGGACGATGAAGGAGCATATTGAGATTGAATTGCAGAATAGAAAGAAGAAATTATGTAAAACAACTTCGGTTTTCGGCGATAAACTACGAAAATGGAGGAAAAGGAATAAAGAGAAGAAGGAGAGTGAGAGCGATAGGTCGAATTTAAGTTGATTTAAGGATCCTGAACTGCAATGTGGTTGGAGATCATGTGATGTGGCACCTAGGTTTTCGGTTGATGTGCATAGGATGTCGGTAGAGGATCCGCAGTTTTCGTATGATGAGCATAGGGCTTCTTGGGGTGGGTATATGATTACTAGGACGATTCCTTTGCTTACGCCGATGCTGCCAATTGTGGATGATATGATTTTCCCCCCGGTAAACAAGAGGGTTATGGTGAAGGAAGAGGGGTTGAGTTCTGGTGCGTCAGCAAAGTCCAATTCAGACTCATGTTCGTTGAATATTGCAAGTAGTTCGAGCTCGATGAAAAGTTCGAGTTCTAAAGGTGTGGGATTAAAGGGTGGTTATGTAAAATTTTCATTTCTAAAGATGTTATTTGTTGAAGAGTCTATGTCACACCCCAACCAATGGCGGAATCATCAGAGTGGGACGAAGATAGATTGCTCATCACGCATAACGATAATTGTGACAATGATTAAATCAAAACCGTTTTCAGTTCATAACTCAAATTGTCATTACAATACATGGAATTCAAATTAAGACAAATAAGAGACAAATACAATGAGTTCAACATAACATAAATATTCAAATCTAGCAATTTCTCGAGCGTGTTTCTAGTCATCCCTACTAGATTTCATATGATCGTCATCATCAACCTGTAACATGTTTAAAATAAAGTTCAATCCAAAAGCAAAGGCGAGTATACAGGTTTTCATACATAGCATAAAAAGATAAGTTTTAAACAATTCCATATGGCAAGCTAGTCGAAACAAGATAAGCAATAATCTGGCATGTGCATAACTAATCAAACCAAGATGAAACACAATAAGCTCTTAACATAACCCAACGTTCACAGGCGGTGTGTTAGTCCTGTAGCGCTATATATGTCAAGGATAGGCTTGTACGAAGTTAATGATAAGTCTAACACAAAACGTATAAAGGCAGATTTAAAGTAACAAGTAACAAGTATGCGTGCATGTATAAGGAATGTTTGTGCATTTTAGAAATAAATATAAGTGTAAGTTTTCATAGTTTAACATGTTACACCCCAAAAGGTGGTAAACGAAAAGGGGGTTTCAAGTATACTCACAAAATTGCTAATTCTTCCGATTATCCAAGTGTTGACGAGTGAATGAGATTAGGAGGTTGAATGTATTCGGATTGGATTTCAAGGTATGTTTATATTTGGCATTAGGAATTTAGGGTATATAAAGTATGTATGTAAAAAAGTAATCATCTAGACTTAGCACTCATTTTTGACACTATAAAAACCCATAGGGTTTAGAATGATTACATGGGTGTAACACCCATTAGAATCTGAAGAAACACTAACTAAATGGTCGGAACCGAGATAGTTAGGGGGTTTGAATCCGCATAAAAGGGTTAGCTCTCTCTCGGTTGATTCAGTTGCAGCTGAACTTCTTCTCCGGTGATTCTGCAAAAAAGAACACCGTTAGTCTCGCCAAGGGGAGAAGAGGGTTCTCTCCTTGACCCGACTCCGGTGTGAGAATAAGTATTGATAATGGAGAAGAGAAAAGTATTTGAGAAGTGAGTGTGATCTGAGTTTTTACCTGAACAGTTCTTATATTTATAACCGGGAGTTTGGGAGGGAAAACCTGTTATTGAAAAGATGACGGAAGATGCTAACGCCGTAGCGGTTACATTTTCTTCCGTTAAGTTCTTTGATCCGACGTCAAGTTGTCTCGATCCGGTGTGATTGCACACGGATCGTGGTTTAATCTATGGCTGGGGGATTGCCACGTGGAAAGTGATTTAAGTGGAGATTATTCTCCAATTGCATGCCTTCGTTGTGATTCCAGGGTTGTTTGTGGTGATGACACGTGTCCAGACGGTTATAACCGTCTGGGTGGTGCACGATTGTATTTCTTTCTAGAAGATCACTGCTGTAATCTGGTGTGCCACCTTGCCGTGTGGATACAGACGAATAAATCCCAAATCTGGGTAAAATAATATCCAAGTCTGGATATTTAGGCGGAGGTATTGAATAAAGGATTTTGATCATTTGAATGGGAGAGGGCGCAAGGATTTATGTTTTCCTTTGGGCGCGCGATTATAAATTATTGGTTGCTTTCTTCCTTTTGTAGGACCAATGCGCGGCCGCGCAGGGTTAAAAATGTGACAACCCGCACTAAACCAGGTATCCGTACGACTTAACTAAAGATTAATTACTGCTTAATTACTGTGCTTGTTTGAACTAGCTGATAAACTGCTACTTGAATACTGATACATGTACTTACTTGCATCATACTTGCTTGCTGTCACTACATTATTTACATGCTGAACCTTAGTGACAAACATGATGCACAAAAAGCACAGTAGCACAATACACGGATAACCTATTGAACATGCTGATAAAGCCAGCATCAGGCAAACACTGCCTCCAAGGCCCGTAAGAGCCTGAGATATTTGGCTACACTAGTAGTGAGTGTAGGGATACAAGGGTTGTGGAACTGCGTCTCTAGGGATAAGTCACAATGACTGGATGTGCCTAAAACGTACTCTAAGTACAAAACTCAGCACTTTACATAATAATTCAGCTTTTAGCTAACTAATAAAGTGCCAAAACATGAGAAAAATAACACTAGACACTTCCCAAAGTGTCAGGAATAAGCTGTGTCACTAAAGAGAGTAATAACGACACTTTAAAGCTTTATTAGGCGCTTTAACGGATTACTATCCAACCGAACAACCGGGCGTTACCCGAAACATGAAAATATTGTTATTTTCATTATTTGTCTTTTTCTGAGCCAGTTAGGGTCCCTGAACACCCTAACACCCGCTTTAAAACTCAACACACCACTAACCGAGTTAAACACTTAACTTAACTAATTACTCCCTAACCATCTAGTTAGAATCGAACCAAGGGACCCCCCCCCCCATCCTAACCGGCCCTAACTAAGGAAGGACACCCTTGTCCTTGTGATGAATATTATAATCAACTTGCTTAATATCTAGGGGGCATGTAATCCATTGGTTAAACCCATTAAAGTTTGTCTATAAGTTAACACTAATCACACATAACCTACACACTTAACAAACTCAACAATACACTCTCCCTCTTGCTCTCTAGAGCTCTCGGCCGAACCCCCCTATAACCACCCACCCATTTTCGAGTTTGATCATCATCATTCCAACATCATACAAGTGTTAAGGGTCACGTATTAGGAGTCTCGAAGCAAACGGAACGCGAAGGACCTCCCCACTTTGCTTTTATCCACGCCATTTTCGTCAAGATCCTTCCCTAGCCTTGAGCTAGAGGTATAATGCTTAAAACTCGTTTTTGAACTAATCTAAAGTGGTTAAAAGGATTTTTATCGGTTAAAACTCGGAATCTTGCAAAAAGAGGCTTTAAAGTTTACTTAAAACTCTAAAAATGATGGTTAATAGCACATAAGTTGTGTAAATGATGTAGTATTCGAAATTTGTGATTATTGAGACCCGATCTATGATTGTGGTAGCTCGGATCACCATTTAACCCGATGTAGTCATGTTCTTGGATCATGACATAAAGTTATGTTAGAAGATACAAGGGTTAAAAGGTGAAACCCTACCACACATGAAACATGAACTTGTGTAAAAGTATTTTTACTTGCAAAATAGTGTTTAAAACTAGCAGATCTACGTATCTGCAAGTGGTATTTTCAAGGGACCAAGAGTTAAAGAAATCATGTTTTCTAAACGACGGATCTTACAATAACAAGTATGATATTTAGAACACACAAGTGTGTAAACACTTGTGTAACACGAATTTCGACAAAATAACTATCTTTGTAAAAACGGACTAGAAGTTGTAAAGGCGGAACTTCTCTAAAAACAAGACTTTTACGGAACCGGCTTTATTTATATAAAGATCCACTAAAGGTAATGAGATTTACCTCATATTCTCGGAAAAACTACAAGTTCATGTAATATACGCAATTTGTATATTTTGACTAGTTAAAATATTGAAATATTGTTTGATGACGTTGAGAAAATTGTTGAGTTGATATGTTAAAGAAAATGATACGCTTGAAAGCGTGGCCACCTCCAGTTACAGAGGAAACTCTGGCGAAATTTTCCTAAAAACCTAACACTTAGAACTATTTACACTACAAGTGTTAGAATTATTTTGACATGTTTTCGAAATATGAATTTCGCCATGACTTTATTTACTAAATATTCGGAGGTGGGATTTTCACAAAGTTTAACGTGATAAATATATATTTTTCACACACTGTTTATGATTATTTTGTGAAAATACATAAATATTATTTTTAGAGTAAAAATAATATTTACGAACGTTAACGAATCCAAAATAATACGAACGCTTTCACCATAAATATATAAGTTACATCGGTAATCATATTACCACTCGATTGTTAAACGTAACTTACGCACTTACGGAAATATTTATGAACGCACATGTATTGAATCCCCCATCCTTGGGAAGGAGATTAACTACCAAGTATATACAGAACGTAAACACGAAATAGTTGTCTAACTATTTCCCAAAGACTTAAACTATAAAGCTAAGGCACGGCCGTCCGTCTAATAGAAATTAGCACCTGTAGGTCGTCGCACAACTGCGTGAGCAGGAGATACTTGGTAGAGACGCTTCACAGTGAGTTCATGTCCCCCTTTTTTCTAACTGTTTTCAGTTTTCTTAACTGCGGGGGTGAAATACATGTTTACTATGATTACGAGTACTTTATACACGGTATGGTTAGCGTAAGGAGGTTTACTATTCAGATCATGTGAGTGGGTAGGAGCAATATGAGGCCATTAGTCCTCATGTCGGGACCGAGGGACAGGAGCGGTAGATCTATCTGGGTGTAGCGAGCCCAGCCCCAGGCCAAACTGGAAACGGACCTTGGGGTGACTTTGTCCACATACAAATGCCGTGGCGAAATCTGCTAGGTTTGAGTCTCCCTATTTGCACTTCACATATATCAGTGGCCTTGCAAACCATTGGTGATCACAATTCCCCTTATCTGCTACATACCAGGACTATTTTTATACTCACAAGTGTTTTACATACTCACTTACACATGAACTCGCTCAACATTATTGTTGATTTTTCAACTTACATGTATTTCAGGAAATTAACGAATCTGGCACGGTATGGAACGTTTTCCGCTGCACTAGTCATGAGGTCATCTGGGTTTGGGGAATGTGACTCTTTCCTGGACAAGTCACAGTCCTTAAACTGTGTTTATGTCATTTTATTGTTTGTGTTTATTGAACAATGTCGTTAGAACATGTTTCCGTTAAAACAATGTTACTGTATTTGGTTTTCAAAACTTAATCCAATGGATGATCTTGCATGGTTTTATTTCATATAGCTTTGTTATGGTTAAGCTATGGTATTAAGAAGTCACACCAAATTAACCACGCTTTCGCAAAGCCAGGGTGTGACAGCTTGGTATCAGAGCTCTGATCATAGCGAACTAGGATTCTTTCTCGAGTCTAGACTATGATCACTAGGGCTCTCACGAAAACATTTTTCTGCATACCACTTAAGTCCAGATCCAAAATTTTTTACAAACAAATGTTGAGCACATTTTATTATTTATAGGCTCAGCCTGGAGGGCTGAGGCTCGGTCTGGAGGATCGAGGCTCGGTCTAGGTGACCGAGGTAGTTGAGCACGTTGATTTATTATAGGCTCAGCCTGGAGGGCTGAGGCTCGGTCTGGAGGATCGAGGCTCGGTCTAGGTGACCGAGGTAGTTGGCTAGCAAGGCTAGGAAGAGTAGGCTCAGTCTTGAAGGCTGAGGCTCGGTATTGGAGACCGAGGCTCGATCTAAGAGGTCGAGGTGGAGGATAGAGCAGTCTTAAAGACTGGGAGAAATTGGCTAGTGAGACTAGGAGAATTATGTGATATCTTGCTTGGTGACTTATGTGATTATCTGATTGTATGACTGATTATTTGAGCATATTTGTGTTTATGTTACAGACTCATGGATTCCGCCGGTACTGGCGTTTCGGACACCACTAGACCCATACCTATCGTATCTGATGACCCCACATCCTCCGAGCACGAGGTGCACACTTCTGACTATACCGGTACTGACGAGGATGATTTCCAGCCTTTCGCACTACCTGATGGTGCTGATGAGCCTGCATATGACCCTCCCGCTGAGTACCTACCTCTAGTAGAGATTCCGGCCCCTATACCCTTAGCCGTTTACCCAGCATATGATCTTCTTCTTGACGCCGAGGCTGATGGCGATATTGACCTGTTTGAGGATGAGCCTTTTGAGGATGAGATCCAGGGCGAGGCCCTTCTTCCTGCGGACGATCTTCTGATGATCGCTGACGTTCCCGCAGAGGATTCGCCAGCACATTCTCCTGTCCCAGACTCCTTCGAGTCTGTGGCATCCGCACCTTCTCACACATTGAGCGCACAGTACTTTGCGCACGATTCTGATCCTGACCAGGCATCCTCTTTTGCACCTATTCCCAGTTTTGCGTTTGACCATGATGACATAGAGGATTCTGATCCTATCTTTCCCCCGGGATACGACCCGGATCGTGAGATCGAGTTTATACCTATGGATCAGCCCATGGAGGATCCAGCTGACCCAGTAGACCCTATCGACCCCGAGTTTGACTTCGAGATGGCTTTTGATGATCCCGAGCCTATCGTCGCTCCTGAGCAGGCAGCCGCTCTAGACCCCATACTTGAGCATGACCCCGTACATGCTGGCATCCCTATTGAGCCTGTTATAGCAGACCCACCTGTTGGTGATCTCCCCGTGGATATCCCTTTGTTAGAGGACGATCATGTTGATGTTGATCTTGTTGTTCCCCTACCTGTTGTTGATATACCTGTTGACCATCCTGTTGAGCACATTGCACCTGTTCACCCTTTTGTTGCTCCCCCACCTGATCCCATTCCACTAGAGCCCGGGCATGCACTATTCGCGGCACACATGGATCCACCAGATGAGCATGCACAACACGGTTGGATACCTGCTGATGAGGATGTTCCACCCTTTCCCCCTCAGATCCCTGATACACGACATGTTGATTTTTCTTTTCAGGTTCCACAGTTCGTACCTCCAGCGAGGCCTGGAGAGGGTTCTTCCGCCCATCCTTTTGGGCATGTACCGATGTCTATCCCTTTCATGCCCCAGATGTCATCTGTTCCACCATCTGTTGCTCCATTTCATATGGCACCTTTTGATCCCACCGGTGAGCCGTTCCTTTGGGCACCAGACTCTGCTGTACCGCCTACTGACCCCTACCATCGTTTCCACATGGGGTATACTATCGAGGACGTTTTGATGTCCTTTGTCGCCCAGCACGAGTCGCACACGCAGCGCATCCAGGAGCTTGAGAGAGCTCAGCTGCCGCCATGCCAGTGCCATGGTCAGACACACTCTCCTCTGCAGCCATTTCGACCTTTACCTCCAGATTTTGCTGCCCGTCTCTTTACACTAGAGCAGCAGGTTGCTTCTATCATTCGTACTCAGCAGGCTATGGAGGCGGACTGGCTCCAGTTACATCGTTTGTTTTACACCCACTTTCCCCCTCCTCCACCACCATCTGTATAGAGCTCATCAGTGCTGTTTGGGTAGACGAGGGTGAGAAGACGGCGATTGTTGGACTGCACAGCATTTTTGGAGACTACTTTATGATCCTGACTTTTGTTGACATGTATTTGATGTTGTATTTGACACTGACGTGATGTAGTTTTTGGACAGGGGTGATGTAGCCCCTAGTTGATTGATGATTGTATGACACAGGGATGTATTGATACACTTACTATGTGGTCTCGATATATGGCAATCGCAGTATTCTCACCATATTTGACTCGTTTGATTGCTTATTTATATCTTTATGATATGGGATGTTGTGTGATTGATATTTGTGATGTATTGATGACATGAGATGTTATGTGCTATTACTATTACTATATACGTACGTTTCACTATGGCCTGACCAACGTAAACCATCTTTTAGAAGATGCCACCGAGACGTGAGCCACACATGTGTACTAATGAGGCAGAACTCCAGCAGATTATCGCTGCTGCCATTGCACAATACGCCGCCTCTCAAGGAGGGACTAGTGGAAGCAACTCTGGCAACAATAATCTACCTCATGGTAATACTAAGTCATTTAGACATACCATGACCTAATTGGATACCTTTAGCAATGATGCTAATGCCAAACGTATGTTATAACGTATGTGCAGGATGCACCTACAAGCAGTTCTTAGACTGCAAGCCCGTAAACTTTGATGGCACAGGAGGTGCTGTCGCCTTTGTTCGTTGGGCTGAGAAAACCGATTCTGTTCTACGCATGAGCAAGTGCGCGCTGGATCAGCAAGTCACCTATATCTCAGGGCTGTTTCTAGATGGAGCCCTATCCTGGTGGAATCTACAAGTACAGACACTAGGCGAAGCTGCTGCCTACGCGCTGACCTGGACCGAACTGAAGGAACTTATGCGCAAAAAGTACTGTTCCCGCGCAGAAATCCAGCGATTGGAGACCGAGTTCTGGCACTTGAAAATGGACGGTCCAAAGATAGCGGAATACGTTCAAAGGTTCCATGACTTATCGCATGTGGTACCCTACATGGTCACTCCTGAGTTCAAGAGGATTGAACGCTTCATTTGGGGACTAGCTCCTCAAATCATAAGCATGGTAACCTCATCCAAGCCTGCGACCATTACCGAGGCGATCGATTTGAGCGTAGCTCTCACCGAGGAGGCTATCCGTTTGAACAAGTTTGATGAAGCAGAGCCGAAGAAGAAAGAGACTCACGTCGAGTCGTCAGGAGGTAATAAGCGGAAGTTCTCAAACTTCAAGCAGGGCGCCAGTGTGGCGGTTAAGAAAGGAGGATCAGCTGGCAGTGGAAAGAAAAGAAAAGGATACCAGGGCACCCAGCCCAAGTGTAATACCTGTCAACGCCACCATACTGGCCATTGTAATGTGAAAGTATGTGAAGCATGTGGAAAGCCGGGCCACTCGAAAGATTCTTGTTGGGCTAGTGCTGGCCGAGGAGGCCAGGGAGGATTTGGGAACAGGAATAATAACCGTGGTGGTATTGGAAATCGCCCACAAGGAAACTATGGAGGAAACGAGAATCGAGGCAACAATGCTAACCAAGCGGGCGCCGTGAATCGTAATCAGAGGAATGATCAAGCTGGTGGAAACGGGCAAAGACTTGGATGCTATAACTGCGGTGATATCGGGCATTTCAAGAAGAACTGCCCAGAGTTAAACCAAGCCCGTGGAAGAGTGTTCCAACTCGAAGCTAGGGAAGCGCGCCAGGACCCCAATGTTGTTACTGGTACGTTCCCTGTAAATCAACGCTATGCATCCGTTTTATTTGATACTGGTGCCGATTATAGCTTCGTGTCGTTAGAATTTAAGAATATGCTTGGGTTAGCCGCTAATAAGTTAGATTTTCCGTACTCAATCGAATTGGCTAATGGGAAGTTAGTAGAAGCCAACGAAGTTATCAGAGGTTGCGTGATTGAATTGGGAGAACGTAAGTTCGCTCTAGATCAACTACCAGTCCAGTTGGGAAGCTTCGACGTGGTGGTAGGAATGGATTGGTTATCAGGCAACAAGGTTGAGATAGTTTGTCACGAAAAGGTTGTTCGTATCCCAACCGAAGATGGCGAGATAATTGTGGTTCACGGAGAGAAGCGTGATACGTCGTGAAGAATTATCAGCTGTCTGAAAGCAAGGAAGTGTTTGCAGAAGGGATGTGTTGCCTTCCTGGCACACATTGTGGATAATAAGGCTGCTGAGCCAAAGATCGAAGACATCCCTGTCGCGAGGGAATACCCAGAAGTCTTTCCAGAAGACTTACCTGGACTGCCACCTCAGAGACAAGTAAAGTTCCACATTGACTTAGTTCCAGGCGTCGCGCCTGTGGCTAAGGCACCGTATAGACTAGCTCCGTCTGAGATGCAGGAACTGTTGACACAACTGCAAGAGTTGTTAGACAAGGGTTTTATCCGACCAAGCTTCTCGCCTTGGGGAGCTCCGGTCCTGTTTGTCAAAAAGAAGGACGGTAGTTTTCGAATGTGCATCGACTACCGGGAGCTGAACAAGCTGACGATCAAGAATAAATACCCTCTGCCAAGAATCGATGATCTGTTTGATCAACTGCAAGGCTCAAGCTTTTATTCAAAGATCGATCTTCGATCTGGATACCATCAGTTAAGGATACAAGAAGAGAGTATCCCAAAGACAGCCTTCAGAACTCGTTATGGACACTACGAGTTCCTTGTTATGCCGTTTGGTTTGACAAACGCACCTGCAGTCTTTATGGATTTGATGAATAGAGTTTGCAAGCCGTACTTAGACAAGTTCGTGATTGTGTTTATCGAGGACATCTTGATTTATTCAAGAACAAAGGCTGAGCACGAACAGCATCTAAGAGCTATTTTGGAGCTGCTAAAGAAGGAACAGCTGTATGCCAAATTCTCCAAGTGCGAATTTTGGCTACGTGAAGTCCAATTCCTTGGGCACGTGGTAAATGGAGATGGAATCCACGTGGATCCAACAAAGATCGAGGCGATCAAGGATTGGGAAACGCCAAAGACGCCAACCGAGATTCGGCAATTTCTAGGCTTGGCTGGCTATTATCGAAGATTCATTGAGAATTTTTCAAAGATCGCTCAACCATTGACGCTCCTCACGCAGAAGGATAAGAAGTTTGATTGGGGAATCAAACAGGATGAAGCGTTCCAGATACTGAAGGATAAGCTCTGCAATGCGCCTATCTTAGCTCTACCAGAAGGTACAGATGATTTTGTGGTATACTGCGACGCATCGCGCCAAGGATTGGGTTGCGTGTTGATGCAACGCCAAAAGGTTATTGCTTACGCATCGCGTCAGTTGAAAGTGCACGAAAAGAACTATACCACACACGATTTGGAGCTCGGCGCAGTGGTTTTTGCTTTAAAGATCTGGAGACACTACCTTTATGGTACAAAGTGTACATTTTTTACAGATCACAAGAGCCTACATCACATATTCAACCAAAAGGAGTTGAATATGAGGCAAAGACGATGGGTTGAGTTGCTGAACGATTACGACTGCGAGATAAAGTATCATCCAGGGAAGGCGAATGTGGTCGCCGATGCCCTAAGTCGTAAAGAGATAATCAAGCCCATAAGGGTTAGGGCATTGGAAATGATTATTCGAACCGATCTTTCCTTGCGCATTCGTGCCGCGCAGAAAGAAGCCCTCAAAGAAGGAAACCTTGAAGAAGAATATCTCCGTGGGATGGAGAAGCTTTTGGTACCAAACGAGGAAGGAACGTTATGTTTTGAGAAAAGGATTTGGGTTCCACTATTTGGTGATTTAAGGAAGGTTATTTTCGATGAAGCTCACAAGTCGCGGTACTCTACCCACCCTGGATCGGATAAGATGTACCAGGATCTCAAAGATTACTATTGGTGGCCTAGGATGAAAGGCGACGTTGCTGTTTATGTGAGCAAATGTTTAACGTGCGCTAAGGTTAAAGCGGAATACCAGAAGCCTTCAGGACTTCTGCAACAACCTGAGATTCCCAAGTGGAAATGGGAACAAATCTCCATGGATTTTATTACGAAATTGCCAAGAACGCCAAGAGGCCATGACACTATCTGGGTGATAGTGGATCGATTAACGAAGTCAGCACACTTCTTACCTATCAGAGAGAAGGATAATACGAGCAAATTGGCCGAAATATACATGAGAGAGATCGTCGCGCGCCATGGAGTGCCTCTCTCAATCATCTCTGATAGAGACGGAAGGTTTGTGTCAAGGATATGGCAATCCTTCCAAGAAGCCTTTGGCTCACAATTGAATCTGAGCACTGCGTTTCATCCGCAAACTGACGGCCAGAGCGAGCGAACGATACAGACTTTGGAAGACATGCTAAGGGCGTGTGTTATGGATTTGGGCGGTAGCTGGGATAAACATTTGCCTTTAGTCGAATTTTCATACAACAACAGCTACCACACCAGTATTGGTGTCGCGCCATTCGAAGCCCTTTACGGACGCAAGTGCCGATCACCCTTATGTTGGGCTGACGCAGGTGATAGGCAACTTGCTGGTCCCGAAATCGTCCAAGAGACGACAGACAAGATCGCGCAGATTCTTAAACGCATCGAAGCAGCTCGCCACAGACAAAAGGCCTATGCGGATCCAAACCGGAAGCATGTGGATTTCCAAGTTGGAGAAATGGTGTTATTAAAGGTTTCACCCTGGAAGGGGGTGGCACGCTTTGGAAAGCGTGGGAAGCTAAATCCGCGCTACATTGGTCCCTTCAGAATTCTGGAAAGAATAGGACTAGTAGCATACAAGTTGGACCTACCTGCTGAACTGAATGGTGTTCACGATACATTTCCTGTATCCAACCTGAAGAAAAGTCCAACTCAAGTTGACGTTGCCATTCCCACCGACGAGATTCATGTTGACGACACGCTCCACTTCGTTGAAGAACCTGTTGAGGTCACGGATTGGAAAGTTAACAAGACCCGCCGGAGCAGTGTCAAACTCGTCAAAGTTCGTTGGAATGCCAGACATGGTCCTGAGTTCACCTGGGAACGTGAGGACCGGATGAAAGAGAAATACCCCCACCTTTTTCCTAAGAACCCTGCATCTACAAGCAGAACTTAAATTTCAGGACGAAATTTATTTAACGGGGGGAGAATGTGACAACTCGCACTAAACCAGGTATCCGTACGACTTAACTAATGATTAATTACTGCTTATTTACTGTGCTTGTTTGAACTAGCTGATGAACTGCTACTTGAATACTGATACATGTACTTACTTGCATCATACTTGCTTGCTGTCACTACATTATTTACATGCTGAACCTTAGTGACAAACATGATGCACAAAAAGCACAGTAGCACAATACACGGATAACCTATTGAACATGCTGATAAAGCCAGCATCAGGCAAACACTGCCTCCAAGGCCCGTAAGAGCCTGAGATATTTGGCTACACTAGTAGTGAGTGTAGGGATACAAGGGTTGTGGAACTGCGTCTCTAGGGATAAGTCACAATGACTGGATGTGCCTAAAACGTACTCTAAGTACAAAACTCAGCACTTTACATAATAATTCAGCTTTTAGCTAACTAATAAAGTGCCAAAACATGAGAAAAATAACACTAGACACTTCCCAAAGTGTCAGGAATAAGCTGTGTCACTAAAGAGAGTAATAACGACACTTTAAAGCTTTATTAGGCGCTTTAACGGATTACTATCCAACCGAACAACCGGGCGTTACCCGAAACATGAAAATATTGTTATTTTCATTATTTGTCTTTTTCTGAGCCAGTTAGGGTCCCTGAACACCCTAACACCCGCTTTAAAACTCAACACACCACTAACCGAGTTAAACACTTAACTTAACTAATTACTCCCTAACCATCTAGTTAGAATCGAACCAAGGGACCCCCCCCATCCTAACCGGCCCTAACTAAGGAAGGACACCCTTGTCCTTGTGATGAATATTATAATCAACTTGCTTAATATCTAGGGGACATGTAATCCATTGGTTAAACCCATTAAAGTTTGTCTATAAGTTAACACTAATCACACATAACCTACACACTTAACAAACTCAACAATACACTCTCCCTCTTGCTCTCTAGAGCTCTCGGCCGAACCCCCCTATAACCACCCACCCATTTTCGAGTTTGATCATCATCATTCCAACATCATACAAGTGTTAAGGGTCACGTATTAGGAGTCTCGGAGCAAACGGAACGCGAAGGACCTCCCCACTTTGCTTTTATCCACACCATTTTCGTCAAGATCCTTCCCTAGCCTTGAGCTAGAGGTATAATGCTTAAAACTCGTTTTTGAACTAATCTAAAGTGGTTAAAAGGATTTTTATCGGTTAAAACTCGGAATCTTGCAAAAAGAGGCTTTAAAGTTTACTTAAAACTCTAAAAATGATGGTTAATAGCACATAAGTTGTGTAAATGATGTAGTATTCGAAATTTGTGATTATTGAGACCCGATCTATGATTGTGGTAGCTCGGATCACCATTTAACCCGATGTAGTCATGTTCTTGGATCATGACATAAAGTTATGTTAGAAGATACAAGGGTTAAAAGGTGAAACCCTACCACACATGAAACATGAACTTGTGTAAAAGTATTTTTACTTGCAAAATAGTGTTTAAAACTAGCAGATCTACGTATCTGCAAGTGGTATTTTCAAGGGACCAAGAGTTAAAGAAATCATGTTTTCTAAAAGACGGATCTTACAATAACAAGTATGATATTTAGAACACACAAGTGTGTAAACACTTGTGTAACACGAATTTCGACAAAATAACTATCTTTGTAAAAACGGACTAGAAGTTGTAAAGGCGGAACTTCTCTAAAAACAAGACTTTTACGGAACCGGCTTTATTTATATAAAGATCCACTAAAGGTAATGAGATTTACCTCATATTCTCGGAAAAACTACAAGTTCATGTAATATACGCAATTTGTATATTTTGACTAGTTAAAATATTGAAATATTGTTTGATGACGTTGAGAAAATTGTTGAGTTGATATGTTAAAGAAAATGATACGCTTGAAAGCGTGGCCACCTCCAGTTACAGAGGAAACTCTGGCGAAATTTTCCTAAAAACCTAACACTTAGAACTATTTACACTACAAGTGTTAGAATTATTTTGACATGTTTTCGAAATATGAATTTCGCCATGACTTTATTTACTAAATATTCGGAGGTGGGATTTTCACAAAGTTTAACGTGATAAATATATATTTTTCACACACTGTTTATGATTATTTTGTGAAAATACATAAATATTATTTTTAGAGTAAAAATAATATTTACGAACGTTAACGAATCCAAAATAATACGAACGCTTTCACCATAAATATATAAGTTACATCGGTAATCATATTACCACTCGATTGTTAAACGTAACTTACGCACTTACGGAAATATTTATGAACGCACATGTATTGAATCCCCCATCCTTGGGAAGGAGATTAACTACCAAGTATATACAGAACGTAAACACGAAATAGTTGTCTAACTATTTCCCAAAGACTTAAACTATAAAGCTAAGGCACGACCATCCGTCTAATAGAAATTAGCACCTGTAGGTCGTCGCACAGCTGCGTGAGCAGGAGATACTTGGTAGAGACGCTTCACAGTGAGTTCATGTCCCCCTTTTCTCTAACTGTTTTCAGTTTTCTTAACTGCGGGGGTGAAATACATGTTTACTATGATTACGAGTACTTTATACACGGTATGGTTAGCGTAAGGAGGTTTACTATTCAGATCATGTGAGTGGGTAGGAGCAATATGAGGCCATTAGTCCTCATGTCGGGACCGAGGGACAGGAGCGGTAGATCTATCTGGGTGTAGCGAGCCCAGCCCCAGGCCAAACTAGAAACGGACCTTGGGTTGACTTTGTCCACATACAAATGCCGTGGCGAAATCTGATAGGTTTGAGTCTCCCTATTTGCACTTCACATATATCAGTGGCCTTGCAAACCATTGGTGATCACAATTCCCCTTATCTGCTACATACCAGGACTATTTTTATACTCACAAGTGTTTTACATACTCACTTACACATGAACTCGCTCAACATTATTGTTGATTTTTCAACTTACATGTATTTCAGGAAATTAACGGATCTGGCACGGTCTGGAACGTTTTCCGCTGCACTAGTCATGAGGTCATCTGGGTTTGGGGAATGTGACTTTTTCCTGGACAAGTCACAGTCCTTAAACTGTGTTTATGTCATTTTATTGTTTGTGTTTATTGAACAATGTCGTTAGAACATGTTTCCGTTAAAACAATGTTACTGTATTTGGTTTTCAAAACTTAATCCAATGGATGATCTTGCATGGTTTTATTTCATATAGCTTTGTTATGGTTAAGCTATGGTATTAAGAAGTCACACCAAATTAACCACGCTTCCGCAAAGCCAGGGTGTGACAAAAAAGGCTGAAAGGCTAGTTTGTGGTATGGTCTTAAATCCTTTTTATGAGGTTTTTGGGACCTTACCCCTTCAAGTCCCCCCAGTCTAGTGTTGTACTTATGCAAATAAGTGGAGCACTGGACTTATGAGAGAGAAATGTTTTTGGGCGCGAGAAAGTGAGGTATCTTATCTGAGAAACTTGAATGTTGCTATGAAGGGATTTTGAGGGGAAATTGTACTTTGACGTGTGATGACGTCATCTGTCAGTAAGAGTGTACATTTTTTCTTCTCTCTTGGGATTTGTAATGGCGCTTTGTCAGGTTTTATTAATGAGGATATGACTCTTATTCCAGTAACGCCGCTTGGATGTGATGTCTTTCTGACAGTTAATCATAACAGTCCAGTTTCCCTTTTCCCGAGGTGTCATCCCCTTTATATATTTGTAGGATATGTACTCTATCTTTGTATTTTGGGAATTATGGAGGTAAAGGGCTTATATCGCACCCGTCGGCTTTACGACATTTTGAACTTTTACGACGCCGCCGAGAGCTTGTTGTTGCTTGCCAACTCTCCGTCACCGCCTCTTACCGGGACTGATGAGATGATGTCTGCTGTTGGGCTTGTTGATGTCGATCGTCGTTTACCGGAGACTAGTGAAGGGACCGTTGTGTTGTCGGTTGAGGCTTTAATGGCTCGTTTCCCAACTCTTCGTCCGAGTAGGTGTGATTTGGTGTACTATCGTCGCCGGAAGAAACCTCCGGTGAACACCGGTGTTGAGGATGAACTTACCGTTGTTTAAGTTTGGGAGTATCCCTTTTTGTGGCAGTCTGGTTAACGCTCCTCCTTTTTTGAATATCACCGGAGTGATTATTGTATATGGCTGTTGTTTGAACGCTCTGCTACTAGTTGAAACGAGGTTTCTCTTTGTTGTTCGTGAATTTGATACTGGATAATTTTTTGAAGATCATGGCTACGATCTTGTTAAGTGTTTGTGTTACACTTTTTTTTGTATGATGCACTGTTATGTTTATGAATTACAATATGTTGCATGTTTTTAATTGCTTTTGGATAGGTAAGGCGAATGAGAGATGGTATTGTGCTCATGTTTGAACGTTTGTCTAAAAGGCGCAACAGCCTGCCTTGTTTTTAGACTGTTCATGAGGTATACAATGTTTGACCATATTGTTTTCGCGCGAACCAAAGAAATTACATGCAATTTGTAATAAACAGTGATATAAGTAAAAATGATGCTTGTATTGATAAAAGCGCAAGGCTTGTGATACAAGACATAATAAAGAAAAACATTGCCTGTATATTCTTTCCGCTTTTGAAGACTTAGTTCATATGTAACACCTGCGCAACTGTTGTGCGTTCCAGGTGCGGGGGACTAGGGTCCCATCGATCCTTTTTAGGGTGTATGCCCCCTTGCCTAGGACCTCGTTAATAACGTACGGTCCCTCCCATCTTGGCGCTAATTTGCCCGGCTTTTCAGCGTTTGAAGCTTCGTTATCGCGCAAGACGAAATCACCGGGGACAAAGGTGCAAACGCGGACGCGCGCATTGTAATATTTTTCGAGCTTAGATTTGTACCTTGCTTCTGTTATGGCGGCGTTCTCGCGCCTTTCTTCAAGAAGGTCCAAATCCATTCTTCTTTCTTGCTCGTTGTTCTGTTTTTCCATGGCTATCATGCGCGGTGACGGTAAACCTATTTCGGCTGGAATGACGGCCTCAGACCCATAGACTAGACTGAACGGAGTTTTGCCGGGGCTAGTCTTTGGCATTGTTCGATGAGCCCAGAGGATGCTGGGAAGTTCGTCAACCCACCCTCTGCGCGCTGTCCCGAGTCGCGCTTTTATGCCGTCAACGATCTGTTTGTTTACACTTTCTACCTGTCCGTTCGCTTGAGGATGCGCAACGGATGCAAAGTTATGCTCGATCTTCATTTCTTTAAACCATTTTTGAAGATCTTCTGCGGCGAAGTTTGTACCATTGTCGGAAATAATGCGCAATGGTAAACCAAATCTGCAAATGATATGTTCCCATATAAATTTGCGGATTACCATTGCTGTTGTTGAGGCCAAAGCTTTAGCTTCCACCCATTTTGTGAAGTAATCCACCGCGACGATGATGAACTTTACTGCACCTGGCGCGTCAGGAAATGGCCCAACAAGATCGATGCCCCACTGTTGGAATGGCCAGGCGGAAGTAACGGGAATTAGCGGGTTTTTGGGTCGGAGTGTCTTTGGTGAGTGGCGTTGACATGCCTCGCATCTTCTTAATAGATCGACTGCATCCATGTGCATTCCTGGCCAGTAGTATCCAGCGCTCATTATTTTTGCCACGACCATGCGCGGTCCCGCGTGTATCCCGCATAATCCCTCGTGAATTTCTCTGACAAGGTATTGGGCATCTGTTTTATCGACACGTCGTAGTAATGGGCCCATGAAGGATTTTCGGTAAAGGACGCCATCCGCCATTTCGTAATTTATTGCTTTGTGTTGTATTTTTCGAGCTTCTGCCTTTTCCTCCGGAAGTTTTCCGTGTTGAAGGTACAAGATAATTGGAGACATCCAGGATGGATCTCCCATTTCTATGACGCTTACTTGTTTGAGATGAATGGAAGGGTTGGATAACACCTCTATGCGTACCTCCTTTGCTAAGTGCTTAAAACTGGTAGCAGCTAGCTTGCTTAGTGCGTCAGCGTGTTTGTTCTCGCTTCTGTTTATGTGATTAACTTTGAATGTTTGAAATTGGCTGATTAACATCCGCGCTTGTTCAAGGTACAACGCCATAGCTTCTTTTGCATCGTAATTGCCATTAACTTGCTCGGCTACTAGTTTTGAATCAACGTTAGCCTCAAGATTTCTTGCCCCCATTTTTAGCGCTAAGCGAAGACCTGCCAAGAAGGCCTCATATTCAGCTTCGTTATTCGTGCTTTTGAAATCTAAGCGTATAGCATATGTGAGCTCGTGGTTGTCTGGGCTGATTAATCGGAGACCTGCTCCAGCTCCGTCATCATTGGACGCTCCATCTGTGTGCAAGGTCCAGACTCGATCGTCGAAAACGGGTGTAGGATTCTTGATTGCCTCGCACTCTTGAACTTTTTCGATGGGGACTTCAGTGGCGAAGTCTGCTAAAACTTGCCCTTTGATTGCTGGTCTTGGTCTGTAGAAAATGTTGTATCCTCCCAGTTCAATTGCCCATTTGGCCAGTCGTCCCGCCACGTCGGGTTTAGATAAGATCTGGCCTAAGTGGTAATTGGTAAGAACCGTGATGACGTGACCCGAGAAATACCTGCGTAGGCGTCGGGATGCATGTACTAGTGCTAGGACTAGCTTTTCTATCATTGAGTAACGAGTTTCCGGGCCGGTAAGCATTTTGCTGATGTAATAGATTGGAGTCTGGATGTTCTCACGTTCTACCATCAATACAGCACCAACCGCTACTTCCGCGGCAGATAAATATAAAATCAGTGGCTCTTTTTCTTTTGGTGCGGTCAGCGTTGGCAGCTGAATTAAACATTCTTTCATTTGTTTGAATGCGGTTTCCGCTTCAGATGTCCACTGAAAGTCAGTCTTCTTTGCGCAGTTTCGTAGCGTGCTGATGAATGGATAAGACTTTGCTGCGTGATTAGCCAAAAATCTGTTCAAAGCCGCTAGGCGTCCAACGAGCCTTTGCATTTCTTTAACTGTTGCGGGTGATGGCATTAGCTGAATAGCCTGCACCTTTTCTGGATTTACTTTAAAGCCATCTCTTATGACGATGAATCCCAAAAATTTTCCTTCTTCCATGCCGAAGGAGCATTTAGTTGGGTTGAGTTTTAAATTCACGTTGCGCAAAGAGTCGAATGTGCGCCGAATATTATCGAGCATTGTGCCTTCCTCATGGCTCATGATGACGAGGTCATCCATGTATACTTCGACAGTCTTGCCAATATCATCGTTGAAAAATGTGTCCATTAGGCGTTGATAAGTTGCGCCTGCGTTGCGCAGGCCGAACGACATTTTGGTATAACAGAAAATGCCTTTATCTGTGTGGAACGCCGTTTTGTCTTTGTCTTCTTCTTTCATCTGGACCTGATGATAACCCTTGTAACAGTCAAGAAAACATTTCCATCTGAATGATGCTAGAGAGTCGACTTTTTTGTCTATCTCTGGGAGCGCGTAGCAATCTTTTGGGCATGCTTTGTTCAGGTCCTTGAAGTCGACACACATTCTCCACCCGCCGCTATGTTTTTGTACCATCACTGGGTTGGCTACCCATGTATGGTATTTTACTTCGCGCAAGATTCCCGCATTAAGTAGCTCTATTACTTGCTCGTCCATTTCTTTTGCTTTTTCTTCACTGAAGCTGCGCCTCCCCTGGGCAACAGGTTCTACCGATGGTTTGATGTTTAGACAATGTTGCGCGATGTCGCGCGGAACTCCACTCATGTCTGCTGGGCACCAGGCAAATATATCTTTGTTGTTAGACAATAATTCTTTCAGTTGTATGCGTGTTGCTGGTGAAATAGCTTGTCCTAGCAGAATGGTCTGCTCTGGGTATTCGTTGTTCAGAACCCATTTCTCTGGTTCGTTTGGTGCCGAAGGTTTGACTACCTTTGCTGGTGGTTCGTCATCTACGTACATGACTTCTTTGCTTGAATAGAGGATTGCAACTCCGGTTTCTGTCGGAAATCCGCAAGCAGCATGTGGAATGGAAGTGATCATGCTGAATTCCCGTTGTGACCTTCTCCCGAGCAGGACATCATGACGTGATGTTGCTGGCATGACCATGAAATTGACTGTAACTGTTCGTGAATGTTCACCGTCTGATAAAGTTACCGGGAAAGCGATCTGCCCTAATGGAAATACAGCTTCATTACAGAATCCAGTGAGGGGAAAATCGACTGGTTCCAGACGTGCTTTATCTTCTGAATCGAGCTGTTTAAAACACTGTTCGTATATGATGTCCATCGAGCTTCCTGGATCTATGAACATGTAGTTGGTTCGGTAATGACCGAAAATACCAGTGATAATCACTGGTCGTTCTTCCTGAGGGCCCCCAGGAACAACAGGAAATACGACTTGCTGTTCTCTCCAATGTTGATCATAATTTCGTTTATTTGACCTCCGTGACGGACCTCCCTGAATCATGTGTATTTGTTTTTGATAACTGCTATATTGGCTGGATTGGATGTCCCCCCTACGTGGTGTTGGTGGGTCCAATACTGTGGTAACAATTTCTTTTCCAGATCTGATGTTTGATAAATCAGATCTGGCGATTTGAATAACAATTGTGTTTAAAGCAGTTTGGCATCTGCTAAACCAATGTTCTGGAGATTCTTCTAGTTGTAAATTGTTTCCGACGTTTGGTCGAGGACCAGGTTGCCGGTGAGACGACGAATTTTCTGCCATGTGCAAAAACAGAAAACGGAATGAACTGAATCGAAACGAGGTAGAAACTAGAAAAACTGAGAAAACGGTGGGCGCCAATGAAGAAACACTAACTAAATGGTCGGAACCGAGATAGTTAGGGGGTTTGAATCCGCATAAAAGGGTTAGCTCTATCTCGGTTGATTCAGTTGCAGCTGAACTTCTTCTCCGGTGATTCTGCAAAAAAGAACACCGTTAGTCTCGCTAAGGGGAGAAGAGGGTTCTCTCCTTGACCCGACTCCGGTGTGAGAATAAGTATTGATAATGGAGAAGAGAAAAGTATTTGAGAAGTGAGTGTGATCTGAGTTTTTACCTGAACAGTTCTTATATTTATAACCGGGAGTTTGGGAGGGAAAACCTGTTATTGAAAAGATGACGGAAGATGCAAACGCCGTAGCGGTTACATTTTCTTCCGTTAAGTTCTTTGATCCGACGTCAAGTTGTCTCGATCCGGTGTGATTGCACACGGATCGTGGTTTAATCTATGGCTGGGGGATTGCCACGTGGAAAGTGATTTAAGTGGAGATTATTCTCCAATTGCATGCCTTCGTTGTGATTCCAGGGTTGTTTGTGGTGATGACACGTGTCCAGACGGTTATAACCGTCTGGGTGGTGCATGATTGTATTTCTTTCTAGAAGATCACTGCTGTAATCTGGTGTGCCACCTTGCCGTGTGGATACAGACGAATAAATCCCAAATCTGGGTAAAATAATATCCAAGTCTGGATATTTAGGCGGAGGTATTGAATAAAGGATTTTGATCCTTTGAATGGGAGAGGGCGCAAGGATTTATGTTTTCCTTTGGGCGCGCGATTATAAATTATTGGTTGCTTTCTTCCTTTTGTAAGACCAATGCGCGGCCGCGCAGGGTTAAAAAGGCTGAAAGGCTAGTTTGTGGTATGGTCTTAAATCCTTTTTATGAGGTTTTTGGGACCTTACCCCTTCAGAATCGTAACGAGAAATTAAGTACTTGGATGATGTAACTTAGTACCATGATGAATAATCACTTTATTATCATCAAGGTTTCGGTTATTGTTGGACCGTGTCGTGACCCTAAACGATCAGTTGAGCAAGTTCATCATCACGTATAAAGGCGGAATCAGTATACGCAACGTTACAACAGCTTTCCTATTCAATTCCTTCACTTTATTAGCTTTCTGAAACAATTTTGACAGAGTTCGGTTACAAAGCTTATGACCAGATCTCGCTCAAATGAACACACACATGAGGTATTTATAATGGTGCTGATTTCGCTCCAATGGCATGACATATAAGCGAAATCACTTGTTAACTGATTTCGCTTATGTGTCACAACCATATAAGCGAAATCACCTTGACACTAAAACGAAATCACCTCTAATCCTATGACCTTAAAAGCGAAATTAACCATAAAACCCTAATTTTACAATTATGACTCTATGTTGACTAATCTTGACCTAAAACATCATCAGACGAAGTCAACAGACATTCTTATGCATCAACAGACTCCCCCTTGGATGTTGACATAGTCTTCAGCTCCTGAGTCTTCAGTCTTAGACTTTTCTTTAACTCTCTGTCATCTCATTATAATCACTCTATCTTCACACTCCCATAGATTGTTGATCCAGACTCCCCCTTTCACAGACTCCCCCTCTCAATATGCTAGAATCTGAGATATCTGGTTCAATCTTTGACATTTAGCTTCCATTGGGAATAATGAAGTCCAAACCTGTTACTCAAATATCATTCATTACAAACTTATCTTTTCACATAACTCATAAACTTAATCAGTTTTAGAAATCCACTCAAGTATTCAGGTTCAAGTTAATGACCCTAATTACTTGATTAATCTACCAAGTCCAAATTAATGACCTTGGTTGATCATTTGACGAATCAAACTGATTTTGAAAACAATGTTCAAATAATTTCTGAAAATAACAAGTATCAAATTAATGAACTTGTGTTTGACTTTTAAAACAATTCAAACTTCATCAAATATAAGCTCTCCTCATTCTTCAGTTCAGAATCTCCTGCATCTGCTTCAAACATTTGAGAATCCAACAATCAACTTTCCACTTTGGTTTGTCGGAAAATAAAGCAGAAATAAAATCTTTTTGAATTTTATCAAAGTGTTCTAAACTAAGAAATGAAAAACAGAAAACTTAAAATTGCAGAAAGTAAACAAAGTAAACTATTTACAAACATATTTTTGCGAGTGTGTCAGGGAATCATATCAGCTTTTCAGACAAATCACAAGTACCATTAAGCTACATTTCATACTCAGACTTAAACAATTCACCTTGATTGTCGATATACTGATCCATCTTAAATTCTCACACAAATTTCAATCTACTCAGGATACGATTTAGATGAATTAAGAACTTAGATCATTCATGTGTCCCACCTCTTGAATATACTCCCGTATCCAGAATCTCAATAATCAGTCTTACAGGTGAGAATACTACAATGATATCTGTATATAATTTAGGTATGCGAGGGCCGAGGGATCTTAGGTCGATGCTTCCGTATACGCAGAGAGATATCAGCTTCGACTTTTCGGTGTGTCCCCTTTAGAGGATCTTTTTGCTTACAACAGCAGCATTTATCAATTTTATTGTTTCAGCATGCTGAGGGTTTAATGCTGTGTTTCAAGCATTGCAGCAAGTATTAGCCAGGGACTAGGTCAGAACCACCGTTCAGCAGAAGTCCCGGAATAATACCCCAGACATCATTGAGTATAAAGACCTAGTATATCAGATTAAGAGACCTTTCAAACGAGATTTCAGGGGTTACCTATATATCCAAGTAGTGTTCCCCACGAATTCACAAGTTTGAATTTAGGTTTATATCCCGAATAAATCTACTAAATGTACGAAAACCTATCGACACATCATCAGTAAGATTGTTTAACTCTTTTAAACTATCCAAATCTTTAGCATACTGTGATCGTCTAGCTAATGTACTATCATTTTCCCTATATACACAAGCTCTTTTTCAGATTTTATCATGTTTTTGTATTTTTGCATTTTCTACTGTTTTTGTATTTTCTGAAAACATAACTATGTACAAACATCTACTCCCCCTAAATACCAAAACAAGTAAAAATTCGACAAACCATTGCAGATTGTTTCTCGTCTTCATCCGCAACAGTACTCTCATCAACGCCAAGTATGCCATCCGACACCGACAGAAGCTTCATACCGTTTAGTTTTAACAAATATTTAAACCGATTTTTATCAAAAGCTTTGGTATGTAAATCAGCTTTCTGTTCGTCTGTGTGGATTTTCTCAATTCGTATCAACTTTTTCTCAAAGCAATCACGAATAAAGTGATGACGAATTTCTATGTGTTTAGTTTTAGCGTGATGTACTGGATTTTTTGTTATATTTATAGCAGCCTCATTATCAACAAAAAGAGGTGTGTTAAGAAACTGCAAACCGTAGTCGCGCATCTGTTGCTGTATCCACAAGATCTGAGAGCAGCAACTGCTAGCAGAAACATACTCCGCTTCACATGTAGATAACGCCACAGACGTTTGTTTCTTACACTGCCAGGTAACCAATCTAGGACCAAAGAACTGGCATCCTGCAGTTGTTGATTTTGAATTGACTTTGCAGCATCCGAAATCCGAATCGGAATACCCTTCGAGCATAAAATCGCCTTTTCTAGGATACCACAACCCCAATGAAGGAGTTCCTTTCAGGTAGCGCAATATCCTCTTCACAATGATCATATGCGATGCTCTCGGGTTAGACTGAAATCTTGCTGCGAGGCACGTTGGGTACATGATATCAAGACGTGAAGCAGTTAGGTACATTAAAGAACCTATCATGGATCGGTAAAACGTTTCATCAGCCCTGTCTCCGGTGAGATCTGGGTGAATCCCATGATTTGTTGCAAGTGGGGTAGCAGCTGGAGTAGAACTTGACATCCCAAATTTTTCTAGAATATCATGAACGTACTTTGACTGATGAATGAAAATTCCCTCAGGAAGTTGTTCAACTTGTAATCCCAGAAAGAATTTCATCTCCCCCATTGATGACATTTCAAACTTCTGCTTCATCACTGATTCAAAATCTTTGCATAGATTTTCATTTGTCGACCCAAATATTATATCGTCCACATAAATCTGAACTATCAGAAGATGACCATCGACCTCTTTAGTGAAGAGAGTGGCATCCACTTTTCCACGAATGAACTTGTTGGCTAATAGGTGTTGAGACAAAGTCTCGTACCAGGCTCTCGGGGCCTGGTGTAAACCATACAGCGCTTTGTCCAATAAGTAGACCTTGTTTTTGTGGATTGGATCGGTAAAGCCCAGTGGCTGACCGACATAAACCTCCTCTTTAACCTTCCCGTAAAGAAAAGCCGATTTAACATCCAACTGATAAACTTTGAAGTTCTTCCAAGACGCAAATGCTAGGAAAATTCTGATTGCCTCTAGTCGTGCTACAGGAGCATAGACTTCGGTAAAATCAATTCCCTCCTGTTGACTAAATCCCTGAACAACGAGTCGAGCTTTGTTCCTTACAACAACTCCTCTATCGTCCCTCTTGCACTTAAACACCCACTTGGTGTTAATCTTTCTCTAACCATCCGGCAAATCAACTAACTTCCACACTCCCAATTTCTCAAATTGACTAAGTTCCTCCTGCATAGCATTGACCCAAGAGTCTTCAGTAAGCGCCTCTTTGTAAGTTCTTGGTTCAATCTGCGAGATAAAACAACTTAATGAGAATTCAGTTTGCAAAGGAGCAACTTTTGTATAAAAACATGTAAGCCCTTTATCAATCTGATTTCGAGTGCGAACTCCAGCTTGCAATTCTCCTATGATCAACTCCTCTGGATGATATGAAAAAGTTTGCGGCATCACTTCACTTTGAACATCTACATTTCCTTCCAGATTAGTAACATTCTGCTCTGCATCTTGTTCACCAACTTGGTTTATTTGACCTGAAATCTGAATTTGCTCCCCCTCAGAATTTGAATCTGAATCACCGTGATCAAATACTGGCATGGTTTCAGCTTCTAGATTATCATTCTAAGCCGACTGATTATCCTGAGCAACTTCATTCTGTTGGACATCATCATGTTCACCAGCATTACTTGGACCTGCTTCATCGTCATTTGAAGTTTCCCGTGGTCTCCTAGAATACTCAGCTGGGAACCTTAGCTGTGACTCATATTCACGCAAAATATCCAACTCATCAAAGAAATCTTCATCTTCCTCTGATTCTTCTCTCATGTCAAACGAATCCCAAAGTTTGTCGTAATGATAACGCCATGAATCACCAGGATTCTGCGGCGGCATAGTATAACCTTGGCATTCAACATTTGCAGCTTCAATAATCCGCTTCTCGCTTGGAACGAAGACACGTCTCAACGGATTTGAATAACCAACAAATATACCCTCAATGCTCTTCGGACCAAACTTTCGATGAGGCTCTATAACCGTACAAGGTGACCCGAACGGTTCTAGATACTTCAAATTCGATTTGCGGTTATTGATTAGCTCAAAGCATGTTTTGTTGAATTTCTTGACAGTGAGAACCCTGTTGAGCGTATAGCATGCGGCGGAAACAGCTTCAGCCCAAAAATTAATTGGTAACTTTGAATCTGCAAGCATAGTTCTAGCCGTCTCGATTAGTGTCCGGTTTTTGCGTTCTGCGACTCCATTCTGCTGCGGAGTGTACGGAGTACTAAACTCATGCAATATACCTCTTTCATCACAAAATTCTTCCATCCTGCTGTTCTTGAATTCAGTACCATTATCACTCCGAATTCTCTTAATACGCCTTTGGTACAAATTCTCAATCTTCCTGAACAGCCCCATCAAACTGTCAAATGTTTCATCTTTCGTCTTCAAGAAAGATACCCACGAAAATCTGGAATAATCATCAGTAACGACCAAACAATAGTAATCTCCTGTAATACTTTTGACATTCACCGGACCAAACAAATCCATGTGAAGTCTTTCCAACGGTCTCGAAACTGAATTGACTTGCTTTGTAGGGTGTGACTTTTTCTTCTGCTTGCCTTTGACACAGCTAATGCACTCCCCTTCCAGATGAAAACCTTTGATATTAACTCCCAATACCAAATCATTGTGCACCAAGTGATTCATCTTCCTTAGGTGAATATGCCCCATCTTTCGGTGCCACAATCTTGACTCTTTCTCAGTTGCTCTAGACACGAAACAATGTGCTTGACCAGTAGTTGTAGTTGCTACAGACATATCTAACACATATAAATCATTCACTCTAGGTGCCCTCATAATAATCCATTCTTCAGGGATAACAAAACCAGGTTTCAAAATCAAACACTCTTTATCAGTGAAGTGAGTAGTATACTGATTGTCACAAATCTGCGAAATACTAAGCAGATTGTTCTCCAGCTCAGTGATGTAGTTAACTCTCTCAAACGTCACAATCCCGTTAGATAACGTTCCTTCACCTACAATTCGACCTCCTTCATGACCAGCAAATCCCACATAACCACCATTGATATTCTTCACATCATACAGCAATGCAGTTTTTCCTGTCATATGTCGAGATGCCCCACTATCCATGATCCATCTTGAAATGGCTCTTGGAAGATCCTGCATATACCACAAGTTGATTTTAAAACACTTCAATAAAGATGCCGATTCATGCTTCGCGTTCCAGGAAGCTCCGGCAATTCAAACTGCTTATTCGAACAAGGTGTCCACCCAGGCCTCATCAGCCTTAGGTGTAACCTTGACTCTAGCAATTTGAATTTTGAAATTTTCAGCCTTCAAAGGTGGAAAATTTGCATCATAATCAACCGAAATTGATTCTTCAGCCTTTTTCACTTCAGAAGTTGAAATTTTCATTTCAGTTTTTGGTTTCCAAACTTGTTGAGATAATGCAACCCGCTTGTAAAATTTTTCATTTTTAGTTACCATTTTCATTACAGGTTCATTTTTCACTTTCTTTTTCTCAACAACGATTGGTGCTTTACCCTTCACATCAACTTTCTTCTGTTGAATCTTCACAGTTTCAGTCTTAGGCTTCACATTGGTACACTTTCGTGCAATGTGACCAACTTGATTACATCTAAAACATGTTCGAGTATCAATAACTCGGCTTGTTCCTTCAGACTGATACTGTGAAACTCTTTTCTCAAAGAATTCTTCATTTGATTTTGAAAAAATTTCATTTTCCTCATCCGAAAGTGAACTTGAACTATTCACAAACACCTTCTTTTCTGCAAATCTTTTGTTTTGAAACCTTCTTTGCTGATAACTCTTACCATCCCTATAACCACCCGACCAATTGTTTCTATTGTTATTATAAAACCTTGGTGGAACAACAGGCTTTTTGTAATAAGATTTATCTTTCTCAAAATTCATTTGCCTTTTTGTGTGTTTCAAACTGTTCACTTCAGACAACTCAACTTCAACTAACTTAAAAACATTTGTCAACTTTTTCACATTAACATTCTCAATTGGAAACTCAGAATCCGAATACAACTTATCAGATCCAGCCATCTTGTACATCACAAGACCCGGTTCATCACTTAAGTTGTTTTTGGACTTTGGTTTCTGAATGTACTTGTCCAAGAAACATCCATCATCTTCAGGTGAATCAGACATCAAAACACTTTCAGCTGTGCTCTTAACAATCTCTGTCGGAACACTATCATTAGATGATGTAAAAGTAACGTCAATGTTTTCCGGAAGTTTAACTTCTTTTTCTTCCTCAATTTCAACCAACCCAGATTGCTTTTTCGTGTAGTTATCAAGAACAGGTGGTGGAACTTGATGAAACCCCACCCCAGTTCCATCACAATACACATCTTCGCCCGCTTTGTCTTTCCCAATGGGTTTGGGAATGATATGTTGCAAAACAAAGCTTGCGGAGCTGTAACTGTTAAGCTTCAACTGGATTCGCTCGTTTTCGATTACAGCCTCTTGAACTTTAAGTTTCAATTTAGCGATTTCATCCAGTTGTTGGTTGATTGATTCTTCTTTGACTCTAAGCACTGCTCTTAGATGTTCATTTTCTTTAAAAGTTTTACCATTTCGATCATCACAATCTTTCAATGTGCTTTTTAGTTTTTCAAATTTTTCAGAAATCTGACGGTTTTCAAGAATCAACTTTTCATTTTCTTGTTTAACTTTATCATGATCAATTTTATCATTTTCCAATTGTTTAGTTAATTCTTTTATCCGTTCAGTTGAAGCTTTAACCATTTTGTCACGATCAAGAATTTGATTCTCAACGCTTCTGACCTTAGCTGTCAGATCATCAACTTTCTTTCCGTTGAGATACGTGACTGTGCTACAAAATTTGCACTCTTTGTTGCAATTTTTGCAATCAGCATTTCCATCAACTTTCTTACCTGATGCATTGGTTGACACGTTTGAACTGACCTGGCTTTTTGACTCAGACACGGAGTTAGAGTCTACCTCAAGTGCCTTGGCAGCTAGCACTTTGTCAGCCATTTTTCCTAAGTTCTCAGCATTCAACTCTTGTGTAGTGTCGATAATACCAGCATCAATCTTCTTTGCTTTCTCGATCTCTTCTTTCTCCTTTCTCTTTTTCTCTTTCTCTTCTTTCTCTTTCTCTTCTTCAATCATTTTCGAAGTTGGAGTTCCCCACCATTTGTGTTGCCAGTACTCATCATCTTCTTTGTATTGCTGAATTATGGCTTCGATATCAAGTGTACTATCATCAATTGCAATATTTCCATAATCATCAAGATAACACTCTCTGTCTGGATCCCATCTATTGGCTCTCCTTGCTTCCAGATAGATACGAGAAATTCTAATGATTTTGTTTTCAGCAATCATTTTTCTGTATTGATATTTTTGCTCTTCAGTTCGATCGTCTTTCCACGGAATAGGATCGTCATTTTTCGCCATGAATGCGTAACCAACCGCATCTTCTTCTGGTAGAACCTCTTGACTCCAATCATAACCCTCATCATCGTAAATCACCGCAAGAGCTCTAGATTTATCTTTGTTGTCTTCAACCTGCTTCAATCTAGGCGGCTCGTATTTATTCTGGTGATAAATTGCCTTCTTGTAATAATCATCTCTGAAAGGGTTCTCTGACTCATCAGCATAAGCGTTTCGGCATTCTCGTTTGAAATGACCGTTCTGCTTACACTTAAAGCAAGTCACCTTCGATTTATCGAATCCCAGCTTGGTAGATGCTCCTCCAATTGTTTTCCTTCCGGTAATTTCCATGAAACGTTGTGCTCGACGAACAGCACTTGCCATAGCCCAACGAATATCAATCAGTTCCATTTCCTCCGGATCAATCTGATCGTAATCTTCTTTCGTCAGATTTGTGTTGCCTATCTTTCCAGCTACCAACCCTTCATACGATTCCAACACCGATGCTAGAAAGATCATCTGTTTCTTGGCCGACTCTTCATCAAAGTTTTGAGCATTCTTCAAATCTATCGCGATGTTGCATTGAAAACGATTCTTTGCATCAGAATGACCTCCAGAAGATGAAGATCCACTGTGATAACCACTATGACTTCCACTGCTTTGACCGCTTTGACTTTCTTTGCCAGCTGTCGAAACATTTTCAGCAGAAAACGCAGTTTTTGGAGAAGTTGCTTTTGGCATCATGCTCTTTGGATAATACAAATCCAAATTCTGCTGGTAAGATGAATGATTGACTTTGTACGTCTTCTTCAACTCCAACTCATGACTTTCAAGTTTCTCAATCAGCAAATCTAATGTCAACTTTTCTGGTTCTTTGATGGTATTTTTCAGCATCAGTGCATAATATCTCCAATCCATCTCGTCAGGAAACGAATCGAACAATTTGTCGATAAGATCTTCTTCAGGAATGTCAATATCATGTCTTACTAACTCCAGCTTCAGATGACCGAACCTTTCTATCATTTTACACACTGACTCGTTCTTTAAACATCCGAACAGATCAAACTCTTTTCTAAGAAGTTTCTTTTTGTTTTTCTTAATTTCTTGACTACCTATACATTTCTTTTCAAACTTTTCCCAAAGATCTTTTGCATTTGAATAGTCAATCAATGCAATAATGTCTTCCCGGACTGACTGGAATAACAATGCCACACACTTTTGTTCAGCTACAAACGAATCAATCTCCTCACCTGTTCTTGTTGATGCATTTTTTAGTGTCTGTGACTAGTCTTGTTTAACGATGTATTTTGTATGGTCTTTTATTAATTATCGAGTCTGTATGTTATGTTGACCAAGTCAGATATCCTCCTATCTGCTTGTGTACGACTTGTTTGTCTCTTTTGATATGTAAAGTATTATGAACAATGCATGTTGCATTAAAGGGTAGTTTGGTCATTACTATGTTTATATGTTGCTGTTGTTGCTGTTTGTTTTCAGAAACAATCACAACAGTTGCAGTCCTCGACGAAACAGGTCTGTTTCGTCGGATCACATTATGACGAAACAGACCAATGTCCTTTACTTCTGTTTCGTTGAAGGTCATGACGAATCACACTTTGATTCGTCGTGTAATGGGCTGTTTCAAGCCCAATGACTGGCCCATGTTCAGTTTCGCCGATACACTTTGTGTTTCGCCGTAAACTTGGGCCCAGGGACTATATAAACAACATCCTGTTTCATTGTGAACCAGAGATGAGATAATAACCAGTAACAAAACTCTGTCGAAATTATGTCTGAACTGTGTTTGTATCAGTTTGTAATCGGTTCTCATCCCGTTAATCAATCGAGTGTGTTTCATTGATTAATCCTTTGTTTTTATTGCTTTATATGTTTGATTTGGCATAGTTACGTGGATTCCGCACACGTGACCGTGTTTGCTATAAACAAGTGATTCGGTTCGTTATCGATCCTCAGATTTCGGGACCTACAAGTGACTAAAAAGCTCTGATACTACTTGTAGGTCCCGAAATCTGAGGATCGATAACGAACCGAATCACTTGTTTATAGCAAACACGGTCACGTGTGCGGAATCCACGTAACTATGCCAAATCAAACATATAAAGCAAGAAAAACAAAGGATTAATCAATGAAACACACTCGATTGATTAACGGGATGAGAACCGATTACAAACTGATACAAACACAGTTCAGACAGAATTTCGACAGAGTTTTGTTACTGGTTATTATCTCATCTCTGGTTCACAATGAAACAGGATGTTGTTTATATAGTCCCTGGGCCCAAGTTTACGGCGAAACACAAAGTGTATCGGCGAAACTGAACATGGGCCAGTCATTGGGCTTGAAACAGCCCATTACACGACGAATCAAAGTGTGATTCGTCATGACCTTCAACGAAACAGAAGTAAAGGACATTGGTCTGTTTCGTCATGATGTGATCCGACGAAACAGACCTGTTTCGTCGAGGACTGCAACTGTTGTGATTGTTTCTGAAAACAGACAGCAACAACAGCAACATATAAACATAGTAATGACCATACTACCCTTTAATGCAACATGCATTGTTCATAATACTTTACATATCAAAAGAGACAAACAAGTCGTACACAAGCAGATAGGAGGATATCTGACTTGGTCAACATAACATACAGACTCGATAATTAATAAAAGACCATACAAAATACATCGTTAAACAAGACTAGTCACAGACACTAAAAAATGCATCAACAAACACGACATTTAGGGTGAATCGTTTCAGGTGATGCTCTCTCAACAAATTTCTCTTTCGGGGTGTTTGAACAATCTTTGATGATGTGCCCAAACTCTCCACATTTAAAACACGTTCTCCTTTCAACAAACTTAGGAGAACTGGATCGACGATCAGATGTCAAACTTGTATAACCCGAGGTACTTGCTTTTTCATCACACCCGTTTGAATGTTGAGTGTAATTGTTTTGACTATCACGTTTTAAAATTTTGACCTGTACAAAATCAGTGTTTGACTTGTTTTCAAAAGTCTCAATTTTATCTGTACCCCTCGATTCCACAAATTTGACATTGCTGTTTTTCTTCTGATAACGAGCCCCTTTTGTTTCAAATTTTGATTTAGAAACATTTGGCAATTGAGCTCGTTGATCTGATTGTTTACCCTTAGAAGCAATAGGTTGTTACTTTGAAGGTGATTTCTGATTTCCAAATTTCTTTTTGATTTCAGCCTTAGGAATTGGATTACATTGAGTCACAATAACTCCCGGAATCGACCTTCCCAAAAACTTACTTGTGTTATTTTCAAAAACATTTTCAATCGATGATGGATTGACATTTTTAATTGGAAAATCATTATCTGAATAGATTTTAGAATCACCAACCAAAGTGTACAACACAATATTACTTTTAACGGTAGACACAGGATCTATCACTTGTTGAACAACAGGTTGAACAGCAGGGGTAGGAGGATCACACAGAATATGATTCTCAATTGGAACTTCTACTCCTTTAAGTTTGTCAAGTGATTTATCCTGATTACTCACGTCTGATTCAGGTTCATCATCCGACGACTCATAGTCCTCAATGGTTGGAGGACCTTGTTTCGTAGATGTTGAATCTTTTTGCTCAGAATTTGTACTTGGAGAATTGTCCAATTTGAACCCTAGGCCAGTAGTAACTTCCTCATAATTAAGAGGCACACTGGGTTCAAACCGTGGCATTTCTTCTTCATCAGGCATATAAGCATAATTATGTCTCAAAGGGGGCGGACATTTCTCATACCCAACACCTTTCTTGTTTCCCTTTAGTTGTTGAACATCAATAATGTGATCGAGCACAAATCGGGAGTTAGAATAACTCTCCAACTTTTGCTTGATTGCATCATGCTCGCATTTTACAATGGCTAATTCCCTTTTAGTTTCCTCAACAATGTTAACGTAATCGTTTATACTAACTTGTTTATGATAAACAGTTTTTGTCACTTCGGAAACATTTTTCTTTAGAGTTTCAATCATAGATTTAAATTCTTTTTCATGTCTAACTAGAGCCATATTAGCTTCTTTGCATTTAGCCATTTCAACAACTAAACTCTGATTGTGAATATGAATCGTATCACATTCAAGTTTTATTCTATCAAATTCATTTTTCATATACTCACAATCTCTACAGTTGATAAGAATTTCAGATTTTACCTGACTTGTAGAAGCTGAGACATTTGCCATAAAGGCAGTCTGATAAGAAAAAGATCCGTCTTCAGAAAAGAACTTCTCCATTTCTTTAGATGCTACCTCAGCCTTCTTGATCAGAACTGATTTCTGACATTTCAACTCTTCTGCTTCATTCAATAAGTCATCAAGATTAGAACTTGCTTCTTTGCTCACATCAGATTCAGAATGATAATCGCCCGAAATAGAACTTTCTTCATCAGAACTTCCGGTATTACCAGAACTGTCGTCACTTTCAGAAAATTCAAGAAAATACATCGTTAATAAAAGCCTGATCACCAACGTGCCGACCTGTTTACAAAAGCTTTTGATAAATCACGTTTTAATTATCTACTTTTGGTCAATGGCATTAAGGTGATACCCGAGTAAACTTCTTTGGCTGATCGTTTTTGTAAATATTTTCTTTATAACTTTGAAAATTCAAAAAGATTTTAGTTTTCGTAAACTTTTCAAATTTTAGGGGGAGAAATTTCAAGAAAATACAAAAACATTGCAAAAGTTCAAAATCCAAAAACATGTCTTTACTTTCTGTCGTTTCGTTTGAAAAATTAAAAAAAATTCAAAAACAATAGAAAAACCAAAAATGAGTTTCGTGGATAAAGGAAAATGATGATGTTCACTGGTGTGGTCGGTCAACGTGATCAAAATGCAAAACAAAAAGAAAAATGATAAGTATCTCTACTAACGATGTATCGGTAGGCTCACAATCAGACTAAAATGTGCAGGATGATACAAACCTAACAGACTTCAAGTCAGGTGGGAACCATTCATTGGCATATGGTCTTAGTACCGAAATCTCGTTTGAGAGATTGCCGAGATCTGAAATATTCGGTCTTTATGCTGCTTATCATCTGGGTATCATGGTTGTATCTCAAACCGTAAAATTAACGGAGACGAAGTCTAAGATCTTCCATGATACTATACATACGTGTATATATTGCATTCGACCTCAATAAGTGATCAACAATCACATGTCCACAAAATAAGTGATTTTATATCACAGATTCTTTGCGGGAGTCAAGTTCGTCTCTCTGCTGTACGGAAGTACTGACCTGTTCACGGACTTGCTCCTGTGCCCTCATGCATCTGAAAATCAAGTTCCTCATCAATAAGTGATTTTATCACATAGGGCTTGTTTTCAATCAAAATAAGTGAGTTTCTCACATTTTTATACGGTCAAACAGATGATAATCGGTATACTCACCGGTAAGATGAATTCTCGTGCATACCTTGATACGGGAATGTGTCGTGAGTGGATTTACATCGACTTGTAAGTATAATCCTTACCGTTAATCGTATCTCTTAAATTATGATTACGTCTGATCAGTTTGAGCTTATGTGGATCACAATACTGATAATCGAGGTAGTATATTTATCCAGAGCTTTAAACAGAAATCAAAATCATGTTAACTAAGACCGTAAGCTGGTATGATTCCTTGTCCTTGAGATTCGCAAAAAGATTGCACTTGTACAGTTGTTTAGTGTTTTTAACAGTTTTCCGCATTTTCATTTAGTTTACCATGCTTTAAATTTGCTTTTAGTATATTTGTGTAAAGTTCGTTTTTGATTAAGCCGAAGTTGTTGCTTGGTGTTTTCTGCCGGAAGCTTGAAACCTTCTTCTAAAACGTTCTTGCATTTAAAAACTCAAACAGAATGGAAAAGTGTTCATTTTAAATCAGAGTTTGTTCAGTCTGCAGAAATTTTATCATGTCTGTGTTTTGAAATTTACTGTCGGTGAAACAGAATGGTCGACGAATCAGAATGGTCGACGAATCAGACCATCGTCGGTGAATCAAATCTGTTTTGTCAAAACATCGACGAATCACATGAGCCCAAATTAGTTTCGTCATGGGCTAATTTCAGGCCCAAGTTTAAGCCCAACTTTGTTCAGTTTCGCCGGGCCCAATCCAGTTTCGTCGAAGTATCAGATTCGTCGAATCAAGGCGGTGTATATAAGGGTCCCAGTTGTTCACTTTTTCAAAACATCAAACTTTTCATCTTCTTCAAACACTCAAAACCCCATACCTACGGTCACTCTCACAAATCACTCAAAACATCCGTTTTTAATCAAAATCTTACAAAAATCAAAGGTAGTAAAACGTTCCGGTTCACATTCCGAACATTTTGAACCGTCGGTTTTTCATCCGAAACCCTCAGAGACCCCTTTGAGACCTTGTTTTTCTTTGATAATATATGTGTTGATGTTGAATGTATTGTGTTTTCCTTCTGTATCTGTTAGATTTAAGTTCTAGTATGTTTGATTTGCTTTGATTTGGAAGTGGGTTTTTGTAACAAAAATAGGGTTTTTTTGTTTGATAAAATTCTTAACTGTTTTAAATGGGTTTTTGGATCGGAAATCATATATGGGTTGTCATAAGTTGGTTTGGGTATAAATAATTATGTTGAATGTGTTTGTGTTTTTATTTGTTCTTTGGTTAAACCACAAAACGGCGAAACACAAAAACCCCCATATTTGACGAATCACATTAAACCTAATTCCGGCGAATCAAACAGACGACGAATCAGAGACGACGAATTAGAAATGGAATGAAATAGACTCGACGAATCAAAACGTCGACGAATCTAACTGGTCAAGGGTCAACCCTCTGTTTCGTCGCACAAACTTCTGTTTCGTCGTTGATCTTCTGTTTCGTCGTACATGCCTTAGCTGTTTTCTGTTGTTGCTGTTTGTTCACAGTAGACATGGTTTGATAGGTTATCTGTTATGTGGATACATGAAATTGTATCCATACATGTCTAAATGCAATGTTATATCAAATGTGACTTATTCTGGACATTTTCATGTACAGATGGCTCCGAAAGCACCGCAAGAAAAAGGAAAACGCAAGAAGGAGATAAAGAAAGAAAACAAAACTGAAGAGGAGATTATGTTAGAGAAGCGTCATAATCAAGTTGCATATCTGGATCCTGAAGACAAGCTCACGGAATTTAAAGATATCACGAAGTGGATCAGGGAGTCACGTATCAATCATGCTGTTACATACTCGACACCCGTCTACAAATCACTAATTAAAGCTTTCTGGGATTCTGCAAGCGTAGTTCAAATCGATGGAAAGGATATTATAAGAGGTCGTGTGAATGATCTGTATGTCGTTGTTACTCCGGAGATATTGAATGAAGTTCTTCAATTACAAGATCAACTGAACGCTCCATATTCAATTCCAATCATGTGTTCACGAGGCTGTTTGCTAAGGATGAAGTGTAAAGGAGACCTTTTCGTCAAACAAATCAACAAAGGTGATCTTCCATTACGCTACAAGTTTTTATTGCATATTCTTATTCAGTGTCTCAGTAATAGACGGTCTGGATATGATATGGCTGGAGATGATCTCGTTGGTTTCATGGTTGCTTTGGTGTTAAACAAACCGTTTAGCATCTCAAAGTATATTTTCAGCAACATGAAAGAGAATATGACAAGGACTGGTAGTAGAACAACCGGGAACAAGTTTTGGATGTATCCGCGGTTTCTGCAAATGATTATGAATGTTCAACATCCAGACCTTCCTAAAGCTAAAAATGATCTTCTGAAGATAGAGGCGATGAATTTCAACTCTTTAAGGCTAATCAAGACTCTTGCCGCCAAAAGATACAAAGAAAGCGTTCCTCCAAGGAAGCTTTTTGGCGCACTTGTGAATCCTGATTATGTTGCTCCAGCAAATGATAATTGGCGTCATGATGACAGCCAATCTGACGATGAAGAACCTGAGTTGGAAAGAAAAAGGATAGAGAAATTTGGTCCTGACCCAGTTGATTCAGATGAGTGTGGTAGTGGTGATGAAAGTAGTGGTGAAAGTGATGATGGTGGTGATGCTGGTGCTGTTGGTACATCGAGCAAAGGTGCAGCTTCTGGTACATCAGCTAGTAGTTCTTCAGCAAGTGGTGATGATGAATCTGATTCTAGCTCTAGTGATCATATAGTTGAGCCTGGATACGAAATGTATATCGATATACGTGGAGTAAGAAGGTATAGAAAGATTAGAACTGAGGATGATCCAGAATATGTTCCAGAGGATCCTGAAGGTGAAAGAAGAACAAAAAGAAGAGTTGAGAAAGCTGTTGAAGTTCAAAAGAAGAAATCTAGGAGATATTTGAGTACTTATACTCGGAAATCTGTGCCTCAAGAGTCTTCATCTGTACCTCAGGAGCCTGTACAATCTGTACCTCAGGAGCCTGTACAAGAAGCTACTGTAGTTACTTCAGCTACAGAAACTCCAGTTGTTACATCAGCTGCTGCTACTCCATCTGTTACTCCTCAGGCAGTTCCTGAAAGAACTATGGCTTCTGCAATCAGAGCAACCACTTCGCAGATCAGTGCTGAACGTCATAGGACATTTTCTGGATTTTCTCAAGACGAAAAGATCAGATATCTATTCTCTACACTTGAAGCAGCTGCTGGTCGTCTTCAGAGACAATCTCATTTCGGTAATCTCACGAAGCATGATCAACTTAAACAATCGGTGGAAATTAACAAATTGAAGTCAACCGTTGGTCAACAGCAAACAGTAATAGAGCGGCAACAAGCTGAAATTGATTTGCTTAAAGCTGAAAATGCTCGCTTGAAGGCTCTTGATGAAGAGAAAGAGAGAAGGCTTGCTATTCTGTGGGATTATCATTGTAAACAACAAGAAGTACTGAAGAAAAAGGACGATGATACGGAAGACCAAGGAAATCCTGACACTTCTGGTACATCACAGAAGCAGCCAACCGCACTTACTTCTGAAGTTGTTGCAGTTCAACCTACAGTGGTCGAATCATCTCAGGGAACTTCTACTGGAAAAGTTCAACAGATAGAAGGTACTTCTTCTATAGTAAGCAGTGCTGATATTGCTCTACAGGCTATTCATCCATTTACGGGAGAGTTGCTTGAAGAAGGGGAGTTAATAGAAGATCTTTCTCAGGAACAATTGAGTATTCTACATTCTATGAGAGAAATTGATGATGCTGAGATAGATAAAATGTCGACTGAGACTGATACAACTAATGTTGAAGATATTGATGAAATTGTGTTTGAAGGTGAAGCATCAAAATCAACTTATGTTCGAACAGATGGTACTGAATTTTCTTCGTTTGATGAAGATTGGATGAAGGAGAATATTGATGACATAGACGAGCACTTAAAGAATCGAAATTCGTCTGAAAAAGACACAGATGCATTTTCTGAATGGAGAAAACAGTTTCTATCTAAAGTCTCCAAGCCTGTGCCTGAAAAAGCTCAAGTCGACTATTTGCAATTTGAAAAGGCAAAGCCAAGTGGAAGGATTCTATGCTGGATGTTTGTTCAAGATATACACTGCATTGCTATCAAACGTGAATACGGAATTCTATATTTCAATTCACTGCTGAGCATTCTTTCCTTACCATTTTATGATGTTGCTGCGTTGACAAGGCTTGAGCTTATCAATCGGTCAAAATACGATGGCGCTACTTTATTTGAGCGACTGGTTAAAGTAAACAAGAAGACAGGCTGGAAGGATGAATCATACAAGCCACAATTTCCTGTCTATCAACCTATCAAGTTTACTCTTGATCCGGACACCAACACTTGCAGATACAAACTTGTGTACCAGCCTCCGAGGGTTGTAGATAAAATCCCATTGATGCCTATGCAGCAGGATTTTCTTGAAGACATGGCATTATGGTGCTACGACTCGGATACTCATGAAGCTGTAATTGTGTTTAGAGATAATCGTGCAAATTACCGGATGTTGGATCCGATGTGGATAGTCAACATGTCCGAGGCTGATATTAGCAGATTATATCGTCATGATATTTTCTATGAAGATCAGGATGCACGTCAAGCTTTAAAGTTTCAGCGAGTAGCGTGTTTTTGTTATTACCGGGGCATACATTCGGGCAGTTCGTGGTCCGAGCAACACTGAGATGGAAGAATAGAAGACCGAAGACGAGTAACAGACAAGGGGGAGTTTGTTGATGCATTTTTTAGTGTCTGTGACTAGTCTTGTTTAACGATGTATTTTGTATGGTCTTTTATTAATTATCGAGTCTGTATGTTATGTTGACCAAGTCAGATATCCTCCTATCTGCTTGTGTACGACTTGTTTGTCTCTTTTGATATGTAAAGTATTATGAACAATGCATGTTGCATTAAAGGGTAGTATGGTCATTACTATGTTTATATGTTGCTGTTGTTGCTGTCTGTTTTCAGAAACAATCACAACAGTTGCAGTCCTCGACGAAACAGGTCTGTTTCGTCGGATCACATCATGACGAAACAGACCAATGTCCTTTACTTCTGTTTCGTTGAAGGTCATGACGAATCACACTTTGATTCGTTGTGTAATGGGCTGTTTCAAGCCCAATGACTGGCCCATGTTCAGTTTCGCCGATACACTTTGTGTTTCGCCGTAAACTTGGGCCCAGGGACTATATAAACAACATCCTGTTTCATTGTGAACCAGAGATGAGATAATAACCAGTAACAAAACTCTGTCGAAATTCTGTCTGAACTGTGTTTGTATCAGTTTGTAATCGGTTCTCATCCCGTTAATCAATCGAGTGTGTTTCATTGATTAATCCTTTGTTTTTATTGCTTTATATGTTTGATTTGGCATAGTTACGTGGATTCCGCACACGTGACCGTGTTTGCTATAAACAAGTGATTCGGTTCGTTATCGATCCTCAGATTTCGGGACCTACAGTTCTTAACGTCTCACCATTTTTGTTTCCATTTGCATAACCATTTTTCATACTTTTCCAGCTAGTAAATGCGAATGCCATCAACCAGTCTTCAAATTTTCTGGACCAACGACTGTACTCCTCAATAGCCGTAAGCTTTGGGGGTTTATTGAACGTTCCGAATGCGCTTTCAGATTCCCAAGCTTCCTTCTTCTTTTCTTTCGGAGTATTCTCGTTCTCGTTCGTATTGTTGTTATTTGTAGGAATATCATCTCCCGAGTTTCCTGCGAATGCGTACATATCGCTAAATGGGTTCAAGAAAATATCATCCATCATGAATGTACCTGCAAGATTATCAAACACTTAGAAATTTTTTTTCGAAGTTTTGTCAAATACTGACACTGAAGCGAAATCAGTCTCAATGACTGATAAGCGAAATCACAACTGTTCACTCAAGCGAAATCAGAATGTTCACTTGAGCGAAATCAGACTTTGTTCCTTGGAGCGAAATCACTTATGACACAAAAGCGAAATCACTGTTGTCCTTAAAAGCGAAATTAGATTGATTATGTCCTTTAAAGCGAAATCAGTTTGATGTTCGTAAAAGCGAAATTAACAATGACCAGATGAGCGAAATAAATAGTGACCAGATAAGCGAAATAAGCTAAGTCCGTATGAGCGAAATCAGCTAATTAACTCACGATGTACACTAAAGCGGAATCACAATTTTTACTCATTTTTACACTGAATTGCAATCTGATACTTTCAAGGGTTGTACTATTCTTAAATCCGATCACAATGATATGATTATTGTCCAAATTCAACCGCAAATTCGTTCCAGATCTGAAGATGAAGTTTATGTTCGAAAACCGATCGCGTTTTTGGAAAAATTGAATGAGTTTTACTTTGTTTTAAGGCCTGATATTATTAAGGATTGTTTAATAACTAGTTTCGCTCAATATACTTGAGTTTCAAGTCATTTTGTCCGTAGAAACTTGATTAAACCGAAAAATAAAAGAGAAATATGAGTAGAAATATGAGAATGATGTCGAATCAGCTGATGTAGTATGAACTTCCTCGTCCTGAAGCTCTGATACCACTTGTTGGACCGTGTCGTGACCCTAAACGATCAGTTGAGCAAGTTCATCATCACGTATAAAGGCGGAATCAGTATACGCAACGTTACAGCAGCTTTCCTATTCAATTCCTTCACTTTATTAGCTTTCTGAAACAATTTTGACAGAGTTCGGTTACAAAGCTTATGACCAGATCTCGCTCAAATGAACACACACATGAGGTATTTATAATGGTGCTGATTTCGCTCCAATGGCATGACATATAAGCGAAATCACTTGTTAACTGATTTCGCTTATGTGTCACAACCATATAAGAGAAATCACCTTGACACTAAAACGAAATCACCTCTAATCCTATGACCTTAAAAGCGAAATTAACCATAAAACCCTAATTTTACAATTATGACTCTATGTTGACTAATCTTGACCTAAAACATCATCAGACGAAGTCAACAGACATTCTTATGCATCAACAGTTATTATATGTTTTATATATTTTATATGGTATATAGTACAACATGTATATTAAGGATTATCATATAAGTCATGCATAGAGGTAGGAGGGTAACCTTCCTTTTAAAACCTCTTTCTTAGATTCACCATTGCACAACTTGTTAAAAACAACAAGGATGGTCATTAATGAATAATATGGAAATGAAACATACATATTAAATAAGAGGAAATCATCAAGTGAGGTGTGAATTGTAAGTAGGATAGCCCAAACTTTCCAAGTAATCACACATACACAAGCTCAAGTCTTGTTCCACACTTGTGGGTCAAAACCCTTTTAAAAATAGAAAGTTTGGAGGGATTAAACACCTCCGATTTGTATGTAACAACCTTGTTTTTAAGCACACTAATCATAGACTTCATTACTGACATAAGGACATAGGTTAGTATGAGTAAAATATGAGTTTTCTTCCAAAATATGAAGAATTAAAAAGATAAAAATAAGCAGAATTATAGGTGCACTTCGGACCTAAAAAAATGGTGAGGTTTCACCTTAGTTTACCCAAGTAAACTTGTGAAAACCTTCCTAGAGGTTATCCAAGTGTTAATATGGAAGAAACAAAGAAGAAATAGAAGAAGAAGTGAGTTAAAACTCACTTTTAATTGCTGGAACTTTCAGATATGTTGCTGAAAACTCAGCTGAGTTTGAGAGTGTTTTTGGTGAGGTTTGAGGGTTGTAAAAGTGGGAAAGTGGCTAGAAAATAAGTGGTATTTATAAGGAAGGGATTAGGGTTTCAATGGGCTGGGCTTTGGAAGAGATTAGTGAGCATTTAACATTGAAACAAGGCCGACAACATCATCCATAGGGTTGGTCGCTGATTATACAACCCATCTATTCTTTTATTTATTTTTTTTGAACATTAAAAGGTGTATATTTGTTGTATATTCAGGTGTTACATGTTATTTAATATATGACCAACGTCTAACAAGACCTAATATGCAAAGGGGACATGAAAACATGTGTTAAACAAGTATGTAGACATAGGTTTTGTGTTGTAATAATAAAAGAAGTATTGTAAAGATTAAACAAGCCTCGTATTTACAAGGTTTCAAAACGAAATACGATTACAAGGAATACAAGTTTCTAAAAATAGAATTACAAGACAACTTTCTAATTAAGGAAAGTTACAGAAAAGCGGAGCGTTACAGTCTAGACCTGTAATAAAAGAATGGATCAAAATGGCAAGTGAAAAGATTTATAAAGTTAATCCCCAAAATACCCCTGGTTAAAAATGGGGTTTTTGGACGGAGTTAGGGTATGTGATCAAAATGGCAACAAAAGGGAAAAGTCAGGGACCTAGAGGAGAAAAAACTATTTGGACTAAAATGGCAAATTTAGACAAACCTCAGGGACTAAAATAGTAATTTACAATTTGTATTAAAAAAAAACTTAAAAGATGAAAATTTCTACAAAATGAATAGTAGAGACCACCTCAAGGTTTTGGCAAGTGAGGAACCATGTGGAAAATATCACTAAATAGTGGATGATATAGGATGATATAAAAGAAATGAGAAAGCAAAAACCCCAGGTGAGTACTTTTTATATTCGAAGCAAACCAGTAGGCTATCTAAAGTTTTGTGTTAAGATTCAAGGTTAATTATATATATATATATATATATATATATATATATATATAGGGGAAAGTTCATTTGAGAAGAATATTCTTGCAAGAAGAAAACTAAATTAATCTAGGCCCTATATTTTTTTGATCAATGGTTGTAAATCAAGATATTATTGTTGTCCACTTTCAATTAATGGTTTAATTAATAAGGGTAGAATAGACAATTTGATGTATAACACTATTAAATATTATAAAGGGTTACTCCAATCTCATTAATGTCACCATAATTTTCTCCTTTACTATCATTAATGTGTTGGGTCCTACACCAATTTTATAAGGAGTGACTAAATTATCTAAAGTGTAGTGTCCTACACATATATTATTATATGTCGTAAAATTATTTAAAAGTGTTGGGAACCTACACATTTGGTACCCTACACCAAAACATTGTTTTCTTGGTGTAGGAAACGTTGTTATTATGGTGTAGAAAACATTGAATATGTAGGATCATGTTCATGAATGTTTTTATTGTGTAAGGTGCACAACTATTTAATAGGATAGACTCATTAAATGATGACAAAATTGCAGAAAACAACCTTTATGTATACCCCAAACTGCACTTTATACCTTTCACTATGAAATCCGCCAAAACCAACCTTTACGTTCATGTTTTGCTACAAGTTCAACCTTTAACACAAACTCTGTTAATATTCTTGGTTAAATCACCTCACATGATTTGCATGTGAGGGTATTATTGTCATTTCAACCTTGTTTTTTTTGTTTATTAATAAATTATATAATTACACATGACCCCACCATAAAACTCTTCTTGTTCATCTCTCCTAGCTCCCAACCAGAAAACCCAGATCATCAACAAACACCCCTCCTTCATCTGCGCCGTCTTCATCAACAATCGCTCACCACCATCATCATCTAGCACCGCCGCCATCATCATCTAACACCAACATCATCTAACACATACATGTTGTAGTGATATAAGCATATATGTGTTGTTGAACACCCCTGACCTATTCACAAAAAACATAATGCAAGCAGATAACACACCATATTGATCACAATGCACAGGTTGACTTATATCTACTAATCATGATATGTAGATCAACATTAAAATTACCTTGCAGTTTGCAGCGACATGCTTCTCGAGAGCGGAAGCTTGGGACTTGTAAATTGAAACGTTTACTGTGGTATGATCTTTGTGTGAATCATATGCAAACTGGGTATATGTAGATAATCATATTAATGTTGATATATTAGATCTGTGTACGATGAGTGAATAATGTGCTCTTCTATGAAAAATTCCTTTTGGTCGCACAACACATTAAGGGTTCGAACAGATGTTTGTAAATCACAAAGTGCTTTATATGCATAAATGAACATACTTGTCGAGTTATGTAAGAAATCTGGGTTTACTTTGAGTGCATGATGTAGTGTTTTCATGGTGGGTACAACTGCCTATGCGCAAGGTACAACCTGGTCAAGCATATTAGTGGTAGTGTTAGAATGATCCTTGATGAAAATGATATTGTTAGAATGGTATGTTAGAATAAAATGATACTGTTAGGGTGTTGTGAAATGATGATGATTATGATGGTCGATAATTGCTAAGAATGATGTTCCTAATTTCATGTTTCTAAGTAATGACTTCCATTATGTTTTGAACATTCGAAATGATAATCACCGTTAGTTTACTATATGTTTTAAGAAAAGAATGATGCTTCATGTTCATAATCTGGTTGAGATAAATTGTTATGAATATGTCCATGGCTTTGTTTGTATGAATTAATGAGGTGGGTTTTCATCTCAAGCTTGGGACTTGTAAATTACCTTGTAAGGTGGGGTCATGTGTAATTATATAATTTATTAATAAACAAAAAAAACAAGGTTGAAATGACAATAATACCCTCACATGCAAAGCATGTGAGGTGATTTAACCAAGAATATTAACAGAGTTTGTGTTAAAGGTTGAACTTGTAGCAAAACATGAACGTAAAGGTTGGTTTTGGCGGATTTCATAGTGAAAGGTATAAAGTGCAGTTTAGGGTATACATAAAGGTTGTTTTCTGCAATTTTGTCTTAAATGATTAGGGTTTATTAATTTAAATAACAAAAATAAAGGCTAGACTAATTAAATGATTGGTTTAAATTACCTTTGTACCCTTTTATTCTTAATTTGTGATTCTTCTCATTTGAACTCTCCACTATATATATATATATATATATATATATATATATAGAGGGCGGTTAACCTACATTAAGCGTAATCGTACATTAAGTACGCGACAATCCTGACCGTAGGATCAAGGGATGTAAAGCGTGATTAAGTAAAAGTTTAAAAGCGGGTATGAAATCGTAATTACGGTAACCAAAGGTTAAAATGGTCAATTTCCTATAACTATATACCCGGCTAAATCTCAGTATCTAATCAAAAACCCATATTTGAACACCAAAAATTACGGTGGGTTTGAAGAAGAGTACGACGGATTGAGAACGGCGACGGCAACGGTGAACGACAAACGACCATCGATTTCAAGTGAGAATGACGAATCCGGCATTAAGAGGTATCGATTAAATCATCTTCTAATCCGGTTTATTTTGTTATTCAGTCATACCTTTTTAGTTGAACTAATCGGCGGTTTCATTGTATGTTGAACAAGGTAAACAAGAGAGACGGAGCAAAAAAAGAAACGATCCGGTGAAAACGGTGCACAGTAGCGGCATAAAACCAGGTTTGATGTTGATTGAGGTTTCTTCTAGAAAAATTCGGTCATTCGTAACTAGCGTTATTTGATATGAAGATGCGTAGTTTTATGTTGTTTCATTGATATGTATTAGCGGTATTAACAGGCTTGACATTAGATGATGTTGATTCTTTGATATGAACTAACGGTATTAGGTTAAATTGTGAAATTGGGTATTTTGGATTGTTAAGTGAAATTGGTGATTTTATTAGCTAAAATAAGGAATTGTTGATATTGGGGCTTATGATCTAATGGTAAAATTGGGGATTTTGAGCTAACAAGCGGCATTAGCATGATTGATATTACATATGTTGATTCTTTGATATGCACTAGCGGTATTAGGCTAACAAGCGGCATTAGTTTTAAAGTGCACATAGTGTGACCTGTAATCATGTCCACCAATCCAGAAAAAAAATAACAACGCCTGATGTTATATGAAAAACGTAATTTGCTATGTTAATTTTTTATATTGAAATATGAATGTAGGGGTTGCTGATGATGATGATGATTTTGAACCCCCAATTCAGCCGATTATGCCAAACCAACCTCACAAGTTAAACGTAAATAAAAAGCAAACAAAATTAAGGCTTCAAGATGATGATGATGACTTTGAAGTACCGATTAAAGACTTGATAATCAAGAGGGGTGAAAAAACGAAAAAAAGGCCAAATCCTCCAACTGACCAAGATGATGATGACTTTGAGCCAGTAAAAAAGAAACCATCGAAAGACGAAAAGAAGATGGATCCTATAAAGGGGAAACAGAAGATTACCGATGCAGAACCAATTAGGAAAGAACCAAGACTGTACTATGATTATCACCATGATGTAATAAGCCTACGGTGTAGTCCTTTTGGTTTCTTGGATACAGTTAAACACTTTACTGAATCGCAAGTAGCGGATGTGAAGAGCATTGGATTTGGTGATGTTCTTGATATAAAGCTTTATCATATAAGCACACGTTTAGGTTATTGGCTCGTACGAAACTATGACGAGCAATATAGCACGCTAAACATAGGAAATCACAAGATAGAAATCACCCGAGATTCAGTACATGACGTGTTTGGTATTCCAAAGGGGGATGTTATAGTACGGGAAAAAAATAAGCCAAGGAAAGGAGCGATAGTGGAAAAAAATACTGCTACTCAAGGCGCAGAAACAACCATTGATGAGTTCAAAAACCAATGGCCAGACACCAACAAGATTACTCATACATTACTTGCAAAAACTATGAAAACACAAACCAATGGGGGGCGATTATTCAAGTTAAATTTCCTAGCCTACTGGAACACTTTGTTTGTAGAGATAACAAAGTCAACAACTGTTAAACAAAGTTTTCTACTTGCAATTGACAAAGATGAAGACATCTCAAAACTCGATTGGTGCTCCTTTGTTTTAGAATCGCTCAAACGAACTAGGCAAGGTTGGAAAAAATTGGACTCACAATACAATGGGCCAGTTGCATTTCTAACGGTATGTTTTATATACATCTTTAAAACTTTTACTAAATACAATATTGCTATTAGTAATTTGTTTTTTTCAAAAAAACAAAATGCAGCTTCTATACAGCCATTATTTCAACCAAAAACACAAAATTTTCGATGAAGTTGTCAAACTGCCTGTCATACATTATGTAACATCTGGTATGATTGACGACGTGGAAGAATATTTATACAACAATGGGCCGCTGAATGTTGAAGATTGTGATGAAGTTGAAAAAGACGAAGAAACGAATGATAATAGCCAGGATCAACAACATGTTACTACCACGGACATCAATGCCGATGCTCAAATAAATGAAAATGCTCCGACAACACCATTAGAAATCGTAAAACAACACACTTCGACACTATTCACGGACCTTTTCGGTGACAACATCCCGTTACACGAGGCTGCTGCGGTACAAGAAAACCTCACCGAATTCGATACATCAGATCAGCCTATGACAGATACGGATGACTTCATACTACCACCAGTTGATAACACACAGGTCTACAAAAGAAGAAACCTGGCTGGGGAAGATCCGATTGACGAAAGTTACATACAATCAACTACGGATTGGTTTGAGGGCTGGAATCCAAATGAACATATTTCAGAATTGAACATAGAAGAAATGGGCATAGGGACACAAACGCAAAAAGAGCTTGACTACTGCAACACTCCGGTTCAACTAACCGGGGTGATCTATGATCATGCTGCGCGAGAAGCCTCAAACAAAAATAAAAAGGTAAACTGGATTTTTGTTTGTGTTATTATGAATAACGCATGGTATAATGCTTGTTTATAATGTTATAATGCTTGTGTAAACAATTAGGGTTTCAAAACATGAACATATGCTGCTTCTGGTTTAGGCTGACATTACTCTGAACTGAGCCTAAATATATATTACGCTAGTTTCCATGCAAATGACGCATATTATTGAGCAAAATGAAAATTACGCTTGTTACATTAAAAATCACGCATGATATTGATGAAACTCCAATTCTGCAGCTGTTGTTGAAAACAATGGACAAGAATATAAATAAATACATTTCTATGGTTAAGGAAATGAATAATCTCGTTAAGGGCGTAAAGGAAAAATGTTTCTGGGATCGAGAAATTATGGGAATGTGTAAACGATGGGATGATGCGGTTAAAAATACAGTTCCGATAACTGATGAAACAAGCTCTGGAGGTGATGAGGCGTTCCAAAACAAAGTTGGACAGGGTGGCGAAACAATTCAATCAATAGGAGGCGATGTAGATGCAACAGTGGAACATGTAATCACAGGAAAAGAAAAAGGTAGATAATAATTTGTGTTATTTGTTAATATTTACAAGAACTTTTGTTTAATAATAACAAAAACGTTTGTGATTTTATAGGGTGTGATGATGTTCAAAATATGACATTTGATGATGGGGGTATTACAGACTCATGCCTGGCTGCCTTACAAACCATCGAACCAGGCGTATACAGGCAGACGACAGAAGGTAACAAAAATACGTTCATTACTAAAAAAAATTAACAGTTTTCTAACTTGTGATTACAATAAGTTAACCTACTCGAACATACAAACAGTGACACAAACAGATGTGGTAGTCAACATGGACCAACCTGTAAATCTGGCAGAGTGCAGTCAGCAACAAGCACAAAGCCAGAATACAATAACCGAGTCGATGTTGAATGAGCTTGAAAAGATAAACCCTGACGTCTATGGTAAAGAAAATCCTCCGACCACATCAGCTGATGAAACTGATGAAGTAACAGATGCAGAACTACAGTCGGTTGAAACGCTTTTAAAATTGGCTCCCATCCTACAAACATCAAGTGAAAATAATCAAACCACTCCTGTCTCTGAGAACACAAACAAAACGGATGACGAGATACATAGAACGCGTATCAAAATTTGGAGGGAAAAGAACGAAAAGCGGATGGCAGAATTAGGTGACGCATACAGATCACCTTACTGCAACAGGATAACCAACTTATATGAGCCACTTCTGGACCGTGACCAAACGATCATCTGTTATCTCTTATCTCCGGTCGGAGATATTGGGTAAAATTTTTCTCCCTGATAATGAGTTTAAAATTTTCATCCCTTTTTAAACTGTTATTTATTTGTATGAAAAAAACAGGACCTTAATATACAAGTCTGAAAGTGGAGTCGAAACGCTAAAAATCATTTTTGAAACCTTCCACCCATCGCAATACATATCTTATGGTGGAATGGACGCGTTTGTAGATGTTTTAAACTTTGAAGAGAAAAAAAGGGACAAAAAATCGTCACCCTATAGGCTGTTCTTGCCAACTACAATATTGGTAAGTTTATCCATAATAATCACGTATGTATGAAAAAAATTATGTTAATCACGCATGGTTTATATATTTTATATGTTTCCCACGCACATATTGTAGTTAAATAAATACATGTTTAAGGTTACCCAACCATTCTATATTATAATTACGCTTGTTAAAGCTTGATGACACGATGGATTTTAATGAGAAAAATCACAAAAATTTTATGCAGCAAGACGATATGTTTGGGCAAAAAATCACAGATAATGATCGATTGAAAGTATTCGCACCAATCCTAGACGATATATTGTGCAAGTATCAGGTGAAGAAAGTTGACACATTGGATCTCATCTTCATACCAGTTCTACTTTCTGATCATTACTGGTGCCTATGCTTCCACTTGAAAAATGGCTATATCGAGTTAATTGATAACTCTAGGTTTGCCGAATCGTTTACCAAACGCTACTGTGGGCGCCCCGAAAAGCTGGTAATTCTAAGTAGCTTTATATTACTATAATGAATATGTACTAATATGATTTTTTATCGTGCTTATAGCGAAGAGTTCTAGTCCTATATCTAAAAGGCAAAATTGGACAAAAAGAGTGGATAACAAAGTTGGAAAAAGCAAAAATAATTCGAAAGGAAATGTCATGGAGAACTCTTCAAAACGGTAGTGACTGTGGTGTCTTCACTATGAGACATATGGAGACATATAAGGGCAAATCTCCATGGAATCCAGGGTTTGAAACCGAAGATAAAAAGAAGGCTCAAGATTCACAACTACGGTTCTTGCGGTACCGATATCTTAGTAAGATTGTATTGTCCGACTACAATCTTATAAGGAAAGAGGTATACGACAAAGCTAAGGAATTTATGAAGAAACCGAGCACCGTAGATGTTTTGCACGATCTAGATAAAAAAATAAAGGGACGATTGGATCAGTTCTTCAATCTTAAAAAAGGGGGAACAAAATGATAAGTCGTAGAACTACTTTCTTGATGTTCTTTGTTCCAAACATCTTTCACATGTTGGATTTTTGATTTTATTTTTAATTCTAATAATTCCTGATTATAATCATAAACTACTGGTACAAAATCATTATTGAACACACAAATTTCATACAAAAAATAAAACACTTAATTAGACATAAAAAAAAGCATGCTTTCACTACCCCCAGTTGATTGATGATACATAAATAACCATCAGAAATAAGTCTCCAAAAACTTGATCTTCGTGTCCATAGAGCCTCCTAATACGGTTATTGCATCCGCAAGCTGTTTTAACTGTTTCTCGTCCCGCTTGCCAATATCAACCATAAACATCATAGCCACCTCTTTCACACTTGAATCTGACAAACCAGACAACAAATTGAAAATCTCTTCTCGCCTTTTCATGTTCTCTCTGACCCTAGAAATATTATTTTCCAACAAGTCTTTACAAGACTTGTCTTCAGCTATTTGATCCTCGATCCGCTTTTTGAGATAGGCACGCATACCAGATGACGAAGAAGAACCACACGATGAATTCGAAGAATCTGCCATTTTTTGTTTGATAATAATTGAACGGTTTTCCAACAATATATAAAATGAAATTGCAAAACAACAGGACAAAACTAAAATTATTACCCATGACAGCTGTTTTTTTTTGTAATTTTCTTGGTCCAGTACAAGTACGGATATTATCTATCAAAAAAAAACGCATGAAACAAATTATCACGCCTTCATATATAATCACGCATATATATAGAAAATTGACTCATTAATAAAACAATTACGCCACATATGATCCCTGATAACCAAATTGATGTAAAATCACGCCTGGAAGAAAAAATGACACAACATTCAGGATAAAAATTGATATATAATATTATTATATCTCATAATAATTAAACCTACATCTACACTTTTAACTTGATATGACTAGTAATTATGTAAAAAATTAAATTTTACTTACCAAAATATCTCTCAACTACCAAATTAATTCACCACTACCAATTTAATTCACAAACTACATACATATATGATTCATCCCCCCTCCCTATATCACCACTCTTCAAAACCAACAATGTCGACAAATCCCGCAATCGAAGCAATCAAGGAGCTCTTGAACACCCGCAGGTTAACAGAACTTGTTTCTAATGTTAACTCTTGTAACAGTATTCTGGATGTGCAGGGAAGGCTATTAGAAGAACAAAAAAAAAACCAAGAAGTCTGGGGGAAACTGCTGGAAGAACCAGAGTCTTTGTTGAGGGACAAAGGCATACAACTGATGAAGGATCAAGCATCTGCAGATAACTTGGTATACTCATATCTGAAAGATGCAGTGGAGACCGTTGAAGAGAAGATGGAGACGTCTGAGAAGGAGATTGGGAAGATATTGTCACAAAACTAAGTGGTATGGCTGATTAATCCACTTCTTTTGTAGATTTTTGGGATGCCCTAATGATGGTTGGTATTTTGAAGTACTGTGGTTTTTTGTTTATTAAACTCTTGATGTGTGTATATATGGGGGAATCATCCAGGGCTTACATTATAACATGATTTTGGTATCTTTATGAAGCGTGTATAAATATTATCACGTATTTGTCTTTTTTATGACGCTAGTTATGATGTTGAAAATCTGTGCTTGAATATGATTTGGGTTGAAATCACGAACAAGGGTAAACACAACTTAGGCTAACAACGTTAGAGAGGAGTCTTGTGTAGTTATGCTTATATAAAATGGGTAAAAAAAATCAAGTGAGATATTTAATCACACATAGTGAAATTATTTAGATTACATAAAGTGTCTTACTAAAAAAAATGAAATATGGAATGTTTTAATGAATGCAGTTATGGTTGACTCATTACTCTTCCCATTCAGAATCACTATCGTCTGTTCCGTCGACCTCCTCATACTCCTCTTCGTCACCAGTTTCTACCTCCTCGTCCTCTCCGTCAACTAAACCAGGATCATTCTGTAACTGTATTGCTCTTCTTTTCGTCCCCTTCTTATTGGCATTCTTATCAGCATTCTTATCGGCAGCACTAGCTTTTCCCTTTAAAACCTCGCAAGTACGAATATCATGACCTTTGATATTGCAAACACTACATGTCCGACTTCTCTTGCCTTTTAGACTAATAATTTTTTCTTTTTTTGATTTAATCCGCTTATGTGAACCGCGTCCTTTGTTTCTAATACCGGTTGGCACACGGACTGTAGGAGGAGCGTCAGTGTTCGGTTTCTCGTAACCTATTAACCTTGAATATCTATCAAACTTAGGGTCGATGGGCTTGGTTATGCGAAGATCATCAACCATTTCTTTCATCTCCCTCATCCGATCCCTGACTATAAGTAGATGATCGAAATCTTTCATCAAGTTACCAATAAGATACTCTCCGGTCTGCATAATCTCATACGCAACCTCTTTGGCCTTTTTATGCAAATCGTTATCATCAACACTTAAATCAAATGTATTGTTTAGATCATTCGGTACAACGTCTTTGGTCCATCTTCTCATAACGTACTTGTTAGGAATTTCTTTCACTTTGAACATTTTGAACACAAAATATATATGTTTGCACAGCAATCCATATTGTTCAAACCTGCGACAACTGCATGATGCAATTACATCCTCCCCTTTCTTGAAACAAACCTAAACAAAAATCAATCGAAAATTAAAAATCAAATAATAAAAGCACACTGTTATGTAATAACGCATGTTAGCTATTCTATATAGTGTTACCTCTAGTAAACCGTCCCCATGGGCTTTCCAATCCTTCATACTTATCTTCAAAAACGGGTCCTCAATTTTTGTTTCCATAGGAAGGCACTCGGACAGTGTTCCTTGTAACTCTGCCTGTTGATCAGCAAAAATTGACCTGGTGTAAATTTTCATAGCATCATCCTCTAAAGTGGATTCAGAAAAGTTATCTGGGACTGTATTTCTAGATATATGATCATTCTTCCGATGGTTGAATCTTTGCACGTCCATTGCACCATCAAAATGGTTAAAGAACTCAACAAGGGTAAGTTGAGAATTGGCCACTTGACAGAAGAAATGATTTTCACTCTCTGATCTCGAGGTGGTCCGCATAAGCCCAGACAAAGGCTCATTACGATAGTAAGCTGGAATCCACGAAGATCTCATGCCAAACATATCATCAATCCATTTGTTCTCGGTTAGACCGAATTCAATCATCAGCAGCTTCCATTCTGTCTCAAACGTTTCTGGCGTAATCGAATCGGTCCATACAATATCACACATACGTCTCTTGAACTCTTCGTTGTTACACAACTCATGTCCCACCTATTAAAAACAAAAAATTGGAACTTATTGAACAAAACAAAGGGCAAGTAAAAAATAAAAATGAATTTAGTAAATAAAAATGACGCATCTTTTTCTAATAATCACGCATGATTAAATAATCGCGCAAGTTGTAATAAATAATCACGCATACTGTATTTGTAAATGAGCCTAACCTTATCAGCAAGTTTCTTCATTATATGCCACATACATAATCTGTGCCTACTCTTATCGAACACTGCTTCGATAGCTTGTTTCATCGCGGGATCCTGATCAGTGACGACCACCTTAGGCTGCTTGCCAAATGAATCCAAAAATGATTGTAACAGCCACTTGTATGATTCAATGCTTTCGGATGCTAACAACCCGGCTCCAAGCGTCACATTCCGACAGTGGTTATCAATACCAGTAAAAGGTACAAAAACCATTTTATACCTTCAAAATGTGTATTTGAAAAAATTAATAAAAAAACAAGAAGATTAATACAAAAATAACAGTAAATAACATTGAAGTGAGGACTAACTTGTTGGTTTTAAATGTAGCATCAAACGATATAACATCTCCAAACTCTGCATAGTTACGTTTGCACAAACCATCGGCCCAGAACATGCCAGTTAATCGTTTGTTTTCGTCGACTGAGTGAACAAATGAATAATCAACCATAAACTGCTTTTTATCAGTCAACCTATTGATAACCATATCTGCATCATACTCACCGATATAACTATGTATCCTAGCTCTAAAATTCTTGCAATCGTCTTTAGTTGCGCCAACATTTTCAAAACCTCCGTATCTTTGTCTCATTATATTGAAGGCTTTCACTGGCCCAAGATTCAATGTACCAAGCTCCCATATCATCTCTTCTTGTGTTTCGGAAAGATGTCTATAAGCTGGTAATAAATGCATATCTTTGGGACACACGAATGAATGATTATGCGACTGAACAAACTTATCAACCTTATACAACACCCCATCCGTCGAACAAAGCTTAATTTGAGCTTTACAGCCGGTTCGAATAGTCGGTATGTTCCTACGTTTATATGGCTTAGACAACTTAGAATACGGATCATCAAATTCCTGTGGTTTATGCCCCTCTTTTGAACACACAAAGTATTTACTCTTGATAATACCACCAACATGATGTTCACCTCCTTTCCAAGCAGAGAAACCTGCCTTCTTTGCATATGTCTGGTAAAAAACATAAGCTTGCTCTATTGAAGAGAATTCCATTCCGATAACAGGAACACATGATGAAGCTACCTCCGGAATGTACAATCTTTCATCTACACATTTTAAAAATAACAAACAAAAAATAAAATATTATCATGACATCTAACCAAAGGACAAACAGGTAAAGATCAAAATCATGGAAGTTGCGTAAAATAATAAAAATGCATATAACAAAAATGCCGCATTTTCAACACATTGTTTATCCTCTAGGCGTTATTATAGTACATTCCACTATAGGTCTTCTTCATGATAATAACGCATGATTAGTGAAATAACACAGGGATTCTTCAATACAGAGCTTATAAAAAATTAGCAAAAAACAACCCATCATACAACAATCAAACAAAGAAATCCTCGAAAAAATGAAACAATTTAAATGACTATTTACTGGTCTGATCGTCTAATAGCACGTTGTTGTCTGATGTCGGATTCCTATATTGCTCTGCATCATCATCACAATCATGGACCTCAGCATCTTCAAATTCAATATCATCTACGTTTCGAGCATTACTACTCTGTGGATCCATTACAAACAATAAGCGCTAGAAACCCTAATCGACCACAAATAACCGCTAAAATGACAATTTGAAAAACGGAAATTATTTGAAACTGATACTGATCGTAATTACCGGGATACAGAAAATAACGAACTCGCATAAATCCATGATGTTAGAAAATGTCTGAATTACCCTGGATCAAAAAATGAAAATGTCTAATTTACCCTTAATGACAAATCTTAATTGCTGCTAATTACGTTTTGATCTGACGGTCTATATCATCGCGTACGTGAAGTATGATTATCAGTTTTGTACATTATACTTTCTCTCTCTATATATATATATATATATAGGGTCAGGATTTAGAAAGAACCGTGAAAAGTGTGAGAACGGTGAGAACGATTTTGGTGATGACATGTGGCATTAATGCTAAATTACACTAAGGGGTAATATTGTCAAAAAACCCACTCACATGAAGTGGGTGTTCAAATAAAACGCTATAAAAACACCTAATTCAGAAAAACGCCATGAAAAATGCCCAGTTAAAAACGCCATAATACTCCCAGTTTAGAAAAACGCCAGGAAAAAACTCAGTTGAAAACGGCATAAAACACTCAGTTCAGAAAAACGCAATGAAAATACCTAGTTAAAACGCCATAAAAACACCTAGTTCAGAAAAACATTGTTAGAAATGTAGGCTTAGAAAACAAATGCAGTATGCAAGCAATGCAGAATAGAGCAGCAGCAGATGCTTTATTGTTTGATGCGCTAATCAGATAATAGATGCTCTAGTACTAGATGCTCTAATCAGATGCTCTAATAGATGCTCTAGTACTAGATGCTCTAATATGTGGCATGCGTTATTATGTGGGATGCGCTATTATGGAGCAAGTTCAGAAAAACGCCATGAAAATACCTAGTCTAAAAAACGTCATAAAACACTCAGTTCAGAAAAACGCCATAAAACCCAGTTAATTTTTTTTTTCGAAAAGTATATCAATAGTATACTCGTTGGAAAGATAAAAAAACGCTGAGTTTTTTGGTGTATTTTTTTTCGAAAAATAATCACGTATAAAAAAGTTATTGTCGTTTAAATATGATGGGGGAAAATGGCATGTGATTAGCATGTGCACATTTGCTTGGATCTTCATATTTTATCCCTCCTGGTAGTTCCAACCCCCCTATTATTTACAAAAATGGCACCGCATCAATCTAAGCCAAAAACCACTAAGAGCATTCTCATTCAAACCATCAAAATATGTGAGGGGTAGTTTTTATATTATAAAGGGTATAAAAAATGGTTGTGAGTGGAGTAGAGAGAAAATGTTACTGTTCATCTGTATATTTGGGGGGACACTGTTCACCCAGTATAATCTTTTTAATATATATTGAAAGTGGTTGTGAGTGAAGGAGAGATAAAAATGTAATGATAATATTATTTAATTGAAAAGGAGAGAGAAAAAGTATTTGTTTTTAGTGAAAATATATTGATATAGGAGTTGTTTTTTAGTGAAATGTATGTATAATTTGATGGATTGGATGAGAATGCTCTAAGATCTTGTGGCTGAGAATCGTTCTCACCGTTCTCACACTTTGAGGCGTTCTCTCCTGATCATGTTCCTATATATATATATATATATATATATATATATATATATATATATATATATTTGTAGAAATTTTGGCCTTCGTGAGAGTAAATCCTGTGCAATCGCTCACCTTGCACATGGTATGGCCCGACCCTGTGATTGAATGACGATGATTGGTTTTAAAGACAATAAAGAATGGCGTGTGGGTGGTGCTATTTGTGTGGAGGATGATGAGTTAAATATATAATAAGTTATAGTAGGGCCCATATTTAATATAGTAATTTATTATCAAATTAGTTTTAGGTATTAATTTTATGTTTTAATATATTTTTAACAACCAACGGAATCAATCCCTAGCACTCTCGGGGCACCCACTGGACCAAACGGAGTACTCCGAGAGTAACCCGAGTCTACCATCAATTCCGGGGAAAACTTGGTAACCCACCCGCCCGTAGGCACGATGGTGAAATTACCGGTAAAACACGTTTGGCTCAAGGATCGAACCCAGGTTTCCCTGAGTCTCATATCATTGCCCACCAGTGCCTCACTTTGCACTAAGTGGGATTCGAACCTGCATCTCCCAAGAGAAATGCAAGCCTTCCACCACTTTATCTAGATTTCATTGGCATTATGTTTTAATATTAAAGGGAATTTTAGACATTTCACACAGGGGCGGACCCAAGTTATGGGGTGGGTGGGCGGCCGCACCCCTTGAAAAAAAAAATTTAGTGGTATTTTTCGCGAAAAATCCAGACCGCACCCCTTGGAAATTTTCGTCTGCACCCCTTGAAAAATTCCGACCGCACCCCTTGTCCGAACCCCTTGAAAAATTCTGACCGCACCCCTTGGAGATTTTCGTCCGCACCCCTTAGAAAAAAATGTTAGGAATTTATGTAAAAAAAATTGTGAACACGGATTGAAACCCGATCAAATTATGTAAACAAGTTAGCCTACTAACCCCTTTAATAAAACTTAAATTCAATCCATCAAGCCCAATAACTTAATACCCATTCAAGCCCAACCCAACTACTAGTTTTGTTAAACAAACTAGTCCACATAATAAAAAAAAAACCCAAATCTCTGCCACTTGCCAGCGACTCCCGCCCTCCCTCTGCCTCACTTCAGCGCCCAGCGACAGCATAATTCCGCCGGCCACTGCAAAATTTCGGCTGCAAACTGGTTAATTCAGGCCGCCCCTGACAGGTACATGTTTTTTACTAAGGCTTATAATAATTACTAGGGCTTGAAATTCAAAATTTTGGTTGGCAAACATGTTTGTTGATTATATGATTGTTGGTTGGCAAATAATAATTACTAGGCCTTGAAATTCAAAATTTTAAATTCAAAATTAAGGAACATGGGCTATGGTTGAACACTTGAAGATCCTTGTTTATTTTGTATGTGATAGGATTAGGAATGAACAATGAGTAGGGAAGTTATGCCACGATTTCTCAAGAGAAAAGGGGTTGAACCACTTTTTTTCTCCGGATTATTCTAATTAAAGACCAAGGTATGTTATAGATAAGTTTTTTTGTTCTTTTATTGAATGATTAAAAGAAATAAAAGTATGGATGGTTTGAACTTTGATGTTTTTTTGTTTGTTAATGTGATAGGAAGTTAGGAACTAGGGTTTGATTGTTTGAGAATTGAAATGGACCCGACCCGATCTAATTCGACCCGCTATGAAACTTTGTTTTTACTTGTTTTACATGACCCGACCCGATCCGACCCGCTATGAACCTATTTTTTTATATAGCTAGAGGTCTAAAATCTTTAAAAATTTTCCGCACCCCAGGAAAAAAATCCTGGGTCCGCCACTGATTTCACATGTAGTTAACAGTGAAATTAGTCCGAGTTTTAAACTAGGGACTAAAGGTGTTATAAATTGAAAAAGTTTGGACTATTTGTGTAATTTCTCACACATTAGGTGGGAACTTAACACGTAATTTGGTCAAATCACTAAGAAGTGATCAGAGCTCTTCCTCATTTTGCCACCATAAGCCATAAGGCAACCAACTTTACGCACACGCGCTTCGTCTACCACATAGTTGCCATAAAGGGCTTCGTCTTCCACATAGTATCATAAGAATGTGACCATCGTTTAAAATACCACAAGGGTGCTACATCATTCAAAGCCCACCTAGGCACAAACACACACACGTTGTCCGGAACTAGAGGCGCTAGATGGGTCAAGTTTGTGGGTTGGCAGGTTCATCTTGACCCGAACCTGAAAATTTTAAATGAACCCTAACACGGCCCGAACCCAAAAATCGTGTCACACATAAGAACCTGAATATTCGCGGGTTGACCTGCACACAACCTGTTCAACCCGAATTTTTTCTATTATTTTCCCGCAAATTAATATATTAAAAATTAAATTTTACTACAAAAAACATAAGTGTATACAATACAATTACATTTAAATTATAAAATCTTACGTCAATGTCACTTTTTAAGTTATAACTGTAACACAAAATACACACCTAATTTATTTATGACATAAAATATATCGTAAAAAATAATATATTATAAATGGGTTAAACCAATCAATCTGCTAACCCGACTGGGTTGACTTGAGCTCGACCTGTTTAGTTAAACAGGTTCATGAGTTCAACCTAAAACTAGCCCTAATCCATTTAGACTCAACCCAAACCTATGAATTTTGGGTTAGGTTCGTGTCGTATCCAAATTCACACCCCTATCTGGAACACACCAACTTTCATCTCCTCATGCATCAACAACTAACCTCTAAGCCTCCTCATTAATCCCGTCCCATTACCGCTAACGACACACCCAAATGTTCACACATACGTTCCATTTAACACGTTACCTCAACAACTCAACTCATACATGCTCACCCTATGGCGATAACCCGACATCTCTCTATTTATAAACCTTCCTAGTCTAGTCCCGAAACAATTATTTGATTATTAAAACAAGACATTTCGCTACACAAGTCCTACAACATCAATAACTCATGTGATATCTCGTACCTCATGCAAAACTACACATCTCGACTCAAACATGCCCACTCGAGGTTAATCAAATTTCAATGACTCATACAACGTAAAATAACCCCACCCTGTGGAAAATGTTTGGAAATCATCTTGAACACCAAAACACATCGTTCAACAAAACCGACACACTCACATGTAAGACCCTACTCATAATACATATATAGATTCAATGTTTAACACTAGTGCTTTTACCAAAATATCCAAAAAGTTCAGATAATAAACTAACAAGTTACTAGTAGCTTGTCTTGACTAAACACAATACTAGATTCATTAGAATTTTAACAAAAAGCGGAAGACATTTCATCGTTGAAGAGTGTTCAGTTCCTTCGGGACTTGACCTTCATCATCCAACATTTGACATGAGTTTACCTTTCATACGATATTATCTTCCATCAGTTAGTAAACATAACGATTGAATGAAAGCTGAAATCGCACAACAAACTTAACTAAAGTAATTTTTATTAAAACAGGCCTTGTCGCGCCACGTGATAGGACATACTTTCTCCTTCGCGTGGCGCGAAGAAGCTCGTTTACCAGCAAGTTTGCTAGAGCTGGGTGATTTCCCAGCCATGACCAATTTCTCTATTTTTCACTCAAAACTCGTCTAAATAACTTCAAACCCATTTTAATCGCTTGGAATCTATACTTTAACATATCCAATCCACAATCCATTACCCGGATTCATAATTCGTATGTTTTACACTCCCAGTACCTGACAGTTTCGGATCCGGCGGGTTTAGACGGAAGTTTGGATAAGATAAAGCTAGTTCGGTAGAAATTTATTAAGAAGAAGCAAAAGTAGAAGATTCCATTTCATACCAAAAGAGCATACATCATTTTACAAGCTGGAGAGAAATTTGAGGTCTATCCAACCTTTCCCCAAAACTTATGAACTTCAAACACATGACTCACTATTTATAGACATGAAGTACCTTTGGAGCGGATGACTCATCCGTGTGGATGAGTTATCATCTATACGAACGAGCACTCATCCTCCCCAAAGTGTCATGTGTGCGTATCTAACTCTCTACTATACAATATTCAACACACGCTCTATCTAGCCTATTCGTGTAGTGGCGGACACACAAAATATGTACTAACAATTTCCCCATTGTACGTCACTGTCGAATCTTGATTTTCAAATATGTAAGCCGTGTTTGAATATTCTGCAACTTCAATAAAGCATTTTTATTGATGTCGTAGATAATTCCCCTTGATTGATGATTCGGGCTTGCATTTTGCAATAGCATATTCCCCTTGGAATTACACTTCAGATCTTTATTTGTACAGTTCCTGACCTCCTCTGATTTGCTAAAATGAAATATTCACGAATAATCACCAACTTGAAATAACACAATGTAGCTTCTCCATTCAACATTCAACATATCGGCATTTGGTTTTTGATTTATCTCTCATAGGTCAATCTCTTAATCTTCAAACCCAACCGACAATTTGTAGAAACTTCGAACACCACACTGGTAAACTTCAAGTCTGTGAATACCCACGAAAATTTGAAATCCCGTCTTTCGTAATCACTTTTATGCAAACTCCTGAATGATTGATCAATGTAAATGGTAATCTCAACAATCAACAAATCTTCATTGGATAATAGATCATCTGGTAACACATTGTGATCAAGAAACATTCTTCCATGATCAAACTCACATTCTTCCTGTTCAGTCACAAAAACAGATGTATAGCCTTCTCCGTTAGTCCCGGCAGCAACTTAATCAACAAACATCATCATTCCCCGGCGGTTAGTCTAGAAAACAACTCATTTGCTCGAAGATTAACCATTCTTACACTTTAGACTATCACAGAACTATCATGTGAATTTTTGAAAGCCCTCTAATATCTTTTAAGTATCGACAATACTGATGCATCACTCCTTTGACGCTAATCCTGCTAACCGGCTTGTACGAAGACTCGGGACTCAAACCCTCAGACATCAATCTGATCACGATCTTAATGAACCCGAACTTCCTATGATCACTGACTAACAAATCCAAGATCCTATGCATCCCCAGTCAATTTGAATCGGAACCACCCAAATACTGTTGCACGTTTTCCTGTCTGAATTTCCAAAATGTCCTAATATTCGAAAATTTTATTTCCCATCATTTTTGGCAAATTCTGACTTCTCTAAACTCATCACTGAATTTCCCCCTGAAAACTCAACTATGTGGAATATGTGCCATTTTGCTCCACAAAAGTTCGTTTTTCATCAATGCGGATATTTCATTTTTGGCCCATTAATAGTCATTTTACCAAATGATACATGTTATACACTGGTCTTCATGACTACTATGCTATCTTCACTAATCTGTTATCTCATCATCTTAATCATTCTCCGAAGCCTCCAACAGTGTCCCCAAACAACCCGTATTTGACGTTAAAGTCTTGAAAAAAATTTCAATAACCAAATTTTTTCTAGACACTCGTCTCATCGCCACGATCAATTTTTTTTGGCTATGTGACTCATTCGCGTGCGAGAGTCCTCGAACGGATGACTCCTTCGTGTAGGGATGAGAATTTGGTATCAAATACCGATCCTGATCCCGTCCCGTACCGATCCCGATCCCGAAAATACCGTACATGTATACTTCTTATAACCTTGTATTCTACTAAGTGTGTTATGATATACCTAGACACGTATTTATACGTATATGTATATGTATATATACTTTTGTTGCTTTTTTCGGAAATATACTTTTAGGAAAATATATCGTTAATATTTCTTCAAAACAATATACTTCTATGATTGGTTGTAAAATATATATTTCTTACACGACATCGAAATTATATATTTTTATTACTTGTCTGAAATTATTTATATTTTACCGAGTCTTGTTAATATATATTTTTCATTCAATATATATATGTACTTTTAATTTGTCCGAGTGTCCGTATCGTCATCATGTTTTGTGGGAATCCGGATTGGTCACGGTTATATATTTGTTTCATGTCCAATGTAGTTTGTCATGTTTTTGTGGAGTTCATGTATGTAACACTTTGCATTTTGTTTTCCATCTTCTACCAAGTACCCATATACAATACTTTGTGTATATATATATATATATATATATATAGTGAAAGTGTAAAATATAATATATATATATATATATATAGGGTTTTGAGTGATTATGGTTTTTCAACATGCGTGATTAGGGTTTTGAGTTTTACAATGTGCGTAATTTCATAGCGTACCTTCGTACGTTAATGAATATTGTACGTTAACCGACCTTTATATATATAGGTTAATTATAGAGGAAAAACTCTACCCAGTTCAAAAAACTAAGAGAACTTTTTATATGGACAAGGTTAAGCCACATGTCCATTGTTACATATGCGAAGAATGGTATTATCGGAACAATTTTTGTGTATATGGCTGACACTTTTTTGTTGCATATCATAACTTTGGTTCATGTAAGAGATGGTTTGACTTTACTGTTTCACTTTTCTATCTTTTTTATATCTATGTTAGAAGAAATGGCTGACACTTTTTTGTTACACATTACTTTTGCATTAAATAGGTGAACTTGTATTAATTTTTTCATTTTCTTTTTCTATTTTTTTTTTCTTTTTGCACATTTCACACATTTTAAAGAGATCGAATCTCATCCACCCTTTTTTTTTCATTTGCAAGAGACGTGTTCTCCTTATTCCTTTCCTTTCTCTCTTATTCCTAAATCAAAACTCATGCTTTTTCACCTCAATTTCTTCTTTAGATCTAATAGCATTTTATCAAATACCATGAGTGTATCAACAAGATCTCAACAAAACAAGGAAAATAATAGTAGTTGAAACAACGAGATTGATGACGGTGTCGAGGTGGTCAGTGGTTTCGGTTCAAGTGGCGGAGTTCAAGCCGGTTCGAGTAGTGGAGGTGACGGTGGTTGTGGTTGACACTTAGCTCACATGGTGGTTTGGTTCCATGGCTACATACAAACATTAAAAATGTATGTTTTTGTTTTAAAAAAAGGGAATGTTGTAGCCCAGCTATAACTCCACAAACAACCAAAAGCAGCCTAACAAAATAGTTGATATTACTTTTTAATTTTTATGGCTTTTAATTCAAGAAAATTTGGATGTTTGTTGACACATGTTTCTTTGAAATTAAAAAGAGTTATTTATGTTATTTTTGTGACCGACGGAGTCTGTGTTTGGGGGTTAAAGTGGTGAAGGTAAAAATCTTGAAAATCAAGATGAACCCACTGGTTTTCAGATCTCTATTAAGATCCGATGAGCATAAAGAAAATGGACATTGAAGAGCATACTGGAATTCATAAAGAAAGTTGGCGTTAAATCGGTCTGTCGGGTGTGAGATCCGGATCGGTGTTTTTGGCTATGGAATTTGTACTACGAAAATGGGTCAATGGGGCGTGAGATCTGGATCAGATTTTTTTCAGTTGAAAGGTTAAAATGTTGTTACATTTATGTGTTACAGAAATGTTGTTACATTTGTGTGTTACAGAAATAAAGTAGGATGTTACATAAATAAAGTGTGTTGTTACATTTTTATGTTATAGAAATAATGTACGTTGATACATATGAGGTGTAAAATAATGTGTGTTGCTACTGATGTAAAAGTGACAGTTACAAATGTAACATCTCTGTATATACGTAAGATTTATAATTTTTCACATGTAACATCTCTACAGTCATAGTAACACGTAACATTTATGTGGTTACATATTTAACTGCCCCGTTACATTCTTATGTTACCTGTCCAGTTACAAAAATAAAGTGTGTTTTGTTACATACATAGATGTTACTTTGATTATGTAAAAAGTGGTTGTTGTTGCTACATAAGTGGATGTTAAGAAGAGAGAGGGAATTGTATCAGTTGAAAAAAGGTTAAAGAGAGAGGAAGAGGAGAGAGAGAAAGAAAGGAGAAGGATGAAGAGGAAAAGTACACTTTTTGTCATACTACTACAAATAAAAAGTCATTCAGTGACACACATTTTAGTTGTATTTTGCTTTTGTGCCACTAATTTAAGTTTTTAATGGCACTTTATGTAACACCCCGTGTTTCCGAGAAGTCAAAGTCAAAGCCAAGGTCAAAGTCAACGACCGATTTCGCGCGACTTGACTTGCAGTAGATTTCTTTTGTATGTTTATTTTAGCTGTATTACGTGGAGTAAGTGTCAATAATTACAATAATCGACGTATGTCACTCGCAATCTACTCGACTTACGACTGTGAACTATAGGAAGTAACGATGAGATAAAGCTAACTAAACGATAATCAAACTATGCTAATCGAATCGACATCAAATCGCAACTCGAACTACGCATTTTAGTTATTGTTATACGTGTGTGTGTGCCTTATATGTTACTTGTGCATGTTCATTTATGTTATGTGTGGTAATCAATAGAATCGCAATCGAACTCGAAACGCAATCGAACTCAATCGAAATCGAACTATGATAATAGTTGGGATTAAAAGTAATTTGAATAGGAAACTCCATCGTATTTGCATCGCTCACAGTCGAAACCGAGTCAGGAAAACTTGTCGCGTCGAACACACGAACCAAGTGCCATCCGGCCGGATAGCCATCCGACCGGGCTGCCACTTGGTCATGGTGTCAAGATTCCATCCGACCGAGATGACATCCGACCGACCCACACTTTCCCCTTTTGGAATCCTATAAATACCCATGTCACTTTCATTCTTTCTACTTTTGGCAACTCTCTGACCGAACAGCACGCTCTCCTCGCCTTTTCTCCGATTTCTCTCGATTCCGGTAAGATCTCGTCCTAAATCTTGTACTTTCTTGATCTACACGCACTCCTACACCTTTCTATCTTTTGAATCTTAACTTTTAACCGTGAAATCACTCGATTTGAGGTGTTCTAGGATGATGTCATCATGAGTTCTTGAAGAACTTCATGTTTTGGCCTCAATCCACCAAGAACAACTTAGATCTAATATATTTCCACACAAATAAACAAAGATCTATGCTAGATCTAAACATAAACATAGTGAAAAAGGATTGAAAGATGGTTTCTAACTTTCTTTCAACTCTTTTACACTCAATGCACTCAAAACTGGTAGAATCAGACCTTGTGCTAGTCTCCTGCTCATTCTTAGTGTTGTGCTAGTTCGAGATCTGGATCCTACTCACGGGACCACCGATTTCGGGTTAAACAAGAACAACCGTATTGAATCGGTTAACTGGCCGAACTAGGGTGATTCCTGGTCGAACAGGTCACTTGGGTCAAGATGGGGTTCTGTTGGTTAACACGTTGTCAAAACGTCTCGATAAAACGACAAACAATTAAAACAACCAAGTGTAAGATGAACGGAACAATTGGGACGGAATACTGTCCGACCGGACTACTGTCCAAACGGATAGGCTACCCGAACGGATTGCTGTCTGAACGGATCACACCTTGGGTCCCACACTTCATCAACTCTATCTGAAGTTTAAGTATTGAACGAATTGCCATCCGATCGGATTACTCTTCGGATCATGAGATACTAGGACTTTAAAGACTTAAACAATTTTCAACATGTTCATTAACAGGGTTGCCACCCGGTCGGATGGACATCCGACCGAGTGACTCTTCCGCTATGAATTTGTTCCCACTAAGTAACCTCATCACTAGAGTCGCCGTCCGACCGGATGACCATCCGAGCGAATTGTCATCCGCAGGATTGGCCATCCGATCGACCGGCCGACTTGAAGGATAGAGATACTTCAATGTTTTCAAAATGCTACAACGAAAACTTCAAAAGACAAGCCATCATACACAAACACATTCTTCTCATAGGAAGAAACAATCCACTCGAATAGTCATCCGACTGGACTACCGTCCGACCGGATGACCATCCGAACGGATTGTCATCCGCACAAATAAGCCGTCCGATCGGATTACCATCCGACCGAACTGCTATCCGACCCATTCACACTTTGTATCGTTTTACGCGTCACTTATCGTTATGCTATCAATCCATTCAGGCTAACTTTACTCGCTAAGCGCTCCCTTCAATCCATCAACCGTTGTGAGTATACTCGATCCCTTTTTGCTTTAGGCACTTTTGGGTGTTACATACGTTAAGAATATTCAAAACACAACAAACACACTACTCAATACTATTTGAACGCTAACCGTTAATGCATGTTATACGTGGCTTATGAATGCTTGTTTGTTATGTTTACACATGGAATGTTGTCTACCTGCCTTAGCAACGATAGTACTATAGTTTGGACTCAGCACCTGTTCGCAGGGGTTGTTAAGGACAATTACTTGCATGGATTACGGTGGTAATCATGTATTGCGAACTGCCTCAGGCAGTCAACCCGCAGTCATTGGTATCGATGGATCTATGTCGATAACTAACATGCTTCATTTCTCTATGTGTACGTGCTGGTTATGCGTAAACGAATTCGAACTCTATATGCTATTATCAAACTTGTATGCTCACCTTTACATTATATGTATTGACTTTATTTTAACGTATGTGACAGGTGCTTAGGATGCACATCTGGTAGGAAATCGAAGCTAGAATAAAGCTCTAGAGTCCAAAAAATAGTTGTCTGTAGTAATTGAATCAAGGGTCTCTAGAAGCAGATAAACAATTGTTGTATTTAAATCTGAGTTGTCGGAACAGAATGATTTGCCTAGATTGTATCTGTAATAATTGTTTACTGTTTGAGACATGGTATAGGACATGTTATTTTAAATTGAATAGCAATGATAATTGTTATGGAAACTTCTGGACAATCTGTTTCGCTCAGTGCCATGCCCCGATGATTCCGCCATCGGTTGGGGTGTGACACTTTAGGTATGTCGTATTTACTTAGCATATACTTTTAATGGTATTTCAATTTTGTACCACTTATTTAGTTTTTTAATGGCACTTTATGTATGTCACTAAAAAGTTTGGGCAAATTGGAAAATAATAATCCCATCTTTCTGAAATTGGCCGATAATAATCCCAAGTCAGTTATTAGCCAATAATAATCCGACCTCGTCCAATTTTTTGGTAGAATAGTCTGCTGTTAAAATAGCTTAACGGAGTTAAGTTTTTTTCCGAATTACAAACCGATGTTTTAGGGCTTTTGATCAGAACGAGGATACGAGTCGATTGATGTAAAAATTACCTCAAAATACTGCCCCCAACCCACAAAAATGGTGCTTCAATTCGGGTGTTTAACTTCCAATTAACAAAATTCAAGCCATTTCGAACACAATTTCGAGGTAAGTTTTACGTCAATCGACTCGTATCCTTGTTCTGATCAAAAGCCCTAAAACATCGGTTTGTAATTCGGAAAAAAACTTAACTCCGTTAAGCTTATTTTAACGGCGGTCTATTTTACAAAAAAATTGGACGAGGTCGGATTATTATTGGCTAATAACTGACTTGGGATTATTATCGACCAATTTCAGAAATATGGAATTATTATTTTCCAGTTTGCCAAAAGTTTGAGAATTTTTCTGTTTTATTTCCCCATAAAATTTGCCAATCATCCTAAAAAAAAATTAAACCAAAATTTCCCTCCAACTAAAATTTTAGATTTAGAGCGTTTTTTCCTAAACCCTAATTATCGGGGGGTGTTTGGGTTAGCTTATTTTGGAGCAACTTATGACTTATTCACTTATAAAAGTTAATAAGTTGTTTTTGTAGTGTTTGGATTAACTTATTTAAGAAGATTTTATGTGTTAAGAAGTTATTTTTGATAAGTTAGAATTTCTAACTTTTGAGAAGGAATCCCAAACACCCCCTCGACCACAATCCCCCCGTTTAGCTTGATTATCATCGGTAACCGTCGCACATCACCATCTTGCATTAAGATTCCAACCCGTTTACATCTTCAATTTACCCGAGTAATCCACTTCTTAAAATCATAGAGTCACACTTCCTTATTTAAGGGTAATTTCTCATTATTAGTGTTTGTTTACTGATTAAACTTTTGTTGTTAATTTTCCTGCATTTAGTTTTAAGTTAAAACATCATTGATATGTAATCAGTTGTACTACTAGTGATGGATTATGGTCAAGTTTGTTTGATGCACACCAAGTGCTTGATGAAATGCATAAGTGGAAATTTTTATTTGAATGCTATATTTGTTACTTTTTGCTTAAATTTTAAGAAGTTTTGTTTAGTTTAAATGCACAAGTAAACTTCAACTAAGCAAGCTTTAATGAAATTTCATGACATTAGCTGTTTATTTGTGTGTACACACGATGTTACTAAATTTGAACTTGAGATTCGCTTATTTTATATATAGTTGTTAATCTGATGGCTTTATATTATGTATACATTTCTCTCTATATATCCATATTCAGTTGATGAGCAAATCATCTCATAGAATGTATTCAAATTGGGAAAGTTGTTGGGTCTCTGTGCAGGATTGAATCACAGATGGGAGAAGCTGATTTGGTTGACTGGTTAATACCTCTTGTTAAGGTTTGTTAATTTAATTATTTTTTCCTAATTTGTTTTTCCATGTTTAGTTGGAATTCTTATTATTTTATCTTTTGTGGTTGCAGACGCTTATAGCCAGTAAATGGTTTACTGCTAGATTTTTTGCTTATGGATTTTCACATTGCTTATTCTAGTGCACCAGTGTTTGTTGAAGGCAATTGACGTATGCCAAGATGCCATGCCAATGGTTAGGAGACCAGCTTCAACAAAAGGGTCGGGTTCGGGTTGACACGTATTAAAAACATGTTGGGTCCAGGTTGACCCGTATTAAGAAAACGAGATGGATATGTGAACTTCTCTCCTCTCGCCTTGGAGCGCCTCACACTTTTAGAAAGCGACCTCCATCCGCCATAACTTTAATCTTTTGTTGATCTTCATAACTCTGTTTGGTAGAGAGCACTTGGCTTATCTGTTGTTGAGGGTTATACTAGTTATGGAGGTGAAAAGGTATCATAGTTTTGATTTTAGAGCAATCAAGTATACTTTTTATGGGATTAGGATCAAATACAAAGGATCCTAATTGTAAGAAGTGTAAGAAGGATTTATAGAGTGACAAGTGTCCAACAACCTAAAAAAACCCACCACACAAAAAAACCCCACTACAAAAAAAAAAAAAAAAAAAAACCCTTAAACATCCCCACCACCAAAAACCTAAACCCCCACCCCCACCCCCCACATCACCCACCCAAAAAAAAAAATTGCCGAGGGGGTGGGGGGGGGGGGGGTGGGGGTTTAGGTTTTTTTGGTGAGGTATAGTTTTTTTTTTTTGTTTTTTTTGCCCCGGGGGGGGGGGGGGGGGGGGTTAGGTTTTTGGGTGGTGGTGGGTGTTTAGGTTTTTGGTGGTGATGTAGTGGGTTTAGTTTTAGGTTATTGGACACTTGTCACTCTATAAATCCTTCTTACACTTCTTACAATTAGAAACCTTTGTAGAATAACTTGACCCACTTTTTATGAACTGGGTTAATATGCATATTTGCCATATGTATGGTATTAGCACATGCTTGTGATGGGATGTTGAAAAATTAACATTTACATGTTCAGCAGGAACTAGGAACTGAGAGCTCGAATTGCTTCACCGTTCTATGCAAACCTTGGCATAAACAAAGATGACATGTTTGTATCTGATGGTTCAAACATTCTTGTTTGTATTTTCTTATTTTTACTATATGTATGGTATTAACACATGTGTGTGTATTCTATATTCTTGTTATTCTTTTTTTACTTTTATCGAAATATCCAGTTCAGTGAATATCATCTAGTTCATTATCGAAATATCCAGTTCAGTGAATATAATCTACTTTTATCGAAATATCCAGTTCAATGAATATTATCTTGTTTGTATTTTCTTATTTAACATGTTAAGTTGAATTTTTAAAAGTGATCCCCGGTTCTCCACTTTTTTAGTGGTCCCCAATGAACTCTCTCCTATATATATATATAGGGTAAGGTTCATTTGAGAACCACCCTTATTGCGAGAACCGCGAGAACCAATGTGAACACAAAATAAAATCTAAAAAAAATCAAAAAGCACTCAATTTTTTTTAATATTATTTAAAAAAATACCGCTATATTTAGTTAGCAAAAAAAAAAACTTTTTTTTTTTCGAGTAACAGTTATCAATGCACATGTGCATATGTATCATTACTTCGACAAATTCCGTAATACGTTATCAGTAATAGACAATTGCACTTTAATTTACAATACCATCCGTAATACACTACTTTTTACATTACCAATATTCAAAATGCACATGTGCATCATTATGTATAACCATGATATAACATGTTTTGATACAAAAAGTTTGTGATTTTGAATGGAGAAGTAGGTCCATATACATGTTTTTTGGTTAGTTATATCTAGTGGTTGATGGTTTGGTTATAGTTGTCAATTTATGATGTAATATGTTGTGTGACAACTGGCAAATTTGCATGCATCCGTACAATTAATTAGACAATAATTAATGATTAATGACTGTGCTGATTTACAATTTATGACTTGAATTGCTTTCTGATTACTGCCATATACATACATGTGCATCACATATTGCTTAATGTTATATCATCACTGCATAAGGACTTTATTGACTTAGACGATGCATGAAACACAGTTAGCACAGTTATCAGACAAATCAGAAAAATGCTGACAGAGTTCAGGAGATAGACAGACTTTGTATTGAGACACAGAATGAGCCAGAAACCAAGTCTTACACTAGTATAGTGTGTATGAAAGTAATGATCATAAAACTGCCTTCCTAGAGATAGTATAAGTGCCGGAAAGTGCCTAAAACTTACATAAGCTGCAGAGTTCTACAGAATTCAGCAAAATACAGCATTTAAACAATCTAATATCATGCAGAAATATGGTTAAATGTTCCTGAATACTTTCCTAAGTGTCGGGAATCAAAACTGTCACAAAAGGTAATATAAAGCACACTAAACTGCATAGTTTAGCACCTTAACGAACCGCTAATCAACCGAACAACCGGACACTACCCGGAACACAAATTTTTCACTGGAAGCACTGTTTTAACATTACCAAGCTAGTTATGATCCCCGAACATCATAACACATCATACAAATATCTAGTAACTAAAACAGTTAACTTATACTTGATTTTCAACTACAAACTAACTAGTTTAGTTGGAACCTAGTCTACATACCCCCCCCCCCCCCCACATAGTTCATGGCCCAAGAGTGGGTCCCACCTTTGATTTTATTGGTTTATAAAATTAGATATTGTCTCCACCTTTTGCAAGCATATCACACAAAAGATCTTCATATTTTGGAAGGTTATAAGAAGGTCCACTAGTTAAGCTTATCATTCTCAAAACAAACCAACACATGAAACCTTCTCATCCTCCTCCATAACTCACGGCCACTTATCACCATCACACCATCTCCATTTTCACTCCATTATCAAGCATTCTAAGGTGTTCACAAGGTGTCTCTAGCATGATTAGGAAGCTTGGTGCCATTGGAAGTTGAAGAACGTTCACCGTTTGTTTTTATCCACTTCATTTCTTCACTTGATCATCCCTAGCCTTGAGCTAGTAGTAAGATCTTCTACTCTTCATTTTACATCTATATTAAGTGGTTAAGATATGATACAAGATGATTATCATAGAGAACACTAAGAAACAAGAAGATGAAACATGAACATAAGCTTAAAGTTATAGGAAATCATGAAGAAATCATGTTATTTATGTGTTGTTATACTTGATGATTGTTGTTTGCTTGTGTAAATGATGTAGATCATAATATGATCTTGCTAGATCATGATTAAAAACATGATTTAACAAGATAAGAGGATGATTATGTTAAGAAATCAATAGATCATCCTTATGTAAATCTTGAACTTGAAAGAACACTTTTTGTTTTCTTGAAAAATAATGAACAAAGTAAGTTGTTAAACATGTAGATCTAAGGATTTATGAATGATTTCTAAAGAAACCAAGTTAAAATGTGAGTTTTACTAAATCTTGGTACTTGCATAAACAAACATCCTTTTTGGTGGTTAAACAAGTGTAGAAACACTTGTGTGACAAGAAGATTTCATAAAGAAATATTTTTAGAAAATATGTTTTGAAGTTGTAAACATCTAACTCCTTTAAAAATGAAGTTTTTAAAGAAGTAAACACATTTTAAAGGGTAACAAGACTTACTAAGAACACTAGTAAGTTACTACAAATTTTCACAAATATTCAAGTTCATGAAGTAGTAGAATATGCATGACTTTGGCAAGGTTGGTAAGTGTAAGTTGTTTAGTGTTGATTGTGATGATTTTTACAAAAGAAAATGATATGCTTGAAAGCATGGAAACCTCCATTTTTAGGGGAAACTATGGCAAAATTTTCTAAAAATATAAACACTTAGAAAAATATTTTTAAACAAATATTTACAAGTGTATGTTAAACCATAAATTGTTACATAAACTTTGCCATAAATTTTGATTACAAAAATACAAATATTGGAGGTTGGTTTTTATAAATAAAAGTGGCTAAATATATATATTTAGAATATATACACATTGAAGACACACATATGTGATTAATTGTATACTTTGTGTATTAGTTATATTATTTTAGGACTTGAAATAATATAACACATCAAAATACTAAGGATTACAATCCAAAATATTACCAAAATCTCATGGAATAAATATACAAGTTACACACAAAATATTGATGAAAACCGAACAAGAAATGTAACTTACAAAATATTCCGGAAAATATGTTCACAAAGTATATTTTGGTAAATAATATTTTGGACACAAGGAAATGAAAATATGATTTTTACAATTATTACAAAGTTATATCATATTTTTGACAAGGAGAAAATATGTTATTTTTGGAAAGTAAAAATATATTTTCTTGGAATTTTTAGAAGATATATAATTTTTGGGAAATATATATATTTTCTTGAGTACGCTGGAAATACATTATTCTTGGATAGAAATAAGTTTATATATATATATTTTCAAAGTGAGACTTGAAAATATATTATTTTTGGAACTTATATGACAACACGAATATTTTTGCCAAAGAAAAATTATAAATAATTTTTCTAAGAAACATTTATTACAATATATATTCTGGAAATATATATTGGTGGACTTTTATTGAAGATAATATTCCGGAGAAATTAATACGAAATTAAGTATAAGAATACTTAATGAATACAATAAAAATACGTATTCTCGTACGTATAAACACACACCGGAATACGACCCTAATACATGGCAAGACTATACAAGTGAAAGATACCCCCATCCTTGGGAAGAATATACAAGAATAAATACTTGGGAAGTATTAAGATAATATACATCGTTATAACTATTATTCCAAAAATTTAACAAATATAATTTAAGTTAAAATATTTATTATTTTAACAAATAATTATATAACTTGGAATAATGATGAAGACACTTGGAAACGTAACTCAAATGCACTAATTAATACTAAGTCAAGGCACGATCCGCTCGTCTAATAAGACCATAGTACATTGTAGGTAGTCGTGTACACCAGAGGAAACTTTGAGTTACAGGCGGATTCGAAGAACGCAAAACTGTGAGTTCATGACCCCCCCTTTTCTTTTAACTGTTTTCAGTTTTATAACCTCGGGGGTGAAATACATGTTACAACTGTTTACAAACATCTTCATTTGGTATGGTTAGCTAAAGAAGGGTACTGCTTGATCATGTGAGTGGTGGGCATAACACTTAAGGCCATTAATCCTCGTTGTAGGACCGAGGGACATGAGTGATAGATCTATTCGGGTGTAGTGAGCCCCACCCATGCGCCCGCCGAATGAGCCATGTGGTGACTATGTCTTATTGACAAAGTTTGCTAGGTTTGAGTTCCCTGCATCACATCACAAATATTAATGTATTAGCTACATATTAACTGATCTGTTTTTCCTTGTTGCTTTCATACCGGGTTTTGAAGTACATACAAACATACTTACAAATGCTTCAAAGGTTTATTCACAAACACACACATGAACTCGCTCAACTTTTGTTGATGTTTTCAAACTACATGTATTTTCAGGAAATTAAGTATGGATCTGGCGGGCGTTGGAGTTTCAAGTCATGTTGAGAATAAAAGATGCTATCCGTGTCTTAGGGTTTGGTTAGTGTGTCTTATCCTGGACGGGACACATCTTTCAAAACCTGGTTTTAACTAAAGTCTTTTGATGAGTCCTTATGGAACTCTAAACAATTTATATGGTTTGTAACTCGGATTTTAAGTCTATGTTTCAAGACAATGATGATGTAATGTTTTAAAACTTAATCAATGGATGAACATCTTGGATTTATCATATAGTTGTTTGTTATGGTTGAATGCAATGATATTAAGCAAGTCACACCAAATCACGCTTCCGCAAAAGTTAGGGTGTGACATGTTGATTGGATGGTATAAATGGTGTTGATATACATGTAATAAATTGAAAATATTGGTAATGGTATTGTATTATGGATGGTAGGAGGTAATGGTATTGTATTATGGATGGTAGAAGGTAATGGTAGTGTATTATGGAATGTATGATAGATGAAAGGGAAAGTGTATTCAAAGTAGTGTACCAAAACACCTTATTTCATATTGATACATATAGATGCACATGTGCATTTCTAATATTGGTAATGTAAAAAGTAGTGCATTACATATGGTAGTGTAAATGAAAGTGCAATTGTCTAATATTTGTAATGAATTACGGAATTTGTCAAAGAAATGACAAAAATGCACATGTGCATGCTTGTGTATTATGGATGGAACGATAGATGAAAGAGAAAGTAGTGTACCAACACACCTTATTTAACGTTGATACATATAGATGTACATGTTCATTTCTAATATTGTTAACGTAAAAAGTAGTGTATTACACGTGGTAGTGTAAATGAAAGTGCAATTGTCTAATATTTGTAATTAATTACGGAATTTATCAAAGAAATGATACATATACATATGTGCATGGATAACTTTTACTCGAAATTTTTTTTATTATCAACGAAATATAGCGATTTTTCTAAAAAAAAAATAGTAAAAAAAATTTTTTTTTGGGTGTTTTTAGATTTTTTAGGTATTACTGTTTGTGTGAACACTGGTTTTTGCAATTCTCGCAATAAAGGGTGGTTCCTAACGGATCCTTCTCCTATATATATATATATATAGGATTAGGTTCAAGAGTGAACACTAGCGTAGTTTGCGAACTGAGCGAACTAATCCTGGCCATACATGTGTGTAGATCAATCGTCAGGATTTGATGATGAAATACACTAGTGTATTTTACGATTTGATGATGAAATCCTAGTCATCCACGTGTGTAAATCAATGGCCAAGATTTGTTCACTCAGTTCGCAAATATATTAGTGTTCACTCTAGAACCCCACCCTATATATATACACACACACACACACTTCTCCATATCATCCTACTATATACATGTATAACAAAAAATATGTAGTCACATTTCCATATTTCACTAAATGTATATTTGGTCCTAAATATATATATATATATACTAGTCACTTACCCGCGCGATGCGGCGGGAGTGGCAATTTACAATAGGATATTCGTTTACCGTTAGTTTATCCGTCGTCTCGTGATATATTGTATAGTACTTAAGTTAGTTTTCTTATTCGTGATATGATGACACTGGTATTTTTCTGTTAGTTTATCGATTATTTGGTGATATACTCGGATAAATTTTTGTAGTTGTAGATTCGGCGTGATCTTCTACAAGAAGAGTACAAAACAAGGAAGTAGATGTAATTAAAAACAAGAAGAGTTCAAAACAGTCAAGTAGCTGGACAAAACAATAAAAACAAAATGCGGGGAGTCTCTTGTATCTCTTCCTGTTTTACCAATACATCCGTTCGCTTATGACTTTCTTGTATCTTCTCCGCTACTGTACCAGATTTCGACACATAAAAAAATGTTAGACGCCTACAGGTGCTTTAAAATAGTAATTAAAAGGTAATTTCTGGAAGCAAATAAGGCATAAAATCTACTAACTTACTTTCTTTTTGATACGGATGCGATTAATTAATCACGCAACACTTCCTGGTAGACAACATTTGATGTGTAAACTTCCTGGTAGACAACATTTGATGTGTAAACATATAACAACACCAAATGTTTCTAACTTAAACACAAACTTGGATAACGATCCATAATTTAAATATCCCGTGCCTCGACCATATCCGGTTCGTACGTAATCGTACTCAACTCCGTAGACTTCAAAATATTAACTGAAATAACAAATAAAATATAACTTTTATTAAACTACATGAGCCATTAAATCTAACTAATTATTAGAATGTTCATGTGTAAAGCATAACATACTATCTGGTAGATGAACCAACTTGAGACGTGATACATATATGATAGACCTTTGTTGCACGACTCGAATGGAACGTATAACATCGGAAGGCTTCAGGGCAGACAAAAACAATTGTATTGTGTGACCACTGTATATTACGATTTTGGGTTAAAGTTCTTCTAATAATAATATTTTCTTACATATAATGTAAATATTATGTTTGTAATATGTTAATAATAAATAATAACTTACGTCTTATCTTGAAGAGAAAGTTCAAAACAACATCGATCACGTTTGCCTTCTATTATTCTCCCAACCACATCTAAAACCAAATCAGTCAAATCGTATAGACCATATATAAAGTTTTATATATTTAATAAAAATTATAGATAGAGAATTTATATGTACCAACAATATCCATTTGAGGTCTCCTGTCATGCTTCAATTCTATAATGGAAGGGACCAATGGATATAAAGAAGCACCCCTTGGAATCGTAAGCATAAGTGAAGAAAGCTTTGTATATTTGTTGATGACAATTTTTTTCTCGGACCAAACTAACACGTAATTCTGGTACTTTGAGTACTCATGATAGTTGAGATTCTCAATTTGGAAATGATTCAAGGAAAAAAAACCACCCATCAATGACGCATCATTATATATGTGTATCAAATGTTATGGGACGAACGCAACAATTTTTTGTCTCTAAAATGAAAAGAAATTTAGTGGTGGAAAAACGCTTACTCGTATAACACAAAGTAAATTAAAATAATGTTCTTATGTGTTGATCAAGAAATATAACCACTAATCTCTTTTCATCGACGTCATGCCAAATAAACTCCACCTTAACAAAGATTATATTATACCATGCTCTATCATTTCTCAATGATGAAAATTCTTCAACGGAAAAATGATCAGACGTATCCTATTAAGTGTTCAATGTTAGTTAACTAAAAAAATAAAAACTCCAGAAATTAAATTTAAACTAAAACATGATTAAAATTAAACAACAACAAATTTAAATTTAAACTAATACATAATTAAAAGTTACATAATTAAGATTCAAACTAATTCAAGAAAAAAAAAACTACAGTCATCATAAAAGTTGTTCTAAGGTTCCCAAACCATTTCTTCATCCAATGGTGGTTCGTAAACCGCCCCAGGGTCAGTTTCGTACCCTTCAGCCCAGGTCGGTAGTTCTTGTGTTTGACTGTGGTTTTCCACATAAGGGGGGTTTGAAGGTGGAGGATGCATAGGCAGTATAGGAGTGTTTGGCACCGGACGATGGCACCCCTCAATTTGTAGTCCACCAAATTGTAGTTGAGCGAAGGTATAGTCATACGCCCAATTCAACTCTTCATCCGTCCAACCAAATGGATCATCATGTTCAGGGTTTGCCACTGGAGGTGGGGTTGAAACCGGAGGTGGGGTTGAAACCGGAGGTGGGGTTGAAACCGGAGGTGGAGTTGACACCGGAGGTGGGTTTGCCACCGGACGAAAAGGGTTTCTAACTTTAGGGTTTGAAGTTAGAGGGTTCGAATCAGGAAGGTTTAAATGGCGACGGGTTGATCGTCCATGGTTTGTTGATCCTAGTGGTTCAACGGGAATTGGATAACCACCACCCATACCTCTCAATTGATATGTGTTTGGAGTGATTTGTAAACTGAAAAATACAATTTCGATGGATATAAAGATCAATTTTAAAGGAAATAAATATAGTTTGGTTAAATATAAAAAAATGATTGTGTAAACTGAAACATACAATTTTTATTGGATATAAAGATCAATTTTCTTACCATGTTAAAAATTAACATCAAAGTAAACTCAAACATAAGGATTCTGTAAACTGAAAAATGCAATTTTTATTGTAACAATTTTAACATCAAAGTTAACTAAAATGTTTACTGGATTTATATTATTTTTTTTACCAAAAGAAATGGCAGTTCGGATCATCAGTTAATTATACTTGTGTACTAATAACATGCTCAAATGGCATAGCAGAAATTATAGATTTACTCGACTGTAGTTTTGAGTTTTAACTTATATGGTTAGAAACTAATGCTGTTAACGGAAGATTGTGTTGTACCGCTAACTATTGTATCGCTTTGTACTATAAGAAAAAAAAACCCTATAGGGACGACACCTATAGGGATAATACAGCTTGTCCAAAACCATTTTCTAAAATTTCTAGGCATGTATAGTGCAGAAAGCTTTAAAAAATAAACCATATCTTGTAATAGTAATATAACTTTAAAAAAAATAAACCATATCTTGCGTGTTATTAATCCTTAATTAACTTTAAAAAACTCATGTAATAGTAATATAATATATTAATTTGAGTAAATGTTTTCTCTTTATTTGATGTGATGTTTTTTCCTTTATAAATTATGAGGTGTAAAGTTGTTATCAGATCATATAAAATTGTAATCTTTGAAAATTGTGAAGATGACATATGATTATATTCCATGCGAAAACGTGTGACTGAAAATGTAGATTTTTAGAAAACTTAAATAGTTTTTTTTTTCATTATTGTTAGAGTTTAAATAATAAATTTTTGTGTTGTTCGAATCGAAATGTTTGTAGGTTGATTAATTAAAAGTGGATGTACATTTGAACTGGAACTGAAATTCGGTTCATGTTTGGGTCGATCAAATAAACCGAATTTTGGAAGAAATGTTGCATAATCATACATGTGTATATAATATATGTATGTATATATTTCAAAAAGAATATATGAAAGGCATAAATCAAATTCATTTGATTCAAAACTCAGAAATTCAAAGTTAAAAATCTGGTTCATGTTTGGGTCGATTGAAATAAACTGAATTTCGTAAGAAAGGTTAAATAGTGATATGTGTATATAATATATGTATGCATATACTTCAAAAAGAATTATAAAAGGCATAAATCAAATTCGTTTGATTCAAAACTCAGAAATTCAAAGTTAACCAGAAAAAAGTAGTTTCAAAACTTTGGAAAAAATTGTTTGGTTCAAAAGTCAGAAAAGGTTAATTCTGTAGGTCCCGAAATCTGAGGATCGATAACGAACCGAATCACTTGTTTATAGTAAACACGGTTACGTGTGCGGAATCCACGTAACTATGCCAAATCAAACATATAAAGCAATAATAACAACGGATTAATCAATGATACACACTCGATTGATTAACGGGATGAGAACCGATTACAACTGATACAAACACAGTTCAGACAGAATTTCGGCAGAGTTTTGTTACTATGGTTAATATCTCATCTCTGTGTTCAAATGAAACAGAGATGTTGTTTATATAGTCCCTGGACCAAGATATCGACGAAACACAAGGTGTTTGACGAATCTGAACATGGGCCAGACATTGGGCCTGGAACAGCCCAGTACATGACGAATCAAGGTCTGATTCGTCATGACCTTCAACGAAACAGAAGTTTGAACACTGGTCTGTTTCGCCATGATGTGTTCCGACGAAACAGATCTGTTTCGTCGAGGACTGCAACTGTTGTGGTTGTTCCTGTTAACAGACAGCAACAATCAGCAACATATAAACATAGTAATGACCAAACTACCCTTTAATGCAACATGCATTGTTCATAATACTTTACATATCAAAAGAGACAAACAAGTTGTACACAAGTAAATAGGAGGATATCTAACTTGGTCAACATAACATACAGACTCGATAATTAATAAAAGACCATACAAAATACATCGTTAAATAAGACTAGTCACAGACACTAAAAATGCATCAACAAATTCAAAAACGGAGTTTCAAAGAAATTGTTTAGATGCTAACTTGTTATGAACATTCGAAAACCATATTCGAAATTTGTTTAAACCATTATCGTTTTTTGGAGTCTGTTTTAGATAAGGAACACTCCAACCTTAGTCAAATTTGATTTAACCATTCCAATTTCTATATCAAAATACTGTTATTTAAAAAGAAATACGGCCACTGTGTCATGTAATGTATCAGAAATCTAAAGTTAGATGCCAAAAGCATGTAATAGGATTGGTTATCATGATCTGCATGTCGTGTCAATGTATAAGCATGAACTTCCTACATAACTATTAGCTCGACTTGAGAAAGGCATGATTAACGATTTAGGGATGTGACACCATGTAGATGGTTGACTTCCCAAGCATGTAAATGGTGCATTTTAGGAATTGTTCATCAAAACGAAGCGCCATACTAAGTGTAACATCACAATCATACGAATTGACAAATAAACAAAAGTAAACAGACAATTAGGAAACAGTTATATCAAACAATCAACCTTCAACCAATAAAATTTTGACAGGATTTCAACCCTTTCAATTAAATAAAAAACAAAGAGGCAGTTAAACAATACATCTGAATTCAACAACAAAAACTAATTAATAAAAAAAACAAAGAGGCAGTTAAACAATACAGATCCAAAACCCCCAGTTATTTCAACATTTACAACCTTCTAAAGTTAAAAGCCACAGTTAAAAGTTACAAAAAAACCAGGAAATTTGAAAGAACTTACAACAATGCAAGAGGCAGATGTGAAAAGCCGACAAAAAATGTAAAACCTTGATGTGAGAGCCGAGAAACAACGCAAGATCCAGATGCAAAGAGTCGATATATTCTGAAATTGAAGTAAAATAGAAGTTGTTAGGTTGATGTTTTGAAGGTTTAATTGATGCAATATTTAAAAGTAGGATTTAGTTCAACTGAGATAAACTTACAATTTGAAAGTTTAATTCGTCTCAGTTGAGTGTAGTTGAGTGTTTGTAGAGTGTTGATACATCTGAAGTATTTATAGAGACTAAAGCAAACATGCTGTCTTTCAAACAGTGTTTGTAGAGTGTTGATACATCTGAAAGTATTTATAGAGACTGAAGCAAGCAAGCTGTCTTTCAGACAACAGTAAAATCGCTGTAGATGTAAAAGCAATACGGTAAGTAGTAAAAAAAAACAAAAAGAACAAAAGTCAAACAATACATTCTGACATGATACGACCTCTTTCTGAAAAGGTTGAGATATATTAAAAGATATTATTATAACTAAAGACTTTGGATTATAACTTGAAGTTGGATTATAACTTATTAAGAATATGAAAAAAGTCTTTGGATTATAACTTGAAGTTGGATTCTAACTAAACCATTTGGTATTTGAAAGGGGTAATACTTGACTGGTTTTAATTGTTTTCATAAAAAAAACTTCTCTATCTGTAAATTATTGTTTTAGTAATGAGTAAAATGCACGGATAGTCCCTGTGGTTTTGCAAAATAACACCTATAGTCCCCAACTTTTGGAAATTACATTGGTGCTCCTTGTGATTTGACAGTTTGTTACTCGGATAGTCCCTGGAGTGGATGACGGTTAGTTTTCTCCGTTAAGTGGACGTGAAATGACAAATTTACCCTTCTTCTTCTCCACTCTATAAAAACAAAACAACCCCACCCTAACCCCCCACCCACCCCCACCTTTTCTCTTTGTTTCCCCTCACCATTAACCACATAAAATCACCAATCCATAATAGCAGACCGATTGACCAGTTGAAGCAACATTAACCATGGTAAAAGCAATTAGGATTCATGAATATGGTAGCCCCATGAAGATGTATATTATTTTCAAGAAGCTTCGTTCATACTTAAATCTACCATGAAAATATATTAACTCACAGTTATTGATTTTGTTGTAATTGTTGTTACTTACAGGTGATTAAATGGGAAGATGTGGGAAATAGGTGAACCCAAAAGCGGAGAGATCAAAGTGAAAATATGCGTAAACCTTCACTTCATGATTTTACTCCCCCGTTGGTGAAGTACTGCCAATTTACTCCCCTGTTGCTGCACCTTTTGTGCTAGCAGCGATTAGTGAAGCTGTTTTGTAGTAGCTTTTGATCGGATATTCGTCGAGTTCAACATCGCAGTCGAACAAACTTGAAGCTTACTTAATTTCACCACTAGCAAAATCTTTAATAACCTGTCATAGTTCAAGTGTTAGCTTCTGTTTTCTGTTTAAGCCTTTGAGGGGGGGGGGGGAATCTTTAATAACTTGTCAACAAGATGTTAATGGTGGGGAAACAGAGAAAAGGTGGGGTGGGTAGGGTGGGGTTGGGGTGTGGTTGTTTTGTTTTGTTTTTATAGAGTGGAGGATATGGAGGGTAATTTTGTCATTTTGCATTCACTTAACGGAGAAAACAAACCGTCATCCACTCCAGGGACTATCCGAGTAACAAACTGTCAAACCACAGGGACCACCGGTGTAATTTTCAAAAGTTGGGGACTATAGGTGTTATTTTGCAAAACCACAGGGACTATCCGTGCATTTTACTCTTTAGTAATAAAAACAATATTGTTAATGATAATTTTAGTACAAAAATTGAGTTTAAGAACAAGAAATGAATTCAAGAACACAAATTGAATCTAAGAACGTCTTCTATCTATGAATCTAAGAACAAAAACTGAATTTCACAGTTCATACCTTCTGCTGCGTTTGCAGGCTTCTGCTACAGCTTCGACTTCTACTATGGCTCTTGCTTCTGCTGCAACTCCTGCTCGCCTGCGTTTGTACATCCATCAGTTGCTGATCTAATATGTCAAACAATAAGTTTATTCAAAAGAGTTATCATTTGATGCAAGTGCAAAGCTGTTTAGAGTTTTTACCTGATTCATTGTCGGTTTCGACTTGCAGCGGGTTCAATCGCCTAAGGTTTTCTATGCTTTTTAGGGGGAAAATGGGTGCTTCTCTCCACAGGGCATACAAAACACGGGTTATTGGCGGAAGCCCGCCAAATTTAACATATAAAGTTTTTTTATATGTTAAATATGGCGAGCTGCCGCCAATAACCTGTGTTTTGTATGCCCTGGGAGAGAAGCACCCATGTTCCCCCTAAAATGCAAAGACAACATCAGGGTTTGCTTGAGTTGCTGGTAGTTTTCCCACTGCATTTAGAAACCATAAATAACAATCTAAACTTTATGAATTCAAGTACAAAAAGTTTTGAATTCAAGTACAAAAACTGAATTCAAGAACAAAAATTGAATCTAAGAACGTCTTCTATGAATCTAAGAACAAAAACTGAATTTCACAGTTCATACCTCCTGCTGCGTTTGCAGGCTTCTGCTACGGCTTCGACTTCCACTATGGCACTTGCTTCTGCTGCAACTCCTGCTCGCCTGCTCGGATAAGGTAAATGTTGAATGTCTTATATTTACACATTGGTCAATATATGATTAGTGATTACAAAATCTCAATAAAATATTTTACTGAATCTTTTTAGTTGGTAATGAACTAATAATATTTATTTTCTATTAAAAAACCATTAATATGATTGCTCAAGTCAATAAACATAACTCTTGTCGCAAACATAAAGTTAACCAGATCCAAACACATATGTAGAAGTTATAAACAGATCAGACTCAAATAACAAACAAAAAACATTAGATGTGGTTTATAACGATACCTATAGGTCAACCCCAGTGGATCTTGTGTCGAATAGAGAGAAAATCATCGATTCGGTGTCATTGAACCCTATCCAAACACTGTATAAATATTAAACAGATCAGACTCAAATAGCGAACAAAAACGTATGAAAATACAGATTTAGACTTCATATACCGTTCAGCTCGTCGACGTTGTTAGGATTTCGCTCCACGACCTCTTGCTTCTGCTGCAACTCCTGCTCGCCTGCTCGGATAAGGTAAATCTTGAATGTCTTATATTTACACGTTGGTCAATATATGATTAGTGATTACAAAATCTCAATAAAATATTTTACTGAATCTTTTTAGTTGGTAATGAACTAATAATATTTATTTTCTATTAAAAAACCATTAATATGATTGCTCAAGTCAATAAACATAACTCTTGTCGCAAACATAAAGTTAAACAGATCCAAACACATATGTAGAAGTTATAAACAGATCAGACTCAAATAACAAACAAAAAACATTAGATGTGGTTTATAACGATACCTAGAGGTCAACCCCAGTGGATCTTGTGTCGAATAGAGAGAAAATCATCGATTCGGTGTCATTTGTCACACCCCAACCGATGGCGGAAACATCGGGATGAGACGAAGTGTGTATAGATTGCAAGAGACTTCATAACACTATGTGACAATATTTAATTAAATTCATATTTCATTGCAAATGCTAAATTGTCATACAACCTTTGAAATAGAAATAACAACATTGTTCAAGTTTCAACATAACATCAAAAGATAAATAAATTAAAGGTGTGTGTCTAGTCCACCCTAAACTTGTTTCATCATTCATCCATACTTCAATAATCAACCTGCAACATGTATTAAAATAGAGTTTTCAATGCAAAAGCAATGGCAAGTATACAAGTTTGTTTACGTAGCATAATAGAATAAAAACTCAAATCCAACATGATTCAAAATATGTGATTACTAGTATGCAATTTTGGCGTACAATATGATCAAACCCTAGAATACAACGCATAAAATAGCCTAATCCCAATAGTTTAGCGGGGTGGTAATGTTTAACTTAACAATACCCAATAGAATAGCGGGCGGGGCGTTAATCCTATAGCGCTATAATTGTTAAGGTGGGCGAGCAAAGTTAATGATCATATAACGTTCCAAATCGTTCACATAGCATACGAGAATAACAAGTAAGTCACATTAGTTTCATGTTTAATTATGGATAGAGTAAGTTTAATAGAGTTTAAAAGTTGTTTGCATAGTTATACATGTTGCATCCCAAAGTGTAAAGGGGAAAAAGGGATCGAGTATACTCACAGTGGTTGCAAGCTTTCCTACTTGATATCCCGCGAGTGATTTGGTGGATGGATTAGTTTGGAGCACCTAGTCCTTCTACACGAGGAAACATAGGTGTGTGAGTTTGGCGTTTAACGGAAGATTATAAATTTGGAGTTTAACATAACATAAAGTAGGATATTGAAAATAATCATCTTTAACTTTATAACCCTTGTATGACACTATGTAACCAATATGGTTTGAATGTTTTCATGGGTAATACGCCCATTAGAATCATACTTGGAGTTTTAAGTCTTAGATGGTATTCTACTATTTTAACATATAAACACAAGTTTAACATTAAAGGTTCGAATGAGTGTATATATATTTAGGTTAAGTATTATATACTATTTAGTCCAATAAGTCAAGTAGGAGGTAGAAGATTGAATCTTCATTTAGGCACCTCTAGTATCATGGATGTCATGTATGGGGTAGGAAGAACAAGCTTCCATTTAGGAACCCCTTGAATGTTCACCACTTCACTTTGATGTAAAAACAACCAAGGAGGGTCAAGAACTATGATTAGTACAATAATATAAACAACCTAACTAAAGAGAAATCATCAAATCATGTGAGGATTGTATGTTTGGACAACCCAAGTTGTTCCATAATCACTCTACATCAAGAACTAAGCTTGAACATGACTTGTGGGTTAAACACCCTAAACAAAACAGAAAATTATGAGGTTTAATCCTCTGATTTCAAGTGTCTCAACCTTGTTTTTAAGCCTAACCAACCATAAGAGAGGTTGTAAGCATTGGGACATAGGTGTGAGATGTGTTAGACACAAGTTGGATAAGTTTAAACAAGCTTTTGAAGAACTTACAACAAAACAGAAAGTTTATGGACAATTTCGGAGCAATTCCAGGTCTGATTTCTCCAAGGAGAAGTCAAGGAATCGAACCCCATGATTATCCAAGCAAGTAGGAAGAAGAATCATGTAAATTCGTTGAGAAATAAGCAAGTTATACTCACTTTAGTGCAAGAGTATGAATCTGTCCGAAAATGCAGATTTGCAACTGATTTGAGAGTGAATTTGTGAGTTGTAGAGAGTTGTGAAAGTGTAGAAATGCTTGGAGAAGGGTTGTATTTATAGTGGAAGAGATTAGAGGTGATTGGAGGTGTTTAGAGGTGGATTAAAGCTGATTGGGGAGGTTTAAATCTTGGGATTTCGTGCAAAAACGCGTAGAAAAGAGGCTGCTGTGTTTTCTGCCCGCCAGACACCCTTACGGACCTCAACAATGAGAGTGTTACAGTCCGTAAGCCTACATCTTTCATTTATTTTCATTTTAGTCCCTGTAGTTTGTTAATTAGGGCTTTTAAGGTGTTTTAAGGACTAGTTTTGCCATTTAAGCATAGTTTAAGGCCAAATAAGTATGAGGAACATAATCAAGTATAATTGAGCGTATAAATGTCGAAATCAAGTATCGTTCACGTTCAAAACACGTTTTATGCATAAGTTTAGATTAATTGCAAGTTTAGCACATAGTTTCCAAGAATAACGATTAAACATCAATTGATTCACAAAATCGAACGTAAGAGCATATATAGAGTGTGTATAACATATTTGTAACAAAATACGAGTTTCATTAATGATCCAAGTCTCGGTTTTACAATGATTACAAAGAAAGAACGATTACAAGAATACAAGGTTTCCAAAAATAGAAATACGAACAAAACTTTCTATAAATGGAAAGTACAAAAGAGCCGGGTGTTACATCATTGAACCCTATCCAAACATTGTATAAATATTAAACAGATCAGACTCAAATAGCGAACAAAAACGTATGAAAATACAGATTTAGACTTCATATACCGTTCAGCTCGTCGACGTTGTTAGGGTTTCGCTCCACGACCCATCAGCCACCAGATCCAATCAGAAGTTGCTGTACAACAAAAAAATACATCACAAGTTGCAGCCGTAAACGCGCCATTAAAAGGCTTTACACCCGTTTGCTGCTGCGTTTGCATCCGTTTAAATCATTATCTGCCAAAGTGTAGACGTGAGCCAGCCGATCCCTTTGTATGGCAAAAAACGACACTTTAACTAATGGTTTTGACTCATGAGCCAGCCGATCCCTTTGTATGACAAAAAACTCAATGAAATATAAGACAACACCAAAATGAAACCTTTTAAAGAGAACTAAACCTTTTATAAACTTAGATAACAATTTCAAATATAGATAAAATCCCCGGATCAATAAACGTGTAGCATCTAAAATTAGTTAAGCATTTAACTTTTAAATCTTCAATTAATACCAAGTTTCCTTAAATCCTTCATTACGTAGCAAAATCCACCCCTATGGTTTCTAAACCAAGCCCATGCTTGGTGAAAATGATCTTTTTTTGTGGTGTTCATGTCAAATGATGCATCGACTTAAAACGGATCAAGCCAGCCAACTTAAAATGGTTTAGGCCAGGTTAGACTGACAGGGTCAGGCCAAGTTAGACCGACAAATAGTAAGTCCTAAACTAATATTTGAGAATTTTCCATCTGAATTAGAATCTCCATATGAAGTTTACAAATTTAAATTATTTTATAACAATTCCTTCTCTTCATTTCTGTTATCTTCCTATGTATTTATTAAACTAAAATATCAATTGATTTTAGCAACAAACACTACCTTAAGCAAAAGCATTAATTAAAAAATCAAAAACTAAAACACCACTTTCTAGATATTAAACTTACAGATCAAGAAAACACTAAGCATTCACTAATTACATTAAAAAATCACTTAATTTTGCAACACACTACCTTACACGAAACACTTAACCAAATCAAAAGTTAAAACACCAGCTTCCACATATTTAGACATAAAAACCCTAGAAACCATGAAAATCTCACCAATATCCGAGTAGCCAATGTATTCGCCAGACCACGATTCGCGAGTGCATCCAGCAAACAGCCAACATGATGCTCACAAAAGAATGAAGACCCCACGGTCTTCATCTTCAACTGTATTCACATTTCTAGAAAACAAAAACCGTAATCAATACAAAAATATATACTCTCTCCGTAGATCCATTCACAAAACATTAAAAAAAACACAAAACCAGCACAGATCTGAAAGTATTATAACAGATCTGACAAAGATGTTTATAAAAAACTTAAAAGATACAAAATTTAACAAACAAAACTATAGATAGGGTAAAAACGGTACCACTAAGGCTGAATTTGAAGGTTCTTGAACCAAGCCGCAGTGTTCTCTCTTTCACCTGTTCATCGGTCTTCGTCTTCAACTATATTCACATTTCCAGAAAACAAAAACCCTAATCAATACAAAAATATATACTCTCTCCGTTGATCCATTCACAGAACATTAAAAAAATCACAAAACCAACACAGATCTAAAAGTATTATCACAGATCTGACAAAGATTTAAAAAAAAACTTACAAGATAGGGTAAAAAACGGTACCGGTTCCATGGATGAATGGGGAGAAGACGGTGATGGCGATGACCGGTTCCATGGATGAAAGGTGGAGGAGCGGTGGAGGATCTAGGGTTTGTAGAGAAAGGTGGAGCGGCGGATGAAACGATTGTGGTTTAGAGAGAGTGATAGAAAGATTATATTGGATCCATCAAACTAAAAATGGGTCAAGTTGATCCGGGTAAGATCCGCGTGGTATCAGCATGTGTTGAAAACAATTTTTCAACACTTTGTGCTTAACAGGTTGTACAATGGGCTTCAAAGACTTGTAAAGTGGCAAATGACCATTTCTATCCTTCCTATATATATATATATATATATCCATTTTTATGTCTCGAAACCCTAATCCACCATAAGGTTATATGTTAACTTATATTTTCACCAAATTTTCATATAATCATGCGCTTAGTGACACTAATCTATTTTTAAACATTGAAATCCCTAGTTAATCCTGCTTTTAACATAACTTATATTTTTATAAATTTCGACATGGTGTCCTCTAAATTACCACTAATCCCTTTTAATCATCATCATCATCATCAGTTTTCTAATCATCATCATCAACTTTTCAAACCATCAAGAAAAACCTTTTTCTATATTTTTGAACAAAACCCAAGAACATGCAAACTATATAAAACCCTAGATTTTTCAAAAGATACTTTTCATGATCATCCATTTTAAAAACAAGTTATACCATCAACTTTTCGTATACTTTTTGAATCAAAACCATGGTCATGAAGTTTATATATATGTATGAACTCTAAAGATACCTATTTAAAACAACTTTCAAGATCATCCATGTTTCTTAACAAGTTCATCATAGCATATTACTTAGATATCGTGATAGATAACATTTTATTACTAACTTTGCAAGTTCATTATGTATACTAGCTTTATCAACTTCAAGATCATCACATAGTCACCGACATTTCACATATTATATTGTTTTCTTTTTCAATATTTTAAATGTTTTAACATGGTTTTCATGGTAATCGGTTATACTTCCATAATCTACACTTAACTAATAACAAAAGTAAAGGTTTAGATGCTTACAACTAGCTCAAGGCTAGGGATGATCTAATCTTGAAAAAAGTAGAAGAAAACTCCACCAAATTGTAAAAGAACAAGTCTCTTGATGATCCTTATGCCTTGCACCACCTTAGATCACATTAAAATGCTCTTGGATAACCTTAGATTATGAGTTTGAAAGTTGAAAATGGAGAGAAAGATGAGAGAGAGTGGAGCTGTGGGGTAGAGAGAGAGAGAGAGAGAGAGAGAGGAAAGGGAGTGATGAGGGTTGTTTGGAATTTTGAAAATGATAAGTGTTGAATGGTGAAAATGGTATTGTGTTCTTATGTAACCCCTTCTAATCATCTAACAACTCAATATTCTAAGTCAAGATCTTCTCTTCTAGGCCATACCTTCTTATCCCAAAACAAATCATCACTAAGTTGAGGTGGTGGGGGCCCACCAAAACCGTCGGGGAGGGGGGGTGGTTTGGTTGTTTTGATTTGTTTATTAGATTTAGACATGTGTTGAAATATTTTGATAGATATTTAAGTGTTTAGGGTTTAAGTAGATGTTTAGTGCACTAATCTAGTCTTAGGAAGACAACCATGATTAACTAGTTCATTACTTTTAGGCTTTGATGATTATTTGATGTTAATCCGACAATTAATTATCCTCATGATTTGATTAGCAATCACTTATGTAATGTTACTTGATAATTAATATTTAGATACCCTTAGGATATACAAAATACCTTTGATGGCATTTTATGATAGTTAACATTATCTAGTGACTATATATTGTTCCCATGAATCACGTACCAGTAACCGGTTATTGGAAATTATAAGATTATAGCTCGGATCGGACAATTTAATACTTGTGTATTTTCCAGAAAATTATAATACCTATACTTGTTTCCACTTAGGGTTTTGTCCATGTTTTTTTTATTTGACATGATATAATGTCCTTTTTATAGCGTTCCAGGGCGTACCGGAACCGTCCTTGTAACCATTGTGCAAAATTTCAGGCTTTCAAAATATTTTTCTTTTGGAAGCAATTCGCTAACCGATACTTAAACATAATCCTTTTAATGTAACACACACATCGGGACAAGGACATAAGCTACACATATCCTAAATACCCTTCACATAACTTAGGTATTAGTTTTGAAGGGTTAGGAATGAGAAAAACACGTTTATACAAGTTCAAGGACTATTTTCGACAAACTGCGAAAGTCTGCCAGTTCTCGTATTTTTGAATACGGACCACTTATACAAGTTCAAATATTTTTGTCCTCAATAAAATCTTGTATTTTATTGAGGAGAATGCAAAAATGTCAATCGTTGTACAATTTCGATCATTTTCATGTTCGTTAAAGCGTTTTACGTATTTTTGCGAAACGTGTAACTGTACAACCGAACGAACCAACATTCATGACATTTTCGGGCAAAAACCAAGTTACATATGCTATAACACCTTTATATAACCTAAACATTAGGTTAAAAGGGGTTAAAAGTGACAAAACACGACGAAACAGGTCCAGAGGCCATACATGCCAATTAAGGAAAGTTTGCCCCAGCCTCCTCTTTGTGGACCGTATGTGGTCACCGTCTATGGTCCGTAGAGGGTGCCCAACACCTGATTTTTGGACAGCAGTTGGTTTTATTGTCTTGGAGGCCAAGGACTCGTGTTTTCCAAGCATTTTCTTGCATTTGACAAGTGTTTGGACCTCCTTTGATCCTTGACACCTCATGGGACATGTGTAATCATCTTAGAGCTTCCAAACAACTATAAATAACCACCCATTTTCACCATTTCAACTTGCTCATTCACATTTTCTTTCTCCTATCTTCTTGGAGCTTGTTTCCAGATTTATGGAAACCTCCTACTGAGTTCTTATAGTGTTTTCAACACAAGTAAGTACTCTCCCTTAGTCTATTTCATTTCTTTAGTTGTTTTTGAGCTAAAAGTCAAACAGTTTGACTTTCTGTTTGACTTTTGGTTCTGACCTTAATTGGTTAAGTCAAAGTTCGATTGAACTTTGCAACGTGATCGTAATCACGAAGATTATAATCCCTTACTATCACACCTTCTGTAATCACGAAGATTATAATCCCTTGCTATTACACCTTCTGATTACCACATTTACTAGTTGAAGTGACGAGTCAAAGTTTCGGTCAAAATGCACATAATGTGCATTTTACGATGAAACTATTTTCGGGTATCAAAACTCCATGTTTTGATACCGAATCAGTTTTACAACTTAGGTAGACATGTTTCAACATGTCTAACTCGTCACTTCAAGTTTAGTGCTTTATTAGGGTCGCAAGTTGAGCGGTCTTGACCACCGCTTTGACTTTCGAATTCGACCCGTTTGGTCGACCTTAGGATCCGACCAAACACATGTTTGTGACCATAGTTGTATAGGGAATAACCTACTGAGGTTATACCTTATGGTCATGTCGTTTGGTTAGCTTTATGATAAGTCGCTTCTATGTTCTTTAAAAATAACCAAAATGCCCTTTTGTGCATAAATCAATTTTAAGCATATGTAACCAAAGTTTTGACATATAAACTGATGTTACAACATTATCAAACATGTTTTGACATATAAGACTTATCCTAAGACATATTTAACCATTCGAACATATATTTACGCAAATGACCCGTTAAAGTAGCGTAAACTACTTTAACGAGTCATAACGGGTCAAAAGCACTTAGGATCCTTTCCAAATCAGAATGTTAAGTTTGTAAAACCATATCACATGACTTCCAACACTCAATGGGTCGGGTTTGGGACGGGTTTAGGTAATCCTATACCCAAACCCGGTTAGATAAGCTTGTCCCAAACCCATCCCAAAACCCATCGGGTTTCTAGCGGGTAAATACCCATCGTGTATCGGGTATACCCGCGGGTTTCAGGTAAACCCGTTAATTTAAAAAGATTACTCGTTGGGCATACTCATCTCAAAACCCATTGGGTATTTATCGGGTAACTACTAACCGGTTACATTTTGTATTGTCATTATAAAAATATATATCAAATAACTACAATGCATACGGAATAGAATACCTAGATGTATAAAAAAGGATGTATCGTATATATACATATTTAATAATATGAAAGAAATTATATCGGGTATACAATCAGGTAAACGAGTACACTTTATCGGGTAATTGGGTCGGGTAAATGGGTATATTACTAAATCCGAAACTGTAACACCCCGAAAATGGGTTTGGTAATCAAACTCCATTAATACTAAAAGACGGGTAAAGTACCGTTAGTAGTAAAAATAATCAGGTGAATGTTTGGATTTAAATAAGAAATCCTAATAATAAATACACGCGAATCAAAGTTTTAAGGAATTGAGTTTATAAGAGCCCGAGTTAACTGGACTTAAAATATAACGAGTTATAGTTTCCCGAACCCATTAAGTTAACTAGGAATAATTAACCTAGCTATTGAGGTGCAAATAAGTAATAAAACATGGAGTTCTAGTCCCTAATAATTAAAATTAAACTTGAGGGACCAAAACCGTTAAACAGGAAACAAGTTTTATTTAATAAAAAAAAAACACACCACACACACAAGCTGTGTGTGTGGATCGATCTACAGGGGCGACCAAGAAGGGGTAAACCTTAGCTCATCTCAATTTCACCAAATTGGAGGGCAAAAGTAGCTGAAATCGAATGCATGATTACATATAAACGATCACCAAGTCAAGGGGATCATAAGGTATGTTAAATTTTGTAATATGGTGATGTTTTAGAATTTCTTATGAACACTCATGATCAAAATTCATGAATGAAAATGGAGTGTATGAGTGATATGTGTTAAATTTATGCTTGGGAACAAACCCTAGATGTAAACTCGTTAATTTAGCACCATAAATTAGTGTTTCGGTTAACTAGTTATGTAAGTGCTAAGTGGGTTTTGGGGGAAGATGATGAACACTAGATTCATGATCATCAATTTGGTGTTATTCGACTTCCATGAAGTAAGTCTAGGTGTTAATATGCATGCTAGACATAAGAACTTGTGAATGATGTTAAAACTTGGGTAAATAACTAGTTATGAAAAATTGATTTTTGATTTTATAGAATATGCCCACAAGGTGTTTGTTAAAATGCCTAAGTGAATGTTTATATGTTGAATTTTCGAGTGAAAAGCACATTCGAATAATATGGCAAATTAGGCGAAATATAAAACGGTAAGAGTTCTAATTATCATGTTGATTTAGACTTAATGTTGTAAATCATGTGATTGAAAGTAGTTGACTTTGATAAGTTAAGTTAACTAATTGATGAAGTCGAATAGTAGTTTCGACATAGAATCCGTAAGATGAAATAGTCATAATAATGATGACTAATCTAACCGTCTTACGAATCATGATGATAGTTTGACTCTTGACAAGCTAGGTGGAAGCTTGATGAGGGAGCGGGTCAAACGAATCAAGAAGGAAAGGAAAAGCGTAGTTCGGATGCGAGGTAAGTAGAACTTACGCCCCTTTTTCACTATTTGCGAAGTTACTAAATTTCAAGTATTAATATGAATGCTACTAAATGGTTAGTACATGATATTCCGACATGATTCAATGAGAGTCGGAATAATGGAAGATGGTAAGAAATCATGACTATAATAAAAGGAGTAAAATGGTAAATTAGTCATGTAATGACGAATAAATAAAAACGGCTTGAGTGAAACAAGTCCAAAGGAAAACCGGAAAAAGGGTTTAAGGGGATGAAATGGTAATTAAATACCATCTCATACGGACAAATAGTCGATTAGACTAGATGGGTCAAATGGTGTTGTTAACACCATTTGACAATAACATTTGACAATCGCTTGTTGAGTTTTGTAATCACAGGAAATAACATAAGCTTGCATCGCTTTAACTAGAAAGATTTAAAGCAAAAGTTATGTAAACGGGTCAATACTTTGACCCGAGCCAGGTATGTATAATCAAGCTTTTAGTTAAACATACAATTTGGTCAAATATTTAGCGAAAGTCCTTCGTCGATTAGTGAGGGACTAAAGTTGACTAAAATACCCTTGAAGGGTATATTGGGCAAACGACTCATAGGGGTTGTTTAGAAACTTACATTAAGATTATGGAATCATTAGACATGTATAAAGGTCATAGGAATGCACATTCGCGAGTCAAATGCTCAAAAGTGGTCATTTACGTAAAATGATCAACCGATGGGTAAAATTTGGGAAAAAGGGGTTCGTTATGATAAATCCACCACAAATTAGTTGTGGTGGAATAATTGTAGTTAACTAGATATGGAACTTTTGTAGCGACAAAATAAAGGTACAAATTCTAGACTAAAATGCGTAAATACCCTTAACGGGTCAAAACAAGCATTTAAGTGTAAACGGGATTTTATTAAGTGAGAAACCCGTGATTTGAGATTAATATGATATGAGATATTGTATTAATGAATTTCATGAGTTTAAAGGTCAATAAAACATGTTGGTGTGATAAAATCACGAATGGGTCAAAAGTCGGTAAAAAGGGTAATAAGCCGAAGAATTAAAGTCTGAAATTTTATTATGTAAGATCTTGGATTTTAACACCATTATATGGAGAATTAAATTACGGACGCGTAGGAAAAAGAATCGGGTAAAACGGATCAATAACGAAGAAGTTATGGCCGTTTCCGTGAAATCAGATCGTACATGGAATATGCAGCAACATTCTGCTGAAAAGGGGGCCTAGCGTCACGCGACGCCCCTTGGCGTCACGCGACGCCCCTTGGCGTCACGCGACGCCCCCAAACCCGGAAAAATGTTATTTTTTGTCCTATTTAACCCCTGTACTTGTTTGAACTTCATATTTAACCCCTGTACTTGTTTGAACTTCATATTTAACCCCTGTACTTGTTTGAACGTCATATTTGACTATCAAAACTAACTTTTAAGTTGGTTTTGATCATAGGTGATTGCCATGAGTGCCCGGATGAAGATCAAGCGACGAGCAAGAACCGAACACGATCACGAAATAAGCTTCCGCACTATGTATCGTTATTATGTTAAATGACGAATGTCGTTTCATTGTTTCTTTTAAGTGACGAACTTAAATACATTATGTTCTAAACTTTTAAATTGTAAAAAGGTTTTAGTAAACCCGTTTTTTTTTTCCGAAGGATATGTAATCATTAATTACATGATTGTCTTCGTAAATAATACGCTAAACCTTGATTTATAAGAACGGGTGTTACAAGTTGGTATCAGAGCCTTGGTTTAAGAGATTCAAGTATGGTGGGGAAAACCGTGCTTGGACTTAAACCTTATGCTCTTAATAGAGATTGGTGTTCGGTTCGAGGCTTGATCGCAAATCCGGTAAGTACATGTATGTTAATAGTTTAGCATGCTAAAGTGTTGTAAACAACACATAGGGCTATCGTGTGATACACGTTACCCCAATTAAAATGATTGATATAGTTGACAAAAAAAATACGCGCGTTGACGCGTATAGTAGAAAAAGCCTTGTATTATAATACGGGCGATTATTGAAGTTGACGTTACTAACTTTTGTGAATGTTTTAATTGAAAGACACTCGCGTTTGAAGACGACGAGAGTCAAACGAATTGTGGATATGATGATGGAACGCTCCGAAGTATGACAAGAGGAGCATGTTCACCGAGGACTAAATCGCGTAACGACCGCGAACAAGGTTAATGGCAAGGAACGCCCGTCGGGGCAAACATTACCAGGTGCACATTTTAAATAATCGCACAAATAGTAACATGCAACAAATAAGTAGAAATTAAAAGTTGCATATGTAGATTAAAAACTTGGAAAAACCCGAATAGAAAATGTATTCGGGATATTGTTTCCAAGAGAAACAAATAGAGGCGTTACTTACATAGGGCGTGATGTGAAAACTATAAAAAGATCATGTGTGTCATGTGTTAATCGCTTACTCTGGCCAAGTAAGTAGTGGCATATGATACCATGAACTTCTTATGGCGGACACGTTTACATCCGATGTAGTAAGGACGGGGTGAATGGGACTAACTTAAAAGTACCCAAATGAATCAGATAAGCAAGATATTTGATAATAATGTAAACACATAGCCGGGGACGGAAGCGTATTACATCAGGATAATGAGCCCGAGTGAAGGGACAAAGAAGCATGAAAAATGATTTAGACAAGTATTGGGAGGGAGTGTACTTACACTCGAACCCAGAAAACGCAAGCATGAAAAATGATTTAGACAAGTATTGGGAGGGAGTGTACTTACACTCGAACCCAGAAAACGCAAGCCTGAAAAATGATTTAGACAAGTATTGGGAGGGAGTGTACTTACACTCGAACCCAGAAAACGCAAGCATGAAAAATGATTTAGACAAGTATTGGGAGGAAGTGTACTTACACTCGAACCCAGAAAACGCAAGCATGAAAAATGATTTAGACAAGTATTGGGAGGGAGTGTACTTACACTCGAACCCAGAAAACGCAAGCATGTAAAATGATTTAGACAAGCATTGGAGGGAGTGTACTTACACTCGAACCCGGAAAATGCAAATATGTCCCTTAACGGGTCGTTTTTGTAAAACGTCAAACTTAAAGACAAAGTCGGAATATAAAAATGAAACGAGGTCTTAATGCATACCGGGAGGGTTGCAATAATAACGACTTCGGTAAAACACCCGGTTGATGGGTAAGAATTAAACACATGCGTAAACCAAGAGACGTGAACGCGGGTTGAAAAAAAAAATCAAAGGACTTGGATTACGAGATATGACTGTAAAATCTCGTATATAGAAATTGTGAGTAAATATGTTCAACTATTCGAAGTCGAATGGGTTGAATAAAGAATAAAGTTGATTGTTTATAAGTGATGGATTTCACATTTCATGACTAATAAATTGGATTTTTAGCGTTTACCACGTCCCAACATAGTTTAGTACTCAAATTTAATCAACGAAAACGATCATGTTTTCTTCTGTTTTTATGTGTGTCAATATAAAATGTTATAAAATATATATATAGGCGAATTGGAAATAAATAATCCCACCTAACTCAATTTGGCCGATAATAATCCCAAGTCATGCCGATAATAATCCGAACTGGTCAATTTTTTTTTTAAAATAGTCCACCGTTAAAAGGCAAATTGGAAAATAATAATCCCATCTTTCTGCAATTGGCCGATAATAATCCCAAGTTAGTTATTAGCCAATAATAATCCGACCTCGTCCATTTTTTTTGTAAAATAGTCCGCCGTTAAAATAGCTTAACAGAGTTAAGTTTTTTTTCCGAATTACAAGCCGATGTTTTAGGGCTTTTGATCAGAACGAGGATACGAGTCGATTGATGTAAAACTTACCTCGAAATACTGCCCCCAACCCACGAAAACGGTGCTTCAATTCTGGTTTTTAACTTCCACTTAACAAAATTCAAGCCATTTCGAACACATCGAGGTAAGTTTTACATCAATCGACTCGTATCCTCGTTCTGATCAAAAACCCTAAAATATCGGTTTGTAATTCTGAAAAAAACTTAACTCCGTTAAGCTTATTTTAATGGCGGTCTATTTTACAAAAAAATTGGACGAGTTCGGATTATTATTGGCTAATAACTGACTTGGGATTATTATCGGCCAATTTCAGAAAGATGGGATTATTATTTTCCAATTTGCCGGTTAAAATAACTTAACGAAGTTAAGTTTTTTTCGGAATTACAAACTGATGTTTTAGGGCTTTTGATCAGAACGAGGATACGAGTCTATTGATGTAAAACTAACCTCGAAATTGTGCTCGAAATGACTTGATTTTTGTTAATTGGAAGTTTAAAGACCCGAATTGAAGCACCGTTTTCATGGGTTGGGGCTGTATTTTAAGGTAAGTTTTACATCAATCGACTCGTATCCTCGTTCTGATCAAAAGCCCTAAAACATCGGTTAGTAATTCGGAAAAAAGTTTAACTCCATTAAGCTATTTTAACGGCGGACCATTTTACAAAAAAAGTTGAACACTTCGGATTATTATCAGCCAATAACTGATTTGAGATTATTATCGGCCAAATTGAGTTAGGTGAGTGTATGTGTGTGTGTGTGTGTGTGTGTGTGTATATATATATAGGATTAGGTTCATTTGTAAACAACATCTTCATAGTGAACTGTGTGAACTAATTAGGACCATTAATTTCCTTTTTAGTTATTAAGGGTACGATTGTAATTATACAATAAATTAGTTTTAAATATTTATTTTAATCATTGAGTTTGAGTTACACTTTTAATTTTGATAGTTTTCTTAAATTGCATGATTATATTCTTCATCTCTCTTAATTCAAAATAATTTTATTTTCCATTTCTCTGTACGTTAATATCATTCAGCAGACCCTTGATAAGGGATAATTATATTCACACAAGACTAAGAACTACTATTTTTTAATAAATAAATTCATATGTTTGTGTTATTTATTCTTTTTTAATTGCATATTCATGCAAGAATGGATTATTTATGTCACACCCCGATATTTCCACGTTTCACCGGTGGGCCCGGTAGGGGAGTATCGTGACGTAGTTGATATCATCATAGTCAAACAACACAATATATATGAATGCACAGCGGAAGCAAAAGATAAATATATTACAATCCGAATATAAAGTAATATCCAGTATTACAACGGAAAGTAAAGGATCCACAGGCGGATCTTAAAACATAAACATTGCTCAACAGACTTTAGGCGCCTAGAACTTGCAAGATTCCTTATAAACGCCCCGAGCTTCCAGCCAATTACGTCCAGTACCTGTCACTTAACCCTTTTGGAAAATACGTCAGTTTTCACTGGTAAATACGCTCAACCGACTCATTTTGAAAAGGTTTAATAAAAATTGATTTGAATGCACAAGGCACAAACTCTTTATAACTTGGGACAATTATATTTATAATCTTGTATACAGATTTACATGTTCGTTATACGTTCAGGGCCCGATGTAGAAACCGAGTCAGATTAATAGACACGCCACAAGTATAGGCCCACAAGAGAGTGAGATACCGTTTTTCCTTAAACAACTGTCAGGTGTATGCCTACACCCCGTGTATAAGGCGTGGCCATTTTATAACACAATGATGTCAAGGATATCCGGGACATGGTCATTAACCCCTAAAGGTCTTTATTTCAAACAATACAGATTAAACCGGGTTACCTCAATAATTTAACCATAATAAGATTAAATATTCAATACCCGACCAAGCGGTATTATTATAACACCGTATCCCAAGCCCGTATAGGGAAAATAAGTTAAGAGTATTTACCTGAGCTAGCTCCTGACTTAAATAGCAAGAATTTAATAACTCAGCCGTATTCACTTAAGTATGCATAGGTACCATTTACCGGAAGGCTCTAGTCTGGAATGATGGTATTAATAACCAATTAGAATGCTAACGGGTCTTTAATTAAGCCTAAGCTTAGACCGGTTAGTCTTACAGAAAGATACGGTTCAAACACATGATAAGGCGAAGACCGGATTAGAATGTGGTTTTGACCCGACAAGTTTGAAGACTTGTATAATATGGGTAATCTAAACACATTCTGGATTTTTGAGACAAAAAGGATATGGTTTGACCCGTTTCGGCTAATATATGCAAACTAGTTACATACGCCGATCCGAACGCGAAAAGTGTGTAACGAGTGACCAAATGAGTCATATGCAAGTTTCCTAAGTTATTATGCTTTAATTATGTTGTGACATCAGAAAGATATCTTATATTATGCCCAAAACGGATTTAGACTCACAATACGCCCCGTAGGGGTATTTTGGTCATTAAAAAGGTTATAAAAGAGTTTAAATATGAACCAGAGTTTCGGGTCTGATGTAATCAGTAAAATTACTCAATTTACTAGGTTATATCAGTAGGGTATCATATATATGTGAAATCTATCCTTTATAACCAAACTATGCCTCTTAAGGGTATTTTGGTAATTTCGCATAGGCTTAAAAGGTCAAAACTGGAAACCTATGTTTAAAAACTTTTACTTACTGTCAATATATAAAAATATACTAAAAATATCAGTAGGTATCAACCTTATATGTTTAATATGGTTTTAGCACACACTATGCGTTAAAAACGCTTAAAAAGGCGATTTGGAGCCATTTCCGGGTTTTCAAAGGAAAGCTGATATTTTTATAATTCCAGAAGGCTCAAAATATTTTATTTATCAAATGAAATCAGTAGAAAAAGGTTTGGGGTCAAAAGGATTTGTAAAACTCATTTTATGGCTTAAAAGGGCAAAACCGGCATTAACCGAATCATACTTAGAACTCTAAGTTATGCTCAGCCTAAAATAAATAAAAATCTCCAAAAATCTTAAAATATTATTTTATATCCGTGGGTAAAAAGTTTTGGTATCAAAAGTGGGTTTAAGTAGGCTATATGCTAATTACGCCATTTAATTACTAAAAGCTTTCAAATTACGCTAATGAGCATAACTCTTAATCTAGACCTCAAACTAATGTCAAATTTTAGGTGCAAGTTTATAAATCAGTAACTAAGGTTTCTACTCTTTTACTTTTTCAAAAATATCATTTTAAGGTAAAAAGGGCATAATAGTCAACATTTAAGCATTTAACGTGTTGGGATTGAACCCTATCAGAGGAACAGATAATTAAAGCCAAAACTGGATCAGAGCAGTGGATCCAGAATAAGCAGATGTTTACATACAAATCTCTCCCCTTGAAAGTGATTTCATATCTGCTGACCTCCTATCTGCTGATCTTGCAAAGTGCTGACCTACAACTGCTGCTCAAAGTAAAGATCTGATGAAAGAACTAAAGCCCTTCTGATTCTATCTACTGCCTTGAGTCAAGCACTGCTGATCCAGACAAGTACTGCTGGGTTCATAGTAGTGGAAAGTTGCAGCAGCTGATCTATAGTCTGTTTTGTAATGTAATGTAATATCAGTAGTTAACATAGCAGTGCTTGTATAGATCAGATGTTAGAGTTTGTTAGGAGGTTAGATGTCACTTTCATGGTGACATCAGCTAAGATGCTCAGTGGTTTGCAAGTGCCTATAAATAGTTCAGTACTTTGTACTGTTCTATTAGCTCTTTTGCATCATCGTCTTCTTTGCACGAACAAACAACTGAGCTCTGGCTGAGGGGGAGTTTGCATTCATTCATCAATCATTGTAATCGTTATTGAAATAAATTCAATCTTCCGATTCATTGTGAAAAGATGTTTGATTAAAGTATTACTCTCGTTTGATTGTATGCAAAGTTTGTTTTCATCATAATTCCGCTGCACACTCATCCATCTTCATTTTAATTACAAACACAAAATACAATCAGAAACAAACTCAGATCCAACAATTGGTATCAGAGCTTGGACAGTCAAATTTGATTTAACAATCATTTTGACGTAAATAGTTCAGCTCATAACAGTTGATACTGATCGTTTGTTCGTTTGTTGAAAAACAGAGCAAGGATTAATCACCATTAAAGTTGATTTCTCAGTGTTTGTAAAACAACAAGAATGACGTCACAATCTCAGGATGATAAAAACAACATCGGTTCGCTTTTTAAACCACCTATGCTAAAACGAAATGAGTACAACATCTGGCAGAGGAGGATGGGTCACATCCTTGCTCAACAAAGCACAGGTTGTTGGAGGTCTGTCATTTATGGTCCCCACGTTCCTACTGTGCCAAGCGCTGAAGATGCTAAAAAGTTCGTTCCAAAACCTGTTGAAAATTATACCGAAACCGACTATCAAAAGTTCGAACTAGATGCTAAAGCGTTTAGCATCATAGCATCAGCGCTGCCCAATGAGATATATACTGGACTGTTACACTGTAACAGTGCCAAAGAGTTATGGGACTCACTTAAGGAACAATTTGGGGGAACAGAAGAAGTCATAGAAAACAATAGGGAAATCCTGAACCAACAGTATGAAACATTTTGTTACGTTAAAGGTGAATCACTAACGCAACAATTTGAGCGTTTCAGTTGTCTCATCAGTGAACTGAGGCTTGTTAACACCACTTTTACAAACTCAACTCAAAATAGCAGGTTCCTCAGGTCACTGCCAGAAAAATGGGACACCATAGCTTTTGTCACCCGAAACTCACCTGAGTTCAAGGATCTGACCTTGACCCAACTCCACGGTCGACTCCTGACCTACGAAAGGGAGTTGAACCAGAAAAGGAGGTTACAAGAGTCAGGAAAAGTTACTGATGATTACACTTTTGGTAATACTGCTCTTCTGGGTCAAGAAGAATCTGGGAGCAGCGGTAAGGATCAGGGTTATGATCACTTCATTGACATAACTGCTGGTGCAAATTTTAACAACCCTGATCCTCACTCTGCTAGTTATGCATTCACTGCAAACGAAAACCAGATGTCAGACAATTTATGCTTTGAACTCAATGATTTGCAACATTTTGATCCCACTGACATAGAGGAAATGGACATCCTGCACCAACTGGCTTTGCTAAGTGTTAGAACTAGCAAATTTTACAAAAGAACAGGGTGAAAATTCCCAGGTTTGCATCGGAATCTAAGGGTTGGGTTGGATAAATCGAAAATCAAGTGCTACAAGTGTAATAGGTTGGGACATTTCGCTAGGGAATGTAGGAGTCAAACTACTGGTCCCATAATTACTCATCCTAGCTCAAATCCTAGACCTCAAAACCAAAGCACTGTGCACTATGCCCAGTATGCCCCAGCAGCTCAAGTAAACACTGCTCACTATGCTGTTGCCCCTGTGCCAGTGCACTATGTCCAAACTACTGTTCCACAGATCCAATATGTTCAAACCCCTGTTCCCCAGGCACAAGTGCAGCCTGCACCTCAAACCACTGCTCCAGTAGCAGTACAACCAGATCAACAAAGTTTTTTCACTCAAGGGTTTGTTGACTGGAGCAGTATGCCTGAAGACCTTAGTGATGAAAATTTTGCACTCTATGCTTCTAATGATTCTTCTCATAATGAGTTTTGTTTGATGGCTTTAGAGTCAATACAGGAGGGGGTTGAAACTGAAGAGGAACAGCTGAGTATTGAAACAGTGGATGAGGTGACTGAAGCAGTGGTTACTGCTGTGGCTGGTGAACTACTGTTGGGAGAAAGTTCAGGTACCCTGATTGAACCACTGACAGACCCATGGTCCGAAGAGGACAAAGAAGAAAAGAAGGAAGAAAAGGCTGGTGAAAAGAAGGTGATAGCTGATGATGAAGAGAATCATCAATGTGATTGTGCAATGATGGCTGCTGCCAAGGTATCCCCTCAAGTTCTAGAACAACTGTGTTCTGACAATTGCATTATTGCTTTTGCTAACATCAAAGAGGTGAATGAAAACCTTCGGGATAAAATCTTAACTGATGAAGTCAAATTTGAAAGATCTTTAAAAGAACTTAAAACCAAATTGGTTGAAAAAGAAAAGGAGATTAGCAGCATGAAAGAAGAGCAGAGCATAACCAAAACCCAACTCCAAATTATGGTAGAAAAATACCAAGTTTGCAAAAAAGAGTTAGAGTCCACCCAAATCACATGTGAGAGATGGGTGGAATCATGCAAAGGGTATGAGGTTATGCTTGAAAAACAGATAAAAGCAATGTGAAATTTGGGGTTGGTTATAGAAAATATGATGATGAACATATTGCTTTTGAAAAATCTGTCCAAACCACTGATGTAGCCACTGAGCTCATCCCCACAAACAAGAATGGCCAAGAAGTGAAAATCACTAACAAACTTGGTAACAAAATCACACTTAATAGACCAATGGGATCCTCCACTTTCAAGGAGCTTGAAGATCATCAGTTTAAACCAAAATGGTCTGATGAGTGTGATATTCTTGAAAATTTCAAGCCAATGGACTTTACATCAACTGATGGTGTTAAAGCTCCAAAAGCTAAAGTCATACCTCTCAAGGACATTCCAGCAGTGGTTAAAACCTCTGCTGCAAAAGAGTCTGAAAAGAGAAAGAAAAAAGAAAAAATTGATAACTTGTTTTGTGAATTCTGTGAGAAAAGGAATCATCTAACAAAAGATTGTTTCCACTTAAAAGCTTATGATTTAAACAGAACAAGTGTCATTGTCTCAGCTGAAAGTTGCATTGTTTGTGGCAAAACAAACCACAAAACTCAAGCATGTGTGTATCTCAAAAACTTTGATGTGAAAAAGAATGAGTACATTGCTAAAACATCCTTGAGTCCATCATCATCATCAACATCTGTAAAATTCACCAAGAAACAACCACTGTTTGTGCCAGTTCAAACAGCTGTCACAAAATAGCTGAACCAAACATCTGTCAAAAGAGATGTTCAGGTTACTGATGCACCCCCTGCAAATCAGTTCAGAAAAGGCAAAGAAAAACAGTCTTACCAAAGGATTCCACACGTTTATGAGGCCTACAAAGGCCCTCTAAACCCAGAGTGAACAGGCATCCTTTTGGTTACCAGCAGGTGATTGGTCAGGACCCACAACAGTGGTTAGAGAAACACTGTTCTAAAACAGTCCAAACCCCTGACCTAACCACTATCCATCATTCTGCATCCATCCCAGACACTGTTGAGACCGCATCCAAAGCCTTGCTGGCTTTGGAGACCTTAATGAACTAATCCTTTTACTTCATGTGCAGGGAGCTTCTGCATGCTTTGATAGTCTTTGGTATGTAGATAGTGGAGGCTCCAGGCACATGACAGGATGTAAAGCCCTCCTCAAAGACTTTAAAATCCATGGTGGGGGTGATATATCCTTTGGGAATAATAGTAAAGGGAAAGTTCTAGGGTCTGGTACAGTGCAATCTGGAAATGTAAAATTTGAAAATGTCAATCTAATAGACAATCTAAAATTCAACCCTCTGAGTGTATCACAAATGAGTGACAAAGGGTTTGGGTCATTCTTCACAAAAGATTGTTGTAGGATTGTTGGACCAGAAATGGTCAAAAAGATTGAAGCAATAATCAAAACTGTTCAAACTAAACTTGTTGCTAAAAGAAGTGGCAATGTTTATGTTGTTGACATGTCAAAAGAGTGTCCCAGAGCTGATGCCTGTCTGTTCTCAGCTGCCTCTAACAAAGAGACAGAACTTTGGCACAGAAGGATGGGGCACACAAATCTTAAGACAATTACTGAAATTTCAAAAATTGGGTTGGTGAGAGGCCTACCACAAAAATTGTTTTCATGCCCTGAACATTGCATTTCCTGCTTAAAAGGAAAACAACATAAAAGTTCTTACAAGTCCATTGAAGAGTCCAAAACAACCCAGTGTTTGCAAATGCTACACATGGATTTGTTTGGCCCAGTTCAAGTCATGAGCCTCAAAAAGAAAAGATATTGTTTGGTTATTGTTGATGACTTTTCTAGGTTTACATGGACTTTCTTTTTACACTCAAAAGATGAGACTGCAGGCATTTTACAAGACTTTGTAACACAGGTTGAAAAGCAATTTGACCTTCCAGTGAAAAGCTTCAGGAGTGACAATGGCACATAATTCAAAAATAAGGAGTTGGATGCCTTCTGTGTGAAGAAAGGGATTGTAAGGCAGTACAGCATCCCTAGAACACCAGAGCAGAATGGGGTAGTGGAAAGGAAAAATAGAACTTTGATTGAGGCTGCCAGAACCATGCTTGCAGATTCAGGTTTGCCATTAACTTTCTGGGCAGAGGCAGTAAACACTGCTTGCTATGTTCAGAACAGAGTTTTAATAAACCCCAGACACAAAAAGACTGCTTATGAAATTCTGTATAAAATCAAACCACTGATCTCATATTTCAAAGTGTTTGGCTGCCCATGTTTTATTTTGAACTTAAAAGATTCTATTTCAAAATTTGCAGCCAAAATTGATTGTGGTTATCATCTGGGATACTCAACCACTGCCAAGGCCTACAAAGTGTTCAATACACGGACCAAGGCAGTGGAGGAGACTTTGAATGTTAAGTTCAATGAACTTTCATCAATGAAAATCCCAGCAAATCCTGCAGATCTGTTTGATCTTGAAAAATTCACTTTTGAAAATACTGCTGTCAAGACTAACAGTGCAGGTCCATCGGAGGATACAACACCAGACTATGGGTATGAAATCATCATCCCTCAAAGGTCTGCCACAAAGGGTAAAGCATCAGCTGTTCAAAACAGTTGTCAAAGCTCAACCACTGCTACCTCAACAGTTGTTGACCAAAGTAGCCCATCAACCACTGCTTCCACATCCTCAAACACTGCTGACAAAAGTCCTCAAACAGTGGATAAAAGTCAGCAGTTGTCCACTTCATTACCTCCTATTCCACCACCTTTTGAAGCCAATGCTGGGTCATCAAAGTCACCAGCAGTGGTTAGCTCAGATGATACACATTTGCAGCCTTCACCAATAAATGCCATCATACCATACCAAGGAGATTTAATCTTCTTGAGATCTCATCCACCTGATCAAATCATTGGCAACATAAATGAAGGGGTGCTCACAAGAAGCCAAACCCAAAACATTTGTCTTTTTGCTGGTTTTCTATCACCCCATCAGCCAGTCAAGTACCAAGAGGCACTGAAAGACAACAGCTGGGTAGAAGCTATGCAAGAGGAGCTCCAACAGTTTAAAAGACAACAAGTATGGGAGCTTGTACCACTGCCAGAAGAGGTTAGTCCCATTGGCACAAAGTGGGTCTTTAAGAACAAAACTGATGAAAGGGGTATTGTTGTCAAGAATAAAGCCAGACTTGTGGTTCAAGGTTACAGACAGGAAGAGGGGATTGATTATGATGAAACATTTGCCCCTGTTGCAAGATTGGAAGCCATTAGACTGTTCCTGTCCTTTGCTGTCAACCACAATATGAAGGTATTTCAAATGGATATCAAAAGTGCTTTCCTCTATGGTACAATTCAAGAAGAGGTGTATGTTTGTCAACCTCCAGGTTTTGAGGATCCATTTTATCCAGATCATGTCTACAGGCTGAATAAAGCTCTGTATGGCCTGAAACAAGCACCAAGGGCTTGGTATGAAACTTTTTCCAACTTCCTACTCTCAAATGGTTTCAAAAGAGGTACCATTGATAAAACACTGTTTCTAAAATGGAGAGGGAAGGATTTAATGATTGTCCAGATTTATGTGGATGACATTATTTTTGGAAGCACATGTAACTCAATGTGTGAGGAGTTTAGAGAACTCATGACAGCTGAGTTTGAAATGAGTGCAATGGGTGAGCTGCAATGCTTTCTTGGTCTCCAAGTTCAGCAATTGCAAAATGGAACTTTCATTCATCAAAGCAAATATGCTAAAGAACTTTTGACCAAATTTGATATGAATGATTGTAAACCATGCAGCACACCCATGGCAACAAATAAGCTGGTCATGTCTGATGAAAAAGATGAGCTGATTGACCAAACACTTTATAGAAGCATGATTGGGTCTTTATTGTACCTAACTGCATCTAGACCAGACATCATGTTTGCAACATGTGTCTGTGCAAGAAGTCAATCAGCTCCCAGGAAATCAAATCTCATTGCTGTATAAAGGATCTTCTGATACATGAAAGGTGCTCCCACACTTGGTATCTGGTATCCAGCTAATGGGAACATTAAGCTTTCAGGTTTTTCAGACAGTGACTTTGCTGGATGTCACACCACAAGGAAATCCACTTCAGGAGGGTGCCAGTTTCTAGGTGATTGCTTAGTTTCATGGCAAAGCAAAAAGCAAGCAGCTGTTTCAACATCCACTGCTGAAGCTGAATACATTGCTGCTGCAAGCTGTACAGCCCAACTCTTGTGGCTTCAAAATCAGTTGCTGGATTTTGGTATCACTGCCTTAAAGACACCACTCATGTTGGATAGCCAGGTAGCAGAAAATATCATCAAAAATCCAGTTTCCCATTCAACCACCAAACACATCGACATCAGACATCACTTTGTGAGGGATTGCTATGAAAAAGGTTTGATTTCTCTGCATCATGTGCCAACTAAAGACCAGCTGGCAGATGTGCTCACAAAAGCACTTGATACAGCCACTTTTGAAAGCTTAGTCTCTAGGATTGGGATGCTGAACATGGAATAACAAGCAACATCTTGTTTTTCTATGAATAAAAGCAACAAAATGTTTTCAGAAAATCAAAAATCCATCCTTAAAAATAGCTAACAATGAAATTTTCATTAAAAATCCTTAAAAGTCTGCCATAACCACTTATTGTTCAAAAGTCTGCTCTACTTCAAAAGTCTGTCCACTGCTGAAAGTCAACCCCTGTTCTCTCATTTCTTTGATAAACTCTGTTGTTCAAAAGCAGTGTCTTATCCACTGATATACTATCCACTGATAGTGAAAATCATCCACTACTTTCATACCACTGCCTTCATCAGTCACTTTCACAAAAGTACTGTCCTTCACTTTCACCAGGGGTTGTCACGTGGGCAGTACATAGTGGTCAGACCTTTTGTAACGGCTGCCACGTCAGCATTCACTTCCTTCTCTATAAAATCCCCCACTCACCACCAAAACAGGGTTTTACTGTCGAATTGAATTCTTAAAAATTCTCTTCTCAAAGCAGTTTTTCATCTCATTTCTTCACAAATTTCTTCGATCATCATCTTCAAAATGACAAAATCGAAGTTATCTTCAAAACCCTCATCCAAATCTTCATCGAAAACAGCCTCTCAAAAGGCAATTTCCACTGAAATTCCATATAAACCATCCCACAATCTCCTGGGTCTTTTCACTAAACCAGGAACCACCATTGTTTTCGATTCCATCATTGACACCATGGCAAAATCAAAGTACAAAACTTTGTTCACCGTCGATGCACCAATCTATTTGTAAACCCAAAGGGAGTTTTGGAAGAATGCAACCCTTGAAAAACAAGGAGACATTGCAACCACCATACACTCTTCTATAAAGGGTAAAGCTGTCCAAATCACGCCACAATCCATTTCAGAGGTCTTTCAACTCGATGATCAAGAAGGTAAAATTTCTTTCACTAAAAACGAGTTGCAAACTGACTTCATTGAAAGAGGGTATGAAGCCACAATGATGAAGAAACTTACCTTACAAAAAGGTTATTTTCCTTCTGCAACCAGATTTTTATTTCATACCCTCCTACTATGTGTTTCAAATAAAACCACTTCTTTCAATGAAATCCCTTTAAAGATTCAAAATCTGGGATATGCAATTCTTCAAGAAGAAAATTTTAACTATTCTCGGGAAATTTTTAAAGATTTGGTTAATAATGTTGAAACAAAATCATTCTTACTGTTTCCAAGGTTTTTAAGTTACTATTTAGCAAAGAAATTTAGTAAGGATGATTTAGCTGAAATAAACCAAGGTGATTCTACTCAAATAAACAGTTTAACAACTGAAACTTTTTCAAGAATGTTAGCACCTTGCAAAACACAAGCAGAGGTGCCTGAGCAGATTTTAGCAGTTACAACTGCTCCTCAGGTATCTGCTGCTGAGTCCACTGCTCAAGGTGATCAAAGCAGCAGACCAACTGTTTTGAAACCCACACCTACAATTCACAAAAAGCCACACAAAAAGAAAAATCAAAAACCCCCCAAACCAATCAAAAAGGCAACTCTGGAGGATGAGATACCAGAGCAAATGCCTGTGACAACACAAAAGTCACAAGAAACCACTGCTGCTTCTTCCTTACAGCAGTTGGTACAAATATCTCAACCCATAACAGAAACTCCTCCTGCTTCTTCACAAAAAGAACAGGTTGTACAAATAGGGTCTCCACATCATGATGCTCTGGAAACACTTGTTTCTATCATCCACAGCTCAATACCCGGGGCAAATCCACTTTCTACACCACCCATCACATCCACAATTCCCCCACCAACTAAACTGCTGTTGGATGCAATTGATTTGAACCAAGCACTAACCAGTCCTTCTCAATCACCTATCAATGAGAATACACCTCAACAACTGACTGGGTTTGATGAATCAATCTTTGCTAACCCACCAACACAACCTGAGGAGGTTACACCCCTTGAGTTACAAGTAACTCTTGGTGGTAGTCCAAGTGAAGCAGCCACTACAACTGTTGAACCCACTGGTTTACAGTTGGATAGTGGTTACATCAATAAGACTTCCTTGGAGGCAATTCCTTTTATAGCACCTCTGCCAACCACCAGTGGATTTATTTATCCTACTGGCAACATCAAAAGGTTGTCAAGTGTTGAAGGGAGAAGACCCCAGTACCAAGAAAAAGGGGCATCAGTGGTTAATGTTTGGAGTACACTCCCTACCTCAACTACTGATAAAACCACTGCTAGTGGGAAATCAGATGATCCCATTAAATTGGGTGATGGTTTAAAGTACCAGAAATTGACGGATCGCATTGAAAAGCTTGATAACTCTGTTGCAGAACTCAAAGATATGCTCCAACAGTTGTTACAAGTACAAAAGGTACAATCAACTACTGTTCCATCTCAAGCACCTGCTCCACCAAAAGCACCTGCTACAAATGAGCTCTGGAATTTGTTTCAACCTTTTCTCCATCAACAAGCAAAATTAGCAGATCAGCAACATGAAAAACATGTTCAACAGCTGAGATATGCAATGGAGTCAAGGTTCAAGAACACTCAGGCTGATCTAATGGCTCTCAAAAATCAGATTCTGCACACCACTGGCACTGCTCCTCCAAAAGTTCGCTTCATTTATCAACTTCCCCCAGATAATTCCAAAAAGGGGGAGAAAATTCAGGAGTGGAAAAAGAAGGGAATAGAGGATGGTCTCTACATTGAACCAGAAAATGCAAACATGACCAAACAGATCCCTTTGCCAGATGGAAGCAAGAAAATTGATGTGACTACAAATGCACTGGCAGAAGCAGTTGCAAGTGTAAAAAGGGATAGAGAGGCCAAAAGGAAAGCAAGGGTGGATTATCCGGATCAGGGTACTTCAGGATCAAAAGATGATGAAAATCTTGTTGATGAAAAGAAGAAGTAAGGCTACCCAAATCCATTCCAACCAGACGTTCAAAGTCTGCTCCAAAACCACCACCTAAAACAGTTGTTGTAACTCCTGTTGTATCAACAACTGTTGGTACTTCAGTGGTTTCAAAATCTGCTCCCACTTCAACACACACCACTTCAACATACACCAAATCCACTGCTTTACCACCATTGCCACCAAAAACAAAATCACTTCCTGCCAAAAAGCAGAAGACAGTAGTTGTTACAACATCTGCTGTAATGACAACAGTGGTTGGAACACTAGTTGTTTCAACAACTGTTAGTCAATCACAAACCACTGCCACTACATCCACCACCACTATTCCATCCAAAACATCATCAGCCCCTCCTCAAACAAAGAGGAGACGGCTAATTCTCAAAGATGATGACACTTCACCACCACAACCATCTTCAAAATCTTTAGCTCTTGTCACAATACCAAAACCTGTTCCTCTCTCTTCAGTTCAAATGTACAAGCCCTTACCTCCTGCAGGTGTTCAATTTCCTATTGAACTAGCAGCTGTTAGAGAAGAAATAAAATCTTTTTACTATGAGGATGACCCTGCCAAAAGGAGTTTGCCATCAATAAAAGGATATCCCTGGCCTAAAAATGTTGATGAATATTTGAAAATCAAGGCCAAGCAAGCAGAGGATATCTCAAAAAGAAACACACAAGGGAAATCTGACAAAGAAATTTCAAGAAATTATCAATATCTGCTCACACAAGTCAGTTCCCTAGAACAATTTGCAAAAAATGTCAGTCAACAAATTTCAGAAAGAGCAGCTGAAACTTTGAAGAAAGACTACATTGAAAGCATCATGGCTCACAAGAAGTATAAAGGAGAGAAATACATGTACAAAGAGTGGACTGTTCCTGAGCTTGAAAATGAAGCTGCAAGAATTCAAGACATGATAAAAAGGAAAGTCACTCACACTCCTCCTGTCTGGGCAAAGTTTAGAAAGAATGTACCTGAAAAACAGGTAGAACTGAAAAGAATGAAAGAAGAACTGGTTGCTGCTGAATATGGAAACAAAAGACAAGTTGCTAGATGGAAAGAAGATGTGGTCAGGATCACCTACAAAAGGTTGGAGGAACTAAGAAAGAAAGATCCAAATGTTCCTCAAAAGCCTGACTATCCTGAAGCAGAGGTTTCAAAAAGACCAACAAAGCTGCAAATCAGGAGAGCCACTGCTCCAACTGGTGCTGCCATCTATAAAAGAAGGGCACACAAACAGTTGAGAGGTGAAACCATTCAAGAGATGATAAGAGGAGATGACATTGTAAAAGAAGGCATAAAGAAAATGATCATAGAAACTCTTGGTTTGGATCAAACTGCAAGTACTGCTCAGCCAGTTATGAATAGGCCAGCCTCACCAAATACTTCTGCAAATAAACATCTCCCAAGAAACCCACCAGGCTCAAAAATACAAAAGTGGGAAACTGACAAACAGACCTGCGTATTGACTTTGCTCAGGTCTGGTGGAGAAGTGGAGAAAATATCAAGGGAACAAGCTCTTGGCCTGAGTCTTGAAGATTTGCAGGATCTCCTTGATCTTCCACTTAGCAGGGATGATGAAGATACAGATGCCCTAGACTTTGAATTACAATTTAAAGGTCAGATAAGGGAACTGTTGATGAGGCAATAAAGAATTCCACAATAATGAAGAGTTTTGGCATTATCTGTTCCAGGGGGAGATTGTTGGGATTGAACCCTATCAGAGCTGGATCAGAGCAGTGGATCCAGAATAAGCAGATGTTTACATACAAATCTCTCCCCTTGAAAGTGATTTCATATCTGCTGCCCTCCTATCTGCTGATCTTGCAAAGTGCTGACCTACAACTGCTGCTCAAAGTAAAGATCTGATGAAAGAACTAAAGCCCTGCTGATTCTATCTACTGCCTTGAGTCAAGCACTGCTGATCCGGACAAGTACTGTTGGGTTCACAGCAGTGGAAAGTTGCAGCAACTGATCTATAGTCTGTTTTGTAATGTAATGTAATATCAGTAGTTAACATAGTAGTGCTTGTATAGATCAGAGGTTAGAGTTTGTTAGGAGGTTAGATGTCACTTTCATGGTGACGTCAGCTAAGATGCTCAGTGGTTTGCAAGTGCCTATAAATAGTTCAGTACTTTGTACTGTTCTATTAGCTCTTTTGCATCATCGTCTTCTTTGCACGAACAAACAACTGAGCTCCGGCTGAGGGGGAGTTTGCATTCATTCATCAATCATTGTAATCGTTATTGAAATAAATTCAATCTTCCGATTCATTGTGAAAAGATGTTTGATTAAAGTATTACTCTCGTTTAATTGTATGAAAAGTTTGTTTTCATCATAATTCCGCTGCACACTCATCCATCTTCATTTTAATTACAAACACAAAATACAATCAGAAACAAACTCAGATCCAACATAACGGAATCATGCATATGAATCGGATAACTAATGAACCAAGTTGTATAATCACAGAGGGTTATACTTATAGGTAACTTGGTCCTAATAAAGCTCTAAGGCATTTCTAAACTATGCTTAAACGGGTCAGAACTGAAAGTCAAAGCATAAGTCAAACTATGCGACTTTCGGTCCCGAACCGAGCCTAAACTAAAAATTGTCGAGTTGAACATGTTGGGACATGTTCTTACATTAATTACCAAGTTACATTAATGATCAAACAGGTTACATGTATCCTATATTGCTAATTATGCTTTAATTTGGAAATAAACATTCTGTTGACTTTTTAAAGTAAGCTTTGACTCGACAATTAACATAGTTAGAGTGAGAATCAGAGAGTACCCTTTTAAGGGTTTATTACCCCCCTAAATACCTACTTAAAGGTACTTTTAATTCGGGATTTGACTGAGCACATATTAATTAATCACGAAGTCAAACCTTAATTACGACGGTTTGACTTTTAGCTAATTAACTAAGCTAAAACGAATTTAGAAAGGTTAAGTATACTTACAAGGGTCCTAATTATAATTAGGGATCACTAGGATGGTTGCTTGCTGACCAGAGAGCTCCAGAAAGTAAGTTGCAAATGAAAGAGCAAAATTGCTACAACTTCAAGTCCCTTATATACTAACTTTGATATTCTAGGATGATGCCAACTTGGTCTAGAGATGTTATAAGATCATCCCAGGTGGCCTAGGATGCTAAAAACCAGATATAGGAGCCCCTTGAATCGAAAAACCAGCTTTTAAGTCGGTGTAACCGTTTTAACAGGCAGCTGGAAGTTTTTCTGCACCTGGGACCTGCTTGCGCACCGCAACGACCACAGTGTTGAGGTGCGCAAGGAACATGCCAGCACCACACAACTTTCAAATGTTTACAGTTTGGCCCCTGGACCTTCCAAACGTCGTTTTCACGTTATTTCTTGCATTATAAGCCTTCTAAATTTACTTTTGAGGGTTCCAAGACTTATACAAACTTTGTTAAGTCCTTGGTTAACTTTGTAATCACCCGGAAAGCCATAATTTCCTACGTTGACGCTTTTAACCCCTCGTATATGAATTTGATCATAACTTTCTCATACGATAACGAAACTTGATGATATTTTTATCCTGTATTCTAGTGAGCATATTTAATCGTTACAAAGCTTCAAGTTTGCTAAAAGGTCACTCAGAGGTATACTTTAAACATGTTGACACATTTAACCCCTGTAGTTTGTAATCTCTCACTTTCTTTTATATTTAGCTTCGTATGATCCATGATTCATTCGTGTGAATGTATAAACATCTTGTAGGGTTATTGTAAGGTATATTTATCCATTGTTGACATTTTGAACCCTTATATTCACATAGTTTCTTTATTTGTCAACTTTAGTCCCTCTGGAGTATTCTTCCACACGTTCAAGCTTATGACACGTGTCAATACATTATAGGACGTGAATTTTCGAGGTGTTACAATTTACAAAACGTTTGATTACATATTTTTTTTTATTTTTAGATTAAACATTCAATTTTTTTTTATAATTGCATATCCATGATTATTCTTCATGTATTCATCATGAATCTTGTGTGATAATGTACACTTGTTCTGAACATAGGTGTGATAATGTACATACGTGTTAAGAATATGACTTGTTAATGTGTATATATATATATATATATATATATATATATATATAGGTAGAGGTTCCTGTAAAAAAATATTTTTTTGTTAGAAAGGTAAGAAAGAATCTACACCATTAGATCTTTGATCTAATGGTGAAGATCATAATGGCAAAATTGTAAATAATGTTTACTGTTAAAAATATTAATTTTCTAGATTAAGAGTATATAGGTAAATTTAACATTTTTAAATTAAGAAACTAACATTAATGCACATTTAACTTCCCCCCGTCTTTTTTAAACGTCAATAACTTTTTATACGTAACTTTTAAAAAAAAAAATTACACCATAATAACGAACGTTTTTTTATCATTAATATGAGTACCATATTGCTATACTTATATATAAAAAAATATATGTTTCGATCAGATGTTTAGTCCATGAATGGTGTTATATACTTACTGGATGGTGTTATATACTTACTTAATGGTGTTATATACTTGCTGAATGTTGTTATATACTTACTGAATGGTGTTAATCTGTTATATACTTGCTAAATGGTGTTATATACTTGCTGAATGGTGTTATATACTTGCTGAATGGTGTTATATACTTACTGAATGGTGTTAATATGTTATATACTTGTTGAATGGTGTTATATACTTGCTGAATGGTGTTTACCGAATGGTGTTATATACTTGCTGAATGGTGTTATATACTTGCTGAATGGTGTTTATAGAGATCTTTTAAAAAAATCCAGTTCCTATAATTAAGGTGGCGGTTATGGAAAGTTTTTAATTAATTGAATTAATGATAAAATTACTTGTTTTCCCTTTTGAATTAATTTAGATTTAGGACACATGTCATCTCCACAATATTTCTCGCCTTTCTCACACTTTTAACATTTTTTACAATAACCTTACCCTATATGTATATATATATATATATATATACGTGTTGAGACTGTTATGTACACATATGTACAATGCCGAACAATCATCTCAGATACTTGCTATACACATATGTACCATGTTGAACAACCATATCATTAACTTCTTTTTTAGAAGTATATTAAGAATGTACATATGTGCATATTACAAATCGGACATGTACACTTAAAGCCGATGGAACAATATGTTGATGCACTTTGTGTGGACGCAACTCAGCTCGGTTCGACTCGGCATTAGAGACTTGAAGACACGTAGATCGAGACAAAGCTACAGCCAAGGGGGAGTTTGTTGGTGCACTTGTGTCTGTACTTTGTCTGTATTTAGTCTTGATACAAAACGATGTCTTTGATGTAAGATTGATGTAAGATTGATGTAAGTTTGACCAAGTCAACCATCCTCCGGTTTGACTTGGCCAAACAGTTAGACAATGGTTGAAAGATGTTTGGGTCGAAGGATGTGTCATCGAAGGATAGTTTAGATCCTTCGATGAGCTCGAAAGATAACCTTCGAAGGATAGACCACGAAGGATATCATCCTTCGTGGTATATGTGATCCTTCGATGGGTTCCTGGTCGACAGATGATCTTTCGATCAGTCTGTCTGATCCTTCGACCAGACGATATGTGTTGGGTATAAATACCCATGTTGTGTGTTCGAGAGGAATAGATCGATAGACACAGAGAGAGAACACACACACTGAGAGAGTTTGCAAAACTGATTTGTAAACATTGAGCTTGTAACCGAACCTTTCATACGTATTAATACATGTGGTGTTAATCGGTGAATCTTGTGTGTTGTGTTTTGTGCTTGTTCTATCTCGGTTTGCATGCTAGCTTGGATTCCGCACTTGCTAGTGTGTTTGACATAACAGGGAATAGGTTAAACCTCAACCTCCGAGGGACCTACACAATATATTATATAATGGTTATATTTTTTAGAATTAAAAATTAGTTAATTGGTGAGAGAAAGAAAGAAGAGAAAATGTACTTAATTATTTAATTGGAGAGAGAAGTAGTTAATAATTTGTCTTTATTCCCTTTTCATTTATCTTTTACATATAAATAATTACAAAACTGCGATTATTAAAATTTCCAAGATCTAAACAATTAATGGCTCAGATTAGTTCACAAAGTTCACTCTCAACCTAAAGTTCACTCTAGAATCTTACCATACATACATACATACATACATACATACATACATATATATATATATATATACACACACACTAGTTTTTTACCTTCCGCGTGTTGCGGCGGCACCGCCGTACATGACGTGATAAATTATAGATTATAATCAACGCGACTCGTTTTCAAACTAAATTTATGTTGAAGCGTAGAGTAATCCAAATTCATGCCATTGAATAAAAATGTATTATATCTGGCACGACTTGTTTCCAAACAAAATTTACGTTGAAACGTAGACCAACTCAAAATGCACACAAAATATACACGTGTGTCAGCGCTTGATAACTCTAGGCTATAATCGACACTACTCGTTTTCGAACTAAACTTACGTTGAAACGTATAGTAACTCTTTTATATCGTCGAATGAAAACGTATTATATTTCGTCTGATTTATTTCCAAACAAAATTTACAACAAAACAAATTGCAACTCAAAACGTACATAAAAGTAAAACTTTATATATTTGACTCGCCTTGTTTCTAAACAAAAATACATTAAAGTGTATTCAACAAAAACCTTTTCGAGGATATTAGGTTATGAAATAGTGTTGAATAAGAATGAAAAGAAAAAGATAAAGAAATAAAACTTGTCATCATCACCGGAAACATAGTGTCTCTAGAAAAAAAAAAAAAAAAACAAAAAAAAGTAGTTGAAAACCCAATTTAGCTTCAAGAAAAAGACAAAAACATATGAAATTAGGGTTGGTGGTGCTGTAGTACCGACCTTTATCTTTAATATATAGTTAATATATATAGATATATCCCTACCTATCACTACTCAAACTTTCTCACATCCAAGAGAGTTTATCTACTCAAACTATAAAACTATTATTCTGGTTGAACCTGCTAACCCTCTGGTTCCTCATGCCAACTCTTCGGTTCCTCCAGCTAACCCTCTGGTTCCTCCTGTTATGTATCCAATTGAATTTGCTAACCCTCTGGTTGAAAACGATATACATTCGACTGAAGCCGTGCTAACCCTTTTGTTGACCCATACGGGGATGATAATTTTGATTGGAACCGGGCATTTGACAACACGTTTATGGAGCACAATCAACCAAACTTAGAGGAGAGCACACAAGAAGTTCCGGATTCGGATGAAGGGTACGAAACAGACCCGGGCGGAATTTGTCCCACTATCAGACGAAGAGGTGGGTTATGAATTTGAATGAAGCTTTCATAATCCATGGGAGGATGAACGTGGAACTGATTCTGACCGCTCATTTGATTCCATATTTAATTACTAGTGGTCGGTGGTTTAATTATGTTTAACTATCTGTTTAATTTAGGTTTAAGGTCTAAGTAGGTTATTATGTAATGTATGTAGGTTCTTATGTAATGCATGTATAATTATGTATTTTAAGTTTAATGTTTAAGTAAGTTATCATGGATATTTTTTGTGGTTTTTATCTATATGTCTTAATTATGTCAAAAACAATTACATAAAACACTTTGTTTTGCTATAGCAATATGCAATTAAAATATATAAAAAATAATATCCCACTAACATTAACATTTCATTAACTTAAACAAATGTTCCATATTGCTGGCAAAAAAAAAAAAAAGGTAAAATACATGAAAATTATATCTTTGAAATGAATTTAAAGCTTAGGAAACGTTTGCTAGTGTTCCTTCTTTGTCAAGGCGAAACATGTCTCCTAGGACGAACAAAGTTTCTTATTTACCACAAGACATATTTTCTCTACTAAAGTTAATATTTAAGATAACCAACTCTAATAGGTAGAAAATTGAATGTAGCATGAGAAAAAACAAAGTTAGAGAATAAATATGGTTTTTCATGAAAGAAGATATAAAAATTTTGTATCTTAACAGGTTGCGCAATGCAAAAAGTGTCACTTATTTATAAAAAAATTTGAATTTATAAACGAATTAAAGAAAAAAAAAACATAAACGCTAGCCGCTAAATATGAAATGGCTAAAATAATCTAAAAAAAAACATGAAAAAGGAAGCGGCTATGTAAGCCGCATAGTAGACCAATCTCTTAGCAAAAAATCTAGTGTCTAATTTAAATACAATTTAAAAACATAAAAAATAAATAAAATGAAGCGGCTATGTAGGCCGCATATTTGTTTGGAAGGGGCTAAGGTTTGTGAAGCCGTTTAAGACTCAAAGAAGCCAATCGTTTAAATTGTCGAGGTAGCGGCTATGCTCGAACCTAGCCGTTTCAGTTCATCCCACAACCTCTTGATCTTACTAAAGTTATAGAGGCTACACAAATTTGTGGAGGCTACATTCAGACGCATCAACAAATATAGGTGGTGTTTGTTTTTTCAGACCCAAAAGGTATGCAGTCTGCGAACCACATCTGCAGGCATCTGCAGAAGAAGAGGTGGACCAAAGGTCTGCAAGGAGAAGAGTGTTTTTTTTTACTTCTACAAAAACCCTTCACAACACACTCCCCTCTCTCTCTCTCTCTCTCTCTCTCTCTCTGCAAACCGTAGCCCCCACTGAAGAAACCATCACCACCGCCTTCAAACTCCTGCCACTATACTCCGGCCGCACACCCACTCCATCCTCGTATACCCCCTACAACTAACCCCTTGTCCCTGTAACACACACTCGGAACTTCATCAAACACCCATCACACCCACACCTACCTGATCCATCGCTAAATAATGGCCAGCAACCGCCATGGCGGCGGCACACAGCGGCAGACATTGAAGAGAGAAAGAGAGAGACGACAGAGGAAGAGAGAGAAACAGAGACGCCGGCGACGACATGGTTCCGGTGACGGTCGTTCGAGGTGACGTCAGCAGTGGTATCAGAGCCTTGGCTCTTCTCCTTGTTAAAACCGAGTGTTTTCGGGTGTTTTCCGGGTGTTTGAAGTTTATATTTTTCTTGGAAAATCTGGTTAAATCTTCAAATATCTTCATATTTTGCTGAAAGTTGTTATAAAAACCATTTTATTCTTCTTTTTCACATGTTAAACATTGGTTTTTAGTGAAGTTTCGGCCAAATTCGTGTTCGGAAAATCTTCGGTTCCCCAGAAAATTCATAAATTTCTGGGTTGTTCTTCATATATTCATACAATCTTCAAGTTGTTCTTCATAAACACACTTTTTGATCTTTGAAGATTAGTTGTGAAAGTTGTTTGTATTTTGAAAATTGTGTTTTGATTATAATATAGTACAAGACATCAATTGGTTGGTATTTTGGAAATGGTGAGCCGAAAGTGGATTGACAAAAGCAAAAGCAACTTTGTGTCAGAGCATGGAAAGTCAATTAGATAATCACATTAGCTGGGATCGTACAAGTGTCCAGTCGCACAAGATTTTTGATCAGTCGCACAAGTGGAAAGTCTTTTAGTCTGGTCGCACAAGACAAGATAATCGCACAACATACATCTGGGCTTTTGTTTCGTTATATTTGGGCCTTTGATTCGTCTAACCCAATACACCAAATCTGTTTCGCCGATCACATAAGTAGGCCTTGTTTCGTCATTTGTGAAGCCCAAAAGCAGATAATTCAGTTTCGCCGATTTTCCATAGTGGGCCTCACTTTCGTCAATTAAAAATCCTTTTCGCCAAACTGTTTGTAGGTCCGGCTAGGGGAGGATCTAGTCGCCTAATCCTTGTGTACAAAGCAACCCGGTTGAGCGGAATCCAACCGAGATAGCAAACCGAGATCGAACACGAAAAATACACGACACACAAAGTTCACCGTTTAACACCACTGTATTAATACGAATGAAAGGTTCGGTTACAAGCACAAGGTTTACAAATCTATTCTGCAAACTCTCTCTAACTCTCGTGTGTGTGTGTTCTGTGTGCGCTCTACCTGTGTTCTGTCTGATATCAGACTATATATAGCAACAGACACTACGAAACAGACTTGGCTTGACGAATCATGGCTTGGCGAGACAGAAGCTTGGCGAAATAAACAACCTTCGATGAAATTGAATCAAGCTTGACGAAACACACTTGTTTCGTCAAGACCCCATCTGTTTCGCCAACTTGGGCTTGGGCCCAAGATATGTTTCGCCAAACAGCTTTGGCCCATGTTGTATTGCTTGATTAACTGATGGATGAGGCCCAAGAACTAGTCTTCAAGTTCTTTATGCATCTTGGCCTGCTTGTAGACTTCAAACGCACGACGGAGGAATGTCGTGTCCTAGCCAAGTTGCGTTGCGCGAGTCGTGTCCACAAATATGTATCAACAAACTCCCCCTTGGACGCTACTCGCGAGATTCGCCTTTCATGACTTCTGTGTCGGAGGATCTTCAAAGTCTTCACGCGTTGTAAGTAGAAAGTGTATTAACAAACTCCCGCTTTCATTTAGGAAGTGTATCAATAAACTCCCCCTTTAATTATGCTCGTGAATCTTTTGATCTTCAATACTTGAGATCCTTGTGGTATTGGTGATGGTCAGCGGCAACTAGATCATCTTTATCTCTTGAGTGCCTTCACGCCGTGTCTTCATTCCGAAGCTTGTCATCGACCATGTTCTCCTTGCCTTTAGCATCTGCACATGCAAGAAAGCTAAACGCGTAATGAGAACAACTGCTTGGAATATAGTTAGTATAAACAAACGACACACGAATGACCATATTTCTATCAAACACCGTCCGACAAAAGTTTGAAAGTTTAGAAAATGTTCAGATTTAAACTTTTAACTTTCAAAACTTGTTAACTTCGATAGTTTATGAAGGTGCAATTGTTTTCCGGCTTACGATCAGGATTTTGGGTAGGATAGACTCGAGTTCCAACATCAGTCAATCAAAAATAAACTAGAAGCAAAATCTTTTTGGTTTTCATAAAGTTTATATTAAAACACACCTAAAATCTTTTTGGAATTTTCATTTTTCAAATGTAAAGACGGAAAGCAATAAATAAATATATACAAAGATACAGAAACTGAAAGCAGTAAATAAATATTTACAGACATTCTTTTTGCGAGTTTCGAGGGTAAGAGAATCATATCAGTGTACGGTCATGTCAAAACGCTCTTGTTGTTCTTTTTGTTAACAATTAGATAAACATCCTATAAAAATTATCGGTATTGTTGTCCACTTAAGCTCAACTTATCAGATGTAATCATGGCGAGGGGATACGTTAAGGTATGATTTATACTTACCGATCGGTGTTCATCCACACATGACACATTCCCGTATCAAGGTATGCACGAGGGTTCATCTTACCGGTGAGTATACCGATTATCATCTGTTTGACCGTATATGATGATGTGAGAAACTCACTTATTTTGATTGAAAACAAGCCCTATGTGATAGAATCACTTATTGACGAGGAACTTGATTTTCAAATGCATGAGGGCACAGGAGCAAGTCCGTGAACAGGTCAGTACTTTCGTACAGCAGAGAGACGAACTTGACTCCCGGAAAAATGTGATATATTATCACTTATCTGTTTGGACATGTGATTGTTGATCACTTATTGAGGTCGAATGCAATATGTACACGTATGTATGGTATCATGGAAGATCTAGACTTGCGTCCCCGTTATTTTTCGGTAAAAGAAACAACCATGATACCCAGATGATAAGCAGCATAAAGACCGAATATCTCAGAACCTCGGCAATCTCTCAAACGAAATTTCGGTACTAAGACCATATGCCAATGAGTGGTTCCCACCTGGTCTTCAGTCGATTTAAGATTTATATCACCCTGCACACTTTAAAATGATTGTGAGCCTACCGATACATCTTATATAGAGCTGCTTAACATTTTTCATTTTGCATTTCAGTTCGAAAAGGTTTCGACAGACCACTGATTTACTATCATTTTCTCTTTTTCTCGCCAGGAAACTCATTTTTGTTTTTCCAATGTTTTTGGGTTTTGAAATTTTTCGATGTTTTTGAATTTTCAAATTTGGATTTACTCCCCCTAAAATCAACAAACTAAGATAAAATTTAAAAAACACAAAGGTATTTACAAAAACGATTTCCCGATGTTGGTTAACTCATGTTTTACCTCAATGCCGTTTACCAAAATTAATTTTGAATCATAAATGATTTATCGAATTTTGGAAAAAATGAGTTGGCATGTCGGTAAGCGGTGCGGACCATGACAACATTGACGAGTTTCATAGTGAAACAATCACGTGTGAGGTGATATTCGAGTTCAACGTGTCTGGTCAAAGAGTGCTATACGAGATAATAATTCACAAAGCAGCTTAAATATCGACAAGTATAGGAGAGATTAGAAATTTAAAACCGTATCCTGCAACTGCCTCGTGCATTGCAAGGAATCTGAGCGCTCTCCCAAACTGGATATCCACCCGGTGTGGATTTCAAAGACGATTTTTGTAGCTACTAAGAAATCTCTTCACAGCAACAAGATCATAAACCTTTGGGTCCGGCTGGTATTCCACATTGCACCAGCGAAGGTCTTTGACTTTCTCTTTCAGAATTAGTGTGCGGTTGTTCAATCCACGCCAAGGCATCCGCACACCCGGTTGGTTTGTTCAACGAACACATTTTCTTCAATCACACCGCGAAGAAATGTACACTGCACGTTCATCTTGTTGATTTTGAACTTCAAACGTGCTGCAGGTGCGTACATTTTGATTTGAATCTACCCTGGGGACCCGATCAAAGCCTTTAACAATCACCTTTTAAAATGATTTCCATTTTGTCGAAGCTTTCAATCTCTTACAACAGACAATTCTGTTTTCTTTCCTTTTTCTTCTCTCCATCACAGGCAACAACATCTTTGTCACCGATCTTGTGCATGGACACTCCACTATCAACAATCCGATGACTATCGATAGTTCCTCCTGGAACATCCTGCACACTCACTCAGAGATTAGTTGGAGAGGGGGACCCAAGCCTTAACAGACTTGGGTCGTCCTTCATCATCGAGGATTGTGACTTCGATTTCCTGATGATTCGGAATGGATTGAGCTTCCCCTGAAACAGTTACCGATTTTGGTTTCCAAATCTGTTTTTGTTTTTCATTTTTAATTTCTAACTTAACAGAATTTGTTTGGACAACCTCCGGTTTTAACGCATTTTCAATCACCTTCACATTTTTACGTCGTTGTTTTGTTTCCTGTTCTTTAACAGTTCTTTTATCATGTTTTGGATAAACAGGACGACGTTGTGAGTGACCTTGTTCAGAGGGTGCTCTTTCAACAAAATTTGGTTTGGGCGAGTTTTTGCAGTCTTTAATGATGTGCCCAACCTTCCCACATTTGAAACAAATTCTCCTTTCAACAAACTTAGGAGAACCTGTTCGACTAACATATGTCGAACCAGTAGAACCTGAGGTACTTGCTCTTTCATCACACCCATTTGTATGTTGAGTGTAATTGTTTTGACTGTTACGTTTTAAAATCTTGACTTGTTGGATAAAATCGATGTTGGATTTGTTTTCAAAAGTCTCAATTTTATCAGTACCTTTTGATGCTACAAACTTGACATCTTTTGCTTTCTTCTTGTAACGAGCTCCTTTTGATTCAACCTTAGCCTTTGGCTTTGGAGCTCGTTGTTGTTGTTGTTTACCCTTAAAAGCGACAGGTTGTCGCTTTGTCGGTAATTTTTGGTTTCCAAATTGTTTCCTCACTTCAGCTTTTGGAATAGGATCACACTGAGTTACTGAAACTCTCGGGATCGCTTTTCCCAAAAACTTAGTTGTATTATCTTCAAACACTTTATCAATCAAGGATTGATTGACGTTTTTGATTGGAAAATCTTTGTTTGAATAAATTTTATCATCACCGACTAAAGTGTACAACACGTTATCACTTTTAACAGTAGACACTGTCTCAGTGATAGGATCTATCTCTTGTTTAGCGCCAGATGATTGCACAGCAGGAGTAGGAGGATCACACAGAATGTGATTCTCAAAAGGCACTTCTACTCCTTTTCTATCGTCAAGAGATTTATCCTCATCACTCACATCTGATTCATCATCCGAAGAATCATAGTCCTCAATGGTTGGAGGACTTTGATTTGAAGCACATGATGACTTTTCCTTGCTATCAGATGAGCCCTCCGATGAATTGTCCGTTTTGAACCCTTAGCCAGTTGTAACTTCCTCATAATCAAGAGGTACAGTTGACTCAAAACGCGGCATTTCCTCCTCATCGGGCAACTTGGTATAGTCGTGTCTCAACGGGGGCGGACATGACTTATACCCAACGCCTTTCACATTACCCTTTAGTTGTTGAACGTCAATGATGTGATCAAGCACATATCGGGAGTTTGAGTAACTCTCCAATTTGAGCTTGATCGCTTCATGCTCACATTTCGCCACGGCTAGCTCTTTCTTTGTTTCCTCGATGATATTAATGTAGTTATTAATACCAATTTGTTTGTTACAAACTGTTTTTGTTAATTCGGAAACACTTTTCTTTTGGGTTTCAATAACTGTTTTAAATTCCTTTTCATTGCGAGCTAAGGCCATGTTTGCCTCCTTGCACTTTGACAGTTCAACAACTAAACTTTGATTGTGACTATGAACCGTTTCAGATTCACGTTTCAATTCAGCACATTCATGTTTTAATTCTTCAAAAGCATGTTTAGCATTAGCACATTCATGTTTCAAATCAGCACAGTTACTACATATGCTAGGAGTTTCAGATTGTACCTGACTTGTAGAAGCTGTGACATTAGCCATAAAGGCAGTCTGAGAAGAGAAAGATCCATCTTCAGTGAGAATCTTCTCCATTTCTTCTGATGTAGTATCAGCTTTCTTGATCAAGTCAGATTTCTCCTTAGCATCATTCGACAAACTATCAACTTCAGAATCCATTCCCTCCTTTACGTCCGATTCTGAACTGTAATCACTCACACCTGAACTATCTTCATCAGTGCTGCTACATCCTGAACTGTCATCTTTTCCTGAAGATTCACCATCATTGACATTCTTGACAATTTCAGCATAAAACGCAGTTCTTGTTTGATCACCGTTTCCCAACTGTATGGCCGGACCACAATCGACACTTGGATCGAATTGAGGTTGTGTTGTGGAAACTTGAGGTTGAGGTTGGGGTTTAGATTGTGAAAGATAAGCATTTTGATTGAACTGTGGAAACGGAGATGAGTTTGTATTTGATATGAACGCCGTTTGTAACTTTGGTTGCTGAGCTGAACTGGAACTAACTAACGGGTTAAAACTTCCTCCAAGATACATTTCGGTATTTTGAGGAGCAGGAATTCGTTTAGCTTTCTGAATTTCCTCTTCGTTCTTGTGCTCCAACTTCTGAATGAATTCATAGATATTAAAATTGACAGCATCTAGAACGCCCGTATGCTTTAAAAGCTCAATGAATGGGCTCCACTTTGGAGGTAAAGCATCAGCAAACCGTGCTACAATTTCCTGTTGAGATGCAAGAACACCAACATAATACATTTCATGCATCAAATGATAATAACGAGTAATTATATCATTTAGGGTTTCATTCTCTAAGAAATGAAATGATTCGAATTTCTTCTTCAACAGATCATGACGTATCTTTCTAGTAGCTGCATATTCTTCTCCTCTCGCTACCAAAAGATTCTGTATGTTTTGATTTTGATTCGACACCTTTGCCCATTGACTTGCACTTATTGACTGTTGTTGTTGAGGTATGGTACGCGTCATATATTCGGCCATCGACATCTGTTTTAGATCTGGTAGTGGATCCGTACTCCAATCCCAAGGGCTTGTGCAGCTTATATTTGACGTATGAATGATAACAACCTGATTAACACACTTGAAACAAACAGTTAAACAACTAGTGCAAACCTTCTGTTTAAAATTACAAATGTCTTTGACGAAACACGTTTCCACGAAACAGATTTTAATTGTTTTTGGGCTTTCAATTTTGACGAAACACAGGCCCAACAATGCAATTGACGACACAGGTTGTTAATGATGTTTGACTTATGACGAAACAGATCTGATGTCTTTGGGCTCCTATTGACGAATCTGGCCCAACAATGTTAATTTTCAATTTTTGGGCTTGACCTTGACGAAACAGGGGAAGGCTTTTTGGGCTTGACGAAATAGGAAATGAGCCCAACAATTCAAGGCCCAAAGAATATGCTTTTGTTTCGTCGATAATGTTTGACGAGAGAGAACTTCTGTTTCGTTGAAAGCCTGTTTCGCCAAAAAAGTAACTGGGTTGGTGAACTTTTGACTTTACCTTATCCTGACACAACACAGACCCTACTTTCGGCTACCAACCATGCTTGTTTCACCAAACAAGTATGGTTTTGATTATTTTAATCACTTAACAAGTTCCAACACACAAACAAGTTTTCACATACAGTTATCAGAGATCAAAAAGTGTAATATTTTGAAGAACACTTTGAAGATTGCAAGAACACGATGAACTTTTGAAGTTTCCGGTGAACCGAAAACTTTCCGAACTCACGGTTTTGATAGATAGTGTTAAATAAAAACCTATTTTAACATGTAAACATCAATTAAACAAGGTTTTTAACAAAACACAAAGCAAAAGCACAAGATTAAACCCGATTTTTAGAATGTTTTTCCAGAAAATATGAATTTTAAAAACCCGAAAAACAACCCAAGAACACCTCGGTTTTAACAAGGAGAAGAGCCAAGGCTCTGATACCACTTGTAGGTCCGGCTAGGGGAGGATCTAGTCGCCTAATCCTTGTGTACAAAGCAACCCGGTTGAGCGGAATCCAACCGAGATAGCAAACCGAGATCGAACACGAAAAATACACGACACACAAAGTTCACCGTTTAACACCACTGTATTAATACGAATGAAAGGTTCGGTTACAAGCACAAGGTTTACAAATCTATTCTGCAAACTCTCTCTAACTCTCGTGTGTGTGTGTTCTGTGTGCGCTCTACCTGTGTTCTGTCTGATATCAGACTATATATAGCAACAGACACTACGAAACAGACTTGGCTTGACGAATCATGGCTTGGCGAGACAGAAGCTTGGCGAAATAAACAACCTTCGATGAAATTGAATCAAGCTTGACGAAACACACTTGTTTCGTCAAGACCCCATCTGTTTCGCCAACTTGGGCTTGGGCCCAAGATATGTTTCGCCAAACAGCTTTGGCCCATGTTGTATTGCTTGATTAACTGATGGATGAGGCCCAAGAACTAGTCTTCAAGTTCTTTATGCATCTTGGCCTGCTTGTAGACTTCAAACGCACGACGGAGGAATGTCGTGTCCTAGCCAAGTTGCGTTGCGCGAGTCGTGTCCACAAATATGTATCAACACTGTTGCACACATATATTTGTTTCGCCGATCACATAAGTGAAAACTTGTTTCGTCGAGACACTTGTAATTTTAAACAGAAGGTTTGAAGAAGGTATTTAACTGTTTGTTTGAGGTGTGATTTTCAGGTATTCATTTTTCTTGATCAAAAATAAATCCGATTTGGGGTACTCCGGTAAATACAGATATGTATTATGGTACTCCGTCTCCGGATAGCGGAAAGTATAGAAACACGAGCTTGTCATTTTCGTGGGCCGAATCTCCCGTACCGGTATCTTCGCAAGCTAATAAAATTTCTACCGGACCAACAGACTTGTACGGAAATCCGCTTCAACCGGCGTTTGTCACAAGCACAAATTTGTATGGCACTCCGATACAAGTTCTTGTAAAGCCAGCTCCAACCACAGACTTGTATGGAAATCCACTACCACCAGTTGCCTTACAGTGCCATCCTTCTACGATAGCACTGTCATCTCTTGATACAAGGAACTGTAGTCAGACAAAAACGGCGTTGTATGCTAAAATTGTCAAAGATGCCAGCAATGGTGAATCCTCGGGAAATAATGACAGTTCTGAACATGACAGTAGTTCAGATAAAGATGTTTCAACTTCAGTTGAGGATGATACAACTTCAAGTTCAAGCGAGGATGGATCTGAATGTGAATCATCAAGGGAGGTTGTTGACTCTGATGCAGAAAGGTCAACATCTGAGAGTGATTCCAGTCAGGTATGTGTCGATGAACCCACTGCTGTTATTTGTGATAATTGTGCTAGATTAAGCGTTAAATGTGCTGATTTGGAGGCAAATATGTCTGAGTTGCAAGGCAAACATGATGCTTTAAAAGCTGAATTGTTTGACTTGCAAAACAAACATGTTTCTTTAGATAATAAGTGGTGTGAGTTGCAAAGCAAACACGAGGCTTTGCAAGACAAGTATGATGTGACATTCCTCCACAATCAAAAGTTGACCGTGGATCTTTCTAAGTGCACAGAAGCCAACATGTTTTATGAAAACCATGAAAAGGAATTTAAAACGATGGTTGAAACTTTAAGAAAAGATAAAACCGAACTGACAAAAATGGTTTCCAGAAAACAAACTGACATAAATTTGTATATCACTCGTCTTGAGATAATGCAAAAAGAGATGGCTTGTGTTAAAACTGAAAGTGAGGCGATCCGACTCAAGTTAGACAGCTATTTAAGCTCTAGCTATGTGTTGGATCACATCATTGATGATCAGAAAGAGAAACGGGATGTCACATGCATAGGTTACAAGAAATGTCCACCACCTGTTAGAAACAATTATGATGCACTGCCTGATGAGGAATATAGAACTCACTTTGAACCATCTGTTCCTTTAGACGTTGAGGAATTTGCAACTGGACTCGGATACAAGAAGGAAGTATCATCAGATTCGGATGTGTCAGCAGATACATTTGTAACTGCTGAACAGAATCAGGATCCTCCAGTTGTGATTGAGGATGCTGATTCTTCTGATGATGAATCTGATGATACTGATTCAGCAAAGTCTGATGCGGTGATCAAAGAAGAGGACATACCTCTTGAGAATCATATTCTATGTGATCCTCCCGCAAAACCTGCTAAGACTGTTCCGACCGAGTCCACGTCTGCAAAAGAGTCTGAGAGTGTGGATTTGCTGTACACTCTGATTGGATCTGATAAAATATATTCAGACAAGGATTTCCCTATAAAAAATGTCAATCAATCTTTGATTGATAAAGTTTTCGAAGATTCTACCTGTAAGTTTTTGGGAAAGTCGAGCCCAGGAGTTGTAGTAACTCAGTGTGCTCCTATCCCAAAATACGAAGTTAGAAAGAAATATGGGAATCAAAAATTGCAAAAACAAAACAATCAACGAAAGCAAAATCACGCTGCCCAAGGAAATGGAAAAGGCAAACAGAGCCAAAACAAGAAAGAGGGTCGGAAGATAAACTTTGTGAAATCGAGGGGAACGGATAAAATTGACACATTCGAAAACAAATCTAACTTAGATTTTGTTAAACAAGCACAAGTGTTGAAAAGAAATGATCCAAACAGTTCAAAACCAAGTACCTCGGGATCACAAAGTTCATCATCGACAAGACAATCACATGTTTCTTCGGGGTTTGTTGAACGAAGATCATGTTTTGAATGTGGTACAATTGGACATGTAATTCGAAATTGTCCATATCTTTATAAACAAAAAGGCAAAGTTGGAGATCCCCGTGACCAAACTGACCGTAAGCAATCTGTTTCTGTTAAACAAGATCCCCGTCTTGTAAAAGAAAGTGAAAAGAAACAGAAAAGCCAACAGGTCAAGAAAGTTGAAAAGGCGTTAAAACCGGAGGTTATCCAAACAAAATATGTTAAATTGGATGTTAAACATGAAAGACAGAAACAGATTTGGATACCAAAACCGGTAACTGTTTCAGGGGGAGCTACATCAATTCCCAATCATCGGGAAATGGATGTTACAATTCTCGATGATGACGGACGACCCAAGTCTGTGAAGGCTTGGGTCCCCCTCTCCAACTAATCTTTGAATGAGTGTGCAGGATGTTCCAGGAGGAACTATTGATAGTCTTAGGATTGTTGATAGTGGAGCGTCCATGCACAAGATCGGCGACATAAGGCTCCAAAATATTGTTACATCTAGGAGAATGTTGTTGCCTTTGATGGAGAGAGGAGAAAAGAAGACAAAAATGTCTGATGAAAAAAAAAATGAAGTTGAAAAATTCGACCAGTTGAAAAATGTGCCAAAATTTTGGTTGTTATGGTTTTTGATCGGGTCCTCAGGAAAGATTCCAATGAAAAGTACGCGCCTGTAGCACGTCTGAAGCTTTTCGAAGATTCATGGATTTTTCTTCCACAAGAAGTTCAAAGTCCACAAGATGAACGTGTAAGGTACTTTTCTCTTCGGTGTGATTGAAGAAAATGTGTTTGTTAAACAAACCAACCGGGTGTGCGGATGCCTTGGCGTGGATTGAACAACCCCACACTACTTCTCAAAGAGAAAGACAAAGGCCTTCGCTGGTGCAATGTGTAAGACCAGCCGGACCCGGAGGTTTATGATCTTGTTGCTGTGAAGAGATTTCTCAGTAGCTACAAAAATCGACTTTGAAATCCACACCGGGTGGATATCCAGTTTGGGAGAGCGCTCAGATTTCTTGCAATGCATGAAACAGTTGCAGGATATGGTTTTAAATTTCTAATCTCTCCTATACTTGTCGATATTTAAGCTGCTTTATAAATTGTTATCCTCTCGTAGCACTCTTTGACCTGACACATTGATCTCGAATATCACCTCACACGTGATTGTTTCATTATGAAACTCATCAATGTTGTCATGGTCCACACTGATGACCAACGTGCCGACCTTTTTACCAAAGCATTTGACAAATCAAGATTTGACATTTTATTATTGGTAAACGGCATTAAGGTCAAGCAAGAGTAAAACCAACATCGGAAAATCATTTTTGTAAATACCTTTGTGTTTTAAATTTATCTTAGTTTATTGATTTTAGGGGGAGTAAATCCAAAATTTGAAAATCCAAAAACATCGAAAAATTTCAAAAACACAAAAACAATAGAAAAACAAAAATGAGTTTCCTGGCGAGCAAAAGAGAAAGTGATAGTACATCAGTGGTCTGTCTAAACTTCTTTAAACCTTAAATGAAAAACGATAAGCAGCTTATATAAGATGTATCGGTAGGCTCACAATCATTTTAAAGTGTGCAGGGTGATATAAATCTTAAATCGACTGAAGACCAGGTGGGAACCATTCATTGGCATATGGTCTTAGTACCGAAATTTCGTTTGAGAGATTGCCGAGGTTCTGAGATATTCGGTCTTTATGCTGCTTATCATCTGGGTATCATGGTTGTATCTTTTACCGAAAAATAACGGGGACGCAAGTCTAGATCTTCCATGATACCATACATACGTGTACATACTGCATACGACCTCAATAAGTGATCAACAATCACATGTCCAAACAAATAAGTGATAATATATCACATTTTTCCGGGAGTCAAGTTCGTCTCTCTGCTGTACGAAAGTACTGACCTGTTCACGGACTTGCTCCTGTGCCCTCATGCATATGAAAATCAAGTTCCTCATCAATAAGTGATTCTATCACATAGGGTTTGTTTTTCAATCAAAATAAGTGAGAATCTCACATCATATACGGTCAAACAGATGATAATCGGTATACTCACCGGTAAGATGAACCCTCGTGCATACCTTGATACGGGAATGTGTCGTGATGTGGATGAACACCAGTCGGTAAGTATAAATCATACCTTAACGTATCCCCTCGCCATGATTACATATGATAAGTTGAGCTTAAGTGGACAACAATACCGATAATCGTTATAGGATGCTTATCTTAATGTTAACTAATTGAACAACAAGAGCGTTTTGGCATGACCGTACACTGATATGATTCTCTTACCCTCGAAACTCACAAAAAGAATGTCAGTATATATTTATTTACTGCTTTCAGTCTTTAAATTAGAAATTTTCAAAATTCCAAAAAGATTTTAGGTGTGTTTTAATATAAACTTTCTAAAAGCCAAAAAGATTTTATTTCTGATTTATTTTCGGTTGTACGATGTTGGATCTCGAGTCTTCGTTGCCTGAAACCTGACTGAAAACCAAAGTGACTAAATCTTCATAATCGGTCGAAATTTGCAAGTTTTGAAAGTTAAAACTAAAATTGACAAATTTATTAAACTTTCAAACTGTCGGACGGTAGTTGATTGATATATGGTCATACGTGTGTCGTTTGTTTATGTTACTATATTCCAAGCAGTTGTTCTCATTACGCGTTTAGATTTCTTGCATGTGCAGATTCTAAAGGCAAGGAGAACATGATCGATGACAAGCTTCGGAATGAAGGCACGACGTGAAGGCACTCAAATGATGAAGATGATCGAGTTGCCGCTGGCCATCATCAATACCATAAGGATCTCAAGTACTGAAGATCAAGTCATTCACGAGCATAACTCAAGGGAGAGCTTATGTCAAGGGGGAGTTTGTTAACACACTTCCTACATGAAACGGGTAGTTTGTTGATACACTTTCTGCTTTCAATACGTGAAGACATTGAAGATCCTCCGACATAGAAGACATGAAAGGCGAATCTCGCGAGTAGCGTCCAAGGGGGAGTTTGTTGATACATATATGTGGACACGACTCGACTCGACGCGACTCGACTCGACGCGACTCGGTTCGGTTCGACCCGGTTAGGTTCGGCTCAAGCCCGACGTCACGACATTCCTCCGTCGTGCGCCCCAGAGTTCGACACGCGAAGCACGGAGAGCCGAGAACGTTTCCCGCTTGACACATCATCATGACATCATCATGATGATGTCATGATGATGTCAAGACCTTGACTAAACTTCACAAATATGAAAACAAGTTGGATCTGAACGTGCATGTGAAATCTTTCTAGGCCAATCAACTTCTTCACTGTTGGGCCTAAGCCCATTATGGCGAAACAGAAGGATGTCGACGAAACAACTCTTGTTTCGTCGACTTGATTCACTTTCGTCGAACATGGTTGTGATTCGCCGAGTTCTGTTTGTTTCGTGGTGTCTGTGGGTATAAATAGACAGTCTCTAGTCTGAAAATGTAGAGAGCACACAGAGAGCAAACACACACACACGAGAGTTTGAGAGAGTTTGCAAAATATATTTGTAAACATTGCTTTGTAACTGAACCTTTCATACGTATTAATACAGAGGTGTTAATCGGTGAATATTGTGTGTCGTGTATTTGCGTGTTCTATCTCGGTTTGCCTTTCCGGTTGGATTCCGCACAACCGGGTTGGTTTGTACACAAGGATTAGGCGACTAGATCCTCCCCTAGCCGGACCTACAGGAGATATGGGGGTGGAGGTGGTGGCGGAGATATGATGGTGGAGGTGGTGGCGGAGATGTGGTGGTGGAGGTGGTGGTGGAGGTGGAGGTGGAGGTGGAGGTGGAGGTGGTGTCTGTGTTTTGAAAGTGAGAAAAGGTGTGAAGAGGTGAGAAGATGTGGGCTTATGTCTGCGTGGGGAAGAGGTAAAAGGTGAGAAGTGCTTCCGGAAAACAAACAAGCTGCAGAACCCAAAGGTCTGCGCGTGTCTGCGCGACGCAGACATAAATGGCCAGAAGTGCTTCTGGCCAAAAAAACAAACAGCACCATAGAGTCTATGTAGACTCTTTCAACACATGTCTAGTTGCTATTTGTTTTTCAGGGTGGGCCCATCATCATTTAGAGGCTATTTTACACGCTTGGGGACAAATGACACCTTCTGAACTTAATCAATTTTTCGTGTGTTCCCTAGATTTAGATGTATCAGAGCATTCTCATCCAATCCATCAAAACTTGTGAGGGTGAGTTTTTATATTGTAAAGGGTAAAAAAAGTGGTTGTGAGTGGAGGAGAGAGAAAATGTTACTGTTTATCTGTATATTTGGGGGACACTGTTCACCCAGTATATTTTTTTTAATATATATTGAAAGTGGTTGTGAGTGAAGGAAAGAGAAAAATGTGATGATAATATTATTTAATTGAAAATGAGAGAGAAAAAGTATTTGTTTTTAGTGAAAATATATTGATATAGGAGTTGTTTTTTAGTGGAATGTATGTATAATTTGATGGATTGGATGAGAATGCTCTCAGATGTAGGGATGAGCTCGGTCCGGTTCGGTACCGAACCGGTACCGGTACCGAAAGAACCGGTACCGAAAATCCTCAAAAGTGGGTACCGGTACCGGTACCGGTACCGAATATACCCGGTTCGGTACGGTTCGGTACCGGTACCGGTTCGGTACCGGTATTTGAGGGTAAAAACGAGCAAAATACCGGTACCGAACCGGTACCGAAAATGTCAAAAGTGGGTACCGAATCGGTACCGAAAAGGTATCCGGTTCAGTAAATTCGGTACCGGTACCGGTTCGGTACCGGTACCGGTTCGGTACCGGTACCGGGTCCATTTTGCTCATCCCTACTCAGATGTGTTATTTGGTTTGGTCAATGTTTATTCCACACGGTGAGTTTCCCTTTTGTTATTCTTAATATTTGTTTTTTTTTTTCTCAAAAGGGTAAAGAGGATGAATAATTTAGTTAAAAATGGAAAAAATTAAAGAAAGTAAAAGAAGACAAAAATGTCTCTTATTTAGAGATAAAATATAGATGAGATTAGGGATGAGTATTTGATACTGAGTACCGGTATCGAAAATCTATAAGAAATCGGAGCAATAGGGGCGACACATGTAGCCGCTAAAGACCCCCTTTGTCGCCGCTAATACTTTTAGCGGCGGTATGTCGCCGCTACTGATAACGCGCTAATACTCGGCCGCTAATGCTTGGTAATCGCCGCTATTGTGTTGCCCCTAAAGCTTTGGCCGGAGCTTCGCCTGAACCTTCACCGGAGATGGCTTAATCAACTTTCAAACCAACAAAAAACCATTAATATGTTAGTAAACATGTTTGAACTCGAAGGTGAAGTAAAACACTACGTTTTTTTCTCATTCAAATCAGATTTACATAACATGATTCTATATGATTAACAAGAGATAAAAAGTAAACGGTGGCCGGAGACGGAGCTTGACGGTGGTGGTGGTGGTGTTGTAGCTTGACAGTGGGGGTGAAGTGACGGAGCTTGATGGCGGTGGTCCGGTGGTGGTCGTGAAGCCTCACGGTGGTGGTGTTCCGGTGGAGGTAGCTTCATGGTGGTGGTGGTCCGGTGGTGGCATCTTCATGGTGGTGGTGGTTGAGGTTGTTGGTGTGTGGTTGAAGATTAGAGTGTGTTGAAAAATATGGGTATAAATGAAGATTGTGTTTGTTTGAGTCAGGAAACAACCCAAGCCATTGGATCATCTTCTCATCAAGGGCCAAGATCAAAAAATTTTCAGCTTCACACGGATCGACTATTAGCGGCGACGCTATTAGTGACGACATGAAGCAATAACAGTGACTGGATTGCTTGTTGCCGCTATTGCTTCATGTCGTCGTTATTAGCGTCGTAGCTAATAGTAGGTATTTCTTGTAGTGAGATTTGGAAACCACGAGCACCTAGAAATATGTTGAAAAAACCTTATGGATGAAACTTGTAAAAACGACCAAACCACAATAAAAGTTTGCTCTTTTCGAAAAGTTTGATGAAACTCGTAAAAACGACCAAACCACAATAAAAGTTTGCTCTTTTCGAAAAGTTCACAAATATTGTTCAAACTTTACAAGTTAGAGGACTTCAATATGGAAATATTTGGTATAGGGACTTTATAAAGAATATAACGAAAATATGTTGGTGATTTTTTTGGTATTACTGCTATTTGCCAAAATAAAAGAAAAAGACAATAATAAATATGTCCTGAAAAAGCAGTATAAGTATGACTACAGAACCTTCTTTCGCTGCATATGAATTTACACCAACAACTCAGCTTGGTTCCAACTTCCAACCAAACACTAATGGAAGGCCACGCTAATTCAACCGACAACGATGCCGATCAGATTCAAATTCCGATTCAGAATTGTGTTATCACCGATTCAACCAATCAACACAACAACGATGGCGATCAGAACCAAATTCCGACTCAAAATCACCTTGAATTTCAGGTAATTGCACCACCATATTCGAACGAAGGAAGCCCCAGTTCAGATTCATCATTTCTTGGGCTTGATGATACATTCACATATGATATTCATAACGCTCCTGACTCCGATTCACTGTTATATGAAATACTTTCTAGATTGCCTCTTAAATCACTTTTCAGGTTGAAATGTGTTTGCAAACACTGGCAAACCCTCATTTCTCAACGTTCGTTTTCGCGGTTTTATATCTCGCGTATAATAACCTCCAACACAGCATCATCGTCACTGCCTTTCAGAATCTTGTATAGGTACATTTGTGAGTCAGAACCCGAAGATGTTCTTAACCGATTCCATTCCGAAAGTTACAATTCATCTGGACTTTATTTGTCTAGGGAGGAACATAAAGCTATCAAGTTTAAAGTGTTAGGTGTGAGTAATGGCTTGATTCTATGTTGTTCGTTGGGACCTTTGGTTTACCATGTTTGTAATCCGGTTACCAGGCAGTGGGTTACTTTAGCTAAATCCGCGAAAACACAAAATTTCTTTGCGGAAGGTTTTGTTAGTAGGGTTAATGAGGATAATGTTGTTACTGGCTATACAGTTGTGAGGCTAGAAATGGATAAATGGTACCCAGTTGTGAGACAAGAAATGCTCACCTCACTCACAGACTATCTCCGTTTAGAGATTTTTTCGTCTGAAACCGGTGAATGGGTTGGTTATAGGGTGCCTTGTCCTTTTCAAATTGCATTCCCGAAGCGTGGTGCAGGTCCTATATGCTTTAAAGGAGTTCTTCATTGGTTTGTTAGTGATCATGGTATGGTTGCGTTTGATCCTTATAAGGATCCAAAGTCTTGTCGGCTTATTCAATTACCTGCTGACAGAGATGTCCAAAGTGAGGTTACGCATGACGGGCTTTATCGTTTGTGTGACGCGTGTCAAGGAAAGCTTCGTCTTTTTCAGGTGGCACCTGATGCTAGTTCGTTTTACTGTTTTAGTATGTGGGATATGAAAGATTATGATAAAGGTGAATGGTGTTCTGAATTCAAGGTGACCCGTAGTGATCTCTCATCTTCTGATCCTGAACTGGAGAGCTGGTTAATGAAAGCAACTTTTCTTCCACTATCTTTCCATCCATTTGATCTGGATATTGTTTATCTGAGGTGTGTGGAGCTTGCTTGTTTGGTATCATATAATATTCAGAACAGACAGCTAGATGTTGCCTGTAAACCTACTGGTGCTATTGATGACCTGTCATGGCGGGTGGTGGTGCAATTTGTCATTCCAACGTGGCCAACACCGGTTCCTATTCCTCCTGTTAAGGTTGTTATACCAGAAGTTGGTCCGCTCCGTGTTTTCAATGGGTGAGTTTCTCCTTTTCTTGGTGATGTTTTGAACCCTCATAAAAGGTTTTATCTTACATTTTTACTTAAACTTACCGAATTCACTTTGCTAGCCAGTATTCCGTTTTCATCTTCTTTATTTATAAGTTTGCTTGCAATCTAGGATTCGGAAAAATGTTGTCCCTTTCATGGCACCATCATCGCAAACATTAATTAACAAGCACAAGAATGCAATAAAAAATCCTTACCGAACACAAGAAAACATTCAAGATTCATTACCAAACACACGGATACAATAAAGATGAATTACCAAACACACTTACAAGGAGCCAATGGTAACATACTTGATTGTAGAAGGAAACCAAACTCAATCTTTATGGAACAAAAGCACATCAAGAACCATATTGCACCATCTAGTTTTTGAACATATTTTGATATAAAGCTAAGTTAAATTAATCTCCACCTGATATGTTGGATTTCTTTTGTCAACTTTTCACGTACTCTTTCGGACTTTAGACGTTAAATTGAACCCGTCATATTGTCATTAAAACTAAGCTTGTATATCTTATGTAAACTTAATCGTAAATGTTGTCATTTCGCTTGTATTTCCAAGTAAGCTTATGTTTCCATTTACAAGAACCTGACTTGCTTTTATTTGACCTATCTGTGAGTGCCTAGCAGCTTCTGCAACCATGTATGTTATTGAACTTTGATATGAAAATTGACTTTTGTTTTTAAACATGTATTTCAGGTGGTGGTGAAGGAACGATAATTCAGGAAGGAAAAATCAAGGTTTAGAGAATTATGTTGACATGAAGATATATTTCTACAAAACTTTCGTTTAACTTTGCATTGTACTGTCATAAGACATATCATATGTTTTACTTTTTAAGTATTGTACTCTAAGATATGAAGAAATAATTTAAGTTTTTCCTGTTAAGTCTGTATCAGTAGGTCACATTAATTAGTATCTGGAAAAGTGGGTTGTGACAACAATAGTCCTGAACATACCAAGAATTGGTAAACTCTTCTGCATAGCAACACTTTTATTCACTAGAAGGACAACTCCAACACCATCACTCACTTGGCGTGATACGAATAAGGGTTCACCCATCTTTCTTAAATACCAACTTCATGTTTGCAAGATCTGCTAAACTTGCCCTTGGGTGGATCCCATCATCAATAGAATTTTTAAACCTTTTTTTTCCTCGGGGGCCAACAATCATAGCTTTGATTGGAACGATATCGTCCCTAAAAGTTACACCAGCATGTGCAACAACAATCTTCCTATGGGACTTAACTACAACTTGATCTTGTTCCTGCCTTGTTATTCTAAAACGTTGTGCAATATTTTATGATATAACCTCATTGGTAGAAAGACGATCTTAAGCTTGTGCCATGGTCTTCAGTTTTGGTTTAACAGCATCTGAAGCAATAGAATTGGAGGTCAAAGATTCGAACCAGGTATCAATGTCATACACTGGTGGTCTTGGTGTCCTAAATGCCTGAAAATCCAGCTATAATAGCAACAATCCACATCAGCAATAGCATAAACACTTATCTCTCGTTTTATTTTATTTTTCTTCACAAGCTTGAAAATCTTGAAAGCACACTTCCCATGATGTTCACATTTGTCCGTTCAAACTTCACTAACTTCATAGTCATCCTGACCACTCTTCATTTCCCACAGCAAGCCGCACCACAATCCCAAGTATAGGTTTTCAAAGATGCATTATCAGTCTAGTTTTCGATTTCGATTTATGAGATTGGAAATAACAATTTGAATAGGTTTTCAAAGATGGGATATCAGTCTAGTTTTCGATCTGAATAAAGTCGGATATCTTATGAAGCCTTTACAAAACTAGACCATTTACGATATCTCATTTCCCTTTTTGGTTATTGCATAGTATTTAGCAGAATCTTGTATTGCAAATTTTAATGATGATGAGATTTGCCTTTAAATGATCATATATTTGATAAATTGGAAATACATTTAGCAATCGGTCGGGCTTACAACAAAGTTATTTTAAATTGCATTGGACATGATCTTCAAGAATTTTTATGTAACCTTTGCTTCTTGGGGAGACATCAGGTTTCAATTCTTCGCATAGGGTAAATTTGGTGTAATTTAGAAGTAGCGATTATGTAACCTTAGTTGTTTTCTTGGGGAGACACCAAGTTTCAATTCCTCGCATAGGGTAAATTTGGTGTAATTTAGAAGTAGGGATTATGTAACCCTAGCCGTTAAAAAACGTAATAAGGTTTAAATCTTTTTTAATGATTACATTAGTCTAGGTAATTAAGTATATCATGTAACCTCTTACTTCAACAAGTAATATGAGTCTTGTTATGTTATGTTATATCATTTAATTTCCAGTTTGGACAAATAATTATTTTAGAAAACTTAAATACAAAGTGAATTCAAAAGAAATTAATTTTAGAACCTTTTATACAAGTTTTCCCTAAGCTACCCTTACGATTCTACCTTGTGACCATCACGCATCTCCATCTCGCAACTGAGAAAAAGTAATCATTGTCCATCTCCTTCTCGCATCCAGATTCCAACAGCCATAACTGACAGTTACGTTGCAGTTAAATTAAATTACGATAGGAACATGGAGACTCAACGGAAGAGGGTTTGTTGTGGCAATTATTGTTCATAAACTCAACCATTTTTGGCGGTGGATGCGACGGGAAAAGGTAGACTTAAATGAGGTAGTCATTTTTGGGGTACTGGCAGGTGGTGCGGCGGGATAGGAAACCAGGGAGAGGCACGACTGAAGTCTCTGGTAAGCAGGTTTATGCCGTTGGATTATCATTTCCCGTGCAAAACCAGTGATTGTTAAGTTCTCCTCAATCTTTTATTTATCATCCGATTTTGATGTACTTCTTGCAATTGATTGTGTCACCATACTTTTGTTTTCTACCCTTTTTTGAACCTGGATAATGGCCTCTAACCAGCTATATCACACGGCCAAAATATGGTAAGTAGAGGTGAAAAGGACTCCAGAGAACCCAAGATTAACACCACACACATGGCATGTAAGTGTTCATTTTTCTCATCAATCTTTGAGTCTTTTAATCACCTTTTCTGCCAAATCTATCACCAAATGACGCGTCACTTTCTACTTGTTTTTTTGCATGGCAGAATGGTGTTCCAACCAAAAGGTCTTAAACATTATCTAACAAAAACATGGCCTTTTAATGAACAATATACATCCATAACCTTAAACAACCACATGGAGATTCTGAAGGTGCAGTGGAGTTAACAAATGGATCTTCTAAGAAGTTAAGGATGTTAATGGTGATGCTCCCTGAGAATAACCCATTATATATGTATATCAACATTGACAAATTTGCTCTAGAAGTCACTCAACTTGAGCTCCATCGCCATTTTCATGCCCCTGGTGCTGGAATAATTGAAGAGGTCCATATTCAACCCGATAATGAGTTAGGTTTTGTGATATACAAAAATCATGTAAATGTCGCTCTAGGAAACACTCAGTGCTCGTAGGGTAGTGGGCCGACTATTACGTTGCAGGTGATAAAGAGTGGTCAGGATGAACTACGAAGTTAGTGAAGCTTTTGAATAGATGAATGCGAAAATCAATTGAGGTGTGCATATGGAACAAGTTTCTTATAAAGATAAAGAAAAACAAGTCGATCTGTAGGCATTTGCTGATGTGGATTCGGCTATTACAACTTTATTTAAGGCATTTATGACCGTCAAGACCACCAATGTATGACACTAATTCTAGGTTGGAATCTTTGACCTCCAATCCTATGGCTTGGGAAGGATTTGTTAAACCAAAACTGGAGACCATGGCACAAGCTTAAGATCGTCTTCTTCCATTAGGGTTTATCAAATATTGCATATCATTTTGGCAAAATGAGGCACGAACAAAATCAAGTTACACTTGACTACCATAGGAAGGTTGTTGTTGCACTTGCAACTCGAAGATTTAAGGGGGAGATCATTCCAATCAAACTAACATGTTGACCTGAAAACTAAGACGAAAAAAATTCTTACAACTTCTATTGCTGATGGGATCTGCCCAGGAACAAGTTTAGTAGATCCTGCAAACTTAAAGATGGTATTTAAGAAACATGGGTCAATCATTATTGGTACATCCAGCAGGTGAGTGATGGTGTTGGACATGTCTTCCTGATGAATAAAGTGTTGCCATCCAGAAGGGATTCAGGATTATTCCTATCACACCCCACTTTTCGAGGGGATTAATGTTACTGATAAATATAATGTAGGTCCCTCGGAGGTTGAGGTTAAACCTATTCCTTGTTATATCTAACACACTAGCAAGTGCGGAATCCAAGCTAGAATGCAAACCGAGATAGAACAAGCACAAACACAACACACAATCTTCACCGATTAACACCGCTTGTATTAATACGAAGAAAGGTTCGGTTACAAAGCTATGTTTACAAATGTGTTTTGCAAACTCTCTAAAACACTCGTGTGTGTGTGCTCTCAACAGAATGCTCTCTCTTGTTTCTATCTCCTTGTCTCTCTCTCTGTGTCTCATAATGAAGTGAACACAACACATGGGTATATATACCCAACACAGATCGTCTGGTCGAAGGATCAGGTAGACTGATCGAAGGATCATCTATCGACCAGAAACCTACCGAAGGATCACATATACCTCGAAGGATTATATCCTTTGTAGGTCCCTCGGAGGTTGAGGTTAAACCTATTCCTTGTTATGTCTAACACACTAGCAAGTGCGGAATCCAAGCTAGCATGCAAACCGAGATAGAACACGACAATGATAAACACACGAGACTCAATGATTAACACCTCCTGTATTAATACGTATGAAAGGTCGGTTACAAAGCAATGTTTACAAATCAGTTTTGCAAACTCTCTCAGTGTGTGTGTGTTCTCTCTATTTTCTGCTCTGAGTGTTCTCTATCTCTGTCTCTATGTCTAACTATTGAAGTGAACACAACACATGGGTATTTATACCCAGTACAGCTCGTCTGGTCGAAGGATCAGATAGACTGATCATAAGATCATTTGTCGATCAGAAACCTACGGAAAGATCACATATACCTCGAAGGATGATATCCTTCGAGGTCTATCCATCGAAGGTTCATCTTTCGAGCTCATCGAAGGATACAAACAATCCTTCGATGACACATCCTTCGACACAGACAGATTACAACCATTTTGTTAACTGTTTGGCCAAGTCAAACCGGAGGATGGTTGACTTGGTCAAACTTACAAGACTAACAAAGACATCGTTTCGTATCATGACAAAATACAGACAAAGTACAGACACAAGTGCACCAACAAACTCCCCCTTGGCTGTAGCTTTGTCTCGATCTTTGTCTCGATCTTAATTCTTGTAGGTCCCTCGTGTCTTCAAGACTTTGACATCTTTTCAAGTCTTCAATGTCGGAGGATCTTTAAAGTCTTCACGTCTTGAAAGCAGAAAGTGTACCAACAAACTCCCCGTTTCATGTAGGAAGTGTGTTGACAAACTCCCCCTTAACATAAGCTCCCCCTTGAGTTATGCTCGTGAAATAATTGTTCTTTATGAATTGAGATCCTTGTGGTGTTGATGATGGTCAGCGGCAACTCGATCATCTTCATCATTTGAGAGCCTTCACGTCGTGTCTTCATTCCGAAGCTTGTCATCGACCATGTTCTCCTTGCCTTTAGAATCTGCACATGCAAGAAATCTAAACGCGTAATGAGAACAACTGCCTGGAATATCATAAGCAAGCGACACACATGTGACCATTGTTCAAACAAAACACCGTCCGACTGTTTGAAAGTTTTAACAAATTTTATCAATTTCAATTTTTAACTTTCAACAACTTTGCAAATTTCGACCGTTTATGAAGATATAGTCGTTTTGGTTTTCGTTCAGGTTTCAGGTAACGAAGACTCGAGATCCAACATCGTACGATCGAAAATAAGATAGAAATAAAATCTTTTTGGATTTTTATAAAGTTTAAATTAAAACACACCTAAAATCTTTTTGGTATTTTTGAATATTTCAAATGTAAAGACAGAAAGCAGTAAATAAATATATACAAAGATGCAGAAATTTAAAGCAGTAAATAAATATTTACAGACATTCTTTTTGCGAGTTTCGAGGGTAAGAGAATCATATCAGTGTACGGTCATGCCAAAACGCTCTTGTTGTTCAATTAGTTAACATTAAGATAAGCATCCTATAACAATTATCGGTATTGTTGTCCACATAAGCTCAACTTATCAGATGTAATCATGGCGAGGGGATACGTTAAGGTATGATTTATACTTACCGACCGGTGTTCATCCACATCACGACACATTCTCGTATCAAGGTATGCACGAGGGTTCATCTTACCGGTGAGTATACCGATTATCATCTGTTTGACCGTATATGATGTGAGATTCTCACTTATTTTGATTTGAAAACAAGCCCTATGTGATATAATCACTTATTGAGGAGGAACTTGATTTTCAGATGCATGAGGGCACAGGAGCAAGTCCGTGAACAGGTCAGTACTTTCGTACAGCAGAGAGACGAACTTGACTCCCGGATAAATGTGATATATTATCACTTATTTTGTGGACATGTGATTGTTGATCACTTATTGAGGTCGTATGCAGTATGTACACGTATGTATAGTATCATGGAAGATCTAGACTTGCGTCCCCGTTATTTTTCGGAAAAAGATACAACCATGATACCCAGATGATAAGCAGCATAAAGACCGAATATCTCAGAACCTCGGCAATCTCTCAAACGAAATTTCGGTACTAAGACCATATGCCAATGAATGGTTCCCACCTGGTCTTCAGTCGATTTAAGTTTATATCACCCTGCACACTTTAAAATGATTGTGAGCCTACCGATACATCTTATATAGAGATGCTTATCGTTTTGCATTTAAGGTTTATAGAGGTTTAGACAGACCACTGATGTACTATCATTTTCTCTTTTGCTCGCCAGGAAACTCATTTTTGCTTTTCTATTGTTTTTGTGCTTTTGAAATTTTTAGATGTTTTTGGATTTTTCAAATTTGGATTTACTCCCCCTAAAATCAATAAACTAAGACAAATTTAAAACACAAAGGTATTTACAAAAATGATTTTCCGATGTTGGTTTTACTCTTGCTTGACCTTAATGCCGTTTACCAAAATTAATTTTTAATCAGAAAAGATTTCTCGAATTTTGGAAAAATGAGTTGGCACGTCGGTCATCGGTGTGGACCATGACAACATTGATGAGTTTCATAGTGAAACAATCACGTGTGAGGTGATATTCGAGATTAAAGTGTCTGGTCAAAGAGTGCTGTATGAGATGATAATAATTCATAAAGCAGCTAAAATATCGACAAGTATAGGAGATATTAGAAATTCAAAACCGTATCCTGCAACTGCTTCGTGCATTGCAAGGAATCTGAGCGCTCTCCCAAACTGGATATCCACCCGTTGTGGACTTCAAAGTCGATTTTTGTAGCTACTGAGAAATCTCTTGACAGCAACAAGATCATAGACCACTGGGTCCGGCTGGTCTTCCACATTGCACCAGCGAAGGCCTTTATCTTTCTCTTTCAGAAGTAGTGTGCGGTTGATCAATCCACGCCAAGGCATCCGCACACCCGCTTGGTCTGTTCAACAAACACATTTTCTTCAATCACACCGCGAAGAAAAGTACCCTACACGTTCATCTTGTGGACTTTGAACTTCTTGTGGAAGAAAAATCCATGAATCTTCGAAAAGCTTCAGACGTGCTATGGGCGCGTACTTTTCATTGGAATCTTTCCTGAGGACCCGATCAAAAACCATAACAACCAAATTTTGGCACATATTTCATCTGGTCGAATTTTTCAACTTCATTCAACCACATTCTTTCACCTGACATTTTTTTCTTCTTTTCTCCTCTCTCCATCAAAGGCAACAATATTCTCCTTGGTTACAACAATGTTTCGGAGCCTAATGTCGCCGATCTTGTGCATGGACGCTCCACTATCAACAATCCTAAGACTATCAATAGTTCCTCCTGGAACATCCTGCACTCTCATTCAGAGATTAGTTGGAGAGGGGGACCCAAGCCTTCACAGACTTCGGTCGTCCGTCATCATCGAGAATTGTGACATCCATTTCCCGATGATTCGGAATTAATGTATCTCCCCCTGAAACAGTTACTGGTTTTGGTTTCCAAATCTGTTTTTGTTTTTCATTTTTAACTTCTAACTTAACAGATTGTGTTTGGACAACCTCTGGTTTTAAAACCTTTTCAATTTCTTTTCTTTGTTTCCTTTTCTGTTTCATTTCCCGTTGTTTAACAAGACGAGGGTCTGATTTTGACGAAACAGATCGCTTTCAGTAATTTCGTTCACGGGGATCATCTTCTTTGGCTTTTAATTTATGAAGATACGGACAATTTCGAATGATATGTCCAATTGTGCCACATTCAAAACATGATCTTCGTTCAACAAACCCCGAAGTATCATGTGATCGTCTTGCCGATGATGATGAACTTTGTGATCTCGAGGTACTAGGTTTCGAACAGTTTGGTTCATTTCTTTTCAACACTGTTGCTTGTTTAACAAAATCTAAGTTAGATTTGTTTTCAAACGTTTCAATTTTGTCCGTTCCCTTTGATTTCACAAAGTTTACCTTCTTGTCCTTTTTCTTGTTTTGGCTCTGTTTGCCTTTTCCATTTCCTTGGGCAGCGTGATTTTGCTTTCGTTGATTGTTTTGTTTTTGCAATTTTTGATTCCCATATTTCTTTCTAACTTCGGATTTTGGGATAGGAGCACACTGAGTTACTACAACTCCTGGGCTCGACTTTCCCAAAAACTTACAGGTAGAATCTTCGAAAACTTTATCAATCAAAGATTGATTGACATTTTTCATAGGGAAATCCTTGTCTGAATATATTTTATCAGATCCAATCAATGTGTAAAGCAAGTTCACGCTTTCACAGCTTCCAGATGAGGATTCAACAGACTTGGCTGTAGCAATCACAGACGGTTTTGCAGGTGGATCACAAAGAATGTGATTCTCAAGAGGTATGTCCTCTTCTTTGATCACCACATCAGACTTTGCTGACTCAGTATCATCGGATTCATCATCAGAAGAATCAGTATCCTCAATCACAACTGGAGGAGCCTGATTCGATTCGGCAGAAGACACACATGTATCTGCTGACACATCTGAATCTGATGATACCTCTTTCTTGTATCTGAGTCCTGCTGCAAATTCATTAACATCTAGAGGAACAGATGGTTCAAAGAAAGTTCTATCCTCCTCGTCAGGCATGGCATCATAATTGTGTCTCACAGGTGGTGGACATTTCTTGTATCCAATGCATGTGACATCCCGTTTTTCTTTCTGTACGTCAATGATGTGATCCAACACATAGCTAGAGCTCAAATAACTGTCTAGCTTAAGTTGGATCGCCTCACTTTCAGTTTTCACACAAGCCATTTCTTTTTGCATTATCTCAAGACGTGTGATATACAAATTTATGTCAGTTTGTTTTCTGGAAACCATTTTTGTCAGCTCTGTTTTATCTTTCTTTAATGTTTCAATCATCGATTTAAATTCCTTTTCATGGTTTTCATAAAACATGTTGGCTTCTGTGCACTTAGAAAGATCCACGATCAACTTTTGATTGTGGATGAATGTCACATCATATTTCTCTTGCAAAGCCTCGTGTTTGCTTTGCAATTCACACCACTTATCATTCAACGAAACATGTTTGTCTTGCAAGTCAAACAAACTAGCTTGTAAAGCATCATGTTTGCCTTGCAACTCAGACATGTTTGCATCCAAATCAGCACATCTATCACTTAATCTAGCACAATGATCACAAATAGCAGCAGTTGGTTCATCGACACATACCTGACTTGATGAGCTGTCGACATTAGCCATAAAGGCTGAATGGAGAGAAGACGAAGAATAAGCAGCTTGATCCATCAAAATAGATCTTCTATCAGTTCCTGTTGCAGCTTCCTCCAAAAGCTCATCAATATTTGCATCGACTGACGCACTTGATGTCTCATCCACATGATCATCACCTGAACTTGAGGATTCTTCATCCGAACTTCTACTGTAACCAGAAGAGTCTTCATCCTCAGAAGATTCTTCACCATTGGTGGAAGATTCTCCACCACTGGCGTGATTTAAAACCTTGACAACCTCAGCAAAACAAGCGATTACAGTAGATGGCTGATAGACTTGCTGTTGTGGAGCTGGCTGTAGAGGATTTCCATACAAGTCTGTTGTTTGAGTTGGCTTTGCTGGAACTTGTATCGGATTGCCATATAAATCTGTTGTCATAGGAGGCCTTTGGGTTTGCTGTTGAGGCACTGGTTGAGGAACTGGTTGAAGCGGATTTCCGTACAGGTCTGTTGGTCCGGTAGATTGAGGAGGAAGTGGATTCCCATACATGTCTGTTGGTCCGGTAGATCGAACAGGTAATGGATTTCCGAACATATCAGTTGCTCTGATAGGTCGTTGGCTTTGAATACTCGGTGCGAGAGACGGAGTACCAAAATACATCTCTGTATTTACCGGAGTACCCCATCTTGGATTCATTTTTGATCAAGAATAATAAAACCAATCTGAAAATCACAAACTTGTTAAACATAAGCAGACTAAGTTCGAAAGATCAACACTTGTTCGAAGGATCAACAGTGTTCGAAAGATTACTGTTGAGTTTCGAACAATGATTTCGAAAGACTCCCCAATCGTAGGATCCTTGTCTTTCGAATAAGAGCAGTAAAACGAAAGATGTATTCTTCGAAAATATTCCTTGGATCGAAGGATAAGTCACAGACTTCGAAGGATGTTCGAAGGATGATTATCTATCGAACCTCCTTTGATCGAAAGATGATCTTTCGACTTTGAAGGATATCTTTCGAACTGCCCTGACACAGTTGACAAATGATGACAGGTTGGTGAAAAAGGTGATGGGTTGGTGAAATCTTTCGGCAGAAGGTATGCTCAGACAGTCAGACCATACCTTTTACCAAAACCATGATTTGAAACATAAAATATAATAAACTTATCCAGAAAAACCGGTCACCGGAGAAGCCGGAATTTTGGCCGAAAAATACCAAACACCTCAAAAACAAGTTTTTAAGTTACCCAACCCGTTCCTTAACACACCCGGTTAGTTTAGGACACGTTTTAACGTAAAGATAAGCGAGAAAAACAGTAAAAACGGCTGCAAAAACCAAGTGAGTTTTGTCCAAACACTCCAAAGTCTTGTAAGCTCGGTTTTTAACAAGGAAAAGAGCCACGGCTCTGATACCACTTGTAGGTCCCTCGAAGGTTGAGGTTAAACCTATTCCTTGTTATGTCTAACACACTAGCAAGTGCGGAATCCAAGCTAGCATGCAAACCGAGATAGAACACGACAATGATAAACACACGAGACTCAACGATTAACACCTCTTGTATTAATACGTATGAAAGGTCGGTTACAAAGCAATGTTTACAAATCAGTTTTGCAAACTCTCTCAGTGTGTGTGTGTTCTCTCTATTTTCTGCTCTGAGTGTTCTCTATCTCTGTCTCTATGTCTAACTATTGAAGTGAACACAACACATGGGTATTTATACCCAGTACAGCTCGTCTGGTCGAAGGATCAGATAGACTGATCGTAAGATCATCTGTCGATCAGAAACCTACGGAAAGATCACATATACCTCGAAGGATGATATCCTTCGAGGTCTATCCATCGAAGGTTCATCTTTCGAGCTCATCGAAGGATACAAACAATCCTTCGATGACACATCCTTCGACACAGACAGATTACAACCATTTTGTTAACTGTTTGGCCAAGTCAAACCGGAGGATGGTTGACTTGGTCAAACTTACAAGACTAACAAAGACATCGTTTCGTATCATGACAAAATACAGACAAAGTACAGACACAAGTGCACCAACATCCTTCGAGGTCCATCAACATCCATCGAAGGTTATCTTTCGAGCTCATCGAAGGATCTAAACAATCCTTCGATGACACATCCTTCGACACAGACATATTACAACCATTGTCTAACTGTTTGGCTAAGTCAAACCAGGAGGATGGTTGACTTGGTCAAACTTACAAGACTAACAAAGACATCGTTTGGTATCATGACTAAATACAGACAAAGTACAGACACAAGTGCACCAACATATAATCTTAAGAGAAGAAAAAACTTCTATCATTTCATCATATGTATCATAGGTCTTCTCACAGTACAATACAAAGTTTAATGGTAATTTTATAGAAATAAATCTTCACGTCAACATAAGTCTTTAAACCTTGATCTTTCTTTCCCGGCATCTTCCTTCAATGACCATCTGAGATACATGTTTAGAAAACACATGTCAATTTTCATTGGTGTGTCCAGTAACATACAATTTCATCAAATCATTTCAAAACATATCTAAATTTTCTGGTTTAAGAAGAAAATAATTATTTCTAAGTTTATGGTATATGTGAAACCAACTAGTAATTCTTCTCTTACATTCTATTATATAACTGAATAGCCTTTTCGCATGTGATAGTTACAGAAACTGATGGCTAATAAATAATAATAGCTACATAAGTTCATTAACTTTTCAAGTAATAATGCTATACATCTATAGCTTTTAACAAGATATATATTTGCTTGTTGTGTGGATCTTCAAACTTTGTGATATACACTCATCATTGTCAGCCTAGAGAACTAAACGGCCTAGCCAATTGCCTAATTAATGATCAGATAATCAAACTAATATTCAGCGGATATGAGATAATGCAACGGAATTATGTGAAAGGAAATATTCAAAATCTATGTGAAACGAAAACAGATAACATTAAGTTCTTGTAAAAGAAATCATAAGCTGACTTGAAAAATAATTTAAAGTACCACATAAATATTCAAAATCTATGTGAAACGAAAACAGATACAATTAAGTTTACATAGGATATAAAACTTAGTTTTAATGAAAATATGACAAGTTTAGTTTACTGTAAACTACGAAAGAGTGTGAAAAGTATTAGAACATATAAACTTGATTATATTATACTTAGTATGTGTATTATGTATTTTATGATTACCATACTTATTTATGTATGCGTATATCGAATATTAGTGAAGGGGTATGTCACATATATGACATGCCGGTTTGAATGGAGGTTATTGCCGCCAAAATTAACTGCCACCATTCAACCGCTCCTTCGAAGTGATATTTAAACGATTTGCCGGCAATATATCAGGTACCAAGATATTTACTAATAATATCCTTTCATTCAAAAACTTTCTGTCTTTTCGTGTGTGTGTTTGTTTTGTTCATTTGATTCACTATGCATCCAAAATCCGAGTATGGTGAATCAAGTTCTGCAAAATATATGTATGAAGAAGATAAAATTTCGTTGCCAACATGTGGTATCAGAGCCACAACGGATTATAAAGGAGACAAAGTTTACGCGTCTGCAACGGTTCTTCCATGTAAACATTGTTCTGATGAACAAAGAGAAAGATCGATGGCCAAGATGATACAAAAACGATGTTACTATTGTAATAAGCCTGGACATCAAATAACCTTCTGCAAAGAAAAAGAAAGTGATGAAGCAACTTTGTTGATCAGGCAAGCCATAGACACTGGTACACAAATTCAAGAAGAAGACAATGTTAGAGACTCATAATTCATCATCGATGGCACTGACGGTGGCCTTTGGTTGGAAATTTGGTATGTGAATACAAAATTCAAACGTCATTTTTCCGGTAACTTAGATTCTTTCAAGAGAATAAAGAACATATTCGGTGTTGAAACAAACACCGGTGAAAATCATTTTTATTTTATACGGGGTATAGGGGCTGTGGATGTTGTATCAGGAAGTGAAAGATTTCGAATCCAAAGTGTTTATTACACACCGGAATTGGATAGAAATATTCTCAGCCTTGATCAACTTATAATTCAAGGCTTCACAGTACACTTTAACGGTGAAAGATGCAAATTGTTTCCTACATTTAGTGCACCCCTTTTGAATAAGAAAAATAATCTAACGGGATTAACTAGAGAAGATGAAATTGGTTCAAGGGAGAAAAAGTCAATAATTGAGAAAGAGTGTGAACATGAAACATTCAAGTCTGATTACTTGAATGATTATTTCGAAAAGTTGAATTTAACTTCCAACGAACCCGATTGGAATGTGATGATTCTGCAATCAATGAAATTCAAAGAATTTCAAGATTGCAAGGCACTCTTAGACATGCTAGATGACAGCGAGTATGTGATGAAATGCAAGTATGATATAGAAGGGAAATTTGAAGAGATGATCGACTGGTTCTTACAAGTAAAGATGGGAATAAATTCAAGACCCGTTCCGGTGTACATGAGTAACAATAAGAAAGTAAATCTTTTAGAACTTTACATGGTAGTCAAGAGAGAAGGTGGTCATAGAACTGTGACTTCAAACAACTTATAGGCAATGGTTTCGAAAGATATGGGCCACGATTATGAAGACGGAGAGTACATGAGGATAGTGTATGCTATGTACTTGGATGTTATTATATACTACTATAAGTTCAAGTCAGTACAAGGTAATGTGAGAGAAGATCAATCTCGAGGAGGTGTTGGGAACGATGACAGGGTTGCTGAAGAAGGAAGGAGGACTATGAGCACGGGTTGCATACCAGATGATGATAGAGAGCACTACGCACTATTTGCTGGGAATGAAGAAAGCACAAAAACGACGTAGATTCGATTTCCGGCAAGCTAAGAAAGCAGTGAATGAAGCCAACAGAAGCGTTTTAATGAACTCCCGTGGATATAATCCAGTTTAGAACATATAAACTTGATTATATTATACTTAGTATGTGTATTATGTATTTTATGATTACCATACTTATTTATGTATGCATATATCGAATATTAGTGAAGGGGTATGTCACATATATGACATGCCGGTTTGAATGGAGGTTATTGCCGCCAAAATTAACTGCCACCATTCAACCGTTCCTTCGAAGTGATATTTAAACGATTTGCCGGCAATATATCCGGTACCAAGATATTTACTAATAATATCCTTTCATTCAAAAACTTTCTGTCTTTTCGTGTGTGTGTTTGTTTTGTTCATTTGATTCACTATGCATCCAAAATCCGAGTATGGTGAATCAAGTTCTGCAAAATATATGTATGAAGAAGATAAACTTCCGCTGCCAACAAAAAGTTGACAAAAGAAATCCCACATATGTTAGGTGGAGATAAAGTTAACTTAACTTTATATCAAATTCTGTTAAAAAACTAGCATTTTCAAATAGATGGTGCAATCTAAGAGAAGAAATCCCAGATGAGATATATAAAATCAAACTTCTTATAACAATAAAATGGTATATTAGTTTGATATCAAGTCAGAGTCAGAAATCCGAGATTGAGACATCATAATCAAAATCGTTGGAGAAAAGTAACAAGACATCATAATATCATAATCGAATCATTGGGAGTCATAACATGATACGAATAAAAAGCACAGAGCATATCAAGATTAATAGATCCTAACCAATACCATATCATGCAAAAATACACAATATAATACACATAACCATCTAGGGTGATTATTGATATAGTATAAAAGTAAACTAAGGGGTACATGAGCTTATAATATAAAAGTAACCACGCAATGTAACAACAAAAATGGTGGCGGATGTAGCGATATAGCAAGTATAAAAGTAATTAATTGTCGTCGATCATAATAACTGAACTAACATAGAATAACCAATTTAAAATCCAATGACATTCCAATTGAAGTGATATAACAATAAATGAGTTAATCTAGTTAAATTCCGAAAATAAACATGCTACAACTGAAGGTAAATAAATATATATTGTCTTAAGATTGATCAATACGTCTCTGTAAAATAAAAATGTATTGACTGGCTTAGAGTCGGACCTTACCGCCATGATCGATAACATAACTAACATATTCAAAAAGAGAAACTCACCCATTAACGAATTCATAAATTAGGAATAACTTCTGGCATAACCATCTTCTATGGAACAGGAGAAGTAGGAACTGGTGTTGGCCATCTTGGAATCATAAATGGCACCACCACACGCCATGACAATGCATCAACACCAGTAGGTTTACAAGCAACCTCTAGCTTTCTATTATGCATACTATATGATACCACGCAAGCAAGCTCCACACACCTCATATAAACAATGTCAAGATCAAATGGATGGAAAGATAAGGGGAGAAATGTAGCTTTCGTTAACCAACTCTTCAATTCCGGATCAGAAGACGAGAGATCACTACGGGTCACCTTAAACTCAGAACACCATTCTCCTTTATCATAATCTTTCAAATCCCACATACTAAAACAGTAAAATGAACTTGTATCCGGAGCCACTTGAAAAAAGCGAAGCTTTCCTTGACATCCATCACATAATCGATAAAGCCCATCATTAGTTACCTCACTTTGAGCATCCCTGTCAGCTGGAAATGGGATAATTCGACAAGATTTGGGATCCTTATAAGGATCAAATGCAACCATACCATGATCATAAATAAACCAGTGAAGAATCCCATTGAAGCTTATAGGACCTGCACCGTGTTTCGGGAATGCAATTGGATTAGGACAAGGCAACCTATAATCAACCCATTCCCCAGTTTCAGACGAATACATATCTAAGCTGAGATAATTTGAGGGTGAGTTGAGTTTTTCTAGTCTTACAACAGTATAGTTCGTAACAACATTATCTTCATTAACCCTACTCACAAAACCTTCCCAATTGAAACTTGGGGTTGGTCCGTATTTATAAACTTTTTTTCTACCTAAGGTAACCCACTGCCTAGTCACCGGATCACAAACATGGTAAACCCGATTTGAGAAGGACCAACATAGCATCAAACCATTACTGTAGGTCCGGCTAGGGGAGGATCTAGTCGCCTAATCCTTGTGTACAAACCAACCCGGTTGTGCGGAATCCAACCGAGATAGCAAACCGAGATAGAACACGTAAATAAACAACACACAAGATTCACCGATTAACACCACTTGTATTAAACGTATGAAAGGTTCGGTTACAAGCTCAATGTTTACAAATCAGTTTTGCAAACTCTCTATGTGTGTGTTCTGAACAGAATGCTCTCACTGTTTTCTCTCGTGTCTAACTTGTAAGTGTCTAACTGAAATGAACACACAACATGGGTATATATACCCGTAACAGCAGGTCTGGTCGAAGGATCAGATAGATGATCGAAGGATCATCTATCGACCAGAAACAGCTCGAATGATCAACATTTACCTCGAAGGATCACATCTTTCGAGGTCCATCAATCGAAGGCTATCTTTCGAGCTCATCGAAGGATCTGAACAATCCTTCGATGACACACATCCTTCGACACAGCCATCTTTCAAACCATTGATCTAACTGTTTGACCAAGTCAAACCGGAGGATGGTTGACTGGTCAAACTTACATGACTAACAAAGACGTCGTTTTGTATCGTTACAAAATACAGACAAAGTACAGACACAAGTGCACCAACAAACTCCCCCTTGGCTGTAGCTTTGTCTCTAGCTTTGTCTCGATCTTTATAACTTGAGCTTTGTCTCGATCTTTGTGTCTTCAACTTGACGTCCTTTCAAGTCTTCAATGTCGGAGGATCTTTAAAGTCTTCACGTCTTGAAAGCAGAAAGTGTACCAACAAACTCCCCGTTTCATGTAGAAAGTGTGTTGACAAACTCCCCCTTAACATAAGCTCCCCCTTGAGTTATGCTCGTGAAATACTTGTTCGTTATGAAGTGAGATCCTTGTGGTATTGATGATGGTCAGCGGCAACTCGATCATCTTCATCACTTGAGTGCCTTCACGTCGTGTCTTCATTCCGAGGCTTTGTCATCGACCATGTTCTCCTTGCCTTTAGAATCTGCACATGCAAGAAATCTAAACGCGTAATGAGAACAACTGCTTGGAATATCATAAGCAAACGACACACATGTGACCATTGTTCAATCAAACACCGTCCGACAGTTTGAAAGTTTAATAAATTTATCAAATTCAGTTTTTAACTTTCAAAACTTGCAAATTTCGACCGTTTATGAAGATTTAGTCGTTTCGGTTTTCGTTCAGGTTTCAGGTAACGAAGACTCGAGCTCCAACATCGTACGATCGAAAATAAAATAAAATCTTTTTGGCTTTTTGAATTTTTCAAATGAAAAGACTGAAAGCAGTAAATAAATATATACAAACAGTCTTTTTGCGAGTTTCGAGGGTAAGAGAATCATATCAGTGTACGGTCAGGTCAAAACGCTCTTGTTGTTCAATTAATTAACATTTAAGATAAGCATCCTATAACAATTATCGGTATTGTTGTCCACATAAGCTCAACTTATCATTTGTAATCATGGCGAGGGGATACTTTAAGGTATGATTTATACTTACCGACCGGTGTTCATCCACATCACGACACATTCCCGTATCAAGGTATGCACGAGGGTTCATCTTACCGGTGAGTATACGGATTATCATCTGTTTGACCGTATATGATGTGAGATTCTCACTTATTTTGATTTGAAAACAAGCCCTATGTGATAGAATCACTTATTGATGAGGAACTTGATTTTCGATGCATGAGGGCACAGGAGCAAGTCCGTGAACAGGTCAGTACTTTCGTACAGCAGAGAGACGAACTTGACTCCCGGATAAATGTGATATATTATCACTTATTTTGAGGGACATGTGATTGTTGATCACTTATTGAGGTCGAATGCAATATGTACACGTATGTATAGTATCATGGAAGATCTAGACTTGCGTCCCCGTTATTTTTCGGTAAAAGATACAACCATGATACCCAGATGATAAGCAGCATAAAGACCGAATATCTCAGAACCTCGGCAATCTCTCAAACGAAATTTCGGTACTAAGACCATATGCCAATGAATGGTTCCCACCCAGTCTTCAGTCGGATTTAAGTTTATATCACCCTGCACACTTTAAAATGATTGTGAGCCTACCGATACATCTTATATAGAGCTGCTTATCGCTTTTTCATTTAAGGTTTAAAGAGGTTTAGACAGACCACTGATGTACTATCATTTTCTCTTTTGCTCGCCAGGAAACTCATTTTTGTTTTTCTATTGTTTTTGTGTTTTTGAAATTTTTCAATGTTTTTGGATTTTCAGATTTTGGATTTACTCCCCCTAAAATCAATAAACTAAGACAAATTTAAAACACAAAGGTATTTACAAAAATGATTTTCCGATGTTGGTTTTACTCTTGCTTGACCTTAATGCCGTTTACCAATAATAAATAGTCAAATCTTGATTTGTCAAATGCTTTGGTAAAAAGGTCGGCACGTTGGTCATCGGTGTGGACGTAAGCAACATCGATTAGCCTTTTCTCAAAGCAATCACGTATGAAGTGATACTTAATGTCGATGTGCTTAGTCTTTGAATGCTGCACAGGATTTTTAGTGATCTGTAATGCAGCAGAATTATCAACGTAAATAGGAGTAGTTAGGAATTCAAAACCGTAGTCGCGCATTTGTTGTTGGATCCATAGAACTTGGGAGCAACAACTTGAGGCAGCAATGTATTCAGCTTCGCATGTTGATGTAGCTACACACGTCTGCTTCTTGCACTGCCATTTGACTAGGCGATTTCCCAAAAACTGACATCCAGCCGTTGTGGATTTGCCGTCGATTTTGCATCCGCCAAAATCAGAATCACTGAATGCGATCAAGTCAAAGTTATTATCCCTAGGGTACCATAGACCGGTGTCAGGGTAACCCTTCAAATAACGAAAAATCCTTTTTACAGCTGCAAGATGTGAGGCCTTCGGGTTCACTTGATATCTGGCAAGCAGGCATGTTGGGTACATTATATCTGGTCTTGATGCTGTGAGGTACATAAGAGATCCGATCATTGCGCGATAGTATGAGGGGCTAACATCTTGACCCTTCAAGTCTGGAGTAATTCCGTGATTTTGTGGCAATGGGGTACCAATGGGCGTTGCATCAGACATCTGGAACCGGCTCAAGATGTCACCAACATATTTAGTCTGATGGATGAATATCCCAGACTCAGTTTGTTGTACTTGTAGGCCCAAAAAGAAAGTCATTTCCCCCATAGCACTCATCTCGAATTTATCCTGCATAATGCGCTCGAAATTCCTACACAAAACATCATTAGTAGAACCAAAAATAATATCATCAACGTATACCTGTACCAGTAGAAGATCTCCATCTTGTTCTTTGACGAAAAGAGTACAATCGATAAGACCTCTTCGAAAACCATTCTCCAGCAGATAATTAGATAAGGTTGCGTACCAAGCTCGCGGTGCTTGATGAAGACCATAGAGAGCTTTGTTGAGCAACCAAACCCGATCGGGATGGATAGGATCTTCAAAACCTGGAGGCTGTTCGACGTACACCTCTTCTTCCACCACACCATGTAAGAATGCACTTTTCACGTCCATCTGGTATACCTTGAAACCTTTGAATGAGGCATAAGCCAGAAAGATCCGAATTGCTTCTAGACGTGCAACTGGTGCATAAACTTCGTTGTAGTCGATCCCTTCTATCTGACGAAAACCTTGAACGACTAGCCTTGCTTTGTTGCGAATAACGATTCCACGGTCATCCTTTTTGCATTTAAACACCCAACGGGTACCAATCTTCTTGTAACCAGCAGGTTTCTCTACGAGTTTCCAGACACCAAGCTTCTGGAATTGTTGCAGTTCTTCTTGCATTGCTTCAACCCAAGAGCTATCTTTCAAAGCTTCTTTCCAAGTTCTTGGCTCTTCCTGTGAGACATAACACGCGAAAGACCAATCGTTTTGCTGCCCGGATTCTCTAATCGCCGCATACAAGCCTGCATTGTTGTTGTTCCGCAACATGTTTCTTGTTTGAACGCCACTTTGCACATTTCCGATGATGTTTTGTTGAGGATGGGTATTGTGAATCCTTGTTTCTGGATTATCTTGAACTGGAATATCTGTACCCAGATTGTTGAGATTGAGATCAACAACCAATTCAATGCCCGGAATTGACGAAGAGGATGATGCAGTAGCTTCAGCTGTTCCAGGGACAACCACTGGAGGTGTACCCTCTGAAGTACCATGAACTGCTGTTATTGGAACTTCTTGATCTGCATCGAGAAAATCATCATCCTCTGAAGATTCGTTCAAGTCGGTAGCATCGTGAAAATCCTCATTGTCGAGAGCATTATTGTTCACTGAAGATGGTTCTTGATTGACAATAATGGGACGAACCAACGGTGAATCTGTTGCATTGTCACTCTCGAAAAACATCCTTGCCGCAGCATTTTCTTCAACTGCTTCAACATTGATCGAATTGAAAAAGTCATCGTACTCAAACATCCAAGGCTGACCAGGATTTTTGACTGGTAAAGTGTGCCTTTGTACTCTGACTTCAGACCATTCCTCGACCCTTTTAGTCTCTAGATTCCAGACTCTTAAGTTCGGGGTGGAATACCCAAGAAAGTATCCTTCAATTGCTCTTGCCCCAAACTTTCCATTAGGATCGATTATTGTGCATGGAGCTCCAAACGGTTCAAGATAAGACAAATCTGGTTTCCGTTTGTTGATAAGCTCAAAACAGGTCTTGTTGTGTCGTTTGACTGTAAGGACTCGGTTCAACGTATAACATGCAGAGGCCACAGCTTCAGTCCAAAAAGGAATCGGCAATTGTGACTCTACCAACATGGTCCTAGCAGTCTCGATCAATGTGCGATTCTTGCGTTCAGCGACGCCATTCTGTTGAGGAGTATAAGCTGCACTAAATTCGTGAAGAATACCTTTTGAAGTGCAAAACTCCGCCATGGCATGATTTTTGAATTCAGTACCATTGTCGCTGCGTATCCGCCTAACCTTCAACTTATAAAGATTCTCAATCTGAATGATTAAGTTTTTGATAATACCGAAGGTTTCACTCTTATGTGCCATGAACGCCACCCAAGAAAATCTTGAATAATCATCTGTTATCACGAGGCAATATTGATGATTCCTGATGCTTTTGTGCTTGACAGGACCGAACAAATCCATGTGCAAACGTTCAAGAGGAACTGCCACCGTGTTGACTTTCTTTGTAGGGTGTCGCTTCTTCGTTTGTTTTCCTTTCTGGCACGAGACACAGATGTCTTGAAGATGAAAGTTTTTAAGAGGAACACCATTCACCAATTCATTTGACACCAAATGATTCATTTTGCGTAAGTGAATGTGACCCATTCGTCTGTGCCAAGAGATTGTGTCTTTTTCTGTGGCTTTGGAAACGAAACAAGTTGCTTGTGCAGACGTAGTAATAGCTTGGCTCATATCAAGGACATACAGATCATTTATCCTTGGAGCCGACAAGAGAATCCATTCTTTTGGAATTTTGAAGCCGGGTTTCAGCACATAACATCCGTTTGCATCAAAGTGTACTGAGAACTGCTTATCACAAATTTGAGAAACACTAAGAAGATTGTGATCAAGTTGTTGTACGAAGTTGATCTTGTCAAAACTAACAACCCCGTTGGAAATCATTCCTTCACCCGTAATGTATCCGCCCTTATCTCCAGCAAAAGCAACATAACCTCCTCTAATAGATTTAACGTCGTAGAGAAGCTTCATGTCGCCTGTCATGTGCCTGGATGCCCCACTATCAACAATCCAATGACTACTGATAGTTCCTCCTGGAACACCCTGCACATGAACTCACACAATTAGTTGGAGATGGGGACCCAAGCCATTGTGGTCTTGGGTCTTCCATTTTCATCAATGACAATAACCTCTATTCTTTGATGATTTGAAAATTGAGATGGTCCCCCTGAATTTTTAACCGTTTTAGGTTTCCAGGTCTGTTTTGTTATACCATTGTTATTCTTTAAAACCTTAACTTCATGGTTGTCTGAAGTTTTTAAATTGTTTGGTTTGACAGAAACAGATGGTTTGTTAACCACATCGGTTTTAATTGCATTTTCAATTTTCTTGACCTGTTGGCGTTTCTGTTTCTTTTCCCTTTCTTTTACAAGGCGGGGATCTGGTTTTACAGAGACAGATCGCTTGCGGTCAGTTTTGTCACGGGGATCATCTTCTTTGGCTTTCAATTTATGAAGATACGGGCAATTTCGAATGATATGCCCAATTGTACCACATTCAAAACATGATCTTCGTTCAACAAACCCCGAAGTATCATGTGATCGTCTTGCCGATGATGAACTTTGTGATCTCGAGGTACTAGGTTTTGAACTATTTGGTTCATTCCTTTTCATCACAGTTGCTTTCTTGACAAAATCTAAGTTAGATTGATTTTGAAATGTTTCAATTTTGTCCGTCCCCTTAGATTTCACAAAGTTCACATTCTTTTTCTTCTTCTGATTCGGCTTCCTTTGAGTTTGAGTCGGTGTTTTACCTCTTGGTTTGGCATGATTTTGCTGTTTTTGCACTGTTGGTAATTTTTGATTGCCAAATTGTTTTCGAACTTCGGCCTTTGGGATAGGAGGACACTGTGTAACTGTAACATGTGATCCTGTCTTTCCCAAAAACTTACTTGTTGAATTCTCAAAGACTTTACTGATTAAAGATTGATTAACATTCTTAATAGGAAAATCTTTGTCTGAATAAACTTTATCATCACCAACAAGAGTGTACAGCAAATCCACACTCTCCGACTCTTTGGCAGATGTGGACTCGGTTGGAACAGTCTTAGCAGGTTTTGCGGGAGGATCACATAGAATATGATTCTCAAGAGGTATGTGCTCTTCTTTGATTACCGCATCAGACTTTTCCGAATCAGTATCATCGGATTCATCATCAGAAGAATCAGTATCCTCAATCACAACTAGAGGAGCCTGATTCGGTTCGGCAGAAGACACACATGTATCTGCTGACACATCTGAATCTGATGATACCTCTTTCCTGTATCCGAGTCCCGCTGCAAATTCATTAACATCTAGAGGAACAGATGGTTCAAAGAAGGTTCTATTCTCCTCGTCAGGCATGGCGTCATAATTTTGTCTAACAGGTGGTGGACATTGCTGATATCCGATGCATGTGACATCCTTTTTCTCTTTCTGCACATCAATGATGTGATCCAACACATAGCTAGAGCTTAAATAGCTATCTAACTTGAGTCGGATCGCCTCACTTTCGGTTTTGACACAAGCCATTTCCTTTTGCATTGCCTCAAGACGAGTTATATACAAATTAATGTCAGTTTGTTTTCTGGAAACCATTTTTGTTAACTCGATTTTATCTTTCTTTAATTTTTCAATCATCGATTTAAACTCCTTTTCATGGTTTTCATAAAACATGTTGGCTTCAGTGCACTTTGAAAGATCAACAGTCAATTTCTGATTATGAATGAATGTCACATCATATTTCTCTTGCAAAGCCTCGTGTTTGCTTTGCAATTCACACCACCTATCATTCAAAGAAACATGTTTGTCTTGCAAGTCAAACAAACTAGCTTGTACAGCATCATGTTTGCCTTGCAACTCAGACATGTTTGCTTCTAAATCAGCACATTTAACATTTAAACTATCACAGTTATTACAACTAACAGAAGTAGGTTCATCGACACATACCTGACTTGATGAACTGTCGACATTAGCCATAAAGGCTGAATGGAGAGAAGACGAAGAATAAGCAGCTTGATCCACCAAAATAGATCTTCTTTGAATTCCTGCTGTAGCGTCTTCCAAAAGCTCATCAATATTTGCATCGACTGACGCACTTGATGTGTCATTTACATGATCATCGCCTGAACTCGAGGATTCTTCATCTGAACTTCTACTATAACCAGAAGAGTCTTCATCCTCAGAAGAGTCACCAACATTGGCGGAAGATTCTCCACCACTGGCGTGATTTAGATCCTTGACAATTTCAGCAAAACAAGCTGTTCCATCTGGAGCATCATTTCCCAGCTGGATTGACCAATCACATCCTTCATCTACTTGAACCACAAGTGCCTGGTTGGCATTTGATGGTCCTGCTTGAGTCTGGTTGTTGACAGGCACCAATGTGCGAACATTGTTCCTGTTCTGGTTCTGCTGGTTGCCTTGGCCTCTGAAAGGATTCTGGTTTCCATGTTGAGATGGCCTCGTACATTCACGCTTGAAATGACCACGTTCCCCACAATTGAAACATCTAACAGCCTGCTTGTCAAACCCATACTTGGTGTCTTTCTTGCTTTCCAAGCTGGTTCTGCCAGTTCTTTTCATGAAATCCTTTGCTCGCCTAACAGCACTGGCAAAGGCCCACTTTATGTCCATCATCTCCATCTCCTCTTTATCAATCTGCTGATAGTCTTCTTGTGTCAGATTAATGTTGCCAATCTGACCTTCAACTAATCCACAGTATGCGCTCACCAAAGTGTTTAGCAGCTCCATGTGTTCCTTGGCTACTTCCACACTGACTTTAGAAAAGCTTGAGGTGTCGAGCCGTACTGTATTTGGCTTTGATTGTTGACCAGCAGATGATGTGCTTCCATAACACGCTTGCTGTTGAGGAGGAGGAGGAAGTGGATTTCCGAATATATCAGTTGCTCTGATAGGTTGTTGGCTTTGCTGTTGTGGCACTGGTTGAGGAACTGGATTAAGCGGATTTCCATAAATGTCTGTTGTTGGAGTAATGCCATACAAGCTTGTGCTAGACACAAATGCTGTTTGAATTGGAGCGTGTGAAGAAGGTTTCGTAGAAGTGCTAGAAGCTCCATAATACATTTCAGGATTTTGTGGCACTGGAACTCTTTTAGCCTTGAGAGTTTCTTCTTGATTCTTGTTTTCCAGGAGTTGAGCAAAATCACCGAAGTTTGTTGTATCCAAAGTGCCATTGTACTTCAGGATTTCTTCTCTAAGTCATACACCTTCTTCTGATCTTCCGTAAGATCAGCAAATGTAGCAGCAGATGAAGCGGCAACTTCTATTGTTTGATCAAAATCTGTGATGAAACGCAACCACAATTCTGTATTTTGACCAAGGACGTATGTATGAAATCTACCAAACCATCCCTGATATTCACTTAAGTGCATCAACTTTGGAGGCCTATTCAAACTTCCAGTTTCACTTTCGCTTAGCAAAATGCTTTGAACACTTGGAGCTTGATTTGATACGAATGCCCATTGACCGGTAGATGTAGCATTAGCTTGTGATGATGCCGGTGCGGGAGACGGAGTTCCATAGTACATTTCTCTAAATAAATCCTCACTGCTTCTATACTCGTTTTCTGTATTTGACGGAGTACCCCAGGCTGGATTCATTTTTGATCAAGAAAAATAATACCTGAAAATCACAACTTGTTAAACATAAACAGACAAGGATCGAAAGATCAACACTTGTTCGAAGGATCAACAGTGTTCGAAAGATCATTGTTGAGTTTCGAACAATGACTTCGAAAGATTCTCCAACCGAAGGATCCTTATCTTTCGAAAAAGAGACAAAGATTTCGAAAGATTCTCCAACGAAGGATCCTTATCTTTCGAAAAACAACTGTAGACCGAAAGATGAACACTGTTGAGTATCGAATAAAGATTTCGAAAGACTCCCCAATCGAAGGATCCTTGTCTTTCGAAAAAGAGCAGTAAACCGAAAGATGTATGTTTCGAAAATATTCCTTGGTTCGAAGGATGATTATCTATCGAACCTCCTTTGATCGAAAGATGATCTTTCGACTTCGAAGGATATCTTTCGAACAGCTCTGACACAGTTGACAAAGGGTGACAGGTTGGTGAAAAAGTTGACGGGTTGGTAGAAACTTTCTGCAGGAAGTATGTTCAGACCATATCTTCTGAACATGCAGGTTTCACCAAACAGGTAATGTCCAAATATTTTAATCAGTTTACAACTTCCAACACACAAACACTTGGTAATTCAAAATTTTCAAGATCAAAAGTGTATTTTAACAAGAACCAACTTGAATATGTCAAGAACACAGCCCAGATATGTGAGTTTTCTGATGAACCGAAGGTTTTCCGAAACCCGATTTCAGCCGAAACTTCACTAAAAACCAATGTTTAACATGTGATAATGAAAAATAACAAGGTTTTTATAAGAACTTCCAGCAAAACAACAAGATTAAACCCAATTTTAACAAGTTTTTCCAGAAAAATATAAACTTCAAACACCCGGAAAACACCCGAAAACACTCGGTTTTAACAAGGAGAAGAGCCAAGGCTCTGATACCACTTGTAGGTCCGGCTAGGGGAGGATCTAGTCGCCTAATCCTTGTGTACAAACCAACCCGGTTGTGCGGAATCCAACCGAGATAGCAAACCGAGATAGAACACGTAAATAAACAACACACAAGATTCACCGATTAACACCACTTGTATTAAACGTATGAAAGGTTCGGTTACAAGCTCAATGTTTACAAATCAGTTTTGCAAACTCTCTATGTGTGTGTTCTGAACAGAATGCTCTCACTGTTTTCTCTCGTGTCTAACTTGTAAGTGTCTAACTGAAATGAACACACAACATGGGTATATATACCCGTAACAGCAGGTCTGGTCGAAGGATCAGATAGATGATCGAAGGATCATCTATCGACCAGAAACAGCTCGAATGATCAACATTTACCTCGAAGGATCACATCTTTCGAGGTCCATCAATCGAAGGCTATCTTTCGAGCTCATCGAAGGATCTGAACAATCCTTCGATGACACACATCCTTCGACACAGCCATCTTTCAAACCATTGATCTAACTGTTTGACCAAGTCAAACCGGAGGATGGTTGACTGGTCAAACTTACATGACTAACAAAGACGTCGTTTTGTATCGTTACAAAATACAGACAAAGTACAGACACAAGTGCACCAACAATTACTCACAGCTAAAACTTTAAACTTGATATCCAAATGCTGGTCCCTTGACAGATAGAGGACAGATGAACTGTAACTTTCGGGACGAAATCGGTCTAGAATATCTTCAATTTTCCTGTCATACATGTACCTATACAAGATTCTGAAAGGCAGTGACGATGAAGCTGTGTTGGAGGTTAGCATACGCGAGATATAAAACTGCGAAAACGAACGTTGAGAAATTAGGGTCTGCCAGTGTTTGGAGACACATTTGAACTTAAAAACTGATTTGAGAGGCAATCTAGAAAGTATTTCATATAGCAGTGAATCAGAGTCAGGGGCATTATGAATATCATATGTGAATGTATTGTCAAGACCTAGAAATGAAGAATTGGAGCAAAGGTTTTGTTTTATGGAAGATGGTGGCGTGATCACCCGAGATTGAAAGCGAAAATGGATGATAACACGATTTTGAGTCGGAATTTGGTGGTGATCGGCATTTTTGTGGATTTGATTGCTTGAATTGAGGTTCGCCATTGCTGTTTGTTGGAGGTTAGAGCGCCTCCAAGCTCAGTTCATGGTGAATCAGATTCTATTTTTATATCTTCCTGTTCGGTTTTAACGTTTAAATTTTGAATATTAGTAGACCAGCGTTCCTTTTTTCTTTTACATTAATTCTGTACATTGCATCTGTACACTCGAGGATCCGAAAATAATTTACTTCTTTTACATTAAAGTTTTATTATGTTTGAGAAAAACCTTTTTCATGATCATACTTGTTTTAACATTAATTATATTAAATTATACACATATATCCTTTTATTTTTATTGGATACAAAATATATAATATAATTTTATTATATAATATGTGCATATATAATACAATTATATCATATAATATGTGCTATAGCAATTGAAATCACCATACCGCTATCTTGTTTGATGGCGAGATGATCAAGTTAAGGTTTGGCATTACAGTTTGTTGGAGAGGTTGGAGAACCACCAAGCTCGGTTTTTGGTGAAATCAGATTTCGTTTTTATATTTTCCTTTTAAGTTTTAACATTTTAAATTTTGAAATTGAGTAGAGTCGTGTTTTTAGTACATGTTCTTGTTTTCTTTTACATTAATTCCTACTCTAAAAGAATTTGAACATAATTTATTCTTTTATTATGTTTCTGACCTTTTTCAAGATCATGCTTGTGTTAACATTAATTACCTATATATTAAAAACAAGATTAAATGAATAATAAACAAAATTTAATGAATATATATAGTAACTAGGTTATAACCCCGTGTATTACACGGGGTTGAATAAATAAATTTTATATACTAAATAATAAAAATAATATATCTTTAACGTCATTTATTGTACATGTTGAATAAATATAATTTTATATACTAATTAATAAAAAGTTATATCTATAAGAACTATATTGTACGGGTTGAATAAATATAATTTTATATACCAAATAAAAAAGTTATATCTTTAAAACCACGTGTATTACACGGGTTGAATTAATGTAATATTGTTTTACCAAATGATAAAATAATAAATCTTTAAAAAACCTCATTTATAACACGGGTTGAATAAATGTAATTTTATATACCAAATAATAAAAAAAATACATCTTTAAAAATATGCGCATTACACGGTTTGAATAAATGTAATTTTTTGTACTAAATAATAAAAAAATATATATTCTTAAAAAACTCTGTGTATTGTACGAATTGGATAAATCTAATTTTGTATATCAAATAACAAATTTATATCTTAAAAAACCTCATGTATTACATGGGTCGAGCAAATGTAATTTTGTGAAAATAAAAATATTTAATATATGAATACAAAGTTTGGTTTTCGTGATAAAAATAGATTATTCTGTTGTTGCAAAATTTGTTAATAAAGTCTCAATAAATTTAACCATTTATTTAAAACTCCGTAAATGTATAAATGATAAATAATATTAGTTAATTTAATTTTAGGTTTCGTAAAATCTGTTTGATACCAAACTAAACAAAACGTTCAAATATAATTAATACAAATAAATAATATTATAAATGAGGAGGAGATTAAACTAAATAATAATTATCCATAAGATATTAAACTAATAATATTTAGTAGGATGATTATCTATAATATAAGATATTAAAATAAATAATAGTTAGTAGGAGGGTTATCTATAATTAATTAGAAGAGATTAAACTAAAATTATAATTATCTATAAGAGATTGGCTAATATAATGACAAGTGTCCCTAAATGGTTTCTTTTATTATATATTTAGGGGTGTAAATAAAAATATGATGAAAATCACAATTCAATCCTTTTTTCAACTTAAAAATTTAGATTTTCCATTATTTTCCTGTTACAAAAATAAAATTCTAATAACTTCCTCACTTTGAATTTAAATGTCATTTCACAGAATCATAGCATTTGGCACAACCCAATTAGCTAAAGATATTAATGTAAAACATATCTCATATTATAGTTAACGTGGACCTTTTAAGAGAAATAAAATAAGTCTATATTTCTAACTTTTTGTTTGTAACATTCACTTCACGATACTATCTAATACTCTTAAAAGTATTTAGAACTAATTAGCTAAAGATATTAATTAATGTAAAACATATCTGGTGGACCTTTTAAGATAAATAAAATAAGTCTATATTTCTAACTTTTTGTGTGTAACATTAACGATACTATCTAATACTCTTAAAAGTATTTAGAACTAAAATTATAATTATTTATAAGAGATTGACTAATATGATGACAAGTGTCCCTAAAGTGGTTTCTTTTATTATATAGTATAGATTACCTATATATTAAAAACAAGATTAAATGAATAGTAAACAAAATTTAATGAATATATATAGTAATTATATTAAAATATAAATATATCTTTTCCTTTTTATAGGATTCAAGGTATAATACTTTTATCTTATAATATGCGCTATAGCGATTGAAACTAGGGCTGTAAACGAACCGAACGAACACGAACAAGGCCTTGTTCGTGTTCGTTCGTTAAGGAAATAAATGTGTTCACGAACGGTTCATGAACACTTACCGAACGCGATTTTATGTTCGTGTTCGTTCATTAAGGAAATGAGCGTGTTCGCGAACGGTTCACGAACACAAACGAACACAAATAAATTTGGCGAACACGACGAAGGATAAAGATAGATGGCCCAGCGAGTAGCACTCGAACTTGAATCCCTTATTGTGGAACGGAGGTCGATCGTATTCGCCGATGTAAATAATGAGAAATGAAAGGGAAATGATGCATAAACAAGGTGAAACTGGGTTTCCTAGTTTAATTGTTAGGATAATAAAATAAATAAAAGTTTAATAATATAAAAAGTACAAATAAAATATAAGAAAGTACAAAGATCTTCAATTAAAACACAAACATACGAACATAAACGAACGCAACTCAACGAATGTTCACGAACACCTTGCCGAACGTTCACGAACACAATCGAACAAACGAGACCTCTGTTCATGTTCGTTCATTTAACTAATCGAACGGAATTTTTTGTTCATGTTCGTTCGTTTATTAAACGAACGAACGTAAACGAACTTCCCGCCGAACGGTTCACGAACTGTTCGCTGAACGTTCGGTTCGTTTACAGCCCTAATTGAAACCACAAATCACATGCTAGTATCTTGTTTGACAGCGAGATCAATTTGGTGGTTGAAACACTCGATATCGGGATCCTTATCCACCGGTTAGGAGGCTGTAAATATATTTACTAACATTAATAAAATTGAGATTTTTGGTTTTCAAACTATTATATATATTTAGATGTTAGTAGGGTGCCCGCGCGATGCGGCGGGGGCTACACTTTGCATTGCGACACTCGTTTCTGGTAGTTTTCTTATTCGTATAATATTTATTGTAGCATTATTGTGATCGGATAGACGTAATAAACATTGCACATGTCTAGTAACTAATAAATTTAGCATTTTACTTGGCAATGTTTCACGAAACCATTGATGCAATACAGTAACACAGTGCCGGCTATAAGGAGGTGTAGAATGGGCCTGCAATCATGGCCCAAATGAATATAGGGCCTGAAGATTTTTAATTTTTTTATATATTTAAAAAATCTGTGTAACAATGCGTACGTTTCGTTTCGTACTGTTTCCCTATTATGTTTTAACTGCATGAGTATTTATAACTAATATAAGAATTATACATATGAATCTTAAGTGATCATGAATAGTGAAATATAATTTTAAGTATTTATCTTTTTATTTCTTAATAATATTTTATATATTATGTAATTTGATTTTTAGTGATAAATAGTAATTCATAATGTATTTGTTTTTTATTATTTATTAATAGTATTTTATTTATTATTTAATGTGATATTTTAGTAATAACTTGCATTTGTTAACTTTTTAAAAAAAATATAAATCCGCCTTTATGTTTATATTTTTAACATTCCGCAGGCATTAGATCGGTATCGGTACGGATTGTTACAGTATCGGTAGAATAACAACTTGCGTTTCTTAAATTTTAAAAAAAATCTAAATCCGCGTCTATGTTTATTTATTTTTTTAACATCCCTCGGGCATTGGATCGGTATCGATACAGTTCGTTACAGTAGCGGTACAATAGATGCACTAGGTATGAAATCAACACATGTTTTACATTGGTGGAAAACAACAAAAACAAACACCAATAGCGGCAACGATGTTGTTCAAACGATATCGACTGGTTCACATTATCACGCTACATGTATTGATATTTATTTGTCATCACATAAGGAGTTGTATAAATAAATAATTTTCAAAACCAGAAACCATAAAAATGAATACAGGTATCGGTGCTGATGTCGTACGGTATGGTAAGATAGTGATACAGTGTCAGTTAGTGAAAGAAAACACAGAATACACAAATATAGGTACCGAACCAATGTTGTTCGTTTGGTTTCGGTCCGGCTCACTGCAGCAGCGATACGATATTCATTTTCAAACAAGAAACATACCGGTACAGATGTTGTTCGGTTTAACACAGCATGGTAGCGATATGAGGTCAGTTTATCAAAAGCAAAAACAATAAAAATAAATACCGGTACCGATACACATGTTGTTCAGTCGATTTCTGTTAGGTTTGGTACGATAGTGGCACAATATTCATTTGTAATAAAATTTATATTGCAATGTTGACAAAAACAAACATAAAACGCAAAACAAATGAACCGATATCAACTAAACAACACCATATTCATTTTCATTGTTTTTTATCGATGTAAGGGTATCTCTTTCGATTACTACAGCCAGTGGCGGATCTAAAAAATTCTTATAGGGGCAACGTTTCAGAAAAAAAGGGTAACGAAATCAAAGAAAAGTCATTTTTTTAAAATTTACACTACCGCCAGAGCGTCAAGGGGTAGTGGGGGCTACCCCTATTTACAAGCTATACCCACCACTAACTACAGCGAGTGTCGGTACCGTAGCGAATCGAACAGATAACGACCAAATTCCCGCCGCGAAGCGCGGGGAAAAACTCACTAGTTTATATTAAAGAAAGGTGATTAAGATGTTTATAAGATGAGATTTGCAATATTAAATGTGTAGGTGTACTAATAAAAAGATTATTATTATTATTTTTTTTCAATCCAGCCGGCACATTATGTGCACCCGCACACTTGCCTTCCACTCACACATCCATCTAGGTTTGGCCTCCAACCAGCGGAGCCCAGTCTCATTGCACCGCACACCCAATTACATTGGGCTGCATTGTATACCGCACACCTTCCCAGCTAACCAACCTGGTCGCACACTTAAATTGAAAACATGTGTGCGGAACAAAAGACAACTGGATCCCACCAGCTGAGTGTGCGGCATCTTCAGCACCCGTATAAATGTGCACATTGTCCTAAGCCCTAAAACCCTTTCCCAAAAGATTCCTTATTGCAGCCGCCTCCTTTCTCTCTCTCCTCATTTAGAAACATTCCAAAAAAGCATCAAACATTCCTTATCATCATTCCGTTTTAGAAGATTCAAGTCAAATCATCAACAACCTCTCATCATCAAGCTTCTTCTTTTGGAAATTCTTGTTCATCTCGCACACTCCTTCTTCTTAAACATTTCAGGTCGCACACCTTGACTATACAACTTCTAATGCATCATGTACAAGAGAAGATTGTAGGTCGCACACTTTACAAGTGGGTCGCACAGTGTTTCATATTGGGCCGCACACTCCAATATGTTAGGCTTATTTTAGTAGGCCGCACACTAAATGAGCCCAAATGCCTCTATAAGCCGCACACTATCCACTGTTATGACTAAACAGTTGATTGATGACTGAATATGTATACTTACATGAATGAATGACCTACTGGTACACTGCATGATTAAATACGTGTATACTATACGTGACAGACTTGAATACGGTTCTAATGATTGGTAACCTTAAATAGGACGAGGTTAACCAACTTAGGATTAAAACTCTATCAAACCGAGCAATCAAATGTGAGTTCACACTAATGCGTTAAAGCATGTATTCCCGGTGGATTTGGGAACCTAATATTCCGGGGAAACAGAATAGTGATTAAACTTATACTCATAATTCATGCCTTAGCATACTAAACGAAACTCTATCATGAAGTCCCTGACACTTATACCGATTAGTCGCCTGGCATGGCGAACGAGATATTAGTTGATAGCGCTATTAGGTTTGACAAACCTCACACCGGGCCTGTTGAGGATGGATGTGAACTAGTATGGCCTTATTACCGATTAATGATGATAGACATTAATCTGGGGCAACTAGCACTACAGTCACAGTTTCGGTACCGCATAGTTTAGTAGCTTACATAAAGGGGTAGCTCCCCATGACGTGTTTTACATCTGGTAACTTAATAACTGACGTTTATGGATAAAACAAGCAAAACATTTTATACCATGAACTCGCTAACTTTATGTTGACATACTACTGCATGCTTGCAGGTCCGTAGATGCAGCGTGGGAGCTTTTGCCTGGAAAAGTGTAGTGGTCGTCTAGAATCCTCTATTGGATTCCTATTTTGAAAACTTATGTTCTAAATTATCTTATGGATTTATGCACTTAATGCTTCCGCTAGAATTCTTAACTATGTTTTGAACTTTAATTACTTACACTATGATTTAAACTTTAATATCCTGTAACTGTGTCACAGCCCCCGACCCCACCGTGGAAGCGGGAGCCGCGAACCAGTGAGATGGTATCGGTGTTTATTAATTTGGCAGCGGAAAACTTTCATCAGGACCGTAGTTAGGAAATATTTTTATCAGAGTTAAACACCAGAATGTTTAAAATAGATAAATGGGATAAAACCCAAGTTTTTTCTGATAATACATTTATAGAGATAGATCCTAATTATCGAAAACAAGTCTCCTTTTTATTTAGGTAACTTTTATAGCCACTTTTCTAAGCCTTCAGTACTCACCAACTGGCTTTTATTGGCTTTCACATTGTGTTAATTTGAAACGCGTTTTAAAAGCATTTTTATCAGCAAGAAATACTGGTAAGTACATTCCATTTGTAAAGCATCAGTTGTTTTACACATTATAGTATTATGGGCGATTACAATGTTTATATCTGCACAATTACTCGGTCAGTACGTATCACTCGACGGATCTGTGACTATGGTCATATCACACATTGGATACCCGTGCCCAATTGTGAAGGTTATCAAGTACTGTGTACATACCCCATAATACTAGCAGCAATTTTAGAATTACAAAGACTTAATCACTGTAATTGTAATTTGAAAACATTTGAGGTTTTGGTAAACATTTTGACTCAGAAAAAATGTACTCTCAAATAGTGAGAAAAAGTGAATGTACTTACATTTATAGACTTACGTACTTCTACAGGCTTCCTGATAATATTATAGCTTCCTGTGGCTTCTCCTGGTTATTATTTATTTATTAAATAATGCACACGTGTTAGTAAGATAACCCAAGTCACATTAACCGTACAACTCGAGACAGAACTCCAATGATTGAGTCAGGTAGGGCCTTGACATGCATTACGGAGTCCTAGATCAATCGGGTGTAACATGAGACAGAAACTCCAACGACTGAGTTAGGCAGAGCCTTGACATGCGTTACAGAGCCCTAAATAGATCGTGTAGGGTAACAACACGGTTATAATACTTACAACAAGGTAGAGCTTCGCTTATTAGGGGGTATTAGGCTATATATAGCTTTAGCCTATAGAACGTTGAGAGAGAAATTTAGAATTTGAACAAGTTGAAATGGCTGATCCTTGTCCCTTTTATAGCCGAGACAGAGGTCTCTCGCGCCCCGCGAGAGCCTCTTGTTCTTCCTTGCCGGTCCGCGAGGAACCGTAGGGCGGTTTTAGGGTTGGTGAGTCACAGGGTAGAGTCGACACGTGTCGGGACACGTGGAAGCAAGGGTGTCCGACAAGTAACAAGTTGGCGCGCCCCGCGACAGAGCTTGTGATCTTGTTCACGGCTCGGGAGCGACAATAATTATTGTTTTTATTTGATTTTTCTTAATATTAATGTTATTCGGGTCCGTTTCTCACATACAGGGTGTATCTGGGAGTGTTTAGGGGTGTTTCTCGAGGGTTGTTATATCCTCCACACCTTGTTTTAAATCGCGTCCTCAAGATTTGGGCTACGATATCTTCTTGGGTTTACGTCACGTCTTTAAGTTAGTAAAAACAGGATACCAAGGTGTCTGAGATAGAATCAAAAGATGAATATAAAGATATCATAGGATAATTGGAATTTAATGACCCCAAAAATTTAGTTTCAGGAATTGATGTTAACTGAACAAGATGAAATGATACAATCGTCAAGGTGACCGAGTTTCACAAATCAAAAGAAAGTCTGGCATAAAATTCGAAATGCAATGACCTTTAGAGACAATAGGATTTGATGTCTAAAGAGAACTTACTTTGATTGTCAATTGAGGAAGACTCTGAATCAATAATCTCAAATGGAAATAGAAGTATGAAAAATGATTTGCCAGAAATCAGTGACATTTATTTAAATGGCAGAGATACACCGAAAATACGATAGAATTTATTGTATCATTGTCCTGATACATAATTGTATCAAGACTACTTGAATGATGAGTCGAACGAAATACGTATGAATTGATATGATTAGGTTTTATGATTAGCTCAAGCTACGAATTTATATAGACACCGCACGGTGTTGTAATGTTTGAAAGGATTCAATGATTACGGTGACCGAACGAATTCACCATTCTCGAAATAAATTGACAGTTTCAATGGAGTGAAATCTGGATATTCAAAAGATAGGATGTTCAAGTGAAGGAATAAATGAATATCGTAGGATTGATTAGAGATGAAAGAAATGTTGGAAGTACATTTGGAATAGGAATTTAGGTACCTTTATCTTAACACAAAATTGCATTAAGATTGGTTTAGGATAATGAATCAACAGAAGATGGATAAATTCGCACCTTAGGTGTGAAAATGAAATGAGTTCAAATTTCAAAGAAAAACGCCACCGCAAGGTGTTGTGATTTAACAAATGATTTATCGGAGTTTGAAGATTCTAAACAAGTCTACTACGATTCAAACAAAAGAGATTACCTTGAATATGATGATCTCAATTCATCATATGGAATCTTGAATCGAATATATATGAGCAAGTTCAAACAATTTGAGCTTAGTTTGGAAATATTCCGACAATGGGTATATGTATTGACAAGAAATGGTTACAATGAAATCCGGTAAGTAATTTTGAAAAGAAAAGGAGTTTTCCAAGAAGTTTGTTGCCTTGATATCAAAAGTCAATGTTTTTTTTTTTTTTTTTTTTTTGCAATCATAAGGATTGTCAAAAATGAGTATAACAAAATAAGATCCGAACTCGTGAATAAAAGATCTTTTGAAATGAATTCACATGCATAACAAGCAATGCACGTGCAACATAGGAATTTGTCAATAGATGAGACAAATGAGTGTTGGCTTTATGAAAGAAAAATAAAGACCTTTTATTTATAAAACTTTGATTGGAATCCAAAGTCAACTAATACTTTAGTACAGACAAAACGTACGGGTGCTTATGTCAGAATTTGCTATTGCTTCCTGTGTCTTAGCTATTTATGCGTTCTCCTTAGCTTCATCTGGGTTTCTAGCCTTGTTGCTAGGTGCTTTAGATAACTGATGTGTGTAAAATGCAATATATAAATTACATCAAATGAGGCATAAAACTAACCATTTTTTAGTACTAATGTTGGAAAAAGTGTGCTTTTGTCTTCCTTTTGTATTTTCAGGATTAAATGAGTGCAAATGAACAAAAGAAGCAAAAATACAACTAAATCTAACATAAAAACAAGAAAAGGAATAAACGTGGCATGCCCGACCCCTCGACAACATCTTCCCAAGCAAAAACAAGGGATCAGAAGGCTGAATACGCCCCGTGCCCAGCGGACAAGGGGACGTGCTAAAGTGTCTGCAGAAAAGACAAAGTTGTAGAAGCTTCTATTTCCCAATACGGGGGGCGTGCCCAGCTCAAGACAGTCGTGGTCAACGCTAAGATTCGCATAATCCAAGCAAATCTTGATAGTATAGATACGCTTCTTCACACGGGGCCGTGCCCAGCGGACACGGGGGGCGTGGTCAACTAATGCAGACAAACTGCAAATAATGAAGAAAGAGAAAGTGGATGGACACGGGGCCGTGCCTAATGGACATGGGGCCATGTTCGGGCTTCTCTGAAGGCTATAAATAGAGGTGCTTGATTCACTTCAAAGGCATGCCTTGACAAACCACCTCTCTCCCACTTCACCCACACTCCACCACCATCACAACACCCACATCCACCACCATCACCCATCATCCATCATAGAGTGTGTGTAGTAGTCTTGGGATCCAAGATTAATTGTAAGAGTTCTTGACAATCAAAGGCCATGTTTGCCTAAGTCTCTTACATCACTTGGTGAAGACAAACATTTAGTATAATACTATTTTTTTAAATCTTTTCGCACTTTTTATTTGGTTTTGTATTAATGACTTTAATAACTAGTTTTTTATGTTGAAGGTGAAACTTCCTTATCATTTGTTCGTGGTGTCTTAGCGTTATTTTACTGTCTATATAAAATAAAAGATTTACACCATTCATATCTCTACGGTCTATATAGAGATATGTTGGCTACCTGGTCGGGGGTTAAGGGAATGGGTTGGTAAGGTTCTTGCCTTGTTCAGTGTATAGATCCTTCAAGGACCTGGGTCAAGCTTACTAGGACCTCCTTCAATACCCACTGATATTGGATGGCGGGGATACGATGTATCCCTGCTGACTCAAATCACTTAGCCGAGGGTAACGTCACCTTCAAAAGAGGGGCCTACCACATTACGCATTAATAACTTAATTAATTATCTTTCAATAATCCATCCCTTTAGGATTGTATCCTTGCTGACTCAAACTACTAGGTTGAGGGTAACGTCACCTTCAAAAAAGGGGCCTACTACTATAACTAAGATAATCTCTTAAAAAGTGCAAAAGTGCGGAAAACATCAAAGGTTACACTAAAGGTGAGTCGGATCCAAGTGATTCATCTTGTCTATCTATTTTTATTTTATTTTTATTTTCATCATTTTTAGTTTTTATTTTCATGTTTAAAACCTTTTTTCCAAAATTTTGATTTGATTAGACGTTGAGGATAAACCGGTATTAAAAGCTCTTGTGTCCTTGGACGACCTCGATATCTTACCAACGCTATACTACGCTCACGATGGGTGCACTTGCCCATATGTGTGTTTAGTGTTAGTAGAATATTGTGTTTTATAAATTTAAAACATGACTAAAGTGTTAAAAAGGGCTTAAAATATAACTAAAAATATATAACGCTACACACGCATCAAGTTTTTGGCGCCGTTGCCGGGGACATAAGGATTTTAAGAAAGCTTAAAATCGACGACCTAATCAGTTTTTCAAAACCTTTTTAAACCGCGCGCACATTTTCTGCATTTTAGTTAGTTTTTGCATTTACAGTAAACTGAACACGGTGTGACATCTGTGCTTATGTAATCATTTTATAAACTCTGGACAATTCAATATTAATAAAACAGTGTGTTTTGATCTCAATGTTTGTTATTTATGCTTGAAATTTTGCACGTTTTGATTTTTGATCGATTTTAAACCCTATATCGCTTTCTGGAAAGTTATACGCAAACTGATGTGTAAACGTAATCAGTTTAACGCGAAAAACACTCCGGAACAGCAACATAAGCTTAACATACCTTAAATAACCTTTACATAACTTAGAAATAAGTTTTTAAGGGTTTGGTATGGCAAAAACAAGTTTATTCGCTTAAAGGGACTATTTGCGTCAACTTGCAAAAGTCTGCCGTTTCGTAAGGCAACATATAGTCCGAAACTTGATCATAAGCTAAACAAACCATAAATAACTTAAACATAGCTTAGAAATAAGCTTTGAGTGGTTCGGTGTGCGAAAATATGCTTATTTGATCTTACAGGGACTAAAAGTGTCAAAAACGGCGTAAGTTTGCATTTACGCGCATATCTTACGTTCTGACCACATCCGGACATCCAAAATTTTTGTAGACACTAAAATATTTTTATTTTAGTGATTGGCATGCAAAAATACCATTCTTCGCTTAATTTGGATCGTTTTCGCGTCCGTTCAAGTTTCGTCGTAATTACACGAATAACGTGACCGTACGACAAAACGAACCGACATCCGAGACTTTTCCGAGCATATTTTGAGTTCTCTATACTTTGACTACCTTGTAGAGACTTGAAAATGGCTTAATGGGGGTTAAAAGTGCCTGAAATGGGCTTAAACATATGCAGGGACCTAAACTGTAAATGTTGAAACTTTTGCAGATCAGGCATGAGGTCGCGGGCCGCGTAAGCCCAGCCTCAGTCTTACGCGGGGCGCGAGCGCATGCCCAGCGACACAAAATCATTTTTAGCAAACTGTTGATAGTTCAGGGGTTGTTCTAGCCATTTTCTTTGTGTGTTAACCAAGTTAACACCTCTCCAAGGCATATTATTTGTCATAAACACATGTAGGGCCATGATTTAATACTTGGAGGTTATATAAACACATGGCATGATCTTGTGAACTCACCTCAAGTATAAATAGCCAAGCTCTTTCAATTGTTTCCTCACCCTTGATCTGATTTTCTCTAAGTTGAGGTTTATAACTTCATACCTGAGAATTTTTAGATCAAGTTATCCCTAGCTTGGACCCTTTGTAAGCTTCTTTCGTGCTTTTATCGCTTTTCAAGCATGAAAGTGAAACAGTGTTTGACTTTTAGCTTTGACCAGTCAATGGTCAACACAAAGTTCGTTTGAACTTTGTAACGTGATTGTAATCACGATGGTTATAATCCTTAGCGATTATACCTACTGATTACCACGTTAAGTAGGTGTAGTGACGAGTCAAAGTTTCGGTCAAAATGCGTTTTAGCACGCATTTTGCAACGGAACTACTTTTAGGTATCAAAACACTTTGTTTTGATACCAAATCAGTTTTCTAAGTTAGTTAAACATGTTTTGACATGTTTAACTCGTCACTATTAGTTTAGTGCTTGTCTAGGGTCGTAAGTTAAGCGGTCTAGACAACCGCTTATACTTTCGAACCCGACCCGTTTGGTCGATCATTAGGATCCGACCAAGTATGCTTAGTGATCATAGTTGCATAGGGAATAACCTCTGTGGTTATACCTTATAATCACATAGGATTGGTTAGTTATTTGTTAATTAGCTTATATGCCCATAGGAAATGACCAAAATGCCCTTTTGAAGCATAAATCCGTATTTTGCCTATGTGATCAACTTTTTGACATATAATCTGATTTAATAACATGTTTAGGCATAATTGGGCATGTAAGACTTGACATAGCACATAGTTAACCATCCGACCATAGTTTTACGCAAACGACGCATTATAGTAGCTTATATTACCATAATGGGTCGAAACGGGTCAAAAGCACTTAGGTAGACTTCCAAATCAGAATGTTAGCTCTATTAAATCATACCATATGAGTTTAAATACTCATTTGATTTATAGAACATCATTCTATCCTATCTCCCGATTTAGGATCCGTTTATTAACATAGTTACCCATATTAGGTGCCTTATGGATTCCGTGATCCTTGGAGCTTAAATTGGTCTTATTCTCAAGACTAATAAGCAATCCCAAGTGAGTACATAGTTCCCCTCTTTTACCGCTTTCAAATACTTTGGGGTGATACACATGTACATACGTGTTACTTTCGTGTTTTTCATGCTTTTATGACATAAACATGTTAGTTTCACCTAGTACACATATAGTACATGATTTTAACCATGTTTTGCTATGTATGTTAAGCATACTAGCACATTGATTTACATGACATTTCTGCTATGTATGTTTACTGATCACACTAGCACATTGTTTTACATGATCATTTCTACTATGTATGTTTACTTAGCATACTTAGTACATGGTTTTCACATGCTACATTGGTTATGACATTTGGTATGTTTAATCGGGACAATAATACATTCATTAACATTGATCACGCCGCTCGGTAGTATGTAATGGTACCATAGGACTTGACAAATCCCGTTTCCGACTTCCTAGGTTTGTTTGGAAGTTGGGAATGACAGAATCCGATATACATAATTTAGAAAAAGCTTTAATTTGTTTAAGGGTTTGTCGCCACAGTCGCGAGGCTTGAATGTATGCGATTAACATTATTGCATAAATGTTTGTAATCATAAAGCATTGTTTTCTGCAAAACATAACATTTGATTTAAACTTAGGTTTATTCAAAAACTTTGTTTTGTAGATTTTCCTATGGGGTTGAGTAATTACTAGTTATTCACCATACATGACGTTTGTTATCACATTGACATTATCACATAGTTTGAGTAGATACTTTCTACTTGCTATGCATTACATTTGGTTATACATGATACACTTCTCACATGACATTGAGCATGGTTTACACATAAACATTTTGACATTGAACAAGACATTTTGGTTGGTTATTGATAAGTGACTTATGTAACGGGGCTATGTGTTATATGATAAAAGCATGGTGGACATGCCGCTGATACTTCCTATATATAACTGCTTTTATTGTATTATACATTGTTGCGTTATCTAAACCACTTTGACAAGACATGAAACATTTTATACAAGGACATGACATTGTTTTACAAATTACATATTTTATACAAGTTTACTTTTACTTGGTTATTCATTTAACCATGCATTATCCTTTTATTATCATTTGATTTTCATATCGATTTTCATATCGATTTATAAAGGAAAACATTTTACAAGGTTCATGACTACATTTTTGTTAAACACTTCTTTTAACTACAAGTCATGAATCCTGCATAAACAAAACCTATGTAACTCACAGGGATTTTTATGCTGACATACCTATTTTACATGTGTTTCAGGTACTAATGCATGATGATGTTTGTGCTTCACTTAGGCGGACTTGGGCCTTAGTGACTTAAAAGACAGTTAATTATGTTGTGTTTTGTTTGAATTCCAAGACAATGTAAACTCTTTAATCAATAATACAAAACTTTAATTACCATGGTTGTTGAAACAATAATTATGTCGCTCCACTCCCCGACGTTTCCACCGCGGTTTGTTGTTTTACGCGGTCGGGGTGTGACACACGGGGCCGTGCTGCACATTTTTTCAAAACTTCCAGATACAGAGTCTAAACACGGGGTCGTGCTCACTGAACACGCCCCCGTGCCGCACAAAACCAGTCACTTTTATTAAAACGCCCATATACAGAACCTGAACACGGGTCGTGCTCACTGAACACGTGGCCGTGTCCAGCCTCTGTTTCCGTTTTTATTTTTGTTTTCTGGTCTCGAGACTCTGTTGTGGTCTGCTGAGTGATTCTTATGGATCAATACTCAGGAGATTACAACTACACCTATGAGGAGGATGATTATAGGGAAGACTATTGCACCATTTGTGGTAACCCTCACTCGGTATAATATTGTGATCTCTTTGAACCAACCACTTCATACACCTACTATGAGGAGCCCAGGTACGAGCCGTCCACTTCATACACATCCTATGAAGACCCAAGGTATGAACCTTCTCCCTCATACTTATATTTTGATGAACCAAGGTATGAGCCTACATACTCATACCTTGAGGAACCAAGATATGAGCCTCCACCTTCATATGCTTTTTATGAGGAACCATGGCGTGAACAACTCACCTCATATGAGTATTATGAAGAACAAAGTTACGACCCTTATCCATTATACACTTACAATGAGGAACAATGGTGTGAACCATCTACTTCATATGAGTATTATGAGGAACCAAGGATCGAACTTCCGGATTCAAGCTTTGAGGATCCACATCCTTACTCTATCACCCACATAGCCGATAAGATGATTGAACACATTAAAACGCTGCATAAAAGAATCCCACGCAAGGGAAGAGGAGTCCCGCGCAAAGGAAAAATTAACTTGTAATAAAGAAGAGATAGTTGAAAATGTAAAAATGGAAGAACAAGTAAGTGAAAAGCTGACACATGAGTTAAACAACGAAAAAGGTGAGTCCGACACCGTTAAAATTCAAAAAGAGTATAATTTTAAAGAAATTAATCTCTTGTCACCTTCTTTCGAAAATTATTGTTTAGTACCCACTCATGCTAAGTTTTTAAAAGAGTTAAATACTAACACTAAAATTGACGAAACGGTAAGCATTAAGTTAACAAATGATCAAACTACGCTAATAAGAGAAGATCCATTTGAAATTAACAATACACCGGTTCCGTGTTTTTTTTCAAAATTCCTTTATTAGTAATATCACAATCGATAAAGATCTTTGTGTTAATATAATGCCAAACTACCTTTTCGAAAAATTAAATATTGATGATTTTTCTCCACTTCAAATACCCATTTTTCTATCTAATCGGAAAATAATAAAACAATAGGGGTAATTGAGGATGTCTTGGTCCAAACAAATCAAATGGTAATCCCAACCGACTTTGTCATCCTTGATGACGCTCCTCTAGTGTTGGGATGACCTTTTGTAAAGACCCATGAAGCGTTGAAAAATCGGAAGTACAACAATCTATCTATTCAATTAGGGGCATTTAAAAAGAGTGTCGATCTTAAGCGTGCAATGAAATATCCATTCGGCAATGATGACCCCATAATTGAAGATGAAGATGAACCACCCGATACAAGAGAAGAAATTGACCACTTTGTTGAAGAAGAGGTCACCATAGAACAAACCTTTGTGGTTCTAGATCAAAATGAGCAACCAAATAATGAGTCTCCTAAAGACCCACCTCTTGAGCTCAAAGAACTTCCAAAAGGTTTGGAATATGCTTTTCTAGATAAAGATGGTAAATCACCTATAATTATTTCTTCAAAATTAACTAGTTTAGAAAAAAGAAAAATTAATTACAATTTTGAAAATACACAAAAATGCGATCGCTTGGAAGCTTGTAGATATTAAAGGCATAAGTCCTTCCATGTGTACGCACAAAATTTTAATGAAAGATGATTATAAATCGGTAATACAACCACAACGTAGAGTAAATCCAAATGTCCAAAAAGTGGTTAAAAACGAAGTCATCAAATTATTTGACGCCGGACTCATTTACCCAATTTTCGATAGTCCTTCGGTAAGTCCCGTCCAAGTAGTTCCAAAGAAAGGAGGTATGACGGTAATAACTAATGAGAAAAATGAATTAATACCAACAAGAACCGTCACAGGATGGAGAGTATGTATAGATTATCGTCGATTAAATGAGGCAACAAGGAAATATCACTTTCCTTTACCTTTTGTTGATCAAATGTTAGAAAGATTATCCGGTCACAAATTTTATTGTTTCTTAGATGGTTTTTCAGGTTACTTTCAAATACTGATAGCACCCGAAGACCAAGAAAAGACAACATTCACATGTCCCTGTGGAACTTTTGCTTATCGACGCATGCCTTGTGGTCTATGTAATGCCCCCGCAACCTTTCAATGTTCCATGGTGGCCATCTTCGATGATATGATAGAAAAGACAATGGAAGTCTTCATGGACGACTAAGCAATTCAGAGAGACATATGTGTAATACTTTCAGATCTTTGTTGGTTTTTTGTGTTTTTGATAATGTTTTGTGAACTCATAATGTGAACAGAGTGATAAAGTGAAGGTTTTTTTTTTTTTTTTTTTACTGCTCTCCTATAAAGTTTTTACTACTTAAGCTATCAGTTTTTCTTTTACAGTTGCCGGTGGGTGGTAAAGGAGTTGTGTACTCCAGATTTTGTGTACTCTGGATTTTGTGTTCTTAATCTATCTGAACTGAAAGTGTTTGAGGCTGTGATGCAAAAGCTGAGCTTGTGTTCTTAATCTGTCTGAACTGAAAGTGTTGAGTCTATGATGCATAAGCTGAGCTTGTGTTCTTAATCTGTCTGAACTGAAAGTGTTAAGTCTATGATGCATAAGCTGAGCTTGTGTTCTTAATATGTCTGAACTGAAAGTGTTGAGGCTATGATGCATAAGCTGAGTCTGTGAGGTTACATATGTGTTTCTTGTGCTTAAAACACTTGTACATCATGCTTTAAAGGTTGTTTAAGTTTAGTGGTAAATTACTCTTGTACATCAAGCTTTAAAGCGAGGTTACATAACACAATAGACTGTGATGATGATTGTATTTTGAGGGTACATAGAAGATCCGAGTAGCATCTTGGCGGGGCAATATCAAGGTTGCATAGTTCTCACTCTGCAACCGTGTGTTTGTAGCCATGGCTTTACCCGGTTTGTAGCTGTGTTCATCTCTCAATTATATGCCTGAGTCTTCCAGATGTTTTGATAAGCAAATGAGCAGGTGGTGTATCGAAAGCAATCTTCCCCTTAGGCGATTGAACCCGCCGCAAGTCGAAACCGACAACGAATCAGGTAAAAACTCTAAACAGCTTTGCACTTGCATCAAATGATAACTTTTTTTAATAAACTTTTTGAATAAACTTTTTGTTTGATAGATTAGATCAGCAACGCTATGTGCACGTTAGCTTACTTTTTTCAATCCAGTTTGTCGTATATAAATATATGTTTTAAAGAAAAGAAAATGTTGTTAATTAAGAGAAATAGACTCGGATATTGATTTGATTTAGGTTTTTATCAGAATTGAGAATCTGAACTGTGAAGTAATATTGTACTTAGTTGAACTGTTGATGTGCGCATGTTGTAGATAATTTAAGGAAGTATATTCATTGATTCAGACATTCAAGGACATACACTTGCAACTGTAAGTCTTCAATCTTGATTCTTTAGGGCTTGCTATTTTGATGTATAAAGTTAAGTCAAGTGGGTGGTTAATCTTGATTGTTTTATTGTTTTTTCATGAAAGTTTTAGTTTTTTTGATAGATTTTTAAGATGTTTCATGTGAATTGTTATGGTTGACCTTGTTTGACCAGTAATTTTAAAGACCATTTTAAAGATTCAGGTTAATTAGGTCATGATGATTTTAATATTTGTGTTTTTAATCTTGATTGCTATACTTTTTTTTCAAGAAAATTTTAGTTTTTTTATATGTATTCTAATGATGTTAAATGTGAATTGGTATGGTTGACCTTGTTTGACCTATAATTTGGCTAACCCTGTTAAAGATTCAGCTTAATTAGGTCTTGATGATTTTAATATATGTGTTTTATTTATCTTGATTGCTTCACTGGTTTTTCAAGGAAAAAAATTAGTTTTTTTTTATGTATTCTAATTATAATGTTGTTAATGTGAATTGGTATGGCCGACCCTGTATGACCACTAATTTTGTAAACCCTTTTAAGGATTTAACTTAATTAGGCCATGATGATTTTAATCTTTTTTTATTGCTTTACTGTTTTTTCAAGAACATTTTGAGTTTTTCTGATGGATTTTCATGATGTTAAATGTGAATTCGTATGGTTGACCATGTATAATTTTGCAAACCCCTTATAAAGATGCTTTAAAAATTTTATACTTTGTGTTCTTATTTGTGCATATAGTTTTTTAATATGTTATGGTCTGCAGGAATTTTGGACCGAAAAGGGTTATAATTTCCGGAGATAGAGGGCTTTATAGTTTCTTCACATCCAATTTTGGATGTTGTGAAACTAGCGGTAAGTTGTGGTGAGAATTGAGATGAGGGATGTTATCAAAGTTGATAAATTTTTAAAGGCCTGTTGGCGACCATCGGACCGTTATACGGGTTCGGATGCAACCTGCCGGCAAGAGGGACTGCTTTGGTATAAAGACATTGGTCAACACTTGACCGGCAAGCTCTCAATGGCGGTGGTTCAGGCCAATATGTTGCTAGAGGATCAAAGCCAGATCGAATCGGGCTCGCTGAGCTTCCAAGATTCCGGCCCGTACGAAACGTTTATTGGAGTTTATGATGGTCATGGTGGGCCCGAAACTTCCCGTTATGTCAACGATAACCTTTTTCAGAATCTCAAAAGTGAGTCAAATGAGTCAAATCTAACATGAAATTTGATCTTAAATTCCGTGAATTGAAATGAGTGTCTATGTTTGTAACTTTGTAGGGTTGACGTCAGAACAATAGTCGATGTCGGTGGATGATATACAAAGAGCGTTTAGAGCGATAGAAGAAGGGTTTTTATCGATTGTTGCTAGACAATGGACGGTGAAACCGCAGTTGGCTGCGGTTGGATCTTGCTGTCTGGTTGGTGTGATTTCTAACGGAATACTTTACATTGCGAATGCTGACGATTCACGTGCGGTTTTGGGGTGGGCCGTCAAGGCTACGAGGGAGGTTATTGCAATCCAACTGTCGACCGAACACAATGCAAGCATAGAGTCTGCATCCCGATTCAAAAATGTTAAAATATAAGAAATTGCATAATAAGAGAAATTTCTTATATTAAACCTTGACAATTTATCGTGTGTGTCTACGACACTAGTTTGGACAGAAAGGCACTCTTAACGATCGTGGTTATCGTTGCCGTTAAGAGTGGGGCTTACCAAAACCCAAATAGATCTATTCGTTTGTTCCTCGGTAATTGTTTATTCATTAATGGCCCCTTTATTTTAAACACCTATCCGCATGTGATCAAAATTGTTTTATCGTATCATCATACTATTCTAACATGTATACATCCCCGAAAGTTTAAAATCATAAACATTCAAAGTAAAAGGGGAAACATAAACTCACAGATTTGTGTTCCGTGCAAATCTCTATTCGATTCCTTGTTCGGGGTTCGTTTCTTGACCTACAAGTGTTCTAATCTAGTTAGACACTTAGGTTTATGTTTATTTATCGTACAAATATTCTATCTTTGTATTTTGTTTTTGTGTTTTCGTATATATATAACTTCTTTGTATATATATTTATTTTATTTGATTTGTGTTTGAATGGGCTTAATTTATGCATAAGATTTTAAGTCCATTTTGGGTATTTGGTTCTTATGGGACTAGCCCAAATAACTTTGTTAAAAATGGGTCAAGTCCAAATTAATTTGTAGAAGTGGGCCTTAGCCCAAAACATTTTATAAAAGTGGGCCTAGCCCAATTTAGTTTATATTTGTGGACTTAGCCCAAATAATTTATGTAAGAATGGGCCTAGCCCATATTGTTTTTCTAAAAATATATTTAGTCCATAATAATTTGTAAAGATTGGGTTTTTAGCCAAAGTACTTGGGCTTTAGCTCAAATTTGACTAAAAATATATTTTTAGTCCATTGTTTTGTAAAAGTGGGCCTAGCCCAAATTTTTATTTATGAGAAATGGGTATTAGCCAAATTTTAATTTATGGACTACTTTTAAAATATAAAATTTTAGGCTAGTAAAAAATAATAATGGTAATACTTGTATTTTTATAAAAATCTAATTTTTATAAAAATCATTACTTATGCCATAGTTGAATCATTTTAGTGCATAAACTTGTGTGACGGCTCGTATTTTGTTATAGTCGTTTATTACTTGTCGGTTTTATTTATTCGTATCGTTTATCCCGTTTGTATCGTCCGTCACATTTTACCATTTGCTTTGTTTGTGCCATTTTTGTTTGTCCAAAAGTCCATATAGTCCAATAGTGTCCGAATTTCTACATTTGTGTTTTTCGTGTCCAAGGACGGACATTTTGTTTCATTTTTCAAGTTCATATATATATATATATAGTAATTGTTATGGATGTACACATCAAAAATATATATACTTATGATACTTGATGATTATTTTTGTAAGTACACATTTTATTCAAAAATATATACTTGTCATTTTTATTTAGAAATCTTTTTATAAAACATGGATTTATGACTTTGTCCAAAACTTGTTTAACCATGTTTAAAGATCTCAAATAGTTGTTTTAGTCACATACTTCATTGTTTAACAAATTTTAATACATAACAAAATTTATAAAATTTTTGCCATAGTTTTGTTTGAAATATGGATTTTTCCCCAACTTTATACAAAACTTGTTTTCAATTTATTTCAATACAAAACATCATCAAGTATCAATATCCATCAAAACTTATCAACAAAAGTAGTATGAACATGATATTGTTCTTAACTTTCCCAAAAAGGAAACTTTATTCCTTATTTTTGCCAAAAATTTGTAGAATAAAATTTTATGAAAAACTCTTGTTTTAGATGTCTTACAAGGTCATTTGAAGCATAAATATGTATTCAAAATGTTCACTACTAACATATTTCTTGCTTTTGATTCTTTCCAGAAATGGAAACTTTATTCAAAAAATTATTCAAAAATTTATTTTCTTAGTTTTAAATGGTTTCTCATATTTTACTAGCATGTATGTTGTAGATCCCAAAACGAATCCGGATCACAGTGGTTGGTTGTTTTAACCCATAACACCTATTGATTAGGTGTTTGAGATATGAAAAGTTAAGAAAGATCAATGATGAAGGTGAAGCTTATGGATTAATGAATACAACAAGTGTTGTATTGAATCCAAACAATAAGATATAACAATAAACCACCTTGGATATCAGATTTGAGCACAAGATCAACACAAGAATGTAACAACACCAATATTCATTCAAGAGCCAAAAGCTTGAGTAGGTTACAATGTATGGGCTATATATAGTGTTCCTGATTAGCTAGCAAATTTATAAATTTGCTGGAATCTTATCTACACTAAGTTAGGAAACAATCTTCTAGAGAATTACAAAATAAGCCCTTGTACATTCAAAATAGCTACATACTATGACTAAACTAATCCAGCACAAGTATCAACGATCTCAAAAGTTCTAACAATATCCCCCTAGATCGTTGCATACTTGTCATTTCATTCTTCAGTTGTGGCCGCTGGATTCTCTGTCACTTGCTTCTCTGGCTCAGTTTGTTTTTCTTTGCTTGTTGTCGTTTCTGTTGGTGCTTCGGTCTCGATTGGCACATTTTGAGTTTCTTGAGTTGTTGCAGCTTCGCTAATTGGTTGGTCCTCCTTAGTGGCCTCATATGTGGATGAGGCCGGAGGTGGTAATGTTGTGGTGGGTTCAGTTGTGGAAGCAGAAGTTCCTTCTTTCTTTCGTTCGTGTTTCTTCTTCTTTCTTGCTTCCTTTTTCTTTTCTACTTTTTCTTTTCTCCTCTCAATTTTATCTACCAGATCCAGCATATCTCTTTTCAACTTCCAGGCTCACTCCACCGCTCTCTGAAATAACGCTGCCTCCTCCATGTTTGCATTACCAGCTCCCACATTTATACGGCTAGCGTTCAATATTGTTAGATCTGAGAGCCCAAACATAAAAACATCCATCGGATCCAGAATACGAATATCCACATTTTCATTGGATCTTATAACAGCTTCACCAGTCCTGCTGTCGTAAAACCATTTCTTAAAATCATTGAGGGCGACAGGTACTTCTTCCGGAAGCTTGATCCTCGTGACAACTTTGGCAGGGTTGATCACCCACGTCACTTTTCCCTTTCCGGTTACTGGATCGATAGTTGTTTTTGAAACTCTGCGTCTTGGACGCTGTGGAGCATGATTGGGGAAACCCTTGATGCTTTCTTTGGCAATAATCCGCTCGAAATCCCTCCCGATTCCTCTTTCTTCTGGGTTTAATATGTCTAGGCGACCAAGTTCCCGAAGATCCCACCTATGAAGTGTGAAAAGATCAAATCCAGTCTGGCAGTACTGGATTACTCCACCACGTCTCTTTACCACAAACATTCCTCGAAGATTATCGTACATCCAGCTGATGATCTTATCAGTGGCTTCACTCTTTTCTACTGTTATGACTTGATAAAGGTCTGGGAGTCGTTCTCTCTCTTTCTTGAACCATTCAGGATGTTCAGGAGAGAAGGTTTTTCCATTTTCTTGTTCGTACAGAACTTCTTCTTCTAGACCCCATTCGAGGAATTTGGCCGGCATAACATCTCGATCTACTTCCTCTTCATCACTTTCGTTTCCCTCAGTTACTTTTTCTACCGATTCCAAACGCTTTTTCTTGGCTTCAGCCTCCTTTTCCTTTCGAGCATTTTCTTCTTCCACGAAACCTTCAAAGTCAAATATTTCTTCAAAGGAAAACGTGGGTTTCACTTTCATTTGCTCACACATGTTTCTCATCATTCTATACATTTTCTCCAACCCCGCTTGCTGGAACCTGATGAACTTGGACTGTTTGGCCATGTAGGTATTCATCTCCTTATTCTTCTTACGCTGATCTTCAATCTTCTCTCTTAGAATGTTTGTGTCGTTGACTTGATTTTTGAGAAGACAGATCTCCTTTGCCACAGATGGGCTGGTGTTCTCAACAAGTTTATCGTAAAGCTCTTGAAAGGGACGAATCCTTTGTGGCGGGACTGGTGGCTTTGAAAACCTCGTCGGCTTTACAGGAGATACTTTGGAAGGCCGCTTGCTCGCAGATACTTCATCGGGGTCAACGATCATTGCATCTACAAAGTCATTTAACGATTGAACTTCCTCAGTCACAATCTCTGGTCTTTCTGTGGGTGATATCTCTTTTCGTTTCAACTTCTTTTCTCTTTTCTCCTTTTCTTGCAAGGCGTGAATCGCTTTCAGATCTTCAATGTGTTGGCGGTGTTCATCTGACTCGGCCGCCCTTATGCCTGCATCCATAAATCGTTCAGTGCTTTCCGATGCCCTTTTTCTTTTGGGTGGTTCGTCTTCAGCCGCCTGTTTTTCTTTCCTTTTACCTTTAGCGCGTTCTTCTTTTGCAGCTGCTTCGGCTTGAGCGAGAGCATCTCGTTGTTGTTTTTCTTGAACAGCTTCCTTGTACTTTCTATAAGCTTCCTTTACTATTGGGAGTCTCTCTGCTCGGTACATCCAATCATGCAACTGCACCCATTTATTAGTCTTTATCTCAGTGTACTGACGGCTTGTGGGGATGTGGAACTTGTAAAGATCTCCATCGGTTGGAAGATCTTTGTGTTGGTCATTGATCAGCATCTGAACGAATCTTGGATACATCGCCCACGTTGCTCCACTTACGTTTTCAAGCATGTATTTGAATATTAACCCCGAAAGATTAAATTTCTGTTTAAGATATAGATTTAGCATGGCTGCCGACCATTCCAAGTTCAATCCGTCCAAGCCACCCTTTCGGTGTGCCAGACTCATAGAAATAACATGAACAATGAATCTCCAGTCTCTGGTGAGTCCTACTCTCTTGATCTCTTTCTTTTGACGGAAATCTCCAGGATAACCCATCCCTCGAAAACCATCCAGGATATCATCTTGACTCAGGCTTAACGGATCTTGATCATTGTCTTGAAGCTTCAGAACCTGGCGTATCCGGTCTTCAGTCACCTCTACTCTTTTGTTGCAAACTGTTGACACTATCCCTCTTTTGCTGTTGATGGTTTCTGGTTTTGCGTTTTCCCAGAATTGTTGTATGTGAATCTTGTAAACGTTAACAGCTGTCTCCACAGCATAAGCGATTCTGCTGGAATGCACCCATCTAGTTACATCGTCAAAAACTTGAGGCACTTCATCTAGATTGATGCTTTGATTATGTTTAAACGTTTTATCCCACTCGAGATCCTTCACCATACTGCACATATCACGTAAAACGAGCCAAGTTAGAATGAAAATTTACACAAGAAGCTATGCACAAAACCGTATTTACAAAAAAAATTAAAAAAATATGCTTAAGTTCGCTGCCAGATCAAGCTATGCCTTCGCTGATGCTGGATATCGGGATCAGAGACTAGATCAATCAACGAAGATTGATCATCGCTGACTTCGCTGGCTGATCAGACTCTGATTATCTTCGCTAAGTTCGCTAGTGGTCTGGTTAAGGTTTGTCGGAAACTGAATCGGAACATGTGCATGTTGACCAGGTTAATTTCGCTAGCGAACATAGCGATGACAACATTTCTTTTCCGGAAACGATTTACCAGCGAACACAATAGACCAAATCGCTACACGAGCGAATTAGACTATTTTGCTGGGTGCTCGAACTCGCGTTCGAGACTTTTGATCTTCCGTGACCAGGGTTAAATTCGCTATCATCATATTAAAATCGCTGTCTTCAAAATTTTCTTCTTAAACCCTTTAGAAACCCTAACTGTTCAACCCACTTAATCACTGATTTCACACAATCATCATACGATTTAGGTGTTTTCATGACATTCCGAAGTGTAACGAAGGCCGGTCACATACAAGCAACATATCTCAAGCATAACATTAACAGATTTTAGGCATGTTAAGAACAATGTAGAGATAATCGAAACCCAAACCCACACACTGATTGAGACATGAATCAAAACTCGAATCCGATCAAGATGAGAAAGCAGCGATTGAGTGAACGATATTACCTGATAATCTTGACTGAACTTGAATCTTGTGTCGATTATGTTAGAGAGTTCGGTGAAAAACTAGAGAGAGTATGTCCGGAGATTTAGCGAAGAAGATGAGTGAATGATTTAAAAAATTTGAAAAGTGACGGTTTGAAGATATTTATGCACGGAATTCCGTACCGGGCGAAATCACTATTTCGCTGGTATTTTAATTTCGCCGCCTTTGATAAGTTTTCAAAACAATTTTAATTTTGCTCGTAAATTTCAAACTTTCTCGAAAAACGTGCCCATTTTTGTTTAAAACGCTAAAATATACTAAATATTTACACAACAGAGAAAATTTTGGCCAAATAGACTCCGAACTTTGAATTTTCAGCTCTGGGAGGTTCCATTTGATGCGGAACTTCTTGAAACATTCGACGCTCGGTGACTTACCTGCAAAAGATCATATCGCCAACACTTGCCAATTCCTTATGTATTATTATTATTAGTAAGTGCTAACCAGGGCACAAGAAAAACTGCCAGTATGTTTGTCCGCTTAAATCCATGCATCCTTCTTTCAACGTGCCTTCGGAGAGCGCTTTTATCATGTTTTCGGTAATATTGACAAGACTTCTATGGCCCCCACACAAGCTATTGAGAATAAAAACATTACGCCCGTGAGTCCCACGTCAGGACATACCCCCGTGATCAAGGTATGCACAAAGGTTCTTCATAACGGGTGAGTATATTGGATCCATTCATTTCAACGATAGAACGGAGATCAGGTCTGTACTTTCGTACAACAGAGATTCCATGAACTATCGAGGGCGAGACAGATAGTTCGGTGAACAGGTCAGTACTTTCGTACAGCAGAGAGACCGAAACTAATCCATCAAAAGGTTTCTGGCCACAAAAGGCACTTATTATGAAAGGGTTTGGCCTTTTTTTTTTAAGGCGCTTATTATGAAGGGATATCATAGAAGTTCTAGGTCAGCATGTATCTGGATGCAGCAGAAGACCAACTATGATACCCCCCGAATGAAAACCAATATAAAGACCCGAGATTTCAGACTTTGGCAATCTATCAACACAAGATTTAAGACCATTAAGCCATATGCCGCAACGTGTTACCCACAAGATGCGTAACGCCTGAGATAAGCCAGAATCCTTGTGTAGATATTTTGTTTTGCTCCCTAACAGCAGTTTACTCGTCGGTGTTGCTGAATCTACCGACACGTCGTTGCTTGGTACCCCGATTTCTTTTTGTAGGCTTTTCTGTTTTACAAGAAATGGCAAAGTGTTAGCAATTTTCTATCATTTCCTCTAACAGGAGTCAGAAACAAGCATCTCATTTTGATTTTCTGGAATATCCCCCCTAAAATCTTTATTTTCGAAAGTCCATTTGCCCGAAAATAAAATTTTAAGAATCAGAAAATCTTTTTGGTGGGCAACGTTGTACGATACTTGTTTTACTTTCAACAAACGTTTTTTTTTTTTTTTTTTTTTGGGGGAAACTATGAACAGGGATAGTGTATTTACAAAAGCTTTTGGACACAAGATTCATTTCCATTCAAGGAAATTTACCATTTCCAACCAGGTTACCAGCTGGTTGAATCGCGTTTTAACGAAAGCTTTGGTGAAAATGTCGGCCCGTTGCTGGGTTGTATCCACTGGTACCACTTGAATGTATCCTTTCTCGTACGCATCTCGAATTGCGTGAATACGAATTTCGATTTGCTTCGTTCTGGAGTGGTGGATGGGATTCTTCACAATTCCCAGACATGCCTCATTGTCGATGAATATAGGAGTCTTCATGATGTTGATTCCATAATCCAACAATTGATTTTGTATCCAGAGAACTTGTGAACAGCAACTGTCGGCCGCGGTGTATTCTGCTTGAGCAGTTGAGGTGGACACAGTTGTCTGTTTCTTGCTATGCCATGAGAGCAGACGATTTCCCAAGAATTGACATCCTCCTGATACAGACCTGCGATCTACTTTACAACCTGCATGATCACTGTCAGAATAAGCAATAAGATCAAAATTGCTATCTTTAGGATACCAAAGACCTAGTTTCGGAGTTCCTTTAAGATAGCGGAAGATGCGCTTCACAGCGGTTTCATGAGATTCCTTGGGGTTAGTCTGAAAGCGGGCACAGAGACAGACAGCCCACATGATGTCAGGCCTGCTAGCCGTTAAGTACATCAGAGATCCGATCATCGAGCGATAGAATGACTTGTTTACAGGTTTTCCTTGAGGATCTAGAGTAAGCTCTGTCTGAGATGCAAATGGAGTACTTGCAACTTTGCAGTCATTCAAGTTGTATTTTGCGAGAATATCCCGAATGTACTTGGCCTGATGAATAAGAATCCCGTCTTCCTTTTGCTTCACTTCTAGCCCCAAGAAGAACGACAGCTCTCCCATCATGCTCATTTCAAATTGTGCCTTCATGACAGACTCGAATTCTCTACACAGTTCTTCGTTGGTCGACCCGAAGATGATATCGTCCACATAAATCTGAACCAGCATAACGTCTTCCCCGACTCTTTTGGTGAAGAGAGTCATGTCGATCGTTCCTCTGGTGTATCCACACTTCAAAAGATAAGTTGACAAAGTCTCGTACCAAGCATGTGGAGCTTGGTGAAGACCATAGAAGGCTTTATCCAACTTGTAGCAGCGTCCTGGAAAATGAGGATCTTCGAAACCCGGAGGCTGGCACACGTAGACTTCTTCCTTTACCTTCCTATACAGAAAAGTGCTCTTTACGTCCATCTGAAAAACTTTGAAATTTCTGTATGACGCGTAAGCTAGGAATATTCTAATGGCTTCCAATCTTGCAACTGGAGCGAAAACCTCTTCGTAATCGATTCCTTCCTCCTGACGAAAACCCTGCACCACTAATCTGGCCTTGTTCTTGATTACTACTCCACGATCATCCATCTTGTTTCGAAAGACCCATTTGGTACCAATCGGAAACTTTCCTTCAGGTAGATCAACTAAGTCCCAGACCTTGAGTTTGCGAAATTGAGATAATTCTTCCTGCATGGCCTGAACCTAGCTGGAGTCTAGAATTGCATCTTCAATGTCCCGTGGCACCGATTGTGAGAGAAAAGCTGCATAAAGACCTTTGTTGATGCTTGACGACTGACCTCGTGTACGCACTCCTTCTTCGACTGCACCTATGACATTTTCTAGAGGATGATTTCGATTTGTCTTGTACCCTGCATTTGTCTGAGACTCGATCTGCTGCGGAAGGTTGGTGAAGTGTTCGTCCACGTAAATGACTGGAGGGTCATCTTCTTGTGTTGGTTCATCCATGTTCGCCTGTGAAGAAGAAGCACCGTTTTCTGGGGTGTTCTCAGGCGAAGTGTCACCAGTCGCTTCATCCACAGAGAGAAGTGGATTAGCAGAGAATGGAGTGAAACGGGTAGTGAACGGAGTAAGACCAATTTCTGAAGTATCAAACAGAGGTTCAACTTGAGCGACTTCTGCAGGTTCTGCTTCTGGAACATCTTCAGGAATTTCAAAGGTGTTGAAGATCACACCCACATCATAAAACCAGTTGGGAGTACTTCCAGTGTTAGTGTAATTTCCTTCTTGAAAGTCAACGTAGTACGACTCAATCACCATCTTTGTTCTTTTGTTGTAGACTCTGTAAGCTTTCTGAGTGGATGAATATCCCATGAAGTAGCAGACATCACCCACTGCTTCGAACTTGATGAGATTCTCTTGAGTGTTTAGAAGAGTGCATGAACAGCCGAATGGTCTGAAGAAGTCAATGAGCGGCTTCCTTTTGAAGAGAAGTTCATATGCTGTCTTTCCATGTGGTTTTACAATGAGTACCCTGTTTAGAACGTAGCATGCCGTATTAACTGCTTCTGCCCAGAAGATGATTGGGAGCTTTGAATCCACCAGCATGGTCCTTGCGGCTTCAATCAATGTTCTGTTCTTGCGTTCAGCAACCCCATTTTGTTGAGGAGTTCTGGCTGCACTGTATTGAAGATGAATTCCCTTTTCTGCACAGAAGGATATGAAGGTTTGGTTTTTGAATTCGGAGCCATTATCACTCCTGATTGACTTCACTTTTAATTTGGTCACGTTTTCAATCAAGGGAATGAATGCCTTGAGAATTTCCGCTGTCTCACTTTTTGCCTCAAGAAAATAAACCCATGAAAAACGAGAGAAATCATCTGTAATCACCAAACAATAAGAACTTTTAGCAAGACTTTTAACACTAATTGGACCAAAAAGATCCATATGCAACAACTGAAGAGGTGCAGTGATCGTGTTCACTGCTTTGGACTTGTGCGGTTTCTTATGTTGTTTTCCCTGGGCGCATGCAATGCATTTTTCAGAAAATGGAAATTCCTTAATTGGAAGACCTCTAACTAAGTTTAACTTAGAGAGTTTGTTCATATTTTTTAAATTAACATGCCCCAGTCGCCTATGCCAAAGCAGTGATTCCGATTCTGAAGCCTTAGAGATCAAGCAGGTTAAGTTGTCATTTGTCTTGGCGTTTTTCATGTTGAGCACGTATGTGTTGTTTTGTCTTGGAGCAGTGAGCATGATCATTTCAGCAGGAACAACATATCCGGGCTTCAGGAACAAGCATTCCATGTCATTGAAAAGCACCGATATTCCTTTATCACAGACTTGTGAGACACTCATGAGATTGTAGCACAGCTCCGACACATAATTGACATTCTCCAGAGTGAGGGCTTCAGACACCACATCTCCTACTCCAACAATCTTTCCTCCCTTCTCGTCTCCAGCGAAAGATACGAAATCACCATCGATGAAGCGAAAATTTTTCAGGAGTTCCTTCAGTCCTGTCATGTGTCTTGAACATCCGCTGTCTACGTGCCAGATGTATTCCATGAGCATGCGGAGCCATTTCTGGAGTTTATTCTGATATACACAAAAATACAAATATACAAATTAGTTAGTTTTGGGAATCCATATTTGCTTCATTTCGAATCTATCGTGGTTTTGACCCACTTTGGCCTCTTTTTGTTTCCAAAAATAGGCAGTTGACTCAACCAGATTTTTAACAGACTTCTTAAGATAGTTTAATTGATATGTGACGTTTGTAAGAAAATCATGCTCTGGTTTAGAAAACTTCTTGGTTTTACAATGTTTCGCTGTATGTCCTAAATGACCACAGCGAAAACATCTTTTATGTCTGGGTCTTTTGGTGTTAGAAGATGAAGTATGTGATGAGTGTCTTGAGCTTTCTGCTTTCTTCATTTTCTTGTCAACTCTGCTTTCATCTTCTGAACATTCTTCATCATTGTCGTAATCAGATGAGCTTTCAGACGTTTGGTATTCACTTGAGTTTTGTTCTTCACTTGCTTCGTAAATAGAATCATTGCAGCTTTGACCTTCGCTTGAACTTTCTGGATTTTGGTCTTCAATTGTTTCAACACTTGAGCTTTCTGAGCTTTCATCATTTGTTGTTTGATCTTCACTCGAGGTTTTCAAGGTTTCTTCACTTGAGAATTTTGTGCTTTCACTGTCTGTTGTTTCTGACATTTGCTCATCCTCAGGGCTTGAAGTCTTCTTTTCATCTTCTGAGTCAGCAGTGCTTGAGTCTTCATTGCATTGATCTTCAGTGACACTCTTTTCTAAATCTGTCATACCTGTTCTGGAAGGAATAAATTCGGGAATTTCCTCTGTGAGGAATTTTCCAAAACTATTCCTTTTTAATTCTGGCACAAATACAGGAGATTCACAAGCAACTTTATCATCACAACACGCATAATTTAAATCATGACATTCAGACACACAATGTTCACGATCACGGGTCTCAAATGTAGGCACATGGCCCTTACAGTCATCCGAAGATTTAAATTTAGGCACTCGGCCATTACAGTCATCCATCCTACTTAAATTATTACATTCATCCTTAACATTGTTTTTCCTAGAACAGTTCCAGGCGAACCAGTTAACGGTGGAATAACTGTCGCCTGAATATCCGATTCCTATTTTTGACCCGCCGCAGTATCCATCCTCATCGCACACATCTTCTCTACACACAATGGGATCTGCATTGCTTTTAGAACAGTTAGCAATTGTCTCATTTTCACATAAATCATTCTGTTCAACAGAGGCCTTTTCATTGATAAGATCGTTTTCGGGATGAGGAGTCGGCATAGGCACATAGTTTTTGCTATGTGGAGGAAAGAAAAGTTTTCTTTCATTTCCGTGCCTATCCTTATACCCAATCCTGCCCTTCACAAACGTTGGTCGTTGGCAGTTTTTAATGTCAGTAAAGGCCTTTTGACTGACATTCCATTTATCTATTATAATTTGTAATTTATTCTTTTCGTTCAAAGCTTTTTCTAATCTCTCTGTAAGATCGTTAATGATAAAATCTTTTCTAAACACAAATTCTTTAAGAGTTTGCATTTCAGCTAAAGTTGAGTTCAGCTTTCTCTGATATGCAGCCTCGTTCTGTTTAAGCTCGTTGTTAAATTTTAAAGCTTTGTCTTTTTATCTTTCAAATTCTAGATTTAAGAATTTGTAATGTGCCACGACATCAACGCATGCAGGTGTGCATAACTTTTCCTTGAAACTATGTGGAATACTGTTTACCAAGTCCTTGTCTGCCTTCTCCTTTGATGAATCTGCTTTCATCGCGGCTGCTGGGACCTTTTCCTTGGCCTTCTCAGATGCCTTTTTCAAAACATGCTCCTCTGCTTGACCACACTTTTCTTCTTTTTCAGGCTCCACTGAAGTCAGAATGCTTTTCAAACCTTTGTCAGCAGTATTGTCTCCTTTTGGAATTCCAGCTGTCTGCTTCTCAAACTGCCTTGATGAGGAGTCACCTGAGATCTTGGCCATCAGGGCTTTGTTAACTTGCTCCTTTGCTTCAGTAATTTCTTCACTCCAATAATAGTCTTCGACGACTAAAGCTTTTGGCGTGCTAGGAGACGCGTTGTTCTTGTTCTCTTCAACTGTGATTTGCTTTACAGCAGGAGTGGTTTCACTGTTTCCTTCTTTCAACAGAGGACAATCACGCTTGAAGTGTCCTAGATTCTTGCAGTTGTAGCACCTAAGTTTAGATTTGTCAAAGCCAGCTTTTCCAAGACCCAAACGCTTTCCTGTCTTGTCTTGAAATTTCTTTAGCCTCAAAGTGATCATGGCCATTTGCCATTTCAGATCCATTTCCTCCATTTCATCAGGATCAACCTGATACATGTCTTCAGCAGTGAACATCTCCTTTTTCAGCTCCCCCGACATCAGGGCTTCATAGCTGCTCAGAAATGTGTTGAAGAGTGCCACGTTTTCAGTGGACACTTTCAATGCTTGAGTGTCAACAGTGATAGTCTTCTCAACAAGTTGTGGGGCTTTTGATGCGCTTGCGGAAGCGTTCGCGTAGATTAAGTCAGAAGCTTGTGGAGTAATGCCCCCTAAAGCAAGAAATGCCACATTTTTCAATCCAGCTGAGGTTTGAGTTGACTTTGGTTGGTAACCGGCAGTGTTCATCTCTCTTTTGTTGACATCCATTTCAAAAGCTCTTAGGGTATTGATCAGATCGGACAAAGTGACAGGATTTAGATTGTTGAGGAAATCCTTCTTGATCATCATGCATTGTAGACTTCATTCCTTGGGAAGTGAATCTAGCAGCTTCTTTATTGCAGCACAATTTGTGACAGGATTTCCCGCCTTCTTCATTTTGGTCATCATATTCAGGAAACGACTGATGTGGTCAGAAAGACTTTCTCCACAAACTCCACAAAACATGTCATATTGTTTCTGCACCATATCTCTCTTGCTTTCAATCAACTCTTCATTTCCTTCATAGTACTCAATCAATGCATTCCACAGTGCATTGGCAGTTCGGTGTTCTTCAAACATCTTGCAGTCGTTGGTTGATAGTGCCATGGTTAAGGCAGCATGAGCACGACGATCCCGTTGGATAAGAGCCTTATCTTCATCAGTAAAGGTAGTTGCATCATTGTTGGCAACTACTGCGTCTCCTCGAACGACCGTTGGAATGTGGGGTCCAGCGGTGACAGAGAGCCACAGATTGTAGTCCGTGTACTCGAAGAACGATTGAATGCGAGTTTTCCAAGTGCTAAAGTCTTCAGCACCTTTCAACTTTGGTGGCCGAGTTGTGGTTCCGGTTTCAAGTTCCGCTTGAGCAATTGGACTTAGTTGATTCAACGACATCTTTGCTTGATTTTGACAAACTAGGGCTGACCAGTACCTAAATTCGCTAACAAGTCACAAAAGACCAGAGACAGAGCTAATATCGCCGGAAATAAGAGAAGCCCGTTCAATTTCGCTAACAGACCTTGCTGATCTTCAACCTTCGCTGGTACTCAAGACTATCCTGTACAAGCGAACAAGCTAATTCCGCTGGCAAACACAACACAGACGTTAGTTGGACTAATATCGCCGATTACCGTGATAAGAACGCTGTGGTTCAGTATCACGGATCTCGAAGTCGCCTTCGATAATATCGCTCAAGGGTCACCGGACACTATTTCGCAAATGATCACTAATTTCGCTCGAATGACGATCGTCGAAGTTAATGATCCTGCGATGAGTTTCTAAATGATTTGATTATGTTCGCTATCTTCAACGCTTAGTTCGCTATATTCAAAAATTAATTTCGCTATCTTCAAAAATTGTTCGCTGTGTTCAAAATAATTTCGCTAGACAGAGGGTTTAACACGAACTAAAACCCTCTACTCTCTCGAAAACAGCTCAAAAACCACCTTTTGATACATCAAAATGTCCAAAATGACTCCCTAATCATATATTAACAACAACCTATCGATTAAACACACCAAATCAATCCATATTAAGTTCAAAAAATTTGAAAACCTTGAAACTTTTGAAAACCTTCAAAACTATGAAAAATCTCAACAAGAACACAACAACCAAGAGCACTAAGGCTCTGATACCAAATTGTAGATCCCAAAACGAATCCGGATCACAGTGGTTGGTTGTTTTAACCCATAACACCTATTGATTAGGTGTTTGAGATATGAAAAGTTAAGAAAGATCAATGATGAAGGTGAAGCTTATGGATTAATGAATACAACAAGTGTTGTATTGAATCCAAACAATAAGATATAACAATAAACCACCTTGGATATCAGATTTGAGCACAAGATCAACACAAGAATGTAACAACACCAATATTCATTCAAGAGCCAAAAGCTTGAGTAGGTTACAATGTATGGGCTATATATAGTGTTCCTGATTAGCCAGCAAATTTATAAATTTGCTGGAATCTTATCTACACTAAGTCAGGAAACAATCTTCTAGAGAATTATAAAATAAGCCCTTGTACATTCAAAATAGCTACAGACTATGACTAAACTAATCCAGCACAAGTATCAACGATCTCAAAAGTTCTAACATATGTTCATGAAAAACTCATGCTCATCACTTTGTTGATGAATCTTGGTTGATCCTACATGCATGTATGTAGATCATATTTTTGAGAAAAAATAACCAAGATTCAAATTTATTAGGCTAGATTTCTCCAAGTTCATCTCTTAATCATAGAAAAATCATGTTTAAAAATAATGATTTTTTTAGTTGTTTCTTGTTATTTTTCAAGTCGGTTTATGATGAACTTGTAAAAGAAATCAAAAACAAAAGTGAAACTAGTATGTTATTCTTACAATTTTTGCAAAGAAACAAATATGATGATAAGAAATCTTCTTGATCCAAAGCTTCAAGTTCCACCAAAAAGGCTCCTAATAGCTTTTCTAAACACCCTTGTAGCTAGTTTCATCCATGGATCTCCATATATACAAGAACTCTTGAATTTGAAGTTTGAAATGAAAATGAAGTGGGGGTGTTTGGTTTGCACGATTTTGGAGAGAGTATTTCATGTTGGAAAATGGTAATGAATGGAGTGTAAGAGAAGGTTTGTTCATCTAGGTCTTACACTAATCATGCTCTTAGTTTTCCAACACATCAAGTTAGTGATGAGTGAGCTTATGGGGGGGGGGGGGGGGGAGACCCACTAATAAACGAAAATCAGCTATGGGAGGGGGATTTTTGCTTCTTTTTTTTTATTAAAATCTTGTTTAAACAATAAACTTTAAGCATTTTTAGAACTTTGACATTTTATATAAAAATATCTATAAGGTTTTAAGCTCTAATATTTTAAAGTAGTGTGACACTAGGTAAAACTAGTTCACCAAAATTTTTAGTTTGTAATTCGGGTGAAAAAGTCGGTTCGGGTCCTGTATCGGGTTAAATACTGACACCATGTTTTGTTTAGATAAATACATAACAAAAAATATTTTTGCACATGTTTTATTATCCAAATAATTAATCAAAATTTTTGGACTAAAAATTTTATTGTTTTTGACACGGTTCCGGTACCGGCTTTGTTGAGTGGCAGTTTACTGAACTAGCCGTACAACTTAACGCAATAAGATTCGATTGTGGATTTTGTGTCGTTTTTAATACCCATTATAATATTAATGTCAAATAATATTTATTTTTGGGTTTTTCGGACAGTTACTGTTTCGTTCTGAGGAATGCTGTATATTTTCGCAGGATTGCTGTATTTTTCTGCGGACTTGGACAATTTGATTTTTAATTGGAATTTTGTAAACAATAAGGCACATATTATTTTGGGACAGAGCTTATTATAGAATATTTGTGTAGACATAACTGTATGTCTTGTTTTCGTTGTGTCAGACTGTACCGCGACTAGTACTAACAAGTATCGTTTATTCGCGTTCCTATTGTTAGTCTAGGATATTGTTTCTAATCGCAACGGATTCGTTATCATAATTCACTATGATTTTTGTAATTCCTAGACTTTTAAAACTTTAATTAATTAAAATCAAGTCGTATACGCGAAAATAAAAATTGAAATAGTTGTTCAGGTTGTACGGAATTTCCGGAATTTTGCTGTTTGTCACATTCTCCCCCTGTTAAAGAAAATTTTGTCCCGAAATTTTAGGTTGCGTCACTTCTTTGTTGGGACTTTCTTAAACAAATGAGGGTACTTCTTTTTTATTTCGTCTCCTCGTTCCCATGTGAACTCGGGTCCTCGTTTCGAGTTCCATCGGACTTTGATTAGTTTGATACGACTTCTCCTCGTTTTATGAATCTTTGAATCCAGAACCTCAACAGGTTCTTCGATGAAATGGAGTTTGTCGTCTACATGGATTTCGTCTGGGGGAATAATTAGTGATTCATCCGAAAGACACTTTTTTCAAATCCGACACATGAAAAGTGTCGTGAACGTTACTAAGTGTTTCAGGTAGCTTTAACTTGTAAGCGACGTTTCCAATCTTTTCCAAGATTTCATATGGTCCTATGTATCCCGGGCTAAGTTTCCCTTGCTTACCAAATCTAGCTACGCCTTTCCACGGCGAGACTTTTAACAACACATTGTCTCCAACCTCAAAAGACAATGGTTTGCGGCGTTTGTCCGCATAGCTTTTTTGTCTGTCTCGAGTCGCCTTGATACGGTCTCGAATTTTGAATATTTTATCAGTAGTTTCTTGAACTAAAAGTGGGCCTAGCCCAAATTTTTATTTATGAGAAATAGGTATTAGCCCAATTTTAACTTGTGGACTACTTTTAAAATATAAAATTTTGGGCTAGTAAAAAATAATAATGGTAATACTTGTATTTTTTTTAAAATCTAATTTTTATAAAAATCATTACTTATGCCGTAGTTGAATCATTTTAGTGCATAAACTTGTGTAACGGCTCGTATTTTGTTATCGTCGTTTATTACTTGTCGGTTTTATTTATTCGTATCGTTTATCCCGTTTGTGTCGTCCGTCACGTTTTACCATTTGCTTTGTTTGTGCCATTTTTGTTTGTCCAAAAGTCCATATAGTCCAATAGTGTCCAAATTTGTCCATTTGTGTATTCGTGTCCAAGGATGGACATTTTGTTTCATTTTTCAAGTTCATATATATATATATATATATATATATATATATAGGGGACCGCAATGAGAACCACCTCGAGTTGTAAGAACCGTGAGAACTACACCGTACGGGGCGAGGTGAACCAAATTTTTTTTCATAAACGTAGATGCGTGTATTATAAACACATTTGTAAAAAAAATTCAAAACAAAATGTCGTGTTTGTAGTTTTGAGCACCACAAGTTTGTGTTTACGGGTACCGTAAATCTGGCCGGAAAATTTACGGTACCCGTAAACACACACTTGTGGTGCTCAAAAACTTTTTTTTTATTTTTTTTACAAATGTGTTTGTAATACACGCATCTACGTTTGTGAAAAAAAATTTGGTCCACCTCGCCCCGTACGGTGTAGTTCTTACGGTTCTTACAACTCGAGTTGGTTCTCATTTTAGCGTGATTCTATATATATATATATATATATATATAGGGGAATGCTCCACAAAAAACCCTTTAAATTTAGAAAACTTTGGAAACCCATCACAAGGCCTACAATTTGCCACGTGTCCCAGCCATCTCCATCTTACCTTTTGCTTTTGAGGGTACATTTGTAAATTCATACCCAATTCAAAAAGATATTTGACCTTTTTTCTAATATGATCTGACATCATTTATTGCACAATTATAATCCCAATGTATCTTTTCTCTCTTAATTTCTCTATCATTTTCATTTACAATAAAGTCCTCCATTAAAGACCTGCATCTCTTCCTTGACCATATACTCCTTCATTTCTTCCTTTCTCCATGAATGTCCATGGAGATAAATCCACCAACGAACGAGTTAATGTCGTCGGGCCATCTGCTCCCCAACAGGTTCATTATCAGTGACGTCCATACTGACGATGAATTAAATGCTCATTGTCTTGCCGCCGAGGCTCCGCCGGAGACTCACGGAAACGAAGGCGTATCCGTCAAGTGTTGAAGAAATTGAAGCTAAGCTTCTGATGCAGATCTTCTTCGACAGGTTGTTGTTGTTGTTGTTGTCATATATGATTAATTCGTTTGATTATCATTATTTTGGTTATTGTTTTGTATGTGATTTGTTTGAAATAATTTGTTGAAATTGTAAGGTGTTAAGAGTTGTTAAATCTGTGAGTTTTTTTTTACACTTAATATATCAAAAATTATTCATAAAACCTGGTTGTTAATAGATTTTTGTGTAATGGCTGTTATAGAGATGAAACATGATTTTTTTTTTTTTGTTAAAATGGTTCTTAAAAGGGGTAAATGTTTATGTAATTTGCAGGTTTTTATTTTTGTGTTAAAAAGTTATGCTTGGTTTGCATATGAACTGATTTTTGGCTGTGTTGTGATGTTATTTGAGAAAAAGATTGCAATTTAGCTAAAAACTTGTGATGTTGTTTGAGAAAAAGATTTTCTGGCTATGAATGTGTTAATAGTTATGTCTGGTTAACGACTTAACGGTTATCTTATCTTTTTGTTATTAGGATGGTGATGGATACAAGGGAAACAAGATCCAATTATCGGGACCGTTGGTTTCGTCAAACGTGGATCAGATGCTTAAGGATCATGACCATGTTTATGTTACAGCACAACACAACTAACACATGTTATAGTTTGAACTTCAGGACATGCATGTGTTACATGTGACATGAAACCCATACAACGTAACACGTGTTAGTGCTATGTATTTTTGTTTACTAGTAATATGTAATGTGAGACTCTTCTTGTTTTCTCTAGTACACGATGTTAAAACGGTCTAGACTTAACACATTTTCTGTTGGAGGCGCCCATATTTGTACCTCTACTGTTACAGTTACTACATAAGTTTATGCATCCATTCTGGAAGTCTTAAGACATGTTATAATAGAGGCTTAACACACGATATATCATGTTTACTCTGTTGTTATTAAGTTAGTATTGGAGTTTATTCATCCATTATGGAAGTCTTTACAAACGTTATAATAGATGCTTAACACACGTTATACATTTCAGTCACTTAACACATGTTACAGTATGTATATACACATCATGGTGTTTTGGAAACCAATAGCTTATACATGACACCATGTTAGGTTAAACCAAGATTATAACAGAGGGTTAACACACTTTATCCCAGGTATACTTACGATATTAACTTGTATGTTCCATATTAACTTGTTCACGTGTTACGATCAGTATATGCACATCATGATGTTTTGCAAACCACTTTCATATACATGAATACAAGTCGGGTTATAATGGATGCTTACATGTTATCATATGTATACAAGTGGGGTTACAACAAGATTACGATATTAACTAAGCTCCCCATTAAACTCATCGCCCCCGTCGACTGTTTTCACCCTTCTCACATGTTAAGCAATTACATGTTCCGAACAGAGAAATTGTAACACATGTTAGATCAGTATATACACATCATGGTGTTTTGTAAACCACTAGCTTATACATGAATACATGTCAGGTTACAAAAAGATTATAACAGAGGCTTAACACATGTTATACATTCCAAAATGTGCAAAACAAATGACCCGTTTCATATTATATATTCCAAAATTACCGGTACATGTGTTACCATAAATGGCTCGTTTCATATTACACGTTACATACTAACTTCTACATTTATTACTTGTACAAGTTTTACGCTCAGTATCCACATTATCGGATATTTTAAACATCAACAAAAATAAAATAGATATTACTTGTTTTTTTTAATTAACAAAAGGTTAACACACGTTATATATCATTCTAACAGGGGCTCAACACATGTTATACATGAACACATGTCAGGTTACATCATGGTGTTCTGTTACAGCATGAACCAGCAACACATGTTATAAATGAACGAAGACTTCTTTCCCAAAGGATGTGACTTATTCAATGTCCCCGCATTAACGTCGCCTTCATCCATCCAGCTTGTCAATTCAATATCTTTTATGGATCTGTTTCTGTAAATCAACACACGTTATATATCATTCTAACAGGTGCTTAACACATGTTATGGGACTGTCTCTGTAAATCAAGCAATCCAACAAAAAAACAATTATTGTTAAGATCAAAAGCCCAAAACAAGCAACCAAACCAACAAAAAAACCCGTTCAAAATCTCATCCTAAAGGTTTGGATTTATTTAAAATACATGAACATTAACCATTACTAGAACACGCATTAACTTCGCGTACATCCATCCAGCTTCTCAATTGAATATTTTTATGGGTTTGTTTCTGTAAATTAACACACGTTATATAACATTGTAACAGGGGGCTTAACACATGTTATGGGCCTGAGTCTGTGAATCAAGCAACCAAACAAAAAAACACTTACTGTTCAGATCAAAAACCCAAACAAGCAACCCAAACTAACAAAAAAACAGCTACTTTTGATTTATTTAAAATATATTAACATTAACCATGGATACCCCATTAACCATTACTAAAACACTTTCAGCACACAAAAACATATCAACAACCATTTCAACAAAAAATCAAGTGTGAAATGATATTTCAAGAACACTTACCGGATCTATACCCGTCCGATGAACACGAAGAAGATCTTCAAACCTTCTTCACACACACACACTCGTGCGTGTGTCTTTGTGATGAAGATTGTTGTTTCTCTATCTAAAACATCAACTTTCTCTCTCTAAAAACATTCATCTTGTCATCGCTCTTCTCACACACACACTCGTGCGTGTGTCTTTGTGATTTTTTCAGACCACATGATGCTGAAATTATCTTCAAATGAAGATCACCATTGAAGGATCACCATTGAAGATTATGAAGCTTTCTTCTTTTCACATGATGAAGAAGGAGGAGAGAGATAATAATTTATTAATAGATTTGACTAGAAGAAAGAGGAGAGAGATGATGACACAAGTGGGTTTTGTCATTTTTCAATGCCAAAAAGTGGGTTTTGTTCTACCGAAAATGCCCTTCCAGACTTTCAAATGTATATTATACTATTTCTTTTAATTATAAATCTTACCAAAATAATGAGAGCCATTGATCAAGTTAGATGAGAGATAATCAATGGCTCACATTGGGTTTGCATAGTTTTTTAAAAAAGATGGGGTTTCTTGTATAGCCAAGCCCTATATATATATATATATATATATATATATATATATATATATATACACTAGTCGTTTACCCGCGCGATGCGGTGGAAAACATATCACTTAGGTTGGTGAGTTTAGGGCTATGTATGGGGTGGTTCGGTTTTGAGCCATAACCAAAACCAAATTCACGATGCAACGGAAAACACAACACTTGTTAGTAATTTTAAGAGTGTGCATGAAAAGGTTCAGTTCAGTTGGGTCATAACTAAAATCTAAATTTTCGATTAAGGTACTTCAAAACCCGCAGGGTTACAATTCATGACGCGGTACTCGTTTTCTGTTAGTTTATCAATCCTCTTGTGATACATTGCTTACTATTTTTATTGGCCTTTTTATTCGTAACATTGGTGTGTCATGAACTTTATAGATAATAATTAAATAATTAAAAAAATCTTACATTTGAAATGGTACAAGGAATCGGGTTTCATTAGACCCACTGAATCTTTTAATCAATATAAATTATTATAAATTACTAAAACACAATGCGCAGACTGACTTTAACCAAACAATATTGTTACCGGTATCTATATTATCTGAACAAGATTTTTTTTTTAAAATGCCACGTAAATAAAATATAGTTAATACTACTTAACATGATTGAGATGCCACGTAAATACTATTGGAACAATTCAAAATTTCAAATGGATGAAAAGTAGAATATGAAAAAAGCCACTGTTGTTTCTAATATGTAATAATTTTAATTTAAAAAATATATATATGTGACCAATTAAAAAAATTGGTTATTTATTTCATATAAATCAAACACATTGCCTAACATACTAATAATATTTAAAAAAGAGTTGAGAACACATGCATGTTTACAAGACTGCCCAAAAGCTTAAGACAACTTATTATGCAATTTCTTATATTTTAACATTTTTAAATTAATTTATTTCTCTTATTCTAATGAACATACGATTTCTTTTATCATACTAAACAAAAACAATTTTTACTACTTCAAATGTTTTGGAGACTCATTTAATGCGAAAACAAAATAACATGAATTCACTCAACTTTTGTTGACGTTTTCAAAATTAACATGTATTACATGAGATTAGTGGACGACTTTGGAAAAATATGTTCAAGTGGTTATCAAGAACGCAAGCTTTTGTGATGTCATCTGTTTTCGGTTGTAATGTTTTGAACTTTTAATAATGTAGTTAAAGTTGTTGTTTCAAATTTCGAATAAGACGTATGTAATGTGAATTATGGTTTCGAATCAAATGTATGGATGAACATCTTTTATGTTTCAAATATGATGTTTGCTCGATTGATTTTTGATGACTGTCGTCAAAGTCAATCAAAAACCTAATTAAACTACGTAGATAGCGTAAGTAGGGTATCGTATCCACGGGGAATTTGTGGTTAGTGTTTAACTAGACAATTATTATATATTAAAGAAAAGCAACTCCCACCTAGAATCCCGATTGCAAGTTTAACACAAAAACCCGTTTACAGATTCAAAACACCACATAGACATGGCCTCGGAATTAATGAACTTGATTAATTATTAGGGACAGTTTTTAAGATTCACCATACAACCTAATAATCCATTTATTTATATCAACTACCCACCAATTTACCAACCCGCTAACGATGCAAGTATATCGCCAATACGCTTGATAAACGACAAATAATTCAAATATAAAAAATGTTTACCAAGAATTCAACACAAGTGGTCAAGCTTTACCAGTTAAAAAGAATCCGCAAACAAAGTTTAATGAAAAACAAAGTAATCGTTCATCCGGGCAGAAGCCACAAGCAAAAAGATAAAGGTAATGTCCTCCAAATTTCAGATTCTAGGTTTACACAAAACTTAATTTAATCATTAATTGGACACCACATAGACATGGTGCTGAAAAGTCGGTTAATTTAAGTGGTAATCAAAAATAGATCTTTGTCATCAGATCTTTTACAGTTCAATTACCCTATTTACTAGTGTGAGTCAACCTACTCTATGTCACCCCAACAAGCTACAAGGTTTTGTCATCAACCGAGCAAGTTGTAAAGTAAGAACCCAGAACACATAAAAATAGTTCAAAGAAACCAACACATCAAATTGTTTAAACAACGTTGTCAATGTAAAAAACAAATCCAATCATGAATAAAATTAAGAAAAGTATCAAACCCTATGAACCGTTCATTTGGAGAAAACCACCTAATCGCTCATGCCTTAAACCGTGTACAGCCGCCAAAAGGCGGCTGCCTTCTCCGTGCCTTTTTCTTGCGTCCTCAACTTCACAGCCGTCTAAAAAAACCCCCCCTTCTAAATTCTCTGTTGTCGAATATAACAACAGCCAAGAAGGGCTGCCGTCAACCAATGGGCCCCCAAGAAAATCATGTTCCTTTTATTCCCGTTCTTTCTTTTTTAGCAGCCCAAGTCCACTTGTTCGGTCCAACTCATTTTTGTAATCCACTAGAAATAAACTTGAGGTGCACCACTCAAATTAGCAATTCTTGTGTTTTTGTTGAGTTTGGCACTTTGCTACGTCACCTACATCACAAATTATTTTCAACTTTGTTAAATCTAACCAATAGTAAATTTATAATAAATAGTGTTATGAATCATTTGAACCGAAAAGATTGAGAACATTAATATATAAATATCATTCGAAAATTTATTCTCCAATCTTTAAATCAGTTTCATTCGTCTCTAAGTTAATTAAAAGGTTTTAGCTCTTTTTATCCTTAACCTATCAAATAAAAAAACTCATCAAAGTAATATATTTTATACCAAGATCAATGCAATTTTTACTCTAATTAATATCAAGTAAGGTGTACTTAAAATGCACTGATCAAGATCCCCATACTTATCTTTTTTCGTCCCGAAAAAATTCTCTGCAATGGAATCACAATCAGAAACATTGGCACTTAACATATTCAATTAATTTATTAACAAATCAAACCACACGTTAACCAAGATTGCAAGTATACGATCCACCTAAACCCAACCGCCAGCATCCAAGCCCTTATTCACGATTCATTTAAGTTCATGTAATTTATAGTTATCTATGGATCTCACACTCAACAGACTACGACTCCACCTATTCCCGTTTCAAGCTTATGAGATTAAAAGATTTATAATCTACCGCCTTATATAAAAAAAACTCTTATATTATTCCGATTAAACTTTATGATGGATGAATGGATGATATTGCGAGCTTACATGCTTTTGTATACGATCAGTTCAGCGGACATACGCCATACGAGTCACCATCCCCATGGTTAACGCCATAAACTTCACGTTTTTTTATATATAACTCCACCTAGAGGGTATGTACCGCATGAGTCGCTATCCCCGTTGTATTCGCTATCCCCGTGGCAATACCATAGGCTTTGTTTTTTTTTTTTTTTTTCTTTTTACATGTGCTCAGATGAATGGATGGAATATATATATTTTTTTTTTTGACGCCACACTGTTTCGGATTTGTTTTCACAAAAAGAAACAGGTGTGCCAATTTAATCGGAAAAACTTATAAGTTTTTTACTTATGACGTACCCCTTATACTTTCTACAGTTTCAGTTTTGCCATAACTCCTAAGGTGAGAACCCACAAGACTTCTATTTTAAATTATTTTATATCGATCCTAAGGAACCTTTCAACTGGCTGGGTCTACTCACATATCCTAAATTAGACGCGTAACCGACTGTTCATTATCTCATATATATATAGTAATTAAAAGCCAACAATCTAATTATACCTATCATTTTCCATTTATTGCAAAAATTTTCTCGAGACATTTTCTATTTTTTCCAAATTTTTTTAAATTTTTAATTTTTTAATTTTTTTTTTTTTGAATTTTTTTTTATATTTTTAGACACTAATCTTCCCTCCCCACACTTAAAATCTACATTGTCCTCAATGTGGAAAGAAAAGCGACTCAAACATAAAATAAAAATATATGTACAAAAGACTGGAACAGACTCCCCTGGTTAAAGGATCCTCGCGAATGTTCCATGGCGACCGTATAGCATTTCCTTCGCGGCCGCGTTCAGTAAAAACTCGGGTTGCTCTTTATAAATGATGTTCAGATCATCCCCCCCGTCCAAATGGAGATTGAGTATGGATAGATCGATCAAAACCTGCAAAACTAACAGACCCAGCATAATACTGAACTAAACAAAAAGAAACAAAATAAAATAGAAAGAACAATATTTTTGGGGATTTTTTTTTTGTATTTTAAATTTTTTTTTAGAAAACTAGAAAAACACTAAGCGCACTAATTCCCCGGCAACGGCGCCATTTTGATGACTGTCGTCAAAGTCAATCAAAAACCTAATTAAACTACGTAGATAGCGTAAGTAGGGTATCGTATCCACGGGGAATTTGTGGTTAGTGTTTAACTAGACAATTATTATATATTAAAGAAAAGCAACTCCCACCCAGAATCCCGATTGCAAGTTTAACACAAAAACCCGTTTACAGATTCAAAACACCACATAGACATGGCCTCGGAATTAATGAACTTGATTAATTATTAGGGACAGTTTTTAAGATTCACCATACAACCTAATAATCCATTTATTAATATCAACTACCCACCAATTTACCAACCCACTAACGATGCAAGTATATCGCCAATACGCTTGATAAACGACAAATAATTCAAATATAAAAAATGTTTACCAAGAATTCAACACAAGTGGTCAAGCTTTACCAGTTAAAAAGAATCCGCAAACAAAGTTTAATGAAAAACAAAGTAATCGTTCATCCGGGTAGAAGCCACAAGCAAAAAGATAAAGGTAATGTCCTCCAAATTTCAGATTCTAGGTTTACACAAAACTTAATTTAATCATTAATTTGACACCACATAGACATGGTGCTGAAAAGTCGGTTAATTTAAGTGGTAATAAAAAATAGGTCTTTGTCATCAGATCTTTTACAGTTCAATTACCCTATTTACTAGTGTGAGTCAACCTACTCTATGTCACCCCAACAAGCTACAAGGTTTTGTCATCAACCGAGCAAGTTGTAATGTAAGAACCCAGAACACATAAAAATAGTTCAAAGAAACCAACACATCAAATTGTTTAAACAACGTTGTCAATGTCAAAAACAAATCCAATCATGAATAAAATTAAGAAAAGTATCAAACCCTATGAACCGTTCACTTGGAGAAAACCACCTAATCGCTCATGCCTTAAACCGTGTACAGCCGCCAAAAGGCAAGGCTGCCTTCTCCGTGCCTTTGTCTTGCGTCCTCAACTTCACAGCCGTCTAAACCCCCCCCCCCCCCCCCCCCCCTTCTAAATTTTCTGTTGTCGAATATAACAACAGCCAAGAAGGGCTGCCGTCAACCAATGGGCCCCCAAGAAAATCATGTTCCTTTTATTCCCGTTCTTTCTTTTTTAGCAGCCCAAGTCCACTTGTTCGGTCCAACTCATTTTTTTAATCCACTAGAAATAAACTTGAGGTGCACCACTCAAATTAGCAATTCTTGTGTTTTTGTTGAGTTTGGCACTTTGCTACGTCACCTACATCACAAATTATTTTCAACTTTGTTAAATCTAACCAATAGTAAATTTATAATAAATAGTGTTATGAATCATTTGAACAGAAAACATTGAGAACATTAATATATAAATATCATTCGAAAATTTATTCTCCAATCTTTAAATCAGTTTCATTCGTCTCTAAGTTAATTAAAAGGTTTTAGCTCTTTTTATCCTTAACCTATCAAATAAAAAAACTCATCAAAGTAATATATTTTATACCAAGATCAATGCAATTTTTACTCTAATTAATATCAAGTAAGGTGTACTTAAAATGCACTGATCAATTTTAACGATTGCCGCTCTCGTCACACCTCACCATACGCTTCCGCATAAACCAAAAATCGGGGTGTGACACCTAAATTCTCATAACCGCGCCCTGGTGGAAGTCAGAGAGTTATTGAATATAACCTTTGGGTTCAAATTGCTAAGGATATCGGATTAGATTGGAAGAAACATGGTCACATGATCCGAATGATATATGCAAGACAGGGCCGGCTGTTAGGCCGGGCGGCCCGGGCAACAGCCGAGGCCCAAAAGTGTTAAAGGCCCAAAATTTTAAAAAAATTTTTAATACATATTATGCATCGATGTGGGCCTAGTAGGGATATAACAGGAGCGCCAAAACAAAACACGGCAGTAGCAGCAACCTTTCATGTTCATCTCTGTTCTCTGATAATCAAGGGAAAAATAGCACAGATTCAACAGCAGCAACGACATCATTCTAATCATCTTTTCGTCACGTTCATCTCTGAATTCGACATCAACAACAATTTGGCTGACTAGGGTTTCGATTTCACTTAAAAGGTAACTCAAACAGTCAAACTTATTATGTCTAACAATCCATAAGGAATTTTTATGATAAATTATGATCCCTTTGAGAAGAAACAAACGCCCAGCCCCAATTTCGATTCTAGAAATCATAGCTTAGGTTAGGTTGAATGGTGGATGAATAGGTTACTGTTGTTTTAGATTGAGGAAAAGAAATAAATTAGTAAATGACCATAAATTAGTAAATTCTGTTATAAATGACCATTTTGATTCTATTTTTTAAACAGTAAAGTAATAAATGTATGTATGTTCTATTTTTTTTAAACAGTTGTGTGGACATATAATAAATGTATGTATGTTTGATAAGGTCTGAAACTTTGATGCTTATATTTTGCAAGTCGAATTGAAACTTTGAATATTTTTGTCTAGAAAATATGACTCCGGTTCCCAAATACAAATACTTATCCGGTAGTCAAAAACGTAAAATGAAGAAGCTAAAGGAGGACAAAAGAAAGGCCGACGAAGTAAAACAAAACCGCATACACAATTTTTTCTCAAAACAACCTCAAAGTTCTAGTTCTAGTGCGGATGCTCTTTTAGGTGAAGATGATAGTAATGTTAATGTGGATGAAGCTAACGTGGTTGAAGATGATGTTAGTTTAAATGTGGATGAAGCTAACGTGGGTGAAGATGATGTTAATGTTAATGTGGATGAAGCTAATGTGGGTGACGATGATGTTAACGTTGATATGGATAAGGATGAAGATGATGTTAATGCTAATGTAGATGAAGCTAATGTGGATAAAGATGATGCTAATGCCAATCCTAGTATTGATATTTTTGATCCTAGAACTTGGGATGGGCTTAATTCTAACTTGATTAATGAATTGGTTATGAAAGGTCCAAAAAGAGATTTGACTATTGATAAGGGTCCCGTGGATAAACTTGGAAGACGATTTTCAAGAGTCATGTACACTAGAATTCTATCAAATAGGGAGAAGCTTGACAGAGAATGGTTAGTGTATTCGAAAGAGCTTGACAAACTCTTTTGTTTTTGTTGTAAACTTTTTAGACAAGGGCATCCTAAAGGAGGGTTGGATAACGAAGGTTATGCGGACTGGAAGCATGCTTCTCAAGGTCTAAAAGAGCATGAAGTTAGCTTTGAACATCTCAAGAATATTGTAGGTCCCTCGGAGGTTGAGGTTTAACCTATTCCCTGTTATGTCTAACACACTAGCAAGTGCGGAATCCAAGCTAGCATGCAAACCGAGATAGAACAAGCACAAAACACAACACACAAGATTCACCGATTAACACCACATGTATTAATACGTATGAAAGGTCCGGTTACAAGCTCAATGTTTACAGATATATTCTATAAACTCTCAAAGTTCTCTCGTGTGAGTATGTGCTCTCCCTTATCTTCCTCTATGTCTAACTGTCGAAGAGAACACAACACATGGGTATTTATACCCAAAACAGATTGTCTGGTCGAAGGATCAGACAGACTGATCGTAAGATCATCTGTCGACCAGGAACCCATCGAAGGATCACATATACCACGAAGGATGATATCCTTCGTGGTCTATCCTTCGAATGTTATCTTTCGAGCTCATCGAAGGATATAAACAATCCTTCGATGACACATCCTTCGACCCAAACATATTACAACCATTGTGTTGACTGTTTGTCCAAGTCAAACCAGGAGGATGGTTGACTTGGTCAAACTTACAAGACTAACAAAGACATCGTTTCGTATCAAGACAAAATACAGACAAAGTACAGACACAAGTGCACCAACAAACTCCCCCTTGGCTGTAGCTTTGTCTCGATCTTTGTCTTGATCGTTGTCTCGATCTTTGTCTCGATCTTCATCTTAATTCTTGTAGGTTCCTCGTGTCTTCAAGTCTTTGACGTCTTTTCAAGTCTTCAATGTCGGAGGATCTTTAAAATCTTCACGTCTTGAAAGCAGAAAGTGTACCAACAAACTCCCCATTTCATGTAGGAAGTGTGTTGACAAACTCCCCCTTAACATAAGCTCCCCCTTGAGTTATGCTCGTGAAAGTCTTGATCTTTACAACTTAAGATCCTTGTGGTGTTGATGATGGTCAGCGGCAACTCGATCATTTTCATCATTTGAGTGCCTTCACGTCGTGTCTTCATTCCGAAGCTTGTCATCGACCATGTTCTCCTTGCCTTTAGACTCTGCACATGCAAGAAATCTAAACGCGTAATGAGAACAACTGCCTGGAATATCATAAACAAATGACACACATGTGACCATTGTTTAAACAAACACCGTCCGACGGTTTGAAAGTTTTAAAAAATTTTATCAATTTCAAATTTTAACTTTCAACACTTGCAAATTTCGACCGTTTATGAAGATTCAGTCGTTTCGGTTTTCAATCAGGTTTCAGGTAACGAAGACTCGAGATCCAACATCGTACGATCGAAAATAAGATAGAAATAAAATCTTTTTGGCTTTTATAAAGTTTATATTAAAACACACCTAAAATCTTTTTGGTATTTTTGAATATTTCAAATGTAAAGACTGAAAGCAGTAAATAAATATATACAAAGATGCAGAAACTGAAAGCATTAAATAAATATTTACAGACATTCTTTTTGTGAGTTTCGAGGGTAAGAGAATCATATCAGTGTACGGTCATGTCAAAACACTCTCTTTGTTCTTTTAGTTAACTTTAAGATAAGCATCCTATAACGATTATCGGTATTGTTGTCCACTTAAGCTCAACTTATCAGATGTAATCATGGCGAGGGGATACGTTAAAGTATGATTTATACTTACCGACCGGTGTTCATCCACATCACGACACATTCCCGTATCAAGGTATGCACGAGGGTTCATCTTACCGGTGAGTATACCGATTATCATCTGTTTGACCGTATACCGATTATCATCGGTCAATTGAGGAAATTGCACAACACCCAACACGGATACGCGTACTTTAAGGGGGAAATATTTTACAATGAGCGTCAAGATACTACTTACCTGGATCATCGGTCAAGGGGGAATTTGTTAACACAGAGAAGATGAATACTTGACTGAAGATCGATTGCAGTTGACCATCATCAACACCACAAGGATCTTAAGTTGTAAAGATCAAGACTTTCACGAGCATAACTCAAGGGGGAGCTTATGTTAAGGGGGAGTTTGTCTGGTCTGAATGTGGTTGTCGGCTGATAAATCAGAATTTTAGGGATGTTGACTTTTGGGTCATATGTGATCATATGTGATGACAACATTTATTTGGGCTTAGATATTGATTGTTGTTGGGCTCATCTCTCACGAAAATGTATCAATCTCCCAAAACCAAAAGTTGGTGATGCAATATTAAAAAAAAAAAAAAAAAAAAAAAATGATGATGAAAACTTGATTGTTGAAAAATGTGGGGTAGTCACGGTTACCGATGCAAATGTCAAAAATGGTGACGCGACTACTATGGGCCAAAAACAAAACGGTATGTTCACTTCCGCACGTCAATGTTTATGATTGTTATCGGTTATTCGAAAATGTTCGAAAGCTTTTTGTTATTTGTCATATTCTCGCATTTGAAGACGAACGTATGAACCTAGAATGTCAATACCGATCCTAACGAGTTCACAAAGTCTTTGGAGGGATACAAGTCGGATCCTACGGGGTACTAGGCGAAATTTCCTTATCAACTAGAATATGCAACGAAGAAATCTTTTTGTTTATTGTCATATTCTCGCATTTGGTAACGAATGAATGAACCTAGAATGTCAATACCGGTCCTAACGAGTTCACAAAGTCTTTGGAGGGATACAAGTCGGATCCAACGGGGTACTAGGGGACGTTCTTATTCAACTAGCATATGCAAAGAAGAAATTCGTTTTCGTGATTTTTCGAAAAACCAAGAACATTCAACGAAGATTGACGACAGTTCCGCTCAGTGGAGGGAATTGGTGAACATTTGACGACAGTTTCTTTGAAGTGGAGAGAATCTGTTAAGGTTTAGAAATCTTACCAAAGAAATAGGGGGAATAAAAATTTCGTATGTTGAATTTCTTCGGTAAATTTCTAAACGCAATCACAGGTGGTAGAGTTTGTGATTTTCTGGTGATACTAACGGTTCGGCGTGGAATGTTTTGCACAGACACATATTTGAGGATTTTAATTAATTCTCCAGCCAGCGTGAAGGGTTTTGCACGGAAAAATACAGGTTTCTAAAGTCTACAGTAGTTACAAAAGCGCTGTTCACTGAAGACCTGGGGAATCTTTATGAAAGCTGATAATTCAAGACTGAAGACCTGCAGGATTCGGTTTTGGGTTTGATGTTTCCTTGGGATTTTACAGGGATCTGGGGATAACTCAATTCGTTGAGTTTGCAAACGATGTACTTGGTCAAGCTGACTTCCTAAGTACTGATGCTGAAGATCCGTAGTGCATTACGTGGTCAACTTCACAAAGGCGAGACAATGAGATCTGGATGTAGTTCAACTAAGCATGCTGGTTGAGCTTGCAAGGGATACACTTGGTCTAGCTGACTTTCCTGAGTGTTGATGCTGAAGATTAAAGTGCATTACTTGGTCGATTCCACAAAGACGGTTTACAGAAGACAGTTCACCAGAAATCTCTATCAATGTAGTATGCTTGTATGAAATAGAGTTCTTATGACAAGATCAAGACTTGATGCAGTTCTTAAAGATTGGAACCCTTATCAAATGCCGGTTGGAGTATTGGAAGATCAGCGGAAGATCGGTCAATTGAGGAAATTGCACAACACCCAACACGGAGACGCGTACTTTAAGGGGGAAATATTTTACAAGGAGCGTCAAGATACTACTTACCTGGATCATCGGTCAAGGGGGAATTTGTTAACACAGAGAAGATGAATACTTGACTGAAGATCGATTGCAGTTGCATTTTCAGCATTCGACAGCAACGGACAAGGGGGAATTTGTTGATGCAGATTTTGTGTCCGATGCTTGTCGAATAGATTAGTTTTATTTTACGCTGAATTTGTAATAGTTAGTGAAACGGTCCATCGAACGTGTATAGACCCGCTCGTTTGAAGTGGTCAAACGAGAGGGTTATTCGGTTGACCGTGTGTGTTTGCAAGACAAGGGGTGTGACTATAAATAGAAAACCCTTGTCATTTGCAACACTTGGAGATTTTAGGAGGTTTGAGACCTCACCGGGAGAGATCACCACTTGGTCTCTCCCCGGATGTATACTTCTTTGGTATTAGTTCGGTTATCATGTAATCGGGCCGATTTGTAATGTTATACTACCGGATTAATACAAAGAAGTTGTTTGTTTATCATGTCTAATCTCTCCCGTCTTGAACCGATCTCACTCGAATCACGGTTTCGGTCTCGAAACTCGGTCCTACAAATATGAATAAATTGTTTGAAATGCGTGAAAGGCTGGAATGCAACAAAACAATTGATAAAGTAGCATATGAGCAATTTAAAAAAGAAAGAGATTATTGGAAAGAAGTCATTTTTAGGATTATTGCACTTGTGAAATTTCTTGCTAAACATGGTTTAGCATTTCGCGGATCAAATGAGAAGTTGTATCAACATAGCAATGGAAACTTTTTGGGATTGGTTGAGATGTTGGAAGAGTTTGACCCGATTATGAAAGAGCATGTGCGACGTATCATGAGTGATGAACTCCATGTACATTATCTTGGGCACAATATCCAAAACGAGTTAATACAATTACTTGCTCATCAAGTTAAAACAGAAATCATCAAAAAGATAAAACAAGCAAAGTATTACTCCATAATACTCGATTGCACCCCCGACACAAGTCACCAAGAACAAATGTCCATAATAGTGAGGTATGTGAATTTTAACTCTAATTCTGTGACCGTTGAGGAATCTTTTTTAGGGTTTTTGGTTGTTGATGATACTACCGGTAAAGGAATTTTTGAAGTTACATCTAAGGAATTAGAGTCTCTAGGTCTTGATATCAATGATATGCATGGTCAAGGCTATGATAATGGAGCAAACATGAAGGGAAAACATAGTGGAGTTCAAAGGAGATTCTTAGAAAAAAATCCTAGAGCTTTGTATAGTGCTTGTGGTTGTCATAGCCTTAATCTTGTATTGTGTGATATGGCTAACACTATTACAAAGTCTAGAGAATTTTTTGGAACAATACAACGGATTTACACTATCTTTGCCAATTCAATTATTAGGTGGCAAATATTGAAAGAGAATGTTAAAGGATTGACTCTTAGTCATTGTCTACCACTCGTTGGGAAAGTCGTGTAGATAGTATTAAGCCTATTAGAACTCAACTTGTAGATGTAAAAAAAGCTTTGAAAGAAGTTCGGGCATCCGATAAAGATCCTAAAATTCAAAGCGAAGCCAAATCACTTGAAAAACATGAGGTTGGTGACTATGAATTTTTGGTACAAATCGTCATCTGGTATGAAATATTATCAAATGTGAATCTGGTTAGCAAAAGGTTGCAATCAAAGGATGTGGTTCTTGATGTTGCTATTGATGAAGTGGCCAAATTGATTAAATACTTCAAAAATTATAGAGAAGTGGGGTTTTCTAAGGCAATTGATGAAGCTATAGAAATTGCTAATGAATTGGGTGTTGATGCGGAATTCCCTAAAAAACGTGTGATACGTAGGAAAAAACAATTTGATGAGAATTCAAGTGTAGACGAAGTTATATTTTCACTCGATGAGGATTTTAAAGTCAATTACTTTTTATGTATTGTTAATCAAGCTATAAGTTCTCTTCAAACAAGATTCGATCAATATCAAGAATTCGAAAATTTATGGGGTTTTTTGTTTCCTAAAAAGTTGAAGACACTTGATGAAGCCAATCTTAAGTCCTGTTGTTTTCGTCTTCAAGAAGCATTGAAATATAAAGAAGAATCGGACATTGATGCTAATGAACTTTATTTGGAGTTGAAGTTGACCGAGACATTCTTACCTAGTTACATTGTCAGCCCTTTTGATGCTTTAAACAATATCAAGCGGCTTGGTCATTTTCCTAATGCTATAAATGCATATAAAGTGCTTTTGACAATTCCGGTAACAGTGGCATCGGCGGAACGAAGCTTTTCAAAATTGAAGTTGTTGAAGACTTATTTACGATCGACAATGTCCCAAGAAAGACTTAACGGATTGGCGATGATATCTATTGAAAACGAAATACTAGAAGGTATGGAATATAAAGACTTGATCGAGAGTTTTGCTTCCAAAAACGCTAGGAGAGCCGCGCGATTCGCGTAAGTAAGTTCGATCATTTTGTTACATTACTTTTGTTTTGTTTATTTTATAACAATTATCGTCGTATTGTGGTTTTTTGATATATAATTATGAGTTTATATTACAAGTATTAGGCCCAAATTTTTTGTCTTGCCGAGGCCCAAAAGTTTTTTTTCATTCTCGGGGACGGCCTGATGCAAGATACATAGATGTGCTAGAATTTCATTTCAGGAAACACAAAGCATAAATGATCAAGGCATGTAATCAAGACTTTATAAGCAATTCTGGAGATATGGCGGCTAGTGACAAACTGGAAAGGAATGTTGGGAACAATGACACTCAAATGACAAAGAATGCAGATGTGGGGTTATAACTTACAAGAAGATCTTCACAACTATGCGCTATTTATGGGATCAAATTGGAAGGATGCTAAGAAGCTTCAAAGGAGAAAAACGTTAACTTTAAAAGGGCTACACAAGTCGTCTATGAAGCTAAGAAGACTCTCCACCACCACCTTCAAACAATAATTACGTTTACATGGGTCTATTAGGAACTAGGAAGTATAAACTCTAATTATTCTTATGTAATATTTGTAATATTCGAACATATGTATATCATTATTTAGAATTAAGGTGCAACGGTTATATGGTAATTATTAATGAATCGACGTGAGACTACAGTTGTGTCGGTTGGAATGGTGCCAACAACGGTTATAAACATATGCAGATCATCACTTTGTTCAATATCAAGAAATCATAATATTTCCTACACAATTGTTCTCTATCCGATCATTCATTCAACACACACATACACCTAATAGTTTTCTTGTTTTCCACTTTCATATGATCACACTTGGGCCTGATCAGTTTTACATCAACACTTATACTACTATCCACACCAAGAAGTGTAAGCTCAAGTAGGTGTTAGCGTTTAAACTTGTTTGTGTCAAGATTTTGATGAAGCAAACAACCCAAGAATGTTAAGAAGGAGATCACCCAACGACCGAAAAACACCAAGATATCTCACCCCTTGGAATTATTATTGGTATGTTCTTGCTATTGCGTGTGTCACCATACTTTTGTTTTCTACCTTTTTTTGTACCTGGACAACAGCCTCTAACCAGCTATCTCACGACCAGAATATGGTAAGTAGAGGTTTCAAGGACCCCGGCCCCAAGAACCCAAGATTAACACCACACACACGTCATGTAAGTGTTAATTTTTCTTATCAATCTTTGTGTCTTCTAATCAACTTTTCTGCCCAATTTATCACCAAATGATACATTACTTTCCACGTTTTTTCACGGCAGAAAGGTGTTCCAACCAAAAGGTCTTAAACATGATCAAACAAAAACATGTCCCTTTAATAAACAATCAATATATCCATAACCTTAAACAACTATTTGAATCTAAATTACAAAAGTAAAATAAATTAGGGTGAAACCCATAATTCTGCTGAAAAGGTATCCAAGAGGAGTTGTTACAACGTACTTTACACAACTTTTGTGTTTGTAAGTTATATGGACTATTTTATGTAATAATTTGTGCATTAAGTATTCTTGGTCAAAGATGTTTACATATCAAGTAACTAATCATAAATAGAAGATTCTAAAGTTGTAGTGAGCTAACAAATGGGCTTTCTAGGGAAGTAAAGATGTTAATGGTGATGCTCCTGATAATAATCCAGGGGGTACGTGTGGCATCGGTGAAGGGCGGTAGACTTGGTTTACCGAAGTGGCAAACCAATGCCAGCACAAGTTTACCGATCAAAGTGGGTTTCATGCAGTGAACCTTCAATCGGGGAGAGGGAGGGAAGGGGAGAGAGAGAGAGAGGGGTGTGTGGTGGGGTCCATGCCATCTCAACCAATCACACATTTTTCATTTTTTTTAATAGTTTACCTATTCCAAAGTGTCTAACCACCGCCAACGTTTTTGAGCAATAGGTAAACAAAATAGGTAAAATGACGTGGCACTGTTCGATTGGGTGATTTGAAAGTTTACCTATTCAAAGTGTCTAAACACTCCCTACACCCTAATATACCACTATGTACATTGGCAACTTTTCTTTAGAAGTCATCACTTAGCTTGAGCTCCATCACCACTTTCATGTTCTTGGTGATGGAATAATTGAAGAGATCCATATTCAACCCGATAACAGGTTAGGTTTTGTGAGATACAAAAATAATGTAAATGTCGCTCTAGCTATTTCAATAGGAAACATCCAGTGCTCTTAGGGCAGTGGGCTGACTATTATGCTGAGGTATTAAGGCGCGATAAGGATATATGACTATTAAGTTAGTGAAGCTTTTGAATAGGTGAATAATGTGAACATCAATTAGAGGTGTGCATACCATAAAAGATTTTCAAGCTTGTGAAGAAAAAGAAATTAAGCCAATAGGCAGTTGCTGATGTGGAATCTGCTATTACAACTTAATTTTAAGGCATTCATGACCATCAAGAGCACCAATGTATGACACTGATTCTGGTTGGAATCTTTGACCTCCAATCCTATGGCTTGGGAAGGACTTGTGAAACCAAAAGTGGAGCCCTTGGCAGAAGCTTAAGATCGTCCTTTTCCAATTAGGTTATATCATAAATTATTACACGTCGTTTTGGAATAATGAGGCACGAGCAAGATCTAGTTGCAGTTGCAGTTGAATTCCATAGGAAGGTTGTTGCACTTGCAGTTGGAAGATTAAAGGATGAGATCATTCCAATCTGAACTAAGATGTTGAACCGAAAACTAAGACGACGAAACTCTTACAATTTCCGTTGTTGATGAGAACCACCCATGAACAGGTTTAGTAGATCCTGCAAACTTAGAGATGGTATTTAAGAAAGAATGGTTAATCATTATTGGTAATTTCACCGTGAGTGATGGTGTTGGAGTTGTCCTGATGAATAAACTGTTAATATCCAGAAAGGATTACCATCTTGGTGTATTCAGGATTATTCCTATCACATTACCCCACTTTTCGAAGGGCTTGATGTTACCGAATACTGATTAAGACAAACTTAACATAATGAAGTTCAATCTTTTCATCATATGTATTAGGCTACAATACTTGAAAAGTAAAACATACAATAAGTTTTCTCACAGTACAATACAAAGTTTGACTAACACTTTATAGAAATAAATCTTCAAGTCACCATCAGTCTCTAAACCTTGAAATTTCCTTCCCGGATATCTTTCCTTCGACGACCACCTGAGATATATGTTTAAAAACACACGTCAATTTACATTGGTGTGTTCAATAACATACATTTTTATCAAACACGCGTTCATGCCATCATTTTACTTCCCTTGGGCTCCATTGTATATACACAGTATAATTCAGTTTTATGTAAATAAAACTACTGAATCCCCCTAAGCTCGCCATGAAGAATATAAAGTGATATTGTTTATATGTGAATATATAGTTGAACTGATATTTATATGAACAATACAATACATACATCAAGGTTTTACTCGTAAAGGCATATTACTAGCAAGCACCACAGCTTTGAAAGTGTTATTAACTTACCTTTTTCTTTGGACTATTCAAGCCCTCCTTTTTGTGTTTCAAGTTTCTTAGGATGGTTCATTTAGTGGATGGCGACACATTGGTATTTAGGTTCTTAAGCTTTCAATGTTCGTTTCTTAGAGACTCAACGTGTTTTAAACCAACCTTTACTGGTTACTAGCTAATCATGGGTTAGAACATGGTTCCATAGGTTAAATAAACATTGTTCAGAAAAACTAATTGTTGGTACACTTTATGTGGACGCGACTCGACTCGGTTCGATTCGCTTCTGGTCGACTCGGTTAGGTCCGGCTCAAGCCCGATGTCACGACATTCCTCCGTCGTGCGCCCCAGAGTTCGACACGCGAAGCACGGAACGCCGCAAGCAAATTCCCGATGACACATCACCATGACATCATCAGTGTGATGTCATGATCATGTCATGGATTTTGTCTCATATGTTAAATGTTGGTGAAACATTTCAACAGAAAGTTATATCTGGGTCGTAAACTTCACATTTGGGCCGTATATCTTCTTGTGGGCTTTGACTATGTTTGGGCTTCAACTTCAATCGACGAAACAGAATGAATCTGAATGTTTGTCGACGAAACACACTTGTTTCGTCGACTTTGTGTGTTTCGCCGAGTGCTATTGTGTTTCGTCAAGTCAGTGTATGTTTTAGTATAAATAGGTCTCATAGTTTCTGTGTGAAAAGTAGATGAGCACAGAGAGATGTGAGTTTACCCTTGGTGCTTGTAAGAACTGTGTTTGTATCAGTTTGCATTTCTCATCTTGTTAATCAAACGATTGTGTTTCTTTGGTTAACCTTGTGTTTATCTTGTTCTATGTTTGGTTGGCTAAGTTAAGTGGATTCCGCACACTTAACTTTGTTTGTTATAAACAAGGATTCCGTAGTGAAAATCGATCCTCCGATTTAGGGACCTACAAGTGGTATCAGAGCTTTGGCTCTTTTCCTTGTTTAAAACCAAACATTTTCGTGTTTGAAACAAGTTTTTGCAAGTGTTTTTCAGATTTTTGTTTTTGAAAGATTCATATTTTCTGGAAAAATACTTCAAAAATCAGTTGGATATTGTGTGTTGCTCAAAAGTTTTATCAAAAACCTTGTTAAAATTGATTGTTTATGTGTTAAACCGGGTTTTTAGTAAAAGTTTTAAGCGAATTCCGGTTTCGAAAAATTGTTCGGTGACCGAAATCTTCAAATATTCATCATGTTCTTCAGTAAACTTCAAGGTGTTCTTCAAATTATTTACTTTTTGATCTCCTGTGCAATTTCTGTTCAAGTTGTTTGTGATTTTAAAATTTTAAAGTTAAAAAGATTTTGATTAAAATATTGGTTGGTAAGTGTGAGTTTGAAAATCGAGTGTCTGTGTCGTTGAAAATTTGGCTCACTTGTCAGAACAGGATAAGCTTACTTTGAAAATATCTCACCTGACAACCTTATCCACTCAGTTTCGTCGACAAAGTAATCAGTTTCGTCATTGGTTCCTGTGTTTCGTCGATTATTAAAAAAAAAAAAAAAAACAACAAACAAGGTATCGTCCATATTTGATTTCGTCAAACAGATGTCATCATCAGCCCACATGTGATTAGATGTTGAAGCCCACGTAACCTTGTCTGTTTGCACGTGAAGTTTAAGTATCGGTCCAATCAAGTGCTGGGCTGAAATTTAAAAAAAAAAAAAAATCCATTTCGTCAAACACAACTGTGCCGATACCTTCAAATACATTTTGATTGGGCCAAATTTTCCACTTTCAATATATTAAAATGAAATAGACACCCTTTTCATGTAATTGGACCGATCAATATTTTCCACTTCCAATTTTTCCACTTTCAATATATAATTCTGTTTCATCGTTTAATTTAAAAAAAAAAAGGGATTTACGTTGTTAGTTAAAAAAAAAAAGGAAAATTAAATTGATTTTTTAGTGGACTTTCATTGGGCTACATATTTCGTGAGGATTATCTATTACAATTGGATTTGGCCTACAATTCACGAAAAATTGGTCATTGTTTAGTAGGCCTGTCTGTTTTGATCACACGAATTAAATTTTTCGTGGACCAACATTTTTCAAAATCAAAATTTTTAACTGAGGCTTTGCAAAAGTGATTTAACAGTGTGTTATTAAGTGTGTGATCAGGAACTTTATTTCATACACCAATCATGAGTAACAAAGGCCTTTGGGATTGGAGTGCGGATCCACAAGCAGCTCAAAATCAGCCTTCGCTTGCCGATTTGTTAATGAATTCCATACCTCGACCTCAAGTTACAACTCCTCAAACACAGTTCGATCTAGGTGCTTATCTTTCACAATCCATATCTCGACCTCAAGCTACCACTACTCAACCACAGTTCAATCAAAGTGCCTATCTTTTTCAACCTACACCTCAAGCTCAACCTCAACAAGGCAACCAAAATCCTTTCATAAATCAAACAAGTACATCCACGTCCAACTCAAATAAAACTGATGAAAGGTGCGACTGGTCTGTAAAATTTGGAGGTGGAGATCAAGGAGGAACTGTGTTTAATACTAAAATTGTCAAGAATGTCAATGATGGTGAATCTTCAGGAAAAGATGATAGTTCGGGATACAGTGGCAGTTCGGATGAAGAATCGAATTTGAATGAAAGAACTGATTCTGAAGATGATAGTTTGTCGAATGGTGCCAAGGAGATGAAATGTCAAAATTCTGACTTGATCAAGAAAGCTGATGCTACATCAAAAGAAATGGAGAAGATTCTCACTGAAGATGGATCTTTCTCTTCTCAGACTGCCTTTATGGCTAATGTCACAGCTTCTACAAGTCAGGTAAAATCCGAAACTCCTAGCATATGTAGTTATTGTGCTGATTTGAAACATGAATGTGCTAATGCTAAACATGCTTTTGAAGAATTAAAACATGAATGTGCTGAATTGAAACGTGAATCCGAAACGGTTCATAGTCACAATCAAAGTTTGGTTATTGAATTGTCTAAGTGCAAAGAGGCAAACATGGCGTTAACTCGAAACGAAAAGGATTTTAAATCTGTAATTGAAACCCTAAAGAAAAGTGTTTCCGAATTGAACAAAGTTGTTTATCATAAACAAGTTAGTATTAACGATTACATTAACATTGTTGAGGAAACCAAAAAGGAGTTAGCCATTGCCAAATGCAAGCATGATGCTATCAAGCAAAAGTTGGAGAGTTATTCTAACTCCCGATTTGTGCTCGATCACATCATAGACGTTCAAAAACTGAAAGGAAATGTGAAAGGCGTTGGGTATAAGTCGTGTCCGCCTCCTTTGAGACACAACTATACCAAAATGCCCGATGAAGAGGATATGCCTCGTTTTGAACCATCTGTACCTCTCGATTATGAGGATGTTACAACTGGTTTAGGTTTCAAAACGGACAATTCATCGGAGGGCTCATCTGATAACAAAGAAAAGTCATCATGTGCTTCAAATCAAAGTCCTCCAACCATTGAGGACTGTGATTCTTCAGATGATGAATCAGATGTGAATGACCAGGATGAATCACTTGATGAGACGAAAGGAGTAGAAATTCCAATTGAGAATCATATTCTTTGTGATCCTCCTACTCCTGCCGTGCAACCTGTTGCCAAGCAAGTGATAGATCCTGTCAAGAATGTCAAGGATGACAAAGAATGTGTGTCTGCTGTTAAGAGCAATAACGTGTTGTATACTTTGGTCGGTGATGCTAAAATTTATTCGGACAATGATTTTCCAATTAAAAATGTCAATCCATCTTTGATTGATAAAGTGTTTGAAGACAACACGAATAAATTTTTGGGAAAAAGCATTCCCGGAGTTGTGGTAACACAATGTGATCCTGTTCCAAAATCAGAAATCAGAAAACAATTTGGAAAACAGAAATCACCGACAAAGCAACAACCTATTGCTTCTAAGGGTAAACAACCAAAAAGGCGAGCTCAAAAGCCTAACATTTCTCAATCAAAATTTGAAACAAAAGGAGCTCGTTATCAGAAGAAAAGCAAGGATGTTAAATTTGTAGCATCAAAGGGTACGGATAAAATTGAGACTTTTGAAAACAAATCAAACACCGATTTTGTACAACAAGTCAAGATTTTGAAACGTAACAGTGATAACAATTACACCCAACACACAAACGGGTGTGATGAAAGAGCAAGTACCTCAGGTTCTACAGGTTCGACATCTGCCAGTCGATCAAATTCTCCTAAGTTTGTTGAAAGGAGAACGTGTTTCAAATGTGGGAAGTTTGGGCACATCATTAAAGACTGCACAAACTCGCCTAAACCAAATTTTGTTGAAAGAACCCCTTCTGAACAAGGTCACTCACAACGTCGTCCTGTTTCTCCAAAACATGATAAAAGAACTGTTAAGGAACAAGAAACGAAACAACGACGTCATAACATCAAAGCTGTTGAAAAGGCTTTAAAATCTGAAGTCAAAATGGTTAAAAGGAAACCTAGTTTGTCACAACCATTAAAACCAGAAACTGTACATAATACACAATCTGGTAAACAAAAACAAACTTGGAAACCTAAAACGGGTGAAAGTTCAAGGGGAGGTGCTGTGTTTGAAAATCATCAGGAAATTGAAATTACATTTCTTGATTCTCAGGGGCAACCTAAGTCTATGAAGGCTTGGGTCCCCCTCTCAAACTAATCTCTGAGTGAGTGTGTAGGATGTTCCAGGAGGAACTGTCGATAGTCGTAAGATTGTTGATAGTGGAGCGTCCTTGCACAAGATAGGCGACAGAAGAAATTGTTGCCTTTGATGGAGAGAAAATGAAAAGGGAAACAGAGTTGTCTGTTGAAAGAAATTGATAACTTCGACAAAATGCAAATCATTTTAAAATGTGATTGTTAAAGGCTTTGATCGGGTCCCCAGGATAGATTCAATCAAAATGTACGCACCTGCAGCACGTCTGAAGATTCAAAACTCAACAAGATGAACGTGCAGTGTACATTTCTTCGCGGTGTATTTGAAGAAAATGTGTTTGTTGAACAAACCAACCGGGTGTGCGGATGCCTTGGCTTGGATTGAACAACCGCACACTACTTTTCAAGAGAAAGACAAAGACCTTCGCTGGTGCAATATGGAAGACCAGCCGGACCCAAAGGTTTATGATCTTGTTGCTGTGAAGAGATTTCTCGGATTAATTGAAGTAGCTACAAAATCGACTTTGAAGTCCACACCGGGTGGATATCCAGTTTGGGAGAGCACTCAGATTCCTGACAATGCATGAAGCAGTTGCAGGATACGGTTTTAAATTTCTAATCTCTCCTATACTTGTCGATATTTAAGCTGCTTTTTGAATTATTATCTCGTACAGCACTCTTTGGCCAGACAATGTTGTCATGGTCCGCACCGCTTACCGGCATGCCAATTGATTTTTCCAAAATTCGATAAAATCATTTCTGATTCAAATTAATTTTGGTAAACGGCATTGAGGTAAAACATGAGTTAACCGACATCGGGAAATCATTTTTGTAAATATCTTTGTGTCTTTTAAATTTTATCTTAGTTTGTTGATTTTAGGGGGAGTAAATCCAAATTTGAAAAATCCAAAAACATCGAAAAATTTAAAAACACAAAAACAATATAAAATCAAAAATGAGTTTCCTGGCGAGAAAAAGAGAAAATGATAGTACATCAGTGGTCTGTTGAAACCTCTTTAAACCTAAAATGAAAAACGAAAAGCAGCTCTATATAAGATGTATCGGTAGGCTCACAATCATTTTAAAATGTGCAGGGTGATATAAACCTTAATCGACTGAAGACCAGGTGGGAACCATTCATTGGCATATGGTCTTAGTACCGAAATTTCGTTTGAGAGATTGCCGAGGTTCTGAGATATTCGGTCTTTATGCTGCTTATCATCTGGGTATCTTGGTTGTATCTTTTACCGAAAAATAACGGGGACGCAAGTCTAGATCTTCCATGATACTATACATACGTGTACATTCTGCATACGACCTCAATAAGTGATCAACAATCACATGTCCCACAAAATAAGTGATAAAATATCACATTTATCCGGGAGTCAAGTTCGTCTCTCTGCTGTACAAAAGTACTGACCTGTTCACGGACTTGCTCTTGTGCCCTCATGCATCTGAAAATCAAGTTCCTCATCAATAAGTGATTCTATCACATAGAGCTTTCGGTTGCACATCTGGTCTTGAATACATCATCATGTATGCTGAAGAATCAAACTGATCTGTTGTGGAAGGTCCGGTGCTTGAGATGAAAGCTGTTTGAAGCTTCGCGTGTTGAGAAGCTGGTTTTTCTCCACTGATACCTCCTGCAATCCCAAAGTACATTTCTGGATTTTGAGGAGTTTGTGTTCTTTTTGCTTTAAGCTTTTCTTCTACGTCCTTATTCTCCAATCTTTGAATTAATTCATAAACGGTGATTGTGTCTAGAACACCATTTTCTTTGAGAATTTCAAGATAACTGCTCCACTTTGCTGGTAAGCTATCAGCGAATCTCTTCACCAATTCTTGTGGAGTGGCAGTGACTTTAAAAGCAAACATCTCGCTTAACAAGTGATGGAACCTTGTAGATAACTCTGTCAAAGTCTCATTCTCCAAACACGTGAATCCTTCAAACTCTTTCTTCAGTAATTCTTGCTTGATCTTTCTAGATTGAGCATTTCCTTCACAACGTAACGTGAGCATATCCCACAAGCTTTTAGTAGTCGTGCAGTAAACAAACTGGTGGTAAATGTCTTTGTGAAGAGCTTGTGTGAGAATCATAAATGCTTTCTTTTCTAACTCAAACTTCTTCTTATCTTCTTCAGACAAAGTGCTGTAAGTTTGTGGATTAGATCCTGCAACTTCCAACTCATTTTCAAAAGCTGTGAAGAAGCACATCCATAGATCTTGACCTTGTCCCTGAACATAAGTTCTCAGCCTTTCTTTCCACCATCCCCAATCATTGATGTGATTTAACTTTGGCGGTTTTGTGCTTGTACCAGTTTCACTGTCGTTCTGCATCATAGATTGAATGCTGTTGCTTTGATTTGTGACCAAAGCCCATTGATTTGCAGTTATCATTGCAGCTTGAGGTGGAGCAATAGCTCGCATCCATGCAGTTTTGTCGAAATCTGACGTAGATTGCGTAGATTGCATAGCTGATGATTGTGGAGTCGAAGTGATTTGAGTCCACGCGGTTGGATCCCACTGACCGTTTGTTCCCATTTTATAAAAATTAATATATTAAGTGAAAATTGATTTAAAATTTGAAAAATAAGTTTTCTCCTTTTAAAAATTTAATTTTCACAAACTATGTTAAAATCTCGAAGGATAACAACCAGCCGAAGGATCAAGAAACGAAAGACCTGAAAAGCACAACCTGTTAAACTTAAACAGACAAGGATCGAAAGATCAACACCTGTTCGAAAGATAGACACTTGTTCGAAGGATCAACAGTGTTCGAAAGATCACTGTTGAATTTCGAACAATGACTTCGAAAGATTCACCAAGACGAAGGATCCTTATCTTTCGAAATGTAACAGTAGCTCGAACAATATATCCTTCGAAAAGATTCCTTGGCTCGAAAGATAACTCACTGACTTCGAAAGATGTTCGGAGGATGGGTATCTGTCGAACCTCCTTGATCGAAAGATGATCTTTCGACTTCGAAGGATATCTTTCGATGAGTACTGAGACAGCAGACAAACAGGTGACAGGATGGTGAAAAAGGTGACGGGTTGGTAAATCTTTCGGCAGAAAGTATGGTTCAGACCATCATTTTCTGCAAAAACAGATTTTGTTTAATTATTTTAATCAGTTCATCCTTTCCAATACACCAACAACTTTCGAAAATAACTAAACAAGATCAAAAGATGTAAACTTTGAAGAACACTTGAAGATATTATGAACACAATGGGTTTTCCGGTAAAACCACAAACTTCCGAAACCCGGTTTTGCTTGAAACTTCACTAAAAATCAACTTCTAAAATGTGAACATGAAAGAAAAAGTGATTTTTATAAGAACTTCCAGCAAAACAACAAGATTTAAACCCGATTAACAATGTTTTTCAGAAAAGTATAACTTTTCAAAACCCGAAAAACAGCAAGAACACCTCGGTTTTAACAAGGAGAAGAGCCAAAGCTCTGATACCACTTGTAGGTCCCTCTCGAGGATGAGATAAAACCTTTTCCTTGTTATATCAAACACACTAGCGAGTGCGGAATCCAAGCTAGCATGCAACCGAGACTTTATACGAGAACAAGCACAAACACAACACACAACATTCAACGATTAACACCACTTGTATTAATGCGTATGAAAGGTTCGGTTACAAGTCCAATGTTCACAGATGTATTCTGCAAACTCTCAAAGTTCTCTCGTGTGTGTGCTCTCAACAGAATGCTCTCTCTGTTTCTGTCTCTCTTGTCCTCACTATGTGTTCTCTTCTCTCTTACTTTTCACACAACACACTACATGGGTATATATACCCGACACAGCAGGTCTGGTCGAAGGATCAGACAGATTGATCGAAAGATCATCTGTCGACCAGAAAGCCATCGAAAGATTCACAAATACCTCGAAGGATGATATCCTTTGAGATATCCTTCGAGTTCATCCATCGAAGGTTTATGTTTCGAACTCATCTATCGAATGTTCATCTTTCGAGCTCATCGAAGGATATAAAACAATCCTTCGATGACACATCCTTCGACACAACCAGCTTACAACATTTTACTAACTGTTTGGTCAAGTCAAACCAGGAGGATGGTTGACTTGGTCAAACTTACATCAACCTTACATTAAAGACATCGTTTTGTATCATGACGAAATACAGACAAAGTACAGACACAAGTGCACCAACAAACTCCCCCTTGGCTGTAGCTTTGTCTCGATCTTCGTGTCTTCAAGTCTTCAAGGCCGAGTCGAACCGAGCCGAGTCGCGTCCACACAAAGTGTATCAACAATGTTTGATGACGAGATCAACGTGGTATAATACTTTAATCATATAATATGTGCTCGCGAGATCAATGTGGTATAATACTATAATCATATAACATGTGCTAAGAGAGATCGAAACCACTGATCGCATACTTGTCTCTTGTTTGATGGCGAGATCAATTTGGTGAGAATTTCTATAAACTATAAATCTGTTTTAAAATTTATTAAATAAAATAGAAAAATAATATCTAAATTATAAAAAAATTGGTTTATCAAATTAATTTTTATAAGTTTTAACAGTTGTTTATTAAACTTTTTTTATCTTATTAATTTCTACAAAACTTGTTTATCTAATTGATATAATTAGATAAATTTATAAACTTTACTTATTAAACTTATATTTACTTAAATATCTAATTAATTATTTTACTATTTAACCAAAACAAATAATTAAATTATACAATATTGTTTATAAACATTTAAGCAATCATTTGTATTTTTATCCAACACATTTAACCTTTCATAATAAAATTTGTGAATTAATTATGTGATACCTCCATCATTTTCACAACACGTAAAGGGAATTGGCCCGTATGAAAATTTGTGAACACTTTTCATTAACCTTTCCTTCTACATTTTTACACTTAGTAAGCATGTATAATTTCTTTACATTGATGATCTAATCACCTTAGATTGCACTAGGAATCCTTAAACCACTTGCACTAAATTTCAAAATGGAAGATAGGTGAAGGTGGGGTGTGTCCGTTGATATGTGATTGAAAACCCGTTGTTTAATTGTATTAAAGTTTGTGTTTTGGCATGATTTTGAGTTTCGAGTGGCCTACTTTGATGTGATTTGTGTTTTGCAGGTCTAACGAAGTTTAAGGGGCATTTTAGGGACTTTACGGAGCATCGTGATGAAGCTAGGGTCGCATCGCCAACGCAATCTGTCGACAGAAAAAGGCCGTTGACAGTAGCCATTGGCATTAGCAAAATATATCGCGTCGCCGATGCGGCCTCTAAAGTTCAAATGCTGAATCTCGTGTTTTGACCAGTTTGACCGAGTTTGGAGAGGTATTATGAGGAATTTACGAATTTTGAAACAAACAAACAAACAATCAATCAATTCTTGTAGCCTTTTTCTTGATCTCTCTCAATCCATAACCTCTCTTAATCACCATCTTCATCAACATCAATCATCACCATCATCCCTAATCACCTATCTCTAAACCTAATCCATATATTCATCATCATTCCACCATTCCACCATCACAACCATCCAAACCCTATCCTAGCCTTTCATCCACACTTTCAAGATTCAAGACCCAATCATGATGTCTCGGTTTGCGTGCCTTTCGTCCGGTGATCGTGTTTCATCCACCATGAGCGGCTGGTTCTCACGGGTTTCACCTCGGTGTATATTTTTGTAGGATTTTCTAGTGTCACACCCCAACCAATGGCGGAAACATCGGGATGAGACGAAGTGTGAAGATTGCTAGAGACATCATAACGCTATTTGTGACAATATTTAATAAATTGATTTCATTTCATAGAGTAAATTGTCAACATTACAAGAAATTCAAATACAATAAGTTCAAAGGAAATACATGACAACATAATCAAAATTGATACACATATTAAACCTAAACGTCTATATGTGTATCTAGGCATCAACACTACTTCTTTTCATAGCATCGTCATCATCAACCTGTAACATATTTAAAATACAATTCAATGCAAAAGCAAAGGCGAGTATACAAGTTTGGTACGTACATAACAAAAGATAAGTTTTAAATAATTCCTCATAGCAAGCATGTGATTCAAGATAAACAATAAATTTGGCATGTGTCAAACATATCAAACCAATAATGAAACGGAAGATGCTCATGACATAACCACAAGTCTACGGGCGGGTCGTTAATCCAATAGCGCTACATATGTCACGGTTAGGCTCGTACGAAGTTAATGATAAGTTCAACACATAATGTCCTCAACCCAAGTTTAAAGTATCAAGCAATCACGTACACAAGCATGTTATAGGAATGTTCATGTGTTTAAGCAAAATGTTCATGTGTAAGTTTTTTATAAGTAAACATGTTACACCCCAAAAGTGGTAAATGAAAAAGGGGTTCAAGTATACTCACAACATTGCATGTGCTTTCTGATTATCCAATTGTTGACGATTAGAGATGTAGAGTCCGAATGTATAAGGGTTAAAGTTCAAGTATGCTTAGAGTCGAGATTCAGAATAAAATATCATGAAAATAACATATGAGAATAACATGTGAAAATAATCATCTAATACATATGATACTTGTTCTTGACACTATGTACTCCAAGGAGTTTATATGGTTTCATGGAACAAGGTTCCATTAGAATCGTAACAAGTTATCATACTATAGGATGATATAATCTAGTACTTGGACATATGAACACTAATTCATCATCTAAGATTCGATTATTTGGATTATGTGCTTATATATTACATATATTTTATACATATTATTAAGTCCAATATTTCAAGCATGAGGTAGAAGATTAAGATATTCATTTAGGTACCTCTAAATATCATAGAAATCATGTAGGAGGTAAGAAGATCAAGTCTTCCATTTAGGCACCTCTAGGTGTTCACCACTACACTTGATGTAAAAACAACCAAGGAGGGTCATGAACATACAATAAAGAATGAATTCATTTAGGTACCTCTAAATATCATAGAAATCATGTAGGATGTAAGAAGATCAAGTCTTCCATTTAGGCACCTCTAGGTGTTCACCACTACACTTGATGTAAAAACAACCAAGGAGGGTCATGAACATACAATAAAGAATGAATAAATACAACTAATCTAAGGAAAACATCAAGTAATGTGTGGACTTACAAGTAGGATAGCCCAAGCTAGTCCTTTAATCACACAAACATCAAGCATTAGGCTTGCTCATTACTTATGAGTTAAAACCCAAACAAAACAGAAAGCATGTGAGGTTTACACCTCTGATTTCACATGTCTCAACCTTGTTTTTAAGCCTAACCAACCATAAGATAGGTTGTAAGCATTAGGACATAGGTTTGAGTGAGTTAAACTCAAGTTTAAGTAAGTATTGATAAAGATTAATTAAAACAAATTTGAACAGTGGACTTTGAAGCCTATTTTCCGGAGTTCCAGGGGTTTATTCATTGAGAAACACCCATGTAATCGAAGATAAGGTCAAGCCAAGCGTTCTGGAAAAAGAATGAGCTAAAACGGATGAGAAATGAAGAAGTTATGCCCATTTTCGTAAAGATCGAAGAATCTGTCCGAACTCTGATTTGCAGCAACGTTTTTGAGTGATTGAGAGAGTTGTGAGGGTGTTTCTAAAGTGTCAAAGACTTGGGAGGCCTTGGGTATTTATAGGGAAGTGTTTAGGGTTGGTTTGGGGGGATAATTAATGCTAAAACTTGGTTTAAACATGAAAATCCCGCTAAAAAATGAACCTGGTCGCGAGCTGAATGATTTTTCTCATCTGGGGATGTCCAGGCGGCCAGCGTAAACATATACATAAGTTTACGCGGCTGGTATGGAGGTGTGGCCTGAAGTTTCAATTTATTACACTTAGGCCCCTCTAGTTTGTTATCTAGGGCATTTAGGGTGTTTTAAGGACTAGTTTCGCCATTTTAGCATAGTTTAAGGCCAAATAAAGTATGAGGAACATAATCAAAGTATAATTAAGCGTATGAAGGTCGTATTTAAGTATCGGATACGTTCGTAATACGTTCTATGCACAAGTTTCACATTTTTACAAATTTAGCACATAGTTTCCAAGAATTACGAATAAGTGTCAATTGTTTCATGAAATTGAATGTATGAGCATTTATAAAGTATGTAAAACATGTAATTAACAAAATACGAGTTTTATTTATGATCCAAGTCTCAGATTCCCCAGCGGTTATAAAGAAATAATGATTACAATGGCACAAGGTTTCCAAAAATAGAATTTCAAGCAATGGTTTCCAAATATAGAACGTATGAAAATGCAGGGCGTTACAGTCTCCCCTCCTTTAGGAAATTTCGTCCCGAAATTTATTCAAGAGGTAGACTTGAAAGATTTTTGACAAAAGTTTAGACTTGGAAATTTTGAAACGTTTTGAAAAGTACGAAATCTTGGGAGAATAGTGATAATAGGTTTGTAAAATGATTTGTTTGGCTAAAATGATTTTGGGGCATAATCATGGGTGAACGTGTATAGGTAAAACGATTTTGAATAGCTAAATTTGGAGTTGTTTTACAAATGTGTGTATTTACGAAGGAGGTCTTAATAAAATAGTTTGTAATCAATACGAGTGAGGTAGGTTGCATAGGAGGTTTTAAGGGTAGTGTAAAACCACATATAAAAATTGCTTTTTGAGTGGAACGAGAAAGTTTGGTACTTTAAATAAAGTATTAACGGCCTACTAAATATGTTTACCAGAAATAAGAATAGGAAGATGGTTTTAAAGGTAATGAGATAAGTTAGGATGCGATTGTTTGAACAAGCTTGATTGTGAACGAGGTTTGTATGAAAGAAAAGGATAAAGGAGAATAATACGAGTATAGAAGTGAACGAGTTACTCATAAGGAATGCAAGTATACGAATGGTATAAGTATTGGATAGGCGAAGGTGATGTCTTAAGAATGATCTCGTCGTGGATAATCGGATATAATGCATTCGTGAGTTGTTTAAAGTTTGTATTAGGTCTAAATAGGTCTGTAAAACACTGAATTTCTCATGACATGTTCTACGAAAGTTTGGTAACGTGGTGAAAACACTTATATATAGGAAGTACCAGCGGCGTATCCACCATGTTTTGACCACATTACGTCCGTTCTGTATTCGGTGCCATGTTACGTTCCTTGTCTTACCATACACAGTAGTACACTCTATTGTTCTCATACGCCTATCACGATAATCACGTGTGCACCCGTGATTATATTGATCGTCGCATGATCTGCATAGCTTGTACTAGTTGTGTATGAATTTGGGTAGGTACACAAAAAAGAATAAGTATGTGTGCGTATAAGAATAAAGTGTGTAAGCAAGTCCATGCTTAAGTATGTATAGGACCCACGTAAGCGAATCCCTCGGATTCCGCTCGCGTACGGGCATGAATGTATGAATCATGAATATGTATGAAAGATAAGTATGAGTATAAGTGTAAGTTATGAATACGCATGCAAATGTATGTATAAATATATGACGTATGAGTATGATATGAACATGAGTACAAGCATAAATGTATTGTCATGGTTATGAGTAAGAGTATGAGCATAATGTGTATGAAAATGGGTATATGTGTGAGTACAAACATGAGTATAAGTAGGATGTATGATTGTAAGCATGAATATGAATATTAGTGTAAACGTGAGTGCAAGTATAATTCTAAGAATATGAATATAAATTTGAATATAAGTGTAACATATGAGTACAACGTAAAATGTATAAATCGCGACCCTTAGTGTATGAGTTAATGATTTTATGGTACGAATTTAAATACGTATAAGATCAAGAAGTTCGAGTATAAAAGAAACAAAACTGAGTAGTATATGTGAAGTAGTCGTGAGGTATAAACTAGAACACGTGAAATGATGTGCATGTATAGTTTTTCGAGCAACGTTAAATTTTATCGAATCAAGATAGATTGAGTTTAGTTGGAGGGTAAAATACAGTTTGTACATGTAAAAGGATAACAGTACTCATTGGTTAAGCGTAATGTATTTCGTAATGAATGGAAATGCTACTTTTGTTTCAAAAGAGTTTACGTAAACCGAAGATGATCGGTCCCCATGAAGTCTTCTTGCCCACGTTGGTTGTAAATTGGTGCAGGAAAAATGTTTTCGATAAAAAGCAAGTTCGTTTCATCAAATAAGAAATTATTAATTTAGGAGGTTCTTGCGAAAACGAGGATCCTTAGAAAAGAAATTTAACAAAAGGACTTAGTGATTGTTACAAGTTTTAGCAAATGATTTGTTGATGTTGAAAAGAGTATTTGGTAAAACGATCATATAGCATCTACAAGATCCTATAAGTAATTGAGAAAGGTTGGTTTGATTTTTTTTTATTAAGAATGGACGTCTCTAGTATGATGGTATAACATGTGTGTGTTTTAGTGATTAATTTGAATATGAAGTTCATGGGCAAGAGTTTCATTCGACCGACTAAATTGTTAGGTAGCATTTCGTAAGGTTTTGAGGTTCGAGTAACAAAACGTTTTTAAGACATGATTAAGGATCTCGTGTATATGAGTGAAAATAGATTGTAGAATAAGAAGTACGCTTGATAAAACAATGTATTTTGAAATCGGTATAAGTAGATATTTTGATTAATGATAAACAATTTAGGTATAAAATATGATCGGGTTTGCATAATAAGATATCTTGAAGAGACGTTTTGGTAACAATCACCTAGGTAAGGGAATCACCCCTAACTCGTTGGTGAGGTCGTTTTTAAGAAAAAGGGAAGTGGAGTTAATCGTCAAGGTAAGGAAATCACTCCTATCTCGATGATATGTCCCCACTCGTCGTTACAAGGAATACAAATTTAAATTATATGAAATCATGTATATGCATAAGTGTATGAAAAAGATGATGTGTGTGTAAGAAGAAAATATAGAAAGTAAATTCGAATTTGAAAGATTTCATCGTATAAAATAAATAGTAGAAACACATGTTTGATTTAAACTTGGATGGTTCCAAAACGGAACATTTGACTAACCAAAGTGGTCGAAAAGTCTTTCGAATTTGGGGAGTATACTTTGGCCTAATAGGTGGAATACTCTCGCTGACAAGTCGGTTAACGGTATTTACCCTTCCGGTTACTACATGTCCCAAATCAATTGAAATTTCAAGACTTGGCAGGATTTATAGAAATCAAAGAATGGAACTAGTAGACAAGGTGTGGGTTTCACCCCTAACTTGACAGTTTCGTATCCTAAGTGTGGTTGGTACTCGTCGGGTCAAAATTTAATTTCAACACTTGACGAGGGTCCACTAGAATTTGAAATTTGAATTTCTCCATCAAGGTGAGGATTTCACTCCTAACTTGGTGGTGAATTTCGTGTAAGAAAGGAAAAGTAGAAGGATTGAGAGTCATTCACCAAATTGTGGGTTTCACGCCTATTTTGGTGAAGTCTTCTCGTTTGTGTATTATGTGTGTTTTCGGATTTTGAAATATCGAGTAAAATGCATGAGGGAAGTGTATGTCAAAGGAATACACAAACAAGTATAAACACGTAAGGGGCATATCAAGAATGGTACATAAATAATGAAATGATAAATCAAGTATTAACACATAGAGAAATAGGTCAAGAATAATACGTAAAGGATCGAACAACGAAACAAGTATTAACACGTAATAAGACAAGTATTAATGCATAAGAATAACATGTCGAATATTACCCACGAGTGATATACATGTTTAAAAGAGCATAAATAGGAACAAATAAAGTATCATGTAGTAGTTCAAGCAAAACATACGAATAAGGCTCTAAAACTATAGACTAGGTAAAAGCATTCCTATTTTTCCTAATTCCCTATAGTTATGTGTAACACCTCGAAAATTCACGTCCTATAATGTGTAGACACGTGTCAAATGTTTAAACGTGTGAAAGAAATATTATAGAAGGACTAAAGTTGACAAACATGGAAAGTATGTGAAAATACGTATTCTAAGTGTCAACTGTGAATAAATATAATGTACATTAACCCTACACGATGCTCATACCTTCAAACGAATAAATCATGGATCATACGAAGCTAAAAGTGAGAGATTACAAACTACAGGGGTTAAATGAGTCAACATGTTTAAAGATATACCTCTGAGTGACCTTTTGACAAACCCGAAGCTTTGTAAATGTTAATTATGCTCACAAGAAGGCACAATAAAAATTTCATAAAGTTTCGTCAACGTATGAGAAAGTTGTGATCAAATTCGTGTGCGATGGGTTAAAGCGTCAACGTTGAAAGTTAGGCCTTTTCGGGAAACAATAAAGTTAACCGGGGACTTAACAAAGTGGGTATATGTCTTAAATCCCTTATAGTTCAATAATGAGGGTTCATACTGCAATAAACAAGTTCCTATTCGAAGTTTGAAGAGCCAAGGACTGAAACTGCAATTTATGGAAAGATGTTTGGCTGAACCACATGGGCTCGCGTAGCGCGAGCATGAAGGGGGCTGCCGTCGCGCTATGCGACGGCTATAGCTGGGCAGAATCAGTTTGTCTTGGATAGGGGCCTGCTAGGTGAACTTGTAATCGATTTTAAACGAGTTTTCACATCCCCCTTGTCCCCTAAATGACCCCTAAACATCTAGGACACTTGTTGGAAGGGTATGGAGAGTTGTAGACACCAAGTGTCAAAGATTTGTGGTGGAATTTTCACTATAAAAGGCCACCTTGTGCAACACAACTCCTCACACCTTCATCTGCATGATTTGATCATTCCTGGAGCTCTCAAGCAGGTCCAACTGATCTTAAGTCGTGCATAGGATTCTTGTAAGTCTACTAGTCCTTCTTTAATTGAGTTTAGCTTGTTTAATTAGCTAAAAGTCAAACCGTCGTAATTACGGTTTGACTTCGAGATTAGTCAATAATGGCTCAGTCATATCTCGAATTGAAAGTAGTTATGAGTTGGTATTTATGTGGGTAATAAAACCTCAAAAGGGTTTCCCCTGATCACCACTCTAACCAGGTCAAAAGTCGGGTCAAACTTTTATTTAAAAAGTCAACAGGATGCTTAAAATGTCATTTATGCATAATTAGCTATCTAGAACATATATAACCTGTTTGATCATTGTTATAACATAGTAATAAGTATAAGAACATGTCCAAACATGTTCAACCCGACTATTTCCTTTTTAGACCCGGTTCGGAACCGAAAGTCACATAGTTTGACTTTCACTTTGACTTTCAGTTCTGACTCGTTTAGGTATGTTTTAGAAATGCCTCAGAGCTTAAATTGGATTAGGTTACTTGTTAGAACAACCCTCTGTGATTACACTCCTTGGTTCACTAGTTATCCAATTAATATGCATATTTCCGTTAATTGCTCATATGTTGACCATTATGCCCTTATTACCTTAAAACATGATTTATGAAAATGTAAAAGTGTAGAAACCTTAGTTACTGATATATTAACTTGTATGCAAAGTTTGACATCAGTTTGACTTATAGATTAAGAGTTATGCTCAATATCGCAAAATTAAAGCTTTATGTTAATAAAACGGCGTAATTCGCATATAGCCTAGTTAAGCCTACTTTTTGGTATCAAACTTAATACCCACTGATGTAATATATTATTTTGGGATTTTTAAAGATTTTTAATTAATTTTAGGCTGAGCATAACTAGTAGTCGTAGACTTAATCCGGTAATTGTCGGTTTTGCCCTTACGGGCCATAAAATGAGTTTTACTTATCTAAAGGACTCCAAACCTTTTGCTACTGATCACATATGATAAATAAATTATTTTAAGCCTTCTGGAAATATAAAAATATCAGATTTAAGTATCAAACCCGGAAATGGCCTTTAATCGCCATAATTAGCGTTTTTAACGCATAGTATGCCTTAAAATCATATTGGACATACCCGGGTTGATACCTACTGATATATGAGGCAAATTATGATATTTTAATAGTAAGCAAAGGTCGATTAACTCAGACTTCGTTTTCGAGCTTTTCGGCTTATGTGAAATTACCAAAATACCCCTTCGGGGCATAGCTTGGTTAAAAATGATAAATTTCACATATATGCTTTAGCCTACTGATATAACTTATCAAATTGAGTATGTTTGCTGTTTACATCAGACCTGTAACTCAGTTAAACATCTAAACTCTTTTACAAACTTTAAAATGACCAAACTACCCCTACGGGGCATAGTTTGTGTTTAAACTTGTTTCGGGCATAATGAAAGACATCTTCCTGATGTCACAACATATTTGAGGCATAAATTAACTTAGGAAACCTGTATATAGCTCTCATGAATACCCGTCACGCTTCTTACGCGTACGGTTCGGTTTATGTAACAAGTTTACATAAATTAGCCGAAATGGGTCAAACCTTAACGGTTTTATCCCAAAATCCAGAATGTGTATGAAATACCCATATAAGACAAGTCTCTGAATATGTCGGGTTTAAATCACATTCTATTCCGGTCTTCGTTTAATTGTGCGTACAAACCGTATATTCCCTTAAGACTAACCGGTCTAAGCTTAAGCTAAATTAAAGATCCGTTAGCATTCTAATTGATTATTTATACCATCATTCCAGACTAGAGCATTTCGGTAAATGGTACCTACGCTTACTTAAGTGAATACGGCTGAGTTATTAGATTCTTGCTAATTAAGACAGGAGCTAGCTCAGGTAAATACTCTTAACTTATTTTCCCTATACGGGCTTGGGATACGGTATAATGATACCGCTTGGTTGGGTATTGAATGTTTAATCGGATTGTGATTAAATTATTGAGGTAACCCGGTTTAATCTGTATTGTTTGAAATAAAAGCCTTTAGGGGTTAATGACCATGTCCCGGATATCCTTGACATCATTGTATTATAAAATGGCCACGTCTTAGGTACGGGGTGTAGGCATACACCTGACAGTTACTAAGTAATAACGGTATCCCACTCTCTTGTGGGCCTATACTTGTGGCGTGTCTGTTAATCTTGACTCGGTTTCTACATCGGGCCCTGAACGTACAACGAACATGTAAATCTGTATACAAGGTTATAACTATAATTGTTCCAAGTTAAAAAGGTTAATTTTGCCTCTGTGCATTTTAATCAAATTATGAAAGATATTTTATGCCACGTGCATCCAAATCAATTTTCTTAAACTCTTTTCAAATGAGTCGGTTGAGTGTATTTACCAGTGAAAACTAACGTATTTTCCAAAAGGGTTAAGTGACAGGTACTGAACGTAATTGGCTGGAAGCTTAGGGCGCTAATAAGGAATCTTGCAAGTTCTAGGCGTCTAAAGTCTGTTGAACAAATGATATGTTTTAAGATTCGCCTGTGGATCCTTTACTTTCCGTTGTAATACTGAATATTACTTTATAATCGGATTGTAATAATATTTATCTTTTGCTTCCGCTGTGCATTATTATATTGTGTTGTTTGACTATTACGTTGCCAACCACGTCACGATACTCCCCCACCGGGCCCACCGGTGACACGTGGAAAGTCGGGGTGTGACAGGTTGGCTCTGATACCAATCTGTCACACCCCAACCAATGGCGGAAACATCGGGATGAGATGAAGTGTGAAGATTGCTAGAGATATCATAACGCTATTTGTGACAATATTTAATAAATTGATTTCATTTCATAGAGTAAATTGTCAACATTACAAGAAATTCAAATACAACAAGTTCAAAGGAAATACATGAAAACATAATCAAAATTGATACACATATTAAACCTAAACGTCTATATGTGTATCTAGGCATCAACACTACTTTTTTTCATAGCATCGTCATCATCAACCTGTAACATGTTTAAAATACAATTCAATGCAAAAGCAAAGGCGAGTATACAAGTTTGGTACGTACATAACAAAAGATAAGTTTTAAACAATTCCTCATACCAAGCATGTGATTCAAGATAAACAATAAATTTGGCATGTGTCAAACATATCAAACCAATAATGAAACGGAAGATGCTCATGACATAACCACAAGTCTACGGGAGCGTCGTTAATCCTATAGTGCTACATATGTCACGGTTAGGTTCGTACGAAGTTAATGATAAGTTCAACACATAATGTCCTCAACCCAAGTTTAAAGTATCAAGCAATCACGTATACAAGCATGTTATAGGAATGTTCATGTGTTTAAGCAAAATGTTCATGTGTAAGTTTTTGATAAGTAAACATGTTACACCCCAAAAGTGGTAAATGAAAAAGGGGTTCAAGTATACTCACAACATTGCATGTGCTTTCCGATTATCCAATTGTTGACGATTAGAGATGTAGAGTCCGAATGTATTAGGGTTAAAGTTCAAGTATGCTTAGAGTCGAGATTCGGAATAAAATATCATGAAAATAACATATGAGAATAACATGTGAAAATAATAATCTAATACATATGATACTTGTTCTTGACACTATGTACTCCAAGGAGTTTATATGGTTTCATGGAACAAGGTTCCATTAGAATCGTAACAAGTTATCATACTATAGGATGATATAATCTAGTACTTGGACATATGAACACTAATTCATCATCTAAGATTCGATTATTTGGATTATGTGCTTATATATTACATATATTTTATACATATTAATAAGTCCAATATTTGAAGCATGAGGTAGAAGATTAAGATCTTCATTTAGGTACCTCTAAATATCATATAAATCATGTAGGAGGTAGGAAGATCAAGTCTTTCATTTAGGCACCTCTAGGTGTTCACCACTACACTTGATGTAAAAACAATGTAACACCCCGAAAACGGGTTTGGTAATTAACCATGTTAATACTAAAAGACGGGTTAAGTGCCGCTAGTAGTAAAAATAACCCGGTAAATATTAGGATTTAAATAATTAATCCTAATGTTAAATAAAAAGTGAATAAAAGCTTTTAAGGAAAACAAGGTATATAGAAGGCCCGAGATAACGGGACTTAAAATAAAACGGGTTATGACTACCCCGAACTCACTAAGTTAAACTAGCAAAGTTTAACCTAGTTAACAAAATAAAGTATTGCTGAAAATAAGTAGGTTGTAGCCTACTTATTAGTTAACAAAACTTGAGGGGCCAAAGGTGTAATAATCTAAAAGATTATTTATTAAAAACAAAAATAAAAACACACCACACCTAGTGTGTGCGTGTGTGAGGTCGACCAGGAGAAAGCTCAGGGAGCTCAAACCCTAAATTCCACAACTTGATCAAATTGAAGCCCAAATCAAGAGCCAAATCACTGCATGAACACAAATTCGTGATCACCTAGTCATGGGGATTACAAGGTATGTTGAAATTTATGATTTGGTGATACTTTGAGATTATGATGAACAATCATAATCGAAATTCTGGAATGAATCTTGAATCTATGAGTGTTATTTTGATTATATCTTGGTTTAGAAACAAACCCTAGTAGAAATCTTGATGAATTGTTGCTAAACTAGGGATTTGATAATTACCCTATTATGAGCTAAGTGGGTTTTGGTTGAATTGATGAAATTGATGTTCTAATGGTGTTTATAAACATCATATTAACTCATATGAATGAACTACTTGAACAAATTAGGGATTTTGTTAAGAGTTCATAAGTAACTAGAAGTGGGTTTTGTTAGATATGATGAAATCATGAAGAACTTGAAGTAATATCACTTGTATGTGATTAACAAGTAAACTAGGAAGTGGGTTTTTATGTAATAGTAAAGATGATGATAAGTTTATGTTTAAAATCATCATAATGGAAAATAGAAACAAGGCACTCAAACAAATTAAGTGATTTGGGAACTTGTTCATACATGATTGAAATGGGTTTGAATGTTATAATGAAATTTGGTAGCCATGTTCATGTAACTAAGTGTATAAGATCATGTTAGCTACCAATTGATAGATAGAACTTGAATGTGCATTTATATGCTAAGGGGCGTTTGACTTTTAGTAGTCAAACCGACCATTAATAAGATCGAAGGGTAATTGTGATAGAAAATATGTAAGATGGAATAGTCATAATTAATGATGACTAATATAACCGTCTTACGAATTATGATGATAGTTTGACGCTTGACAAGCTAGGTGGAGGCTTGGAAAGGAAGCGGGTCAAACGAAGCAAGAATGGCGGAAAAAGCATAATTCGGATGCAAGGTAAGTATAGCTTACACTAGTCTTATATGTTAGAATACTCCCTTATCGTATTAGTTACGATAAAGGCAAATACATAATTGAGGTATGATGTTCTGACGTGTAAACGTACGGAACAAGGTAGTCAAACACGACAAGAAACCGTGTTGATGGTTTAAAAAGGAATTAAATCGGTAATTCGATCATTTTATGACAAATGGAAAATGAACCTTTGAATGGTTACCTTATAGGGTAAACCAAAACAAACAATAAGGGTAAAAAGGTAAATTGGTCATGCGTTGACCATAACTATTGGTTTTGAAAGACACTGTAAGGCGTAAGCCATAACAGGCTAAAAAGCGTTAAGAAAATCAATTAATAAGTGAAATGGCCACACGGTGTAAACCGAAGCGAGTCGTATAGATGAGATGGTAATAAATATCATCTCGCCAACATAATCGGTCACTTAGACCAAATGGGTCAAAAGGTGAAAATATCACCCTTTGACAATAGCGACTAATGATTATTGTCGAGCTATATTATTTCAGGTGTAAATGTCAAATTGGTGTTAGCAACGCTATGAATTAGCGGTTATAAAAGCAAGGTATTAAAAACGGGTCAATATATTGATCTGCGCCAGGTATGTGAAATAGGGTAACACTCATTTAGAACTTATGGTTCAAGAGTGTTAAAAGAGGTCAAAACGGACATTTGGTTACTTGTTAGGTAAACCAAATGTTTTATGTAATGAACATGGCGTTTGGAAAGCTTAATGACTTTTCAAACATAATCATAGGTTAAAGAGGGATTATGGGTCCAATATACTTTCAAAAGTCCTTCATTGTTAATAAAGGACTAAAATGGACCAAAACGCCCTTGGTGGCTAAATTGACCAAACAACCTTTAAAAGTTGTTTGGAAATGAGTTTTATGATTTAATGAATACTTAGAATAATTATAGAAGCAATTGAAAGCGATTTTAGGCTCGAAAGTGCTTAAGAGCCCTTAACGGGTCAAAATAAGCATACGAGTGAAAACGGGTTTAAATTGTGTAATAAACCTATGATTAGAACCTAAAATGGTAGGTAATATTAAATTAAAGAATTGTATGTGATATAGAAATCAAACAAATACGTTTGTTTGATAAAATGCGTAAACGGGTCAAATTTTGGTAAAGGAGTAATAAGCCGAAGACTTAAAGGTCTCAAATTTTATCAAGCCGGATGTCGGATTTTAACTCCATATGATGGAGAATCAAATTACAAACATGTAGGAAGAAACGGTAGGTCAAACGGATAAGCGGTTTGTAAGATACGAAAGATTTCGTGTCAAATTACGGCAAATTGGAAAGGCTGAACCCAGGGTCCACCGTAAATTACGGTCCCACCGTAATTTACGGTGGAGATGAAATAATTACGGTGCTGGCCTACTGGTTTACGGTAGAAAAACATAAACCCAGGTGCCACCGTAAAATACGGTCCCACCGTAATTTACGGTGGAGATTATATTTTTTTTTTATATATTGTTTTTCTTTTGAAAATCAATTGTTCCCGGACTCGTTCAGACATGATTTAAACCTTGTATGACTAAAGCATTTCATGTTTATGAAATGTAGGTACACCTTGGATGCCGGAAGACGATCAAGCTCAACGAAGAACCGAACACGATAAAGACACACGCTTCCGCACTTTGATAAATTGTAAATCTTAAACAACGAGTTCAACCACGTTATATAGAATAACTTATGAATTGTAAAAGTTTTAATAAACACGCATTTTTACAGTATGTGTAGTCTTAACTACGCATCTAATTGTTGGTAAATTACAGATAAACCGTTAAAAAGAAACTAGGGTGTTACAAGTTGCTATCAAAGCCTTGGTTTAAGAGATTCGAGTATGGTTGGGAGGAACCATGCTTGGACTTAAACCTTATGCTCTTGACAAAGAATAGTGTTCGGTTCGAGGCTTGATCGCAAATCCGGTAAGTACAAGTATGTTAACAGCTTAGCATGCTAAAGTGTTGTAAACAACACATAGGGCTATCGTGTGATACACGTTACCCCAATTAAAACGATAGACATAGTTGATGAAATACGCGCGTTGACGTGTATAGTAGAAAATGCCTTGTATTATAATACGGGCGATTATTGAAGTTGACTTTACTAACTTTTGTGAATGTTTTAAATGAAGGACACTCGCGTTTGAAGACGATGAGAGTCAAACGAACTATGGATATGATGATGGAACGGTCCGAGGTATGACAGGAAGAGCATACTCATTAAGGACCAAAATCGCGTAACGGTCGCGAACAAGACTAATGACAAGAGAAGCCCGTTAGGGCAAGCATCACCAGGTGCACACTTTTAAATTTAATCGCACGAGTCGTTATATGCAACAAACACGTAAGTAATAACGGTTGCATACACATATGATAGAACTTGGAAAACTTGATTTCCAAGAGAAATTTAATAGGAAATGTGTTATTCACAATGATGAATAACAAATGAATAACAAGACTTGTTTATATAGAAACTTGGACGAGAGTGATCATCCAAGTAAGTATTCTCAATACAAATCCTATTGAGAAAAGTAAGGATCACATCAATGAATGTGAATAAATGTTTATAAAAAGGGACATTGTACATGTTCAAGGATAAACGATTAAAACTAATAATTGTTAACTAACAATTAAATAAAGTTTTACCAAATGAACCCATAAACATGGAGACAATTTGAGGAGTTACTTACATGGGACGTGATGTGGTAATTATAATAAGGTCACGCGTACCACGTGTTGATCGCTTACTCTGGCCAAGTAAGTAGTGAACACATGATAGCATGAGCTTCTTATAATGAGCGCAGTTATGTCCGATGTGGTAATGGCGGGGTGAATGGGACTAATTAAAAAGTACCCAAATGAAACAGATAAGCAAGATACTTGAAAAATAATGTAAACGCACAACCGAATGACGGGAGCGTGTTACATTAGGATAATGAGCCCGAGTGAAGGGACAAACAAGCATGTAAAACGATTTAGACAAGTATTGGGAGGGAGTGTACTTACACTCGAACCCATAAAACGCAAGCATGATTAAACAAGTATTGGGAGGGAGTGTACTTACACTCGAACCCAGAAAACGCAAGCATGATTAAACAAGTATTGGGAGGGAGTGTACTTACACTCGAACCCAGAAAACGCAAGCATGATTAGACAAGTATTGGGAGGGAGTGTACTTACGCTCGAACCCGGAATTTGCAAATGAGTCCCTTAACGGGTCGTTTTTGTAAAACGTCCAACTTAAAGACAAAGTCGGAATATAAAAATGAAGCGAGGTCTTAATGCATACCGGGAGGGTTGCAATAATAACGACTTCGATAAAACACCCGGTTGATGGGTAAGGATTTAAACACATGCGTAAACCGAGAGACGAGAACATGAATTTAAAGTCAAAAGACTCAGATTATGAGTTATGACTAAAAGACCATAAAATTTCGTAAACAGAAATTTTGATAATTATATTCAACCATATTGAGGTTGAATGGGTTGAATAAAGTATAAATGCTTAATGACATAAGTAAGCGCAAGCAGGATAACAGTAAGCTTGAGACAAACTGACGCGTAAATAACGTCAGAAGTCATAAATGTCGGATGGATTAGCCCGGAAGTAAACAAATGAAGCCTTAGACTACGGTCAAGGTCAAATGAAGTTCAAGGGTGAAAACAAATGATTTTCAAACATAAAAAGAGTGCTTTGACACCATATATATATATTTCAATATAGACATGCGTAAAGAATGATCCACGGGATCAATATAACCCTTGGGGTTATAAACAATGGAAAAGTCTACGAGACTAATATGACCTACGGGTCACGACTAGAAAGAAATAGATTATAAGGACCTAGCCTTAAAGAGGTGAAGGTCTAATAAAATAGCCTATAGAGCAAAACGATAAAACTTACGGGGTTAAATGGAATAAAGCGAGGAAATCAGTTAAGAATCCCCGCATAAAAACTAGGACTGTGAAGGATTAATTACGGACTGTCAATATCCCAGTATGGATGATTGACACAAGTTAAAGAAAGGATCTTAAAACTAAAACTTCGATTTTAGCAAGAAAAAAAAAATGTTTTTACAAACATAAATTCTGATAGGAATTTAAATGATAAGTATGAAAGATACAAGTCTTGACACTGTTAGGCGCAAGACAATATATTCGAAAAGTGAGATATTTTCGAAAATGAAAGGTTGATATAAATTAAACATGATGTAACACAATCACGGTCAAGAAATGTAATGTGAAGTAGAATCACATTATAACCAAGCAAGCGGTAAAAAGGAACTGGACTAATAAGTCTAGTTAGTGAAACCGGTTAAGGTCAGTAATTCAAGTTAAGAAATTTGGTTTGCTTGTAAGTGGTAAATTCGGTATAACTGAACCGAATAAGTAAATTGAAAAAAAAAAAAAAAAAAGATTTGTTGCTAAAAGTGAAAGATCTCACTAAAGACTTTTAAACGGGTCAAAGTAACGGGTTCATAAAGAAATCCGATAGTATATGAAAGCATTGAATATCGCTAAGTTAACTAAACTAGTGGAAATAACGAGATTACGTTATTTTAAGTTGCACTATGTCGTATGACATACGTAGAGGTTCTGTAACCAAAAAGACATTACCGTAATTTTCTGGTAATGCTAACAATTGGTTAAAGTAGGAGTAATGCTTAAGAGATTACTCAAGTCAAACGCATTGGGTTTAGAAACTCAATGAACTAGATAAGCAAGGTTTCGAGGACGAAACCTCTTTAAGGGGGGTAGACTTGTAACACCCCGAAAACGGGTTTGGTAATTAACCATGTTAATACTAAAAGACGGGTTAAGTGCCGCTAGTAGTAAAAATAACCCGGTAAATATTAGGATTTAAATAATTAATCCTAATGTTAAATAAAAAGTGAATAAAAGCTTTTAAGGAAAACAAGGTATATAGAAGGCCCGAGATAACGGGACTTAAAATAAAACGGGTTATGACTACCCCGAACTCACTAAGTTAAACTAGCAAAGTTTAACCTAGTTAACAAAATAAAGTATTGCTGAAAATAAGTAGGTTGTAGCCTACTTATTAGTTAACAAAACTTGAGGGGCCAAAGGTGTAATAATCTAAAAGATTATTTATTAAAAACAAAAATAAAAACACACCACACCTAGTGTGTGCGTGTGTGAGGTCGACCAGGAGAAAGCTCAGGGAGCTCAAACCCTAAATTCCACAACTTGATCAAATTGAAGCCCAAATCAAGAGCCAAATCACTGCATGAACACAAATTCGTGATCACCTAGTCATGGGGATTACAAGGTATGTTGAAATTTATGATTTGGTGATACTTTGAGATTATGATGAACAATCATAATCGAAATTCTGGAATGAATCTTGAATCTATGAGTGTTATTTTGATTATATCTTGGTTTAGAAACAAACCCTAGTAGAAATCTTGATGAATTGTTGCTAAACTAGGGATTTGATAATTACCCTATTATGAGCTAAGTGGGTTTTGGTTGAATTGATGAAATTGATGTTCTAATGGTGTTTATAAACATCATATTAACTCATATGAATGAACTACTTGAACAAATTAGGGATTTTGTTAAGAGTTCATAAGTAACTAGAAGTGGGTTTTGTTAGATATGATGAAATCATGAAGAACTTGAAGTAATATCACTTGTATGTGATTAACAAGTAAACTAGGAAGTGGGTTTTTATGTAATAGTAAAGATGATGATAAGTTTATGTTTAAAATCATCATAATGGAAAATAGAAACAAGGCACTCAAACAAATTAAGTGATTTGGGAACTTGTTCATACATGATTGAAATGGGTTTGAATGTTATAATGAAATTTGGTAGCCATGTTCATGTAACTAAGTGTATAAGATCATGTTAGCTACCAATTGATAGATAGAACTTGAATGTGCATTTATATGCTAAGGGGCGTTTGACTTTTAGTAGTCAAACCGACCATTAATAAGATCGAAGGGTAATTGTGATAGAAAATATGTAAGATGGAATAGTCATAATTAATGATGACTAATATAACCGTCTTACGAATTATGATGATAGTTTGACGCTTGACAAGCTAGGTGGAGGCTTGGAAAGGAAGCGGGTCAAACGAAGCAAGAATGGCGGAAAAAGCATAATTCGGATGCAAGGTAAGTATAGCTTACACTAGTCTTATATGTTAGAATACTCCCTTATCGTATTAGTTACGATAAAGGCAAATACATAATTGAGGTATGATGTTCTGACGTGTAAACGTACGGAACAAGGTAGTCAAACACGACAAGAAACCGTGTTGATGGTTTAAAAAGGAATTAAATCGGTAATTCGATCATTTTATGACAAATGGAAAATGAACCTTTGAATGGTTACCTTATAGGGTAAACCAAAACAAACAATAAGGGTAAAAAGGTAAATTGGTCATGCGTTGACCATAACTATTGGTTTTGAAAGACACTGTAAGGCGTAAGCCATAACAGGCTAAAAAGCGTTAAGAAAATCAATTAATAAGTGAAATGGCCACACGGTGTAAACCGAAGCGAGTCGTATAGATGAGATGGTAATAAATATCATCTCGCCAACATAATCGGTCACTTAGACCAAATGGGTCAAAAGGTGAAAATATCACCCTTTGACAATAGCGACTAATGATTATTGTCGAGCTATATTATTTCAGGTGTAAATGTCAAATTGGTGTTAGCAACGCTATGAATTAGCGGTTATAAAAGCAAGGTATTAAAAACGGGTCAATATATTGATCTGCGCCAGGTATGTGAAATAGGGTAACACTCATTTAGAACTTATGGTTCAAGAGTGTTAAAAGAGGTCAAAACGGACATTTGGTTACTTGTTAGGTAAACCAAATGTTTTATGTAATGAACATGGCGTTTGGAAAGCTTAATGACTTTTCAAACATAATCATAGGTTAAAGAGGGATTATGGGTCCAATATACTTTCAAAAGTCCTTCATTGTTAATAAAGGACTAAAATGGACCAAAACGCCCTTGGTGGCTAAATTGACCAAACAACCTTTAAAAGTTGTTTGGAAATGAGTTTTATGATTTAATGAATACTTAGAATAATTATAGAAGCAATTGAAAGCGATTTTAGGCTCGAAAGTGCTTAAGAGCCCTTAACGGGTCAAAATAAGCATACGAGTGAAAACGGGTTTAAATTGTGTAATAAACCTATGATTAGAACCTAAAATGGTAGGTAATATTAAATTAAAGAATTGTATGTGATATAGAAATCAAACAAATACGTTTGTTTGATAAAATGCGTAAACGGGTCAAATTTTGGTAAAGGAGTAATAAGCCGAAGACTTAAAGGTCTCAAATTTTATCAAGCCGGATGTCGGATTTTAACTCCATATGATGGAGAATCAAATTACAAACATGTAGGAAGAAACGGTAGGTCAAACGGATAAGCGGTTTGTAAGATACGAAAGATTTCGTGTCAAATTACGGCAAATTGGAAAGGCTGAACCCAGGGTCCACCGTAAATTACGGTCCCACCGTAATTTACGGTGGAGATGAAATAATTACGGTGCTGGCCTACTGGTTTACGGTAGAAAAACATAAACCCAGGTGCCACCGTAAAATACGGTCCCACCGTAATTTACGGTGGAGATTATATTTTTTTTTTATATATTGTTTTTCTTTTGAAAATCAATTGTTCCCGGACTCGTTCAGACATGATTTAAACCTTGTATGACTAAAGCATTTCATGTTTATGAAATGTAGGTACACCTTGGATGCCGGAAGACGATCAAGCTCAACGAAGAACCGAACACGATAAAGACACACGCTTCCGCACTTTGATAAATTGTAAATCTTAAACAACGAGTTCAACCACGTTATATAGAATAACTTATGAATTGTAAAAGTTTTAATAAACACGCATTTTTACAGTATGTGTAGTCTTAACTACGCATCTAATTGTTGGTAAATTACAGATAAACCGTTAAAAAGAAACTAGGGTGTTACAAGTTGCTATCAAAGCCTTGGTTTAAGAGATTCGAGTATGGTTGGGAGGAACCATGCTTGGACTTAAACCTTATGCTCTTGACAAAGAATAGTGTTCGGTTCGAGGCTTGATCGCAAATCCGGTAAGTACAAGTATGTTAACAGCTTAGCATGCTAAAGTGTTGTAAACAACACATAGGGCTATCGTGTGATACACGTTACCCCAATTAAAACGATAGACATAGTTGATGAAATACGCGCGTTGACGTGTATAGTAGAAAATGCCTTGTATTATAATACGGGCGATTATTGAAGTTGACTTTACTAACTTTTGTGAATGTTTTAAATGAAGGACACTCGCGTTTGAAGACGATGAGAGTCAAACGAACTATGGATATGATGATGGAACGGTCCGAGGTATGACAGGAAGAGCATACTCATTAAGGACCAAAATCGCGTAACGGTCGCGAACAAGACTAATGACAAGAGAAGCCCGTTAGGGCAAGCATCACCAGGTGCACACTTTTAAATTTAATCGCACGAGTCGTTATATGCAACAAACACGTAAGTAATAACGGTTGCATACACATATGATAGAACTTGGAAAACTTGATTTCCAAGAGAAATTTAATAGGAAATGTGTTATTCACAATGATGAATAACAAATGAATAACAAGACTTGTTTATATAGAAACTTGGACGAGAGTGATCATCCAAGTAAGTATTCTCAATACAAATCCTATTGAGAAAAGTAAGGATCACATCAATGAATGTGAATAAATGTTTATAAAAAGGGACATTGTACATGTTCAAGGATAAACGATTAAAACTAATAATTGTTAACTAACAATTAAATAAAGTTTTACCAAATGAACCCATAAACATGGAGACAATTTGAGGAGTTACTTACATGGGACGTGATGTGGTAATTATAATAAGGTCACGCGTACCACGTGTTGATCGCTTACTCTGGCCAAGTAAGTAGTGAACACATGATAGCATGAGCTTCTTATAATGAGCGCAGTTATGTCCGATGTGGTAATGGCGGGGTGAATGGGACTAATTAAAAAGTACCCAAATGAAACAGATAAGCAAGATACTTGAAAAATAATGTAAACGCACAACCGAATGACGGGAGCGTGTTACATTAGGATAATGAGCCCGAGTGAAGGGACAAACAAGCATGTAAAACGATTTAGACAAGTATTGGGAGGGAGTGTACTTACACTCGAACCCATAAAACGCAAGCATGATTAAACAAGTATTGGGAGGGAGTGTACTTACACTCGAACCCAGAAAACGCAAGCATGATTAAACAAGTATTGGGAGGGAGTGTACTTACACTCGAACCCAGAAAACGCAAGCATGATTAGACAAGTATTGGGAGGGAGTGTACTTACGCTCGAACCCGGAATTTGCAAATGAGTCCCTTAACGGGTCGTTTTTGTAAAACGTCCAACTTAAAGACAAAGTCGGAATATAAAAATGAAGCGAGGTCTTAATGCATACCGGGAGGGTTGCAATAATAACGACTTCGATAAAACACCCGGTTGATGGGTAAGGATTTAAACACATGCGTAAACCGAGAGACGAGAACATGAATTTAAAGTCAAAAGACTCAGATTATGAGTTATGACTAAAAGACCATAAAATTTCGTAAACAGAAATTTTGATAATTATATTCAACCATATTGAGGTTGAATGGGTTGAATAAAGTATAAATGCTTAATGACATAAGTAAGCGCAAGCAGGATAACAGTAAGCTTGAGACAAACTGACGCGTAAATAACGTCAGAAGTCATAAATGTCGGATGGATTAGCCCGGAAGTAAACAAATGAAGCCTTAGACTACGGTCAAGGTCAAATGAAGTTCAAGGGTGAAAACAAATGATTTTCAAACATAAAAAGAGTGCTTTGACACCATATATATATATTTCAATATAGACATGCGTAAAGAATGATCCACGGGATCAATATAACCCTTGGGGTTATAAACAATGGAAAAGTCTACGAGACTAATATGACCTACGGGTCACGACTAGAAAGAAATAGATTATAAGGACCTAGCCTTAAAGAGGTGAAGGTCTAATAAAATAGCCTATAGAGCAAAACGATAAAACTTACGGGGTTAAATGGAATAAAGCGAGGAAATCAGTTAAGAATCCCCGCATAAAAACTAGGACTGTGAAGGATTAATTACGGACTGTCAATATCCCAGTATGGATGATTGACACAAGTTAAAGAAAGGATCTTAAAACTAAAACTTCGATTTTAGCAAGAAAAAAAAAATGTTTTTACAAACATAAATTCTGATAGGAATTTAAATGATAAGTATGAAAGATACAAGTCTTGACACTGTTAGGCGCAAGACAATATATTCGAAAAGTGAGATATTTTCGAAAATGAAAGGTTGATATAAATTAAACATGATGTAACACAATCACGGTCAAGAAATGTAATGTGAAGTAGAATCACATTATAACCAAGCAAGCGGTAAAAAGGAACTGGACTAATAAGTCTAGTTAGTGAAACCGGTTAAGGTCAGTAATTCAAGTTAAGAAATTTGGTTTGCTTGTAAGTGGTAAATTCGGTATAACTGAACCGAATAAGTAAATTGAAAAAAAAAAAAAAAAAGATTTGTTGCTAAAAGTGAAAGATCTCACTAAAGACTTTTAAACGGGTCAAAGTAACGGGTTCATAAAGAAATCCGATAGTATATGAAAGCATTGAATATCGCTAAGTTAACTAAACTAGTGGAAATAACGAGATTACGTTATTTTAAGTTGCACTATGTCGTATGACATACGTAGAGGTTCTGTAACCAAAAAGACATTACCGTAATTTTCTGGTAATGCTAACAATTGGTTAAAGTAGGAGTAATGCTTAAGAGATTACTCAAGTCAAACGCATTGGGTTTAGAAACTCAATGAACTAGATAAGCAAGGTTTCGAGGACGAAACCTCTTTAAGGGGGGTAGACTTGTAACACCCCGAAAACGGGTTTGGTAATTAACCATGTTAATACTAAAAGACGGGTTAAGTGCCGCTAGTAGTAAAAATAACCCGGTAAATATTAGGATTTAAATAATTAATCCTAATGTTAAATAAAAAGTGAATAAAAGCTTTTAAGGAAAACAAGGTATATAGAAGGCCCGAGATAACGGGACTTAAAATAAAACGGGTTATGACTACCCCGAACTCACTAAGTTAAACTAGCAAAGTTTAACCTAGTTAACAAAATAAAGTATTGCTGAAAATAAGTAGGTTGTAGCCTACTTATTAGTTAACAAAACTTGAGGGGCCAAAGGTGTAATAATCTAAAAGATTATTTATTAAAAACAAAAATAAAAACACACCACACCTAGTGTGTGCGTGTGTGAGGTCGACCAGGAGAAAGCTCAGGGAGCTCAAACCCTAAATTCCACAACTTGATCAAATTGAAGCCCAAATCAAGAGCCAAATCACTGCATGAACACAAATTCGTGATCACCTAGTCATGGGGATTACAAGGTATGTTGAAATTTATGATTTGGTGATACTTTGAGATTATGATGAACAATCATAATCGAAATTCTGGAATGAATCTTGAATCTATGAGTGTTATTTTGATTATATCTTGGTTTAGAAACAAACCCTAGTAGAAATCTTGATGAATTGTTGCTAAACTAGGGATTTGATAATTACCCTATTATGAGCTAAGTGGGTTTTGGTTGAATTGATGAAATTGATGTTCTAATGGTGTTTATAAACATCATATTAACTCATATGAATGAACTACTTGAACAAATTAGGGATTTTGTTAAGAGTTCATAAGTAACTAGAAGTGGGTTTTGTTAGATATGATGAAATCATGAAGAACTTGAAGTAATATCACTTGTATGTGATTAACAAGTAAACTAGGAAGTGGGTTTTTATGTAATAGTAAAGATGATGATAAGTTTATGTTTAAAATCATCATAATGGAAAATAGAAACAAGGCACTCAAACAAATTAAGTGATTTGGGAACTTGTTCATACATGATTGAAATGGGTTTGAATGTTATAATGAAATTTGGTAGCCATGTTCATGTAACTAAGTGTATAAGATCATGTTAGCTACCAATTGATAGATAGAACTTGAATGTGCATTTATATGCTAAGGGGCGTTTGACTTTTAGTAGTCAAACCGACCATTAATAAGATCGAAGGGTAATTGTGATAGAAAATATGTAAGATGGAATAGTCATAATTAATGATGACTAATATAACCGTCTTACGAATTATGATGATAGTTTGACGCTTGACAAGCTAGGTGGAGGCTTGGAAAGGAAGCGGGTCAAACGAAGCAAGAATGGCGGAAAAAGCATAATTCGGATGCAAGGTAAGTATAGCTTACACTAGTCTTATATGTTAGAATACTCCATTATCGTATTAGTTACGATAAAGGCAAATACATAATTGAGGTATGATGTTCTGACGTGTAAACGTACGGAACAAGGTAGTCAAACACGACAAGAAACCGTGTTGATGGTTTAAAAAGGAATTAAATCGGTAATTCGATCATTTTATGACAAATGGAAAATGAACCTTTGAATGGTTACCTTATAGGGTAAACCAAAACAAACAATAAGGGTAAAAAGGTAAATTGGTCATGCGTTGACCATAACTATTGGTTTTGAAAGACACTGTAAGGCGTAAGCCATAACAGGCTAAAAAGCGTTAAGAAAATCAATTAATAAGTGAAATGGCCACACGGTGTAAACCGAAGCGAGTCGTATAGATGAGATGGTAATAAATATCATCTCGCCAACATAATCGGTCACTTAGACCAAATGGGTCAAAAGGTGAAGATATCACCCTTTGACAATAGCGACTAATGATTATTGTCGAGCTATATTATTTCAGGTGTAAATGTCAAATTGGTGTTAGCAACGCTATGAATTAGCGGTTATAAAAGCAAGGTATTAAAAACGGGTCAATATATTGATCTGCGCCAGGTATGTGAAATAGGGTAACACTCATTTAGAACTTATGGTTCAAGAGTGTTAAAAGAGGTCAAAACGGACATTTGGTTACTTGTTAGGTAAACCAAATGTTTTATGTAATGAACATGGCGTTTGGAAAGCTTAATGACTTTTCAAACATAATCATAGGTTAAAGAGGGATTATGGGTCCAATATACTTTCAAAAGTCCTTCATTGTTAATAAAGGACTAAAATGGACCAAAACGCCCTTGGTGGCTAAATTGACCAAACAACCTTTAAAAGTTGTTTGGAAATGAGTTTTATGATTTAATGAATACTTAGAATAATTATAGAAGCAATTGAAAGCGATTTTAGGCTCGAAAGTGCTTAAGAGCCCTTAACGGGTCAAAATAAGCATACGAGTGAAAACGGGTTTAAATTGTGTAATAAACCTATGATTAGAACCTAAAATGGTAGGTAATATTAAATTAAAGAATTGTATGTGATATAGAAATCAAACAAATACGTTTGTTTGATAAAATGCGTAAACGGGTCAAATTTTGGTAAAGGAGTAATAAGCCGAAGACTTAAAGGTCTCAAATTTTATCAAGCCGGATGTCGGATTTTAACTCCATATGATGGAGAATCAAATTACAAACATGTAGGAAGAAACGGTAGGTCAAACGGATAAGCGGTTTGTAAGATACGAAAGATTTCGTGTCAAATTACGGCAAATTGGAAAGGCTGAACCCAGGGTCCACCGTAAATTACGGTCCCACCGTAATTTACGGTGGAGATGAAATAATTACGGTGCTGGCCTACTGGTTTACGGTAGAAAAACATAAACCCAGGTGCCACCGTAAATTACGGTCCCACCGTAATTTACGGTGGAGATTATATTTTTTTTTATATATTGTTTTTCTTTTGAAAATCAATTGTTCCCGGACTCGTTCAGACATGATTTAAACCTTGTATGACTAAAGCATTTCATGTTTATGAAATGTAGGTACACCTTGGATGCCGGAAGACGATCAAGCTCAACGAAGAACCGAACACGATAAAGACACACGCTTCCGCACTTTGATAAATTGTAAATCTTAAACAACGAGTTCAACCACGTTATATAGAATAACTTATGAATTGTAAAAGTTTTAATAAACACGAATTTTTACAGTATGTGTAGTCTTAACTACGCATCTAATTGTTGGTAAATTACAGATAAACCGTTAAAAAGAAACTAGGGTGTTACAAACAACCAAGGAGGGTCATGAACATACAATAAAGAATGAATAAATACAACTAATCTAAGGAAAACATCAAGTAATGTGTGGACTTACAAGTAGGATAGCCCAAGATAGTCCTTTAATCACACAAACATCAAGCATTAGGCTTGCTCATTACTTGTGGGTTAAAACCTAAACAAAACAGAAAGCATGTGAGGTTTACACCTCTGATTTTACATGTCTCAACCTTGTTTTTAAGCCTAACCAACCATAAGATAGGTTGTAAGCATTAGGACATAGGTTTGAGTGAGTTAAACTCAAGTTTAAGTAAGCATTGATAAAGATTAATGAAAACAAATTTGAACAGTGGACTTTGAAGCCTATTTTCTGGAGTTCCAGGGGTTTATTCATTGAGAAACACCCATGGAATCGAAGATAAGGTCAAGCCAAGCGTTCTGGAAAAAGAATGAGCTAAAACGGATGAGAAATGAAGAAGTTATGCCCATTTTCGTAAAGATCGAAGAATCTGTCCGAACTCTGATTTGCAGCAACGTTTTTGAGTGATTGAGAGAGTTGTGAGGGTGTTTCTAAAGTGTCAAAGACTTGGGAGGCCTTGGGTATTTATAGGGAAGTGTTTAGGGTTGGTTTGGGGGGATAATTAATGCTAAAACTTGGTTTAAACATGAAAATCCCGCTCAAAAATGAACCTGGTCGCGAGCTGAATGATTTTTCTCATCTGGGGATGTCCAGGCGGCCAGCGTAAACATATACATAAGTTTACGCGGCTGGTATGGAGGTGTGGCCTGAAGTTTCAATTTATTACACTTAGGCCCCTCTAGTTTGTTATCTAGGGCATTTAGGGTGTTTTAAGGACTAGTTTCGCCATTTTAGCATAGTTTAAGGCCAAATAAAGTATGAGGAACATAATCAAAGTATAATTAAGCGTATGAAGGTCGTATTTAAGTATCGGATACGTTCGTAATACGTTCTATGCACAAGTTTCACATTTTTACAAATTTAGCACATAGTTTCCAAGAATTACGAATAAGTGTCAATTGTTTCACGAAATTGAATGTATGAGCATTTATAAAGTATGTAAAACATGTAATTAACAAAATACGAGTTTTATTTATGATCCAAGTCTCAGATTCCCCAGCGGTTATAAAGAAAGAATGATTACAATGGCACAAGGTTTCCAAAAATAGAATTTCAAGCAATGGTTTCCAAATATAAAACGTATGAAAACGCAGGGCGTTACATCTAGGGTTTCAAACATTGTGTTTATCTTTGATTTGTGACTAGTTGACTGTAGTATTTGAAACTTGTGATAATTGACTTGCATTTGTATTGAATTTGTGAATTATCGAGTGAATCAATAAATTTGACTTTATGAAATGTTTATGTGCAATTATGCCTTGCCATATGTTAGAATTTACATGTTCTTGATAACGAAGTGCATTGCGGTCCGTTCTTGCAACGTTGATAGCTCTCGGCACCTAAGCCATCTTACACTAAGTTCGTTAATCACCAAATTCAACTAAATCAAGTTAAAATGTGTAGGAACTCTACGTCACGCAATTATCAAACTGGGAGTTAACCTTGTTTTCCAATATAGTTTAAAATCAAGAAATCAAAATTTTGCAATAATTCAAGTAATCTATTTTCATAGTTATTAGTAAACATGTGGGTCCAATCCGACACCTTTTCCAAACAAACAAACCAAACAAAGAAATTATTATCATAGCAAGCTTCACAAATCGTTCCAACTTGATAATTGAACGAATACCGACATAAACCACAGACGCTTCGTGGTTCGACCCCTGACTACCACTAGCTATTAGTTTAAGGTAATTCGGGATTATAAATATTATCTTTGATCGGGGCGCGACACTTCGATCAATTTTAGGTGTTGTTGTCGACGAGTTCGTTGGCTTTATGTTTAGGATTTTGTTGATTATTTGTCATTAACTGTTTAAAGTCCTTGTTTTCTTTTTGACATATTCACTTTCTTTGTTACACGGGTGTGTTACTTGTGCACATTACAGGTACTGCATACATACGAGGAATTCCGGAAGAACCTCTCTGTTAGCGTTTGAGCCAGAAATTGAGTAAGTTATACGAGGAACTTAGCCAACTGGTTAGAGGCTACACTTGCCCCTAACTCACCCAACTAAAATTCACCGAATACCCCATCCATTGGAACCGTCCAAATGGATAAACAAAACCTAAAACAACCCAACAACCGAAACAACCAGTCGGGTGGTAGTAACAATCAAAGACCGCCAACACCACCACATCTGACCTATACTCAAAACCAGCATCAAAACCAACGACAAAACCCACTCCTACCAAATCCAAATAATTGTAATGTCAACCCGAACCGTGGAACTAACCAAAATCATGGTAATCCCGTGAATAAGCTAGAAATTCCAAACATTGACGAGTTAAGGAATAACATAAATGATGAGGAACGTATAGTGTTCCAGGGTATCAATCACTGGAGCGGATTAGTGTGCATTCGGAGTATTCGGGTGAAGAAGGGAACTACAACAATGGGAATTTCTACAACGTTGGAGGTTTTGACGAAGAAGAAGATGGATATCAAAATACCAACTTTGAGTACGGAGATGGCGAGTGGGATTATGGGTACGGGTACGGTAATGAAGACGATTACGACAACAACCGCCAACCACGAAACAACGCTCAAGGGAACCGGAACAACTGTAACAACAACAAGAACAACAATAATGTTAACCGGAGTCGGATTCCCCGATTTGTGGGGGCGGCTAACAAATGACCCAACCAAGGGCGAACGATTCATCAAGAGGTCAATGGTCCTCAAAGACGTGAAAATCAACCTCAAAAACTGATACCCCGAGGTGTTAATGGTTGTTTTAGAACGATAATCACCGAGAATAACTCACTAATTGCTCCTCCTCCGCGGGGAAGACGCTCATTTGATTGCAACCCCAACTACATTAACATCCTACCTCACTTCCACTCTATGGCCAACTATGAGCCATACACATACTTGGCCAGATTTTCCGCCTTGTGTAGCACTATTGGGGGTCATGATTTCTCTCAAAATGAAGTGAGGTTGAGGTTGTTCCAATTTTCGTTGAAGGGAAAATCAAAGCAATGGATTCTTACACTTCTAGCTAATAGTATTCATACATGGGAACAAATGCAACAAGTGTTCCTTGATGAATACTATTCGATAGCAAAAATCGATGATTAAAAGACGAGGTTCGGTTGTTTCAGCAACAACCGAGTGAGCTCATGCATGAGGCTTTTACCAGTTTCAAAGAGCTAAACCGGAAATGCCCTTATCATTAAATCAAGCGATGGGAATTGGTTAAATGCTTTGAGAAAGGGTTGGAGATAGAAGAGTGGAAGTATCTTCAATCGTCTAGCAATGGGACATTGTTGAACAACCACGAAGAGGATGATTGGGCCTTTTTAGAGAGGATGAGTAAGAACTCCAAAGCCGTGGAGACAGTCGACAAGGCAAAGAAGCATCTAGTATCAAAGTCCCTTCCCAATCTCGATTCTAGTTCTAAGGATTGGATCGTGTCACACCCGGATATTTACCACATTGCTCGGTGGGCCCGGATGGGGAGTATCGTGATGAGATTGATAACAAGATACACAAACACAGAGAGCACAGTGGAAGTCTTGGATTTAGAATATTATTACAAACATAAATGTCTGAGTGTTCAAAATAATAATACAGACTTGCTTGTAATAAAGATCCACAAGCGGATCGAAAATGTACAAAATGAAATAACAGACAACTCAGATATATGCAAAGGAGATGCAAATTCCTCTTCTAGCATTACTAGGCAACTTCCAACCTATTTACGTATCCTTTCAATCTGTAACTTAGTCTTTTGAAAATACTTCAGTTTACGCTAGTAAATACAAATAACCGACACATTTTGAAAATATTTCAAAATTGTTTTAAGTTCATAAGGCACATGTAATTTTATAAATAAGTTGGGACAATTCAAAATGATCTTGTATACAGTTTTACATGCATGTCGATACATATGGAGTCCGATGTAGAAACCGAATAACATGATTAACCGAAACGTCACTTAAACCCACAAAGAGGTATTCCCAATATGGGCAAGAAAAACATTTTATAATAGCATTAGCATCTGTCAGGTGTATGCCTACACCCCGTGCTCGGTCATAGCCATTAGTAACTTAAATGAGCCGAGGATATTCAAGACACGGTCGCGTTAACCCCCAATGTTTAAGTTATCAGACAAAACAGGTTAAAACGGGTCATGGAGATTTTGTAGTAAGAATCCGACATATGATCCCATACCCGACCAAGCGGTAATAATTTACCGTATCCCAAGCCCGTATAGGGAAAATAGGTTAAGAGTATTTACCTAGCTAAAACTCGTCTTAATATGCAAGAATTATAAATAGCACAGTCGTAATCAATTAACTAAGGTTGGTTGCAATCTACCGGAAGGCCCTAGTCTGGAATAAATGGTGTAATAACCAATTAGAATGTCAATGGGTCCTATTCAAGTCGTAGACTTGGACCGGTTAACTTAAATTACCGAAAACGGTACAATACGCTTGATTACGTGATGACCGGAATAGAATATAGTTTAAACCCAAAAAGTACTAAGACTTGTATAATATGGGTAAACAATATACATTTTGGATTTTGAAGTAAAAATGATAAGACTTCACCCGTTTCAGTAAACTTACGTAAACTAGTTACATAAGCTCAACCGTACGCGTATAAACGATATCGGCTAACCGGATGAGTCGTAAACAATTTTTTTATGCCAATATACTTTAAATAAGTTGTAACATTAGTAGGTTATCAACTTATATGACCATGAAGGTTTTAAAATCAAAATATGCACCATAAGGGCATTTTAGTCATTATATGACATAATTTGAGAACTTGCATAAAATCTGAGTTATGATCAAGTACCTTCTATGAAAACACATTAATTATGTTATAATATCAGTAGGTATTAAGGTTTGAATGATAGTTATGGTTAAAAACAATACTATGCACCAAAAGGGCATTTCGGTCATATTATAACATAATTTGCGAACTTGTATGAAAACTCAGTTTATGAACAGATTTATATTACCAAAATACGTTCATTATAGTAACATATCAATAGGTAGTTATTTGCAAGTTCATTATTGATTAAAACCAAGTTTTATGCAAAAAGGGCATTTTGGTCAAAGTTAGGCATATATAGAAACTTGTATAAAAACTCAGAACCTGATTATGATCATGTAATATAATCTCAGAGGGTTATCCTACATTATAATGTGATCATAATACAACTTAAATTCAGTAGCTAACTATGCTAAATCTGGTCAGAATCGAAAGTCAAAGTAGAAGTCAAACTGCTCGACTTTCGGTTGCGAACCGACTCTAAAACTGGAAATGATGAGCCGAACATGTTCATACATGTTATAATATTAATTAACAACTGACTAGGTGTCAAAAATATGGTTTATAACATTTATAAGATCAATTTACAAAGACAATGAAAAACTAACCTTTAACTTTTTAAATAATAAAAATTTGACCCGTCATTTGACCTAGTTAGCGTGATCTTCAGGAGGTGCCCTTTTGAGATATTAACACCTACCTAATTACGATCACGTAGCCATGTTCGATTCGAAGAATGGCTGGACCATAATGTTCTAAACCGAAAGTCAAAGAAAAAGACAATTTTGCTTGACTTTCGGCGAATTAAAGCCTATAAACTGAAAGAACAAGGATGGAGCACTTACAAGTGGTCCAAGAGAATGCATATAACTCAGAGGGAAGCTCCTATAATGCAAGGAACCTCCAGAGGAGAGTAGGAAGGATTTAAAGAAGAGGTGCACTTGAAAATGAATGTTCAAGGCCCTATTTATACTTGAGAAGGAGCTTTGAGATCATTACAGGTGTTGTGGACTAGTTTTGGATCATTACATGTGTCCTAGAACGTGGCATGACCAGCTTACAAGCTCAGAGATTCAATTAGGTGCCTTCCATGCAGCTTTGCTTGGAGCCCAAACAAAAATTGTTGTTGGCGATGCTCTACGGACCGTAGGGGGTTTCCCCTTGCGGTCTGCAAAAACCTACTACGCACAAATATTCTTGCTTCCTTGCGGACCGTAAGGCATACGCCTCTACGGACTCCGTAACCGATTAACAAGGACCAAAAATTCACTATCTTGCGGTCCGTAAGCCAAAAGGCTATACGGTCGGCAAAGGTCACTCAGAGGCTAAATAAATTAGCACGTTGACACTTTTAGTCCCTCCACATTCATACTTTCAATTATTGGAAAAAATAGTCCCTCTCATCCAACATTTGGCATAGTTGAGAGTATGGAAACATGTCAGTACATGACTGGACACAAATTTGTGAGGTGTTACAGATCGCCACTTTGGAACGGGAATTAGCCCGTATGAAAAAGAAAGATGTGGGTGCGGTTCGGTTTGCCGTATGTGAAGACTATGGTGACATTGGTCACCGAGCTAAGAATTGTCAAGTGGACATGAAACAATCCACAAAGGAGGTGAATAAAGTGTATGGAGACCGGAAGCAACATGACATGTCCATCACCTATCACCCAGGTTTGAGAAACCTGTAGGTCCCGTTTTTCTCGGTGGATCCGATACGAAAACCTATCCTCGTTTATCACAAACACGGTAATGGGTGCGGAATCCCCGTGACGGTGCAAACCAAACACAGTGTAAAACACACGCGTTACCAAAGATTCAATATCTATTGATTAGGGATGAGTACAACCCAAACATATACAAACAATGTTTACAGACACTCACTAAGTCTCACAGCTCTCTCATACTCATCAATTTCACACAGAAACTATGAGGGGTATTTATACAAGACAGACACAGACTATGACGAAACGCAAAGAGGCCCCGACGAAACACCAAAGTCGACGAAACACACCTTGTTTCGTCGACATGCTTTGAAATGAACTTGTTTCGTCGATATGTATTTGGCCCAAATTGAAAGTCAAAGGCCCAAATGAAAGTTAAAGGCCCAAATGAAAGTTACGGCCCAGACAAGTTTCAGTCATACTCTTTCACCAATTCAAAGCTCGTGACATCACCATGACATCACACTGATGATGTCATGGTGATGTGTCATCGGGACTTGGTTCGCGGCGCTCCGTGCTTCACGTGTTGAACTCTGGGGCGCACGACGGAGGAATGTCGTGACGTCGGGCTTGAGCCGGACCTAACCGAGTCGAACCGAACCGAATCGAGCCGAGTCGCGTCCACATAAAGTGTACCAACAAACTCCTCCTTGGACGCTACTCGTGATGGTTCGTCTTCCGTGTCTTTTGTGTCGGAGGATCTTCAAAGTCTTCATGTGACACAATCAGGGAGTGTATCAACAAACTCCCCCTTGGACGATGCTCGTGAATCTTTTGATCTTCAAATCTTTAGATCCTTGTGGTGTTGATGAGTGATCAACTGCAACCCGATCATCTTGATCTTCTGATTGCATCAACGTCGTGTCTTCACTTTACGGCTTGTCATCTGACACGTTCTCTTCGCCTTTATGTCGCATCTGCACATACAAGAAAGCTAAACACGTAATGAGAACAACCGCTTGGAATATAGACAAATTGAACAAATGACACATATGAGATCAAATCTCAATCAACTACCAACCGACAACAGTTTGAAAGTTTAGAAAAATGATCAATTTTTAATCCCTTACTTTCAAAACTTGTTAACTTTGACTGTTTATGAAGATGTAATTGTTTTCGGCTTACAATCAGGATTTTGGGTAGGATAGACTCGAGTTCCAACATCGGTCAATCAAAAATAAACTAGAAGCAAAATCTTTTTGGATTTTATAAAGTTTATATTAAAACACACCTAAAATCTTTTTGGAATTTTTCATTTTTCAAATGTAAAGACGGAAAGCAATAAATAAATATATACAAAGATGCAGAAACTAAAAGCAGTAAATAAATATTTACAGACATTCTTTTTGCGAGTTTCGAGGGTAAGAGAATCATATCAGTGTACGGTCATGCCAAAACGCTCTTTTTGTTCAATTAGTTAACATTTAGATAAACATCCTAAAGCAATTATCGGTATTGTTGTCCACATAAGCTCAACTTATCAGATGTAATCATGGCGAGGGGATACGTTAAGGTATGATTTATACTTACCGACCGGTGTTCATCCACACACGACACATTCCCTTATCAAGGCATGCGCGAGAGTTCATCTTATCGGTGAGTATACTGTTTATCATCCGTTTGACCGTATAAAAGAATGTGAGAAACTCACTTAATTTGATTGAAAACAAGCCCTATGTGATAAAATCACTTATTGATGAGGAACTTGATTTTCGATGCATGAGGGCACAGGAGCAAGTCCGTGAACAGGTCAGTACTTTCATACAGCAAAGAGACGAACTTGACTCCCGGATAAATGTGATATTTTATCACTTATTTTGTTTGGACATGTGATTGTTGATCACTTATTGAGGTCGAATGCAATATGTACACGTATGTATAGTATCATGGAAGATCTAGACTTCGTCTCCGTTATTTTTTCGGTAAAAGATACAACCATGATACCCAGATGATAAGCAGCATAAAGACCGAATGTCTCAGAACCTCGGCAATCTCTCAAACGAAATTTCGGTACTAAGACCATATGCCAATGTGCGGTTCCCACCTGGTCTTCAGTCGATTTAGGACTTATATCACCCTGCACACTTTAAAATGATTGTGAACCTACTGATACATCTTATATAGAGTTGCTTAACATTTTTCATTTTGCATTTCAGTTTAAAGAGGTTTGGACAGGCCACTGATGTACTATCATGTTCTCTTTTGCTCGCCAGGAAACTCATTTTTGTTTTTCTATTGTTTTTGGTTTTTGAAATTTTTCGATGTTTTTGAATTTTCAAATTTGGATTTACTCCCCCTAAAATCAACAAACTTACAATAATTTTAAAAACACAAAGATATTTACAAAAATGATTTTCCGATGTCGGTTAACTCATGTTTTACCTCAATGCCGTTTACCAAAATTAAATTTTTGTCAGAAATGATTTATCAAATTTTGGAAAAATCAGTTGGCATGTCGGTAAGCGGTGCGGACCATGACAACATTGACGAGTTTCGTACGTGTGAGGTGATATTCGAGTTCAACGTGTCAGGCCAAAGAGTGCTACGAGAGGATAACAATTTATAAAGCAGCTTAAATATCGACAAGTATAGGAGAGATTAGAAATTTAAAACCGTATGCTGCAACTACTTCGTGCATTGCAATGAATCTGAGTGCTCTCCCAAACTGGATATCCACCTGGTGTGGATTTCAAAGTCGATTTTGTAGCTACTGAGAAATCTCTTCACAGCAACAAGATCATAGACCATTGGGTCCGGCTGGTCTTCCACATTGCACCAGTGAAGGTCTTTGTCTTTCTCTTTGAGAAGTAGTGTGCGGTTGTTCAATCCACGCCAAGGCATCCGCACACCCAGTTGGTTTGTTCAACAAACACATTTTCTTCAATCACACCACGAAGAAATGTACACCGCACGTTCATCTTGTGAATTTTGAACTCCAGACGTGCTACAGGTGCATACATTTTGATTGAATCTATCCTGGGGACCCGATTAAAGCCTTTAACAATCAAACTTTGAAATGATTTCCATTTTGTCGAAGCTTTTCAATTTCTTTCGACAGACAATTATGTCTTCTTTCATTTTTCTCTCCATCAAAGGCAAAAATTTCTTTTGTCGCCGGTCTTGTGCATGAACATTCCACTATCAATAATCCTATGACTATCGAAAGTTCCTCCTGGAACATCCTGCACACTCACTCAGAGATTAGTTGGAGAGGGGGACCCAAGCCTTCATAGACTTGGGTTGCCCCTGAGAATCAAGAAATGTAATTTCAATCTCTTGATGATTTGGAAATTTCACGCCTCCCCTGAACCTTCACCTGTTTTCGGTTTCCAAGCTTGTTTCCGTTTACCAGATTGTGTATTAATTACAATTTCTGGTTTTAACGGTTGTTGTGAACTTGGTTTCCTTTTAACATTTTCCAGTTTTAAAGCCTTTTCGATCACCTTCACATTCTTATGTCGTTGTTTTGTTTCCTGTTCTTTAATAGTGCGTTTATCATGTTTTGGAGAAACAGGACGACTTTGTGAGTGACCGTGTTCAGAAGGGGCTCTTTCTACAAAATTTGGTTTTGGAGAGTTTGTGCAGTTTTTGATAATGTGTCCAAACTCCCCACATTTGAAACACGATCTCCTCTCAACAAACTTGGGAGATCCGGTTCGACTTTCACGTGTTGAACCTGTAGACCCAGAGGTACTTGTTCCTTCATCACACCCGTTTGTGTGTTGGGTGTAATTGTTTTGAGCGTTACGCTTTAAAATTCTGACTTTTTGAACAAAATCGGTGTTTGATTTATTTTCAAAAGTCTCCACCTTGTCAGTACCCTTGGATGCTACAAATTTAACGTCATTGTTTTTCTTCTTGAAACGAGCTCCTTTGGTCTCAACCTTCGGTTGTGAACCTTTAGAATTTTGAGTTCGCTGCTGTTGCTGTTTACCCTTAAAAGCGATAGGTTGTTGCTTCGTTGGTGATTTTTTATTTCCAAATTTTCTTCTAACTTCAGCTTTTGGAATCGGATCACACTGAGTTACTGAAACTCTCGGGATCCCCTTTTCCAAAAACTTACTGGTAGTATCTTCAAACACTTTATCAATCAAGGATTGATTGATGTTTTTGATTGGAAAATCTTTGTTTGAATAAATTTTGTCATCACCTACTAAAGTGTACAACACGTTATCACTTTTAACAGTAGACAATTGTAGGTCCCGTTTTTCCGGTGAGGATCGATAACGAGAACCTATCCTTGTTTATAACAAACACGGTAACGGGTGCGGAATCCCCGTGACGATGCAAATCAAACACAGTTAATAAAACAGTAAAACACACGAGATATAATCAATGAAACGCAATCGATTGATCAAATGGGATGAGAACCAAGAACAAACTGATACTAACACAGTTTTGACAGAGTTTCTTTAAGGGTATTTTCTCATCTACTTTCAAAGTGAAACCAGACTGTGCTTATATAGTCCCTGGGCCCCAAGTCTCGACGAAACACAAGGTGGGTCGACGAAACAACATATGGGCCACACATTGGGCCTGAAGCAGCCCATCATACGACGAAACAAGTCTGTTTCGTCATTGATGTTGACGAAACAAGATCAGTTGACAGTTGTTCTGTTTCGCCGTGAGGTGTTCGACGAAACAGATTTGTTTCGTCGAAGGCTGCATCAGTTGTGCTGTTGGCTGCAAACAGATAGCAAACAAACAACAACATATAAACATTAACATTAATGACCATTATACCCTTTCATGCAACATGCATTGTACGTATAACATTACATACCAAATAGAGACAAATAAGTCAGACACAAGTGGATCGGAGGATATCCGACTTGGTCGACGGCAAATACATACTCGATAATACGTTAAAAGACCGTACTAAATACAACAATAAACAAGACTAGTTACAGACACAAAAAGGTGCACCAACAAACTCCCCCTTGTCTGTTACTCGTCTTCGGTCTTCCAATCTTCAATCAATGCTGTTCGGACCAAGAACTCCCCACGTGAATTCCTCGGTAAAAGCAGAAACATGCGACGCGCTGGAATCGTAGAGCTTGATGTGCATCCTGATCTTCATAGAAAATGTCGTGACGATATAATCTGTCAATGTCAGCCTCGGACATGTTAACGATCCACATTGGATCCAACATCCGGTAATTTGCACGATCACCTTTAAATACAATCACGGCTTCATGAGTGTCGGAGTCGTAGCACCATAATGCCATCCATATCTTCAAGAAAATCCTGCTACATCGGCATTAATGGGATTTTATCTACGACTCTTGGTGGTTGATAAACAAGCTTGTATCTCCCAGTGTTGGGTGCCGGATCGAGAGTAAACTTGATCTGTTGATAGATGGGGAACTGTGGCTTGTATGATTCATCCTTCCAGCCTGACTTCTTGTTCATCTTTATAAGTCGCTCGAATAAAGTTGCGCCTTCAAATTTTGAGCGATTTATAAGATCTATCTTCGTCAATGCTGCGATATCATAAAAAGGCAAAGATAATATGCTCAACAACGACCGGAAGTATTGAATTCCAAATTCCCTTTTGATGGCAACGCAGTGAATTTCCTGTACAAACATCCAACAGAGAGTTCTGCCACTCGGTTTTGCCTTCTCAAACTGTAAGTAGTCGACTTGAGCGACTTCTGGCACAGGTTTGGTAGCCTTGGATAGAAACTGTTTTCGCCATTCAGAGAATACATCTGTTGCATTTTCGAAAGAATCACGGTTCTTTAAATGCTCGTCAATGATGTCTACAATCTCTTGTAACCAATCTTCATCGAACGGCGCGAATTCAGTCCCATCTTGTCGAACATATGAAGACTTCTTCTCGTTCCCTTCAAACACGATTTCTTCAATATCTTCAACATTTGTTGTTTCAGGCTCAGTCGGCATTTTATCTATCTCAGCATCATCTATCTCTCTCATAGCATGTAGAGCAAGCAATTGCTCATGAGAAAGATCTTCTATAATCTCTCCTTCTTCAAGTAAATCCCCCGTGACTGGATGAATAGCCTGTAAAGCAATATCAGCACTGCTTGGAACAGAAGATGTACCTTCGATCTGTTGAACTATTCCAGAAGAGGTTCCCTGAGTAGATTCGACTGTTTGAGGTTGAGCTACAACAATTTCAGAAGATGTAGTGGCTGGCTGCTGCTGTGATGTACCAGAAGTGTCAGGATTCCCTTGATCTTCAGGATCATCATCCCTTTTCTTTAGTACTTCTTCTTGTTTACAATGATAATCCCACAGAGTAGCAACCCGCTTTTGAAGTATAATGTTACTTCTCTCTCTTTCTTCATCTGTAGCCTTCAAACGAGCATTCTCAGCTTTAAGTGAATCAATCTCAGCTTGCTGTCGATCTATCACCGTTTGTTGTTGGCCAACAGTGGACTTCAAATTATTTATTTCCACCAATTGACTGATCAGATCATTCTTCATGATTTTAATGAAATCAGTTTGCCTCTGAATTCGATCAGCAGCCGCTTCGTATTGAGAGAATAGGAATTTGTTTTTCTTGTCTTGAGACATCTCTGAGAAGATCCTTTGGCGTTCAGAACTGGGTTGAGAGGTAGTTGCTCTAATGGCAGCAGCCATTGTTCGTTGAGGAACAGCCTGAGGAGTTACAGTTTGAGTTTCCGGAGCTGACGATACTACAGGAGTTTCTTGAACAGGCTCCTGAGGTACAGATTGACGAGTAGAAGTACTCAAATATCTTCTTGCTTTCTTCTTCTGATGTTCAGCCGCTTTCTCAGCTTTTCTTTTCTTTATACGTTCCGATTCAGTCTCTTCTGGAACGTATTCTGGATCATCTTCAGTTCTAATTTTTCTGTATCTTTTAACTCCATGGTCATCAAGATACATTTCGTATCCAGGCTCGATTAGATCATCAGAATCAGAATCTTCTTCATTGTCACCAGCTGATGTACCACCAGTCGCACCGGCACTTGATGTACCAACAACACCTGTATCACCACCATCGTCACCATCACCACCACTGTCATCACTATCACTCCCGGACTCATCAGAATCAACCGGATCTGGACCAAACTTTTCAATCCTTTTCCTCTCCAACTCCGGCTCTTCGTTATCAGATTGGTTGTCATCATGACGCCATTTATCGTTAGCTGGAGCAATATAATCAGTATTTCCTAGCGCACCAAACAACTTCCTTGGAGGCACGCTTTCTTTGTATCTTTTGGCCGCAAGGTTCTTGATTATCCTTAATGAATTGAAATTCATTGCTTCTATCTTTAGAAGGTCATTGTCGGCTTTCGAAAGACTAGGATGTTGAACATTCATAATCATTTGAAGAAACCGCGGATACATCCAGAACGTGTTCCCGGTTATTCTACTTCCCGTCCTCGTCATATTCTCTTTCATATTGGCGAAGATGTACTTTGAGATGCTAAACGGTTTGTTTAGCACCAACGCCACCATAAAATCGACTAGATCATTTCCAGCCATATCGTATCCAGCACGTCTATTGCTAAGACATTGAATAAGAATGTGCAATAAGAATTTGTATCGTAATGGCAGATCACCCTTGTTGATTTGTTTGCTGAAGATGTCTCCTCTACACTTCATTCGTAACAAACAGCCTCTTGTACACATGATAGGAATAAAATATGGAGCGTCCAGATGATCTTGTAGTTGAAGAACCTCGTTCAGTATATCCGAAGAGACTATGACATCTAAATCATTCACACGACCCTTGATAACTTCCTTTCCATCCAATTGCATAACGCTTGACGAATCCCAGAAAGCTTTCACAAGAGATTTGTAAACTGGTGTCGAAAAAGTAACCGCATGATTGATCCGTGACTCCCTAATCCATTTCGTGATATCTTTCAGTTCCACAAGCTTTTTGTCAGGATCCAGATAGGCGATTTGATTATGACGCTTCTCGGACATAATCTCCTCTTCAGATTTATTTTCCTTCTTTGTCGGTTTCTTACGTTCTCCATTCGGTGCCATCTGTACATGCAAATGTCCATAATAAGTCACAATGCCACTATAAGTGTATCAAACTTATATGTAAACAATTTGAACATCAAATGAACTTGAATCATAGAAATACAAACATTCTGTGAACAAACAGCAAACTCAAAAATTTACTAAGGCAAGAACGACGAAACAGAAGGTCTTCGACGAAACAGAGAGATGTACGACGAAACGGAGTTGACCAATTGACCAGTTTGTTTCGCCGTGTCTGTTTCGTCGTGTTTGATTCGCCGCTTCTGATTCGTCGTTTCTGATTCGTCGAAAAGAGGGTTTGTGAACAGTTAGGGTTTATGCGATTCGTCGATTTGGGGGTTTTTCTGTTTCGTCGTATGGATTTAATCCGATGAACAATAATCACACAATACATCATTTTGAAACAGGTTTTACCCAAAACAAACAGACACCCATCCTATATTCACATGATCGATATCAGTTTTAACCAAAAACCCACCAAATCAAATCATACAATAACCAACCAAACATCCCCTGTTTTTGTATATCAAACCATAACCCAAATCAAAGCATAAATATTCACATATACCCTAAATCTATCATATTTCACAAGCAAACAACAAGATACAAGATAGAAACATGAAATCACAAGAAAACACGAGTCTCCTAGGGTTTCGGACAAAAACAAAACGGTTCATAATGTTAGAAACACAATCAGTAACATTTTTGCACCTTTGAGTTTGTTAGATTTCAAGATAAAAATGAAGGTTTTTGAGAGATTTAGGGTCGGTTACAAAGAGTATGGGTTTTGAGTGAAGAAGAAGCCAAACAGTTGTGATTTTTAAAAACTGAACCCTGGGACCCCTTATAAACACCGCCTCATTACGACGAAACGGACATCTCGACGAAACAGACTTGGGCTCGACGAAACGGAACATGTTGGGCTGCGCTTGGGCCTTAAAAGTTAGCCCACAATGAAACAGAACTGGGCTGTTTCGTTTCGTCGTAGCTTCGACGAAACAGACGTGTTTCGTCGTCTACTAAAACTGATTTGACCAAGGTTGACCATGGTTGACATCTTTGACTTTGACCAGTGTGTTTCGTCGATAAAATCTTGTTTCGCCGACCATACTCTGTTTCGTCGACTTCAAGTTTCAAAAACACTAAGGCATGGAAATTTTCGCACACAGAACAGTTTTGATGAAATCAACACACTTCCATTTTGTTTGAGTTTCCAAAAGCAAGGACGTTTTATGAAGAAGGTTTCAGGCTTCCGGCAGAAAACACCAAGCAACAACTTCGGCTTAATCAAAAAACGAACTTTACAAACAATACTACACCTGAAATAAAAGTGCGAAAACTAAACGAAAAACTATTTAAAGCAAATAAACGACTGTACAAGTGCAAACTTTTTGCGAATTTCAAGGATAAGGAATCATACCAGCTTACGGTCTTAGTCAACATGATTTTGATTTCTGTTTAAAGCTCTAGATAAATATACTACCTCGATTATCGGTATTGTTGTCCACATAAACTCAAACTGATCAGACGTAATCATAATTAAGAGATACGATTAACGGTAAGGATTATACTTACAAGTCGATGTAAATCCACTCACGACACATTCCCGTATCAAGGTATGCACGAGAATTCATCTTACCGGTGAGTATACCGATTATCATCTGTTTGACCGTATATGATGTGAGAAACTCACTTATTTTGATGAAAACAAGCCCTATGTGATAGAATCACTTATTGATGAGGAACTTGATTTTCAGATGCATGAGGGCACAAGAGCAAGTCCGTGAACAGGTCAGTACTTTCGTACAGCAAAGAGACGAACTTGACTCCCGCAAAGAATCTGTGATATATTATCACTTATTTTGTTTGGACATGTGATTGTTGATCACTTATTGAGGTCGAATGCAATATGTACATGTACGAATAGTATCATGGAAGATCTAGACTTCGTCTCCGTTATTTTTACGGTTTGATACAACCATGATACCCAGATGATAAGCAGCATAAAGACCGAATATCTCAGATCTCGGCAATCTCTCAAACGAAATTTCGGTACTAAGACCATATGCCAATGAATGGTTCCCACTTGACTTGAAGTCTGTTAGGTTTGTATCATCCTGCACATTTTAGTCTGATTGTGAGCCTACCGATACATCTTTAGTAGAGATACTTATCATTTCTCAATTTTTGTTTTTCATTTTGAACACATTGACCGACCACACCAGTGAACATCATCATTTTCCTTTATCCAAGAAAAAGAAACTCATTTTTGGTTTTCTATTGTTTTTGAATTTTTTATTTTTCAAAATTAAAGACATAAAGTAAACGACATATTTTTGGATTTTTTTTATTTTTCCACATGTTTTTGTATTTTCTGAAATTTCTCCCCCTAAAATGCGAAAAGATAAGTAAAAAAAGAAAATCTTTTTGGATTTTTGATGCTTAAGAAAATATTTACAAAAACGATCAGCCGACAGAAGTTTACTCAGGTATCACCTTAATGCCATTGACCAAAAGTAGATAATCAAAACGTGATTTATCAAAAGCTTTTGTAAACAGGTCGGCACGTTGGTGATCGGTGGGGACATGAACAACATCGATTAATTTCTTGTCAAAACAATCACGTATAAAGTGATATTTAATGTCGACGTGTTTAGTCTTGGAATGCTGCACAGGATTTCTAGTGATCTGTAAGGCAGCATTATTATCAACAAATATATGAGTAGATAGGAATTCAAAACCGTAGTCGCGCATTTGTTGTTGTATCCAAAGAACTTGGGAGCAACAACTCGAGGCAGCAATGTATTCTGCTTCACATGTTGATGTAGCAACACACGTTTGCTTCTTGCACTGCCACGTGACCAGGCGATTTCCTAGGAACTGACATCCTGCTGTTGTCGATTTGCCATCGATTTTGCAACCACCAAAATCAGAATCACTGTATGCAATTAAGTCAAAGCTATCATCCCTAGGGTACCAAAGACCGAGGTCCAGGCAACCCTTCAAATAGCGAAAAATCCTTTTGACAGCTGACAGATGAGAGGCCTTCGGGTTTGCTTGATATCTTACAAGCAGGCACGTTGGATACATGATGTCAGGCCTCGAAGCGGTGAGATACATGAGAGATCCGATCATGGCGCGATAGTATGAGGAGTTGATGCTTTCACCCTTCAAATCCGGAGTAATCCCGTGATTCTGCGGAAGTGGGGTACCAATGGGCGTTGCATCTAACATTTGGAATCGGCTCAGAATGTCACCAACATATTTAGTCTGATGGATGAATATCCCAGACTCTGTTTATTGAACTTGTAGGCCAAAAAGAAATTCATCTCCCCCATAGCGCTCATTTCGAACTTTTCCTGCATAACACGTTCGAATTGCCTGCACAAAGAATCATTAGTAGAACCAAATATTATATCATCAACGTATACCTGCACCAGCAGAAGATCTCCATCTAGTTCTTTGATAAAGAGAGTGCAATCAATAAGACCTCGTCGAAATCCATTCTCCAGAAGATAGTTGGATAAGGTTGCGTACCAAGCCCTAGGTACTTGATGTAAACCATAAAGAGCTTTGTTGAGCAACCAAACCCGATCGGGGTGAATAGGATCTTCAAAACTTGGAGGTTGTTCGACGTGCACCTCTTCTTGAACTAAACCATGAAGAAAAGCACTTTTGACGTCCATCTGGTAGACTTTGAATCCTTTGAAAGAAGCATAAGTTAAAAAGATCCGAATAGCTTCCAGACGTGCAACAGGTGCATAAACTTCATTGTAGTCAATGCCTTCAATCTGGCGAAATCCTTGAACAACCAATCTTGCCTTGTTGCGAATAACAATTCCACGGTTTTTCAACAAGCTTCCAAACACCAAGCTTTTGAAATTGCTGCAGTTCGTCCTGCATGGCTTCAACCCAAGAATTATCCTTTAATGGTTCTTTCCAAGATTTCGGTTCTTCTTGTGAAACGTAACACGCAAAGGACCAATCATTTTGAAGACCAGATTCTCTAATGGCTGAATACAAACCAGCACTCTAGTTGTTTCTCAGCTGATTACGCGTCTGCACTCCTTGTTGGACATCTCCTATAATGTTCTTCTGTGGATGGGTATCGTGTATCCTCGGGGGGGGGGGGGGGGTGTAGTTGCACGGACCTCCCATCTGCCAGAGTATTGCAACTCCGCAAGCTAGCTTAGCCCCATAGCTGCCTGGCGGTGATTACCCACGGTGAAGAGCCCCAACACCCCATAAGGGCATTGCCGGGAATCGAACCAGTGACCTCAAGTAGAGGCCAGGGTGAGGCTGGCCAACTGGGCTACCCCAGAAGGTTAGGGTATCGTGTATCCTCATTTCAAGATTTTCAGGAACACGAGCATTTACACCCAAATTGTTAATATTAAGATCAACAACCAACTCCACACCTGGAATATGCGTAGAAGTGGATGCATTTCCTTCAGCAGTATCAACATTCTGCACATGAGGAGTTTCTAAAGAAGTACCTTGAATAGGAGCAACTGGAGCTGAAGTGCCTTCAGTCGCATCAAGAATTTCATCATCTTCCGATGACTCATTGTACTCAGTAGCTTCTTCAAATACCTCATTTTGAAATGTGTTGTTAACCGAATTAGAACCTTGTGGGTTAACAATAACAGGTCTAACCAATGGTGAGTCAGCAGCGTTGTCACTATCAAATAACATTCTAGCAGCTGCAGAATCTTCATCAAAGGTTGGCAGATCAAAGGAGTTGAAAAGCCCATCGTAGTCGAACATCCAAGGATCACCAGGAGCCCTAACAGGATTTGTATATCTTTGAACCCTTACTTCACTCCATAGCTCAATCTTTTTGGTAGCCAGATTCCAAACACGAAAATTTGGAGTAGCATATCCAAGGAAGAAACCCTCGATAGCTTTCGCGCCAAACTTTCCATCCGGCTCAATCATAGTGCATGGACCGCCAAAAGGTTCTAGAAATGAAAGATCCGGTTTCCTTTTCTGTAGAAGTTCAAAACAAGTCTTGCCATGTCTCTTAACTGTAAGAACTCGGTTTAATGTGTAACAAGCAGTCGACACAGCCTCCGCCCAGAACTGAACAGGAAGCTCCGACTCTACCAACATCGTTCTTGCAGTTTCAATTATCGTTTGATTCTTCCTCTCCGCGACACCGTTTTGTTGTGGAGTGTAGCGAGAACTGTATTCATGAAGAATGCCCTTAGAAGTACAGAACTCATCCATCACACGGTTCTTGAATTCGGTTCCATTGTCGCTTCTGATCCTCTTAACTTTCAACGTGTAGAGATTTTCCAACATTGTAAGAAGATCTTTGAGGATGCCAGGAGTATCACTCTTGTGGGCCATAAAAGCTACCCAAGAAAATCTAGAGTAATCATCAGTAACTACTAAACAATAAGCATCCCTGAACGTTGTCTTGTGTCTCATAGGTCCAAAGAGGTCCATATGAAGACGTTCGAGAGGCATGCTAACAGTGTTGATTTTCTTCAGAGGGTGAGACTTCTTCGTTTGTTTCCCTTTCTGGCACGAAACACAGATATCTTGAAGATGAAAACTTCTCACGGGCACGCCATTCACAAGATTGTTTTTCACCTAATGGTTCATTTTTCTTAAGTGAATGTGCCCCATTCTTCTGTGCCAAGATATAGACTCCTTCTCCGTGGCTTTCGAGACAAAACATGTAACTTGTGCAGAAGTAGTAATCGCTTGGCTCATATCAAGAACATAAAGATCATTAACTCTTTGAGCCGATAAGAGAATCCATTCCTCTTGAATTTTGAAACCAGGTTTCAGCACATAACAACCGGCATCATCAAAATGCACGGTGAACTTCTTATCACAGATTTGCGAAACACTGAGAAGATTGTGATCAATTTGACGAACATAATTGATCTTATCGAAACATACAACACCATTGGAGATCATTCCCTCTCCAGTGATGTACCCGCCTTTGTCTCCAGCGAAAGCGACATAGCCTCCTCTAATATTTCTCACATCATATAGAAGCCGTAAGTCGCCTGTCATGTGCCTAGATGCTCCACTATCAACAATCCAATGACTATTAATAGTTCCTCCTAGAACACCCTGCACATATCATCAATGATCAGTTGAGGATGGGGACCCAAGCCTTAGTGGTCTTAGGTCGTCCCTGAGAATCACGAAAGATGATCTCGATCTCCTGATGATTTTGTAAGACAACACCTCCCCCTGAATTTTCACCAGTCTTTGGTCTCCAAGTTTGATTTGTTTTACCAGATGTAGTTTTATGAAAAGATTCTAAGACTTCTGGTTTTATAAACTGTGAAGAACTTGGTTCCTTGTTGACTGTTTTGACTTCAGATTTTAAAACCTTTTCAACAGCTTTGACGTTTTGACGTCGTTGCTTCGTTTCTTGTTCCTTAACAGTTCGTTTATTATGTTTTGGTGAAACGGGACGACGTTGAGGGTGAATATTTTCAGGTGGTGCTTTCTCAACAAATTTATCCTTGGGAGTGTTTGGACAATTTTTAATGATGTGTCCAAACTCCCCACACTTAAAGCATGTTCTCCTTTCTACAAAATTAGGAGAATCTGATCGACCAACAGATGTCGAACCTGTAGAACCCGAGGTACTTGCTTTTTCATCACACCCGTTTGTATGTTGAGTGTAATTGTTTTGGCTATCACGTTTTAAAATTTTGACTTTTTGTACAAAATCGGTGTTTGTCTTGTTTTCAAAAGTCTCAATTTTATCCGTACCTTTCAATTCTAAAAATCTGACATTACTGTTTTTCTTCTGATAACGAGCTTCTTTTGTTTCAAATTTAGATTTAGAAACATTTGGCCTTTAAGCTTGTTGAACTGGTTGTTTACCCTTAGGAGCAATAGGTTGTTGCTTTGTTAGTGATTTTTGATTTCCAAATTGTTTCTTGATTGTAGCTTTTGGAATTTGGTCACATTGAGTTACAATGATACCTGAAATTGTCTTTCCCAAAAACTTGTTTGTATTATTTTCAAAAACTTGATCAATTAAAGATGGATTGACATTCTTAATTGGAAAATCGTGATTTGAATAGATTTTAGAATCACCAACCAAAGTGTACAACACGTTATTACTTTTAACGGCAGACACAGAATTTTTGTCATTCTTGACAGGATCTATCACTTGTTTGGCAACTTGTTGCACAGCAGGAATAGGAGGATCACAAATAATATGATTCTCAATTGGAATTTCTATTCCCTTTTTCTTATCAAGTGATTCATCCTTGTCATTCATATCTGATTCTGATTCATCATCATACGAATCATAGTCCTCAATGATTGGAGGACTTAGTTTCGCAGATGTTGAAGTTTCCTTTTGATCAGATGATGTACTCGAAGAATTTTCCGATTTGAACCCTATGCCAGTAGTAACTTCCTCATAATCCAGAGGTACACTGGGTTCAAATCGAGGCATATCCTCTTCATCAGGCATATAGGTATAATTATGTCTTAAAGGAGGCGGACACTTCTTATACCCAACACCTTTCTTGTTTCCCTTCAGTTGTTGAACGTCAATAATGTGATCGAGCACAAATCGGGAGTTAGAATAACTCTCCAACTTTTGCTTGATTGCATCATGTTCGCATGTGGCAATGGCTAATTCTTTTTTGGTTTCCTCAACAATGTTAATGTAATTGTTAATACTAACTTGTTTATGGTAAACAGTTTTGGTTACTTCGGAAACATTTTTCTTTAAGGTTTCAATTACAGATTTAAAACCCTTTTCGTTTCTCACCAGAGCCATATTTGCTTCTTTGCACTTGGACATTTCAACAACCAAACTTTGATTATGACTATGAAGCTTTTCAGATTCAAGCTTCAAATTAGCACAATCATTACACACACTAGGAGCAGGAGTTTCAGAATTTACCTGACTCGTAGAGGCTGAGACATTTGCCATAAAGGAAGTTTGAAAAGAAAAAGATCCATCTTCAGAGAAGAACTTCTCCATTTCTTGAGATGCTACAGCAGCCTTCTTGATCAGAATTGATTTCTGACATTTCAACTCCTCCGCTTCATTCAACAAGTCATTAAGATCAGAACTTGCTTCTTCCCTCACATCAGATTCAGGATGATAATCGCCCGAAGTAGAACTTTCTTCATCAGAACTCCCGGTATAACCCGAACTGTCGTCACTTTCAGAAAATTCTTCCTTATGAACGTGCTTGATGTGATTGATGATCTTTGCATAACACGCTGTTCCTCCTTTATCTTGATCACCTTCCCCAAGTTGTAAAGACCAATTAAACCCTTCATCAGCTTGAACGGTCAATGCTCGATTTGTGTTGGATGGTCCAGACTGGTTCTGGTTGTTATTCACTGCTACTATCCCTTTTTCACGGTTATCTTGATTGGAATTGGAAGTACTTGTCTGATTTCTGAATGGATTCTGGTTGCCTTGCCTGCTTGGTCTAGTGCACTCACGTTTGAAGTGCCCCTTTTCGCCACAATTGAAGCAAGTAACTGCTTCTTTATCAAATCCGTACTTTGTATCCTGTTTACTTTCCAAAGAACTTCTCCCTGTTCGAACCATAAAGTCCTTCGCCCTTCTAACAGCACTTGCGAACGCCCACTTTATATCCATCAACTCCATTTCATCACGGTTGATTTGTAGATAATCTTCGTTGGTCAAACTGATGTTTCCAATTTGACCTGCGACCAAACCGCAGTAAGCACTGACCATTGTATTAACGAGTTCCATATGTTCCTTTGATACTTCAATGCTAACATTTGAGAGGTTTGATGTATCAACTTTGACTGTGTTAGGGTTTGTGGGTGGAGGATTGTTGGTATAATGAGCTTGCTGTTGTTGTGGTTGGGCTTGTTGTGGTGGTTGGGCTTGTTGTTGTGGGACAGGAAGATAAGCACTCGGATTGAACTGAGGTTGAGTAGTGGCAACTGGAGGTGTAAAAGGAAGAAAAGGACTTCCAAATAGAGGTCTAGAATAAGCCTGAGCTTGAGCACTCAAATGCGCTGGCGGAAGATAGGCACTTGGATCGAAGACCGGAGGTGGAGCTGATTGTGGAAACGGAAAAGAATTTGTATTTGATACAAACGCCGTTTGTAACTTTGGTTGCTGAGCTGAATTGGAACTGACTAACGGGTTAAAACCTCCTCCAAGATACATTTCGATATTTTGAGGAGCAGGAATTCGTTTAGCTTTCCGAATTTCTTCATCATTCTTGTGTTCCAGCTTCTGTATGATTTCATAGATATTGACATTTTCAGCATCTAGAACACCGGTATGCTTTAAGAGCTCAACGTATGGGCTCCACTTTGGTGGTAGAGAATCAGTAAACCGTGCAACGACTTCCTATTGAGTTGAATTAACACTATAAGCAAGCATTTCACTAATCAAATGATAAAAACGTGTAGTCATATCATTTAGAGTTTCATTTTCCAAGAACTGAAATGATTCAAACTCTTTCTTCAACAGATCATGACGCGTCTTTCTAGTAGCTACACTTCCTTCTCCTCTTGCTACCAAATCATCCCATAATGTTTTCGTGTCCGTACAATAAGAGAATTGATGATAGATTTCTTTGTGAAGCGCTTGTGTAAGAATAGCAAATGACTTTTTCTCTAAGTCATAAGCTTTCTTGTCATCTTCCTGCATATTAGTAAAACCGTCTGCCGTTGATGCTGCTACTTCGAGGGCATTGTTGCGTGGAGTAATGGAACACCTCCAAAGATCGGTGCTTTGCCCTTGAACGTATGTATGGAAACGACCTTTCCATGATGGAAAATCGTTCATATGATTCAACTTTGGTGGGCGATTGTTGCTGCCCGTTTCGCTCTCGCTGAGCAAAAGATTTTGAATATTTTGATTTTGATTTGATACAAGTGCCCATTGTCCTGCACTTATGGTAGGTTGACCAAAAACATTTTTGACCCAAGCTGCTGCAGAGGACTGATCTTGACTTGGTCGCGAGTCCATACTCCAATCCCATGGACTTGTGCAGCTCATATTTTATGTATGAAGTGGAATACCTGATCAAATTCTTGAAAACACACAGTTAGAACACTTTTACAAGTCCTCTATATAAGAATGACAACAGATGACGAAACACTTTCCATGAAACGAACTTGTTTCGTCGAAATGGATGATGACGAAACAGATTTGTTTCGTCGAAGATATTATGACGAAACGGACTTTGTTTCGTCGAAGATATTTATGGCGAAACACTTTTGTTTCATCGCCTACGTGTTTCGTCGAGGATAATGTTCAGACAAGTGGGTGAAGTGGGTGACAGTTGGTAACCTTTTTCAACTTAAATGATAACAATTTCTGACACAGTACAAGTTTTTCAATACACAACTTTCAACACAACAACTTGCCTAATATTTGTTTCCAATGTATTTCACAAATAAGATATTTTATCAAACCCTTTTACTTCTAATTTCAATGATTATTCAAGAAATAGTTTGAAGGACTTTTGAAGATATGAAGAATAACCCAGAACTGATGATTATTCCGGCAACTTAACAACTTTCCGACACACGAAATTTTCCCAAACTTTCAAATAAAACCCAGTTTATTGTGTGAACATGCAATATAACAAAGGTTTTCAATAAAACTTTGGCAAACAAACAATATCCAGGCAGATTTCTAAGCACTTTTTCAAGAACAACAACCACAAATACTAGAATTTTGAATAAACTTTCTATGAAAACCAAACTCTAAACATGCACACATGTAATTTTAACAAGGTTTTCAATAAAACTTTAGCAATGAAGCAAATGATAACAGATTGTTAAGAAGACTTTTCCAGAAATATATGAATGTCAAGAACAGTTTTCGGAAAATCAATAACAACACTCGATATAAACCTAACTATGTTTGGTTTAAACAAGGATACGAGCCAAAGCTCTGATACCAATTGTAGGTCCCGTTTTTCCGGTGCGGATCGATAACGAGAACCTATCCTTGTTTATAACAAACACGGTAACTGGTACGGAATCCCCGTGACGATGCAAATCAAACACAGTTAATAAAACAGTAAAACACACGAGATATAATCAATGAAACGCAATTGATTGATCAAATGGGATGAGAACCAAGAACAAACTGATACTAACACAGTTTTGACAGAGTTTCTTTAAGGGTATTTTCTCATCTACTTTCAAAGTGAAACCAGATTGTGCTTATATAGTCCCTGGGCCCAAGTCTCGACGAAACACAAGGTGGGTCGACGAAACAACATATGGGCCACACATTGGGCCTGAAGCAGCCCATCATACGACGAAACAAGTTTGTTTCGTCATTGATGTCGACGAAACAAGATCAGTTGACAGTTGTTCTATTTCGCCGTGAGGTGTTCGACGAAACAGATCTGTTTCGTCGAAGCCTGCATCAGTTGTGTTGTTGGCTGCAAACAGACAGCAAACAAACAGCAACATATAAACATTAACATTAATGACCATTATACCCTTTCATGCAACATGCATTGTACGTATAACATTACATACCAAATAGAGACAAATAAGTCAGACACAAGTGGATAGGAGGATATCCGACTTGGTCGACGGCAAATACATACTCGATAATACGTTAAAAGACCGTACTAAATACAACAATAAACAAGACTAGTTACAGACACAAAAAGGTGCACCAACAACATTGTTTTAGTGATAGGGTCTATCTCTTCTTTAGCACCAGTTGATTGCACAGCAAGAGTAGGAGGATCACACAGAATGTGATTCTCAAAAGGCACTTCTACTCCTTTGTTCTTCTCAAGAGATTTATCCTCATCACTCACATCTGACTCATCATCTGACGAATCATAGTCCTCAACGGTTGGAGGACTTTGATTTGAAGCACATGATGACTTTTCCTTGCTATCAGATGAGCCCTCCGATGAATTGTCCATTTTGAACCCTAAGCCAGTTGTAACTTCCTCATAATCAAGAGGTACAGTTGGCTTAAAACACGGCATTTCCTCCTCATCGTGCATTCTGGTATAGTTGTGTCTCAAAGGAGGCGGACACGACTTATACCCAACGCCTTTAACATTACCCTTTAGTTTTTGAACGTCAATGATGTGATCGAGCACAAATCGGGAGTTAGAATAACTCTCCAGTTTGAGTTTGATTGCATCATGCTCGCATTTGGAAATGGCTAGTTCCTTTTTGGTTTCCACAACGATGTTAATATAATCGTTAATACTAACTTGTTTATGATAAACAGTTTTGGTCACTTCGGAAACACTTTTCTTTAAGGTTTCAATCACAGTTTTAAAATCCTTTTCGTTTCTAACTAAAGTCATATTTGCCTCTTTGCACTTTGACAGTTCAATAACCAAACTCTGATTGTGAGTATGAACCGTTTCAGATTCACGTTTCAATTCAGCACATTCATGTTTCATATCAGCACAAACACTACATATGCTAGGAGTTTCAGATTTTACTTGACTTGTAGAAGCTATGACATTCGTTATAAAGGCAGTCTGAGAAGAGAAAGATCCATCTTCAGTGAGAATCTTCTCCATTTCTTCTGATGTAGCATCAGCTTTCTTGATCAAGTCAGATTTCTCGTTAGCATCATTCGACAAATTATCAGCCTCTGAATCCACTCTCTCCTTCACGTCCGATTCTGAACTGTAATCACTCACACCTGAGCCATCTTCATCAGTACTGCCACTATATCCTGAACTGTCATCATTTCCTGAAGATTCGCCATCATTGACATTCTTGACAATTTCAGCATAAAACACAGTTCCTCCTTGATCTCCACCTCCAAATTGTAGAGACCAGTCACTCCCTTCATCGGCTTTATTTGAGTTGGACGTGGATGTACTTGTTTGATTTATAAAAGGATTTTGGTTTCCTTGTTGAGGTTGGGGTTGGGCTTGTGACGGTGTCGGAATATGTTAGGATCTGAGGCTCTCATGATTGTGTTTGTTTGTAATAAATGAACAATTAATAAACATGATTCAATGAGTTATGCAGCGGAAATGAACACAAACTTTATTAACACAATCAAAGAGGAAAATAGTTTTGATAAACACATGCTTTTCATCAATCGAAAGGTTACAAAGCAAATCAAAAGATTACAAAGCAAGCTTACAAACTAAACTCCCCCTCAGCCTGATACTCCATGGTTGATTGCACACAAGATGAAAGGATTGGACTAGAGGAGAAGAACTCGCTCAGTCAATCAAATGTAACAATACAGGGTACTGCTCCATTTATAGACAATCCAAACCACTGAGGCATCTCAGCTGACGTCACCATGAAAGCGATGTCTAACAACTTGTAACAACTGTTCCTATACAAACACTGTTATCCTAACCACTGAATATATATAAAACAGATGACACACTAAACTACTGCTTTCTCTTTACATCAGTGCTTTCCTCAAGGTTGATCAGTCCTTGATTGGGCAGTGCTTTGTCATCAGTAGATTGAACCAGTAGTGTTTACTTCTTCAGGGCTTTGTCAGGAGTTTAAAGAATAGCAGCAGTTGTATACGGACAGTGGATAGAGAACCATCAGTTGTTATAACCACTTTCAAGGGAAGAGCCTAATGTAAACAGCTGCTTATTGTGAATCCACTGTTGTGAACCAGTTTTGGCTTTACATCATCTGTTCCTCTGTAGGGTTTAATCCCAACAATCTCCCCCTGGAACAGATGATGCCAAAACACTTCATTATTCAGGATCTTTATTGTCTCGTCAATAATTCCCTAACTTGTCCTTTGAATTGTAATTCAAAGTTCATGGAATCTGTGTAATCCTCATCCCTGCACAGTGTAAGTTCAAGGAGATCCTGCAAATCTTCAACACCCAGGCCAAGTGCTGTTTCCCTTGATATATGCTTCACTTCACCATTGGATCTGAGCAGAGTCAATACATGGGTCTTTTGATCAGACATCCATTTTAGTATTTTTGAACCCAATGGGTTTCTTGGGAGAGGTTTATTTGAATGATGAGTTTGGAGATGGTGGCCTGGTGATAACAACTTTGAGCAGTGTCTTAAGATTTTGCTGTTTCATGTAATTCTGCTCTAAGTGTCTGAAGAACCATCTTTATGATATATTCTTCTCAAGCTTGGTCTTCTTTTGATATTTCTTCATCCATCTGCTTTGTTTCCTTCTTTGATGAAGGATGACAGCAGGTGGTGTTTTTGGTGGTGGTGATGTTTTAGATGTGGCAGTGGTTGATGTAGTGGGGATAGCAGTGGTTGTGTTTGTGGTGTGTGTTGATGTGGTATTGGTGGTAGTTATTTGGGTGACAGAAGTTGTTCATGGTGGAGGTGTAAGTGATTTTGTGGGAACAGAAGTTGTGGTTGAAGTAGTAACTGGCTTAGTTTTAGAAGCTGTGGTGGTTGATTGCCTTGTTTTTCTAACAGGACTCTTCTTTAATGAAGTACCAACCTCTTCTTTTTCTTTTTGCAGAACTATCTTTTTCTCAACTAAAGCTCTGCTCTCATCCCTTACCCTTTTAATATCAGCAATGGTTTTGAGACCAGCTGAATTAACTTGACTTTGAACGATCCTCATTTGTGTATCTTCATCATCTGCTTGAATTTTCAGGGTTTCATCACCTCCCTTTTCCTTTTCTTTGACAGATGTTTCAGCAGAAGTTACTGAAAGATTTTCCTCAGAGTCATTTTTAAAATCCTTTATAAAAAATGGTTAAAGACTTTTCTGAGAACAGCATCAAAAAGGATCTGGTATATATAAAATACGTAATCATATCATTCTCAAGTTTATGAAAATGTTCAGTGGTTTGACAGCAGTGGTAGGAAATTTTGAATATATTTTGAACCTTTGCTTGTTTTTGTTGGCAATAGTTCTGTTACCTGTCAGGATATAGTACCTTATTTTTGTTGGTATTATTGTCCTCATAAATGGGTCAAAAGGATATGGTACATATGTCAAGGTCATGTCATACTCAGGTTTGTTTTAAACACTAATCAAAGGTTGACTGTCAAATAGTGCTTAAACTACTGGGGCCCTCATGTTTTAATCTGATATTAAACGAAAATGAGTTGCCTTTGCAAAAAGTTCTCATCATCTGGGGTACTAAACCACTGTCAAGAAGTTGTAAAAGCTTCAAAACATGAAATTGACATGTGGCAAAACCCTGAATGAAAAACTCTCAAAATAGTTGTTGACATACTGGTCTTTCAAATCATTACCATTATATTACCCTTAACCACTGTTTTGTACAAACGTCTGTTTTCTAATTACTATCCACTGCTGAAAGTCAACCACTAATCCTCATTTTGCTTGGCAAGCACTGATGCTCAAAATCAGTGTCTTATCCACTGATATGCTATACACTGATAGTAAAAATCATCCACTGTTATCACAGTACTACCGTTGTAACCACTGATGCTTGCTTCATCAGTGGCTCTTAAAACAACTGTTCTCCATTTTCATCCATTTCATCAGAGGTTGGCACGTGGTCAGTTTTTAGCCCTCAGATCTTTGTAACCGCTGCCACATCAGCGATCACTTTTTCCCTTAATAAAACCCTGATCAAAACCCCAAACAGGGCTTTTCACTGTCGAATTGAATTCCAAAAATTCTCTTCTCAGAGCAGTTTTCCAACCTTTCTTCCCAAATCACTCTCCGATCCTTCTTCATCAAAATGAAGAAGTCAAAATCAAAATAAAAAACTAAACTCCCCCTCAGCCTGATACTCCATGGTTGATTGCACACAAGATGAAAGGATTGGACTAGAGGAGAAGAACTCGCTCAGTCAATCAAATGTAACAATACAGGGTACTGCTCCATTTATAGACAATCCAAACCACTAAGGCATCTCAGCTGACGTCACCATGAAAGCGATGTCTAACAACCTGTAACAACTGTTCCTATACAAACACTGTTATCCTAACCACTGAATATATATAAAACAGATGACACACTAAACTACTGCTTTCTCTTTACATCAGTGCTTTCCTCAAGGTTGATCAGTCCTTGATTGGGCAGTGCTTTGTCATCAGTAGATTGAACCAGTAGTGTTTACTTCTTCAGGGATTTGTCAGCAGTTTAAAGAATAGCAGCAGTTGTATACGGACAGTGGATAGAGAACCATCAGTTGTTATAACCACTTTCAAGGGAAGAGCCTAATGTAAACCACTGCTTATTGTGAATCCACTGTTGTGAACCAGTTTTGGCTTTACATCATCTGTTCCTCTGTAGGGTTTAATCCCAACAATCTCCCCCTGGAACAGATGATGCCAAAACACTTCATTATTCAGGATCTTTATTGTCTCATCAATAATTCCCTAACTTGTCCTTTGAATTGTAATTCAAAGTTCATGGAATCTGTGTAATCCTCATCCCTGCACAGTGTAAGTTCAAGGAGATCCTGCAAATCTTCAACACCCAGGCCAAGTGCTGTTTCCCTTGATATATGCTTCACTTCACCATTGGATCTGAGCAGAGTCAATACATGGGTCTTTTGATCAGACATCCATTTTAGTATTTTTGAACCCAATGGGTTTCTTGGGAGAGGTTTATTTGAATGATGAGTTTGGAGATGGTGGCCTGGTGATAACAACTTTGAGCAGTGTCTTAAGATTTTGCTGTTTCATGTAATTCTGCTCTAAGTGTCTGAAGAACCATCTTTATGATATATTCTTCTCAAGCTTGGTCTTCTTTTGATATTTCTTCACCCATCTACTTTGTTTCCTTCTTTGATGAAGGATGACAGCAGGTGGTGTTTGTGGTGGTTGTGATGTTTTAGATGTGGCAGTGGTTGATGTAGTGGGGATGGTAGTGGTTGTGTTTGTGGTGTGTGTTGATGTGGTATTGGTGGTAGTTATTTGGGTGATAGAAGTTGTTCATGGTGGAGGTGTAAGTGATTTTGTGGGAACAGAAGTTGTGGTTGAAGTAGTAGCTGGCTTAGTTTTAGAAGCTGTGGTGGTTGATTGCCTTGTTTTTCTAACAGGACTCTTCTTTAATGAAGTACCAACCTCTTCTTTTTTTCTTTTTACAGAACTATCTTTTTCTCCACTAAAGCTCTGCTCTCATCCCTTACCCTTTTAATATCCGCAGTGGTTTTGAGACCAGCTGAATTAACTTGACTTTGAACGATCCTCATTTGTGTATCTTCATCATCTGCTTGAATTTTCAGGGTTTCATCACCTCCCTTTTCCTTTTCTTTGACAGATGTTTCAGCAGAAGTTACTGAAAGATTTTCCTCAGAGTCATTTTTCTCCCCCTTTTTGGCATCATCAACTCTTTCAAAGATAGTGCAGGGGTTGAAACAAATTCCACAGCTCATCTGGAGTAGGAGTAGATGATGGAGTAGCTGTTGGAGGTGGTGCAGCAGTGGATGGTACCCTTTGTGCTTTCAACAACTGTTGCAGCATGTCTTTGATTTCTGCAACAGATGTATCCAGTTTATCAATTCTAGTCGTCAATTCTTGGTACATTAAACCATCACCCAACTTAATGGGGTCATCTGATTTCCCACTAGCAGTGGTTGTAACAGTGGTTGATTGAGGAAGTGTATCCCAAAAAAATCATCCATTGTTGCCCCTTTTGTCTTGGTACTGGGGACTTCTTTCTTCATAATGAGAAACACCTTTTAGTGAACCACTGAAGACTGGATACACAAGAGTTCCTAGTGAAGAAATTGCCTTCAAAGAAGTCTTATTGATGAAACTACTGTCCAAGTGCAAACCAGTGGGTTCAGCACTTGTAGTCGCTGCTTCACTTGAACTACCACCAAGAGTTACTTGTAACTCAAGGGGTGTAACCTCCTCAGTTGTTGCTGGGATAGCAGAGGTATAAGCATCAGACTCAGTCACTTGTTGGAGTGTACTCTCAGTGATAGGTGATTGAGAGGAACTGATTTATGTCTAAGTTATATCCAAAGCATGCAACAAGGTCATTATTGATGGTGGTATTTGTGAAGTGATGATGGGAGTTGAAAGAGAATTTGCCCCGAGCAGTGGGCTGTGGATGATGGAATCAAGTGATTCCAAAGCATCATAATTTGGTGTCCCTGTTCTTACAACCTGTTCTTTTTTAGAAGAAGCAGGAGGAGTTTGAGGCATGGGTTGAGACCTTTCTACCATCTGCTGTGAGGAAGTAGCAGCAATGGTTTCTAGTGACTTTTGTGTTGTCACTGGCAGTTGCTCTGGGATCTTATCTTCCAGAGTTGCCTTTATTGTAGGTTTGGAGGGCTTTTGAATTTTCTTTTGTTTTGGTCTTTTGGTGGATTTAGGTGTGGGTTTCACAGCAGTTTTGTTACTCCTGTGATCACCTTGAGCAGTGGGCTCAGCAGCAGGTGCCTGAGGAGCAGTGGTAGCTGCTAAAGTCTGCTCAGGAACCTCTGCTTTTGTTTTAGAAATTTTTGATAGCATTGTAAATGTTTCAGGTGTAAGACCATTTATTTGAAAAAGTGATCATGGCATCTGATGCACACAACTGTTGAACAACATCTGTCCACGTGTAACCTCTGTTGTAAATCAGTGTTTTGCATAAACAGAGGATACACTTTGGCAGTGGATAGATTTTACTATTTGATAGAGTTTTAATGCCATCAGTGATTTGAACAGACTTTGAGGATTTATTGAAAAATTCAGTTTTAAACTATTTTAAGGTTATTTTTTATTTTCTGAAAACATTTTTATGCATATCATTCATGTTTAACCAAGTTTTGCTTGTTTATCCATGTGATGCATATCAGTCTAAGGGAACAACTTTTCAGGGGTAAAAATGTCCAATTTTCAGATTAGCATATCTACCCGTTGAACCTTAGTTTGATTATGAGACAGAGAATCCAAACCTTTTACATAGCAAATCTTCACAGTGTGATGTCTGTTCTTATTTGAGCACAATAGATCTTATCAACCATGCTTCTAGCATATGCTCAGTTCTTTGAGGAACCACCTTTTGTCAGACAGATTTTTGTCAACAGTGGTTATGGGAATGGACATGGAAGTAAAGTGTTGTTTTGAATTTTATCCATTTTTGATGGACTTCTATTAGCAGTGGTTAGATGCGAGGCAGTGGTGGATATTTTGAAGGTAGTTTGGTCTGCAACTGTTGCTGTATTTCTAACAGCTGTTTTGTACATCTGCTGTTTTGAAGTATCTGCAAAATGACATCCTTTGCAAAACATTTTTAGATGCATATTGTCAAGATTAACATATCAGCAGATCTTTCAGAGATTTACATTCAGGATTATAAACAGTGGTTTGGTATCCTAGGTGATGAAAACCTTTTATATTGACCACTCATTTTGTGTTTCAATCTTTTGAATAAAACATGAGTAGTCAAGCATTTTAAGGTATGTTTGCAATCAATCTTTTATCTGCGATGATAACTTGAGTTTGAAATGACCTTATTTATATCACCATTCCCTTTTGAGCAATTTTTCAAGGAGAGTATCACCCAAAGCAAAAATATAAGGGTTCTACATCCTGACAGGAGTTGAGACTTTTACTATCTAAAACAAGTAAAAGTACAAAATACATCATTCTCTAAGAAAAATCAAGAATAATATATCCTGTTTTATTGAAGAAAAACCTTTTGCAAAAACAATAAAGGTTTTCTGAAAACAGCAACAATAAGATATGGTGTATTTTCAATAAAAACTTGTCATATGTTCTTAGTTACTTCATTCTCAAGTCTAGGAAAATGGTCAATGGTCTGACATGTATTTTAATAACCACTGTTTGGAACCATTTCCTTGTCAGTTGATTGCAAGTGTGAGGAAACATGTTCATCAAGGTTTTGAAAGTCCTTTTATGGAACTCAATACCATGTGATGATTTTGAAAAAAATTGTCTAGTCCTCTGGAAGTTCATTCACCGGAATTACCATTTTTACCTGAACCTTTTCCTGAACAGATGAATGCACACAGTTGCTTAATGACCATTATTACCCCGAACTTTGACTCTTAAGCGTTTTATGTTTATACTATTTTCTTCTGACTTCAAAAGTTTTGAGATAAACACACTTATGAGTTTATGTGAATTTTCTTCTTCCCTTTTTACCCTTCCCATTTATAAGTAACGAATTACATACTGGGAGGTCTTTGTTGAGAGAAGCCTTAATCCAATATCATTTTGCAGTAATGTTTTGAGAAATTTGGTCATATTTGTATAATTTTTTTTTTAACCAATCTCTCATTACCTATGATACGGACTAAGTTAACCCCTGGTTTACTTAATGTATTTTCAACAGAGTTGATTTATTCCTTTTGAGGATCTCAACCTGTTTTTCAACACATAAGATCTAAATGACTAAAGTTTTACTTTCCCTCTTTTTACGTTAGCAAAAACACTAATGTTTTTATGAACATAGGCTTTTGTTAATCTGAGGTTCATACTTTAACATTTAATATAATGAAAACATCACAAACGTCATAACAACAGTTGGAATCAATTTTGAAAAGAAGAGATAATACCATAGTTTAACAGATACGTTTTCAGATCTGAAAACTATGAGTGACTTGTGCATGATATCACTTGTTGTGTGAGATTTGTGTGTCATATGACATCTTGGTTGTTTTACAGAGTATTTGAATAACAACTTTAAGTGTTATCACCCGTTACTCTGTTTTTCAACTGAATACAACCAACCTTAGTATCAATGAATTTTGAGCCGAACTGTTATGTCAATTTGACTGTTAAATCGAAATTGACTGTCCAAGCTCTGATACCAATTGTTAGGATCTTAGGCTCTCATGATTGTGTTAGTTTGCATAATTTGGACAAATCAAACAGAAATGAACAGGAATTTAAGTGCAGCGGAAGTTAAAACAAACTTTGTGAACACAATCAAAGGAGAAAAATAGTTTAGATAAACAAATGTTTTTCATCAGTCAAAAGATTACAAAGCAATTCAAAAGATTACATTGCAAGCTTACAAACTAAGCTCCCCCTCAGCCTAATACTACAGTGGTTGGTTGCACAAGATGAAAGGATTGAATTGAGGAGAAGAACTCACTCAAAACGATCAAATGTAACAATACAGGGTACTGCTCCATTTATAGACAATCCAAACCACTGAGGCATCTCAGCTGACGTCACCATGAAAGCGATGTCTAACAACCTGTAACAACTGTTCCTATACAAACACTGTTATCCTAACCACTGACTATATATAAAATAGATGACACACTAAACTACTGCTTTCTCTTTACATCAGTGCTTTCCTCAAGGTTGATCAGTCCTTGATTGGGCAGTGCTTTGTCATCAGTATATTGAACCAGCAGTGTTTACTTCTTCAGGGCTTTGTCAGCAGTTTAAAGAATAGCAGCAGTTGTATACGGACAGTGGATAGAGAACCATCAGTTGTTATAACCACTTTCAAGGAAAGAGCCTAATGTAAACAGCTGCTTATTGTGAATCCACTGTTGTGAACCAGTTTTGGCTTTGCATCATCTGTTCCTCTGTAGGGTTTAATCCCAACATAATATATGCACTTGGATTGAAAACCGGAGGAGGAGCTGACTAGGGAAACGGAAAGGAACTTGTATTGGACATGAATGCCGTTTGTAGTTTTGGTTGCTGAGCTGCACTGGAACTAGCTAAAGAACTAAAACCTGGAAGGTACATTTCAGTATTTTGAGGAACAGGAGCTCGTTTAGCTTTCTGAATTTCTTCGTCATTCTTGTGATCCAACTTCTGAATGAATTCATAGATATTGACAGCATCTAGAACGCCCGTATGCTGTAGAAGCTCAAAGAATGGGCTCCACTTTGGAGGTAGAGCATCAGCAAACCTTGCTACCATTTCCTGTTGAGATGCAAGAACACCATAATAATACATTTCACTAATCAAATGATAAAAACGAGTAGTCATATCATTTAGGGTTTCATTCTCTAAGAAATGAAATGATTCGAATTTCTTCTTCAACAGATCATGACGTGTCTTTCTTGTCGCTGCATTTCCTTCACCTCTTGCTACCAAGGCATCCCATAACGCTTTCGTGCTTGTACAATAGCCGAATTGATGATAGATGTCTTTGTGAAGTGATTGTGTGAGAATTGCAAACGCCTTCTTCTCAAGATCATATGCTTTCTTGTCGGGTTCTTGCATATTCATAAATGTCATGGCATTTGATCTTGCTGCTTCAAGAGTTTGATTATACGGCGAAATGAAGCACGTCCATAATTCGGTATTCTGCCCTAGAACATACGTATGGAAATGACCTTTCCATGTCGGATATTCGTTCATGTGATTTAACTTTGGCAGGTGATTGTTGCTTCCCGTTTCGCTCTCACTTATCAAAAGATTTTGAATACTTTGATTCTGGTTCGTCACCAATGCCCATTGACTTGCACTTATAGATTGCTGACCAAAAACATTCCTTACCCACGCGGCTGCCGAAGTTCGATCTTCACCTGGTCTCGGTTCCATACTCCAATCCAAAGGGCTAGTACAACTCATGATTGGTGTATGAAATTGAAAACCTGGTCACACACTGTTAAATCACTTTTGCAAGTCTTCTGTTAAAAATGACAAGTATCTCGACGAAACTCTAGAATGATAAGGCTTCGATGAAACTCCTTTGTGTGTGAGATGATCCACTCGACGAAACTCAAAATGTTGTTGACCAACGACGAAACTGATTGATGTTGATAAACGACGAAACTCAATTGTGTTGTTATGCGACGAAACTGATTTCTGTTTGTTGATAAACGAAGAAACTGAGGAACCAATGACGAAAATCACCAGCCCAATATTAATTAAAATCCACAAAAATTGTTTGTGAATTTTGTTAAAGAAAAAGGCTGATCGTTTATCAAGGTTGTATTATTTAAAAGAAGATTGTATGGGTTTGACTAAGGTTTAAAGTATGGTTGACGGTGTGATGAAGGGTTAATTGTGAAGAAGGTTTAAATGTGATGTGACTTCTTTTTTTTTTTTTTTTGAACGGCGAAACACTTTATATATATATATATAAAGAGCCAGCAAGAAACTGGAATACAAAACTAAAAGAAAGCAAAAACAACGCAAAGAAAAAGCGGCGAAAAAGCCGAATTACAATAGGTCTAAAACATCAAAACGGACCCACTTATCCCAATCCGGTGTCTTTATCTTAGCTCTATTGCTAATCCATAGGAACGAATCCTCTTTAATAAAGTCAACCGTCCTCATAATAGGGATAAATTTACCTTCGAAAGCCATCTCGTTTCTGGCGCTCCAAATTCTCCAAGTCGTAGCGATGATGATAGTATCTACCAGCCGCTTCCAAATGGTGCTTCCCGGACTCTCTTTAATGTGACTTCTTTTGTTTCTATTTCATTATAGTCAACATGTTCAGTCAATAATTCAGTTCCATTCATTAACATCACGTGAATATATAATGTCAGACTACTTCTTTTATTCGGTCCAATGACATGCAAATGAATTACAAAAGTGTTGGCCCAGCTGTTAATCAAGGTGTCGGCCCAGCTGTTTTGACAAAAAAAGGTGTCAGACGAAATCTAATTGTGTGGCTTGTGAGTGACAAAATATCTTTGATGAGTGACGAAATCAAATGAGGTTTTGGGATAAGATCTTATCGAAATCTTATCCTTCTGACAAGGTAAGCTCTTTTTTCAAACTCGAGCATACTTATCTGATTTACCAGGTTCCTTTTTCTCAAAAACAAATCATCACACATGTAAACAAAAGTCAATACAGTTGCCTTTTTAATATTACTAAACACAATAACAACTTTAATTCAAACACAAGGCAGATCAAACAAGCATATAAATCAAGAACAATATGAATATACCAAGAACACTATGATGATTCTGACCAAACTTATCACCGGATAAAATTTTTGAAACCCAAATTTTGCTAAAACTTTAAATAAAAACCCACAATAACATACAAGCATGCAATAAAAAGGGTTTTCACTAAAACTTACAGCAAAAACAACACAATGTCAACTGATTTTTGAACTATTTTTCCAGAAAATATGAACTTTTTCAAAACAACAGTTTCTACAAATCACTTAAAATAAGCTTGATAAAACAAAACAATGTTTGGTTTTAAACAAGGAAAAGAGCCCAAGCTCTGATACCAACTGTAGGTCCCGTTTTTCTCGGTGGATCCGATACGAAAACCTATCCTCGTTTATCACAAACACGGTAACGGGTGCGGAATCCCCGTGACGGTGCAAACCAAACACAGTGTAAAACACACGCGTAACCAAAGATTCAATATCTATTGATTAGGGATGAGTACAACCCAAACATATACAAACAATGTTTACAGACTCTTACTAAGTCTCACAGCTCTCTCATACTCATCAGTTTCACACAGAAACTATGAGGGGTATTTATACAAGACAGACACAGACTATGACGAAACGCAAAGAGGCCCCGGCGAAACACCAAAGTCGACGAAACACACCTTGTTTTGTCGACATGCTTTGAAATAAACTTGTTTCGTCGATATGTATTTGGCCCAAATTGAAAGTCAAAGGCCCAAATGAAAGTTAAAGCCCCAAATGAAAGTTACGGCCCAGACAAGTTTCAGTCATAATCTTTCACCAATTCAAAGCTTGTGACATCACCATGACATCACACTGATGATGTCATGGTGATGTGTCATCGGGACTTGGTTCGCGGCGCTCCGTGCTTCGCGTGTCGAACTCTGGGGCGCACGACGGAGGAATGTCGTGACGTCGGGCTTGAGCCGGACCTAACCGAGTCGAACCGAACCGAATCGAGCCGAGTCGCATCCACATAAAGTGTACCAACAAAACCATCCTAATCTTAGGTATGGTGACACTTCAAACTAAATGAACCTAAATTTTCAACTAGGCAACCAAGGTGAGCAATCATACCAAAACCGCTAAGGAGGTTACCAAGGGGGTTACCAAAGAAACAACTATAGTTAAGGGGGAAACCAAGGGTACAACCCTGACAACAATTACAAAAGAGGTTACAACCAAAGTGGGAACGATAACGGGTCATCGAGTTAAAATATTTACAAAAATGTACAAAGTAAATATGAAGCTTGCTAATTTTCTTTATCTGTTTGATTTAAAAAGAAATCAGAGTGAACCAACAATTTGTTATTATCTAAAACAATGGTTTATTAACTAAGATTGCAAAACTTAACTAAGTGGTTGAAAACAATAATTTAAAAACAAGGTCCACACCCGGTTCGATAATTGTAAGACCTAGGGTTCCTACATGTTTTAACTTGATTTAGTTGCATATAGTGATTAACGAATTTAATGTGACGTGGCTTAGGTGTAAAAAGCTATCAACGTCATAGACAACAGACCGCAATGCACTTCTTTACCAAGAACATGTAAATCCTAACCTAAGATAAGACATAATTGCACATAACCTTTTCGCAAAGTCAAATTTTATCATCACTCGACAATTTACGAATTCGAAACAAATGCAAGACAATTATCAAAGGTTTCAAATACTAAAAAACTTGAACTAAACACAAATGTATAAACCCTAGAAAATCTTACAACAATCTACACCGAGGTGAAACCGAGGAGACTAGCCGCTCATGGTTGAAGTAACGCGATCACCGGTGACAAAAACGAACACCGAGCCATGATCGTGAGTCTTGGAGGAATGATGAAGGTTTGGGTTTAGGGTTTGGATGATGAGTGTGGATGGATGAAGATGATGGTGGAAAGGTTGGTGATGATGGTGATGGTGGATTAGGGTTAGGAATGTGATTGATAATGAGTTAGGGGTTAGAGATGTTAGAGGAAGGTTAGAGGTGAAGGAGATGATGATCGTGTCTCCAAGAATGATATATGTATTCAAAATTGTGCAACCCCCCATAAAAACCCCAAATCTTTGGTCAAAACCCGGTCTAAACAACATTTGGGTGAAATTCGGTGTTTTGAAGAATCTGGGGACAGTAGCTTAAACTCCCCCTGGCGTCGCCGACACCCCCTAGAATTTGCATTTTTCTACTGACGCTATAACCCATTGTGTACGCGAATTCCATTGACGCAGGTGAGTCACTGACGGCCCTGGGGGCGTCGACGACGCCCCTTGTAGGGTGTCGTTTCTGTTTTGTTAATTTTGCGTCCCTGGTTGATCCCATTCACTCCCAATGCTACATAAAGCTATTCAAAGTAGCTTATACTTTGAATGATTCTGACAAATTATATTCTGATGAAGAATTTCCAATAAGAGGTGTTAAAACTGAAATGATCAAAAAGGTTTTCAAATTAACAGAAATTAATATTTCTGAAATAAAAGATGTAAATCTTTCTGAAAAACCTAAAAAATACACTTTAAGAGTTCAACAAAGAGAAAACAAGAAAAAGGGTTACGGTTCTGGTTCTGCGACTGGTTTTCAAAAGAAACCAAACCATAACGGTAATTTCAAAAGGAAAGGTCTTGGTTTTATTCTACCGAAAAATCATAAAAATGAAAAAACTTATAAAACAAAAACTGTGTTTGTTTCAGGAACATCATCTGAAGAAGAAAAGGAGAAATTGTTCAGAAAGCAGACAAACAAAGAATTCCTTGCAAAGAAGCAAGAAGGAATGAAGAAGGAAGTTGTTCAGAGAAAGGAAACAAGAACCTGTTTTCAATGCAAAACAGTTGGTCATATTGCCAGGAATTGTCCAAAGGCAATACAAACAAAACAGGGAGTTTCTCTTAAAATGAAAGAAAAGATGGTTGAAAATGAACCACCAACAAAACCTTTTATAGTTTTTAAAAACTCAAAATTTGAGGTTGGTGAAAGTTCAAAAGGTTTTTACAAAAGGAAAGCAAATCTTGACAACCAAAAATGGGTCGTTAAGAAATCTGATGACAGTTCTAGTAATGATTCTGATTCGTTAAAATCAGAGGAGCTATTTTCTGGTGATGAATCTGATTCCACAAAGTCAGAGGAGCCACAAATTGAGTTAAAATTGAAAACATCAGTACCGCCAATGGATGATGTCAATTTTCCACCATTGAGGGCTGAGAATTTTAAACAAAAAGTTGGTAAAATTGAGATTTCGAATCAATTCTTTTCTGAAAAGAAAGAATTTGATGTTGAGAAAGCTTTTAACCCCAAAGTGAAACACATTTTTGGAAAAATGGTTGATAAGAAAGTCAAAGGGATGAAAGAGTTTTATGAGAAGAAGATGAAAGGAAAGAAACCGAGTGTTGATAACTCGAAATCTCCCAAGGTCTGTCAGACTTGGGAAAATCTCTTTAACTGAAAAAACCTAACTTGCCGGAGCTTCCAGGTTGGTAAATGTGGAGTAGGAATCGGCATCTTTCTTGAGAAATTCACGAAAGTGATTTCGACCTACAAGTGGTAGTTTTTTTCTTAAATTTGTCATATTTTAATTTTCAAATGGTTTTGGTGATGAAAACCTACAAGTGGTTGAAGAAGGTTTTCACTTACAAGTGGTTAATCAAGGTTATTAAGTTGAACTTGATTTAACTTTCATAAAAAGCAATGTGATGAAACTCTAACAAAACTAATTTTCTGGAAAAACCATTTTTTTATTAAAACAAACTTAAGTGTTTTGAAATCATAATGGGAAAATAGTTTGTTGTAAGGGGGAGTTCTGATTGTTTATGCCAAGTGGATGGTGAATTAAAGTGATTCGATATCAGTTTGTCACATTTCTTTTATAGTTTATTTTCAAATTTCTTTTAAATGGTTTTGAATTTTAGGGGGAGTAAGAAATTTCAGAAAATCCAAAAAGATTTTTGAAAAGGGCAAAAACATGATAAAAGCAAAAATGAGTTTTGTTGTAAAAAGAGGAAATGATACTACATCAGTGGACTATCACAGCACGCTAAAGAATTGGAAAGTTATAAATGTGATAAACGGTCTCACTGATAATGTGCCAGTAGGTTTTTACACATTTAGTAGATTGGGTCGAGATATAAACCTAAATTTCAAACTTACTTATATCGTGGGGAACATCTCTCGGATATATGGGTATCCCCCGAAATCTTGTTTGAAAGGTCCCTCTTTCTGAGATACTAGGTCTTTATACTCAGTGATATCTAGGGTATTATCCCGGGACTTCTGATTTTGCGGAAGCAATGGCTTAGTCCTCGTATAATACTTTCTGCTTGCTTGAAATATAGCAACCCCCTCAGGATAAAAAATGATGAAACATTGCAAAATGCTAATCATGTGCTGTTGAAGAAAAGATTCTCTAAAGGGAACACACCAAAAGTCGAAGCCATCATCTCTCTGATTTTGCGGAAGCAATAACCTGAGCTCTCATGGCCCTCGCATTTAACCCTTTACAGATATCATCTAGGTATACTCACCTGTAAGACTGAATATTGGGATCCGGATACGGGGGTATATTCAAGTGGTGGGACACGCGAATAAGTTCAAGTACTTAAAACACTAAATCGTATCTCGAAACAGTTGAACTTTGTGTGAAAATTTAAATGGATCAGTATACTGACAATCTAAGTGAATCGTTTAGAACTTAAAATGTTTAAAGCTTAACGATGCTAGTGATTTGTCTCAAAAACTGATATGATCCTCTTACACAAACTCATAAAAATATTGTTTGTAAATATTTCTTTACTGTTTCTTATTAAAAACAAAAATCCAAAAAGATTTTCAGTGTGTTTTAGCATAAATTTTGGAAAATTCAAAAAGATTTTCGACAAATGATGTTGGAAAGCTGATTTTCAAAATTCTGAAGGCTAAACATGATGAACAAAAGGTTTGGGAGAGTGTGATTGAGATGTTTGAGTTGAAAAATTATTTGAAAAGAAAAATGGTATTTTTACAAGTGGTTCATCAGAGATTAACATTGTAAAATCATTCATTGATTGATTAATACCTGCAAGTGGTTCTTCAGAGATTTTAAATGTTAAATCATTTTGAGCTAATTCTACAAGTGGTATATAAATTTGTCAAATTTTAAATTTGTGAAATTTATTGTGAGGTAGAGATTGTGCAGGTTAGCCAGGTTTCGATCCATTGAGAGCCAGGTCACGATCTTGGAACAAATCCCAGCACAATTCAAGGGGGAGTCTGCTAACAAAGAAGAATTTGAAGATTATAGAGCCAAGTTCAGATCCTGAAGTTCACGCAAGCTGATGATGCTGATGAACTTAAGGAATCAAGAGATCTGATCAAGAGAATTAGGAAGACCAACATCCGAGGGGGAGATTAGTTGATGAAGAGAAATTGAGGATGCTTTACATTGTTAGATACTTTGGAAGAGTTCAAGAAGACTGATAAAGATTGAAGATTGAAAACTCGACACTGAAGACTTCGTCAACATTCGAGGGGGAGTCTGTTGGTGCATATGTTTGTCGACTTTGTCTTGTATCGAGTCTTGTATTGTATTGTATTAGATAGATCAGGGCACGCAAAATAAGAAAAGTGTGTTTGTGGGTGATTTCGCACGAAATAACACATTGTTATTTCGTACGAAATTAGATGGTAATTTCGCACGAAATTAGATTTCGTACGAAACTAATTTCGCTTGGGCTATTCCGTGCGAAATTAGCTCTCCTATAAATACCTTTGATGCCTTGTCATTTGTAACTTTCCGGTTTGAGAGCCGAAGTGCTGCCGAAGTGTCTACTCGCTGTAAATCTTTGTCAAATCAATCAAAAGACAGTTTAAAGTGAATATCAAGCTAAATTAACTCAATAAGTTTGTTTCCGCCTCTCGTATTGAGGAAAAACTCTTCTGATCGACTCATTCGGGTCAGAAAACGATCCTACATTTTGGTCATTTTAAAGATTATAAAAGAGATTAAATATTAACCTGAGGTTCTGGTCTAAAATGATCAGTAAAAATATTTATTTTTTGTAAGTCTTATCAGTAGGGTATTGCATATATGTGAAATTTATCATTTATAATCAAACTATGCACCGTAGGGGAATTTTGGTCATTTCACATAAGCTTTAAAGGTCAAATTTGGAAATCTGAGTTCAAAACTTTTACTTAGTGTTAAAGTATAAAAAATTACTTAAAACATCAGTAGGTATTAAGTCTTATGTGCCAAAAATAGTTTTAACCCATACTATGCGTTTAAAACGCGTAAAAATCGGTTTTAGGCGATTTTCAGGTTATATAAGGAAAGCTGAGATTTTTATCAGTCCAGAAGGCTTAAAATATTTTATTTAACATATAAAATCAGTAGCAAAAAGTTTGTTATCAAAGTGTTATGTAAAACTCATTTTATTAGCAAAAAGGGTATAACCATCAATTACCGAATCAAAGCAATAACCCCATGTTATGATCAGTTTAAAAATTAATAAAAATCTTCAAAAATCCCAAAATATTATATTACAACAGTGGGTAAAAGGTTTGGTGTCATAATTCGGGTTTAAATAGGCTTTATGCTAGATATGCCGTTTAATAAATAAAAAGCTTTCAAATTACGATATTGAGCATAACTCCTAATTTAGACCTCAAACTGATGTCAAATTTTTAGGACAAGTTTATAAATCAGTAATAAAGGTTTTTATCCTTTCACATTTTCAAAAATCTTGTTTTAATGTCAAAAGGGCATAATGGTCAATATTTAAGCAATTAACGGAAACATGCAAATGAATCGGATAATTAAGGAACCATGTAGTATAACCTCAGAGGGTTTTACTAACTTATAATATGGTCCTAAAGAAACCTTAAGGCATATCTAAAACAAGCTAAATCGGGTCAGAACTGAAAGTCAAAGCAAAAGTCTTCTTTTGCGACTTTCGGTTCCGAACCGAGCCTAAATTCAGAATTGTCGGGTTGAACATGCTTAGACATGTTCTTACATTATTTACCAAGTTATTTTAGTGTTAAAACATGTTCCATAACCTCCACATTATCAGTTATGTGTTTATTTGCCAAAATAGCTTTCTGTTGACTTTTTAATATTAAGTTTGACCCGACAATTGACCAAGTTAGAGTGATAATCAGAGGGTGCCCTTTTAAGGACTTAATACCTACATAATTACCAACTCATAGCCACTTTCAATTCGAATAATGGCTGGACCATTAGTGATTAATCACTAAGTTAAAGCTTAATTACGACGGCTTGGACTTTTGGTCATTAAGCTAATAAAACTTGAACTAGAGAAGCTAAGAATGCTTACAAAGACTCTTAGCACGAATTAGGAACTTAAGAACACTTGCTTGAGCTCCAGGAAGTTCCAGAGATGAGTTTGAAGTGAAAATATTTCAAGTGTGCAAATGAATAACTCAAGTTATGGCCTTTATATAGTGTTTTGCAAGTCCTAAGATCAAAGCATGTGTCCCTAGGCTGTTACCAGATGTTCCCAAGTGTCCCTAGGCGGTTAAAACCAGTTGCAAAGTCCATAGAATCGAAAAACTAGCTTACAAAGGCGGTGGAACTAGCTGAACCTGTAGCTGTCCATTATTCTGCCCAGATACAGTCCTTACGGACCGTAAGCTTAAGCCCTTACGGTCCGTATCCGTAATTCAAATTTTTATCGCCCAGTTAAGCCGTCTTACGGACCGTAAGGCAAGAGCTTTGCGGTCCGTAAGCCTTCCATCATAGACAAAATTTTGAGAACTTTTAACATTTGACCATGCAACCTATCATATCTCGAATCTCTGGTCATCATCAGCAGGGAAGGCCCATATGATCAGGTCTGCATTGCTAAAAATGCATTGCCATGCATTGGTTGTCTTGGAGTTTCGTAAAAAGAGGTTATTGAATGAAAATTGTCGATTTTGCACATGGGATTCCAAATTCTTGGATTTGAATATTGAATTATTCATTACATGTTTTAACCGGATACCCATGAGATCTTAATTAGATTTTTATGGGAATGTAATTATATTTTACAAAAGTTGAAAAACGTTAAAAGGTCACTCAGAGGTAATAATTAACATGTTGACACTTTTAAATTTCTTCATATATCATTTTTAATATGATCCGGGTTTATAACATGTTTAAAGCCCATGACACGTGTCTTCATTATATTGGTCGCGTTTTTACGAGGTGTTACATGGAAACTACCGATCACCAAGTATATTAAACAAAGAATGTTTATAGATCGGGATGATAACAAGCTTGGTACAAGGATCACTAGTGTGCAAAAAGTGTATAATCGCCAATAACTAGCAGAGAGTTCTCGAGAGTAGTGTGTGTTGCTAATAATAATCTAATCAAGCTTGTTATCCCCATTTAAAAATAGAAACTAGCTAGCTAACTAACAATCCGAAAAAGGTGCAAGTTCTCCCACGATCACCACAACGGTCGAAGAGCTCATGCACGTGCAAAATTAGAAGGCATATTCCCCTGGAATCTCGGTTAGACCAAGTCCCACTAGAATACTCCTGCAAAACAAGTTCAAATATGATGGAAACAATTGTTAGTATTAGGATAATAATGAGGATCCTGGATCCTTAGTCCTGCAACGTGTTCTGAGGATCATTAATTTGAACTGAACTGAGGATCCGTGATCCTGACTGCACTTGAGGATCCGTGATCCATGTGATATGAAATTCTATCCCTAACATTTATTATAAAACGCAATTGACTAAAAACACATAAAATGTGTTTTACCTAAAATGCAATGGACTAAAAGCACAAAGAAATATCTTTTTCCTAAAACGTAATGGACTAAAAACACAATAAAATGTGTTGTTTCTAAAACGCAATGGACTGAAAATACAAAAAAAATATTTTTCATTCCTTTATAAAACACAATAACTCAATTCAAAAACCCAGATCATAAAAATGCAATTTAAAATTTTCTTACATAGATCGAAGCCGATTTCTTCAGATTTCTTCAACGATTGACGGAATTTGAATTCTAGAAACACTTAAAGAATCGAGTGATTCGCTTCTAAATCACGGGAAAAAAATGAGATATTGTATGAAATTAAACTTGGTTTCTTCAAAAAAGTTGAAGAGCACGTTGATTGGGTGTTTGAATCATTATTGATGACGAAAATTGCACTATAATATAGTTATTATTGAGATAGAAATTGAAGAAAATGTTAAAGATTGTGGGTTTTGAAAATGGTAGGTTATGAAGTTACAGGGAAAAAAGATGAGAGAATATTGGATAAAACTGACTAAATTGCCTTTCCCCGTTATTTTTAAATTTTGACACATGTCATAACTTTATTGCTTCCTATCCTTTCTAGCCAAACTATATTTCCTATTTGATCATCTCTATATTTGCTGAAATTAAAATTAAATTAAAATGCTATAAATAAGTAACAACTTTTAGCTTTGGTTGGTTGTACCATAGGCTTTGGGTGTTTTTTTTTTTTTTAACTTGATTTTTTACTCATAACCCAAAGGTTTTTGCCTTTTGCAATTTTAACCCCACATAATTTGTTTTTTTTTAATTTTAACCCAAAACTTTTCATTATTTGCAATTTAACCTCACAACTTTTTACTTTCAACTTTTGTCTCCTGTACTTTTCATCTTTCAGAAATATTTCTTTTACGTTTCGTTCTAAATTTTTCGAGCTAGTACGACACGCAACGTACGTGTGTGTTTTAACGTTTTTATGTTTAGTTCAAATATTTGCAAGTTAACATGGTGCAACGTGCATGTGCGGTTCAACGTTTATACGTCTGTTTTTCATGTTTGACAAGTTTGTCGCAACTCGCAGGTCCTAGGTCGAGTCAGTGTTGGTGGTCGCTGACGATGGTGTGACATTGGTACTATTTGGCATGGTTTTACGCCCCGCCGCAACGCAAGGGTACTTAATTCTAGTTTGGTATAAATATAAGGAATTGGAAAATATGATGTAATTTACACCAAAAATAAAATATAATCAAATATATATTGGGTTAAAAAATTGAAAATCGAATTCACCTATATATTAAAAAGCTATATATATTAAAAAGCTAATAAATAATTAAATACTAAAAAGAGTCTTGTAATACAAATAGAAATAAATTAATAGTATTGGGTACCGGTACCGGTATCAAATTTACCAAATTGAGTGTATTTTCGGTGTTCGTTCGGCACCGGTATTCATCGGGTTTTACCCTCAAATACCGGTGCCGTACCAGTACCGACTGTATCAAGCCGTACTGTACCAGATATATTCGGTGCTGGTACCCATATTTGGGGATTTCGGTACCGGTTGGTACCGAGCTCATCAAATCCTGTAGCAATGCAAGTAATTGAACAGTTTATATTACTTTTCATACACACAGTAAGTAAACTGTATTTCGTTTAAATGAGGTTTTATATACACAACAACTTATTTTGCTTTATTTTTTGTCTTTTTACGTAATAAATGAATTGTAGCATGTAAAATTAACTTGTATATTTAGATTGTTGATGAGAAAATCGTATCAAATCCTATAATCAAACCGGTACCAAATTTACTATACCAAAATCATTTTCGGTACCAATTTTGTACCCACCTTTTGGCGTTTTCAGAATCGTTACTTTCGATTCGACACCGGTCTAGCACCATACCTATATTTATAGATTTTTACCTTCAAATACCATACCTTATTGTACCGAGCATTTTCGGTGCCGGTACCTAATTTTGATGATTTTCCGGATCGGTACTTTCGGTGCCGTTACAGGTACCGAGCTCGTCCATATTTTAACGTGTTAGCACCGTAATAACTGAACTGAAAACAACCGAATTTCCAACGTGTAGGACGTGTGGGTCCTATTATTATATATTAGGTTATTTAAAATCGTTTTTTAGGAGGGATTGACTATCCTCACGACATTTTTATTTATGTTTTGATATTCGGTATCTGCTTGCCGTTACTGACACGCGTTTTGCAGTCATTGGGTCCCCGCCGCAACGCGCGGGTGGAAATTTAACTAGTTCAACTTAAAATTGCCAAACCAAAGAACATACAGAGAAAAAAGCGGTCAGGGAAGTGGGAGCGAATTCGAACCTCATTTCACAGCCGACAAAGAACTGAACTTGGTTCTAAACATCCAACCAAACACCAATGGAAGAAGAAGAGCACGCTAATTCAACCAATCAAACCGATGCCGATCATATTCTAACTCCGATCCATAACACCGATTCAACCCATCAACACAACAACGCTAACCAAATTCCGACTCAAAATCAGGTAATCGTACCACCAATTCTAGGTCTTCTTGATGACACATTTACATATGATATTCATAACGCCCCCGACTCCGATTCACTGCTATACGAAATACTTTCTAGATTGCCTCTTAAATCAGTTTTTAGGTTCAAATGTGTTTCCAAACACTGGCTAACCCTCATTTCTCAACGTTCGTTTTCGCGGTTTTATATCGCACGTATGCTAACTGCCAGCACAGCAGCATCGTCGCTGCCTTTCAGAATCTTGTATAGGTACATTTACGAGTCGGATATTCAACATGTTCTTGACCGGTTCGCTCCCGAAAGTTACAATTCCTCTGGACTTTTGCTGTTCAGGGAACAAGAAAAAGCTGTCAGGTTTAAAGTTTTAGCTGTGAGTAATGGCTTGATTTTGTGTTGTTCATTGGGACTTCAGGTTTACTATGTTTGTGATCCTGTGAGTCGGCACTGGGTTAGCTTGGGTAGAAGAGCGCGTACTTTCTTTCTGGAAGGTTTTGTGAGTAGGGTTAATGAGAATAATGCTGTTACTAGCTATAAAATTGTGAGAGTAGAAATGCGCAAGTTGTCCTTGAATTATCTCAATTTAGATATGTATTCGTCTGAAACGGGGAAATGGGTTGAGCATAGTTTGCTTTGTCCTAATCTAATTACACTCGTGAAGCGTGGTGGAGGTCCTATAAGCTTTAATGGGATTCTTCATTGGTTTGTTTATAATCATGGTATGGCTGCTTTTGATCCTTATGAGGATCTGAAATCTAAATCTTGTCGACTTATTCAGTTTCCAGCTGACAGGGATGTTCAAAGTGAGGTTATGCATGACGGGCTTTATCGTTTATGTGACGGGTGTCAAGGAAAGCTTCGTTTTTTTGAAGTGGCGCCTGATCCCTATTCGCGTTATTGTTTTAGTATGTGGGATATGAAAGATTATGAGAAAGGAGAATGGTGTTCTGAGTTTAAGGTGACCCGTAGTGATCTTTCGTCTTCTGATCCTGAATTGAAGAGCTGGTTAGGGAAAGCTACTTTTCTCCCGTTATCTTTCCATCCGTTTGATCTGGATATTGTTTATCTGAGATGTGTGGAGCTTGCTTGTGTGGTGTCATATAGTATTCGGAACAGAAGGCTAGATGTTGCCTGTCAGCCTACCGGCGTTGTTGATGACCTGTCATGGCGTGTGGTGGTGCCATTTGTGATTACAAGATGGCCAACATCAGTTCCAAAGAAGAAGGTTGTTACGCCAAAAGACGAAACCCCAATGGGAAGGTTAACTTTTATGTTTTAAGCTAATTTATAATTATTTAGGTTGCATGTCACAAATCATGAGATTAAGGTTTACAAAATGGATAATAGGATCCATAGGCCACTGTTTGAGATAAGATTTCAAAGGCAAATAATATACAAACTTTTTTATCAAAATCATAATTTTTTTTGTTGAAAAAATGGATCAAATAGGTGAAATTTGAAAGATTAAGGTTCTGATTACAGTTTGACATGACGATGTCCACCAGTGGCCGGGTGACGACACGACACGAACGTGTCAGCTAGAATACTTGTAACATTTTCAAACAGTGCTACTTGCTAGTAAAATGGCTTTACGAGTAAAGCCTTGATGTTTTAGGGTACATAATCAAGATACATTTTGAAATGATTTGGTAAAAGTGTCTGTTACTAAACTCATTAGAGAAAACTAAAACTGACGTTTTTATAATGAATTTCAGGTGGTTGTTGAAGGAAAACTAGTCGGGAAGGAAAAGTCAGGGTTTAGAGACTTATGTTAACGTGAAGATTTATTAAAATAAAATATTTGTTAAACTTTGTAAGGTATTGTCCAAGACTATCTTATGTTTTACTTTTAAGGATTGTATTTATATGGTTTCCTGTTTTTCTTAAAATTAATTTCGCTTTTTAAGTTATAATTATGAAATCTTAAAGCATTGTTCACGCATCTTTTGACATATGATCTAGAGGATAATTTTTTTATGTGATAGATATCATAATAGGGTAAAGTGAATTTGCTATTGTTAGACATCTAAGTTAGATGCGAAACCATTCAAAACTACATCGTTCCATAGGCTTTACAATGGAACTTATCGTAATTATCAACTAATTTATATATAAAAAAGTGATGTTATGTCCATTTGTCTTCATTTATGTTTGGTCAATTATGTTCATTTGTGTTCGTTTATTTTTGTTGAATTATGTTCATTTATGTTCGTTATATTATGTTCATTTAAGTTTGTTTCTTTATGTTCGTTTAGGTTTTAAAAGAACGAATATAAACAAATGCAAGCATGCCCATTTTTCTTAATGAACGAACATGAACAAAAAGATTTGTTTAATCATATGTTCACGTTAGTGTTTGTGTTCGGTTAAAGTTAAATGAACGAACACAAATATGCCTTTGTTCAAGTTTGTTCGGTTCATTTAGAGGCGTAGTAGGGATTGTGTTGAATAACTAAAAAGTGAAAAGGTTTCTGTCGCGTCACTATCATGTAGGCAGTGAAACTTTAACTAAACTACATCTTCACAAGAGTGTAGTTATTAATGATTTAACTAAATAGAAGGGGGAAATATTAAAGAAATCGGTGATCTGTTGCATTGGTGGACCCCATCTTCCCTTCCCCCTTCTCACCCATTATTCCCCTCGCGCCCCCACCTTTTGCGCTCCCTATGCCACGTCAGTGTCCACGTCACCAAAAAACTAAATGGGTTAGACCTCAGTAGAAAGGTCCGTTGGTGGACAATAGGTTAAAAGTGGGACCATCAGTGGTTATTTTTGTAGTAGGGATTGTTGTCGACGAATGTCAAATAGTTGGGATTATTAAAATTCTATATTCCTTTTCACACATTATAATTCTCATACATATTTCTCTATATTGTTTTCTTTTTTTTAGAAAAGTGACCGGATAGTCCCTGTGGTGATCTCGAATAAACTATAAAGCAATTGAATGTTTTCATCCTCAAATGGACTATGTATGCAATTGACTGTTGTGATCCCCAAACATGGTCCGCAATTGATCCTACAAATATGATCCTGCACATTAGCATTGCAACTACACTATGATCCTACACTATGATAGTGCAACGACACTATGATCCTGCCTCTATCATTCAAACAGAACCATTAATGTGCATCGTTCAAACAGATCCATTAAAATAGTGTCATTCAAACATGAACCAAACTACAATTCAAACACCCACTATACTATCAAATTCAAACAGGAGTGAAACATAAGTCAAACCATCATCCATTAAATACCAATCATACTTAACGTTAGTTACATACAATAAATGGGTAACTGTTGGAATATCAGTATAAATGTGCTTGCCCTTAGTTTATTATTATTTGTTGTAGTTTTTGTTATGTTCTAATGAATCCTTGTTTTATGTATGTGAGGTTTGGCTTGGTCTTGCCGCTTTGGGCCGCCCCCCTCCTTTGTGTCGCTGTCCTGCCTCTCGTATGGGCTCCAGCTGTCTCGTGTATGCTAGGGTTATTTTCCCCTTTTAAGGCGTTGATTGTTGCTGCTCTTGTCATCGAGAATCACAAGCTCTCTTCCTGCATTTGGTGTTCTTTGTCTTCCTCATTTCTCACAAGTAAAATACGTGAGAAGTCTTAGAGTTCTATTGTTGCTGTTTGTTCTTGTTGAACCTCTTGTATCACCAGTCAATCTGTGATGACTGGTTGATTGCTTCATTGTAACCTTTTGATTGTTTTGAATCAATTGTTGTTGTGGTTTTGAATCTAAGTTTGTGACATGGTATCAGAGCCCCAAGGTTGACTCGGGCTCTGGTTCTTCTTCCGCTGCGGTACAAAGTTCCGATTGTCCTTCTCTCGTCCGATCTAGGGTTTCGTCCATTGACGGCATCCTGTGGTCTGGTCCCTGTTTCCGGAGTGATTTCTTGCTCAGGGAAGACGGTGTAGATCTAGAGGAGTGAAACCCTAAGTTCTAGGGTTTGGGGTTTTTCGTTGGTTTCTGGCTTCCGGTGACGGCGCTGCTGAGAAAACCTTTTTTGGGGTTTTTTCTGCCTTTATTGAAGAAGAAGAAGAAGAAGAAGAAGAAGAAGAAGAAGAAGAAGAAGAAGAAGAAGAAGAAGAAGAAGAAGAAGAAGAAGAAGAAGAAGAAGAAGAAGATCCTCGTTGGTCCCGTTAGGGCAAACCAACAGGAATGTTTCTCCGGTTTTCTGACCTGTGTCTTGCAACCCTAAGCGAAGGTTGCAGTCCTGGTCCCCTTTTCTGCTGGCACCCACTGTGAGATCGTTCCTTTCCTTGTCTCTTTATTTTTTTCATTTTGCATCACTGTGTCTTGAGTCTAGGCATCCTTGATACCGGGTTTTAGGCAAGACCGGTTTGATTATTGGGACACAGAGAGGGTTCACTCTGTTGCATAGTGTCTGGTTTGGTCTATTGAGTTGTGGCTCCCTGGTCATTGTCTGCGGAGGCACCTTGAGTGATGAACCTCTGATCGGACCTCTGTCCAGGCTTCGTTGGTGTCTGTTTGGTGCTCTTTGTTTGCTTATATGTTTGGTTCTTTTGTCTGCTTATCTGTTTGTTGACTATTCTGTTCTGTGTTTCCATATCTTGCTGTTATGACTGATAAAACTGAGTCTGCTGTGACTTTGATTAGCAAGTTGGATGCTAGTGACCCATTATATCTCCATGCTAGTGACTCTAGTGGGCTCACAATAGTTAGCATAAAACTAAAAGGAACTGAAAATTATGTGGTATGGTCTAATGCTATGAAACTTGCTCTAATGGCTAAAAATAAATTAGGCTTTATTGATGGAACTTGTGTTAAATCTAAAGACAATGATGTGCTTGCTAGTCAGTGGGATCGATGTAATTCTATTGTGCTCACCTGGATTCTGAACTCTGTTTATGATGAATTCTATTCTAAACTTGCCTTAGAAGTGTGGGATGATTTAAAAGATACCTATGATAAAGTTGATGGGTCTGTTGTGTTTAGCCTATATCAAAAAATCAACTCTGTTAGTCAAAATGGCTCTAGTGTGTCTGAATATTACCATAAAATCAACACTAAGTGGAAACAGTTTGATGCCATGCTACAATTGCCTTCTTGCACCTGTAATGCTTCTACTAAATTCAATGAGTTCAGTCAGTTAATTAAACTCATGCAATTCTTAATGGGTCTTGATGATATTTACCAACCTGTTAGAACCAATCTGTTAACTAGGGATCCTCTACCAACTATCAAAACTGCCTTCTCTATCATTTCTAGAGAAGAATCACATAGAGGATCAAATGGTGGATCAAAAATTCCTAATGTTGGTTTTACTGCTAAGTCAAGCAATTTTAGTGACAACAAGAAAAGATTTAACAAGGGTCCCAACCCTAACCTTAAATGCACTCATTGCAACAAAATTGGGCATACTATTGACAAATGTTTTGAACTGCATAGCTATCCCACCAATTATAGACAAAAACCTAATCAAAATGGTCAATGGTCTAAGTCTAACAATTCTGCTAATAACAGTAAAAACCCTTCTGTGAACAACTCTATGTGTGATAAAAGTGCTAGTTCCTTGAATACTCTGTCTGTTGATCAGTTTTCTAAGTTGCTAGGTTTGCTGAATGAAAATAAAACTGAAGACACCAATAAGTCCAATGTAGGAGGTAAATGCTTTAACTCCTTCTCTACTCTAGGTGGTTACAAAAACTCTTTTTGTTTCAACTCTATAGGCTCACCATCTCAGTTTTTGAACTGGATCATTGACTCTGGTGCAAACCAGCATATGGTCATGACCAGTGAAAACATGTTTAACTTAGTTGATGTCTCTGAATACAATATAACAATTAAACATCCAAATGGGACAGATGCTAAAGTTACAAAAATTGGATGTTTTAAGCTGTCTGATTCTGTGATCTTAAAAGATGTCTTTGTTGTGCCTGAATATTATGTGAATCTCATCTTTGTGTATAAGCTTGCTAAAGACAACAAACTTAGAGTTATTTTTGATGAAAATACTTGCTATATTCAGGATTCCTGCACAAAGAAAACCCTGGTGACTCGTAGACAAACTGAGGGTTTTTACTTTTGTGGTAATCCTTTAGGCACTACTTTTTCTTGCTTAAGTAAAACTGAAAATATAAAGCTCTGGCACTCAAGACTGGGTCACCCAGCTGAACAAGTGTTAAAGGTCTTACAAATTAAAACTAAGTCAAATGACACCAAACCCTGTGACATCTGCCATAAGGCCAAACAACACAGGGTACCCTTTCCTCTAAGTGACCACAGGTCAACTAAAGTAGGGGATCTAGTTCACTTGGACGTTTGGGGTCCTTACAAAGTTACTAGTATAGATGGGTACAAATATTTTCTCACCGTTGTAGATGACTTTACCAGATCCGTATGTGTCTATCTAATGAAATCTAAATCTGAAGTGTTTGAGAACATACAAAGCTTTTATAATCTGATAAAAACCCAATTTGAAGTTAATGTCAAGATTTTTAGGAGTGATAACGGATCTGAATTCATTAACTCCCAGATGACTACCTTTGTTAAAACAAACGGTATCATCCATCAAACCTCGTGCACTTATACTCCACAACAAAACGGTGTTGTGGAAAGAAAACACAGACACTTGCTAAATGTTGCAAGAGCTTTATTATTTCAGTCTAAAGTCCCTCTTAAATACTGGTCTGAATGTGTGCTTACTGCTTCCTACTTGATTAACAGGCTTCCCTCTTCTGTGCTGCATGGTAGTTCCCCTTATGAAAAGCTTTTTGGCTTTAAACCTTCTCTTGATCACTTGAAAGTTTTTGGTTGCCTTTGTTTTTTTACTGTTTTGGATAACACTGATAAACTAGAAGAACAGGCTGAAAAATGTGTTTTTATGGGGTACTCTAACTGTAAAAAGGGCTAAAAGGTCTGGAGTTTGGATCAAAAGAAATTCATCTTCTCCAGAGATGTCAGTTTTCATGAAACCATTTTTCCTTTTGAAAATAAAAACCACTCTCCAGATCAAGTCAATACAAATGTTTTAAACCAAATCAATTTTTTGACAACATTGAAACTTCAAGTGATACAAATCCCTATGATGAAGAGAAGGACTTTCCTGATTCTCCTGTTGAGACACAGCAACACAGTGATGAGGCCGAGCACACTGCTGATCAGCAGTCATTAGGATCTAATGATGTGGATGACAATCATGAGTCCACTAGTGCTGAACCTGGTCTTGTGAGGGTTGAGTTGAGCAGTTCTAATGATGAATCAAACCTTCCCGATGGTACCCAAACCGTTAGGAGATCGTCTAGATCTGTGTCTGCCCCTAAGAAGTTTAATGACTTTGTTGTTGGGCATGCCAAGTATAGTTATGATAAAGTAGTAAATTACTCCAACTTGCCTAGGCAAAATATTTGTTTGGCAGCCAATGTTAACAAAACCATCGAACCATCCACCTATAAAGAAGCCATCAAGGACAAAAGGTGGATTGATGCGATGAATGGAGAGTTATCAGCTCTTCACAGAAACAACACCTTGGATATAGTGGACCTACCTAGTGGAAAAAAAAACCCATTGGCTGTAAATGGGTTTTTAAGGTCAAATATAAATCCACATGTAAGATTGATAGATTTAATGCCAGACTCGTTGCTAAAGGTTATAACCAACGAGAGGGTATAGACTTTGAGGAAACATTCTCACCTGTGGTTAAAATGGTTACTGTCAGATGTGTCATCAGTTTGTCTGTCCAAAATAACTGGCCCATGTACCAACTTGATGTCAATAATACTTTTCTTTATGGACATCTTAAGGAAGAAGTTTATATGAGTCTTCCGGATGGTCTAGGTGTCAAACATCAACACAAAGTCTGCAAATTGAACAAGTCCTTGTATGGCCTCAAACAGGCTCCACGCATGTGGAATGAAAGACTTGTTCAGGCTCTTGTTAAATTGGGTTTCATTCAGTCCAAGTGTGATCATTCTATGTTTATCATGTCAAAAAAGGACATCTTTATTGTCTTGCTTGTCTACGTAGATGATATTGTTCTAACTGGAAACAATGAAGGAAAAGTGACTGAAGTGAAAAAAAAAAAACTGAATTACTAATTAAGGACCTTGGGCTCTTGAAATTTTTTCTTGGCATTGAGGTCATAAAAACTAGTGATGGGGTGTGTCTCTCACAAAGAAAATATTGCATGGACCTTCTCAATGAATATGGGATGAGTGGTAGCAAACCCATTGGTTGTCCTATTGACCAAAATCATGTTCTAACAAATTTAATGAAAAAGGAAACCAATTCGGTTGATGTTACCCAATATCAAAAACTAATTGGTAAGTTGATTTATTTATCACATACTCGACCAGATATAGCATATTCAGTGCATTATTTGTCTCGATTTATGCATCAACCTACTGAAGCCCACACTCAGATTGCCTTCAAGGTATTACGATACCTCAAAGGGGCACCTGGAACTGGGATTATGTTTAAAAGAACCGACTCCTTCCATTTAACTGCCTATTCCGATTCGGACTGGGCAAAATGCACTAAAAGTAGAAGGTCAGTAACCGGTTTCTGTATCTTTCTTGGGGGTTCTTTGGTCTCTTGGAAAAGCAAAAAACAGAGCGTTGTGTCCAGATCTTCTGCCGAGGCAGAGTACAGGTCTATGTGCAGCGCTACCTGTGAGGTGTTGTGGCTGATCAACATTCTTAGAGAGCTAAAGGTTGAGGTTACCATTCCTGTTACTCTAAAGTGTGACAGCTCCGCTGCCTTGTCCATTGCTGCTAACCCTGTGTTTCATGACAAGACCAAGCACTTTGAGGTTGACTTGTTCTTTTTACGAGAAAAAATAGCTTCGGGACAAATCAAGACTTGTGGTATAAAGACTGAACATCAGCTCGCTGACCTGTTTACCAAAGGCCTTTTACCTACAGCTCATGCTCAAATATGTAAGTCCATTGGTCTTATCAACCTATTTGCACATTTAAACTGGGGGGGGGGGGTTGGAATATCAGTATAAATGTGCTTGCCCTTAGTTTATTATTATTTGTTATAGTTTTTGTTATGTTCTAATGAATCCTTGTTTTATGTTTGTGAGGTTTGGCTTGGTCTTGCTGCTTTGGGCCGCTCCCCTCCTTTGTGCCGCTGGCCTGCCTCTCATATGGGCTCCAGCTGTTTCTCTTGGGCTCCAGCTGTCTCGTGTGTGCTAGGGGTATTTTCCCCTTTTAAGGCGTTGATTGTTGCTGCTCTTGTCATCAAGAATCACAAGCTCTCTTCCTGCATTTGGTGTTCTTTGTCTTCCTCATTTCTCACAAGTAAAATACGTGAGAAGTCTTAGAGTTCTATTATTGCTGTCTGTTCTTGTTGAACCTCTTGTATCACCAGTCAATCTGTGATGACTGGCTTATTGCTTCATTGTAACCTTTTGATTGTTTTGAATAAATTGTTGCTGTGGTTTTGAATCTAAGTTTGTGACAGTAACCTTGATCATTAACGATTAATCCCAAAAAAATGATAAATCAAAAAACTCCATTACATCGTTCTAGTTAGATTATATTTAGGCATCACTAATATTTACAAAAACCAATTTCAAGCTAATCTATGCGATCACTGTCCCGACCCATGCAGAACCTCAACTCCATGTTACCATTGCCCAGGAACATGAGCACGATACAGATGTGGATCACGAGACGCCAAGAGGTGGCTTGCATCCTGAATCTGGCTACAATTTCACGTAAAACCAATCACATTTCAAATTTACTACAAGAGGTGTATCACATTTACGTGGTATTTAAGTAACATTGAACTAATGTGGTATCTGTAACATGTTCGTTGTCAATGATCGCGCCAAAGTGCAACATCTTTAGTTGATCGGAGGTGGGGTTTGAACGACGACGGTGGGGTTTTTTTGGGTGAAATGACACAAATACCCTTCACACATTTATCTATTTAAATGGTAATGTACCGGGTATTAGGATGAGGGACTTGATTCAAATTAAAAACCATAAAAAATTAATTGGTTAAATTAGAAAAGTAGGAACTGATGGTGTTATTTGGTTGTAACCATATAGACTCAAATTAGAGTTTAGTCTAAAACATACCCTTCTTAGGAGCATGTTTTTCGGGCTCATCATTCTTTCGATATCTTCTCGATCGTCCACTTTTTGAGGAAGTGGGTTCGGCTTGGGTTTCGGGTACGGATTGGTTTTGGGTTTAGGGTATGTTTTGGGTTTGGGGCGTGTTTTAGGGAAAAATGGAGGTTGAGAATAATATCCGTAAAAACCGAGAATCGGTGGAGTGGTCGGATGAGGAGAAGTTGGGGTGCTAGGTGGCATCGGATAATATCCAAGCTCACCCATCCGCGGGTCTGTTCGATAACGGTCTTCTTGCTCGTTGTTTAGCGCACTTTGCCAAAACGGATGGCTCGAATCCCACGGGTTTTGGTTGTTGGGAAACATTGTGTGATTATATAAAAAAAAGTGTAGAGATTTTGTATAAAGATTAGGGTAGAAGGGATGAAAATAATGGAAAAAGTGGGGTATTTATAGGTGAAATTTATAAAGTTTGAAATTATTTTTTTTAAATGACACAAATACCCTTCACACCTTTATCTATTTAAATGGTAATGTACCGGGTATTAGGATGAGGGACTTGATTCAAATTAAAAACCATAAAAAATTAATTGGTTAAATTAGAAAAGTATGGACTGATGGTGTTATTTGGTTGTAAGCATATAGACTCAAATTAGAGTTTAGTCTAAAACATACCCTTCTTAGGAGCATGTTTTTCGGTCTCATCCTTCTTTCGATATCTTCTAGATCGTCCACTTTTTGAGGAAGTGGGTTCGGCTTGGGTTTCGGGTACGGATTCGGTTTGGGTTGTGTTTTGGGTTTGGGGTATGTTTTGGGTTTGGGGCATGTTTTAGGGAAAAATGGAGGTTGAGAATAATATCCGTAAGAACCGAGAATCGGTGGAGTGGTCGGATGAGGAGAAGTTGGGGTGCTAGGTGGCATCGGATAATATCCAAGCTCACCCATCCGCGGGTCTGTTCGATAACGGTCTTCTTGCTCGTTGTTTGGCGCACTTTGCCAAAACGGATGGCTCGAATCCCACGGGTTTTGGTTGTTGGGAAACATTGTGTGATTATATAAAAAAAGTGTAGAGATTTTGTATAAAGATTAGGGTAGAAGTGATGAAAATAATGGAAAAAGTGGGGTATTTATAGGTGAAATTTATAAAGTTTGAATTTTTTTTTTAAATGGAATGTTACCGTTCAACGGTAACTTTGACCAAACACCCTCGATCAAACCAATTTTCTTCCGTTAAAGTGCTAGTGCTGGCAAGACCTTCATGGCGCCCCCTTTAATTTGTGCGTTGTGGCTGGTGTCGCCCCGGGGGCGCTGTCGATGCTGAAGTGGCAGGGTGGCGCCATGCCATACCCACCGGCCTAATAAATGAACCAAACCCTAAATCTTCCTATGCTAATAAATGAAAATCCTTGTTGGACATGTGTCACTTTCTGCTGCATTCTCACCTTATTTTTCTATTTATCTCTTATATAAAATAATAATGAATAATAAGGGATAATAATTTCAAACAAACATTAGATAAGAATAAGAGTAAACTTCCGTTTTGCTCCCCGTGGTTTGGTCAGTTTAATGGTTTTGCCCCAAACCTTTCAAAATAGCCATTTTGCTCCCTGATCTATGACGTCATTCTCCAGTTTGCTCCCCGGTCTTAACTCCATCCATATTCTATGTTAAGTGTTAGTCACGTGCCCCTCACATGAGGGGCATTTCAGTCTTTTTTTCTACCAAGATATTTTATACCCTTCATTTTAAACCCTAACTTATCATAATCTCCTGCATTTATTTGAAGAAAGAAGACCTGCATATTGTTGAAGCTGCAAAAGAAATTCATGGCCACCACTACAACCACCACTCGCTGCCATCACCACCACAACCATCACCCGCCGCCACATCGCCATCGCCATCACCACCATCAGTGACTAACCCCACCCAATCCCTCTACCTTTCTCTCTAATCTCTGCCGTAACAGACTATCACCACCACACCTCCCTTTTCCCCTGCCACCACAGCCACCTCCTGGGACAACCACCGCAACCACCTCCTACAAACACCACCGCAACCACCTCCTACGACCACCGAAACCACCCCCATCCGACCACCCCCGTCATCACCATCCAGTGGCGATTGAACTGTGTCTTCTTCTTGAGCATCCCTGTTTTGCTCAGATCCAAACGACGATTGAACTGTACCAATCTCCGATAAACCTGTGTCGTCTTCCTGAGAATCCCTGTTTTGCTCAGATCCAAACGGCGAGAGAGAGAGAGAGAGAGAGAGAGAGACGGTGGTCTTGGCTGGTGCTCGATTAGGGTTCCGGCGGCCGACCACCATCCATGGCAGAGCCTTGGTGGTCATCGACGGTGGTCTTGGCTGGTGCTCGATTAGATGACGGCGGCATTAGGGTTCCAGTTTTTAGGGTTCCGCCGTGACGATTCAGATCAATGTTGTAGTGGTGGGGGTTGGGTGGATTCGGTGGTCGTAGGAGGTGGTTGTGGTCGTAGCAGGTGGTTGGCTCAGATCCATGATTTGATCTATGGTGGGGGTGGTTACGGAGGTGATGGTTGGGGTATGAGCTCCGATTCAATGGTGGTGGTTGTGTGGGGGTGTAAGAGATGAAGGCCGAAGGTGGTGGTGATGGTGGCGGTGGCGGTGGTCTGGTGGTGGTCAGAGATGGAAGGATGAGAGAGTGTAGAGAGAGATAAGAGAGAGGGTAAAGAGAAACAAAAGATCAGGAGTTTTGATGATGAAGATGATGATGATGTTATATATTATTATTATTATTATTATTATTATTATTATTATATATAATATAATTTTTTATTTATAGTTTTACTAAAATACCCCTACTTTTATACTTGAAGTTACCAAAATACCCTTTTAGATACCAGACAATTTAACTGGGTTAAGGGCCGGGGAGCAAACTGGAGAATGACGTCATAGATCAGGGAGCAAAATGGCTATTTTGAAAGGTTTGGGGCAAAACCGTTAAACTGACCAAACCACAGGAAGCAAAACGGAAGTTTACTCTAAGAATAAATATCTATTTTTCTATAAATAATTTTAAATTTGATTTATTTTGTTCTAATTTCTACTGTTAAGCAAACGGCCATGTTTTAATATGTTTATATTAAATTAATTCAATTATCTGAATATACCAAACTCAAAAGCTACGAACTTTTTTTTAATATGTAATTCTACTCTTAAGCAAACGACCATTTATTAATATGTTAATATTAAATTAATTCAATTATTTGAATATACCAAATTCAAAAGCTATGATTTTTTTAATATGTTAATATTAAATTAATTCAATCTATACAATATGTTAATATTAAATTAAATCAATCTATACAATATAATAAAAGTAACCTGATTTGGGACACATGCCATTCAATGAGGGTATTAATAATTTATAGATAAATTTTAAATTTCAAATTAAAAAGATTTAAATATTATATTAAAATTTTATCTTGATTGTAAATCTAAAGTCTAAAATGTATTTTAAATCTAATCTATAATTTATGGATTTAATTTTGATTTGAAATTATTAAAATAAAAACCCATAAAATTAGTAACCATTTAATCAATTAAATGTTTTTTTTAGAAAAAAAATCCTTATTTTAATGTTAATATAAATTTCGTAAGCTTTACTTTCCCTTCTGGAGTCAAATTAGATTTTTGTGATAATTAAAGTTTTGTCAAGAATAGAAAAATCTTTATTTAATATTCAATATATTAAATCCAATATTTAGAATTAAACCCCACTTCATTCTACATACTAGGTGTTTTGGTCAAAAATTACCTAAGCAATTTAGTGATCAAATTAATTAAGTGAGGTAGTGTGCTAAAATTTATATGTGAAAAATGTGTTAACCAAATTAGTTGTGAAAACAGTTTCAGGATACAGCTCGGGATATAAAGTTGTATCTATGATCAAACAATGAGCGAAAATGTAAAGGTTGACACGTGATGTACGAGGAAAGCCCGTGATCAATCTAGATCGCCGGCATAAAACCTCGGGAGCTGACAATCGCAGCTGCCTTGTTCTTCTATTGCTTCAAATATCAGGATACAGTGCAGGATGTGGTGCGGATCGACTATGTGTTACAATGTAATTTGAGTACAAGTGTTGTGTGTAGTGTTTGCAATGAGCTAGAGAGTGAAAGTGTTTGAGAGTGTTAGTAAAAAATTGTGTACCTTAAACTGATCCGCCCCCATCTATTTATAGTAAAGATAATGTAACAAACTATCCTAAACTTCCGGGATCCAGCGAATATTCCCACTCGAACGTTGAGGACCAAGTCTTTCGGGTTCAACGGCTTCCTCATAACTAATACGCCCGAGTCTTGAGGAGAAGAAGTCCTGATGACCGTTAGTAACTTACAACCATTAACCTGCACGTGTTTAATTCACTCAACCTTAGGATATCGCCCAGGATGTTAGCAATATCCCCGTCCAGTATCCTGGTCACAAATAAACAATTAAAAGCGGGATATTAGTCAGGATATGTATACTCAGAAAATGACTCATAACAATTGTCCCCAAATATATCGGTTGGTATACCAATCCAACGGATATATTTTAAAAGTTTTATTTCATCAACTAAGGCAATCAATGTGACGAGACCCTTGAAATGACAATGTGCAACTTCCAAGGCATTATTTACTCTTTACCCCCTACATTTAGCCTATATTAACCGAGGGACTTCACATTATGGTTATCTTTATCTTCAAGAGAATATCAGGTACTTTCTCCCTCTCTCTTATCTATTTCCCTTATTCATATTTCCTTTTCTCTGATTGTAATCCTTCATGGCGACCCGCACTAGATCGCAAATGGCTGATTCTGATTTTCCCTTCCATAAATAAAATTTACTTCAGAAACCTTCAAAAGAGGTGTGTTCTTTTGATAATTCCGACATCGCAGCCCTACGAGCTTCCGGTGCCTTTCCCGCCGGAACAATCTTCCGTCCATTCGACCGAGAGGTCCGATCGGATTTTTGTTCCGACGAATGGGTTTGCTTTTTTGCATATCCTTTTTCATTAGGGTTTCGATATCCATTTTCTCCCTTCATTTCTCGCTTCTTTGAGCTTACCGGTCTTAGTTTTGCCCAAACCATGCCCATGGTCTGGCGCGTGTTAATCACCTTGGAGCAAATTAAGGCTCATCATATGCCTGATCTATGCATCGAAGACCTTCCGATGGCCTACCGTCTAAGGTCACATGGTTCTAGCCGGTTTCTCCTTTTTTCTATTTCCAGCGATCCTCTCATTCTTAAGGCCACCAAGAATGAGGATAAATGGACAAGAAAATTCTTCTTTGTGAAAAGAGACTCCATTGATAAGGGTTTTGACCTCCCTAAAAGATGGTTGACTTCTGGTAGGACTTAGGGTTTTAGGACTATCCCCAATCATATCCCGAACCTCAATCCTGAACCAATATCCTGATGTGTTTATTTTCTTTCTTGCAGCAAACTTCAAGGAACTAGCTCCCCCTAGTGCTGAATCAGAAGGAAGAATAAAAGAGATCTACAAGCTTCCAGAGGGTGAAAGAACCTTTAACCTGCTACTCACAAGCTCTAGTCAGAGATCAAGCTCCAACATGTCTGGTAAGTATATTTTCAAGAATTATCTCCATATTAAATTGATTATTATTTTATTGTATAGGGATATAACAAGTTTAAAACATCTTCCCTTGTGCAGTGCCAGTTATTAACCTCGAAGGCTTCCAACTCGATGAGCTGGACAGTTATTCCAGCCTTGAACCTGTCAAGCAAGAATCTAACCCGAAATCATCCGTTACACCAAAACTCACCAGTTCAAAGACCTCCAATGTTCCCAAAGCTCCCCCAGCATCCCGGACTCGGGCCTCCAGCTCCCGGAAAAGAAAGGAAGTCGAGCCCTCTGCTCCACCCCATGTATTCCCATTCGAGAACCACGGGTTCACAGAATCCAGCACATTTATGACCGGCTTCCTTAACCAGGTTAATATCCTGACCTGTATCCTGCATCATATGCTTAATAGAAATGTTCATTTAGAATAATGCCTGTTTTATTACCTTGCAGGGCCTTGAACGCCTGGTCTTCCTTTACGAGGACGCATGTGGCTCCAACGTTATGCTTGAAAGCCAGCTGAAAAAGGCCAAGGCCACCATTGCAGATCAAGCAGCAATTGCCACCGCTAAATCGGAACACTATGAAGCTAAGTATAAGGCTATGACTCAGGATCACCAAGCCGCCATCCAAAAGATCACCCAAGAGGCTCAAGCCAAGTCTGACGCAACCCAAGTTCAACACGAGCAGGCCATGGCTTCATACCGAGAGAGCCTCAAGAATTCCGTCGTGATCTCCTTTCTCCAGGCCAGGCTGAAAATGGCTTAGGAGGCGATGGCTCTGGGTTCGCAATGCCCTTCTTGGAACATCAAGGCCTGGGAGGCGAAGTTAAGAGATCTTGGGGGAAATCCTGTGGAGCCTCCTGCCAAATCTGCTGTGGAAGAGTCCGCCAAGACAATGGATGTTAGCACTTCAAAGGATGTTTCCGGGAATGCTGGGGCAAATGCTGGAAAGAATGCTGGTGGAGAGGATGCTGCTGCGGATGCTGAGAAGAATCCCGAGGGTGATGCTGGTACAAATGCCGGGAAAGAGGTTGCCGTTCAAGAAGGTGCTGCCCCTTAGGCAACGGAGTGGGCGATGATGGATATACGTGCTGAGGCCGGAGCCCACTTTTTAAAATTTCACGGTTATGGTCTGTAAAACAATTTACATTTCCTGTCTTCGAACAATTTAAATTTCCTGCATTAGAACAATACGATGACCGAAGGTGGATGGATCCTGGGTTTTCAGGATGAAGCCCTTGGTCATCGGTTAATATAACTTGTTTTGAATGTCGTATCGGTTGAAGGTGGACAGGTCCCGTTTTGAGATAGAACCTTCAACCGATACATAAGTATGGTAAAGACTAATTGTGCTTTTGGTGGATGGGCCTCGGTTTGAGGTGAAACCAAAAGCACAACTTTTGACATGTTAATAATATAACTCCCTTTTGACCTATTTGTTGTTGCCTTTTAACTTCTGTCATGCATTTCTTAATGTAGATTTTAACTTTGCAAAATTTTGTACAACTTTCTTTTGAAAATATCCTGATAAATATACTCAGTGATATATTATGAAAACTTTTAATAAATATAATTTCTAAAAATTCAATCAATCTTTAGAGAAAACTTCTAAAGGAATAAAAGATAGTCCACCTTCTAAAAACTGTTTTGACAATACTTGTTTGATCAAGGTTTTAATTTCAAACTAGTATTAGTTTCAAATATTTTAACCAAATATCCCGAAAAGTATTTAAAAGCATATTTTGAGAATATATCAGGATATTTATTCCTTTACCAAACATAGTATTAAAAATTTAAACATTGTTTATAAAGGAAAGATCATACCAGGAATAGGGTATAAACCTATTACCAAACTTCAATCCCTTTGCAACTCTTCCAATGGAAATGTCCCCTGTCTGAGACACTTAGTGCATTAGTTCTGAGCCTTATCCTTTTAGCTTTACACCATTGCCTCGATAGGAATGTCCCCTGTGTACAATGTCTTCTTAGAAATCTTCTGAATATCAAGTTCCATTGTATAGGCAATTTTTCATGTCACAAGGGTAAAACCCAAAAATGTCTTGGAGATAAATTCCTTGTATTCTGGGGAAAATCTCAAATTTTCGTGCGCTACAGGCGGGAGTGTATAAACTCCAAGACTTAGAAAGGTGAAAACCTTTAAACCTTAGAGAGTATGAAAATACCCTTTCGTGAGAGAGGGTGATCAATCCTCATATACCTTTAGGATTCAGGATATAGCCAACAGTAACGAAATTGTCAGCCACTTTTACATGAACTGGTCCCGCCACCTTGAACTATCCCTGAATAACTTGTGCTCCAGGCGGAGTGTTTAAACCCAATTTGGAAGAAAGGTGAATACCTTTAAACTTGTGAAGGGATCAGGATCCCTTATACGTGAGAGAGGGGGCCAATCCTCTAATCTTCCGAAGTATCTTGAGTGAGCATCCTGGAGCTATATCCTGGAGCATATACTGCAAAACATCCTTAAACTATGGTGGGTGTTAGCTTGGCTAACACCCCTCCAATGCTTAAGTTAGTATTGGGTTTCAAAGAATAAATTAAACCAAACATATTTAAAAAAGATAGGATTCATACCATCCTGAGTTAGAAATTAAATTCTAAACTCACTTGAAATAAAGCTTAAGGTGTATAGCATTCCAAGATCTCGGTAGCATATCCCCCTCCATATTCTTGAGTCTATATGCTCCTTTCCCTGCTTCTGATTCAACTTCATATGGTCCTTCCCATTTTGGAGCTAACTTGCCATCGGCAGGATTAGTAGTATTCTGAAAAGCCTTTCTCAACACCCAATCTCCAACCTTAAATCTTCTGGTCCTAATATTCTTGTTATATGCTCTGGATATTCTTTGTTGATATGCTGCCATCCTTAGCCTTGCTGCGTCTATCTTTTCATCTATAGTATCCAAATCCTGACACAAGGCTTCAGGATTCTGTCCAGGATCACTTAGGGTAAACCTTGCAGTAGGTATTGTCATTTCCGTTGGAATCATTGCTTCTGCTCTAAATACCAAGGAAAATGGGGTTTGGCCTGTTGCGTTCTTTACCGTTGTCCTATCAGCCCACAAAACAAAGGGTAATTCTTCTGCCCATCTTCCTTTTTTGGCTCCAAGCCTCTTCTTTAAGTTATTGACAATTATCTTGTTTGAGGATTCTGCCTGTCCATTCGCTTGAGGATGTACCGGAGTAGATGTGATCATTTTGATTCCCCAATTCTTGCAAAAGTCAGTAGTTCTCTTGCTTATAAACTGAGAACCATTGTCACAGATTATCTCGGCTGGTACTCCGAATCTGGTCAGGATATTTCTCTTTATGAAGAATACTACTTCTTGATCTCTAACTTGAACAAATGCTTATGTTTCAACCCACTTGGAGAAATAATCCGTCATTGCCAACATGAAAACCTTTCCTCCTGGAGCTTTTGGAAGCTTTCCCACTATATCCATACCCAACTTTATAAACGGCCAAGGGGAAACAATAGGATACAGCGGTTCAGCAGGCTGATGTAATATGTTACTATGTCTTTGACATGCGTCACATCTTCGAGCATATTCTGCGGCATCTTTTCTCATTGTTGGCCAATAATATCCTGTCCTTAATTCTTTTGAGAATAATGACCTGCCCCCAGTATGGTTACCACAATCCACTTCATGTATATCCTGAAGTACTTCTTTGGCTTCAGGATCCTCCAAGCACCTCAAATACGGTCCTACAAGAGATTTCTTGTATAAAACATTATTTATAATAGTGAATCGTGATACCTTCATCCTAAATGCCTTAGGATTTTCATTTTCGGGGATGTGTCCTTCCTTGAGATATCTCATTATTGGAGCCGTCCAAGATCTAGGATCCTCTTCAGGATACTCTGCTCCAGGATCCTGAATACCCGCTACTTCTTTATCCCGAGGATTCGTTGCAGGATACAAGACATGTAATATTGGTATTTGGGTTCCTTCTGGTATCCTGATTGATGATCCCAGATTTGCTAAGGCATCTGCTTCAGCGTTATCCTCTCTTGGTACCTGTTCAAGTGTAAAAACATCGAAATATTCTGCTAATTTTTTGAGAATATCGAGGTATTCGATTAATTTCTCACCCTTAACAGCATAGGATCCATTAAAATGGTTAGTAATTGTTTTGGTCAAAAAATCTGTTGAGGATATTGCAACCAAACTCTATGTTACGGGGTATGATGCTAATAATGTAGAACAATAACAAGGATCACTTCAATGTAAATTGCCGAAATGACACAAGGATTTATACGGGGAAAAAGCCCTTGATCAAGAGTTGATCTCCGGCACAAAAAACCCCGGGTGATGGAAACTACCGATCACCAAGCTCAGATAAATGAATAAATGTTTACAACTTCGGATAGTAACGAGCTAGGTACAAGGATCACTATCGTAAAATGTGTAAATGTGAGTGAAAATGAATGAATGTTCGTCGAGAGCTTCAAGTGTGCGAGTATATGAGTGTGTGTAGCTGTAAAAATGACTAAGTGTTTTTCTACTAGCTCGTTACCCCTTTTAAAATAGAAATCTAACTACCAAACTAACTATCCGACTTTTGTGCCAAGCCCCCACGTTCTCCATAACGTCCATTTTTGGCCGAGCACGTGCAGAATAGTTTGGGAATATTCTCCAGGAATGTCGCCAAGACTTAGTCAAGCTGGTTATACCTGCGAGATAGTACAAAACATAAGTAAACAATTGTCAGTACGAGGATCCTTAAAGTGATCCATGATCCTGATCCTGAAGCTCTTCTGAGGATCACCACCTGTCACAGAAGTAAGGATCACTAATTAGGATAACTAATAAGGATCACTAATTGTTAGAAAACCCTCCCCTAACAATTGCCCCCAAAATATAAGGAGTTAAATTGTAAATATGTGAGTTATATTTTACTGATCTTATCTGCAACAAACTAACGGATATATAGCCGTTAAAATAGAACTAGCCGTTGCGATCATGACGTCACGGAAGTGACAATCCTGCAGAATCATAATTATAAATAGAGATATAGATAGGATCATTATGCATTCAAATTCGAAAGAAACTCCTTTTAAATTCTCAGTCGACGATCAACCAGGTATTTCTTTCTCCTCTTTCTTCCTCTCTTACTCTGTTTTTCTTTCTTTATCTCCGTCACTTCGAAAATGTTGCTCCGAAGTTCACCGGCCAAGGATCACCCAAAGAACAATCCTCCGAAAAGCCAGGGGATCATTGAAGACTCTATTAAAGAACGCTGCTGCTTCAATGATGCTCAGATAGATAGGATCCGCCACTGCTTTCCGACGAACACCGAATTTAGGACTTTTGACCCCAATGCCCTGAGCGATCATATCTCCGATAAATGGGTTGCTTTCCCCGTCACTCCTTTCACCATAGGCTATACATATCCTTTTCCAGCCTTCACCCAATCTTTCTTTTCCCTAACTGGCATCTCTTATATCCAAGCCATGCCGATGATTTGGAGGGTTTTGTACACCCTTGAAAGGATCATCGATCAGGAGGGAATAGATCTAGGAATGGCAGAGCTGGGAGAACTGTATGATCTTACCACCTTTGGCTCTCACCGTTATTTGTTCAAACGTAAACCCGGTGAGGAACACCCGATCTTCAAAGCCACCAAGAATGATGCTAATTGGAAACGGCGCTTCTTTTTTATCAAGAGAGATTCCATCCAGGATGGAAAGGATCTTCCTAAAAAATGGGCTACCCATGGTAGGATGGAGGATCCTGAGAAGGATCACCAGGAACTTTCTTTTGATGTAAGGATAACTTATATTTTTGCTTTCTTTTTATGCAGCTATCACCGTCTCACACCTCAAACTGTCCCCTGCTGCTAAGGAAAGGCTCCTCGCTTTCAAGAAACTCGATCCTGAGACAAGAACTTTCAAGACAACAACCCAAGATTCACAGGAGGTATCCTCAGGCTCTGTCACAATGTCAAGTAAGTATCCTTGTCTAAGATTTAAATAAATAGTGAAATATGAACTAAGAAAAGATACTTATCTTGTTTTGATTGTGTAGGTGCTGGAAAATCTGCCAAGCCTGTTTCCCAGTTCAACACGGCTGACCTTGATGTCGTACGATCCAGGAAGAGAAGATCCACTACCAGTCCTAGCATCTCCATTCCAAAGGCACCCACCAAAGGAAAGGGTGTCAAGAAGAGGAAAACTTCTGATGCCGAGGATCTTCAAGGCCTACCACTGATTCGCCACCAGTTCCTTGAATACTTTAATGATGTAAGGATCCTTAATTCTGCCTAGGTATCCTACTCGTATGAGGATCACTTGATCTTGAACTGCTTTATCCTTTTCTTTGCAGAAATTTGCTGAGATTGAGGACTACGTGGGGAATGTTGAGGAGCAGGACAAGAAAATTGCTGACCTCCAACAGGTTGCCGTGCTCAAGGACCTTGCACTTGCTGATCTTCGGAAGGAACTCCAAGATGAGAAGACTAAGACAGCTAAACTTCTGATCGACCTTGACTATGAGAAGCATGACCTCATTGAAAATGCTAAGGTCTCTGCCGCCATCACGATGTATCAGACAAAATTGAAGATGGCTCAGGAAGCTCAAGATCCTAGTTTTGACAAAAACAGCTGGGATGTTGAGGGTTGGAAGGCAAGGTTGGTTGATCTTGAGGATGATGAGGAGGAGGCTACTGAGGTCTTGGCGATTGAAGAAAGTGGCAGTGGGAAGGATCTGATGAAGGATACCGCAGCTGGAGGGGATGATGATGCAGCGAAGGCATAGGCTGCATAAATGGGCGATGAAGGACATTTCTAGACGTAGCCGGAGCCCATTTTTTAAGTTTGATAGTTTGTTTTGGTGATGGTGTTTTTTGTTGAACAATGATGGGTTGTACTAAACAATAGGTTTTTAGGATTAAGGGTCATGTATGATCCTTTGGACAATAGGCAGGATTGCAATTGGTGGAGGGATCCTCTGTTTGGGGGATGAAGCCATTGTGATCCTGCCGCCTTTATATTCCTGCACTATCTTTGAACTTATTATCATGGACACCCTTTACCTACCCCAGCGGACGGGCCACGTTTTGCTGGTAGAAGCTCGGGTAGGTAATTTTGACAACCTTTTAAGGGTTAGTCTTTTGTTTATAAATAAAAACTTAACCTTTTGTCGCTTATCTCGTGTTGTTATCCTTTTTAATATGTTACTTTCCAACTGTTGTAATGTTCATTCTGTTTATACTTATCAAGCCTTGAAAAATTAGAAAAGATATCCAGAAAGTTTAGGATATGATCAAGGATCATATATCCCATAACCGATAAGTTCTAAAAAGTGATATGGTTTAAGAATCACAAGTTCAGTTGTCAAGTATAAGGGTTATTCAAATAAATAATGAATAGAATTAAAAATAGTTAAGGATCATACCTGAGGATCCAAGTTAGGATCCTAACCTTAATAAGGATAACTATAAGATAAACCTTAGAATAAAGTAAGGATCAAGGATCCCTAGTTGCCTATCTTCAAGAACCTGAAATAGAGCAAAACTTGGGACTAAGCCAATATAAGAAAAGAGTTAGCAACTGGGGACAAGCCCAAGGATCGTATGTAAACTGGAGTATGGCCCTAACTGGCGACTATCCAAACTTAGTGGCATGAAAATGCCAAAACCTTAGCTAACGTGAAAACGTTAGAAACCTTAGCTAACGTGAAAACGTTAGAAACCTTAGGAACGGATGTATGGTACGTCTACCATTATACGTAGGATCCTAAGCATAGCCAGTACAATGGAATTATCAGCCCCTAAAACGAGTACTGGTCCCAATGCCTTGAACTATACCAGGATCATCGTGCGCTACAGGCGGAACTGGGGTCAAGCCCGAATAACTGGGGTTAAACCCAAAGGACGGATTGCTTCTGCGGATAACCAACGTTATGCTAAGGATACCTGAACTTTCAAAACTTGAATTCACGTGAGAGATGGATAAAGGATACATGATCCTTATCCATATATGAGAAAATAATGAAATGAAATAGTTCAAGTTTAGGATATTACCTAAGTAAGGATCACCGATACTTTGAGGATCCTTTAAGGATATCCCTATCGTGAGGATCATTTATGCCATGAGGATCCTGCTCACATGAAATATTTCTTTAAGTGGACAGCATTCCAAGCTCTTGGTAGCAAATCACCTTCCATGGTTAGCAATCTATATGCCCCCTTTCCTGCTTCAGCTTCAATCAAATAAGGACCTTCCCATTTTGGAGCCAATTTTCCATCAGCAGGATTGGTGGTATTCTGAAATGCTTTCCTTAATACCATATCTCCAACTTGAAACCTCCTGATCCTGACATTTTTGTTGTAAACACCAGCCATTCTTTGCTGATAACTGGCCATCCTTATCCTAGCCATATCCCTGATTTCTTCAATAGTATCCAGGTCTTGAGCCAAGTTCTCATTATTCTCCTCAGGATCACGGGTACTTGTTCTTGCAGTTGGAACCACCATTTCTGTTGGGATCACTGATTCTGCCCCAAACACCAAAGAGAATGGTGTTTGACCAGTAGCATTCTTGGGGGTTGTCCTATCAGCCCAAAGCACATAGGGTAGTTCTTCTGCCCATTTCCCTTTCTTGGATCCAAGCTTCTTCTTCAAATTGTTGATGATGATCTTGTTGGATGATTTTGCCTGACCATTAGCTTGTGGGTGGACTGGTGTTGATGTTATCATCTTAATCCCCCAGCTGTCACAAAAGTTAGTGGTTCTGCCCCCAATAAATTGGGAACCATTATCACATATAATCTCAGAAGGAATTCCAAATCTAGTTATAATATTTCTTTTAATGAAGGATATAACTTCCTTTTCTCTGACTTGGGCAAAGGCTTCAGCCTCTATCCACTTGGAGAAGTAATCCGTCATAGCAAGCATGAATACTTTTCCACCAGGTGCCTTAGGGAGCTTTCCAACTATATCCATACCCCATCTCATAAACGGCCAAGAGGAGGATATAGGATGCAATAATTCAGCTGGTTGATGAAGGATATTGTTGTGTCTCTGACAAGGATCACATCTCTTAGCATACTCCACAGCGTCTCTCTTCATGGTTGGCCAGTAGTATCCTGTTCTCAAGATCCTTGAGAATAATGCCCTGCCCCCAGTGTGGTTTCCACAATCTCCTTCATGGAAGTCTTTTAAAACTTCTTGGACTTCAGGATCCTCAATGCATCTCAAGTATGGTCCTGCAAGAGATCGTCTATACAACATACTATTTATAATTGAGAATTGAGATACCTTAGATTTGAAAGCCCTAGGGTTTTCTCCTGTAGGAATCTCTCCATGTTGTAAGTATCTCATAATTGGTGAGATCCATGATCCTGATCCTGAATAGGATCGAGTATCCTCACTAGGGATCACTGCAGAATCATTTCCTATATCCATAGCCACATGATCCTCAATAGCCGGATTCAGGATATGGATAATAGGGATCTTGATATCCTCCAGGATCTTCAAGGATGATCCTAGATTAGCCAATGCATCAGCTTCTGAATTTTCTTCCCTTGGTACCTGTGTCAAACTAAAGGAAACAAAAGAGAGTGCCAAACTTTTGACTATCTCTAAATATTTGGTTAGCTTTTCACCTTTAACAGCGTAGGATCCATTAAAGTGGTTTGTAATTAACAATGAATCTACATGTACCTCAAGATACCTGATCCCCATATGCTTTGCAATTTGCAAACCAGCAATTAAGGCTTCATATTCAGCCTCATTGTTAGTGGTTTGGAACTCACAAGCTATAGAGTGGGGTATTATGTCCCCCTATGGCGATTTTAGTAGTATTCCAAGCCATGTGCCTTTGACATTTGAGGATCCATCAGTATAGAGTATCCAAGGATCCTTGGTTTCTTCTAGCTGCTGGACTTCTAGCTCAGCCTCTTCTTCTAAATCACTACTGAAATCAGCCACAAAGTCAGCTAATGCTTAGGATTTGATGGCTGTCCTAGGCTCATATCTTATATCATATGCACTCAGCTTCACTGCCCACTTAGCCATCCTTCCTGACATCTCTGGTTTCCTGAGGACATTCTTGATTGGAAAATTAGTTTTAACAATGATAACATGAGTTTCAAAATAATGTCTTAACTTAGTAGATGCCATAATTAATGCAAGAATAAGCTTTTCAAGGTGTGAGTACCTGGATTCGGCATCAAGTAAACTTTTACTTACATAATAGACATGATGTTGTGTACCTTGATGATCCTTAACAAGGACCGCACTTACTGCTTTTGAGGATACTGCAAGATACAAGGATAGCACATCGCCTTTTTCTGGTTTCATCAAAGCCGGGGCCGAGGATATGTAATCTTTGAGGGCTCTCAAAGCATTTTCATGCTTCTCCGTCCATTCAAATTTCTTGTTCTTACTTAGGATATCATAGAACTCTTTGCACTTCTCTGAGGATTTGGATATAAATCTATTCAAAGCTGCTATCCTGCCTGTTAGCCTTTGAACATCCTTAGCATTGGCCGGAGATTTGATGTTCACTATTGCTTTGATTTGTTCCGGGCTAGCTTCAATGCCTCTCTTTGTCACCATATATCCTAAGAATTTACCTGCTTTAACACCAAAGTGACATTTTGAAGGATTAAGCTTCATATTATATTTGTCAAGGATATCGAATGCTTCCTCCAAGTCTCTTAGGTGATCCTCAGCTTTCAAGGATTTTACCACCATATCATCTATGTAAACCTTCATAGTTTGTCCAATCTGATCCTTGAACATCATATTCACCAGCCTTTGATATGTTGCACCTGCATTTCTTAATCCGAACGGCATAGCAATATAGCAGTATATACCAGTTGGAGTCATGAAGGCTGTATCCTCTTGGTCGGATGGTTCCATTTGGATTTGTTGAAATCCAGATGAAGCATCCATAAAAGTTAACAGTTCATGACCCGCGGTTGCATCCACCATGGAGTCAATGTGGGGTAATGGGAAAGGATCCTTGGGACATGCCTTATTTAAATCGGTAAAATCGACACATACCCTCCACTTTCTGTTTTTCTTTTGAACAACAACCACATTGGCCAACCATCTTGGATACTTGACCTCTCTAATCATACCTGCCCGGAGCAATTTCTCTACCTCTTCCTGGATAATGGCATTCCTTTCCGGTGCAAACTTTCTTCTCCTTTGATGGATTGGTTTGAAGGATCTGTCAATGCCGAGTTTGTGAGTGATTACATCTTTGGATATACCAGTCATGTCTTCGTGTTTCCATGCAAAGGTAGTCTTTCTCCTTTTTAGGAAGGATACGAGGTCTTCTTTCATTTCGCCAAGGATCCCTGATCCGATATAAACTATAGATTCAGGATCATCCGGATCCATAAGGATTTCTACCACATCCTGTTCACTCGCCTCCAAGACATCCCTTGGAGGATACTTTGATTGCTATTGCTCCCTGGATTTCGAAGCTGGTTTCATCGATGAAGTATAGCAATTCTTAGCCTCCTGCTGATCACTATCAATCTTCACTATTCCCCAAGGACTAGGGAGCTTCACACATTGATGGTAAGTGGATGGGACTGCTTTCATATCGTGTATCCAGGGCCTGCCAAGGATAACATTACAACAAGATAAACAGTCAATAACACAAAATTTTTGGTAAGAGTGTAGGCCTTCAATGTATATTGGGAGTTTAATGTCCCCCAGGGTATTCTTAGTTTCACCACTAAATCCCACGAGCACAGAGGATCTTGGTATGATCTCTGATTCAGGAATACCCATCTTCTTTAGGACATCAAGCTGGATAATGTTCACTGAACTTCCTCCGTCTATAAGGATCCTGCGGACAAAATGGTTAGAAATAAAAAGAGTGATAACTAAACCATCGTGATGAGGATCCTGGATATCAATACGATCCTCTTCATCAAAGGTTATAACTTTTCCTTCCGAGACACTTGATGTTCGAACAGGTCTTTCTCCATTATCCATTTTAGTTTCCTTTGCATGCCTTTTAGCTGCTGAGAAGGATGTGCCGCAAATGTCTGATCCTCCAGAAATGAAGTTTATCACTTGTGCATCTGCTGGAGGGGCTGGAGCCTTCTCAGGGATCCTTTCAGGATCCTGAGTCCTTGACTTTTTTCTTCCCAACAATTCCTTTAGATGCCCTTTGCTCAGCAAGTATCCAATTTCCTTTCTTAGTGCAATGCATTCTTCTGTGAGGTGCCCAAAATCTTCATGGTATGCACACCACTTTGATTTATCCTTAGTTGCAGCTGGCCTATCATTTTTTCTGGGCCATCTAGCTTTATCACCTAGACTCTGCATCGCAAGGATTAGTTCATTGTTATCAACACTAAAACAATATTCAGAAATTGGAGGATAATCCTCATCATCCTCTTCTTGATCAATAGAATGCACGTTCTGGTTATCAGATCTGTTGTAGGATCTGAACTTGTTGTTCCTGAATGGGGACCCTTGCTTATCCTGCTTTGAGGATCCTGCTAACCTCTCCTGGATCCTCTTGTCATCTTCTAGTCGAATGAACCTAAGTGCTCGGGTTCTTACCTCATCTAAGTTCCTGCACGGTGTCATAACAAGATCATCATAGAAAGACGAATCCCTAAGCAACCCCATTTTAAAGGCCTCAACAGCCGTGGCTATATCTAAGTTGGGAATGTCTAAGGATTCTTTACTGAATTTGGTAATGTAATCCCTTAATGATTCATTATGACCCTGGGTTATCCTATATAGATCACTAGTTAATCGTTCAAATTTCCTACTACAAGAAAACTGATTATTAAATAGATTAACTAGATTAGCAAATGAGGTAATAGAGTAGGGGGAAGACTTAGCAGCCATTTGAGAGCTGATCTAGTAAGAGTGGATCCGAATCCTTTGCACAGGCATGCTTCCTTTAACCTTTCTGGGATTGGATTGATCTCCATCCTCTCCCTGTATTGTGCTATGTGTTCTTCAGGATCCGTCGAACCATCATACAGTTTCATTGTAGGCACATGGAACCTCTTGGGTATCTCAGCATCACAGATTGGTGGTGCAAAACGAGATATCTTATGGCTCCCATCTGCAATCTCTGGGATAGGTTTGACTACTCCCGGAACACTTGATATCATATCCTTTAGCTTTTGCAATTCTCTGGCCATGGCATGATTGATACCTAGATCCTGCATAAGACCATGGTTAGTAGTATAAGAATTGTTAAAAGTGTTACCTCCCATTGGATTCAAGTTAGGAAGAATGGATGTTAATCCATATTGTTGGGGCTCTGGAATGATCGAGGGACCAGTAGAAGCATTGGTCTGCATTGGAATAAAATCTCCCTGATGGACATCTGAACTTCCTGTTTGCAAACTCCTCAAGGATCCTGGCATCTGGAAGGATCCCTGAAACTGGGACGATCCTGGAACAAAGGAGGATCCTTGAACCTGGGATGATCCTGGAAGGAAGGAGGATCCTTGAACCTGGGATGATCCTGGAACGAAGGAGGATCCTTGAAAATGCTGCATTCCTGAATATCCTCCTGAACTCGTGAGGGATCCCATATGCTGAGGATAGGATCCCGCTGGCTGGAAATATGAACCTGATGCCTGGGTCATTGTTGTTGTTCCGTAGTGCACTCCTTTTGGTCCACCCATATATTGAATGTCTTGAACCACTGATGGCTGAGAAGTAATCACCGGAGTATCAAAATTCAAAGATCTGGGCATCAGTGGGGAACAATCCTCTGCCGTTTTCTTCTGTTTCTTAATTTCGTCAATCTCCCGGAGGATCCTTTCGTTGGTCTTATCCTGCTCTTGTGCATGATTCCTCATCTGCAAAATCAAGGCATAGAGATCATTAGTAGTAGGATTAGTTGAAACAGAAGAAGTAGGTGGTTTTGAGAAAATGGGAGTTGGTTTCTTCGCGGCATTCTCAGTATTCTTCTGGGATCCAGAAGGTGGTGGAGGCAAAGGAGGGATGCCTTGTGAAGAAGTGAATGAGGGCATCAAGTTTGAAGCATTCTTCGCTGAGGAAGCCATTTGCTTGGTTGTAGTGAACCGAAATGAGCACAGAAATGCGTATTTTTCTAAGGACGAAGCACCAATTGCCCCACGGTGGGCGCCAAACTGTTTTGGTCAAAAAATCTGTTGAGGATATTGCAACCAAACTCTATGTTACGGGGTATGATGCTAACAATGTAGAACAATAACAAGGATCACTTCAATGTAAATTGCCGAAATGACACAAGGATTTATACGGGGAAAAAGCCCTTGATCAAGAGTTGATCTCCGGCACAAAAAACCCCGGGTGATGGAAACTACCGATCACCAAGCTCAGATAAATGAATAAATGTTTACAACTTCGGATAGTAACGAGCTAGGTACAAGGATCACTATCGTAAAATGTGTAAATGTGAGTGAAAACGAATGAATGTTCGTCGAGAGCTTCAAGTGTGCGAGTATATGAGTGTGTGTAGCTGTAAAAATGACTAAGTGTTTTTCTACTAGCTCGTTACCCCTTTTAAAATAGAAATCTAACTACCAAACTAACTATCCGACTTTTGTGCCAAGCCCCCACGTTCTCCATAACGTCCATTTTTGGCCGAGCACGTGCAGAATAGTTTGGGAATATTCTCCAGGAATGTCGCCAAGACTTAGTCAAGCTGGTTATACCTCCGAGATAGTACAAAACATAAGTAAACAATTGTCAGTACGAGGATCCTTAAAGTGATCCATGATCCTGATCCTGAAGCTCTTCTGAGGATCACCACCTGTCACAGAAGTAAGGATCACTAATTAGGATAACGAATAAGGATCACTAATTGTTAGAAAATCCTCCCCTAACAGTAATTAACAAGGAGTCAACATATACTCGCAAATTCTTGATACTCATACTCTTAGCCAATTCTAATCCTGCAATTAAAGCTTCATATTCTGCCTCATTATTAGTAGCAGGAAATTCACACCTAATGGCCTGGGGTAATATGTCCCCCTGTGGCGATTTTAGTAGTATACCTAAACCTACACCTCTTATATTGGATGCACCATCAGTATATAATGTCCAGGATCCCGAAGATTCTACTAACTGCTGAACTTCTAGGTTTGCCTCATCCTGAATGTCACTACTGAAATCAGCCACAAAGTCAGCTAAATCCTGAGACTTTATGGCATTTCTAGGTTCATACACTAAATCATAAGCACTTAACTTTACTGACCACTTGGCCATCCTGCCTGACATCTCTGGTTTCCTAAGCACATTTTTGACAGGATAATTCGTTTTAACATGGATCCTATGTGTCTCAAAATAATGTCTAAGCTTTGTCGATGCCATGACTAGAGCTAATATCAAATTTTCTAAATGAGAATACCTAGTTTCAGCATCTAACAAACTTTTACTAACATAATATACAGGATATTGCTGACCTTCATGGTCTTTTATAAGAACGGCACTTACAGCATTCCCTGATACAGCGAGGTATAGGGATAGTGGTTCACCATTTTCCGGCTTCATCAATAGAGGTGCGGTTGAGAGATATCGCTTCAAATCCTGCAAGGCTGCTTCATGCTTTGCTCCCCATTCAAATTTCTTATTCTTTTTGAGGATATCATAGAATTCCTTGCATTTTTCTGAGGATCTTGAAATAAATCTATTCAAAGCTGCTACTCGGCCTGTCAACCTTTGTACGTCCTTCATATTTGAGGGTGATTTTATATCCAGGATAGCTTTGATCTGCTCTGGGCTTGCTTTTATCCCCCTTTTTGTCACCATATATCCAAGAAACTTTCCTGCCCCCACTCCGAAATGGCACTTAGCAGGATTCAGCTTCATGTTGTATTGATCCAGGATATCAAATGCTCCCTTGATATCATGTAGGTGATCCTCAGCTCTTTTAGATTTTACCACCATATCGTCAATATATACCTCCATGGTGTCCCCCAGCTTATCTTTGAACATCATGTTTACCAATCTCTGGTACGTTGCACCTGCATTTTTCAAACCGAAAGGCATAGCAGTATAGCAATATATACCTATTGGTGTCATGAAAGCAATATCCTCCTGATCCGAAGGCTCCATTTGAATCTGCTGAAATCCTGAGGATGCATCCATGAATGTTAACATTTCATGTCCGGCAGTAGCATCTACCGTTGCATCGATATGAGGGAGAGGAAATGGATCTTTAGGACAAGCCTTGTTCAAGTCCGTGTAATCTACACAGACTCTCCATTTCCCGTTTTTCTTCTGTACCACAACTACGTTTGCTAGCCATCTTGGAAACTTGACTTCTCTAATCATCCTGGACTTCAACAATCTTTCAACTTCCTCTTGGATAATCGCATTCCGCTCAGGAGCGAATTTTATTCTTTTTTGCTGAACAGGCTTGAATGATTTGTCAATTCCAAGCTTGTGAGTGATAACGTCTTTGGATATGCCTGTCATATCCTCATGCTTCCATGCAAACGTTGACATCCTGCATCTCAAAAAGTTAGTTAACTGTTCTTCAATATCCTGAGGGATATTGGTTCCTACGAGCATCGAGATATCAGGATTATCCTGATCCAGGATAATTTTCTTCACATCCTGCTCAGAATCCTCCTCGATATCCTGGGCCCGCATCTTTAATTGCTATGCTGTACTAGGCTTAGTTGAGGATTTCATCGAGGATGAGTAGCATTCTTTCGCTTCCTGTTGATCACTTTCCACCTTGACAACCCCCCAAGGGGTAGGGATCTTGATGCATTGGTGATATGTTGATAGCACAGCCTTCATATCGTGAATCCATGGTCTTCCCAGTATGATGTTATAGCAGGATAAGGAGTCCATCACACAGAAGCGTTGTATTGAGTTGACCCCTTCAACATATACTGGTAACTTTATCTCCCCTACGGTATTCCTAGCTTCTCCACTGAAACCAACGAGCACAGTGGACTTTGAAGTGATATCCATCGGAGATACATTCATCCTCTTCAATGTTTCCAGCTGAATTATATTGACAGAACTACCGTTGTCTACCAGTATCATGCGTACAAAATGGTTAGCCACATATAATTTTATTACTAAAGCATCATGGTGAGGATCCTGAACAGTATCCCTGTCATCACTATCGAAAGTGATCACTTTATCAGTTGTGAGGGTAGTCATTCTGACTGGTCTGTCTCTCCTCTCGCTCTTAGCTTCCTTTGCATGTCTCTTGGCCGCCGAATACGAAGTCCCACAAATGTCGGATCCTCCTGAAATAAAGTTAATTATCTTGGCATCTGCTGGGGGTGATGCTGCTCGTTCAGGATCCTTCTCGGGATCCTGCCCTTTATTCTTCTTTTCTCCTAGCAAGTCCTTCAGATACCCCTTGCTTAACAGGTAGCTTATCTCCTTCCTTAGAGTAATGCAATCCTCGGTCATATGTCCGAAGTCTTCATGGAAGGCACACCATTTGGATTTATCCTTCCAATCAGCTTTCTGGTGGTTCTTTCGAGGCCACCTAGCTTTGTCCCCTAAGCCCTGCATAGCATACATTAATTCAGGTATATTAACAGAAAAACAGTATTCAGATAAATCAGGATATTCTTCAGGATCCTCGTCTTCAACAGCGTTCACTTTCTTGTTATCATTTCTGCCATATGGCCTGGAGCGATATGGCTTATATGAGGTTTCTGATTTCCTGTTAGTTGATTCATAGGTTGAGGTAGAATTCATCCTCTCCTGCATCTTCTTGTCATCTTCCAGACTGATATATCTCAAAGCCCTGTTACGAGCTTCGTCGAGATTCCTGCAGGGATTCATTACAAGATCCTGATAAAACTGAGAATCCTTTTGTAATCCCATCTTAAAAGCTTGCACAGCTGTTGCAACATCAAGATGTGGGATATCCAAGGATTCTCGACTGAATTTGTTCACATAATCCCTCAAGGATTCCTGAGGCCCTTGAGTTATCCTGTAAAGGTCACTGGTTAGTTTCTCAAAACTCCGACTACAAGAAAATTGACTGTTAAATAAATTAACCAAATGAGCAAATGAAGTAATTGAGTGAGGATGAACGTTTAACAGCCATTTTAAGGCTGATCCTGTCAGAGTAGAACCAAATCCCTTGCATAAGCATGCTTCCTTAAGCTCCGGAGGGATAGGGTTAATCTCCATTCTTTCCCTATACTGGGCAATATGCTCTTCAGGATCCGTAGTCCCATCATACAGCTTCATGTTGGGAGTCTGAAATCTTTTTGGGATTTCAGCATCACAGATGGGATATGCAAAGCGGGATATCCTGTGGCTGTCCTGGGATACTTCTGGAATTGGCTGGACCACTCCAGGTACACTGGATATCATGTCCTTCAATTTCTGGAGCTCCCTGGTAAATGTTGACGTCATACCTGCATCCTGCAAAGAGCCATTATTGTTAGTAGCAAGAATATTATTATTTGACACATTACCGTTCTGAGGATTTTGGCCATATCCTGAAGCATATCCTGAACTTCTCACAGTCGATATCCTGACCGAAGAGGGTATCTCAGGGGTATGATTCTGAGAATGGCTTGGGACGATATTCCCCCTATTATCCTCAGTGTAAACTGCGGAACTGAAGTTCAAAACCCTGGGCTGTATAGGAGTGACAGTTTCTTCAGCGGGTCTACTCGAGCTAGCTTTTAAGAGTTGTATTTCTCTTAACAGCATTTGGTTAGTCTCCTGTTGCTGCCTCATTTGTTCCTGCACACTTCCAAATAAAGTCAAAATTTCATTGTTAGAGGCTAAAACGGGAGCAGATCCCTGGACACTCCGAGTAGGGATAACATCTTGAGATTGTGAAGAAAACGGCATCCTTGGAGGAGGTGGTGGAAGCACCGAACCAGCAGTAGCAGAGGTTGTAGCAGACATAGTGGAAGAGCTCATGTTTGATCTTGAGGCCATTGTAAACAATGTGGCAAAAAGTTTTGAAAATAGAAAACCGATTAATGATTTTACAAAGATTTTTAGTAAAAGTAGCACCACTTGCCCCACGGTGGGCGCCAAATTGTTTTGGTTAAAAATTACCTAAGCAATTTAGTGATCAAATTAGTTAAGTGAGGTAGTGTGCTAAAATTTATATGTGAAAAATGTGTTAACCAAATTAGTTGTGAAAACAGTTTCAGGATACAGCTCGGGATATAAAGCTGTATCTATGATCAAACAATGAGCGAAAATGTAAAGGTTGACACGTGATGTACGAGGAAAGCCCTTGATCAATCTAGATCACCGGCATAAAACCTCGGGAGCTGACAATCGCAGCTGCCTTGTTCTTCTATTGCTTCAAATATCAGGATACAGTGCAGGATGTGGTGCGGATCGACTATGTGTTACAATGTAATTTGAGTACAAGTGTTGTGTGTAGTGTTTGCAATGAGCTAGAGAGTGAAAGTGTTTGAGAGTGTTAGTAAAAAATTGTGTGCCTTAAACTGATCCGCCCCCATCTATTTATAGTAAAGATAATGTAACAAACTATCCTAAACTTCCGGGATCCAGCGAATATTCCCACTCGAACGTTGAGGACCAAGTCTTTCGGGTTCAACGGCTTCCTCATAACTAATACGCCCGAGTCTTGAGGAGAAGAAGTCCTGATGACCGTTAGTAACTTACAGCCATTAACCTGCACGTGTTTAATTCACTCAACCTTAGGATATCGCCCAGGATGTTAGCAATATCCCCGTCCAGTATCCTGGTCACAAATAAACAATTAAAAGCGGGATATTAGTCAGGATATGTATACTCAGAAAATGACCCATAACACTAGGTATGTTATTTTACTCTTCATCATATTATCTATGTCACATAGAATACATCATGTTTTTTAGATAAGTTTACCATGTCAAATAAGTAATAATTTATTCCCCTTTAATCAAATGAGAATTTTTTTAAAATTATTTTAAAAAATTCTAGATATATGTGTTTTAAAACAAGGTAAACTCTTAACATACATATTTTTTCCTAAGTGGTTCACATCTCTTATTGGTTCAGTATTTAATGGTTCAGAGTTTTTGTTTCGCGAGCAGATGTCTGAATGGTTCAGACATTTGCCTCTAAATAAGCTTCTTCAAATTAGCTTATATAAGTTAATAAGCATAAGCTTTTGCACACACTTTTTCTTCCATTTATACACTTAGGGGGTGTTTAGCCTAGCTTTTATTTTTTGGCTTATGCTTATATTTTAAAGTAGCTTATAGCTTATTTTCTATCATTTGATAAGCTTTTTTTAAGTGTTTGGATTAGCTTATAGCTTATTTTCTATCATTTGTCCTTACACAAATAAGGTTCTTCAAATAAACTAAAAAACCATCTTCAAATAAGCTTATTCAAATTAGCTTATATAAGCTACTAAGCATAAGTTTAAAAAGCTAAACCAAACACCAAATTAAGTTTATTTTGTAAAAAAAAGCTAAAAAAAACTATAAACTTTGTTAAAAAGGCTAGGACAAACACCCCATTAGTGCTTACTTTTTAATAGCTTCTACAATTACTATTGACTAACAGAGCACTAAATAAGGCATAAGTTATGATTTTATAAACGGAAAATGTCACAGAAATGTAACCAAATTTATCAATTGTTTCAATTAAATTAATCAAACTTCTTTTGTCTCTATAAACTAACTAAACTTTAAGTTAGTGTTTTAATAGTGTGTAATTACCAGGTTATCATGTTAACTTTTATTTCTTTTATTTTTTTATTTTCTTTTTGATATATCCAGAAATTAGGGATAACAATAATATTAATAATAACATATTTATGTTTGTTACTAGGTTAGAACCCCGTGTATTACACGGGTTGAATAAATGTAATTTTTTATATTAAATAATAAAAAGTTATATCTTTATGAACCCTTGTATATTATACGGGTTAAATAAATGTAATTTTATATATCAAATAATAAAAAAAGTTATATCTTTAAAAACCATGTGTATTACACAGATTAAATAAATGTAATTTTGTATACTAAATAATAAAAATGGCGTATCTTTAAAAAACCCGTGTATAATCGGGTTGAATAAATCTACCAAAAAATAAAAAATTACATCCTTAAAAGTTATATCTTTAAAAATTTCGTGTATTACACGAGTTAAAATAAATGTAAGTTTGTATTTGTATAGTAAATAATAAAAAAAATATTTTAAAAAACTCCGTGTTTTACAGGAGTTAAATAAATATAATTTTGTATACCAAATAATAAAAAAGTTATATTTTAATAAATTAGGATAATATTTAATATTAATTTATTATTTATATATTTAATATAAGATAAGTAGGAAAAAAAGGTATAAGATTGATTGTTCGTACTTAGGTCCTTAATTTTTTTTGTCATGTTATTATAAATAAATATATAAGTTGATTGTTATTACTAACCACCTATAGTGTTCGTTTATTTTTTGAAAAATTAGAGATTAAATTCAAAATTTTGATAAATTACAGGGATTATCCATATACTTTACTCAACATATTATTTTCATAATTTATTACTATCTAACTTTAAATATATATATATATATATATATATATATATATATATATATATATATAGGGAGGGGCTCATGCGAGAACCACCCTTATTGTGACAACCATGAGAACCAATGTGAACACAACCTAAAATAGCTAAAAAAACCCTAAAAAAACCTAACCCCCACCCCCCCCCCCACCCAAAAACCTAAACCCCCCACCCCCCCCCCCCCCCAAAAAAAACCTAACCTCCCCCCCCCCAAAAAAACCTAACCCCCCCCCCCCCAAGCTAAAAAAAAACCTAAAAAAACCTAAAAAAAACCTAACCCCACCCCCCCCCCCCAAAAAAAAGCCTAAACCCCCCCTCCCCCACCCCCCAAAAACCTAACCCCCCCCCCCCCCCCCAAGCTAAAATGCTAAAAACTAAACCCCCAAAAAACCTAAAAAAATCTAAAAAAAATCTAAAAAAATCAAAAAAATTCCAAAAAATTTTTTTTGATTTTTTTAATATTTTTTAGGTTAAAATCGCTACTTTTCGAAGCCAAAAAAAAAAAAAAAAAATTTAAAAAAAAATTTTTTTTTTTTTTTTTTGGTTCGAAAAGTAGCGATTTTAACCTAAAAAATATTAAAAAAATCAAAAAAAAAAAATTTTGTGTGATTTTTAGCTATTTTTAGGCATTTTTGGTGTGTTCACATTGGTTCTCGCAATAAGAGGTGGTTCTCGCATGATCTTCTCCCTATATATATACATAACAAAATGTTGCAATACGTCGCTAAAATCAAGCTAAAAATCTAATAATTATGTAAATATTTTTTGGATTCAAATTATTTTCGGTAATGTGCGAATTATAAGTGTAACTTTTATTTCTCACTAAATATAATGTAATACGTAAATACAATAATAAGTATTATATAATATAATATATTTATTTTTGTATCATTTTCAACGATTACATGTTTCTTTGATGAATTTTATAATAGTAACATACATCATCTTATTAACTCCTTTATGTCAATTTCATATATAAACGTCTTCATCTTTGGTTTGCATTTATAAGAAATATTTAATATATAGTTTAGATTGTTCAACCCGTGTAACACACGGGAAACTAACCTAGTTATCTAAATATACCAAACTCATTATCTTTATATTTATTAGCTAATTATTATAAAAGAATTAGTATTTATCTCCAAGTTAATTGTTTATCCATTATTTTAATAAGTTTATAGCTAATATAACACATCATTAAGAATTCATAATACTATTTTTGGGTTTGGAAAGTACACAAAATTCTAAAGAAAAATGTTATAAACATAGTAGAGGGTCTTTTCATTACTGATCTCTCTGATCTTATTTTCTTCTCTTATTGACTTTATCCACCCTAATATTCTTCAAAATTTCATACAATTTGAATATTATAAAGATAGAGCTATACGTGCACCTACAAATGATGTTGTACATGAGTTAGTGATCATTCGCTTACACACTATTTCTTGGCAAAGAAAAAGAATATCTAAGTTTTGATAGTTTATTAGAGTCAGAGTATCTTTATAATAACTTTGATGCAAATTTATATTAATCAGATGTCCTTAATGGACTTAGACTTTTAGGCTTGCCAAAACATAAATCATTACTAAAGGTTGATGTTACAATAACGTTGTTAAGAAATATTGATAAAAAGATATGGTTTATGCAATGGAACTCGACTACAAGTCCTATGAATGGCGATCGTGTTATTCAGACACATATGTTATTTGGAAGTAAAATTGGCACTCGAAGGTTTATCCTAAGATTTCGATTACTATCGTAAGACAAAATGACTCTGTTTATATTGAAATTAAAAGAAGACAACTGTAACACCCCGTGTTTCGAAAGTCAAGGTCAAAGTCAAGATTGAAGTCAAAGGAAGAAAAGATTGCTAATTGCGATCTGTTACTCCTTGCTCAACTCCAGTTTTGACTCCTTGACTTGTAGATAATCTATTTATGTTATCGCATTAGTTGTATTATGTGGGGTATCTATTAACAATCGAGGTTTAATTGCTATTATCGCATGTTTAATCGATTTATCGCATATCGCTATCGCACTCGCAACTCGAATTACGTGTTCTGGATATTGTTTTACGTAGGTATGCTATTTATGTGTTACTTGTGCATGTTATGTTTATGTTGAAGTGTTAATCGCAATCTATCGCATCGCAATTGAATCGAAAACGCTAAAACACAAGTTATTTATAGTGATTGTATGTTAGATATAGTAGTTATGTTATTTATGTAACTAGTGGGTAATATTATCGCATCGCTCGCTCGCTCGAATCGCATCGCAACGCTCAGCACGCAAATCGAAACGACAAAACTCATCGCGCCAAACTCATGGATCGAGTGGCCAACCGATCGAGTGGCCATCCGATCGGGTTGCCATCCGATCGGGTTGCCATCTGATCGAGTTGCCACCCGATCGGGCTGCCACCCGATCGACCAGCCTTTTTCCTTACTTTCCTTTTTAGGAAACCATATAAATACCCCCACATGTCACATCACTTGATGTGACAGCTCTCTACTCGACCCAGCCGCACTCAAGCTCTATTTCTCTCGATTTCTCTCGATTCTTGTAAGTTTCCAACCTAAATCTTGTACTTTTATGATCTACACACACTTCTTCATCATTCTATCTTTCAAATCTCAACTTGTGACCGTGAAATCAGCGGATTTGAGGTGTTCTAGTATGATATCATCATGGTGTTCTTAAGAACTTCATGTTTTGGCTTCAATCCACCAAGAATAACTTAGATTTAGACGAATTCCACATGAATGAACAAAGATCTTGCATAGATCTAAACATGTTCATGGTAAAAAGGATTGAAAGATGGTTTTCCAACTTTCTTTCAACTCTTTTACACTCAATGCACTCAAAACCCGATAGAATCGGAACTTGTTCTGATCTTCTACTCATTCTTAGTGATGTATTAGTTCCAGATCTGAATTCTATCTAAGAGACTACTAATTTCGGGTTTAAACATGAACAACCGTCTCGAGCCGTGAACCGTTCGGACTAGGGTGGTCCCTGTTCGGTCGGGTCACTTGGGCCGGGATAGGATTACTGTTGTTCAAAACAAGTTATCAAAATGTCTCGTTCAAAACTACAAAACTTCAAAACAGAATCAGGTGACAAGACGATCAGATTGTCGGGACGGATTGCCATCCGATCGACCGGCCATCCGATCGGGTTGCACATTGGTTCTACACTTAAACTTTTATTCAAACTATTCAAGGATCTGAGCGTTGAACGGATTAACACCCGATCGGATTGCCATCCGATCGAGTGACCGTCCGATCGTGTGACGTTTGGGACTTTGATACTTAATCAAATTTCAACATGTTCAATACATACGGATTGCCACCCGATCGGATAGCCATCCGATCGAGAGACCGTCCTGCTGTGAACTTGTTCTCAAACTGAGAAGCCTCGCCAATCGGATTGCTGCCCGATCAAACGACCGTTCGATCGACCGAACTGAAAGGTAGAGATACTTCTCTATTTTTAAAATGCTACAATGAAAATTTCAAAGTACAAACCATCTTACACAAATACATCACTTACCAAACAAGGTGTCAATCCAAACGAATGGCCATCCGATCGGATGACCATCCATCCGATCGGATTGCCATCTGATCCTTAGCGCTCCCTTCAATCCATTAGCTTTATCGCTGTGAGTATACTCGAACCCTTTTTGCTTTACACACTTTTGGGTGTTAAATACGTTACTTATTCTAAAACCACATCAAACACGCTACGCAATACTTTAACGCTAACCGCTATTGCATGTTATACGTGACTCGATGAATGCTTGTTTGTTATGTTTACACATAGATTGCTGTCTACCTACCTTAGCAACGATAGTACTATGGTTTGGACTCAGCACCTGTTTACTCAGGGGTTGTTAAGGACTATTAATCAAATGATTCGCAGTGATGAATATGTGTTACGAACTGCCTTACGCAGTCAACCCGCAGTCATTGGTATTGATAGGATCATGTCGATAACTTACGTGCTTCACATCACACGTTGTACGTGCTGGTTATGCGCAAACGATTTCGAACTCTATTATGCTATTATCAAACTTGCATGCTCACCCTTACACTGTGTGTATTGACTTTTACTTTAACGTATGTGGCAGGTGCTTAAGATGCTAGGATGCCTTGTTTACTATGTGATGAAATCGAGGCTAGGAAAGAGTCTAGAAACAAACAAACAATTTAGTCTATTTTGAAATCTAAGTTGTCGGATCAGTAGTTGTTTGTGAGACAATTATTTGTAATAACTGTTTTATTCGGATGTGTTATGGTATGGGACATGACGTTTTAAATATCTGGTAATTAATAGTTGTTATGGATACTCATGGACAATCTGTTTCGCTCAGTGCCGCACCCCGATGATTCCGCCATCGGTTGGGGTCTGACAACAACTTCTTCTCCCCGTATGTTTTGTCATTACGATAAATAAAAATGAAGGGCATTCACTATGTAAAGTTGGTTTGTTTCGAAAAGAGGCGGTCTTTACACATGACCAATTAGGCTATGCGGTATGGTGACCATCCTCCCTTGGAGGATGATCCGCCACGTAGGCGCCACGTCATAGTTCCTTTGAGGATGATCCAACACACTAAAACACTGGAAATGGGAGGATGATCCTACCCCACAAGTTTACTTTTTTTTAATTCATCTACTTTTTTTAACATTTATCAAATAAGATAGAAAAATAAATTCATTAATATTAAAAAATATTACGTAAACTTAAAAAAGAAATTCCTAACTTTGATAATTCTTCATGATGTCCCCTTGCATTTTCTTTAAAGTAGAGCGTTTTGGTTCGGGATAACTATCAACATTAATCTTCAATATGTCCCATTCTTTGAGCCGAACCTTATCATCGACCATGCGTACCTTTTCTCCCGCCACGCATACCCTTTCTTCGACTACCCGTTCCTTCGCCTTCACCTTTTGGGCCGTAACCTCCGTGTAAGCTTTAAATTGGGACATAAACGCCTCCATCTTCGAATCGCCACCCTTTTCGTTTTTTTTCTTTGAAGTCGCCTCCCTTTTTTATTTGTCCCGGCCCTGGGGATGTTCCTCCTCCCGTACTGCGTACTCTTCTTCGTCAAACTCGGCGTCGTCGTTTAAATTATTTTGACATCTTGATTCCGAGCCACCGGCACTAAAACTACCAGTCTCCGAGGTTTTTTGACGTTTTGCCATCTCAACCTCATTCCGTGTGACACCCCAGGAAAACCAGGAAAACCATGCAACTTAACTAGCTTCCTCAGTGAGTACGTGCTAAATTTCGGGACGAAATTTCTTTCAACTTGGGGATAATGTGACAACTCGTATTTCAGAACATATCTTTATGCTCAATGTAACGTATGTGTACGTGATGTGATTATATGAAAGTGATTGATTAAATGAATGTTATGTTTGATATGTGCTTTGTGTAATGTATGTATGTATATAAACAGCCCAAACCCACAACACGAACCAATCGCACAAGCCCACTCGGGCTACACTCCTTGCATCCGAACTTAGGGCAGCCCAAGTTGGGTTCGGCCCACTCCATCATACGCATACACACACACCCTTAGAAAGTTTGTTTCTCATTTGTTGCAAAACACTCACACACACAAACCCTAGCTCTCTTTCTCTCCTCTCAAAGCCGACGCCAAACAACATCCCATCCTCATCGAAGCTCTTGATTCGGATCACTCTCATCTTATCTTAATCGGACGTGGTTAGCCTCAATTAGCTCGATTGACCTTTCTGTGTATCTGCCGAGCAAACCAAGGTGAGTTCACACTAGCCAAGGCATGGGATTCCCGGTGGGTTGGGAATGGGATTGAATAACTACTCGTACTACCATTACTATTAAACTACTTTTCACTGTCCTCGGATTGAAGGGCACGTACGTAAAACCTACGTACACGACCATAAGACCATCAACTCTATCAATTTAAGTCCCTCATTTATCGACTTAATCGCCGAGGCCTATGGCGAGCGGGTCATTAGTAGATAGCGCTATTAGGATGTAACAAACCTCACACCGTGCCAGTCGGACGGGCGTGTACTAATGGACTATAAGCAAAGGGTTAATGCTGATAGACATTAACTTAGGGCACCTCTTACATTTTCGTAGCAGTCGATACGCGTGGTCTAATTACACTTGGGAAGCCCCCACTAATCTTCGCAAACATGTCAGAATGACCGCGATACGAATTAATACAATACATGGTTTACAAAACGAACATACGATTTACGAAACAAATACTATCACCAAACAACCAACTGTGAACTCGCTCAACTTTGTTGTTGATTCGTTGCTACATGCCTTGCAGGTCATTAGGTACTCTTGGAGCTTGCACAGGGAGGAACGGTCGTTGTGGGATATGGCAGTGTGTGCCATGCGATAAACATTACTTTATTTCGTACTTAATACTTACAATGGGTTTTACAATTATGCTTCCGCTAAACACTTAACTATGCTTTGGTTTTGAACACCTTTCATATTGTTTGGTTGAATTATGTTTACTTACATGCTTGTTCAATATGATTGGTGGCTTGATCCTGGTCAGTCACGCCTCCAAGCAGTGATACTCCGCGTGTGGATTTTTGGGGGTGTGACATTCAGAACCGGCACCCACTTTGGGGCCTTTCTGTCACACCCTGATATTTCCACGTATTACCGGTGGGCCCGGAGGGGAGTATCGTGACGTAGTTGATATCATCAAGGTCAAACAACACAATTTAAATGCACAGCGGAAACAAAAGATAATAATCACATTATAAACCGAATGACTAGTAATATCAAAGTATCACAACGGTCTGTAAAGGATCCACAGGCGGATCAAAAGATAAATAAGATCATTGTTCAACAGACTTTAACATCTAGATCTTGCAAGACTTGATTATTGATGCCTGAAGTAGCTAGCCTATTTCGTATAGTACCTGCACTTAACCTTTTTGGAAAATACGTCAGTTTACACTGGTAAATACAATTAACTGACTCATTTTGAAAAGAGTTTAAGAAAATTAGTTTGAATGCACATGGCACAAAATATCTTTTATAACTTGGGATAATTATTTAAAAATAAACTTGTATACAGTTTTACATGTTTGTCGTCCATTTAGGACCCGGTTAGAAGAGCCGGTTTAATAAGATTAATAGACACACCACTTGGTATAATACCCACAAGAAGATACCCTTCTTGTGGACTACCTTTTTACATACGCAACTGTCAGGTGTATGCCTACACCCCGTGCTTAAGTCATGGCCATTTCTAATGAATGAGCCGAGGATATCCAGGACACGGTAAGTAACCCCCAAAGGTATTGCATCAAACAAGACAGAATAAAACGGGTTATGCGTCTTTTTAATCAATATTTGATCGTACAACTTCATACCTGACCAAGCGGTATTATAATACCGTACCCCAAGCCCATATAGGGAAAATAAGTTAAAAGTATTCACCTGAGAAAATATTCAAATTTATCTCAACCGTATTCAATCAGCAAGTGCAGATAGCTTCTACCGGTCTCCTAAATCTGGAACGAAGGTTTTAATAACCTATTAGATTCCTAACGGGTCTTAATTAAGCCTAAACTTAGCCCGGTTAGTTTTAAAGAAAAGTATACGGTTCAAAACGCAAGATTAAGCGAAGACCGGATTAGAATATGATTTAGTCCTGACAAGTTTGAAGACTTGTATAATAAGGGTAAACTAAACACATTCTCGATTTTGAGGAGAAAATGATAAGGTTTGACCCGTTTCGGTCAATTTATGCAAACTAGTTACATAAACCGAACTGGACGCGAATATCGCATAACGGGTAACCAAAAGAGTCATGAATAGTTTTCCTATGTTAATATGCCTTAAATATGTTGTGATATCAGTAGGATACCTTCCATTATGCCCAAAACGAGTTTAATCTCAAATTAAGCCCCGTAGGGGTATTTTGGTCATTTTAAAGATTATAAAAGAGATTAATTATAATTCTGAGATTCGGGTCTGAAATAAATAGTAAAACAACTCAATTTAATAGGTTATATCAGTTGGTGATAAGTCTTATATGACAAAATGGTTTTAAACCCATACTATGTGTTTAATACGCGTAAAAAGCCGTTTTAATCGATTTCCGGGTCATAACCGGAAATCTGGTTTTTCTGATCAGTTTATAAAGTTCAACATACCTCATTTATCATATAAAATCAGTAGTCAAAGGTTTGGTGTCTAAATGTTATGTAAAACTCATTTTATAAGCAAAAAGGGTATAATCGGTATTTACCGAATCAAGGCAATAACCTTAGGTTATGATCAGTTTAAATATAATTAAAAACCTTCAAAAATCCCAAAATATTATATTACATCAGTGGGTAAAAGGTTTGGTGTCAAGAAATTGGCTTTAAATAGGCTTTATGCTAATTACGTCGTTTAGTTAATAAAAAGCGTTCTAATTACGCTATTGAGCATAACTCTTAATCTAGACCTCAAACCGATGTGAAAATTTAGGGACATGTTTATAAATCAGTAACAAATATTATTGTCCCCTCACATTTCCAAAATTCTCGTTTTATGGTCAAAAGGGCATTATGGTCAACATTAAGCAATTAACGGAAACGTGTAAGCGAATCGGACAAACAATGAACCAATCACAGAGGGTTATACTAACATATAACCCGGTCCTAATGAAACGCTTAGGCATTTCTAAATCATGCAAATATGGGTCAGAACTGAAAGTCAAAGCAATGGTCAAAGTATGCGACTTTCGGTTTCGAACCGGTCCTAAACTGAAAATTGTCGGGTCGGACATGCTTAGACATGTTCTTGCATTGATTACCAAGTTATATGAGTGGTAAAACAGGTTACATGTCTTCTACATTGCTAATTATGTGTTAATTCGAAAATTAAGTTTCTGTTGACTTTTTCGGATTAAGTTTGACCCGACGTTTGACCTAGTTAGAGCGGGAATCAGAGGGTGCCCTTTTAAGGGTTTATTGCCCACCTAATTACCAACTTATAACTACTTTCAATTTGGCTAATCACCAGACCAATAGTGATTAATCGATAAGTCAAATCTTAATTACGACGGTTTGACTTTAAGTAAATTAACTAAGTAAAACACGATTAAGGAAGGTCAAGGAAGCTTACCAAGGTCCTATGCACGACTAGTGATGCTTAGGGAAGGCTCTTGTGCTCCAGAAATGATCAGAAGTGAAGTTATGAATGAATTATCAAAGTTTGCAACAATGTGGGTCTTTATATAGTGATCTTGATTGATCAAGATGATGCCAAACAAGTCTAGGATTGTTCCCTGATGTATACAAGTGTCCCTAGAGCCTAAAAACTTGTTTGTGCCGCCCATGGTATTTAAAACAAGCAATATGAGTCGGTTAAACGGGCTTGACAGACACCTGTGGGTGTTTCTGATGCTGGGGACCGTATACGGACCGTAAGATAAGAGTCTTGCGGACCGTAAGTACCTATTACGGACCGTAAGACCTTGGCTTTGCGGTCCGTAATCAACTTTGGTTTATTTCGCCCAGATGACATCCTTGCGGACCGTAAGGCTAAGCCCATACGGTCCGTAACCGATGAGCAGAAGACAAGAAAATGAGAATCTCTTGAGTTTGACCATGCAACTTTGATATTACGAATTAGGGCCTTTATTATCAGTATGGGGCCACTTGATCATGTTTGAACAGTTATGACAACCTTGCCATGCTTTAAAATTGTCTTGGATTCTTTTGAAATGGGCCATGAATGAAGGTTTGTCATATACATTCTCATAGGATCACATCTTTGCAATTTGAATCAATTATTACTAGTATTAACCGGATTTGAATGTATATAAGATGTTTATAACACAGGTTAAGGTTTGGGATTTATACATAGGTCGCTCAGAGATATTTATTAATATGTCGACGCTTTTAAATTCTACCTTACATCTTGTAACTTGATCTGAAATTTATGACACATTTATCTTATGTGACACGTGTCTTTATTTTATGGGACATAATTTTCGAGGTGTTCCATCCTCACCCCCTTAAAAGAAATCTCGACCTCGAGATTTACTGAAATAAATGAGGGTATTTCTCTTTAACCGTGGACTCTACCTCCCACGTGTACTCGGGACCTCTACGGGCATCCCATTTCACCTTTACGATCGGCACATGCTTCCTTCGAAGCTTCTTAACCTGTCGATCCTCGATCGACATAGGTTTTTCAACAAACTTCAAGCTCTCTTCTATGTGCACATCTGTATGTGGTATGACTAGTAACTCGTCAGCTAGACATTTCTTCAGATTGCAGATGTGGAATACATTGTGAATACCACTGAGCTCTTCAGGTAAGTTTAACTTATAAGCAACTGATCCGACACATTCGATGATCTCGAATGATCCTATGTACCTCGGGCTTAACTTGCCTTTCTTACCAAATCGCATCACTCCCTTCCAGGGTGATACTTTAAGCAACACTTTGTCACCTACCTCGAATTTCAGAGGTTTACGCTTTAAGTCTGCGTAGCTTTTCTGCCTATCTCTGGCAGCTTTCAGGCGGTCACGAATCTGGACAATCTTGTCCGTCATTTCAAAGACTATGTCAGGTCCTGATAATTGAACTTCTCCTACTTCTGCCCAACAAATAGGCGTTTTGCATTTCCTACCATATAATGCCTCGAAAGGCGCAGCCTTAATGCTCGTATGGTAGCTATTGTTATAGGAGAACTCGATCAATGGTAGGTGGTTATCCCAACTACCACCTAAGTCAATCACACATGCACGAAGCATGTCTTCCAAAGTTTGGATGGTACGCTCACTCTGCCCGTCCGTCTGAGGATGGTAAGCCGTACTAAAATTTAAGCGTGTGCCCAAAGACTGTTGGAAACTTTTCCAAAAATGTGATTTGTATCTGGTATCTCTGTCAGAGATAATAGACGCTTGTACGCCATGCAGAGATACAATCTTGTCTACGTACAATTGGGCTAACATGTCGGAGCTATAAGTCTCCTTAATGGGTAGGAAATGTGCTGACTTAGTCAGTCTATCTACTATCACCCATATAGTATCATTTCCTTTCTTTGTCTTTGGTAACTTAGTGATAAAATCCATAGTTGCCATTTCCCATTTCCAAGTGGGAAGTTCAGGCTGTTGTAGCAAACCTAACGGCTTCTGATGTTCGGCTTTGACTTGCGCACACGTCAAACATTTAGCTACATAGGCAGCTATAGACTTCTTCAAGCCTATCCACCAGAAATTTGCTTTCAGATCCTGGTACATCTTGTCAGCTCCCGGATGAACGGAGTATTTAGAACTGTGGGCTTCCTGGAGGATAACATCCCGAAGTCCTCCATAAACTGGAACCCATATTCGTCCATTTAACCTCAGAATTACGTCCTTGCCATAGGATACTGTTCTTCAGTTACTCCTAGCTTTTCATCAGGATAGTTAGCTTCTAGCACAGCTTCCTTCTGCGCAGCTAACAATCTTTCGTTCAAACCATTCTTTACCTCAATGCTCTTGGCATTGATTCTTATAGGCTTCACTCTTTCCTTTCGACTCAAGGCATCGGCGACTACATTCGCCTTGCCGGGATGGTATCTTATCTCACAATCATAATCATTCAAAGTTTCCATCCAACGTCGTTGCCTCATGTTTAGGTCCTTCTGATTAAACAAATGTTGAAGGCTCTTGTGATCAGAATAGATCACACATTTGGTTCCATACAAATAATGCCTCCACATTTTTAGTGCAAATACAACGGCACCCAACTCCAAGTCATGGGTGGTGTAGTTCTTCTCGTGCACCTTTAACTGTCGAGAAGCATAGGCAATAACCTTGCCTTTCTGCATAAGCACACACCCCATACCGGTGTGTGATGCATCACAGTATACCACAAATTCTTCAATCCCTTCAGGCAATGTCAACACTGGTGCATTGCTTAGCTTCTGCTTAAGGATGTCATAGGATTCTTGTTGCTTCGGTCCCCAGTCGAACTTAATATTCTTCCTAGTCAAAGAAGTTAGGGGTGCAGTAATCCTTGAAAAAATTTCAATAAAACGCCTGTAATATCCTGCCAACCCCAAGAAGCTGCGAATCTCTGTGGGCGTCTTCGGCTCTTGCCAATTCATGACAGCTTCAACTTTAGCGGGATCTACCTGGATTCATGAAGCCAAAATTCACACTTAGAGAATTTGGCGTAGAGTTTTTCTCGATGAAGCAGTTTCAGAATGCAATGGAGGTGCTTCTCATGGTCTGCTTGACTCTTCGAGTAAATAAGAATATCATCGATGAAGACGATGACAAATTTATCCCTGTAGGGCTTGCAGACGCGGTTCATGAGATCCATAAATGCGGTTGGTGCATTAGTGAGTCCAAAAGGCATCACTAAGAACTCATAATGACCGTAACGAGTCCTAAATGCAGTCTTATGTACATCTTCATCTTTGACCTTCAGTTGATGATATCCTGACCTTAAGTCGATCTTGGAAAAGTAACTCACTCCTTGAAGTTGATCGAACAAGTCATCGATCCTGGGCAATGGATACCTATTCTTGATAGTAACTTTGTTAAGTTCACGATAATCGATGCATAGACGCATCGATCCATCCTTCTTCTTGACAAACAAGATTGGTGCTCCCCATGGAGTGGAACTAGGTCTAATAAAACCTTTGGCTAGCAAATCATCTAGCTGTGTCCTCAATTCCTTCATCTCTGTTGGTGCTAACCTATAAGGCGCTCTTGCAACAGGTGCTGCTCCAGGAATAATGTCAATCCTGAACTCCACTTGCCTATCTGGGGGTAAACCAGGTAGTTCTTCAGGGAATAATTCTGGATATTCAGAGATAATGGGTATGTCTTCGATCTTAGGCTTTGGTTCATCAACAGTTACTTGCGCCATGTAAATAACACAACCCTTCGTCAAACATCTTGATGCCTTGAGCATGGACACTTGCTCAGGCATTCCGTACTTAGTATCTCCTTGAATTGTCAGAGGCTCGCCATGAGGAGTTCTGACAACTACTTGCTTCTTTGCACAAACGATCTGGGCTTGGTTACGAGACAACCAATCCATGCCTATTACTATATCGAAACCAGCTAACTTCAAAGGAAGTAAGGATAACGGAAAAGAGTGGTTCCTAATGGATATGAAACATCCATCTAACACGGTTGAGGCGGTTTCTAAGGTACCATCAGCTAATTCCACCTCATATTTCACACTTAGGGTTTTAACAGGTAAATTCAGCAACTTACAAAACTTATTATCTACAAATGACTTATCTGCCCCCGAATCAAACAATACCCTCGCATAAACATCATTTATAAGAAAGGTACATGTTATCACGTTATCATCCTGCACTGCCTCCTTAGCATCCATTCTGAAGACCCTAGCGTTGGTCTTTTTACCTTCTTCTGGTTTCTTGGCATATTTTGGGCAGTTCGACTTAATGTGCCATTTCTCGTTGCAGTTGTAGCAGGTCGCATCCTTCAACTTTTTGCAATCTAAGGTCTTGTGTTCCTTGGATTTGCAGATCCCACATCCAAAAGTCCTTTATTGTGTCTGATGTGTTCAAAATGCAACATATAAATTTCATCAAATGAGGCATAAAACTAACCCTTTTTTAGTACTAATGTTGGAAAAGTGTGCTTTTGTCTTCCTTTTGTATTTTCAGGAATAAATGAGCTCAAATTAACAAAAGAAGCAAAAAGACATCAAATTCTAACATAAATACAAGAAAAGGAACAAGACGTGACATGCTCGACCCCACGACAGCATCTTCCCAAGCAAAACAAGAGATCAGAAGCCTGAACACGCCCCGTGCTCAGCCAGCACGGGGGCGTGCCCAAGTGTCAGCAGAAAAGACAAAGTGGTAGAAGCTTCTATTGCCCACCACGGGGTCGTGCTCAGTGGACACGGGGCCGTGGTCAACTATAAGATTCGCACAATCTAGCAAATCTGCATAGTACAAAGATTCTTCTGCACCACGGGGTCGTGCTCAGCGGACACAGGGGCGTGGTCAACTAAAAAGACAAAACTGCATTAAATGAAGAAAGAGAAGGATGTGGACACGGGGCCGTGCCCACTGGACTTGGGGCCGTGCCCGAGCTTCTGTTCAGCCTATAAATAGAAGTGCTTGACTCAAGCTCAAACCATCCCTTGGCACACCACCTCTCTCACACTTCACCCACCACCACCATAACACCATCATCCACCACCATCATCCATTGTCCATCGTAGAGTGTGTGAGTCGTCTCGGGATCCAAGATTGATCGTAAGAGTTCTTGACAATCAAGGCCATGTTTGCCTAAGTCTCTTACATCACTTGATGAAGACAAAGTGTCTAGTTTAATACTTTTTATTTCTAATCTTTTGCACTTTTTATTTGGTTTTGTATTAATGACTTTAATAACTAGTTGCTTATGTTGAAGGTGATCTTTCCTTATCGTTTGTCCGTGGTGTCTTGGCATTATTTTACTGTCTATATAAAATAAAAGATTTTCACCATTCATATCTCCACGGTCTATATGGAGGTATGTTGGCTACCTGGTCGGGGGTTAAGGGAACGGTTTGGTAAAGGTCTTGCCATTGTTCAGCGTTTAGAGGTCCTGCAATGGACCTGGGTCAAATTTAGTAGGACCTCCTTCAATACTTAACGGTATTGGATGGCGGGGGTCCAAACTCTTTGATCCCCTCATAAGTTAACTACTATTAATACTATAACCCGGCTATTTAGGACTGTATCCCTGCTGACTCAGACTACTTAGTCGAGGGTAACGTCACCTCCAAAAGAGGGGCCTACCATAATTTGCATTAATAACTTAATTAATTATCTTCCAATAATCCACCCTTTTAGGATTGTATCCTTGCTGACTCAAACTACTGGGGTGAGGGTAACGTCACCTTCAAAAGAGGGGCCTACTACAATAACTAAGATAATCTCTTAAATATGTGCAAAAGTGCGGAAATAATCAAAGGTTACACTAGATACGAGTCGGAACCAAGTGATTCATCTTGTCTATCTGTTTTTATTTTTATTTTATTTTTCAGCATTTTAGTTAGTTTTTATTTTTCTTAGTTTAAAACATCTTTCTAACTTTTTATTTTTGATTAGACGTTGAGGATAAACCGGTACTAAAAGCTCTTGTGTCCTTGGACGACCTCGGTATCTTGCCAACACTATATTACGCTCACGATGGGTGCACTTGCCCATATGTGTGTTTAGTGTTAGTAAAATATCGTGTTTTATAAATTTAAAACTTGGCTAAAATAAGTGTTAAAGGGGCTTAAAATATACACCTAATATATATAACACTTCACACGCATCAAGTTTTTGGCGCCGTTGCCGGGGACACAAGGATTTTAGGAAAGCTTAAAATCGACGGCCTAATCAGTTTTTCAAAACCTTTTCAAAACGGGCCCACATTTTTCTGCATTTTAGTTTAGTTTTGCATTTACAGTAGGTTGAACACGGGCCGTGCTCGCTGAACACGGGGCCGTGCTGCATATTTTTCATAAAACACCCAGTAACAGAAGCTTGAACACGGGCCGTGCTCACTGAACACGCCCCGTGCTCAACGAAATCAGTAAATTTAATTAAAACGCCCAGATACAGATTCTGAACACGGGGCCGTGTCCACTGAACACGGGGCCGTGTCCAGCCTCTGTTTCCGTTTTTCTTTTTGTTTTCTGATCTCGGGACTTGGTTATGGTCTGCTGAGTGATTCTTATGGATCAATACTCAGGAGGCTACAACTACACCTATGAGGAGGATGATTATAGGGGTAACTATTGCACTAATTGTCGTAACACACGCTCGGTTCAAAATAGTCACTCATATCAACCATCCAATTCATACACCTACTATGAGGAACCCAGGTACGAGCCATCAACTTCATACACATCATATGAAGACCAAAGGTATGAACCTCCTCCCTCATACTCATATTTTGATGAACCAAGGTATGAGCCTTCATGCTCATACTTTGAGGAACCAAGATATGAGCCACCACCTTCGTATGCTTATTATGAGGAACCATGGCGTGAACAACCCACCTCATATGAGTATTATGAAGAACAAAATTACGACCCTTATCCATCGTATGCTTACAATGAAGAACAATGGTGTGAACCATCTACTTCATATGGGTATTATGAGGAACAAAGGATCGAACAACCGGATTCAAGCTTTGAAAATCCCGATTCTTTTTCTATAACCGAAGTGACCGATAGGATATTAGAACACATTAGAGTTATCGATCGCTGTATAAAAGAATCTCGCGCAAGGGAAGATGAATCCCGCGCAAGAGAAGAATTAAAAAAGGAAGAGATAACCGAAAGTGTAAAAATGGAAGAACAAATAAGTGAAAAACCGACACATGAGTTAAACAACGAAAAAAGGTGAGTCCGACAACGTTAAAATTCAAGAAGAGTCTAATTTTGAAGAAATTAATCTCTTGTCACCTTCTTTTGAAAATCATTGTTTAGTACCCACTCATGCTAAGTTTTTAAAAGAGTTAAACACTAACACTAAAATTGACGAAACGGTAAGTGTTAAGTTAACTGATGATCAAACCTCACTAATAAAAGAAGACCCATTTGAAATTAACATTACACCGGTTCCATGTTTCTTCCAAAATTCGTTTATTAGTAATGTCACAATCGATAAAGATCTTTGTGTTAACATAATGCCTAACTACATTTTCGAAAAATTAAGTATTAGTGATTTTTCTCCACTTCAAATACCCATTTTTCTATCCAATCGGAAAGTAATAAAATCAATCGGTATAGTTGAGGATGTATTGGTTCAAACAAATCAAATGGTAATCCCGACCGATTTTGTCATCCTCGATGACGCTCCTCTAGTGTTGGGACGACCATTTGTAAAAACTCACGAAGCTTTGAAAAACCGGAAGTTCAACAATCTACCTCTTCAATTAGGGGCATTTAAAAGAAGTGTCGATCTTGAGCGATCAATGAAATATCCATTCGGCAATGACGACCCCCTAATTGAAGATGAGCCAGAACCACCCGATAAGGTGGGTCTAGCCAAGGACCCTTATAAACGTGGCGCACCACGGAGGCATTCCGCGGAACTATCCGTAGTTTTAGTTTAGATTAACTTTTACGTTTTCTAGTTTAGTTTTTTTTTTTCAGGAATAAAACACACTCGGGATGGTGAAGGATGATAAGGGAAGCTTGAACCAACACCCCATGCACAAAAACAGAGCCTCCCGACAATTTTTCTTCATTACAGCAAGTTCAGCACGGGGCCATGCTCACCCCAACACGCCCCGTGCCCAAGGTTCTGTAGAAAATGCCCAGTTCAGGTACCTGGACACGGGGTCGTGCTCACTGGACACGCCCCCGTGCCCAGCCTTCTGTTTACTTTTGGTACTGGCAGTCTGGACACTGGGCCGTGCTCAGCCAACACCACCCCGTGTTCAACTACCCAGTACCATAAAATCTTGTTTTTAACCCATTTTTACACATTTAATCAGCCTAAAAACTTATTTTTGGGACACATTGAGGACAATGTGTAATTTAAGTGTGGGGGGGGGATGCTAAAACCTTGAATCTTGCAAGTCCTAATAACAAGCCTTACACAAAACTCTATTGGAACCGCTAATCACCCCAAATTTTTTAAAAAAATTTCAATTTTTTTTACTTGTCTAAGTTTAATTTGGGAATTTCAAAATTCTAAAAAGGTTATATTTTTACAAATTTACAACCGATAGCGTCGTGATAAAAAGAACCAACATAAGAAAATTATGAAAAGGCATGACAAGCTTAGTTAAAATTTAATTATATATACTTGATCACATAAAAACCCATTCCCACAAAAGTGAGTTTTGAGCCTTTATTGAGCATACAAATATATACCTTTAAATTAAATGCTCATCTTTCGTTTTTGTGTGAATAGCCACTTGGTTCTTACGACTCTAGAACTTGCCATGACGATACATTCCCGGTCCTTACCAACTTAAACCCGAGTAACTAAATGATGGAGGCATTAGGACTAACCCTTTTTATTTCTACACCATTATTTTTCTTTTTTCTTACCACCTACCCAAAATCCCCCTAGTTAACCCCTTTGAGCCTAAACCTTTTCATTTCTTAACCCAAACCAAACACCTTTTCACCCACCTAAACCCTTTTTATTTTTCACCCTTTGTTTTAGTAACAAACTCGGGTTTTCGTATGACTTTTTCAAAAAAAAAGTGTTGATGATGAAGCAAAATAAATAAACAATCAAGTTCATCAAACATAACTTTGTTTGAATACTGGCTTCATCAAGATAAAAAAAAGTCTTTCGAAAACCGACGCTTGTTACGCTTTTTCGCCCTTTCTACTAACCACTAACCACCAACCCAACCACCTACCTTTAACCCAAGCCTAACCCTTCACCCAAAAAGTCCTCCTGATATTTACAAAGGTATATAAGTTAAAAAGGAGGAGGATTGATTGCTTGGCAAGCCTATGGTAGGAGTAAGTTCCATGCCGCTCTCGAGTGATCCACAAAAATACATTTTCGGCCGAGTGTTGAGTGATCCCCGTGAGGTATGTGAACTTGTATATAAATAGAATTTTAAAGAGGCATGTTATGCCCTAATAAGTAATTTATCTTATGAAAAGTTTTAAATAAATCATGACGAATAGGATTGTAAATAAATAAAAATAAAACTAAATAAAGAATCTTGGAAATCCCGACACTCTGCGACAAGCCCAAAAACCTTCTTCTCTACCCATTCCATTTGGGAGTGTAATAGCCACATATTAAAGAGTTTTGCTTGAGGACAAGCAAAGATTCAAGTGTGGGGGTATTTGATGTGTTCAAAATGCAACATATAAATTTCATCAAATGAGGCATAAAACTAACCCATTTTTAGTACTAATGTTGGAAAAAGTGTGCTTTTGTCTTCCTTTTGTATTTTCAGGAATAAATGAGCTCAAATTAACAAAAGAAGCAAAAAGACATCAAATTCTAACATAAATACAAGAAAAGGAACAAGACGTGACATGCCCGACCCCACGACAGCATCTTCCCAAGCAAAACAAGATATCAGAAGCCTGAACACGCCCCGTGCTCAGCCAGCACGGGGACGTGCCCAAGTGTCAGCAGAAAAGACAAAGTGGTAGAAGCTTCTATTGCCCACCACGGGGCCGTGCTCAGCGGACACGGGGCCGTGGTCAACAATAAGATTCGCACAATCTAGCAAATCTGCATAGTACAAAGATTCTTCTGCACCACGGGGCCGTGCTCAGCGGACACGGGGGCGTGGTCAACTAAAAAGACAAAACTGCATTAAATGAAGAAAGAGAAGGATGTGGACACGGGGCCGTGCCCGAGCTTCTGTTCAGCCTATAAATAGAAGTGCTTGGCTCAAGCTCAAACCATCCCTTGTCCATCGTAGAGTGTGTGAGTCGTCTCGGGATCCAAGATTGATCGTAAGAGTTCTTGACAATCAAGGCCATGTTTCCCTAAGTCTCTTACATCACTTGGTGAAGACAAAGTGTCTAGTTTAATACTTTTTATTTCTAATCTTTTGCACTTTTTATTTGGTTTTGTATTAATGAATTTAATAACTAGTTGCTTATGTTGAAGGTGATCTTTCCTTATCGTTTGTCCGTGGTGTCTTGGCATTATTTTACTGTCTATATAAAATAAAAGATTTTCACCATTCATATCTCCACGGTCTATATGGAGGTATGTTGGCTACCTGGTCGGGGGATAAGGGAACGGTTTGGTAAAGGTCTTGCCATTGTTCAACGTTTAGAGGTCCTGCAATGGACATGGGTCAAATTTAGTAGGACCTCCTTCAATACTTAACGGTATTCGATGGCGGGGGTCCAAACTCTTTGATCCCCTCATAAGTTAACTACTATTAATACTATAACCCGGCTATTTAGGACTGTATCCCTGCTGACTCAGACTACTTAGTCGAGGGTAACGTCACCTCCAAAAGAGGGGCCTACCATAATTTGCATTAATAACTTAATTAATTATCTTCCAATAATCCACCCTTTTAGGATTGTATCCTTGCTGACTCAAACTACTGGGGTGAGGGTAACGTCACCTTCAAAAGAGTGGCCTACTACAATAACTAAGATAATCTCTTAAATATGTGCAAAAGTGCGGAAATAATCAAAGGTTGCACTAGATACGAGTCGGAACCAAGTGATTCATCTTGTCTATCTGTTTTTATTTTTATTTTATTTTTCAGCATTTTAGTTAGTTTTTATTTTTCTTAGTTTAAAACATTTTTCTAACTTTTTATTTTTGATTAGACGTTGAGGATAAACCGGTACTAAAAGCTCTTGTGTCCTTGGACGACCTCGGTATCTTGCCAACACTATACTACGCTCACGATGGGTGCACTTGCCCATATGTGTGTTTAGTGTTAGTAAAATATCGTGTTTTATAAATTTAAAACTCGGCTAAAATAAGTGTTAAAGGGGCTTAAAATATACACCTAATATATAACACTTCACACGCATCAGTGTCTGCGAGTTCTATTCCAACCTACACTTTCCAAAGTGATGTTTCCGACAAACTTTGCATCTGGGTTTCTCACCCGATTGTTGGTTACCTTTGTTGAACCCTGAACTCTTCTTGTTCTCATGGTTCCCCTTGTGTTTCTTGTCTGAACGACGTGAGTTATCATCCTTAGGGCTGTAAACGAACCGAACGAACACGAACAAGGCCTTGTTCGTGTTCGTTAAGGAAATAAATGTGTTCACGAACGGTTCATGAACACTTACCGAACGAGATTTTATGTTCGTGTTCGTTCATTAAGGAAATGAGCGTGTTCGCGAACGGTTCACGAACACAAATAAATTTGGCGAACGAGACGAAGGACAAAGATAGATGGCCCAGAGAGTAGCACTCGAACTTGAATCCCTTATTGTGGAACGGAGGTCGATCGTATTCGCCGATGTAAATAATGAGAAATGAAAGGGAAATGATGCATAAAAAAGGTGAAAGTGGCTTTCCTAGTTTAATTGTTAGGGTAATGAAATAAATAAAAGTTTAATAATATAAAAAGTACAAATAAAATATAAGAAAGTACAAAGATCTTCAATTAAAACACAAACATACAAACATAAACGAACGCAAATCAACGAATGTTCACGAACACGTCCACGAACACCTTACCGAACGTTCACGAACACAATTGAACGAACGAGACCTCTGTTCATGTTCGTTCATTTAACTAATCGAACGAAATTTCTTGTTCATGTTCGTTCGTTTATTAAACGAACGAACATAAACGAACTTCCCGCCGAACGGTTCACGAACTGTTCGCTGAACGTTCGGTTCGTTTACAGCCCTAATCATCCTCACGCTTTCTCTTACCTTCTTCGGAATTCTTTGGCGATTTCAATATAACCGCATCTAAGGTAAGAGACAAAGATAAATCAGCTGCTGATCTAAAAGTAGCAGGTCTTGAAGCCTTAACACTGGCTTTGATTTCTGGGGCTAAACCCCCAATGAAGCGAGCAATCCTTTTGGGTTCTGGTGTCACAAGGTAAGGAACCAATCTTGACATCGTGTTGAAGCTTGTAAGATAAGCTTGGCAATCTAGGTTTTTCATAACCAACGATAAGAATTTTGACTCAATTCTTTCAACCTCATGCTGAGGGCAGTAATTCTCCTTAATGAGAGCAACAAACTGATCCCATGTCAGATTGTAGAGTGGGATCTTTCCAGCTGCTTGAATGAGAGATTTCCACCATGCTAATGCCTCTCCCTTGAATGATTGGGATACATACTTCACTACATCCCTTTCAGCACAACCGCTGATATCGACCATGGTGTCCATTTCATCTAACCAAGTCATACAGTCAATTGCCCCCTTCTCCCCAGTGAAATCCCGGGGTTTGCAGGAAACAAAGTACTTATAAGTACAAGACTTGGTACGTGGTTTATCATCAAATACTATCCTCTTGGATGGAACACTGTTTTGGTTTAAGGAATGTTGATCATCGTCTTTCTTTGGCTCATCTTCCTTGGAGGGCGGCTTGCTGTGAGCCTCTGAATGAGCCTTAGGCTTGGAATGCGGTGCGGATTGGGTCCTACTTCGAGTCCCGCTAGATTCATTATACTGCCGCTCTATAGCTTTTGTAACAGCATTGTCTATTAATGCTTGCATTTCTGCACCCGCTATGCTAATTCGGGTATTATCATGATCCTCCCTTGGGTGACTGTTGATCTCATCCGAGTCAGCCATGTAGTTTGAACTGTTACATAAGATATTGACAATAATTTATTTGGGAGCTTATTATGGAATTGTCTTTTATGGCAATTCATTAACCATGGTAAATATCAACCATATTTGGTTAATTCGTTAATCATATTTATTTAGGATTTTTATTATAACTTATCCTAATTATAAAGCAACAATAGCAACATAAGTGGCACAAAAAAAACCTACTCACATGGACATTCTAAATCATAAGCCATGATTTCAGAAAATCAAGGCATTAAGGTTTGAACATAGTTCCTTACCTTTTCCTGACAGGGAGTCGTAGACTACAACTGTCTTTTGCCTTATATGACAATGAATACGGCCCGTAGGCACTACATCACTAATGGATGTTTAATATAGGATCATCTTAATTAATGATTTAAACCCAAGATTTATAGATCATCAGGTTAGGTTAGGAATCTTTTGAAGAATCCAATTGTAAGAATGACATGTGTGATTTTTAACGAATCACGTCTGTCAGGAGCGTTAACATGTTTTCAGGTGTTAACAGGATTTTGAATCTTTTTAAACGGGTCTTACCATCTTGGCCAAGTCTTATAATGACATGCAGGCTAGGTTATACCTTTAAGATTCTTATTTAATATTTAATAGGCAGATGATCATAAAAGGAATGATTTTTGATTTTATTTATCTCATGTATAATATATTTATGCATATAATGACAAAATAAAATTTTTAAATCTGACATTCCATTAAACATTAAAAGGAGTACATATTGCCCTAAACGGGACTTTTAACATAAATAACTTGCCCACACAGGGGCTAAACTGATAATACAAGTCCTCGCAGGGACTGATTACTAAGATAGATGTCCACGCAGGGACTAAAGGAGGACAAGTCCACGCAGGGACTAAAGAAAAACAAGTCCACGCAGGGACTAAGTACATAGATAAATGTCCACGCAGGGACTTAATTGAAATAAGGAAATACAACAATACATATAGGGATTCAATGATCCCTCTTCTTCTTTCCTTTTAACAAGCTTGCCAGGCCCTTGAGAAATCCCCGGTTGTTCCTACGTTCTTCTTGAAATTCTCATTCCACCTTGTTTAGTCTGTGGAGGATTTCCTCATGTTCCGGTGGGGAAAATCGTGGTGGCTGCGACTGGTGCTGAAACTGAGGTTGGGCAGGTGTTTGATACCCACGAACTGGGTATCCCACTCCCCAGGGGGCTCCATATGGTCCTTCAGGATGAAGGGCGTTGTAGTTTGCAGCTACAAGGTATGGGTCGGCTTCAACATAGTTGTAGTTAGTGTGAGCCGGCTGCTCAAATGGATTGTACGCCGTTGAACCGGCGTATGTAGGAATCGGGTTACCAAAAACCCAATGGTGGCGGCGCAATAGGTGCAGAATTCACCTCTGAAACTGGATTTGAAGGCCCACCCATTTGTGGGTCTTCATGCAGTGGCAGATAGTGACTGCCACTTGAGTGATGGTGGGTGCTAAAGTGAAAATCCCTTTCTCGCACGGACATTCATGCGCCTGTTCTTCTACGCCTCGGTGGTTCTGGAGGTGCTAGTTGTACTGGCGGCGGTGGTGGCGGTGGCGGTGGCGTGACTGCCCCGAAACACGAATCCTCGGGGGGATCCTGCTGTTGCTGCTGCTGCTGGTGAGGCGATGAATGGTGAGAGGGTGTAAAGTACCATTCATACTGGTTAAATCTCGCCTGGTAACTGTCTGGGCCACGGTAAGGTGATCCATGGAAGGATGACCCATCCGAAATCTCGATGGGGTGAGTAGGTGTCCCAGAAGGTGGTTCAACAGGATCCGTGTCCTCATCTATATCCATTCCCTGAGCTTCGGGGAAATGGTCTTCAGGTCCTAGTGGGTTAAAACCCACTGGTTCTTCGATATAGTTTGGCGGGTTGAACCGGCCCTGGAAGACAGGAGTGGGGTCGCCAAAGGAATGGTGCTAAAAGGACCACTGCAATGGCAAGAAGGAGTGGCGTGAGTCTTCGGGCTCGTTCTCTGATTGCGGCCAAAAGGAATGGCGATAAGGAGGCGTTGAGCTATGCGAGACAGATCGTCTAGCGGGCTCCAAATAGGTCCTCCAGTTTCCTTGAGGATCAGCACTCATGGTAGCAGAAGGAGTTCGCCGGTGTGAAGGCCCAGCTTCGTGATCGTTGGGGGCGCTGATTGGCCCCTTACCTCTTCCTCCTCTTCGGAACCTCGGTGGCATATTTCCTGTCAAAACAAAAGAAAGAAAACAACAAGAAAAATAAAGGACAATATAAAACAATTTAGGATTTGTCCTAAGTTCTTTGTCTAAACTCGGAAGTCGAGGAGTGTGCAAACTGTGTCATTGAGATTAAACACAAAAGGCCAGTGTTTAATTCACTCAATGTTGGCTCTGATACCAACCTGTCACACCCCGATATTTCCACGTATTACCGGTGGGCCCGGAGGGGAGTATCGTGACGTAGTTGATATCATCATGGTCAAACAACACAATTTAAATGCACAGCGGAAGCAAAAGATAATAATCACATTACAAACCGAATGACTAGTAATATCAAAGTATCACAACGGTCTGTAAAGGATCCACAGGTGGATCAAAAGATAAATAAGATCATTGTTCAACAGACTTTAACATCTAGAGCTTGCAAGACTTGATTATTGGCCAGCCTATTTCGTATAGTACCTACACTTAACCTTTTTGGAAAATACGTCAGTTTACACTGGTAAATACAATTAACTGACTCATTTTGAAAAGAGTTTAAGAAAATTAGTTTGAATGCACATGGCACAAAATATCTTTTATAACTTGGGATAATTATTTAAAAATAAACTTGTATACAGTTTTACATGTTTGTCGTCCATTTAGGACCCGGTTAGAAGAGCCGGTTTAATAAGATTAATAGACACACCACTTGGTATAATACCCACAAGAAGATACCCTTCTTGTGGGCTACCTTTTTACATACGCAACTGTCAGGTGTATGCCTACACCTCGTGCTTAAGTCATGGCCATTTCTAACGAATGAGCCGAGGATATCCAGGACACGGTCATTAACCCCCCAAAGGTACTGCATCAAACAAGACAGAATAAAATGGGTTATGCGTCTTTTTAATCAATATTTAATCGTACGACTTCATACCTGACCAAGCGGTATTATAATACCGTACCCCAAGCCCGTATAGGGAAAATAAGTTAAAAGTATTTACCTAAGCAAATATTCAAATTTATCTCAACCGTATTCAATCAGCAAGTGCAGATAGCTTTTACTGGTCTCCTAAATCTGGAACGAAGGTTTTAATAACCTATTAGATTCCTAACGGGTCTTAATTAAGCCTAAACTTAGGCCGGTTAGTTTTAAAGAAAAGTATATGGTTCAAAACGCAAGATTAAGCAAAGACCGGATTAGAATGTGATTTAGTCCCGACAAGTTTGAAGACTTGTATAATATGGGTAAACTAAACACATTCTGGATTTTGAGGAGAAAATGATAAGGGTTGACCCGTTTCGGTCAATTTATGCAAACTAGTTACATAAACCGAACTGGACGCGAATAACGCATAACGGGTAACCAAAAGAGTCATGAATAGGTTTCCTATGTTAATATGCCTTAAATATGTTGTGATATCAGTAGGATACCTTCCATTATGCCCAAAACGAGTTTAATCTCAAATTAAGCCCCGTAGGGGTATTTTGGTCATTTTAAAGATTATAAAGAAGATTAATTATAATTCTGAGATTCGGGTCTGAAATAAACAGTAAAACAACTCAATTTAATAGGTTATATTAGTTGGTGATAAGTCTTATATGACAAAATGGTTTTAAACCCATATTATGTGTTTAATACGCGTAAAAAGCCGTTTTAATCGATTTCCGGGTCATAACCGGAAATCTGGTTTTTCTGATCAGTTTATAAAGTTCAACATACTTCATTTATCATATAAAATCAGTAGTCAAAGGTTTGGTGTCTAAATGTTACGTAAAACTCATTTTATAAGCAAAAAGGTTATAATCGGTATTTATCGAATTAAGGCAATAACCTTAGGTTATGATCAGTTTAAAAATAATTAAAAACCTTCAAAAATCTCAAAATATTATATTACATCAGTGGGTAAAAGGTTTGGTGTCAAGAAATTGGGTTTAGATAGGCTTTATGCTAATTACGTCCTTTAGTTAATAAAAAACGTTCTAATTACGCTATTGAGCATAACTCTTAATCTAGACCTCAAACCGATTTGAAAATTTAGGGACATGTTTATAAATCAGTAACAAAGATTATTGTCCTCTCACATTTCCAAAATTCTCGTTTTATGGTCAAAAGGGCATTATGGTCAACATTAAGCAATTAACGGAAACGTGTAAGCGAATCGGACAAACAACGAACCAATCACAGAGGGTTATACTAACATATAACCCGGTCCTAATGAAACTCTTAGGCATTTCTAAATCATGCTAATATGGGTCAGAACTGAAAGTCAAAGCAGTGGTCAAAGTATGCGACTTTCGGTTCCGAACCGGTCCTAAACTGAAAATTGTCAGGTCGGACATGCTTAGACATGTTCTTGCATTGATTACCAAGTTATATGAGTGGTACAACGGGTTACATGTCTTCTACATTGCTAATTATGTGTTAATTCGAAAATTAAGTTTCTGTTGACTTTTTCTGATTAAGTTTGACCCGACATTTGACCTAGTTAGAGCGGGAATCAGAGGGTGCCCTTTTAAGGGTTTATTGCCCACCTAATTACCAACTTATAACTACTTTTAATTTGCTAATCACCAGACCATTAGTGATTAATCGATAAGTCAAACCTTAATTATGACGGTTTGACTTTAAGCTAATTAACTAAGTAAAACACGATTAAGGAAGGTCAAGGAAGCTTACCAAGGTCCTATGCACGACTAGTGATGCTTAGGGAAGGCTCTTGTGCTCCAGAAATGATCAGAAGTGAAGTTATGAATGAATGATCAAAGTTTGCAACAATGTGGGTCTTTATATAGTGATCTTGATTGATCAGGATGATACCAAACAAGTCTAGGATTGTTCCCTGATGTATACAAGTGTCCCTAGAGCCTAAAAACTTGTTTGTGCCGCCCATGGTATTGAAAACAAGCAATATAAGTCGGTTAAACGGGCTGGACAGACACCTGTGGGTGTTTCTGATGCTGGGGACCGTATACGGACCGTAAGATAAGAGTCTTGCGGACCGTAAGTACCTATTACGGACCGTAAGTACCTATTACGGACCGTAAGACCTTGGCTTTGCGGTCCGTAATCAACTTTGGTTTATTTCGCCCAGATGACATCCTTGCGGACCGTAAGGCTAAGCCTATACGGTCCGTAACCGACGACCCGAAGACAAAAAAATGAGAATCTCTTGAGTTTGACCATGCAACTTTGATATTACGAATTAGGGCCTTTATTATCAATATGGGGCCACTTGATCATGTCTGAACAGTTATGACAACCTTGCCATGCTTTAAAATTGTCTTGGATTCTTTTAAAATGGGTCATGAATGAAGGTTTGTCGTATACATTCTCATAGGATCCCATCTTTGCAATTTGAATAAATTATTACTAGTATTAACCGGATTTGAATTATATAAGATGTTTATAACACAGGTTAAGGTTTGGGATTTATACATAGGTCGCTCAGAGGTATTTATTAACATGTCGACGCTTTTAAATTCTACCCTACATCTTGTAACTTGATCCGAAATTTATGACACATTTATCTTATGTGACACGTGTCTTTATTTTATAGGACATAAATTTTCGAGGTGTTACACTTTCGCATAACCTCCCACGCCCGAACGTGTGGGAACGTGGTTTTATGGTTTGTCTTGTATTTTTCCAATGCCGATTTGAAGACATCCTCGTCACTCATCCCACTACGGCGCCCACTTGCATATATTTTACTATATTCCTCCGAAAACCGGTTCACGACCGCACTCATCTTTCGCCACTTCGAAGACACCGAGTCGAGATCTCGATATGGTCCTTGTTCCATTATCTCAAGAAACTTTGACAATACCGCTTTCCAAATCCCCTCACCGGTTTGGTTGTTACCTATATTCAACAAAAATATATATTACAAAAAAATTAAAAATTAATATTAAAAAGTATATACTAAAAAAAATTTTCAAGTTAACTTTACGTACCTTTAACGGGGTGTGTGGATGAGCCTATATACGCATTCGCTAAGGCCGGCGTCCGCTGTTTCGGCTTCGGTTTCGAAGTTTGACTTTGCTCAACCGCAACTTGCTTTCCTTTTTTTTTCGTTTGGAGGTTTGCGGCTGGGTCTCGGGAACGACTTCAACGTCATCTTCATTGGGAACTAGTGGTTGAGAAGTTTGAACGGGTTGCGGTGGTTGAGAAGATTGAACGGGTTGCATGTTAAACGAGTTACGCATCATCAAGTTTTGTAAGGCTTGAGTTTGTTGCGTACTTGAAAAAAAGTTCAGAGAATTTTGGAAACCCGCAAAAGCGTTGGAGGAAAATTGAGCGAAAGGGTTCGTTTCCATTGTAGGATAGTACCCGGGCACCGAAAAAACATTCGGGTTTGGATTCAGGTTGTTCGGGTTGAATAGATCTATTGTAGAAGAATGTTTTATAAAAAAAGAAAAAGGTTTTAAAAATAGTTGAGAGAGAGATGGGGTTGTAGTGGGTTAAAATTTGTGTAAAAGTGTTGAATTTATATAAAATTTGGTTGAAATTTGGAGTAACTTTGAATTATAACCGTTTGGTATTAACTAGTCTTAAGTCCCCTGCGTTGCAGGGCGGGGAGCGTAAAACCGTGCAACCAGTGTTGCGGGGTTGGGTGGCGTAAAATTATGCTAAGTAGCAACCGAACAACGACCAAAATCGGAAAAAAAATGTAAAACAAAAACACGAATTTATAAACCAAATGACTCACGTAACGTAATAAATAGATGAAATCGAATTTATACCGACACATGTTAGAAAATCCATCGGGTATAAAAACTTGACGGAGCAAATGTGACCACAAAATACCGAAGAACCGAACGACAACAAATCCAGAAAAACAAACGTAAAATAAAAACTAATAAACAATAAACCCGTTTAACTTGGCAAAACTATAAAAAGTTAGAATTTTATTACAAATTTAAAAAACCATAAAATTACTATATCAAAAAAAGGAAAAAAGAAAAAACCAATAAAATACAAAAATAAAATTACTATTCATTGGCATGTTAGAAATTAATATCGGTATAGAATTATAGAAATTAATTTTTTTTTTAATTTATTCAACGGTAACAACTTGGAAAGTGGGAAGAATTTGTCCTTTTTGTGGCCCGGCACCAACGTCTCCAGCGAGACGGAGAGGACGAAGACAGGGGGCGGGACGGTGTTTGGCCCGACGCCGTTCCAGGACTGTCCTCGGACGCAGCCCATACCGAGAAGCCTTATATGTAACATTGCCCAAAGTAAAAAAAAAATAAGTTATGTAAAGTTATGCAGACATTATTAATATCCTTAAATCATGTAATACACGAGTCATATAAGGTGTTTAGGATTACGTTTTGAAGTGATTATTTAATTATTGCGTTTGTAAAACATAAATAATCTAAAAAGTGTTTCGATGAAAAAATGATTATCTGCCTCCAAAACGCAGTTTTGGAGAAACATGTACCTACATACCTATACATAATCTATTTTGAAAATGCAAAATCAAACACGCTCGGTATCCATTTAAAAAAAGAAAAAAAATTTGTACGTCTATCGTTGTTACATGCCATTCTGCTCCTTTAGATATGGTTGCCAAACCTTCTTCCACTTTCTTGTTAATGTACAAAGGATAAACCTGCAACTCTTTAAATTTTTGTTACAGCTCCAACTTCGCGCCAAATCCACTCTTCCAAACAACAACACAACCAACTGTTTTTTGCTCTCAATCGAACAATTTGGAAGCAAAATTGAAGAACAATCCAAACAAATCCAGCCACAGATAACCAACAATTCGCTTAAATTCTAGCCACTACTTCACAATTCACAATCCAAACCCTAAATGTTGCTTCAACAACCTTCACCTTCACCCAAAACCCTAACAAAACCCTTATTTCCTCACAATCATCTTCCCAAACACCTTCTCCCCCTATTTCCCTACCACAACCGCCGCAGCTCGTTCATCCTACGCGCCTCCGCCTCCGCCGCCGATTCCAAAACCTTACCGCAATCCGCGATTCGACGAATCGCGGATAAGCTTCGTAGCTTAGGTTATGTTGAAGATACTGCAGATAATAATAATAATACTAAGAATAAGAAACAAACCCTAACTACCTCACCTGGCGAAATATTTGTTCCGTTACCTGACCGGATACCGAAGCACCGGGTCGGGCACACGCTCGACCCGAGCTGGAGTACGCCGGAGAATCCGGTTCCGGAGCCTGGATCCGGAACCGCGATAAGGCGGTATCATGAGCTGCGGAGGGAGGTGTGGAAGGAGAAGAAAGAGGAGAAAGTTAAGAGGAGGATGGAGGGGAGTACTGAGACTGAGAAGGTGCCGACAATGGCGGAATTGAAGCTGGCACCGGACAAGTTGAGGAGATTGAGGAGTTTGGGGATTGCGATTAAGACGAGGTTGAAGATTGGGAAGGCTGGGATTACTGAGGGGATTGTTAATGGGATACATGAGAGGTGGAGGAGGACTGAGCTTGTGAAGATTGTTTGTGAGGATTTGTGTAGGTTGAATATGAAGAGGACTCATGATTTGCTTGAGGTTAGATGAGTAACATGTGTTGTTTTTAGTAGTGTATCATTGTTGTGAATAAAGAGCTTCAAGCATACTTCAATGTGAGAAATTATACATCCTCTTATAATCATTTTGTAACATTTTTCACAGAGCAAAACCGGGGGTCTGGTTATTTGGAGAGCCGGAAGTATCATAATATTGTACAGAGGAGCTGATTACAAGTATCCTTATTTCTTTATTAATAAACAAAAACCAAATGATGCATCTGCTGATGACCCAACAAGTCCATCTACAGACTCTGAAGAGGGTGGTGGTGAAGAAAGCGACTCAATCGGCTCAAAAGAAACGCAACCACCTTTGATTCAAGGTGTGGGTTCTCGAACCAGGGTCCGGTTTCAGCTGCCAGGGGAGGCCCAACTCGCAGAAGAAGCCGACCAGCTTTTGGATGGACTTGGTCCACGGTTCACTGATTGGTATGGATATGAACCATTACCAGTTGATGCTGACCTTTTACCGGCAGTTGTTCCTGGATACAGGAAGCCGTTTCGGCTCCTTCCTTTTGGAGTTAAACCAAAATTAACAAATGACGAGATGACAACGCTAAGAAGACTTGGGAGACCTCTACCGTGTCATTTTGCTTTAGGTCAGTGACTCTTGAACTATAATTCGATTTGTTATTGTTAATTACCGGTGGCCTAAAACACTTTTTTGTATAGAATTTTAGTTTTATTGAACTCTTAGTGTTAAAGATTCATCATCATACTCAGTAAATCCCACCAATACTCTAATAGCAAAGCTAAGGTAGGGTCTGAGGAGGGTAAGATGTAGACAGTCTTACCTCTGCCCCGTAGGAATAGAGAGGCTGCTTCCAGTGAGACCCCGGCTCGATACTTAGTGTTAAAGATTATTATGATAAAACTTAGGGGTGCGAATTTCTGACATGAACCTAACACGAAATTTGTGGGTTTGGGTTTAGTCTAAATGGGTTTGGGTCAGTTTCAGGTTGAACCCGTGACCCGTTTAGCTAAACGGGTCGGGTTCATAGTGAAAAACTATAAATAAGATTTTATAACTAGAAATGTAATTTTATTATATATATTTGTGTTTTTTTGTGGTGAAATTTTAAATTTAACATATTAATTTGAGAAAAGAAAATTAAAATAAAAAAAATTGGGTTGAACGGGTGGTGTTCGGGTCAACCCGCGAATATTCGGGTCGTGTTCGGACCGGGTTGGACCTGCCAACCCTCAGACGCGACCCGTTTAGCACCCCTAATAAAAGTACATATTGCAATAATAATATAATTTCTTGATATATCATTTTAGAGGTTGTTTGCATTGAACTCGACTGGCCTGTTAAGAGAGATGTTGATGACCTGAATCAACCCATTCATAAATAAATGAGCCAAATTTCGCACTTATAATCTCGGCTATATATTGTGATAATCAAGTGTTCACATCCTCTTAAATCGGGACACATCATCATTTTTCTAAATAGTAAATGTAACCATATTCAATATATTCCTGTTTTTGAAATATAAAAAAGAAAGGAAAGTATTGGTGGGTCAACCCGACCCAAATCATTTTGATCTGTTGTCAAACCTGATCCGCCCATTTTGCCACAGATACCATTTGTCATTATCTATTTTCATTTCCCTTTTGACTTTTCCTTGTATCAGGTAGAAATAGGAAACTACAAGGGTTGGCTGCAGCCATATTAAAGCTTTGGGAGAAATGTGAGATTGCAAAGATTGCTGTTAAAAAAGGAGTACAGAATACCAACAGTGACCTGATGGCTGAAGAATTAAAGGTCAGTGTACAAGTTTAAGTTTAAGTTACAAGTTATAAGTTTGATTACTAACACTGTATTTATTGGACCCAAATTTAACGTGTTTGTTAAAGGTCAGTGTCCAAGTTTAGTTGCTTAAAATTGATATCGATTTGAAACATGTATTTATTGGACCTAAATCTAAATACTTTAATCACACTAACCTTTTAAACCTTTCAAACGTCATGTACTCATGTGAATTTCTCAACGTTTTTGGTACATTAATTAGCTTACTGACGTATTTATATGGTGAAGCGACTGGTTGCATTTTGTTAACTCAGTTATGTGAAGACGTGGTCTGTTTTGTCATTTTCATTATTAACAAGTCAAACACATAAAGATTAAGAAAAGCTAAAAAAGCTAGTCAATGGGGTCGAACAGTTAAATGCCTGGTTGGTCCCTGTGGTTTGCAGATTTTGCACAGTTGATGCTCGTGGTTTCAAAGTTACACAGTTGGTCCCTATGGTTTGAAAAATGTTCACGGGGTTAGCTGGTTACGATCATTCATGTTATGAAAATGCAACCATCGGGCCACTCGTGAACATTTTCCAAACCGTCGGGACCAACTGTGTAATTTTGAAACCATGAGGATCAACTGTGCAAAATCTGCAAACCACAGGACCAACCAGTCATTTAACTCTTGTTATATCCAAAAAAATCAGTCTATTTTTTTTAACAATAGTTTTTGTAATCATATTTAGTATATTAATTACTTATGAAAACATGAACAAAGCCATAAACTGCTGTCTGTTTTGACCCCGCCAAAAAAACTTTGACCCATTATCCAACTTGCCAAGCCACCAATTTTTTCACCTATAGGGGTAACCCCATTTTTTTCACTCATGCGATCTTTGAGCGGTTTAAGTAAGCTGGATTTTCTTATACAGGTTAAAGACGCCGTTTCAATTATGTCATATTCCTTGTGTATTTTAAGATTGCTGGATTCTTAAATAAATTACCAAGAAAAATGTGTAGTACTGAACTCTTGGAATCCATCTTGTCTTCATCATACTATACATTACAATAATGTAACTCATAGTTCAACCTTTGAATATCGTCGGTACTATACATTACAATAACGTAACTCATAGTTCAACCTTTGAATATCATCGGTATTTTCTAAAAATTTTCCAACGTTACTTTTATGCCTTACAAAAAGTAATCATTTCAGTGGTTGACCGGTGGAACACTACTTACGCGAGATAGGGAGTATATCGTTCTATATAGAGGTAAAGATTTTTTGCCAGCTACAGTTTCTTCCGCAATAGAACAGAGAAGGGACCGCGGAGTCGATGCCCTTGAAAGAAAGAAGAGTGCCGCCAGCTCACTAGACGTGCAAGAAAATAAAGAAAAGGAAACTGAGAATCCCTCTGCTGCTGTAACTGATGGAATTAGAGACCAGAAACTGGAAATTGCTATTGAGCAAAGGAAACAAAGGTCCCGTGAAGCCGCTATAAAGAAAACTAGTTCCAAATTGTCTCAGGTAGAAATTTAGATCAAATGGTACATTTATATTGTTCTCTGATAGAGTAAAATGCCATGTTCGTCCCTGAGGTTTGGCTAGTTTTACAATTACGACTTTCGTCCAAATGTTTGTTTTACCGCTTCTGGATCCAAAAGGTTTAAAATCTTGCCATTTTCATCCGACTCGTTAACTCCATCCATTTTTCTCCGTTAAATGAGGGGCATATCTGTCTTTTTAGACATTTTTTTTTATCAAAATAAAAAACACTATAAGAAATAAAGATCCACCTCTGTTGACTTTCTCCCCACCCAAACCCTTTAATCATCACAAAAAAATGTCAAAAAAGACGAAATTACCCCTGACTTAACGTTAAAAATGGATAGATTTAATGAGTCGGATGAAAATGGCAAGATTTTAAACCTTTTGGATCCAGATGCGGAAAAACAAACCTTTGGACGAAAGTCACAAAAGTAGGCAGACCTCGCATTTTACTCTTTACATTGTTTTCTGATATTTACTGGGTAGTTAGTTCTTAGAGCTGGGAATATTGACCAAATAACCAAATGTGGGTCAGTTCACATTAGGGGTGGCAAAAGTGGTGGGTCAGTTCACGTTAAAAGCGGTGAATGGTTAATCATGCATCATGTGGTGACATTGATAGCTGAAAGACACGGGGGTACATACACCAATCAGTCTCTGTCCCGATTGTTTGAGTGTCATGTGTCTTAGGTCCAAGGCTTGATACAAAACTACAATCGAGCCGTGGGGCTCACTGGAAGCAGCCTCTCTATTCCTATGGGGTAGAGGTAAGGCTGTCTACATCTACCCTCCTCAGACCCTACCTTTGCTTTGCTATTGGTGGGATTTACTGAGTATGATGATGATGATGATGATGAAAAGTGGTGGGTTGGGCGGGTTTGGGTTAGAATGGGTTTATTAAGAAAAAGGTTAGGATGAGTATGGGTTAGGATGAGTTGAAGTTTAAAATGATCATTGTAGGCTAAAATAAAAAAATGTAAAATATAAAAAAAATTATAAAAATTTCAAAAAATAAGGAAAAAATATAAAAATTAAAAAAAATCCAAAAAAAAAAAAAGAAAAAAAATTTAATGTAGAAAAATATAAAATAAAAAAAAGATTAAAATCCAAAAAATAAAAAAATTTAAAAATCCCAAAAAATAAAAAACTCAGAAAAATTAAAAAATCAGAAAAATAAAAAAATCAAAAGAAATTTTAAAATTTTTTTATAAAAAATGTTAAAAAATCAAAAAAATATGAAAAAAAGACATAAAAAATTTAAAAAAAATTAAAATGTCCAAAAAAAAATAATAAAAAAAAAACTTGAAACACAATAAATTTGGAAAACAAAAAATAAGTTCAAAAAAACAAATCTGAACACACCTTATCCAACATTGGCCACTCATGAAACACGTGTGTTTTATTATTTTTTTTAATTTAGTTTTTGGTTTTTTTAAATTTTTAATTTCTGAATCAAAACTAAATGTTTATATTATAAAATAAACATATAGTTAACTAAATCTTATGTCAAAAATCAACAAAAATAATTTAAAGGCCAGATTTCCATTTTTTAATCTCTTTATTTTTTACTTTTTTTAATTTTTTAATTTTTGTATTTTTAAAAAAATTTAAAAAGTCTTTTATATTTTTTAAAATTTCTGTTTTTTTAAATTTTTAAGTTTTTAAAATTTCTTTGATTTTTTTCAATTTTTTTTATTTTTTATTTTTTAAAGTTTTTAAAATTTCTTTTATTTTTCTAACTTTTATTAAATTTTTTTTAATTTCATTGATTTTTGTTTAAAAGTTTTTGATTTTTTTTATTTTATAAGTTTTTTTCATTCTTTTTCATTGTTTAATTTTTTTATTACTTTTTATTTTATATATTTTTTAATTGTCATGATTTTTCATTTTATTTTTTTGATTTTTTTTTTATTTTTTTTGATTTTTTATATTTTTGATTTTATTAATTTCTTCTTATTTAGTTTTAGCCTATAATGATCGAAACCAATATTGACCCAAACCCATTCTAACCCATACCCATCCCAACCTTTTTCTTAATAAACCCATTCTAACCCACACCCATCCTAGCCCATTACCCAAACCCGTCCAACCCACCACTTTTGCCACCCCTACTTAATACCCATCCTGACCCATCCTTAATTATTTCCCAACCCATCCTGACCCATCCTCATTTTTAAAATAACCCAAATAACCCAAATGAGTTTTTATTGCCAGGCCTAGTTCACATCATATCTGCTCTCCAACGGATCGAATTTGCTGAACGGGTCAAAAAATTCCCAAACTGTTTAAAATGCTTACAACCTTCTAAATATCTTTATTCACGAAAAGATTTTTATTTTGATAGTGTAGCTTTTGTAATCATATTAGTTATTTATAAAAGAGTTAAATGTCATTTTAGTCCCTGTGGTTTGGTCCATTTTGCCAGTTTAGTCCAAAAAGGTTTCATTGTTGCCATTTTAGTCCACTGGGTTACCTTCATCCATTATTTCGGTCATTTTATATGGCTGAATTGCCCTTCTAGTTAACAAAATTACATATAAAATGACCGAATTGCCCTTCTCATTAACATAAAAAATGGATGAAGTTAACCCAGTGGACTAAAATGGCAATGGTGAAACCTTTTTGGACCCACAGGCGAAAAATAAAACCTTTGGACTAAACTGCCAAAATGGCCCAAACCATAGGGACTAAAATGACATTTAACTCTTTATAAAATTAAAAGAAATGACTAAAGAATGTTGGTGGGTCCATGACTACTTTGATCTATTATCTAATCCACCCGTTTTGCCACTATATGATATATTTGAAGTTGACAATGATAGGCATTGGTGGACAAAGAAAGGGCAGAGAAGCTTCTAGAAGAGCTGGAGAAGAAAGAGACCAAGCAACAAGTTGAAGCAGACAAAGAAGGTATCACTGAAGAGGAACGGTTTATGCTGAGAAAAGTCGGCATGAAAATGAGGCCTTTTTTACTGTTAGGTGAGTCTCATTTTCTTGTTTATAGCACAACATTTCAAACCTAAGAGGCTAAGCCTAGAGGTGACAAATCGACTCATTTACCTGTAAACGGGTCGTTTCAGTGTTTTTTTTTTCATATCTCAAACGGGTCAAATAAGAAAGTATCTTAACAGGGAACAAGCTGAACAAGAGGTGACAAATCTACTCAATTACCTGTAAACGGCTTGTTTCAGTTTTTTTCATATCTCAAACGGGTCACGGGTCAAATACTAAATGGCCACTTTGGTGGGGATAAACATCAGCTGCCACTAGGCCAAGAGGCCATCCGCACTTCTGTTTTGTTGGGCGAATCTTGGTTTTTCTTTTATAACACAACACCTTAATCCTTAGGAGAGGTGGCAATTTCGACCCATTTACTAGTGAACGGGTCGATTTGGGTTGATCTCAACAGGTCACGGGTCATTCAAAACAATTAGCTTAAAGGGAAGAAGTCAAATGGTTAATAGAGTGAAAAGTCCCCGAAGTCTAGTTTCAGTGCACACTACCTCCTATATCATTATTATTCAAAGATCTCAATAATCATTATTATCATTCAAAGTCGACAAAAAGAGTTTATTGGTCACTTTTCGACCCGTGCTAAAAAGTGATCCAAATTAACCTGAACCCATTACCAATCCGCTCAGCTTGCCATGTCTAAGTGTCTAACTAAGACCTTACTGTTTTCAGGAAGACGTGGAGTTTTTGATGGCACTGTTGAAAATATGCATCTTCACTGGAAATATAGGGAACTTGTGAGGATATTATGTGGTGAAACCAGCATTGACGAGGTTCATGCAATAGCAAGAACATTAGAATCAGAAAGTGGTGGTGTATTAATTGCAGTAGAACGTATGCGTAAAGGTCATGCAATTATTGTTTATCGTGGCAAAAACTACAAAAGACCTGCTAGCTTGAGGCCACAAACACTCCTTAATAAAAGAGAAGCATTAAAACGCTCCATTGAAGCCCAACGTCGAGAGGTAACTAAATACTAAATTGTATTTATATTTGCGTAACTTATAATTTAATTTCCATATGTATTACTTCAATATGGAAGTGCACTATTTTTTTCTGGTTTTGTTGATTTCTTGTTACCTTTATGATGCAGTCTTTGAAACTTCATGTATTGAAGCTTGGAAAAAATGTTGAAGAATTAAAGCTTAAGTTGGTGAGTGTACAAATGTAGTCATCCGTCAATTGTCATGGTTGACACCGGTTTGTTTGTACTTGCAAATTTAAACGAAATTATTCAATTTGTCTTGAACCAGGCCACAAGTGAGGAAATAAGTATACACGGCCAAAAAGATCAGAATATTCAGTTGGTGAGTGTCCATTTTTATATGTCACTTCTTATTTTTGTAACTATTTAAGGATGACATAATTGGTGTTGTTGGAGTAATGTTGTTGTTATGTACAGGAACAGGATATTATCAGCCCATCAGCTGAATATACGGAACCTGACTCTGATCTTGAAGTGTATAAATCAAATCAAACAGATCAGGATAATGGGCAGGTGAGGAGTATTCACGTGTTAATTTTTTTATATGGTAAATGCATTGATATGATTGCAAAAAGTATGTTATTACAGTGATCTTCTGTTTTTTTTTATTATATAAGGATATTGTTAGCATAAGGTATACCCTTCGGACGACGTTCTCCTGTTTATCCATTAGACATTATTAGATAAATAGACAATTAGTTATTATTAGAGGGTGTGCTATGTAATTATGTTTTCTATTTATACCTCCTGTAATCATCTTTGTTAATCACAATATACACAATACAATTACCAAGTTTAACTTGGTATCAGAGCCTTGTCTCTGTAACCCTAATCTGCCGTCACCCACAACCCTAGCCTGTAACCCTAATCTGCCGTCACCCACAACCCAACCCAGCCGACCACCACCACCTATCCGCTGATCAACATGGCCCTTTTACAGCCATTCTCTGATGCTGCCAAAACAACCCACAACTCTCACAAATTCTCATTCAAACTCTCTCCTACAAATTATGGATATTGGAAGGCTATACTTCAACCCTTTTTGGTTACAAACAATCTCTATGGCTATGTGGATGGCACAATCCCATGTCCACCAGCCACTATTCAACCACCCTCCCCTGCTGCTGATCGACCACCTGCTGCTGATCGACCACCACCAGAACCACAGCCAAACCCTAATCACACCACATGGCTATCAAACGATGCTCATATTCGTATGCTCATCCTTTCAACTATCTCCGAATATGCCTTCAGTCATGTTCAACACACTAGCACATCACGTGAACTCTGGTTGGCTCTTGAACGAGCCTATTCACCCAACACTATCTCCCGAGAATTTACTCTCAAACAACAACTGCTGAAAATCGAGATGAAAAGTGATGAAGCATCATCAGCCTACCTTGAACGAGCACAAGAGTACGCAGACGCTTTAGCCAATATTGGTGAACCGGTAAAAGAAAAGGATCTGGTTATGTTGGTTGTTGCTGGATTACGAGACGAGTACCATGCACTTAAGAGTAACATTCTCACTCGACAATTTCCTACTGCTTTTAACGAATTACATGCCCTGATTTCTGACCATGACTTTATGATCAAAAAATCTTTACCCACTGTCCCTCCTGCCCAGGCATTCACAGCCGCAACCAACAACCCCGTACCCGCTACATCTCCTCTCGGTCCCTCTCACTCTCCCACCATCCAAGCCTTACAACAACTTGTTAACCAACTGAGCATTCAGCCCCAGTCCTTGCAACCAGCTTTACCTCAACCTCAAGCTTATTACACCAACCGTTCTGGAAATACTAGGGGCCGTGGTCAAAACAACAGACGGGGACGAGGTTCTTACAACAACAATACAAACTACAATAACCGTAATCAGAACAGCAACAACCGCAACCAGTTTTCATGGGCATCTACCCAGAACACAGTTTTTGGTACATGTATTCGATGTGGAATTGGCCACATCCTCTCTCAGTGCCCCAACCGAGACCCGTCTACCATCATGGTCGTTCACCGTCTGCCAATTATGCTGATGCCCGCTCACAAGCTTCCACCTCTTGGCGTCCGGATACCGGTTCTACTCACCATGTGACACCTGATCTTTCAAGCTTTGAGTATTCTGAGCCATATAATGGTGGGGACAATCTTTTTGTTGGTGATGGTAAGGCTCTCCCAATCCTTCATATTGGTTCTTCTCGCTATTATTCTCCAAACCGAACTTTTTCCCTAAACAATATCCTTCATGTTCCAACAATTAAACAAAACCTCCTTTCCGTTCAACAATTTTGTCATGATAATAACGTTTTCTTTGAATTTCACTCTACTTTCTTTTCTGTGAAGGACAAGTTTACACGCACTACCCTCCTCACGGGTCCCAGCAATGATGGTCTTTACTCATTCTGTCTTCCTCGGATTCAGGATGTTCCCAAAGTTGCTTTCTCCACTGCTCGTGCTTCGTACAAGACTTGGCATCAAAGGCTTGGTCATCCACATCATCAAACTTTAAATTCTATGCTTTCTAAGTATTTTTTACCTGTTTCAGACAAAAATTCTGGTTTTGCTTGTGATTCTTGTTTTGTGGGAAAATCTTCCAAACTTTCATTACCTTTATCTGATTATAAAAGTTCACATGTTATTTGTGATGTTTGGGGCCCTGCACCAGTTTCTTCGTATGATGGTCACCATTATTTTTTATTATGTGTTGATCATTATTCTAAATTCATGTGGTTTTTTCCCTTAAAACTTAAATCTGATGTGTTTATCACTTTCCAACACTTCATAACCATGGCTGAACGACAGTTTAAAACAAAACTTAAATCGGTCCAAACCGACTGGGGAGGTGAGTTTCGAAAATTATCCCCTTTCTTTTTAGAACATGGCATTATCCACAGACTTTCTTGTCCACATACAAGTGAACAGAATGGCGTCGTTGAGCGTCGTCATCGCCACGTCGTTGAAACTGGGCTTACTTTACTCGCCCAGTCTCATGTTCCACAAAAATTCTGGCACTTTGCTTTTGGCACGGCAGTTTACTTAATTAACCGGATGCCTTCTCGCTACAACTCACATATGTCTCCATTTGAACATCTTTTCCATCGCAAACCTGATTACTCTTTTCTTCGGGTTTTTGGGTGCCAGTGCTACCCACATCTTCAAGCCTACAATTCTCACAAAATGGATTTTCGATCCATTCCGTGTGTTTTTCTCGGATATAGCACCTCACATTACGGATACCGGTGCTTTGATCTCCACTCTAACCGGCTTTATATTGCTCGTCATGTTCGCTTTAATGAACATGCCTTTCCTTTTCAACCATCCCCATCTTCTGCCCAACCAACACCACAATCTCCTTATTATTCCTCTTATCCCACTCCACCTATATCACCAGACCAAACACCTACCACATCGGCCCACTCACACCCACCAGCCCAAGTCCAAACATCCACCACACCAGCCCACTCCACATCACCAGCCCCTACATCACCAACCCATACATCAGCCCCCATATCCAACTCAACTCCACCACCCCCTTCGGCATCCTCACCTACAGACACTACTTCCACTCCTCCATCTGTTTCATCATCCATACCTGTTCCTCCTCCTCCACCGCCACCTCGAACCCGCCCACCTAATTTGCGACCCAATCCGAAACAACCTTCTCGGTACAATCCTTCCTCCTACACTACAACCATCTCCCCGGGTACTGAACCCGTGTCCTTTGCTATTGCCAACAAAGATCCTCACTGGCGGAAAGCCATGGCTGAAGAATACTCGGCGCTTGTTCGAAACGGCACTTGGTCTTTAGTTCCACGTAGTCAAAATATGAATGTTGTGGATTGCAAATGGGTATACAAATTAAAACAGGATCAAACTGGAGCTGTCACGCGTTACAAAGCGCGTCTTGTAGCTAAAGGTTTTCGCCAACAACCGGGTGTGGATTATCATGATACATTTAGCCCAGTTGTCAAGGCTACTACCATTCGTGTTGTCTTGTCTATTGCTGTCACGAGAGGGTGGTCTCTTCGACAATTGGATATACAAAATGCCTTTTTGCATGGTGATCTCAAAGAAACTGTTTATCTCCAACAGCCACCTGGTTTTATTGATCCTCAAAGACCAGATCATGTGTGTCTTCTTCATAAGTCTCTTTATGGGCTTAAACAGGCTCCACGGGCGTGGTTTCATCGGCTGTCATCTGCTCTAATTGCCCTTGGATTTAGAGGATCCAAAACAGATCCCTCTTTGTTTATTTATTCAGCAGGGAACACTCTATTATATATGTTGGTTTATGTGGATGATATTATCCTCACTGGCAATAATCCTGCTGCCGTTGATAACATTGTTCATCGCCTTAGCACCACTTTTGCGGTTCAAGACTTAGGGAAGTTGTCCTACTTTCTGGGGATTGAGATTGTGCAACATGGCAAAGATATCTTATTGTCTCAAAAGAAATATATTTTGGAATTACTAAGCCGGGCTGGGCTTTCTCAAGCCAAACCGGTTCCTTCACCCATGACCACTTCTGCCAATCTAACACTTGGTGACAACGCCCCATATGATAACCCGGTTCAGTATCGACAAATTGTTGGGGCTCTTCAGTATGTTACGTTATCTCGCCCAGATCTGACATTTGCAGTCAACAAAGTCTGCCAGTTTATGCATTCTCCCACGGTTAATCATTGGTCAGCTGTTAAACGGATACTGCGATATCTTCGGGGCACATCTGATTTTGGTCTTTTACTGCATCATAAATCTGTCTCGTTACTTCATGCTTATACCGATGCATCTCTTACAGCATATTCTGATTCTGATTGGGCTGGCTGCCCGGATGACCGTCGCTCCACCGGGGGATTTGCCATTTATCTAGGTAACAATCTTGTTTCTTGGGCTGCTCGTAAACAGAAGACTGTCTCTCGGTCATCCACAGAATCTGAATACAAGGCGTTGGCCGACACTGTTGCTGAACTGACTTGGCTAGAGAAACTTCTTCGTGAATTGTGTGTTCCTATCACCACTGCTCCTACATTGTGGTGTGACAACTTGGGAGCTACCTACTTATCTGCTAATCCAGTGTTTCATGCCAGAACAAAGCATGTTGAAATTGACTCACTTTGTACGCGAAAAGGTTGCTCAACAACAGCTGGTGGTTCAATTTATATCTACACAGGATCAGATTGCTGATGTCTTTACCAAGGCGTTACCCTCACAACGGTTTCTATTTTTAAGGTCCAAGCTACAGGTCGAACCTCGGCCTTAGCTTGCGGGGGAATATTAGATAAATAGACAATTAGTTATTATTAGAGGGTGTGCTATGTAATTATGTTTTCTATTTATACCTCCTGTAATCATCTTTGTTAATCACAATATACACAATACAATTACCAAGTTTAACTGACATAAACCATAACCCAAATCAACCAGTTCGATTGTAAACGGGTCAAAGTTGTCTACTCTTGAATATATATTTAAAGTGGTAACACTGCAACAGTCAAGTGATTTTATCAATGTAAGTTGAAATTCCCCTTATGACATTATAATTGGCGCTGTTGGAGTAAATCTGTTTCTATTATACAGCAACTGCTAAGGGTAGTAATTATAACCCATTTATATAAAAACGGGGTACTATATTTTATTAATAACAGGTAAAACAGGATAACACTATACAAACTATCTAAAAATATGAGTCCAACTATTAGAAAGTCAACCTCCTAAATTGCTTTAGTAACAAAATTTTTTCATAAAAGAAACGACAAATATGTAGGGTGTAGACCCTTTGAAATGTAACCCTTCCTGTTCTAGTGTTAATTAACTATTTTTTGCTTATTTGCAACATTCAAGGCAAGAGAGCTTCAGGAAGGTACTATAGAATTTTCAAATACAGATGATGGCATAAAAGCATCTCAAGAAAATCCAGCCAATGAAAGTGACTTCACAGAAGCTAATTCAGATCCTTCAATCTTATCGGTGGAAGGGCCAAATGAAAGCGAGAACCATAAGACACAAAACACTTCAATTTCTTCGGATGCTTTCATGGTATATAATAATTGCTTATCAATTCAATCTGAGGGTGTGTTTGGATGTGTGTTTCCCAACAGTTATCTGATTCTTGCAACATCAAGTAGTATTGCTAGTCTTTAATGTTTGAGTCATATACTTCTGCTTATGATTATGTGATTACCTAGGTTGACTAGGGTCAAATAATCGGTTTGGCAATAGCTGCAACCATAGACTTCGTCCAAACTATCTCTTACACTGTGAGTCTGTGACTGTGGTTTATCGTAGTTGGTTATCTACAATTGATTATTTGATATCCAGGCATCCCCGAAAGGCCGAAAACCTTTATTAGTATTGCTAGTATTACTATCCTTCGTTTGTGATGTATCAAATCTATTTCAGCTAGAAGAAACATCAAGCGCTGACCTTTGTGTCTCTGTCATGAGGAATGAAGTGCCATCTTCACCAGCTAACAAACCTCAAGTCAACGAGTCAAATGGGAAACTTCACAGATTTGTTCTTCTTTCCAATCAAGAAAGGCTGCTTTTGAGGAAACAAGCCTTAAAGATGAAAAAACGTCCTGTTCTAGCTGTTGGTAAGTTACACATGTGATAACAGCAGATTTGAAAAAGTGGACGTGTGGCTTACGGGTAAAGTTTTTATAAAAGGCATGATGGGTTGACCGATTAAATCCTTTTGAATTTTAATAAGTAGTTGTATTGAATATAATTACAAAACCTATACCATAATGATGGATTTTTTTTTTGGGTTCAATTGTTTTATAAAAATTCTATTTTTGCAACTCTTTTAGTTTTATAAAACTTTTTGTAGTGTTCATTTTAATCCTCGCATCTTTTATTTAATATCCAATCAATTTCTTCACTAAATTGTTCTTTTATAAAAATGAGAGTAAAGTACACGGATGGTCCCTATGGTTTACCAAAATTTTGGATTTGGTCCCTAGCTTTCCAAAAGTATACAGATGGTCCCTATGGTTTACCAAAATTTTGGATCTGGCTTAGTTTATCTGTTTATGAAATATGTGTTTATAAGCATTATAATATGATCATAAGCTTAAATTAAACACTCTACTTATCCTTACACTGAACCAGCTTGTCTGGTCTGCTTTTCAAAACCATACTAACGCTACTACTATTATATTGCAGGGAGAAGCAATATCGTTAGCGGGGTGGCTAAAACAATTAAAACTCATTTCCAGAAATACCCCCTCGCTATTGTGAATATTAAAGGCCGAGCCAAAGGGACTTCAGCACAAGAATTGGTATCAAAGTTAGAGGTTTGCATCACAACTTCACACCTGCAGCGTATAAACCAGTAGCTGACCCGTTAATGGCTAATATGGACACATTGTTTTTCTTGTAGGAAGCAACAGGTGCAATTCTGGTTTCCCAAGAACCGAATAAAATCATTCTGTACAGGGGTTGGGGGGCTATTACTACTGTTACACATAATTCTAACCAGACTAGTGGGAAACAAGAACCGAATGGGCGTGAAGATATTGTTAAGCCGATCATATCTCCAGAACTCATTTCAGCAATTAGAATTGAATGCGGATTGCAGGAGTACAAAGTCCAAGAGAGCGAAGCTGTTTCTTAGGCTGAAAACGGTATTATTTTGACTTTTTTCTCTCCGGTTCTGTTTTTATGCATGACTTCCGACGTCACTGTGAGTTAGAGGTGGCAAGCTGGGCAGATCGGGAATGTAGAGTAACGGGTCAGTTTTAGTATGATTGGAACCAGTTGACCACAAAAACGCTTTTTTGCCCATTTTTTAATTTGGTTCAAGAAATAGTTAATGCATCAAGTATGATAACAGAAACAATATTATTACAGTGATGATCTGAACTTTTTGAACAAAGTGACTTAGAAGGTTGTTTTATAAGAAAGTACATTTTGGGCGACATTTAACTCGTTTGGCCCATTGACCCATTTCTCTTCTAGCTATTTTCTCTAAAAATGGACCCATTTGAGACTAAAAGTAACCTGAACTAACCGCTATACTTTATGTGATGCAGGTTTGTGACGTTCAGTTTGTATATCTTGTCTATTGATATCTGTTATCGACTAGCGGTTGATGGCTTATTGTCCTCTTTCATCATGCATGGCAATCTGTGTCCAATCTGGATGGTCAGACTATTTTGACAAGGCATACATTCCGTCTCAGATGAACTGTAACTGATCTGAACCGAGAAATAGGTTAATCATCTAGTTTGTATTTTGTGGATTGGTTTAGGCTCAGCCGAACCACTTGTTTTCATTTATATATATATATATATTCTTCAGTTTTCACATATGCACGTTAGTGAGGAGAGTTGACGGTGGTTCTCGACTATAAACATGTAGAGGCCGGTTAACGTACAATACCTCTTATCCTACATTATGTACGCGATGCCCACAACCATACGATCTTTAATCCATCAAAAGCGGGCGAGACTAATTTATATCATTAAATTAATCAAATTAATATACATAAAACCAACCGCGAAGGATAAAATTGATAATTTCTCTATCAAAATCCCGGTAATTTCGTTCGGTACCTTCTTCTCCAACTCCAACCGACTCTTCTGCAATTCAATATCAACATGTGAAATTAGTTTACAACATGCGATGCATATCCCATTTCTTTGGAAATGAAAATGCACATGCGAATTATAATTATTGTACATGCACATGAAAATGGAAATGAGAAATGAACATGCACATGTGAATTATAATTATTTGTCGCATATGCGAGTTATAATTATTTGTCAACACGCACATGCGAATTATAATTATTTGTCAACATCCGAATGAAAATGGAAATGAGAAATTACCAAACATGCACATGCGAATTTATTATTATCATGTAAATCAAAAAGTAACATACACATGCGAATTTATTATTATCATGTAAACATGCACATGCGAAATTTTTATTATACACGTGCGAACTTTCAATTCCAGGTCATATAAGGGAATTAAAAAGAACTGAGTAACATCGCTCTGATACGATTCAATTCCAGATCATAAGGGAATTAAAGGAACTGAGTAACATCGCTCTGATATGAATCATAATTACCGGGATAGTGGTGTAACGAACTAATCGGGATCTGGAATTGTCTAATTTGCCCTCTGTTGATTGAAAGGAAAGTCTGATATACCCTTATGTAAAAAAAAATGAATCAGGGACACGTGTACGGCTGTTGGCATCGCGTACGTAATGTAGGATTAGGGCTTTTGTATTCTACACTTCCTCTAAACATGTAATACAAAAGCTAAGTTTAATTTTTGGGAAAATTTCATAAAATAGTAACCAAGTTTTAAAAGTGTTCTAATTAGGTCACTGGTGTCGTTTTTGTCACAATTAGATAACTTAACATTCAAATCGAGCCATGTCTTTTTTTCCACGTGTCAAGAAAAAAATGGAGCATAATTATTTTAATATATGAAATTATATTTATTAAAAATAAAAATCATTTAATTACATTAAAAATTAAAAGAGAAAAAAGAAACAAAAATCCACATCACCACGGTTACCTGTGAAATAGATGAAAAAACCCTTAATTTTAATAAAGAATGAATGTTGAGTGACCTGATTGAAACACTTTCGAAACTTGAGTGACCTAATGGTGGAGGTATATGGTGATTTTGGGAGGGAATCCATTCAAATTTTCTAAATAGACATACAAATTCAGTGGACGCGGGATCCGAATAAACTCCGGGTCGGATCAGTTTGATTTGGATCATCCACAACTTTATTCAGATTTCATATAAATGCCTCCATCTTAATTATTGTTCATCTCACCTACCGACACCATATCTTCCCTGTTTTCCTCTCGCAGTGCATCGGTTTCCTTCTTTATCAAGAATCAAATATAATCAAAGGTAAATCTACACAATGGATCCTAAATCTGCTTTATTTATGTTATTCGATTCTATAGAAACTTGATTTTATAAGATTGCTTCGAATGCTATTAACTTCTTCTTTGTTCTGAATTTTGTAGATCCGGTCATAAAAATTGAAGGTATGTTGTTTTAGTTTGTTGGTTATCTACTGTGTATCTTTAATCAAGCGATTGAACATTTATCTTTTTTATTTTTTTTTGCAAACAAAATCAAGATCAGAGGTTTTGTTATCATAATCTACATTCTCCGATTTATGTAGTGTCTATGAACGTTAATCATCTCTTCAACATTTATCAAAGTTACTAATTTTTGTTGATTTTGTTTTTCATGTGGAAGCCTAAATCTTGGATAAAATCGGACTCCGATCATTCGTCAAACAACAGAGGTTAGTTAAATGTTATAGTTGTTTTCTCTTTTTTAAGTTTGTGTAGATTTGATTTTATCCTTTCTGTTTGGTATTTTTTTTTTCAAAAATTAATAATATATGTTCTGAATGGTTTTTGGTTTGTTTTTCTCATGGTGAACCCTCAATCTTTTATGACAATCGGACTCGAACTGTTCGTCGACCAAAACAGGTTAGTTCAATTTTGCTGGTGTTGCTTGTTTTTTTATATGTATAGTCTTTGTTTTTTTTTATTTTTGTCTTTAGGCGTTAATTTGAAATTTTATGTGATTATCTTTTGAAGTTCTTATGGTTTGTTTTGTCAGTTATAATTTTTTTTGTATTTAGTTATAATTTTTGTATTTAGTTAGTTGTTAATTCTTTAAAGATGCCTTTAATTTCATTTTTAAGTTGTTTTTGTTTCTATAAATAGAATACTGTTGTTAAAGATGATTTTGTATTTGGAATTATGATTCGGTTTCTGTAAATAGACTTTGTTTCAATAAATAGATTACCGTTATATATTTTTTTAAATAGTGGTTACTTCCTTTGCAGTTATGGATCCTAAAAACAACGCTCCTTCGTTGTTAAAGTTGATTGAGGACTATGATCCTATATTTTTGGTATGTTTCTTTAGTTTTCAGTTTTTTACACACAATAAGTTATTGCAACTTATATGTTTTTTGTTTCGATTGATAGGAAATACCATATGATTTTGCAACCTTATTGTGGGGAGAACAACTTTCATATGGTCAATGTCTTAAAATTATTGATGATGATTTATCGTGGGTCATTTAGTTATAATTTTTGTATTTAGTTAGTTGTTAATTTTTAAAGATGCCTTTAATTTATTTTTAAAGTTATTTTTGTTTCTATAAATAGATTACTGTTGTTAAAGATGATTTTTGTATTCGGAATTATGATTCGGTTTCTGTAAATAGACTTTGTTTCTATAAATAGATTACCGTTATATATTTTTTTAAAACAATGGTTACTTCCTTTGCAGTTATGTATCCTAAAAACAACACTCATTCGTTGTTAAAGTTTATTGAGGACTATGATCCTATGTTTTTGGTATGTTTATTTAATTTTCAGTTTCTTGCACACAATAAGTTATTGCAACTAATATGTTTTTTGTTCTGATTGATAGGAAATACCGTATGATTTTGCAACCTTATTTTGGGGAGAACAACTTCCATATGGTCAATGTCTTAAAATTGTTGATGATGATTTATCGTGGGTCATTAGACTTAAAAGAAATGTGTCGGGACCTGTCTTAGGTGATGGATTCACCAAAGTCGTTAGAGATTCTGGTCTCAATAAGAATGATTATCTATTGTTGAAGGCTATTGGACCATCGACATTGTATCTTTCAGTCTTTAAATCATGCGTTTTCGAGAACTCCTTTATCTCTAAAATTATACCTGATGATACATTCATTGTAAGTGCTATATATAATATAATCAGGCTATTAGTGATTTGATTTTCAGATTTTAAATTTTAAATTTTGAAGTCAATCATTATTTTAATTTAAATTTTGAAGTAAACCATTATTGTGTTTGATTTTAAATTTTCAACTTCGAAGTCAATTATTATTTTAAATTTAAATTTAGAAGTTTGCCATTAATGTGTTTCATTTTAAATTTCGAAGTCAATCATTATTTTAATTTAAATTTGGAAGTAAACCATTAATGTGTTTCACCCATTTAGTCCATTCCTTTTTCAATTAACTTAATTCATCTTTAATGTAACAGAATTGATGTAATGCTCTAAGAAGGTTTCTTTGTTAATTGATTCTTCTCTTCGGCTTACAAGGGATGGCACTAAGGTAATTAACATCAAAATTCTATCTTTTTATTACTTGAATTCTCTTGCTTTATAATTTCTTTCAATGTATTATTTTGTGTTTTGACTTGGATATAAAACATAATGTGAAGGTATATTTTAAACTTATTTTACCGTTTTTTATTTGGATTGTAGAATAAGTGCTTTGATGAACTAACAGGTATTTGGATTTTGTGTTTACTCTATTCTGCATAGGGCTCCTTTAGTTTTTTGTATTCTTTTACCTCGCTCAGTATTTCTTCTATTTTCAATATAAGAATACATGTTGCATCTGCATTGGCTACCCTACCAACAATAGTGGGTGAATCGGTATGCCTGAGCTCTTCTTAATTTTAATAAAATGCACCAGTATTAAAATGACATAATCCTAATTCAGTAATATGCTTTAAGAAGCTATATAGAAAAGAAAAATGAGGAAACCACCATATGTGTTTACATGGTTGCTTATGTAGTTACTTGCCTCACACGTAACTGAATAGCTACAAGAACAATACTCTTATAGCCGAATATATCTTTGCTTCAGTTCATTGACACTTAGTCTTACTATATAGGTTATCTGGTTATTTAGTTTCATTTTAATGCTTATCGGTGACTAGTTCGACGAGTCTTAATACTTTTTTATTATATCCTATCAAATATTTAGGGTTAGCAAGACCAGAATGACATGTTCATTAATGCAATTGTAATTGCAGGTGCTATGCTACCCTATTGTGATTTTGAAGCATATGTAGAATACAAGGTGTTGAAAGAATCACATCTTCATTACAGGTATTTCTTATGTTGCCTATGCTGTATACATACATTGCCATGATTGGATACAAATGCATCAACTTCTAGATGTATAGATGTTTTTTATATATATGCTTATTACCATTTGTATTAGTGATTTGGCTTTTCTATCTGTCACACCCCGATTTCCACGTGTCACCGGTGGGCCCGGTGGGGGAGTATCGTGACGTGGTTGGCAACATAATAGTCAAACAACACAATAATCAATATGCACAGCGGAAGCAAATTTAAAAATATGATACAACCGAATTTAATATTGTAATATCAAATGTCACAATATTCGGAAGTTTATCCACAGATGGATCGAAATAAAAATAATATTAATGGTTCAACAGACTTCAGGCATCTTAAGCTTGCGAGACTTCTAATGATGCTAAGGAGAAATCCCAGCCAATTTCGCTTAGTACCTGCATTTAATCTTTTTGGGAAAATACGTCATTTTACATTGGTAAATGCATTCAACTGACTCATTTTGGAAAATGATTGAAAATTGGTTTGGATGCACATGGCATAAACATTTTATTTAACTTGGGAGAATTATTTAATATTATAATCTTGTGAACGAATTACATGTTCCTTGTGCGTTCAGTAGCCCGGATCAAGTCCGGGTTAAAGATCAATAGACACACCACAATATACTTTTGTGCACTGACGGGTGTACGCCTACACCCCGTACTTAAGTCGTGGCCATTTCGTAAAATGATGCCAAGGATATCCGGGACATGGTCATTAACCCCCCAAAGGCTTTAAGTAACAAGACTGTTTAAACGAGCCGATCAAATTAGTCAATTACCCACTCAACGGTGGAGGATTTGATGCTCGATCAAGCGGTATGCTATATACCGTAACCCAAGCCCGTATAGGGAAAATAAGTTAAAAGTATTTACCTGAGCAAGTATAATTCACAATTAGCAAAATGCACGTAGCTTTTACTGGTCCTCCTAATCTGGAACGAAGGTTTTATAATAACCTATTAGAATCCTAACGGGTCTTTAATTAAGCTTAAGCTTAGACCAGTTAGTTTCAAAGATACGGTTCGTACGCACGATTAAGCGTAGACCGGATAGAAGGTGATTTAGACCCGACAAGTTTGAAGACTTGTTTAATATGGGTTTATTATTCACATTCTGGATTTCGAGATAAAACCGTTAAGGTTTGACCCGTTTCGGCTAATTTATGTAAACTTGTTACATAAACCGAACCGTACGCGTAATAAGCGTGACGGGTATTCATGAGAGCTATATACAGGTTTCCTAAGTTAATTATGCCTCAGATATGTTGTGACATCAGTAAGATGTCTTTCATTATGCCCGAAACGTGTTTAAACACAAACTAGGCCCCGCAGGGGTAGTTTGGTCATTTAAAAGTTTATAAAAGAGTTTAAGTAACAACCTGAGTTACAGGTCTGATGTAATCAGCAAATATACTCAATTTGCTAAGTTATATCAGTAGGTTAAAGCATATATGTGAAATTTATCATTTTTAACCAAACTATGCCCCGTAGGGGTATTTTGGTAATTTCACATAAGCCGAAAAGCTCAAAACTGAAGTCTGAGTTTATCAACCTTTTCTTACTGTTAAAATATTATAATTTGCCTCTTATATCAGTAGGTATCAACCTGGGTATGTCCAATATAATTTTAATACATACTTTGCGCTAAAAATGCTTAATAAGGCGATTAAAGGCCATTTCCGGGTTCGATACTTAAATCTGATATTTTTATATTCCAAGAAGGCTTAAAATAATTTATTTATCATATGTGATCAGTAGCAAAAGGTTTGGAGTCGTTTAGATATGTAAAACTCATTTTATGGCCCGTAAGGGCAAAACCGACATTTACCGGATTAAGCCTACGACTATGAGTTATGCTCAGCCTAAAATTAATTAAAAATATTTAAAATTCCCAAAATAATATACTACATCAGTGGGTAAAAGATTTGATATCAAAAAGTAGGCTTAACTAGGCTATATGCTAATTACGCCGTTTTATTAACACAAAGCATTCATTTTGCGATAATGAGCATAACTCTTAATCTACAAATCAAACTGATGTCAAACTTTGCATAAAAGTTTACATATTAGTAATTAAAGTTTCTACTCTTTTACATTTCCAAAAATCACGTTTTAAAGTAATAAGGGCATAACGGTCAACATATGAGCAATTAACGGAAACATGCATATTAATTGGATAACTAATGAACCATGGTGTAACATCACAGAGGGTTATTCTAACATGTAACCTAGTCCAATTAAAGCTCTGAGGCATTTCTAAAACATGCCTTAACGGGTCAGAACTGAAAGTCAAAGTGAAAGTCAAACTATGGGACTTTCGGTTCCGAACCGGGTCTAAACAGGAAATTGTCGGGCTGAACATGTTTAGACATGTTCTTACACTTATTACCTAGTTATAACAATGATCCAACAGGTTGTATATGATCTATAATGTTAATTATGCATAAATGGCATTTTAAGTATCCTGTTGACTTTTTATAAACTAGTTTGACCCGACTTTTGACCTAGTTAGAGTGGTAATCAGGGGGGAACCCTTTTGAGGGTTTATTACCCACATAATTACCTACTTATATCTACTTTTGATTCGTGAATTGACTGAGCTATTAATCATTAATCTCGAAGTCAAACCGTAATTACGACGGTTTGACTTTTATCTAAATAACTAAGCTAAACTCAATTAAAGAAGGATTAGCAGACTTACAATAGTCCTATGCACGAAATGTGATCAGTTGAGAGCAGCCTTGAGCTCCAGAAATGATCAGATAGCTTGAAGAAGATGTGAAGAACAATGGTGCAAGTTCAAGCCTTTTTATAGTGGATTTCTCACCATAAATCCTTGACACATGAGTCTACAACCCACCACAACTGATCAACACTTGTTCCTAGTGTTTAGGGGGTGCTTTAGGGGTCAAGAGATGTGGAAAATCGGTTAAAGGTCGCTCACACACGCTAAGGCAGACAAGAACCCAAGTAATTCGGAGCTGGCTGATCAGATAGGGCTGTCGCGTAGCGCGACGGCTAATGTCTTCATGCTTGCGCTACGCGAGCGTGTATGATCTGACAACACAACTTTTCATTAATTGCAGTTTTGGTCCTTGGTCCTTCTAAAGGTCGTTTTCGCGTCTTGTTTTGCACAATGAGCCCTCTAAATGGATTTATAAGGGCTTTAAGACATTTACCCACTTTGTTAGGTCCCCGGTTAACTTTGTTGTCACCCGAAAAGTCCTAACTTTCAACGTTTACGCTTTAACCCTTCGCACACGAATTTGATCACAACTTTCTCATACGATAACGAAACTTTATGAAATTTTAATCGTGCATTCTAGTGAGCATAATTTACCGTTACAAAGCTTCGGGTTTGTCAAAAGGTCACTCAGAGGTATAAATTAAACATGTTGACACATTTAGCCCCTGTAGTTTGTAATCTCTCACTCTTAGCTCCGTATGATCCATGATTTATTCGTTTGAAGGTATGAGCATCTTGTAGGGTTAATGTACATTATATTTATTCACTGTTGACACTTCGAATACGTATATTCACATACTTTCCATGTTTGTCAACTTTAGTCCTTCTATAATATTCTTTCACACATTTAAACTTTATGACACGTGTCAACACATTATAGGACGTGAATTTTCGAGGTGTTAATTGTTTGTCATTCTTAAATTTAGGATTATCTCATAAACTGTAAACTGTTCTGAGATAGAGGTGGTGCATATTGTTAGATCAAAAAACTATGATGGATGAACAAGTATGCAGCTAGATACAAGATATGCTTTTAAGTTTTAACTTTGCATTTAAAATGAATTTATACAAACCGAATTAAAAATTTACGGTGGAGAAAAGGGAAAGAGGATACTTTAGAGGTTAAAAATGTTATTTTTAGACTTTTATTTGTTCTAAATTAAATTTTCCTACCCGGAAAATTTCCGTGTGATAACCTAGTTTTTTACATAAACCAGAATGTCCAAAATATCAAATAACAAGGAAAGATTGGGTAAAGGCATATAACAATGCAATATCCGGTGTGAAACAACCACGCTAAAAAAATAAATTGAAATTTGAAAACCAAACAACATAAGAACCACGATCGGATCACCCACCCGTATAATGTGTAGACAAATTAAACAAGTCGAATTTGGATTTCTAAAATCCTCAAAGTTTACACATCCTTGCTCATACTTAAGTTTAGGTGTTTAAATTAAGCTTAAGATGATTCAAAATTAATTATAAAGAAAAGACAAAGTGTGATACAGTATGCAAGGTTTATGATTCATAGTCGTCAAGAACCGAGAACTTCTTCTATGTTGATCGAAATAATCGATCAATTCCAACGAAAGCTTTTGATCTCAAATCCCTAATTTATACCATCAATTTACAAACACCAATCACACAATCATATGTTGAATCACCACTATCTACTTTCTTTCTCCGAGTCAACAAAATTTAGTAACATAACATCCTTTTTAGATACAGAAGTTGGAAATTTGTGAAAATAGCATTTTTCACAAATATAGGAAAATGATTTTTTCTTATTTTGGACTAGAAATAAATATAAGAAAATGAGTGGGTTTTATATATTTATTTGTGGGTTTGTGTTCCATGTTGGAAGAGCTTCGCAACGAACTAAACCATGTCCAAAACGGATCTAAGATGAATGAGATATCGATGCTCAAAGTTTGGTGTTTGAAACTTGAATGCTGAAAAAAGTGGGAAAGTGGCACCTTGTCCCACATAGGAGGAGAGATGAAACTTAAAGGGGTATTTAAGTGGGAACTCTCCATCCTTATTGTTTCATGGAAGCACACACTAAGTGTACTCACGAAGGGATAACTCGCACACGCGCGCGTGGTATGGGCGATGAGGCGCAATGTGGCGCACTTTGCACTTCGCATCGCCGCTTCAGAGCCGCCTTTGTATTTTTAACCGCGTGCGTGTGGTGGAGCACAAGGGTTGCAATAGGGCTGGAAATTTTACACGAATACACGACATGAACCTACACGAAGTTAACAGGTATTGTGTATCGCCTTAACAGGTATCGTGTACCAAACAGGTAGACACGAGATTACCTGTTAATTTTCGTGTATAAACAGGTTAAATACCTGTTTACCTGTTAATACCCGTTAGTACACGATAAGAAATTAATTTAAAAATAAAACTCATCAGCCATGTGCGTGTGGGTTCCTTAATTCCTTTCTATTTTCATTCCTCATTCAATTCAAATAAAAAAATAAGACCCTAAACTCCCTCTGTAACTCTAAGATAACATGTCGTGTTCGTGTTAACAGGTATTAACATGTAATTTTCATGTATAACAGACCAACAGTCGTGTTAACAGGTATTAACAGGTAATTTTCGTGTATATCGTGTCGTGTTCGTGTTTGAAAAAAAGGACACGATAAGTTATCGTGTCGTGTTCATGTATGGGATTTCTTGTATCGTATCTTATCGTGTACGGCTAGGTTGCAAGGACCAGGTGGTTGGTGACGTGGCATGCAGGCGCATGACCCTGGTGGGTCCACGCACAGTGGCGCATGACGTGGCAGTATAGCACGTCCACACGCGAGTACACATGGCAGTAGGCGCGCGGTTGCGCGCATGGAGCATGCTGTGTGGCGTGTTCGTATAGGCTCACAGGTGACGTGGCGCATGTGCGCAGGTGCGCATGGTAGTGAGCCAAAATGGCGCACGCCAGGGCCGTCTCCGAGAATGATAAAAAAAAATTGGGCCCCGGGCGAAACAAAAAAATTGGTATAATATAAACTCATCAAATATATATCAAGAAACCACAATACGACATGCTAATCACGGGGTTTGAACTCTTGACCTCAAGATTATAACCCAAAACATTAACTAATTAATCATATAATCATCTTGTTAACAAGATCAAAGAGTCAATTAACTAAAGTGAATTGATAGTTCAAAACAGTTTAGGAAATAAAAAATGCATGGGATTAACTGAAAATTGTTTAGGAAATAAAAATGTAAAGGAAGGGTATAGAACTCATGACCTTGGTTTTCAAATTTGAGTATCTTAACCATTGAACTAACTTCATTTTTGTTGCTGAAGTCATTTATTAAACATTTAAGATAATAGAGTCCCTATAAAAATCTTGACCCTAAATTTCTGTTGGGCCCTATAAACCTTTTGGGCCTTGGCGTCTGCCCGGGTTGCCCAGCCCACAAAGCCGGGCCTGGCGTACGCGCGCAGGAGCGTGCAGACTTGCGCGCGCACCAGTGTGTCTTACGCGCGCAGAAGCTTCCAGCAGTTAATGTCAGTGTTGTTACACTTCAGCATTTGAAACTGACGAGTCAATGCTTTTGACTGAGAATTAAATGACGAATTAAAGTGCATTGAAGACGTTTAATGCAGTTTAATTCTCTCATTTAACTTGTTTTTCAGTTTCGACTTCAGATATGCAGTATAAATAGGTGGATGCCCCTGCAGCAGAAACACACCGAAACACACAGCAACATACAATCTTCTCTCTGAATCTTCATCTTCTTCTTCAAGCAGCAAGGTATACCTTCGGGTTGGAGTCAAGACCGGCTGTGCAACTACTTTAGCTGTTGTATCCTGGAAACAAACGAGTTCTCCTGGAAGACTCGAAATTTGTTTTAAGGGACCCGTATCTAACACGATCCTAAGTTGGGAATAGTTTATCTGTTCGATTTTTCCTGTTCTTGTTTTTCAAATTTTCAGTTGTAATTGTACTGTATTTTTATTTTCATTCTGATTTGTTTCTGTAATTCAAGTTAATAAAGAATTTTATTTATTTTGCACGAGCGGATTTCTACAGAAATACAAACATCACGCGCTTCCTGTTTTCTGCCCTCTCCATTTCTAGGTGATTCATTTATGTTGATTTAATCAATTACTATGTGTTATTTGATTTGTATATGGTTCTTAAATTATGGTTATGATGAATGTGTTACCGAATCTGATCCCTTTTTTTAATTTGTATTTCGGTTATATAGGTTTTCTAGGGTTTGAATCATGATTGAGTTGGAATATGTTATCAGTTTTTATGTAAACTTTGTTTGTTTATCCTTTTCATGTGATTTAATTTTGTGATGATAATGGAAATTGACTTATGGAATCTTTTGAGTGTGTAAGGTTTTTGTTCAAATTGTGGGGAGACATTATGATCATAATGGAAATTGAAACAAGATAGTGAATTTGTGGTGTTTTTTTTTTAATTTATGTTGTGTGCATACAGCCTTCCGTTGTAAATAGATGAGTGATCACTTGGTTCTGGATGTGAATCAACCCATTAAAAGGAGCGAGGAGATGGCGTCTTCTGATGAGAAAGGCCTTTATTATCAACGGCAGAGTGTCGAATTTGCCAGGAGGAGGATTCCGTTGATGCTTTGAAGACACCGACGCTTGCTTGCAATGGCAGTCTTAAGGTAATTAATGTTGGTTTTTTTATTCCATGGTTTATTGTGTGCGGTGGAACTGGTGGTTGATAAGTTTGTTGTTTTTGTTGTATGCTCACAGGAAGGTTGCGACGAAAAGGGCAACATAACTTGTGAGATATGCCATCATGTATATTATCTGATCAAATGTTTGAAACCAACATTGTTTTTAATCAATGTTGAATCACTTTTGATCACTGAAGTAAACCCTTAATGTTTGATATTTTATATGATAACTAGCTAGTGAGGATCTTTTGAACGAGAAATAGCTCAAAAAGCATTCTACTTTATGCATCTTTTTGCTCAAAGTTATGATTTTTTGGCGATCTGTCATTATATGCAGCCTTACCAACCGATCTTTGTTGCTCCTGCTCCCAGAACATGTTTGGAAGAGACTACCATAGACATTGGGTATCTCTTCTTCCTTCTTCTCCCTGTCATTTTCTTTAGTTTTCAATCATTTACCCATTTCATCGTCAGCGATAGAGGTGTCAAATTTGACCCATTACCTGTTTGCTTTTATGATTTCTTTTATAACTGGTTCTAGCTTATTGGCAGGTGATGGCTCTTTCTTCTGTTACGACATACATCATCTGTATCCGATTCTGATGGAGATGAGGATATGTCTACGTTCTTAGATGTAAGTGCGAATATGTTCAGATTAATAATCCAACAAACACACGTGATTATGTAACCAGACACATCGTTTAACAAAAATGTGTGATTCAGTCAAAGATCTAAATACTATTGGATTTCTTGCTAAAAAGGACAACCTGCATTGAAATCATACTAGAAAGAGAGATGGTGCAATTTTAGAAAGGGGAGTATTAACACTTAACAACTACTATAATTTTATCATAAGCAGTTGCAATTTAGAAATTAAATGTGCGTTACTGAAAGGGAGAAAAAGGAAAAGTCACCATTGTAAAGACTTTTTATATAGTTCTCCTAATTTTTTTAAACGCGTATAATTTTTAGAGTTAAATGCCCGGTTGGTCCCTGTGTGTCACGGCCCAAGACCCATTTTACCTGGTTCAGAAGCCGCGAGACAGAAACACTTGGTATCGGTGTTTACTTGGCAGCGGAAATTTTTAACAGGACCGTTTGTCAGAAAAATAATATTAGAGTTTTAAAAACACCGAATTATTTTATTATAAATTTCGGGACATACCCCGTATTTACAAGAAAGGAAATTCATTGGGAAATCCTTTGATTACAGAAAACATGTTTATTTCTATTTACTGAGCCACTTTATTTAAGCTGAAGTGCTGCGCGGCACTTTTCCTTTTCTTCACAGTAAATTACCTGAAACATGTTTAAAAAAATTTTGATCAGCGAAAGATACTGGCGAGTGCATTCAATTTATACAAAAGACACATTGTTATGATATACAGTATTAAGAGCTTTTACAATGTTTGTATAAACCAATTACCCCAAATCGGTATTTGTCACCTGACCGGATCTGTGACTATGGTCATATCACACATTGGCTAACCCGTTGTCCAATGGTGAAGATTATCAAGTAGTTTATACAAAACCCCACATACCGGCAGTAATTGAAGATTACAAAGACTTAATCACTGTAATTATAACTTTGAAAACAAGTAGGGTTTTGAAAGCATTTAATAAAAATAGAATGACTCACATTGCAAGTTTAAACAGTCAAAGCTTGCCTACTGGTTAAGCTGGTAAACCTAGTTAAATATACAATGCAAACGAAACTGAGGTTAGTAACTTAATTCAACATTTACGATAATCGCGAGATTGAAACCCTCACGACGAATGACAAAGTATAGCCCAATTTGGGCAGCACTTAAACATTAATCGGATCGGTTTTAATCGATCGGATATAGTACCGTAGCAGTGACCGAGTTATTACCCCGTCATCGTAGCAGAGTGTTGGTATCTAGGGTATATTATTTTGATCAGATTATTAGAGAAAGAAAGAATTTTTTCAAACAACTTTCAAGTCCCTGAATTGCTCAATTTATAGCTGATTAGCAGCGTTCTCGCGCCCCACGACCAATTTAGCAAAGTCCCTCGCGGGCCGTGAGGGACACCCTAGCTACGGCTAGGGCTGCCGTGTCACCACCTAGCCTTGACACGTGGATGACATGTGTCAGTCATCATTATTCGGAATCCTAGGGCGGTCGCGCCCCGCGAAGGCACCTTCTAAATCTGTCGCGGGCCGCGACAGACTAAAATTTCTTGTTTTCTTGGATTTTTATAAAAAGGAAAGATATACGGGTTCGGGTTTTTAATTACGGAGCGTTTTAGGGCGTTTTTGTGAGTTGTTACATCCTTCCAACCTTGTTTAAAATCTCATCCTCGAGATTTACTGGAACAAGTAAGGATATTTTCTTTTCATCTCTGATTCTAGCTCCCACGTGTATTCAGGTCCTCTTTTTGAATCCCATTTTACTTTGACCAGAACCAATCTCTTGTGTTTGAGATTCTTGACCTTTCTGTCTTCTATTTGCAGAGGTTTTTCAACAAATTTTAACTATTCATTTACCTCTATATGTTGAAGAGGTACTACAAGTGATTCATCAGATAAGCATTTCTTAAGATTACTTACATGAAATACATTATGTACACCGGTTAATTCTTCTGGTAGTTGCAACTGATAGGCAACTGGTCCTATCCGTTGGATGATTTTAAAAGGTCCGACATATCTTGGACTTAACTTTCCTTTCTTATCGAATCGGACTACTCTTTTCCAAGGAGAAACTTTAAATAGTACTTTGTCCCCAACTTGGAATTCTAACGGTTTTTGGCGATGGTCGGCATAACTCTTTTGGCGATCTCGTGCCGTTTTCAATCTTTCTTTGATTTGAGTTATCTTGTCGGTGATTTCCTGTATAATTTCGGGACCTGATAACTGACTTTCTCCTATTTCTGCCCAACATACTGGAGTTCAGAACTTTCGTCCATAAAGTGCTTCGAATTGGGCAGCATTGATGCTTGTGTGATAACTATTGTTATAGAAGAATTCTATTAGTGGCAAATGGTCATCCCAATTTTCACCGAAATCTATAACACATGCCCTCAACATGTCTTCTAAGGTTTGGATTGTCCGTTCACTTTGTCCATCAGTCTGGGGATGGTATGCCGTACTTAAATTTAATCGTGTCCCCATTGCTTGTTGGTAACTTGTCCAAAAATGTGAAGTGAAACGACTATCCCTATCAGATACAATGGAGAGTGGAACTCCATGTAGTGATACTACCTCATCCACATATAACTTATCTAGTCCTTCCATGCCAAAGGTTTCCTTTATTCTTCCTTTCATTCCTTCAGTATCATCCTTAATTGATGTTTCTTGAATATTTTTCAGTTGTTCCATCAAATCTAGTTGAAGATTTAACCTAAGAGCACGAACTCGTCTTTGTTTCTCATGATACTTACGACTTAAGCCATCTGCTACTACATTTTCTTTTACTTCGTGATACTGAATATCACAGTCGTAGTCACTTAAGATTTCCATTCACCTTCTTTGCCTCATGTTCAATTCTTTTTGCCAAAAAATATATCTTAAACTCTTATGATCTGTTAAGACAGTAAACTTACTACCATACAGATAATGTCTCCAAATTTTAAGGGCAAAAATTATTGCTCCTAATTCTAAGTCATGAGTTGTGTAATTTTAAGGGCAAAAATTATAGGCCTATACGATGCGTATTAGGGTTGCCCGGGGAGACATTGTCAGCCTTTGACTGACCTAAAAGTTTGAACCAACTTAATGCGCGTCGTATAGGCCTATACGATGCTTATTGAGGGTGTCGATTTAATAATCCAAGGTGTGCTAATAATATGACCCTTTTCTTTTCGTATTATCTTTTTGACCAATTTTTGTATTATTTTTTTGACCACTAAAATTTATAACGGTTTAGTCATCCAATGTGCAATGACTTTTCAATTTTCAATTCACTGTACACTAGTGTTGAAAAAGCAAATATAATAATATTAAAATAGTATACTCTCTTATCTTATAATCAAATAAAAGTCATCCAAACTTCAGGCATCTTCTTCATCCTTTTCACAGCTCCGCCGATACTAGTTTCACTGCCGCCCATTCTCGCTGGAAAACATTTAGCAGTCGTCCCCGAAACCTATAATTGTCGTCCCCATTTTCCAGAAACGTTTAGCAGCCGTCCCCCAATATCCAAAAACGTTTAGGGAACATCCCCATGGCGTTTCCGTCCCCCAAACGTCCCCGGGATGGGTGCTCCTTGCTTCCGGACATCCCCGTGCTTCATAGGTGGCAGCATATTAGCTTATCTGGTTTGTACCTTACCAAAGAATCAACTGCCTTAGGCTAGAGGGTGTGGCTTCGCGCTCCCCCGCCACGTCATGAAGTTTAGCGCCCTTTGGTGCCCTAAACCACCTCGCCTCTGTTAAAGGGGGGAGCTATCCTTGGCTTCCGTCAAAAGAATAGGACGCGCGAGAGGAAGATATCAAGGGGCCTCACCTTCATCTAGGGCTGGCATAACGGGTTAACCCGATCTGTTATGACACGAACACGATAAGACACGAACCCGAAACACGTGAACACGAACACGACACGAAATCTTATCGTTTCAGTTATTTGAAACACGAACACGAAACTGTTAATAAACAGGTTACACGAAACGACCTGTTAAGACACGAAAAAATTACCAACGTATCATACGACCTGTTTAAGACATGAACACGACCTGTTTAAGACACGAACACGACCTGTTTAAGACACGAATACGACCGAATTGGGGAAGTTGTGAACCAGATAGGGAATGGTGGTGTTTGTGAGAGAGATTTAAAAATTAGGGATTGGATTGTGGAAAAAGAACCACGTGTGTTTGTGTATAATTCATCTCAGGTACCACGATTGATGACTCCATGTCCACACCCACGTATAATATTTTTTAACTTTTAATTATTAACATGTACTTAACGTGTCTTAACAGGTTAACGGGTTTTAACCTGTTTAGACACGAAACCTGTTAAGGTCTTATCGTGTCGACATGTTTTAGACACGTAACTTGTTAAGGTCAAACACGAAACATGATAACTTCGTGCAGGTTCGTGTCGTGTTATCGTGTTCATGTCAGAATTGCCAACCCTACCTTCATCAACCAATTATATATTTTTTTTATTTATCTTTTTTTAATATAGTTAAAAGAGGCTTTATAATAGACGTTATTCCACACCATATAAGTTAGCGATAAAGCCCTCTGGGGTAATATATGTGTCACCTACGTGGCGTAATAACGCTCCTAGGGCTTTAAACCACACCCTCTAGCCTAACATTGAAATCAGCAACAACATGAAACAAGAACCAAAAAAGAATAAGGCCTGCTTTTACAGTCTGGTTTTGGGATTTTTATGGTCCTGAATGTTTTTTAAAAGAAAATACGGACTTGATTATAGATTTTGGTTCTTTATCATGTGCACATATAATTATATTATATGCTTAGGGGATATAAGGATGGTGTTTTTATGATGTCAACGTGTAGGTCGTCCTGGCTACTTTGAAAAAGAAATATGATATATAGGATTAAAATTTAAAATAACTACACATTGCAAATCTGATGGTCATGAGATGGGAGAAATTGACTTTAACAGCAGAAATTACTTTATTATAATAGGATCATTACAAGGAATTTAAACAAGAGCTGGCTAATGGAACAAAGACAAGTGACTAAGTTTAATAAACCAGTTTATTTATATTTGAGTTTAATTCAGCAGTTTGCAGAAGTTAAAAAGAAACAGTCTTTTTCTTACAGACTATAGAGGTTTGGTCCACCTCGTCAGCTACAGATGTCTACAGATGTGGTTCGCAGACTGCAGACGTTTTATCCCTGAAAAAACAAATAACACCTTAGAATTAGAAATCTCCAACAAATCCCATTTCAAAATTGAAAGTCTCCTTCCCGCTTCTATGAAGTTTTCTAACATTTCCTGAGATAAAAAAAATAAAAAAATAAAAAAAAAATTGATCAGCTTATGGTGATGAGTTCATGATAGAGACAATGTATAACAACCCTCCTAGAACCCTTAACGTGACCCTAAAACATTCCTTATATACCCCGTATACGATAAACGGACCCAAAATACCCTTGTACTTATAAAAAAACAAGAAAAACAAATTATGGGAGTCGCTCGCAGGGCGCGACCCCCTTAGCTTTATCTTTCGCGGGGCGCGGGCCCCTTTGCTTGCTCGACACTGGATGGTGCCACGTGTCTGGTGACTCGGCGAAGCTAGGCCAATGACTGGCCAAAGCTATACTCGACACGCACTCTCTCGCGAGCCGCGAGAGAGTTAGCTTATGTCTTCGCGGCCCGCGAGCCGCCATTAAATCCGCCTATAAATAGGGTGGACGAGTTCATTTGGAATTCGTTCAAAAATTCTGAATTTTCTCAACAATCTGATAGTTATTATTATACCCGGGCATTAAACCCTTATAAAGCGAAGCTCTGCTTCGTTGTAAGTACTATAACCCTGCTATTACCCTACACGATCGATTTAGGGCTCCGTAACGCATGTCAAGGCTCTGCCTGACTCAGTCATTGGAGTTCTGTCTCGTGTTACACCCGATTGATCTAGGATTCCGTAATGCATGTCAAGGCTCTGCCTGACTCAGTCATTGGAATTCTGTCTCGAGTTGTACGGTTAATGTGGTTTGGGTTATTTTACTAACACGTGTGCATTGTTTAATTTTAATAGATAATAACCAGGAGATTCCCATGAAGCTTTAGTTTTACCTAAGTAAACAATGTGAGTACATCTTACTTTTTGTCACATTTTTGTAAACTGTTTTTACAAAACCTCAAGTCTTTTAAAATATAATTAATAGTGACTGAGTCTATGTATTCTTCAATTACTGCCGATATGTTATGGTTTTGTATACAAAATGTGAAACACGTTACCATTGGACAAAGAGTTAGCCAATGGGTAATATGACCCCACAAGTCAGGTGTTGACAGTACTGAATGAGTAACTGTGTAGATATAAACATTGTGATCGCTCTCAATACTATGAAATTATAAAACCGTTTTGATTAAACTGGGATGCACTTGCCAGTATTTTTTGCTGATAAAATCTTTTAAAATGCGTTCCAGGTAACAAAATGTGAAAGCCAATAGAAGCCAGCTGGAGAGTACTGAAGTCTTGGAAAAGTGGCTATAAAAGTTACCTAAATAAAAAGGAATTTTTGTTTCCAATAATTAGGGTTTATCCCTACAAATGTACTGTCAAATGAACTTGGGTTTTATCCCAATAATTTGTTATAAAAAGTTTGGTGTTTAACTCTGATAAAAATATTCCCTAACTACGGTCCTGATGTATTCCGCTGCTAAATTAATAAACACCGATACCACTGATCTGGATCTCGCGGCACCCGCTCCTGAGGTAGGGGTCGGGGGTCGCACGACACAATGTGTCGAAATATATCTTGGACAAAACCAATATTCGCATGCAAATCATATTTCACATTCTACCAACTATCCATCCATGGTTCTAGGTTTGATTATATATATTAGACCATGTGTAGTGGTTAAACACACGCACCCGGAATAACACTTTTACATATATTCATCTAATCTAATCTAATACCAATAAAAGATTAAAGTTAATGCCACATGGCATTAAGATTTAATTTAGTAATAATATTATTATTATTAGACCATGTGTAGTGGTTAAACAAAATAATGCCCCCACCATGGGGCATTATTCGACGCGTGACAGTCCAGTCAGCATGGGGCGTTATTGCAAAAGTGGCGTAGTGGGAATAATGCCTAATAATGCCCCTTCCAATCATTAAACAAAAAAAAAAGCAAACTAGTTGCTCATTGGCTAGTCAAACCTTGGACCACTCCCCATTGGCCACATGCAATTGCTATTCAGTGTTATTATTAAAACGCCAGAATGAATTTTTTTAATTTTTTTTAAAAAAAAACGCCCCATGTAATGGGGGGGGGCGTTTTTAGGCCTTTTTTTCAATTTTTTTTTAAAATACCGCCCCACTACGGGTGGTCTTATATCATATTAATATACAATTTATTAATCTATATACAACAAGATAAATGCGTGTGTTTATTATATTAATATATCCAATTTACTAATCTATACATAACCATAGATAATTACATAATACATAAAAATATTTATCTTATATTATTGTAGTATTTTAGTAATTTATTTATTTTTATTTTCATATGTGATATAACCTTTTTATTTTTTAATCACTGCGGATTAAATCAAATTAGGTTATATACTTATAGAACTAGTGTAACACCTCGTAAAATCACGACCAATAATTATGAAGACACGTGTCATGGACTTTAAACGTGTAAGGAATTATTTCTGGAGGACTAAAATTATTAAACAATGTAAATATGTTAATAAAGGGGTCTAAAGTGTCAACATGCCATTCTTGTGCCTTTGATTGACCTCACACGACGTTCGTATTCTTTAACGAATAAATTGTCGAACAATGGAAGTCGTTTGTGCTTAAAATAAGGATCTTAAGAAACATAGGGGTTAAAAGTGTCAACATGTTGAAAGTAACCTCTGAGTGACCTTTTAACGAACCCAAAAACATTGTGATAATCTATTTTGATCCCAAGAATAACGGATATTAAATTCGTGGAGTTTCGACGCATATAAATAATCAAAGTGTTAATTACAAGTAATAAGGGTTAAATGCGTTGATATTGCATTTCAAGACCATTCGGGTGACCTCGTAACTAACCGAAGGCTTATTGTTAAATATTTAAAGACTCAAGACCCTTAAAAGTCAAATTTGGGGGTTAAAAGTGCAATAAACGAAAGTTAAAACAAGTTTAGAAGGACAAGGGACTAAAATTGCAATAAATGAAACTTGGTGACCGGATCAGACCCTCACGCGGGCCGCGTAGGCCATAGGACAAGTCTTACGCGGGCCGCGTAAGACTGCCAGGTGCAGAAAAATTGGACAGATGCCTGCACAGCCTGTTGCACCGCCTTTGCATGCCTTGTTTTCGATCCCAGGGGCTGAGCCAACAGTATTTCATGCATAGGGACACCTGGAATCATCAGAAAACATTTGTAGACTTGTGTGGAGTGATCTTGTGAATTATTTTTGGCTATATAAGAGCTTCTTATTTGCTACTTCATGTGCTCATTCACAAAAATCATTCTCAACTCACTCTCTGGACTTCAAGCAAGTTTTCTCAAGTTCATAATTCGTGCTAAGAGCCTTTGTAAGCATTCTTAGCCTTCCTAGTTCATGTTTTATTAGTCTAATGACCAAAAGTCAAAGCCGTCATAATTAAGCTTTGACTTAGTGATTAATCACTAATGGTCCAGTCATTTTTCGAATTGAAAGTGGCTATGAGTTGGTAATTATGTGGGTAATAAACCCTTAAAAGGGCACCCTCTGATTTCCACTCTAACTTGGTCAATTGTCGGGTCAAACTTAATATTTAAAAGTCAACAGAAAGCTATTTTGCAAATAAACTCATAATTAACAATACAGAGGTTATGGCACCTGTTTTAACACTAATATAACTTGTTAATTAATATAAGAACATGTCTAGGCATATTCAACCCGACAATTCTAAGTTTAGGCTCGGTCCGGAACCGAAAGTCGCAAAAGAAGACTTTTGCTTTGACTTTCAGTTCTGACCCGATTTAACTTAGTTTAGATATACCTTAGGGTTCCATTAGGAACATATTACATGTAAGTATAACCCTCTGAGATTATACAATGTGGTTCCTTTGTAATCCGAATCATTTGCATGTTTCCATTAAATGCTTAATTGTTGACCATTATTCCCTTTGGTTATTAAAACGAGATTTTTGAAAATGTGAGAGGAAAAAAACCTTTATTAATGATTTGTAAACATGTCCTAAAAATTTGACATCAGTTTGTGGTCAAAATTAGGAGTTATGCTCAATATCGTAATTTGAAAGTTTTTTATTAATTAAACGGCATTATTAGCATAAAGCCTATTTAAACCCAAATTTCGACACCAAAATTTTTACCCACTGATGTGATATAATATTTTGGGATTTTTGAAGATTTTTATTTATTTTTAAACTGATCAAAATGTAGGGTTCTTGCTTTGATTCGGTAATTGACGGTTATACCCCTTTTTGCTAATAAAATGAGTTTTACATAACATTTTGATACCAAACTTTTTGCTACTGAATTTATATGATAAATAAAATATTTTAAGCCTTCTGGACTGGTAAAAATCTCAGCTTTCCTTATATAACCTGAAAATCGCTTAAAAGCGACTTTTTACGTGTTTTAAACGCATAGTATGGACTAAAACTATTTTTGACATATAAGACTTAATACCTACTGATGTTTTAAGTAAATTTTTATAATTTAACAGTATGTAAAAGTTTTGAACTCAGATTTCCAAATTTGACCTTTAAAGCTTATGTGAAATGACCAAAATGCCCCTACGGCACATAGTTTGGTTATAAATGATAAATTTCACATATATGCAATACCCTACTGATATGACCTGCAAAAATAAATATTTTTACTGATTATTTTAGACCAGAACCTCAGATTAATATTTCACCTCTTTTATAACCTTTAAAATGACCAAAATACCCCTACGGGGCTTAATTTGATTTTAAATTCGTTTTGGGCATAATGGAAGGTATCCTACTGATATCACAACATATTTAAAGCATATTAACTTAGGGAACCTGTTCATGACTCGTTTGGTTACCCGTTATGCATTTTTTGCGTTCGGTACGGTTTATGTGACTAGTTTGCATAAATTGACCGAAACGGGTCAAACCTTATCATTTTTACCTCAAAATCCAGAATGTGTTTAGTTTACCCATATTATACAAGTCTTTATACTTGTCGGGTCTAAATCACATTCTAATCCGGTTTTCGCTTAATCTTGCGTTTTAAACCGTAAACCTTTATTTAAAACTAACCGGTCTAAGTTTAAGCTTAAGTAAGACTCGTTAGGAATCTAATATGTTATTAAAACATTCGTTCCAGATTTAGGAGCCCAGTAAAAGACATTTGCACTTGCTGATTGTATACGGTTGGGATAAATTTGTATAATTTGCTCAGGTAAATACTTTTAACTTATTTTCCCTTATACGGGCTTGGGATACAGTATATATAAAATACTGCTTGGTCGGGTATTAAATCTTTAATCGTATGAAGGTTAATTCATTGAGATAACCCGTTTAATCTGTTTTGTTTGTTAAAGCCTTTGGGGGTTAATGATCATGTCCTGGATATCCTCGGGTCATTCATTGAAATGGCCACGACTTAAGCACGGGGTGTAGGCATACACCTGCCGGTGCGTATGCAAAATGATATACCTGCCTGTTCGAGCATAACTCGCCGTAGGTTTTATTATGTGGTGTGTCTATTAATCTTTAACCCGGTATTTAACCCGGGCTGCTGAACGTATAATGAACATATAATTCTTTTACAAGATTATTTTTAAATAATTATCCCAAGTTATAAAAGATTATTTGTGCCTTGTGCATTTAAATAAATTTTCTTAAAACATTTTCAAAAGAGTCAGTTAATTGTATTTAGCAGTGTAAACTGACGTATTTTCCAAAAGGTTAAGTGCAGGTACTATGCGAAATAGGCTGGCTACTCCTGAGTGAATAAATAAAGAAGTCTTGCAAGCCTTGTCACTTAAAAATCTGTTGAACAATATTTCCTATGTTTTGATCCGCCTGTGAATCCTTTTACATTCCGTTTGTAATACTCATGATACTTTCATTCGGTTTGTAATATTATTACTTTTAGACTTCCGCTGTGCATTGAACTGTGATTATTGACTATGATGATATCAACTACGTCACGGTACTCCCCACCAGGCCTACCGGTAATACGTGGAAATATCGGGGTGTGACACCTAGATTGTATAATCTAACCTAATAATTTGTTTACGAATAACTACACGTAGGTATCTCTTAATTATCATTATTATTATTATTATTTTAATAATATATTAGATGAATATCCAATCTTTGTTATTAATATATAACACATGTGGTGCCCGATACTAAAAAAATACTTTATTGCGAATATAACTCTGTATTCAATGAATTTTATACCACCATATCGATAAACCTATAAAAACGAATACGGTATATAGTTTAAAATTTAAACTATGTTTTATATAATTTAGATAATATTTGAATTTATATTTGTAATTTAATCTCAAAATGACTAAGTTAAATCTCATTATTGTAGAAGATATTTACTTAGCTCATTAAATTCACATTTGAACGGTGATATAAATTAGTGGGGTGAGATTTATTTGCATTTAAAAAAACCTTAAATTAAATAAGTAAAAAGACAAAAATACCCTCATTTAACTGACTTTTTTGATAAAGTTAACAGGTTGAATACAAATGGTAAAAAATGCAAACCTCAGGAGTAGATGATGACAATTGTTATTATTATTTATTTGTAAATATTTTATTGTTATAACTGTGAATTTTTATTATCTAAGTCACTAGGTTATAGTCTCGTGTGTTACACGGGTTAACATAAGATATTGTCGTTATTCAATCCGTCTAGTATACGGGTCTATAACCTAGTGTATAATATTGAAATCCCTTGGCTGCCTCAACGCATATAATATACATTTGAATTATTTATATGATTTTTAATCAGCATTCATGCCTCCAGCTCAGCAGTTAATAGCGCCCTCTCAACCATTTCCCGAGTGCTATTAGGCATTTGGGTATACTTTAACCGATCTTAACTCCACCTAAATGACACATCAACCCTTTTTTTCTCATTTTATTTTACCCCACTCCAAAGAAATGGTTTAATCCCTTTTAACTTCATCTAACTTTATTTTTTAGTGGTTTTTGGTTTAAAAAATAAAAGAATAATTAATTTTCTCTCTTAACATCCGGTTAACATGTTAACATACAACTTATTTAATGCCCCTTAACACAAGGAGGGAGTGGTTTACAATCTTGGTTAACATGTCATGTCACCGTTAACACCCAAAATGTTAGAGTGCATCCCATAACCTTAGGGGGCACTATTGAATCAGCACCACCCCAGTGACCAGCTACAATGGCACTTTTTTTGGGGCCCATGCTCTTTGATTGTTGAACGATGACTATTTAGAAGAAAAAAAAACATATATAAATACACACATACTTTATACTTTCAAACCACACTCTTACGAACTCTCTAAAATATTTTTTTTTAAATTGTCTTTAACTTACGAGTCTTCATCCGACTCTCCAACCAACTCGGGTACGTTTAATGACTTGCTTTTAACCGTGGTACAGAAGGCCATTCAACTTTTACGAGATGCAGCAGAATCATCATAACCACATCTTGAACGTGATCGGATAGGTGCTTATCGGCGTTTGGTGAGTGATTATTTTTCTAACAACCCGTTGTATGATGATGAGCCATTTCGACTCCGCTTTCGTTGAGCTGACGTCTTTTTTTTGCGAATTAATGGTGATTTAGAGCGCAGATATATATTTTTCAAACAAAGAGAGAATGCAAGGCGTAAACTAGGATTCTCTGCGTTGTAAAAATGTACGACTTCCATTCGTTAACTAGCATACGACATGTCGGTCGAAGCATGAAATGAGTATTTAAGAATGTCCGCATGCACGTGCACAGATAGTCTTGACCATTTTTGTGTAGGTATATATTTAGCTTTATTGTTGTTATTGTTATTGTTAAGTGTTATTTATTAGGTGTTATTGATCTATATGATGGCGATATCTGAGGAGTTTGACCTCCGGTGACATCCCGCTTTTATATGCGGCCCATCAAGGAATATATGGTTTTTCTTGGATGTTGGGTAGCCTTGATTGCACGCATTGAGATTGTGTGGCATGTCCAACTACTTGAAAATGCCAACACACCCGAGGTGATCACAATGGTCCAACCCTAATCCTACAAGCAGTCACGTCACAAGATCTATGGATTTGGCATGCATACTTTTGGTATGGTCGGTGCAAATTATGATCTTGTTGTTTTACAATCGTCAAATCTTTCGATGATGTCATATACGGGGTTGCATCGGATTCATCATATGTCCATTATAAGTACGGGTATTATCTTGTTGATGGTATATATCCGGATTGGCCGTGTTGATGAAAAGTCTCTCATGTGCTCTAATGATGAAAAACGATTGTATTACAAGAAAAAACACGAATCGACGATAAAAGATATTGAACGGACATTTGGGGTGTTAAAGAAACGATGTACTATCGTTGCCCAACCATCACATATAGTGGAAAAGGAAAAAAATGAGAAATATAATGTACATTTGCGTTATATTACACAATATGATTTTGGAGGACATAGACCGAGCTATTGTGCCGACTATGATGATATCGTTCAGTTGTCAAACCCAATTTTAACTTATGCCGAGAAGGAACTATCTGTCTGAAAATACGAAGAATGGACAAACACTTGGATCTTTTAGCGGATTTGGTTGAACATCTATGGTTGAATGGGTTATGTAATTTTTTTTAAACTTGGTTTGTATTTTTTAAAATTTGTTTAAATGGTATTTTATTTTTATTTAGTTTACATAGTATAAAACAAAATTAAAAAAAAATGCTTGAGTAAGAAACTTGTACGTTTTGAGTATCTTTAACGTCTCCGGTTAATACTTCTATCACCACCTTAGTTTCTAATAACCTAATACAACCATAAATGTCTCTTGAATGCCATCATTCTTCTAATTTTTATCTATAAACCTTACATTACATGAAAATCTTGAATTACAGCCTTAGATTTCTTGCCAATGATGATAAGAACAAATGCACAATTTTTGAAGTTATTGTCTTGTTGAAGGATATTCTCCTTTCTGGTCTTTTGTCCATAGCCGATAAACACCACAATTTACTGATTTTGTGATTAGTATTAACCAATAGCTTCAAAAATCATACCCAGAACTTCTTTCTTCACTTTTACATTTTGATGATGAGATTTTGTGCTTCATTTTTACAATTGAAGCTACACAAACTATGAAGTCAATGTAACTAAATAACGATAAGAAATATATAGTACAAATAATAGTAGAGAAAAATATTCCCCTTAAGGGTGTGACAAATATAAAATTGTGGAATCATATATACAAGTTGTACTTGGATTAGTTGGATTAACTTTATTTGTAACGCTTTTGAACTTGAATATGTGTTAACATTTTGTAACCGGTAGTCTTAATTAGAGCACCCACAATTGTGGGTGAAATGAAAAGTTTGAATCTTGTCATCATTTTTATTGAGGAGTGAATGTTTTCAACATTTGGGGGAGGTTTTGAATAAATTTTGATTTTTTTATCCGGAATTTCGGACTCCATTTCAGAAACAGATGGTAAGAGCTCCCACTTTAATATTTCTTAATAGGGTTTGTGGAGTGAAGAAAAAAACCAATCTAATTCGCGACAATTAGACGAATGCGCAACCGGGTGTGGAATAATATGATCCTCACAAGCTCTAAACGTTGATGAATCTGCAAAACTAAACAACATCATGAAACTCGTTACGAGAAGGATAGGTGGGGGTCCTTCTCGTAACCATTATCCGGTGTGAGAATAAGTATTTACTCTAGAGAGAAATAAGTGTAAATATGAGTGAGAGTCAAGAGTGTAGAATGATTTCACCTTAATGGAGTGTCGTATTTATAGCCAGAATGATGGAAGAGGAAAGGTCGAGACTTCGCTATCAAGATTATCCATTTGGCCCCCTATACGTTGACAATTAGTGTCCGCAAATGTAACATCCCAAAATTTTCTAACGCCACGTTATTTAGCAAGTAGCCAATGAGACACACAAGCCACAAAACGAAGCGTGGTCTTTGACGTATTGGTTTTGATTTAATGAAACTTGAGGGAAAAAATAAATTTTAGGAACATTATGGGACCATGGGGGGAACTAGAGGGGCCGATGTAGCAATTTGTAGGTAATTATCTTTGAGACTTTATTGAAACATGAATGAAGATTGAGGACCCTTATGTAAATTGCCTAACACCTTTACCTCAATAAACCTACCTGCAGTTATAACAAAAACTATAACCCTATACGTTCCTTCATGAAGCAACGGCAACAGGTTGTGAAGGGTCGGTTCTTCGACTACCACCCGCGAGTCTCGGCTTTCGGTATCGCCGCCATCGTTGTAATTCAAGCCTGGTTCGTTCTTGCCAATCATGACGTTAAAGGTACTACTTTGTTTGTCAATTTTCGGTTTCGAAAGAATTCTTGGGGTCGGGATTGTCGGCTGAAACAAACCCATGTTTGGACCTCGAAAACCCGATTTATGGTTCACTGTATTGGTCATGATGTAGTCGGCGGTTAGGTTTACCTTGTGAGCGACTTAACTTGTGTCACACCCTGTTAAACAGGCTGGTCGTGACCTATTGGTACCAATGCATCGCGGCGGAAAAGTATGTCTAAAACTTTTACCGAAACTGAACGCCTTTCAAACTAAGTGTCTTCTAAGGTTTAAGAAACTTGAAATATGTCTAAAACTATTCCAACCGTGCCATTGTCAAATAAATGACCTGAGAAAAACATGCTAAAATGTCAACATATAGTTGATGAGTTCACATGTTTAAGAAACTTGAAATAAATCGTTTTTCATAAATCATTTGAGAATTCAATTTAGAAAACAATTTGTAAGTCATTCTTTTTGGAACCCATGTAAGGTATTCCTTAGAATATTTAGAAAATATAGATCATTCCCCATAATACTTTAAACCATATGTCATTCCCTTGAAATAACCATTAAAACTCGTGAGCCATCCCTTCCGGGATATTTGAACAAGGCTGGAGATATTTGGACACCCATCGCGCCTATTTTCACACCTTTGGTGCCCTAGACGCCTCGTATAGGTCTATACGAGGCGTCTACGCACTGAATTCAAGGGGGTCTGAGAGGGTGTCAGGCACAAAGTTTAAGGAACCCTAGACGCCTCGTACAGAGCTATACGAGGCGTCTAGGATTGGGTTTTTTTTTTGGCTGAAATGAGGGGTGTTTTGGTGGGTTTTGGTATGGTTTTTGGATAGTTTTTGAAGATGTGTTTTTTGTTGAAAATTTTTTTGTTTTTAAAAAAAGTTATTTTTTTTGTTTTTTACACTATAAAAAAGTTTTTGTTTTTTAAAAATGAACTATTTTTTTGTTTTTAAAAAAATTTTATCTCGTTCAAATATTCAAAACATATTTTGTTTCCGTATTATCTCAATTTAAGACAACAATCATTAAGCAACCGAATAATTGAAAACAAACATAAATATGACATAGATAAGATAACTTTGTACATCCATAACAAAAATATATAAGATAAGTTTGTACATCCATAATAAAAATAAAAACAACAACAGGTCTATGCATCCGAATCCGAATCTGAATCTGGCTGCTGCGGCTGCTGCTGCTGATGTGGTGCTCGAGGTGGTGGGAGCGGTATCGCGGGTAACCCATCTCTCTCGCGTCTATCCTGCAGCTCCCGAACCACCCAACCTATCAAATCGCTGAGCCTGTCAAGCTCTGTTCGTACCTCCGGATGTAGCGGCGCAGGTCCTGGGGCATGACTTGGAATAGCGTGACGTGGAAACTGAGGCGCCCCGGCAGGTGGCGGTGGCTGTGGCACCGCTGCACCGTCTACATCCTCCGGAGGCTCCTCCACAGGCACTATATCAGCAGGATCTACAGGAGGATAAACGGGCTCGAAATGCTCTGGTAGTGCCTCCTCTGTCCATATGCCCCCGGTCGCGCGGTTTTTAAACCGCGGGCCAACTGGAAACCTCCTGATTACCTTCATCCCCCACAGCGACTGCATGCCCATCCGCGTCGGCATGACTGGCGGCGTCCGTAGATGTGGGTCCTCGTGCAGCACGAGGCCAAATGAACGGGCAATGACGGTCACGTACGCCCCGCCATACAAAAATCTGCGCTCCTGCCGGTGATGGGCGGAGGCGTAGTACTGGGCTAGACCGTGTGCTAGCGCGCACGGCCTCCTATACAACAAACAGTAAAGGAAAAAAAGATCTGTGGTCGTACACCACTCACGGCTGTACCCGCGCGCTGAGATAGAAGTAGCGAGCAAATGGTGCAGATACCTGCAGATAGTGTTAGTGTTAGCGAAATACAGAAATAGAGATAAATAAACAATGCACATAATCACAATAATTGCCGTAATAAACGTACGTACCTGTATAGTGGGTCCGCAACAAACGACACCCTCCCCTTCGACACCGCTCCCAATAAATAAAAATAATAATAAATACAATAATAATAAATAATAGTAATAATAAATAATAATAATAATAATAATAATAAACAATAATAAACAATAATAATAAATAATAGTAATAATAAATAATAATAATAATAATAATAAATAAAAATAATAATAAATAACAATAACAATAATAATAAATAATAGTAATAATAAATAATAATAATAATAATAATAATAATAATAATAAATAACAATAACAATAATAATAAATAATAGTAATAATAAATAATAATAATAATAATAATAATAATAATAATAATAATAATAATAATAATAATAATAACATTAACAATAATAATAACAACATAAATAATAACAATAATAATAAAACTAATAATAATAATTAATTAAAAAAAAAAAAAAACACAGAGCCTCGTATAGCCCTCGTATAGGGCTATACTCGGCGTCCTGTTCTTCCACATTCATCTTCAACCTCAAAACTCAAACCCCCAAACCCCACAAAAATCAAATTTCAGGGCAAACCTACGGTCTAAAGGCAAAAACATGGCAAAAATACTAAACTACGGGGCGAAATACGTACCGGTGATGCTTCAAATCTTCGAAAATCCGGTCGAGATACGTATCCGAGGCGTATAGAGGTGTATTCTCCGTATGTGTGTTTGTTTTTTGTTTGAGGGTTATAAGCAGCCTCGTCTAGACCCCCCCTGTGATATACGAGGCCTAGATGCCTCGTATAGCTCTATACGAGGCGTCTTCCTTTTTTATTAAATGACCATTTAGCCCCTGGTATGCCCCCAGTATAGGCATTATTCAGGGGCAAAATGGTAATTAACCATTCCAAAAATATATTTCTGGAATGGTTAATTACCATTTTGCCCCTGAATAAAGTCTATACTGAGGGCTTTCCAGGGGCAAAATGGTAATTTAATAAACTTTTTTTAATAATTAAAAAACAAAAAATCTCAAAAAGTTGCCGCCTCACAAGACGACACGTATAGCTCTATACGCGGCGTCTGGGGTTCCAAAATTACCTTTAAGCCCCTGTTAATGGTCTATACTGGGGGCTTTACAGGGGCAAAATGGTAATTAACATAAAATATTTTCAAAATTTAAAAAAAAAAATTGTTGCCGACACTGTAGACGACTCGTATAGCTCTATACGAGGCGTCCTAATTCAAAATATTCAAATTTTGATTTTCAAATTTTCAAAATTCAAAATTTCAAAAACCCGCTCAAATAGACGTCTCGTATAGATCTATACGAGGCGTCTGTGGATTCGGAAATGACCTTTTAGCCACTGAAATAAGCCTAGATTGGGGGCCTAACAGGGGCAAAATGGTCTTTTGGGCATAGCTATACGACGCGTATAGCTCTATACGCGTCGTATTTTTTTAATTTTTTTAAAAAATGATATTAAACTGTTTTAATTATTGAAAAATGATACAAATTATAAAAAAAAATTATAGAAATTGTAGAAAAATATAGAAATTAATAAAAAAAATACATTCAAATTACAAAAATCATTCTTCCGTATCACTATCGATGTAATTAAGACTGGGGTTTGATCTTGGCGGAGGATTCATTATCGATGTATACCATTCAAGACGTGGCAAGTACATATCTTCCCATTGTTTCGTATGGGGTGTTCGGTTGGTCAACCATAGCCCGTGTGCTGGTGGCATTGGATAATCCCCTTCCAGCTTAACATGTATGAAGTGGTTCTCGTTTACATGTGTAAGCGTTATGAACAATGATTGTTGATTAGCCGGAGGACTTAGTATCGGGAAGAAAGTGGAACTCGCACCCATGGTTGTCGTTAACAGGTGCACCCCGATACCGTACGTTTGTGCAATAAGAAGTCCTGCATAGGGGAAGTCCATCCAGTGATCCCCCCCACAACCGGACACTGAATCCCAAATTAGGCCCTGACGATGCGTGTAAAAATAACCTTTATCCCATGCTTCAAATATTGGGAACCAGATCGATTTGTTCTTATCCATTTCTTGAACAAGGTGCCTTCGAATGAGCCCCCATGAACTCTGTTCCATACCTAAGCCCACAGCCACAGACCGAAACCCACAATGACCGTCCGACATCACATCTCGTATGCACGAGACGTACGGATGGAACACTAGCGGAATGTCATCCTGAAACTGTTCGATGATTCCCACGTACTCGTCCCCAATGATTAACGGAAAACCGTGAGCATCTCGTGTCTCTTTCTTCTTAGAACTCTTTGAACGGCTTAGGCTCGCTTTGGGTTTTTGGGACCTTATAACCGACTGTTGAGAGGCCTGTGACGGAACGTACGAGCTGTGACGAGGTTTGTCGTACTTACTTTGTCGGGAACCTTCAAAGCACGTGTTTGCATCACCGAATGAGCTTCTCCTCAATTCTTCATCTATACGAGAGGCCTCGTCCAACCTTTGTTGTACCTGCTTTGTTGTTGGTCGGCCACGAGTATTTTGTTGGACAACCGGTGGTTTCTTGGTAGATTTCTTTGGAGTCAACACCGCTTTAATCTTTGAAATCAGGCTTTTTTGCTGAGCTGGGGGGTGCGACTCTAATTGTTGTCTAACAATATTTAGCTCTTCGACCACGTCCACGTCATCGTCTATCAATTTACAACTTTGGAAGTTAAGTTTCCGCCAGAAGACGTCCACGTCTTCGAGTTGAATCGGACGCTCTGCACGGTTAAAAACAACATTGTTTAAGTCACATGATTAACGGAAATATATCACACAAGTGTTGTACGTTTAACAATTATTACCTTCAAGCATGTACTTTTCTATCCTGCAAGCACAGGGCAACCCACAGCTGTGCCACATTTGGCAACCACATGATGAATGAAAGCGCTCCAAGACATCTAGCTTCCTAATTGCCTCGCTCCTCAACAAGTCAAGGGCTGTATGGGATACTTTACCAAGTAGGTGTTGAAACAACGGGTGTTTGTGGTGGGTCATTGTTTTTTCGATGCTATCTCGAAAAGTCTTCCTTATTTCACCGAACTGTGTCTCAACTATATCATGGACACAACCAACTATACGGTCGAGCGAGCTCCTATCTTCAACGTATCTCTTTAAGTTGGCGTGTTGGCTCTCAACTCTGTTTGTGGTACGATTACCAAAGTTGCGCCTCTTATCAGTCCACGCAAAGACGAACATCTCCTTATAGTCTTTTAGCCAGTTATCGTACACGTATTTGAAGACCCCTAAAACGTAAAAATAATTTAATAAAATTTGCATAGGTGAGTCGTATGTTATTATAAAAACTTACTAGAACGTTTGCACTCCACAAGTCGTTGTCGCATGTTGCGCAAGTGGTACTCGTAGATGAGTATGGATGGAGACTCAATCAATGTCCCCCAGAATGACAAAAATTTCTTCCAGTCTTCGTCTGTGAAGGCACCCTTGCAGTGCTTCATAACATTCTGTTGTATGTGCCACCTGCAAAGAAGCCTAGAGGCGTTTGGAAATACTTTAGCACACGCGCCCATAAGGGCTAGGTCTCTATCGGTTAAAATCACACGTGGCTCCATGCATTCATCCAACATTGACTTGACCCTCTCAAGCACCCACACAAAGTTATCACCCCGTTCTTTACTAACAACGGCATGCGCGATAATAAACGATTTGTTGGTAGGCGTCATACCAACAATCTGGATAAAGGGCATATTGTATATGTTTGTCTTGTACGTCGCATCGATCAGCATGACGTGGGGGAATGCACGCCACATGTCTCTCGAGTACCGATGAAGAAAGAAGATCTCTGTTACGATCTCTGTTCCGGGTTCCTCCCGTGTCTCGTAAATAAAGTCGTTGTTTATCAGCTTGTCTTCTAGTGACTGCATGGGAGTCAATCCTTGTCTTTGTTCGGCTCTAATCTTCGCCACAACGTTTTGAACGTCTTTCAGAACATGAAACCTGTCGGGGTCCTGCTTCCTTATCGTTTGAAATATTTTGCGCGACTCCATGTTTTGAGCTGTCAGCTGCTCGATCAGTTTCATTTCGCTTGGAGTAAACCTTCGCACAAACGCGTGGGCCGACAGGTCCTCACAAAGTTCGTGGTTATGTTCAATTTTTCCGTCTTTAATCTCCCAGGTTTCATACGGGTGGTTTCGCACAGCCAGCAGGTAAAACGGGCAACCGGTTTTTTTGCTTCCGGCTTTTCTAAGTGTTGCTGTAGTCTGGTGCTCACCAGCACGATCACATTCAAGCCATACCCTCCGGATTCTTCCACCGGTTTTCTTTGATCGACGGGTGACAATAACGAAACCATCCGCGTTTGCTATTTCTTGTATCCGATTCTTTAGTTCATCTAAAGAGTTGAAAACCTGTAACATCGACAATAATAATAAATAATTTTAATAAATAATAATAATAATATTAATAATAATACTAATAATAATACTAATAATAATAATTAAATAATTAAATAATACAAAAATAGTAATTAATACCTGCTTTTTTAAGTACGGACTGTCCTGGATGGGAGGTGTCTCACCACCATATCTACCATATCCACCATAACCACCGTCTCCTCCGTATCCACTGTATCCACCATCTCCTCTGTATCCACCATCTCCTCTGTAACCACCGTCTCCTCTGTAACCACCGTCTCCTCCGTATCCACTGTCTCCTCCGTATCCACCGTCTCCTCCGTATCCACCGTCTCCTCCGTATCCACCGTCTCCTCCGTATCCACCGTCTCCTCCGTATCCACCGTCTCCTCCGTATCCACCGTCTCCTCCGTATCCACCGTCTCCTCCGTATTCACACCCGTATCTATAATCCGGATACCCTTGTTGCGTCAGATAACTTGGTTGACAAGCATGGTATGAGTCATCTACAGGGGCTGTTTCATCAACAGGGGGATGATTGTTCAAATCTAGAAACGGTTTGTTTTGTTCTCCTTGTATACTAGACACAACCTCCTCTTGCTCATTAGAATCGGGAACGCAAGACTCCTCCAAAATAAAGAACCGTATCATCATTGGTAAATAATAAACTAAAACAAAAACTAATTAAAACATTTAAGTACCTGTACCGTTACCGGATCGCTTTCGGGCACCCAGTTCTCGCTATAATACTGCCCGAAGACATAGTTACCGTCCCAGTATGATGACATTTAAGTACCTGTAATGAAAGAAGAAGAAGAAGCAGAACGATGAATAAGAAGAAGCAGAAAGATGAAGCACATTTAAATGTTGAGGATGCTCGGGTGTGGACAAAGCATAACTGTATGTTGCACTTTTTCATAAGTCTTAGACGCCTCGTATAGTTCTATACCCCTCGTATACCTTTTAGTCACTTGTCAAATGTACAGTAAAGCAGCCATTCAAGACGCCTCGTATAGGGCTAAACGAGGCGTCTGAGTACCTCGTATCCATCCCTCGTACAGACCTATACTCCCCGTCTGATGTGACTGATTTGACATTGTGCTTTGGTGCAGAGATGGTCGGAAAAGTAACCCTATACGCCTCATATAGGTCTATACGAAGCGTCCTGAAGGGTGTCAAAATAGGCATAAAGGTGTGTAAATATGTAGACCCTTGAACAATCGTAACCGTTTAGAAAATGTATGCATGGTTTATGTAATTCGTGTATGTCAACGTCAATGCCTAGCTAAGACAAAGACAACAAGCTTGCATGAGCTTATAACCAACCACGGGCTAGTACGTGCCTCGTAAATCGTACACTAAAGACGATGTTAAACTAGCAGCTGGTTATAGTTGTGATATGTTACAAGGACTTCAGTATAGAGATGACAAGGACCCTCTGGCCCTTATCAATGTATCAAGGACAGTACAGTCCTCAACAATGAAACAGGGACAATCCAGTCCTTAGAGATGTAACAAGGACAATCCAGTCCTTAGAGATGTAACAAGGACAAACCAGTCCTTCGAGATGTGACAAGGACACTCCAGTCCTTAGAGATAACTCATGCATGTTTCGTAAAACTTTGTAAGCTCATTGTAAAATTTATGTGTTTTTGCATAAACTTACATATTTCATAATTTGCGTATGCTTTCGTAAAATTGATATGTTTTAGCATAAACTTGCGTAAACCGTTTGTGAAACTTGTAGGTCCGGCTAGGGGAGGATCTAGTCGCCTAATCCTTGTGTACAAACCACCTCGGTTGTGCGGAATCCAACCGAGATAGCAAACCGAGATAGAACACGCAAATACACGACACACAATATTCACCGATTAACACCTCTGTATTAATACGTATGAAAGGTTCAGTTACAAAGCAATGTTTACAAATGTATTTTGCAAACTCTCTCAAAGCTCTCGTGTGTGTGTGTGCTCTCTCTTGTGTCTCATCTTGTGTCTCAGACCAGTGACAGTCTATTTATACACACAAACACTACGAAACAGAACATGCTTGGCGAAAGTGACCTTGGTGAAACAGAAGCTTGATGAAACACATCCATGCTCGACGAAACAGGGAACAGGTCGATGAAACACATGTGTTTCATCGACACTCTATGTGTTTCGCCAAACTTGGGCTTGGGCCCAGTAGAGTTTCGCCAAAACCTTGCAAGCCCAATCATTGATGTCTTGTTTCAATGTCTTGCTTCATTGTCTTGCATTCAGCCCATGTTTGATCTTGTACACGACTGAGGAAAGCCGAGTCCTTGATCGTATCACGTCGAGTCGAGTCACGTCCACAAACATGTATCAACAAACTCCCCCTTGGACGCTACTCGCGAGATTCGCCTTTCATGTCTTCTATGTCGGAGGATCTTCAATGTCTTCACGTCTTGAAAGCAGAAAGTGTATCAACAAACTCCCCATTTCATGTAGGAAGTGTGTTGACAAACTCCCCCTTAACATAAGCTCCCCCTTGAGTTATGCTCGTGAATGTCTTGATCTTTACAACTTGAGATCCTTGTGGTGTTGATGATGGCCAGCGGCAACTCGATCATCTTCATCATTTGAGTGCCTTCACGCTGTGTCTTCATTCCGAAGCTTGTCATCGACCATGTTCTCCTTGCCTTTAGAATCTGCACATGCAAGAAATCTAAACGCGTAATGAGAACAACTGCTTGGAATATAGTTAACATAGACAAATGACACACGTATGACCATATTTCAATCAACTATCGTCCGACCGTTTGAAAGTTTAACAAATTTATCAATTTTAGTCTTTAACTTTCAAAAACTTGCAAATTTCGACCGATTATGAAGATTTAGTCACTTTGGTTTTCGTTCAGCTTTCAGGCAACGAAGATTTGAGCTCCAACATCGTACAATCGAAAATAAGATAGAAATAAAATCTTTTTGACTTTTTGGAAAGTTTATATTAAAACACACCTAAAATCTTTTTGGTATTTTTGAATATTTCGAAAGTAAAGACTGAAAGCAGTAAATAAATATATACAGACATTCTTTTTGCGAGTTTCGAGGGTAAGAGAATCATATCAGTGTACGGTCATGCCAAAACGCTCTTGTTGTTCAATTAGTTAACATTAAGATAAGCATCCTATAACGATTATCGGTATTATTGTCCACATAAGCTCAACTTATCATTTGTAATCATGGCGAGGGGATACGTTAAGGTATGATTTATACTTACCGACCGGTGTTCATCCACATCACGACACATTCCCGTATCAAGGTATGCACGAGGGTTCATCTTACCGGTGAGTATACCGATTATCATCTGTTTGACCGTATATAATGTGAGAAACTCACTTATTTTGATTTGAAAACAAGTCCTATGTGATAGAATCACTTATTGATGAGGAACTTGATTTTCGATGCATGAAGGGCACAAGAGCAAGTCCGTGAACAGGTCAGTACTTTCGTACAGCAGAGAGACGAACTTGACTCCCGGATAAATGTGATATTTTATCACTTATTTGTTTGGACATGTGATTGTTGATCACTTATTGAGGTCGAATGCAATATGTACACGTATGTATGGTATCATGGAAGATCTAGACTTGCGTCCCCGTTATTTTTCGGTAAAAGATACAACCATGATACCCAGATGATAAGCAGCATAAAGACCGAATATCTCAGAACCTCGGCAATCTCTCAAACGAAATTTCGGTACTAAGACCATATGCCAATGAGTGGTTCCCACCTGGTCTTCAGTCGATTAAGATTTATATCACCCTGCACACTTTAAAATGATTGTGAGCCTACCGATACATCTTATATAGAGCTGCTTATCGTTTTTCAGTTTAGGTTTAAAGAGGTTTGGACAGACCACTGATGTACTATCATTTTCTCTTTTGCTCGCCAGGAAACTCATTTTTGTTTTTCTATTGTTTTTGTGTTTTTGAAATTTTTCGATGTTTTTGGATTTTCAAATTTTGGATTTACTCCCCCTAAAATCAATAAACTAAGATAAATTTAAAACACAAAGGTATTTACAAAAATGATTTTCCGGTGTTGGTTTTACTCTTGCTTGACCTTAATGCCGTTTACCAATAATAAATAGTCAAATCTTGATTTGTCAAATGCTTTGGTAAAAAGGTCGGCACGTTGGTCATCGGTGTGGACCATGACAACATTGATGAGTTTCATAATGAAACAATCACGTGTGAGGTGATATTCGAGATCAATGTGTCAGGTCAAAGAGTGCTGTATGAGATGATAATAATTCATAAAGCAGCTAAAATATCGACAAGTATAGGAGAGATCAGAAATTTAAAAACCGTATCCTGCAACTGCTTCGTGCATTGCAAGGAATCTGAGTGCTCTCCCAAACTGGACATCCACCCGGTGTGGATTTCAAAGTCGATTTAGTAGCTACTGAGAAATCTCTTGACAACAACAAGATCATAGACCACTGGGTCCGGCTGGTCTTCCACATTGCACCAGCGAAGGCCTTTATCTTTCTCTTGAGAAGTAGTGTGCGGTTGTTCAATCCACGCCAAGGCATCCGCACACCTGGTTGGTTTGTTCAACAAACACATTTTCTTCAATCACACCGCGAAGAAATGTACCCTGCACGTTCATCTTGTTAATTTTGAACTTCAGAAGTGCTTCAGGTGCGTACATTTTGATTTGAATCTATCATGTTGACCCGATCAAAAACCATAACAACCAAATTTTTGACACATATTTCATCTTGTCGAATTTTTCAACTTCATTCAACCACATTCTTTCACCATCATTCCATCATCTGACATTTTTGTCTTCTTTTCTCTTTTCCTCTCCATCAATGGCAACAACACCTAGATATAATGATGTTTCGGAGTCTGGTGTCGCCGATCTTGTGCATGGAAGCTCCACTATCAACAATCCTAAGACTATCAATAGTTCCTCCTGGAACATCCTGCACACTCATTCAGAGATTAGTTGGAGAGGGGGACCCAAGCCTTCACAGACTTGGGTCGTCCGTCATCATCGAGAATTGTGACATCCATTTCCCGATGATTCGGAATTGATGTAGCTCCCCCTGAAACAATTTCCAATTTTGGTTTCCAAATCTGTTTTTGTTTTTCATTTTTAACATTTGATTCAACAGATTTTGTTTGGACAACCTCCGGTTTTAAAAGCTTTTCAACATTTTTCCGTTGTTTCTTTATCTGTTTCACTTCTTGTTGTTTAACAAGACGGGGGTCCTGTTTTGGTGAAACAGATCTTTTATAGTATTTGTTACCATGGGGGGCATCAACCTTTGCCTTTCCTTTCGTGAGATATGGACAATTTCTAATAATGTGCCCATACTCACCGCATTCAAAACATGATCTCCGCTCAACAAACCTCGGAGTATCATAACTGTAGGAGCTTGATGATGAACTTCGTGATCTTTAGGTACTTGGTCCTACATCACAACCGTTTGTGTGTTGTGTGTAATTGTTTTGACTGTTTCTTTTCAAAATTTTAACTTGTTTAACAAAATCTAAGTTAGATTTTTTTTCGAATGTGTCAACTTTATCCGTTCCCCTCGATTTCACAAAGTTCATCTTCCGAACCTTTTTCTTGTTTTGGCTTTGTTTGCCTTTTCCATTTCCTTGGGCAGCGTGATTTTGCTTTCGTTGATTGTTTTGTTTTTGCAATTTTTGATTCCTATATTTCTTTCTAACTTCGGATTTTGGGATAGGAGCACACTGAGTTACTATAACTCCTGGGCTCGACTTTCCCAAAAACTTACTGGTAGAATCTTCGAAAACTTTATCAATCAAAGATTGATTGACATTTTTGATAGGGAAATCCTTGTCTGAATATATTTTATCAGATCCAATCAACGTGTAAAGCAAGTTCACGCTTGCACAACTTCCAGATGAGGATTCAACAGACTTGGTTGTAGCAGTCACAGACGGTTTTGCAGGTGGATCACAAAGAATGTGATTCTCAAGAGGTATGTCCTCTTCTTTGATCACCGCATCAGACTTTGCTGAGTCAGTATCATCGGATTCATCATCAGAAGAATCAGCATCCTCAACAACAACTGGAGGATCCTGATTCTGTTCAGCAGAAGACACACATGTATCTGCTGACACATCCGAATCTGACGATACTTCCTTCTTGTATCCGAGTCCTGTTGCAAATTCCTCAACGTCCAAAGGAACAGATGGTTCAAAGTGAGTTCTATACTCCTCATCAGGCAGTGCATCATAATTGTTTCTCACGGGTGGTGGACATTTCTTATATCTGATGCATGTGATATCCCTTTTCTCTTTCTGAACATCAATGATGTGATCCAACACATAGCTAGAGCTTAAATAGCTGTCTAACTTGAGTCGGATCGCCTCACTTTCAGTTTTAACACAAGCCATCTCTTTTTGCATTATCTCAAGCCTACTGATGTAAAGGTTTATTTCCGTTTGTTTTCTTGAAACCATTTTTTGTCAGTTCGGTTTTATCTTTTCTTAAAGTTTCAATCATCGTTTTAAATTCCTTTTCATGGTTTTTATAAAACATGTTGGCTTCTGTGCACTTAGAAAGATCCACGGTCAACTTTTGATTGTGGAGGAATGTCACATCATACTTGTCTTGCAAAGCCTCGTGTTTGCTTTGCAACTCACACCACTTACTATCTAAAGAAACATGTTTGTTTTGCAAGTCAAACAATTCCGCTTTTAAAGCATCATGTTTGCCTTGCAACTCAGACATATTTGCCTCCAAATCAGCACATTTAACGCTTAATCTAGCACAATTATCACAAATAACAGCAGTGGGTTCATCGACACATACCTGACTGGAATCACTCTCAGATGTTGACCTTTCTGCATCAGAGTCAACAACCTCCCTTGATGATTCACATTCAGATCCATCCTCGCTTGAACTTGAAGTTGTATCATCCTCAACTGAAGTTGAAACATCTTTATCTGAACTACTGTCATGTTCAGAACTGTCATTATTTCCCGAGGATTCACCATTGCTGGCATCTTTGACAATTTCAGCATACAACGCCGTTTTTGTCTGACTACAGTTCCTTGTATCAAGAGATGATAGTGCTATCGTAGAAGGATGGCACTGTAAGGAAACTGGTGGTAGTGGATTTCCATACAAGTCTGTGGTTGGAGCTGGCTTTACAGGAACTTGTATCGGAGTGCCATACAAATTTGTGCTTGTGACAAACGCCGGTTGAAGCGGATTTCCGTACAAGTCTGTTGGTCCGGTAGAAATTTTATTAGCTTGCGAAGATACCGGTACGGGAGATTCGGCCCACGAAGATGACAAGCTCGTGTTTCTATACTTTCCGCTATCCGGAGACGGGGTACCATAATACATATCTGTATTTACCGGAGTACCCCAAATCGGATTCATTTTTTATCAAGAAAAATGAATACCTGAAAATCACACCTCAAACAAACAGTTAAATACCTTCTTCAAACCTTCTGTTTAAAATTACAAGTGTCTCGACGAAACAATTTTTCACTTATGTGATCGGCGAAACAAATATATGTGTGCAACAGTTTGGCGAAAAGGATTTTTAATTGACGAAAGTGAGGCCCACTATGGAAAATCGGCGAAACTGAATTATCTGTTTTTGGGCTTCACAAATGACGAAACAAGGCCTACTTATGTGATCGGCGAAACAGATTTGGTGTATTGGGTTTGACGAATCAAAGGCCCAAATATGACGAAACAGAAGCCCAGATGTATGTTGTGCGATTATCTTGTCTTGTGCGACCAGACTAAAAGACTTTCCACTTGTGCGACTGATCAAAAATCTTGTGCGACTGGACACTTGTACCATCCCAGCTAATGTGATTATCTAATTGACTTTCCATGCTCTGACACAAAGTTGCTTTTTCTTTTGTCAATCCACTTTCGGCTCACCATTTCCAAAATACCAACCAATTGATGTCTTGTACTATATTATAATCAAAACACAATTTTCAAAATACAAACAACTTAACAAATAATTTTCAAAGATCAAAAAGTGTAAATCTTGAAGAACACTTTGAATGTGGCAGGAACACAATGAGTTTTCCGGTAAAAAATATGAGTTTTCCGGTGTCCCGACAACTTTCCGAAATGCGATTTTGCTTGAAACTTCAATAAAAACCAACTTTTAACAATAGAAAATGAAAAATAACAAGGTTTTTATGTGAACTTCCAGCAAAAAAAAATGCAGATTTTCGAAGATTTAAGGCAAATTTTCAGAAAAATATGAACTTCAAAAATCCGAAAAACAAACCGAAAACACTCGGTTTTAACAAGGAGAAGAGCCAAGGCTCTGATACCACTTGTAGGTCCGGCTAGGGGAGGATCTAGTCGCCTAATCCTTGTGTACAAACCACCTCGGTTGTGCGGAATCCAACCGAGATAGCAAACCGAGATAGAACACGCAAATACACGACACACAATATTCACCGATTAACACCTCTGTATTAATACGTATGAAAGGTTCAGTTACAAAGCAATGTTTACAAATGTATTTTGCAAACTCTCTCAAAGCTCTCGTGTGTGTGTGTGCTCTCTCTTGTGTCTCATCTTGTGTCTCAGACCAGTGACAGTCTATTTATACACACAAACACTACGAAACAGAACATGCTTGGCGAAAGTGACCTTGGTGAAACAGAAGCTTGATGAAACACATCCATGCTCGACGAAACAGGGAACAGGTCGATGAAACACATGTGTTTCATCGACACTCTATGTGTTTCGCCAAACTTGGGCTTGGGCCCAGTAGAGTTTCGCCAAAACCTTGCAAGCCCAATCATTGATGTCTTGTTTCAATGTCTTGCTTCATTGTCTTGCATTCAGCCCATGTTTGATCTTGTACACGACTGAGGAAAGTCGAGTCCTTGATCGTATCACGTCGAGTCGAGTCGCGTCCACAAACATGTATCAACAAAATTTGAATCCATTTGTCGAACACTGTTTAGTAAATTCATGATTCGCTTATCGAAATGTTGTATGCCTTTGCAAAACTTGCATGTTCCCCCTCCCCCCCCCTGAAAAAAAACATTTATAAAACTGCAAAAAGTGGTGTTGTGAGACTCACCTGGTTCTCGTTCGAATGTACTACGTGTCAAAACATGAACTAGTCATAGTATGCAAGTATTCACCAAGACAACCCTAGTAATTAGCACATCATAAGTTTCTACTATAAGGGTAATGTTATACCACGTGTGGTCAAGCTCTATCGATTCGATAAGATATTGTGACCCGTTGGTAATTGTTATTGTCACAGGAAAATAAAGAGTTTCATATCCATTGTACATAAATATAGTTCACATATGTTTGTAAGGCTAACAAAAATATAGTTCGCATGGTGTGGTGAACCGGTTCTGATGTATGATCGCAAGGGGCGGAATCTGCTCGGGGAGTGACTGACCTTGGTTTCGTTATTCAAGTGGAGACAGCGTGAACTCGCTTTTCATCAGGCACCCGGTCTCGTAATCATTTCGTGAACGTATCAGGAATCGTTGTGGTCACCATTATTGATCTTGATGTCGGTTGGGTCGGCGTTGGTCCTTTATACCCAGGGGCGGATTCACATAGAGTAGGTCGGGGTCCCCAGACCCCAATGTTTTTTAAAAATTTAGTAGATCCGGTATATTAAATTTTCTAAGGACCCAATAAAAATAATTTGGTAGACACCATAGAAAGAAAAAGAAAGCTGGTGTAGTGGTAATTCCGCTTATTATAAACAAGAGGTCATTGGTTCAATTCTTCTACAACCCATTTTTTGGTCTTTATTGTGTGTTGCTTTTTTTAAACACCAAAAAACAAGCAGAACACTATAGGAGAGGCATGCACACACCATCAACTCACAACCCTTGTGTTAGGATCTGAGGATCTACTGATTGTGCTTGTTTGTGAGATTTGAACAAATCAAATAGATATGAGTAGTTTTAAGTGCAGCGGAAATGAATAACAAACTTTCTAAGCACAATCAAAGGAGAATATAGTTTGATAAACAATTGTTTTTCATAGAGTCGAAAGATTACATCAAAAGCAAAAGGTTACAATGCAAGCTTACAGACTAAACTCCCCCTCAGCCTGATACTTCAGGATTGGTTGCACAAGATGAAAGGATTGGATTGAGGAGAAGAACTCACTCAAAACGATCAAATATAACAGTACAGAGTACTGTCATATTTATAGACAAACCAAACTACTGATGTACCTCAGCTGACGTCACCATGATAGTGACATCTAACATCCTAACAACCTATAAACACTGGTCTATACAAACTACTGATGTCTAACAACTGATTGATAATAAAATACAAAACAATTTTAACACTGTTCACGTTCCACTGTTGTAGCCTAAGCACTGATTACTTGAACATCAGTGCTTTCTTCAAAAGGTGATCAGTCTTTGAATGAGCAGTGCTTGGGTCTTCAGCAGTACTTAAGAGACAGCAGTAGATAGAGCTTAATGTTTGCCTTTTAGCAGTCTTTAGTTGTTTCATCAGTGTTTGGTTCATCAGTTGTTCTTCAGAGCAGTACTTAGATGTATCAGCAGATAGATAACCACTGTCAAGGGGAGGGCTTAGAGTAAACGTCTGCTTATTGTGAATCCACCGTTGTGACCAGGTTTTAGCTTTACATTATCTGTTCCTCTGGTAGGGTTCAATCCCAACAATGTCCCCCTGGAACAGATAATGCCAAAACCTGTCATTATTCTGGATTTTTATTCTTCATCAGAAGTTCCTGTGCTTTTCTTTTAAATTCTTCCTCAAACTCTTTGGAACTTGAATCGGCCTCATCCCTGCATAGTGTAAGCTCAATGAGATCCTGTAGATCTTCAACACTCAGGCCTAGTGCTTGATTCCTTGATATATGCCTCACTTCTCCATTGATTCTGATCAGAGTCAATACGTGGGTCTTTTGATCAGAGAGCCACTTTAGTATTTTTAAACCAAATGGGTTTCTTGGGAGAGGTTTATTGTCTGATGAACTTAAAGTGTTTGGCCTGAAGAAGAAGTGTAGAGCAGTATCATGAGCTTCAGAAACTCGTGTGAATGCTTTTTCAATAATCTCATTAGCTGTTGCTATGTCTGCTTTAACTTCTTTGTCAGTCAGCTCACTGTTTGTGACATCTGCTGATGATTTTTGGCTTACTACTTTGACCCTTTTGGCAAGGTCTTGTAGTTTTGCTAATCTTTCTTTATCTGAAGCTATTTTCTTGATAGCTTCTTCAATCTGATCAGCTTCTTTATCCTTTTCTTCTCCAGCAGACAGCATTTCCTTCCTTTCTTTTCTCAATTTTGTGACAAAGGCTTCTGCTGTGCTGATTTGTGTTTCAAAGGTCTTGACTTGCTCCTGTAGCTTTTTGTAGTCAGACTTTTTAGAAATGTCGGAGACTTTCATCCTCTGTTTCTCAAGCCTTTCATAAGCTTCATCAGTTTGCTGCTTTGACCATTTTGCTATGGCATCCGCAGTATCCACCTTTCCATCCACCAACTCCTGCTTCTTTCTTTTATGCTCGGAAATAAGATCAGCTATGAATTTCTTGTATTTGTTCCAATTTGGAGCTGTCTTTTTCTTCCGTGGATCAAGTTTAATATTTTCAATTCTGTTACCCTCATGCTTTAGTGCAACTATTGGCCAGTCTTTGAATTATGTCTCTTCAGCAGGATAGAACTTTTCTTTCATTATGTATGCAAGATATTCTTTTCTCAATTCATTTCGTTGATCTGCTTCAGGAGATAGGCTTGACACTTCTTTGTTCAGATCACTTGCATATTCTTCTATTTGCTTGACTTTGTTGAGCAGGAACTCCCTTCTTTCCAAAATGGCTTCATCACCTTGATTCTTGCATTCAACTTTGGCTCTTATCCTTGCTTGTCTTGCTTTCATTTCGAGATATTCATCCATGTCTTCTGGAATTATGAAACCTATGAGAGAAGGAAATTTCCTTTTTGAAGGATCATCTTCAGTGTAAAATTGTTTCATCTCATTTTTCACAGCTTCTAATTCCAATGGATATTTAGCAGCAACAGGATCATACTTTTCATCAGTAGCCTGTGTTGTTTCTCTTTTTCTTTTGTGAGGTTTTGGAGGTTGTGGTGTAGGAATGATGAGATCAGTGGTGGATGTTTGATTGGTGTTTCAACCGCTGCTGTCATTACAACTGCTGATGTATCAGCAGATGTCTTCTGCTTTTGAGCAGGGGTTTTTGATGGTGGTGATGGTGGTGGTGACTCATCATCAAGAATAAAAACCCTTCTCCTTTTTAATGTAGGAGAGGCTGATGATGTTTTGAGTGGCTCGGTGGTTTGAGATTGAATGGCAGTGGTTTGTGATTGTGATTGACTGACAGTGGTTGAAACAACTGGTGTTTCAATCACTGTTGTCATTACAGCAGATGTTGTAACATCTGCTGTCTTCTGCTTTATGGCAGGAGGCAGTGGTGGTGATATGATTGTAGATGATAATGGTGGTGGAACAGTGGTTGTGATAGTGTGTGATAGAGTGGTGTGTGTTGAAGGTGTGTGTGTGTTGATGAAATGGCAGCTGTTTGGCTACTAACAGCAGTTTTTGTAACTACTGCTGTATCAGCTGTTTGACTAACAGGTTTTGAGACCTGCTTTTCTTTTTCTTTTTCTTTTTCTTTTTCTTTTTCAGGCTCAATATAAAGGCCATGTTCTATTTCCATCTTATTCATTTTTCTCAACAGCTTGATATTCTCCCCCTTTTTGGCATTATCTGAAGGGGGGTTATTAAGAAAAGATAGGGAAGAAGGAACTTTGCCAGAGGCATTTTGAATGCTAGCCTTTATAGCCTTGATATCTGCTTGAGTGTCTTTAAATCTTGATTCCACCATGTTGGTCAGCATTTGTACATAAATAGCATGCTTTTGATCAGCCATATGTTGCTGTTTTTCAAGCATGGGTTGAAAGATATTCCAAAGCTCATTTGCAGCAAATGCATGTTGTGCAGATGCTTGAGTAGGAACAGCATTGGCTTGTGCTTTTTGAGCTTTTAAAATCTCTTGCACCATATCTTTAATTTCAGCAACTGAGTCTTCAAGTTTTTCAACCCTGTTCGTCAATTCCTGATATTTTAAATCATCACCCAAATTAATGGGATCATCTGATTTCCCTCCTGAAGAGGTTATACCAATGTGTGACTTAGGAACAGTGTTCCAGAAATCATCCATTGATGCCCCTTGTTCTTGGTACTGGGGACTTCTTTCTTCAACACTCGATAAACCTTTTATGTTACTGGTAGTCAAAATAGGCTCACTAGTGGTTATCGATGGTGTTATAGAAGAAATTGCCTTCAAGGGAGTCTTACTAATGAAACAACTGTCCAACTGAAGATCTGTTGATCCATCAGTTGTAGTTGCTGCTCCACTTGAACTACTGACAAGAGTTACATGTAACTCCTGTAGTGTAACCTCCTCAACTGTTGCTGGGATAGCAGAGGTATAAGCAACAGACCCAGTCACTTGTGGGGGTATACTCGCAGTGATAGGTGATAGAGAGGAACTGGTTTGTGTATGTGCAATATCAACTGCATGCAACAGGGGTATTATTGATTGTGGCATTATGATTGGTGAGGGTATGGGAGTTGAAAGAGACATGTCCTTGGGATCAGGACTGTGGAAGATAGAGCCAAGTGGATCCAGAGCTTCATAATTTGGTGTCCCTGTGATTACAACCTGATCCTTTTGTGAGGATGCAGGAGGAGTTTTAGGCATAGGTTGAGATCTTTCTTCCAACTGCTGTGAGGAAGTAGCAGCAGTGGTTTGTGGTGACATTTGTATTGTCACATGCAGTTGCTCTGGGATCTCATCTTCCAGAGTTGCCTTTTTCTTAGGTTTAGTGGGCTTTTTGGAAGATTTTCTTTTGGTCTTTTTGGTGATGTCAGGTGTGGGTTTCAAAGCAATGGTTGTGCTGCTCTGATCACCTGGAGCAGTGGGCTCAACAGAAGTTGCCTGAGGATCAGTGGCAGTTTCTAAAGTCTGCTCAGGCACCTTTGCTTTGAATTTTATTGGTGCCATCATTCTTGAAAATGTTTCAATTGTTAAACCTTTTATTTGAAAATGGACACCTTGTTTGGGCAAATTTTCATCCTCTTTTTCAAATTTTTGTTTAAAGTAATAGCTCAGAAATCTTGGAAAAAGAAGAAATGATTTGCTAACAACATTCTTTACCATGTCATTGAAGATCTCCTGGGAGTAGTTGTAATCTTTATTGTTTAAAATAACATAGCCCAGGCATTGAATCTTCAATGGTATTTCGTTAAACGATGTTGTTTTGTTTGAAACACAGCTTAAAAGTGTGTGAAATAAAAATCTGGGTGCAGATGGAAAATAACCTTTTTGTAAGGTATCTACCCTTGATTGTTCTGCATATCCCCTTTTTGTGAAATCAGTTTTCATCTCGGCTTTATCAAAAGAAAGTTTACATTTTAGATCATCGAGTTTAAAAACCTCGGAGATTGATTGTGGAGTGATTTGAATCACTTTACCCTGTATCGAAGAGTTAATGGTTGTGGCTTTATCGTCTTGTTTTTCAAGCGTCGCCTTTTTCCAGAACTCCCTCTGGGTTTGCAAGTAAATGGGAGCATCTGCTGTCAACAAAGTTTTTTACTTTGATGCAGATAGTGTATCAATGATGGAGTCGAAAGTGTGGTTATCGGTAGGTTTTGTGAGCAAACCCAGATAATTATGAGGAGATTTGTATGGTATCTCGATGGGTTCTTCGGCCGTTTGAGCGACCTCTTTTGAAGATGATGGTGATTTTGGTTTAGATTTTGATTTTGATTTTGGCTTCATCATTTTGATGAAGAAGAATCGGAGAATGTTTTGGGAAGAAAAGGTTGGAAACTGCTTTGAGAAGAGAACTTTGGAATTCAATTCGACAGTGTAAAACCCTGTTTGGGGGTTTTGACCAGGGTTTTATTTAGGGAAAAAGTGATCGCTGATGTGGCAGCGGTTATTATGATCTGAAGGCTAAAAAATGACCACGTGTCAAACACTAATGAAATGGATGAAGGGTGGAGAACAGTTGTTTTAGGTGCCACTGATGTATCAAGCATCAGTAGTTACAACGGTAATAAAGTGAAAACAGTGGAGGATTTTTACTATCAGTGGGTAACATGTCAGTGGATAAGACACTGATTTTGAGCATCAGTGCTTGTCTTAGTAAAATGAAGAATCAGTGGTTGACTTTCAGTAGTGGATAGTATTTAGTGATCAGATGATTGAACACAACAGTGATTAGGGTAAATGATACAGATTTGAAGAACAAATATTTCAGCAACTGTTTTGAGAATTTACATTCAAGGTTTTTGCCACATGTCAATTTTGAAGAACAGTGGTTTAGTACCCCAGATGATGTGAACTTTTTACTAAGGCACCTCATTTTCGTTTAATATCCAATTAAGACATGAATGCCCTAGTAATTTAAGTATAGTTTGACAATCAACCTTTGATTTATGTTTAGAACAAACCTGAGTATGATCTTGACTAATGTACCATTTCCTTTTTGACCCATTTGTGAGAATAATAATACCAACAAAAATAAGGTACTCTATCCTGACAGAAGACACTAACTATTGCTTAGCAAAAACAGGCAAAAGTTCAAAATATATTATTCTTAAAAAATTGAATAATATATTCTGGTTATTAGAGAAAATCCTTTGAAAAAAATGGTTAAAGGATTTTCTGAGAACAACATCAAAAAGGATCTGGTAAATTTTCAATAAAATACGTAATTATATCATTCTCCAGTTTATGACAATGGTCAGTGGTTTGACAGCAGTTGGTAGAACATTCTGAATACATTTTGACCACTGTTTGGTACCATTTTCTTTGTCAGTTGATTGCAATCATGAGGACTCATGGATAGATTTTTGAACATTTGTCTCATCCTCTTTGGAGTTCATTCACGGGAATCAAAACCTTTTCCTGAACAGATGAATGCACAAACAGTTGCTTAATGACCATTATTACCCCAAGCTTTGACTCTTAAGTGTTTTACGTTTATACTCTTTTCTTCTGACTTCAAAAGTTTTGAGATAAACACACTTCTGAGTTTTTGTTAATTTTCTTCTTCCCTTTTTACCCTTCCCAATCATAAGTATTGAAATACTTACTGAGGGGTATTTATTGAAGGAATACTTATTCCAAGATCATTTTGCAGTGATGTTTTGAGAGATTTGGTCATTTTAGCACATGCTTATGCCAACCTTCTCATTACCTATGATCTGGACATTTTTTACTCCTGATTTTCTTAATGTATTTTAACATAGTTGATTTTGTCCTTTTGAGGAACTCAACCTGTTTTCAACACATAAGATCTGAATGACTAAAGTTTTACTTTCCCTCTTTTTATGTTAGCAAAACACCAATGTTTTTATGAACATAGGTTTTGTTAATTTGAGATTCATACTCTAGCATTCAAAAGGTTGACATCACAATTTATACATCAACAATTGAAATCAATCTAGAAAATAAGAAATAATCTCATAGTTTAACAGATATTGTTTTCAGATCTAGAAACCATGAGTGTCTTGTGCATGAATTCACTTGTGTGAAATTTGTGTGTCATATGACATCTTGGTTGATGTACAGAGTTTTTGAATAACCATTTTGATCATGATTTACTCGTTACTCTGTTTTTCAACTGAATACAACCAACCTTAGTATCAATGAATTTTGAGCCGAACTGTTATGTCAAATTGATTGTTAGATCGAATTTGACTGTCCAAGCTTTGATACCAATTGTTAGGATCTGAGGATCTACTGATTGTGCTTGTTTGTGAGATTTGAACAAATCAAATAGATATGAGTAGTTTTAAGTGCAGCGGAAATGAATAACAAACTTTGTAAGCACAATCAAAGGAGAATATAGTTTGATAAACAATTGCTTTTCATAGAGTCGAAAGATTACATCAAAAGCAAAAGGTTACAATGCAAGCTTACAGACTAAACTCCCCCTCAGCCTGATACTTCAGGATTGGTTGCACAAGATGAAAGGATTGGATTGAGGAGAAGAACTCACTCAAAACGATCAAATATAATAGTACAGAGTACTGTCATATTTATAGGCAAACCAAACTACTGATGTACCTCAGCTGACGTCACCATGATAGTGACATCTAACAGCCTAACAACCTATAAACACTGGTCTATACAAACTACTGATGTCTAACAACTGATTGATAATAAAATACAAAACAATTTTAACACTGTTCACGTTCCACTGTTGTAGCCTAAGCACTGATTACTTGAACATCAGTGCTTTCTTCAAAAGGTGATCAGTCTTTGAATGAGCAGTGCTTGGGTCTTCAGCAGTACTTAAGAGACAGCAGTAGATAGAGCTCAGTGTTTGCCTTTTAGCAGTCTTTAGTTGTTTCATCAGTGTTTGGTTCATCAGTTGTTCTTCAGAGCAGTACTTAGAGTGTATCAGCAGATAGATAACCACTGTCAAGGGGAGGGCTTAGAGTAAACGTCTGCTTATTGTGAATCCACCGTTGTGACCAGGTTTTGGCTTTACATTATCTGTTCCTCTGGTAGGGTTCAATCCCAACACCTTGTATGAATTTGAACTTTAGAAATTTGCAAAAAAAACAAAATTCTTTTCGAACTACATTATGATTTTATTGTGTGTTTTCTAATGAGTAATGATCATATATTTTTGCTACATGTTTCTCACCCGACCCGACCCGATCGATGTCCTATCCGAAAATTTTAACGTTACGTTGTGAAAATTTTGAACAGCGAAAAAAAGGGACATCATTGGAAAAAAATACTGGGTCCGCCACTGTTTATACCGAACCAGCTTTGTAGCAGGTTGGTCCTTTAACTTGATATCAGGGGCGGACTTAAGGGTTGCCCAAGGTGGGCGGGCGCACCCCTGGGAAAAAAAATTAGTGCTAAGTTCCGTCGAAAATTCCGTCCGCACCCTTTGAAATTTTTCGCCCGCACCCCTTGGAATTTTCCGTCCGCACCCTTGGAATTTTTTGTCCTCACCCCTTAGGTAAAAAGTATTATCAATTTATATTTTAAATTTTTTTAGTAAACTTTTATTTTTTTAAAAACACTACCTAAATTATATAACTTTTAATACCTAAATAACTAAACTCAAATACCCAATACCTTTAACTAGCCCACGACTAAGTCTTAGCCCACGACTAAGTCTTAGCCCAATAAACAAACCCAGGAAATCAACAATATTTCAAACTAAATTAAAATAAACAAGCCCAAAACCCTTACATATTCTCTCTCGCTCTCTATCATCCCTGCACGCACGCCAGCGATCAGAACATCAGCGACAACAGCAGCAGCATACCACCGTAATCAGCCATCGTACCACAGCCGATCGGACACGGTAATTTTCTTTGTTATTTTTTATGATTTTTGGTGGGGTGGGATGGAACCGGTAGCCACCGGAAGTGATTTTTTGATGGCAGGAGACATGTGCTTCTTGTTAGTGATGATATTTTATTTTGTGGTGGGTTATATATTTATATTTTGTTAGTGATGATGATGATGATATTTTGTCTTTTTCATGGTGCGTTATATACGATCAGACCTGATGTTTGGGTGTTTTTTAATGGTGTATATGATGTTTAAATGATTTTTAGTGTGATTTACATTATGATTTCTAGTGTTTGAATACTTGATACATTATGTAATATGTTATGGAGCCATAAACTTATATATCAATTTGTTTGTGATAGCCGATAGGAACCATGAGTAGGGACGTTATGACGCGATTTCTCAATAGGAAAGTTGATACATCTTCTGAATTCGTTGATGTGGATACTCTTCCTTCGGATCCTTATAATCGCAAGCCGATTGAATCATATAACGTGAATCAACGAGATGAGATTAGAAGGGCATATCTACTAAGAGGACCATATCAACCATTTAGTTTGATGTTCTTTTGTTTTACATGACCCGACCCGACTCGAACCGACCCGATACGAACCAATTTTTTTACTTATATACCTTGGGGCCTAAAATTTTTAAAAATGTTCCGCACCCCCATGAAAAAATTCTTGGGTCCGCCACTGCTTGATATTGGCATGGGAGAATCCATGGGGATTGAGGGGTTTAAACAAACACGATTATATGTGCTTGTGAAACGATTAGGGATGGTAATTAAAGATGGTGGGGATTGTGTGCATGGGTTGATTGATGATTGTAGTGATTTCATATAGAGTGATGATGATTGATGGCGTTAGTGTATGGTTTGGCTCCGGCATAGTTTTACTACAGGTACGATGACGGTGATGGTATAAATGGTGGTGATAACAGACTATAACGGTGAGATGGAGGGTGACCGAATGGAGGTGGTGGAGCGTGCTCAGCTCTCTGTAACTCGGAAAATAAAAACTGCCAGTGATAATGCTGGGCACGACCCGTGTCCGACCAGGCATGGCCTGTGCTGAGTTCTGCAGAAACTGAAAAACTAAGAAAAATCCTAAAAAAAAATAATAATAAGAAAAACGATTAGGCCGTTGTTTCCTAACTTTCTTAAAATCCTTGTGTCCCCGGCAACGGCGCCAAAAACTTGATGCGTGTGAAGTGTGTGTATAAGTTTAAGTATATTTTAAGCCCTTTTACACTTTCTTTAGCCAAGTTTTAAATTTATAAAACACGATATTTACTAACACTAGACACACATATGGGCAAGTGCACCCATCGTGAGCGTAGTATAGTGTTGGTAAGATACCGAGGTCGTCCAAGGACACAAGAGCTTTTAGTATCGGTTTATCCTCAACGTCTAATCAAATCAAAAGTTTAGAAAAATGTTTTTAAACTAAGAAAAATAAAAACTAACTAAAATGCTGAAAATAAAAATAAAAGTAAAAACAGATAGACAAGATGAATCACTTGGTTCCGACTCATGTTTAGTGTAACCTTTGATTATTTCCGCACTTTTGCACTATTTAAGAGATTATCTTAGTTATTGTAGTAGGCCCCTCTTTTGGAGGTGACGTTACCCTCAACCCAGTAGTTTGAGTCAGCAAGGATACAATCCTAAAGGGTCGGATTATTGAAAGATAATTAATTAAGTTATTAATGCATAATGTGGTAGGCCCCTCTTTTGAAGGTGACGTTACCCTCGGCTAAGTAGTCTGAGTCAGCAGGGATACAGTCCTAAGTAGCCGGCTTAAAGTTTTAATAGTAGTTTAACTTATGAGGGGATCAAAGAGTTTCGACCCCCGCCATCCAATACCGTTAAGTATTGAAGGAGGTCCTACTAAATTTGACCCAGGTCCTTTGCAGGATCTATACACTGAACAATGGCAAGACTCTTACCAAACCGTTCCCTTAACCCCCGACCAGGTAGCCAACATACCTCCATATAGACCGTGGAGATATGAATGGTGAAAATCTTTTATTTTATATAGACAGTAAAATAATGCCAAGACACCACGGACAAACGACAAGGAAGAATCACCTTCAACATAAGAAACTAGTTATTAAAGTCATTAATACATAACCAATTAAAAAGTGCGAAAAGATTGAAAATAAAAAGTATTACACTAGACACTTTGTCTTCACCAAGTGATGTAAGAGACTTAGGCAAACATGGCCTTGATTGTCAAGAACTCTTACGATCAATCTTGGATCCCGAGACGACTCACACACTCTATGATAGACAATGGATGATGGTGGTGGATGATGGTGTTATGGTGGTGGTGGGTGAAGTGTGAGAGAGGTGGTGTGCCAAGGGATGGTTTGAGCTTGAGCCAAGCACTCCTATTTATAGGCTGAACAGAAGCTCGGGCACGGCCCCGTGTCCAGTGGGCACGGCACCGTGTCCACATCCTTCTCTTTCTTCATTAATTGCTCTTGTCTTTATTAGTTGACCACGACCCCATGACCGCTGGGCACGACCCCGTGTGCAGAAGCATATCTGTACTATCAAGATTTGCCTGGATTCTGCGAATCTTATAGTTGACCACGACCCCATGTCCGCTGAGCACGGCCCCGTGGTGGGCGATGGAAGCTTCTACAACTTTGTCTTTTATGCTGACACTTGGGCACGCCCCCGTGCTCAGTGAGCACGGGGCGTGTTCAGTCTTCGGTCTTCTTGTTTTGCTTGGGAAGATGCTGTCGTGGGGTCGGGCATGTCACGTTTGTTCCCTTTCTTGTATTTATGTTAGATTTTGCTGTCTTTTTGCTTCTTTTGTTAATTTGAGCTCATTTAATCCTGAAAATACAAAAGGAAGACAAAAGCACACTTTTTCCAACATTAGTACTAAAAAAGGGTTAGTTTTATGCCACAATTGATGTAATTTATATGTTGCATTTTGCACACATCAAATACCCCCACACTTGAATCTGTGGTTGTCCTCAAGTAAAACTCTTTATAATATGGCTTTACACTCCCAAATGGAATGGGTAGAAAAGAAGGTTTTTGGGCTTGTCCTAGAGTGTCGGGATTTCCAAGATTCTTTATTTAGTTTTATTTTTATTTATTTACAATTCTATTCGTCATGATTTATTTAAAACTTTTCATAAGATAAATTACTTATTAGGGCATAACATGCCTCTTTAAAATTCTATTTATATACAAGTTCACATACCTCACGGGGGATCACTCAACACTCGGCCGAAGATGTATTTTAGTGAATCACTCGAGAGCGGCATGGAACTTACTCCTACCATATGCTTGCCAAGCAATCAATCCTCCTCCTTTTTAAATATATACCTTTGTAAATATCAAGAGGACTTTTGGGTGAAGGGTTAAGCTTGGGTTAAAGGTAGGTGGTTGGGTTAGTGGTTAGTAGAAAAGGGCGAAAAAGCGTAACAAGCGTCGGTTTTCGAAAGACTTTTTATTTTTGCAATGTTTTTATTTTGATGAATCTTTTATTCAAACAAAGTTATTTTTGATGAACTTGTTTGTTTATTTCTTTTGCTTCATCATCAACACACATTTTTTTTTTCAAAGTGAAATGAAAAACCGAGCTTGTTACTAAAACAAAGGGTTAAAAATAAAAAGGTTTTTGTGGGTGAAAGGGTGTTTGGTTTGGGTTAAGAAATGAAAAGGTTTAGGCTCAAAGGGGTTAACTATGGGGATTTTTGGGTAGGTGGTAAAAAAAAAAGAAAAATAATGGTGTAGAAATAAAATAAAAAAGGGTTAGTCCTAATGCCTCCATCATTTACTTACTCGGGTTTAAGTTGGTAAGGACTGGGAATGTATCGTCGTCGCAAGGTCTAGAGTTGTAAGAACCAAGCGGCTATTCACACAAGAAACGAAAAATGAGCATTTAATTTAAAGATATGTATTTGTATGCTCAATAAAGGCTCAAAACTCACTTTTGTGGGAATGGGTTTTTATGTGATCAAGTATATATAATTATATTTTAACTAAGCTTGTCATGCCTTTTCATAATTCTCTTATGTTGGTTCTTTTTATCACGACGCTATCGGTTGTAAATTTGTAAAAATATAACCTTTTTAGAATTTTGAAATTCCCGAATTAAACCTAGACAAGTAAAAAAATGAAAAAAAAATTTTGAAAAAATTTGGGGTGATTAGCAGTTCCAATAGAGTTTTGTGTAAGGCTTGTTATTAGGACTTGCAAGATTCAAGGTTTTAGCATCCCCCCCCCCCCCCCCACACACTTAAATTACACATTGTCCTCAATGTGTCCCAAAAATAAAATTTTAGGTTGATTGAATGCGTAAAAAGGTGTGAAAAAGCAAAAAATTTGTGTTACTGGGCGCTGGACACGGCCCCGTGTTGTCCGGGCACGGCCCCGTGTTCAAGTGCCAGTAACAAAATTTAAACAAAAGAAACAGAGGCCTGGACACGGGGGCGTGTTGGATGAACACGGCCCGTGTCCAGTTTACCTGAACTGGGTCATTTCTGCAGACTGTGCAGCACGGGGCCGTGTTGGGCGGACACGGCCCGTGCTGAGCTTACTGTTAATGAAGAAAATCGCCGGATGGTCCTGTTTTCCTGCATGGGGTGCTGGTTCAAGTTTCCCTTGTATCCTTTGCCATATCTAGTGTGTTTTATTCCTGAAAATTAAAACTAACTAGAAAACATAAAGAGTAATCTAAACTAAACTAAGGATAGTTCCGCGGAATGCCTCCGTGGTGCGCCACGTTTATAAGGGTCCTTGGCTAGACCCAAAGCCTGGTCATATGTTACCCAAGTGGGATGTTTTGCATCCCATGTTACACCGTCAGAGAGCGTCATCCAATCTTGAGTCTATGACCTTCATGTAGTTGACCGGGTCTTCGTTCTCTACTCTCTTTCCACATTCAAACTTTACTTCCTTGTCCCCAAACTTCAATGTTAGTGTTCCGTCATTCATATCCACCACTGCTTGGGCGGTGGCTAGAAATGGCCTCCCGAGGATTAGAGGGACATCGGTGTCTTCCTCCATGTCTAGTGTGATGGGTCGTTTTCTGAGTATACATATCCTGAATATTATCCTGCTTCTAGTTGTTTATTTGTGACCAGGATATTGGACAGGGATATTGCTAACATCCTGGGCGATATCCTAAGCTTGAGTGAATTAAACACGTGCAGGTTGATGGCTGCAAGTTACTAACGGTCATCAGGACTTCTTCTCCTCAAGACTCGGGCGTATTTGTTATGAGGGAGCCGTTGAACCCGAAAGACTTGGTCCTCAACGTTCGAGTGGGAATATTCGGTGGATCCCGGAAGTTTAGGATAATTGGTTATATTATCTTTACTATAAATAGATGGGGGCGGATCAGTTTAAGGCACACAATCTTTCACTTACACTCTCGTACACTTTTACTCACTGCAAACACCACACTCAAACACTTGTATTCGAATTACATTGTAACACATAGTTGATCCGCACCACATCCTGCACTGTATCCTGATATTTGAAGCAATAGAAGAACAAGACAGCTGCGATTGTCAGCTCCCGAGGTTTTATGCCGGCGATCTAGATTGATCAAGGGCTTTCCTCGTACATCTCGTGTCCACCTTTACATTTTCGCTCATTGTTTGATCATAGATACAGCTCCATATCCTGAGCCGTATCCTGATAACTGTTTTTGCAAACTAACAAACCAACACATTTTTCACACGTATTTCTAGCACACTACCTCACTTAACTAATTTGATCACTTAATTGCTTAGGTAATTTTTTACCAAAACAATTTGGCGCCCACCGTGGGGCAAGTGGTGCTACTTTTACTAAAAATCTTTGCAAAATCATTAATCGGCTTTCTATTTTCTAAACTTTTTGCCACATTGTTTACAATGGCCTCAAGATCAAACATGAGATCTTCCACTATGTCTGCTACGACCTCTGCTACCACTGGTTCGGTGCTTCCACCACCTCCTCCAAGGATGCCGTTTTCTTCACAACCTCAAGATGTTATCCCTACTCGGAGTGTCCAGGGATCTGCTCCTGTTCTAGCCTCTAATGACGAAATTTTGACTTTATTTGGAAGTGTGCAGGAACAAATGAGGCAGCAACAGGAGACTAACCAAATGCTATTAAGAGAAATATAACTCTTAAAAGCTAGCTCGAGTAGACCCGCTGAAGAAATTGTCACTCCTATACAGCCCAGGGCTTTGAAATTCAGCTCCGCAGTTTACACTGAGGATAATAGGGGGAATATCGTCCCGAGCCATTCTCAGAATCATACCCCTGAGATACCCTCTTCGGTCAGAATATCGACTGTGAGAAGTTCAGGATATGCTTCAAGATATGGTCAAAATCCTCAGAACGGTAATGTGTCAAATAATAATATTCTTGCTACTAACAATAATGGCTCTTTGCAGGATGCAGGTATGACGTCAACATTTACCAGGGAACTCCAGAAATTGAAGGACATGATATCCAGTGTGCCTGGAGTGGTCCAACCAATTTCGGAAGTATCCCAAGACAGCCACAGGATATCTCGCTTTGCATATCCCATCTGTGATGCTGAAATCCCAAAAAGATTTCAGACTCCCAACATGAAGCTGTATGATGGGACTACGGATCCTGAAGAGCATATTGCTCAGTATAGGGAAAGAATGGAGATTAACCCTATCCCTCCGGAGCTCAAGGAAGCATGCTTGTGCAAGGGATTTGGTTCTACTCTAACAGGATCAGCCTTAAAATGGCTGTTAAACGTTCCTCCTCACTCAATTACTTCGTTTGCTCATTTGGTTAATTTATTTAATAGTCAATTTTCTTGTAGTCGGAGTTTTGAGAAACTAACCAGTGATCTTTACAGGATAACTCAAGGGCCTCAGGAATCCTTGAGGGATTATGTGAACAAATTCAGTCGAGAATCCTTGGATATCCCACATCTTGATGTTGCAACAGCTGTGCAAGCTTTTAAGATGGGGTTACAAAAGGATTCTCTGTTTTATCAGGATCTTGTAATGAATCCCTGCAGGAATCTCGACGAAGCTCGTAACAGGGCTTTGAGATATATCCGTCTGGAAGATGACAAGAAGATGCAGGAGAGGATGAACTCTACCTCAACCTATGAATCAACTAACAGGAAATCGGAGACCTCGTATAAGCCATATCGCTCCAGGCCATATGGCAGAAATGATAACAAGAAAGTGAATGCTGTTGAAGACGAGGATCCTGAAGAATATCCTGACTTATCTGAATACTGCTTTTCTGTTAATATACCTGAATTAATGTATGCTATGCAGGGCTTAGGAGACAAAGCAAGGTGGCCTCGGAAGAACCAGCAGAAAGCTAATTGGAAGGATAAGTCCAAATGGTGCGCCTTCCACGAAGACTTCGGACACATGACCGAGGATTGCATCGCTTTAAGGAAAGAAATAAGCTACCTGTTAAGCAAGGGGTATCTTAAGGACTTGCTGGGAAAAAAGAAGAATAAAGGGCAGGATCCCGAGAAGGATCCTGAACGAGCAGCATCACCCCCAGCAGATGCCAAGATAATTAACTTTATTTCAGGAGGATCTGACATTTGTGGGACTTCGTATTCGGCGGCCAAGAGACATGCAAAAGAAGCTAAGAGCGAGAGAGGGGACAGACCAGTCAGGATGACTACCCTCACAACTGATAAAGTGATCACTTTCGATAGTGATGACAGGGATACTGTTCAGGATCCTCACCATGATGCTTTAGTAATAACATTATATGTGGCTAACCATTTTGTACGCAGGATACTAGTAGACAACGGTAGTTCTGTCAATATAATTCAACTGGAAACGTTGAAGAGGATGAATGTATCTCCGATGGACATTACTTCGAAGTCCACTGTGCTTGTTGGTTTCAGTGGAGAAGCTAGAAATACCGTAGGGGAGATAAAGTTACCAGTATATGTTGAAGGGGTCAACTCAATACAACGCTTCTGTGTGATGGACTCCTTATCCTGCTATAACATCATACTGGGAAGACCATGGATTCACGATATGAAGGCTGTGCCATCAACATACCACCAATGCATCAAGATCCCTACTCCTTGGGGGGTTGTCAAGGTGGAGAGTGATCAACAGGAAGAGAAAGAATGCTACTCATCCTCAATGAAATCCTCAACTAAGCCTAGTACAGCATAGCAATTAAAGATGCGGGCCCAGGATATTGTGGAGGATTCGGAGCAGGATGTGAAGAAAATCATCCTGGATCAGGATAATCCTGATATCTCGGTGCTCGTAGGAACCAGTATCCCTCAGGATATTGAAGAACAGTTAACTAACTTTTTGAAATGCAGGATGTCAACGTTTGCATGGAAGCATGAGGATATGACAGGCATATCCAAAGACATTATCACTCACAAGCTTGGAATTGACAAATCATTCAAGCCTGTTCAACAAAAAAGAAGAAAATTTGCTCCTGAGCTTAGGAAACCAGAGATGTCAGGCAGGATGGCCAAGTGGTCAGTAAACTTAAGTGCTTATGATTTAGTGTATGAACCTAGAAATGCCATAAAGTCTCAGGCTTTGGCTGACTTTGTGGCTGATTTCAGTAGTGACATTCAGGACGAGGCAGATCTAGAAGTTCAGCAGTTAGTAGAATCTTCAGGATCCTGGACGTTGTATACTGATGGTGCATCCAATATAAGAGGTGTAGGTTTAGGTATACTACTAAAATCGCCACAGGGGGACATATTACCCCAGGCTATTAGGTGTGAATTTCCTGCTACTAATAATGAGGCAGAATATGAAGCTTTAATTGCAGGATTAGAATTGGCTAAAAATATGAGTATCAAGAATTTGCAAGTATATGTTGACTCCTTGTTAATTACTAACCATTTTAATGGATCCTATACAGTTAAGGGTGAGAGATTAATCGAATATCTCGATATTCTCAAAGAATTAGCAGGATATTTCGATGTTTTTACACTTGAACAGGTACCAAGGGAGGATAATGCTGAAGCGGATGCCTTAGCAAATTTGGGATCATCGATTAGGATACCTGAAGGGACCCAAATACCAATATTACACGTCTTATATCCTGCAACGAATCCTCAGGGTAAAGAAGTAGCGGGGATTCGGGATCCCGGAGCGGAATATCCTGAACAGGATCCTAAATCCTGGACGGCTCCAATTGTGAGATATCTCAAAGAAGGACACATCCCTGGAAATGAAAATCCTAAGGCATTTAGGATGAAGGTATCGCGATTCACTATTATAAATAATATTTTATACAAGAAATCTCTTGCAGGACCGTATTTGAGGTGCTTGGAGGATCCTGAAGCCAATGAAGTACTTCAGGATATACATGAAGGGGATTGTGGTAACCATACTGGGGGCAGGTCGTTATTCTCAAAAGTGTTAAGGACAGGATATTATTGGCCAACAATGAGAAAAGATGCCGCATAATATGCTCGAAGATGTGACGCATGTCAAAGACATAGTAACATACTGCATCAACCTGCTGAACCATTATATCCTATTGTTTCCCCTTGGCCATTTATGAAGTGGGGTATGGATATAGTGGGAAAGCTACCAAAAGCTCCGAGAGGAAAAGTCTTTATGCTAGCAATGACGGATTATTTCTCTAAGTGGGTTGAAGCAGAAGCATTTGTTCAAGTTAGAGATCAAGAAGTAGTATCCTTCCTAAAGAGGAATATCCTGACCAGATTCGGAGTACCAGCCGAGATAATCTGTGACAATGGTTCTCAGTTTATAAGCAAGAGAACTACTGACTTTTGCAAGAGTTGGGGAATCAAAATGATCACATCTACTCCGGTACATCCTCAAGCGAATGGACAAGCAGAATCCTCAAACAAGATAATTGTCAATAACTTAAAGAAAAGGCTTGGAGCCAAAAAAGGAAGATGGGCAGAAGAATTACCCTTTGTTTTGTGGGCTGATAGGACAACGGTAAAGAATGCAACAGGCCAAACCCCATTTTCCTTGGTATTTGGAGCAGAAGCAATGATTCCAACGGAAATGACAATACCTACTGCAAGATCTACCCTAAGTGATCCTGAGCAGAATCCTGAAGCCTTGAGTCAGGATTTAGACACTATAGATGAGAAGAGAGATACGGCAAGGTTAAGGATGGCAGCATATCAACAGAGAATATCCAGGGCATATAACAAGAATATTAGGACCAGAAGATTTAAGGTTGGAGATTGGGTGTTAAGAAAGGCTTTTCAGAATACTACTAATCCTGCCGATGGCAAGTTAGCTCCAAAATGGGAAGGACCATATGAAGTTGAATCAGAAGCAGGGAAAGGAGCATACAGACTCAAGAATATGGAGGGGGATATGCTACCGAGGTCTTGGAATGCTATACACCTTAAGCTCTATTTCAAGTGAGTTTAGAATTTAATTTCTAACTCAGGATGGTATGAATTCTACCTTTTTTAAATATGCTTGGTTTAATTTGTTCTTTGTAACCCAATACTGACTTAAGCATCGGAGGGGTGTTAGCCAAGCTAACACCCACCTTAGTGTAAGGATGTTTTGCAGTATATGCTTCGGGATATAGCTCCAGGATGCTCACTCAGGATATTTTGGAAGATTAGAGGATTGGCCCCCTCTCTCACGTACAAGGGATCCTGATCCCTTCACAGGTTTAAAGGTATTCACCTTTCTTCCGAATTGGGTTTAAACACCCCGCCTGGAGCGCAAGTTATTCAGGGATAGTTCAAGGTGGCGGGACCATTCTATGTAAAAGTGGCTGACAATTTCGTTACTGTTGGCTATATCCTGAATCCTAAAGGTATATGAGGATTCATCACCCTCTCTCACGAAAGGGTATTTTCATACTCTCTAAGGTTTAAAGGTTTTCACCTTTCTAAGTCTTGGAGTTTATACACTCCCACCTGTAGCGCATGAAAATTTGGGATTTTCCCCAGGATACAAGGGATTTATCTCCAGTACATCCTTGGGTTTTACCCTTGGGACATAAAAAATTGCCTATACAATGGAAACTGACATTCAGAAGATTTCTAAGTATTTGAAGACATTGTACACAGGGGACATTCCTACCAAGGCAGTGATGTAAAGCTCAAAGGCTAAAGCTCGGAACTGGTATGCTAAATATCTCACACAGGGGACATCTTCATTGGAAAGGTTGCAAGGAGATTGAGGTTTGATAATAGGGTTATATACTACTCCGGGTATGATCTTTCCTTTGTAAACATCATCTAAGTTTTTAGTAACACTATGTTTTATAAAAGGTTAAGTATCCTGATATATTTTCAAAGTCCTTTTCAGGATATTTGATTAAGGTGTTTGAAACTAGTATTAGTTTGGAACTTTGATCATTTAAGTATTATCAAAAACTGGTTTTGGAAAAATAGATTGTTTTTCGAAAGCTTTCTACAAAGTTGAACGAGCATTTGGGAGTCCTATCTAATAAAAAAGTTTTTGTAATATATTTCTGAGTATACTGATCAGGATATTTTCAATACAAAAATTTTGCAAAGCTAAGATTTATACTTAGGAAAAACGGAAGATGATGGCAAGAAAAATAAAAAGATGAAATTATTCTTGAAGTAATCAATACTGGTTGATAACCAAAGGTTTCATCCTGAAATCCAGGACCCATCCACCTTCGGCTATCAAATTGTTTCGACACAGAAATAAAAATTGTTCATAAAAACATAAAATTGTTCGAATGATTTAAAGGAAATAAGCTCTAGGGGTAGTGCCTTCTTCGTCCATAGTGGTTTCAGCAACATCCGTCTTGGGATCCGCCTCAGCATCCTTCTCAGCATCGGTTGCCTTTTCAACTGCTTTGGAAGATTCTTCGACAGCTGATTTGGAAGAGGTGCCACCGAGGTTCTTTAGCTTGGTCTCCCAAGCACCAACATCCCAAGAAGGGCATTCAAAACCTAATGTTTTGGCTTCATGGGCCATCTTCAACCTGGCTTGGAGGAGAGAAATGACGACGGAACTTTTGAGGCTTTCCCGGTAGCTGACCATATCCCGTTCGTACTGCACGTGGGCAGCTTCAAGATCGGTCTGGGCTTGAAGAGTAGCTTTGTTGAGAGCGGTTTGGTGTTCTTGAGTCATGGCTTTAAATTTCTGCTCGTAATGACGAGATTTGGCGGCTGCAATCATGCCTTGATCGGAGATTGTGATTTCAGCTTCCTTTAGCTTGGTTTCAAGCGTCTTGTTGAGCTTGCAGGATTCTTGATATAGGTTAACCAAACGCTCAAGACCCTACAAAGGTAAGAGGACATGTATTAATATTGATAAATCTTTGACAATAATGTAAATCGCAGGATATGATATGAGAATACTAACCTGGTTAAGAAAAGAAGTCATAAACCCGCTAGCTTCAATGAACCCGTGCTTCTCATAAGGAAATGTGTCAGAAATGACAGGGGAATCAGGTTCTTTCCTTTTGCGGGAACTTGAACTCCGGGGTTTGGTAGCCGGTGAAGGTTTGGGAATAATGATGGCTTTGGAACTGCTAGGTTTGGATGTGGCTGTGGTCTTGGGGCTAGGTTCTTTCTTGACCTGGATCTGATCAGAATAACTGTCCAATTCGTCAAGATCAAAGACGTCGGGGATCTTGGCCGGTGCTGCATAAAGGGAAAAGTTTTACTCTTTATTTTATTATTATACTGTTTTTGACTAATTATTTTGAAAGTAATCCTTACCAGACATTTCAGATGATGAATATTGACTGGAACTCGGGACGTGTGTGGTGAAAGTCCTGTGTATTGTAGGTAACTGGTAAACAGTATTGATTCTTTCTTCTGACTCAGCGGTAGGGGGAGCGACTTCCTTGAAGTTCACTGCATAAAGATCAAAAAGAAGGATATTAATAGAAGATAACAATCAAATGGTCTATGAGAATATTTATGACCCTACCGGTGGTTAACCACTCCACCGGAAGGTTGGCACCCTCAGCAATGGAGTCTCGTTTGACAAAGAAGAATTTGCGTTGCCATCTGTCTTCGTTTTTGGTGGCTTTAAGAATTAGGGGTTTACTGGAGGTCGAGAAAAGCAAGAACCGGCTAGAACCATGGGATCGGAGGCGATAAGCAATAGGCAAATCCTCGATGCGGAGGTCGGAGCAATGGAGGTTTTTGATTTGGTTAAGTACAATTAGTACTCTCCAAACCATAGGCATGGTTTGAGCAAAAGAGATGCCGGTGGTTCGAAAGAATTGCATCATGAATTCAGGAAAAGGGTATCGAAGACCTAGCGTAAAAGGATATGCTGGAAAACAAACCCATTCAGTGGAAGAAACATCCGATCGGATTGACCGATCGAATGGTCTAAAGACCGTGTTCTCAGGGAAAGCGCCGGAGGCTCTTAAAGCTGCAATATCTGCGTTGTCAAAAGCACAGATCTCCTTTTCGGAATTTTTAAGGAGATTATGCTGGGTGAAGTTCTCGGCATCCATTGCGAGTAAGGTAATGTAAATTGATAGGAAGTAAATCAGAAATGGAGAATTACCTGAAGGTTCTGTTGAAGATATCTGCTTTTCAAACAAGAAAAGAGAAGATATAGGGGCATTGTGGATCTCCATTGAGCAAAAAGCACGTTGGAAGTTACGATGTGATCTTGACCGTCGCTTCGTTTAAAATGCCTTGAGTTATGGGATAAGATTTTTGAAATATATCCGCTGAATTGGTATACCAACCGATATATTTGGGGACAATTGTTATGGGTCGTTTTCTGAGTATACATATCCTGAATATTATCCTGCTTCTAGTTGTTTATTTGTGACCAGGATATTGGACAGGGATATTGCTAACATCCTGGGCGATATCCTAAGCTTGAGTGAATTAAACACGTGCATGTTGATGGCTGCAAGTTACTAACGGTCATCAGGACTTCTTCTCCTCAAGACTCGGGCGTATTTGTTATGAGGGAGCCGTTGAACCCGAAAGACTTGGTCCTCAACGTTCGAGTGGGAATATTCGATGGATCCCGGAAGTTTAGGATAGTTGGTTATATTATCTTTACTATAAATAGATGGGGGCGGATCAGTTTAAGGCACACAATCTTTCACTTACACTCTCGTACACTTTTACTCACTGCAAACACCACACTCAAACACTTGTATTCGAATTACATTGTAACACATAGTTGATCCGCACCACATCCTGCACTGTATCCTGATATTTGAAGCAATAGAAGAACAAGGCAGCTGCGATTGTCAGCTCCCGAGGTTTTATGCCGGCGATCTAGATTGATCAAGGGCTTTCCTCGTACATCTCGTGTCCACCTTTACATTTTCACTCATTGTTTGATCATAGATACAACTCCATATCCTGAGCCGTATCCTGATAACTGTTTTTGCAAACTAACAAACCAACACATTTTTCACACGTATTTCTAGCACACTATCTCACTTAACTAATTTGATCACTTAATTGCTTAGGTAATTTTTGACCAAAACATCTAGGATGACAAAGTCGGTCGGGAAAACGAAATTGTCAACTTTGACCAATAGATTTTCAGCGACACCTTGTGGAAATTTGACGGATCTGTCGGCGAGTTGTATGCTCATCTTTGTAGGGCTCGTTGTTCCTAGGCCGGGTCGTTTGAACATCGATGTGGGCATGAGGTTAATGCTAGCCCCAAGATCGGCTAATGCATTACGAATGGGGGATTCCCCGATCGAGCAAGGAATCGTGAAGCTTCCGGGATCAATTTTCTTTTGTGGGAGTTTGTTGAGTACTAAGGCGGAGCATTCTTCGCCTAAGTTAACTAATTGCAATGATTCAATTTTCCTTTTGTGAGTGAGGAAGTCCCTCATAAATTTTGTATATTTAGGCATTTGGGTTAGGACCTCAATAAAAGGAATATTAACATGCAATTGTTTTAATAAATTTTCAAACTTTGCGAATTGCTCATCGGTCTTTTGACGATTTAACCGACCGGGGTATGGAACCGGAGGAGTCTTGGTGGGCTCTTGATTTGGCGGAGAAGCCTTTTCTGGTTGGGGCGCGGGTGAAGTCGTGCTTTGGCTGAGTTGACTTCTTACAACTGGTGGTAATGGGGTATCCTCGGGACCCACGGTTCGGTTTCTCAATGTGATGAGATGTACTTGCGCCTTTGGGTTGGTTTCGGTATTGCTTGGTAACGCGCCTTGTGGTCTCTCGGAGAAATTTTGAGCTATTTGATTTAATTGTTTTTCAATGTTTTGAATGCTAGCTTGTTGATTTCTAAAATTCGATTCCAATTGCTGAAATCGATCCGAGTTTTTCTTTTCGGTGTCGGAGATAAGGCGAGATACAGTATCTTCAAGCCTTTCTCGTCCACCTTGTTGTTGAGAAAAGTTTTGTGGTTGTTGAAAGTTAGTTCGTTGGTTTTGTTGGTTACTACTATTGCCGGGATCCCTCCAACTAAGGTTAGGGTGGTTACGCCATCCTTGGTTGTAGGTACCCGTTGGTGGACCCGACGGCCTAGGTCTATTATCAATGTAGTTTACAGTTTCTGTTTGATCATCTACTTCTTTCATACAACTCCAATTTTCATGTGGTCCACCACACCCCTCACAAGCCATAACCGAGGCCGTTTTTGTCATTTCTAACTTTTTTATTTTTAAGGAAAGGGCCTCGATTTGGGAGTGTGCTTTCATCAACCTTATGGGCGCCCGGGGTAATAGATTTATTAACTCGGGGAGTGTGCCACTGAAAATTGGTTTGAGCAATTTCCTCAATTTGATTGTATATTTCATTTGGGCGACGATTACCTAGAAGTCCCCCGGAGCTAGAATCAAGTGTTTGTCTTGTGTGTGGCAACAACCCATTGTAGAAAGTGGATACTTGTTACCATACTGCAAGACCGTGATGAGGACACTTTCTTAGTAGCTCCTTGAACCTTTCCCAAGTTTCATATAAGGATTCCCCATCCTCTTGTGAATATGTGTTAATTTCAGTCATTAATTTAGCTGTTTTAGCAGGAGGGAAATATTTATATAGAAACTTTTGGGCTAGTTCATCCCAGGTGTTTACCGAGCCAACTGGGAGGGTGTTGAGCCAAGCCTTAGCTCGGTCTTTTAGTGAAAATGGAAACATTCGAAGGCAGATGGCGTCGTTTGATGCTCCATTGATCCGAAAGGTATCACATATTTCTAAGAAATTAGTAATATGTAGATGGGGATCCTCGTCCGCAAGCCCATGAAAGGTTGCGGAGTTTTGAAGCATTTGTATCAAATGCGGTCGAAGTTCGAAGTTATTGGCTTCGACATTCGGTGCATTGATAGCGGCGCCGAGGTTACCTACGGTGGGCCGTAGATAATCCATGAGGGTACGTTGATCCGCCATTGGAAATGGGTCCCCCGAAACTTTCTCTTGATTTTTAGCTTTAAGTCTTTTTCTGAGAAAGCGTTCGGGTTCTTCTAGAGGTTCTTTTATGTCTCTACTAGAACTGGAGCTCATACACTACGTAGGAAGTTCAAATGTGGCTCCTGGGTTCCGAGTCCTGCAGAAAAACAGAAAAGAATGTTGGTCAGAAGGTTCACCACGGCCCCGTGCTCAGTGAACACGACCCGTGGTCAGAGGTACAGTGATTGCTTTCCGGATCCCTGTTACTGGGAGTTGGACACGGCCCCGTGTTGCACCGACACGACCCCGTGCTCAGCTCTCTGTAACTCGGAAAATAAAAACTGCCAGTGATAATGTTGGGCACGGCCCGTGTCCGACCAGGCACGGCCCGTGCTGAGCTCTACAGAAACTGAAAAACTAAGAAAAATCCTATAAAAAAAATAATAAGAAAAACGATTAGGCCGTTGATTCCTAACTTTCTTAAAATCCTTGTGTCCCCGGCAACGGCGCCAAAAACTTGATGCGTGTGAAGTGTGTATATAAGTGTAAGTATATTTTAAGCCCTTTTACACTTTCTTTAGCCAAGTTTTAAATTTGTAAAACACGATATTTACTAACACTAGACACACATATGGGCAAGTGCACCCATCGTGAGCGTAGTATAGTGTTGGTAAGATACCGAGGTCGTCCAAGGACACAAGAGCTTTTAGTACCGGTTTATCCTCAACGTCTAATCAAATCAAAAGTTTAGAAAAATGTTTTTAAACTAAGAAAAATAAAAACTAACTAAAATGCTGAAAATAAAAATAAAAGTAAAAACAGATAGACAAGATGAATCACTTGGTTCCGACTCATGTTTAGTGTAACCTTTGATTATTTTCGCACTTTTGCACTATTTAAGAGATTATCTTAGTTATTGTAGTAGGCCCCTCTTTTGGAGGTGACGTTACCCTCAACCCAGTAGTTTGAGTCAGCAAGGATACAATCCTAAAGGGTCGGATTATTGAAAGATAATTAATTAAGTTATTAATGCATAATGTGGTAGGCCCCTCTTTTGAAGGTGACGTTACCCTCGGCTAAGTAGTCTGAGTCAGCAGAGATACAGTCCTAAGTAGCCGGGTTAAATTTTTAATAGTAGTTTAACTTATGAGGGGATCAAAGAGTTTGGACCCCCGCCATCCAATACCGTTAAGTATTGAAGGAGGTCCTACTAAATTTGACCCAGTTCCTTTGCATGATCTATACACTGAACATTGGCAAGACTCTTACCAAACCGTTCACTTAACCCCCGACCAGGTAGCCAACATACCTCCATATAGACCGTGGAGATATGAATGGTGAAAATCTTTTATTTTATATAGACAGTAAAATAATGCCAAGACACCACGGACAAAAGATAAGGAAGAATCACCTTCAACATAAGAAACTAGTTATTAAAGTCATTAATACATAACCAATTAAAAAGTGCGAAAAGATTGAAAATAAAAAGTATTACACTAGACACTTTGTCTTCACCAAGTGATGTAAGAGACTTAGGCAAACATGGCCTTGATTGTCAAGAACTCTTACGATCAATCTTGGATCCCGAGACGACTCACACACTCTATGATGGACAATGGATGATGGTGGTGGATGATGGTGTTATGGTGGTGGTGGGTGGTGGGTGAAGTGTGAGAGAGGTGGTGTGCCAAGGGATGGTTTGAGCTTGAGCCAAGCACTCCTATTTATAGGCTGAACAGAAGCTCGAGCACGGCCCCGTGTCCACATCCTTCTCTTTCTTCATTAATTGCTCTTGTCTTTATTAATTGACCACGGCCCCGTGTCCGCTGGGCATGACCCCGTGTGCAGAAGCATATATGTACTATCAAGATTTGCCTGGATTCTGCGAATCTTATAGTTGACCACGACCCCGTGTCTGCTGAGCACGGCCCCGTGGTGGGCGATGGAAGCTTCTACAACTTTGTCTTTTATGCTGACACTTGGGCACGCCCCCGTGCTCAGTGAGCACGGGGCGTGTTCAGTATTCTGTCTTCTTATTTTGCTTGGGAAGATGTTGTCGTGGGGTCGGGCATGTCACGTTTGTTCCCTTTCTTGTATTTATGTTAGATTTTGCTGTCTTTTTGCTTCTTTTGTTAATTTGAGCTCATTTAATCCTAAAAATACAAAAGGAAGACAAAAGCACACTTTTTCCAATATTAGTACTAAAAAATGGTTAGTTTTATGCCACAATTGATGTAATTTATATGTTGCATTTTGCACACATCAGTCATCTATATAAACTATATTGTAATCAACAATTAAATGAATAATACGATAATCTGCATCTAACTATTACGACCTTCTGAATCTTCAGAATAACAGCAACAATCTTCTGCAATCTTCTGACCAGCAATAGCAGCAACAATCTTCCAACAGGATCAGATCGACAATATTCTGCAACTCGAACAAATCTCATGGCTGCCATCACTTTATTTACTAATCAAGAAAAAGCAACCCGTCAATCTCACAAGTTTGCATTCTCTCTTAAACCTACGAATTATGGCTATTGGAAGCAAATGCTTGAACCGTTTCTAATTTCTCATAACCTCTTCGGTTATGTAGATGGAACGATACCCTGTCCACCTTCTAAAGTCACCACAGGGACCACTAGCACCGATAATCCAAGTTATAGTCCATGGGTGAATAATGATGCTCATGTGCGCTTACTGATCACATCTACCATCTCTGAGGAATCATTTCAGCATGTCCAAGGGCAGACCTCTCATGGGATATGGTTGTCTCTTGAACGTGCCTATGCACTGGTTTCCCCATCTCATGAGTTCACCCTCAAAAGTCAGCTTCTTCGAATAACTATGAAAAGTGATGAAAAACCTGCAGAATATTTAAGCCGTGCTCAGGAATATGCAACCGCTCTAGCAAACATAGGTGAACCAATGAAGGATAAGGATCTTTTCATGCTTACGGTTACCGGTCTTCGTGAGGAATATTATGGTCTCAAGTCAAACCTTTTAACCCGTACTCCACCGGTCACTTTTGGTGAGCTTCATGGTCTTATTAGTGACCATGATTATATGATTACTAAAGTTTTACCAACACAACCAACCAATCCACAGGCTCTCATGGCCACGGCCCCATCCCAACAACCACAACTGAATTTACAATCCATTCAAACACAAATCAGTAACTTACAACTCATGGCTACACAACTTGGCAACCAATTAAACCCATCTGCTCCCTCTACCCCACCACAACCGTCGCAGGCCTACTATGCTCGGTCCTCAAACAATAATCGAGGTGGTCGGGGAAATTCAAGAGGTTCCTACAGGGGTAATTATTGCAACAACACTGCTCGCAACCGTGAAAATGGTAGTTCACGTCAGTTCTCTTGGGCATCTACTCAAAACACCGTGTATGGTCACTATAACCGCTGTGAGATTGGTCATCTACCATCTCAGTGCCCAAATAAGTCTTCTCAACCATGCACCTAGTCTCAAGCCAATTATGCTACTCATTCTGATGCTGGTTCACACCGGAGCTTTAACTATCTTCCTGACACTGGAGCTAATGATCATGCTGCCACAGATTTTGAGAGCCTTGAAAACTCTGAGGCCTACTATGGTAATGATTCTCTCTTTGTTGGTAACGGTCAACCCTTACCCATTTTAAACATTGGTTCGACAAAAATTTATTCCCCAAATAAAACCCTCACACTTTCTAATATCCTTCATGTTCCTCAACTTAAAAGAAATCTTTTATCTGTTCAAAAGTTTTGCGTTGATAATAATGTTTTCTTTGAGTTTCATGCCTCTTATTTTGTTGTGAAGGATGAGTCTACACGCACCATCCTCCTAACGGGTCCAAGTGAACATGGATTGTACTCCCTTCGCCTTCCTCAGCTCAAGTCTTTCTAAAGTCGCCTTTACTGCCTTCAAAGCCTCGTCCACCATTTGGCATCAACGACTTGGACATCCTCATGCTCAATTTTTTCGTTCTATTGTTTCGCATTTTCATTTACCTGTTTTAGACAAGTTGTCGTCTTCGTTATGTACTTCTTGTCAAATGGGCAAGTCTTCAAAATTATCATTGTTAAACTCTGATTTTCATAGTGCTAATATTTTGGACTTAGTTTATTGTGATGTTTGGGGTCCAACTTCCACTTTATCATTTGATGGTTATCGATATTTTTTATTATGTGTTGATCATCATTCGAAATATATGTTGTTCTACCCATTAGCTTGTAAATCTGATGCTTATCATAACTTAATATATTTTATTAAAATGGCAGAAAGGCAATTTAACACTAAATTAAAAAGTATTCAGTCTGATTGGGGAGGGGAATTTCGCACCATTGCTTCGTTTTGTCACAATCTTGGTATAGTTCATCGACGCTCTTGTCCTCACACCAGTGAACAAAACGGCACTGTTAAGCGTCGTCATCGTCATGTTGTTGAAACCGGCCTTGCTCTTCTTGCTCAATCTCATCTTCCTCAACGGTTTTGGCATTTTGCATTCGAAACAGTTGTTTATCTCATAAATCGTCTTCCATCCCGGGTCTCCTCCAACAAATCACCCTTTGAACATGTTTTCAAACGTCGACCAGATTACTCCTTCCTTTGGGTTTTTGGATATCAATGTTTTCCTTACCTTCGTCCTTACAATAATCACAAAATTGAATTCCGATCTACTCTGTGTATCTTTCTTGGCTACAGTCCTGTTCACCATGGTTATCGGTGCCTTGATCTCACAAATGAAAGAGTTTATATTGCCCGACATGTTCGTTTCAATGAACATGTTTTTCCTTATCATGCCTCACCCATAAACTCTAACCCACCCCAACCTGACAACTCTAACATCTCCACTTATCATATTAACCCTGACTTACCAGAATCTACTCCCGACACTTCTGCCCCATCCGTCATTACACCAAACGCAACTACCTCGGTAGCCGATACCACCCAAACCGAAACCACTCAAACAGGTACTACCCAAACCACCCACACGGAAACCAACCCAGCCACCACCTCATCCGAAACTCCTCCTAATCCTACCCCAAGACCTCGTCCCACACACCTTAGGCCTAATCCGAAACCAACAAACCGCTATGATCCCACTGCCTATATGGCTACCAATTTACCTAACCTACCCGTTGAACCTACTTCCTTTACCGTTGCCAATGCCTCTAAGGAGTGGCGTCATGCCATGGCTGAAGAGTTGGAGGCACTTCATAAAAATGGTACTTGGTCATTGGTTCCTCCTGTTAAAAATACTAATGTGGTTGATTGTAAGTGGGTCTACAGGTTGAAAACAGACCCAGCTTGAAAAATAAGCAGGTATAAAGCGCAACTTGTCGCAAAGGGTTTTCATCAACAGGCAGGAGTTGATTATCATGAGACATTTAGTCCGGTTGTTAAACCGGCTACTATTCGTATAGTATTGTCTCTAGCTATCACTAACAACTGGTCACTTCGTCAACTAGATGTTCAGAATGCATTTTTGCATGGTGATCTTCAAGAAACTGTTTACATGAAACAGCCTCCTGCTTTGTTGATTCTACCATACCTGATTATGTGTGTCGTCTTCACAAGTCTTTATATGGGCTCAAACAAGCTCCCCGGGCATGGTTTACTCGGTTGTCTATGGCACTTCAACAACTTGGCTTTTCCGGGTCTAAAACTGATCCGTCGTTATTTATTCTCAACAGGCATGGCACTCTTGTGTATGTTGATTATATCATCATCACTGGTAATTAACCACAAGCTGTTACTAATATCATCAATCGGCTTAGTTCATCATTTGTAGTTAAAGATCTTGGCAGGCTGCATTATTTCTTGGGTATTGAAGTGGTACATCATAATGGCAATTTGATTCTTTCACAACGAAAATATATTTTGGATGTTATACATTGAGCTATTCTTTCTCGATGCAAACCAGTTGCCACTCCTATGGCTACCTCTCACGTTTTACTCCCTGACGATAGTGCTCTTTTTAATGATCCATCACGGTATCGTCAGGTTGTTGGTGCACTTCAATATGCTACTTTATCTCGCCCAGACATTGCCTTTGCGGTAAATAAAGTGTGTCAATTCATGCATGCACTGACTGAAAATCATTGGGCTGCGGTTAAACGTATCTTGTGATATCTTTATGGCACGGCTCAACTTGGCTTACTTTTCCAGCGCGACTCTTGCTCCAGACTACATGCTTTTTTTGACTCCTATTGGCATCAAGATGTACAAGCCTACTCGGATTCGGATTGGGCTGGTTGCCCTGTCGATCGTCGATCCACGGGGGGATTTGCTGTATACTTGGGATCTAATCTTATTTCATGGACTGCACGGAAACAACGCACTGTATCTCGATCTTCCACTGAGTCAGAATACAAAGCAATTGCTGATACTGTTGCAGAACTAATATGGTTGAAATCTCTTCTTCAAGAGCTTGGAATAGTGAATCGGTCGCCTACACTTTGGTGTGACAATCTTGGTGCAACCTATCTTTCTGCCAATCCGGTATTCCACGCACGTACTAAGTATGTTGAAGTTGATTTTCATTTTGTCCGTGAACAAGTGGCTCCAGGGATGTTAAATGTTAAGTTCATTGTAACTAATGATCAAATTGCTGATGTCTTTACCAAGCCCCTATCCTCTCAAAGGTTTCTATCACTACGGTCCAAGTTGCAGGTCGTTCCCCGCCCTCAACTTGCGGGGGAATATTATATTAGTAGTGTAGATATAATTAGTTTATAATTGAGGGTACTAGAATGTAACTTAGTCATATATATAAACTATATCGTAATCAACAATTAAATGAATAATACGATACCATGTTTTGATTATGCATATGTATGTATGTATGTATATGTGTGTGTGATATAAAGATAGAGCCCCTTCGAGAATGGCTAGGAGGGGACAATGACGACGCAACGCAGCAGGAGGGGGCGGTGTAGCCGTCCCTCAACACGGCTCACTATCCCAGGGACGAACCCCACACCCAATAGCCTAATAAACTGGAATTACGATGGGGTGGTGATGAAGGTGACGCACGGTTGGGATATGGCGTTCACTTTGGTTAAGAGTATGTGTGTCATTGAGGGTTGTGCATGGCAAGTAATTTTGCCATACATGATACAACGCATATCAAGTTATGGACAATGATGATGGGTTGTATTATGTTGGGGAGTTTTCAGAAAACTGGATGATTAGAGAGGCGTGTGATCACTCTCATATCAAATTATTTTGGTGGTTGATGTGTGCAAAATGTAACATATAAATTACATCGAATGAGCCATACAACTAACCCTTTTTTAGTACTAATGTTGGAAAAAGTGTGTTTTTGTCTTCCTTTTGAATTTACAGGATCAAATGAGCTTAAACGAACAAAAGTAACAATTATACAACCAAAACCAACATAAATACAAAGAAAAGGAAGAAACGTGACATGCCCGACCCCTCGGCAGCATCCCCAAAGCAAAAACAAGACAACAGAAGACTGACCACGAGGCCGTGCCCAGCCGAGCACGGGGGCGTGGTCCGGTCCCTGCAAAAAAGACAAACATTTAGAAGCTTCTACGCCCACCACGGGGGCGTGCCCAGCTCAGCACGGGGCGTGGTCAACGCTAAGATACGTAGAATCTTGCAAAATCTTGATAGTACAGATACGCTGCTGACCACGGGGCCGTGTGGGACCCTCTGCTGACACTTGCATTTAATGAAGGAAGAGAAAAGGCTGGCCACGGGGGCGTGGCCGCTGGACACGGGGCTATGGCCAGAGCTCTGTGCAGGCTATGAATAGGGGTTCTTGGTTCACTTCAAAGGCATCCCTTGGCAAACCACTACTCTTCTACTTTGCCACCACTCCACCACCACTACAACACCAACACCCAACACCATCATCCATCATCCATCTTTAGATTGTGTGTAGTAGTCTCGGGATCCAAGATTGATCATAAGAGTTCTTGCCAATCAAAGGCCATGTTTGGTTAAGCCTCTTACATCACTTGGTGAAGACAAGTCTTTTATGTATTACTTTTGATTTTTAATCTTGCTGATTCCAGGATCCGGTGAGTTTGACGAAGCTTCAGTCCCAATCCGACGTGTTCGGTGCGTTTATTACGACTAAGAAAGGAGTAGAATATAGATACGACACCGAGCAGTCAATTTCAATCTGGTCTCTATTGATTATTCAACGTTTACAGCACCACGAGACCAGTTGGACAGCATTCCCTCTGGGAACCAAAAGCTTGTCCAAATGGGAACCCCATGCCCCTATTTATAGACAACTCACACTATGTGCCATCCGATCAGATTGACCTTTACAATATCAAAACCTGTCCAATTTCTCCTATTCTATACAATAGTCAACACACGCTCTATCCAACTATTCGCACAGTGGCAGACGTACAAAATATGCACCAACAGATTCCCCCTCGGATGTCACTATCGAACCATCTTTAAAACTTTGAGAACCTTGAGCCGTGTTTGAATATTTTGAAATCTTCAACATTTCTGCAACTTCAATCAGGTATCTTGAAATCTAACTATCCAAAATTCCCCATCGCTTGATGATTCGGGTTTGCTTTTTGCCAAAGTAAAGCACTAATTCCCCCTGGAATGAATCTTCAGGTCTTTTGCACAGTTTACGACTCTACTCTGATTTGCTAAACTGCAATCTTTACGAACAATCACCAACTTGAAACTAGTCAATGCAGCATCCTCTGTTTCAACTTTAACCGCATCCGAGCTTAGTTTTTTATATCACAAGTAAGCACCACGATCTTCGCATTCCGCCTGCTCGATCTAAGAATGTACAAAAACTCAACCGGCAATTGATAGAAACTTCAAATACCCCACTGGTTAACTTCAAATCCGTGATTCCCCCTGAAGATATGATATCCCGTTTACCGTGATCCACGTTAACGCACCCTACGAATGACAGATCCGTGTAAATGATATTCTCCACAATCAGCAAATCTTCATCGGAAAACAAATCATCTGGTAATGCAATCTGATCTCCGAATCATTCGTCCACAATCAGATTCATCTCCTCGGATAATCTAGATCTCGGAAGCTTTCACCCACGATCACTCTCAGATCTCTGAAGCATTCGTCCATGATCAGATATCAACACCTCGGATCCTCTTGATCTCGGAAGCTTACACTCACGATCAGATTCACATTCCCCCTGACAATCTGGAGTCGAAACTACCCGAATATTGTTGCAGTGTCACGAATTTCAAAAATGCCGGAATTTCAACATACGACAGTGAAATTTTTATCCCCCCTCATTTTTGCAAATTCTGACGTCTCTAATACTGAATTCCCCCTCAAACTGAATTCAGTTTTCAATTCTCTTCTCCGAAAAAGTTGACCAAACTAGAATATCACAATATTCACCACAATTGTCAGTTTTTCGTCTTTGCGGATTTTACAATTTGGCCCATAAATAGTCAGATACCCTGAATGATAAACATTCTGCACTAGTATCATGACTACCCCACTAACTTTCACAATCCGTGATCGCATCATCAAATCTGTACACTGAAGCCCCCGACGGTGTCCCCGAACAACCCAATTTGGTCGTTAAAAAACCCGGAAAAATTGACAATCACCAAATTTTTTCTTGAGACTCTCCTCGTCGTCGCGATCAAAAAATGCCTTTTTTTTAGGCATTTGATCATCTGGTCGAATGGCAAGTGTCGAATGGTCATCCGATTGGATTGCATTCCGATCGGATTGTCATTCGATTTGAAGGACATAATGAATCAAGATGGTATGAAGGATCGGATGGTCATCCGATCGGATTGTCGTTCAATTGAAAGCAACTGATATTCCAAACACCCCATAGTGACATGGATCGGATGGTCATTCGATCCGATTGCCATCCGATCGGATTGCCATCCAATTGAAAACACATAAACTTTCAATAATCCTTCAAGTAAGAGAGTGATGTGGATCGGATGGTCATCCGATCGGATTGCCATCCGATTGGATATGTTCTAACAGCTCAAGAACACTCCGAATCACGTTTTTTCGATCCAGAATCTTTATTTGTGTGAATTTCATGATGAAACTTCACAGGATTGTGCGCGAATCAATTCCAAACAGAATGATGTCTTCAATCCCAAAATCCATCCGTGAATTGACATTTATTTTGATGATTTTCTCTATTTAACGTCAAAACTCCCGTTTAACCCAAAATTTGACGAGCTTTGGGTGATTTAACCGACTGTTAGATCGATTAAATCGGTACCGTAGCTCTGATACCACTGCTGATTCCAGGATCCGGTGAGTTTAACGGAGCTTCGATCCCAATCCGACGTGTTCAGTGCGTTTATTATGACTAAGAAATGAGTAGAATATAGATACGACATCGAGCAGTCAATTTCAATCTGGTCTCTATTGATTATTCAACGTTTACAGCACCACGAGACTAGTTGGACAGCATTTCCCCTCTGGGAACCAAAAGCTTGTCCAAATGGGAACCCCATGCCCCTATTTATAGACAACTCACACTATGTGCCATCCGATCGGATTGCCATCCGATCGGATTGACCTTTACAATATCAAAACTTGTCCAACTTCTCCTATTCTATACAATATTCAACACATGCTCTATCTAACTATTCGGACAGTGGCAGACATACAAAATATGCACCAACAAATCTTTCGGCCTTTTTGTTTGGTTTTGTATTAATGAATTTAATAACTAGTTTCTTATGTTGAAGGTGAATTTTCTTTATCATTTGTCCGTGGTGTCTTGGCGTTACTTTACTGTCTATATAAAATAAAAGATTGCATCATTCATGTCTCTACGGTCTATATAGAGGCATGTTGGCTACATGGTCGGGGGTTAAGGGAATGGTTTAGTAAGGTTCTTGCCTTGTTCAGTGTATAGATCCTGCAAGGACCTGGTTCAAGCTTACTAGGACCTCCTTAAATACCCACTTGTATTAGATGGCGGGGTTGCAAATAGCTTGAACCCCTCATACGTAAACTACTATTAATACATTAAACTGGCTACTTGCAAATAGCTCGTACGCTCGGATCCATAAGTGGAATCCCCTTCATCGACCGTACGGACACTTACGTAAGGGGGTCCGTGTGGTCCGTGCCTATCCCGGGATGTGGGATGTGTTGGCGCTCGCTCCTCGTATTGTAGAATATGGGGTGCAGGTGTGAATGGGCCTTGTGTGGGCCCTCCGGGTGCTTGCGTACTTGCGCAAGCCTGTGCATAGGTTGTATTTAGAGCAGCCTGTTGTTGCACGTACCAGGAGTGAAGATCGACTCCCCGTGGAAATACTGATGCATACTGTGAAAAATCCGGCACATACATGGGGGGATTACCCGCATGTGTGGATGTGCCAACGTGGCCTATTGGTTGGCTAGGGGGAGTGTTTCCCGTTTTCCCTGCATTTGTTGGGGCAACGGTTTCCCCTGTAGGATGAATCTGACGATCCGACATGATCTTTAAGAAGGAAGGAAGGAAGGAAGGAAGGAAGAAATGGAAAAAAGTGCTAAGAGTAGCGGTGGGCGCCAAAGATGAAACAGTGGTTAACCGGGGAGGTTAAGTCACTAGTCTTGTCAAGTAGGGTTAATCCCTTCTTTCCGAGATCAATGGCCATGCCGTCCTCTAACCTATCTCCTACACAAGGAAACACACCGTGACTCGTAACAAGGAGGATGGGGTAGGGGTGCTCCTTGTTACCACTTTCTAGCATGAGAATCTATATTTGCTTGAGAGCAAAGTGTGTATTTGAGTAGTAAGTGAAAGTGAGAGCAGATTAGTGTTACCTCAAACCTGGTCCGGGATGGGTATTTATAGCCGAAGAGCGAACGAGGGTAATTGAGTGGCTAGATTGAGAACGCATAGCCTTTTACAGGTGTGTCAGGATTGGAGGTCACGGAAATGTCGGACGATTCCTGAGGTGATGCCAAGTCCTGCTGTGGCTGTCAGTCTATCTTCCATCTGTCCATGCAAGTGGGCTGGGCGGCTGACTGCTGGCAATGTCCGGACAGGCCACTTGCTTGCTTGTCACTAAAGTCAAAGTGGCAGTGCCACTTATGGGACTACGTGATGCGGTAACCGCAGCGGTTACCACATCCCTTGTGGTGACTGATGCGTGTGAAGTGTTATATATATTAGGTGTATATTTTAAGCCCCTTTAACACTTATTTTTAGCCAAGTTTTAAATTTATAAAACACGATATTTTACTAACACTAAACACACATATGGGCAAGTGCACCCATCGTGAGCGTAGTATAGTGTTGGCAAGATACCGAGGTCGTCCAAGGCACAAGAGCTTTTAGTACCGGTTTATCCTCAACGTCTAATCAAAATAAAAAGTTTAGAAAAATGTTTTTAACTAAGAAAAATAAAGACTAACTAAATGCTGAAAAATAAAATAAAAAGAAAAAAAGATAGACAAGATGAATCACTTGGTTCCGACTCGTATCTAGTGTAACCTTTGATTATTTCCTCACTTTTGCACATATTTAAGAGATTATCTTAGTTATTGTAGTAGGCCCCTCTTTTGAAGGTGACGTTACCCTCACCCCAGTAGTTTGAGTCAGCAAGGATACAATCCTAAAAGGGTGGATTATTGGAAGATAATTAATTAAGTTATTAATGCAAATTATGGTAGGCCCCTCTTTTGGAGGTGACGTTACCCTCGACTAAGTAGTCTGAGTCAGGAGGGATACAGTCCTAAATAGCCGGGTTATAGTATTAATAGTAGTTAACTTATGAGGGGATCAAAGAGTTTGGACCCCCGCCATCCAATACCATTAAGTATTGAAGGAGGTCCTACTAAATTTGACCCAGGTCCATTGCAGGACCTCTAAACGCTGAACAATGGCAAGACCTTTACCAAACCGTTCCCTTAACCCCCGACCAGGTAGCCAACATACCTCCATATAGACCGTGGAGATATGAATGGTGAAAATCTTTTATTTTATATAGACAGTAAAATAATGCAAAGACACCACGGACAAACGATAAGGAAAGATCACCTTCAACATAAGCAACTAGTTATTAAAGTCATTAATACAAAACCAAGTAAAAAGTGCAAAAGATTAGAAATAAAAAGTATTACACTAGACACTTTGTCTTCACCAAGTGATGTAAGAGACTTAGGCAAACATGGCCTTGATTGTCAAGAACTCTTACGATCAATCTTGGATCCCGAGACGACTCACACACTCTACGATGGACAATGGATGATGGTGTTATGGTGGTGGTGGGTGGTGGGTGAAGTGTGAGAGAGGTGGTGTGCCAAGGGATGGTTTGAGCTTGAGCCAAGCACTTCTATTTATAGGCTGAACAGAAGCTCGGGCACGGCCCCGTGTCCAGTGGGCACGGCCCCGTGTCCACATCCTTCTCTTTCTGCATTTAATGTTGTTTTGTCTTTTTAGTTGACCACGCCCCCGTGTCCGCTGAGCACGACCCCGTGGTGCAGAAGAATCTTTGTACTATGCAGATTTGCTGGATTGTGCGAATCTTATAGTTGACCACGGCCCCGTGTCCGCTGAGCACGGCCCCGTGGTGGGCAATAGAAGCTTCTACCACTTTGTCTTTTCTGCTGACACTTGGGCACGCCCCCGTGCTGGCTGAGCACGGGGCGTGTTCAGGCTTCTGATCTCTTGTTTTGCTTGGGAAGATGCTGTCGTGGGGTCGGGCATGCCACGTCTTGTTCCTTTTCTTGTATTTATGTTAGATTTTGATGTCTTTTTGCTTCTTTTGTTAATTTGAGCTCATTTAATCCTGAAAATACAAAAGGAAGACAAAAGCACACTTTTTCCAACATTAGTACTAAAAAAGGGTTAGTTTTATGCCTCATTTGATGAAATTTATACGTTGCATTTTTAACACATCAAATACCCCCACACTTGAATCTTTGCTTGTCCTCAAGCAAAACTCTTTAATATGTGGCTATTACACTCCCAAATGGAATGGGTAGGAAATAAGGTTTTTTTTTTTTTTTTTTTTTTTGGGCTTGTCGTAGAGTGTCGGGATTTCCAAGATTCTTTATTTAGTTTTATTTTTATTTATTTACAATCCTATTCGTCATGATTTATTTAAAACTTTTCATAAGATAAATTACTTATTAGGGCATAACATGCCTCTTTAAAATTCTATTTATATACAAGTTCACATACCTCACGGGGATCACTCAACACTCGGCCAAAAATGTATTTTAGTGAATCACTCGAGAGCGGCATGGAACTAACTCCTACCATAGGCTTGCCAAGCAATCAATCTTCCTCATTTTTAACTATATACCTTTGTAAACATCAAGAGGACTTTTTGGGTGAAGGGTTAGGCTTGGGTCAAAGGTAGGTGGTTGGGTTAGTGGTTAGTAGAAAGGGCGAAAAAGCGTAACAAGTGTCGGTTTTCGAAAGACTTTTTATTTTTTGCAATTTTTTTTTTATCTTGATGAAGCCAGTATTCAAACAAAGTTATTTTTGATGAACTTGCTTGTTTAATTATTTTGCTTCATCATCAACACTTTTTTTTTTTTGAAAAGTCATACGAAAAACCGAGCTTGTTACTAAAACAAAGGGTGAAAAATAAAAAGGGTTTAGGTGGGTGAAAAGGTGTTTGGTTTGGGTTAAGAAATGAAAAGGTTTAGCCTCAAAGGGGTTAACTAGTGGGATTTTGGGTAGGTGGTAAGAAAAAAGAAAAATAATGGTGTAAAAATAAAAAGGGTTAGTCTTAATGCCTCCATCATTTACTTACTCGGGTTTAAGTTGGTAAGGACCGGGAATGTATCGTCATGGCAAGTTCTAGAGTCGTAAGAACCAAGCGGCTATTCACACAAGAAACGAAAGATGAGCATTTAATTTAAAGGTATATATTTGTATGCTCAATAAAGGCTCAAAACTCACTTTTGTGGGAATGGGTTTTTATGTGATCAAGTATATATAATTAAATTTTAACTAAGCTTGTCATGCCTTTTCATAATTTTCTTATGTTGGTTCTTTTTATCACGACGCTATCGGATGTAAATTTGTAAAAATATTACCTTTTTAGAATTTTGAAATTCCCAAATTAAACCTAGACAAGTAAAAAAATTGAAAATTTTTGAAAAAATTTGGGGTGATTAGCGGTTCCAATAGAGTTTTGTGTAAGGCTTGTTATTAGGACTTGCAAGATTCAAGGTTTTAGCATCCCCCCAACACTTAAATTACACATTGTTCTCAATGTGTCCCAAAAATAAGTTTTTAGGCTGATTAAATGTGTAAAAATGGGTTAAAAACAAGATTTTATGGTACTGGGTAGCTGAACACGGGGTGGTGTTGGCTGAGCACGGCCCAGTGTCCAGACTGCCAGTACCAAAAGTAAACAGAAGGCTGGGCACGGGGGCGTGTCCAGTGAGCACGGCCCCGTGTCCAGGTACCTGAACTGGGCATTTTCTACAGAACCTTGGGCACGGGGCGTGTTGGGGTGAGCACGGCCCCGTGCTGAACTTGCTGTAATGAAGAAAAATTGTCGGGAGGCTCTGTTTTTGTGCATGGGGTGTTGGTTCAAGCTTCCCTTATCATCCTTCACCATCCCGAGTGTGTTTTATTCTTGAAAAAAAACTAAACTAGAAAACGTAAAAGTTAATCTAAACTAAAACTACGGATAGTTCCGCGGAATGCCTCCGTGGTGCGCCACGTTTATAAGGGTCCTTGGCTAGACCCACCTTATCGGGTGGTTCTGGCTCATCTTCAATTAGGGGGTCGTCATTGCCGAATGGATATTTCATTGATCGCTCAAGATCGACACTTCTTTTAAATGCCCCTAATTGAAGAGGTAGATTGTTGAACTTCCGGTTTTTCAAAGCTTCGTGAGTTTTTACAAATGGTCGTCCCAACACTAGAGGAGCGTCATCGAGGATGACAAAATCGGTCGGGATTACCATTTGATTTGTTTGAACCAATACATCCTCAACTATACCGATTGATTTTATTACTTTCCGATTGGATAGAAAATGGGTATTTGAAGTGGAGAAAAATCACTAATACTTAATTTTTCGAAAATGTAGTTAGGCATTATATTAACACAAAGATCTTTATCGATTGTGACATTACTAATAAACGAATTTTGAAAGAAACATGGAACCGGTGTAATGTTAATTTCAAATGGGTCTTCTTTTATTAGTGAGGTTTGATCATCAGTTAACTTAACACTTACCGTTTCGTCAATTTTAGTGTTAGTGTTTAACTCTTTTAAAAACTTAGCATGAGTGGGTACTAAACAATGATTTTCAAAAGAAGGTGACAAGAGATTAATTTCTTCAAAATTAGACTCTTCTTGAATTTTAACGTTGTCGGACTCACCTTTTTCGTTGTTTAATTCGTGTGTCGGTTTTTCACTTATTTGTTCTTCCATTTTTACACTTTCGGTTATCTCTTCCTTTTTTAATTCTTCTCTTGCGCGGGATTCCTCTTCCCTTGCGCGAGATTCTTTTATACAGCGATCGATAACTCTAATGTGTTCTAATATCCTATCGGTCACTTCGGTTATAGAAAAAGAATCGGGATTTTCAAAGCTTGAATCCGGTTGTTCGATCCTTTGTTCCTCATAATACCCATATGAAGTAGATGGTTCACACCATTGTTTTTCATTGTAAGCATATGATGGATAAGGGTCGTAATTTTGTTCTTCATAATACTCATACGAGGTGGGTTGTTCACGCCATGGTTCCTCATAATAAGCATACGAAGGTGGTGGCTCATATCTTGGTTCCTCAAAGTATGAGTATGAAGGCTCATACCTTGGTTCATCAAAATATGAGTATGAGGGAGGAGGTTCATACCTTTGGTCTTCATATGATGTGTATGAAGTTGATGGCTCGTACCTGGGTTCCTCATAGTAGGTGTATGAATTGGATGGTTGATATGAGTGACTATTTTGAACCGAGCATATGTTACGACAATTAGTGCAATAGTTACCCCTATAATCATCCTCCTCATAGGTGTAGTTGTAGCCTCCTGAGTATTGATCCATAAGAATCACTCAGCAGACCACAACCAAGTCCCGAGATCAGAAAACAAAAAGAAAAACGGAAACAGAGGCTGGACACGGCCCCGTGTTCAGTGGACACGGCCCCGTGTTCAGAATCTGTATCTAGGCGTTTTAATTAAATTTACTGATTTCGTTGAGCACGGGGCGTGTTCAGTGAGCACGGCCCGTGTTCAAGCTTCTGTTACTGGGTGTTTTATGAAAAATATGCAGCACGGCCCCGTGTTCAGCGAGCACGGCCCGTGTTCAACCTACTGTAAATGCAAAACTAAACTAAAATGCAGAAAAATGTGGGCCCGTTTTGAAAAGGTTTTGAAAAACTGATTAGGCCGTCGATTTTAAGCTTTCCTAAAATCCTTGTGTCCCCGGCAACGGCGCCAAAAACTTGACGCGTGTGAAGTGTTATATATATTAGGTGTATATTTTAAGCCCCTTTAACACTTATTTTTAGCCAAGTTTTAAATTTATAAAACACGATATTTTACTAACACTAAACACACATATGGGCAAGTGCACCCATCGTGAGCGTAGTATAGTGTTGGCAAGATACCGAGGTCGTCCAAGGACACAAGAGCTTTTAGTACCGGTTTATCCTCAACGTCTAATCAAAATAAAAAGTTTAGAAAAATGTTTTTAACTAAGAAAAATAAAGACTAACTAAATGCTGAAAAATAAAATAAAAAGAAAAAAAGATAGACAAGATGAATCACTTGGTTCCGACTCGTATCTAGTGTAACCTTTGATTATTTCCGCACTTTTGCACATATTTAAGAGATTATCTTAGTTATTGTAGTAAGCCCCTCTTTTGAAGGTGACGTTACCCTCACCCCAGTAGTTTGAGTCAGCAAGGATACAATCCTAAAAAGGTGGATTATTGGAAGATAATTAATTAAGTTATTAATGCAAATTATGGTAGGCCCCTCTTTTGGATGTGACGTTACCCTCGACTAAGTAGTCTGAGTCAGCAGGGATACAGTCCTAAATAGCCGGGTTATAGTATTAATAGTAGTTAACTTATGATGGGATCAAAGAGTTTGGACCCCCACCATCCAATACCGTTAAGTATTGAAGGAGGTCCTACTAAATTTGACCCAGGTCCATTGCAGGACCTCTAAACGCTGAACAATGGCAAGACCTTTACCAAACCGTTCCTTTAACCCCCGACCAGGTAGCCAACATACCTCCATATAGACCGTGGAGATATGAATGGTGAAAATCTTTTATTTTATATAGACAGTAAAATAATGCCAAGACACCACGGACAAACGATAAGGAAAGATCACCTTCAACATAAGCAACTAGTTATTAAAGTCATTAATACAAAACCAAGTAAAAAGTGCAAAAGATTAGAAATAAAAAGTATTACACTAGACACTTTGTCTTCACCAAGTGATGTAAGAGACTTAGGCAAACATGGCCTTGATTGTCAAGAACTCTTACGATCAATCTTGGATCCCGAGACGACTCACACACTCTACGATGGACAATGGATGATGGTGTTATGGTGGTGGTGGGTGGTGGGTGAAGTGTGAGAGAGGTGGTGTGCCAAGGGATGGTTTGAGCTTGAGCCAAGCACTTCTATTTATAGGCTGAACAGAAGCTCGGGCACGGCCCCGTGTCCACATCCTTCTCTTTCTTCATTTAATGATGTTTTGTCTTTTTAGTTGACCACGCCCCCGTGTCCGCTGAGCACGACCCCGTGGTGCAGAAGAATCTTTGTACTATGCAGATTTGCTGGATTGTGCGAATCTTATAGTTGACCACGGCCCCGTGTCCGCTGAGCACGGCCCCGTGGTGCAGAAGAATCTTTGTACTATGCAGATTTGTTGGATTGTGCGAATCTTATAGTTGACCACAGCCCCGTGTCCGCTGAGCACGGCCCCGTGGTGGGCAATAGAAGCTTCTACCACTTTGTCTTTTCTGCTGACACTTGGGCACGCCCCCGTGCTGGCTGAGCACGGGGCGTCTTCAGGCTTCTGATCTCTTGTTTTGCTTGGGAAGATGCTGTCGTGGGGTCGGGCATGCCACGTCTTGTTCCTTTTCTTGTATTTATGTTAGATTTTGATGTCTTTTTGCTTCTTTTGTTAATTTGAGCTCATTTAATCCTGAAAATACAAAAGGAAGACAAAAGCACACTTTTTCCAACATTAGTACTAAAAAAGGGTTAGTTTTATGCCTCATTTGATGAAATTTATATGTTGCATTTTTAACACATCAGTGACGAAAACAGTTGTTGTCATATACAAGGTAAGTCTTCTCACCACTTGGCCGATTGGGACAGCAAATTGGGTTTGTGCGTTGCCAGCACGAACGCAGGTGAATCCTTATCGATAGGGGTATTGAGTTGGGTGATGGTCACTCGCCCCCAAGTCTGGTGCGAGATTTGGGACCATACCCCTTCAGATGGCAATAATTAACATGCAAAGAGACACCCACACATTTCAATATACTTACAACAAAAAGAAAATAACAAGGAAGCCAACACCAAACCACGTCAAGAAACTCAAAGTGTCCATGGTGGAAAGAAATTAAGCAAGTAGACAGACAAGCACGTGAATTAATTTAAGCAAGCAAACAAGTAGGGTTCTCTTAAGGACACAATTCAAGTTGGTTAGTTTGTGAACGGGAAGTTCTGCAACCGGTGAGTTCTAATCCTCTTTTTCTTAAATATTTTCGAGGTTAGAATACATGTTTTCACGTGTTCTTCATACGTCTTACTAGTTATTAAATTTACAAGCTTTGAGATTTAAAATGTTTTATAAACGTTTTCCTTGGGTAATGGTTTTTATGACGTATTAGTTAATTGGGCTTTATTTGTCTTGTATAAACGTATGACATTTTTATTAGTGATGTCAAGGTCGTAGAGGTATGGGGCGTGATAGGTGTCGATATTAAAAGCACGATTGGTATCGTGTGAAATTTTAATTGGTAATCCTATCATAGGTTTCAAACCTTAGTGGTAGCGGGAATGTGAACATGGTAGTTGTTGGGTGGTTGACGTGCTTTAGACCTTGTATGTGTATCTATGTGCTTTATGTGGATTATCATCCTTGAGGTGATTGATACGGATTACTTGTGATGGTGGCGTTACCTTTGAGGTGGCGTCAGGTCATGAGATGCGGGTTACTTGTGATGGCGACGTTACCTTCGGGGTGGAGTCAGGTCATGAGATGCGGGTTACTTGTGATGGCGGTGTTACCTTCGGGGTGGCGTCAGGTCATGAGAAACACCCTTGAGGTGTTTAAATGATTAGCCCTATTGGCAACGACGGACCCTTCGGGGTTAATATACGGGTGACGGACTCTTCGAGGTCAAATTGGAGTTGACGATACCTTGACGAGGGCAATGATGATAGCCTTCGGACAACAATTGATGCGTTAGGTTCCCAACTTAGGTGCTTATGTGTTTTGCGCTAGTTACATGATGGGTAAATGATAATTATTTGTGTAGTCGATGAAAGATGATGAATGATGCGAGTTACGAATGACGTTCCATTATTTAGTTGTCGAATGATGTTAAATTGGGTAGTTGTCGGACGAGGTTAAGTTACAACTGAGTTTTTTTAGGCCTTTAATTGTTATGTCCTAGATTTGGGTCAGTATGGTTAATCGGCCTATGAATTAAGATGCTTTGAGGGTCATCATTTGGTGTCTAAGTAATTTGATCCACGTCAGAAAGGATTACTTGTAGGATGATTGGACCTAGGATATGGGTGGAGTTTTGGATCGTTTTGGGTGACGGGTTGTAGTGGTTAAACTGTAAAAAGGTGTTAACTTATTTTAATAAACGTTTGTGATTTTACAACGATGGTGTTTTGGTTTTCAAATAAAGCATTTGTGAGGTGTTTTAAATGCTTTAACGTAAACTATTAGAACTCACTCAGCATAGCTGACTTTTGCATGTATGTTAGATTATTTTGCAGGTGTCTGATTGGAGTCAGTGTTACTCTTGGCTAGCGGATGAAATTACTTGCATTCGTGTTATGTGTTATTAGAGATTAAATAACAATTTGAGTTTTTAATTAATCATGTAATGTTTTAATCGAAACATTTCCGCTGCATATTTTGAGAAAATCTTAAATTTAAATAGTTTACTTTGATGTGACTCGACTACAGGGTGCCCGGTTTCAGGGCTTTTCAACAGACGTCCAAGGGCGTCTGCAGACTCTGATGGGCCACACATCGCTTTAAGAATGTCCTTGTTGTCTCTTTTGTGTCAACCTTTAGTGGAGATTGAAGAGGATATGAATCCACGACATGTGATTGGACATATGTCGCTTTCACCTGTACCTCATGTCTCCTCTACGGTAACCGCTAATGGGAGATCACCTGGTACAACGATCCGCGGGACTGCCATTAGCTACACGCTTTCGCTTTGTACTGTTTGTCTCCTACGCGCTGGCATATCATCACGTGGCGGGCGGGTCCTGCGGATGACTTGTCAAGTCCAGATGCTTACTTGTCGTGTCAGATATGGGTTTTGTCTGGACTCGTGGGGGTCTGGAACCATATCCCTTAATGAAGGTTTGTACATTGTGGGAAAAATGAGGGTTTTTAGAAATATTTGAAAATTTGATGTCACGTTAGTGGTGTTGGGGGGTTGTTGCAGCATAATAGTGAGGTAGAGACTTACGAGTGTTTGCGGATGGTTACCGGTGAGTATGGGCCTTTGCCTGATAAGATGAAGCGGAGGTTATTTGCCTTTGCCTGGTGATTATGGTTTCGTTTGTTTTAATATAAAAGGGTATATTTTTTCATTTAAAAAAAGTAATAGCAAATTTTTTTAAGATCATTCAACGATAATTACCAAACGTGTTATGTGACTTAGGTAGCGTTCGTTTCATGGAATGTAATGAAATTGGAATTTGAGCAAGAATTGAAATTTGATTTGGAATTTAAGTTTGTCTATTTCATAAAATGGAATGAAATCTAGATAGAATTGGAATGTAAATTCACTTTCTTCCTTTATTGTTCAATTCCTTTTTATTTATTTTTTTGAAAATCACAAAATAAGATTCGAATCAACATTTCAATTCTATCAAAATTACATTCCGTTAAATTAACGTTAAGAATGAAAATAGTTTCTGAAAAGACAGAAAATAAAACCATGTTACAAGAATCACTATCATTGTCCATTTGTCATAACTCATAAAATTATAATAATAAGTAACGGTCCATATAACCTTTTCTGAAAAAAATTGAACAAGTTTGCCAGGATTAGGTGATGATGGTGGGGTCCACTAACATGCTCATTTGGTCCGATTATGAAACATGACATTGAAAATAATGACCCATCCAGAACAAACCTTTCTGGCATACCATGTATATCCATCCATTCACATACTTTTTTAATCTTTTAAATATTTCCTAAGGGTTTATTAGTAAATACAGTAGTTTAATTGACCAAGGGATTTTAGTTACATAATGTTATCTTCTAATTCTATGTTAATTTTCATTATCAAATCTCATATCTTTTGAATGTTGATATTAACTCTCTTTCATGTCAAAGAGGGCATATTACATACATAGTAAATGATTACGGTCTAGTTTGGTTAATTTTGACGAAAGTATTGTGTTCAACCGCTAACTAAGGTTTCAAAAAATGACAAATCAATCCAGTCAGATGGTTTGGTTGGCTGAATTGCCCGGTTTTGATGGCTTGACCCGTCGGTTTTGAAGGTTTAGTTTTTTTTCAAAAACATAAGTTTGTAATAATTTTAAAATAATGCAAGGATGGTTTATGAATATAACAAGTATTCCTAAGCTGGAAGTGTATATATATATATATATATATATATATATATAGAGAGAGAGAGAGAGAGAGAGGAAGGTTAACGTACATTACGGCTTAACGTACGACCGGTACTTCACGAAATTACGCACGTTCATTTGAAAAATCACGCACGTTATAATCCTCAAAAACCTAATCACGCATGTTGGAACATATAATCACGCATGTTAATCACGCATGTCCAACTCCCAGTTCAAAAAACGCATCCCCTGTTTTATGATCTGAAACCATTGTTACCGCCCTCTGACTCCAATCGAATCAAAGCTTGGTCATGTTTCTGCATCCTCTGTTACGGTCGGAATCAAAAGTTTCGTCATATCCCTTCACCCTCTGTTCTACGATTTGTATTCGATGGTCGACAATTTGATGAAACTTTTCAAAATCAAAGATAAATTTGAACCCAAATCGATAAAATTGATAGAACAATTGCGAATTTGAAGTGAAAGGAAAAGAAAATTGAAAAGAATCAGACGGAATTGATTAAACCCAGGTTAATTGAAAAAGAACAAAATCACGCACGTCATAGTGTAAAATTACGCAAGTTGTCGTACGTAATGTACGTTAAGCCGTAATGTACATTACACTTTCTCTCTCTCTCTCTCTCTCTCTATATATATATATATATATATATAGAGGCCGGTTAACGTACAATACCTCTTATCATACATTATGTACGCGATGCCCTCAGCCGTACGATCTTCAATCGATCAAACGCGGGCGAAACTAATTTAAATGATTAAATTAATCATTTTAATATATCTAAATCATATCAGGAAGGTTAAAAACGTCATTGCGAGGTCATAAATCTCTGTAATTGACCGATGATGGTTCAAAATCAAACCCTAAATCAAATTCAAAAACCTGAAAATCTTCTTCCCCAACCTCCCTTCGTTCCTTTTAGTGCGATATCGATAGTAAGAACTACTAATTTGGGAGTTGTAAGGGTCAAACGGAAGAAGACTGACAATGATCGACCAACAATGGAAGAAAATGAACAGTAACACACACACACAGATTTTTCACATGCGATATTCAATTTTCCACATGCGATTCTACACACCACATGCCATTTTTCACATTACCCCATGCTATCCATTTTTTCACATGCGATATTCAATTTTTCACATGCGATTCTACACACCCCATGCCATTTTTCACATTACCCCATGCCATTTTTTCACATGCGATATTCAATTTTCCACATGCGATTCTACACACCCCATGCCATTTTTCACATTACCCCATGCCATTTTTTCACATGCGATATTCAATTTTTCACATGCGATTCTACACACCCCATGTTATTTTTCACATTACCCCATGCTAGCCATTTTTTCACATGCGATATTCAATCTTCCACATGCGATTCTACACACCCCATGCCATTTTTCACATTACCCCATGCCATTTTTTCACATGCGATATTCAAATATTCCACATGCGATTTTGTCCATCTACACACCCCATGCCATTTTTCACACTACCCCATGCTAACCATTTTTTCATATGCGATATGTATTGAATTCGCACCAGATCTGCACCTGATTGAACGGCTGGGATAATCGCGTACGTATCGTACGATAAGCGCATTTGTATTTTACTCTTTACCTATATATATATATATATGATTAGGTTCAAGAGTGAACATCAGTGTAGTTTGCGAATTGAGCGAACTAATCCTGGCCATACATGTGTGTAAATCAATGGCCAGGATTTGATGATGAAAAACACTAGTGTATTTTACGATTTGATGATGAAATCTTAGCCATCCACGTATGTAAATCAATGGCCAAGATTTGTTCACTCAGTTCGCAAATACATTACTGTTCACTCTAGAACCCCTCCCTATATATATATATATATATATATATATATATATATATAGTGAAAGTGTAATGTATAATATGCCTTATCGTATGAGCGTACGAGATTTGAAGTTCGCACGTTATAAACTTCAGAACTAAAAACTCGCATGTTGTAAAATATAAAAAATCGCATTTTGAAAGATGAAAAAATAGCATGTTGTAAAAATGAGAAAATAACATGTTATAAAAAAATTGCATGGTAAAAATGAAGTTCGTATGTTGTAACTCAATCTCGTACGCTACGTACGTTAACATAAATTGTATGTTACCGACCTCTATATATATATATAATATAAACATTAAACGGTCAGTTCAGTTTATACGGTCGGTTCCAAGTTTCAAACTGTAAACCATATCTATTTTAAATCAACCGTCTTGCTTCAATTGGCGAGGATGGTTTATAAACAGCCCTAGTATTTATATGCATGCATTAAAGTTTAACTCTTAATAGTTTTTTCTACGCGTGTACGATTTTGTTTCCTTGGGATGTATTTAATTCTTACTTAGTTATTGCTTTTAAATTTGTTTAGAATAATAATTATAAGCTTTAATTACTATTTAAGGATACTTATTTTTTTATGAAACTAGAGAAAAATATACACAATTTCAATGTTATCCCCCAAATTACATATTTCGATTGTGTGAGTTGTGTTTAACATGACATGTTTAACACAACTAGTGAACCAATACATAACACGATTCTAGACTTATCACTTTTTTAAACATTAACATTTAAAATTTATATCTAATTGTTTATAAAACTGTGTTGTTCAAATAAACGGGTAACTAAGATGTATGATGACCTAGTAATCTATTTAATACCACAAATTACATGTGTTATACATATCATGAACACATTAGATTCGTTTAGCATGTCAATCAATTCATAACCCGAACACGTTTATCTCAAACACTAATTTATTTAATCTCTTGTCTAGGCATGTAATATTAAGGTATTTAACCATAAATTCCCATAGTTTTTTTTTTTTTTTTTTTTTTTTTTTTTTTTTTTTTTTTTTTTTTTTAACAACTAGGCCAAAGCTTAATTGCCATAAATCCTTATAGCTTATAGCCGATTTATATTTATCATTAGGTCATGTGTAGTTAGTTATAAAGTCCTTTGTGAGGCGTTATGCGATAAGTGACGAAACGGGTAAGAGAGAGGCTTTATGGAGTTTTATATAACTTGGGTGTATAGTGTGGATATATATGTATGGGGCTTTATATGTGTATATGTGTTAGGGGTGTTCAAAGAAATCCGTATCCGAAACCGAATCCGAAATATCCGAAAGCCCGTATCCGAAATATCCGAAATTTCGGATATCTGAATTTTCGGATATCCGAAAATCGGATAATCCGAAAGTTCGGATTCGGATGTTAATTTTCAAAATTTTCGGATAATCGGATTATCCGAATCCGAAACTTAAAAAACAAATATATATATATATATATATATATCTATTGATGTATTATATGTGCACTACGCTAGTAAGGCCCATTACCCATTTACCTAAAGCATACCCTAACCTAAAATATCACAGTTCACACCACTCAAACATTCATGCCGTCACCCCTTTCTCCTACCTTCAATCTCTCCTTCTCCCACCTTTCATCTCCGGTCAACGCTTCCAACAATCAACCACCACCCTTCGCCGCTTCCAACCACCTCCTCCACCCTTCTTCTACTCATATAAGATCATCATTCAAACAAAAACCCGATATCAAAACATACCGTCATGAAGGGTGTCGGTCTTCAAATCCGGTCGGTAGAATCGTCACACACTCTGTCAGAGCCGGTCTTCAATTTCTGGTCGGTATCTTCCGGTTCTCTTGCCTATGTAGACGACTGCTGCTAAAGAACCAAAATCGGCATCAAAAGCTACCAAATCTCCCAAGAAAGCAAAAAAAAATTAGTTAAATATGTGCTAGTAGACTTTGTTTTGATTATTTGTTTATGATGATTTTTATAGTTTATATGTTCAGATGTGTTCAACTTTGAGAATGAAACAGCTTCTTTATGATTTCTTATGTTTTCCGAAGATTTTTGTGTTAAAATATTTAATGTTTACTGATTTGTTTGCAAATTGTGGGTAATTTCACCCTTTTCTTTTGTCAAATGTAAACTTGAATCTTTGTTGACTGTTTTATGACTTCAGTTTTGCTAAATCTTTGAATGCGAGTGTATTGTCATTCTAAATTCGGATATCCGTTTGGATATCCGAATCCGAAATTTCGGATATCTGATTTTCGGATATCCGAAATTTCGGATTCGGATATCAATATTCACTATCCGAAATTTTCGGATATCCGAAAAGCGGATTATCCGATCTTGAACACCCCTAAATTGTGTGTATAGGGTGGAGCTCATGCGAGAACCACCATTATTGTGAGAACCGCGAGAACCAATGTGAACACAACCTAAAATAGCTAAAAAAAAACCTAAAAAAACCTACCCCACCCCCCAAAAACCTAAACCCCCCCCACCCCCACCCTCAAGCTAAAATGCTAAAAACTAAACCCCAAAAAAAAACCTAAAAAATCTAAAAAAATAAAAAAAAAATCTAAATTTTTTTTAATATTTTTTATGTTAAAATCGCTACTTTTAGAAGCTAAAAAAATTTTTTTTTTTGCTTCGAAAAGTAGCGATTTTTTTATAAAAAATATTAAAAAAAAAATTGTGTGATTTTTAACTATTTTTAGGCATTTTTGGTTGTGTTCACATTGGTTCTCGCAATAAGAGGTGGTTCTCGCATGATCTTCTCCCTGTGTGTATATATATATATATATATATATATATATATATATATAGGGGAAGGATAAATCGAAAACCCACTCCAGTTGACTAAACCCTGAAAACCCAATAATAGCCATTGATTAATCAGATTGGTGGATGAGATCATTTTGGTCTTGCCCCCTTTTTACTTTTTAATATAATATTAATGAGAGGTACAAGAAGGGTATATTTGGAAATGTTACAATTTCTCTCTCCTGACAGAAAGTGTAACATCTGTCAACTTTCCTCTCTCTCCTGACAGAAAGTGTAACATCTGTCAACTTTCCTCTCTCTCCTGACAGAAAATGTAAATCTGTCTACTTTCCTCTCTCCTCTCTCTCTATAATTTTGATCTTTTTTGTTTACTTTTGTATACGTACACTACAAAAAAATGTGTTACAAATACCATCTATTTATGTTTTTTTTTTTAATTTTTAAATATGTAACTGACAAAACATATTAGAATTGTTACATTATTAAAACCCAGCTATGTTGTTACATAAATATGTTACACAAAAAAAATGTAACATAACCAAAGAACAATTTATTTTTTGTTACATTATTATCACCCAGTTGTTACACTCACAAGAATCACTAAAACCCAGCTATGTTGTTACATAGAGATGTTACACAAAAAAAGTGTAACATAACCAAAGAACAAATTATTTTTTGTTACATTATTATCATCCAGTTGTTACACTCACACGAATCCCCCTGGCTTTTGTCAACTAGCACATTTGTTTCATCTAACAATCAAAAACATATTAGAACTGTTACATTACTAAAACCCAGTTATGTTGGGTTACATAAAGATGTTACGCAAAAAAAGTGTAACATAACCAAAGAACAATTTATTTTCTACTACATTATTATGACCCAGATCTGAAACAAATTTAACACAAAAAATTGATAAAATCAATAATAAAAAGCAAAAAAGGTGTTACATATATCATCTATTTATGTTTTTTTTTAGAATTTTTAAATATGTAACTAACAAAACATATTAGAATTTTTACATTACTAAAACCCAGCTATGTTGGGTTACATAAAGATGTTACACAAAAAAAATGTAACATAACCAAAGAACAATAATCTGGAAAAAAAAATATAACAACACACTTTATTTTTACAACAATCTAAAAAAGTGTAACAACATATCCAGAAAACAAGAACTTAATAACATTCATCTTTTTAAACAAAAAAAATAAAATAAAATAAAAAAAAGTTGTAGATCTACAAAACACAAAAAATTGCAAATCTGGAGGACCTTTTAGATCTGGAACACAAAAAAAATTCTGAAAATTACAAAAAAGTTGGACATCTATAAAACACAAAAAATGAAGATCTACAAAAACACAAACATACTTAAGAATCTGGAGGATCTTTTAGATCTGGGACATCATGTTCAACATCAAACATCTTTTGGATCATCTTCAAACATCGAACCGTCACTGAAAACATCATCTTCAATATCGGATTTGTTGACCACCGCCGGATCTTGAAACCATCATCGGATCTTGAAACCCTTGTCGAGGAACTACCCGAGCCCACCTTACAAATCTATTGAACCACTCAAAGAACTAAATCCGCCAAGAAAAACAGTGGTTTTGGTGATGATTTATGGTGGATCAATGAATATTTCGTTTGCCAAGAAACTGGATCTTGAACTACACCGTCACCGGGTTGTTACGCTTGTAGATCTAGAGTTTTGGTGGTTGATTATGAATGATTTTGATAAGAAAAATAATTTTGGTGGTTGATTTAGATCTGGAAGTGTGTATGATTTAAGAGAGATAGAGAGAAGTGTGTGTGATTTAAGAGAGATAGAGAGAAGTGTGTGTGATTTAAGAAGAAATGTCTGCACAAAAAAGCTGGAAAATGGTTATGAGGAAAGAAGAATGAGATGATGTAGAGTTATGTCTAGTGCAAGGGGCAAGTACAATTCATAATTAATACTCCAGAGGAGAAAAGAAGCAAACACCAAACATTGTGCCGTCTCTCATACACATCTAGTCAACATTAGGGGAAAATGACGAAATTACCCTTGTCTCATTTTTATACATAAGGTGATGTGGCTCAATCCTAGCCACATGTGTGAGTTTTCAGAGTTTAGTCAACTGGAGTGGGTTTTCTCCTTATAATTAGCCTATATATATATATATATATATGTGTGTGTGTGTGTGTGTGTGTGAGTGGGGAAGGATGAAACACGCCATTATGCATTTCACGAGAAGTGGGGAAGGAAGAAACATGGCACCCCCCATAATGGTGTTCAGGGGCGCCATGGGGTGTTATGGTGGTGTTTGGCAGCGCCCCATTACACAGGGTCTTAGAACGATGGAGCTCATAAATGATGATTTTTTATATGGATTAAAAATAGATCAAAAGATAGCATGGTAAGTTTTTTATATCCGTGATGTAATATTTTAATTAGTTTTGTTTGGGTGTTTTTGCTTCTTGCTAACCCATTTTTATATTTTATATAAATTTCCGTCTTAAAAAAAAACTAAATTATTAGTGAAAATGTGAAATTTAAATAGGGTACTAGTTTTTTATATCGCGTGTTGCGGCGAAACCAAGCAAATGATAATGTAAAACAAACGTGATTTGAAAATAAAATATGTTGTTTAAAAAGTCAAACCATTAGACCGATTTAATTTATCATTGTACCGTTTTATGATACCAAATAATTACTTTATTTTGAGTATAACCTCGTTTTAACAAAACTTATAACGGAATGTTAGGGAAAGAAATCAAGCACAACCACGTACTTAAGTTTTTAGTAAAAAGTTATAAACGTAATTTATTAAAGAAGTATCAAATTAATCGATAAATTAATATATGTTAAAAAAAGAAAAAAAACAATTATTACAAAAAGTAAAGGAAATAAATGTTAAAAAAAGAAATAAATGTTATTAAAAGTAAATATAATAAGTATATATTATTATAAATATAAAGTTACTATTTATCGTCCCTCGAAATGAAAATATACATATAGTGTGAGGTTCATTAGGGAACAGTGGGGAACCGACTCAAACGAACTCCGATTAGACTCATTTCAGCGGCATTGGAACCGGCTCGTCGAACCCTAACTACGATCTCTTAACCCTAAACCCTAAATCATAACCCCTAAACCCTAAATATATTAGGGTTTGACTTTTAGGGTTTAGCTTTAAGGTTTAGCTTTAGGTTTAGCCTTTATGGTTTATAGTTTAGATTTTACGGTTTAGCTTATATTTTAGCCTTAATTTTTAGCTTTAGAGTTTAGAGTTTAGGAATTAGGATTTAGGTTTTAGAGTTAAGAGATCCTAGTTAGGGTTCGACGAGACGGTTCTAACGCCGCTAGAATGAGTCAAATTGGAGTTCGTTTGAGTCGGTTCCCCGCAGTTCCCCACTTTTTTAGTGTTCCCCAATGAACCTTCCCCTATATATATATAGTCTTAGTATCCTGTAAAAAGGACACTTTTCGTGAGAAGTGTGAGAAGGCATAAAGATTCATATGTAGACATCTTGTTTTGGACTTAGGCATAATGTTTTGGGTTGTTTTAGCAAGAAAAACACCAAATATAACAATTTAAAACACAATGCAATGAATTATAGGGTTAAAACTTAAAACACCATGCCAAGAACGTTAAGTGGTGTGTTTTAAGTGTTAAGTAGTGTGTTTTAAATTTCACGCTCATAATACGATGCCTACATGTCAAATTCTATGCCTTCTCACACTTCTAACGAAAAAGGTCCTTTTTATAGGAACATCACCCTATATATATATATATATATAGTTAGGTTCAAACGTGAACAAATTTCCTATTATATAAATTTCCGTCTTTAAAAAAAAACTAAATTATTATTAGTGAAAATGTGAAATTTAAATAGGGTATCGGTGAGTATAGCATTGATTCAAAAAAAAAACCGAGTGACTGAGAGAAACAACGCGGGAATAACAACAATAATAATAAAATCAAACCGACAATATTTTATAAACATTTCCTCCACCATAATTAGCGGCACCCTCTGTAAAAGGATACTAGCGCGTCTAATCCCACGCGCCCCCACACCTCAAAACCCTCATCCTCTTCATCCTCCCCTTTCAGATCTTCAACCTGCTCTGACAACGCTCATCAATGGCGGTCAGACTAAACTCACTCCACCTCATCACATACCTCACATTCACTTTCCTCATCTCCTCCACACACTCTCAGCAGCTCTACACAAACTTCTACCAGAAAGCATGCCCTAGATTCGACCAGATTATGCAGGAAACCACCACAAACAAACAAATCAACTCTCCGACCACCGCCGCCGCCGCTCTCCGCCTCTTTTTTCATGACTGCCTCGTCGAAGGCTGTGACGGATCTATATTAATCTCCTCCACACACTTCAACAAAGCTGAACGTGACGCCGATATCAATTTATCTCTTCCTGGCGACGGTTTTGATGTCGTTGTTCGGGCGAAAACCGCTCTCGAACTCGCTTGTCCTGGTGTCGTCTCCTGTTCAGATATCCTCGCTGTTGCTACTCGCAACCTTGTTACCATGATGGGCGGACCCTTCTACACCGTCAAATTAGGTAACAACGGTTACAACATTCCTTTCTATTGAACTATTTCATCTATGACACAGGCAGATTTGGTATCAGGTACCGGTATCGTACTAGGACCGAATTATTTTCAGTACCGAATCGGTAGCCACTTTTTGTAGTTTTCAGTACCGGTACTTTTCGGTACTGGTACTTTTGGTACAGTTCCGGGTTCGGTACCAGTATTTTACCGAATTTTTGCCTTCAAATACTGATAGACTACCGTACTGAACATTTTCGATACCAGTACTGGTATAAGCTAGTTAAACGAGTCATGTTCATTTTAAATACTTGTGTTAATCGCGTTATATCTGACCTGTTTTTTTCAATCCAGGTCGTAGAGACGGAATAGTTTCACGCGCCTCACGCGTTAATCTACCTAAACCTTCAATGCCGATGAATCAACTGATCGAAATCTTCACATCTAGAGGCTTCACAATCCAGGAAATGGTGGCGTTATCCGGCGCTCACACAATCGGACTATCTCACTGTACGGAAATCAGATCTGATATCTACAACTACAGCCGGACGTCACCGATCGATCCGTCGTTGAACCGGCGGTACGCCGAGGGTTTGAGATCTGCGTGTGCGGATTACCGGAAAAATCCGTCGTTATCGGTGTTTAATGATGTCATGACGCCGAGAAACTTCGATAACGCGTATTTCCAGAACCTTCCGAGAGGTTTAGGAGTGTTGAAATCGGATCGGGCGTTGGTGTTGGATCCGAGAACGAGGCCGTTTGTGGAATTGTATGCGAGAGATCAGAAGGCGTTCTTCGAGGCGTTCAGTCGAGCGATGGAGAAGTTGAGTTTGTACGGTGTGAAGACTGGCCGGAGAGGTGAAGTCCGGCGCCGGTGTGATTCGTTTAATTAGGTCAGATTGTTTGTTGAGGAAGATATTTTTCAATGGTTTTTATTGAATATTATTTATTATTTATTATTCTCTGTTTTAACGGTAAAGGTTATATAATTTGTATACTATAAAGGTTGTTTTTTGATAACTAAATAATAATAATAAGGTTTAAACCTAGATGTGTTTAACGTGTAAGAATATTTGTCTAAATTAGTTTTGAATAAATTTTGACTCGTATGAGACCTTCAACAACAATTTTGTATATGTTTTTTTATTTTGGTTTAAAAAATGTGTGTATATTTGCTTGTAGACAAGCAATATCTATTTTTTTTCAGAACAGGACCGGATAACAAACCGTCGACTACGGCAAGATGCTTCCATGGTTGATTACGTCAAACTCAGTCATAAAAGAACAGTAGCTGTGATGGTTCTTTCGGTGCTCCTATAGTTGGTCTCCGGATACTCTCTCTAGATCCGAAATATCTGGGTATTTTGCAAGGCCGAATTCATTTTGATCTTGTTTAAAACCATCTCATCCAGTCCGGTCATCAAAACATTAATGATATGAACCGAAGGTACATAGATCCAATCTATGCGGATCGCTCCATCTTGATCGACAAATGGCATGTTCAAGCTCCAGAATAGCTCACATAATTGATGAATTCTTAAGATTGATCCGGGTTTTTTGGGATGTTTGAAAATGTTCAGAATACGTCGTAATCATGAGTTCTCCAGGTTCATTGTAGTGGCTAGGTAGTGTCAAAATGGTCATATTTTGATTTTACATTTTTACCTTTAGAAACCCCCAAAACAACATACCCTAAAGGTGCTCTACCAAGTCATCTCCAATGGTACTGCAAATCATGTATATTCAAATTTCAAAAAGTTGTTACATATATGATCTAACCAATAAAAGCATGTTGAAAAAAGAACCCAAAATCTTCATATATGATGAGGGTTGTTGACACGCTAAGCTTAGGTCAGCTAGAGCGAGCTTTTCTTGAGCGTTTTTTGACCGAGTTTCAAGCCATGGTCTAATTTCACAACACGATATAAGATGATTAACAGGTGCCATTCTTTTACAATCGCCCAAATCACAGTTAAAGATGCATAACCTGCAAAATCCAAAGCATCATATAGAAAACAACAAACACAATCACAGTTTCATCTTCGTAAAGATCCTACACCAAGGATGAAAACAAAACACTAGGAAAGAGAATATGTGCGGTAAGTTTACAAGCTTACCAGTAATAATGTTAAGACACCACCAAGCAAAACATTGAAAATGCAGAATCTAGGGCCGAGTATTATAAAACCAGCGACGGTCAGTATGCAACTATTTTCTTAAAAACCATCTCTGCATTGGTGCAGCATAGTGGAGACGGGGAGGGGCGCCCGACCCCCGAACTTTTCGATCAGTAGTGACCGGTATGTATTTTTCGTATAAATTTTTTTAGGTATATACGTTTTTGACCCCCCGGTCGGAAATCTCAAGCTTCACCACTGCATATCTGGAACAGGTGGAATAGGAACCGGTGTTGGCCACCTTGGAGTCACAAATGGCACCACCACACGCCATGACAGGTCATCAACAACATCAGTAGGTTTACAAGCAACATCTAATCGTCTGTTCTGAATACTTTATTCGATACGATACCACACAAGCAAGCTCCACACACTTAGATAAACAATATCCAGATTAAACGGATGGAAAGATAATGGGTTAAAAGTAGCATTCGTTAACCAGCTCTTCATTCCAGGATCAGACGACAAGAGCTCACTACGGGTCACCTTAAATTCAGAACACCATTCAACTTTCTCGTAATCTTTCAAATCCCACATACTAAAACAATAAAGCGGATAGTGATCACATGCCACTTGAAAATAACAAAGCTTTCCTTGACAACCGTTAGTTAGTCAGAATTGTATAGCTAGTCAGAACATTATCTTCATTAACCTTACTTACAAAACCTTCCAAAAACCCTCTAGATTTTAAGGGTCAGGTAAGGTAACCGACTGTCTAGTCACTGTCATGAATAGGAATCCAATCTAGAATTCCCAACATGTTGGGCAGGGTCATCTCTTCGGCTTCCATCTCAGGTTCACCATCAAGAACTCTCGTCCCAAATCTCAACTCGTGCCATTTGTGACGCCCATACCATCCAACCCGATAAACCTGAACCTTAGAAGGTAAAGGTAAGAAGACAAGGGCTTCTTGTCTAGAAAGAAAGAAAGATGGGGGGCATGGATTTAACAATTTTAGTTACGCTAATTACTGAAAAGAAGCTAAGGTGTCACTGGTTGATAAACATTGAAGGATTTTATTTTATTTTTTTCTAAACGTAACTAAACCTACAATATAAACAAACCACAAGAGTCATTCAAGTAAACAATTCAGATTAAAATAAAAATTCCTACACTAAAAAATAACCATAACAAAAAAATGTGTCAATTATCCATTAGGACCATTACTAAACGAGTTCAATATAATATAAAAATATGTATATAAATTACACGTGAAATGTATACAACTCCCTCCTAATTGGTTCTTTGAGCCAAAGTCCATATTATCATCCAATTCGGATTATTTTATAAAAGAACAAAAAAAATTTCAACTCTACTCAAAGTATCATGCTATATTCACTAGCACAGTCCTGTTAAACCAAACCGTGCCCAATCCGAACCCGAAACTGAACCCGAACATGACGGGAACCTCCTCTCCCGCAAGATTTCGAGCAACTACTTACGCCACTTGCTCACCGATCAAATCTAAACCAACAACGAGAAACGAAAGCCCTTGAAACAACAAGAAGTAGAAATGTACCCCGTGGGCCGATAAAAGACTTCTTGTAGCCGCGGTCAACAGCAAAAACGCCAATGCGAGTTCTTTTCGATATATTTGGTTCTTCTTCTTCTTTTTGGGGCCCGCGGGAGCCTCTTGTTCTTTTAACTTCCCGAGCATTTCGAGCCCGGATTCGGACAACCTTCTTTGGATTTTTTCCTCATTTAAACTCTTTGACTCTCGCTCGGCAAAGGCTAACAAGTCGGACTCGGATGACCGGCCTGTTTTTTTTGTGACCACCCATTCATATGCGCTTCCGAGCTGGAACAGGCCCGAAACCATGGCGTTGAACTTGGTGACCGACATTGTGTTTTCGAATAGTAAGTATGGCATTAGGAAAGGGAATGCTTTTGGTGCAGGGAGGATGTTTAAAATGGACATGGTTACGGGTACGTAGCATATGACCCATATTGGTAATTCGGCTTCGGGTATGAACATTGTTAATGGTAGGATCACGCAGAAGAGTGTGAACGAGTAAAATGGTAGAATTAGCTTCCTTAATAGGAAGAACAAGAAGATCAAATTCGCCTTTTTCCATTTCGATATCTGCAATGGTAATTCAACGGTTAGTGATGGATAACAGATTTTACGGTTGATCAAAGTGGGCGGGTTACAGGGGTTTTGTAACGGGTCAAAATGGTGCCTTCTAAATTTTAAGTATGAGTTGAAACGCGTCGGGTCAGATTGACATGAAACACTCGATTGTCTTAATGGGTTATTTAAGATACAAAAACTAGATTTGTAATTTATTATTTTTGTAAATTTATAATTTTTATGAACTAATATGCAAAAAAAAAAAAAGATAAAATTCGGGCTAAACAGGTCGTATTTTTATCAGCCCACAAATATTTTTGTTTCGTGTTCGGGTTCACATGTCTGACATGATTTTCAAATTCTTGTCATGTTCAGGTTTGACCTGCCAACCTAGGAACATGACCCATTTAGCGCCCCTTGTTTTAGCTTTAGTGCTTTATTTGACTCATTTGTGATAAATTATAACCCGAAACGACCCATGTATAAGAAACGGGTCGAAATAGCCGCCTCTAATGTTACTTAATAGTAACTAAAAGATTCAGGGAATCAAGAGACGAATCAAACAAAACATCAAATAGAAACAAACCTTAGATTTAAGGATAGCCGGAAGACAAAGTCTAAAGAGCTGCATAGGACCCGAATGCCATCGATGTTGTTGTTTTTTGTATGCTTCATACGACTCGGGCAACTCACAAAGGACTTTAACATCGCTTAAATAAACAAACTTCCAGCCGTTCAAATGGGCCCGAACCGCAATATCCATATCTTCAACTGTGGTTCTTTCGAGCCAGCCACCGGATTCTTCCAACGCCTTAATCCTCCAAACACCAGCAGTCCCATTGAACCCAAAGAAACTGAGAAAATGGCCGTTGACTTGCTGTTCAACCTCAAAATGGAAGCACAAGTTGATGTTTTGTAGCCTTGTGAGTAAATTCTCATCTTTGTTTACAAAGGCCCATCTGGCTTGAACCAAACCCACATCTGGTTTTCCCTGAAATTAGAAATCCTCCATAAGTTACCAAAATTGAACATTATCTATTATTATGATATGGGCTTAAACGGGCCGAGTTGGGTTGACCCGTAAACAATATTTTGTTAGTTTTTTATACAAAATTCACAAGTAAGAGAATTCTAGACAAGTTTAGGGACTTTAATTTATAAAAAATAGTTTAGGGACTTTTTTCGTGTAACTTTTACAAGTGGCGGTATTTTAGTATACCATAACTAGTTTAAGATTTTTTTTAATAAAAAAAAAAAAAAGTATGTTACCCTAAAATTAGCTGAGGTTGTATGTATTCAAATTTCAAATCCATTTGGGACGGCTTTCGACCCGTTCAACCAGTTCTTTTTCTTTCTAATAATATTTTATCTAAACCGTCTGACATGACATATAACTCGAGTCGACCCATTTAGTAAACGGGCCAAAAATGGACTTTTTAACATTCATTACCCGAAAAAAGGGGCAATAGATGCTATAATTAGTACGAATGACAACGAAACTGTTGTTACCTTAAAATGAGGGACTGTGAGTTTCAGGAAATCCGGGTTGGGCTGGAAATCTGCATCCAAAATCGCGACAAACTCGTAATCTTTTACGTAATCACATTGCATAGCTGAGTGAAGATTTCCCGCTTTGTAGCCTGTTCTTATGAATCTGTGTCTGTATATAATATTAATTCCCTTTTCTCTCCATGAATTAACTTCATTTCTTATCAAAACTTGTAATATTTCATCACTTGAATCATCCAAAACCTGAATCAAGATCCTGTCTTTTGGCCAATCCAGTTGACAAGCAGAGGCAATTGATTGTTCATACACCTTCAGTACACCAAACCCACAAAATTTTTAGCATAAAAAATGACTTTGACTTTTTAACTGTTGAATGTTTGACAAATTTTGACTTTGTAAACAAGATTTTTCAAACTCGGATTAGGGTTTAAGAGCTCTATTTCGAAAGCTCGAGAATCGAGATTGGATCATTTATTTTTTATTAATTAATTTATATAAAGTTATAATTACTTTTATACATAATTACAATTATAGTTTTTATACATAATACAATATAAATTATTTGGTTATTTCCATCATAATTTTTATATAGGATAACAAATATTTAATATATTAAAAATTATATAAATAATACACTCGTTTAGCCTTGTGAGCTTGGTCGAGCTCAGGCTTAGACTCATTTATTAAACGAGCTTATATTTAAGCTCAAACCCGTTTAACCTCAGCTAAAGTCGAGCTTTTAATGAACTAGACTCTAGAAACTAAGGGCCGCTCAGCTCGTTCGCACCCCTAATATTTGGGATTAAGTTCTTACCTCTCTTTCATTGCACATGGGGATCTGAACAAGAACCATGGGGAAACTGTCAGCATCTTCAACATCATAACTTTCATCAATCTTGGGTTTAATCTTCTTAATCTTGATCCAAAAGCACCCAATTCCGAGTATAAACCGATCAAGTGATTGGATCATAAACAACACAACACAGAACTGAGACAACATCATGATAAATGGAGCAACATATTCCCCTCTTAATGACACCCAACACATGTAACCCCAATGCAACAATCCCATAACATTTGTAGGATTAAACTCATGAATAAAATTCAAATCCCATTGCTGAAAATAAGCAACAAATTCCACAACCAACCCAATAACCGAAACCGCAAGAAACACCTTGATGAACTTGTACATCAACCGTTCTTTGTACACGACTTCATCTGTGGTTCCTGAATTCGCAACCGCAATCCGTTTCTTAACAGTAACCAAAGTTTTTGAAAGTAACATTGCGAGGTACGGAAACAAGCACAGGATTCTGTGAGCTTTTAACAACAAAGTCCACGAAAACTGCTTCGTGGACGCGGGTTTCTGTTTTTCGAACAACATGTCGGATTCGGTTAGTTCTACTAATGAGATGTTGGTTGGTTTGTCAATTGTGACCACTACAGAGCTTGGTGCCATGTTGTTGTTGATAATAATATTGCAAAACCCAGATTTTTTTTTTTTTTCCGAACGGCAGAACTTCTATATAAAAATACAGAAAGACGGACTAGCGAGAAACTGGAAACCGGATTTTGTGCAAAAAGATGTGAAAATATGAGGATTTGGATTGTGGGTTGTTTAAGGGTGTTGAAATTGAGGAGTCATGATTGGAGAATTTGGATCTTGAAATTGGAATTTGTTAGTGAGAGTTTAATGGTGAAAGAGTGTGTATAAATAATGATGTTGTGACAGAAGAAGATGGCATCAAAATATGGTCAACTCAAGTTATGCTTTCACAATCAGATGTGCTGTAAGTGTATAACATAAGATGTTAGACTACTCGGTGTGGAGGAGGGTAGTCCTCAAAGGATGCTTCGTCACATAGGATGGGTATGAGGATGGGCCGGAAAGGGGATGGATCTAGAGAAATGGAGAATGGGCCTAAATATATACGGAGTATGTTGTATGTATATGTGTGTGTTAGAAGAAGGGGCACGGCAAGAACGTCTGCAGGAGGACGGTGACGGGGCAGTGGAAACGGTGTTCCGGGGCGACGCAGGGGCTCGACGGGGCAGGGACGTCCTCATACCGAGTAGCCTAACTTTCGAATATTATTATTCTGTTTCTAATTTCTATATGATTCCATTTCATTTTTAATTGTATTTCAAATTTTTGGTGTTTTGGACCGGGTTACAATAAATTGAGTGAGTGTAAGCCGGCTTCTCATTTTAAAATTAAAAAGGTATATTAACAAATTAGTTTAATATTTTTTCATATAAACATAATAACTTAATGTTCTGTAATGATTATCACCCAATATGGTATGGTCTTTAGAAAATACGTACTGAACCACCACTAAAATCGGTTATTAATAAAGCATAACTAAACCATCCGTTCCTAACAGGTTCGGTTAAATCAGTAATTTGTTTTTTTCTTTCTCACTCCTACTAGTAATAAGTAACATTTTAAAATAATTGGAAATTATCTGCTTATCAAAACCATAAACGATAAAATCATATACAATTATACAAAACACTATACCATGCAACTCGAATGGTAACACTTTTATACAATGATTAAATGGTTCTGATTACTTAGAATTGAATAATTGATTTCAAAACATATTATTAAACAACTACAGATTTATATATTTTACTCTTTTTAAGGTAACATTTTTAATGATAACACTACTTAAATGAATGTATGAACACTTTTTGGTTGTTTAGATGCAAAAGACGAAAATGACCTTAAGACAAGGGGACATGGGACAATAAACAAACCAACAAGGCCACCGCAAAATAGAAAGTTAAAAGACACCTCCAGATTTTTATAAACACTTAATAAAATAATATTATTTGGATGTCTTTTTCAAGATATTACGTATAAGCTATGTATGTATTAGCTGGATTATTTATGTTCCAAATTTATATTAGCTGGAATATTACTAAAATACTATGATGTTCATAACTATACTATTTAAAACTATTTTAGACTGCACGGTATGGGCATGGATCAGCAGCATTTATGCCTTTCCACGCCGCACACACCACACCACACCCGGCTTTGTACACAACGTTGAGAGAAGGGCTTGGAGAATTCAAGCGATGTTGAGTTAGTAAGTGTGCACGTGTGTCACGTTGTTATTGGGTCATTGGCATTAGCCGTTTACCTCAACGGCTAGTAAAAAAATTCAAAAATTTTCATTCAATCTAAAACTTTCATCTCACATGCCACAACACTCTCGCACACAACGTTGCACAATGCCGGTTATTCCATGGATCGTAGAAGAGGACATCACGTTATGCGAATCGTGGGTCGCGGTCCGTGAAAACCAAGGGCCTCCGTTAAACACGTCTTCGTTTTGGGAACGAGTTCATCAAGAATTTTGTACTCGTAGGGGTGATGCTATCTGACCCAAACATGCACTTCATTCATGTTTTTTCGGATGATTCATGTTGAATGTATGAGATTTGAAGCGGTTCTCAACAACGTGGACAATGACGATCGAAATAATGCGTTTTTAGGTTAACGTTTTAGTCTAAGCTATGTAACGTTTTTAATTTTTTATGTTATGTAATGTTTTAAATATTTTAGCTATGTAATCTTTAAATTTTAAATTATGCAATCTTTTAATTAGTATTAATTAGGTTTTATTTTAATTTAATAGAGTTTATATAATTTATAAATATAAATAATAATAAAAAATATGTGACACGTGTCGGATAACGCCCCTTTTTCATGTGTAACAACCCGACTTTTCGGATTGTTATCCATTTGCTTTTGCCTTGAATTGTAACCACCTTGTACTCTAAGGTTCGATATAAATAAAGGGTTATCTTATACTAAGTACATTTTTATCACACCGCAACGCTGCACGTTTAAACGTTTTATAGTCGCAAACGCTCAACGCTAACGCCACATGAATTACAGAGAATTATGCTATTTTACTTACCGAGTGTGTTTGTTTGTTCGGTAACCACTCTCGCTTTCGCACTCTCTTATCGCACTAACTCGCTAATCGCAAACGCTGTTAATTGTAGTAGTAATGTTATGCTATGTGTTCTTATATGCTTAACCTGTGTATGCTTTATATGTTTATGGATTATACTTGCAAACGCTTATCGCAACGCAAACTCAACGCTCACGGGAACAACTCGATTTACCACACTAAAACGCAACGCAATACTTAAAGTTGGAAACTATTAAAACGCCAAAACTCAGTCGTCCGAACGGGCCATTGACCCAGATGGAGCTCATCTGTCCGGATGGAGCTGCTGATCCGTCCGGATGGAGCTCGTCCGTTCAGAGGGAGCTCATCCGTCCGAATGGAGCCCATCCGGATATACCTCATCCGCCCACAACACAAGACCTCACCCCTCACCTATAAATAGAGGTCTTGTGTCTTCATTTCAACACTTTTGGTTCTCTCATCCGCTCTCAAGCTTTCAGCTGCGATTCAAGACTTTTGTAAGCATTTTCCTTCAATCTTCTCCAATCTCCATCTCTATTCCACTTCTACTCCATCTTCTTTCATCAAAATCACACACACACTTAAACTTTTTCCCAAAACCCTTGATTCCAAACACCTCGAAGATAGTTTCCACTCGTTTTGCCTAGGCAAACTGCTGTGGAGCATCATTCAATCGAGATTGGATCAGGATCTAAAAGATTTTCATGTTTTACAACTAATTTACGAACTCCTTTTTGATTTTTATAAAACATTTGTGGAATCGGGACTCCATCAGACCCTCGACTCGTTCCATAGTCGAAAGTCGACTCGAAAACTGAATTCCACCAAACATATGAACCGATTAACGGGTCAAGCATGAATTTTCGTCAAGAACAACATATCCGCCCGAATGGACAACGCCCATCCGTCCGGATGAATTGGCCCTGACGATTTCCGTTGTTTGATTCCGTCATCACGTCTGTCCCCGCTAATTAAAACATTTTTGTCTCAGAAAATTTTACAAAACTTCAAACACCGTCCATCCGTCCGAATGGACTATGATCATCCGTCTGGATAGACTTTGCACCCACACCCAAACTTTTCCTTCTATTTTAAAACATCAGTTGCACATCAAATTGTTTCTAGGCCATCCGTCCGAATGGACAATGTCCATCCATCCGGATAGACACAGCCCATCCGTCCGGATGAACACAACCCATCCGACCGGATAGACTATACCCATCCGTCCGAATGGACCGTTGAACCCTTAACTCGCTTTTACTCCACTCGACGCTCCGTTTCCGACCGTTTCAGCACTTAGGAAGACTTATACTTTTGTTCCCGTACGCAGACTGACCCGACGTTCCCTTCAATCCAACCAGACTGTGTTTATCTGTTAAACACGCACTAGGAGTATACTCGAACCCATTTTCGTTTAATGCACTTTTGGGTGTTACATACATTCTCTATCAAAAACACAACACACAACGCATACACTTTTATAAACGCTAACCGCTCTCGCATGCTATACGTGATTAGTTGAATGCTTGTTACTATGCTTAAACAGTGATATTTGCCAAACCGCCTTTAGCAACGATAGTACTATAGTTTAGACTCAGCACCTAATTCGTCAGGGGTTGCTAAGGATCACATACTTTACTTCACGTGTTCGCTTCGATGAACATGTGTCGCGCATACTCTACTCGCAGTCGCGTGGTTAGGTTGTATCATTGTTGGTAGTTTACATGCTTCGCCCGTTACGTGTTACATGCTGGTTATGCATAACCGCTTTCTATACTATATCTATGCTAAACTTGTATACTCACCTTTACTTTATGTATTGACTTTTATTTTAAGGTATGTGACAGGTTGATGGATTGTTATGCTGCAAACAAGATTGGAAGTCTAGAAACCCACAACAATAAAATATAGGTTGTCGGATCATGTTTTGTTTTATGAGAACTCGTTATCGGTAATAACTGTTTGTTGAATATTTGTTCGTTAGTATGGGATGATGAACCTTTAAAATATTGGTAATGAATAGTTGTTATAGATTCTCTTGAGCAATCTGATTCGCCTAGTGCCTCGCCCCGATGATTCCGTCATCGGTTGGGGTATTACATCATGCTTATCCACACCGTGTGGTCTTAGTGCATAAAAATTGTAAATAACTTCCTAAAAAATCGTACTAAAAATGACTTAGTTTTTATGATCATGTTTATTAAAAAAAATTAGTTATAATTTTTTTATATAATTCAAACCTTATTTAAAAAGCTAGAAAACCAATATCAAATTCGATTAAGTACTTTAGTTACTTTTTTTTTTCTAATTGGTTATTGAATCATGCATTACCTTTTCATTGTCATGCTTAACTCAAAAACCTCATTGTGTCTATTAGTTTTAACGGTTGTAACGATAAGTTATCATTACTTATGTGACTTGGCCCAGCATGAACCGTAAAATCGGACACTATGTTAAAGCACATCTGAGCACCAAAAACCGAGCCCATAGGAAAAAAAAATGGGTCCGCCACTAGTTATATATAAAACGTTTTAACTATGTCTTTTTTTTTATTGCTATGTGGTTATTTTTCATGCATTTAACTATATGATTCTCGCATTCTCTACTTTTTTTAGGGAGGCCAAAGTGAGTTCGACATCATCCCATCGGCATGAATGAAAAGCAATGACATCATCGACACCAACACATGCGGGATGGCGTTTTCCATTGGCGCCGATTGGAATCGGCATGTATGTGTGATTTGCTTTGTAGTTTGGCTGTAAAATCTTAAACCCTCTTGCCAATGGGGTGTGATTTCCTCATCTACTCATGGGGTGTGACATCGGCATCGATGGCCACTTCCGGCAATCACTTCGTCCGAACTTAAGACCAGATTTTTACACCTTAATAATATATGTGTACACTTATAAGTATTTTAAGTAACACATTTTTATGGAGAATAAACACCATATTGCTAGACTATTAAGGCAGGCGGGGTGGTGCATAGTTTCACCGTGATGGAATTTCTTCACGCGTGGAAGATAACAAAACACCACCGCCACCTCCATTTTTCACGCGTAAACTTTTCAACGCGTGGTATTTTTCACGGCGGGATGGTTTTGATTGTTTGAGGGAAATTGTTGGGTTGTGAGGGAAAATTGTTGGGTGTGGTGAGTGATAATCATTTCCACTAAAAAAAGTTGTGAGTGATGGAATAATGGTTGATGACATGACAGAACTTGATTGGATGTTGTGAGTGATGAGTGATCACCACCCCCACTCGCTTAGATGATGAATTCATGTTTCGGTTTTTCAAAAAACATGTCATGTTTAGTATAAACTTATTATATTGGTTTGTTGATTACATATAGTTTGTATTGTGATGGAGTGTCGGTAAGGACAGAAATAATACGTAGTGAGCCGCCGAAATGAGTGGCGGACAGGATGCCGAGATTGGTTCCTGATTTGGACAGCTCGATCATTATTAACGGGTCATTACCATGCCCACGCGCCAGCCAACACACCAAACGCGCAATCACAACTAACCTCCTTTTTGTATCTCATTCTTAACAAAAAAAAAAGTTTAATTAAATTCCCATGATGTTTCATTGTTTTTTTGTGTGTATATATACACACAATATATGTTTACGGTGAGGCATACCAACATAATAAAAGAAATTTTGAACTTGTAACAAAATAATATTCAACAATTACTAAAAAATAAAAAAATTGGCTAATTTAATTTAGAGTAAACTTCCATTTTGTTCCCTGTGGTTTGGTCACTTTAAAGGTTTTGTGTCAAACCTTTAAAAATAGTCATTTTCCTTCAATAGTTTGTTATGTTTTTTTCCATTTTGCTCCCCGCCTCTAACTCTATCCAAATTGTCTGTTATCTGAAAGAGTATTTTGGTAACTTCAAGTATATAACTAAGGGTATTTTAGTAATTTTAAAGATAAAAATTTAATTATTTATTAGATTTATATATACATCACCCAAACCATATAAAAACAATTCTCTCTCTCATCTCTCTCTATATATGTTCCCTTTCTCTTCTCCATCACCCAAACCAGCACCAAGATCAACTCAAATCTGAAATGATTCTTTGTCCAAAGAACAAACTCAGATACTGAAACCTGGATTTCAGAATATGTGAATATGAGCACAAATTGATTCCTTATCTACTATTATTTCGATTCAAATATGTATCACCTGTTGTTGATGATATTATGACCAAAACACTGAAATCTTGTCAAATTTTATCCATCAGGTTTCATCTTTGAAACCCTAGCCGTCGTCGATAGGGTTGCCGGTGCTGCAGGTGAGATAGCCCAGGTTTCTCCGGTAGACTTCACTGACGACTGAATCAAGGGTTTGATAGTATATACACGCACACACATAACAAATACAGTCTCTCCTACACCACCATCCACCACCCCCGACATCACCATCACCATTCACCACCTACCACCACCATCCAACCACAAACAACAGACTACAACCACCACAATTTAAACCACCCACCTCACCTGAAAAAGAGCCCATTCGAAACACCAAATCTGAACCCCCTACCACTTACAACCACCAGCAACCACCAAATATCGTCATCATCCACTGCCACTGCCACCTGCAGATTGTAACTACCCGCCATCAACACCATTCACCCCTTTCACTGCAGATCTGAGTGTTAGACCTCTCATATTCCCCTAGCCGCTAGTCTTAACCCTTCACATATTTGGGGGTTCCCTGGTGGTAGACTCGTTCAGATCAATAATAACCACCACTGAAATACCCTAGATCTGCAATAACCACCATTGAAATACATTAGAGCAGTGATGGTTTTTATAGCTTCGCAGGCCTGAGATCAAAGTGGTGGTGGTTCTAATGACAAGGTGGTGGTGGTGGTGGTGGTGGCGGTGGCGGTTTGATTGAATTTACTGTGGTGGTAGTGCCAGAAGTACTGTGGTGACGACAAAATCAATGAAGAAGATACTAAGTTTAGAGAGAGCAAGAGATATGGTAATTGGTAAGGGTGGATGGTGATTGTGGTTGTTACAGCAGAGATAAAGATATATTTGATCTTTTATATTAATAAATTACTTATATATAATTAAATCGTTATTTATTAAATTACTATAATGCCCTTATCTTTAACATACATTTTAGACAGAGTTAGGGGCGGGGAGTGAAATGGAGAAAAGTTAAATAGATCAAGGAGTAAAATGACTATTTTTAAAGGTTTGGGGCAAAACCGTTAAAGTGACCAAACCACAAAGAGCAAAACAGAAGTTTACTCTTTAATTTAATAGATTAGAGTTTGGTTCATGTATATGAACTTGGATTATTTATAGGTTATGTCTCTTTATGTTAAATAAATACATATATACCAATGGGCGTCAATTGGCAAAAACAAAACTTTTAAACACCTGATTTGATAGATGGATGTCTTAGGTTCAAAGTCTCATAGATAATAGGGGATTAGAATAAATTTGTCGTTCAAGAAACAAGTAATATATATATATATAGGATTAGGTTCAAGAGTGAACACTAGTGTAGCTTGCGAACTGAGTGAACTAATCCTGGCCATACACGTGTGTAGATCAATGGCCAGGATTTGATTTTGAAATACACTAGTGTATTTTACGATTTGATGATGAGATCATGGCCATACACGTGTGTAGATCAATGGCCAGGATTTGTTCACTCAGTTCGCAAATACACTAGTGTTCACCGCAAATACACTAGTGTTCACTCTAGAACCCCACCCTATATATATATATATATATATATAAATGATTCGATTCAAGGAGGAACCACTACCAGTTGCGAGAACCATGAGAACTTCTCCAATCCAATAGAATTTTAACATATCACCTATAATCAATTTAATTCAAAAGGGTATTTTAGACTTTTTCTCTCAATGTCACATCCCCTCTCTTTTATATATAATAAATATTACATCATTATTCATATATATGTATTAATTTACAACATAACCGAGCAACAGTGTCTACAGTGGACTTTAACGATGACGGCGTTTATCTTTTTGTCTGATACTTCCTTTTTCTTTTCCTTCCCACGAGTCTTCACCACCCATAGCCAGAACCAGTTCTTTCTCAATCTTCAACACGCACCCATCAGTTATTCCCACAGTCCTTACACTACCACCTCCGCCTCTCCTCCGCCACGCGTGTGGTTGTACTGAAAACCCTAAATATTCTTCTCTCTAGGTCAGAATCTTCAAACCAAATCACAGACAAAAGTGAGCGGATCGTGAACGGAATCGTCTCCGGCGACAGACGCCATCATCGGCTTTAACTTTCTGTGTGTAGTCGATACTTTTTTGCATAATCAAACGGGATCTGAACTGAATCTAGCACAATCTTTGTGGCCACGTAACTATCCCCTTTTTCATAAACTTTATCGATCGAGTTTACTTGACACAAATCTTATAAATTTGTGATCTTTTGGCTATGTGATCGACTTATAAACTATCTTTTGTTTCTTCACGTTGAAATTTAAGTGCCTGTTGTGGTGGTAGTTTGTTTGCATATCAAGTGTTTGATGAAATGCTTGAGTGAAAAGTATACATGTGTTGGTTGTAGGAATGATATGCCATCATATTTGAGATCTTTACTTAATGCCCATCAGATGTATTCCTTGCTAGGGCTGACCCAAAGGGATTGAGTGAAACAAGCTATTAATTTTTTTATAGATTGTGTTACAAATTAATAATATATAAATGAATTAAATTGAATAAATTAAAAGTAAAAAAACATATAATATTAATAATAATAGACTTAATGGCCAATGTAAAGAAAAAAGAATATGATCGATCTGATTTTAAAAAGTAGCTTTAAAGATTTAGTCACTTGAACTGTTACGTGCAATTCTAGAACTACATTGAAGCTATATTGTTTATATATAGCTTTGTTTAGGTTTTGCTTATCAAAGATTTGAATTACATTGATAGGATATTTGGTAAAATCCTTTGTTGTAATAAGTATTAGCTTCAAAAGGGATGAAGATTAGCATGCTAGAATTTAGACCGATTAGCTTGCATAGTGAAGTCAAAATGTCTAATTTCTTGACCATTTGCAGATTGTCAAAATCAAGGACATCATCCGGTCACCAATGAAAGAGAAGTTTAACGATGTCTAAATCGTGTATTTGTTCATTGATATTGATTTGCATCAAATCATTCGATCGCCACAACCATTAACAAGCAACCATTGTCAAGCAAGTTCAAAACACATCATAGATCCCGACGCGCCTATATTTTTTATGTTCAAATGACCTAAATAATCTGTTTTATTGCAGTATTTTCTGCATCCGCGTAAACACAGGTGAAGACGAAAGTGTTATATCCGGTACCACTGCATCTTGATCTCTTATCCGACAAGGTTGGGCCCCCTTGCTGCATGTTATCCAGTGCCGTTTATGTATAAATCACGTGTTACCTAAATATGAAGGTTTTCCAACTTGGATCCCGCCAACGAGCACAGTCGAGTGTCACATCTGTCGTAGTCAATAACGCATTCCGACCTCCCACATTTACTAATGAAACCACTATTCTAGCACTAGCATTACCCCGGGCAACAGCAACTTCAAAAACTACGAAAAGGATAACAGCACCCGGAACCGGTAATTGAGTTTTTAATTCCATAAATAATCATCATCATGACTTTATTCTTGTAATTTACTAATTGTTTTCAGATCTTACCTTTTTTCACTGCTAATTGTAGATGTGGAAGGGCTGGCCAGAAAAAGAAACACCTGATCAAATGTCTACACAATCTTTTGGCTGATGCATCAGCTACCGGAGGCCACAAATGTACTTCTTTTCGGCAATGAAAAAAGTAACAAGTAAGTGCAAAAGTGGAAAATTATTGAATTCAATAACCAAAATCTATTAAACGGCTCATCTTCATTGAACAAGTCAAATGATCAGTTTTATTAAACGGGTAAGGCGGGTAAGTTGTCTTCAACTTGACATACTATCTTTTCTTATTAAACATGTCAAGTGGGTCAGTTTTATTATGTTCTGAACGGGCCAAGTTCTATTGAATTGTACCTCTTGCCCTTGAGAAGTATGGTATTTTTTTTTTTTATCATTTTTATAGCCTACACCCACATCACTAGAAAACAGGTGATTTCATCTTTTGTGTGAATAATTAAAAAAACAAGAGAAGAATAGAGTCCTTAAATAGGGACTCCAACTTAGGTACATACACTGACATTTGAACTTTATAAAGTATGCATATATGGGTTACATGCTTTCCGGTACAATGTGATTTTGTTGCAGGCGGGCATTGTTGCTTTTGGACATATTTGAGTTCCTTAAATAGGGACTCCAAATACGAGGAGCATGTCTGTTGCATTTGTTTCTTCTTATTAGAATGACCAGACAAGTTATATTAATTTCTATGTGGTTTCCCTTCAGGTCAATTAGGGAGACTCATCAGCATCCAAATCATTTGAAGAGCTAACAAAGATATGTGATTTTGTTGCAGGAGGGCATTGTTGCTTTTGGACATATTTGAGGAGAACAAGTATAGCACCTTTGAGTAATCAACATGTATTATAAGGTTTGGAAGCACAATGAGATGTGTTTATATATGTAATATCGAGTCGTATAGTAAATGTCCGAGACATGTAACCATGAAGATAATGGTGCCTGTTGGTTGTATAACTCGGCACCCGCGCCGCGAAGCGCGGGTGGAAACCACTAGTTTATATCAATATCTCTCTCATTTCATTTCTTTTCTTATATATAAAACACATCACATCATCATTTATATCAATATCTCTCTCATTTCATTTCTTTTATACTTTTTATATTTAAAATTGGGAAAAAATATCTTAGGTTTAAATTCAAACACCAAAAGTATTACATAATTTAGAAAATAAAAAAATATCGAGAATGATATCTATTTCTTTTTGCTCTATTTTCCCTAGTTATGACATAATGTTCTTTATAAAATGCAAGTTATATTTGTCTTATATGTTTATTAGAAAATACAAAATTATCGAAAATGATATCTATTTCATTTTGCTCTATTTTCCCTAATTCTGACATAATGTTCTTTATAAAATGCAAGCTATATTTGTCTTATATGTTTATTATTGAGAATTTCTATTTCATTCGTTAATATTGATGACTTTGCACTACAACTTTTTAAAAAAATATTCGAGGTTCCTGTAAAAAATGGTTCCTATTTTAACCAATCCCTATATAGGGTGATGTTACTGTAAAAAAAAAATTTCGTGAGAAGTGTGAGAAGGCATAGAAATTGACATGTAGGTATAACAACCCTCCTAAATTATTTCCGACACCCCTAATATATTTAGAATGTCCCTACACGCCCTAAAATACATCCCGTATACGAGAAATGGCCCAAAATACCTTTATTTTTTAAAAAATTAATTAAAAATGAAATTTAATGGGTCGTCGCGGGGCGCGACAGATTCCTTAAGGGCCGCCGCGGGGCGCGAGCGCCTAGCCACCCGCCCTCACCCGGTGCCGCCACGTGTCGTACGCGTGTTGAGCCTACCCAATGACTTGCCCAAGCTAGGCCCTACTCCCCCTATGTCGCGGGCTGCGAAGGCTAAGCCTTCGGCTTACGCGGGGCGCAACAGACTTGAAATTAGCTCCTATAAATTGGGAGCATCGGCCTTCAGTTTACGATGTTCAAAATCGAAATTTCTCTCTCAATTCTATAGTGTAGAAGTTATAATCGGGTATTATACCCACTAAAGTAGTGAAGCTTTGCCTTGTTGTAAGTATTTTAACCCCCGGTTACGTATTAGATACGCTGCCCGATTGATCTAGTACTCCGTAACGGCTGTTGAGGCTCTGCCCGACGTAGTCGTTGGAGTTCTGTCTCGGGGAGGGTATAACTAATGTAAATATTGGGTTATTATACTAACGTGTGTGCATTGTTTAATTAATAGATTTTAACCAGGAAAACACCAAGAAAAGTCTAAAGTAGCAATGTGAGTAATCTCCTTTTTGTAAACCTTTTTACAAAACCTTAAATAATTTACAATGTGATTAGCAGTGATTAAGTCTTTGTAATTCTTCAATTACTGCCGGTATGTTGGGGTTTTGTATACAAAATGTGGAACACGTTACCATTGGACAACGAGATAGCCAATGTGAAATATGACCCACCAGTCAGGATTGACAATACTGAATGAGTAATTGTGTAGATATAAACATTCTAATTGCTCTCAATACTGTTAAAGGATAAAATGCTTCTTGATTAAATTGGGATTCACTCACCAGTATTTCCCACTGACAAATATTTTTAAAACGCGTTTCAGGTAACAAAATGTGAAAGCCAAATAGAAGCCAGCTGGAGAGCACTGAAGGCTTGGAAAAAAGTGGCTATAAAAGTTATAAAGACGATGTTTTAAATTCAATAAATTAGGGTTTATCCCTATAAACATGTTTGTAATGGAAACTTGGGTTTTACCCATGTGTTTATTAATATAAAAATGTGGTATTTTACTCTGATAAAATATTTCATAACTACGGTTCTGATGTAAATTCCGCTGCCAAATAATGATAATCAATGACACCACTTAATCTGAGTTCGCGTCCACCCGATCCCAGGAGATAGGGGCTGGGGGTTGCGACAGTAGGCGTTATGTTTTGGACTTAGGCATGATGTTTTAGGTTGTTTTGGCAAGAAAAACACTAAACATAACAATTTAAAACACAATGCAACATATTATGGGCGTGAAATTTAAAACATAACTAAAACACACCACTTAAAACACACTACTTAATGTTCTTGGCATGGTGTTTTAAGTTTTAAGCCTAGAATTCATTGAAAATGTAAAATACAATATTACTTAACGTGCGATGGTACGATATGAAATCACACATGTTATAAAACTCAAAACCCGAATCACGCATGAACAAAAAACCATAATCACGCATGGTTATATATTTGTTCATGCGTGATTATGGTTATGAGTTTTATAACATGCGTAATTTTATATCATACCATCGCACATTAAGGAATATTGGCGGAGGTGATTCATATGGCAAATACACTAAAGTGTAAGGCAGGGAGCTTACCGTTTGGTTACCTAGGCCTAAAGGTGGGTGCCAATATGAATTGAGTAGCTAATTAGAAAGAAGTTATAGACACATTTAACAAAAGATTTGCATCATGGAAATCGAAACTCCTCTCATTCGCCGGGAGACTAAGGGGTTGTTTGGTAGCCTCTTAATGACCATTCAGATGCTACCTCTTAATGGTTTAAAACCTCTGAATGAATAAGAGATAACCTCAAGTCTGAATGGTTAAGAGGTAACATCTGAATGGTAAATCATCACATGTCACATTCTTCTACCTTCTCATTAGTAAAATTCTTAATGGTTACATTAAGAGGTAGTCTCTTAATGACCATTCAGAGGCTACCAAACAGCCCGTAACTTTAGTAAAAGCGGTACTTGGTAGTTTGCTTAACTACTACTTATCTTTGTATAAGGCACCGGTTGTGGTTATAAAAACGTTGGAGGGTATAAGAAGGAAGTTCTTATGGGGCGGGTGTGGTGCGAATAAAAAACTAAGATGGGTCAAGTGGGAGAAGATCGTGGCCTCGAAAAAACAAGGCGGACTAGGTGTAGGAGAAATCAAGGAGTTGAACTTGGCATTACTAGTAAAGTGGTTGTGGAGGATGAAAATGGAACCGAAGACACTGTGGGTAAAAATGATAAAAGCGCTTCACCATCACTCCAGAAGGGTTGCTTCGTTTCCGTTAATGAAAGCAAACTCGGGAGTATGGAAAGAGATCATGGGTATGGACAAGGAATGAGTTAAGTTTGGCGTTAACGTGTATGGAAGTTTATATAGTAAAGTGGGTATTGGGGTTAAAACCATATTCTGGTGCGATAATTGGATCGGTGGGGGTGCGTTGCGAGATCAGTTCCCATTATTATATCAACTGGCTACAGAGAAAAGGATATTAATAAAAATTTGTTACAAAAAATTGAACCAGGGAATATTATGGGATTGGGTATGGATAAGGGAACCGGGTGAGGATGAGGAAAAAGCGAAGATCATCTAGCTTAATGCAATTCTATTACAACAGGTTTTAAGGGAGGCAGAGGATAAATGGTCGTGGAAAGATGTATGAGGTCCTGGGTACACAGTTAAAACAGCAAGAAGGGAATTATCCGAAAGCACAGATGTTAATTCAGAAGGAAGCTCAATTTATTGGAACAAGATCGCCACACAAAAAGCTAATATGTTTGTTTGGAGAGCAGCCACGGGTCGGATTCCTACTATAGCAGCGTTGGAGGTGAGGGGTGTTTCGGTATCAAACAGGAACCGCACGTTCTGCAACCATGTTGTCGAATCTGCTGATCAAACTTTACTGAACTGCAGGTGTGTTGATGTAATTTGGCAGCAGCTTCACTACTGGATGAAAATTCCACCAGGTCTATCATACGCGTCTATCGAAGAATTGTTGCTAAGCGTAGATGGAATGGAGGCGTCGTTAAGCAGGAAGAGAATTATTCATGATGTGATTGTGTTAGCACTGTGGAGCATATGGAAAATAAGGAATAAAAAAAGATTCGAAGGTGGGCACATAAATGAGTATAAGGCAATTAAAGACATAAAAGAGTTGGCATATGACTGCGTTGTGAACCGGTCGAAATTCAAAGAGATTTCTTGGAGCGAATGGTAAAGTTTCAACATTAAAATGTATAGGATAGGCGATGTTAGTTTTAGTTATGTTTTGTTCTCTTTTGTATACGTAATCGGATCGGTAGCTTCTTGCCATGGATCTTGTCTGTGAAATAAAGTTTGCGTTGCCTTTAAAAAAAATATAGATATATAATTAATTATTAATACTAATAAATAAGGGATATATTTATCATAGGATAATTGAAAACAATGTCTTACTTATATTAATGTATTTCTGTTATCGGGTTATGGAATACTGAAAATGACATTTGTGTATAGATTTTGCCAGTTTTTTTTATGCACATGTAACTATATTGTAAGTTGTTTAGAAAAGTTATTTGAGGACAAATCAAACGATGTAGTGAAAATTAATAGAATCTTAAATTGTCTATAAAATCGAGTCAATTAGATATCAAACTAACCAATAAGATGTTTCACATAGTCAATTTTAAGAAATGTTGATATCGTAATTATTTTGATTTATTATGTATAAAGTACCCATAATATATTGGAAAATTGGTATTTAATAAACCAACCTTTAACCAGTTGGTAAATAATAATCCAACCTATAGAATTGGTATATAATAATCCTACCTATCAACATGTTGGTACTCAATGAACTTCTGTTAATTTTTTTTAACTGAAGTTAGTTTTTAAGTTTTATTTATTACACAAACAGTCCCTCTAGTTATAAGTTACTAGTTTTAAGTTTTATTTATTACACAAACAGTCCCTGTAGTTATAAAAAATCAAAAAAATCCAAAAAAATCAAAAAAATTCTAAAAAATTCTAAAAAATCAAAAAAATTAAAAAAATTCTAAAAAATAAAAAAAACCGATTTATAAAATTAACGTGTTTCGCTTTACGGAAATTTTACGAAAAAAAGGGCAGAGTTTCCTCTGTTTTTGGACGACCCCGACAACACAAGTTGTCGATATAATATTCAAAACGCAACAATCAGTGAAGCATTAAATATCTATACGATTTATATACGATTTATACAAAACTAAAATGAAACTTAAACCGTCTTCCCATACTCCTTCGTATTATACGCCGAGAAATAAACAAGAGCAGCATAAGTGCTACTAGATCCCATATCATAAAAAACAACATATCTCAAACCATTAGAAAAATCCTTATCAATCCCATACTGCAGCGCAACACCTGAATGCTCATTAACAAGAGCCAACACATTCAATCCAGCCAATTCAGCTGCCTGAAGCAGCCCCTTCCTCTCCACCTGTCCAAAATACGGAGGCACCGTAACCACCGCATCCTTCACCATCACCTTACTATGAAACTCCGCTAATCTCAACTCCTCCGGCAAATACACCGTCACACCGTCATCAATCTTAATCCCCACACCGCCTCTAGAATCTTCCACCATCACCGCCACAGGAAATGGTCTCTCTGGCTTCAGTTCTCCGGCAGCAGCGATGGAGTCAAAACCAGGTTGCTTTTTCTTTAGGGTTTCGATTTTGGGGAAAATGGGGATGAGGGTTGAATTTAGGGTTTTGATTTTGGGTGTATTTGGTGGATGGTGAGTTGATTATAGGGTTTTGATTTTGGCGGGGAAAGGGGGATGGTGATGGTGATCAGGTGGCGGCGGCGGTGAGAAGGAAGTGGTGGTTGCTGTGGTGAGAAGGACGGGGTGGTGGTGGCTGTGTTGAGAAGGCGGTGGGGAACGATATGGGAGAATGGTGGCGGTGGAAGGGGTGGGTTTGGGCGGTGGTTGCAGGTAGGTGGTAGTGGTGGAGGGGAGGTTAGGGTTTTATGATTGAAGATGGATGAAGCTGATGGTAGGAGGGGTATCTTATTTATTTAGCCTTTTTTTTAGAAATAAAAAAACTCTAAAAAATCAAAAAAAAAAAAATCATAAAACTCTAAAAAATCAAAAAAATTCTAAAAATTTTTTTTATGATTTTTTAGATTTTTTTTTTGATTTTTTAGAATTTTTTTGATTTTTTTGATTTTTATAAATTTTTTTGATTTTTTTAGAATTTTTATGATTTTTTTGATTTTTTAGGATTTTTATGATTTTTTTATAACTACAGGGACTGTTTGTTTAATAAATAAAACTTAAAACTAGTAACTTATAACTACAGGGACTGTTTGTGTAATAAATAAAACTTAAAAACTAACTTCAGTTAAAAAAAATTAACAGAAGTTCATTGAGTACCAACATGTTGATAGATAGGATTATTAAATACCAATTCTGTAGGTTGGATTATTATTTACCAACTGGTTAAAGGTTGGTTTATTAAATACCAATTTTCCTAATATATTTACGGTTTTAAGACAAAGGTAAAAACACGTTTGTACTTCATAAGTTAATATTTGTAATTTGTTTGCGAGGAACTGATGGTGTACACGCAGTGGCGGACCCAGGATTTTATTTCATGGGGTCCATTTTCGGGTCGGTCCTCGTTCGGGTCGAGTTAAAGTGAGGTTTGAACTAGATTTTTAAAAAAAATAAGAAAAATGGGCTCATCAAGGATTGAATCCATGACCTCTTGGTGGAAAAGAGGGAGATTTACCACTACACCAACTTTCTTTTTATTTCTATGGTGTCCACCTACTTGTATTTATGGGGTCCATGTACAATTTAATATACCGAATCTACTATTTTTTTTAAAAAGATTGGGGTCCGGGGACCCCGATGGCACCAATGTGGGTCCGCCCCTGTGTACACGTGTTAACCGGAAACACTTATTTGTGAAAGCAAGAACCACACAAATAGGAGGACTTCAAGGAGATGAAGAGGGCATCGGTCGAACAAATAGAGGACTTCAAGGAGATGAAGAGGGGACCGATTGAAAGACGTTGAATATCCAAAATTAAACACTTATAGCATGTAGGAAACCTAATTTTAGAGTGATGATGAAATCACTACATAATTTGAGATGCAAGTCTATTTTATCATCAATTTATTTATGGGATTTATCTTTTTTTTTTTTTTTTAACGGCCAACAAACTCAATCCCGAGTAATCTCGGGGCACCCACAGGACAAACGGAGTACTCCGAGAGTAACCCGAGTCCACCACCAATTCCGGAGAAAACCCGGTAACTCACCCGCCCGTAGGCACGACGGTGAAATTACCGGTAAAACCCGTTTGGCTCAAGGATTCAACCCAGGTTTCCCTGGGTCTCCTATCATTGCCCACCAATGCCTCACTCTGCACCAAGTGGGAGTCGAACCTGCATCTCTCAAGAGAAATGCAAGCCTTCCACCACTTGGTATGGAGAGCCTCATCACCAAGGGGATGGGCCGCCACGTCACCGTCACGTAGGAGGGGCATGAAGGGGATGGACCTAGGGGGTGGGGGATGAACCCCTTTTATATATATGTATGTATGTATGTATGTATGTATGTATGTATGTATGTATGTATGTATGTATGTATGTATGTATGTATGTATGTATGTATGTGTGAGGAGAGAGGAGAGAGGCACGGCGAGTTCGGCTGGGGGCGGATGATCTTCACGGGGCTGGGGCGGCGACGGGGTTGGGGGGTGGAATGTTTAGGGCGGCGGCGGGAGGATGGGCATAGGGACGGCCCCCATACCCTCCGGTCTTAGTAGTTACTCTCCGCAAATGTTTCTCTACCCACACTCATTTATATTTACTTTGAGAAATTTCATCTAAACTAAATAACACATATACAGTCCTTTTAAGTGTCGTTTCTCAGTCTATTAAACATTTAAACAATAAACATATTGAAGGGGTATGGTCCTAAATCACAGGTGAACACATGTCAAAGGGACCACACCTGTCACACCCCAACCGATGGCGGAATCATCGAGGCGCGGCACTAGGCGAATCAGATTGCTCAAGAGAATCCATAACAACTATATTGCGATAATATTTAATACATTCGTTATCCCATACTAACAAACAATACAATCACATAAGTTATCACAGATTTCTTGTTCTCTCGAACAATACAATCCGACAACCTAGATTTTAGTTGAGTTTCTAGACTTCCTAGCTTGATTTGATATAGTCTGCGATCTAACCTGCAACATACGTTAAAATATTTGTCAATACAAAAGTATTGGCGAGTATACAGGTTTGATAAGTATAGCATAATAGATAAAAAAGCGTAGCGAATTTCCATATGCATAAACGTAATACACGACATACATACTCACAAAACTGATACTACCAACTAAGTCCTCGATGCTCGAATGTACGATGGCATAACTAGACCCCGTCGGGCGCAATAGTACTATACTAGTCGTGGTGGGACGTCGCGAGTATAAGCCATAGCACATATGCAACTAGCATCACGTATATCTATGCATAACAGTTATTAGCAAGTGATAATTCGATTGCTTGAATATTTCGTTTGACGAGTTCGATTTGTTAGAAACGTATGTTACACCCAAAATACGATTAAAAAGGGGTCAAGTATACTCACAGTGCGTATTTAGCGGAAATACAACTTGTTTGGGTCGGTTGCGAGTACGTCAGTGTTGATCCTTGAAGAAATAGAGTAAACGATGTACGGTTAAGCAAGATTGCCTTAAAAGTTTACTCATTGGGTTGAATGGTTCTCATCCGTGCGGATTGATATGTTATCCGCCCGGATGACTAGTCATCCGTCCGGATGGCATGTTATCCGTCCGGATAACAGGTGATCCGTGCGGATGATGTGTCATACGTGCGGACAGCTGTGCGTGCGGATGAGTGGTGCGTGCGGGTGACAGTTGCGCGTGCGGATGACATGATCCGTGCGGACGACAGCGCGTGCGGATGACATGATCCGTGCGGATGACATGATCCGTGCGGACGACAGCGCGTGCGGATGACATGATCCGTGCGGATGACATGATCCGTGCGGATGACATGATCATCCGTGCGGATGACAGTGCGTGCGGATGACATGATCCGTGCGGATGACATGATCATCCGTGCGGACATGTGTCATCCGTGCGGACTGACATGTCTGTTTCGCACTCTGAACACTGTTTCCGAGCGTTTAACGGAAGGAACGCGTTCGTTTTTACTAGGGTAGTGTAATTTCGCACTAACACTTGAAGTTCCGTCAATCCCGACTCATTCTAACGGCCGGGAATCACCCCGTTCCAATCAGATCTGGCCGTTCGTGATGGTTCTTCATGGTTAACTCGAAATCGCACAGATTTAGGTGAGATTTGTCTTTAAAACATGTGGAAATCACCCGGATCTGAGTCGTTTATAGTGAAATGAGACCCCAACTTGAAGTTCATAAGAACTCTTGGTGACATCACCTCAAAACGCCTCAAATCCGCAGATTTCACGGTTAGAATTGGAGTTTTGAAAGATAGAATGATACAGAATCGAGTGTAGATTGTAGAAGTACAAGTTTTAGGTTGAAATCTTACCGGAATCGCGAGGAAATCGAGGGAAAAGGGTCTTGGTGCGCGTTTGGTTGAATAGGAGCTGTCACATCACTGTTCAAGTGATGTGCGGATGGCCCATGCGTGCGGATGGCCATCCGTGCGCATGCCCATCCGTCCGGATGGTCCATCCGTCCGGATAGCTATCCTGACGTGTCGGACTTCTCTGTTTTTTATCGTTTTGATAGTTTTCGAAGCGCGTACTTTCCATAATTAATTTATATTATCATTATATTGTTATTATTATCTATATATATCACTAGGGGTCGTATTTACGTATCCATAATCCAAAGTTTCGATAATTAACAATCGGTTTCTGATTCGAGTATACGATTATTGGCGACGTTTCACGGCCATCAATGAGGGTAGTATAGGTCCTTTCCTGATGTCATCGTGAACGTTATTTCGTGTAGTGCCACAACGACTGACGGGGTACCGTCTGCTCGTATTGTCATCATCGTCATGACGACTAGAGCTGCAGCACTCACCCGAGAGTCCTTGTTAGCGTTGATTGTTTACGTTCGACACATCACGGCCACTGTGGAGGGTAGAATAGGTCCTCACTCAATGCCTCCGCGAGTGTTAGTGTGATAATAGTGTAGTATAGTGATATTGTATTTCGAAAATATGCGATTAACCTTCGAATAACGATATATATACGATATAGTTACATTATGATCCGAATCTCTGGTGCTAGGCGTAACGAGTATAACGAGTAGTAACAACGCACAAAAGTGCGGGTTGTTACAGTCTCCCCTACTTTAGGAAATTTCGTCCCGAAATTAATCCAATAGGTAGACTTCTAAGGGTTGATCTTGTATATGTAACGATACAGCGAGTGATTTGACCGTAAGTTGACTGCGCGAATGTTTCGAATTAGGGAGATCGACTGCGATAGCGAGAAGGCGACGTGAAGACGAAAGTATTAATCCCACGAGTTGGCACTCCAAGTACCCTGTCTTGTGTAGAGTTCGTTAGTTCGAAGCGATTGTAATTTGAAAGGTTTCTCATGACGTAGAATTAACTGAGTCGATCGTTAACCAACGTTACAAGAAGCGTTCGTTTTAGATATTTAAAAGGAATTTAGGATGAAAATCTTTGAAAGTTTTCCTTTTAACATGAGGTCAACGGAGCCGATGTTAACCGATGTTGCAAGGAAGTTTAAGTTTTTTTTTTTTTTTTTTTTTTTTTTTTCATTTTAAGGAATTCGAAGATGAAAACAAGGGTTACAAAAACTTTCCTCTGACATGGGTTCAAGCTGAACTCGATGTCGAACCAATGTCTTAAGAAGGATTTTATTTTGACGTTGTAAAAGTTTAGGGAAAAACTGGGCTTATGAAACTTTTCTTGGACATGGAGTTAAGCTGATTCGATGTTAATTCCACGTCGTGAGAGAATTTCACTTGCCCACCGGTTTTAAATCAAAATTTTTATAAAAAGACGTTTTAATTAGTACAAAAAGGTAGTTAATTACCGGGCCCCACGTGGCACTTTCTCACGAAAGTTTGTTAATATGTTTAAAACACTTATATATAGGAAGTACCAGCGGCGTATCCACCATGCTTTGCCCATATTACTTCTGTTTCGTGAGGCAGTGTCAGGTGTGCCGATATGACACGGATAGATTTGCGTTCACTTGGCTCAGTCGATAGTAAGCCGGACCAAGCATAAGATAGAATCGAATAGATTAATCCGGTGAGTTGATAAGCGAGAGGCTAATAGCGCGTTTTCGATTAAATTCCACATTAAACCCACATGGCACGTTTCCACGAGAGTTTGCTAACACGGCGAAACACCATGCTTAACCAGGTTAGTTTTTCCTCGTGAAGCAGTGTCATGTGTACTTAACACCACATAGACTGCAATAAACACAAGACGAGCGATAAGCGGCAGACTATACACGATATACGATAAGCGATTAGTTGATTAAGCAGATCACATAACACCATACTAGTGACGACGGCGACGATAAACGAATTACGATAAGCGGCAGTCGTTGCGTGCAAGCGATGAAGGCATGCGGTTCGATTTTGATTGATTAATACCACGGAGTTTGACTAACATTAGACCCCACACGACCTTTTTCCACGAAAGGTCGCTGATATGGCTAAAACACCCTGCCTTAACCATATGAGCTTCATCTCGTGAAGCGAGGTCATGCGTGCTAGCTTAACACGAATATCACAGCTACGGTATAGCGATAGATTGATATTAGCGATATAGATTCACATAATAAGCGATAGAGATTGCGAGATACACATGATAAACGATTGCGGTTTGTCGAGTTCGAGTCTTGTATCGAATAAGCTTAACGTTACGTTGCGACGCATCACGGTTATCAAGGAGGGTAGGATAGGTCCTCACCCGACAATATCGTGAGCGTTAGTGTGTTTGATGAGATTGATCGCTATAGTCTTACGACCAGTCCTGCGTTGATGCAATTGGCCTGCGAGGTAGACTCTCCAGAGTCCATCGATGAGGCGATTGCATTGCGTTTGCGGACTTACGACAAGTCTTGCGATGATACGGTTTGTTACGCCTTGCGATTGAGTGTAGTGTGTTGAAAATAATCACAATAGTATAATAGGTCTAATAACGTTCAACTCCACGTGGCACTTTCTTCACGGAACTTCGGTAGTATGTTAAAGCACACCTTGCTTGACCCCTACTACTTGCATCCCGTGAATTGGTGTCACCTTTTGTCAAAACGCTATGGCACTTTTAGAATTCACTACGATCTCCGTGCACTGACCCAAATAATCCCGTGTGCACCCGTGATTAATTGTTCCTTGCACGTTTATCGTACCTCGTTCTAAGAGTGTAGTGAGGGTAAAACACATTATTTCGTGATATAGTATATAGTATATAGTATGTGTGTGAATCTAGTCTAAGTGCGACGATTTGAGAATGAAAGAGAATACGAGGGCAACATTGGGTAATAGAGTAGGTTCAAAGCTTAGAAATAACGTCGAAAATCGTATCATTACAACTCTATCCTACGCTTGCTAGATGTCTGAAGCTGAAGGCTTTTGCTGGAGCTGTTGTTGTTGTACTCGAGTTCACGGTTCGATGCGGCAGTTGCGGGTGAAGTGACCGTAACGGTTGCAGTTATTGCAATAGCGACAGTCAGCCCCAACTGGATGATGATAGGTACACGAATAACACTGAGGATGAGCTCCAGTGTAGGCTCGTTTTGGAAACATCGGAACTGTTCGAAGAGGTTTCGGTTGCAGCAGTTCGGTCGTTGATGAGCTCGGGCTTGAAGTCTTTCGCTTGCGGCTGGGTTTGTCGGTGTCTTGCGAAGAAGTGTCGTCGTTGGAGGATTCGTCTGAAGACTTGCTTGCGGAGTCTTTGGCTGATTTGTCGGAAGATCCGTCGGCAGATTTGTCAGAAGAATCGGCAGCAGATTCGTTCGAAGGATCGTTAGCAGATCCGTCAGAAGAATCGTTAGCTGATTCATTAGAAGAATCGCCAGCAGATTTGTCAGAAGATTCGTCAGTAGATTCGTCAGAAGATTCGTCAATATGTTCGCCTGAAGGATTACTGGCGATTGCTTGATGAGCTTGCTTGACAGGATTCTTTGAGAATAATCCTTCCGTGAGTCGTTTGTTGTTGATTTCTGCGGCTAAGCGGTATGTTTCTTCGATGGTAGCAGGTCTTGCAGCTTCGACAAAATCACCCACACACTCAGGCAAGCCACGAATGTACTTCGCGATGGCCTTACCCGGAGTGTTGACTTGACTTGGGCAGATTATGCTAAGCTGTTTGAACCTTGCGGTGTAGCCAGCATTGTCACCTTTGGTTTGCTTGATTTCCCAAAATTCGTTTTCCAGCTTCTGAGTCTCGTGAGGAGGACAGTACTCTTTCTCCATGAGCTCTTTCAGCTCATTCCAAGAGAGAGCGTAAGCTGCGGAGATCCCACGTTTGTTACGTTCGGCGGTCCACCAGTCGAGTGCTCGCGATTGAAATACTCCGGTGGCGCAAGTAGTATGGAGACTATCGGGACACCCACTTTGACGAAGGGTAACTTCGATAGAATCGAACCACTGGAGTAGTTGAGTCGCACCTCCTTCACCCATGAATTCCATCGGGTCACAGGCTTTGAAGTGCTTGTAGAGAAAAGTAGATTGCGGCGCTTCCGTCTTGGAGTCTTCCGAGGCTCGAGAGTTGCTGAGAGAGTGCACTTGAGCGGCGATTATAGGACTAAGCTTACTCACTTCCTTAACCACAAGTGAAGCAATCCTCTTCTCGGCGCTTCGTCTGGCTTTCCTCTTAGCTACTCGTCTCAAGGTAGAGTTGTTGGAAGGCATCTAGACAGGAAGAGACTTGGAGTGAGATTCGATCATAATGATTGTTGAGTTTTGCATTGCGATTGAGCGCGTTCAAAACTTGGTGCGATAGCATAATAGTAATACGATTCATGTAGGAGCCACATAGGAGACACGAACTTCCTAAGTTCTCACACAATGACTTGTTGTTTATATGTATATATAGGTATTTATATAGCTGAAACTAGTATTCGTACGCATACAGGTCGGTTTAGAATATACGAGGCGCATTGTAGTTGAGAAAACGAGAGTGAATGCGATAGATTATGCATTGGTTTTGTTGCGAACATTCGAGTTACGTTTTAGATTGCGATGGCTGTGCGAATTGTGCGTTTATAAAGTAGGGAGTGAAAATCGTCAAATCGAGAAATCGATAAAGCGTAGAGTTTCAAAACATAAATAAGTTTCCAACCAGTTGTAAGATTGGCAGGTCGTATGATAAGAGTGCCTTGGGTGTTTAGGCGTCGACTACCCAAGGTAACCCAACTATATTTAACAAGTTCGGGCGCGTTGACCTAGAAGACTCCATGCTTCCACTGGGATGCAGCTCATGGCATTCGTCTTCCTAGTCACCGCGTGGCTCGAGTTATTACAATAGTCGAGTCCTTGGTGAGAGCTTTTGAAAACCAATTTAGAGAGGGGAACGGCTTATCAAGGTGCGGGTTTCACCCCTGACTTAACAGCTTGGTTCCTAATTGTGGTTATGCTCTTCGAATGAATTCGTGAGTTCCACTAGATTTCGAAATGGAGACTTTCGTCGAGATGTGGATGTCACTCCTAACTCGATGAAAGGTTCTCGTGCTAGAAAAATGCGCTGAGTGAGCAATCCTATCGAGAGTTCTTGGTTTTCACGCCTGATCTCGACTGGATCGCTCGGTTTCGTTATGTGAGTATTTTCGAAAACATGTGTATTGTGTCGGCCTTAGGAAAGGCTAAGTAGTATTTCAGCCTTAGGAAAGGCTTCTTCGCGTGAAGTTGTAGTATGCGGTGTTCACACAAAGTTGTAGCTTTTAGCAATTTCGATCGAGAGTATCAAGTAAGCCCAATACAAACTCCACTGGGTTCGTACGAGTCGGCCTGTTGGTACTTAGACTATAAACTAGGTCAATTTCTAAGACGTCGACCCGGACTAGGTCGAGTCTGACCTAATTCCCTATAGTTATGGCTCTGATACCAATCTGTCACACCCCAACCGATGGCGGAATCATCGAGGCGCGGCACTAGGCGAATCAGATTGCTCAAGAGAATCCATAACAACTATATTGCGATAATATTTAATACATTCGTTATCCCATACTAACAAACAATACAATCACATAAGTTATCACAGATTTCTTGTTCTCTCGAACAATACAATCCGACAACCTAGATTTTAGTTGAGTTTCTAGACTTCCTAGCTTGATTTGATATAGTCTGGGATCTAACCTGCAACATACGTTAAAATATTTGTCAATACAAAAGTATTGGCGAGTATACAGGTTTGATAAGTATAGCATAATAGATAAAAAAGCGTAGCGAATTTCCATATGCATAAACGTAATACACGACATACATACTCACAAAACTGATACTACCAACTAAGTCCTCGATGCTCGAATGTACGATGGCATAACTAGACCCCGTCGGGCGCAATAGTACTATACTAGTCGTGGTGGGACGTCGCGAGTATAAGCCATAGCACATATGCAACTAGCATCACGTATATCTATGCATAACAGTTATTCGCAAGTGATAATTCGATTGCTTGAATATTTCGTTTGACGAGTTCGATTTGTTAGAAACGTATGTTACACCCAAAATACGATTAAAAAGGGGTCAAGTATACTCACAGTGCGTATTTAGCGGAAATACAACTTGTTTGGGTCGGTTGCGAGTACGTCAGTGTTGATCCTTGAAGAAATAGAGTAAACGATGTACGGTTAAGCAAGATTGCCTTAAAAGTTTACTCATTGGGTTGAATGGTTCTCATCCGTGCGGATTGATATGTTATCCGCCCGGATGACTAGTCATCCGTCCGGATGGCATGTTATCCGTCCGGATAACAGGTGATCCGTGCGGATGATGTGTCATACGTGTGGACAGCTGTGCGTGCGGATGAGTGGTGCGTGCGGGTGACAGTTGCGCGTGCGGATGACATGATCCGTGCGGACGACAGCGCGTGCGGATGACATGATCCGTGCGGATGACATGATCCGTGCGGACGACAGCGCGTGCGGATGACATGATCCGTGCGGATGACATGATCCGTGCGGATGACATGATCCGTGCGGATGACATGATCATCCGTGCGGATGACAGTGCGTGCGGATGACATGATCCGTGCGGATGACATGATCATCCGTGCGGACATGTGTCATCCGTGCGGACTGACATGTCTGTTTCGCACTCTGAACACTGTTTCCGAGCGTTTAACGGAAGGAACGCGTTCGTTTTTACTAGGGTAGTGTAATTTCGCACTAACACTTGAAGTTCCGTCAATCCCGACTCATTCTAACGGCCGGGAATCACCCCGTTCCAATCAGATCTGGCCGTTCGTGATGGTTCTTCATGGTTAACTCGAAATCGCACAGATTTAGGTGAGATTTGTCTTTAAAACATGTGGAAATCACCCGGATCTGAGTCGTTTATAGTGAAATGAGACCCCAACTTGAAGTTCATAAGAACTCTTGGTGACATCACCTCAAAACGCCTCAAATCCGCAGATTTCACGGTTAGAATTGGAGTTTTGAAAGATAGAATGATACAGAATCGAGTGTAGATTGTAGAAGTACAAGTTTTAGGTTGAAATCTTACCGGAATCGCGAGGAAATCGAGGGAAAAGGGTCTTGGTGCGCGTTTGGTTGAATAGGAGCTGTCACATCACTGTTCAAGTGATGTGCGGATGGCCCATGCGTGCGGATGGCCATCCGTGCGCATGCCCATCCGTCCGGATGGTCCATCCGTCCGGATAGCTATCCTGACGTGTCGGACTTCTCTGTTTTTTATCGTTTTGATAGTTTTCGAAGCGCGTACTTTCCATAATTAATTTATATTATCATTATATTGTTATTATTATCTATATATATCACTAGGGGTCGTATTTACGTATCCATAATCCAAAGTTTCGATAATTAACAATCGGTTTCTGATTCGAGTATACGATTATTGGCGACGTTTCACGGCCATCAATGAGGGTAGTATAGGTCCTTTCCTGATGTCATCGTGAACGTTATTTCGTGTAGTGCCACAACGACTGACGGGGTACCGTCTGCTCGTATTGTCATCATCGTCATGACGACTAGAGCTGCAGCACTCACCCGAGAGTCCTTGTTAGCGTTGATTGTTTACGTTCGACACATCACGGCCACTGTGGAGGGTAGAATAGGTCCTCACTCAATGCCTCCGCGAGTGTTAGTGTGATAATAGTGTAGTATAGTGATATTGTATTTCGAAAATATGCGATTAACCTTCGAATAACGATATATATACGATATAGTTACATTATGATCCGAATCTCTGGTGCTAGGCGTAACGAGTATAACGAGTAGTAACAACGCACAAAAGTGCGGGTTGTTACAACACCACTCCAAGCTGGCGTCCCCGTCACACAAACTTCATCCAGAAGGTTCTAGAAGCTTCTGGAAGAAGCCACCTGGTGACAAGGAAGATGCTGCAGACAAAAAGGACAACATGTGGCACCAATAGCGAGACGCCAGCAATGTTCGCAAGATCCTGAGAGGATAAGACGACAGCTAGTACACGTGAGTGCTCGACTGGAGCGAATAACCGTGCGCCACGTCACCTCAACAACTGACAACGTCAGAGGGGACAGAAAGGATATTCCTCCTGGTCGGACAGCTGGCGGGCACTGGCTAGCTGACAGGTCTCCTCCTACACTATTCTCCGGCTATAAATAGAGGACTCCAACTCAAGGTTTAAGGATTCGATCTCTCACTCTCTTACTCTATACACACACTTTTATCGTTAAAACAAATTACTTATTCTCACGCCGGATGGTGGTTACAAGGAGAACCCCCTATTCTCCTCCTTGTAACGAGTTTACGGTGTGTTGATTATTTTGCAGGATCTTCACAGCAGTTTGGACGATACGAATGAATATTAACCTTTATTTGTCGAGGCACAAACCAAAAATTAATCACTAGATTAGTTTGGTGTTTCTTCATATATGTTTAATCAACTTTGACCTTAAACAATAAACATATGTTTAATCAACTTTGACCTTATAATTTGACTTATTTTTTAAATGTCAATTTGACTTTTGTTAACACCATGTTTAAGCAACCTGACCTTATAGTTTGACCTTATAATGCACGTTTGAGAAATATGGTTATACACATTAATAAATTAGTTGTGTAATATTGTATTTTGTATCATTAGTGGCGATCCACCATTTACGATTTCTCATGCTCCTGTTTTTAATTTTTTTCAAAATGTTAATCTTTGTTCAATAGTTTATATACAAATGCCATTTAGAAAATGAAAAACCGTACCTTAAAGTATATTCTTTTTTCATGACTTTATGTCCTTCCAACACAAATCAATTATAATAATTTTAGAAAGAAAACTATAAAGCATAGAAGATATGAGAGACGATGGAATATGAAGTTTATTTTGGCTAGTAAAGATAGGAAGTAATAAGATTATGACATGTGACAAAATTTAAAATAAAGAGAAAATGTATTTTAGTCAATTTTATCCAAACTTCTCCCTTCTTCTCTTTGTAACTTAAAAACCCACTATCTTCAACATTTTCTTCACTTTCTATCTCAATAATCACTACATTATATTGCGATTTTCGTCACCAATCAATAATTCAAACACCCAATCAACATGTTCTTCAACTTTTTTTAAGAAACCCAGTTTAATTTCATACAATATCTCTTTTTTTTCCTGTGATTTTGAAGCGAATCACTCGATTCGTTCGATTCGATCGCTGATAAGTGTTTCTAACATTCAAATTTCGTTAATCGTTGAAGAAATCTGAAGAAATCGGCTTCAATCTATGTAAGAAATTTTTGAATTGCATTTTTACGATCTGGGTTTTTGAATTGCCTCATTTCGTAGACAAAAATTCGTAGACAGTTTTTGATCTCCTAATTCCTGGTTCAGACAATTCACAGACAAAACATACCCTTGTTTAATGCGTTTTAGAAAACACATTTTGAAGTGTTTTTAGTCCATTGCGTTTTAGGTAAAACATATTTTTATGTGTTTTTAGACCATTGCGTTTTAGAAATAAGACCTTTATTTGTGTTTTCTGGCCATTGCGTTTTAGAAAAACACATTTTGAAGTGTTTTTAGTCCATTGCGTTTTAGGTAAAACACATTTTTATGTGTTTTCAGTCCATTGCGTTTTAGAAAGAACACCTTCTTTTGTGTTTTTAGGCCATTGCGTTTTAGAAATAAGACATTTCTTTGTGTTTTCTGGCTATTGCGTTTTAGAAATAAGATATTTCTTTGTGTTTTTGGTCTATTGCGTTTTAGGAAAAAAACACTTTCTTTTGTGTTTTTATCTATTGCGTTTTAGGAAAACACATTTTATGTGTTTTTGGTACAATGCGTTTTAGAAAAACACATTTTTATGTGTTTTCAGTCCATTGCATTTTAGAAAGAACAATTAGAAAAACACATTTTTATATGTTTTCAGTCCATTGCGTTTTAGAAAGAACAATTTCTTTTGTGTTTTTAGGCCATTGCGTTTTAGAAATAAGATATTTCTTTGTGTTTTCTGGCTATTGCGTTTTAGAAATAAGACATTTCTTTGTGTTTTTGGTCCATTGCGTTTTAGAAAAAAAAAGTCATTTTTTAAGCTTTTTGTCCATTGCGTTTTACGCAACTGGGTTTTCAATTTTTTTTTCGAAAATATAGCAATAGTATACTCATTTTAAAGATAAAAAACGCTCGTTTTTTGTGCAATTTTTATAATAAAATAATGTCGCATGAAAGAGTTATTAACGTTTAAAAAATTTTAGGGGGGGGGGGGGGAATTGGAGGAGAGAGAAACTATTACCCTTGATTGACTAGAATGCCCCTACACAAACCGACGCGCCTCTTTTTTCTTCTTCAATTTCACTCATTTAATCTTAGCCCTTGATTAAATCAATTGACGATCAAGATTACTTGCTAGCGTTTCTAGCTAAAAAAACTTTCTATTATATCCAGACCCTAGAAGATATACCGCATGTACTGGGATCTAAAATATCATTTGACATATTTTATTACATTAAAAATAGTAGGTATAAGTATTTATACGAGTTCTTACTTAGACCACCCGTAGTGGGCGTGTTTTTTTCAAAAATAGCCCAAAAAAAGCCTGATCACCCCCATGCACCGCCCCCTTGGGCGTGTTTGGCCAATTTTTTTGGTTTGGCGTGTTTTAAATCACGTTGTAGGGGCAAGGTTTTGACCAATCAGATTCATTTCCATTTTTGTAAAACCAATCAAATTTTTTTGAAGTTTTTTTTTATTTAATTTTATTACAAACATAATGCACAATGTCCACATCCCCACTACACCCATTTTATAAAACGCCCAATAATGCTCCATTGCTGACTGGGCTGTCATATGGCGTAAAACGCCCTAGGGTGGAGCATTATTCACCCAACGACTACCCATGGTCTTATAAGTGATTATAATATAATTATGTATTGAAAACTCGGTCATTCTATAAAATTGACACTAATGGTTCTTGATTTTTAATACTTTTTTTTTCTTTTAACGGCTAACCCATACACCCTCTACGTCTACTCTTGAATCTACACATTATGTTCACCATGAAATTTGAACCTCAACCATAAGACTAACACGGTGGGGTGTTCAGAAAAAACCGAAACCAAATAAAAACCGTAACTGATAAAACCGATTCGAATAACAAATTTGGTTTTTGGTTTGGTTTTTAACCGAAACTAAATTGCCGAATTTGGTTTTGGTTCGGTTTTGGTTCCACATTTTTTTATTTGGTTCATTCGTTTTATTTGGATAACCGAATAAACCGTTAATTTCATAAAAATAATAATAATATTTATTAAACTATATAAAACGTATTAGCAAATGCTAAATCTAAAACCCAACTCAAAATAAAATTCACTCATTTCTATTCTCATCTAGGTTCTCAACTTCAAAGTATAAACTAGGGTTTATTAATATGTTGTGTGGTTTGGTCATTCTGTTTAAATTAGTTGCTGACTTGTTATTCAGAACACAAACATGAATATAATATAGATAAAAAAGTATTTAGGTTCAATTCGGTTGAATTTAGTTGAAATCGGTTTGTTTGTTTTTTAACCGATACCAAACTAAATTGAATTTGGTTTGATTTCCATATTCCTAATTTGTTTGGTTCAGTTAAAACCAAAGTAACTAAGGGGCTGTTTGGTAGCCTCTTAATGACCATTCAGATGCTACCTCTTAATGGTTTAAAACCTCTGAATGAATTAGAGGTAACCTCTGAATGGTAAATCATCACATGTCACATTCTTCTACCTTCTCATTGGTAAAATTCTTAATGGTTCCATTAAGAGGTAGCCTCTTAATGACCATTCAGAGGCTACCAAACAGCCCCTAAGTATATTCGGTTATCCTAATTATCTATTTATTTTTCTTATTATTTTTCGAAAAAGTTCATTTTTTGTTGTTAAATTCTAAGAGGAGATAAGTGATTGCCATGTTCGGAGAATATAAATAAACGTGGATGGAAGAAAGGTACTCCGTCGGCGGCGTTGACTACCAACAACTTCCGGCCGGCCATCACCACTAATCTATCTACACGTTGCATCCCTTCATAACTATTTCATGAACTCGAACAAAAAAAAAGCTGGTACATTTAATTAAAAACATGGGTTCATGACATGTTCACGTGTCATTTGGTCGGAAAACTAAAATTTGTACCTAATATGTGATATAAAGCCCATGACATTATGGGTTAGTAATATTTTAGGGATGAGATAAGACTTTGAGACTATTTGATTTTGGGTTCGATTCCCACAAAGGAGTTTTGACACGAAGATAATCCAGTGGTTCTTAAGTGATCCAAATTTGCAGTTCAAAAAAAAAAAAACATGGACATGAAAAGGTTGTGTAGGTTGTGGAAATATGCGATGCGCGAGGTCACAGATCCCTCTACGTCAGCGGACAATACCTCACGAAGCATGGTCGTTTTTTTCGTTCTTCAAGGATTGCGGTCATTTTCTCTCAAAGAACATGCAAGAATCTCCCACGGACCGTCCATAGTGACGAACCCAAGTTGAGATGTTGATATAGAAACTGAATTTTATACTAATGAGTTCAATATGTTGTTTAGTAAGTTTATAGAACATATATTTAATAACGTATCATATTATAACACATAAATTTGATAACATGTCATATTACATTATAACATATAAAAACACCACAATTTTAACATTACAACATAGATATTGCATAAGGACCCATCTTTGTATATCGTACTCCGTCATGAACCATCGCTAAATATACAAACAGTAAAAAACAAACCCTAACCAAAATGGCATTTTGACACCCTTGACCCGTTCGTTTCGACACCTCCAAAAATCCAGTTCCTAACACGTCCATTTTGGCACCTCTAAAGATCCGCCTAGAGGGGGGAGAATAAAACAGTTGCTTTCAAAACCAGTGTTCCCCAGTTTGGTTGGTTATAAAGGGGCCAACATGAACATGTTAGGGTCCATTGTCAATGAAAACCCCATGTGCATCATAATTAATTCTCACCAAATAATAATTACAGAGAAGCAAACTTCATTAGTACCCACATAGTAGGATCTTAAGATCTCAATAAATACCACAAACCCTTTTGTCCAGGGATATCATAAGTAAATCTTGACACTTACTTTTTTTAAAACAAAATAATTATAGCGGAAGATACAAGTTGTCGCCACTGCCACCCGTTGCCACTAACTGCCGTAGTGAACCGATATTATATAAAAAGGATACTGGACACAGTGAGGGCATTGGTGATTAATAAAGGGACCAATAATGTCCATTTGTCACACAATCTGTAGAGGCTGCAAAAAAGAACAATAGATTAATTATGTAAATGATGGGTCAAAACAAGATAAGAACAAAAAGTACAATTGAGCTGTTTACATCCATACAATTTTCATTTCGTTTCGGACGGTTATGTTCTTGACACTTCTGCAATCTGCTGATAATCATCTATGTGTGAATGTTATATTGTTTTGATAGGAAGAATCTGAATGGAACCACACTAGAGTCACTAGTAGAGTAGTAGAGGTCAAATAGGCAGGTTGGATAACATGTCAAAACAAGTTCGGGTCAAACACCTCATTTTTAGTTACAGGCCAAAAGGGTCCGGCCCATAGTTATCAAAGGCGCAAGATGTACTCAAGGTGCTTAGGCTCCGCTTAGGGCCTAGGCGAAAGGCGCAAAAAAGGCGTGGGCCTGAGAAAAGAAAAGCGCATTTGAATCAAAAAAATTAAAATATATTATGTAATGAAAAATAACACTTTCTTCAAATACCGATATATTCCAATACCATAATCTTCAACATAAAGTACTAAAATCATCTCAAATACCAAAATACTCCAAAACCAAAATGTTCATACTTGAAAACAAAACGTTCATAAAGTAATATATAGTAAAACTTGCAACCAAAAGTTCTTCTCAATCTTTAAAACTATCGGATGTCTCATCAACTTGGATGTGAAGGATTCAAACTGAGATCTGGATTTTTAGTGATATAATCTGTTGGTAATGAAAGTGTATTTTGATATCGGATTGACCGCCTTCTCATTAAACATAATAGAGTATAATTAATATAAGTAATCCATGTTCTAATCTTAAATCAGATCACAATATTCAAATTACAATATATATCTCCTATTTATATGCTATGCCTAACCGATATATATGTATTTAATATATATAATTAATATATATCACCGCTAATAGGTAAGTAGGAGCGAACTAATGCGCTTCGCTCAGAAAAACGCCTAGGCGCCAAAAGTGTGCACTTTTGATAACTATGGTCCGGCCAACAAAAGAATTATCCATTCAAATACATTATGCATAAATAATTAATGTGCTATACATGATTATAAAAACAAAGTTATCTAAAAACTAAAATAGTTTTTCTAATAAAGTGATTTGGGAGTCTTTTATATATTTAAATACACTTTGAAATCCCTTGCAACCTGTTCTGACTAGTTTCCCTTATAGTTAAAGCCTTTAGGCTAACCAATTTAGTCCGAACATGCAATCTCAACCTGTTAGGCTATAAATGGATGTAGTTGGCTAACCTTTGAATGCTTTGTGGGTCATGTAGTGAGGACGGATGACCGCTGAACAAGAAAATCAATCCTATCATTCCAGCGGTCATGCACGGGCCACTAGGTAAGAACTTAAAAACAGTGTTGGGTGTGTTACTGTTGGGTTAATCTTGATGGTTCGGATCGAGTACGGGTCAGAAAAACGGATATTTGGTATCGGTTGAATATGTTGTGGAAGAATAGGTCAGGAGTTGACCAGGTTACAAGGAAGTGGACGTGTGTAGACTTGGGGAACAAGTGAATGTTGAAGTAGTTCTAATCACTAGATTCAACAAGACCTTTATAACAATTAACAAAGTAGCTGGATAGTCCACTCTAGGAGTCGATGAATGTATGAGAAAGATAGCAAAACAAAACAACATAAGCTGAAACAGACAATGCAAGTTAAATTGTTAGTATTATTAATGCATCAATAAGATTCAAGAGCTAAATGAGAATTTTGCAACTTCCAGACTTGGTAATTAGTTTCTAATGTTTGGAATAAAAAAGAAATAAGTCAAAATAAGGTCATTTTATGTATTTTTACATCCTAAAATAATCAAAATTGCCAAACACCAAGTGTTTTGATTGCTTCACTGAAACTGCTTATTGTTTCTTGGTAGAGCAAAACAGATTTTGAGAGTGTTTCGAAATTGGGACTTCTTATTTAAACTGGTTATTTGATTAACTGTGACTGAAATAGGCATTTTGAAGGAGCTTATTGCAAACTGCTTATTTAATAAAAACTATCTCTTGCTGCACATTTTTGTTACAACTAATTTATTTAACATCAGCTACTTATCTGACATGTTTCTTTTTTAAAGCTGGGTTTTAATTTTAGTTGGACTCTTTAGAGATAAAACATAACCCAATTTACCCCGTTCATAAGTAACTGGGTTGAAATTACTACCTCTGGTAAATAAAAAAAGACACATCAAAGACCTACAAACTCATTTTAAATTAAGTTCGGTAATTTTACAATGTTATCACAATAATCAGCTTTCTATTCTTCTTACAACGATATATTACATGGTCTCTACTCTCTAGATTAGGTTATTTTGACCCTAAATAACTAGCAAATCATAATCATAATCACTTCTACCAAAACACTCAAAACTGTGAATTTTTGTAATTAAGTGTTTACAAAATTTATTGAAAAAACGGATATCTTTTCACAATAGTTTCTGCGATTAAATAGATTTAAAATCTCCTAGCTTTTACTTAATTCGCTCCAATAGTGTTTGAACCACCCTAAACTTCTGTTTTGACACAATAGTTTATGCGATTAAATAGATTTAAAATCTCCTAGCTTTTTAGTGATCAAATGTAGGTTAACAGTTGATGTCTTCAAGTTCAGAAGCACAGGAAAATTTCTAACTTGCTTAAAATGTTAAACATCAGCCCCTCAAAAGTACAGCGCCTTTATTTGTTCTCTAATCTGACTAGTTAGTTAACCCAACACCCACTTATAGAATCAAGCTAAGTAGTTGAAGGCTGTAGGCACAAAGGGTGAACCTTGGGACTAGAAGCAAGGCACTTTAAATAGCGAGGGCTTTTTAAGCAAAGCGCACAATATAAACAGGACATTTTTGTATGTTTCATACCAGTTTTAGCTGATCAAACCTGTTCAGACCGGAATTTGCAGAAGTTGACCGGAGCGCCTTGATGGCCGCAAGGCTGGCGGTATGGCTGCGCTGGGCTGGCACCTAGGGTGTCTTTTGCCGCCTTTGACTACTATGGAACCAAGTAACTAAAAATACATGATCAGCCGACAAACTAAAGCGAAAGAAAATTATTTAATGCGAGCATAATATCATTCACACCTTGTGTTAGATATGAAGGCTTTGCAGGAATGCAGGAACAGATGCAGGAACAGAACAGAGCATCTGCATATGCTCTATTGTTTGATGTGCTACTGTTTCATAGATGCTCTAATAGACGCTCTAGATGATAGATGATAGATGCTCTAATCTGGTGCCAGATGCTCTAATAGATACTGTAATGTTAGATGCTCTAACAGATGCTCTATTATGGATGGAGCCATGGTTGCAAAAGTCGCTAGGCGCTCGCTAGTCGGATTCGGGAGTACTCGGGAAGTACTCGGCTTAGGCGGAGATTACTCGGGGAGTAATTGGCCTGGGAGACCAGTACTCGTGCCTCGGCAGCCTACCTTGGAGCGAGTACTCGGAGAGTACTCGGAGCCTAGTCGGGACTTTTACAAATGGAGCAGATGCGCTAATTATGGAACAGATACCATATGCGCTATTTTTGTTAAGCCTGATATCCGGTTTCCTATTTTACCTTTTCTTGGTCAACAAGTTGTAAACCCTAATTTGGGTATTATAAATAGTTGATAGGACCTTTGTAATTTGTATCATCTCAGAAATAAAATCCTAACCCTAGTTGCAACCCGTGGACGTAGTTCACCTTGACCGAACCACGTAAATTCTCGTGTTCTTTATTTTCTGCTAGTGTGTGTGTGTGTGTGTTTGTTCCGCTTCCGCTCGAGCCTACTCTGATCGGATACCCTAACACCTTGGTCATTGTGATTTGTGAGTTGTGAGTCTTCATGAACCCATGGATAAAAAGTGTAGAACTGACAAATACACATTGTTTAATCAACTAATCTTGTAATAAATTCAATAAATATATGTTCACCCTAAGCTATGCAGTTAATATCGCCGATATAACGGTTATCAGTCCCCTTGTGCAAAATATTACCGATATTATCAGTACCTTTCTTCTTAGTTCTACCATTCCTCTTTTTTCTTATTGCTGCTATTAGTGTTTTAAGACTTAATTGTTAATTCTTAGTGTTAAATGTTTGTGTTTTAAGTCCTAATTAGTTCCTACTTGCTACAATTGTTAGTGTTTTATTGTTAATGGTAGGAGAGTATACTGAACTATTAGTGTTAAATTGCTATATATATATAAACTCAGCATCATATAAAATTGCCGATATCCCAATGCGATAACCGATATCTCAAATATCGGTCCTTGACCGATATCCGATTTTTTACCGCATTTACTGCTTAGACCCTAAGTAATCAAGAAATCAAAACCGAAAGCAACTTTACCAAACACTAAAACTGGCAACGCACGCATAATCACCCCCGTAGAAAGTTTACAAAAAACAGAACTACCTCCTAAGGTGGTTTCATTAGAGTCACTGTAACCCAATTAATAACACTTAAAACTATGTCTTTTGCACCTGCTCTTGCCACAACAAAATTCCAATAGCTCTAATAGAAAGCTTCTCCCTTTCGATAACAAACCAAATCGCCAATACCAGCTGAATGATAAAAGCTTAAAAACAATCAAGGGGCGTCTAGATATACATATCGAAGTCTTTATGGATGTATGAGAAATTGAGAATATTCTTATTTTTTTAGTGCATATTAAAGTGAGCCGCCAATAGGGTTAAGTCCAATAGCTAAGCCTGTTAGGGTTCTTGGATCTTTGACTATATATACGTGTAACATTGTATTATCGAACTCATCTCAATAAAAACATCGCTTATAAGAGCACACAAACATTTTCGAATGTTGTTTATGCTTATCTACTCATCTTAAGGTGGGATAAATCATTGTTGTTGAATTCGAAATTACAAGTTTATGTATGAAATAAGTTGTTTTTAATAATTGGATAAGTTGACTATACACACCTGCTTGCTAGCAGCATTGAGCTGATTATATATGCAAGTATGCAACTTAAACAATTAAGGGCAGAGATAGATAGATAAATAGATGATTTTACATGTATTTCGTACATACATAGTAGTCAAAGGCGCAAAAGTCCCTCAAGGTGCTCCGGCCAGCACTCCAAAAAAATGTCAACCTAAAGCATGTCTAAAACGGGGGCCGGCCCTGAGAATTCGTGTATCATGTTCGAGCTTAACGAAATTGGGTATTGAGTTCACTAAAAGTCTAAACCTAATGCCAATGGGCTAATAACTAATCTAAACCATAAGAATAGTTTTGTAAGTAGGCCTATGTTGGTGTTTGTACGTGTATACCCTATTAAAAAAATATTTAACATATACGTATCGGGTTTTTTTCATAAAAAAACATGCCCTTCGAAATATCAGCCCTGGCCGGTGGTCCTCCCCGCCCACCCCCAGGCCGGCCAGTAAAACCCCTAAAAATGGTGTGCGTCTTGCATAACTTCTTAACAGTTAGAACCTAATCCAAAAGCTCAACAGTTAGAACCTAATCCAAAAGCTCAATACTGATGATCAGGACAATAATCATTTCCAAATTCAAATTAATATTCGATTCCTAACTCATGTTTACAAACACAACCCAAATAAACCTAGATATATGACCAGAACAAGAGTCACAGGATCAATTATCAATGTACATTGAACTTGCCACAAAAGAAACCCTAATTTCAACATCAAACACTTCATAATACCAGTAACAGAGACTCAGAGACTAACAATTTTGAGATCAATTCGTCAGTCTGCTTTGCGTTCTTATAAACCCTACACGATCATCGTCGATGAAACTTATACGGCTTCGAAGTTCCAACTGAATTTACGCTATGTTCCTGAGTTTAATAAAGGAAAGAAAAGGGAAGAAAGAAATTAAAGGGAGGAAAGAAAGTTTATCTTTCCAATTTGGAAAGAAACAAAATCTTTCCATTCTCCCACATCTTATCTCTTCCTCTCTTTCTTTCTCCCTATAAAAAAAATCTCTGGAACACCATAACCCTTCTCTATTCTTCCAAATCTCTTCTCTTCTCTTAAAAATAAAACTCTGGAAGTGTTAGTCAATGGAATTCCATTCTCTCCTTTTTTTTTTTTTTTTTTTTTTTAGGGTGACTTTCTTATTGAGTGATTTCTTATTGAGTGATTCAATGTCACACCGCTTAAACGGCGGCTCTAGCCAAGATCTGCCTAGACTACATTGTCTTAACTGGGCCCGCGCTGAGTTGGTCAGACTTGGTTAAGACGTTCCCCGAAAACCGTACTGCCTCCACACGAAAAGCCTCGTTGAAGTAAGAACTGGATGAAAACCGGGGTACAGCTCAGGATCGAACCCCCTCGGTGGATTTGTTACCATCATTGCCCAATATCCACCCCAATATGACACAAGTTGAAATTGAACTTAAGTCTCCATTGAAAAATCCAAATCTCCTACCACTAGGCCACGAGTGAAGGGATCTACTTTTTTTATATCATTAATACAAATGAAACTAAACAAGTCATGTTACTCTTTTTATTTAACCGTGATTTTTTATGTGTGTGTTTGGTTGCCACACTTTTTAAATTGAAGAGCCTTGTTTTTCACTTTGATCATACTATGTTGTTTTAATCGGGTCTACGCTGGTTTCAGACTTTTGCTTGGGCGTTTCCTCGGGAAACCATACAGTTGACTGTCACTTGATAGTCGTTGTGTCACCACATGAGCAGAACTCTCTGGCGTAACACACGGTGGGACGAAAACTCAAGTGGGCTCGAGAATTGAACTAACAATCTCGCGCAATACCTAGCTCAAATCCTTCATTGCCTTAATCCACCAAAAATGACATAAATAGAGATTAAACTTGGTCTCCACTAGAGAATCCAAACCTTCTAACACTAGACCATAAGTGATTGATTAAGTCATGTTACTCTTAACTAGTTTAATATTCAAGATTACAAGTCATGTTCCGAGCATCCATGACGGTAAAGCTCATACAAAATTTAGACTATCTAGTAAGCATGTTAGATCATTCTAAACCAGCCCTATTCTAAACCTAACTTTTTCCCACAATAATAAACTATTCCAAACCACCACCTTATTATCCATCTAATCACCTACATTTCATTTTATTTAAACTATTTATAATTTATATATTCTATTTATTAATCATATAAATAACAATTCTTTTATATTAATAAAATATATTTTTCATTTATAAATTATATTAATATTAATTATTTATTAAAGTTTAAATATTTGATAATAAAAAATTTTAAATTATTTATTTTTTATTTATTATTCTCAAATGGTTACTGTTCCAATGGCTATATTTTCAAACGGTTACTATCCAACGACTCTTTTCCAATCCATATGAATACAACATCGTTTTCCCACATTTACACATCTCACTTCACAATGAAATCTTGTCCTCGACTTAAGCAAGGATGCTTTCTCGGAGTTCTGGCTATAGGAGCCGATCCAGGAAAAATGTCGATTCTGAACTCGACTTGCCTATCCGGGGGCAGACCGGGTAAGTCTTCGAGGAAAACATCAGGGTAGTCCGAAATGATTGGAATATCTTCAGCCTTCGGCTTCGGTCCATCAACAGTCCACTTGCACCATGTAGATGATACATCCCTTTTCAGACACTTGGATGCTTTCTCGGGCAGTCCATAGTGTTGATCTCCACGAATGGTGAGTATGTCACCGGATGGGGATTTAATTTCGACAAGTTTCTTATCACAGGAAATACGGGCCTGGTTAAGGGCTAACCAGTCCATGCCTAAGACTATATCGAATCCCGCAAGATTCATAGGTAAAATGTTAACAGAGATAGATTGGTTCTTGATGGATATAAGGCATCCATCAAGAATCGTGGAAGCTATTTCTATGCTACCATCGGCCATTTCGACCTTATAAGTAATATCTAAGGTTCTTAAGGGTAGGTTTAGAAGTTTTCTAAATTTATAATCAAGGAAGCTCTTATCAGCTCCGGAATCAAATAAGACTCTAGCAAATATATCATTTACGAGAAACGTACCTGGTGTGCGTTAGGTGTAATATGTTTTTATTAATATTTTAAGCCTGTTTTACGCATTAGTCAAGTTTTAAATTTATAAAGCACGATATTCTACTAACACTAAACACACACATGGGCAAGTGTACCCATCGTGAGCGTAGTATAGCGTTGGTAAGATACCGAGGTCGTCCAAGGACACAAGAGCTTTTAGTACTGGTTTATCATCAATGTCTAATCAAACTAAAATTTTTAGAAAATGTTTTAAACATGAAAAATAAAAACTAAAAATGCTGAAAATAAAAATAAAAACAGATAGACATGATGAATCACTTGGATCCGACTCGCCTTTAATGTATCCTTTGATGATTTCCGCACTTTTGCACTATTTAAGATATCATCTTAGTTATAGTAGTATGCCCCACTTTTGAAGGTGACATTACCCTCAACCCCAGTGGTTTGAGTCAGCAATGATACAATCCCAAAGGGTCGGAATATTGAAAGATAATTAATTAAGTTATTATTGCGAAAAGTGGTAGGCCCCTCTTTTGAAGGCGACGTTACCCTCGGCTAAGTGATTTGAGTCAGCAGGGATACAATCCCAAATAGTCGGTTTAATGTATTAATAGTAGTTTACATATGAGGGGATCAAGCCATTCGCACCCCTGCCATCCAATACCAGTGGGTATTGAAGGAGGTCCTAGTAAGCTTGACCCAGGTCCTTGCAGGATCTATACACTGAACAAGGCAAGAACCTTACTAAACCATTCCCTTAACCCCCGACCAGGTAGCCAACATATCTCTATATAAACCGTAGAGATATGAATGGTGAAAATATTTACTTTATATAGACAGTAAAGTAATGCCAAGACACCACAGACAAATGATAAAGAATTTCACCTTCAACACAAGAAACTAGTTATTAAAGTCATTAATATAAAACCAAATAAAAAATGCGAAAAGATTAAAAATCAAAAGTAATACATTAAATGCTTGTCGTCACCAAGTGATGAAATAGACTTAGCCAAACATGGTCTTTGATTAACAAGAACTATTACGATCAATCTTGGATCCCGAGACTACTACACACACTCTAAGGTGGATGATGGATGATGGTGGTGGATGTGGGTGTGGGTGTTGTAGTGGTGGTGGAGTGGTGGCAAAGTGGGAGAGAGGTGGTTTGCCAAGGGATGCCTTTGAAGTGAGCCAAGCACCCCCTATTTATAGCCTGAACAGAAGCCCGGCCATGGCCCCGTGTCCGCTGGACACGCCCCTGTGGCCAACCCTTTTCTCTTCCTTCATTAATTGCAATTGTCTGTATTAGGCTCCACACGGCCCCGTGTTCGCTGGGCACGGCCCCGTGTGCAGAAGTGTATCTATACTACCAAGATTTGCTAGATTCTGCGAATCTTAGCGTTGACCACGCCCCGTGCTGAGCTGGGCACGCCCCCGTGGTGGGCAATGGAAGCTTCTACAACTTTGTCTCTTTCTGCAGACACCTGACCACGCCCCCGTGCTCAGTGGGCTCGGGTCGTGGTCAGCCTTCTGTTTCTTGTTTTTGCTTGTGGAGATGCTGTCGAGGGGTCGGTCATGCCACGTTTATTCCTTTTCTTTGTATTTATGTTAGTTTTTGCTGCATATTTGTTCCTTCTGTTCATTTAAGCTCATTTGGTCCTGAAAATGAAAAAGGAAGACAAAAGCACACTTTTTCCAACATTAGTACTAAAATAGGGTTAGTTTTGTGCCTCGTTTGTTGTAATTTATATGTTGCATTTTCCACACATCATGTCGCAACCCCCGATCCCTTATCTGTCCCGGGAACGGGCGGACACGAACTCAGAGTTTTGGTGGTATTAGCTTGTTTAATTTGGCAGAGGAAATTACATCAGGACCGTAGTTAGGAAATGTTTATCAGAGTAAAACCACCATATTTGTTAATATTAATAATTACATGGGTAAAACCCAATTTTTTATTACAATACATTTATAGGGATAAACCTTATTTTATTAAATTTAAAACATCATTTATTAGGTAACTTTTATAGCCACATTTTTCCCAAGCCTTCAGTGCTCTACAGCTGGCTTTTTACTAATTGGCTGTCACATTGTGTTACCTGAAACGCGTTTTAAAAACATTTGTCAGTGGGAAATACTGGTGAGTGAATCCTAGTTTAATCAAGAAACATTTTATCAATTAAAACAGTATTGGGAGCGATCACATTGTTTATGTCTACACAATTACTCATTCAGTACTGTCAATCCTGACTTGCGGGTCATATTACACATTGGCTAACTCATTGTCCAATGGTAACGTACTGTCATCCCGACTTACTACACGCAGTAGTAAATTTTGTATACAAAACCCCAACATACCGGCAGTAATTGAAGAACTACAAAGACTCAATCACCGCTTAATCACATTGTAAAACAATTAAGGTTTTGTAAAACATTCCAAAAAGGTTAACAAAAAGAGGATAAACTCACATTGCTATCTTAGACTTCGCGTAAGGGTTTCTTGGGAATAATCTATAATTTATACAAATATACAGAGGTTAGTATCATAACCCTTTGAAAATATTAATGATACCTTCCCCGAGACGGTATTCCAACAACTACGTCGGGCAAAACCACGACAGTTGTTACGGAACCCTAAATCAATCGGGCAGCGTATCTATTATGAAACTGGGGTTATAATACTTACAACGGAGCAGAACCTCGCTAATTAGGGGGTATAATACCCGCGTATTATAAGCCTATTATCAGAATTTGTGATTGAGAATCGAAGAATGAACGAATTAAAATGAAATCTGATGCGTTCTATTTATACTTGCTGAACTAGACTCTCACGCGTCCCACGTGAAAGATAAGGGTCGCTTACGCGGCCCGCGTACTAGCTCGGGTAGGGTTTAGGTGATTCGGGTCATCGCCTAGACTCGCCACGATGTCGACACGTGTCGGCCTCTGGTGTTGCCGTGTTATCGATCTCTCGCGGCCCGCGTTAGATTGAGATGGGGTTTACGCGGCCCGCTTGGACTTAAGAAATCAACGACAGCAGTTTGCAAGCTTGATACCGCCCGCGTGAAGGTTGGGGTGGGTCTACGCGGCCCGCCTCAGCTTATATTTCAGATTTTATATTTTATTTTTAATGATATAATGTATTTCGGGCTCGGTTTTCATATACGGGGTGTATATAAAGACATACTAGGACATTTTAAAATATACTAGGGTATCGGAAATATTATGAGGGTGTCGGGTTATTTGACAGTTGTTACATTCTCCCCAACTTGTTTTAGAGCTCGTCCTCGAGATCTACTGGAACAAATGCGGATATTTCCTTTGCATATCAGATTCAAGCTCCCATGTGTACTCAGGTCCTCTTTTGGAGTCCCATTTCACTTTGACCAGAACAAATCTCTTATGCTTTAGATTCTTGACTTTCCTGTCTTCAATTTGTAGAGGCCTTTCTACAAACTTGAGTTGTTCATTTACCTCTATATCCTTAAGAGGTACTATTAGTGATTCATCAGCTAAACACTTTTTGAGATTAGATACATGAAATACATCATGTATTCCTGCCATTTCCTCTGGCAGTTGTAGCTGATAAGCTACAGGTCCTATTCTTCTAATAATCTCAAAATGTCCAACATACCTGGGACTTAGCTTTCCCCTTTTTATGAATCTTACTACTTCTTTCCAAGGAGAGACCTTTAATAAGACTTTATCTCCTACTTGAAATTCCAACGGTTTGCGTCGGTTATCGGCATAACTTTTCTGTCGATCACGTGCTGCTTTCAATCGTTCCTTGACTTGAATAATCTTGTCAGTTGTTTCTTGTACTATCTCAGGTCCAGATAGTTGCTTTTCCCCAATTTCTGCCCAACAGACTGGGGTTCGACACTTACATCCATAAAGTGCTTCGAATGGTGCAGCATTGATACTTGTGTGATAACTATTATTATAAGAAAATTCTATTAAAGGTAAGTGATTGTCCCAATTACCTCCGAAATCAATTACACAAGCTCTAAGCATGTCCTCCATTGTCTGAATTGTTCTTTCGCTTTGTCCATCCGTTTGAGGATGATAAGTTGTGCTCAAATTTAACTTGGTTCCCATTGCCTTTTGGAAACTTGACCAAAAATGAGAGGTAAATCGGCTATCTCTATCAGAAATAATTGATAAAGGAATTCCATGTAAAGAAACAATTTCATTTACATACAATTTGGCTAATTGTTCCATACTGAAAGTTTCTTTCATTGGTAGAAAATGAGCTGACTTGGTTAGCCTATCTACAATCACCCAGATTGTATCATTGCCTTTCTTTGTTTTGGGTAATTTAGTAACAAAATCCATTGTTATTAATTCCCATTTCCACACCGGCATTTCTAATTGTTGTAATAGACCTGAGGGTTTCTGGTGTTCAACTTTAACTTGTGAACAAGTTAAACATTTAGAAACATAGGCTACTATGTCCTTTTTCATTCCTATCCACCAAAAAATCTTTCTTAAATCTTGGTACATTTTATCATTTCCTGGATGCATCGTATACTTAGATTTATGGGCTTCTTCTAATATACAATGACGCAGGTTTCCTAATTTAGGTATCCATATTCTCTTTTTGTGGAATCTCTAAATTCCATCTGTTCCTTGTTCTAATTCTTTTAGCATACCTTTTAATTTTTCAGTATCTTCCTTGATTACTGATTCTTGTGCTTCTCTTATTTGATCATTTAAATCTACTTGCAGATTTATGTTAAGAGAACGTACCCTTTCTGGCTTTTCATGATACTTTCGACTTAAAGCATCTGCCACTACATTTGCTTTTCCTTCGTGATACTGGATATCACAATCATAGTCACTAAGCATTTCCATCCAGCGTCTTTGTCTCATATTCAACTCCTTTTGCTTGAAAATATACCTTAAACTCTTATGATCAGTGAATATGGTAAACTTACTACCATAAAGGTAATGTCTCCAAATTTTAAGAGCAAAAATTATAGCTCCTAACTCTAAATCATGGGTTGAATAATTCTCTTCATGATTCTTAAGTTGTCTAGATGCATAGGCTATAACCTTTTGACGTTGCATTAATACACATCCATAGCCTAATTTAGAAGCGTCACAATAGACTACAAAGTCTTCAGCTCCTTCGGGTAATGCTAGTATGGGTGTATGGGTTAATCTTTGCTTAAGGATTTTAAATGCTTCTTCTTGTTTTAATCCCCATTCAAACTTAACAGATTTACAGGTTTGCTTAGTTAAGGGAATGGCTATTCTAGAAAAATCTTGAATAAATCTTCTATAATAACCGGCCAATCCTAAGAAACTTCTAACCTCGGTTGGTGACTCAGGGGTTTTCCATTTAGTAATCGCCTCGATCTTTGTGGGATCCACATGAATTCCTTCATGATTAACTAAATGTCCAAGAAATTGTAGTTGTTCTAACCAAAATTCGCACTTGGAAAATTTAGCATAAAGCTTTTCCTTTCTTAATAAACTTAAGAGTGCGTGCAAATGCTTTGCATGATCCTCTTTATTTTTAGAGTAAATGAGAATATCATCTATGAAAACGATTATGAATTTATCCAAATATGGCTTACATATACGGTTCATCATGTCCATAAATGCAGCTGGGGCATTGGTTAAACCAAATGGCATGACAGTAAATTCATAATGACCATACCTTGTTCTGAAAGCGGTTTTAGGAATGTCCTCTTCCTGTACCTTTAATTGATGATATCCTGACCTTAAATCGATTTTAGAGAAAAATCGAGCTCTTTGTCGTTGATCAAACGGATCATCGATTCTCAGTAATGGGTACCGATTCTTAATCGTAACCTTGTTTAATTAACGGTAGTCAATGCACATACGCATTGATCCGTCCTTCTTTTTAACAAACAGTATCGGTGCTCCACATGGTGACGAACTTGGCTTCATCTGCAGTCAAAACAAATGCTCTAGCATTTTGAGTATTCTTGTTGTTTGTAGCTGGAGCTTTTTCGGACAATTAAGCTTGATATGACCTTGTTCTCCGCAGTTGTAACATATCCTGTTGTTACCTTTCTTCCTGCAGTTTTCTTCTTTGTGTCTCGATATTTTGCAAAAGTTACAGTATATGGAGCATCTTCCTGAATGCTTTCTTTTGCAATTCTTACAGTAAGGTGTAGAGGTAGAACCTATATTTTTCCCATGATTAAAATTTCCAGAACGAAATTCTTGTGTGAGTTTATGGGTTAGGTTCCTCCTTTGATCCTCCTCTCGAGTACGGACTAATTCATCTGTCAAGGTATTTGCTAGTTCTACAGCTTCTTCTATGGTTTGAGGTCTAGCTGCCTTGACTACGTGTCTTATCTCCCCAATTAATCCTCAGATATAACGGTAGATTAACACTGGTTCTGGTGAAGCAAGAGTTGGCACTATTCTAGCATATTCGAAGAATATTTTAGTATATCCCTTACTATCCACACCAGTCATCCTAAGGTTTAGGAATTTGTTTGCTATCTGTTCCTTCTCATTGGGTGGGCAGAATTTCCTTTCTACCTTGTTCTTAAATTCTTCCCATTCCATATTGTAGGTTCTATCACTTCCTCTTGATTGGAGGATAGTGTTCCACCATTCTAGTGCTGCATTCTTAAACAGATTAGAAGCAAACAATATCTTATCTTCTTCAGCACACTTGCTTATCCTTAAGACTGCCTCAGACTTTTCTATCCAGCGTAGGGTTGCAATGGCGCCTTCGTTGCCCGAGAATTCCATTGGTTTACAAGACCAGAATTCTTTATAAGAACAACCGTAAGACACGGTTCTTCTCCTTTTGGGAATAGGCATTTGAAGTACAGGTCCATTGTTTACGCTGTGTTCTGGTTCAATTGGTCGCTTACTGCTATGCTTACTTTTATTATTCGCTTCTTGAATCGTTTGAATAATAAATGGCATTGCATCTATGATTCCTTGTGCCACTATGTGTTGAACAACACTATTAACCATTTGGTTTCCATTGTTATTGATGCTCGGATTCTCATTAACCACGTTAATGTTACTCTGGTTATCATTATTCAGATTTCCTTGATTTCCTTCGTCGGCCATCTAAATTTTAAACATTTATCCCATATTAATATCACAAGATAATATTTAATATAGTTAATCATATGACACGCAATCTAGCCAAAAACGTCGATCATTGCGATTTTTACTCTATTTCTATATAGAGTAAAGTCCTTTATGAGTCCCTGTGGTTTATGTATTTTAACCGTTTGAATCCAAAACCAAACTTGTCTTGATTTGAGTCCATATGCTCTCTAATTTTAACCATTTGAGTCCCTTTGGTCTCTAATTTTAACCATTTGAATCCAAAAACCAAATGTTTCTAATTTGAATGTTGTTTACGTTTTGGATTCAAATGGTTAAAATTAGAAACCACAGGGACTCAAATCAAGACAAGTTTGGTTTTTGGATTCAAATGGTTAAAATGCACAAACCATAGGGACTCAAAAAGAACTTTACTCTTCTATATATTATTATGCATCTATTACACACTAGTATTGAAATAAAAATTACAATACCAACAGAAATAGAATCACACTAATAGTAATATGCATCCGTACACACATATTTTATTTTATTTTATTATATTATATTATTATTACTATTACCGTCTCCTCCATCACATCACGGATATGGATTTATCCAAAAATCCATATTGTGCTCATCGTATTTCCATACGAGACGCTCTCCCACCTGGCGCATTCTCTCACTGCTTTCTAAAATTTCCTCCCCAAAAATCCTAAGTTCTTGTACGTTTTCTGCACTCATTGGGGGTGCAGGTTCTAGGACTGGGTTCGGAATCTGGGGTGCGGGTTCCTGATATGGGGGTGAAAGTGCCTGAAATCGGTAAGGATCTTCTAAGATTTCCCTAATGTAGTTATCATGGTAATAGGGATCTAAAGGGTCCATACCTGGATAGGCTCCTATGTTCTGTATAGGTGTCTCTTCATGGATAGGGTAACGTTGCACAAAGTCCCTATTATCGTCCCACCAGGGGTCGTAATTTGGGTCTAGGGGGTTTGGTGCAGGTACCCTAGGGATTTCTTCTGGGTTAAAGTCATGCATCTCCACTTGGTTTTCAGGGTTTTCTATCTTTCGCTTAGCGGCTGCTAAAACTCTTTGCTGTTGCAACTTTCGCATTCTTTTCCTACGCGCAAAGGCTTCCTTACTGAACCATCCTCGTTTCTATTGAGGGAATGGCTCTTTAGACTGAGCTTTAAAGGCAAATGTCCCTTCTTCCTGATCAGCAGAATACCCAGAAAGGGCAGGCTGTGAAGAGGTACCTTCACTCCAAGGTAAATCAGACAACTGACGACTCATTTCTGAGGGTCCTTGATCACTCATACTGTAAACTAACAAATAGTCAAATAACACATAACAAATAATTATAGTTATGCATGTATTTCCGTAATTTATTTCCTAACACAAAATTTAGAATTTAAGTGTCAGCAGAACACTTCTTTGGCTCAGACCAGTGGCTAGGCTCTGATACCACCTTCTGTCACAACCCCCGATCCCTTATCTGTCCCGGGAACGGGCGGACGCGAACTCAGAGTTTTGGTGGTATTAGCTTGTTTAATTTGGCAGAGGAAATTACATCAGGACCGTAGTTAGGAAATGTTTATCAGAGTAAAACCACCATATTTGTTAATATTAATAATTACATGGGTAAAACCCAATTTTTTATTACAATACATTTATAGGGATAAACCCTATTTTATTAAATTTAAAACATCATTTATTAGGTAACTTTTATAGCCACATTTTTCCCAAGCCTTCAGTGCTCTCCAGCTGGCTTTTTACTAATTGGCTGTCACATTGTGTTACCTGAAACGCGTTTTAAAAACATTTGTCAGTGGGAAATACTGGTGAGTGAATCCTAGTTTAATCAAGAAACATTTTATCAATTAAAACAGTATTGGGAGCGATCACATTGTTTATGTCTACAAAATTACTCATTCAGTACTGTCAATCCTGACTTGCGGGTCATATTACACATTGGCTAACTCATTGTCCAATGGTAACGTACTGTCATCCCGACTTACTACACGCAGTAGTAAATTTTGTATACAAACATACCGGCAGTAATTGAAGAACTACAAAGACTCAATCACCGCTTAATCACATTGTAAAACAATTAAGGTTTTGTAAAACATTCCAAAAAGGTTAACAAAAAGAGGATAAACTCACATTGCTATCTTAGACTTCGCGTAAGGGTTTCTTGGGAATAATCTATAATTTATACAAATGTACAGAGGTTAGTATCATAACCCTTTGAAAATATTAATGATACCTTCCCCGAGACGGTATTCCAACAACTACGTCGGGCAGAACCACGACAGTTGTTACGGAACCCTAAATCAATCGGGCAACGTATCTATTACGAAACTGGGGTTATAATACTTACAACGGAGCAGAACCTCGCTAATTAGGGGGTATAATACCCGCGTATTATAAGCCTATTATCAGAATTTGGGATTGAGAATCGAAGAATGAACGAATTGAAATGAAATCTGATGCGTTCTATTTATACTTGCTGAACTAGACTCTCACGCGTCCGGCGTGAAAGATAAGGGTCGCTTACGCGGCCCGCGTACTAGCCCGGGTAGGGTTTAGGTGATCCGGGTCATCGCCTAGACTCGCCACGATGTCGACACGTGTCGGCCTCTGGTGTTGCCGTGTTATCGATCTCTCGCGGCCCGCGTTAGATTGAGATGGGGTTTATGCGGCCCGCTTGGACTTAAGAAATCAATGATAGCAGTTTGCAAGCTTGATACCACCCGCGTGAAGGTTGGGGTGGGTCTACACGGCCCGCCTCAGCTTATATTTCAGATTTTATATTTTATTTTTAATGATATAATGTATTTCGGGCTCGATTTTCACATACGGGGTGTATATAAAGACATACTAGGACATTTTAAAATATACTAGGGTATCGGAAATATTATGACGGTGTCGGGTTATTTGAGAGTTGTTACACATCAGTACCCGTAATGACATTTGTGTCATTGACTGCTTCTCTCGCGATCAGCTGAAAGGATCTAGCATTGCCTTTCTTGGCTTCAGTGGCCTTGTTCTTCCCGTCAGTTGCCCGCTTTGGGCAGTGGGTCTTTGTATGCCCTTTTTCGCCACACCCATAGCAGGTAGCGTTCTTTAGATCCTTGCATTCATGGGATTTGTGGCCCATCTGCTTACAGATTCCACAACTTTTGGGTTGCTCATTATGGCATTTCCCAAAGAGTAAATTACATAAATCGTCCTTTAAGTTAACATCAGATTGTTCTAGGATTGTTATTTTTTGGTGAATTGGCCTGAAAGGTTAAGTAAACCAACATTCTAATTTTGAAGGGTTTTGACCCGTTACGCCTAGTTTATGCGAACTAGGTTCGTATAACTAATTATGCGCATAAAGACGGGTTTTGAAAGTCGGATGGACATACGACAAGTCTAAGTAGTAAAATACATTTTTAGTTGAAGTATATACTGATCTAAAGTCAGATTATAAGTTGGTTTAGTTTAAAACCATTTATTTAGCTCATTTGACCACATAAGGGCATTGTGGACATTTTTAACAATATATTCAAGACTTGTCGTTTAACCTATCAAACGGATTGACCATGTGGTATAACTTCAGAGAGTTATACTCAACAATATTATGGTCCTAAAACATGCTTACAGATCTAAACGTTGACCAAACGGGTCAGAATCAAAAGTCAAAGCAAAAGTCAAACTGCTTGACTTTTGACATGAATAAGACCCTAAACTGAATTGGACAAATTGAGCATGCTATTATCAGTTTATATAAGTTATAAAACTTGTATACATGTCAAATCATCTGAGTTGTAAGTTATAGAGACCATTTATACCATTTAGTCGAAAATTGTAAGACCCGTCTAATTACTACTTGAATTTAATATTAATTCATACGATTTTATATAAAAGATGTCCAACTTATAACATAAGTTCCATAGATAAAGTTCATAAGTAGCAAAACATTAGTCGACTAACGACTAACTCAAACATTCATAAGTTGTTTAACAATTTGTTTACATTACAAAGACATTGTCTATTAAAGTTAGATATCGCGAAAGCTTCTAAAGTGTGTTCGGTCCTTCAAAACTTGATTTATCATCGTCCACGTACTTGCCATACCTAGAAACTGGAAATTTCTAACAAAGATTAGTGTTAGAGTTCTTAGAAATATTATATAATCGAAACTACGCTTAAAACGGATTCGATTTAACAAAGATATACAAAATTCAACATGAATGTCAAGGCTCTACCGTAACTTACGGTAGTCACCGTAAGTTACGGTAGCTCCTGGGAAACTTTGGTTCCACCGTAAAACAGGAAGAATTCACCGTAACATTTTGGTCCCTACCGTAAATTACAGTATATACCGTAATTTACGGTAGGCTCTGGAATGTTATGTTTTGTTTATTTACTCGAACCAAATTCTCGGATTTCACTCCTACAAACCAACATGTTAAATCCTCGTATTCTAATATGTCGTTTGTCAACAATAACAAACGACCAATTTATTATATTACGAAGCATTTGCCACGCATTAATCGATTATTCGACCCGTTTGGTTCATCTACGGAATCCTCCATTATGATGACTACCAACAAGTTCTAACCAATCCTGGTCTTATTAATCAATATAGCGATCGTTATCGCTTCAAATTAAGACAACCTTTATTCTACAATTCACTATACTTATGCAATTTATCAAAGTTTACCCAATGTAACGAGTCAAGTTACATACCTTTAGTGCATGCCCTTCAACCGCAATTCACCACCGGCTTGTCCACTCGACGCTCCGGTATCCTTTCCTATAGAGTTCAATTATATCGCGTTTAGAACTCTTTTAAATCACATATCGCATAATTGCCAAAACATCACAATTAGGCGTTTTAACTTCAAAATTCCAGTTTCGAGCCTCCTTTGAGGCATTTTAACAAACACTTTAAGGGCAGATTTTTACATGATTATATAGCAAGTCCCTAGTTTATCATTTAGCCCAAATTTCACATCAATCAACCCATTTTACATAATTGTTAGCTTCTAAAATTCTGAAGTCACTTCACAATTGTCAAATTACACTAGATCAACATCCAATTTCCTAGTGTTTATCAAATTCTACATAACCCACCAATCACCTACAAGGGTGTTCATGGATTTTACTAAAATTACACATGATTTCAACTTGTATTTGTCTAGGGTTTACTCCTAGACACTACAATGCTCTTAATTCATCTATATATCACATATGCATGACCATATTTCAGATTCTCTATGTTCATGAGAATTTCAAGTAGAGGATTTTTACCAAATTTCACATACCTTATGATCTCCTTACGATGGGGATCACAAATCCAGGCTCTAATTTTGATTTCAACTTGGATTGAGCCTTCAATTTGTGAGTTTAGTGATATTTAGGGTTTTGAGAATGGGGAATCGCCCCCCTCCTGCTCCTGATCGACCAGACACCTCAAATGGGGTGTTTGGTTTTGTTTCTATTAAAATTAATAATATAAGTTTCAATTTTAACAACATAAGCCCCTCCACTTTTGTTTAACATATAGTTTGGTTATTTTAACCCTATTTCAAGTTATTTCTAGACTTGTAGTTAACTAGGTTATAATTTCCTAGTTAATTAATTCTTGTTTATTTAAACTTTATAATTCTAATATAAAGTTTCATATTTCTGGGGTGTTACAAGTCCACCCCCCTTAAAAAGGGTTTCGTCCCCGAAACCGAATTACGTACCAAATAATACAGGGTAGAGTCGTTGTATTTCTTCTTTGGATTCCCATGTGGTATCCACACCCTTCATGTGTTCCCATTTAACCTTCACTTGGTTAATCACTTTGTTCCTCAAACTCTTCTCTTTACGATCTAAAATCGCAATTGGTTTTACTGCATAGTTGAGGCTGTTATCCACCTCGATATCATCGTAGTGGATACGAGCAGTTTCGTCTGCTAAACATTTTCGGAGATGTGACACGTGGAATGTGCTATGAATCCCACTCAACTCCTCGAGTAGTTCGAGACGATATGCTACTTTACCAACCCGTTCGGTGATTCTGAATGGCCCAATAAATCTTGGGCTCAACTTTCCTCTTTTTCTGAACCGTATTATTCCTTTCCACGGCGATACTTTCAGCATTACCTTATCGCCCACTTGATATTCAATCGGCCTCCTTCGTTTATCCGCGTACGACTTTTGTCGATACTGCGCCGCTTTTAGGTGAGTTCGGACCATGTCGATCTTCTCATTCGTAGTTCGGATTATATCAGTAGGTGCTAGTCCTCGTGGACCCACTTCTCCCCAACATACCGGGGTTTGACACTTTCTACCATATAACATTTCATACGGGGCCATTCTAATGCTCGTGTGATAGCTATTGTTATATGAAAATTCGACCAAGGGTAGATAGACATCCCAACTACCCCCGAAGTCAATAATGCAAGCCCGCAGCATATCCTCCAACGTTTGTATTGTTCTTTCACTCTGCCCATCCATTTGTGGATGGTAAGCGGTGCTAATGAACAGTTTAGTTCCTATTTGTTCTTGGAATTCGCGCCAAAAATTCGAAGTAAACCGAGTATCTCTGTCTGACACAATGGATATCGGTACCCCATGACGTGCTATGATTTCATTGGTATACACCTCCGACATCTTCTCGGATGTATAAGTCTCACGAATCGGAATGAAGTGAGCACTTTTCGTCAATCTATCCACGACTACCCATATAGCATCAAACCCGCGGTTGGTTTTTGGCAATTTGGTCAACAAATCCATGGTGATTTGTTCCCATTTCCAAACCGGGATGTCCAATGGTTGCAACTTACCATATGGCTTCTGGTGCTCCGCTTTGACTTGCAAGCAGGTCAAACACTTCTCCACATATTTCACAATATCTCTTTTCATCCCGGGCCACCAATAGTTTTGTTTTAAATCATTATACATCTTGGTCGCCCCTGGATGGATGGAATAACGGGACTTGTGAGCTTCATCTAGTAGAAGCTTTTTAACTCCACATGTGTTAGGAACCCAAATTCTATTGAAACGTGTTTCAAACCGTGATTGCCTACTTCTAGATCTTTAACTTGGCCAACAATCCTTTCCTTTCTCCAGTTTTCCGTCTTTACTGCTTCATCTTGTGCCTCTCGGATTCGTTCAAGTAAGCCCGAGGTCACAATGAGCTGCAATGATCGTACTCGTATCGGGACATAATCTGCCTTTCTACTTAGGGCATCCGCCACCACGTTTGCCCTTCCGGGGTGATAGTGTATTTCACAGTCGAAATCTTTCACCGTTTCTAACCATCGCCTTTGTCGCATATTTAACTCCTTCTGATCGAAGAAGTATTTTAAACTCTTGTGATCGGTGAATATGGTGCACTTTACCCCATATAAATAGTGCCTCCATATTTTTAATGCAAATACCACCGCAGCCAACTCGAGATCGTGCGTGGGATATTTCTTCTCGTGTATCTTCAATTGCCTCGAGGCATAAGCTATAACTTTGCCCCGTTGCATCAAAACGCATCCGAGTCCCGATAGTGAAGCATCCGAATAAACCACCAAGTCTTCGACCCTGTCCGGCAATGTTAGTACCGGAGCTTGAGTTAACTTCTCTTTTAGCGTTTGAAACGCTCTTTCTTGATCGACACCCCAAATGAACTTTTCTTCCTTCCGGGTTAGCTTTGTTAGCGGCGATGCAATCTTGGAGAAATCTTGAATGAATCTCCTATAGTATCCCGCAAGCCCTAAGAAGCTTCTAATTTCCGAAGGGTTCTTCGGGGGATTCCATTTCGACACGGCCTCGATCTTTGATGGATCTACCAATACTCCATCAACACTTATGATGTGGCCGAGAAATTGCACCTCTCGTAACCAGAAAGCACACTTAGAGAATTTCGCATACAACCTCTCTCGTCTAAGTGTCTCCAACACCTCTTGTAAGTGATATGCATGTTCAGCTTCACTTTTTGAATACACCAAAATATCATCGATAAAGACGATGACTGATTTATCCAACATTGGCTTGCAAACCCGGTTCATGAGGTCCATGAAAGTCGCGGGTGCATTTGTTAGCCCAAATGACATCACGAGGAATTCGTAATGTCCGTATCGCGTGCGGAAAGCCGTCTTCGGCACATCTTCTTCCTTGACCTTTAATTGGTGATACCCCGATCTAAGGTCAATTTTTTAAAACCAGTTCGCACCTTGTAGTTGGTCGAATAAATCATCTATCCTCGGAAGCGGGTATCGATTCTTTACCGTGAGTTTGTTTAACTCCCGGTAATCGATACACATGCGCATGCTTCCGTCTTTCTTTTTCACAAACAGTACCAGTGCGCCCCAAGGAGACACACTCGGCCTTATGAATCCTTTGTCGAGCAGGTCTTGAATCTGGGACATCAGCTCTTGTAATTCCGATGGCGCAAGTCGGTACGGTGCTCTAGCTACGGGTTTTGCGCCCGGAATCAATTCGATTCCGAACTCTATTTCCCGTTCGGGCGGTATCCCCGGCAAATCCTCCGGAAACACATCTTCATAATCCCTTACTACCGGTACATCTTCAATCTTCAGTGATTCTTTCTCGGGCTCATTTACGTATATCATAAATGCCTTGCATCCTTGCTTCATAAGCTTGTGAGCTTTCAACATTGAGCATATTATGGGGTTACCTCCTTTTTCGCCATAGATAGTAACGTATTTCCCGCTCGGAGATGTTAGCTTTATCTCCTTATGAAAACACACGACCTTTGCGTGGTGCTGAGATAGCCAATCCATCCCAACGACTACTTGAAATTCCCCCATTGACATTGGGATTAGGTCTATCAGGTATTCTTCATCATCGATACTTAATTTGCAGCCTCGAAAAATATCACAAACTATAAAACTTTTGTTGTCCCCTATTTCAACTTCTAAGGGCACATATAATTTTGTCAATACAAATGAAGGATGTCGAATAAATCCATGCGAAATGAAGGATTTATTCGCACCCGTATCAAACAATATACGTGCAGGAATTGAGTTAATTGTGAATATACCCGAGACCACATCAGGTTCTATCTTTGCTTCGGCTTCGCCTTAGGGGCTTCTGTTGGGGATTCTTTATCGTCTCTCCTTCCAACTAGGTCTGGGCATTCAGACTTTTTGTGGCCGGGTTGATAACATTTATAGCAAACTGAGACTTTACCCGGGCATAGCGACGCAGTGTGCCCCGTCTTACTACATATGGGGCATGGTTTGTCTTTGAACCGACAATCTCCCTTGTGTCCTTTCCCGCACACTTTACAACTTGGCGACCCACCTTTAGCATCCATCTTCTTTCCCGATTATCCAGTTCGAGCTTTATTTGTAGGGCTTGGATTCACATCATGTGCCCTTCGCTCACCCCTTTCAACTTGTTTCTTCAACTCGATTTCCCGTTCCCGAGCAACGTTTATGATCTCAGTAAGGGTCTCGTATTTTGAAGGAGTCATAAACTCCCTATATTCAGCGCTCAACATGTTATAGTAGTAATATATCTTCTGTTCTTCATTCGTCACCAATTCACTACTAAACTTCATCTTATCCATAAACATCGCCGTAATTTTGTCTATGGTCTCACCCTTGTGCCTAAGTTGCATGAACTCTTCCTTGATTTTATTAATGACCGCCTTGGGACTATGATGTTTAAGAAACGACGTCTTAAACTCCTCCCATGTCATGGTTCTCGCCGCTTCGGCTCCTATTTCATTCTTTTTGTTGTCCCATCAATCTTTGGCTTGACCTCTCAACTGACCCATTCCGTAAACAACAAAGTCACTTTCATCACAATGGGTCCTTTCAAACACCCCTTCAATGTCGCCCAACCATCTTTGGCAAATTATCGGGTCAACTTCCCCGTTATAGATTGGCGGTTTGCACGCCATAAATTCTTTGTATGAGCACCCTTTACGTTCTCCCGATTTCTCCTTCATAAGGTTGACACTATCCTCCAACCTTTTAACCCGCTCTTCGACAAGTGACAACACCGTGCTTTGAATTTTGTCTATAAACCCGGATAGACTACCTTCAATTGCCTTCCCTACTTCTTCGGCAATTATCTCTTTCATTTGTTCGGTGCTTGTCTGCACCGGTTCATCATCGTTTCCGTCAGACATCTTGAAACTGAAATGTTTACATTTAACGTTAAACATTTCATTTATAACATTGCTTCATTTGTTTCGGTTTAGCTAAGTTCCCAACTTGCTTTAACCGTTCACATTTAATGCACTTTCCGGGTTTGAGTGTGTTAACACGCTCTTCCCATGCATAACAATTCATTTCTCGTTTCTTACATAAGGTACAATCTATTAAAATAGTAAGTTAATTCTTACCGGACGATTGATCAAGTTTGAACCGAACACTTTGTTAACAACCTTAAGCTCTGATTACCAACTTGTAAGACCTGTCTAATTACTACTTGAATTTAATATTAATTCATACAATTTTATATAAAAGATGTCCAACTTATAACATAAGTTCCATAGATAAAGTTCATAAGTAGCAAACAATTAGTCGACTAACGACTAATTCAAACATTCATAAGTTGTTTAACAATTTGTTTACATTACAAAGACATTGTCTATTAAAGTTAGATATCGCGAACGCTTCTAAAGTGTGTTCGGTCCTTCAAAACTTGATTTATCATCGTCCACGTACTTGCCATACCTAGAAACTGGAAATTTCTAACAAAGATTAGTGTTAGAGTTCTTAGAAATATTATATAATCGAAACTACGCTTAAAACGGATTCGATTTAACAAAGATATACAAAATTCAACATGAATGTCAAGGCTCTACCGTAACTTACGGTAGTCACCGTAAGTTACGGTAGCTCCTGGGAAACTTTGGTTCCACCGTAAAACAGGAAGAATTCACCGTAACATTTTGGTCCCTACCGTAAATTACAGTATATACCGTAATTTACGGTAGGCTCTGGAATGTTATGTTTTGTTTATTTACTCGAACCAAATTCTCGGATTTCACTCCTACAAACCAACATGTTAAATCCTCGTATTCTAATATGTCGTTTGTCAACAATAACAAACGACCAATTTATTATATTACGAAGCATTTGCCACGCATTAATCGATTATTCGACCCGTTTGGTTCATCTACGGAATCCTCCATTATGATGACTACCAACAAGTTCTAACCAATCCTGGTCTTATTAATCAATATAGCGATCGTTATCGCTTCAAATTAAGACAACCTTTATTCTACAATTCACTATACTTATGCAATTTATCAAAGTTTACCCAATGTAACGAGTCAAGTTACATACCTTTAGTGCATGCCCTTCAACCGCAATTCACCACCGGCTTGTCCACTCGACGCTCCGGTATCCTTTCCTATAGAGTTCAATTATATCGCGTTTAGAACTCTTTTAAATCACATATCGCATAATTGCCAAAACATCACAATTAGGCGTTTTAACTTCAAAATTCCAGTTTCGAGCCTCCTTTGAGGCATTTCAACAAACACTTTAAGGGCAGATTTTTACATGATTATATAGCAAGTCCCTAGTTTATCATTTAGCCCAAATTTCACATCAATCAACCCATTTTACATAATTGTTAGCTTTTAAAATTCTGAAGTCACTTCACAATTGTCAAATTACACTAGATCAACATCCAATTTCCTAGTGTTTATCAAATTCTACATAACCCACCAATCACCTACAAGGGTGTTCATGGATTTTACTAAAATTACACATGATTTCAACTTGTATTTGTCTAGGGTTTACTCCTAGACACTACAATGCTCTTAATTCATCTATATATCACACATGCATGACCATATTTCAGATTCTCTATGTTCATGAGAATTTCAAGTAGAGGATTTTTACCAAATTTCACATACCTTATGATCTCCTTACGATGGGGATCACAAATCCAGGCTCTAATTTCGATTTCAACTTGGATTGAGCCTTCAATTTGTGAGTTTAGTGATATTTAGGGTTTTGAGAATGGGGAATCGCCCCCCTCCTGCTCCTGATCGACCAGACACCTCAAATGGGGTGTTTGGTTTTGTTTCTATTAAAATTAATAATATAAGTTTCAATTTTAACAACATAAGCCCCTCCACTTTTGTTTAACATATAGTTTGGTTATTTTAACCCTATTTCAAGTTATTTCTAGACTTGTAGTTAACTAGGTTATAATTTCCTAGTTAATTAATTCTTGTTTATTTAAACTTTATAATTCTAATATAAAGTTTCATATTTCCGGGGTGTTACAAAAATTCAACTTTTACGTAATATGCTCAACTTAACAATTCGACTAGTAAACGTAATAATCCGAATGTATGATCACATAGGGATCATACTATCGTTATTACGATCACGTAGGAAAGTTCGGATTGAACTTTACCTTGACCAAAATGGTCAGAAGCTAAAGTCAAACAGAAAGTCAACTGTTTTACTTTATACTTCAAATAACTAATATAATTGAAAAAGACTAAGTAGAAACACTTACTTGGAAGTGTTTGAGTAGAAAAGAACTTGAAATGGGAGTCCTCTTGTCGAGAGGAGAGCTCCAAGAGAGTTAGAGAGAAGAGAGTATGAATGAGCAAAGAATGAGGGAGGTTCCATGGCTATTTATACTTGAATGAGTGAAAGGAGATCATGTCAAGTGTTAGGGATTGTTCTAGGATCATCCCAGGTGTGCAATGAGGTGTTAGAAGCTCCAAAAGGGTGGCATAATGCGAGATAGGTGGCAACATGGCAGAAATACTTGGGCAGCAAGCATAAATTGCCACTGGCAGTCCCTTATGGACCATAAGGGTTTATAGCTTAGGTCCGTAAGGACCTTAAGCACGCAGAATTTTAAGCAAGCTTACGAACCGTAAGGGGTAAGTCGTTGCGGTCCGTATGGGACCTCCAGAACTCAAAATTGAGATTTTTCATATTTAGTCCTTGGACTTTACATCTTTGGCCATTTGGCACTTTTAGTCCCTTTCCTTCCTCATAGTTAGGATTAGTCAGAGATCCGGAACGCATCTCAGATAACGCACCATAATAATCTTTCTCTCCTTCCCAGAATCGGGATTAGTCGGAGATTCAAAACACGTTTCAGTGAACGTACAGTGTAGGTCTTCCTCCTTCCACATAATCGGGATTAGTTGGAGGTTTCTCCCTCCACGTAGTCGGGATTAGTTGGAGAATTAGACACGTGTCGTCACATAATTGGACGGAATTTTCGGGGTGTTATAGTATAAGTTATGAAGAACACCATGAATGGCTATTTATACTAATCAAAATGCTCCAAGATCATGCCAAGTGTAACCCCAACTGATTAGAGAAGGATTAGTGGTCTCATATGTCTCACAAGGAGGAGAAGAAGTGGAAATTTCACTACCAGGTGGCTTGGAATGCAGCAAGGAATAACAGTTGTGATTCTTCTGTTACTGGGCACCTCTTACGGACCATAAGAGGTAGGTTACAGTCTGTAAGGGACCTCCAGAGTTGGAATTTTGGCATTTTAGTCATTTAAGTCTCTGGACGTTTATCTTTTCCCGTTTGGGCAGTTTTAGCCCCTTTCCTTCCACATAGCCGGGATTAGTTGGAGATTCGAGACACGTGTTGTCACATAGTTGGACGAAAATTCGGGGTGTTACAGTATACCACCATTTTGAGGTCCAGATTAGGATTTTCGCTAAACTTTATGAACTTGTTTTGTCTATACTTTGTTTCTTGGAACTTTTACACATCAAACCAAGTTACCAACATGTTCTATTGTTGAGGAACTTGTGTTAAGGTTTTGTTCTAGAAAATTGGGGTTCATATACTTCTTTTTTTAAGTCCTTGTACACCTCTAAGTAACTTCCAAGCAACAAAGTGAACAAACTACGCCAAGTCTCCAACAATACAATGTTGGAGGCACTCGTCTAGTTATCCTTACTTGGTTACTTAAGGAATTAGATAGGTTATTTTATGTTCTTCATACTTGTATTCATGACCATACGAATCATCCATGTTGATGATTTGTGCATCGGTGAATTCTTGAGGTTAATGGAATTATCCTACCTCTTATGCTTGGCAAATGCTTGACATAGTTGACAATATATATAATAATATATACACACACACACACACATATATATAATACTTATTCTAAAAACCCAACTATGATATCAACCAAACTATGGTTGAATATTATGTTAAGGTGGAGAATATTCAAAGTGTTGGATTCCTTATTTCAGATTTCTAATGGGTAATAGGACTCATGAAAAAACACAAACAAATAATATTGTCCGAATAAGTGTCCAAGACATGATATATTTTTAAGTAATTTCATACTTGTAACTTTCGTTTACATTCTAATCTCCAAATCCAAAATACTCATGCACCTTTGTTTACTATTTTAGGTTAACTTCGGTGTGCCATTATTCAAATGCGCTCGCTCACACTTTGTAGAAAAACTTCGCAAACCGTGAGTTCATACTTGACCCATTTTACGCTTTAAACACTATTTGGATTGCAACATGTATCCGTATTAATCACACTTTCACACACATACAATCAATCTTTTGCAAACACTCAATCCTTTAGCATGCTTACTTGTTATGCTAAATCGTCATATATGCTAGAACAATGTTATGTCATGCTATCTATCATTAACTTTAAGAAGCCTCCATTAACATGTATAACGCTATAGGAGTAGCACACCACCCCGTTTGTTTGGTCATTGTTAAGTATTCATTCTTTACGGTGATAAGGTTATGCTAGTGGAAACTTTGGGTTAATTTGTAGCTATCACATGCTAGTATGATTACATGAATTAGTATACAATGAACATGTGGATTTGAGATTTATGTATACTTATGCTACGTTGACAACATAGTATACTCATCAACATAATTTTTGTTGACCAATATTTCATACATGTTGCAGGACATATTTAATGATACGTTTACAAGAAACTTACTTAGGGTGGATTTAGAAACTCACCAAAATAATTTATGCATTTTATGTTTTAGTCTTGTAACTTGAAATTTGTTGTATTTCCTATCTGATCGATGTCGTAACGTCAGTCAACAATAAAGTAATAGTGTCCAATTCACCTTTTACTAGTAAAGGGCAAGTAGAGTGTCGAATTCACGGGAAATCAGTGGAAAGTATGAAAGCTTGTTGTTTTAATTATCATCTATGTCTAAACTAATTACTTTTTGCAGTTTGAGAATGATTGTGAAAACAAATATAAATTAGGGTTGTAAACAATTGTGAGAAAAGGACCAATCTCCGGGTTTTCAGGTTGTGCAGAAAATCGGGTTACGTAGCTGATACTGATTGGAAATCACATAGACATGATCCGTAAAATTTGTTTTGATAAATAATTAACGGATAATATATTTGATTGCAATGATCCACGATCGAAACCGAAAGATTGATGCAAATGAATAGTAATCCAGTTAATTACCAATTTCAGATTTCATAAACATAGTCAAGTTCAATGATTAAAGATTTAAAACAATGACAATCTTGAATTTAATCCCGATCGTTGATGAACAAACCAAATAATTGATGAACTCAAATGATTATGATAATCTAATAATGTTTAATCGAAACAAAAACAATAGGAATGACTAACCAAATGTTTAACCGAATCCTAATACAAAAAGTCATAACAATACGCAACCCAATGTTTAAACACAAACCCTATTCCCGGAGATGGATCACAGGAAACCTAGCCGCTCATGACGTTCGTATGATCTTCAATAGCTTGGTAGAAAATGGATTGCATGATCGACTCGGTATTTTTGCGGGCGATGTATAATGATGTCGTGTACTTTTAGAGATCAAAAAATATGTCTTCTTGCTGCTGCTTTTTGAGAATCCCAAGTGTGTGTAATGGCTACCCCAAATCGATGGAATGATGAATGATTCTAGGCCCCCTTATCAAATGGATGGAAGTGTAAAAGTTGTTCGTGGATGTTGCTGCCTATTCGATTAATGGCCCACCCCTTTTTTATTAGGGTTAAACCCTTTTTCCATTCACCTACACAACATCGCGTGCACCTCTAAACACTTTTTTTCTTCTTGGAATCCGTAAGTCCCATATACATTACGTAAGCCACATTTCCAATTGTCTATTTCCTTTATGAAAACTTACAACAGCCGTAAACCACATTTCACAAACCATAAGCCCCATCGTTCACACACATTTTCTTCATGCAAAATATAATCAACTTCCTTATAATTGCAATAATAGCCCCTGAACTTCCACTTCCACATACCTTCTATATTTTCACTAACTCTAACTTCCAAGTAATGACATTAAAGGTCCCTCAACTTCATTCATTCACATTTCTCTTATATATTCATACTATTTATCATCCCGAACACGTCCCGTCTAATGTGCCGCGTCTTGATTCCCATCCGCGATCGTTCCGCTCCATCTTTAAACACCCTAACTTCACCATATTACACGTCTTACCTGCAAAGCACACAAACACTCGCAATAAACATGTTCCAAACATATAATTACCTAAAACGGATCAAATCACGTAAGATAAGCACTTTAGCACCCGTGTTTCACACTCTCCATGACATCCCCACACTTACCTTTGATTGTCCCCAAGCAAACCGATATGGAACTACTCACCATAATAACAACACCTCTAAACCCCTATTCCGGTGCAACAGTTTAAGTCCCAAGTCATACCTATTCCATAGACTAACACAATCGAGATTGACAGTCCGACAAGCAGTTGGTGCAAATTCTAAAACTTAAGCCTTGTCTATTCAAAACTAACATGCTTAGGATTATACACATGCTACACCCCCCTCACGATCAACTCTCCTCTCGGTTTAAAAATTGAACTAGCGTGTAATGTGCTAGCATTTATATCACTCAAAACCAAACATGAAATCCTGTAATCATATGCTTGTATGACAATCACACCTCCACTGTATCATGTAACTCGACACATATCAAAAGGACTTTCGGTTTTGGGCTTAGGCTAAGGGTAGGAAGATTTTTGGCTTATATTTTTTTTCTTTTTCGTGGCAAACAAACAAACGACCAAACCGTGACAACTTATTTGCAAAACATAACATAACATACTTTTGGGTTGGTTTCTACCCAAGAATACAAACAATGTTCACAAAACTTCTATTTTTGTTCTTTTTCCATTTTCTCATTTTTCTCTTTTTTTTCTTTTTCTTTTCTTCGTTTTCTCTTTTTTTCACTTATTCATAATTTGCCGTTCACAGTCGGTATCAAACAATTCACATTAGGTGGACAAACGAAAGGTAAATAGGCTCAACAGGGCTACTAAGGGTGATAACTAGGTAAACACAAAACAAACAAACAGGTGTACAGGATATCCTAATGCCTTTATCATTTACGTGCACAAATCAAACTACAGTCTCAGCATGTATCAAATCATACAAGTTTTAACGTGGCCTGCTCTCAACAAATGAATTCAATATGTAAATCATTCTATCAGTTTACAGGCTCAAAATTCTCACCAAAGAAGGGTAAAAAGGCTGCCGACACATAGCATATGCAATCTAAAGCATGTTACCCCTAAATAGACATCTCTTTTCAATTCTATTTTTTTCTTTCTAAAAACACACCTGTCAGACCTACTCTCCTGGAACTTAAAGGAACGACCATAACAAGGGACTATGTTAGTTTACTACTGGCAAGGAACCCATCGGTGATTGAAACAATCGGTTTTCATATCCATTTAGTTCACTTGAGGTGATGAAATTCTTTAAAATTTTCAAAATTCCCAATTTTTTTTTGTTTTCATCGTTTTCAATCACTTTCAACCTCTTCAAGCCTTTATCCATATCCCTTCCCTTCCCTTCCCGGGTTTCCATATCCCCACACTTGGGCGACATTGTCCCCAATGTACCGTGCTTTAGAAACAGAATCCGGGAATACCAACTAACAAACCTCATGAGCGACCATTCCTAAAACAATTAATTAAAACACATTCCCTAAACACAACATAGTTTAACACCACCAAGACACGAATAAAAATGCAATAATAAGAGTGGAACAGAATGCCCTGGTTTAAAGCGTATAATCCTCATGCGTCATGTTCCACCACGACTGTATAGCATTTCATTCGTGGTCGTGTCCACAAGTCCTCGGGTCAATCTCTACAATTAAAGTGCAGATCATCCTCGTCCAAATGGAGATTGAGTATGGACAGTTTTGACTAAACTCTAATCCGTGCAATGTCCGCAATTTCAACTAGAATATATTGGGACTTCACCGAACATCGCCACACTTTGCATCCCGTAGAGATTGATAACCTGGTAACCTACAAAAGTACTCACACAAAAACAAAACAAATATACACTACTCTACATCCTCGGGCTGCCTACCGAGAGCGCTAAGTTTATAGGTCTTCAGCCAAACCATACCTGATATACCCTCATGGTGGTTGAGTGGGATGCTTGCATCCCATGGCCTCTAAGTATGCACCCCGCCAATGCTCTAGTAAGTTGTCCATTGTCTTCCACATTGGACCGAATAACTTTAACCTTCGCTTTGCATTATCGCATTCAGGCGGTTTCTTTTTCTTCTTCTTCCCTCGTGGCTTCCCTTTATCTGTATTGAACTCCTCATGAGCCACACCTTCCTTTTTCCTCACTGCTTTGCTTCCTGCCACTTCAAACCTGTCAATCATAAAACACTCATGTTTGGTTTGAATCTCCTTTGCAGGAGATACATGCTTATCACCACTTTTAGCTTTTGAGTGTTCACCTGAAATGGGAGGAATAGTCGCATCCGAAAACACATTTAACCGCAATTCGAGGTCACCAAACTTCATACTTACCGTTCCATCAACACAATTGATAATCGCATGAGCAGTCGCTAAGAACGGTCTACCCAGAATGACTGGAGGTTGCGTGTTCTTTGAACTTGTAGCACAATCGAGCACTAAGAAGTCAACTGGGTAGTAACACTCTTCTACCTTCACAATTACATCCCTTACAATCCCCCTTGGACACATGGGAGTCTGGTCAGCCAACACCACGGTAGTGTTGACTTTTTGTAGCGGACCAAAATCATATTGGTCATACAGACTCCTTGGTAGAATGCTAACACACGCTCCAATATCCAACAGTGCCCTTTCTATTTTAAATTCACCCACTTGTACGGAAATAATGGGTGATCCTGGATCTTGGAGTTTCGGGGGAAGGATACCCAACAAAACGGCATTCATATTTGCAGTCAAATCAAGTTTTTTAGGAAACTTGTGAAGTCTTTTTTGGGTACTTAATTCTTTCAAACACTCAACATTATCGGGACTCTCTTTAATCGCATCGAGTATGGGTAAATTAATTTTAGCTTGTTTAAAACTTTCCCACCTTTCATCCCTTGGTGGGTCTCGGTCATGTTGAGAGTCCGATTCATTACCAACATCCTTCACCACCTCCTCAACTAATTGTGCTGGTGGAGTTACTTCAACACTACCAGTTTCAAAAGTTGGAAGAATACTTACCGCGTTGATGTGCACATTTCTTCCATTTTTCGAGCTAGATGACTGATGTGCTGGGTTAACTGTGGTAGTGCTCGGCAACTTAACTGGATCTCTTCTTAGCTGGGCTAGATCCTCTGCTAATTGCCCCAGCTGCTTCTGCATTGCTTCGGAAGTTTTCTCTCGAACTTCATTATCCTTCTGGATGTCCTTCATGAACTTCATAATAGCATCCAGTTTGTCATCACTTGTTCCACCACTACTTGAAGAGTTCCCTTGCTGATTATCCTGATTATACTGGCCCTGATTTTGGTAATTTCCTTGTGAGTAATTACCTTGACGGCTCTGATACTGTTAGCCTCCTTGCATGGGTACCTGAAAATTAGGGTTCATTTGATTAGCAGTATTTCCATAACTAAAATTCGGGTGATTTCGCACACCTGGATGATATGTATTTGATTTCATATCATACTGCTTTCGTTCACCGAATACTTGGTTCACTTCTTCATGCGGACCCATCCTTGCGAGACACTCTACAACCTGGTGTCCTAACTCACCACAATCTATACACACTGCGAACGCATTAGCTGCCCTAACTTCAGCTCCCTTTCCCAACTTCATCTGAGCTACCTGTCGCTCTAATAGCAAATTCTGTTGTTTCAATTTCTTAACCCGTTCTTCAGCTTCATAATCAATTGCTCTCGCTGATGATGATCTTGCTCTCCTGCTAGATTGTGCCTACCTTTTGGAAGTGGCACTCTGTCTTTCCAAGTATGCCAGCCTCGGTGTTAGTGAGAAACGTACCATTACTGATAGCGACGAGATCTCTTACATCATCAGGAAGTAGCCCATCATAGAACGCCTTGATTAGTTCCCACGTCTTAATGCCATGATGAGGACATTTTCTTAACAACTCCTTAAACCGTGTGAAAGCTTCGTGAAATGTCTCACCTGAATGCTGTTGGAAAGCCCTGATTACTTCCCGAGCTTCACTGGTTCTGTTCATAGTGTAATACTCCTCTAAGAACACCTGTTGCATCTCTTGCCAAGTGTAGATGCTACCCAGAGGTAATGTTGCAAACCACTGCCTTGTCTTGTCTTTCAGGGTAAATTGAAACAACATTAGCTTCACCTTATCCTTTGTAAACCCTGACCCTCCAATAGTCTGGCAAATTGAATCAAAACTTGCAATATGCAAGTATGGTTCTTCAGTTCTTTTTCCATAGAATTCCGGCAAATGGCCTAAGTATTGAGGCCTCACCTCGAAAGGTCTGTTGTTATTTCCAACCGGTGTAACTTTAGCTGATGAGTTGGGTACTACAACGGGTCGACAATGACCTTCAACGCCTTGAATTGGTGCCCCTTGAACGACTTGTGGGACACCATCCACAAACAGTATCTGATTGCCCCCAAACCGATTATTAGCTCTTTGATTCCCCGCATTGAATTGCGGGACTCCATGTTGAGTTGATTCTGTGGAATCGGGCGCGGGATGTGATTTATTTAATTGACCTATTGTTGTACTAGGTAGCCTTGATTCACATTGTACCCCTCATCGTATCTGTAACCAGCATATCTCCCGTCATACTGATTCTGATAATCATCTTCTTCCCAACCAGATTCCCAAGTATGCACACTGCCTTCTCTGTGTTGGGAACCCTCATCGTACCCGTGTTGACGTTATGGTTGGTTGTGGCGAATAATCTCCCCATGTCGGAGTTTAGATTCCCCGTTTGGTTTTGTGGGCCTGGGTTGAATTGTGGAAATGGTTGTGGTGGTGGTTGATTCTGGTTTTGGTTATTGGGCTGGTTTTGATTTTGATGTTGGTTTTGAGGGATTGGAGGATCTGGAATGGGTGGTATTGGTTCGTTGTGTGGAGCTTGGTTTTGTGGCTCTTGATCAGCAATCTCGTTAGCTGCTTATTCAAGGTCTTGAGCAACTGTTGACGACTGAGCTTTAGCTTTCACTGCTGAACCTAGAAGAACGAGATTTTGTCGAGAAGTTTTTTCTATTTCTGGATCAAACAATAACGGTGATGATTTCTTTGAAAACCTGGTATGCATGCAACGCGAGAATCACCTGCACACAGACAAACAAGGAACCAAGCGTAATACGGAACAAAACAAAAGGAAATATTTTTTTTAAGTTTTTTTTTATTTCTAGGTTTTTTTGAATTTTTACGAAAAACAACTAACTAAACTAAGCGCACCGACTCCCTGGCAACGGCGTCATTTTGATCGATGTCGTAAGGTCGGTCAAAAATAAAGTAATAGTGTCCTATTCACCTTTTACTAGTAAAGGGCAAGTAGGGTGTCGAATCCACGGGGAACCAGTGGAAAGTATGAAAGCTCGTTGTTTTAATTATCATCTATGTCTAAACTAATTGCTTTTTGCAGTTTGAGAATGATTGTGAAAACAAATATAAATTAGGGTTGTAAACAATTGTGAGAAAAGGACCAATCTCCGGGTTTTCAGGTTGTGCAGAAAATCGAGTTACGTAATTGATACTGATTGGAAATCATATAGACATGATCCGTAAAACTTGTTTTGATAAATAATTAACGGATAATATATTTGATTGCAATGATCCATGATCGAAACCGAAAGATTGATGCAAATGAATAGTAATCCAGTTAATTACCAATTTCAGATTTCATAAACATAGTCAAGTTCAATGATTAAAGATTTAAAACAATGACAATCTCGAATTTAATCCCGATCGTTGATGAACAAACCAAATGATTAATGAACTCAAATGATTACGATAATCTAATAATGTGTACAGGATATCCTAATGCCTTTATCATTTACGTGAACATATCAAACCACAGTCTCAGCATGTATCAAATCATACAAGTTCTAACACAGAATAACATGTGGCATGCTCTTAACAAATGAATTCAATATGTAAATCATTCTATCAGTTTACAGGCTCAAAATTCTCACCAAAGAAGGGTAAAAAGGATTCCGACACGTAGCATATGCAATCTAAAGTATGTTACCCCTAAATAGACATCTCTTTTCAATTCTATTTTTTTTTTCTAAAAACACACCTGTCAGACCTACTCTCATGAAACTTAAAGGAACGACCATGACAAGGGACTATGTTAGTTTACTACCGGCAAGGAACCCATCAGTGATTGAAACATTCGGTTTTCATATCCATTTAGTTCACTTGAGGCGATGAAATTCTTTAAAATTTTCAAAATTCCCAATTGTTTTCAGTTTTCATCGTTTTCAATCACTTTCAACCTCTTCAAGCCTTTATCCATATCCCTTCCCTTCCCAGGTTTCCATATCCCCACACTTAGGCGACATTGTCCCCAAGGTACCGTGCTTTAGAAACAGAATCTGGGAATACCAACTAACAAACCTCATGAGCGACCATTCCTAAAACAATTAATTAAAACACATTCCCTAAACACAACATTGTTTAACACCACCAAGACATGAATAAAAATGCAATAATAAGAGTGGAACAGACTGCCCTGGTTTAAAGCGTAGAATCCTCATGCATCATGTTCCACCACGACTGTATAGCATTTCATTCGCGGCCATGTCCACAAGTCCTTGGGTCAATCTCTACAATTAGAGTGCAGATCATCCCCGTCCAAATGGAGATTGAGTATGGACTTTTTGACTAAACTCTAATCCGTGCAATGTCCGCAATTTCAACTAGAATATATTGGGACTTCACCGAACATCACCACACTTGGACTATTGCATCCCGTAGAGATTGATAACCTGGTAACCTGCAAAAGTACTCACACAAAAACAAAACAAATATACACTACTCTACATCCTCGGGCTGCCTCCCGAGAGCGCTAAGTTTATAGGTCTTCAGTTAGACCATACCTGATATACCCTCATGGTGGTCGAGTGGGATGCTTGCATCCCATGGCCTCTAAGTATGCACCCCGCCAATGCTCTAGTAAGTCGTCCACATTGGACCGAATAACTTTAACCTTCGCTTTGCATTATCGCATTCAGGCGGTTTCTTTTTCTTCATCTTCCCTCGTGGCTTCCCTTTCTCTGTATTGAACTCCTCATGAGCCACACCTTCCTTTTTCCTCACCGCTTTGCTTCCTGCCACTTCAAACCTGTCAATCATAAAACACTCATGTTTGGTTTGAATCTCCTTTGCAGGAGAGACATGCTTATCACCACTTTCAGCTTTTGAGTGTTCACTTGAAATGGGAGGATTAGTCGCATCCGAAAACACATTTAACCGCAATTCGCGGTCACCAAACTTCATACTTACCGTTCCATCAACACAATTAATAATCGCATGAGCAGTCACTAAGAACGGTCTACCCAGAATGACTGGAGGTTGCGTGTTCTTTGAACTTGTAGCACAATCGAGCACTTAGAAGTCAACTGGGTAGTAACACTCTTCTACCTTCACAATTACATCCCTTACAATCCCCCTTGGACACATGGGAGTCTGATCAGACAACACCACGGTAGTGTTGACTTTTTGTAGCAGACCAAAATCATATTGGTCATACAGACTCCCTGGTATAATGCTAACACAGGCTCTAAGATCCAACAGTGCCCTTTCTATTTTAAATTCACCCTCTTGTACGGAAATAATGGGTGCTCCTGGATCTTGGAGTCAGGGCTGGCTCAAAATTTTCTAAATTTTTCAGGGCCCAAAGCGGATAGTAAAATTGGGGCCCTTTTTATAAACAGAAAATTGCTATGGATCCTATTATTCGTATATCATCTTTGTATACACATAATTATAGATCATAAATCTCAATGTTAACAATCTCAAAGCCAAAATTACCAACATGTAATATATTTTCTCAGAATTTTAGGCCCTAGGAAAATGGAGGCCTAAAGCTCTTGCTTTATTTCACTCCCCCTTGAGCCGGCCTTGCTTAGAGTTTCGGGGGAAGGATACCTGTCGCAACCCCCAATCCCTGATCCCCGAGAACGGGCGGTCACGAACCAGCTTCGGCGGTATCGTGTGTCATTTAATTTGGCAGCGGAATTTTTCATCAGGACCGTAGTTAGGAAATGTTTATCAGAGTAAAATACCACCACTTATATAATTAAACATATTGGGATAAAACCCAAGTTTTTATTACAAGCTGATTTACAGGGATAATTCCCATTTTATTTGAATTAAAACGCCTTCTTTATTTAGGTAACTTTTATAGCCACTTTTCCAAGCCTTCAGTGCTGTACAGCTGGCTTCTAATTGGCTTTCACATTGTGTTACCTGAAACGCGTTTTAAAAACATTTGTCAGTGGGAAATACTGGTGAGTGAATCCCAGTTTAATCAAGAAACATTAATTTAATTTAAACAGTATTGAGAGCGATTACAATGTTTATATCTACCCAATTACTCATTCAGTACTGTCAATCCTGACTGGTGGGTCATATTACACATTGGCTAACTCTTCGTCCAATGGTAACGTGTCTCACATTTTGTATACAAAACCCCAACATACCGGCAGTAATTGTAGAATTACAAAGACTCAATCATTGCTAAATTGCATTGTAAAAGAGTTAAGGTTTTGTAAAAACAATTTGCAAAAAAAAGGAGATTACTCACATTGCTGTCTTAGATTTTTCGTAAGGGTTTCCTGGTGATAATCTAAAATATACACAAATGTACACGCGTTAGTATAATAACCCATTTTAACATTAGCAATACCCTTCCCGAGACGGCATTCCAATGACTACGTCGGGCAGAACCACGACAACCATTACGGAACCCTAGATCAATCGGGCAGCGTATCTAATACGTATCCAGGGGTTATAATACTTACAACGGAGCAGAACTTCACTAATTAGGGGGGTATAATACCCGCGTATTATGCCTAATATCAGAATTTTGAGATTGAGAAACGAATTGTGAGCGAATTCTGGTTGAACCCGATGGCCTTCTTATATAGGTGCTAAAACTGGTCCTCACGCGGCCCGCGTAACACATAGACTGGGCTTACGCGGCCCGCGTCAACCCTGGTCAACGGGGTAGCTTGTCCGGGTCATATACTAGGCTCGACATGATGATGACATGTGTCATCACCGGGCTGCGCCATATTTTTGGGACTCTCGCGGCCCGCGTAAACTAATGGGGGGTCTTACGCGGCCCGCCTGAACTTAAGAAATCAAACGAAATCAGGTTTCAACCTTGAAACCGCCCGCGTAAGGTTTGGGGTGGGTCTACACGGCCCGCCTCAACTCAAAATTTAAATTTTTATTTATTTTAAATACTATTTCATATATTTCGGGCTCGGTTTTCACATACGGGTGTATATAAAGACATATTGAGACATTTTAGAATATAATAGGGTGTCGGAATTATTATGAGGGTGTCGGTTTTATTTAGGGTTGTTACATCCTCCCCACCTTGTTTTAGAGCTCGTCCTCGAGATCTACTGGAACAAGTGTGGATATTTCCTTTGCATTTCAGATTCGAGCTCCCATGTGTACTCAGGTCCTCTTTTGGAGTCCCACTTCACTTTGACCAGAACTAATCTCTTGTGTTTGAGATTCTTGACTTTCCTGTCTTCAATCTGTAGAGGCCTTTCTACAAACTTGAGTTGTTCATTTACCTCTTTATCCTTAAGAGGTACTATTTGCGATTCACCAGCTAAGCATTTCTTGAGATTAGATACATGAAATACATCATGTATTCCTGCCATTTCCTCTGGCAGTTGTAGCTGATAGGCTACAGGTCCTATTCTTCTAATAATCTCAAAAGGTCCAATATACCTGGGACTTAGCTTTCCTCTTTTGATGAATCTTACTACTCCTTTCCAAGGAGAGACTTTTAATAATACTTTATCTCCTATTTGAAATTCTAATGGTTTGCGTCGGTTATCGGCATAGCTCTTCTGTCGATCCCGTGCTGCTTTCAGTCGTTCCTTGATTTGAATAATCTTGTCAGTTGTTTCTTGCACTATCTCAGGTCCAGATAGTTGTTTTTCCCCAATTTCTGCCCAACAGACTGGGGTTCGGAACTTTCGTCCATAAAGTGCTTCGAATGGTGCAGCATTGATACTTGTGTGATAACTATTATTATATGAAAATTCTATTAAAGGTAAGTGATCGTCCCAATTACCTCCGAAATCAATTACACAAGCTCTAAGCATGTCTTCCATTGTCTGAATTGTTCTTTCGCTTTGTCCGTCCGTTTGAGGATGATAAGCTGTACTCAGATTTAACTTGGTTCCCATGGCTTTTTGGAAACTTGACAAAAAATGAGAGGTAAATCGGCTATCTCTATCAGAAACAATTGATAAAGGAATTCCATGTAATGAAACAATTTCATTTACATATAATTTAGTTAGCTGTTCCATACTGAAAGTTTCCTTCATTGGTAGGAAATGAGCTGACTTAGTTAGCCTATCTACAATAACCCAGATTGTATCATTACCTTTCCTTATTTTGGGTAATTTAGTAACAAAATCCATTGTTATTAATTCCCATTTCCACACTGGCATTTCTAATTGCTGTAACAAACCTGAGGGTTTCTGGTGTTCAGCTTTAACTTGTGAACAAGTTAAACATTTAGAAACATAAGCTGCTATGTCCTTCTTCATTTCTATGCACCAGAAATTTTTCCTTAAATCCTGGTACATTTTATCATTTCCTGGATGCATCGTATACTTAGACTTATGGGCTTCTTCTAATATACGATGACGTAGGTTTCCTAATTTAGGTATCCACATTCTCTTTTAGCTTTTCAGTATCTTCCTTGATTACTGATTCTTGGGCTTTTCTTATTTGATCATTTAAATCTACTTGTAGATTTAATTTAAGAGAACGTACCCTTTTTGGTTTTTCATGATACTTTCAGCTTAAAGCATCTGCTACTACATTTGCTTTTCCTTCATGATACTGGATATCACAATCATAGTCACTAAGCATCTCCATCCAGCGTCTTTGTCTCATATTCAACTCCTTTTGCTCGAAAACATACCTTAAACTCTTATGATCTGTGAATATGGTAAACTTACTACCATAAAGGTAATGTCTCCAAATCTTAAGAGCAAAAATTATAGCTCCTAATTCTAGATCATGGGTTGAATAATTCTCTTCATGATTCTTAAGTTGTCGAGAGGCGTATGCTATAACCTTTTGGTGTTGCATTAATACACATCCATAACCTAACTTAGAAGCGTCACAATAGACTACAAAGTCTTCAGTTCCTTCTGGTAACGCTAATATGGGTGTATTAGTTAATCTTTGCTTAAGAATTCTAAAAGCTTCTTCTTGTTTTAATCCCCATTCAAACTTAACAGATTTACAGGTTAGCTTAGTTAAAGGAATGGCTATTCTAAAAAAATCTCAAATAAATCTTCTATAATAACCGGCCAATCCTAAGAAACTTTTAACCTCAGTTGGTGACTCAGGGGTTTTCCATTTAGTAATTGCCTCGATCTTTGTGGGATCCACATGAATTCCTTCATGGTTTACTAAATGTCCAAGAAATTGTACCTGTTCTAGCCAAAACTCGCACTTTGAAAATTTAGCATAAAGGTTTTCCTTTCTTAATAAACTTAGAAGTGCGTGCAAATGCTTTGCATGATCCTCTTTACTCTTAGAGTAAATTAGAATATCATCTATGAAGACAATTATGAATTTATCCGAATATGGCTTACATATTCGGTTCACCATGTCCATGAATGCAGCTGGGGCATTGGTTAAACCAAATGGCATGACAGTAAATTCATAATGGCCATACCTTGTTCTGAAGGTAGTCTTAGGAATGTCCTCTTCCTGTACCTTTAATTGATGATATCCTGACCTTAAATCGATTTTAGAGAAAAATCGAGCTCCTTGCAATTGATCAAACAGATCATCGATTCTCGGTAATGAATACCGATTCTTAATCGTGACTTTGTTCAATTCACGGTAGTCAATGCACATACGCATCGATCCGTCCTTCTTTTTAACGAATAATATTGGTGCTCCCCATGGTGACAAACTTGGTTGTATAAATCCTTTCTCCAGCAATTCATCCAATTGTTTCTTCAGTTCCTGCATTTCGGCGGGTGCCAAACGGTAGGGTGCTTTGGCAATCGGGGACGTTCCTGGTAGCAGGTGAATTCTGAATTCAACTTCTCTATCCGGCGGTAGTCCTGGTAATTCCTCTGGAAATACATCTGGAAACTGAGACACTACTGGAATGTCTTTTAGTTCTTTTCCTTTAGTGTTAGTGATTATGGAAATCAAATACACTATAGAACCTTTTCTTATATAGCTTGCAGTTTTCATCACAGAGATGAATTTTGTGGATCTAGATGGTTTATCTCCTTTAATTGTGATCATTTTACCTTTTGGTGAATTTACTTGGATTAACTTTTGATCACATAAAATACTGGCTTTATTGGCAATTAACCAATCCATTCCTAATACAACATCAAATCCCGTCAGATTCATGGGATAAAGGTTTGCCATAAACTTTTGGTCTAAAATTTCTATTCTTGCTCCCTGCAAGATTTCAGAAATCCTAACAGTTTCTCCATTAGCTGTCTCCACTAGACATTCTTGTGGTAGTTTAGTTAATGACTGATTTAGAAGTTTGCAAAACGAAGTATTAATAAAACTTTGGTTTGCACCAGAGTCAAATAATACTTTAGCAAAAACATCATTAACTAAAAACGTACCAGCTATGACGTCTGGAATCATCTTGGCTTCATCTGCAATCAGAACAAATGCTCTAGCATTTTTAGTGTTCTTGTTGTCTGCAGCTGGGGCTAGTTTTGGACAATTTGGCCTGATGTGACCTTTTTCTCCACAGTTGTAGCATAATCCATTACTGGATTTATTCCTGCAATTTTCTTCCTTATGTCATGGCATCTTGCAATAATTGCAAAGAGTAGAGCATTTTCCCGAATGCTTTTTCTTGCGGACCTTGCAGAAAGGTGCAGAGGTAGAACCCATATTCCTACGGTTGTAATTTCCAGAACGGAATTCTTGAGTAAGTCTTTGGGCTAGGTTTTTCCTCTGGTCTTCTTCTCTGGTACGAACTAATTCATCTGTCAAGGTATTTGCTAGTTCTACAACTTCTTCTATAGTTTGAGGTCTAGCTGCCTTGACTACATGTCTAATCTCTCCAATTAATCCCCAAATGTAACGGGAGATTAATACCGGCTCTGGTGATGCAAGGTTGGTACTATTCTAGCATATTCAAAGAATGTGGTAGTATAACCCTTACTATCTACCCCGGTCATTCTAAGGTTCAGAAACTTATTAGCTATCTGTTCCTTTTCATTAGGAGGGCAGAATTTTCTTTCTACCATATTCTTAAATTCCTCCCATTCCATGTTGTATACCCTATCACTTCCTCTTGACTGGAGGATAGTGTTCCACAATTCTAAGGCTGATTTCTTAAACAGATTAGAAGCAAACATTATTTTGTCTTCTTCAGCACACTTGCTTATTTTTAAAACAGTCTCAGTTTTCTCTATCCAGTGTAGAGCTGCAATGGGTCCTTCATTGCCTGAGAATTTTATAGGTTTACAGGACCAGAATTCTTTGTAAGAACAACCATAAGGAACGGTTCTTCTTCTTTTGGGAATGGGCGCTTGAAGTATGGGTCCATTGTTCACGTTGTGTTCTGGTTCAATTGGTCGCTTACTGCTATGTTTACTTTTATTATTCGCTTCTTGAACCGTTTGAATAATAAATGGCATTGCATCTATAATTCCTTGTGCCACTATGTGTTGAACGACACTATTATCCATTGGGTTTCCATTGTTATTGATGCTCGGATTCTCATTAACCACGTTAATGTTACTCTGGTTATCGTTATTCAGATTTCCTTGATTTCCTTCGTTGGCCATCTGAATTTTAAACATTTACCCCATACTAATATCACAAAATAATATTAATATAGTTAATCACATGACACGCATTTTTGCCAAAAGCGTCGATCATTGCGACTTTACTCTATTAATCTATTATCTATTACATACCAGTACTGAAATAAAAATTACAATACCAACAGAAATAAATAATAGTAGGCATCCGTACACACATATTTTATTATTTTATTATTATTATTACTATTACCATCTCACCATCACATTCATGGATATGGATTCATACAGAAATCCATATTGCGTTCATCGTATTTCCATACGAGACGCTCTCCCACCTGTCTCATTCTCTCACTGCTTTCTAAAATTTCCTCACCAAATGTCCTAAGTTCTTGTACCTTTTCTGCACTTATTGGGGTGCAGGTTCTAGGACTGGGTTCGGAATCTGGGGTGCGGGTTCCTGATATGGGGGTGAAAGTGCCTGAAATCGGTAAGGATCTTCTAAGATCTCCCTAACGTAGTCATCGTGGTAATAGGGATCTAAAGGGTCCATACCTGTGTAGGCTCCTATGTTTTGCATGGGTGTGTCTTCATGTATCGGGTAGCGTTGCACATAGTCCCTAACGTCATCCCACCAGGGATCGTAATTTGGGTCTAGGGGGTTTGGTGCAGGTACCCTAGGGATTTCCTCTGGATTGAAGTCATACATCTCTACTTGGTTTTCAGGGTTTTCTATCTCCATGGGTTGGTCTGGGATTGGTGGCTGTGGTTGGGGTGCTATAATTTGCTCCAAATTTGGGTCAGCTGCAGTGGTTGCTAGTATGTGGATGTTGGCTATACCCCTATTTATCATATCCTGGGCATAGGCATCTGTCTCTCTCTTGGCTACGGCTAATACCCTCTGATCTTGTAACTTTTTCAGACGTTTCCTACGCTCGTGTGCCCCTCTACTGAACCATCCCCTCTTTTTCTGAGGAAATGGCTCTTCTGACTGAGCCTTAAACACAAAGATTCCTTCTTCCGTATCAGCAGAATACCCTGAGGGGGCAGGCTGAGAAGAGGAGGTGCCTTCGCTTCTAGGCGAACCAGACAATTGACGATACGCGTCAGATGGTCCTTGATCGCTCATACTGTAAACTAACAAATAGTCAATTAACACATAACAAATAAATGCAGTTTTGCACGTATTTCCGTAATTTATTTCCTAACACTTTACATTTTGATGTCAGCAGAACACCTCTGTGGCTGAATCAGTGGCTTAGCTCTGATACCACCTTCTGTCGCAACCCCCGATCCCTGATCCCCGGAAACAGGCGGTCGCGAACCAGCTTCGGTGGTATCGTGTGTCATTTAATTTGGCAGCGGAATTTTTTATCAGGACCGTAGTTAGGAAACGTTTATCAGAGTAAAATACCACCACTTATATAATTAAACATATTGGGATAAAACCCAAGTTTTTATTACAAGCTGATTTACAGGGATAATTCCCATTTTATTTGAATTAAAACGCCTTCTTTATTTAGGTAACTTTTATAGCCACTTTTCCAAGCCTTCAGTGCTGTCCAACTGGCTTCTAATTGGCTTTCACATTGTGTTACCTGAAACGCGCTTTAAAAACATTTGTCAGTGGGAAATACTGGTGAGTGAATCCCAGTTTAATCAAGAAACATTAATTTAATTTAAACAGTATTGAGAGCGATTACAATGTTTATATCTACCCAATTACTCATTCAGTACTGTCAATCCTGACTGGTGGGTCATATTACACATTGGCTAACTCTTCGTCCAATGGTAACGTGTCTCACATTTTGTATACAAAACCCCAACATACCGGCAGTAATTGTAGAATTACAAAGACTCAATCACTACTAAATTGCATTGTAAAAGAGTTAAGGTTTTGTAAAAACAATTTACAAAAAAAAGGAGATTACTCACATTGCTGTCTTAGATTTTTCGTAAGGGTTTCCTGGTGATAATCTAAAATTTACACAAATGTACACGCGTTAGTATAATAACCCATTTTAACATTAGCAATACCCTCCCCGAGACGGCATTCCAATGACTACGTCGGGCAAAACCACGACAGCCATTACGGAACCCTAGATCAATCGGGCAGCGTATCTAATACGTATCCAGGGGTTATAATACTTACAACGGAGCAGAACTTCGGTAATTAGGGGGTATAATACCCGCGTATTATGCCTAATATCAGAATTTTGAGATTGAGAAACGAATTGTGAGCGAATTCTGGTTGAACCCGATGGCCTTCTTATATAGGTGCTAAAACTGGTCCTCACGCGGCCCGCGTAACACATTGGCTGGGTTTACGCGGCCCGCGTCAACCCTGGTCAACAGGGTAGCTTGTCCGGGTCATCTACTAGGCTCGACACGATGATGACACATGTCATCACCGGGCTGCACCACATTTTTGGGACTCTCGCGGCCCGCGTAAACTAATGGGGGGTCTTACGCGGCCCGCCTGAACTTAAGAAATCAAACGAAATCAGGTTTCAACCTTGAAACCGCCCCCGTAAGGTTTGGGGTGGGTCTACACGGCCCGCCTCAACTCAAAATTTAAATTTTTATTTATTTTAAATACTATTTCATATATTTCGGGCTCGGTTTTCACATACGGGGTGTATATAAAGACATATTGAGACATTTTAGAATGTAATAGGGTGTCGAAATTATTATGAGGGTGTCGGTTTTATTTAGGGTTGTTACAATACCCAACAAAACGACATTCACATTTGCAGTCAAATCAAGTTTTTTAGGAAACTTGTGAAGTTGTTTTTGGGTACTTAACTCTTTCAAACACTCAACATTATCGGGACTCTCTTTAATCGCATCGAGTAAGGGTAGATTAATTTTAGCTTCTTTAAAACTTTCCCACCTTTCATCCCTTGGTGGGTCCTGATCATGTTGAGAGTCCGATTCATTACCAACATCCTCCACCACCTCCTCAACTTATTGTGATGGTGGAGTTACTTCAACACTACCAGTTTCAAAAGTTGGAAGAATGCTTACAGCGTTGATGTGCACATTTCTTCCATTTTTCGAGCTAGATGACTGATGTGCTGGGTTAACTGTGGTAGTGCTCGGCAACTTACCTAGATCTCTTCTCAGCTGGGCTAGATCCTCTGCTAATTGCACTAGCTGCTTCTGCATTGCTTCAGAAGTTTTGTCTCGAACTTCATTATCCTTCTGGATGTCCTTCATGAACTTCTTAATAGCATCCAGTTTGTCATCACTCGTTCCACCACTACTTGAAGAGTTCCCTTGCTGATTATCCTGATTATATTGGCCCTGATTTTGGTAATTTCCTTGTGAGTTTACCTTGACGGCTCTGATACTGCTGGCCTCCTTGCATGGGTACCTGAAAATTAGGGTTCATTTCGGTGAACGAAAGCAGTATGATATGAAATCAAATACATATCATCCAGGTTTGCGAAAACACCCGAATTTTAGTTATCACTGCGAACGCATTAGCTGCCCTAACTTCAGCTCCCTTTCCCAACTTCATCTGAGTTACCTGTCGCTCTAATAGCAAATTCTGTTGTTTCAATTTCTTAACCCGTTCTTCAGCTTCATAATCAATTTCTCTCGCTGATGCTGATCTTGCTCTCCTGCTAGACTGTGCCTGCCTTTTGGCAGTGGCACTCTGTCTTTCCAAGTATGCCCAATCTGTAGCCTCGGTGTTAGTGCAAAACGTACCATTACTGATAGCGATGAGATCTCTTACATCATCAGGAAGTATCCCATCATAGAATGCCTTGATTAGTTCCCACGTCTTAATGCAATGATGTGGACATTTTCTTAACAACTCCTTAAACCGTGTGAAAGCTTCGTGAAATGTCTCACCTGAATGCTGTTGGAAAGCCCTGATTACTTCCCGAGCTTCACTGGTTCTGTTCATAGTGTAATACACCACTAAGAACACCTGCTGCATCTCTTGCCAAGTGTAGATGCTACCCAGAGGTAATGTTGCAAACCACTGCCTTGTCTTGTCTTTCAGGGTAAATTGAAACAACATTAGCTTCACCTCATCCTTTGTAAACCCTGACCCTCCAATAGTCTAGCAAATTGAATCAAAACTTTCAATATGCAAGTATGGTTCTTCAGTTCTTTTTCCATAGAATTCCGGCAAATGGCCTAAGTATTAAGGCCTCACCTCGAAAGGTCTGTTGTTGTTTCCAACCGGTGTAACTATAGCTGATGAGTTGGGTACTACAACGGGTCGACAATGACCTTCAACGCCTTGAATTGGTGCCCCTTGAAAGACTTGTGGGACACCATCCACAAACTGTATCTGATCACCCCCAAACTGATTATTAGCTCTTTGATTCCCCGCATTGAATTACGGGACTCCGTGTTGAACTTGATTATGTGGAATCAGGTGCGGGATGTGATTTATTTGATTGACCTATTATTGTACTAGGTAGCCTTGATTCACATTGTACCCCTCATCGTATCTATAACCAGCATATCTCCCGTCATACTGATTCTGATAATCATCTTCTTCCCAACCAGATTCCCAAGTATGCACACTGCCTTCTCTGTGTTGGGAACCCTCATCGTACCCGTGTTGATGTTGTGGTTGGTTGTGGCGAATAATCTCCCCATTTCGGAGTTTAGATTCCTTGGTTGGTTTTGTGGGCCTGGGTTGAATTGTGGAAATGGTTCTGGTGGTGGTTGATTCTGGTTTTGGTTATTGGGCTGGTTTTGATTTTGATGTTAGTTTTGAGGGATTGGAGGATCTGGAATGGGTGGGATTGGTTCGTTGTGTGGAGCTTGGTTTTGTGGCTCTTGATCAGCCATCTCGTGAGCTGCTTGTTCAAGATCTTGGGCAACTGTTGACGACTGAGCTTTAGCTTTCACTGCTGAACGTAGAAGAACGAGATTCTGGCGAGCAGTTTTTTCTATTTCTGGATCAAACAATAACGGTGATGATTTCTTTGAAAACCTGGTATGCATGCAACGCAAGAATCACCTGCACACAGACAAACTAGGAAACAAGCGTAATACGGAACAAAACAAAAAGAAAAAACAAAAGGAAATGTTTTTTTTTAAGTTTACTTTTAGGTTTTTTTGAATTTTTACGAAAAACAACTAACTAAACTAAGCGCACCGACTCCCCGGCAACGGCGCCATTTTCATCGATGTCGTAAGGTCAGTCAAAAATAAAGTAATAGTGTCCTATTCACCTTTTACTAGTAAAGGGCAAGTAGGGTGTTGAATCCACGGGGAACCGGTGGAAAGTATGAAAGCTCGTTGTTTTAATTTTCATCTATGACTAAACTAATTGTTTTTTGCAGTTTGAGATTGATTGTGAAAACAAATATAAATTAGGGTTGTAAATAATTGTGAGAAAAGGACCAATCTTCCGGGTTTTCAGGTTGTGCAGAAAATCGGGTTACGTAATTGATACTGATTGGAAATCACATAGACATGATCCGTAAAACTTGTTTTGATAAATAATTAATGGATAATATATTTGATTGCAATGATCCACGATCGAAACCGAAAGATTGATGCAAATGAATAGTAATCCAGTTAATTACCAATTTCAGATTTCATAAACATAGTCAAGTTCAATGATTAAAGATTTAAAACAATGACAATCTCGAATTTAATCCAGATTGTTGATGAACAAACCAAATAATTGATGAACTCAAATGATTACGATAATCTAATAATGTTTAATCGAAACAGAAACAAAAACGACAGGAACGACTAACCAAATGTTTAAACGAATCCTAATCCAAAAAGTCGTAACAATATGCAACCCAATGTTTAAACACAAACCCTATTCCCGGAGACGGATCACGGGAAACCTAGCCGCTCATGACATTCGTATGATCTTCAATAGCTTGGTAGAAAATGGATTGCATGATCGACTCGGTATTTTTGTAGGCGATGTATAATAATGTCGTGTACTTTTAGAGATCAAAAAATATGTCTTCTTGCTGCTGCTTTTCGAGAATCCCAAGTGTGTGTAATGGCTGCCCCAAATCGATGGAATGATGAATGATTCTAGGCCCCCTTATCAAATGGATGGAAGTGTAAAAGTTGTTCATGGATGTTGCTTCCTATTCGATTAATGGCCCACCCCTTTTTTTATGGGTCGTAATATTAACACATGGGAAAAACTTATTTACACATGGTGTATACGGGCCGTATACTGTTATACGGCCCGTATAGAATAAAAAAAACAACAAAATCTGTGCCAGCAGAATTTGTCAGTTTTTTTATTCTATACGGGCCATATAATATTATACGGCCCGTATACACCATGTGTAAATAAGTTTGCCTGGCCGTATACAATGTATACGAACGTGTATACGGGCCGTATACTCTTATACGACCCGTATGGAACGAAAATTTGATTTTTCTCAATGTATTTAAGGGATTTAAGGTGTAAATCACACTAGATATTTTACAGTCATGAGGTGCTCAAACCTTTCTAAAAGTAGAAAAAAATAAAACATTAACAAGTAACAAAGATTGAAGAACAAGAAAACGTGTCGTATGACTGTAATAAAATGGAAGCTATCAACGCGGGATTACGGGCATGGTGTTATTCTTTATTTAATATTTATAGAATAAAAGGAAGGGTGAGGCATTTGATGAGAGTTGTAAGGAGTCTGAATCTTCGGTTTCATCAGCCTGTACCGAAGAAACCAAATTCGCAACAATGAGTGTGAGTCCATTGTTGTTCGTGAATGTTTCGAATCATCATAGAAGACGTGTCGGGTTCTTCTGCTAGTGGTCGGGCTTACAATGCTCACACAGGGTGATAAACAACGTTGGTTTATTCTTTTTAATCTATTAGAATGATCCTTGTTTTGTCACGTACATGCGTTTAATACCCAACATACTTGTTTTGTCACGTACATTTCGTAAGAAACTTTTCGTGCACTGAACCTTCACCTCCAATCATTTCCTGGTCAAATCACACACTATAAAGTTTAAACTTATCGTGTATTATAGTTTGGAAAGATGACTGAATAGAGATCTAAATAACAAATTGTGGAGAACTTGTTTGCGTTATCCACCAACAATCCATTCATTATCTGTTGTTGTCTAAAACAATATCAATTAACGTTCAGTTGTGTACACAAATTCATCACCGGTTTCTACAGCACAAGCACATACACAGGGAGAATGTTCTCGAAATTGAAGGAAAAGAAAAAATGGTTGTTGATGTTTTTCACTATCAGGATTTTGTTGGTTTGTTTGAGAACCTGATTCTAATGTCCTACTACTACAATCCTTCCTACATTATTGAAAATTACTATATCACCCGCCATTCTCTTGCACCTGTATACATTGATTGTGGATTTAACTTGCAAGAATTGTGGATTTCGGTTGGTTCAGATCTCGGAAGTACTGAACAACAAAAATACAGTTTTGGTTTCATCAACCGGCTTTGAAAACCCGACGGAATCTACGAAGAAACTGTTGGATTTGAAGGAAAAGAAAAAATGGTTGTATACTATTATACAATCTTTTTTCTTGAGTCGTCGGGAAAACTTTTCCTCAGGGGAGGGTGAGCAGTATGAGTCCGAGTCCATTGTGGTTCGTGAATGTTTCGAATCATCATAGAAGACGTGTTGGGTTCTGCTAGAAGACTATCAGGATTTTGTTGGTTTGTTTCGAGGTAGGGTTTAGAATGTTTGAAGTATTCTTGGTTCAATACCAACTCTTCTGAAAGACAAGAATACAACGTTCATGTATCACAAGGAATGACCGATCTAAGGCAGAGAACCTGATTTAGATACACAAATTCATCACCGGTTTCTACAGCACAAGCACATACACAATTTGTTGGAAAAACCCGACACGTCTTCTGCTAGTTACTCTTTTCTTCGATTTCAACAAATCTTTCAAGGTCTTAAGTGATGGACAATTGGTTAAAAGATGTAGAAGAGTTTGTGTAGAGATCTTTACGTACAAATATGCATCATCCTTACGGTTACAAATGAAGCGTTGGGATTCAAGGGTTTATGAGTAAAAGATGTTAGTTTCTTGACAGTATGGTTTCTCGACAAATGAAGTATTATCTGTCCTTGTTGCCTCTTCGATTGGTAAAAGACATAGGATGGTTTCTAATACAGGCTCTTTGTCAGTTGTGGTTGATTTATAGGAGGAGGTTATGAAACGAATATATGTTTATGCGAATTCCCAACATCCTTGCTTTATTCTCTTTAATCTATTAGAACGATCCTTGACTTGAATTTGTGGATTTCGGTTGGGTCAGAAACTTAACAAGAGAAGCAACTAAAAAAATACAATTGATTACTCGGTCGAATAATGGGTCCGTTCAAGTTGAGCTTCCTGATGCAATTTTCACAGTGGTACCAATGTCCTACTACTACAATCCTTCCAACGCCTGATTCCGATACAACCCTTGATGTTGAAACCGGTTTTACCTCATGAAAAGGAAAGAAAGAAGTTTTTTACCATTTTTTACCATATGTATACGGGTCGTATACGGTTTATACGACCGTATACTCTTGGTAAAAAATATTTTTACCGATCGTATACAATGTATACGATGATTGTATACGGGCCGTATATTGTTATACGGCCCGTATACTATGGGTAAAAATGGTAAAAAAGGGTTTATTCTCTTTAATCTTTTAGAACGATCCTTGTCTTGAGAACCTGATTCTGATTTAAAAAAGGGTTTATTCTCTCTTGCACCTGTATACGTTGATTGTGGATTTAACTTGCAAGAATTGTGTCCGTCGCATGATAGAAGACGTGTCGGGTTCTGCTAGAAGACTATCAGGATTTTGTTGGTTTGTTTCCAGGTAGGGTTTAGAATGTTTGAAGTATTTTTGGTTCAATACCAACTCTTCTGAATGACCGATCTAAGGCAGAGAACCTGATTTAGATACACAAATTCATCACCGGTTTCTACAGCACAAGCACATACGCAATGAATTATTAAAAGATGTTAGTTTCTTGACGGTATGGTTTCTCGACAAATGAAGTATTATCTGTCATCATATGTTCATCATTGTTCTTGAAGATGAAGATGAAGAAATGAGAGTTAACATTCAGATTCAGATTCAGGAAGCAGATGATTTTGTAGTGTTTGTTTGAGAAACTAACAAGGTAAACCTGAATTTTCAGATTTTTAGACACTTACTTGAACAGTTAGTAATGCTAGATGTCATTTTCACTGAACCACTACCTATTACAGCACTGTATGAACCTGTGTTTTGAAAATATGCTTTGTTCTTCGTTTATTGGATCGTTCTAATAGATTAAAGAGGTTTTTACCATTTTTTACCATATGTATAGGGGCCGTATACAGTTTATACGGCCGTATACTCTCGGTAAAAAACAAATTTACCGATCGTATACAATGTATACGATCATTGTATACGGGCCGTATATTCTTATACGGCTCGTATACTATGGGTAAAAAATGGTTTATTCTCTTTAATCTATTAGAACGATCCTTGTCTTGAGAACCTGATTCTGATTTAAACAATGGAATTTGTGGATCAACAGAAATAACTGAAAATAACTCGCCATTCTCTTGCACCTGTATACGTTGATTGTGGATTTAACTTGCAAGAATTGTGTCCGTCGCATGATAGAAGATACATATCGTCCGTTGGTTCGAAACATTCCGAATAACTAGCAGAAGAACCCGACACGTCTTCTGTGATGATTCGAAACATTCCGAATAACTAGCAGAAGAACCCGACACGTATTCTTCATAGCCATATTCCCAGTCTCAAGTTGTTGATACATATCGTCCGTTCAAGTTGAGCTTCAGTTGTGTACCCTTCAATCTTCTTGAGTATTTTTCTAACTTTATGCTTGCATCCACCACAGTGAATATTAACTTTGAGTGAAAGAGTTTGGAAACCGGACGGAATCTACGAAGAAACTTTTGGAATTTGTGGATTTCGGTTGGTTCAGAAACTTAACAAGAGAAACAACTAAAAAAATACAATTGATTACTCGGTCGAATAATGGCCAATAATCCGTTCATAATCGTCGACGACGTCACTGGGGTTTTTTCTCTTCCAGTTACCAGGCCTATCATCTCCGTCTATGTTTGGTTTCCTCAATGAAGAACCATCAGCCATTATCAGCCCTTTTTCCTTTGGTTTCTGGTTGATTTTGAGGGTGAGGGTTTTGAATTGATTTATGCGCTCAAGTTTCAACTACTGGAGTGAAATATTTGTTGGAATTTGTGGATCAACAGAAATAATTTATCGTGTGTTGTAGTTTGGAAAGATGACCGAACAGAGATCTGAATCAAGATTTACGTCTGATGTCCAAGATTTACGTCTGATGTCCAAGTTTGATCACATATAGGAGAGTTGATGCAATTTTCCAAGCATTTTATCGTGTGTTGTAATTTTAATGAAGCAATGAAGATTGAATATGCAAACCGCATCCGTCTTCTGTTATGATTCGAAACATGCCCACCTTGACCAGAATAGATAAGTGTATCACTCGATCCACTTACATTCGAATACCGCTGAGAATCCACAATGCTTATGGCCAGATTCTTTCTTTCAATCTTGGCAAAATCAATGCCTGCTTGTTTTATTATCACGAAAGTACTGAACAACCGAGATAATAGCTCCGGTATTTATCACCAACTCATCTTTAGTAGTCTTTGCTTCGTCCACTAGAACTATTTGTGTATGCATTCTTTTGGTAGTTAACAACGCTAATTAGAAAAAAATCTGTAAAATTAATCATATCGATTGCTATAACAGGATGGATGTGACACACATAGATAGATAAACTGTCACAGTTGTCAAGACTGTTTGTCGGGTTTCCAATGCTCACACAGGGTGATAAACAACGCTGATACACGTAACATCTAGTTATATTCAGATTTAAACAATGCCCGCCTCAACTGAGATAACGGACATCCATCAAGCTCAAAAAGAAAACTTGTGTTTCCCATAGTCACAAAAGATTGCAGTTTGTATTTCGCATAGACACCGTTTCCGTAGTAAAAAACGGTTGCGGTTTGTATTTCGCATAGCCACCGTTTCCGTAGTAAAAAACGGTTGGGTTTGCACATTCAATCTTCAATACTTCATTAAAATACCAGTAAAAGAACCCGACACGTCTTCATGTAATGGAGAATGTTCTAGAAATTGAAGGAAAAGGAAAAGATTTGTTGAAATCGAATTTGACAACTATGACAGCTTATTAAAAGTAGCAATCACCTCCAATCATTTCCTGGTCAAATCACACACTATAAAGTTTAAAGTTATCGTGTGTTGTAGTTTGGAAAGATGACCGAACAGAGATCTGAATAACAAACTGTGGAGAACTTGTTTGTGTCGGGTTCTTCTGCTAGTTACTCGATCAACAGACTGATCGGTAATGTTACTCTACTTGTGCTCCGATTTAAGCGGCGTGTTCCGATCAATGTTGTTAAAGATGATGAAGAGTTTAGAAACCCTAGAATGATGGTGTTTTTACTGGAAAAAAACGTGATAAGTGAAAAAACATCCTTATATACGGGCCGTATACAGTTATACGGGCCGTATACATTTGGTAACATAAAAAACCTACCAAAATAATTCCATTGAGCCGTATACGTTTTACAAATCGTATAAAGGTGTATACGGCTCGTATAACTATATACGGGCCGTATAATGTAAAATCAAAAAATATTCTCTGTGCATTTTCCTATTCAAAAACATTCTATACGGCCCGTATAAGTGTATACGGCCCGTATACACTAGGGGATGTGAAAATAAGATATAGGGGGTGTGGGAACAAGACACCCCCTTTTTATTAGGGTTAAACCTTTTTTCCATTCACCTACACAACATCACGTGCACCTCTAAACCCTTTTTTTCTTCTTGGAATCCGTATGTCCCTTATACATTACGTAAGCCACATTTCCAATTGTCTGTTTCCTTTATGAAAACTTACAACAGCCGTAAACCACATTTCACAAATCATAAGCCCATCGTTCACACACATTTTCTTCATTCAAAATATAATCAACTTCCATATAATTGGAATAATAGCCCGTGAACTTCCACTTCCACATACCTTCTATATTTTCACTAACTCTAACTTCCAAGTAATGACATTAAAGGTCCCTCAACTTCATTCATTCACATTTCTCTTATATATTCAACTATTTATCGACCCGAACACGTCCCGTCTAATGTGCCGCATCTTGATTCCCATCCGTGATCGTTCCGCTCCATCTTTAAACATCCTAACTTCACCATATTAGACGTCTTACCTGCAAAGCACACAAACACTCGCAATAAACATATTCCAAACATATAATTACCTAAAATGGATCAAATCACGTAAGATAAGCACTTTAGCACCCGTGTTTCACACTCTCCATCACTTTCGAGACAATATAATGTTTGAATTTAATGAGATGAAATGAAATTTTGAATTTTAATTTAATGTAGCAAATTTAGTGTTATGTTGTCTTTGAGCAATTTATTATGTCTCGCATCGACGTTTCCACCATCGGTTGGGTGTGACATATATAGTCAAGGGTAACGTGTGCCCGACCAAGGAGACTTACCACTTTTTGGCGTTAAAAACATACAAATTCAATTTCTTCGTAGAACGAATTTATGTGTAATCTTTCACAAAGTACTTGGGAGAATACATCGAAAATGCGTATTTTTCGTATAGTTATCTCTTAAAAAGTTTACAATCAAAGAAGTTAAATTTAGATATTGTTTGGGAGTTTGATCCATGTGATTCTTCTTGTTATTGCTTTCGTTTAATTTTAATTACGTCGTTAAAATATTTAAAAATTTTCTATAAACTCATTTTTTGGTTTGGCTAGACGTGGATAACACTCTGATATTGAAAGTCCTTGTGTCATTGGGTGATCTCGGTATCTTACCTTTGCTATACTATGTTAATGGTGGGTGCACTTGCCCTAACATGTAGAAATGATTGTATTTTACATTGTTTATAAATTTAAAGCTTAATCTCGTGTTAAATACTAACCTAAAATAGCTAATATTTTTATACACGTCTCGACATGTCACACACCATAATTGAATATATTTAGATATACCTATGAATACAAAACGATTCTATCGAAAAAAACATGCACTGATTGAAAGAAGGAGATTAAGAGAGAGCTTGAAGAAACAATTTTTTTCAACTTTGGAGTAGCAACCGAAGTGACACTACAGCAGATTGGGAAGTTATGTACAGTTCTCGTATAAACCGATATAAGGAGCTAAAAAATCCTAATCTAGACCGAACTGTACAATATATTGGTTAAACTTCAGTTGTAATTTGTTTCAGTTAAACTTTATTTGTTTTAGTTAAATCTCAACTTTAATTTGTTTTAGTTAACCTTCATTTGTTTTTTTAATGTGTTACTCATTTGTTTTAAATGTAACGAACTCATCATAGTCTTGATCTTATTTTTTTTTGAAGTATCGATTCATAAATGTTATATTTCAATTCAATTAATGATTGTATTCACTTATTATTTATTATATTTTTGTTTTGATGTATATTGTTTATACATCAACATTTCGATATATAAAGTGAGGCCAACAAATTCAATTCATCTGTTTCTTTTAATTTCCTACAATGACAAAGCGCATGAGGGGTAATAGTTATTACATGCAATTTGTTAGTGGTGGCGGCCACTAATATGCCATTGGCTAATAGTGGCGACCACCACTTTTCTTTTTTTTTTCTTTCCACATGTAGTATTAGAAAAATTACGATTTTACCCTATTTTAAAATTACGATTTTACCTCCTATTAAAAAAATACGATTTTCTCCTTTGTTAAAAATTACGATTTTGCCACCAGCTTAAAATTACAATCTTGCCAACGTTTTGGCTTTTGCCAAATTACGAATTTACCCTCAGTTTAAAATTATGATTTTACCCTAGCTTAAAATTATTGTTTTGCCATTGTTTTAGTTTTTTTAGCAATAATATGATAGTGTTTTATTTAATAGGTTGAGAAATATTCGACCTAGCGCCCGACAACGCGGGCGGGGCATAAAAGGTAGCTACCTGGCACTTCCCCATTGGTCTATTCAAATTACGATTTTGCCCCATTTAGATTTACATTTTTTTTTCTTCTCCTAGGCAAATTACGACTTTGCCCTCGGCTCAAATTTATAGTTTTTCCATTGTATTTTTATTCCCTGTCAAATTACGATTTTTCCCCCAGTGTAAAATTCGTTTCAATGTTTTTTTTTTTGACAAAACTATGGCAGTGTTTTGTTTTAATTGATTGGCTAGATGTAAATTTTTTTGTGTCAAGCGATAGTTTTTCCATCGTTTTAGTTTTTTTAGCAAAAGTATGATAGTGTTTTGTTTTAATTGATTGACTCGATGTATTTTTTTAGATCGTGTTATGAGTAGTATGTAAAAGTAACCGAAACACTAACGCATATGTTATGAGAGACAAATATTCGGCTTAATGCCCCTAACGCGGGCGGGGCAAAAACTAGTTATTTATAAAGTGAGGTAAATGAAATTTAGTTGTCAAACACATCCTATATTTATATAAACAATATACAACAACATGTAATATATAAAAGGTATAGGGTGGAATTTAAAAAATTATAAAAATGATATTTTTGGAAAGGGATGTATAAACAGTAAAAATGGAGGTGCATTTAACCACATCCATTTATATTATACTAGGTTTTTGACATGCACGTGCGCGATGCAGCGCGCTTATAACTTCATTACACACCTTAGGTTGGTGTCATTAACGTGTGGTGCCCACGTGTAACGCGACACGTTTGTGATTTTGTTACATGTATTATGTTGGTGACACTAACATGGCTAGGGATAGATAGGAAAGAGTGTTGTATCTCGCACGTGGCGATGCAAACATGACTTAACAATAAAATGACAAACTTAGGGATAGATAGGAAAGAGTGTTGTATCTCATACCACCACTGTGTTGCTTCTCAACATCATCACCGGCTCACCGCCCCACAACCATCGAACCATCACCACCTCCGATCTACTCTCTCGTTCTTTTTCATCGTCTTTATTACATTCTTTGCCAGATTTGTACTGATCGTCACTTGTAAATGTGTCATTCGAGGGAAGAACCTCCATCTCCACACCGCCACTGGCAACGCAACAACCACAACCAATTGTCACCGCCAGAATCTCATGTCTGTCTTTGGATCTTCGTCTCATCTTCATATCTTAAGTTGAATCATATCAACGCCTTGCGTATCTTCATCTTCGTGTGAGAGAGAAACTTAGAAAGGAACACAAAATCATAGTACAAAGCCCTTTTTATAACCAATAGCAGACTTTTTGTTTTTTTTTGTCGGTTAGCAAGACTTTTTGTCGTTTTGTCGCACCGACCATTCATTTTAAGTTTATATATAATATAATTAGATCAATATAATACACATGTTTATTCAATCATGCAGTACATATGTTTTATTTAAAACATAACTTTTTTTTACTAATTATATAAAATTACATTTGCCCATGTAATGCATGGAATTGTAACCTAGTTATTACTAGTGGGAATGCCCGCACGTTGCGGCGGGTGCGTCTGTTTTGTCGATATCATCTAAATGGCTCAATGGCTTCCGTTTCCTTAAGTATACTCACAGCCTCAAAAGAATCCAGAGCTTCCTTTATGAACATTGGACCCTCACCATTGTAAAACTGGCCAATATTATACCGAGCCCAAGTGTTCATCCTGTCTAACCGCATAGCTTCGGTGAATAAACTTCTGATTGCTGGTCCAGAGTTGCCAGCCGAGCCGTCTTAAAACCAAGGCTATGGAAACAAGATTTTGCACATGAACATGGTTGATATCTAAAGCAATTTCATATGTTGTTAAAGTTTTTTATCAAAGAACTTTTGCTTCATACAACAAACCTGAAACAAAAATTATGATATAATTATAATTCTTTGTAATTTCTAGTAAAGTTTAAAGAATTGCATGAACATACCAATGATGTGCCGACAATACGACGAATAGTAAATGATGGCCTCGGATCTTGAGAGACAAGCTTCGACATCATGCCATTGAAATAAGTTTATATACACCATAGCCAAATCATGCCATGTTTCTAATTCCATATCTTTATAATGTTTTCCACGAACCTTAAAAAAAGTAAAATACCAAAACACATCAAGAAATGACGTCCTACATTATAATTGACAAAAAGATGACAGATTGCAATAACCAACACCTTATTTTCATTTCACAACTATCTTTAAATCACATAAGTTTTATGGTTAGATTTGGATTGGGCTAGAAAAGATCACAATTAACCAACAACAAAGTCCAACATTAATAAGGCCATTGAAATGACCGGTAAATGATAATGTTGATTGTTCCCTCTTAATACTCATAATTCATATCTTCCTAGCAATGCTCTTGCTTCCTTTATAACAACAATCACATGCCAAAATTTCAATTTAAAGAAAAAAAACCTTCCAACTTTGAAATTAAACTAATACACGCCAAAAATAATGATGTGGCAGTGCACGTACATAAATAATTGTTAACCCTGCTTCTGTTCCTTTCACACACATCAACGTAATTATATGTATAGGTGCAAACAAACCGAGCTACTTGAGCTTGGCTCGAATTTTTTTTTTATAAGGGTTATAAATTGTTAGGGCTAATTTAATTTTATAAGGGTTAAAAAACTATTCTAGATCTTACAAACTTCTGAATTAACAGTAGCTTTGGTGTGGACAAACTGTTGTGCCTTTGACCAAATATATTTATCCATAGAGATTGTGCCTTCATTTTCTCCTGTATAACCATATATTTTTTTTATTTTCAGCACAGTATTACTACTGCATATGCATTTTCATGGCTACACTTTTGAGAAGTTTGACTAAAAAAGGCAAAATATTATTATTATTATATTCTTTAGACATGAAATTTTATAATTACCAAGAGATATGCAGATCGAAGGAAATTAGTTGTTTGACCACATAAGTCAAAATGTAACTTAGTCCATTATGGCTAAGCTTGACTTTCGTGGTTAAACAAGTGAATATTTATATTAAACTTTAACATTATGATTACTGTCTAGCATTTGTTTTCCCCACCTAATGGTATTCATATCACCTATGCATATCAGTTTCAGTAAGTTTGAACACAAAAGTCAAAATGTTCATTTGCAACATAATGGTATCTTTCTATTAAACTAAAGTCAAATAAAAGTTAAAGAAGCATATTATGAAATGAAGAATCACAAGAGTAATAGAAAGGTAACTAACCTTTTCATATGCATATATCAATTCCTTCAAATACATGAAGAGCAGCTTCTATGTTTCCCTTTTGATACTTTATCTTCTTAGCAATGCTCTTGTTTCCTCTGTAACAACAATCACATGTAAGTAAAAAAAAACTAAAAAGGTAAAATAAAAGAAAAAACTCTACTAAATTGCTAATAAAGGAAAGTGATTAGACGTGCATATAACACTAAAAACTATTTATTATTAACAGTTAAACAAATATATAATCCATCAAATATTAACATAGCTTTTAAGATACAGAGTTGTAAATCATTGATAATTGTGGCGCCCACTTTTCACATTCGATAAATAATATTAACAACATTCTAATTTTTAACAAAAAATGGGCATGACCCATTCGTAATATAGACGATTCCCTGCTTTTAACAACATCATTCAAATTATGTTCTATGACACTTTTCAAAAGATACAAAAACTGTGACCATACAAGTTTCATACCCAAAGTAAGATTTAAAATTTAAAACTTCAAACTACTACGATCATCCTAGACATAAGTTTAACATTTACATTACAAAAATGATTTTGACCCATTACAAAAGATAACTTGAACCGGAAGCGCATAAAGGGCGATATAGTGTGTTCGGTCCGAGCTCGCTGACATCAAGCATGAGATTTACCTATCATACATAACATCAAAACATTCGTTAATTCATAATACCAAACAACATCCGTAACGTTCATTACTTATTCCTATTCGACCCATTAACAAAATTACCATTTTGTTAACAATTCTTGTTGAAACCATTCTTTCCGTTTTAGCATGATTTCCATTTACTCTCTTTCATTTCCAACATCTCGTTAACATTCATACATACATCCCATTCGGCCCGTTAGTAATGAGCCCATACTCAAACATCGTCGCTATTCGTCATACATGTCTTAATTAACCCATTTACAATGGGTAAACTTTATCATACATACTTGATACGATTTCATCATTTTTGACCCGTTTACAACAAGTCATTACTTAACCATTTCACATCCTACTTTCCAAACGATTTTGACCCACTTGAGTGGTCATTATACATCCGATACTATTGTGCTACTTATCCTTTTTCCAACATACAACATATCAAAATTTTACCATGAATGAACATACAACTCAACACTAAGATTTAATTACTAAACTATCATCCGTAGATCTACATAAAAGGGAATTAAGTTCATATGAACTTACCATGATCTTGCGATGCTTGCGACTTCAAGTGACTTGTGCCTTCTTCTTTCTTTGTGCCTATACGTTATAACTTCATACTTTTAGCTTTCATAAACATTACTTCACATATGCATTTGATTTACTCGTCATGACTTAACATAATTACACATACATCCATTTTCATTTACATCACCATTAAATAAAAAATTCATGTCAAATTTCAACTAAATCATTCTTAGGCATTTCATCGAACACATGGCGTGCGTACTAACTATGAAGCATGATGTACCAGTAGTTATAACATATCCATCCTAATTCATCAATGGATAAACCTAGTCTTTCACAATCAATACCATACCATACTACATATGATTTATATCAAAATTACCTATCTAAGACACCTTCTATCACATAATTTAACATCAACATCACAAAATTCATCCATAAACTTCACTAATTTCATTATCTTACAATTACAAGTGGGGTTTACCCCAAGCTATCAATATAGTAAAATTCAAGCATAATTCAACCTCTATAAGTCCATATCACACAACAATCATGTTATATCATGTACATAATTCACGGATTACACATAACCCGATTCATCAAACATTACCAAATCATGAAATTAGACTTACTGGATGTCAAGAACACTTAGATAATCAAAGTTCCTGGCTCATGCATTCGATTAACCTTCATTTTCCCTTTCAATTTGATGGATTTTAGGATGTTAGGGTTTAGGTTTCTTCTGGCTCTCTCCCCCCCTCGTTCGTACGCACACAGCCAGGAACAACACTGGCCTTTTTTTGTTTTATCAATTTTCATTACACATTTACACTTTTTAGTCTCTTGTCTTTTAAAGTGTGTCCAAATTGTTATTTCCCATACTAACTTAGTCACTTTTCTTTCGGTTAACTTAGTTACGTACATATTTTGCGAACTTAGTATCATTTATTTAACTTTTCTCATGGCATAAATCTATATTTGCCATTTTCTATTATTTAAGCATCGCTACTTTATATTATATCGACATACGAAAATTTGGGGTGTTACAAGTCTACCCCCCTTAAAGAATGTTTCTTCCCCGAAACCTAAATACGTACCAAATAATTCCGGGTAGTGCTTTCGCATGTCATCCTCCGCTTCCCACGTAAGATCCGACCCCTTTCGGTGTTGCCATTGGACCAACACTTGTTGAACGGATTTATTGCGGAGTTGTTTCACTTTAAAATCTTTTATTGCGACGGGCTTTTCAACATAATTTAACTTTTCGTCCACTTCAATATCATCTAAAGGCACGTATGTCGTTTCGTCCGCAAGGCATTTTCGCAGTTGCGACACATAAAAAGTGTTATGAATCCCATCCAATGCGGATGGTAATTCTAACTGGTACGCCACCGTCCCGACCCGAGCGAGTATTTTGAATGGTCCGATGTATCGAGGACCTAGCTTTCCGCGTTTACGAAAATGGATTATCCCTTTCTATGGAGAGACTTTTAGCAATACATAATCTCCCACTTGAAACTCGATTGGTCGCCTTCGCCGATCCGCATAAGACTTTTGTCTATCTTGCGCCGCCTTTATCCTTGATCTAACCATGTCAATCTTTTCATTCGTTTCGGCTACTACATCCTTTGAAGCGAGTTCGCGCTGACCCACTTCCCCCCAATAAACCGGGGTTCTACATTTCCTTTCGTAGAGCATTTCGTAGGGGGGCATTTTTATACTGTTATGATAACTATTGTTATATGAAAATTCTACCAAGGGTAGATGATCATCCCAGTTTCCTCCAAAATCCAAAACACACGCCCTTAGCATATCAACTAATGTTTGGATAGTTCTTTCTGACTGACCATCGGTTTGAGGATGGTAGGTCGTGCTTATATGCAACTGGGTCCCCAATTCTTCGTGAAACTTCCTCCAATAACGAGATGTGAAACGGGTATCCCGTTCGGATACTATAGACATCAGAACCCCATGTCGAGATACAATCTTATTCATATAAACTTCCGCCATCTTTTCTGAATTATAGTTTTCCCGAATGGGTAAGAAATGTGTGCTTTTGGTTAGACACTCAACGACTACCCAAATAGCATCGTGCCCTTTCCTGGTCTTAGGAAGTTTAGTCACCAAATCCATTGTTATATGTTCCCACTTCCATACCGGTATCTCCAACGGTTGTAATTTTCAATACGGCTTTTAGTGTTCGGCCTTTACTTGAGAACACGTCAAACACTTAGCAACATACTTGACAATGTCTTTTTTCATCCCCGGCCACCAATAATTCATCCTCAAGTCTCGATACATCTTTGTCGCTCCCGGATGAACGGAGTATCAAGACTTGTGAGCCTCATTCAAAAGTAATTCTTTCACATCGCATTCCCGAGGTATCCGGATTCGGTCGTACCTTGTTTTCATACCATTCGCATTCTCTTTCAATTCATGAATAAACCCTTTCGTTCTTTCTTTCTTTAAGTCATCGGCCTTCATGGATTTAATTTGAGCTTCCCGTATCTCTTCAAGGAGTTTAGAAGTGACTACCATCTTCATCGATTTTACCCGAATCGGAGGCGAGTACTCCTTTCGACTTAGAGCATCCGCCACTACATTAGCCTTCCCGGGATGATAGTGAATATCACAATCATAATCCTTGATGAGTTCCAGCCATCTTCGTTGCCTCATATTAAGATCTTTCTGTTCGAAAAAAGTATTTGAGGCTTTTATGATCAGAGTAAATTGTGCATTTCACCCCATATAGGTAGTGTCTCCGTATCTTCAAGGCGAATACGACCACCACCAACTCTAGATCATGAGTTAGGTAATTATTTTCATGTTGCTTGAGTTATCTTGAAGCATAAGCAACGACTTTACCTCTTTGCATTAATACACATCCTAAACCTTGGGGGGAGGCGTCAGTGTACACTACCAAATCATCCGTTCCATCCGGTAATGTCAACATCGGAGAATTTGAAAGCTTTTCCTTCAAGGTCTGAAACGTTTTTTCCTGTTCTTTGCCCCATAAAAAACTTTTCACTCTTCTTCGTTAACTTCGTCATGGCGAGGCTATCTTGCAGAAATCCTGGATAAATCTTCTGTAATACCCAGCCAAGCCCAGAAAACTTCTTATTTCGCTTGGATTCTTCGGGGGTACCCAATTCATTACTGCATCTACTTTGGACGGGTCCACATGGACACCGTCCGCATTGATTATGTGGCCCAAAAATTGTACTTCTCTAAGCCAAAAAGGCACACTTAGAGAATTTTTCATATAGCTTTTCCTTGCGGAGCGTTTCCAGTACATCACGTGTCACGGCCCCCGACCCGGTTTGACCCGTTTCAGGAGCCGCGAGACAGAAAATCCCGTGGTATTTATTTAATTGAGTTAACAGCGGAAGTTTTCTTCAGGATCTTTTTAAAACTGCAAATTTCCCGATTATTTTATTTCACAATTAGGGATAAAACCCCGGTAATTTACAATCATATGATTTCACTGAGAAATCTTTATTTTTCAAAACATGTTTCCTTATTTTACATTGAGCCACTTCCTTAAGCTTGTAGTGCTTCGCGGCACTTTTCCTGGATCACAACAGATCACCTGAAACATGTTAGAAAAAGGTTTTGTCAGCGGGAAATACTGGTGAATCATTCATTTTGCTTAAAACGACGCTTTTGTTATAATTTACAGTATTAAGAGCGATTACAATGTTTCCATATATCAACCAACTACCCACAGTATTTGTCACTCGACTATCCATCGGTAACCTCTGAGTCCAATGGTGTCTGTGACTATGGTCATATCACCCTTTGGCTACCCCGTTGTCCAATGGTGACGGTTATCAAGTAATGTATGTTAGGGGTGGATTTCTAAATGATCAGTGATCCTCATTTACTGTTGGGTTTAGTGATCCTCAATTCTGTCTGAAGTAGTGATCCTCAGAAGTGTTGCAGTGTCAGGATCATGGATCATCATAAGGATCCTTGTACTAACGGTTGTCTACTTTGAATTCGAAATTGTTTTGCAGGAGTATCAACTTGGACTTGGTCTTGGCGATATTCCTGGAGAATATTCTATGTTTATTCCGCACGTGCCTGGCCAAAAGTGGACGTAATGGAGTCGTGGAGGACTTGCACCATTTGCGGAATGTTAGTTAGTGTAGATATTTTCCATTTTTAAGGGGTAGCGAGCTAATTAGAAAACACTTGGCTATTTTTGGCTACACACACACTCTTACAACTGCTCTCACCAGCTCTCGTTAACTCACTTGGCGATTACACACTTTTGTACACAATACACTGTAGTGATCCTTGTACTTAGCTCGCTATCATCCGAAGTTGTATTGCATTTCTTGTTTAATTTGAGTTGGTGATCGGTAGTTTCCATCACCCGAGGTTTTTTATGCCGGAGATCATTCATTGATCAAGGGCATTTTCCTCGTATAAATCTTCGTGTCACTTGTTCATTATATTTCATAGTGATCCTTATTGTTGTTCATCAATTCAAGCATCATACCTCACAACAGAAAGTTTGGTTGCATTATCATTGCTTGATTGTTGACCAAAACAGTTTGGCGCCCACCGTGGGGCAATTGGTGCTTCATTCCTAGAAAGATTCGTATTTTCGTGCTCATTTCGGTTCGTTACAACCAAGCAGATGGCTTCTTCAGCAAAGAACACTTCAAACTTGATGCCGTCATTCAGTTCTTCACAAGGCGTTCCTCCTTTGCCTCCACCACCTTCTGGATCCCAGAAGAATGCTGAGAATGCTGCGAAGAAACCAACCCCCATTTTCCAAAAACCACCAACTTCTTCTGTTTCAACTAATCCTACTACTAATGATCTTTACACTCTGATTTTGCAGATGAGGAATCATGCACAAGAGCAGCACAAAACCAACGAAAGGATCCTCCGGGAGATCGATGAGATCAAGAAACAGAAGAAATCAGTGGAGGATCACTCCCCTCTGATGCCAAGATCGCTAAACTTTGACACTCCAGTCATAACTTCCCAACACACAGCGGTTCCGGACGTGCAATACTTGGGTGAATTACCAGGAAGGCGTTATGGAACAGCAACTATGAGTCAGGCATTTGGCTCTCACTTCCAGCCTCAAGGATCCTCTTCTCAACCATCAGGATCCTCTTCTCAGCATCAGGGATACCACACGTCAGGAGGATATTTGGGAATGCATGCAGTTCAAGGATCCTTCCCGGTCCAAGGATCCTCCTTTGTCCCAGGATCCTCTCTGGTCCCAGGATCCTCTCTGGTTCCAGGATCCTCTCTGGTTCCAGGATCCTTTCAGGTTCAAGGATCATCTCAACTTCAAGGATCCAACGTCCTTCAGGATCAAGGATTTTTGAGAAGTATGCAGCCTCAGAGCTCAGACATTCATCAAGGAGACTTCATACCAATGCAGACCATTGCTCCCTTCGGTCCTTCGATCATACCAGAGTCTCGACAATATGGATTCACATCCGCAATTCCAAACACGAATCCTGTGGGAGGTAACATTTTTAATAATTCATATAACACTAACTGTAACACCCCAACCCGGAAGGGCTGACGTGTCACAATAACAGTGGTATCATAAACAAAAGTCATAATTCCATTTATTTATTTGACAATGATACAACCGTACGACCACTAAACTTAAGTTTAATATACAAGCGGACACATTCGACTTGATTAACTAACATCTTCAGATTTATTCCTAGGCTTTATTCTTCTCTCTTTTCTCCGCCCAAAGTAACCTGTGAACCTGTATATACAAAATTTATACGGAATGAGCCGAATGCTCAGTACGGAATAATAGGCTCAAATAACAAATAACGCTTATATGAAATGTTATCCGAATGGAATTTTATGCGAAAATGATACGATGCAAGAACAAAATTTCAGAATCATATCTTACGGATGTACCCATGAGCAAACTAAAAACGTGACAATATACAGGTAGCTACTCCTGCATAATTATCACATGAGATGGCGAGTTGGCATACCCTCTATCCACCTCTTTACTTAAATCCTAGGATCGATCCATACGCCTCCTAGTAGCTTTGTACCACACTTGTACCTAGGGACGCCGTGAACTGATCTCTCCGTCACGGATGGAGCACATGATGTTGATGCCGCAACAACATGCTCGTGGGACACTCCACGAGAAGTGATACTCAGGGTATCAGAGTACAAATGGTCTTATTCACATAACTTATAAAACTTATTTTCATAACAAAATGGAACATATATTAGAACATGCGATAATGAGTACAACTAACTTAATACTATCGCATGACATGAAAACTTTAAATCAAATGATTAGAATAGAATTCGAACGGACTGTCAAATGAATCGATAATCAAAGACGTGAGGAGTGTACGAATTTAATGGGTTTATAACAATTTGAATATGAAGCTGTAAGAAGTGGGGTAGGATCCGTACCTTAACAATTCCAAAGTTATGCTACCTTGTGATAATATTTCAGATTTATACGGGCAGAGTTTAGACTACTGATTAGTCTTTTAACCTAATTTAAATAACATGCACACAACTAGGTTAGTAACTTAATACAGCATTTACGATAACTCACGAGATCAACCCTCACAATGAATGACAAAGTGCTATGCTTAAACATCCATCGGATTCACAACGAAGGACAGAGTATTCCCCGAATTCGGGTGGCACTCAACATCCGGTCGAAATCACGACTAATGACAAAGCATCACCCTAGTGTGGGCAGCACTTAAACATCCATTGAGTACATTGATCGATCGGACAATGAATCGTAATAGCGATCGAGTTAATACCCTGATTGCAGCAGCGTTTCGTGATCGTGTGTGTGTTAATTGTAGTATTCAGACGATAAATCGACGAAATTTTGGAGTTTCTTCGTCGTTTTTGTGCCCAGAATCAAGTGCCAATGTCCTCTATTTATACCCGAAATTTCATCTTGCTTACGGACCGTAAGCCTTACAAGGTTGCGGTCCGTAAGGATGCTTACGGACCGTAAGCCTAATATTGTTACGGTCCGTAAGGGACACCAAAGCACTATAGGGTTGCCACGCGTGGGACTAGCCTAGCTGAGTCGACAGTTTTTAAAATTTCAACTTCGTCCGCAAGTTATTAAGATAATCATCAAGTAGGGAATACCCCCACTGAGTTTTAGGGGCCCTGATCCTGATTCTGAAAATTCTGAAAATTTTAGGGTTTGTGCAGAATCACTTGGGTGTCTTAATTAGGGTTTCCTATTGGTTAATTTAATAAAATAATTAGGACTTTTAATAAGGGTCGTTAAATTGTTAGTTTATTATTATTATTATTCTTTTATTTCTAGAATAATGATTTTAAATTTTCGGTTATTACAACTATTACCCCCTTAAAAGAAATTTCGTCCTCGAAATTTTTCAAACATATCGCATAAGTAACGGAAACGGAACTTTCATAGCAGAGTTACTAACTTATATAACAAAAATCTCCTAAACACACAGGTGTATCTAAAATTCATAATTACCTTACCACCATATCCTAATGGTTCTTCCTCTACGTATTTTAATAACATATTTAATCATGCAGAAAACTTATAGATAACAAGAGTAACTATTGGTACTGATATCTCCTACCTAATTATGTTTAATTATAACTAAGATATATTCATATAAAGCAAAGCATGAATGACCATAAGCAGAAATAGATGAACATAGATCAAAGAGCAAAGTTCACCGTTATCTTGACTAAAATTCTATTGCGAGAATAGATTAGGGTATAGAGAGTGAATTGATTCTTCAGATTCCCATGTTGCTTCACGTTCAGAGTGATTTTTCCAAAGGATTTTAACAAACGGAATTACTTTCCTACGCAAAACCCTTTCTTGTCGATCTAAGATGGCTTCTGGTTCCTCTTCGTAGGACAAATCTTCGTGAATTGTAAGTAACGGATAACTAAGGACATGGAGTGGATGATAATTATATCCTCTTAACAAGGAGATATGAAAAACGTTATGAACGTGAGAGAGTTGAGGCGGTAAAGCTAGTCGATATGATACTTCTCCAATTCTTTCAAGGATTTCAAACGGACCTATGAAACGAGGACTAAGCTTACCTTTAATTCCAAATCTACGAACGCCACGCCAAGGTGATATCTTTGAAAATACGTGGTCACCAATTTTAAATTCAAGTGGTCGTCTATCTTGATCTGCATAGCTCTTTTGTCTACTTTGAGCTTGTTTCAGTTTTTCTCGTGCTATAGTGACTTTTTCGTTTGTAATCTGAACTAATTCTGGCCCTTCAATAATCTTTTCTCCAACTTCATCCCAGCAGATCGGTGCACGACATTTCCGACCGTATAATAGCTCAAAAGGTGCCATGCCAATACTTGCTTGCCAACTATTGTTGTAAGCGAACTCAACAAGGCATAGATATTCATCCCAGTTTCCAGACCATTCAAGTGCACATGCTCGGAGCATGTCTTCCAAGGTCTGAATCGTACGTTCTGACTGCCCATCTGTTTGTGGGTGGAAAGCCGTACTAAACTTCAGGCGTGTACCCCAAGCTGCCTGAAAACCTTTCCAAAATCGTGAGGTGAAACGTGGGTCTCTATCGGAAACAATGGAAGATGGTGTGCCATGGAGTCGAATAATTTCTTGAAGAAATATTTCGGATAACTTATTAACCGAAAATCCTTGCTGAATCGGTAGAAAATGTGCTGACTTTGACAATCTATCGACAACAACCCATACAACATCATTCTTCTTGAATGTCTTAGGCAACCCAGTAACAAAATCCATTGTGATCTCATCCCACTTCCATATGGGAATATCCAATGGCTGCAACAGACCGCTTGCTCGTTTGTGTTCAATTTTCACTTGTTGGCAAGTGAGGCATTTACTTACGTATCGAGCAACGTCTTCCTTCATGCCATTCCACCAGAAGTTCTGTCTTAAGTCTCGATACATTTTGGTAGATCCTGGGTGAATTGAAAATGGTGAGCTATGAGCTTCGGCTAACAATGACTCACGAAGGGTGGAGTCATCGGGTACACAAAGTCTCTTGCCACACCAAATCACCCCATGATGGTCTATACGAAATTCAGATTGCTTACCCACCTCAAGATTTTGCACAATTGCCCAAAGTTCTCCATCTTGCTTTTGTGCATCTTTGATCCGTGATATGAGGTCGGGTTCAATCTGCATTCTAGCTAGATATCCATCAGATTTACTAACCTGAAGCCAAATGTTCATCCTTTCGAGATCCCTCATAATATGAGGCTGAATTTGTAAGCAAGATATAGTCCCAGAATTCTTTCGGCTCAACGCGTCAGCTACAACATTGGCTTTGCCTAGATGGTATTGAATATTTGCGTCGTAATCTTTTAAAAGTTATAACCACCTTCTTTGCCTCATATTTAGCTCTTTCTGGGTGAATATGTACTTGAGGCTCTTGTGGTCGGTAAAGATGTCACAACTCTCACCATACAGATAGTGTCGCCAAATCTTAAGTGCAAAGACGACTGCGGCTAATTCTAAATCATGTGTAGGGTAGTTAACTTCATAGGGCTTCAACTGACGGGAGGCATAAGCGATAACCTTCCCATGTTGCATTAGCACACAACCTAATCCTCTCTTTGAGGCATCACTATAGACTTGGTAACCTCCTGATCCAGAAGGGAGAGTGAGTATCGGGGAGGATACGAGTCGTTTCTTCAATTCTTCAAAACTTTTCTCTTGTTCTTCATTCCATGAGTACTTCACCCCTTTTCTTAGGAGTTTTGTGAGTGGTAAAGCAATTACCGAGAATCTTTCAACAAATCTTCGGTAATAGCCAGCAAGACCCAAGAAACTTCGTATTTCAGTAACAGAAGTGGGTCTTGGCCATTTTGTAATAGCTTCAACCTATGTTGGGTCTACCATAATTCCTTCTGCTGATATGACATGACCTAGAAATGCCACTTGGCTAAGCCAAAAGTCGCATTTGGAAAATTTTGCGTACAACTTCTCATGTCGCAAAATTCCAAGTACTGCATGTAGATGTGCTTCATGCTCTTCGTGACTCTTAGAATACACTAGAATGTCATCGATAAAGACAATAACGAATTTGTCTAGGAATTTGTGAAATACGCAATTCATCAAATCCATGAAGACTGCGGGTGCATTAGTTAGCCCAAAGGGCATAACCAAAAATTCGTAATGATCGTATCGAGTATGAAAGGCGGTCTTGGGAACATCATCATTCTTGATCTTTAGCTGATGGTACCCGGACCTTAGGTCGATTTTTGAGAAGAACTGAGTCCCCTGAAGTTGATCAAAGAGATCATCAATGCGAGGCAGAGGATACTGATTACGAATAGTAATCTTGTTCAGCTCTCGGTAGTCAATACATAAACGCATACTACCGTCTTTCTTCTTCACAATTAAGACCGGAGCACCCCAAGGTGAAACACTGGGTCTTATGAATCCCAGATCTAACAATTCTTGCAGTTGTTCCTTCAACTCCTTCAATTCCATCGGGGCCATACGGTATGGAGCTTTAGAAATAGGTTCGGCACCAGGAATCAAGTCGATGGTGAATTCTACCTGACGGTCGGGTGGTAATCCCGGTAGTTCATCCGGAAATACATCAGGATATTCACGGACAACGGAGTGGTTATCGATACTCTTAACACTAGCAGAAGTATCCTTAATCGATGCTAGGAATTGACGTGATTGTCGTGGCCACGCAAATTTAATCCCAAAAACAACTATAGATAGTGGTAAGAGGGTATCGAACTCAGGGAGTATGTGGAAAGTGTGTTGATTTTATAGCCTTGCGATTAAACTACACTTAACCTAATTTGCATAAAAATAAAGATCAATGATTTGGATTGTTGTTTTAGAAAACTAAATTAATAACTAATTGCGAATCAAAATTGGTTGTTAAGCAGATTAAGAGAAAGCGATCATCCTAAACTTCCGGTTTGCTTTTGACAATTGTGTTAAATTCACTAGAAAGAATCACATAGACATGATTCATGTATGATTGTTTGTTGTGATAAAAGGGAACTAAGTACTCGGATTATGAAAACGCGAGGTTGTTACCCGATAACCAATTGATTAATATCTAACCCTAATCCCTCCCGTGATATCTCGATTGTTAGCAACACCAAGAACGTACGATTTAGGATATGATTATAACATCAATCAACAATTTACAAACAAACATTCACACACCATAATAAACAAATGCATTGCAAGTCTATTATTCTAGAAATACGAATCCAAACACAAAAGTCATAGACAAACCTTCAATTCAGGATGATCACCATAAGTTTAGCCGGACATAGCTTGGTGAATCATCATAACAACAAGTCTAATGTTCATAGGAATCGAAAACATAAACCGAATGTTAGAAATTGTTTGCAACCAAGCAAGAACAAGCCAAATCGCCCCTAGGATGCTCCAAAACCGTCCAATCATGAGAATACATGAAAAGACACCATAAAACTGAATAAATGATGGCAGTTACAAGTTTTCCGCAGCTTCCACCGTAACTTACGGTACCACCGTAAGTTACGGTGGCTTAAAATGGTTTACGGTGGATTTAAACTGAGTTACGGCATCAATTTTTGTCAGAGTCTACCGTAAATTACGGTACCACCGTAAGTTACGGTAGGCTTCAGCAATCAATTTTTGTTTTCTTCATAACTTTCTCGTTTCAACTCCGTTTTCTTCACCGTTTTCGCCTACGTTCTCGTAATTTCATCCTCTATCATGTTATCTTCTTAATTCTTCAATTCCAAAATTTTATTTTTTTCATTTATTCTCCGTCTTTCAATCTACAATCCAGTCGTGTCTATTCGAAGCTTTATTTCCATACTTTTAAGCTCTAAATGTACCTGAAACACAAGCAACCGTAGTTATCTAATTCAAGACAATTACATGATCAAATGAGGGATTCACTCGTCTTTTAACACACTTAAGGGTTGTCCCATGGACCACCCGTCACATCCCCACACTTAACCGTTGCTTGCCCCAAGCAACCCATCAATTCAAGTTCTCAACAAGTGATCAATACAAATCAAGCAAAAACTTGCAATCTTTTTACTAACCCCTTCTTAACACCCAAAACAATGCACCCCTCACTATGTCTCTCCTCTCGGTAACAAGTAAGCACTAGCAATATGAGCTAGACACACAAAGACTAACGGGCAGTTGCATAATTATAGGCTTGTACCTAAATCGATCCTTCTCCTAACAAGTGCCAAACATGAATGCAAATCAAAGGGACTTTCAAGGCTGTAACGTGGCTAGGTGTATGGGTAGGAAATGGAATATATATGAAGTAACGAAAATTTAACCCGGTCTTTTTATTACACAATGAAACAAACAATAAACATGACATAACTTCTATATACAAGACAACTCAACATCACTTTTTTTTTCTTTTTCATTGCTTTTTTCTTTTTCTTTTTTTTCATTGCTTTTTTTTTTCTCTTTTTTTTTTTCTTTTTTTTTAGCATAGAGAAACATTCAACAAAACATATCTAAACACAACTATAACAACTACTAACACTATAAGACCGGGTCAAATTTGGGTAAGTTTTTAAGTAAGTAGCTAGGGGTAACAAATGATAGGCTTTTAGGCACAAAATTGGGCAACTAAATGTCCAAACCCCCGCCCCTCTCGCAACCATGCTCATATATATAACTTATGAGGTCCAACCCCCCAAATCCCACACTCACACACACTAAAGACGAGGCTACCTAGATGCCCTTATCCTTTTCGCAATCATGTCTAACTAAGGACTCAAATCGCATTCAAGCACAAGTTCTAATGCACCCCCACCCGTAGCCACTCTCATCAAAGACAATCATTATTTATGTACAAGTGTGGCTACAACTCTCACCAAGAATGAAAGGGTATCAAGGGTTGCCAGTGCACCAATTTGGGGTTAATCTAGGGTGTTCAAATTTTCACATCGTTTCGCTTGATTTAAAATTTTCAAAATCTTCAAAAATTCCCCCCATCCCCACACTTGGGATACATTGACCCCAATGTATGGTTTTAGGAGGCTTTGATCACTAAATTCATTCAACATCGACAAAAACTTCTTCACTCAAACCCCAAACTTCTTTTTGGATTTTTCATTTTATAATTTTTTTATGTTTTTCTTCTTTTTAAAACATGACACCACCAACAAGCACCAACCCAACATAAAATCACACACTACACCACCCAACCTCCCAACCATAAACAAAAGCAAACAACTAACTACCAATATTTCAAAACTAAAGAACATATCAAGACTAAGGAAAGAGTACATTGACCTGGTGAAGTTTGCCACAACAGATGTTGTAGATAATCCGACTTCCTGTCACCACCTTCACCCAAATATCCGTACATCTTCCCCACACTTGAATGTCGCCATGGCCCTGAAATATAAAAAGATAAAAACAGCAAGATCAATATAAAACCCCGGGTTGCCTCCCGAGCAGCGCTAAGTTTCGAGTCTTCAGCCAGACCGTGCCACCACCATTTATGGTGGTTCAAAGAATCGGTTCCTATCACCTCCCCCACTGTAGCTTGTCTTTGGGCAAAATGCATCCGTCTCATTTTGACTCGGTGGGTAATCAAATACACTCCTGCTTGAACCCATATGTGTTTCTTCACGGTCCGGTGGGTGCTTTTTTCTCAATCTTTGAAACACATTTTTCATACAATCACTAGACTCACCACCCTTCCTCTCAATGGACTCATAACTAATCACTCTAGTTTGAACATCAAAGTACAACCTACGGTTCTTTTCGGTCATGGTAATAATCTCGTCTCTACAATTAATTTGAGCATTTGCTGTGTATAGAAACGGTCGACCTAAGATTACCCTTTGTTGTGATGCCATGTTGGTAGAAGCATAGTCCAAAACTAGAAAATCCACCGGGTATTCAAACTCTCCCAACTGAATCTTAACATTCCTAACCATTCCCCGTGGACGCCTCCAACTTCCATCCGCCAAGCTCACCATGGTGTCTATACCTTCAAGTGGACCAAAGTCGTACATATCGTATAAATCACTTGGTAGCACACTCATGCTTGCCCCGTAGTCCAATAACGCGTGAGGGATTTTTAATTTTCCCACACGGATAGGCACGATTGGCGCTTCATACTCTTTATCATTCTCGACTTCGGCATCTTTTTCCAAACCTGCATTCACTTGATACGAAGAAGTTAGCAATGTTTCATTAAATTTAGTATTTGGAACAGTGCTTACCACATTGATGTTAATGCTTTTTGTGTTCTTGGGATTTATCACCGTGTCACTTGGTAATTGACCTTTTGCTTTCTTCAATATCGCCACGTCACTCGCAAGTTGACCCATTTGAGTGGTCAACGATTGGATGCTTTTGTCACGAACCTCGTCCTTTTGCATCCGAACCTCATCACGTTGGTTCATTAGTTGCATTTCACTTTGCATCGCCTTCAACATCTCCATCATCTCATTTCCACCCGAAGAGCTTTGACCCGTTTGATATTGCCTTTGAAATCCTTGGTTTCCTTGGAAATTCGGGTTTGCTTGATTTGAAGGGTTCCCATAACGAAAGTTTGGGTGGTTCCTCAACCCGGGGTGATAAGTATTAGAGTTCATATTGTTGTAATTTCTACCACCCCCTCCTTGACCTTGAACAGCATGAACCTCTTCGTATTGCCCTTCCACCATCCCTTGGCAATTTTCAGCCGCGTGACCTATTTCATTACACAAAGCACAAACATCATAAATTTGGTTAGTAGTTTGAACATTACCATCATCTATGGCGTGCACTTGTGATCGAGCAATGGCCGGTCGCGCTCTCCTCGATGCTTGAGCCTTTCTCTTTGATGTACTTGCCATATTCTCCAAGAACTCCCAATCATCGTTCTCATAATTTGTGCCAAAAGTCCCACCGGTAATGGACATTAAATCTCGAGCATCCTCGGCACTCAACCCCTCGTGGAAGGCATTCATCAACTCCCACAATTCAATCCCATGGTGAGGGCAATTCTTTATCATCATATTAAATCATTCAAATGCCTCATGGAACATCTCACCATGTTGTTGTTGGAAGCTCCTCAACCCCTTTCTAGCATCATTAGTCTTTTGGGCGGTGTAAAATTCGTCTAAGAAAATTTGTTGCATCTCCGCCCAAGTATAAATTGATGCTGAAGGCAAAGTGTAGAACCACTTCTTTGCCTTGTCTTCCAACGAAAATTGAAATAAGACCAACTTGATATCATCAGCCGAAAAACCTTGACTCCCAAGAGTATTGCAAATGGAGTCATAAGCCTCTAAGTGGAAATACGGCTCCTCCGTTGCTAGCCCTTTGTATTTCAGCAAACTTTGTAAGGAATTCGTTCTTACTTCAAAGGTTCTCCCTTGGTTGTTGTGAGGGATAACCACCAGTGAAGGGTTTTGAGTAATTATCGGCCTGAAATGTGCCTCTATTCCCCTTGCTTGTTCCCTAAGATGCCTTCTTGGAACACCCAATCGACCCCTTGGACGAATAGGACCCATTGGTCTTGGTATAGGCCCTTGTGGTGCAATTGGTTGTTGAAATTGTTGTTGGGGCATCGGTGGGTGTTGAATCGGCCTTTGAAATTGCGGTTGTACATTTTGTGGCCGAATTTGTTGCAATGGGATAGGGCGTTGCATTGGTGGCCCTTGTGGTCTTGGCCGAATATGTTGCGGTATAAGTTGTTGTTGCGGTATTCCACCAACACTTGCCATCCCTTGAGATTGACTTTGCACATAACCGAACTCTCCTTGATCACCATAACCTTCATAAGCGTACCCATCTTCATCATAGCCCTCAAAATCTTCGTATCCTTCCTCATATCCATCTCCCCCTATACCCGAAGTTTGCCCAATTGGAAGGGTTAAATATTGAAATCCCACTTGGTTCGATGGTCTAAATGTTGAAGTAGCATGGACAATGGTTGTATTTGGTGGTATTGAATAATGGGAAGATGATTGACCGGAAACTGGGAAGAAATGAGTGAGTGGTGGAATCGTAGTAGATGGGCTAAAGGAAAGATTAGGTTCATTTTGAGTAGTAATCGGTTGTGTGGTGTTAGATGGTGTAGTGTCATGAGGTGGAGTAGGAATTGTAGTGGAATTTGGTATGGTTGTGTTTGGTGATGGTTGTGTGGAAGTAGGTATAAATGATGAGATCGTTTGACCCGTTGTGGGTGGTACTTGTGTTTCGTCCATGATGTTTCTTGGTGTAATGGGTGAAGTAGGTGAACCAATGATTCTGTTTTCGCGTAGTAAAACTCGGTTTTGCCTTAGCGTTCTTTCGATCTCCGGATCAAATGACAATGGTGACGCTTTGTGAGAGCCTCTAGTATGCATGCACCTGTAGAACCTGCACACTAAACACACCAGTGTAAACCCGAAAATAACAAAGCAAAACTAACAAACTGACACACGTTGCGCACTACTCCCCGGCAACGGCGCCAAAATTTGACGTGATTGTCGTGGTCATGCAAATTTAATCCCAAAAACAACTATAGATAGTGGTAAGAGGGTATCGAACTCAGGGAGTATGTGGAAAGTGTGTTGATTTTATAGCCTTGCGATTAAACTACACTTAACCTAATTTGCATAAAAATAAAGATCAATGATTTGGATTGTTGTTTTAGAAAACTAAATTAATAACTAATTGCGAATCAAAATTGGTTGTTAAGCAGATTAAGAGAAAGCGATCATCCTAAACTTCCGGTTTGCTTTTGACAATTGTGTTAAATTCACTAGAAAGAATCACATAGACATGATTCATGTATGATTGTTTGTTGTGATAAAAGGGAACTAAGTACTCGGATTATGAAAACGCGAGGTTGTTACCCGATAACCAATTGATTAATATCTAACCCTAATCCCTCCCGTGATATCTCGATTGTTAGCAACACCAAGAACGTACGATTTAGGATATGATTATAACATCAATCAACAATTTACAAACAAACATTCACACACCATAATAAACAAATGCATTGCAAGTCTATTATTCTAGAAATACGAATCCAAACACAAAAGTCATAGACAAACCTTCAATTCAGGATGATCACCATAAGTTTAGCCGGACATAGCTTGGTGAATCATCATAACAACAAGTCTAATGTTCATAGGAATCGAAAACATAAACCGAATGTTAGAAATTGTTTGCAACCAAGCAAGAACAAGCCAAATCGCCCCTAGGATGCTCCAAAACCGTCCAATCATGAGAATACATGAAAAGACACCATAAAACTGAATAAATGATGGCAGTTACAAGTTTTCCGCAGCTTCCACCGTAACTTACGGTACCACCGTAAGTTACGGTGGCTTAAAATGGTTTACGGTGGATTTAAACTGAGTTACGGCATCAATTTTTGTCAGAGTCTACCGTAAATTACGGTACCACCGTAAGTTACGGTAGGCTTTAGCAATCAATTTTTGTTTTCTTCATAACTTTCTCGTTTCAACTCCGTTTTCTTCACCGTTTTCGCCTACGTTCTCGTAATTTCATCCTCTATCATGTTATCTTCTTAATTCTTCAATTCCAAAATTTTATTTTTTTCATTTATTCTCCGTCTTTCAATCTACAATCCAGTCGTGTCTATTCGAAGCTTTATTTCCATACTTTTAAGCTCTAAATGTACCTGAAACACAAGCAACCATAGTTATCTAATTCAAGACAATTACATGATCAAATGAGGGATTCACTCGTCTTTTAACACACTTAAGGGTTGTCCCATGGACCACCCGTCAGGAATCCAGCACAGCCGTTTGATAAGAATTTTCGAGCCTTAAGCGCAGAGATAATTTTAAGAGATTTATGAGCTTGAGTTCCCTGATATATAATATCAGGATGATGAAGATCACCGAAAATAACACTTTGGAAATGAAAATCTATAGTTACACGATGTCGAGACAACCAATCTATCCCTAGAATAACATCAAAGTCACACATATGTATTGGAAATAGGTCTACCTTACATACAATAGATTCAATACGGATCGGATAATCTTTATATACGTAAGTGATTACGGATGAATTTTCCATGGGAGTGGAAATGGTTAAAGTATGATTTAAGAGAGTTGGTCTTATCGGAAGGTATTTAGTAAACGAGTGGGATACTAAAGAATGGGTCGCTCCTGTATCGAATAACACATAGATACTACGTTCACCAAGCTGAAGGGTTCCAGATACAGTACCTGGGACATTAGCAGTGTCAGTAGCAGAAAGTGCGAAAACTCTTCCTCCAACATTGGGTTGGTTATTCTTCTTATTGTCTTTTTTAGGACATTCCTTGATCATGTGTCCAGTTTGGCCACATCTAAAACATGCTCCTGTACCTCGGTGACATACACCCTGATGTCTCTTACCACAAGTATTACATAGAGGATATGTAATCTGATTCGGCTTTTGTTTTTGGAATTTAGCGATCCATATGTCCATACTATAGGTAGTATGGTTCGTGGTATTTTCACGAGTTTCTCCACCAGAGATGGGATTCGTGTTATTACGTTCTGGATGACGAGTTTGTTGAATAACGGCCTCAGCTGTTTGAGCAACAAGGTTTGGAAGCAACCCGGCAACAGCCTGGTTGATAGCATTAATTACGTTTGGATCAACTGGAGTCTCATTCGAAGAAGTGTTGTTACGCACATGGTTAGTACGAGTACTCCTACGTAGCGGACGACGAGGAGGCATCTATAAGAATAGACATAGGAGTTAAACCAAATAAGAGACCAAATTGAATCCTATCCTAGATATCTACCCATTCCTCACAGGTTTTTATTACTATCTTCAAGTTTTCTACAGGAAAGAGCCTTTGCTCTGATACCATAGCTGTAACACCCCAACCCGGAAGGGCTGACGTGTCACAATAACAGTGGTATCATAAACAAAAGTCATAATTCCATTTATTTATTTGACAATGATACAACCGTACGACCACTAAACTTAAGTTTAATATACAAGCGGACACATTCGACTTGATTAACTAACATCTTCAGATTTATTCCTAGGCTTTATTCTTCTCTCTTTACTCCGCCCAAAGTAACCTGTGAACCTGTATATACAAAATTTATACGGAATGAGCCGAATGCTCAGTACGGAATAATAGGCTCAAATAACAAATAACGCTTATATGAAATGTTATCCGAATGGAATTTTATGCGAAAATGATACGATGCAAGAACAAAATTTCAGAATCATATCTTACGGATGTACCCATGAGCAAACTAAAAACGTGACAATATACAGGTAGCTACTCCTGCATAATTATCACATGAGATGGCGAGTTGGCATACCCTCTATCCACCTCTTTACTTAAATCCTAGGATCGATCCATACGCCTCCTAGTAGCTTTGTACCACACTTGTACCTAGGGACGCCGTGAACTGATCTCTCTGTCACGGATGGAGCACATGATGTTGATGCCGCAACAACATGCTCGTGGGACACTCCACGAGAAGCGATACTCAGGGTATCAGAGTACAAATGGTCTTATTCACATAACTTATAAAACTTATTTTCATAACAAAATGGAACATATATTAGAACATGCGATAATGAGTACAACTAACATAATACTATCGCATGACATGAAAACTTTAAATCAAATGATTAGAATAGAATTCGAACGGACTGTCAAATGAATCGATAATCAAAGACGTGAGGAGTGTACGAATTTAATGGGTTTATAACAATTTGAATATGAAGCAGTAAGAAGTGGGGTAGGATCCGTACCTTAACAATTCCAAAGTTATGCTACCTTGTGATAATATTTCAGATTTATACGGGCAGAGTTTAGACTACTGATTAGTCTTTTAACCTAATTTAAATAACATGCACACAACTAGGTTAGTAACTTAATACAGCATTTACGATAACTCACGAGATCAACCCTCACAATGAATGACAAAGTGCTATGCTTAAACATCCATCGGATTCACAACGAAGGACAGAGTATTCCCCGAATTCGGGTGGCACTCAACATCCGGTCGAAATCACGACTAATGACAAAGCATCACCCTAGTGTGGGCAGCACTTAAACATCCATTGAGTACATTGATCGATCGGACAATGAATCGTAATAGCGATCGAGTTAATACCCTGATTGCAGCAGCGTTTCGTGATCGTGTGTGTGTTAATTGTAGTATTCAGACGATAACTCGACGAAATTTTGGAGTTTCTTCGTCGTTTTTGTGCCCAGAATCAAGTGCCAATGTCCTCTATTTATACCCGAAATTTCATCTTGCTTACGGACCGTAAGCCTTACAAGGTTGCGGTCCGTAAGGATGCTTACGGACCGTAAGCCTAATATTGTTACGGTCCGTAAGGGACACCAAAGCACTATAGGGTTGCCACGCGTGGGACTAGCCTAGCTGAGTCGACAGTTTTTAAAATTTCAACTTTGTCCGCAAGTTATTAAGATAATCATCAAGTAGGGAATACCCCCACTGAGTTTTAGGGGCCCTGATCCTGATTCTGAAAATTCTGAAAATTTTAGGGTTTGTGCAGAATCACTTGGGTGTCTTAATTAGGGTTTCCTATTGGTTAATTTAATAAAATAATTAGGACTTTTAATAAGGGTCGTTAAATTGTTAGTTTATTATTATTATTATTCTTTTATTTCTAGAATAATGATTTTAAATTTTCGGTTATTACACTAACCATGGCTTAATGCAGGATACAGGTATTAATCAGGCTATGGCAAGAGAGCTACAGAAGCTTAAGGATATGATATCCAGTGTACCGGGAGTGGTTAAACGCATTCCTGAGATTGCAGATGGTAGCCATAGGATATCTCGTTTTGCACCACCCTTATGTGATGCTGAGATACCTAAAAGATTCCAGATACCATCTATGAAGCTGTATGATGGTTCAACGGATCCAGAGGAGCATGTAGCTCAGTACAGGGAGAGGATGGAGATCAATCCAATTCCTGAAAGGTTAAAAGAAGCATGCCTATGCAAGGGATTTGGATCCACACTCACAGGATCTGCTCTTAAATGGCTGCTAAGTCTTCCCCCTTACTCTATTACTTCATTTGCTAATCTAGTTAATTTGTTTAATAGCCAATTCTCTTGTAGTAGAAAATTGGAACGATTAACTAGTGATTTATATAGGGTAATGTTAGGGGAGGATTTCTCAATGACCTGTGATCCTCAAGTGTTATCCTATTTGGTGATCCTTACTTCTGTGACAATTAGTGATCCTCAGAAGTACTTCAGGATCAGGATCATGGATCATCCTAAGGATCCTTATACTAATGATTGTTCACTTTGAATTCGGTATTGTTTTTCAGGAGTACCGGCTTGGACTTGGTCATGGCGATATTCCTGGAGCATATTCCCTTCAATTCTGCACGTGCTTGACTATTGTGAACGTTATGGAGAACGTGGGGAGAAGGCACGAAAAGCGGACAGTTAGTTAGGCTTGATATTTTCTAATTTAAGGGGGTAGCGAGCTATTTTTTAACACACTTGGCTATTTTTGGCTACACACACTCGTACAACTGCACTCACCAGCTCTCGGCAAAACACTTAGCATTTTTCATACATTTCTACACGATACACTATAGTGATCCTTGTATTGAGCTCGCTATCATCCGAAGTTGTAAAAGAATTATTGTTTAATTTGAGTTGGTGATCGGTAGTTTCCATCACCCGAGGTTTTTTATGCCGGAGATCATACATTGATCAAGGGCTTTTTCCTCGTATAAATCTTTGTGTCTCATGTGCAATCCATTTTTTAGTGATCTTCATTGTTGTTTACCAATTCAAGCATCATACCCCGTAACAAAGAGTTTGGTTGCATCATCCTCGTCTGATTTTTGACCAAAACAGTTTGGCGCCCACCGTGGGGCAATTGGTGCTTCATTCCTAAGAAATTCTCATTTTTGTGATCATTTCGGTTCGTTACATCCAAGCAGATGGCTTCATCATCAAAGAACACCTCCAGTGCGATGTCTGCAGTCAATTCATCCCAGGGCATTCCACCTTTGCCTCCACCACCTTCTGGACCTCAGAAAAATGCCGAGAAGAAACCAACTCCCATTTTCTCGAAACCTCCAACTTCTTCTGCTTCTTATACTCCCACTACTAATGACTTGTTTACTCTGATTTTGCAGATGAAGGAGCATATACAGCAGCAGGATAAGACCAATGAAAGGATTCTTAGAGAAATTGGAGACATCAAGAAACAAAAGAGATCGGCAGAGGATCATTCCCCACTGATGCCCAGATCTTTGAATTTCGATACTCCGGTTATAACTTCTCAGCCTTCAGTGGTTCCAGACATTCAATATGTGGGAGGACCAAAAGGAGTGCATTACGGATCATCAGCAATGACTCAGGCTTCAGGGTCACACTTCTAACCAGCAGGATCCCATCCTCAGCATATAGGATCCTTCATAAGCTCAGGAGGATACTCAGGAGCGCAGCAGATTCAAGGGTTCTGGCCGTTACAAGGATCCTCCCAGGTTCAAGGATCCTCCTATGTTCCAGGATCCTCCCAGGTTCAAGGATCCTCTCAGTTCCAAGGATCCTCCCAGGTTCAAGGATCCTCCTATGTTCCAGGATCCTCCCAGGTTCAAGGATCCTCTCAGTTTCAAGGATCCTCTCAGGTTCAAGGATCTTCCTACGTCCCAGGATCCTCGCAGGTTCAAGGATCCTCTCAGTTTCATGGATCCTTCCAGATTCCGGGATCCTTAAGGAGTTTGCAATCAGGGAGTTCCGATATCCATCAGGGAGATTTTATTCCAATGCAGACCATTGCTTCTACTGGTCCATCGGTCATTCCAGAGCCCCAACAATATGGATTCACATCCGCTCTTCCTAATTTGAACCCAATGGGAGGTAACACTTTCAATAATTCATATACTACTAACCATGGCCTTATGCAGGATGCAGGTATCAATCATGCCATGGCCAGAGAATTGCAAAAGTTAAAGGATATGATATCAAGTGTCCCAGGAGTAGTCAAGCCTATCCCGGAGATTGCAGATGGGAGCCACAAGATATCTCGTTTTGCGCCACCAATCTGTGATGCTGAGATACCCAAGAGGTTCCACGTGCCTACCATGAAGTTGTATGATGGTTCAACAGATCCTGAAGAACACATAGCACAATACAGGGAAAGGATGGAGATCAATCCCATCCCAGAAAGGTTAAAGGAAGCATGTCTGTGCAAGGGATTTGGATCCACTCTTACTGGATCGGCTCTTAAATGGCTGCTAAGTCTTCCCCCTTACTCTATTACCTCGTTTGCTAATCTAGTTAACCTATTTAATAACCAATTTTCTTGTAGTAGAAAATTTGAGCGTTTAACTAGTGATCTGTATAGGATAACCCAAGGTCATAATGAATCATTAAGGGATTATATCACTAAATTTAGTAAAGAATCCTTAGATATTCCTAACCTAGATATAGCTACGGTTGTTGAAGCCTTTAAAATGGGATTGCTTAGGGATTCATTATTCTATGATGATCTTGTTATGACACCATGCAGGAATCTAGATGAGGTAAGAACCCGGGCCCTTAGGTTCATCCGGCTAGAGGATGACAAAAGGATCCAGGAGAGGTTAGCAGGATCCTTAAAGCAAGAGAAGCAAGGATCCTCATTCAAGAACAACAAGTTCAGATCCTATAACAAATCTGATAACCAGAATGTGCATGCTGTTGAACAAGAAGAGGGTGATGAGGATTATCCTCCAATTTCTGAATATTGTTTTTCTGTTGATAACAATGAACTAATCCTTGCGATGCATAATTTAGGTGATAAAGCTAGATGGCCCAGGAAAAATGACAGACCAGCTGCAACTAAAGATAAGTCAAAGTGGTGTGCATATCATGAAGATTTTGGGCATCTCACAGAAGAATGCATCGCACTGAGAAAAGAAATTGGATACTTGTTGAGCAAGGGGCACTTGAAAGAATTATTGGGGAGAAAGAAGTCAAGGACTCAGGATCCTGAAAGGATCCCAGAGAAAGCTCCAGCCCCTCCAGCAGATGCACAAGTTATAAACTTTATTTCTGGAGGATCGGACATTTGCGGAACATCCTTCTCTGCAGCTAAAAGACATGCAAAGGAAGCCAAGATGGATAATGGAGATAGACCCATTCGAACATCCAGCGTCTTCGAAGGAAAAGTCATAACTTTTGATGAGGATGATCGTTTTGACATTCAGGATCCTCATCGTGATGGTTTAGTTATCACTCTTTTTATTTCTAACCATTTTGTTCGCAGGATCCTTATAGATGGAGGAAGCTCTGTGAACATTATCCAGCTTGATGTCCTCAAGAAGATGAATATTCCTGAATCCGATATCATACCAAGATCCTCTGTGCTGGTGGGATTCAGTGGCGAGACTAAGAATACTCTGGGGGACATTAAACTCCCAATCTATATCGAAGGCCTACATTCTTACCAGAAATTTTGTGTTATTGACTGTTTATCTTGTTGTAATGTTATCCTTGGCAGGCCTTGGATACATGACATGAAGGCAGTCCCATCCACTTATCATCAATGTGTGAAGCTTCCTAGTCCTTGGGGAATAGTGAAGATTGATAGTGATCAGCAAGAAGCTAAGAACTGCTACACCTCATCAATGAAACCAGCCTCAAAGTCAAGGGAGCAATAGCAATTAAAGCATCCTCCAAGGGATGTCTTGGAGGCAAGAGAGCAGGATGTAGTAGAAATCCTTATGGATCCTGATGATCCTGAATCTAAAGTTTATATAGGATCAGGGATCCTTGGCGAAATGAAGGAAGACTTCATATCCTTCCTCAAAAGGAGAAAGACTACCTTTGCATGGAAACACGAAGACATGACAGGTATATCTAAAGATATAATCACTCACAAACTTGGCATTGATAGATCCTTCAAACCAATCCATCAAAAGAGGAGGAAATTTGCACCAGAAAGAAATGCCATTATCCAGGAGGAGGTAGAGAAATTACTCCGAGCAGGTATGATTAGAGAGGTCAAGTATCCAAGATGGTTGGCCAATGTGGTTGTTGTTCAAAAGAAAAACGGAAAGTGGAGGGTATGTGTCGATTTCACTGATTTAAATAAGGCATATCCCAAGGATCCTTTCCCATTACCCCACATTGACTCCATGGTGGATGCAACTGCGGGTCATGAACTGTTAACTTTTATGGATGCTTCATCTGGATTTCAACAAATTCAGATGGAACCATCCGATCAAGAGGATACAGCCTTTATGACTCCAACTGGTATATACTGTTATATTGCTATGCCATTTGGACTAAGAAATGCAGGTGCAACTTATCAAAGGCTAGTGAATATGATGTTCAAGGATCAGATTGGACAAACTATGGAGGTTTACATAGACGATATGGCGGTAAAATCCAAAAAGGCTGAGGATCACCTAAGGGACTTGGAGGAAGCATTCAATATCCTTGACAAATATAACATGAAACTTAATCCTTCAAAATGTCACTTTGGTGTTAAAGCAGGTAAATTCTTAGGATATATGGTGACAAAGAGAGGCATTGAAGCCAGTCCAGAACAAATCAAAGCTATAGTGAACATCAAGTCCCCTGCCAATGCTAAGGATGTTTAGAGGTTAACAGGCAGGATTGCAGCTTTAAACAGATTCATATCCAAATCCTCAGAAAAGTGCAAGGAATTCTATGATATCCTAAGGAAGAACAAGAAATTCGAGTGGACTGAGAAGCATGAAAGTGCCCTAAGAGCTCTTAAGGATTACCTATCCTCGGCCCCGGCCTTGATGAAACCAGAAAAAGGAGATGTGTTATCTTTATATCTTGCGGTATCCTCAAAAGCAGTAAGTGCCGTCCTTGTTAAGGATCACGAAGGTACACAACATCCTGTCTATTATGTAAGTAAGAGTTTACTTGATGCTGAATCCATGTATTCACACTTAGAAAAACTTATCCTTGCATTAATTATGGCATCTACTAAATTGAGACATTACTTTGAAACTCATACCATTATTGTCAAAACTAATTTTCCAATTAAGAATGTCCTCAGGAAACCTGAAATGTCAGGAAGGATGGCTAAGTGGGCAGTGAAGCTTAGTGTATATGATATAAGATATGAGCCCAGGACAGCCATTAAATCCCAAGCATTAGCTGACTTTGTGGCAGATTTCAGTAGTGATTTGCAAAAGGAAGCTGAATTAGAAGTCCAGCAGCTAGAAGAGACCAAGGATCCTTGGATACTCTATACTGATGGATCCTCAAATGTCAAAGGAACAGGGCTTGGAATACTACTAAAATCGCCACAGGGGGACATAATACCCCACTCTATAGCTTGTGAGTTCCAAACTACTAATAATGAGGCTGAATATGAAGCCTTGATAGTTGGTTTGCAAATTGCTAAGCATATGAGGATCAGGTATCTTGAGGTACATGTAGATTCTTTGTTAATCACTAATCACTTTAATGGATCCTATGCTGTTAAAGGTGAAAAGCTAACCAAATATTTGGAGATAGTCAAAGAATTGGCACTCTCTTTTGTTTCCTTTAGTTTGACACAGGTACCAAGGGAAGAAAATGCAGAAGCTGATGCATTGGCTAATCTAGGATCATCTTTGAAGATCCCGGAGGATATAAGTATCCCCATTATCCATATCCTGGCTCCTGCCATCGAGGATCATGTGGCTATGGAAATAGGAGAGGATTCTACAATTATCCCTAGTGAGGATACTCAATCTCATTCAGGATCATGGATCCTCCCAATCATGAGATACTTACAACATGGAGAGATTCCTACAGGAGAAAACCCTAGGGCTTTCAAAATTAAGGTATCTCAATTCACAATTTTAAATAAAATGTTGTATAAACGATCTCTTGCAGGACCATATTTAAGATGCATTGAGGATCCTGAAATCCAAGAAGTTTTAAAAGACTTCCATGAAGGAGATTGTGGAAACCACACTGGGGGCAGGGCATTATTCTCAAGGATCCTGAGGACAGGATACTATTGGCCAACTATGAAGAGAGATGCTGTGGAGTATGCTAAGAAATGCGATCCTTGTCAGAGACACAGTAATATCCTTCATCAACCAGCTGAATTTTTGCATCCTATATCCTCCTCTTGGCCATTTATGAGATGGGGTATGGATATAGTTGGTAAGCTCCCTAAGGCACCTGGTGGAAAAGTGTTCATGCTTGCTATGACTGATTACTTCTCCAAGTGGATAGAGGCTGAAGCTTTTGTCCAAGTCAGAGAAAAGGAAGTTATATCCTTCATTAAAAGAAATATTATAACTAGATTTGGTATTCCCTCTGAAATTATATGTGATAATGGTTCCCAATTTATTGGGGGCAGAACTACTAGCTTTTGTGACAGCTGGGGGATTAAGATGATAACATCAACACCAGTCCACCCACAAGCTAATGGTCAGGCAGAATCATCCAACAAGATCATCATCAACAATTTGAAGAAGAAGCTTGGATCCAAGAAAGGGAAATGGGCAGAAGAACTACCTTATGTGCTTTGGGCTGATAGGATAACTCCTAAGAATGCTACAGGCCAAACTCCATTCTCTTTGGTATTTGGGGCAGAATCAGTGATCCCTACAGAAATGGTGGTTCCAACTGCTAGAACAAGTATTCGTGATCCTGAAGAAAATGATGAGAACTTGGTTCAAGACCTGGAAACTATAGAAGAAATCAGGGATTTGGCAAGGATAAGGATGGCCAGTTATCAGCAAAGGATGGCTGGTGCTTACAACAAAAATGTCAGGATCAGGAAGTTCCAAATTGGCGATATGGTGTTGAGGAAAGCATTTCAAAATACCACCAATCCTGCTAATGGAAAGTTGGCACCAAAATGGGAAGGCCCTTACTTGATTGAAGCTGAGGCAGGAAATGGGGCATATCGATTGCTAACAATGGAAGGTGATTTGATACCCAGGGCCTGGAATGCTGTCCATTTGAAGAAATACTTCATATGATAAGGACCTATGATCCTCACATGATAAGTATCCTTGAAGGATCCTTAGAGCACAGATGATCCTCATTTTGGTAACATTCTAATCTCAAACTATTTCGTTTCCTTACTTTCTCACATAAGGATAAGGATCCTGCATCCTTTATCCCCCTTTCACGTGATTCTGAGTTTTGAAGGTTCAGGTACTCTTAGCAAAAGGATGGTTATCCACAAAAGCAACCAGTTACTTGGGTTTGACCCCAGTTCCGCCAGTAGCGCACGATGATCCTGGTATAGTTCAAGGCAGTGGGACCAGTACTCGTTTTAGGGGCTGATAATTCCATTGTACTGGCTATACCTAGGATCCTACGTATAATGGTAGACGTACCATATATCCGTTCTTAAGGTTTCTAACGTTTTCACGTTAGCTAAGGGTTTGGCATTTTCATGCCACTAAGTTTGGATAGTCGCCAGTTAGGGCCATACTCCAGTTCACACACGATCCTTGGGCTTGTCCCCAGTTATCCATGGGCTTGTCCCCAGTTATCCATGGGCTTGTCCCCAGTTATCCTTTGGGCTTGTCCCCAGTTGCTTACTTTTATCTTATATTGGCTTAGTCGCAAGTTATGTTCTATTTCAGGTCTTCGAAGTTAAACAACCCAGGATCCTTGATCCTTACTTCTTACTAAGGTTTGTCTTATAGTTATCCTGGTTATAGTATTAAGGGTTAGGATCCTAACTTGGATCCCCAGGTATGATTCTTAACTATTTTGATTTTATTCATTGTTTATTTGAATAACCCTTGTACTTTGACAACTGAACTCATGATCCTTAAAATATACTACTATTTGGAATTTTTCAACTATAGGATATTTGATCCTGGATCTTATCCTAAATATTTTTTATCTAATTTGTTCAACTTTTCTTATTCAAACAAGTGTATATCAAAACAATTGAAAGTTAAAAGGATAAACAAGGATAACAACACAAGATAAGCCAAAAAAGATTAAAGTCATTTTATTCACAAAAGCTAAAACCCTTTTAAGGTTGTCAAAATTTCCAACCCACGTTTCTACCAGCAAAACGTGGCCCGTCCACATGGGTTGGCAAAGGGTGTCCATTGTTCATAGGTCTAACAAGTGCAGGAAATTAAAGACGACAGGATCACAATGGCTTCATCCCCCAAACAGAGGATCCCTCCACCATTTGTAATCCTACCTATTGTTCAAAGGATCATCCATGATCCTCAACCCTAATTACTATTGTTCAAGTACAGACCAACCATTGTTTATCAAAACGTCATCAAAACAAAAAAACCATAACCAAACTAAAAAATGGGCTCCGGCTATGTCTAGAAGTGTCCATCATTGCCCATTGCTGCAGCCTACGCCTTCGCTGCATCACCATCTCCAGCTCCACTAGCTTCACCACCATGATCCTTGCCACTGCCTCCAGCCTCGATCGTCAGGATCTCCTCAGCCTCCTCCTCGTCATCCAGCTCAGCCAGCCTTGCCTTCCAGCCTTCCACATCCCAGTTGCTCCTGTCGAAGTCAGGATCCTGAGCTTCCAAGGCCATCTGCAATTTGGTCTTGTACATCGCTATGGCAGCAGAGACTTTAGCATCCTGGGTGATCTCATGCTTCTCGTAATCAACATTGATCAGAACCTTGGCCGTTTCAGCTTTGGCATTTTGGAGGTCCTTTTGGAGGTCAGCAATCTTAAGATCCTTGAGCAATGCGAGTTGTTGGAGGTCAGCAATCTTCTTGTCCTGCTCCTCGACATTCCCAACGTAGTCTTCAATCTCAGCAAATTTCTGCAAAGAAGTTAAAGAACGGTTCAAGAACAGGTGATCCTCAAATAGGTTGGATACCTAAAGCAGGGACAAGGATCCTTACATCGTTGAAGTATTCAAGGAACTGGTGGCGGATCAGGGGCAGACCTTGTAAATCCTCAGCTTCAGAGGCTTTTCTTTTCTTACCACCCCTTCCTTTAACGGGTGCCTTGGGGATCGAAGCAGTTGGGCTGGCAGGAAGCTTCTTCTTGGAGGATCGGACGATTTCAAGCTCAGTGACACTAAATTTGGCAGCAGATCTTGATGATTTTCCAGCACCTACACACCCAAAACAGATAAGTGTCCTTATTCTATTCATATATAACTATTTATTTAAACATTTGAATATAAAAAGAACAGGATACTTACTTAACATGGTGACTGAGCCTGAGGATACCTCTTGAGAATCCTGGGTAATTGTCTTGAATGATCTTGTTTCAGGACCGAGTCTTCTAAAAGCAGCAAGCCTTTCCTTGGTATCAGGAGATGGTATGAGGTGTGAAACAGTGACAGCTGCATAACATAAAACATAAGGGGGTTAGTGATCTTATCACAAGAGCAAGATTATCCGGTGATCCTTCTCAGGATCCTCTGTCCTACCATGGGTGGACCATTTCCTGGGTAGATCCTTTCCGTTTATGATAGAGTCTCTTCTGACGAAGAAAAAGCGTCATTTCCAGTTTGTATCGTTCTTGGTGGCTTTAAAAATGGGATGTTCTTCACCAGGTTTTTGTTTAAACAAATATCGATGGGATCCAAACGTTGTGAGATCATACATCTCAGCCAACTCCGACATTCCTAGATTAATCCCTTCCTGCTCGATGATCCTTTCTAGGGTATATAAGACCCTCCAGATCATCGGCATAGCTTGGATGTAGGAGATGCCGGTAAGGGAGAAAAAGGATTGGGTAAAGGCTGGAAAAGGATAGGTGTATCCTATGGTGAATGGAGTTACCGGAAAAGCTACCCAAGTTTCTGAAATGAAATCACTTAGAACGGTGGGGTCAAATGGCATGATAACGGTATTCGCCGGAAAACAGTGGCGAATTCGGTCTATTTGTGCATCATTGAAGCAGCATCTTTCTTTCGGTGAATCTTTGATGATCCCCTGGCTTTTAAGAGGACTGTTCTTCTTGTGATCCTTAGCCGGTGAGGATCGTAGCATCATCGTGACTGTGAAGAAGGTAAAGAAAGAAGGAGCAAAGAAAGAAAACGTAAAGGAAGAAGAGGAAGAGGATTACCTGTTTGATCTGCGGACGTAAATTTAAAGGGAGTCTCTCTCTTGAATTTAAATGTGAAATGATCCCTATCTCTAACTCCTATTTATAATGATGATTTTGCAGGATAAGTCACCTCAGTGACGTCAGGGTTCTAACGGCTAGTTCGATCTTAACGGCTATATATCCGTTAGTTTGTTACGGATAAGATCGACAAAATACAACTCGTTTATTTACAATATTACTCCTTATATTTTGGGGGCAATTGTTAGGGGAGGATTTCTCAATGACCTGTGATCCTCAAGTGTTATCCTATTTGGTGATCCTTACTTCTGTGACAATTAGTGATCCTCAGAAGTACTTCAGGATCAGGATCATGGATCATCCTAAGGATCCTTATACTAATGATTGTTCACTTTGAATTCGGTATTGTTTTGCAGGAGTACCGGCTTGGACTTGGTCATGGCGATATTCCTGGAGCATATTCCCTTCAATTCTGCACGTGCTTGACTATTGTGAACGTTATGGAGAACGTGGGGAGAAGGCACGAAAAGCGGACAGTTAGTTAGGCTTGATATTTTCTAATTTTAAGGGGGTAGCGAGCTATTTTTTAACACACTTGGCTATTTTTGGCTACACACACTCGTACAACTGCACTCACCAGCTCTCGGCAAAACACTTAGCATTTTTCATACATTTCTACACGATACACTATAGTGATCCTTGTATTGAGCTCGCTATCATCCGAAGTTGTAAAAGAATTATTGTTTAATTTGAGGTGGTGATCGGTAGTTTCCATCACCCGAGGTTTTTTATGCCAGAGATCATACATTGATCAAGGGCTTTTTCCTCGTATAAATCTTTGTGTCTCCTGTGCAATCCATTTTTGAGTGATCTTCATTGTTGTTTACCAATTCAAGCATCATACCCCGTAACAAAGAGTTTGGTTGCATCATCCTCGTCTGATTTTTGACCAAAACAGGTAACACAAGGTCAAAATGAATCACTTAGAGATTACATCACTAAGTTTAGTAAAGAATCCTTAGATATTCCTAACTTGGATATTGCTACGGCTGTAGAAGCCTTTAAAATGGGATTACTTAGGGATTCATTATTCTATGATGATCTTGTCATGACACCTTGCAGGAATCTTGATGAAGTAAGAACCAGGGCCCTTAGGTTCATCCGCCTAGAGGATGACAAAAGGATCCAGGATAGATTAGCAGGATCCTCAAAACAGGAGAAACAAGGATCCTACTTCAGGAACAACAAATCTAAGCTCTACAATAAGTCTGATAATCAGAACGTCCACTCAGTGGAACAAGAAGAGGATGATGAGGATTATCCTCCTATTTCTGAATATTGTTTCTCTGTTGATAACAACGAACTAATCCTTGCAATGCAGAATCTAGGTGAGAAAGCTAGGTGGCCAAGGAAAAGTGATAAGCCAGCTGCTACAAAGGATAAGTCCAAGTGGTGTGCATATCATGAGGATTTTGGGCATCTCACTGAAGAGTGTATTGCACTGAGAAAGGAGATTGGTTACTTGTTGAGCAAAGGGCATTTGAAGGAACTCTTGGGACGGAAGAAATCAAGGATCCAGGATCCTGAAAGGATCCCAGAAAGGGCTCCTGCTCCTCCAGCAGATGCACAAGTCATAAATTTCATATCCGGTGGATCAGATATCTGTGGTACCTCCTTTTCAGCAGCAAAGAGACATGCTAAGGAAACCAAGATGGATAATGGAGACAGACCCGTCCGGACCTCCGTTGTCACCCAGGATAAAGTCATAACCTTTGATGAGGATGATCGTGTTGACATCCAGGATCATCATCATGATGGTCTTGTAATTACATTATTTATTTCTAACCACTTTGTTCGCAGGATCCTTATAGATGGAGGAAGCTCTGTGAACATCATTCAGCTTGATGTCCTCAAGAAGATGAATATCCCAGAGTCTGATATTATCCCAAGATCCTCAGTACTTGTGGGATTCAGTGGAGAAATTAAGAATACATTGGGGGACATCAAACTCCCAATCTATATTGAAGGATTGCATTCTTATCAAAAGTTTTGTGTTATTGATTGCTTATCATGTTGTAATGTTATCCTTGGCAGGCCATGGATACATGACATGAAGGCAGTCCCATCCACCTATCATCAATGTGTAAAGCTTCCAAGTCCTTGGGGAGTGGTGAAAATTGAGAGTGATCAACAGGAGGCTAAAAATTGCTATACCTCATCAATGAAGCCAGCCTCAAGACCAAGGGAGCAATAGCAATTAAAGTATCCTTCAAGAGATGTCTTGGAGGCAAGAGAACAGGATTTGAAAGAAATCCTCATGGATCCTGATGATCCTGAATCCAAGATCTTCATAGGATCAGGGATCCTTAGCGATATTGAACAGGAGCTAGTATCCTTCCTCAAAAGAAGGAAAACCACCTTTGCCTGGAAACATGAGGATATGACAGGTATATCTAAAGATATAATTACTCATAAACTTGGCATTGACAGGTCATTCAAGCCGATTCATCAAAAGAGGAGGAAGTTTGCACCTGAAAGGAATGCTATTATCCAGGAAGAGGTAGATAAGCTACTTCGGGCAGGTATGATAAGAGAGGTTAAGTATCCAAGATGGTTAGCCAATGTGGTTGTTGTCCAAAAGAAAAATGGAAAGTGGAGGGTATGTGTCGATTTTACAGATTTAAACAAGGCATGTCCCAAGGATCCTTTCCCATTACCCCACATTGACTCCATGGTGGATGCTACCGCGGGTCATGAGTTGTTAACTTTTATGGATGCTTCATCTGGATTTCAACAAATTCAGATGGAACCATCTGATCAAGAGGATACAGCCTTTATGACCCCAACTGGTATATATTGTTATATTGCTATGCCATTTGGACTAAGGAATGCAGGTGCTACTTATCAAAGGCTAGTCAATATGATGTTCAAGGAACAAATTGGACACACTATGGAAGTCTATATTGATGACATGGTGGTTAAGTCCAAGAAGGCTGAGGATCACCTTAAAGACTTGGAGGAAGCATTCAATATCCTTGATAAATATAATATGAAACTTAATCCTTCTAAGTGTCATTTTGGTGTGAAGGCAGGTAAATTCTTAGGATATATGGTAACAAAGAGGGGCATTGAAGCAAGTCCAGAACAAATCAAGGCTATAGTGAATATCAAATCTCCTGCCAATGCTAAGGATGTGCAAAGATTGACAGGCAGGATCGCAGCCTTGAACAGATTCATATCCAAATCCTCAGAAAAGTGTAAGGAATTCTATGATATCCTGAGGAAGAACAAGAAATTTGAATGGACTGAGAAGCATGAAGGTGCCCTCAAAGCTCTTAAAGATTACCTATCCTTAGCCCCAGCCTTGATAAAACCAGAAAAAGGGGATGTATTATCCTTGTACCTAGCAGTATCCTCAAAAGCAGTAAGTGATGTCCTTGTTAAGGATCACCAAGGTACACAACATCCTGTTTATTATGTAAGTAAGAGCTTACTTGATGCTGAATCCAGGTATTCACATTTAGAAAAACTTATCCTTGCATTAATCATGGCATCTACTAAATTAAGACATTATTTTGAGACTCATGCCATTATTGTTAAGACTAATTTTCCAATTAAGAATGTTCTCAGGAAACCTGAAATGTCAGGAAGGATGGCTAAGTGGGCAGTGAAGCTGAGTGCATATGATATACGATATGAACCAAGGACTGCCATCAAATCCCAAGCCTTAGCTGACTTTGTGGCAGATTTTAGTAGTGATTTGCAAAAGGAGGCTGAATTAGAAGTCCAATAGCTTGAAGAAACCAAGGATCCTTGGATACTGTTCACTGATGGATCCTCCAATGTAAACGGAACAGGGCTTGGAATACTACTAAAATCGCCACAGGGGGACATAATACCCCACTCCATAGCTTGTGAATTTCAAACTACCAACAATGAGGCTAAGTATGAAGCCTTGATAGCTGGTTTGCAAATTGCAAAGCATATGAGGATCAGGTATCTTGAGGTACATGTAGATTCTTTACTGATCACTAATCACTTTAATGGATCCTATGCTGTTAAAGGTGAAAAGCTAATTAAATATTTGTAGATAGTCAAAGAATTGGCACTCTCTTTTGTATCCTTTAGTTTGACACAGGTACCAAGGGAAGAGAATGCAGAAGCTGATGCATTAGCCAATCTAGGATCATCCTTGAAGATCCCTGAGGATATCAAGATCCCTATCATCCATATCCTGGCCCCCGCTATCGAGGATCATGTAGCTATGGAGATAGGAGAGGATTCTGCAATCATCCCTAGTGAGGATACTCAATCTCATTCAGGATCATGGATCCTCCCAATCATGAGATACATACAACATGGAGAAATTCCTACAGGAGAAAACCCAAGGGCTTTCAAAATTAAGGTATCTCAATTTACAATATGGAAATTTTTTTTTTTATTTAAACTAAGCGCACTTTACATCAATATCGCAGGTAAGCGAGCAACAAGCTGCGCCGCTACCCCTTTCTGAATAGCAAATCCTAGCCTATTAAAGACAAACCCTTGCCCCCCTGTTGATGAGCAACTGCTATGGGCAACCTTTTGGACCCTAGTCAACAAACGGATAGCTTCTGGAGCTAGGGAGCCAAAGGTGTCGAAGGCGAAAGGGACAAATGCATGTTGGTTATCAGCACATGCTTTAGCGTGTTTATCCACCTTTTTTGATTCTGCTTTCCTTATAGCTTGTCCTGCTACAAACCCGCTTTCCTTTTTTTGATTTACAATATTGAATAATATGTTATATAAACGATCTCTTGCAGGACCATATCTAAGATGCATTGAGGATCCTGAAATCCAAGAAGTCCTAAAGGATTTCCATGAAGGAGATTGTGGAAACCACACTGGGGGCAGGGCATTATTCTCAAGGATCCTGAGGACAGGATACTATTGGCCCACTATGAAGAAGGATGCTGTGGAGTATGCCAAGAAGTGTGATCCTTGTCAGAGGCATAGTAACATCCTTCACCAACCAGCAGAACTCTTGCATCCTATATCCTCTTCCTGGCCATTCATGAGATGGGGAATGGATATAGTTGGAAAGCTTCCTAAGGCACCTGGTGGAAAAGTATTCATGCTTGCTATGACTGATTACTTCTCTAAGTGGATAGAGGCTGAAGCCTTTGCTCAAGTCAGAGAAAAGGAAGTTATATCCTTTATTAAAAGAAACATTATTACTAGATTTGGTATCCCTTCTGAGATTATTTGTGATAATTGATCCCAATTTATTGGAAATAGAACCACTAACTTTTGTGATAGTTGGGGGATTAAGATGATAACATCAAAACCAGTCCACCCACAAGCTAATGGTCAGGCAGAATCATCCAACAAGATCATCATCAACAATTTGAAGAAGAAGCTTGGATCCAAGAAAGGAAAATGGGCAGAAGAACTACCTTATGTGCTTTGGGATGATAGGACAACTCCCAAGAATGCTACAGGCCAAACTCCATTTTCTTTGGTATTTGGGGCAGAATCAGTGATCCCTACAGAGATGGTGGTTCCAACTGCAAGAACAAGCATTCGTGATCCTGAAGAAAATGCTGAAAACTTGGTTCAAGACCTGGATACTATAGAAGAAATCAGGGACTTGGCAAGGATAAGGATGGCCAGTTATCAATAAAGAATGGCTGGAGCCTACAACAAAAATGTCAGGATCAGGAAATTCCAAGTTGGTGATATGGTATTAAGGAAAGCATTTCAGAATACTACCAATCCCGCTGATGGAAAGCTAGCACCAAAGTGGGAAGGCCCCTATTTGATTGAAGCTGAAGCAGGAAAGGGGGCATATCGATTGCTAACAATGGAAGGTGATTTGCTACCAAGGGCTTGGAATGCTGTCCATTTGAAGAAATACTTTATGTGATAAGGATCCATGATCCTTACCTGACCAGTATCTTTGAAGGATCCTTACGGAATGGATGATCCTCATCTTGGTAATCTTCTAATCTCAAACTTTTTCATTCTTTTATTTTCTTATATAGGGATAAGGATCCTGCATCCTTTATCCTCCTTTCACTTGATTCTGAGTTTTGAAGGTTCAGGTATCCTTAACTAAGGATTGAGTATCCACAGAAGTATCCAGTTATTTGGGCTTGACCCCAGTTATTTGGGCTTGACCCCAGTTATTTGGGCTAGTCCCCAGTTTGGGCCTGTCCCCAGTTTCGCCAGTAGCGCACGATGATCCTGGTATAGTTCATGGCAATGGGACCAGTACTCGCTTTAGGGGCTGACAATTTCATTGTACTGGCTATATTCAGGATCCTACGTATAATGGTAGACGTACCATACATCCGTTCCTAAGGTTTCTAACGTTTTCACGTTAGCTAAGGTTTTGGCATTTTCATGTCACTAAGTTTGGATAGTCGCTAGTGAGGGCCATACTCCAGTTTACATACGATCCTTTGGGCTTGTCCCCAGTTATCCTTTGGGCTTGTCCCCAGTATATTGGGCTTGTCCCCAGAATTGTTGGGCTTGTCCCCAGTTACTAACTTTTATCTTATATTGGCTTAGTCCCAAGTTATATCCTCTTTCAGGTTTTTGAAGCTAAATGACCAAGGATCCTTGATCCTTACCTTCTACTAAGGTTTGTCTTTTGGGTTATCCTGATTATAAGTGTTAAAGGATAGGATCCTAACTTGGATTCTCAGGTATGATCCTTAACTGTTCTGATTTTATTCATTATTTATTTAAGTAACCCTCATCCTTTGACAACTGAACTTATGATCCTTAAACTATGTTACTTTTCAGAACTTATCGATTATGGGATATGTGATCTTTGATCATATCCTAAATTTTTTGGGAATATTTCTTAAATTTTTCTCTACTTGATAAGTTTAAACAAAATAAACATCACAACAGTTGGAAAGTAAAATATTAACAAGGATATCAACACAGGATAAGCCAAAAAGTTAAAGTTATTTTATTCACAAAAGATTAAACCCTTTAAGGTTGTCAAAATTGCCAACCCACGTTTCTACCAGCAAAACGTGGCCCGTCCACATGGGTTGGCAAAGGGTGTCCATTGTCTAAAGGTCTTGGTAGTGCAGGAAATTAAAGACGGCAGGATCACAATGGCTTCATCCCCCAAACAGAGGATCCCTCCACCATTTGTAATCCTACCTATTGTTCAAAGGATCATCCATGATCCTCAACTCTAATTACTATTGTTTAAGTACAGACCAACCATTGTTCATCAAAACATCATCAAAATAAAAACCATAACCAAACTAAAAAAAATGGGCTCCGGCTACGTCTAGAAATGTCCTTCATCGCCCATTCATGCAGCTTACACCTTCGCTGCATCATCATCCCCTCCAGCTCCAGTATCCTTCGCCTAATCCTTACCACTACCACTAGCCTCGATTTCCAAGACCTCGTCAGCCTCATCCTCATCCTCCAACTCAGCCAGCCTGGCCTTCCAGCCTTCCATGTCCCAGCTGCTCCTATCAAAGGCAGGATCCTGAGCTTCTTGAGCCATCTGTAGCTTGGTCTTGTACATGGCAATGGCAGCGGAGACCTTGGCATCCTCTGTGATCTCGTGCTTCTCATAATCAAAATTGATCAGAATGGCAGCTGTTTGAGCTTTGGCATCGTTGAGATCCTTTTCAAGGGAAGCGATCTTGAGGTCTTTGAGCATTGCTACTTTTTAGAGGTCAGAGTGTTTCTCCTCAAGCTCCTCAACATTCCCAACATAGTCCTCGATCTCAGCAAATTTCTACAAAGAAGACAATGTAAAAATTAGATTCAGGTGATCCTCAAGTGGATAGGATAACTAAGCTGAGTCAGTGATCCTTACATCATTAAAGTACTCGAGGAATTGATGGCGTATCAGAGGCAAGCCTTGAAGGTTGTCAGCTTCAGAGGTCTTTCTTTTCTTTCCACCTCTTCCATTCGAAGTGGTAGCCTTGGGGATTACAACAGAGGGGCTAGCTGCAGACTTCTTCTTTGAGGATCTAACAGTATCAAGCTCGGCAACACTGAATTTGGAGGCAGATCGTGAGGACTTTCCAGCACCTACATATTCAAAACAGATAAGTATCCTTATCCTTATCCTATTCTTATTCAACTATTTATTTAAACACTTAATTATGCAAAAAACAGGATACTTACTTGACATAGTGACAGAACCTGAGGATACCTCTTGAGAATCCTGGGTGTTTGTTTTGAATGACCTTGTTGCAGGATCAAGTCTTCTGAAAGCAGCAAGTCTCTCCTTGGTGGCAGGTGAAGGTATAATATGTGAGATTGTGATAGCTGTACAAAAGAAACAGAGGCATATTAGTAATCATCATCAGAAATGAGCTTACTCAGTGATCCTTCTAAGGATCATCTATCCTACCATGGGTGCTCCATTTCCTTGGCAGATCCTTTCCATCCGGGATAGAATCCCTTCTGACAAAGAAGAATCGACGTTTCCAGTTAGTATCATTCTTAGTGGCTTTGAAGATGGGATGTTATTCACCGGGTTTACGCTTGAATAAATATCGGTGGGATCCAAATGTTGTGAGATCGTACATCTCGGTCAGTTCCGACATTCCTAGGTTAATTCCTTCTTGCTCAATGATCCTCTCAAGGGTATATAAGACCCTCCAGATCATTGGCATAGCTTGAATCTAGGAGATGCCGGTGAGGGAGAAGAAAGACTGGGTGAATTCGGGGAAAGGATATGAATATCCTATTGTGAAAGGAGTGACCGGGAAAATGCCGGTGAGGGAGAAGAAAGACTGGGTGAATTCGGGGAAAGGATATGAATATCCTATTGTGAAAGGAGTGACCGGGAAAGCTACCGAAGTTTCAGAAACGTAATCACTTAGAACGGTAGGATCAAATGGCTTGATAACGGTATTCGTTGGAAACAGTGGCGAATTCTGTCTATTTGTGGATCAGAGAAGCAGCATCTTTCTTTCGGTGAATCTTTGATGATCCCCTGGCTCTTAAGAGGACTGTCCTTCTTGTGATCCTTAGCCGGTGAGGATCGTAGCATCATCTTGAAGGTGAAGAAAGAAGGAGCAAAGAAAGAAAACGTAAAGGAGGAAGGGGAAGAGAAATACCTGCTTGGTCTGCGGATGTGAATTTAAAGGGAGTTTCTCTTGAATTTAAATGTGAAATGATCCCTATCTCTAACTCCTATTTATAATGATGATTTTGCAGGATGGTCACCTCAGTGACGTCATATTCGTAACGGCTAGTCCGATTATAACGGCTAGTTATCCGTTGGTTGATTGCGGATAAGAACAAAATATAACTCATTTATTTACATAATTACTCCTTATATTTTGGGGGCAATTGTTAGGGGTGGATTTCTAAATGATCAGTGATCCTCATTTACTGTTGGGTTTAGTGATCCTCAATTCTGTCTGAAGTAGTGATCCTCAGAAGTGTTGCAGGATCAGGATCATGGATCATCATAAGGATCCTTGTACTAACGGTTGTCTACTTTGAATTCGAAATTGTTTTGCAGGAGTATCAACTTGGACTTGGTCTTGGCGATATTCCTGGAGAATATTCTATGTATATTCCGCATGTGCCTGGCCAAAAGTGGACGTAATGGAGTCGTGGAGGACTTGCACCATTTGCGGAATGTTAGTTAGTGTAGATATTTTCCATTTTTAAGGGGTAGCGAGCTAATTAGAAAACACTTGGCTATTTTTGGCTACACACACACTCTTACAACTGCTCTCACCAGCTCTCGTTAACTCACTTGGCGATTACACACTTTTGTACACAATACACTGTAGTGATCCTTGTACTTAGCTCGCTATCATCTGAAGTTGTATTGCATTTCTTGTTTAATTTGAGTTGGTGATCGGTAGTTTCCATCACCCGAGGTTTTTTATGCCGGAGATCATTCATTGATCAAGGGCTTTTTCCTCATATAAATCTTCGTGTCACTTGTTCATTATATTTCATAGTGATCCTTATTGTTGTTCATCAATTCAAGCATCATACCTCACAACAGAAAGTTTGGTTGCATTATCATTGCTTGATTTTTGACCAAAATAATGTATACAAAACCCCACATACCGGCTGTAATTTGGTTATTACAAAGACTTAATCCCTGTAATTATAACTTTGAAAACATTTAAGAATTTATAAAGCACTTTGATAAAAAGAGAATGACTCACATTGCAGATTTATATGAGCAGAGCTTAGCCTACTGATTAGCCTTTTAACCTAAATTTAATAACATGCACACGAACTCGGTTAGTAACTAATACAGCATTTACGATAACTCACGAGATTAAACCTTCACATCGAATGACAAAGTGCGATACTTAAACATCCATCGTATTCACGACGAATGACAAAGCATAAACCCTAATGTGGGCAGCACTTAAACATCCATTGGATAGTTTAATCGATCGGACATTGAATCGTAGCAGCGATCGAGTTAATACCTGGTATCGGAGCAGCGCCTTGCTAATATTGAAAGTAATTTCGACTTCAGAGTAACAAGAATTCGTTTTTGAACTTTGTTTTCGACACCAACAGACTGTGCATGCAACAAGCTATTTATAGGTAAAATTAGGGCCTGTCGCGGCCCGCGTAAACCACCCATCATACTTTACGCGGCCCGCGTGGCCGCCTAGTCTACGAGTAGGCTTGATTGGTCATCGGTAGGTTAGCCAGCTGGACACTACGTGGATCCGGAACACTTATCCGGTCAACACATGTTTGACGCGGCCCGCGTAAGACATAGCTTGTCTTTTACGCGGCCCGCCTGAGACCCAGAATTTTGTTTTTCTTGATTTTAAATATGGTTTAGGGTTTCAGGGGTCCGGGTTTGTACTTACGGGTTTTTTTAGGACAATTTTGAGAGTCCTTATATCCTCCCCACCTTATTTAAAAATCTCGTCCTCGAGATTTATTGGAATAAGTGAGGATACTTTCGCTTCATCTCTGATTCCAGCTCCCAAGTGTATTTGGGTCCTCTCTTTGAATCCCACTTGACTTTGACAAGTACTAACCGTTTATGTTTGAGAAATTTTATCTTTCTGTCTTCTATCTGAAGGGGTTTCTCAACAAATTTTAACTTTTCGTTTACCTCTATATCTTGGAGAGGTACTACCAAAGATTCATCTGATAAGCATTTCTTGAGATTGGATACATGAAATACATCATGTACTCCAGCTAACTCTTCTGGTAGTTGTAAACGATAAGCAACTGTTCCTATACGTTGGATCACTGAAAATGGTCCTACGTATCTTGGACTTAGCTTTCCTTTCTTACCGAATCGAACTACTCCTTTCCAAGGAGATACTTTTAAAAGTACTTTGTCTCCTATTTGAAACTCGAGTGGCTTTCGTCTATTGTCTGCATAACTCTTTTGGCGATCTCGAGCCGTCTTCAATCTTTCCTTAATTTGAGAAATTTTTTCGGTCGTTTCTTGCACTATTTCAGGACCTGACAATTGACTTTCTCCTATTTCTGCCCAACAAACTGGAGTTCTGCACTTTCTTCCATACAGTGCCTCGAATGGGGCATTTTCGATGCTTGCATGATAACTATTGTTATAGGAGAATTCAATTAAGGGTAAGTGATCGTCCCAATTTCCACCAAAATCTATTACACATGCTCGGAGCATGTCTTCTAGAGTTTGTATCGTCCTTTCACTTTGCCCGTCTGTTTGTGGATGATATGCAGTACTCAGATTTAGTCGAGTTCCCATTGCTTCTTGGAAACTTGTCCAAAAATGGGAAGTGAAACGACTATCCCTATCTGATACAATGGAGAGTGGAACTCCATGTAAGGATACTACTTCATCTACATATAATTTTGCCAACTTTTCCATGCTAAAGGTTTCTTTCATAGGTAGAAAGTGAGCTGATTTGGTTAATCGATCCACAATTACCCAAATCGCATCATTACCTTTTCTGGTTTTGGGTAACTTAGTAACAAAATCCATTGTTATGAGTTCCCATTTCCATACAGGCATCTCTAATTGTTGTAGTAGACCTGAAGGTTTCTGGTGTTCTGCCTTAACTTGTGAACAAGTAAGACACTTAGAAACATATCGAGCTATATCCTTTTTCATTCCTATCCATCAAAAGTTATTTCTTAAATCTTGGTACATTTTATTGTTTCCAGGGTGCATGGTATACCTAGATTTATGGGCTTCTTCTAAAATCTTATTTCTTAATTCTCCCTGCTTGGGTACCCAAATTCTGCTTTTGTGGAATCTCCAAATTCCATCAGCTCCTTGTTCTAATTCTTTTATTCGTCCTTTCATTCCTTCAGCATCATCCTTGATTGCTGTTTCTTGTACATTCTTCAATTGTTCCATTAAATCTAACTGTAGATTTAATCTAAGAGCACGAACTCGTCGTTGGTTCTCATGGTACTTACGACTTAAGGCATCTGCAACTACATTTGCCTTTCCTTCGTGATACTGAATATCACAGTCGTAATCACTTAGGATTTCCATCCATCTCCTTTGCCTCATGTTTAACTCTTTTTGCCCAAATATATATCTTAAACTTTTGTGATCCGTATAGACAGTAAATTTACTTCCGTACAGATAATGTCTCCAAATTTTAAGGGCAAAAATTATGGCTCCTAACTCTAAGTCATGAGTTGTATAGTTTTCCTCGTGCTTTTTCAACTGTCTTGAAGCATATGCAATTACCTTCTTGCGTTGCATTAGAACACATCATAATCCTAGTTTTGAAGCATCACAGTAAACTTCAAAATCTTCAGTCCCTTCTGGTAAAGCTAGGATTGGGGCATTTGTTAATTTTTGTTTTAGAATCCTAAAAGCTTCTTCTTGTTTAGGTCCCCATTCAAACTTAACTGATTTACAGGTTAGCTTAGTTAACGGTACAGCTATCTTGGAAAAATCCTTAATAAACCGTCTATAATATCCAGCTAAACCTATAAAACTTCTAATTTCCATTGCGGATTGCGGAACCTTCCATTTGGTAATTGCTTCTATCTTAGCAGGATCTACATGAATACCTTCGTGATTCACCATGTGTCCTAGGAATTGCACTTCTTGCAACCAAAATTCACACTTCGAGAATTTAGCGTAAAGCTTTTCTTTTCTTAACAAAGTTAAGAGTGCATGCAAGTGCTGACAATGTTCGTCCTGACTTTTGGAATAAATAAGTATATCATCAATAAAGACAATTACAAATTTATCCAAGTACGGTTTACAGATTCTATTCATCATGTCCATAAATGTTGCTGGAGCATTTGTTAACCCAAACGGCATGACTGTAAACTCGTAGTGACCATACCTAGTTCTGAAAGCAGTTTTAGGTATGTCTTCTTCTTGTACCTTCAATTGATGGTATCCGGAGCGTAAATCAATCTTAGAAAAATATCTAGCTCCTTGAAGTTGATCGAAAAGATCATCAATCCTAGGTAATGGGTATCGATTCTTAATTGTAACCTTGTTCAATTCTCTATAATCAATACACATTCTCATCGAACCATCCTTCTTCTTTACAAACAACACTGGTGCTCCCCAAGGGGATGAACTAGGTTGTATGAAACCTTTACTTAATAATTCATCTAATTGCTTTTTCAGTTCTAACATTTCTGTAGGTGCTAACCGATAAGGTGCCTTGGCTATCGGTGTAGTTCCGGGAATTAGATGAATTCTAATTTCTACTTCCCTATCTGGGGGTAATCCTGGTAATTCTTCTGGGAATACATCTGCGTATTCTGAGACTACAGGAATCTCTTTAAGTTCTTTACCCTTAGTGCTAATGATTACAGAAATCATATACACTATTCCTTGCTTTCGTTCATAACTAGCAACTTTCATTACTGATATAAACTTCATGGGTTTATGTGGTTTGTCTCCTGTAATCATGATTACTTCCCTAGTAGGTGCCTGAATCTCTATAGAATTTTTATCACAAAGGATTCGAGCATGGTTGGATACTAACCAATCCATTCCTAATACGACATCGAATCCAGCTAAATTCATTGGCAATAGGTTTGCATGAAATTTATGACCTAAAAGTTCTATATTTTCTTTTTGCAAAACCTTATCTATGTTAATAAAATTCCCATCTGCTGTTTCGACTGTAAAGATTTGCCTAAGGTTGGTTAAAGGTAGGTTAAGAGCTTGGCAGAATGAAGTATTGATAAAACTTTGGTTTGCACCAGAGTCAAATAATACTTTTGCGTAAATGTTGTGAACTAGAAACGTACCAGCTATTACATCAGGAATCAATTCTGCTTCTTGAGTGGTTAGCTGGAATGCTCTAACATTCTTTTTAGTAGCTCCGTCGGCCGTCTTGGCTTTGTTGTCTGCTGGTTTAACCAACTTAGGGCATTCTGTTTTAAAATGTCTTGTTTCTCCACAGTTATAGCAGATTCTTGTTTTCTTTCTGCAGTCTTCTTCGCGATGGCCTGTGACTTTGCAAAAGTTGCAGGTTACATTACATCTTCCATAATGTTTCTTTCTGCAATTCTTGCAGAACGGCGGAGTTGAAGATTGCCCTGTTCCTCTTCTCTTGAAGCTGCTATTATTACCCGTATGAAATCCTTGGGTAATTTTCTGAGCCAGTTCCTTTTTCCTGTTTTCATCTATTGTGCGTACCAGTTCGTCAGTTAGGGTGTTAGCTAATTCTACCGCATCGTCAATAGTGCGAGGTCTCGCAGCTTTAACGATATTACGGATTTCGCTAATCAATCCCCAAATATAGCGAGAAATGAGTACCGGTTCTGGCGAAGCCAGTGTTGGTACCACTCTAGCATATTCAAAGAATGTCGAAGTATACCCTCGACAATCTATACCCATCATTCGATGGTTTAGGAACTTATTTGCCATTTGATCTTTTTCATACTCGGGACAGAATTTTCTTTCTATAAGACTCTTAAATTCTTCCCAGTTCATGGCATAGGCCCTATTTCTTCCTTTGGCTTGGAGTACTGTATTCCACCATTCTAGTGCCCCTTCCTTGAAAAGATTTGACGCATACATAACCTTGTCGTCCTTGGCACATTTACTTATTGTAATCACTGCCTCGGTTTTCTCTAACCAACGCAGTGCCGCAGTCGCTCCTTCATTGCCTGCAAATTCAGCGGGTTTACAAGCAAGAAATTCTTTGTAAGTGCAACCAGGCGTTGCAGCTTTCAATTTCTTAGGGAGCGGAGCTTGCTGTGAATCATTATCATGATTGGTATGATTACCGCCTCCGTTTATACTATTACTGAAGTTATCTTCAGAAATACGTTTGCTAGGAATGATTTGTTGAGGTTCGGCAGGTTTTTGGGCAGCAGCAAGTATTGCTGGAATAGCATTGGCTATTCCTTGAGCAACTATATTTTCTATATCTTGTCTAGTCATAAATTGATCCTCCAGGTGTTGCTCAGATTGATTAACCTCATTAACTGGTTCATTATTAGCATTTTCCACCTGATAATTAATATATATATTTTATTAGTATCAAATAAATCACAATTGTACACAAAACAATCATACAAATTTGACAACACATATATAGCCAAAACTATCGATTTCTCTATTCCTATTTTTATATTTTATTTTATAATATGCGTCCATACACACCGTTTTCTTACAAGGTTTTATCTGTAGTTATTTTACAAGATTATATTTTAGTATTTATTATACAACCACAGTTTCACAACCCCATTATCCCTTGTCAGTTGGTATTTTAATAACGACGTTCCCTCTCGTCGTATTTCCAGGAGATCTGTTCTCCTACTTCCCTGATCCTATTTCCTGCATCTACCAGCTCCTCGCCAAAATGGCGGAGTTCAGCTAGGTTTTCATTGCTCATTGGTGGGTTTGGTATAGGTTCCGGGTCAAACTGAGGGAGAAAGGAATAAGGACTGTTGAGAAGGTTTTGGAACTGCCAATCATTGGTCCACCACTCGTCCATTCCTAGAGGTTGGGTGTGAATTATAGGTTCTGGGATTGCTGGTTCCAATTTCATTGGAAGTTGATTTTCAGCAGGATAAGGGTAGAGATTATTATTGACGATATCACAGCTTGCCAATGCACGATCCAATTCTTCCTGAAATGGTAACTCCTCGATTTGTCTAGAGCTTTCCCCAATTTCCATCTTTGTCTGCCTAGAACCTTCTCCAATATCCATTTCTATCTGCTTAGAACCTTCCCCGACTTCAATCCCCTTTCCTTTATCTAAGGGATTTTCTATTTTGGGAATCTTTCTAGTGGCGGGTTTCCTCCTGCGCACACGCCTCCATCCCACAAATCTTCTCCTTTTCTTAGGCTTGGGTTTTTCCAGAGGTGGAGCGTTGAATTCCATAGGTTCTTCTATATCAGGTATATACCTATTAAAATCTCTGGAAACCTCTATTTTCACTGGATAGAGATTTAAATTTTGAAGGGCTTCAGACAAGTCATTCATGTTGTTTAACATATATGCAAAATATACAAAATTACTAAGTTAAAATTTTATAACAAAAATTTCATAGATAACCTTTAAATATTATTTCATACCGTGTGATTAATTTAATACAAAGACAACTAAAAAAAATAAAACACACTATGATTTCCTGTAAACTTATTTATTTACTGGATAAGGTTTCTGGATTGTAGGTGATAAGGGTGCTAAAACTGAGACAGAGTACTTAAAGATTTGCATTTACTGCTACAGTAGCTAGCATATAGAGATCTGCCCATTTTTCATCTAACTTGTCTTCCCATGGTGGGTTACTGCCTAGTTCTTGGGTTTTCTGATTAACTCTCTTTTCTTTTGGTTGTGATCTCTTTAATTTCTCCTGACTTTTTCTAATAATCAAACTTCTTTTATTAGGAGAAAGTGGTTCCTCATATTGTGCCTTTCGAACAAATATTCCTTCTTCAGGATTTACATAAGGTTTTGAGGAATGTGTTTGGGATGAACTTCCCCTCTCGTTTGATGACCTATCTAATTTAAGATAGATGTTTGAAAGCTTTTGCTTACTCATACTGTACACAAATATTCAAATAATAAAACATATAATCACAGAATAGCAATTAGTAAAATTAAGTATTTTCTAAATACTTAATTGGCTTAAATCAGTGGTTCTGATACCACCTTTTTCTGTCACGGCCCCCGACCCGGTTTGACCCGTTTCAGAAGCCGCTGGACAGAAAATCCCGTGGTATTTATTTAATTGAGTTAACAGCGGAAGTTTTCTTCAGGATCTTTTTAAAACTGCAAATTTCCTGATTATTTTATTTCACAATTAGGGATAAAACCCCGGTAATTTACAATCATATGATTTCACTGAGAAATCTTTATTTTTCAAAACATGTTTCCTTATTTTACATTGAGCCACTTCCTTAAGCTTGTAGTGCTTCGCGGCACTTTTCCTGGATCACAACAGATCACCTGAAACATGTTTGAAAAAGGTTTTGTCAGCGGGAAATACTGGTGAATCATTCATTTTGCTTAAAACGACGCTTTTGTTATAATTTACAATATTAAGAGCGATTACAATGTTTCCATATATCAACCAACTACCCACAGTATTTGTCACTCGACTATCCATCGGTAACCTCTGAGTCCAATGGTGTCTGTGACTATGGTCATATCACCCATTGGCTACCCCGTTGTCCAATGGTGACGGTTATCAAGTAATGTATACAAAACCCCACATACCGGCTGTAATTTGGTGATTACAAAGACTTAATCCCTGTAATTATAACTTTGAAAACATTTAAGAATTTATAAAGCACTTTGATAAAAAGAGAATGACTCACATTGCAGATTTATATGAGCAGAGCTTAGCCTACTGATTAGCCTTTTAACCTAAATTTAATAACATGCACACGAACTCGGTTAGTAACTAATACAGCATTTACGATAACTCACGAGATTAAACCTTCACATCGAATGACAAAGTGCGATACTTAAACATCCATCGTATTCACGACGAATGACAAAGCATAAACCCTAATGTGGGCAGCACTTAAACATCCATTGGATAGTTTAATCGATCGGACATTGAATCGTAGCAGCGATCGAGTTAATACCCGGTATCGGAGCAGCGCCTTGCTAATATTGAAAGTAATTTCGACTTCAGAGTAACAAGAATTCGTTTTTGAACTTTGTTTTCGACACCAACAGACTATGCATGCAACAAGCTATTTATAGGTAAAATTAGGGCCTGTCGCGGCCCGCGTAAACCACCCGTCATACTTTACGCAGCCCGCGTGGCCGCCTAGTCTATGAGTAGGCTTGATTGGTCATCGGTAGGTTAGCCAGCTGGACACTGCGTGGATCCAGAACACTTATCCGGTCAACACATGTTTGACGCGGCCCGCGTAAGACATAGCTTGTCTTTTACGCGGCCCGCCTGAGACCCAAAATTTTGTTTTTCCTGATTTTAAATATGGTTGAGGGTTTCAGGGGTCCGGGTTTGTACTTACGGGTATTTTTAGGACAATTTTGAGAGTCCTTATATCACGTAAGTGTGAAGCATGCTCTGCTTCACTTCGGGAGTACACTGGTATATCATCAATGAAAATGATTACATACTTATCAAGCATAGGTCGGCACACCCGATTCATTAGATCCATAAATGCAGCTGGTGCGTTCGTTAAGCCAAAGGACATCACTAAGAATTCGTAATGTCTGTACCGCGTTCAAAACGCATTTTTCGGCACATCTTCTTCTCGTACCCGCAGTTGGTGATATCCCGATCGTAGATCGATCTTTGAGAACCAACTTGCCCCTTGAAGTTGGTCAAATAGGTCGTCAATTATGGGCAACGGGTAACGATTCTTCACCGTTAACTTATTCAACTCCCGATAGTTGATGCACATTCGCATCGAACCATCCTTCTTCCTTACAAATAACACGGGTGCTCCCCATGGCGAAACACTTGGTCGAATCAAATCCTTGTCAAGCAACTCTTGGAGTTGGTCATCAATTCTTTCATTTCAGTCGGGGCCAACCGATAAGGAGCTTTAGCTACCGGTTTGGCACCCGGGCTAAGCTCTATTTTAAATTTCACTTCACATTCGGGCGGAAGCCCCGGTAAATCTTCCGGAAACACATCTGGATATTTATTCACTACATTCACACCTTCAAGCTTCGGGACATCTCGATTGGTATCTATCACGTAAGATAGATACGCCCAACCCCCGTTCCTTACATGTTTGACGGCTTCAATCATAGAACAGATCTTTGACTCAACGACCCTATCCCCTTGAATACTTACCCATTTTCCCCCCGAGGTTACTACATGAATGACTTTCTTTTCGCATTGTATTTCAGCATGATTTTGGGCTAGCCAATCCATTCCTACAACTACTTTAAACTCCCCCATACACATAGGAATAAGATCTATACTAAATTCCTCATCTTCGATTAAGATCTTACAGTTTCTACATACATCATGCAGTAAATAACTTTTACTATCAGCAACTTCCACTTCTAAGGGCAGATTTAGAAGGATTATATTATGCGAAACGGGCTACATTGCTAAAACAAGAAGAGGGGGTGGCTAAATTTAGAAGAATTATATTACAAAGGAGGATTAATCAGAGGTTGTAAATGGGCAAGTAATGAAAAAGGGGGTAGTTTTTTGTGTGATTCAGATCAGATAAGCCTGAAACTTTTATTCCCAGGAATTTTGCGTCTTCTATAAACAATTAGCATGTCAGATTTGATTACCAAAATTATTATCTTCCACTACTCAATAGTAATGCAATTTTCTGAATAAATGATTTAGGAGGTTTTTGCATTTAAATACATCTAGGTGGTTTTCACCAATTACACCCACGTTACTCATCTCCATTATAGTTCTTGTCTTTATTCTACCCACTCGATCCATTATACAAACATAAGCCGAATCAAGCCGCTTAAAAGTAAATTGGTCAAAAAAAACTTCACAACGGTCAATTAGTGATTCGTACGTTAACCATATTAAGAAAAGAAAAAGAGCAATTACATTATATACTTCTATAAATTGATAAGTACTACTTACCACACAAGGAGTCTTAGGAGCAGGCTAATAAGGACAGGTAAAAGTTTCTCCAATATCAAAAGGATGCTTAGAAGCCTGCACCATGAACATTTATACCATAAAAACCTTATATCAACATTAAAAAAAACCTTACTAATATCATCATAATAAACAAAACATGAAATGATAATATCACAATTAATAACCTACAAAAGTGATCACCGCTTAGCTAGATCAAATTCTACACGTTCATTTAAAAAATCAAACAGAGATAGAGCAAACCCACGTAAACTCACCTAGAAGTTGAAGATCAAATGAGGTTACATACATGTGTGCGACTGATTACATCATCTAAAACAAACCGTGGAAACCCCAATCTTAAAAGAAAACAAGCCCTAATGGCCAAATCAATAAAATTGATGATTAATCACTTTTCAATAATAACAAAATTAGAAAAGTCACCTATGCAGGAAAAGTATGGTGTAAAGGCCGGATCCGACCAACGATGACGATGACTATTTCTTCCTTCCGGATATCGGCTCCAACATCGACGATTCTTTATATTTGGTAACCTCTCTCTCTACTAAGAGTTTTGTTTGGAGAGAAAAGGAAGATGAATATGAAGTGAAGGGAACGATCAGATATGGAGAGGGATGATTAAGAGGGTGTTTGGGGTTGAGTTTTGAAAATAGATTATGCGTTTTGAATAATCAGAATCAGATAATTAGCTGTAACAAAACGTGTTGCAGAAAGATAGTGTTTGGATTTGATTATGTTGTTTGATATCACAATAATCAGATAATCAACTATTTGAGTGTTTGGCAAATATATATATTTTGATCTCTACAAAACGTTAAAAATCAGTTTTTGGATTTTCACGTTTTCCTGCAGTAAGGAGTGACCTACTTTTGGATTATCACGTTTTGATCTCTACAAAACATAAAAAATCAGTTTTTGTTAATTTTTTACCAAACACTCAAAATAGATTTTTTGCGATTTCAAAACACAATAATCAAAAAATCAGGTTGAAAAAGCAATCCCAAACACACCCTAAATGCAAATTAATGATAAGTCGCTTTGCTTTCTTGAGGGGCAAGGAAGGAAAGGGTTTTGAGTTTGTGAGTATAGGTGTAGGTCGAATTTACTATTATACCCTCATAGTGTCTTAAAATTTTGCACTCTTTACAATTTTACCCTCACAAAACAAGTATTCACTAATTGTATATATTGCTTAATGTGTTGGACATGATGTAAAATTACATGTCTGTACATCACATTCGCTTTATATAGTTATATAGATATAGATTATAAATCACGCTAGGAAAATAACGATTCATCTTTTACAAATATAACTATATCACCATTGGATTGGTAAAGTGCATTGATTTCTTTTCATCATCATAAAAAAAAATACAAGTCATTGTTTAACTAAAACATCTATCATTTATTAACGTTGAAGACATATACATGGAGATCAATCAAGGGTATACATGTGAATTTTGAGTTATATCATAGAAAATTTTTGGTATCAATATTCATGCGACTTTTATCGTTGTTTTTAAATTTAAAATCAGTTACCTACTAACGACGCTTATGTGTCAATATTACATTAATCCAAAACAACCCGAATTAAGGAATACCCGAAAAACTCAAACTCGACTAACTCAAACCTTATATGGGTCAGTTATGGGGTTACTTTTTCTCAGCGAAAACCCCGAATAACCCAAGCTGAACAACCTAATACCCGAAAACAAAAAACAAAAAACAAATATTTAATGTCTTTTATATATATATATGTGTGTTTTAGTTTGGAGTCTTTGGTATCTATAACATTAAATTTGGGACTTTTGAACATCATAGTATCATATTTTTAAGGGTTATTGGATTTTATCACCCCAACTATTGGCTATTGGCTACTACCACCCCTAACTATCACTTTGACGACCGTCACCCCTAACTTAAAACTTAGTGTGTTCTGTCACCACGTCGTTAACTGATCACTAACTTTTAATCATGTTACTATACTTTTTGGGGTGTCATAGGGATCTTAGGAAGGTTCTCGGGATCTTAGGACACCCCCAAAAATATAGTAACAAGATCAAAAGTTAGGGATCTGGTGACAGAACATACTAACTGTTAAGTTATGGGTGGTGGTGTAACAACCCGCACTTTCGTGCTTGTTACTCTCGTTACACTCGTTACGCCTAGCACCAGAGATTCAGATCATAATGTGACTATATCGCTTACAACGCTACTTCGCATTATATCGCATACTTTCAACACGCTATCGCACATAACAACTCATACTACTCTAACGCTAACGATGACATCGCATGAGCGCTTAAACTACTCCCCTCGCTCGTCGTGAGGCAACGCAAACACTGACGATGACATCGCGTGAGTACTTAAGCTGCTCCCCTCGCTTGTCGTGATGCGACGCAAACGCAACGCAAACTCAAAAACGCAGCTACGAATACTATGACATATTATATATATATATAATGATAATAATAATAATAATAATAATAATAATAATAATAATATCTGGGTATTAAACATGTCTAAACGCGCACTCGCTGGCACGCGCAACTCAATTTATCGCACTGAAACTGTCGCAACCCCCGTCCCCTAACAACCCGGGAACGGTCGGCCGCGACCAGTTTTGGTGGTATCCAGGTGTTTATCATTTTGGCAGCGGAATCACATCAGGACCGTAGTTAGGAAATATTTTATCAGAGTAAAATACCACACTTTCTTAATATTAAACACATGGGAATAATCCCAAGTTTTAAGTACACACAATTTCATAGGAATAAATCCTATTTTATTTAATAAAAACATCTCTTTATTTTAGGTAACTTTATAGCCACTTTTCCAAGCCTTCAATGTTGTCTAGCTGGCTTCTATTTGGCTTTCACATTTTGTTACCTGAAACGCGTTTAAAAACATTTTGTCAGTGGGAAATACTGGTGAGTGAATCTCAGTTTAATCAAGTTAAGTAAAACCATTGTACAGTATTGAGGGCGGTCGCGCAATTACATTTGTTTCCATCTACTTAATTACCACCCACGGTACTGTCAACCTGACTTGTGGTCATGTTACTCCTCGCAAGGTAGTAACAAATTTTGTATACAAAACCCCAACATACCGACGATAATTGTAGAATACAAATACTCAATCACTGTTTAATATATTATTAATTAAGTGAGGTTTTGTAAAAACAATTTGCAAAAAAGGAGATTACTCACATTGCTGTCTTAGGTTTCCTTTTAAGGATTTCCTGGTGATTATCTATTAAATACACAAATGCACACGCGTTAGTATAATAACCCAATATTTAAATTAGTAATACCCTCCCCGAGACGGCATTCCAACGACTACGTCGGGCAGAACCACGACAGCCCTTACGGAACCCTGGATCAATCGGGCAGCATATCTAATACGTAACCGGGGTTATGATACTTACAACGAGGCAGAACTTCGTTATTTAGGGGGGTATTATACCCGTAGATTATGCCTACTATGAAGAAATTTTGAGAGAGAAAGAGATTTGGGACGAATTCGACTGAACAGCCGATGCCTTCTATATATAGGGTCTGATCCGGGCTTTATCGCGCCCCGCGTAGAACTCGGCCAGGGCCTTTGCGGCCCGCGAGGCTCCCTAGGGTTGCTGAGTCGACCACTAGGCACGACACGACTGGGACACGTGGCAGCTCAGGGGCTCACCTGGTGTCTTGGCGGTCGCGGCCCGCGTAGAAGGTAACCAAAGGCTACGTGCCCAGCGAGAGACCACTAAATCTTGTTTTTAATTAATTTTAATAAAAATAAAGGTATTTGGGGCCCGTTTTCGTATACGGGGTATATTTTAGGACATATAGGGATATTTAAATATATTAGGGGTGTCGAAAAATTATTTTGGAGGGTTGTTATATCCTCCCCACCTTGTTTTAGAGCACGTCCTTGAGATCTACTGGAACAAGTGTGGATATTTCCTTTTCATTTCTGATTCAAGCTCCCATGTGTACTCTGGTCCTCTTTTGGAGTCCCATTTTACTTTGACTAGAACTAATCTCTTGTGCTTGAGGTTCTTAACTTTCCTGTCTTCAATCTGTAAAGGCCTTTCTACAAATTTAAGTTGTTCATTTACCTCTATATCCTTAAGAGGTACCATTAGTGACTTATCAGCTAAGCATTTCTTGAGATTAGGATCATGGAATACATCATGTATTCCTGCCATTTCTTCTGGCAGTTGTAACTGATAAGCTACCGGTCCTATTCTTCTAATAATCTCAAAAGGACCAACATACCTGGGGCTTAGCTTTCCTCTTTTGATGAATCTTACCACTCCTTTCCAAGGAGAGACTTTCAATAATACCTTGTCTCCTACCTGGAATTCCAATGGCTTCCGTCTGTTATCAACATAACTCTTTTGTCGATCATGTGCTGCTTTCAGTCGTTCCTTGACTTGAATGATCTTGTCTGTTGTTTCTTGCACTATCTTAGGTCCGGATAGTTGCTTTTCTCCAATTTCTTCCCAACAGACTGGCGTTCGGCACTTTCGTCCATAAAGTGCTTCGAATGGTGCAGCATTGATACTTGTGTGATAACTGTTATTATAAGAAAATTCTATTAATGGTAGGTGATCATCCCAATTACCTCTGAAATCAATTACACAAGCTCTAAGCATGTCTTCCATTGTCTGAATTGTCCTTTCGCTTTGTCCGTCCGTTTGAGGATGATAAGCGGTGCTTAGATTCAATTTGGTTCCCATTGCTTTTTGGAAACTTGTCCAAAAATGAGAGGTAAAACGACTATCTCTGTCAGAAACAATGAATAGAGGAATTCTATGTAATGAAACTATTTCATTTACATGTAATTTAGCTAATTGTTCCATACTGAAAGTTTCCTTCATTGGTAGGAAGTGAGCTGACTTAGTTAGCTTGTCTACAATCACCCAGATTGTATCATTACCTTTTCTTGTTTTGGGTAATTTGGTAATAAAATCCATTGTTATTAATTCCCATTTCCAAACTTGCATTTCTAACTGTTGCAACAAACCTGAGGGTTTCTGATGTTCAGCTTTGACTTGTGAACAGGTTAAACATTTTGCAACATAGGCTGCTATATCCTTTTTCATCCATATCCACCAGAAATTCCTTCTTAAGTCCTGATACATCTTATCACTTCCAGGATGAATCGTATACTTAGACTTATGGGCTTCTTCTAATATACGGTGGCGTAGGTTTCCTAATTTGGGTATCCACATTCTTTTCTTATGGAATCTCCAAATTCCATCTCTTCCTTGCTCTAATTCCTTAATCATTTATTTTAACTTTTCAGTATCATCCTTGATTACTGATTCTTGTGGCTTTCTAATTTGTTCATTTAAATCTACTTGCAGATTTAGTTTAAGAGAACGTACTCTTTTTGGCTTTTCGTGATACTTTCGACTTAAAGCATCAGCTACTACGTTTGCTTTTCCTGAATGGTACTGGATATTACAATCAAAATCACTAAGTATCTCCATCTAGCGTCTTTGTCTCATATTCAACTCTTTTTGCCCGAAAACATACCTTAAACTCTTATGGTCGGTGAAAATGGTAAACTTACTACCGTATAGGTAATGCCTCCAAATCTTAAGGGAAAAAATTATAGCTCCTAATTCCAGATCATGGGTTGAATAATTCTCTTCATGATTCTTAAGTTGTCTAGAGGCATAGGCTATAACCTTTTGACGTTGCATCAATACACATCCATAACCTAACTTAGAAGTGTCACAATAGACTATAAACTCTTCAGTTCCTTCTGGTAACGCTAGTATGGGTGCATTGGTTAGTCTTTGCTTAAGAATTCTAAAGGCTTCTTCTTGTTTTGGTCCCCATTCAAACTTAACAGATTTACAGGTTAACTTAGTTAAGGGAATGGTGATTCTAGAAAAATCTCGAATAAACCTTCTATAATAGCCGGCCAATCCTAAGAAACTTCTAACCTCGGTTGGTGACTCAGGGGTTTTCCATTTGGTAATTGCCTCGACCTTAGTGGGATCTACATGAATTCCTTCATGATTAACTAGATGTCCAAGAAACTCTACCTGTTCTAACCAAAATTCACACTTCGAAAACTTTGCATAAAGCTTTTCTTTCCTTAATAAACTTAGAAGTGCGTGCAAATGATTTGCATGATCCTCCTTACTCTTGGAATAAATGAGAATATCATCTATAAAAACAATTATGAATTTATCCAAATATGGCTTATATATTCGGTTCATCATGTCCATAAATGCAGCTGGGGCATTGGTTAAACCAAATGGCATGACAGTAAATTCATAATGGCCATACCTTGTCCTGAAAGCGGTCTTAGGAATGTCCTCTTCCTGTACCTTTAATTGATGATATCCTGATTGTAAATCGATTTTTAAGAAAAATCGAGCTCCTTGCAATTGATTAAACAGATCATCGATTCTCGGTAATGGGTACTGATTCTTAATCGTGACTTTGTTCAATTCACGATAGTCAATGCACATTCGCATTGATCCGTCCTTCTTTTTGACGAATAAGATCGGTGCTCCCCATGGCGATGAGCTTGGCTGTATAAATCCTTTCTCTAACAATTCGTCCAATTGTTTCTTTAATTCATGCATTTCTGCTGGCGCCAAACGGTAGGGTGCTTTGGCAATAGGTGTTGTTCCTGGTAGCAGGTGGATTCTGAATTCAACTTCCCTGTCTGGAGGTAGTCCTGGTAACTCTTCTGGAAATACATCTGAAAATTGGGATACTACTGGAATATCCTTTAGTTCTTTTCCTTTAGTGTTAGTGATTATGAAAATCAAATACACTAATGATCCTTTTCTTATATAACTTGTTGTCTTCATCATAGAGATGAATTTTGTGGATCTAGATGGTTTATCTCCTTTAATTGTGATCTTTTCACCTTTTGGTGAATTTACTTGGATTGACTTTTGATCACATAAAATACGGGCTTTATTAGCTATTAACCAATCCATTCCTAATACAACATCAAATCCTGCCAGATTCATTGGGTAAAGGTTTGCTATAAATTTTTGATTTAAAAATTCTATTCTTGCTCCCTGCAAGATTTCAGAAATCTTAATGGTTTCTCCATTTGTTGTCTCTACTAGACATTCTTGTGGGAGTTTAGTTAATGGTTGATTGAGAAGTTTGCAAAATGAAGTATTAATAAAACTTTGGTTTGCACCAGAGTCAAATAATACTTTAGCAAAAACATCATTAACTAAAAACGTACCGGCGATCACATCCGGGATCATCTTTGCTTCTTCTGCAGTTAGAACAAATGCTCTCGCATTTTTAGTATTCTTGGTGTTCGTGGTTGGAGCTAGTTTTGGACAGTTCGGCTTGATGTGACCTTTTTCTCCACAGTTGAAGCACATCCCATTATTTGGTTTCCTCCTGCAATCTTCTTCCTTGTGCCTTAGTATTTTGCATAAATTGCAGTAGGTAGAGCATTTTCCTGAATGCTTTTTCTTGCAGGCCTTGCAGTAAGGTGCAGAGGTAGAACCTACATTTTTCCCACGGTTGGAATTACCGTAGCGGAATTCCTGGGTAAGCCATTGAGCTAGGTTCCTCCTCTGGTCCTCCTCTCGAGTACGCACTAATTCATCTGTCAAGGTGTTTGCTAGTTCTACAGCTTCTTCTATGGTTTGAGGTCTAGCTGCCTTGACTACATGCCTTATCTCACTGATTAATCCCCAGATATAATGGGAGATTAACACTGGTTCAGGTGATGCAAGGGTTGGTACTATTCTAGCATATTCAAAGAATAAAGTAGTGTACCCCTTACTATCCACTCCAGTCATCCTAAGGTTTTGGAACTTATTTGCTATCTGTTCCTTTTCATTGGGAGGGCAGAATTTTCTTTCTACCATGTTCTTAACTTCCTCCCATTCCATATTGTAAACCCTATCACTCCCCCTAGACTGGAGGATAGTGTTCCACCATTCTAGTGCTGAATTCTTAAACAGATTGGAAGCAAACATTATCTTATCCTCTTCTGCGCACTTGCTTATTTTTAAGACTGCCTCAGTCTTTTCTATCCAGCGTAGAGCTGCAACAGCCCCTTCATTGCCCGAGAATTCCATTGGTTTACAAGACCAGAATTCTTTATAAGAACAACCATAAGACATGATTCTTCTTCTTTTGGGAATGGGGGCTTGAATTATGGGCCCATTGTTTACGCTGTGTTCAGGTTCAGTGGGTCGTTTAGTATCACGTTTACTTTTATTATCTGCTTCCTTAACCGTTTTGATAATATATGGCATTGCATCTAGAATTCCTTGTGCCACTATGTGTTGGATGACACTGTTATCCACTTGGTTTTCGTTATTATTGTTGTTCAGGTTATCGTTATCCTTGTTATTGTTACTCTGGTTTTCATTATTCTGGTTTTCCTGGTTCACTTCGTTGTCCATCTGAAATTTAAACATTTGCCAATTATTAATATCACAAAATAATATTTAATGCAAACAATTACACAACACATATTGATCAAAAACGTCGAACATTGCGACTTACTCTTTCTTATATTATGCATCTAATACAAACCGATACTGGAATTTAAAATTACAATACTAATATGCGTCACTAACCACGAGGTGGTCTATACTACAACATATATTATTATTATTATTACACATATATATATTTTATATTTTTTTTCATACACACATATTATATATATATTTATTATTATATTATTATTACTATCACCATCACGGATATGGGTTCATCCAGAACTCCATATTACGCTCGTCGTACTTCCAGACGAGTCGTTCTCCGATCTGCCTCATCCTGTCACCGTTTTCTAAAATCTCCTCACCGAAGGTTCGGAGTTCTTGCACATTCTCTGCACTCATTGGGGGTGCAGGTGCTGGTACTGGATCTGGGTACTGTGGCATGGTTTCTTCATGAGGGTATGGATTCTCTAGAATTTCCCTAATGTATTCATCGTTATCATAGTAGGGATCTAGAGGGTCCAGACCTGGGTAAGCTGCTAGGTTTGGCATGGGTTCGTCTGTTACGTGGTAGCATTGTACATAATCCCTATGATCATCGAACCACAGGTCGTAGTCTGGGTCTAAGGGATTGGGTGTTGGTATCCTAGGTATCTCTTCTGGGTTAAAATCATGCATTTGGACTTGGTTTTCTGAGTTGTTTTCAATCTCCATTGGCTGGGTGGGAAACAAGGGTAATGGTTGAGGGGCTATGAGTTGCTTCAGGTTTGGGTCGGCAGTTGTGGTTGCTAAAATATGAAAATTTGCTAAACTTCTATTAAGCATATTTTGGGTGTGAGCATCTGTTTCTCTCTTAGCGGCTGCTAGCACTCGTTGTTGTTGTAACTTTTTCATTCTCTTCCTACGCTCATGTGCTCCCCTACTGAACCATCCTCTCTTTTTAGGAGGGAATGGCTCTTCAGACTGAGCCTTAAACATGAATATCCCATCTTCATTGTCAGCTGAATACCCTGAGAGGGCAGGCTGTGAAGAGGTGCCTTCGCTCCTAGGTGAGCCGGACAACTGGCGATAAGCGTCGGAGGGTCCTTGATCGCTCATACTATAAACTAACAAATAGTAAAAAAATACACAACAATAAAATACAGATATGCACGTATTTCCGTAATTAATTTCCTAACAATTTGAATAATATCTTGGTGTCAGCAGAACACTTCTGTGGCTGAATCAGTGGCTTAGCTCTGATACCACCTTCTGTCGCAACCCCCGTCCCCTAACAACCCGGGAACGGGCGGCCGCGGCCAGTTTTGGTGGTATCCAGGTGTTTATCATTTTGGCAGCGGAATCACACCAGGACCGTAGTTAGGAAATATTTTATCAGAGTAAAATACCACACTTTCTTAATATTAAACACATGGGAATAATCCCAAGTTTTAAGTACACACAATTTCATAGGAATAAATCCTATTTTATTTAATAAAAACATCTCTTTATTTTAGGTAACTTTATAGTAGGGCTGGCATATCGTGTATACCCGTACACGATAAGACACGAACACGATAAGACACGAACACGAAATGGGTATACCTGTACACGACACGAAAATTTATCGTGTACATGTACCCCAAACACGAACACGAATCTGCTTATACCTGGTATACACGATAATACACGATAGTACACGATAATAGCTGTTTAGAAACACATATTAGACAACATTTCAGCGAAACAAAAGTCGACGAAAGTTCATAAAAGTCTTAAAATAAAACATAAATCCATGCTCCTTAACAAATTTAAGACAAAAACACATAGAATTATAATCAAAACATATATTGAAAACAATATCAAGTCCCAAACTTCCAAGTTCCAATCGGTCTTTCTTCTCAAATCTTCAATTTCAAACAATCAAACCTACACACAAAATAAGTATAGTCAATTAGTCATATTAATCATGGATAATTGGACATATTCATATTCATATAGTTTTATCAAGTAATCGTATTAGAAAGTTTTAAAGCATAATGAAACCATATTTTTAACAAATATAGGACAAAAAAACCCCAAATTTTTAATTTCATTTTCACTTGATCCAATCCAATTAATATTTTGAAGCATAATGAAACCATATTTTTAACAAATATGATTCGAGTGTGGTTTGACCCTCGGATTTTTTTAATGCAGCTGGTTCGATAAATATCAGCAATATTTTAACAGGAAAATGCCTTGCTAAAGTAAAGGCAACAAACAACCTCCCCATAAACGAATGCAATTGCAGCAAACAACAAATATGATTCGAGTGTGGTTTGATCCATGTGTGGTCTAATTGAAGGATTGTTTATAGTTTTCTAACTTTTTTAATATTATTTTTTTGTTAAAAAGTATTCGAACAAACCAACATCAACTATCAAGAATCCGATGATGAACCGATTCGAACAAACCAACATCATCGATACATACTCGAACAAGAACCGATTCGATACATCATACCCGTGAAAGGGACTCGGAGTAACATAAATCATACAAGAACAAAGTAACATAAATCGATACAAGAACCGATTCGATATACATAAATCATACAAGAACAAAGGGACTCGGAGATACATCATACCCGTGAAAGGGATTCGATACAAGAACCGATTCGATATACAAGAACAAAGTAACATAAATCGATACATCATACCCGTGAAAGGGAAGGCTGGCGACGCCGGCGCCGGGCGGTGAGGGACTCGGAGTCGGGCTTGATTCAATCGGCTGTGTAATACCTGTGTTGAGAGTTGAAGAAGACACTTTGAGAGTTGAGACTTTGAGAGTTAGACTTGAAGAAGACAATGAGACATGAGTGACGGCTGGTGGACATGAAAGAATTAGGGTTAGGTTAATATATATATATTATATATATTTATTTATTTTAAAAAATAACCAGGTACTTAACAGGTAAACGGGTATTATACCTGTTTAGACACGAAAATTAACAGGTAATTTCGTGTCTACCTGTTTAGTACACGAAACCTGTTAAGGTCTTACCTGTTACCTGTTAAAGTCGTGTAGGTACGTGTCGTGTATTCGAGTCTCGTGTATAAATTGCCAGCCCTACTTTATAGCCACTTTTTCAAGCATTCAGTGCTGTCCAGCTGGCTTCCATTTGGCTTTCACATTTTGTTACCTGAAACGCGTTTAAAAACATTTTGTCAGTGGGAAATACTGGTGAGTGAATCTCAGTTTAATCAAGTTAAGTAAAACCATTGTACAATATTGAGGGCGGTCGCGCAATTACATTTGTTTCCATCTACTTAATTACCACCCACGGTACTGTCAACCCGACTTGTGGTCATGTTACTCCTCGCAAGGTAGTAACAAATTTTGTATACAAAACCCCAACATACCAACGATAATTGTAGAATACAAATACTCAATCACTGTTTAATATATTATTAATTAAGTGAGGTTTTGTAAAAACAATTTGCAAAAAGGAGATTACTCACATTGTTGTCTTAGGTTTCCTTTTAAGGATTTCCTGGTGATTATCTATTAAATACACAAATACACACGTGTTAGTATAATAACCCAATATTTACATTAGTAATACCCTCCCCGAGACGGCATTCCAACGACTACGTCGGGCAGAACCACGACAGCCGTTACGGAACCCTGGATCAATCGGGCAGCGTATCTAATACGTAACCGGGGTTATGATACTTACAATGGGGCAAAACTTCGTTATTTAGGGGGGGGGGGTATTATACCCAGAGATTATGCCTACTATGCAGAAATTTTGAGAGAGAAAGAGATTTGGGACGAATTCGACTGAACAGCCGATGCCTTCTATATATAGGGTCTGATCCGGGCTTTGTCGCGCCCCGTGTAGAACTCGGCCAGGGCCTTTGCGGCCTGCGAGGCTCCCTAGGGTTGCTGAGTCGACCACTAGGCACGACACGACTAGGACACGTGGCAGCTCAGGGGCTCGCCTGGTGTCTTGGCGGTCGCGACCCGCGTATAAGGTAACCAAAGGCTACGCGCCCCGCGAGAGTCCACTAAATCTTGTTTTTAATTAATTTTAATAAAAATAAAGGTATTTGGGGCCCGTTTTCGTCTACGGGGTATATTTTAGGACATATAGGGATATTTAAATATATTAGGGGTGTCGAAAATTATTTTGGAGTGTTGTTATAGAAACGCAACCTAACATGACGCTATTTATCTCGCTATAACGCTTAAAGTATCCATAATGCTTAATGCAACCAAACACGTCAAACGAAACGAAAGTTGAAAAACTAACAAACGAAATCGGGCTGTTCGAATGGACTGCCATTCGGATGGCCATCCGATTGGATGACCATTCGATCGGAAGCCATCCGATCCATTCGACCGCCTTAACTTTCTCTCGCCAATAAATAGGGCCATTGTGTCTCATTTCAACACTTTGGTTCTCTCATCCGATCACTCGCTCCCAAGTCACTTTCAGTCACTTTTCATCACGATTCAAGGCAATTTCGTAAGTATTTCTCTCCAAATCTTGTACAATCTTCATCATTAAACACTTTTACATCATCTTCTCCATGAAAACCAGTGATTTTCTTCGTGAAATCATCTGATTTGGACATCTTGAAGGTGGTTCTCACTCGGTTTCTTATGCAAATTGTAGTGTGACGTCACCTCATCAAGAATGGCTCAGATCTAAAGTATTTCCACACCTTTAAGCATGAATCTCAACAAGAAATCAACATTTTTCAACTATTTTCAAGTTTTCTTCAAACTTCCTTCAACTTTCATACAAAATCCGATGGAAGCTAGACTCCTTCAGACTCTCTACTCATTTCATAGTTGAGAGCCGACTTGAGAACGGATTTCCACCGGAGAGATGACCGACAAACGGGTCAGACTTGAAACTTCGTCAAGAACAGTGAAACTAATCGAATGGGGTGATTCTCGTCCGATCGATTGAACTGGATCTCGGTGTGTTTCCGTTGTTTGACAATGTTATGGGTGGTTTTCTGCTCATATATCCTGGACAATATTCTGATTGTAGTTCTTTTATTGTGATCAGGATACCGGATCAGGATATTGGTAACATCCTGATGCAGTATCCTGTTGATAACTAATTAGTTCACGTGTAGATTAATGAAGCAAGCCTATAACGTTCGAGTGGACCTGTTCTCCCAAAGACTCGGGCTAATCAGTTGCAATAGGGACGTTGAAGCCGGAAGAAGTGGACTACAACGTTCACAAAGGGAATATTCGGCGAGGCTAGTTTGTTAGTTTTGTTTTACTATAAATAGGATTGATCAGATCAGATAGAACACACACAATTCTTCGAACGCTCTTGCTCTCTATTAGCTGCAATCACTCACAAACACTTACACTTGTATTCAAACCGCATTGTAACACCTAGTTGATCCGCATCATATCCTGCACTGTATCCTGATATTTGAAGTAATAAGAAGAACAAGGCAACTGCAATTGTCAGCTCCCGAGGTTTTATGCCGGCGATCTAGATTGATCAAGGGCTTTCCTCGTACATCCTGTGTCACCCCCTACCTTTTTTGCTCATTGTTTGATTGTAGATATAGCTCGGTATCCTGAGCTATATCCTGAAAGCTGTTTTTATTAACAACATAATCAACATATTTTTCACAAATACATCTAGCACACTACCTTACTTAACTAATTTGATCACAAAATTACTTAGGTAATTTTTGACCAAAACAGACACGTCGTCACGCCATCTCCGTTAAAACACAAAACTTTCACTCAGAAATTTTACAAAGTTTACAAAACAACAGAATCCCCCACTTGAATGATCATCCGATCGGATGACCATTCAACCAGGTGAACTGTCCTTTATACTATTCCTTGTTCAAAACGATTTGGTCAAACTTCAAACTACCAAACTCTCGATCGAACAGCCATCTGATCGAATGGCCATCCGTCCGGATGACCATCCGACCGGATGACTTGTTTAAATACTACAACGAAAACTTCAAAAGTTTTGAAACGATATACAAACACCCACATCTCATTCGAATGGCCATCCGTTCGAATGGTCATCCGCTCGGATGACCATCCGCTCGGATTACCATCCGATCGAATGGATGTTCATCCATTCGACTTACCATTCGATACTTATCTCACCCGACATGCTGTTCAATGAATTATGCTACTGTTCACAGGCTAACTCAGACGCGCTCTCTTCAATCCAAACAAGTTGTGTTTACTTGTTAAACACCTACTGTGAGTATACTTGATCCCCTTTTAAAAGCTTTAAACGATATACAAACACCCACATCTCATTCGAATGGCCATCCGTTCGAATGGTCATCCGCTCGGATGACCATCCGCTCGGATGACCATCCGCTCGGATGACCATCCGCTCGAATGGATGTTCATCCGTTCGACTCACCATTCGATACTTATCTCACCCGACATGCTGTTCAATGAATTATGCTACTGTTCACAGGCTAACTGTCACAACCCCCGATCCCTGTTCCCCGGGAACGGGCGGACGTGAGCTCAGAGTTTGGTGGTATCAGTTTGTTTAGTCTCGCAGCGGAATTTACATCAGGACCGTAGTTAGGAAATGTTTATCAGAGTAAAACCACCTTCTTTTATATTAATAATAACATGGGCAAAACCCAAGTTTCTTATTACAATACATTATAGGGACAAACCCTATTTTATTGAATTTAAAACATCGTTTATTAGGTAACTTTTATAGCCACATTTTCCCAAGCCTTCAGTGCTCTCCAGTTGGCTTTTCACTAATTGGTTGTTCACATTGTGTTACCTGTAACGTGTTTTAAAAACATTTGTCAGTCGGAAATACTGGTGAGTGAATTCCAGTTTAATCAAGAAATATTTTATCAATTAAAACAGTATTGAGAGCAATCACATTGTTTATTTCTACACAATTACTCATTCAGTATTTGCCACTCGACCGGATCTATGGCTATGGTCAAATTACCCATTGGCTAACTCGTCGTCCAATGGTAATGCACTGTCATTCAGACTTACTACTACTCGTAGTAAATTTTGTATACAAAACCCCATAATACCGGCAGTAATTGAAGAACTACAAAGACTCAATCACCGCTTAATTTCATAGTAAAACATTTAAGGTTTGGTAAAACATTACCAAAAACATTAACAAAAAGAGGATAAACTCACATTGCTGTCTTAGGCTTTTCGTAAGGGTTTCCTGGCTATAATCTATAATTTATACAAATGTACATTGATTAGTACCATAACCCTTTGAAATTATTAATAATACCCTCCCCGAGACGGCATTCCAACAACTACGTCGGGCAGAACCACGACAGTTGTTACGGAACCCTAAATCAATCGGGCAGCGTAACTGTTATGAAACCGGGGTTATAATACTTACAATGGAGCAGAACCTCGCTAATTAGGGGTATAATACCCAAAATATTATGTCTATGCTTTCAGATTTCGAGATTGAGAATAAGAAATGAGCGACGGAAACTGAAAACTGATGCCTGCTATTTATACTTGTGTAATCTGCCTTCCACGCGGCCCGCGTAAGATACAGGGAACATTGACGCGGCCCGCGTCAACATAAGTCAACGCAGTAGCTTAGCTGAGTCATTGAGTAGGCTTGACACGATTGCGACACGTGTCAGCACCGGATGCATCCGCGTATCACGAGTCCGCGCGGCCCGCGTTAAGGTAAGCTTAAGTTGAAGCGGCCCGCATGAACTAAAGAAGTCAGCGGAGTCCACATCTGGTCTTAATACGGCCCGCGTAAGCTTGAGGTGGGATCCTACGCGGCCCGCCTCAGCTCTAAATTCAGATTTTTAGTTTATTTTTATAAACTATAACATAATACGGGCTTGGTTTTCGCATACGGGATGTAATATAAGATATATAAGGGTATTTTAACATATAACAGGGTGTCGAAACAATTTATAAGGGTGTTGATTTTACCGAGGGTTGTTACATTCTCCCCACCTTGTTTAGAGCTCGTCCCCGAGATCTACTGGAATAAGTATGGATATTTTCTTTTCATTTCTGACTCGAGCTCCCAAGTGTATTCAGGTCCTCTTTTGGAATCCCACTTCACTTTGACTAGAACTAGTCTCTTATGCTTGAGATTCTTAACTTTCTTGTCTTCAATTTGTAGAGGTCTTTCTACAAACTTGAGTTGTTCATTTACCTCTATATCTTTGAGAGGAACTATCAGTGATTCATCAGCTAAACACTTTTTAAGATTAGATACATGAAACACATCATGTATTCCTGCCATTTCTTCTGGTAGTTGTAGCTGATAGGCTACAGGTCCTATTCTTCTGATAATCTAAAAAGGTCCAACATACCTGGGACTTAGCTTTCCCCGTTTGATGAATCTTACCACTCCTTTCCAAGGAGAGACTTTCAACAATACTCTATCTCCTACTTGAAATTCCAATGGCTTACATCGATTATCAGCATAACTCTTTTGTCGATCACGTGCTGTTTTCAGTCGTTCTTTGACTTGAATAGTTTTGTCAGTTGTTTCCTGCACTATTTCTGGTCCAGATAATTGCTGTTCCCCAATTTCTGCCCAACAGACTGGGGTTCGACACTTTCTTCCATAAAGTGCTTCGAATGGTGCAGCGTTGATACTTGTGTGATAACTATTATTATAAGAAAATTCTATTAAAGGTAAGTGTTCATCCCAATTACCTCCAAAATCAATTACACAAGCTCTAAGCATATCTTCCATTGTCTGGATTGTTCTTTCACTTTGTCCATCTGTTTGTGGGTGATAAGCTGTGCTTAATCTTAACTTGGTTCCCATTGCCTTTTGGAAACTTGACCAAAAACGAGAGGTAAATCTACTATCTCTATCAGAAACAATTGATAAAGGAATGCCATGTAAAGAAACAATTTCATTTACATACAATTTAGCTAATTGTTCCATACTAATTGTTTCTTTTATTGGTAGAAAATGAGCTGACTTAGTTAGCCTATCTACAATCACCCAGATTGTATCATTTCCTTTCCTAGTTTTGGGTAATTTAGTAACAAAATCCATTGTTATTAATTCCCATTTCCAAACTGGCATTTCTAATTGCTGTAACAAACCTGAGGGTTTCTGATGTTCAGCTTTAACTTGTGAGCAAGTTAAACATTTAGAAACATAGGTTGCTATGTCCTTTTTCATTCCTATCCACCAGAAATTTTTCCTTAAATCCTGGTACATTTTATCACTTCCTGGATGCATCGTATACTTAGATTTATGGGCTTCTTCTAATATACGATTACGTAGATTTCCTAATTTAGGTATCCACATTCTCTTTTCATGGAATCTCCATATCCCATCTGTTCCTTGTTTTAATTCTTTTAACATACCTTTTAATTTTTCAGAATCATCCTTGATTACTGATTCTTGTACTTCTCTTATTTGATCATTTAAATCTACTTGCAAATTTAATTTAAGAGAACGTACCCTTTTTGGCTTTTCATGATACTTTCGGCTTAAAGCATCTGCTACTACATTTGCTCTTCCTTCATGATACTGAATATCACAATCATAGTCACTAAGAAATTCCATCCAACGTCTTTGTCTCATATTTAACTCTTTTTGTCCGAAAATATACCTTAAACTTTTGTGATCAGTAAATATGGTAAACTTACTACCATAAAGGTAATGTCTCCAAATCTTAAGAGCAAAAATTATAGCTCCTAATTCTAAATCATGGGTTGAATAATTCTCTTCATGATTCTTAAGTTGTCTAGATGCATAAGCTATAACCTTCTGTCGTTGCATCAACACACATCCATACCTAATTTAGAAGCATCACAATAGACTACAAAGTCTTCAGTTCCTTCTGGTAATGCTAATATAGGTGTATGGGTCAATCTTTGCTTAAGAATTCTAAAGGCTTCTTCTTGTTTTAATCCTCATTCAAACTTAACAGATTTACAAGTTAACTTAGTTAAGGGAATGGCTATTCTAGAAAAATCTTTAATAAATCTTCTATAATAACCGGCCAATCCTAAGAAACTTCTAACCTCAGTTGGTGATTCAGGGGTTTTCCATTTAGTAATTGCCTCAATCTTTGTTGGATCTACATGAATTCCTTCATGATTGACTAAGTGTCCAAGGAATTGTACCTGTTCTAACCAAAATTCACACTTAGAAAACTTAGCATAAAGCTTTTCTTTTCTTAACAAACTTAAAAGTATGTGCAAATGATTTGCATGATCCTCTTTATTCTTAGAATAAATTAGAATATCATCTATAAATACAATTATGAATTTATCCAAATATGGCTTACATATTCGGTTCATCATGTCGATAAATGCAGCTGGGGCATTGGTTAAACCAAATGGCATGACAGAAAATTCATAATGGCCATACCTCGTTCTAAATGCGGTTTTAGGAATGTCCTCTTCCTGTACCTTTAATTGATGATATCCTGGCCTTAAATCGATCTTAGAGAAAAATCGAGCTCCTTGTAGCTGATCAAACAAATCATCGATTCTCGGTAATGGGTACCGATTCTTAATCGTGACTTTGTTTAATTCACAGTAGTCAATGCACATACGCATTGATCCGTCCTTCTTTTTAACAAACAGTATTGGTGCTCCCCATGGCGATGAACTTGGTTGTATAAATCCTTTTTCTAACAATTCGTCTAGTTGTTTCTTCAATTCTTGCATTTCTGCAGATGCCAAACGGTAGGGTGCTTTGGCAATTGGTGACGTTCCTGGTATTAGATGAATCCTAAATTCAACTTCTCTATCTGGAGGTAATCCTGGTAATTCTTCTGGAAAAACATCTGAAAACTGAGATACTACGGGAATATCTTTTAAATCCTTTTCTTTAGTGTTAGTGATTATGGAAATCAAATACACTATTGAACCTTTTCTTATATAACTTGCAGTTTTCATCACAGAGATGAATTTTGTGGATTTAGAGGGCTTATCTCCTTTAATTGTGATCGTTTTACCTTTTGGTGAATTTACTTGGATTAACTTTTGATCACATAAAATATTGGCTTTATTGGCTATTAACCAATCCATTCCTAAAACAACATCAAATCCTACCAAATTCATTGGATACAGGTTTGCTATAAATTTCTGATTTAAAATTTCTATGCTTGCTCCCTGCAAGATTTCAGAAATTCTAATAGTTTCTCCATTAGCTGTCTCTACTACACATTCTTGTGGTAGTTTAGTTAATGACTGATTTAAAAATTTGCAAAACGATGTATTAATAAAACTTTGGTTTGCACCAGAGTCAAATAATACTTTAGCAAAGACATCATTAACTAAAAACGTACCAGCTATGACATCTGGAATCATTCTGGCTTCATCTGCAGTTAACACAAATGCTCTAGCATTTTTGGTATTCTTGTTATCTGTAGCTGGAGCTAATTTTGGGCAGTTCAGTTTGATATGACCTTGTTCTCCGCAATTGTAACATACCCTGCTGTTAGCTTTCTTCCTGCAGTTTTCTTCCTTGTGTCCCGACATTTTGCAAAAGTTACAATATATGGAACATTTTCCTGAATGCTTTCTTTTGCAATACCTACAGTAGGGTGCAGAGGTAGATCCTACATTTCTCCCACGATTAGAATTTCCAGAACGAAATTCTTGAGTCAATTTCTGGGTTAGGTTCCTCTTTTGATCCTCTTCTCGGGTACGGACTAACTCATCAGTCAAGGTATTGGCTAATTCTACAGCTTCTTCTATGGTTTGTGGTCTAGCTGCCTTGACTACGTGTCTAATTTCTCCAATTAATCCCCAAATATAACGGGAAATTAACACTGGTTCTGGTGAAGCAAGAGTTGGCACTATCCTAGCATATTCGAAAAATAGCTTTGTGTACCCTTTGCTATCTACACCAGTCATCCTAAGGTTTAGGAATTTGTTTGCTATCTGTTCTTTCTCATTGGGTGGGCAGAATTTCCTTTCTACCTTGTTCTTAAATTCTTCCCATTCCATATTATAGGTTTGATCACTTCCTCTTGTCTGGAGGATAGTGTTCCACCATTCTAGTGCTGCATTCTTAAACAGATTAGAAGCAAACAATATCTTATCTTCTTCAGCACACTTACTTATCCTTAAGACTGCCTCAGTCTTTTCTATCCAGCGTAAGGTTGCAATGGCCCCTTCATTGCCCGAGAATTCCATTGGTTTACAAGACCAGAATTCTTTATAAGAACAACCGTTAGGCACGGTTCTTCTTCTTTTGGGAATAGGCATTTGAAGTACAGGTCCATTGTTCACGCTGTTTTCTGGTTCAAGTGGTCGCTTACTGCTATGCCTACTTTTATTATCAGCATCCTTAACAGTTTGAAGAATAAATGGCATTGCATCTATTATTCCTTGGGCTACAATGTGTTGGATAGCACTATTATCCATCTGGTTCCCATTGTTATTGTTGTTCAGATTCCCATTATTCAGATTATCATCATTCTGAATATTATCATTCTGGATTTCCGGGTTATTATCCAAATTGACTTGATTTTCTTGGTCGGCCATCTGAATTTTAAACATTTATCCCATATTAATATCACGAATAATATATTAATATAATTAATCACATGACACGCAGTTTTGTCAAAAGCGTAGATCATTGCTACTTTTACTCTTTTCATATACTTATGCGTCTATTACACACTAGTACAGAAATGAAATTACAATACCAACAGAGATAAAATAATAATATGCATCCGTACACACATATCTTATTTTATTTTATTATATTATTATTACTACTGCTTCCTCCATTCTAACATTCATGGATATGGATTTATCCAGAAATCCATATTGCGCTCATCGTATTTCCATACGAGACGCTCTCCCACCTGACGCATCCTCTCACTACTTTCTAAGATCTCCTCCCCGAAAGTCCTAAGTTCTTGCACGTTTTCTGCACTCATTGGGGGTGCAGGTTCTCGGACTGGGTTTGGAATCTGGGGTGCATTTTCCTGAAATTGGTAAGGATCCTCTAATATCTCCCTAATATAATCATCTTGATAATAGGGATCTAAAGGGTCCATACCTGGGTAAGCTTCTATGTTTTGTATGGGTGGATAATCCTGGATAGGGTAACGTTGCACAAAGTCTCTATTGTCGTCCCACCAGGGGTCATAATTCGGGTCTATGGGGTTTGGTGCAGGCACTCTAGGGATTTCTTCTGGGTTAAAGTTGTACATCTCTTCTTGGTTTTCCTGATTTTCTATTTCCATGGGTTGTTCTGGGTTTTGTGGTTGTGGGGCTACTAGTTGTTCCAGACTTGGGTCATCAGCAGTCGTAGCTAATATATGGAAATTTGCTAGGCTTCTATTTAGCATATCTTGAGTATGAGCATCTGTCTCTCTCTTAATAGCTGCTAAAGCCCTTTGCTGTTGCAATTTTCTCATTCTTTTTCTACGAGCAAAAGCTTCTTTACTGAACCATCCTCGTTTCTTAGTAGGAAATGGTTCTTCAGATTGAGCTCTAAAAGCAAATATCTCGTCTTCCTGATCAGCAACATACCCTGAGAGGGCAGGCTGTGATGATGTACCTTCACTCTTAGGTGAATCAGCTAACTGACGATTCACGTCTGATGGCCCTTGATCACTCATACTGAAAACTAACAGATAGTCAAATAACACACAACCAATAATTACAGTTATGCACTTATTTCCGTAATTATTTCCTAACACAAAATTTAGAATTTAAGTGTCAGCAGAACACTTCTTTGGCTCAGACCAGTGGCTAGGCTCTGATACCACCTTCTGTCACAACCCCCGATCCCTGTTCCCCGGGAACGGGCGGTGGTGAGCTCAGAGTTTGGTGGTATCAGTTTGTTTAGTCTCGCAGCGGAATTTACATCAGGACCGTAGTTAGGAAATGTTTATCAGAGTAAAACCACCTTCTTTTATATTAATAATAACATGGGCAAAACCCAAGTTTCTTATTACAATACATTATAGGGACAAACCCTATTTTATTGAATTTAAAACATCGTTTATTAGGTAACTTTTATAGCCACATTTTCCCAAGCCTTCAGTGCTCTCCAGCTGGCTTTTCACTAATTGGCTGTTCACATTGTGTTACCTGTAACGTGTTTTAAAAACATTTGTCAGTCGGAAATACTGGTGAGTGAATTCCAGTTTAATCAAGAAATATTTTATCAATTAAAACAGTATTGAGAGCAATCACATTGTTTATTTCTACACAATTACTCATTCAGTATTTGCCACTCGACCGGATCTATGGCTATGGTCAAATTACCCATTGGCTAACTCGTCGTCCAATGGTAATGCACTGTCATTCAGACTTACTACTACTCGTAGTAAATTTTGTATACAAAACCCCATAATACCGGCAGTAATTGAAGAACTACAAAGACTCAATCACCGCTTAATTTCATAGTAAAACATTTAAGGTTTGGTAAAACATTACCAAAAACATTAACAAAAAGAGGATAAACTCACATTGCTGTCTTAGGCTTTTCGTAAGGGTTTCCTGGCTATAATCTATAATTTATACAAATGTACATTGATTAGTACCATAACCCTTTGAAATTATTAATAATACCCTCCCCGAGACGGCATTCCAACAACTACGTCGGGCAGAACCACGACAGTTGTTACGGAACCCTAAATCAATCGGGCATCGTAACTGTTATGAAACCGGGGTTATAATACTTACAATGGAGCAGAACCTCGCTAATTAGGGGTATAATACCCAAAATATTATGTCTATGCTTTCAGATTTCGAGATTGAGAATAAGAAATGAGCGACGGAAACTGAAAACTGATGCCTGCTATTTATACTTGTGTAATCTGCCTTCCACGCGGCCCGCGTAAGATACAGGGAACATTGACGCGGCCCGCGTCAACATAAGTCAACGCAGTAGCTTAGCTGAGTCGTTGAGTAGGCTTGACACGATTGCGACACGTGTCAGCACCGGATGCATCCGCGTATCACGAGTCCGCGCGGCCCGCGTTAAGGTAAGCTTAAGTTGAAGCGGCCCGCATGAACTAAAGAAGTCAGCGGAGTCCACATCTGGTCTTAATACGGCCCGCGTAAGCTTGAGGTGGGATCCTACGCGGCCCGCCTCAGCTCTAAATTCAGATTTTTAGTTTATTTTTATAAACTATAACATAATACGGGCTTGGTTTTCGCATACGGGATGTAATATAAGATATATAAGGGTATTTTAACATATAACAGGGTGTCGAAACAATTTATAAGGGTGTTGATTTTACCGAGGGTTGTTACACTAACTCAGACGCGCTCTCTTCAATCCAAACAAGTTGTGTTTACTTGTTAAACACCTACTGTGAGTATACTTGATCCCCTTTTAAAAGCTTTAAACACACTTTGGGGTGTAACATACGTTCCTATCGAAAACGCTCTTATCAAAATGCATTCTATACTCTAAACCATTATCACATGCGAATTACTGACGTACATATTTACACGTGATGCTTGATACATATGTGCTAGGACTTTTACTCGTGGCGTCCCACCTTAGCTAGTATGGTACTATAGTTGGACTCACACCCGACGGGGTCTAGTTAAGGAAATCACGCCCTTTTTGGGATCCCCATCGCAGTCATCGAGTGACTTAGCTGGTAGTATTTGTCTTGTCGTGTGTATGTTGTGTATCTCGTCTATGTATGTGGAAATTCGCAGCGCTTTTATCTACTCTATACTATTTCAAACCTGTATACTCGCCAATACTTTTGTATTGACATTATTTTAACGTATGTTGCAGGTTAATCGCAAACTATCTCGAAATCAAGCTAGGAAGTCTAGAAACTCACAATAAATCTAGGTTGTCGGATTTGTATTGTTTGAGAGAACATGAAATCCGTATAACTGTTTGCTGATATATTGTTTATTAGTATGGGATAATAAACGTATTAAATATTGTCGCAAAATAGTTGTTATGGATTCTCTTGAGCAATCTGATACGCCTAGTGCCGCGCCCCAATGATTCCGCCATCGGTTGGGGTGTGACAGGTGGGCACCAAAGTAATAGTTGAGGGTGACAACGACCAATGACCAATAGTTAAGGGTGATAAAATCCAATAACCCTATTTTTAAATGATGTTCGAATTTTGATAATTTTTTTTAGTAGTATGAAGAATTATGAAGATATTTGTGATTTTTTTTCATTGTGAAGTGTACGTAGTGTTTTTCGACCATTGATCAAGTTTTTCAATGGTTAAAATTGAGGTGTGTCGATATCATGAATATTAAAAAGAAAAGCCTAAATTATTGATTTTTTTGGGTTAAATTTAGTTCCATATTTTCTTTTTAAAAATTCAAATATTTTATATACTTTATTTTTTTTCTAGAAATACCATAAAATTGAGAATTTATGAGTTTTAACTTGAGTATAACATTGTTATATTTTAACAAATTACCTACTTATTGTCAGTTGTGTTATACATAAAGGTTGTGTAATTATATGTGTGTGTGGAGGGGGGGTGTTCATGTGATTTTCCCTGTAAAGGTGGGTAATATATACACATATTGGATTTTTCCATGCTTAGTTGTGTGTGACATTATACATATGATGCGTAATCTTTCACTTGTTTATTATAACGTTATGTTATTATGGGTGGAGATACAATAGGAAGTTAATTTGGCTAGGAAGGCTAGGAAGTGATCTTGACCATTCATTTAGTTAATCAATGGCTAAGATTAAATCAGGGAAATTGAAAAGAAGAAAAGAGGCGCGTGAGTTTGTTTAGGGGCATTCTAGTCAATCCAAGCAAATAGTTTCTCTCTCATCCAATTCCCCCCATTTTTTAAACGTTAATAACTCTTTCATACGACATTATTTTTTTATAAAAATTGCACAAAAAAAATGAGCGTTTTTTTATCTTTAAAACGAGTATACTATTGCTATATTTAAAAAAAAATTTAAAACCCAGTTGCGTAAAACGCAATAGAAAAACCCCCAGTTACGTAAAACGCAATGAAAAAAAAAACCTAAAAAATGACATTTTTCTAAAACGCAATGCACAAAAAACACAAATAAATGACTTATTTGTAAAACGCAATGCACCAAAAACACAAAGAAATGTCTTATTTGTAAAACGCAATGGCCAGAAAACACTTAAAATGTCTGTTTTCTAAAACGCAATTGACTGAAAACACATAAAAAAAAGTTTTACCTAAAACGCAATGAACAAAAAACACAAAGAAATGTCTTATTTGTAAAACGCAATGGCCAGAAAACACTTAAAAATGACTCATTCTAAAACGCAATTGCCTAAAAAACAAAAGAAAGTGTTCTCTGTAAAACGCAATGGACTGAAAACACCTAAAAAAGTGTTTTACCTAAAACGCAATGCACCAAAAACACTTCAAGAATGTGTTTTTCTAGAACGCAATGGCCAGAAAACACCAAAGAAAGTGAATTGTCTGTGCTGTGAACTGTCTGGACCAATGCAGTTTCCAGAGGCAATTTACAGAAAATTAATTTTTCTCTGCCCCTTGGACCCCGCCAGGGGCTGCCGCCATTGGGACCCCGCTACCAGGGGCGCTGCCCCCGGACCCCCGCCAAGATCGTAAAACGCAATGACTAAATCAAAAACCCATATCGTAAAAATGAAATTAAAGAATTTCTTACATGGATCGAGTGTGATTTCTTCAACAATTGACGATTTTTGAATGATTGAAACACTTATCAACGCTCGAATCGAACGGATCGAGTGATTATCTTCAAAATCACCGGAAAAAACGAGATTTTGTATGAAATTAAACTGGGTTTTCTTCAAAAAAGCTGAAGAACACGTTGATCGGGTGTTTGAATCATTGATTGGTGATGAAAATCGCAATATAATGTAGTGATTATTGAGATAGAAAGTGAAGAAATTGTTGAAGATGGTGGGTTTTGAAAATGGTGGGTTTTGAAGTTACTGGGTTTTGAAAAGGAAGAAGAAAAGGGTTGGATTGACTAAAATACTTTTTTTTTTATTTTAAATGTTGCCAGATGTCCTAATCCTATTGCTTCCTAGACTTCCTAACCAAAATAAACTTCCTATTTGATCTTTTCCCATGTTATTATATACACATGGAGCGTTATTATGGTGTACAATTATATAGACACATACACCTCCCGTATAAAATACATGTATCAAGTCTTGATTAGTAAAAAAATTCAAAGGAAAAACAGTTCTTCTCTATATGTATATACGTAAATATAAAATGACATAAGTATGAATTTTTTAAATAAAAATAGAATAAGTATGAATTTTTTAAATAAAAATAGAAGTAAATGATTAACAAGTCATATCAACTAGAGGACAAAAACATGTGGGGGTTGGGAATGGGGTTTGAGCCCGACTCGACTCAGAGTCCCAAATCAAGCAAATATTGGTATCGTACAAGTTTGTTTCATATGCCTTGGACCATTTGATTGGCTATCCAGTCATTTTCTGTTCTTTTTATAATTATTATTTATTTTATAAAATAATATATATAGTATTAAAGAAAATATTAACTTAAACTTAATATTCAGACGTCTTTATTCTTTAATATTTTGTAGTAATTATTAACATTTATGACTTTAATTTGATTATAAAGTCATCACAAATATGTTTATGTTTACTTTAACACAAAAAAACAAACATGTACTTTTGACTTCTGAGGCCAAGATGATGTGATTTGTTATGATTTATGAACGGGTAAAACCACATTTATTTTCAGAACTTATTATTATATATAAATTAAGATTTAAAAAATAACTATACATGTAAAATACAGAACTTATTATTATATATAAATTAAGATTTAAAAAATAACTACACATGTAAAATATAATATAGTCCATTGTGAAAACTTCTACTTAAGACTAAAATGTAGTGCTGAAAATGTGTCACTTTCATTGGATTGGATTATTATCTATTAAAATCGAACCTATAATTGATGTTTTGGTTTTTAGATTATTATAACAGGCCATTTTCAATTATAAAAAAAAAATCCGTTGCTTCATTTATATATACAAATATAGTATAAAACATATTCAATAAGAAATCAATTTAAGTAAAGAACTACTTTCTATAGTATAAAACACTTTTACATGTTTTAAATGCGATGCACAAAATGGATATACCTATCTCTCTTTCTCTCATGTTACTTTTGATTATCTTTCATGCACTATCTACAAGCATATTATGTAATCGTCTACCTAAAACTCGTTATGTAGATATATGTGTGTAGGGAAAGAATCATGTGAGAACCACAAATTACTTAAGAACATAAAGATCCGGTATCAACCAAATAGTTTTTTTTTAGTTTTTTTTTCTGCTTATATATGTTACCAATATTTACAAAAAAATTAAATAAATAAAAAATAAAATATATATGTAGATCGACGAATTACATGTAGTTTGTGAACTACGTATATGTATATATAAATAAATAAATATATATATATATATAGAGAGAGAGAGAGAGAAAGTATAATGTACAAAACGCCTTAACGTACGTTAACGTACGCGACAAAATGACGCACATATACCTTGTATGCGTTATATATATGTATCTTCGTGAACTACATACATCATATATGTTGGTCGTCAATCTACCTATATATATATATAAAGTTTTTTTTTTGTTACAATCGTTAACTTTTAATAAAATGTAAAAGAATTTCTTGGTTGACGGTTGGTTTAATAACTCTTAACAATCAATCCTTTTATTTTATATACTTAATACTATTTGAGGGTAGTTTTGTCATATATTATATGTAATTTTATGATTACATATATGTAAATTTTTTCCACATATGTAAACTTGTGCTTAGATATCATGTAATAAAAAAATTACATATAATAACCATAAAAATAGCCTCAAATAATATAGAGATTTAATCTCACGGTTTTTAATGGTTAAAATTAAGATAATAATCAGCATACCTTTGTCCCTCTGGCGTTTGACACGTTCGGCTTCTTGGCGCCGGAGGCGGTTCGATTCTTGGCTAGAGTTCAGCGTGTGGTCCACAATAACTTTTCGACCCCTCAGGGGCGAGACTTTGTTTTTAGTAGATTAGGGTTTTCTATTCAGAGGGGGATGGCGGCGCAGTTTGTTGCCCGTCTACCTGCTATCCTTATGTAATTTGCTCTATGATTAATTTAAAATTGTGCACTTGTGCTAAAAAAAAAAATTATGAATCCAGTATTTCATCTTTTAAATGGAATTAAGTTTTACACCTTTTTTTTTTTCTCAATTACATCATAAAATCGAAAATTTTACATCTATAATAGTACATCACCACTATATAACCTTAATTGAAAAACAAGTTTACTTTTTTAAAAATATTGATACCATGCGTGATTATACACATAATTGTGTAATTACTATATACTAAACAGTTTAACCGGTTTTATCAGACGATTCAATGGGTAGAACTGACCGGTTTAAACCGGTGTTTAAAACATTGGTTTTGGTTACACGAGTATATATAAGTTAACCTAGTAACGCATATACACATTCCCACGACCTTATATATCTATACACAAAACGACAGCGTATAACCCCAAAGTAGAAAACTTTCCCCTAGACAATAGTCAACACATGAGCTCGTGACCACGCCATCACCGTTTCGCGTTCCATCACAACCCCGTCTCTCTCTCCTCTCTCCACTCTCTCTCTCTCATCTCTCCCGATCAAATTCCATCTTCCCCTTCTCTCTCCTCTCTCTCTCTCTACTCTCTCTCCTCTCCGCCTGCTCGCAAACCCTCACCAAATCCCCCAATCCTCCAATTCCCCCACAGATCTAACCCTAATCCCCCCAATTCCACCCACCCCCAATTCCCCAATCAAAAAAACCCTAATTTCCCCAAATTCCAAACATCCGTTCGGTTATCGATCGATTAATTGAACTTTTGGCTGTTTGAATCTCGATCTGGAACAGTTGAGGCGGTTACGGAGGTTCGTGATCGGTTAATTGAAGGAGCTAGGGTTTGGTTAGATAGATAATAAAAAAGGGGATCGGAAAAGTAGCTGATGGTTGAAGTCGCACGGTACGGAGAACAACGAGATTTGATTAATAAGAGTGATGATGGACGATTATTGTTATGTATGGGCGGTGGGAAGGTGAGTTGTGGTTCCACCGGTGGCACATGTGGCCGGTCCCATCTTCCTCCACGCCGTCTGTAGCTGCTCAGAACAATTCATTCGTATTTGTTGATACTAACTCTTTCTCTAAAGTATATATATGTCATATGTATATGTTTTGTTGTTTTAGGGTCTGTGTATGTGTATGTGTGTTTGTAAGTTGTTGATCTTTATGATTGGTATACCTTTTTGAGTGTTTTTTGTAAATTTGTGTTGTATTGGAATGCTATGGTAATTAGTTGTTACTTTGAATTGGTTGTGTGTACCTTAATTTACAGTTGCAGTTGGGGTTTATATGCATTAGTTTCCTTTTCATTACATTATATAAATTAATCTGCTTTCTCAAAAGTGTGTGTGTATATATATATATATATGTGTAGTTATGTATGTTTTTTTTTTTGTTTTAGTGTGTATGGTGTTTGTAAATTGTTGATCTTCTTGACTGGTATACTTTTTTGAGTGTTTTTTTTTTTGTTAATTAGGATGATATTGGAATGCTATGATGGTTAGTTATTACTCGGAGTTGGTTGTTCGTACTGTAATTTATGGTTACAATTAGGTTTATATGCATTAGTTTTTTATTCATTACATGATATAAATCAATCTGCTTGCTTTCTATTTGAATTGACTGTCTAGTTATACATAACACATTAACATGTAGTTTTCTTTTGGATTTATGGTTATCTTTGATTCTATTTAGTTCGTTTCATCATCGAGCACTACTGTAGTTTGTTTGAATCTTACCAGTTTATTGATTATTGAGTTTGAAAAGCAAGGTGGAAGCTTCATTAGTCACCTCGTGTTTTCTTTGTGTGTGATCTTACTTTTTGCATTATTTGTGTGTCTGTAAATATAAACGCAATTTTCTTTGTTGGTCTTGTAATTGATTTCTGAATTATTTTTGAAGAGGTATTATTGGTAGTTGTGAATTCAAATGCTTTTTGAAGTTCTGTAGTGTTGGAATATTTTTTGGGACTTCATGTTATCTGTGGCGTGCCAACTATTTGGCATCATAATTTGGATACATTTGCTACTAATATGTGAACAATTGTTTTAAACTTTATCCACTTTTTATTATTTTCTTTTTTAGCTGAGTTAACAGTATCTTCTATTGGTTTAATCTGGCTTGTTTCTTGCAGGATGGTCGAAAGATTAATGTTGGCGACTGTGCTCTGTTCAAGCCATCCTACAATTCCCTTCCGTTTGTTGGAAGAATTCGTAAATTAAAATTAGGAAAAGAAAACAATTTAAGTCTTTGTGTGAACTGGCTTTACCGACCTGCAGACGTAAAGCTTAAAGACGGTGCTCCGCTGGAAGCAGCACCAAACGAGGTTTTCTACTCTTTTCACAAGGATGAGATACCTGCTGCATCGTTACTCCACCCGTGTAAAGTCACATTTCTTCGTAAAGGTGTTGAATTTCCTCCAGGGATATCCTCATTTGTGTGCAGACGAGTGTATGATATTGAGAGCGAGTGTTTATGGTGGTTAACTGACAAAAACTATATTAACGTAAGTACAATTGTTCATTTGTTTGATTTTTCTTGTTTCGTATCATCTGTTGAAAGTTATCTTGATTGGATATGTAGTCTTTTTTAACACAGAAACTACAAGAAGAAGTAGACCAGTTATTAGATAAGACGTCGATAGAAATGCATGGAGCAGTGCAGACTGGAGGTCGGTCTCCGAAACCTATAAACGGTCCGAATGGGTCCGCACAACTCAAACCTAGTTCGGATAATGTACAAAATAGTTCATCTTCCATTTCATCACATGCCAAGAGTAAGAAGAGAGAGCCTGGTGCTCACAATTCAGAATCTGTCAAACGCGATCGTTTATCTAAAGTAGATGATGCCGATTCCGGTCAACTTAGACCAGAACGTGTATTAAAGTCCGAGATCGCTAAAATTACTGATAAAGGAGGGTTGTTAGATTTCGGTGGAGTTGAAAAACTAATACAGCTCATGCGACCTGATAGTACCGAGAAGAAACTAAACCTAGCTTGTCGGAGAATGCTTGTTGATGTAATATCGGGTACTGACCGATTCGATTACTTAGGCCGGTTCGTTCAGCTACGGGGCTTGTCGGTTTTAGATGAATGGCTTCAAGAGATTCACAAGTGTAAAATCGGTGATGGTAGTCCTAAAGAGAATGAAAAATCCGTTGAGGATTTTCTCTTTTCGTTACTACGCGCACTCGACAGGTTGCCCGTGAATCTTCATGCTTTACAGACGTGTAATGTCGGGAAGTCTGTGAATCATCTACGTAGCCATAAAAATTCTGAAATTCAGAAGAAAGCTAGAAGTCTGGTCAGCACATGGAAGAGACGCGTAGAAGCCGAAATGAATATTATCGAAACAAAGTCTAGTACAAGTCGAGGTGGTTCTTGGCCAAACAAGTCGATGATTTCGGAAGTTTCTCATGTGGGTCCTAAGGGTTCTACTTCACAACCTTCTGTGATAAAATCTCAACGGCCAAAACAAAGCTCGGGTGAAGTTGTAGTCAAATCACCAACATCTTTGGGGTCCACAAAACTGTCACCGTCGTCCAGTCAATCTCCGAACAATAGTCAGTCGTGTTCTAGTGATCATGGGAAGACGGGGACGTCGAGCGTAAGTAAGATCTCGAGTAGTGTTTCTCATAGTAAAAACTCAAGCAACGGTTTTCATGCATCTACAATCCCGGGAGTTCAAAAGGGATCGCCAACGAAACATACGTCAGAAAGAGTATCTGACGTGTCACTTGTAGATAACGGTAGCAACCCGAGGCTCATAGTGAGGTTGCCAAACACTAGTCGAAGTCCCGTACAAACCGCAAGTGTGGAATCACCTGGAGATTCGTCGACGGTATCTGGCAAGGGCTCGGTTCCAGTACCTTCCGAGAAGCAGGATCTGAAAGTAAGTAGAAAAATTGATTCCGTCAGCAACGTACAAAACAAAAACACGGCTAAAGAAGGACTGGTTGTCTGTGATGAAGAACATGGTAAGAAAGATGCATCGTTCGGCAGTGGTTCGTCATCAGGGATTACTCCAAAACCGGGGAAACTATACGAGCCATCTTATAGCTCGATAAACGCGTTGGTGGAGAGCTGTGCGAAGTTTTCTGAAGCTAGTGTGCCTCCATCGGGTGGTGATGTTGGTGGGATTAATCTTCTTGCCAGCGTGGCGGCTGGCGAAATGACGAGATCCGATGTGTCACCTGGGTGTTCTCCGGGTAGTAACTCGCCCGTACGTGAAGACTCGTCTTCTGTGAACGTTGCTAAGTTGAGACAAACGGCTAATGATGTAGGTCACAGTGAAGATAATATCAGTGTGGCTAATGGTTCTGTCGGTGGGGATAATAGTACACAATTGGTGAATATGGAAACTGACGTAAAGCCTGCGGGTTTGATAGAAGATGCTTCCGTGGATGCTACGAATATGAAACTGAACAGTTTAAGTTCATTACAGGAAGACAAGTGTGTTGATGATAAACTGGTTAAAAGCACCGTGGGTCTGGGTCCGGGTCCACCTGATGCAGCTGCTGCAACTGTAAAAACTGAAACACAGATAAACGAAGAATCGGCTTCTTGGTCGTCTTCAGATATGCATGCGGATGAGAAGAAATTGGTGCACAAACGGTCGACGGATGACGTTGATTTAGCACCAAAGTTTGAATATAATGATGACAATAAGGCCGAGCATAGTGCAAGACAAAATATGGATTCTGGCACTAGTGAATGCGCCCATGAGAATATGGAAAACGACGGAAAGACCCCTGTGTCTGAAAAATCTAATGATGTAACCGAGCCCGAGCCCAGTTGTGTTGAAGATCGTACAGTAAAGTTGGACTTTGATCTGAATGAAGTTCTTCCTAGTGATGATGGGGTACAAGGAGAGGCTGAAAAGGCTGCTCTTCATACACCTAGCCCGTTACCTTCCAACAATAAAAATCGGTCTGGTTTGATTACAGTAGCTGCTGCTGCCAAAGGACCGTTTTACCCTTCCGAGAGTCTTTCCCGAGGTAAGCCCGAGCTTGGGTGGAAAGGTTCCGCTGCGACCAGTGCGTTCCGTCCAGCAGAACCACGAAAGGTTGACGTTCCAGTTCTTGATAACCGTACAACTAAACCGGTTCGCCCTCTTTTTGACTTTGATCTGAACGTTGGAGCCGAAGATGCTGGTCAAAGCAATGCACCGTCAGGACTGGATCTTGATCTAAACGCATCTGAGGAGGGTCCGGAGGTTGTCCAGCTGTCGATAAGTAGACCGAGGTCATTTCTACCTGGCGGGCCGAATTCTTCACGGGACTTTGACCTGAATGGGCCTGGTGTGGAAGAAGTCGGTGGCGAATCGGTATCGTTTTCCAAAAACGGTATGCAGTTTATGTCCGGTGTTTCTAATGTCAGAATGAATAATCTGGATATCGGAAGCTACTCAACGTGGTTTCCACCGAACAATACCTACCCAGCGATGACCATCCCGTCTCAACGAATGTTGGCTCCTGTCGCCAGCACGTCAGTTAATCCCGAAATGTTCAGGGGTCCTGTCTTGTCATCATCTCCCGCAGTTGCGTTTTCGTCCAGTGTACCGTTTCAGTATTCAGCTTTCCCATTCGAGACCAATTTCTCAATACCGTCAATGTCGAATACGTTTTCTTCGGTTTCAAATGCTTATGTGGATTCTTCATCGTCTGGTGGTGGGCCGATTTGTTTTCCGACTATTCCTTCGGTGGGACCTAACGGTGTGGTGTCAATGCCGTATAGGCCGTACTTTATGAGTCTTCCTGGCGGCGGTTCGAGTAATGTTGGTCCTGACGGTAGAAAGTGGGGTAGCCAAGGTCAAGGTCAAGGTCTAGATCTAAATGCAGGTCCTGGAGGCGGTTCGGATGATAAATTGCCTTTTGCGTTAAGACAGTTACCTCTTGCTGGTTCTCAAGCCGTAGCTGATGAGCAGTTAAAGATGTTTCAGCAAATGGCGGCAGGTAGTGGCGGCGCACCGAAACGGAAAGAGCCCGATGGCGGTTGGGACGGTGATAGGATTAGCTACAAACATCCACATTGGCAGTAAGGTGTTGTTGCAATGCCTGGTGAGTCTTCTTTTGGTTCATTTGCGGATTCGGGGTCAATTCAGTCGTTTACAATGCTCATGTGTTTGATGTGATTTGCAGGGAAGCTGTCTGGAGACCGAACGGAATGTTGGGTTTCGTGAAGAATATTCCCCCTCGTGACAAAACCGTCTTGGTTGGTTGTGGGGGTTCTGTAATGCATAGGGTTGAGTTGTTGCTTGATATAGTTTGAACAGAGTGTGGCCTGTGTTGATGTTTAACTTGTGTTCAAAGCATTTGCCCACCTGAAACAAAACAAAACAAAACAAAACCAGGGAATTGGTTTCAACGGATATATGTAGAGTGCCAGTTCTTCTGGGTTTAGTTTATTAAATTTTATTTCCTTTTTCTGTTGTTTCATGCAAACTTATAATTGTTTACCTGTAGCCCGGTTACGACTGGGTCGGGTTAGAACTATGTAACAATAGTGGACCGAGTAGCGTAAACAGCCCTTTTCTGGGCCTTGTTTTTGTCAGCGAGGGCTGGGTCTGGCTTGCGGTATAACCAGTGACCAAGTATTGATCCGGTGATACCACATCTGATGGCCAAAAGTCTTGTGGCTAGTTTATGGTTGTTTTCTTATTTCATACTTTTTGGATTCAAAGTATACTTTCTTCCTTGTGATATGAGTTGACGTTTTTGTTGATGAAAATTTAGTTACTTGGGTTGACTTTGGATTGAACATGCATAGTTTAGCCGGTTCTCATAAGAATTTTGGTTGTAAAATCTAACAAGCATACTGGCTGGATGTGTTATCTCAGTCGTTGGTCCGATTAGGTTATGATCTGTTATTTGGGTCGTTGGTCCGGTTAGGTTAAGTTCGTGTTTCAAGTTTCAACTAACTTGTTTAGGTTTTATTACATCTTTAAAAAATGACCAGTGTTAAGTTGTAAATTGTTGGCTTTACTGGTAAACCTGATTTTTTAAATCATGAACCAAATTATATAAACCTCAAATTAATAGTCGGTTTAATGATCCAATGCGTTTTAATGGTTTATGAACACTCAAAATATCAATGGTATTATAATAATTTGGTGTATATATCGATATCACAATCATTTGTGATCTGTAAAAGGTGAGCCCCTTTCTTGCACGCGTCAAACTACACTTGTTCTGGTCATCTTTCGCTCTCCAACCTTCACATTCATGTTTATGACACGAATAAACATGTCTAATAAAAAATACACCATGTAATTTAAAATAATTAATATAAAATAGGTGACTAGGCTCCATCATTTCTCCTAAATACATGAAACATAAAAAAAAGTAATTAAACGAGTCGTTTTCATGCTTGATACTTGTGTTAATCACCTTGTCTCTAACCTGTTCAACACGATTAGACGTGTTTTGCCATCCCTTTGTCAGTGCCAAACTCAAACAAATGCTACATGCACGGGTAGGTGGACAGTCTTGAATTGGAGATGGAAGCCGAAGCGTGAGCTTCCGGGGTTTGATCCGAGGATGTTTTTAAGGATCGTTGGGGGGTAAACGATATGGTTCATAAGTGATTCAGTCGCAAGAAAACATGCGGATTCGTTGTTTTGTTTCTTTTGTCCATGATGATTCATGCATTCATGTCGATTTAATTGTTAGTACACCACCATTTTTTATGGTTTACTAAAATAGTATCTTGAACTTTTTTTTTCCCATAGCTATAAGAATCTATCACCCAAAAACTCAGAAGTCACACCAACCACTAGGACTTAAATAAATGCAGCTTACACTAAACAGACAATTCATTCATAACTAACCCTCCTAACCATCTAGTGTTTTTTATTACCGAAACGAGAAAATATGTCTATATACTTTCAGCTAATTTCGTTGCGCAAATCTAGAGGTGTACAAAAAACCCGACCCACTTCACCAAAAAACCGGTTTGGCCGAAACTGTATTGACCCAAGACCCAACCCAATAGTTCGTAGCCTCGTTCCCTAAGACCGATTTGGACCTAACCTGATTTTTCAACATGTAAAAAAACCAGTTATTTTTTTCCTTAATCGGTTTGAACCGGACCCCAATCGTTTTGATAGGTTCGAACATTTTCCCTCCTACACCAGTTCAGTTCATTACCCGAACTAGTTTTTCTAGAAAAACCGAAATTGTACACCTCTATGCAAACTGCTCCTAACCAATCCAGTTCGAAATAAACAATCAAAATGTGTTCATATACGTTTTTGTAGCAAGCAAAAAAACGGTTAAGGGGAGAAGGTGGCGACATAACAGTGTTAAAAGCATAAAGCTCGTATCAATCCAAGTTTAAACGAGCTGAAACTTGAACTTCATGGAGAAAAAGCGACATAACAGAGAAGGCTTAAAGCTTATATCGATCCAACTTTAAGCGAGAGCTCAAACCTGAAGTTCATATACAAGTGTTCACTAATGATACAACATGGACATAATATCATCGAAAACAACATTTCAAGACCATAATCATCATATTATAGCAACATTTCAAGAACATAACCATCATATTATACTCTATTATAGTCGAAAACAAATAACCAATATTATTCTACAATAAGTTTTTACAACACCAAAAGACCACATCAAAATATCAAATGCAAAACAAAAACATAAACACCAACACAAAAACAAATACCAACATGAACACAAAAGAAACATATATCATGTAACACTCAAACCTCAAGAGTCGACCGACGGGCTACCAAGAACAAACGAAAACAGTTCACGAACAGGCGAGTACTCAACCAATCCAATATCCATCGCATAACCTGTAACCGGCAACTTCAAGTCCCTCAAAACCGTAAACGCTTCCGCCATCCTATTCTTCGGCACTTCCTCAGCCACAGGACAATACGGAATCCACGAATCCGGACGATACTCTTCCCCAATTTCAATCCCTTCCCTTTTCATTGCATCACAGAGCTGATAATGAAACTGCAGCAGGGGCAAAGTCGGGGTCGGGGCAAGAAACAGCACATTGTTATCGTTCGGAAGACTACCAATCGACCCGAAAGATAATGGTAAAGGATCTTGCTTTGAAGCGAAAGACTTTACGATGTTTTCGAGCTTTGACGGATCAATAAACGGGCTCGAAAACAGCGTAATGTGAGGCCTGGATTCAATTTCTATGAGGTGGGTACTAATTTGTCTACGAGCCACAACATTCCATGCTTTCAAAACTTGATTTTCAAGAGCTGGATCAAAGTAAAGCTCAATTGCATACCCTTCAGACATTGTTTTGGATTAAAAATCCCAAAATACAAAATTAGGGTTTCAAAATTCAGCAATAATCAGAACTGATAACCTGTTAGCGATCGATAAACTGATTGAATACAACAATAAGAGAGTACAACAGAGTTAAGTATTGGTGCAGATTTGGGAATTAGGGTTTCGAACGTAAACCCTAGAGATTGAAAGTTAAAGGAAAGATGAAATTGAAGACATATCCAGTTGAGATTTGAAATCGATTGTGTGAAATTGTGAAGAATTGATGGAGTTAAAAGAGGGATTTGAGCTAGGGTTTTGAGGGAAAGAGTTGAAGAAAATGAAGGGGCGATGATATTTGGGGGTGATGGAATAGCGTGTGAAGATGGAGAGTGAGGTTTATATATGGTCCTTTGAATATTGGTCAAGTTGCACATTTGATCCTTTAGTTACGTAGGGGATGGCTAAAATGAGAACCACCACGAGTTGTAAGAACCACGAGAACCGCGACCCGCCGCGTGCCGTCGGCGACGAAATTTTTTTTACACCTAGATCCGTATATTTTAACACCGGGGGTAAAAGTTGGGTTCAAACGGCGCGCCCGAGGGGGTAGTTTTTTACGCCCAAAGTTTGGGTTTTTTTAATTTTTTTAATTTTTCTTTTTTTTTTACCAAACTTTGGGCGTAAAAAACTACCCCCTCGGGCGCGCCGTTTGAACCCAAAATTTACCCCCGGTGTTAAAATATACGGATCTAGGTGTAAAAAAAATTTCGGCGCCGACGGCACGCGGCGGGTCGCGGTTCTCGTGGTTCTTACAACTCGTGGTGGTTCTCATTTTAACCTTCCCCTAGTTATGTATAAGGTATTCTTAACTGTGACTAGTGGCTTCGTGTCAAGTCACCCTACAAGGGCGTTAAACGCTGCATCGACATGTTAAAGAAGGGCGTCAAAGAGGATGGGCGCAAGGTGGTTACTTGGCCCGAATGGTGTGGGTTGTGGGATCAACTCACAATCAAACCATTTCAATCGCATTTTCTATAAAAAAAAATTAAAAATCAATTGTGTTTTTAGTTAAACCACTATAAACTTTTGAATGGAGTTAAATGTCATTTTAGTCCCTGTGGTTTGGGCCATTTTGCCAGTTTAGTCCAAAGATTTCATTTTTAACCTGTGGGTCCAAAAAGGTTTCACAGTTGCCATTTTAGTCCACTGAGTTAACTTCATCCATTTTTTCTGTTAACGAGAAGACCAATTCGGTAATTTTCTATGTAATTCTGTTAACTAAAAGAGCAATTCAGCCATATAAAATGACCGAATTGGTCTTCTCGTTAACAGAAAAAATGGGTGGAGTTAACCCAGTGGACTAAAATGGCAACGGTGAAACCTTTTTGGACCCACAGGTTAAAAATGAAACCTTTGGACTAAACTGGCAAAATGACCCAAACCACAGGGACTAAAATGACATTTAACTCCTTTTGAATGTGTAGTTAGTTAAGCTTCACTGCCTACGTGACAATGACGTGGTAAATTTTTTTGCACTTTTTAGTTAAACCACTGCACATAGTCTTAGGGTATGTGTTATAGCTTCAAAGGCGGCGACAACCATGCCACCTCAGCAGAGCGTGGGGCGCGAACACCGCCATGGAGGGGTGTGAGGCAGAGGTTTGGCTAGAGTCACGAGCGCAAGACAAGCTTGGTTAGTTTTTTTAACCTTTTTATATTAGTTAATATACAAACCAATCATTTAAAACCACATCAACCTAATACCACATTTCACATAAAACAAAAAAAACCCTTTAACACACCTAAGTGGTGTGAAGGGTGAAAAAAAGGTGTGCCTACGTGGCAACAAATTTTTCACATAAAACCCAAATAGAGTCCTTCATGACACATAGTTTTAGATTGTAAATAAAAAAAAAAACGAGATAGCGATTTAATCTCTGACAATAAAAAGTCACACGTTACATAGTCTGTCAAGCTTTTTTGATGTTTTAAAAGTTAAAACGAGATAGCGATTTAATGACTGAAAATGAGTAGGTGCAGTAGAAACATGCTATAGATGATCTCATAAGTGTGCACCCTATGAATATGACATGACCATGTCAACACTTGGTGGACATTGTTACGTATTGTAATGAGTCAATAAACTTTAGGGGGTATTGTGTAATAACTGAATTCTATAAGGACTGAGTAGTTAGTAGTTAGGGTTAGTCTGTTAGTCGTTATATACCGTTGTAACTGAGGTGTGGATGTTAGCTTGGTAATGAAACATATTCTTCCTCTTACGATTCTTCTTGTTTTCTTACCTTAACATTGGTATCAGAGCGATCGATCATTTGCACGCTCTAGAACCCTAATTCACAGAGAAATTTCACACAATTCGATTCAATTTTCACAGGAATTAATCATTTGTTCGATTAATTCCATTGCGTTTCGTTTGATTTTCAGAAATTGATCACTCTTTCGATCAATTTCAGTGCGTTCAATTCAAATTAGGGATTAATCTTCGTTCAATTAGTTCCAAAATGACTACTCGTCAGCAGGAAATGGAGAAATTGGAAAGAGCAGCTCAAGAGAATGCAAAAACTCTTGAAATCCAACAATTAATTTTAGATCAAAATTCAGAAGCCATTAAAATGTTGCAGATTGGGATGACAACATTGGTTTCTCAAATGACAAAGATTAACAACAAATTGGGAAATAATAGATTTGGGGGTCTTCAAGAACAGCGAATGGTTCGAACGGGTAGGTTGGATTTCCCCAAATTCAGTGGCAGTGAAGTGGAAGGATGGATTATTGTAATCACTTCTTCACAGTGGATAAAACTCCTGAGTATGCTAAGGTGTATTATGAGGTAATCAATTTGGAAGGGCCAACATTGGAATGGCATTAGGGGTATGTTGAAAGTCAGAACAGAAGTATTGTAGAAATTACATGGGATGAGTATTCAAGGTCAGCAATCAACAGGTTCTCTGAAAGGTTATCTGAAGATCCTATTGAAGAGCTAAAAAACTTAAATCAAACAGGTTCATTATCTGATTACACTAAAGAGTTTGATTCCATGTTAAATAGAGTCAAATTACATGATGAGTATGCTGCAAGCCTTTATGTGGGGGGGAGGGGGGTCTTAAACCAGAAATACGTTGTTTGGTTAAAATATTTAAGCCAAAAACTATGAGGGATGCCATATCCATGGCTAAACAACAAACTGTTGTTTATTCAACCTTGTTTGGGACCAAAGAAAAGGAAAAAGAACCAAGAAACCATTGGGTAACAACAGTTCTACTTATTACAGTGGTTCATCATCAACACCTAATTGAATAGGAAACCCAATTAATACCCTAGCCTTATTACCTACTCCTACAAACAGCAAAAATCATAAAAGTGTTAAAAAAGTACCTGCAAAAGTGGCTGAAGAAAAGAGAGCTAAGGGTGAATGTTTCTGGTGCAGTGAAAAGTACTCTCCTACACATAATTGTAAGTTCAAACACTTATATGTGCTGGAAATCCATGGTGATGAGGAGATGGAGGAGGACTGTGATCAGATGTTGGTATAGGAGAGTGAAATAGACCCTCATATCTCTGTACATGCTATAACCGATGGTAGTTGGGACAATAGGTACAAGACAGATTCATATACTTATTGATTCTGGTTCAACACATAACTTTGTTAATTCTCAATTAGCATGTAAATTGAACTGTTTAACCAAAGAAGTCCCTCTAATGAAGGTATTAGTGACTAATGGGAAGGAATTAGAATGTAATAAACTATGTCATGATTTTCAATGGCTTATGCAAGGGGTATGGTTTAAAACTGATGTTTTACTATTGCCATCGGATAATTACGATATGGTATTGGGAATACAGGGTAGGGATGAGATTTTTTACCGAAATACCGGTACCGTACCGGTACCATACCGGTACCGTACCGATGCCGTACCGATCATAAACGGTACCGGTATCGGTAATAGATTTTTTGAAATTCGGTATCGGTAAAAAACGGTATCGGTACCGGTATTTTTCGGTAAATACCGGTATTAATACCGAATTTAATAATGACTTTATGTATTTTGCTATTATCTTAGATCCCACTATGAAGTTATATTTTCTTGAACATTGCTTTACAAAAACCAATATCAAATTTCTTTTGTTTGGTTATTTTTAATCAATTATGATGATTTTTTAGACATGTTGGAATTTGGGTGTTAAAAGTGGAACCCATGGATGTTTACCTTTTGATTTTTTTGACTACTTAATATGTTTAACTTTTGTTTACATTCGTTTATATATTACTCTAGTTCAGTTAATAATGAATGGATGGGTTGCACATGAAATTTTTTTAGGTAAAACAATGGATGACACCAAAGCGGTACCAATGTGGTAAAGTACCGAAATACCGGTACCGATACCGGTACCGTACCGGTACCGAATCGATAAATACGGTACGGTAATCGGTATCCACATTTCCTCAATTTCGGTAACGGTATTTACGGTATCGGTACGGTACCGGTATCGTACCGATCTCATCCCTAATACAGGGGTTGCAGTATTTGGATGATATTGTGTGGAACTTTAATAAATTATCTATGCAATTCAAGGTGGATTCCAAGGTTATTGAACTGAGGGGTATAACTACAGGGGAAGTATCACTGTGTTCAGTTGAAAAGTTGTCCAGCTTAATGGGTAAAAGAGATTCGATGGCTAAGATGCAACTTTTCAGTTTACAAAAAGTGGTAGGTGGTGCATTTCAACATCAAACCAAGGTTGATGAAGGCAAAAACAATGATAAGATTCAAGCATTATTAAAGGAATATGAAGATGTTTTTCAAGAACTAACTTCATTACCACCCAACAGGAGTTGTGATCACAGAATCAAGCTTATTGATGAGAATGTGACCATTAATCAGCGAGCTTATATATATATCCTATGGGGCAGAAGACCATTATTGAGAAAATTGTTCAAGAAATGTTAGACATGGGAATCATCAGACACAGTGTGAGTTCCTTTGCATCTCCTGTGGTTTTAGTAAAAAAGAAGGATTGTTCATGGAGACTTTGTATCGATTACAGGAGATTAAATGACCATACAGTTAAAAACAGGTTTCCTATACCTCTAATTGAAGAACTTTTAGAAGAGTTAGGGGGAGCAACAGTGTATTCTAAGTTGGACTTAAGGTCTGGTTACCATCAAGTGAGGATGTATCAAGATGATATCCACAAAACAGCTTTTAGGACCCATCAGGGGTTATTCGAATTTTTGGTATTACCTTTTGGGCGAACTAATGCTCCGGCAACCTTCCAAGAATTAATGAATTCAGTATTTCAAAAATTATTAAGGAAATCTGTAATGATATTCTTTGATGATATGTTGGTGTATAGCAGAGATTTGGACCAACACCTTATTAATTTGAAAGAGGTATTGCAGCTGTTTAGAGAGAATAAATTGTATGCAAAAAGGTCTAAATGCAGTTTTGCTGGAGAAAACAGTGGAGTATTTGGGGCATGTAATCTCTAAAGATGGTGTATCAACGGATCCAACAAAAATAGAAGCTGTTAAAAACTGGCCTGTTCCTACAACAGTCAAGCAGCTTAGGGGGGTTTTGGGCTTAACTGGCTATTACAGACGGTTCATCTCTTCTTACGGTACTATTGCTAAACCCCTTACAAACATGTTACAAAAAGATGCTTTTCAGTGGTCTAGTGAGGGACAACAGGCTTTTGAGACACTAAAGTCAGCCTTGATACAAGCTCCAGTTTTGGCTTTACCTGATTGGACTCAAGAGTTCATTATTGAAACGGATGCCAGTTCTAAAGGGTTAGGAGCTGTATTAATGCAGGGTCAACATCCTATTGCATTTGTTAGCAAGGCATTATCTGCAAGACAATGTGCATTGTCTGTATATGAAAAGGAACTGCTTGCAATATTGTTGGCGGTCAAACAATGGCATCAGTACTTGATCCTAAATCATTTCACAATCAGAACTGATCAAAAAAGCTTAAAGCATCTTTTGGAGCAAAAGATTACAACACCACTTCAACATACTTGGCTGAGTAAGCTGATGGGATATGATTACGATATTGTGTATAAAAAAGGAGTCGAGAACAATGCAACTCATGCATTGTCAAGAGTACAAGGCTCTACATTGTTTCAACTGGCAGTTTCTTCTTATGAGCCACTGTTACTTAACAAGATCAAGACTCATTGGGAGACTGATGTTATTGCTCAGCAATTGATTCATTCATTATTACAAGGAAAAGTAGTGAAGCACATGAAATGGGATGGAGTGTTGCTAACAAGGAAGAATAAGCTTTGGATTGGTAAAAATGATGAATTGAGACATGAGATATTGTTATTATGTCATGCTTCAACAATAGGTGGTCACTCGGGTATACAAGCAACATTGCAACGATTCAGGGATTGGTTTTATAGGAAGGGTGCATACAAAGACATTAAGAAGATGATCAAGACTTGTGATATCTACTTAAAGGCCAAATATGAAGCTATTGCCACACCGGGCCTATTGAATCCATTACGTTCACCCATTCACAGTTGTTCATGTTGCTCAAGTTGTATTGGATAATGTGTTCAAGCTTCATGGTTGCCCACAATCAATAGTTTCTAACCGAGACCCTATTTTTCTGAGTAACTTTTGGAGAGAATTTTTGAAATTGCAAGGAGTAGAGCAAGCTCTATCAACTGCGTATCATCCACAGTCGGATGGCCAAACGGAAGTATTGAATCGGTGCTTGGAAACTTATCTGCATTGTATGTAGGGGTGTGAATTTCTGACACGACCCGAACCTAACACGAAATTTGTAACAATCCTCAATAAACCGACACCCTCGAATATTTTTCCGACACCCTAATATATTTTAAAATATCCCAATATGTCCCAAAATACACCCCATACGCGAAAACGGGCCTCAACTATATTAAATAGTATTAAAAAATAATTAAAAATATGAAATTTAAGTTGAGGCGGGCCGCGTAAGACCCACCCCAACCCTTACGCGGGCCGCGTAAGCTTAAAAGGTGGCACTGCCCTGGGCCGCCACGTGGCCCAACACATGTCGAGCCTAGTTGATGATCCGGATAGGCTACGCTTTGACCTGAGGTCAACGCGGGCCGCGTAAGCCTTAGCTTACCTTTACGCGGGCCGTGTGAAGACCAGAATCAGGCACTATAAGTAGATGGCCTCGGATCTTCAGTCTGATCGTTAAATTTCGAAATCTTTCTCTCAATTTCTGATAATAGGCATATTATACTCGGGTATTATACCCCTAATTAGCGAAGTTCTGCTCCGTTGTAAGTATTATAACCCCTGGATACGTATTAGATACGCTGCCCGATTGATCTAGGGTTCCGTAACGGCTGTCGTGGTTCTGCCCGGCGTAGTCGTTGGAATGCCGTCTCGGGGAGGGTATTACTAATGTTAAAATTGGTTATTATACTAACGCGTGTGCATTTGTGTAAATTTTAGATTATCACCAGGAAATCCTTACGGAAAATCTAAGACAGCAATGTGAGTTGATCCACTTTTTGTTAACTGTTTTTACAAAACCTTAAATACTTTTCCATGCGAATGACAGTTATTGAGTATTTGTAAGAATACAATTATGATGAGTATGTTGGGGTTTTGTATAAAAAATTTGTTACCACCTGGTCAAGGAGTAACATTTCCATAAGTCGGGTTCGACAGTACCATGGATGTTAATTGTTATATCTTGGAAACAAATATAATTACGGGATCGCCCTCAATACTGTACACTGTGAAATGATTATTACTTAAACTTGATTAAACTGGGATTCACTCACCAGTATTTCCCACTGAAAAATGTTTTTAAAACGCGTTTCAGGTAACAAACTGTGAAAGCCAAATAGAAGCCAGCTGGACAGCACTGAAGGCTTGGAAAAGTGGCAATAAAGTTACCTAACAATAAAATAGATGTTTTTATTAAATAAATAGGATTTATTCCTATGAAAACATGTGTACTATGAACTTGGGTTTTAACCCATTTGGTTAATACTATGAAAATGTGGTATTTTACTCTGATCAAATATTTCCTAACTACAGTCCTGATGAAAAATTCCGCTGCCAAATTAGATAATACGAGATACCACCGAAAATGGCTCGTGGCCGCCCGTTCCCGGGGATGAGGGATCGGGGGTTGCGACAGGAGGTGGTATCAGAGCTAAGCCACTGATTCAGCCACAGAGGTGTTCTGCTGACATCAAAATATAAAGTGTTAGGAAATAAATTACGGGGATACGTGCATAACTGTAATTATTTGTTATATGTTATTTGACTATTTGTTAGTTTACAGTATGAGCGACCAAGGACCATCTGACGCGTACCGTCAATTGTCTGGTTCGCCTAGAAGTGAAGGCACCTCCTCTTCTCAGCCTGCCCTTTCAGGGTATTCTGCTGATACGGAAGAAGGAATCTTTGTGTTTAAGGCTCAGTCCGAGGAGCCATTTCTTCAAAAAAAGAGGGGATGGTTCAGTAGAGGGGCACACGAGCGTAGAAAGTGTATGAAAAAGTTACAAGAACAGAGGGTACTAGCAGCAGCCAAGAGAGAGACAGATGCCTATGCCCAGGATATGATAAATAGGGGTATAGCCAATATTCACATTCTAGCAACCACTGCAGCTGACCCTAATTTGGAGCAAATAATAGCACCCCAACCACAGCCACCAATCCCTGACCAACCGATGGAGATAGAAAACCCTGAAAACCAAGTAGAGATGCATGACTTCAATCCAGAAGAAATCCCTAGGGTACCTGCACCAAACCCCCTAGACCCAAATTACGATCCCTGGTGGGATGAAGTTAGGGACAATGTGCAACGCTACCCGATACATGAAGATACACCCATGCAAACCATAGGAGCCTATCCAGGTATGGACCCTTTAGATCCCTATTACCATGATGAATATGTTAGGGAGATCTTAGAAGATCCTTACCGATTTCAGGCACCTACACCCCCATATCAGGAACCCACACCCCAGATTCCGAACCCAGTCCTAGAACCTGCACCCCCAATGAGTGCAGAAAATGTCCAAGAACTTAGGACTTTTGGGGAGGAAATTTTAGAGAGCAGTGAGAGAATGCGACAGGTGGGAGAGCGACTCGTCTGGAAGTATGACGAGCGCAATATGGATTTCTGGATGAATCCATATCCGTAGATGTGATGGTAGAAACGGTAATAATAATAATAATAATAATAATAATAAAATAATAAAATAATAAAATATGTGTGTACGGATGCCTACTATTATTTATTTCAGTTGGTATTGTAATTTTATTTCAGTACTGGTGTGTAGTAGATATATAGTAGATGAATAGAGTAAAGTCGCAATGATCGACGCTTTTCGCTAAATTGCGTGTCATGTGATTGACTATATTAAAATATTATTTTGTGATATTAATACGGGGTAAATGTTTAAAATTCAGATGGCCGACGAAGGAAATCAAGGAAATCTGAATAACGATAACCAGAGTAACATTAACGTGGTTAATGAAAATCCGAGCATCAATAACAATGGGAACCAAATGGATAATAGTGCCGTTCAACATATAGTGGCACAAGGAATCATAGATGCAATGCCATTTATTATTCAAACGGTTCAAGAAGCGAATAATAAAAGTAAACATAACAGTAAGCGACCGACTGAACCAGAAAACAGCGTGAACAATGGACCTGTACTTCAAGCGCCCATTCCCAAAAGAAGAAGAACCATGCCTTATGGTTGTTCTTATAAGGAATTCTGGTCTTGCAAACCAATAGAATTCTCGGGCAATGAAGGACCTATTGCAGCTCTACGCTGGATAGAGAAAACTGAGGCTGTTTTAAAAATAAGCAAATGTGTGGAAGAAGATAAGATAATGTTTGCTTCTAATCTATTTAAGAACTCAGCCTTAGAATGGTGAAACACTATCCTCCAGTCAAGAGGAAGTGATAGGGTATACAACATGGAATGGGAATAATTTAAAAATACGGTAGAAAGGAAATTCTGCCCTCCTAATGAAAAGGAACAGATAGCTAATAAGTTCCTAAACTTAAGAATGACCGGGGTAGATAATAAGGGTTATACTACCACATTCTTTGAATATGCTAGAATAGTACCAACCCTTGCATCACCAGAGCCGGTATTAATCTCCCGTTACATCTGGGGATTAATCGGAGAGATTAGACATGTAGTCAAGGCAGCTAGACCTCAAACTATAGAAGAAGCTGTAGAACTAGCCAATACCTTGACAGATGAATTAATCCGTACTAGGGAAGAAGACCAGAGGAGAAACCTAACCCAAAGGCTTACTCAAGAATTCCGTTCTGGGAATTACAACCGTAGGAATATAGGTTCTACCTCTGCACCATTTTGCAAGGTCTGCAAGAAAAAGCATTCGGGAAAATGCTCCACTCTTTGCAATTTATGCAAGATGCCAGGACACAAGGAAGAAGATTGCAGGAGGAAATCCAGTAACGGACTATGCTACAACTGTGGAGAAAAAGGTCACATCAAGCCGAATTGTCCGAAATTGGCTCCAGCTGTGAACAACAGGAACACTAAAAATGCTAGAGCATTCGTTCTGACCGCAGATGAAGCCAAAATGATTTCGGATATCATAGCTGGTACGTTTTTAGTTAATGATGTTTTTGCTAAAGTATTATTTGACTCTGGTGCAAACCAAAGTTTTATTAATACTTCGTTTTTCAAACTTCTAAATCAGTCATTAACTAAACTACCACAAGAATGTCTAGTAGAGACAGCTAATGGAGGAACAGTTAGGATTTCTGAATTCTTGCAGGGAGCAAGAGTAGAAATTTTAAATCAGAAGTTTAGGGCAAACCTTTACCCAATGAATCTGGCAGGATTTGATGTTGTTTTAGGAATGGATTGGTTAATAGCCAATAAAGCCAGTATTTTATGTGATAAAAAGTCAATCCAAGTAAATTCACCAAAAGGTAAAACGATCACAATTAAAGGAGACAAGCCATCTAGATCCACAAAATTCATCTCTGTGATAAAAACTGCAAGTTATATACGAAAAGGTTCTATAGTGTATTTGATTTCCATAACCGTTAACACTAAAGGAAAAGAACTAAAAGACATTCCAGTAGTGTCTCAGTTTTCAAATGTCTTTCCAGAAGAATTACAAGGACTACCACCAGATAGAGAAGTTGAATTCAGAATCCATCTACTACCAGGAACAGCACCGATTGCCAAAGCACCTTACCGTTTGGCACCCGCCGAGATGCAAGAACTAAAGAAACAGTTAGATGAGTTATTGGAAAAAGGATTTATACAGCCAAGTTCGTCGCCATGGGGAGCGCCGATACTGTTCGTTAAAAAGAAGGACGGATCAATGCGTATGTGCATTGACTACCGAGAATTGAACAAAGTCACGATTAAAAATCGGTACCCATTACCGAGAATCGATGATCTGTTCGATCAACTGCAAGGAGCTCGATTTTTCTCTAAAATCGATTTAAGGTCAGGATATCATCAATTAAAGGTACAGGAAGAGGACATTCCTAAAACCGCATTCAGAACAAGGTATGGCCATTATGAATTTACTGTCATGCCATTTGGTTTAACCAATGCCCCAGCTGCATTTATGGACATGATGAACCGAATATGTAAGCCATATTTGGATAAATTCATAATCGTCTTCATAGATGATATTCTTATTTACTCTAGAAGTAAAGAAGAACATGCAAAGCATTTGCACGCACTTCTAAGTTTATTAAGAAAGGAAAAGCTTTATGCTAAGTTTTCGAAGTGTGAATTTTGGTTAGAGCAGGTACAGTTTCTTGGACACTTAGTAAATCATGAAGGAATTCATGTAGATCCAACTAAGATCGAAGCGATTACCAAATGGAAAACCCCTGAGTCACCAACTGAGGTTAGAAGTTTCTTAGGATTGGATGGTTATTATAGGAGATTTATTCAAGATTTCTCTAGAATAGCCATTCCTTTAAATAAGTTAACTTGTAAATCCATTAAGTTTGAATGGGGACCAAAACAGAAAGAAGCTTTTAGAATTCTTAAGCAAAGATTAACCCATACACCCATATTAGCGTTACTAGAAGGAACTGAAGACTTTATAGTCTATTGTGACGCTTCTAAGTTAGGTTATGGATGTGTGTTAATGCAACGTCAAAAGGTTATAGCTTACGCATCTAGACAACTTAAGAATCATGAAGAGAATTATTCAACACATGATTTGGAATTATGAGCTATAATTTTTGCCCTTAAGATTTGGAGACATTACCTTTATGGTAGTAAGTTTACCATATTCACTGATCATAAGAGTTTAAGGTATGTTTTCGGGCAAAAGGAGTTGAATATGAGACAAAGACGCTGGATGGAGATGCTTAGCGACTATGATTGTGATATCCAGTATCATGAAGGAAAGGCAAATGTAGTGGCAGATGCTTTAAGTCGAAAGTATCACGAAAAGCCAAAAATTGTACGTTCTCTTAAGTTAAATCTGCAAGTAGATTTAAATGATCAGATCAGAAAAGCACAAGAATCAGTAATCAAGGATGATACTGAAAAATTAAAAGGTATGCTAAAAGAATTAGAACAAGGAACAGATGGAATTTGGAGATTCCATAAAAAGAGAATGTGGATACCTAAATTAGGAAACCAACGTCATCATATATTAGAAGAAGCCCATAAATCTAAGTATACGATGCATCCAGGATGTGATAAAATGTACCAGGATTTAAGGAAAAAATTATGGTGGATAGGAATGAAAAAGGATATAGCAGCCTATGTTTCTAAATGTTTAACTTGTTCACAAGTTAAAACTGAACACCATAAACCTTTAGCTTTGTTACAGCAACTAGAAATGCCAGTGTGGAAATGGGAATTAATAACAATGGATTTTGTTACTAAATTACCCAAAACAAAGAAAGGAAATGATACAATCTGGGTGATTGTAGATAGGCTAACCAAGTCAGCTCATTTCCTACCAATGAAAGAAACTTTCAGTATGGAACAGCTAGCCAAATTATATGTAAATGAAATTGTTTCTTTACATGGAATACCTTTATCAATCGTTTTTGATAGGGATAACCGATTTACCTCTCATTTTTGGTCAAGTTTCCCAAAAGGCAATGGGAACCAAGTTAAATCTGAGCACAACTTATCATCCTCAAATGAACGGACAAAGCGAAAGGACAATCCAGACAATGGAGGACATGCTTAGAGCCTGTGTAATTGATTTCGGAGGTAATTGGGATGATCACTTACCTTTAATAGAATTTTCTTATAATAATAGTTATCACACAAGTATCAATGCTGCACCATTCGAAGCACTTTATGGACGAAAGTGTCGAACCCTAGTCTGTTGGGCAGAAATTGGGGAAAAGCAACTATCTGGACCTGAGATAGTGCAAGAGACAACTGACAAGATTATTCAAATCAAGGAACGACTGAAAGCAGCACGTGATCGACAGAAGAGTTATGCTGATAACCGACGCAAACCATTGGAATTTCAAGTAGGAGATAAAGTATTGTTAAAAGTCTCTCCTTGGAAAGGAGTGGTAAGATTCATCAAACGGGGAAAGTTAAGTCCCAGGTATGTTAGACCTTTTAAGATTATTAGAAGAATAGGACCTGTAGCCTATCAGCTACAACTGCCAGAGGAAATGACAGGAATACATGATGTATTTCATGTATCAAATCTCAAGAAATGCTTAGCAGATGAATCACTGGTAGTACTTGTAACACCCCGTGTTTTCGGAAGTCAAAGTCAAAGTCAAGGTCAACGACCGATTGTACGAATTTGACTTATAGTAATCTCCTTATTTTAATTGTATTATGTGGAGTAAGTGTTGTTAATTGCTAAAATCGATATGTGTTAATCGCTATCTAATCGACTTACGAATGTGAATTATAGGAAGTAACAATGCGATAAAGTTAACTAATCGAAAATCAAGCTATGCTACTCGACATCGAATCGTGATACGAACCGCAACTCGACTTAATCTGGTTATTATACGTGTGTGTGTGCCTTATGTGTTACTTGTGCGTGTTATATATATATATAGGATAAGGATCATTACAGAACACTAATTATTGCGAGAACAAAAAGAACAACTCTAAATCACTAAATTTTGGGATTTAAGGTTCATCTTTCTTAAATATTATGTTTCTTACATTCATATATGTATTATATATACATAAAAAAATCATATATTTTCCCCTACACATAGTTTACATACATGTAGGTAATTTAGCCTACACATAACCTACATGTGTGTAGGTTATTTAAAAATTGAAAAATTTTCATATTTTGTTTTAAATTCTAGTGTGAGAAACAATAAATCTTACATTTATAACATTTTCATTTACTTTTTAGGTTTTTAGGATTGAAAAAATGAGAGATTCATTTTGTTCTGCGTGTTCTCGCAATATTTAGTGTTCTGCATAGAACCTTCCCCTATATATATATATATATATATATATATATATATATATATATATATATATATATGTTGTGGAAATCAATCGAACTCAATCGAAACTCGAAACGTAATCAAACCCGAATCCGAATCGAAATCGAACTATGATAATTAGTGGTTAGGACTGAAAGTAATTTGATTAGGAAACCCTATCGTGACGAGCCGCTCGCAATCGAAATCGAAACAGCAAAAATCGTCGCGTCAAACAATCGAACCAAGTGCCATCCGGCCGGATAGCCATCCGACCGGATAGCCACTACGCTCCAGGTCAGGCGTCATCCGACCAGGATGTCATCCGACCGGATCGTCATCCGGGCGGTACGTCATCCGATCGGATAACCCTTTCCTCTTTTGGAATCCTATAAATACCCCTTTCATTGTCATCTTTTCCACTTTTGGAAACCCTCTATCCGAACTGTTCGTGCTCCCCACCTTTTCTTCGATTTCTCTCAATCCAGGTAAGATATCGCCCTAAATCTTGTACTTTCTTGATCTGCACGCACTCCTACACCTTTCTATCTTTTAAATCTTAACTTTTAACCGTGAAATCACTAGATTTCGGGTGTTCTAGAGTGACGTCATCATGCGTTCTTCAAGAACTTCATGTTTTGGCCTCAATCCACCAAGAACAACTTAGATCTAACCGATTTCCACAAGGATCTTGTAAAGATCTTGACACAAGGGTGATGAAAGAGGATTGAAAGATGGTTTTAACTTTCTTTCAACTCTTTTGCACTCAATGTACTTAAAACCGATAGGATCCGACCCTGATTTAGTCTTCTACTCGAATGTAGTGTTGTACTAGCTCAAGATCCGGATTCTACCCACGAGACTACCGATTACGGGTTAGTCAAGAACAACCGTCTCAAGCCGGTAACCGGCCGGACTAGGGTGATTCCTGGTCGGGTTGATCATCTGGGGCGAACTAGGGGTTCTGTTGGCTAACACGTTGTCAAAGTGTCTCGACATAATGACAAACCATCAAAACGACCAAGTGTAGGACGAACGGAACAACCATAACGGATTGCTATCCGACCAGATTACAATCCGATCGGATAGGTCATCCGAACGGATTACAATCCGATCGGATAGGTCATCCGAACGGATTGCCATCCGAATGGATCACACTTGGGTCCCACCTTTAAAACAAACTTAGCTGAAGTTTGAGTATCGAACGAATTGCAATCCGATCGGACGACCATCTGACTGGATTACTCTTCGGATCATGAGATACTAAGACTTCAAAGACTTGAACAATTTTCAACATGTTCAATAACAAGGTTGCCATCCGATCGAATGACGCTTCTGTTGTGAACTTGCTTTCAGTAAGTAACCTCAGCACTAAGTCGTCGTCCGACCGGACTACTGTCCGACCGGATGACCATCCGAACGGATTGTCACCCGCACGACCAGTCATCCGATCGACCGACTTGATGGATAGAGATACTTCCGTGTTTTCAAAATACTACAACGAAAACTTCAAAAGTCAAGCCATCGTACACAAACACATTCTCCTCATAGGAAGAAAGAATCCACTCGAATCGTCATCCGACCGGACCACTATCCGACCGGATGATCATCCGAACGGATTGTTATCCGCATGGACTACCATCCGATCGGATTACCATCCGATCGAACCACTATCCGACCCTTTCACACTTTGTGACGTTTTACGCATCACTCATCGTTATGCTATCGAATCTATTCAGGCTAACCCTACTCGCTAAGCGCTCCCTTCAATCCATTAATCGCTGTGAGTATACTCGATCCCTTTTTGCTTTAAGCACTTTTGGGTGTTACATACGTTACGAATATTCAAACTACAACAATCACACTACTCAATACTATTTGAACGCTAACCGTTAATGCATGTTATACGTGGCTTATGAATGCTTGTTTGTTATGTTTACACATGGAATGCTGTCTACCTGCCTTAGCAACGATAGTACTATAGTTTGGACTCAGCACCCGTTCACACGGGGGTTGTTAAGGACCATTACTTGCATGGATTACGGTGGTAATCATGTATTGCGAACTGCCTCGGGCAGTCAACCCGCAGTCATTGGTATCGATGGATCTATGTCGATAACTAACGTGCTTCATTTCACTATGTGTACGTGCTGGTTATGCGTAAACGAATTCGAACTCTATATGCTATTATCAAACTTGTATGCTCACCTTTACATTTTATGTATTGACTTTATTTTAACGTATGTGACAGGTGCTTAGGACGCACACTTGGTAGGAATTTGAAGCTAGAATAAAGATTTAGAGCCCAACAAATAGTTGTCTGTAGTGGTCAAACTAAGGGTCTCTAGAAGCAGATAAACAACTGCCGTCTATTTAAATCTGAGTTGTCGGAACAGAATATTTGCCTGGATTTTTGTCTGTAATAATTATTTTGCTGTTTGAGATACGGTATGGGACGTATTATTTAAATTGAATAGTATTGATAATTGTTATGGAAACTTCTGGACAATCTGTTTCGCTCAGTGCCATGCCCCGATGTTTCCGCCATCGGTTGGGGTGTGACAGATTGGTATCAGAGCCATAACTATAGGGAATTAGGCAAGACTCGACCTAGTCCGGGTCGATGTCTTAGAAACCTAGTCTATAGTTAGGAACCAACATACCGATTTATGCATATCCAGTAGGGATTATGTACGAGCTTATTCCTCGCTATTCTCGTCTATGCTACACTATCACTACACTCGAATTTACAGCTATAAATAGGCGATAAAGTCGAGATTAGGGGTGAAAACCACAAACTCTTGACTAAATTGCTTAAATTAATGCTGTTTTATCAACTTATCAATGATTTCTTCTTTCTTTTTCAATAACGAATGCTTGTTCAACGGGAGAATTATACCAAATCAGGAGTGAAATCCACATTTTGATGAATAATCTCCTCTATTTTATCAAAAACAGGGACGAAGTTGTTGAGCCAGGGGTGAAACCCTAACCTTGACGACTTGTTCCGCGCATTTTATAAAACTTCCACCAAAGTCTCGACGGACTCCAACGACCTGAAGTCACGACATGACTAACGGGATATGTGCCAAACGCCCAAGAATCGAGGCGAGGACACAGTCCTGAAAGTCAAACGTTGACGACAAGTCCTTGCGAATAGTTGAATCGCTTTGGTTAGTCGAAGTCTACTAGCCGCGGACAGTCTATCTCTCCATTTTTACATGTTTCAATTCTGAGCCCGCAACTGCTGACTCTGATAATTCGTCGATTTTATGAGTTTTTATGTGTGTTTACCTGTTTATGTGTTTAAATTTTTTGGAATTTACTCGATTTCGCTTTCACTTCGATCGACACATACGACTCGCACTGCTCTTCTATCTCAAATCGCTAACAAATTGTTGAATTGTGGACGACCTTATGCTACGATGTACGCTTATACTACGCTATTCGATATACTAAAACGCGGTCGCTATATTCGAACACTCGCGAACTTTGAATGATAGGTTTCTGTATTCTGACTACCTCTCAATGATAAAGGAACACGCATAATCATAAGAAAGTGGATACACGCAAAATATGTGTTTAAGTAAGTTATGTGTCTATGTGCCTATGTGCTTATGTGTCTATGTGTTTATGTGTTTAGGTGATTATATGGTTCTGTGTCCTACATGGTTATATGTCTATGTGTTTACATGATATGTGTTCCTGAGCTTTAGTGATAGTAGACGTGTGAGGTGAGATTCGAATACATGCGTTGAGTCCTGTGACGATGTCTGTTGCAGACAATGTCGTCTGGATCCCGTCACGCACTTTCTCGTCAAGAAAAGAGAGACAAACGTCTTGCTTCCATCATCGCTAAAAGTGTAGCAAAGGCCGTGAGTGATGTTTATGAGAATGCCAGCAAATCGTCTGAGGAATCGAGAACCGAAGCTCCTAAAGCTACCGCGAAGACCTTCAATTTCAAGCAATTCAAGTCGTATGGGCCAAAAGAATTCACTGGCGAGGGAGGTCCTACTGCACTATTCCACTGGTTTGATTCCATTGAGGTTACTCTGCGACAGAGTGGTTGCCTTGATGACCTCCGTACTCTGAATGCTACCGGCGTTTTCCAGTCCCGTGCACTAGACTGGTGGACGGACGAGAGGAACAAGCGAGGGAACGATGCAGCCTACGGTCTGTCATGGGACGAGCTCAAGGAAGTTATGCTAGAGGAATTCTACCCTCCTCACAAACGTCAAAAGCTAGAAGATGAATTCTGGCACATACAACAAAAGGAAGGTGACAATGCTGGTCTCACTGCTCGTTTCAAACAGCTCAGCATTATCTGTCCCGACCAAGTCAAGACTCCGGACATGGCAATCAAGAAGTACATCCGGGCCCTGCCCGACTGCGTTGCTGATTTCGTGCAAGCGGCTAAGACTACGACGATCGAGGAAACTTATCTACTGGCCGCTGAAATCAACGACAAGCGGGTTAAGGCTGGTGTCTGGGATAAGACTTCGAAGCATCTGCATCAAGCTACCGCTACCGCACCAACTGCCGAACCCACCTCCTCGAGCAACAAAAGGAAGAACAAGAGAAAGAACAGCTCCAGCAACAAGAACTGTGCAATCACTGCTGCACCAGTTCAAGCCGTACCAGCTCAACAGCGCCAAGTGGCGGCGCCTGTGGCCAATGCACCTCTTGCTAAGCGTGCATTCACTGGGCCACATCCGCTCTGCCCTACTTGTACCTACCATCACCCAACAACCATTGCTTGCCGTTTCTGTGCTCATTGCAATGTATACGGTCATTTTACTGCTAACTGCCGTATTCGACAAGCTCCTGCTCATCAAGCTCTACTCACAGCCCCACAGGGTCAACAAGCTCCTCCGGCACCCGCGGTCAAAGCCAGAGCCTGCTTCGCATGTGGCGATCCTAACCATTTCGCCAACATGTGCCCAAACAGGGTTGTGAAACAAGAGCCCCAGCAGCAACAGCCTCAACAACAGCAGCAACAGCAACAACAGGCCGCACGCGCCAGAACTTTCAACATCAACGTGCGCCAAGCCCAAGCCGACAACAACGTGGTTAATGGTACGTTCCTTGTGAATGGTATTTATGCATCATGTTTGTTTGATACTGGAGCCGATAATTGCTTTGTGTCGTTCGAATTCGAGAAGCTCCTTAAACGTAAACGCTCCAAACTCTCTTCGACATTCGATGTTGAAGTCGCTACCGGAAGAACCGTCACCGTCAATTCCGTTATCCGTGATTGTACTCTTGAGCTCAACAATCACATCTTCCCAATCGACCTCATTCCAATGCAACTCGGAAGTTTCGACGTCATAGTAGGCATGGACTTTCTACGCGAAAACCATGCTGAAGTTGTGTGTTTTGATAAGATGATTCGATTTTCGCTCGCAAATGGTGATTTATTGTGTGTATACGGTGAAACTGCCCTGAAAGGGCTCAAGCTCATGTCATGTGTCCAAGCTAGCAAGTATCTCCGCAAGGAATACAGAGCTTTCTTGGCGAACATTGTAGTAGCGGAGAAGGAAAAGAAAGAGAAGAAGGAAGTAAAAGACGTTCCTGTGGTTCGTGAATTTCCTCATGTGTTTCCTGATGATCTTACAGGTTTACCGCCAAGTTGTGATATCGACTTTCGCATCGACCTTATTCCTGGAGCAAATCCTGTTGCCATAGCTCCCTACCATCTCGTGCCGTCCGAAATGCGCGAACTCTCGAACCAACTCCAGGAATTACTTGAGAAAGGCTTCATTCACCCGAGCACCTCTCCATGGGGCGCTCCAGTCCTTTTCATCAAAAAGAAGGATGGGTCGTTCCGGATGTGCATCGACTATCGGGAATTGAATAAGTTAACTATCAAGAACCGCTATCCCCTACCTCGCATCGACGATTTGTTTGATCAACTACAAGGCGCTACGTGTTTCTCAAAGATCGACCTACGTTCAGGATATCATCAACTACGCATACAAGAGGATGATATACCCAAAACCGCGTTTCGCACTCGTTACGGTCACTACGAATTTGTTGTCATTCCTTTTGGCTTAACCAACGCACCAGCGGTTTTCATGGATCTGATGAATCGCATGTGTAAACCATATCTCGACCGTTTCGTCATCGTATTCATCGACGACGTCTTGATCTATTCCCAATCGAAAGCCGAACACGCGCAACATCTACGTTTGGTTCTCGAGTTACTCCAGGGGAACCAACTCTATTCCAAGTTCTCCAAGTGCGAATTCTGGTTGGAGGAAGTTCAATTTCTGGGTCACATTGTTAATAGTCAAGGCATTCACGTCGATCCTGCGAAGATTGAAGCTGTCAAGAGCTGGGTTACGCCTAAGAACCCGTCTGAAGTCCGCTCTTTTCTCGGACTAGCGGGCTATTATCGACGATTTATCGAAGGATTCTCCAAGATCGCTGTGCCGCTTACCACTCTCACGCATAAAGATCAGCCTTTTGTCTGGGGAACCAAACAAGAGACTACCTTTCAAACCCTCAAGCATAAGCTTTGCAATGCTCCTGTTCTCACATTGCCCGACGGAAACAACGATTTCATTGTCTACTGTGATGCTTCCAACCTTGGTCTTGGTTGTGTTCTCATGCAACGGGACAAGGTTATAGCTTACGCGTCTCGTCAGCTCAAAATCCACGAGAAGAACTATACAACCCATGATCTCGAGCTAGGCGCGGTTGTTTTTGCATTAAAGATTTGGCGACACTACCTGTATGGTACCAAGTGTACGATCTTAACCGATCATAGGAGCCTACAACACATCTTTAATCAGAAGGAACTTAATATGCGTCAACGCCGATGGGTAGAACTTCTCAACGATTACGACTGTGAGATCCGTTATCACCCAGGCAAGGCGAATGTTGTTGCCGACGCACTCAGCAGACGGAGTTATCTGCTTAGCACTCGTAATGTTCAAGCCCAGCACGACCTCGAAACCCTTATTCGTGAAGCCCAGCATGCGTGTTTTAACGAACGCACGCTAAAGAGGGAACGAATCTATCACGATGGAGCCCAGCTTGTGAGCAAATCCAATGGGATATTCCACTTTCTGGACCGAATCTGGATCCCTAAGCGGACCAATTTGCGACAGATCCTGATGGACGAAGCCCACAAATCCCATTATTCTATTCATCCCGGTGCCGATAAAATGTACCAGGACCTCCGTTATAAGTACTGGTGGCCGGGTATGAAAAGGGATATTGCCCTCTACGTCGGAAAATGCCTAACTTGTGCTAGAGTCAAGGCTGAACATCAAAGACCCTCTGGCTTACTCGAACAACCACCAATTCCTATGTGGAAGTGGGAAAGTATAGCTATGGATTTCATAACGAAGCTTCCGCACACGTCATCAGGTCACGACAACATATGGGTTGTTGTTGACCGTTTGACTAAATCAGCTCACTTTCTGCCGATACGAGAAGACTACAAGGTAGAACGATTAGCCCGAATCTACACCGACGAGATCATTTGTAATCATGGGACGCCTCGTGACATCATCTCTGATCGTGATGCTCGGTTTACCTCGCGACTGTGGGAAACGTTTCAAAAAGCTCTTGGTACGACGCTCAATCTAAGTACCGCTTTCCACCCTCAACCGACGGTCAGACTGAAAGAACGATTCGTACCCTTGAAGACATGCTCCGTTCGTGTGTCTTAGACTTCGGTGGTAATTGGGATAAATACCTGCCGTTAGTCGAATTCTCGTATAACAACAGCTATCATTCTAGCATCCAAATGGCACCATTCGAGGCATTATACGGAAGAAGATGTCGATCGCCTATTGTGTGGCACGAGATCGGTCACTCGCAACTAACCGGTCCTGAGCTACTGCAAGAAACGACAGACAAAATTTTCCAAATCCGGGACAACCTAGTGAAAGCTCGGGATCGACAGAAAAGTTACACCGATAAGAAACGCAAGCCCCGTGAATTTGACGTTGGTGACTACGTACTCCTAAAGGTATCACCTTGGAAGGGTGTAGTCCGATTCGGCAAAAAGGGATAACTCGCGCCTCGATATGTTGGACCTTTTAAGATTCTGGAAAGGATCGGAAAAGTCGCCTACAGACTCGAACTACCGGAGGAACTTAGTAATGTCCACCCGACTTTCCATGTATCAAACCTCCGAAAGTGCCTAGCCGACCACGACTTACATGTCTCTCTCGATGACCTGCAAGTAAATGAAACATTACACTTCGTGGAGAAGCCTGTCGAAATCATGGATCGCCAAACCAAGCAGCTCAGACGCTCTCGCATTCCTATTGTGAAAGTCCGATGGGAAGGCAAACGAGGCGCAGAGTTCACTTGGGAACTCGAAAGCGACATGAAGGCGAAGTACCCGCAGTTGTTTAAAGAGAAAAGCTAGAAAGAGAAAGTGACATCGTGATTCAGGTGTTTGTACGATTTCATATCAATCAATAGAATCACCGATTATATTACGTTCTTGTGTGTTTGGTCACGTTCGTGTACGGATTCTGCACGTCACACGTTCGGTTCGCAATCGTTTCGGAGTCAAAACCGATCCGAACCGAAAGTTCTCAAACGTGATTCACGGAGTTGTACAGCTTCCAGCTTAATTTCGGGATGAAATTCCCTAAACAAGGGGAGGCTGTAACACCCCGTGTTTTCAGAAGTCAAAGTCAAAGTCAAGGTCAAAGTCAACGACCGATTGTACGAATTTGACTTATAGTAATCTCCTTATTTTAATTATATTATGTGGAGTAAGTGTTGTTAATTGCTAAAATCGATATGTGTTAATCGCTATCTAATCGACTTACGACTGTGAATTATAGGAAGTAACAATGCGATAAAGTTAACTAATTGAAAATCAAGCTATGCTACTCGACATCGAATCGTGATACGAACCGCAACTCGACTTAATCTGGTTATTATACGTGTGTGTGTGCCTTATGTGTTACTTGTGCGTGTTATATATATATATATATATATATATGTTGTGGAAATCAATCGAAACTCGAAACGTAATCGAACCCGAATCCGAATCGAAATCGAACTATGATAATTAGTGGTTAGGATTGAAAGTAATTTGACTAGGAAACCCTATCGTGATGAGCCGCTCGCAATCGAAATCGAAACATAAAAAATCGTCGCGTCAAACAATCGAACCAAGTGCCATCCGGCCGGATAGCCATCCGACCGGATAGCCACTACGCACCAGGTCAGGCGTCATCCGACCGGATCGTCATCCGGGCGATACGTCATCCGATCGGATAACCCTTTCCTCTTTTGGAATCCTATAAATACCCCTTTCATTGTCATCTTTTCCACTTTTGGAAACCCTCCCCACCTTTTCTTCGATTTCTCCCAATCCAGGTAAGATCTCGCCCTAAATCTTGTACTTTCTTGATCTGCACGCACTCCTACACCTTTCTATCCTTTAAATCTTAACTTTTAACCGTGAAATCACTAGATTTCGGGTGTTCTAGAGTGACGTCATCATGCGTTCTTCAAGAACTTCATGTTTTGGCCTCAATCCACCAAGAACAACTTAGATCTAACCGATTTCCACAAGGATCTTGTAAAGATCTTGACACAAGGGTGATGAAAGAGGATTGAAAGATGGTTTTAACTTTCTTTCAACTCTTTTGCACTCAATGTACTCAAAACCAATAGGATCCGACCCTGATTTAGTCTTCTACTCGAATGTAGTGTTGTACTAGCTCAAGATCCGGATTCTACCCACGAGACTACCGATTACGGGTTAGTCAAGAACAACCGTCTCAAGCCGGTAACCGGCCGGACTAGGGTGATTCCTGGTCGGGTTGATCATCTGGGGCGAACTAGGGGTTCTGTTGGCTAACACGTTGTCAAAGTGTCTCGACATAATGACAAACCATCAAAACGACCAAGTGTAGGACGAACGGAACAACCATAACGGATTGCTATCCGACCGAATTACAATCCGATCGGATAGGTCATCCGAACGGATTGCCATCCGAACGGATCACACTTGGGTCCCACCTTTAAAACAAACTTAGCTGAAGTTTGAGTATCGAACGAATTGCAATCCGATCGGACGACCATCTGACTGGATTACTCTTCGGATCATAAGATACTAAGACTTCAAAGACTTGAACAATTTTCAACATGTTCAATAACAAGGTTGCCATCCGATCGAATGACGCTTCTGGGGTTGAGCTGCATACGTAAACTGCATTGGTTCAGACAATTCACAGCACAGGCAAAACTATTGTCCTGGTTCAATGCGTTTTAGAGAGAACACTTTCTTTGGTGTTTTTAGGCCATTGCGTTTTAGAACTAAGACATTTTTATGTGTTTTCTGGCCATTGCGTTTTAGAAAAACACATTTTTGAAGTGTTTTTAGTCATTGCGTTTTAGGTAAAACACATTTTTAAGTTTTTTCAGTCCATTGCGTTTTAGAGAGAACAATTTCTTTTGTTTTTTTATGCCATTGCGTTTTAGAAATGAGACATTTTTAAGTGTTTTCTGGCCATTGCGTTTTATAAATAAGACATTTCTTTGTGTTTTTGGTGCATTGCGTTTGACACCTGTGCCTCCACGGCCATCAAACAAATACCAAACCAATGAAATATTGTATTTCATACGTGGGATTTGTTCAAATATGTGTATCATTTTCACATATCAATTCTTGTTCGATCTCGGGCTCTAAATCGCTTTCTGGAAGGTTATACGCGCACTGATGCGTAAATATAACCAGTTTAATGCAACGAACACTCCGGAATAGTGAAATAGGCTTCACATACCTTAAATAACCTTTACATAACTTAGAAATAAGTTTTGAGGGGTTCGGTGTGCTAAAATAAACTTTGGGTCATTCAGGGACTAAAAGCGTCAAAAAGTGCATAAGTTTGCATTTTCGCGCATAACTTACGTTCTGAATACATCCGGACATCCAAAGTTTATGTAAGCACTAAAATATTTTATTTTAGTGTTTGGCATAAGAAAAATCCATTCGTCACGCAATTTGGATCGTTTTTCGCACTTATGCGCATTCCGTCGTAATTAAGCGATCATCGCGATCGTACGACCAAACGAACCGACATCCGGGATATTTTTGAGCATGTTTCATGTCCACAATGTTTAGGCATCATTTTAGGGCCTTAAAGTTGACTTAACGAGCCTTAAACATGTCGGAAATGGCCTTAATACACAACGGGGACTGAAATGGAAACCTTGGAAACTGTTTGCTGATCAGAAGGACCTAGGCGTGACACCTAGCCCCCTAGGCGTCACGCGAGGCCCTTTCAGATCAGCAAAAGTTGTTTAATCAGTTGTTAACAGCTGCTAAACACTCCAAAGGCCAATGCCACATGTTAATCCCTGATGTTGGGGGGCCAATTTGAGTTACCTTAGTGTTGCAACAAGTGTAGGGACAAGATCAAAGCACGGTATTCGAAGAACGATCCTAACGGTTGTCCATTTACTATATATACCCAACCCATTCACTTACAAAACCCACAAATCTGATCTAAGAATGCTCTAAGTTGAAGCCATTGCTTCATACCTGAGTTACTTGGATCAAGATTAGCTATCGGGGACCCTTTGTAAGTGTTCCTTCGTTCTTTTATTCGTTTTAGCGTTAAAGTCAAACTTTGTTTGACTTTCTGCATTGACCAGTTTATGGTCAATGCGAAGTTCGTTTGAACTTCATAACGTGAGCGTAATTACGATGGTTATAGTCCCTAGTGACTATACCTACTGATTACCACGTTATCTAGGCTCAGTGACGAGTCGTAGTTTCGGCCAAAATGCGTATTCTTGCGTATTTTGTAACCAAACTACGCTTAGGTATCAAAACCGTTTGTTTTGATACCAAACTTATTTTCTAAACTTAGTTAAGCATGTTTTAACATGCTTAGCTCGTCACTTTTAGTTTAGTGCTTATATAGGGTCGTAAGGTAAGCGATCTAAACAATCGCTTATACTTTCGAACCCGATCCTTTTGGTCGATCATTAGGATCCGATCAAACATATTAGGTGACCATAGTTGTATAGGGAATAACCTTCCGAGGTTATACCTTATGGTCACGACGTGTAGTTAGTTGTATGATAGGTAGTTTATATGCCTTAGGTAAATTACCAAAATGCCCTTTTTACGCCAAAATTCATTTTAAGCATATGTAACATAACTTTTGATATCTAAACTGACTTGGCAACAATATTAGACATGTTAAGGCATATTTTACTTATCATAGGGCTAGTTAGGCGTTCTGAACGCGTTTTACGCAAACGACGCGTTAAAGTAGCATAAGCTACCTAAACGGGTCGTAATGGGTCGTAAGCACTTAGGATAGGTTTCATTTTAGTATGTAGGCTTTGTTAAACCATATTACATGAGTCCCCATACTCATTTGGTTTACGAGCCCTCATTCTATCCAATCTTCCGACATAGGTCCGGTTTATTAACATAGTTACCTATATTAGGTGCCGTTTGATTTCCGTGATCTCTAGCATTGTTTGGTTGTTACTCAAGGACTACTAAGCAATCTCAAGTGAGTACATAGACCCCTCTTTTACTGTTTTCAAACGGTTTTGGGGTGAAACACATGTGCCTACTTGTTACTTTCATGCTTTCCTGTTTTCACATCATATACTTGCTATGTTCATTAGTACACTTACAGTACATGATTTCATTGTGTTTTTGCTATGTATGTCCTTTTTTGCATACTTAGTACATCGTTTTACATTACATTTTATGCTATGTATGTCCATTGTGTGCATACTTAGTACATTGTTTTACATTACATTTTATGCTATGTATGTCCATTGGGTGCATACTTAGTACATTGTTTTACATTACATTACATTTTATGCTATGTATGTCCATTGTTTGCATACTTAGTACATTTGTTATTCATCACATGCTTACATTTTGGTATGACATTTGGTTTGTTCAAATGGGACAATATACATTCATTAACATTGATCACGCCATTCGTTAGTAGGTAGTGGTACCATAGGACTTGACAACTCCCATTCCTAAACCCTAGGTTTGTTTGGGTGGAAGGAATGACCGAATTCGATAAACATAACACAGATAGACCTTTAAATTCGTTTAGGGGTCTATCACCACAGTCACAAGGCTTGAATGTATGCATTTTCACAGTACCGCATAGATGTTTATATCAGTATAGCATGCATTTGTTCCACAAAACATAACTTTGATTTAAACCATGTTTTACTTCAATACCTTGTTTTTGTGCATTTTACATATGGTTTAGTTGATATATTTCACTTACCATACATGATATTTTGGATACACATTACATGATTTACATTAGACATAAACATTTTGACATTGATATACACAATTCATGATTTACATTAGACATAAACATTTTGACATTGATATACACAATTCATGATTTACATTAGACATAAACATTTTGACATTAATATACACAATTCATGATTTACATTAGACATAAACATTTTGATATTGATATACACAATTCATGATTTAAATTAGACATAGACATTAGACATGGTTTTCACACAAACATTCTGACATTTGATTATACATAAACATTTTACTTTGGTGGTTTGGTTTGAGTAAGTGATTTAAGTAACGAGGCGTGTGCAATATGATACAAGTATGCTGGATACGCCGCTGGTACTTCCTATATATAAGTGCTTGTATGGTATTACGTATCGTAGCGTTATTTGAATCATTTCAATTTAGACATATAACATTTATACAAATAACATACTTTTCACAATACATTGTTTTACAAACAACTTATCTAATACAAACTCATTTTACTTGGTTATTTACTTAACCATGTATTATTCTTTTATACATATATATCATTTGGTTCATTTATCACTTTTCAAATGATTTACAAGACAAAACAAATTACAAGGTTCATGACTAAACATTTTCTTAAACATAAGTCATGAATTCTATTTTCACAAAACCTATGTATCTCACAGGCATTTTTATGCTGACGTACCTATTTTCACATGTGTTTCAGGATATGATGCTTAGGATCTATCAAGATACACTTAGGCGGACTTGGGCCTTAGCGACAATAAAAGATGCAAGACTAGTTATTTATGTTATGTTTCTTTGATTGTCAAGACATTGTAACTCTTTTAATCAATAAAACAATATTTCAGTTTCCATGTGTTATGAAACAATGATTCTGTTACAACACTCCCCGACGTTTCCGCCACGTTTTGTTGTTTTACGTGGTCGGGGTGTGACATTGCGTTTTAGGTAAAACACATTTTTATGTGTTTTCAGTTCATTGCGTTTTAGAAAACAGACATTTTAAGTGTTTTCTGGTCATTGCGTTTTAGAAATAAGACATTTGTTTGTGTTTTTGGTGCATTGCGTTTTAGGTAAAACACATTTTTATGTGTTTTTAGTCCATTGCGTTTTAGAAAGTACACTTTCTTTTGTGTTTTTAGGCTATTGCGTTTTAGAAATAAGACATTTCTTTGTGTTTTCTGGCCATTGCGTTTTTACAAATAAGACATTTCTTTGTGTTTTTTGTGCATTGCGTTTTAGAAAAATGTCATTTTTAGGTTTTTTTTTTCATTGCGTTTTACGCAACTAGGTTTTTTCCATTGCGTTTTACGCCAATGGGTTTTAATTTTTTTTTTCCGAAAATATAGCAATAGTATACTCGTTTTAAAGATAAAAAACGCTCGTTTTTTGGTGCAATTTCTATAAAAAAAATAATGTCGTATGAAAGAGTTATTAACGTTTAAAAAATGGGGGGAGTTGGAGGAGAGAGAAACTATTGCCTTGGATTGACTAGAATACCCATAAACAAACCCACACGCCTCTTTTCTTCCTTTCAATTTCTCTCATTTAATCTTAGCCATTGATTAACTAAATGGATGGTCAAGATTACTTCCGAGCCTTCTTAACCAAATAAACACTCTATTATATCCTAACCCATGAGACAAAATATCAACTCCCAATCGATAATCACACACAAATTTAGGATTAGCTCTCCTTTTTATTTAGAAAATTGGTTTAAAAGTGAATAACACTCGTAACCACAAATATCCAGGATGGATTTGTTATATAGTGGTAGAAATTTTAATTGAAGCACAATCCTAATTCTAATTAAACATAAACACCCTTTTCTATATCTAACTAAAACAAGGAATTTGATAATTATCTATAACTCTTATAATTATCTTCAATTAAGATTAACGTTAATCATCCCGGCTCCTTTAGAGACGTCACGATCGACCCGACCCATCAGCTCGGGTTTGGGTATTAAATATTCTGTTCCAACAATCAACCCCTAATATCCGAACCAGGCTAGGAAGCCTTCGACTCCAAGTAAATCTCGCATTTCAATGAACTTGATCCTCGCGAGTGCTTTAATTAGAATATTGGCCCTTTGCTCTTCTTCGATTACATACTTGATCGCCATTAAATCATATTCAAAACATTCACGAATGAAATGGTAGTGCTATCTGTCACACCCCAACCGATGGCGGAAACATCGGGGCATGACACTGAGCGAAACAGATTGTCCAGAAGTTTCCATAACAATTATCAATACTATTCAATTTAATTAATACGTCCCATACCGTATCTCAAACAGCAAAATAATTATTACAGACAAAAATCCAGGCAAATATTCTATTCCGACAACTCAGATTTAAATAGACAGCAATTGTTTATCTGCTTCTAGAGACCCTTAGTTTGACCACTACAGACAACTATTTGTTGGGCTCTAAAGCTTTATTCTAGCTTCAAATTCCTACCAAGTGTGCGTCCTAAGCACCTGTCACATACGTTAAAATAATGTCAATACATAAAATGTAAAGGTGAGCATACAAGTTTGATAATAGCATATAGAGTTCGAATTCGTTTACGCATAACCAGCACGTACACATAGTGAAATGAAGCACGTTAGTTATCGACATAGATCCATCGATACCAATGACTGCGGGTTGACTGCCCGAGGCAGTTCGCAATACATGATTACCACCGTAATCCATGCAAGTAAATGATCCTTAACAACCCCCGTGTGAACGGGTGCTGAGTCCAAACTATAGTACTATCGTTGCTAAGGCAGGTAGACAACATTCCATGTGTAAACATAACAAACAAGCATTCATAAGCCACGTATAACATGCATCAACGGTTAGCGTTCAAATAGTATTGAGTAGTGTGATTGTTGTAGTTTGAATATTCGTAACGTATGTAACACCCAAAAGTGCTTAAAGCAAAAAGGGATCGAGTATACTCACAGCGATTAATGGATTGAAGGGAGCGCTTAGCGAGTAGGGTTAGCCTGAATAGATTCGATAGCATATCGATAAGTGGTACGTAAAACGTTACAAGGTATGGGTGAGTTGGATAGTAGTTCGATCGGATGGTAATCCGAGCGGACAACAATCCGTGCGGGTAGCAATACGTTCGGATGGTCATCCGGTCGGATGACTATTCGAGTGGATTGTTTCTTCCTATAAGAAGGATGTGTTTGTGTATGATGGCTTGACTTTTGAAGTTCTCGTTGTAGTATTTTGAAAACATTGAAGTATCGCTATCCATCAAGTCGGTCGATCGGATGACTGGTCGTGCGGATGATAATCCGGTCGGATGGTGGTCCGGTCGGACGACGACTTAGTGCCGAGGTTACTTACAGAAAGCAAGTTCACAACAGAAGCGTCATTCGATCGGATGGCAATTCGATCGGATGGCAACCTTGTTATTGAACATGTTGAAAATTGTTCGAGTCTTTGAAGTCTTAGTATCTCATGATCCGAAGAGTAATCCAGTCAGATGGTCGTCCGATCGGATTGCAATTCGTTCGATACTCAAACTTCAGCTAAGTTTGTTTTAAAGGTGGGACCCAAGTGTGATCCGTTCGGATGGCAATCCGTGCGGATGACCTATCCGATCGGATTGTAATCCGGTCGGATAGTAATCCGTTATGGTTGTTCCGTTCGTCCTACACTTGGTCGTCTTGATGGTTTGTCATTATGTCGAGACACCTTGACAACGTGTTAACCAATAGGACTCCGTTTCGACCCAAGTGACCAACCCGACCAGGAATCACCCTAGCCCGGTCGGTTACCGGCTCGAGACGGTTGTTCTTGACTAACCCGAAATCGGTAGTCTCGTGGGTAGAATCCGGATCTTGAGCTAGTACGACACTATAATAGAGTAGAAGACTAGAACCGGGTCCGATTCTATCGGTTTTGAGTGTAATGAGTGTAAAAGAGTTGAAAGAAAGTTAGAGACCATCTTTCAATCCTTTTTCACCATTCTTGTGTCGAGATCTTTACAAGATCTTTGTATGTTTGTGTGGAAATCGGTTAGATCTTGGTTGTTCTTGGCGGATTGAAGTCAAAACATGAAGTTCTTGAAGAACACATGATGACGTCACCCTAGAACACCCGAAATCTAGTGATTTCACGGTTAAAAGTTAAGATTTAAAAGATAGAAAGGTGCAGGAGTGCGTGTAGATCAAGAATGTACAAGATTTAGGGCGAGATCTTACCTGGATTGAGAGAAATCGAAGAAAAGGTGAGGAGCACGAATGGTTCGGACAGAGATGTCACACCCCAACCGATGGCGGAAACATCGGAGTGAGACGAAGAAAGATTGCTCATCACACATAACGCTAATTGTGACAATAGAATTAAAGATAAATTGATTTCTTTCATAAATAAATGTTACAATACATGAAATTTGAGATACAACATGTTAAGTACAATAAAAACAATACGACAACATATATGACATTTATACAATGTATTTGACCTAAACGTCTATATGTGTATCTAGGCATCAACGCTACTTCATTTCATAGCATCATCATCCTCAACCTGTAACATGTTTAAAATAAAGTTCAATGCAAAAGCAAAGGCGAGTATACAAGTTTGGTACGTACATAACAAAAGATAAGTTTCGAACAATTCCTCATAGCAAGCATGTGATTCAAGATAAACATAAAAAACATGGCATGTGTCTAACATATCAAACCAAGGAAACGCAACAGGCTCATGACATAACCTCAAGTTTACGGGCGGGTCGTTAATCCTATAGCGCTACATATGTCACGGTTTGGCTCGTACGAAGTTAATGATAAGTTCAACACATAAGATTCACCCAAGTTTAAATATCAAGCCATCACGTATACAAGCATGTTAATAGGAATGTTCATGTGTTTGAGCAAAATGTTCATGTGTAAGTTGTTGATAAGTAAACATGTTACACCCCAAAAGTGGTAAAAGTAAAAGGGGGAAATACGAGTATACTCACAAAGTTTGCATATGCTTTCCAATTATCCAATTATTGACGAGTTGATGAGGTTAGGAGATTGAATGTGTAAGGGTTAAAGTTCAAGTATGCTTAGAGTCGAGATTCGGCATTTAAAACAACATAAAAAATAAGATATGAGAATAACATGTGAAAATAATCATCTTCAACACTTAACACTTGTATGACACTTTGTAACCACAAGGGTTATGATAATGTTTTCATGAGTTGAACACCCATAAGAATCACAACAAGGTTTAGGTCTTATATGACGTTCTACTACTTTAACATGTAAACACAAGTTCAACATCAAAGGTTCGAATGAGTGTATATATATATCTAGGTTAAGTATTACATATTATTTAGTCCAATAATTCAAGTAGGAGGTAGAAGATTAGGATCTTCATTTAGGCACCTCGAGTTATCATAGATGTCATGTACGGGGTAGGAAGAACATGCTTCCATTTAGGAACCCCTTGAATGTTCACCACTTCACTTGATGTAAAAACAACCAAGGAGGGTCACGAACTAGGATTAGCACAATAACATAAACAAACTAACTAAAGTGAAATCATCAAATCATGTGAGGATTGTATGCAGGACAACCCAAGTTGTTCCATAATCACTCATTCATCAAGATCTAAGCTTGACATGATTTGTGGGTCAAATACCCTAACAAGACAGAAAGTATTTGAGGTTTTAACCTCTGATTTATAGTGTCTCAACCTTGTTTTTAAGATTAACCATCCATAAGAGAGGTTGTAAGCATTGGGACATAGGTATGAGATGTGTTAGACACAAGTTGGATGAGTTTAAACAAGCTTTTGAAGAACATGTAACAAAACAGAAAGTTTATGGACAATTTCGGAGCAATTCCAGGTCTGATTTCTCCATGGAGAAACCAAGGAATCAAACCCCATGATTATCCAAGCAAATAGGAAGAAGAATCAAGTGATTTCATTAAGAAATGAGCAAGTTACACTCACTTTTGTGCAAGGTTATGAATCTGTCCGAAAATGCAGATTCTTGCAAGAACTTGAGAGTGTTTAGGAGAGATTTGAGAGTGTTGAAAGTGTTCAAGTGCTTGGAGGACCTTGGGTACTTATAGGGGAGTGATTAGGGTTGTTTTGGGGGGATAATTAAGGCTAAAACCCGGTTTAAACAAGAAAATCCCGCTCAAACATGAATCTGGTCGCGACTGCACAAGGTTTCTGATCTGGGCACCCTCAGGCGGCCCGCTTGAGGTATCAAGGTAAGTTGAGGCGGGCCGCCCGGGCTTTCTTATCCGGACATAAGTTTCAAAAAATTACAATTTAGCCCCTGAAGTTATTATTTTAGTGTTTTTAGGTCTTTTAAGGACTATAAGTGCCACAAAAACATAGTTTAAGATAAATCCAAGTATGGGGAGTATAACCCAAGTATAATTAAGCGTATGAGTATCAAAATCAGGTGTCGTTCTCGTTCAAAACACGTTTTATGCATATGTTTAGATTAATTACAAGTTTAGCGCATAGTTTCCAAGAATAATGATTAAACACTAATTGATTCACCGTTTCGAACATACGAGCATATATAACGTGTGTATAACATATAATTAGCAAAATACGAGTTTTATTCATGATCCAAGTCTCGGATTTTCCATCGCTTTTAATGAAAGAACGATTACAAGCCTACGAAGTTTCCAAAAATAGTTTTACAAACGATGGTTTCTAAATATAGAAAGTATGAAAACGCGGGGCGTTACAGTCTCCCCTCCTTTAGGAAATTTCGTCCCGAAATTTATTCAAGAGGTAGACTTGAGGAGTTTTAGTAAAAATTTGAGACTTGAAAATTTTGAAACATTTTGGAAGTCACAAAACTTTGGAGAGCGACAAGGTAAATTTGTGAGTGAGTTTATTGCCTAAAATAATTTGAGGTATCTGACATAGTTGAAAACATGCAGGTGCGCATACTGGTGAAGTGAGTCTAAACAACTTTGGGCAACTTAAATTGGCGACGTATTTAAAAAAAAGTGACGTATTAAGAAAGAAGATGTTGACAAACGGTTTGTATTTTGATGGGACGTGGTAACGAAATCGCATTTGTAGGAGATTGTTTATTGAGTGAAACGAGAAGGTTTGGCACATTAAATAAGGCTTTAAAGGTGTACTAAGTACAGTTACACAAGAATCCAGAATAAGAAGACTATTTTATAGGTAGCGAGGTAAGTTAGGACTCGAATGTTTAGACAAGCTTAATTGCGAACGAGGTTTGTATGAACTAAAAGGATAAGGAGAATAATACGAGTATAGAATGAACGAATGACTCTTAAAGAGTAGAAGTATGAGAATAGCATAAGTTTTGGATAGATGAACGTAGTGTGTTAAGGATGAAGTCTTGTCATGGATAATCGGATATAATGCGTTTGTGAGTGGTGTGAAGTTGTATTAGGTCCAAAAGGTCTGCAAAACATTGAATTTCTCATGGCACGTTTTACGAAATTTGGTAATATGGTGAAAACACTTACATATAGGAAGTACCAGCGGCGTATCCACCATGTTTTAACCACATCACGTCCGTTCCGTATTCGGTGCCATGTTACGTTCCGTGTCTTACCATACACAGTAGTACACTCTATGGTTCTCATACGCCTATCACTATAATCCCGTGTGCACCCGTGATTATATTGATCGTCGCCTGATCCGCATAGCTTGTACTAGTTGTGTATGAATTAGGGTATCCGTAATTTAAAAAAAAAAATTTAAGAATGTGCACGTGTAAGAATGTAGTATGTAAGCAAGTCCATGCTTAAGTATGTATGGGGCCCACGCAAGCGAATCCCTCGGATTACGCTCGCGTATAGGTACGAATGTATGAATGAAAGCACTAGCATAAATATAAGTATGAATTCGAATGTATGTATAAGCATAAACGTAAGACGTGGAAGTAGTAGGTGTATATGTATAAGCACGCAACGTATGAGTATAAGTGAAAACATGAAATATATGAGTATAGGTAAAGTCATGAAACGTATGAGTATAAGTAAAACATGAAACGTATGAGTATAAGTATGAATACGATTATAAGTATAGGCATAAAACGTATGAATGTAAGTGTAGGTATGAATATTTAAATTTACGTATATAGTGTACGTTGGAACATCACGGATTTAGGTGTATAAAATCGTCCAAAAGGTTAAGTATGTAAATACGAATGATTATGAGTGCATTGTTGCGTTAAAATGACTAAAACGTGTATGATGATACGTGGGTATAGTTGTTTGAACAAAACGTTGAGTTTATCGTGTCAAAATTTGATTGAGCTTGGTTTGAAAGGTAGAATGTAGTTTGTAAATGTAAAGGAACATAAAGTACCCATTGGTTGTGCATAACGTAATTTGTAATAAATGGAAATGCTACTTTTGTTTGAAAAGAGTTTACGTATATGGAAGGTTATCGGTCTCCATGAAGTTCTTTTGCCCACGTGTTTTGAGATATGGTTGACGACTTAAGCGGTGTAGAAAAGTTTTCGAAAATAATAAGTTCGCTTCATTTGTACCCGAAACCAGAAATTTTGAATTTTGGAGGTTCTTGTGAAAACGTCGATCCAAAAAAAAATCTATCAAATGATTTGTTGTTGTTGAAAATAGTCTTAGGTAGAACGATCTTAGAATAATTATGAGATCCTATATGTAATTGAGAAATGTCGGTTTGGTTTCAATTAAGAATGGAAGTCTCTAGAATGACGATACGATACGAGCATATTTTAGTGATTATGTCAAGAGGAAGTTCATGGGCAAGAGTTTCATTAGACCGGTCAAATTGATAGGTAGCATTTCGTAAGGTTTGGAAATTTGTGTAGTAAAACGTTTAAGATAAGTTAAGAATCCGTGTATGTGAGTTAGGTAAGAATAGGTTGTAGGATAGAAAGTATGCTTGATGAAGCAATGTATTTTGAAATCGTACACGTATGGATTTGGAATAATGATAAATAATTTAGGTATAAACATGACCGAGTTTGCATAATAAGATATTTTGAAGAGGCGTTTTGGTAACGATCACCTAGGTAAGGGAATCACCCCGAACTTGTTGGTGAGGTCGTTTTAAGGAAAAAGGGAAGTGGTCGTCAAGGTAAGGAAATCACTCCTATCTCGATGATGCGTCTCCACCTTTCGTTACAAGAAATATGAATTTAAGTCATATGAAATCATGCATATGTATAAGTGTATGAAAAGGATTTAGTATGATGCGTGTGTGAGAAGAAAATATCGAAAGCAAATTCGAATTTGAAAGATTGCATCTAATAAAGTAAATAATATAACGTATGTTTGATTAAATTTGAGATGGTTCCAAAACGGAACGTTGACTAACCAAAGTGGTCGAAAAAGTCTTTCGAATTTGAGGAGCATGCTTTGGCCTAATAGGTGAAATACTCTTGCCGACAAGTCGGTTAACGGTATTTACCCTTCCAGTTACTACATGTCCCCAATTCAATTGAAATTTCGAGACTTGGCGGGATTAATGAAAATCAAAGAATGGAACTAGTCGACAAGGTGCGGGTTTCACCCCTAACTCGACGATTTCGTATCCTAAGTGTGGTTGGTACTCGTCGGGTCAAAAGTTAATTTTGACACTTTGACGAGGGTCCACTAGAATTTGAAATTTGAATTTCTCCATCAAAGTGAGGACTTCACTCCTAACTTGATGGTGAATTTCGTGTAAAAGAAAAGTAGAAGGATTGAGAATTGTTCACCAAATTGTGGGTTTCACGCCTATTTTGGTGAGGTCGTCTCATTTTTTTTTGTAATATGAGTGTTGTCGGATTTAGAATAACCGAGTAAAACGCGTGAGAAAAGTGTATATTAAGGATTTAAGAAACAAGTATAATCATGTCAAGAATAGTACAATAAAAGTGGAATGATGAAACAAATATTACCGCGTAAAAAGTATGCCAAGAACACACATAAAGGATAAAACGATGAAACAAGTATTAACACATAATAAAAACAAGTATAGCATGTTAAGTGTTAACACATAAGTGACACATATGCTTACAAGATCAAAAGAGAATAAATAAAAGCAAAAAAAGATAGCATGCAAGTAGTATCAAGTAAAACATACGAATAAAGCTCTAGAACTATAGACTAGGTTAAAGCATTCCTACTTTTCCTAATTCCCTATAGTTATGGCTCTGATACCAATCTGTCACACCCCAACCGATGGCGGAAACATCGGAGTGAGACGAAGAAAGATTGCTCATCACACATAACGCTAATTGTGACAATAGAATTAAAGATAAATTGATTTCTTTCATAAATAAATGTTACAATACATGAAATTTGAGATACAACATGTTAAGTACAAGAAAAACAATACGACAACAGATATGACATTTATACAATGTATTTGACCTAAACGTCTATATGTGTATCTAGGCATCAACGCTACTTCATTTCATAGCATCATCATCCTCAACCTGTAACATGTTTAAAATAAAGTTCAATGCAAAAGCAAAGGCGAGTATACAAGTTTGGTACGTACATAACAAAAGATAAGTTTCGAACAATTCCTCATAGCAAGCATGTGATTCAAGATAAACATAAAAACATGGCATGTGTCTAACATATCAAACCAAGGAAACGCAACAGGCTCATGACATAACCTCAAGTTTACGGGCGGGTCGTTAATCCTATAGCGCTACATATGTCACGGTTTGGCTCGTACGAAGTTAATGATAAGTTCAACACATAAGATTCACCCAAGTTTAAATATCAAGCCATCACGTATACAAGCATGTTAATAGGAATGTTCATGTGTTTGAGCAAAATGTTCATGTGTGAGTTGTTGATAAGTAAACATGTTACACCCCAAAAGTGGTAAAAGTAAAAGGGGGAAATACGAGTATACTCACAAAGTTTGCATATGCTTTCCAATTATCCAATTATTGACGAGTTGATGAGGTTAGGAGATTGAATGCATAAGGGTTAAAGTTCAAGTATGCTTAGAGTCGAGATTCGGCATTTAAAACAACATAAAAAATAAGATATGAGAATAACATGTGAAAATAATCATCTTCAACACTTAACACTTGTATGACACTTGGTAACCACAAGGGTTATGATAATGTTTTCATGAGTTGAACACCCATAAGAATCACAACAAGGTTTAGGTCTTATATGACGTTCTACTACTTTAACATGTAAACACAAGTTCAACATCAAAGGTTCGAATGAGTGTATATATATATCTAGGTTAAGTATTACATATTATTTAGTCCAATAATTCAAGTAGGAGGTAGAAGATTAGGATCTTCATTTAGGCACCTCGAGTTATCATATATGTCATGTACGGGGTAGGAAGAACATGCTTCCATTTAGGAACCCCTTGAATGTTCACCACTTCACTTGATGTAAAAACAACCAAGGAGGGTCACGAACTAGGATTAGCACAATAACATAAACAACCTAACTAAAGTGAAATCATCAAATCATGTGAGTATTGTATGTAGGACAACCCAAGTTGTTCCATAATCACTCATTCATCAAGATCTAAGCTTGACATGATTTGTGGGTCAAATACCCTAACAAAACAGAAAGTATTTGAGGTTTTAACCTCTGATTTATAGTGTCTCAACCTTGTTTTTAAGCTTAACCAACCATAAGAGAGGTTGTAAGCATTGGGACATAGGTATGAGATGTGTTAGACACAAGTTGGATGAGTTTAAACAAGCTTTTGAAGAACATGTAACAAAACAGAAAGTTTATGGACAATTTCGGAGCAATTCCAGGTCTGATTTCTCCATGGAGAAACCAAGGAATCAAACCCCATGATTATCCAAGAAAATAGGAAGAAGAATCAAGTGATTTCATTAAGAAATGAGCAAGTTACACTCACTTTTGTGCAAGGTTATGAATCTGTCCGAAAATGCAGATTCTTGCAAGAACTTGAGAGTGTTTAGGAGAGATTTGAGAGTGTTGAAAGTGTTCAAGTGCTTGGAGGACCTTGGGTACTTATAGGGGAGTGATTAGGGTTGTTTTGGGGGGATAATTAAGGCTAAAACCCGGTTTAAACAAGAAAATCCCGCTCAAACATGAATCTGGTCGCGACTGCACAAGGTTTCTGATCTGGGCACCCTCAGGCGGTCCGCTTGAGGTATCAAGGTAAGTTGAGGCGGGCCGCCCGGGCTTTCTTATCCGGACATAAGTTTCAAAAAATTACAATTTAGCCCCTGAAGTTATTATTTTAGTGTTTTTAGGTCTTTTAAGGACTATAAGTGCCACAAAAACATAGTTTAAGATAAATCCAAGTATGGGGAGTATAACCCAAGTATAATTAAGCATATGAGTATCAAAATCAGGTGTCGTTCTCGTTCAAAACACGTTTTATGCATATGTTTAGATTAATTACAAGTTTAGCGCATAGTTTCCAAGAATAATGATTAAACACTAATTGATTCACCGTTTCGAACATACGAGCATATATAACGTGTGTATAACATATAATTAGCAAAATACGAGTTTTATTCATGATCCAAGTCTCGGATTTTCCATCGCTTTTAATGAAAGAACGATTACAAGCCTACGAAGTTTCCAAAAATAGTTTTACAAACGATGGTTTCTAAATATAGAAAGTATGAAAACGCGGGGCGTTACAAGAGAGTTTCCAGAAATGGAAAGAATGACAATGACAGGGGTATTTATAGGATTCCAAAAGGGGAAAGGGTTATCCGATCGGATGACATACCTCCCGGATGACGATCCGGTCGGATGACATCCTGGTCGGATGACACCAGACCTGTGGCGTGGTGGCTATCCGGTCAGATGGCACTTGATTCGATTGTTTGACGCGACGACTTTTGATGTTTCGATTTCGATTGCGAGCGGCTCGTCACGATAGGGTTTCCTAGTCAAATTACTTTTATTCCCAACTACTAATTACCATAGTTCGATTTTCGATTCGGATTCGAGTTCGATTACGTTTCGAGTTTCGATTGAGTTCGATTGATTTCCACAACATATATATATATATATATATAGGGTTAGGTTCATTTGTGAACCTCCCCTTATTTGTGAACTTAATGAACATATCTTGACCCTTGATTTTGTTTTAAGATTATAAGGGTAGGATTGTAATTAGTAATTTAAAGTTGATTTTTTATTTAAATATAATCCAAATTTGAGTTTAATTTAACCAGATCAGTTTTCCATTTTTTATGTAACTGCTTCCTACTTTCTTGCAACTCAATTAAAGGAACGCATAATCAAAATTTTGAATTCAGAATTTGCGACAATAATAAGCTTGAAAGGTATTTTATTTTCATAAATCTTAACTAGTTACGTAACTTTAAAGTTTACCAATTTATTGTTCTCCACATTCAATGTATATTATTTTTTTAATACATATATGTAATGTATTAATTTCATCACAAACAGAACTTCATAAAAGTGGACCATTGAGATAAATTGCAACTTTGGTAGTACATTATATGTTATACGTATGTACCCATTCTAAATTGTCCTTTTTTTCTTTTTTGTTCTGGACATCCCACTTATATATTATTCTTGCAAAATACACATATGTATAAAATGTGCTTTCATCATCCACACAAGTTCATAAAAGAGAAACATCCAAACCCGTCATAAAATACGATAAGTTGTATTCAAGTTATTGGCAACAACTGAAAATAACACAATCCATAAATTTAACCACCAAAATAATGGTCGTAATCATACTACATTAAATATCCAAATAAAGCATCCCAAACCTACCGTAAACGATTTCCACCAAAACAATTAGAAAGGCAAATCGTAAGTGTAAACACCAAACCAAATAGTTCACAAACTTCTTCCTAAGTTGTGTTATAATTTCAGTTTTCGTTTTGGACTCATCAGTTGGGAATCGAGCATCCCAACGCCCTTCAACGATCCCATCCAGGTTTCCATGTGGCGCATCGGATATACACCGCAATCAACATAATTTCCTACAGTCGCCCAACTAATATCCAAACGTACATGCTAGACAACTTCAATCTCATAGCAACGAGGATGTCCCACATGCTTCAGGCACTTTACCACCACATCTTTCTACACACAAATAATACGGTAATTGTATCAGTAGCTGTATCATTATACACGTTTCTAGATAAAGTACACTTATGTATAAGACATCTATATAACGACAATTGTGAAGTATATGACAGTCAATACACATGTGTATCCGTAAAGAACACTTGTTTACAAGATATGTAAAATACACATGTGTATCCGTAAAGTACACTTATGTACAACACATCTATATAACGTCAATTCTGAAGTATATGACAGTCAATACACATGTGTATCCGTAAAGTACACTTAAACAACAACATAGGTTTTAAAACACAGACCTCTTGTTCAATTAGATGAACCCTACATTAAAGAACAAAATGGTCAAAATCGGAATAAAACTACCACATGCGTTATAAAGTGTCTCAATTTATTATATAATTTCCTCAAATCGCTAGAATATTATACTTTTATTTGTATTGTCAAGATCAACAATCAAATGAATTCCTTCACCAAATGTAACCTGAACATTATTTTTTTTCGAAATCCATCTAATCACCTGAATCAAATTAGTATAGTTAAATAAACGGCTTTCACAACTTTTAAAATTCTACAAAACTCTTTCACGGTTAAAAAATGCAGTTGTACAACGATAATATACAACTGTTTCACAACCAACTTTCAGTTTAATATTATTATACACATACGTATAATAGCACGAAAATACACATGTGTATAAAACTGTATACATATGTGTACATGCCAGCAATTGTACTAATCTTCTCAAAGTATGCAATCAGCAATACTATTTCAATCACTACCTAAAACCCCCAATAATAGTCAACTATATACGTACTGATACATCCTCTAATAATGTTTTTTTTTCAAATGAGACACCACGAACTACGATTAGAACAAGTAGGCATGCCCCATATCGCAAAACAGAGTATAACGATGACATTCATTGCTAGAACCCTAAATTAACTCACACTATTGTTATAATCTGAACTAAACTTCAATTAAACAGACAAATCATATGGATTAAAAGCTACAAAAACCAACGTACTATAACAACTATTACTCTTTATACACACATTCAAATAAAACCCTAGATTTTAAATGTATGAATTCAAGGAAGAAACACACAAAATATACACAATCGGAATGCTCGATATACTATAAACAACATTACCTTGCTATGAATCAAGAAGATTAAATCACACTACCAGATTTCGATGTTCAATAGGCCGGAAGAAAATTTTGTACGTTGCCTTTAATCTTCTAGAGAGAGAAAGGGATTGGTATTTATAAATAATATTGATTTAATCTCCTGTAACTGTTTTTTTTTTTTTTTTTTAAACTTATCTCCTATAAAGAATTACAAGAATGCCCTTATTCGGTTATTTCAAATCAATTTATTGTTTTATTTAATTTAAAAACCATTTAAATCCTATAATCAAGATCTGATCATCCAACGGTCAGGATCTGTTCATTTTTGTTCACATTTTAAACACTGTTCACTCTTGATCCCTACCCTATATATATATATATATATATATATATATATATATATATATATATAGCACGCACAAGTAACACATAGGGCACACCCACACGTATAATAACCAGATTAAGTCGAGTTGCGGTTCGTATCACGATTCGATGTTGAGTAGCATAGCTTGATTATCGGTAAATTAACTTTATCGCATTGTTACTTCCTATAATTCACAGTCGTAAGTCGATTAGATAACGATTAACACACATCGATTTTAGCATTTAACAACACTTACTCCACATAATACAATTAAAATAAAGAAATTACTATAAGTCAAATCCGTTCAGTCGGTCGTTGACTTTGACCTTGACTTTGACTTCCGAAAACACGGGGTGTTACACTATCGATAAGTTTGCTCCGACCATGAAAAAGATGATTTTTCATCAATGCTATGGCCGATTTATTATCCACCCGAATAACTATCTTTTGCATCTCTCCACCAATGGCTTCACTGTATAAGCTCCGAAGCCAAATTGCTTGACAAGCCGCTAAAGTTGCCGCCATAACTCTGCTCCACAAGATGATAAAGCAACCTTATTTTGTTTCCGAGAACACCATGAAATGGGTGTTTCCCACTAGTATTATGACTACTATGAGTTATGAATTACAGTATTGTGAGGGCACCTTTTGCACCGTAATTCATAACTCATAGTACCCAAAATTATTCTTACAAGTGGTTAGAAATTTAAAAAAGTGGTGATGATGTGAGAATAATTTTGGGTGTTTTCAGGTTTTCTTATTGGGTGAGTTTTAGTATTTTTAAAAATAATGATTTTATGATATCATAGCTAACTATACACGTTTTTAGGTGTTTTTAAAGTTCTTTATTGTGGATGGTCTAAGATAACTAATATATAAAGTTAACCACAATTTTGCAACTTCATGCTCCTACTATGGATGCACCCGATCGACTCGATTTCTTTAAAAAGCTTTGTCCTCATTGATCCATTTGATACGTATAGGAGTCCATGTCAATGGTCCCTGCGTGATAATGTGGAATGAAAACACTCCAAAAATTTGTGAAGACTTTGATGACGTGCCAAACACACAATTTGAAAATAATTTGAAAGAAAAGCATGCTCAAGATGAGGACTATGAAGAAGATGAATTTAAAGTTGAAGAGAAAAAACAAAATTTAGTAAACAAGTCTATCGTCAAGAAAGGACAATCGAGGAAGGAGTAGCTTTAGCCAAATCATACGTTCATTGCTCTACAAAGAGGAAAAACGGAAATCATAAAAAAAAGTTTTCGGAAGGTTGTACTTAAACACTTAGGCTGCACGGGATGAAGAGGGGGGGGGGGGGGGGGGGAAGGGGTGTGCCGGGCGTCGTCGAGAAGAAAGCAAGGGGGCCCACCTGTTTGCTCCGTCGCAAACGGCTGAATTCGGACGATGGGGACGGGACGGAGGGGGGCGGCGTGGGGTGACGACGGGGACGTGGCGTCGCCGAGGGAGGACGGGGCTGAGGACGCTGCCATACAGGGCCGGCTCAATGTTTGTAGAGGCCTAAAGCAAACAATAAAATTGAGGCATTTTTATCGGTTACCTTCGGGGTTGAGCAAAATTTAAAGTGTACCCGATAAGACCCTTCTATTTGAATAACATATAAAAATGATATGGTATTTTATATCATATATACATAAACATATATAGTTTAATATATTATTTGACTTCCGTTTCATAATACATTATACATCACACAAGCATGGTTCTTTTTTAAGGTTAAAAAACTAAATTTTTAATATTCACATATCTTGAGTATCTCAATGTTCATCTTCCCCATCTTCTCTAACCTTTCTCACCCAAAAAAACACAGAACTGAAAATAATCTTATTCCTTCTATTTTAGAATTTTCTTCTCATCTCTCTCTAGAAATATATATTATATCATCATGTATATATTTATCTATGAAAATGGATAATACTAGCTATCTAAAATTGGGGGCCTTTCAAAATGTGAGGCCTAAAGCAAAAGCCTCATTTCACTTATGCTTGAGCCGGGCTTGCTGCCATACCGTGCAGCCTTAAACGAACTCTTGGGCGTTACCTTTAGATCGACTCATCAACGAAATTCAAAATGGTTGGCCATGTTGACTCAAATGAATTGGTTCAACGGGTTATAGGTACAAGTGGTACAATTTATATTTATTTTTAATTAAGTTCGTTACGATATATTTATTTTTTTGTTTAGTTCGATATAATATTTTTATTTAATTTTAATTTATAATTTTAACCATATAGGATCGTCTACAAGACTGTGGTTGCACCGATATTGATGTTATGAATAAGGCGCTAGGTGATTTCCTGAAAAAAAATACAAGGGTGGTTCTAAGCACGATGATGCATGGGGGATTGTAAAATAACATGAACAATGGAGCAAGGTCCCGTTGATGGGTGAGGAGTCCGGTGGTAGTTTTAACAAGAGAAGAAAGTCATCGGAATCCAACAACTACTATCCGGGTTCATTCGACGATGCTTTCGCAACTAGTAGAGCGGAGTTAGACTTGAATGAAGAAATCAGACCCACTTGACCGAAGTTAAGAGATCCGTCGAGTCGTCAAGCAAATGATTTGGGTGAGAAATTAGATATGTACATGTAAGTGGCAATTAAGGGGTTAATGAATGCTAAAAAGAATCAAGTAGACAAGTCTATCACGTTGATGAATGCTCAACGCGAGAGTGTAAGGCGATTGACGTTTGATCGAGACTTTGAGACGTTTACTCGGCCTCATGATCATCTTCATGGTCGGCTAAGGGAAATTGCTATAGAATGTAAACGTGAAATAGCCGAAACATATGGAAACATATGGCTGGCTGATTGATGAGATAGATGAATGAAGTTCTTGTTATTAATTTTTCATATTTTGTTTATTTTTTAATTTACATTTTTAATGAAAGTATAATTTACTTATTTTTGTTTGTTGAATTTATTTTTTATTTAAAAAAACTAGGAGGTTCTTAGCCTAGGGTAGCTGAAATGAGTGTGGGCAGTGATTTTGTGATGCTAGGATAGTTTAAGGTAAAATAATGTGAGAGTGCAAGATTGAAGAGGGCTGGGGAAAATGAAAGGAATACCTAGGGCTAGGGCTGTAAACGAACCGAACGAACACGAACAAGGCCATGTTCGTGTTCGTTCGTTAAAGAAATTAACATGTTCGCGAACTGTTCATGAACGCATACCGAACATAAATTTGTGTTCGTGTTCGTTCGTTAAGGAAATTCAGTTGTTCACGAACAGTTCGTGAACACTGGTCTCGAACACAAACGAACGCAAGCAAATAAAAATAAACGCAAACGAACATTTAACTTAAAAATAAAAACATCGTTATCCTTAAACATTGGATATAAGTAGTTAAATACAACCACCAAATGATAAATCAAAACAAAAGAAGTCTAATAGACCATCAAACGATGAATCAAGTTTATCTAATTTAAACATAATTATCCCAAAAAATGTCTTAGAATGTCCAAATTTTTGCTAACTTAGAAAAAAATAGGGTTTTAAGTTTTCAATATGTTTAGATAAAAGGTTTACTATTTATAATCAAACGAACACGGATGAACGGACATATTACCGAACGTTCACGAACGTAGTCGAACGAACGAGATCTGTGTTTGTGTTCGTTCGTTAAGCTAACCGAACAAAATTTTTTGTTCGTGTTCGTTCGTTAAGCTAATTGAACGAACATAAACGAACTTCCCGCCGAACGGTTCACGAACTGTTCGCTGAACGTTCGGTTCGTTTACAGCCCTGAGAATACCCCATCCACCTTTATGTTTGAACAAATGAAACAAAAATGTTAAATACTCAACAACTTTTTCAAAAAAGCCCCGAGTCTAGACCGGGGATCTTTGTAACTACAAGACAACACTGTTTGATAAATCTTAGGGCGCGGTGAGTGGGGCGGGGAGGATAGTTTACCGAGGGGGGGAGGTGTTGCCAGGGGTGGAGCGGTGATCGGGGATTGTTCAAGTCGGTGAATACTCACAGGGTGAGAAACCGAAAGAGAAAAGAAGTGATGGAGGAGAGAGAGGGTTAATGGTGGGCGGTGGGCCCTAACCTATTTCAACCAATCACTTTTTTTTTAAAATTGTTTAGTACTCTCCATATGTTTGACTATTGCTAGTGATTGAGAACAAAATGGGGAGTGAAGTAGGGACTTGACATGACATGACATGACATTATTGGTTAGAAAATTGTTTAAACACTCACCATTTGATGACCACTCCCTCCACCCTTATAAGCATCACCAGTCTAGTTTTTGGACATTGACAATAGCACCAATATATATATTATGTCTAAGGGTGTCAAAAGTGATGGGTTGGGCAGGTTTTATGATGAGTTTGGGTTAAGATAAGTTTTTTTACGAAAAAGGTTAGGATGGGTATGAGTTAGGATCAGGGCCGGCCTTTGGGTAAGTGAAGTGAAGCCCAAGCTTTGGGCCACCACTTTTGAAGGGCCCCAATTATCAGTTTTACTCTTTTTTAGGCTTGTAGTCTGTAAACGATGATAGAAGCTTAAAAATTGGGTTTCTAAATTGAAAAGGGTAGGAAATCGAAGCGTTCATCATCTTGAACAATGAAAGGTCGGAGATTGAAATCGCAACTGATAATCCTTCAAACAAACTTTTATGGCTATCTAGGTAAACAGGAGGCCAGAATCAAACATGTTCTTGCCTTTTGATATCGATAAACAAATTATGCTCTCTTGTTTTGTTGTTCAATCGAAGTGTAAAATTGAAATCTAAGCTGCTATTAATACGTAATTTGTAGCGAATGTTCTGTCTAAGTTGTTCATTCTTCAAGACAAAAAGGTACATTTTTTTTAATTTTACCCCATTCTGTTTGGTGGTTGTTCTTCCAAGTTTGTTGATGTAATATAGAACAAAAATTTATAATCTAATCTGTTAGTTGTTAGTTGAGCATGTCATAATCAATTGTCTCTTCAAAATTTATCAAAGCTTTGTTAATTCAAATTAATATATGTACATTTGTAAATATTTATTTGTTATTAAAGTATGCATAATTCTGTAAAAAATGAATTGTGTAGGTGTAATTCGATTGCAATTGCCAGGTGAGTTACTCCATCATTTAGGATCCTTGTAGCAACATTTTTTTAAAGTTAGGATACTAACATTTCTCTTTTAGATAAAGTTGGATTAAGGTACTCAATTAGCCAAGATGTTTGACCTAAATATGAATAGGTTATAACACGCTACGGTTAGCACAAACATGATCTAAATATCTAGACTGGTCGAATTGAAGATTCAAATAGGTCAAGTAGGTTGAGTGGTCTATCTAGCGTGAAATTTAAAAAGGGCCCCAAATTTTTATTTTGCTTTGGGCCACCAAAATGGTTAAGCCGGCACTGGTTAGGATGAATTTGGGTAAATATGTGTTTATTAAAATTAAGATGAGTTTAGGTAAATATTGGTTCGATTTTCGATGATGAAAGACAAAAATAAAACATATAAAATTAATAAAAACAAAAAAATTAAAAATAAAAAAAAACAGAAAAGTAAAAAATTGTTAATAAAATAAAAAAATATAAGAAAAAAATCAAAAGTAAGTAAAAAAATCCAAAAAATAAAAAAGGTAAAATTCCCAAAAATGACAAGAATTTCAGAAAAATAAAATATCAGAAAAAATAAAAAAATTTTAAAAACTGTAAAAATAAGAGCATGTTAAAAAATTTTAAAAATATGCAAACCATAAAAATAAAAAAAAATCCAAAAAATAAAAAATTGTAAAAATTTTAAAAATCCCAAGAATATCAAAAAAATCAGAAAAATAAATAAAAAAATAATTTTTTGGATATTTTGTTTTTTCAAACTTTTTTAATGTTTTTGATTTATTTTTTGATATTTTAAATTTATTTATTTTTATTTTTCTGATGTTTTTTATTTTTCTTAATTTTTTTATTTTTCTAATTTTTTTGGTATTTTTAAGTTTTTTTATTTTTTTTTTGATTATTTGGATTTTTTATTTTTACTTTTTTCTTTAGATTTGTTGATTTTTTACATTTATAAAATTTTTTAGTTGTTTTTTTATTTTTCTGATTTTTTAGGGATTTTTACTTTCTTTTAATTTTTTGGATTTTTTTTTAATTTATTACTTTTTCTGATTTTTTTAACATTTTTTTTATTTTTTACATTTTTTTTGTGTTTTAATTTTTCTGATTTTTTTTATATTTTTTGGGATTTTTAATTTTTTATGGATTTTTTTAAAGTTTTTAATTTTTCTGATTTTTTAAATTTTTATAAATTTTTTTTGAAGTCAACGTCTATGAACACTCGAATAGGACGAAGAATCTGACTCTGATGCTCTTTTAGAGTTACACATTTACCTAACGTAATACCATCCTGACCTACAAATTATTTTAAATAAATATCTTACAACTCATTCTGACCCATTCTTAATTATTTTCCTACCCATCCTGACCCATCCTCATTTTTAAAATGACCCAAAATAACTCAAAATACCCAAATGGGTTTTTATTGTCGGCCTAAATTTATATCTATATATTTACACTAACAACCCCAGACCCTACCAATAACTTTACTATTTGTGGGATTTTACTGTGGGTATGGTTGATTGATACTTACACTAACAACTATATCCGTTACATCATAATGTTTTTACAAAATTTAATTAGTCAAATTAGCCCGAGCCCAGGCCCAATTCTTCAACCTGGTCTGGGAGTAGGCCTAAAAAGCCCGACCTGATTAGATGCGGCCCAATCATTCTTCTTTTTAATTTTAAATAGTATTAACCCCCTATCCTGATCCATCCTCATTTTTAAAATGACCCAAAATAACTCAAAATACCCAAATGGGTTTTTATTATCAGGTCTAAATTTATATCTATATACTTACACTAATAACCCCAGACCCTATCAATAACTTTGCTATTTGTGGGATTTTACTGTGGGTATGGTTGATTGATTCTTACACTACTTACACTAACAACTATATCCGTTACATCATAATGTTTTTACAAAATTTAATTAGTCAATTTAGCCCGAGCCCAGGCCCAATTCTTCAACCTGGTCTGGGAGTAGGCCTAAAAAGCCCGACCTGATTAGATGCGGCCCAATCGTTCTTCTTTTTAATTTTAAATAGTATTACCCCTCCCCCCCCCGCACAAATAGCACATCACCGTCAGCGACCACCAACACTAAAGTTGCGGTATGTTAATGCGAAGAAATTAGATCGAAACGTAAAACAAAGAAAATAATAACTAAGTCGATTTAGGACCCGTGCATTGTGAGGACCTGTTAAACGGAAAAAAAATATATGATGTAAAAACGCTAACCCGCACGCGCACATTACATTGTGTTAACTCACAAAATTTAGAACGAAACGTAAAACGTTGAACCACATACGCAGGTTGCGTCATGCTAACTCGCAAAATTTAGAACGAAACATAAAACCCAAAAAATGCGAATTATGAAAAGTATACGGGACCAAAGTTGAAAGTAAAAAAAAAGCTATGAGGTTAAATTGCAAAAGATGAAAGCTTTTGGGTAAAGAGAAAAAAATCAAATAGTTTTGGGTTAAAAGTGTAATATCAATTTTTTTTAAAAACTCCCCTAAGCATTGGATATAACCCTTCAATGCACAAAGATGTTTCAAATTTATAGTATATAAATTTTCATTAAAAAAAACAAATCAGTTAAATTATAAAAAAAAAACATTTATATTAGTTAAACGAATAAAGACAATAAAAATTCTACTAAGAAAACATAAATTATAATTTGTTTTACATATTTTAATTATCATCCTCGTCATCGTCATTGTATCGGGAAATACTCCAAATGTGTTCAACCAAATCTGCTCGAAGGTTGTGATGCGTCTGTTTAATAAAAATTCACATTCGTTTAATTGTCTGTCTCCTCCTCATAGTATTCGTCAACTGCACGTCATTCATTCATCCTCCAAATCATGTTGTGTAAAATAATGCATGCGTACTTCACATTTCTAACTTTAACTTTTTCCATAATCCTACATGATATGCTCAAAATACGCCATCTTTTCTGCAAAACACCAAAAGCTCGTTCGACGTCTTTTCGTGTCGCCATTTGAGCCACATTAAACTTTGTTCTCTTTCATCTAACGTTGTAGCCCGTGTAAATGATTTTACAAACACACCATATCCATGGTAATTTCCATCCGCTAGATAATAAGCGTATTCGTATTCCACCCAGTTTGCAAAAAAGAGGCCTTCGGTCCAACATTGTCACACCCCAACCGATGGCGGAAACATCGGGGCATGGCACTGAGCGAAACAGATTGTCCAGAAGTTTCCATAACAACTATATTTACCAAATATTTTAAAGTAACACGTCCCATACCATCTCATAAATGATAATGCAATTATTACAGAAAGATCTAGTCAAATTGTTCTGTTCCGACAACTCAGATTTTTATTACAGACAATTGTTTATTTATTGGTTTCTAGGACTCCGTCCCTAGCCTCAATTTCATCACCAGCACACAAGGCATGTAAACATCCTAAGCACCTGTCACATACGTTAAAGTAAAAGTCAACACACATAGTGTAAAGGTGAGCATACAAGTTTGATAATAACATATAGAGTTCGAAAGCGTTACGCATAACCAGCACGTACACAGTGTAAAATGAGGCATGTTAGTTATCGATATGAACCTATCGATACCAATGACTACGGGTTGACTGCCCAAGGCAGTTCGCGATACATTCTCACCACTGTGAGCCATGTAGGTAATTGTCCTTAACAACCCCCGAGTGAACAGGTGCTGAGTCCAAACTAATAGTACTATCGTTGCTAAGGCAGGTAGACAACATTCCATGTGTAAACATAACAAACAAGCATTCATGAAGTCACGTATAACATGCGGTAACGGTTAACGTTTAAAGTATTGCGTAGTGTGTTCGATGTGATTTAGTATATGTAACGAATGTAACACCCAAAAGTGCGTAAAGCAAAAAGGGATCGAGTATACTTACAGCGGTTGATGGATTGAAGGGAGCGCTAGAGAGTAGGGTTAGCCTGAACAGATTGATAGTATAACGATAAGCGACGCGTAAAACGAAGCAAAGTACAAGTGGTTCGGACAGTAGTTCGATCGGATGGTAGTCCGATCGGACAGCCGGTCGTGCGAGTGGTAGTCCGTTCGGACGGTCATCCGGCCGGATGACTGTTCGAGCGGATTGTTCCTTCCTTTGAGAAGGATGTGTTTGTGTATGATGGCTTGACCTTTGAAGTTTTCGTTGTAGTATTTTGAAAACATTGAAGTATCTCTACCTTTCAGGTCGGTCGATCGGACGGTCGTTCGATCGGATGGCAACCCGATTGGTTGGGTACTTCAGTGAGAACAAGTTCACAGCAGGTTGTCACTCGATCGGACGGTCGTTCGATCGGGTGGCATCCTTTGTGCATTGAACATGTTGAAAATTGTTTAAGTGTTGAAGTTTTGAAACATCACATATTCGGATGGTCGGTCGATCGAGTGGTAGCTCGCTCGGACGGCAATCCGTTCGGTGTTCCAAAACTCTTGAGAGTTGATTTGGAAATTAAGGTGGGACCAAGGTGCAAGTCGTTCGGATTGGCCAGTCGTTCGGATTGGCTGTTCGATCGGACAGCAGTCCGATCGGACGGCACTCCGTCCTGGTCGACCTGTTTGTCTTACACTTGGTTGTTTTGATTGTTTGTCGTTTTATCGAGATGTGTTGATATCGTGCTAACCAACAGAACCTCATCCTAAGCTCTAGTGACCCGATTGAACAGGAACCACCCAAGTTCAGTCAGTCCACCGGTTTAGGACGATTGTTCTTGGTTAACCCGAAATCGATAATCTCGTGGATAGAATACGGATCTTGAACCAACACAACCACAAGAATGAGTAGTAAGTCGGCACAAGCTCCGATTCTTTCGGTTTTGAGTGCATTGAGTGTAAAAGAGTTGAAAGAAAGTTGGAAAACCATCTTTCAATCCTTTTTATTGTGAATATGTTTAGATCTATGAAAGATCTTTGTTTGTTTATGTGGAAATCGGTTAGATCTAAGTTGTTCTTGGTGGATTGAGGCCAAATCATGAAGTTCCTCAAGAACACATGATGACGTCATCCTAGAACACCTTGAATCTTGATGATTTCACGGTTAAAAGTTAAGATTCAAAAGATAGAAAGGTGTAGGAGTGCGTGTAGATTAAGGAAGTACAAGATTTAGGACGAGATCTTACCGGGATTGCGAGAAATCGAAGGAAAAAGCGAGCAAGAGCACTGGTCGGACGTCAGTTGCCAAAAGTAGAAAGAATGATGGTGACAAGGGGTATTTATAGGGTTACCCAAAGTGGAAAGGAGTGGAGAGGGGCTGGTCGATCGGTTAGGCAGCCCGGTCGAACAGCTGTCCGATCGAACGGCTGGTCGATCGAACGGCTGGCCTCTTGATCGATCAGTCGCTGGGTTCGAGTGTTCGGTGCGACGAGTTTGCCGTTTCGATTGCGATTGCGAGTGTTCGATGCGAGAGAGTTTCCTAGTCAAATTACTTTTAATCCCAACTACTATATCAACATACAAGCATCCTTATTTCGTATTCGTTTAGCGTTTGCGATTCGATTGCGATTGAGTTTCGATTGAGTACCACACATAACATAAATAAACATGCACAAGTAACACATAAGGCACACACACACACGTATAATAGTAACCAAATGCGTATTTCGAGTTGCGAGTGCGATTGCGATAGCGATAAAGCGATTAACCATGCGATAAACAGCGATTACTATGCGATTATTAATAGATACTCCACATAATACAACTAAAGCGATAATAAAATAGACTATCTACGAGTCAAAGAACTCAAAACAGGAATTGAGCAAGGAGAGGCAGATCGCAATTAGCAATCTTTTCTTCCTCTGACTTCAATCTTGACTTTGACTTTGACTTTCGAAACACGGGGTGTTACAAACATGGTTTATATAGTCATTGAAAATAGGTGATTGATTTAAAATATTTAAATTATTATTCGAAGCGGCCATACCAAAGAATGCATGCCAACACCAAAGATCTTGTGATGTAACCGCTTCAAGTGTCATAGCTGATTTTTTATGATGTCCACTCGTGTGTTGGCTGCGTCACCCAGTCGGACAAAGTTCTCACTCCCATTTCATACAACCTATACTACCGATCATCCCGGTGAAACCATGTCAATCTTCATGAAACTTCAAAATTTGTTGTATGTCATTAAAGTGTAGGTTTTCTCAAAAAAAAAAAAAAAAAAAAAAAAAATTATGTATAGTTTAGTGACATACTCACAAAATTATTGAAGACTTTCCCTCGCCACTCGTTCTAACATTTTAAGTAGTTATCCATTATGTCGGAATTAGTGCCATAAGCCAGTTGTCTAATCGCGGACGTGACTTTTGGCAACATGCAAAATTCCATACTACCACGCGCATCGGGTTTTTGTTGGAAATATTAATGTTTACTTTGTAAATCGTTTGCTATTCGTAGAAATAAACCTTGGCTCATACGAAAACGCCGCCTAAAAATCATATCATCATATGATGGGTTGGGTAAAAAATAATCACTTACCCATAATTCATGTGCGGCGAGCCGATCGCGTATTATATATTTCCTCCTTTTGGGCTGTGAACTCCCGTCACTGAACGACTTTCTGAATCGATAATATTATTAATTCCGCTCCAGCGATTGAGGAAGATGATCAAACAAACTTGTCAAATGAATATGATGATGATGATGAAGATGATGAACTTGAGATTGCATTTTTTTAAGTGAATGAAAAATTTGAGAGCGAAAGAATATGTTTGTATGGAGAAATAAGTTGTATCTGTATGGAGAAACAAGTTTTAAATGGTTAATATATAAGGTATTTTTGGAAAATAGTTTTTTTGAACATCTAGCCGTTAAACGGCTAGTTTTCTCATCCACCAACCAACAGACGTCACGTCACCTCCCCCAATGCCCCCCACGCCGGTGAAGATCCTCCTGCCCCACGCCACCTTCAAGCCCATGATGGGGCGGTGTTCCGAGCGTGGAGGGGGTTCTACGCCACCTTCAAGCCCCCCACTCCGACAAGTCTAAGGATTAATGAGTCTGATTACACACCAGGTTTCGGTTCAAAACCCGAACCATAATCAGTCCTGGTTGAGCCTAGCCTTACCTAGTTCTTATGTGGTTTGCCCTGTTTTTTTAGCCCGACCCGTTTCACAACCTTTTCCATCCTTCATATATATATATTTTTTCCAACATGAGACAAGTACATTAAAAACATGAATGTTTGATGATATCCACATTTTTATGTACCAATAACACAATGATTTCGCATTAATGGACGCTGACGTTACATAGCAAATTAGCAGTTTGATTCATTTCTGGATGATAGAAGAGGGGCGGTTTGATTAGACGAACCAGGTTCATCTGAAACGTCCAAATCAGCCCGTGTCACCATTGGTAACTTGTTCTTCCCTGTGGCCTGCCCCCACATCACAGTATAAAATCCAGTAGCAACTATAGTGGCTCCAATGGCGCTGCATACGAATTCAGGATTCAAGAATAAGCCATGAATTAATTGCCTTCGTTGAACAATGACCAACAAGACAACCTCATATATCTCTAAAAGGCTTAGAAAAGAAGGAATATATATTTTTATTCCATTTTCAAATAGGTTGACGTGTTTATTTAAACGGATTAGTTAGGTAAAGCCGAAAACACCCTGTTAATCTGACGGGTTAAACATCCAAACACAACCTGTTATTAATTTGGTTAAATACGAAACCCAAAACTTGGTTATTTTCGTGTGTGCTTTGGGTCGTGTCAGGTTATACCATCCCTACTTTCATTCAAATATCCCATACCATAAAACTATGATTTTGAATTAAAATGACTGATCATTTACCTTCCCAAGTGAAGTGAATCACCAAGAAATGTGACACCCATGATGACTGCAATGACTATCGAGAGGGGCGAGAACATGGCAACGAAAACTGGGCCTTTCTTCTCCAAGCACCATGTGATGGCAGTACTACGAAACACAACTGAAAATACAGCCTTTAAACAGAAAAAAAAATCAATCTACCGACACCAAAATGTGTGATGAAACTTGAAAAGTAATTTAGTTTGTTTATAGAGGGACATGCTAACGGGTCAAAACAAGTTCTAGTTGAAAAGGTTGCATAAAAGAATTTATAACTTTATACGTTAATTATAGATTATAGAAATAAGGGCTAAAACTCGACTAAAATCTTCGAATAACAAAGATCTAGAAAGCTGTATGCATATCAAATAGACTTTAGGCAACTTACACCCGTTTGACCCGTTCCCACCTTGAGCTAGATTCTTTAGACTAAAAAACCACCCAAATCGACACATTTGTAAATAATAAGTTGAAATTGCACGAATGTACTAAACTTACCCCCAAAACTATAGCAATCATCCCAGTTCTAGGCAGCGACACCCATGCTTTTGGATCTGGTTCTAGGAAGGGAGATAGAGCTATACATTGTATGGTCCCAAACAGGCAGAACAAAAAGACAATGGTGCGTTGATCGGGATATTCTCTAGCTGTTGCTGACTGGATGTATAGATCAAGAAATTAATAGCTAAAAGTAATATGGTTTCGTCTACTTGAAGGAAGATCTTACTTGTAAAACATTCCACATGGCTCCAACAATTGCACCAATAACAAGAATCAGACCGCCGAATATCCAATCTGATGGCCATGATAAATGAAGCTGATTAGATGAATCCAGAGAAGGGGAAAAGATTTCCGGGCCTTGGTAGAATGTGAACAACATTGCTCCAGATATTGCTATTATGGTACCCAGTAACTTTGCTAGACTGCTTGAACTTCTTATGTCTATTTTCTCCATCCTAAAACATATTTACAACAGTTCGAAACCTTTAACGGGCGTTTGGTTGGCTTAATGCGTTTAGAAGGAATGAAATACTTCAATGAAATTGGAATTTTCTAGGTAGCACCTTCAAGGGGGTGGTGTAGTGGTAAGCATCTGAGTCCCTCTAGTAGAGGTCCGACAACTTAAATCCAGCTTCCACTGGTTTTCCGCTTTTTACCCCCCACCCCTCCCCTTGAAGGACACTTGCCTAGCGCAGGCTACGTTTTATCCGATCTCATGGTCTAGAAGGATACTAATGAGGTCATGTGAGTTTTACAGTAGCGGGTTCTTACTGTTAGCCTACAAAATATAGTCATGGTCCATGAGCACTACCTGAAGGCAACTGCAATCAAGAATGTGTTGCCAGGAGCCAAGTTTGAGATGGCACTTGCCATGGTTGGAGAGCTGTAGTAAATACCTTGATATGCAAGTACCTGATATAAACAAAGCCTACAAGCAACCAATATGTGTAAAAAAAATTTAGAATTTAAAACTCTATAACATATGTAGAGGCGTCAATTTCTACTCAATTATTTATAAGTGGGTCGATTTGTAGTGTGTTTATCTAAACGGGTCACATCAAGAAGTTCAGTTAAAAAACGACCGGCTAAATGAATAGAAAGTCACTCAAATTCTATTTCCAATAGATTTATATTAGAAGTTTATAACGTTTTTCAAAGAAGTTGTCAGAAAGGTGTTTTAGTGATCAAACAAACTCGAACTAGCCCATTTCGAACCAACCCGACCTGACCTGGACTACTTGACCTTTTTTTTCAAAGAAATGGGCTGCTTAGGATAAAGACTCTTAAAAGAAGATGTAACACATTAAAAATGTATCTCTTTTCAAAGAAATGGGCCAAAATGTGTTTTGGTGATCAACCAAACTCGAACTGACCCATTTGACCCAACCTGACCAGGAATATGTTGACCTTTTTTCTTTTCAAATGCGTTGGATAAAGAATCTGACAAGAAGATGGAATACATTAAAAGTTTATAAAATTTTTAAAAGAAACCTGCACTATTGGCCCAATTTGAAATAACCGAACCCAACCCGGGCCGAACCTTCTTGATCTTTATTTAAAAGAAACGGGCTGCATCGCTTACCCTAAAAGGCCAAGGATAAAGAATCTGAAAAGAAGACGGAAACTGAGCGGCGGACGACCAACGTTTCTGTAAAAGATCAAACTGTTATGATTGATCCTTTATCTTCATGTAATAAAAAGGAAAAACGAAACAAAGATGGATTTTGTTGGCAAACCTGAAGAAACCAACGAGGAAAAATGGAAGCAGTATCAAGATGCCAAGAGCATCATGGTAAACAACATAAACAATGCTGGACATACCATCATTCATGGCTGCTTTGACTATGGTCAACGTGCTCATATCCAAGCATGTGATCATCAACATAGCAACAAAGGGCATCACCTCCTTTGTCCATGACCACACTTCACTTCTTTCAGTTGTCATATCGATCTAAATATTTTCCTCCGTCAAAATGAAAGACAACGGAGGGATGGCTTCCAAAATTTTTGTAACTTTTGAAAATCCGTTATCGAAAAACTCAAAGGATCCCACCAGCACCTCCTAATAATGATATCAAGTAAAACGCAGCTTGCCCTAAACACCAGAAACAGGTCTATAGTGTTTTGTGAAAACAAGAAGGGAGGAATATGTGAAAACAGGTCTCATTGTTCAAATTTGACACCTATTTTATAATACAAAATCAAGACTTAAAACTAGTGCCATCTTTGTAAGCAATAATTTTTAATATCAACATGTATTATAATATACTATAAGTGTTATTTCTAATGGGTCAAAGCATCCTCACCTACTGCAAGGATGGATAGATATCATTAAAAAAGAACTACTTGCATTTATAAAAAAAAGTTAAGTATATTCATAAAAGGGTGAATCCAGAAATCCTTGTCAGGGAGAGTTGACTCGTGCCAAAAGGGCCGGGTTAAAAAGCAAAAAAAAAAAATTACAAAGGTTTAAAACTAGCCCGGATCAAACATATAGTCGTATGGAGATAGGATTGATAGAACAAAGAGGATTTGTAAAAGACACATTTATTCCATTGTGGATTAGTTTACAAATGAAGATTACATAGGTACTCAAAAACAGATGATGAAGGGGTGTGATAACCCTTCTTGAAGCGTTGCATTGGTTCGGTGGTGGTGTAACATAACCGCCGAAACCTTATGTTAAATTTATAATACAACTTAGGATTAAACTAATATAATGCTAACAACTTAGGATAAAGGGTTACAGTCTAGGTTCTAGGTTAAATTAAATCATAATTAAATCTAACAAAACAGAATCACTAGAGAATGAAACCCAAGGACCGGACCATTTATGGTTTGGTCAGGGGTTTATCGGGTTTCGGGTTGGGTCCGATTTTCACAATTGGTTTGGGCTGCTTCAACCTGTGTTCAAACAACTTGAATGGGGTTGTCTCTTAAGGTCTTTTCATTATTATATCATCAATAAACAAAACACAATTGTTAAATACTCAACAACTTCTTCGAAAAAGCCCAGAATCCAGACCGAGGATCTTTATAAACCGACTACAAGGAAACACATAGTTGTTTGATAAATCTTAAAGATATTTAAGCATCACATGATTCTTGATCATGTTCTTATTTACATGTGTCAATCTATAAGCCCAAGCCTGATCCTGGGCCCAAACTTCAACCTGGTCTGAGAGTAGGTCTAAAAAGCCCGACCTGATGTGAAGCCCAGACCGGTAATATAGGCTATAAGGATTGATGAGTCCGATTACACACCAGGTTTCAGTTCCAAACACGAACGGTAATCCCTTGTTAAGCCTAGCCAAGTTATTATGTGGTTTGGCCTGTTTTTCTAGCCCGGCCTGTTTCACAATTGTTTTCATCCTTTATATATATATTTTTTTTTTTGTTTTTACAAACATGAACAGAATAATCATATTACAAACCAGACAAGTACATTGACAACATGAATGTTTGATGATATCTATATTTTTATGTATCCAATAAACAATAGTTTCACTTTAATGGACGGTCGAGTTACATAACAAACTAACAATTTGATCCATATCTGGACGATAGGAGAGGGGCTGTTTGGTCAGATCATAGTCACATGGTTCGCGGTACGCTCCGGTACGGGAACGTGGAACGGGATCGCAATTCGCTAGGTCCCTAAAATTCGGTACGAGCGGGGGTAGGCTCATTTCGGATCGCTCCGGTACGATGTATCATATAATGTGGTACAACGATGTACCAGTTAAACATTAATACTATTTTACAGATAAAAATCATATATATATATATATATATAGATATATAATTCATATAAGGAAAATAGAAGTTAAAAAATTAAATCCATACAATTCAAAATTTTAAAGTTAATAATAACAATTATATCAAAACAAATTATTATTTGATGTTGATAGGTTTTTAAACAAGCAAATCGTGGATAGAAAAAGAAAAACCCAGAAAAGTCAAACATAACAAAAAGGGAGAAAAAGTAAGCCCAATAAAATAAGGGTGGAGATATTTGGACACCCTCTGCGCCTATTTGGATACTTTTGTGCCCTAGACGCCTCGTATAGGGCTATACGAGGCGTCTAAGCACTGAATTCAAGGGGGTCTCAGAGGGTGTCAGGCACAAAGTTTAAGGAGCCCTATACGAAGTGTACAGACCTATACGAGGCGTCTAACGTTGGGTTTTTTTTTTGGCTGAAATGAGGGGTGTTTTGGTGGGTTTTGGTATGGTTTTTTGGATAGTTTTTGAAGATGTGTTTTTTGGTTGAAATTTTTTTTTTTTTTTGTTTTTTACACTATAAAAAAGTTTTTGTTTTTTTTAAAATCAACTATTTTAAAAATCGGCTCTTTAAATATATTATATCGATTAAATATTGTTTCCGATTAAATCGGCTCTTTAATGTTTTTAACATTTTACTTTTTTAAATATTATTCTTCCGATTAAAATTTTATCTCGTTCAAATATTGTTTCCGTATTATATTCAGGGGATATATTGTTTCCGTATTATATTCAAAACATATTTTGTTTCCGTATTATCTCAATTTAAGACAACAATCATTAGGTAACCGAATAACTGAAAACAAACATAAATATGACATATATAAGATAACTTTGTACATCCATAACAAAAATATATAAGATAAGTTTGTACATCCATAATAAAAATAAAAACAACAACAGGTCTATGCATCCAAATCCGAATCCGAATCTGGATGTGGCTGCTGCGGCTGCTGCTGCTGATGTGGTGCTCGAGCCGGTGGAAGCGGTATCGGGGGCCATCCCTCTCTCTCTCGTCTATCTTGCTCGCACCGTACCAGCCAACCTACCAAATCGTTGAGCCTGTCAAGCTCGGCTCGTACATCCGGATGTAGCGCAGCTCCTGGGGCATGACCTGGAATACCGTGACGTGGAAACTGAGGCGCCCCGGCAGGTGGCGGTGGCTGTGGCACCGCTGCACCGTCTACATCCTCCGGAGGCTCCTCCACGGGCCTCTGCATCAGCAGGATCTGCAGGAGGATAAACGGGATCGAAGTGCTCTGGTAGGGGCTCCTCTGTCCATATGCCCCCGTCGCGGTTTTTAAACCGCGGGCCAACGGGGAACCTCCTGATTACCCTCATCCCCCACAACGACTGCATGCCCATCCGCGTCGGCATGACTGGCGGCGTCCGTAGATGTGGGTCCTCGAGCAGTACGAGGCCAAATGAACGGGCAATGACGGTCACGTACGCCCCGCCATACAAAAATCCGCGCTCCTGTCGGTGATGGGCGGAGGCGTAGTACTGGGCTTGACCGTGTGCTAGCGCGCACGGCCTCCTATACAACAAACAATAAAGGAAAAAAAGATCTGTGGTCGTACACCACTCACGGCTGTAGCCGCGCGCTGAAATAGAAGTAGCGAGCAAATGGTGCAGATACCTGCAGATAGTGTTAGCGAAATACAGAAACAGAGATTAATAAACAATGCACATAATCACAATAATTGCCGTAATAAACGTACGTACCTGTACAGTGGGTCCATAACAAACGACACCCTCCCTTTCGACTTATCGTACTCCCAATGATTTGCCCCCGCAATCACCTACCAAAACCCTAGAAGAGTGGGTTTGTCAACCACCACTAGCCCCCGCTGTGTAAACCTCGTATCCTTCCCTCGTACAGATCTATACTCCCCGTCTGATGTGACTGATTTGACATTGTGCTTTGGTGCAGAGCTGGTCGGAAAAACAACCCTATACGCCTCGTATAGGTCTATACGAGGCGTCTTGAAGGGTGTGGAAATAGGCATTAAGGTGTGTAAATATGTAGACCCTAAAATAAAATAAAAGAACCCAAACAATAAAACCCTAGAAGGGTATCGCTCAAACAAAATACGCCGTTTTTGCAAACTTGAAGAACGATGTCAGAAAAGCAAAAAAAGATGGTGATTGTTGCAGTTTAATAGAGTATGTCTCTTGATCTTCATCACTCCTGAACTGTTTAAACCCCATGATTTTCTGGAACGCCAATTTCACAATCGGGGTCGCGATCCCAAGCGAACCGGGAACGCGATCGTACCGCGAATTGGTACGGACGAACCAGAACGAAATTCGTGGCCTCCCTAGCGAATTATGTGACTATGGGTCAGATGAACCGTGCTCATCTGAAATGTCCAAATCAGCTCCTCTCACCGGTGGTAACTTGTTCTTCTCTTTGGCCTGCCCCCACATCACAGTATAAAATCCAGCAGCAACTATCGTGGCTCCAATGACACTGCATATATGAATTCAAGATTCAAGAACAAGCCATGAATCAATTTCCTTAGTTGAACATGAGCAATGATCAACCAGACCACCTCAAATGGGATCAAATGATTTGTGCCAAGATTCACCAAGCGTTAATCGTGTTGGGTTGTCAAGATGAATTTATGAACCCAAACATGACCCATATATTTATTTGTGTTAAAGACATCATCTCTAACATGGATTCACTTAGAGCATGTAACCATGACATGACACGTTTAACCCAATAGTCGAGTCAAACGGGTTGTAATCAAGTTGTAAACATCTCAAACGAGACATAAACGGGTTAGCGAGTAATGGGTTAAAAGGGTTGTAAACGGGTTGGTGGCTGGAACTTATAAAAAAAATATTATTTTTATTTTAATTTTAAACAGGTTGACGTGTTCAGTTAAACATGTTATTCAGGAAAAACCTGAACATAACCCCCTTAGTTAAATGGTTTAAACATCTGAACACAACCTGTTTATTTTGGGTTAAATATGACAACTTAGAAGTCGACGTATGTGTTTTCCAATCTCAAACACATCTTACACCCTACAAAATTATGATTTTGAAATAAAAGACTGATCATTTACCTTCCTAAGTGAAGTGAATCACCGAGAAAAGTGACACCCATGATGACTTCAATGACAATGGAGAGGGGCGAGAACATGGCAACGAAAACCGGGCCTTTCTTCTCCAAGCACCATGTGATGGCGGTACTACGAAACATAACCGAAAATACCCCCTTCAAATAGAAAAAAGTCAATCTACCAACACCAAAATGCATGATAAAACTTGACAACTTAATTCAGAAAACTGTATGCATACAAAAATAAACTTTAGGAAACTTACACCTGTTTAACCCATTTCCACTTTAAGCTAGATTTATTGTAAGACTAAAAAACTACCCAAACTGATACATTTGTAAATAAATAGGTTGAAATTACACGAAAATATTAAACTTACCCCAAAAACTACAGCAATCATCCCAGTTTTAGACAGCAACACCCACGCGTCTATATTTGGTTCTAGGAAAGGAGATAGTGCTATACATTGTATGGTCCCAAACAGGCAGTAGAAAAAGACAAAAGTGCGTTGATCCGGATATTCTCTAGCTGTTGCGGACTGTATGTACATATATAATCAAGGAATTAATAGCTAAAAATAATCTTGTTTTATCTAATTTTAAGGAAAATCTTACTTGTAAAACATTCCATATGGCACTAACAATTCCACCAATAACAAGAATTAGACCACCAAATATCCAATCCGATGGTCGTGACAAATGAAGCTGATTGGATGAATCTGGAAAAGGGCCCATATGAAAAATTTCCGGGCCTTTATAGAATGTGAACAACATTGCTCCAGATATTGCTATTATGGTACCCAATAACTTTGCTAGACTGCTTGAACTTCTTATGTCTATTTTCTCCATCCTAACACACATATACAACAATTTGAAACTTTAGTGGCATTTGGTCCTAACCTTTAAGGGGGGGGGGGGGGGGGGGGGGGGGGGGGGGGCATAGTGGTAAGCTTCTGACTCCATCTAGTCCAAGGTCAGACAATTCGAATCCAGCTTCCACTGGTTTTCTGCCATTAACCCCCTTGAAGGCCACTTGCTTAACACAAGCTTAGTTTTAAACTAATCTCATTGGTTAGCAGGGCATTAGTGGGTCCTGTGAGTTTTTCGGTAACGGGTTCTCACAGGTTACCATAAAAAGTTATACAACCTGGTCTTTGAGCACTACCTGAATGCAACTGCAAACAAAAATGTGTTGCCAGGAGTTAAGTTTGAGATAGCACTTGCCATGGTTGGAGAGCTGTAGTAAATACCTTGATATGCAAGTACCTGAAAAAGACAAATTCTAAAACAAAAAATATATGTAAAGAAGTTTAGTAAAAACGGGTCAAATCAAGAAGTTTAGTTAAAAACGGGTCAAATCAAGAAGTTACAAATAGGTCGATTTGTGGTGTGATTATCTAAACGGGTCAAATCAAGAAGTTTAATTAAAAACGAACTAGCTAAATGGATAGAAAGTCACTCAAATTTGATTTATTATTGATTTATATTAAAAGTTTTTGACTTTTTTTATAGAAATGATCAAAAAGGTTTCTTGGTGATCAACCAAACTCGAAGCGGTCGATTTTAAACCAACGTGTCGTACAACCTTGATCTTTTTTTAATAAAAAATGGGCTGCATGTTTGATGAGGAGCGAGTCCAAAAATTAGCCGACTCTTACATGGACCAACTTGATAGGGGAAAACATGTCAGAAAAGGTCCAAACTTTAAAGGGGCGTAACTTAGGATATGGTTAGAGTTACGGGGCCCACGACTAGTGGACGGAAAGGTCTCAACGAGCTGGATCTTGTGACAACATAGTAGTCTAGTTGTCAAACCCGAATTCCATGATTTAAGACTCCGATTTCGTCAACAAAGATTTCTCCCCAATCTTATGAATTTTTCATTAGCATAATTTACGCTCTTATTTATGGTGTTAATCTCAAGTTATTTATGTCGAATTGTAATTTCGAAAATTTGGCAAACCTGCCAAATTTAGAAAACCCCTATAAAAGGGAGCCTCTATTGTAACAGTTTGGGTATTCAGAAATATATTTATCTTACTTTAAGTATAACTTTTGTTTCTTATTTGCTTCCGCTCTGCATCAATGTTACCCTAGAAGTCAAAGTAATGTGAAAAGGAAATGTGCTACATCGATTACCCTAAACGGCTAAGAATAGAGAACTTGAAACGGTGTAACACATTAAAAGCTGAACAAGACCATTTTGAACCAACTCAACCTGACCCGGACGGCCGAACCATCTTGACCTTTTTGTTTATAAGGAAATGGACTGCAGAGCTGACTTTGGGGGAGGGTGGAGTGGGCGACGACCAAAGGCCTAGTCTCCCTAAGGGCCCGAAACTTTAAAAGAAGTTTATATATCAAGTGTGTGTATATATATATATATAGTGAACACTAGTGTATTTGCGAACTGAGTGAACAAATCCTGGCCATTGATCTACACACGTGTATGGCCAGGATCTCATCATCAAATCGTTAAATACACTAGTGTATTTCAACATCAAATCCTGGCCATTGATCTACACACGTGTATGGCCAGGATTAGTTCACTCAGTTCGCAAGCTACACTAGTGTTCACTCTTGAACCTAATCCTATATATATATATATAGGGTGAGGATTTAGAGAGAACAACTAAAAGTGTGAGAATGGTGAGAACGATTAGGAACCGTCAGATCAAAACAATCTATGGATTACATGACGCGGTGGCGTTTTAGTAAATAACATCACTTTTATTAGTGTGGCGCGCTTCCATAAGGGCAAAAAGGTAAATGTCCATATACAAAACACATCAAAGCCTGACCGAAACATATATACTTCCTAGGAAAACCTCCCCAAAACCAACGTAAAACGCAAAAACCCTAGAAAACGCCAATCAACAAAAACTATGGCGTCGAAAGATCAAACAAGATCCAGAGGAAAAAAACATAGTGAGTTAACTTCGATTTACATTGTACTAGTTTATGCTGCTTTTGGCGTTCTAATTTTAACAAAAATTTGCAGTTTCTACAAGTGGGGAAGGGGAAGGGTCATCTGCTCCAAAACGCCAAAAAACGAACGAGGAACGAAAGAAGACAACAAGAGGACATGGTACACAAATGTTACTTTTCGTGATGTAAAAATACATTTTCATACTTTGTTGCCAAAACGCCAAAATATGTATCGTTTGTTACTAGAGGCCACAACACATGAATCCTGTCATAGCTTTGTTACTAAACGCCAAAAAATGTATGGATTCTGTTATAAACGCCATTTAATTGTTATTGAGTTGTTCAACATCTATAATCTCTTATTGATTTATAAAACGCCATAAATGTATCATAGTTATGTTAAATTATACTATTAAAACGCCATAAAATAAAATGCCATGAAATCATTTTTTATAGACGAAGAGAGGTTAAGATTGAGAATAAATGTGCATACTGGAATAGCCCAAAACGCTAATAAGAGAAAGGCATTAAGTCAGAATGTGGAGGTTGAGGAAGAACCATATCATGAGTTCAGTGGGGCTAGGATCTTGTCAAGAGTAAAACCTACAAACTTGACTGGTTGGTTTATGAATCTAAACGAAACCAAAGAAAGACAGTACACCAAATGGGGTTTGGTGCTACACTAAAGTTGAAAATAGACATCGTACCGACAATGCTAGTGTACTGGTTGGTTGAAAATTATAATGAAAAGACAAACACCCTAAACGTTGGCAACCATACCATACAGATAAATGAAGAATTGGTAAACTCTTTAACGGGTATACCAAATGAAAGGGTGCCCATGAACATGAAAAAAAGACCAACAGCTAAAGACCACGTAGTGGCTGAGTGGAAAGCACAGTTCCAAGGGTTGGGCTGGGTTAACAGACCAAGTGTGAGGATATACTTTGATAACGTTTTGCCTATGATGCATAGCTTTGGGAGAAACTTCTGCCTAAATTTCCTTGTAGCATTCTTCACTATAATGGGGCATGCAACTGACAATGCAGTCATCAACAAACAATTCTTGCACAATGTTACACCAGAAGTTCAAATAAACCAAATGAACTGGTGTAGTTATATAATCCAATGCTTGCAACACGCCAAAACCGCATGGGCTCCCAAAAAGCATTACACAGGGCCACTGATCATAATTGCGGTAATAATAAAATTTCACTATTCATTTGTGTGTCATTAAAACGCCAAAAAATATATGTCATTTGAAAATCTATTTTGTTACAGCTTGCCTTGGTGAACGATGCTTGCAATAGGAAAAAATGGGACCGATAAGAAGGATACCCAATTGAGTGGGTTACAACAGAAACTCTTGACTTATTTGAGTGAGCAATGGCAAAACACCTTGTGGGCAATGAAGTAAAAAGGAAAAGAGTCAAAAAAGGTAAAGGAAGCAAGCCCCAAAAAACAAGAAAAATGCAGATTGTTGTTCGTGATGAAGATGATGGTGATGATGTTGAGAATGAAGATGAAGATGATGTTCACAAGGTCGATGAGCATGATGATGAGTTTGATGATGATGATGATGGTTTTGATCATGATGATCATTATAACTATGAGGTGCAAAACGCCATGCCCTTCAATAATGATGAAGAGGCTTCACTTCAAAGGATGGTGAATGAGGATATAGAAAGCCGGGAAATGATGTTTGAAGTTTCTGCATCAGGAAACCATGCTCTTATCAGAGGAGTAACACAGTATGACAACATTTTTGCAGATGAAGAAGAACAAAACAAAGAACCTGAAGAGGTATCTTGTTCAAATAATAAATTTAAAAAAAAAAACAAAAAACACTATGATAAACAAAATCCTTTTATTTAATATAACAGGAAATGGCTGATAAATTGGATGGAGCATACAAAGAATTAGAAGACTGTTACAATAAAATGAGCGCATTGTTAAAACAGTCAAAGACTGAATACCCAAACAGCCTCCTAGTACACATTAAATACTCATAATGTATGACATTATTGGAGAACATCTCAAAATTTGTTGATGAAAACGCCAAAGAAATGCCAGCTGAAACAGAAGAAGATACACAAGAAACTGAGGTGGTACTAGGAGATGAAAATGAACAAGAAGGGGAAAAGGAGATGGCTGAAAAAGAAAACGCCATTAAAGAGCAAACAGTTCATGAAAACGCCAAAGAATTTGAAAATGAAGAACAAGGAGAGGAAGGATGTGAAAATGAAGAAGAAAGGGAGAAGGAGATGGCTGGAATTGAAAACGCCATTGAAGTGGAAACAGTTGATGAAAACGCCATGCAAGTGGAAATAGTTCATGAAAACGCCATTGAAGATGAAAATGAAGGAAAAGGAAAAGAAAAAGGAGAAGGAGAAGGAAAAGGAAAAGGGGAAGGAGAAGGAAAAGGAAAAGGGGAAGGAGAAGAAGAGGAAGAGGAAGGGGAGTGGGAAGGGAATGGTGAAGGGGATCGAGAAAGAGAAGGAAAAGGAGAAAGAGAAGGAGAAGGAGAAAGGCAATGAGAAGGGGATACAAGGGATGTGGCAATAGAACAAAACGCCAAACCTTCGACTGCTACAACAGCCCCCATATATGATGATGAAGAGGATACTATATCAACAGATGAAGATGTAAACGAAAACGATATTGAGAGGTGGAGTTGTGATTTCAAGACACTTGAATATCACATTTCAAGATACAATGGGGAAAAAATAATTAAGAGGAATATTGCTGAGATTTTGGAGCTGCAAGGACAAGATCTAAAACAAATGATTGATATTAAAGAAGGTCTTGATAATTCAAAGATGGTGGATGAAGCAATTAAAGCAATAAAAAACATCTGCAACCTGGTGAAGAGACCCCAAAAATGCCTGTATTCGATAAGACACCAAACATCGCCACGACAGAAACACAAGACAGTCATGCATTCAACACTGAAAAAGAAAAAAACTGAAGGGGAGATGGTGAACAAAAGTGTTGACCAACAAGGGGCAGTGTTTGATAAAACGCCATATGAACAGCCACCAACTACATCTGGGAAAAAACCTCTTGAAAAGTTTTGAAGAGGAAGAGACACCCAATAAACCCCATGATGAAAACGCCATCAACACATCACCACCAAAAACGCCAAACATGTCAGATGTGCAGGAGATAGGTGATGAGGACAACACTCCAGACATCACAAAGCTGATACAAGAAAATAAAATTTTAAACCCTGAGGAGTTGGCTGGTGATGAAAAAGTTGATAAAGATGATGAAGAAGATAAAAATATAAAAAAAAAGAATGTGGCTAAAGAGGAGAAGAGAGATAAAAAATTTAGCAAGGCATGTTTGTCACCTTATATAAGGAGGCAAGTGGTAATACATGAAAAAAGGACAAACCCTGAAAATAACCTTTCCACATACATCTTCACTAGAATCGGCGATTATGAGTATGTACACTTCTCTCAAAATAAAACGCCAAACTTTCCATTCATAACGTTTACTTGAGAATATGCATGCAAAAACAATCAAAACGCCATGTATTATAATAGAATGAGTTTGTATAACTAAAACGCCAAGTGATGTTTTTTAGAACTGAGCTGTTCAAGATGGGAGAACAGCTCAAAATAAAACGCCAAACTATCCATTCATAACGTTTACTTGAGAATATGCATGCAAAAACAATCAAAACGCCATGAATTATAATAGAATGTTTGTATAACTAAAACACCAAATGATGTTTTTTTTAGAACTGAGCTGTTCAAGATGGGAGAAAAGTTTCTCATGAGGGTGATCTGTGAGAGCATGAAACCAGGATTTCAAGCACACGTCTCAATTATTTTATCTTGGGCACATATCCTGAACTATGAAGAAATATACAAGGCTCATGAATCACCCTCAAGGTTATTCTGCACAGAAATACTGATGGTAACTCTTTTGCTATATATATTTGATAAAATTATAATAGGACATTGTTTTGTTATTTAATTATGTGGTACTCAATATTACAGAATACTTCGGCATACTACGAAACGACAACAGAAGATGCATGAAACAATGAATTCAACAGAAACATGGAAACTGTTCTGAATAACACACGTTTCAAAGGAGACAAGAAACATAAAACCATCAAGGATTATGAACTGGTCTTCGTGCCAATAATCTAGGAAAGACATTTCTATGTTGTCTGTTTCAACATGAAACACAAAAGAGTTGATGTATTGGACAACAGCGGTGTAGGGGATAACGTTAGCATCAAAAAAAGTATGAAGGATGGGTGGAAAAATTGGTAAGTATCTTAAAAACTTTGAATATAGGAACTATGTTGACAAAACGCCAAACTAATATATGCAAAAAAAAAAATGCGAAAACTGCAGCACGGAGCTTTTGCAAACTACTTGCGTATTAAAAATCACCCAAAGCATAAGATCATGAGCAAGGCGAAGGTTGTCAGACAAAATATGGATTGGAGGACAAAGTCTAACGCCATCGACTGTGGGATATTCGCAATGAGGCATATGGAAACATACATGGGGGATATAGCTAGTTGGAAAAGTGGTTTGGCAACAGAAGATGCCCCAAATCAACTCCAACAAAAACAGCTAAATGAACTAAGGGTAAAATACATTGGAAAAATCATGTTTCATAGCGAAAATGAATACATAAAACTACTGACAAGTTGTCTAAATAATTTCATGGCTTTAGGGGGGGGGGGGGGAAGAATACGTAAGTTGTTTGACAAAGCAGACGAGAGAATAGCAAAACGAATGTTAGAATATGTAGATTAGCTAAACGCCATATATTTTAATGTTGACTATCGTGTTTTACTCTTTACATTATTACATCTACATGTTTGGTTGTGTGATCTACTACCGTATTTGGGCAAATCAAAGAAAACGCCATGATTAGAAAAATTATCAAATAGTAACCATTTAAAAACATAAACAACATTAACAAAAAAAGGGTTAAAAAACTAAATTAAGACAAGTAGAAAACACAAAAACGCCAAATCTATAGGAAATCAATAAAACGCCATTAAAACATAAACACCATTCGTAAAAAAATACTTTTTTTAAAAAAACGCCATGAAAAAACAAGCATAAAGATGAAAACGTCATTAAAACATAAACGCCATTCGTAAAAAATACACTTTTAAAAAGAAAACGCCATGTAAACTAGCATAAAGATGAAAATGCCATATATATTTAATTATTTTTGGGCAAAGGAATTATAACGCCATTGTTTAGCGGGAAGTGGACAATGACAATCGTACCCCGGCATAACAATTAGCGCTCCTTGCCACGTGTTGGGCCAGGATCCGTTCTCACCGTTCTCACACTTTTCACCGTTCTCTCCTGATCCCGTTTCTATATATATATATATATATATATATATATATATATATATATATATATATATATATTGCTTCAAATATATTCACCAATCTGAGATGGTATATGGTGCATTGAAAAGCTTTGAAGTTCAGAGGCCCAAGTTTAAATCCTGCTTTGGATTGTTTTGAAACAATTTTTTTTACCTTTTTTTGTTTCCCACTTTTATCTTTCCATTTTTTTCTCTTTCGTTTTTATTTTTCCTTTTAAGTTTTTTCTCTCTTTTTTTCTCTTTTGTTTTTATATTTTCCCTCTTTCAATTTCAAGATTTCTTTCTTCTTTTTAATATAAAACTGAAATCTATAAATATTTACCTTTTTTTTCTTGTCATTTATGACTTAACTTAAATTTAACTAAATAATTTTTGAAAGTTTTTTTTTGTTCTTTTATAATTATTACAAAAAAAACTAATGGGGCGAACACATTTTGAGCATATTATGATTATAGTTTTTGGGGTTTTTTTGTTTGTTATAGCGATTACATCTAAACAGACAAAATTTCCAACCCAACAGGTTTGATTCCACTAGTTTATAGTTTTAGGGCCCCAATTTTTCTCCTCATCCTAGTCCTTTGGATTTCCGAGGACTCGGGGATAGCCTGATGGACCATATTAATTTATTTCAAAGAAGTGGTCAAAACGGCGTGTTTTGATAATCAACCTGACCCGAAATAGCCCATTTTGTACCAACCCGACTCGAACCAACCCATCTTAAAAAAAGTTGTTTCATGGCTTACCCTAAAAGGCCAAGCATAAAGATTGCTAAAAGAAATGGACCATATTAATTTATTTCAAAGAAATGGTCAAAAAGGTGTGTTTTAGTAATCAACCTGACCCGAAAATCCAAAATAGCCCATTTTGTACCAACCCGACTCGAACCAAACCATCTTAACCTTAAAAAAAAAGTTGTTTCATGGCTTACCCTAAAAGGCCAAGGATAAAGAATCTGAAAAGAATGCGGAAACTGAGTGGAGGGCGGTTAGCGTTTCTGTAAAAGGTTAAACTATTATAATTGATCCTTCATCTTCATGCAATAAGATCGAAAAAATAAAAATAAAAATGGATTTTGTTGGCAAATTACCTGAAGAAACCGATAATGAAAAATGGAAGCAGTATGAAGATGCCAAGAGCATCATGGTAAACAATATAAACAATGTTGGACATACCATCATTCATGGCTGCTTTGACTATGGTCAACACACTCATATCTAAGCATGTGATCATGAACATAGCAACAAAGGGCATCACCTCCTTCATCCATGACCATGCTTGATCACTTTTTTCGGTTGCCATATTGATCTTTTCCAGAGTCAAACTGAAAGTCAACGTAGGGATTGAATGTCTCCAGTATTTTTAGATTTATCACATGGTTTAAATATGTAAGCATTAATATTTCATATCAACTTGTATAACAATATAGTAAAGAAAGATGGTGATAGTTTTTAATGTGTCAAGGCATCATCCTTACCTACTCCAAAAAATAGATTTCAGAACAATCGAATTTATAAAAAAAAAAAAAACAAACAAACAAACAAACAAGGAAATTGTTAGAACTAAATATGACTCATATTATTTAGTTAAAATACTTTATGGTTAAATAGCTTATGGTAAAATATAAATAGTTTTGATACTTAACTTACATTTGTATAAACTACATAGAATGAAAAGGAACACGATTTACACATGTGATATACCGGTTGACCAATTTAAGATATAAATCCATATATTAAAAAAAGAGAAAATTACCAAATTAGCCAAGAAAATCGTTGACTTACGAAAATGGCCATTTGATGCGTCCTTGGAGCAGGGCATCACATATTTTGTGACAACCCTCAAAATTTCATGTATTCCGTACAATTTATTAATGATAATTAAAGTGCTTGACGACTGTGTGGAATTACTTAACTGCTCTCTGATTTATGTGCTATATTTACATGCGCTTGTTAACACACTAGTAGTATACAGAAAAGTCATTAAATAGTCACTTGTGTTTTCCTAAGTGTTAGAAATTAAAAGTGTTACAAAAATATATATAAAAGACACTTTACGAATTAATTAAGCACTTTAACGGAACAGTGTCAAACCGAACAACCGGACTTTACCCCGGAACATAAAAATATTGCCAAAGACATTGTTTCTGCTTTTCTGAGCTAGTTAGGGACCCCGAATACCCTAACACCCTTTATATTATTACACACACTTAATCAACTAACTAAAACCACTAGACTTCAACTAATTAGTTACAAGTTCCATCACAATCCAACCCTTACCCCCCCCCCCCCTCTTTGCGACGGTCCCCATGGATGGGGACACACCCATGCCTTCTTGATTATTTTATTAACCTTGTTAAGTATCTAGGAAGCACATTGCATGTTGGGTAATATGGAGAAATGGATTATAAATATGCACCTAGGTTAACTAATCTCTTCCTTCAAACAAACACCAAGCAACAACTTTCTCTCCATACCCACCACCTACGGCCGCCCCCTATCCACCACACTACCACCACTTCCAAGTCTTGTTCAACCATTCCTTACATACTCAAAGGTGCACTAGGATCAACAACCAAGCTCGGTGCTTTCGGAATCTCAAGAACCTCTCTACATTGCTTTTAACCACCTCATTTACATCTTGTTTCTTCCCTAGCCTTGAGCTAGTAGTAAGTGCCTCTAAACATCATCTTGATCTTGTTTATGGTGGTTAATAAGTGATTTAATGGCTGAAAATTTGAAACACTAAAGAACATAACATAAAGTCTTGGACAAAAGATGAATAAGTTGGATAAAGAGAAGTTATGTGTGTAAATCATGTAGATCTTGTGTTGTTATGATTCTTGATTGATTTCTTGATGATTTACTGGTTAATATTGATGTTTGATGTTGTTGTGATCACTAAACATGATTAACGGAATCAATCGAACACAAACTAGAAAGCTAAGGACTAAAAACAGAATCTGTCCAAGCTTTACAGCCAACTTCAGTTGGCTGTAAACAGGCCAAAACTTAACGAAAAATGTATTTTCTGAAGCCTAGATTTATGTATTATGAAATACGGTTCTAATGGCACCAGAATCATAATTTTTGGACTCCGTTTACTATTTTTAAAGCGTCATTTCGTAACAGCAGCTAGAGCTGCATTTTTCTGCTGAAAATATGCGTTTTGTTTTCTGTCATAACGTGAGTTCTGTGTAGAGATAGATCATGAAAATTGTACTGTAGATGGCAACTGAAGTATATGTAATTACCCCACTGGAATTTCGTAAATCGGACTTACGATGAATTTTTAATAAATTGTTCCGTGGACTGTGGTCAGAAAAAGATAAATCTGAGTTCAGTCCGGAAAATGAATTTTTATAAAATATTAGCAATGAACTGGACCCCGATATTTTTACACAATAAAATTTGAACGTTTAAGACATTCTGTAAAAATTTGGGAATTTTTGGAATAAATTAACTATTTTATTAAAATTTCCGAAAACAGCCGGTTTTGAATATTAATGCTGAAATGACATAAGTTGTAATTTGCATGTCTTAATGTCGGGTAGGTTATCTGTGAATGATATAACATGTTATATGTGTTATGTGCATCATCGTATGTTTGTTTATGAGTGGGGAATGGATGGGAAACTTATATGGGCATAAACCGTTAAAGTGATGCATGTTATGTGATAGATACGTGTAGGAACTTTGTGCTCTATTTAAAAATCACTAAATGACTAACTGGTAATCATATTAGGACGTGATTGACCGACCTTGACTGTTAGCTATATTTGAGAATCTAACCGAGCAAACCGAGGTGAGTTCACACTTTCTACAAGGCATGGGATTCCCGGTGGTTTGGGAATGGGTTAAAGAATTTAAAACTAAATCTACATATCCCTTTGGGGAGATATGTACGGCCACCCTCCCTATGGGTAGGATGCCATTATTAATCCTACGAATTCTCCTGGTGCAGAATACGTACGTTCGTCCTCCTGGTGCAGGACAACAACCTTAAAAATTAGCTAGACAAAACTCTATCAATAAGTCCCTCTTCATTATATCGACTTAATCGCCGAGGCCAATGGCGAGCGGGTCATTAGTTAATAGCGCTATTAGGTTTAACAAACCTCACACCGTGCCGGTCGGACGGGCGTGTACTAATGGACTATGGCAGACTGTCAGTGATGATAGACACTGATATAGGGCACAACTTAATTGCGTAGCAGTCGATATCATACCGTCTAGTAGTTCACACGGGGAAAGCCCCCACTAATTATGGATATGGATTGGGTAATAAAAAGGAACTGGTTAAACATACTTTCAACTACGGGGTAACCCCCACGGCAAATAAGCCAACGAAAGTCAAACCACGTTTTTCAGAAACAACTTAAAACCAAACAACCAAACGTGAACTCACTCAACTTTGTTGTTGACTCGTTGTTACATGCCTTACAGGTCGCTAAACACTTGGAGCTTGCACGAGGAAGGAGTCGTTGTGGTGTACGGACTGTTATGTTCCGTGCTTATTATTTAAATCCTTATGAACTTATTAAACTTGCAAACTATGGACTTATGCTTTTGGGATTTACTTTTATGCTTCCGCTGTTTAAACTAAACATGGTTCATCTAGCTTTGGTCACCAATCGTATTGTGGTTGGTCTTATTTACTTAATTACGATGTTCAATATGATTGGTGGCTCGATCATGGTCACGTCACGCCTCCAAGCGGTGGTACTCCGCATGGTGGATTTTGGGGGTGTGACATATTTCGAGGGATGTTATGCGTCTGCAGGTCTTAAAGATGCGTTAGGGAATAATCAAGCGACACGTGTCTCAATGATTGGGTTTGAAAAGTTCAGCTGCTTCCAAGGCGTCTACGAGACGCATCCACTTTAACTTGCGTCTGGCTTAGTGTGATGCGTCTGGCTGGGTCCAAGTTTTTATGCGTCGTTGAGAGACGCTTCCAAGGCGTCTACAGACGCTTCCCTTGTCAGCTTTTGGATGCCTCTGCACAGCTGCTTTGTATGCGTCTACAGACGCTTCCCTTGTCAGCTTTTGGATGCCTCTGCACAGCTGCTTCGTATGCGTCTACAGACGCTTCCCTTGTCAGCTTTCGGATGCGTCATAACACGTTTTCTTATGCGTCTATAGACGCCTCTACTTATGCGGCATGAGACGCAACACGTGTCAAACGGAAGACCTGTTCAAACGCATGTTACATGCGTCGGTAATCAGAAAAGTACACCTTTGACTCTTTAGTACTGACAGACGCATTGGAGGAGTCTCGAGACGCTTTAGACAAAAAAAATTAGTTTTCGTTTTTATTTATTTTATGTATTACACGTTTCTTTTTTTAGATTCTAGGTACCAGTACCATTACTCCAAACATTTTACAAAATTTGATCTCCAAATTTTTACAAAAAATATCTATCTTCATATTTTTTTTCTCTATTGATATGGCAGTCAGATTTGTCGTTTACTGTGGTGGCAAGTGGGAAGTCGTTGATGGGAGGCTTGAGTACGTGGTCCAACCAGATTCTGTTAGACGTGGTTTTGAAACTTCTACTACAATTTCTTACAACACGTTTTTAAAAAATCTTAGTGAGTCAACAGCTCTTCAAAACATCACACGTTTATCTTACAAAATGTCAAGTTTTAGCGATCCCATTGATATAATTGATGATTCCGATCTTACTTTTTTTTTCAATATTGCGAAAAGAAACCCTCATGAGTTATTTAAATTATATGTGGTGCAAGAACTTGGTGTTGGTTCATCTGCGGGTTCTTCCAATTATTTTAAATGTCTCGATCTTAACGTAAATGTTTTTCCTTAAGATGAATGTAACGCAACATATAAATCTGGAGTTACTGATAATGTTAATTATACTCTTGAAAATAAAAGCCAGTTTTACATAGGTTATATTTTCCGTAACAAGCAGGAAATGAAAATAGAATTAGGAAAAATGTGTTTTTCCAAAAGTTTTTCGTATAAAGTAGACAGATCATCCAAAACTCATTACGAAGTATCTTGTATTGATGAGAATTGCCAGTGGAATTTCAAGGCAGCGAGTCGGGAATCTTGTGATGTTTTTTACGTTAAACATTTTAACAACAAACATACATGTTCTAAGACGCAAACATATCCACATATGCGACAAGCAAACCCAATGGTGGTGGGTAGCTTATTAAAAGAACAATTCAAAGATTGTGGACGGATATACCGTTCGACAGAAATTGTAAAGGATTTTAGGATTAAAGAAAAAATCAATTTATCATACATGCAAGCATGGCGTGGGAAATGTAACGCATTAGAACTTTTGCAAGGTATTTCGTCAAGTTCTTTTGCCGAACTTCCCGTCTATTGTTATAACTTGGAGAAGGCTAATCCAGGAACAGTGACACACATACGCACTGATTCTGAAAGTCGTTTTGAAATGTTATTTGTCGCCATAGGTGCGGTGGTAAGTCAAACACTATATTAAATGTTACACTAAAATATAAATAAATAAATAAATTTTTCCACAAAAATCTAACAATATCGTATTGCTTTCAGATTCGGAGCTTTCTCAGAAATTTAAAACCGCTTATTATCATAGATGCGCCCACTTGAAGGGTGAATTTAAAGGAACAATGTTTTTGGTTGTTGGCATGGACGGAAACAATCAGATTTTGCCTATTGGTTATGGCATTGGTAAATCTGAAGACGGTGATTCGTGGACGTGGACGTGGTTCCTTTCAAAATTGAAAGAATGCATCGGCGAGCATCCAAATTTGGCAATCATTTCTGACCGGGCAGCTTCTATACAATTAGCCGTACGGGTTGTGTTTCCAAGAAGCTTTCACGGGTTATGTTGTCGTCATTTGATGGTCAACCTTCGTTTACCGTAAAAAAAGGAATATGAGAGTCTTTGGTGGAAGGCTTGCAAATCTTACAGGATATCCGATTTTCAAGAATCATTCGACGCGCTATGTGCCGCTGTTCCAAGATTACTGAACATTCTTATAGAAATTGGGTTTGACAAATGGTCAAGAGCACATTGTCCAGCCAGAAGATATCATTACATGCCATCTAACAGCGCTGAATCTATGAATGTTTTATCAAAACATGCCCGAAAAATTCCAATTACCCAACTCATAGAATTTTTTCGACAGTCTGCCCAAAAATGGTTCTATGATCGCCGGAACGAGGGAATTCAAGGCGAACACTTGCTTACAACGTGGGCTCAAAAAAAAAAATTCAAGACAAAGTTGATGGTTCTCGTTCGTGGATGGTTGCTGGAATTGCTCAGAACAGTTTTGACGTTGATGACGGTGGAAAGAGAGGTTTAGTTGACTTCTCTAATGGAACATGCAGTTGTCGGGTTTGGCAAGTATCTGGGTTACCTTGCGGGCACGTTATTGCAGTATCTAGATTTTTAGGTGAACCAGATTGTGCTCGTTATGCGATGTCATGTTACACTAATGAAGTTTATAAATCCACGTATGAGGAGCATATAAATCCAGTCCCTGATAAATCAGAGTGGGAAGTACCCGATGGACTGGTGAATTTGCAACCACCGCTTATTATGAAACGACAAGCCGGACGTCCTAAAGAAAACAAACGAATCCTATCGCTAGGAGAGGACCCCACTCCCATATACTGCGGTAAGTGCAAAACGTATGGGCATTCTCGTGCGAGCTGTTTAGCACCGCCCAAAACAAAGACTTCTTCTCGCCGCGTCTCTAAGCCACAACCCACACCCGTCCAAGTTAAAGCCGGAGAATTTCAGGATTATGTACTTCAAAATACATACCCCTCGTACAATTTGGGTGATGATTAAAGAAGTTTTTGTATAAATTTAAGCCAAATGTATACCCTATTTAAGATATATTAACAATCCTTATTTTATTTATATTTATTTTCTGTTTTAACTATTATGTTCACAAAAAAAAGTCTTTATTAAATTAAAAAATAGAAGATAATTTCACTAAATAAACAATTAACAAAAATTTCGATTTAATTAATTAATTTCACAATAATTAAATTAAATTATTTATTAGGCATTATTTATTAATTAAATTATTAAATTAACAAAAATTTCGATTCAATTAACTAAATAAACAATAATTTCCCTAGGCATTATTTATTAATTAGATTATTAATGGGGTGTGAAACGTGCAGAATAGAGTTGATCTGCCATAAATCTTCTATATCTCATACAGGCATCTTGCATGTTTCGTTCCTGCCAGTTTGGAAGTACACTGTTTTGCACAAGATTTTGCAGTAACATAGACAATATCACACCCGAATTCCGACCAACCGGATGTTCAGATGTAGGGCAGACAACATCCCCGGTGTACTCCAACGCATCAGCCTCACTTAGTCCAGCATTTTCCCAATATTGTATACGACCGAGGAACCATAAGAAGAGACTCTCGAATTCTACTAGAGTTTGGTGTATCCTTCTGTGAACGCAGAATCGTTCCCCACAATTAAGTGCATCACATTTATTGGTAAAATAAACGGTAATATTTAGTGAGTGCATATCTATCTTTAAGATTATCCAGCTTTCTTTGTCTTGCGATACTGGTATGTAAACCTGAAAAGGAGATACGGTAAATATTTAGCGAGTGCATATCTATGTTGCTCATTCTTACAATGTAAATTTTTTTTACCGTATCCACTTTCCAAAAGGCAGGGTATAGTTCTACATCGCCAGTAGCGTATCCGTAAGCATCTTGATCCTGTTCCGCCAGAAGGTTTATAAAATTTGGGGGTAGAATGGTCCAACGAACAGTATCTGATGAAGATGTCCCTCGACGATTTTCTGTTTCTCTATCTTGTATTAGCTTGTTACACCATGCACGGACATACTATAATTTTTTTTAAAATGATCATATTTAGAAATTATAAATAATAAACTATGTAAAATAATCAAATTACCGTTTCTTGCATAAATCCATCTCCACAATACCCTAGTACTCCACCCCACCACTCTCTGTCTAACGGCGTTTGCCCCATATAAGTTGAATAGCAAAATTGGCTATCACCGTCGTAGTAGAAGTCAAGAAAATTTTGTGACCAATAAACAGATTGGTCATTCCGATTAAGCCAAACAGTGTTCTCTACACAATCTGGAATGCTTGATTGACGCCTTCCTTTTGACGACATTATTGTGCAAATTTGATGTGGTATGAAGAAATTCCCACCAATGGTCCATATTTATAGACCAATAATAAGATCCACCTACCTCCTCTTTTTTATAACAAATACTATTATTATAAATTTTTTTAACACGTTGCTTAAAAATAGGTAAAGGAAATATTAATAAAATAATTTAATAACTTTTTATAAAGTCTTAGAATTTGTTTTTTTTATTTAACGTTATTTTTTTTAACTTATACAAAATTAGCATTTAATTAATGTGAATTTCAAAAGATGGAATGGGAAATGAGTTCTTTTATTAAACTTTAAGTTACAATTAAGATTATTTAATTGTTTCATACTAAATTAACATTTAATTACTTCTACTCCATGCCTATATATATAGCCAACTATATCTCCCACTTTATTATCTCTACACAAAACCTTTGAGAACACTTCAAAATGGCCGATGATTCATGGACCGAGGTTGAAGACATTGCCGTTGCAATGTCCTACGTTGAAACAAGACACCTATGCCGGCATGCGGCTATGGATGACGCCTTTTGGAACAGCGTGTTCCACATGTTTTGTAGACATGTTAGTGAAACGAACCGAGATGTGAACGAGTTGCAGACCCGTTCGGCCTACCTACGGTGCAAGTGTTCCATGTTCAATGGAAGGGTAAAGGCAGCGTCCAAGGCCGAGAAGAAGCTAACTGAAGAAGAAGTGATCGAGGAAGCACTGCTAGACTACCTCTTGAAGTATGTATGAGGAAGACTTCGATCGGGTCTCTGTTTAGCAGATTATGAAGATTTAGTTGTAAATCTTCATATAGTTTCTCAATTATGTCTAAGTTCAGCCGTATGTTAACCGATTTTGGTTTTATGTATTAGTTTGGTTAACAAGTTTTTTTTAATATTTAAGATATGTATGAAACGCACCTTTTGGTTATATTAATATCTACTATGTTATTAACATAATTATGTTAATTTTTAAGCATGAGAAAAGTGCATTAAAATGGTCCGAAAAACATGTTGCTGCACCCCCTTCTCATTAAAATGGGCCGGCCCAATGGCGTTTTTTCTTGAAGCATATGAGCCCAAAAATTTGTAATGCAAACAAAAACAAAATTTGCATTAAAATGGGCCACAAAATTTTAAACAAACCATAAACAAACCATTAAAAACACACTGTCTCAATAGTCAAAGCATAACCAGATTGGACCGGCCCAATGCCATTTTTTGAAATGGACCAAATTTAATTCAGCGGAAATACTATGAAGCTCAGAAACAGAATTGGACCATTGAATTGGGCCCCAAATCAGAATCAGAATTGGGCCGAATTAGAATTGGGGCGAATCAGAATTGGGCCGACCCAATGCAAATGTTCAATGTCATAATACCTTGTTTACGGATCTACAACTTGTTCATCAACTTGTTCATCCACATCATTTTCAAATGACTGGCAACTACTGACGAGATCAAAGTTTTCCGGTAACAGACTATCGTAGAACATGATAGCCAACCTTTGTCTCATTTGGTAAGCTGCCTTAGCGGTGTTTTCTTCTCGATATACGGGTTGCTTGTGGATCAACCTTTCCATGAAAATGCAAACCCATACACCACAATCTCCTAAACTCCCTGATTGTTGAGATACTTGGCTGGGGTAAACGACTTTGAACGGCAATGACATCTTTAATGGCTCATCGGCTGAATAGTATCCGTTGATGCGTAGCCATGTGTCGAAGGCAAAATTGATGTGGTAAATAACTTCTGTTCTATCTTTCACCATGGTTTCACTTTCCAATAAACTACACACGTAGGCATATGTAAATTGTAAAAAAAGTGATTCAATAGACTACAGTGGCATATATACGATATGACGAACCTGTCGTAAATTGTAAGAGTCTGATTGCGAAGGTGGAACACCGCCAAAAGCCAATGCATGTTTTTAATATTCAACGGAACATAAACCTATACATGCATAAAAAAAGTTGCTAGTAATTTTTAAATGAAATATATATAAACATTTCGGCATTCAAACATAACTTACCTCGTCAACTTTGGAAATTGGTGGAATAGGAATCAAGGACCCATTGAAATAGCCCTCCAACCTCCGGTGTGCATCACACTCAATTATGGTCAATTGAAAATAGGGTGGTAGAATGGTCCAACGATCGCTTTGGTTCCTCTGCTCGTACATCTTAATCATCCAACCGTATAAATGCTGTTTTGAAAAAATTTTAAAATAACAGTTTTGAAAATAAAAATAATTTGGAAGCATGAATATTGATAATTTTCTTACATCATCACTTAACCAACCGGACCCGTCGTCACCTAGCAACGACGACCAAAATTGTGGACCAACTTCACCAGCCATCGTTTTTCTAAGCTTCTGCGTCCTTGAATCCATTTTGCTTACCAGTGAACGTTCGATGATATACCAATCTCGGATCTTTTGTATCTGTTTAACCGTACACGTACTATCTTCTTTGTTCTTGTTTCTCTTTGACACATTCTTCAACAAAACAAAAGGTGACAGCATAGACGGACCCGGCTTTACTAACCTCTCTGATCGCCGCAATGCTGCTGTCGGGGCATCATCGACTAACTGTTTTGTATTATTACATACAAGATCGTCACACGGTTGCAAGTTGTCTGTTGCCACATGATAAGCACCAACATCATTGAAGTTGACAAACGAGTCTATTTCCGGCTACATACATAAGTTTAAGTGATAACGAACATTAGTAGATATTATTTTTGATGTAATTGAATTGCCTAAATCCTTGCAATATAACATTACCTTTCCGACTGAATGAACGCTACCATGATCAAGATTTAGACTCATTAGCTGCATAACAAATAGACATATTAAATTATAGCATCACTATTACATAAAACACATTTATTTAATTTCACCCTCACCTTTGCCTCAATTAGCAGAGTTAGCTTCTCATTGTTCTCGTCCAATATTGATTTAAATTTTTCCACAAGAGACGATTCTAATTCATCCGCATTTGAAACATTTCCTCCATCATAAATTGCAGACCTTCTTTTTCTTGCTTGTTGGGTGCCCATTGGGGACAACGCTGCATAACCTTTAAACCCGTCAGCAACCCCATCATTTGGTTTAAAACCACTGGTGTGCATCGTATCATCATTGGGCTGCATGTTACGGGGTACCTCGCTTGCTATACGAATACTTTCTAAAAATTGCAAACTAGATATGTACCACTCAGTCTGCATCTCCTGACTAGTGGGCAATATGGTTTGAATCGGACGGTAATGTTCATTCTAAGAATTGAATAATGAAAAGTTTTATCAATCAATTTATTCTAATCTTACTATATAACTGAGAATAAAATAACAAAGTACAGCAATTACCTTTTGTGCCGATTCAAAAATGCGTTCAACGGTAGCAGTTGTAACCCTTTTTCCAGGCCCCCAACCCAAAAATCTTGGAATTGATTCGCGTTTAAAAAATGAAACCATCTCCTTAAATTCTGGAAAGACTTCATAAATCCACATCTACACATACACATAAATTTATTTTAAGTAAGGGGTTGCAATGTATTGCATCAGATTAAATCAAAATTTGTACCTTGAACGGCCAAACGCAACCAGGCAACGAGAACCCGGCGTTACCCTGTTGGTGTCGATGACTCAAATCATATACATGCAAAAACGTGCTCTGCCAAAGATAGCTACCCCACGGAAAGTTGTTCCATGCTTCTAAATCATCAACCAAATTCACAACCATTTTGTCAATGGATTCGAACTGTTGGGTACCTTTAAAACCTAACTCTAGTAACATCAACAGACAGAGACGAAGACAATCGTCTTCACTTAGTTGTGACCAGTCCGAATCAAATGCATCTTCTACATGACGTAACCTTACTTCACGTGTCCCCGGGAAAATTCTTGATCTGAACGAACTAGGTGATCCATTAGATATCGTATTTGTAAACGGTCTAAATCTAAACCCGATGATAAGACAAAACTGAATGGGAGTAAAATGAAGAAAATCATCCCCAAACACATAAGTTATTCCATCGCTAGGATTATCAGTGGGAACCTGATGTCGTGCAACACAAAGCAAAAGTGGGCTTTCACAAATCACAGACTCAAGATCCAAATAGTGACCAAAAACCGTCTGCCTTAGCCTATGTTCTAAATTACCTGTCATTTTCTTCTTGATTTTATCTAGAACTGTCCAAGCTGCTCTAACTCTAATTCTACGAGCCTTAGCCTGCATCAGTGGGATAATGAATTGTAAACAATACAACAAAAACTAAAAAACCAATAACACTACCAAAAAAATTAAGATTAAAGAATTACCAGTTTAGTGGTAGCCGGAAGAGTGTTGTCCAGCATTGCAGCCATATCTTCTACCGTGAATTCAATGTTAAAGTTTGGGATTTGGTCATCCTCCCAAAAATTCTGATTCATTGTGTGTGTTTCCGTTACAAAGGCGGGTCGGATCGGGTCGGGTCGGAGAGAACCGAATCCTTAACAAAATCGAATCGGGTCGGATAGTCTTGGTTAGTGAGGAAAGATGGGTCGGAGCTCCGGCAAAGGTGGTCCTTGTTACCCGCTTGGGAAGTGTCGAAAGCAACAGTACAACCACCACATGTGGTGGTCCCTGCAATGGGAGACGTCTAACACCGGAAGCGCCTATGGACTCCTCGTAAGATGTGTAGCCGCATCGGATGCGTCTTCAATTACTTTAAAGGGTCCATTAATGAGAGAGTCAAGGCCCATTTTTCTAGGCGTCATAGACGCATGGGATGCGTCGGGAACGTCCCATCTCGTTTAAATTTGTTTTTTTTAATGTAATTTTTTTATATAACTAACTTTTTTATTTTGTGTATGTTAAACCATATATCATGATATAAAATTGAAAATTTCGTTTCAATAGTATATAGATCATGTGTTTTTGCATCTTCTTCAACATAAACAAATTTATTTTTAAAGCATCACATTTTTCTAGGAGCCATAGACGCATGGGATGCGTCGGGAACGTCCCATCTCATTTAAGTTGTTTTTTTTTTAAATTTTTAATGTAATCTCTTTTTTTTATATATAAGTAACTTTTTTTTTACAAGTGCAAAAACACGTAAAAAATCTGTGGTTCCCTGAATTTAGGAAAAAAGCATGTCTGAACGGCGGGGATAAGACTTAGCAGGTGAAGAATACTGCTCTCAACCGGCTAAAAAATCCTCAAGTTGGATCCTAAATCGATGGAGGAAGCCGGTGAATGCAACAGAAAGCGGAACATCATCCAACCCCCTAAAAATGGGAGAAGAAGACTGTCTACATAACAGACATAGCCTACATCAGCACAACCGTGGTAGATGGGCGATACCAGACGATGAAACAGAAAATTGGTCGAAAGATGTGCTCGAATTCTACAACAGAGGCGATGCACCGTTCTGTTATTCAGCTGTTTTTAATAGATCAGTACAGCTTGACAAAAACTTTTGGGGAACTTTATTGGGATTTCGTTTCAACGGCTATCTCAACGACACAGTAAATTATATCAACAATTTTACGTAAACTATAATTTGTTAAAATATGTTACTAACACTACAATTTTTACAGCATATCGAAGCGTGGGTTGGAAGACTGATGAATTGGAGAAGTAGAAAGCTTCAAAAAGACCCCTTGTTAAATCTACGTTGGACAATACTACCACCAAAGTTTTATGAGTGTTTATTGGAATCGGTTCCGAAAAACGCGGCTACTTACTGTAACGGTAAATTAAGCCCGTTTCCTTCCTTTTTTGACATTGATTATGTTTTTTTCCCAATCCCGCTAGAAAATAAGGAGTGGCTAATGCTAAGTCTTGAGCTGGCAACCCAACAGCTGGTAATGTTCCCGGGTCAAGACATCTGTGCAGGCGAAAAATACAGACAGGTTGTCATCCCTAGGCTAACAAAAATATGCGTATACTTAGGAGCAGTATTAGTTAATTTGCGCTATTGGAAAAAGACTGGAAAGCCAGAAAAAATCATTTCATTCGAAATGAATGATGACTATGTCGTGTCAAACTGCTCCTTGACTAGAAACGAAGCTGTGTATCTATGTATGCTGATGGAGCATCTCGTTACAGATAAACCCATAAATCTCACCGGTGACATCAATCAAAAAATGAAGTCATATAGAAGGTTCATGGCAGATAATTTGTATTTCTGGCGTTGTTTACCACGTCCTAACGTAGTTTAATATGGAATTTTTAATTTACTTTCATGATCGTTTTACTTTGTGTTCTTTATGTAATAATTCCTTTATAATTTAATTAATAATATAAAAATAACAAAATCACTAAATATAATTTAATTAATACTATAAAAATAACAAAATCACTAAATATAATTTAATTACTAAATTTTATATAAAATTTGTATTTCATTTCTCTTTTATAACAAATCACCTAAAATATGAATTTCTTTAATAACATATTAACATTTTACTATTAAAAAATTAGAAAATAGAGGCATGTTTTTTTTAACATTCAGACTCATATATTTATGTGTATTGATAACAAATTACTGAATTATATATAAAATTTGTTTTTAATTCACCTAAAATTTGGATTACTTTTTGATATTAACATACATTTTACCATTAAATATGTAGTACCACCCATTACAAAATTTAATTTAGACATAATATTGATAACTATTTCTCTAATTATTAACCAAGTCTACCGTTGTTCACTTTTCTTGGGCTCCCCACAATCCATGTAGTTTGACTGACTACCACCAACTCGCAAACAGAAAAACTGGAGTTCTGCCATGGCACAATCGTAAGCAAAGCTTGCTTCTTCATCGGTGATACCGTCCCACTCATCATCAATATTCAGAGACAGCGGGTTGAATAAATTAGGATTTAAACGGGGTGGTGGCGGTGTACGGCAGCCTGGTGGCGGAGTACAGTAGGCTGGTGGCGGTGCACGGCAGCCTGGTGGCGGTGCACGGCAGCCTGGTGGCGGTGCACAGTAGGCTGGTGGCGATGAACGGTAGCCTGGTGGAGGGTTGCAATCAGCCTCTGGTCTATCACCCGATGGTTCAAATTCACCACCACCCATCTCTTCTAATTATTTGTTTAGTGGTATACTAGTGACCAAATTTTAAATATACAGATGGAGATATGGATAGAAATGTCAAATTTATCACTAATACAAAAAAATAACATACAACTTTTTATTTACTTTATGTACAACAATTAAACCTAATAAAAAAACAAACCAAAATAAACCAAAAAAAATTACAGACTAAAAAATATATTTTCTAAGCGATAACACGAAGTGATCCAATTCCTCCACAAAGCTCGGTCTCCAATTCCTCCTTGTTTTTGAACAATTTGGCGGCCTAGGAAGAGCGGTAGAGGACGTGGATGGGGAAATCTGATAACACGAAGTGATCCAACGTTCCCTTTGTAGGTGAGTTCTTCGAATTTCTTCGTTAAACCACCTACCATAAATGGCAAGTCAGATCACTTCCGTCACTTGGGGCAGGTCCCGTCACCCATAAACACTAGGACTTCTAAAGCTCAGGAAAACGTCATCTTCAACACAGTTAAACAACTTCATTTCTATTTGGAGAGTATCAAAAGGCGGATACATTGACATTAGCATTCTATAAAAATTGGTTTGGAGAGAACATGTTCAAAACCATAACTGATTTTCGTCATTATATATAGTAGATGAGTTTGAATTAACAAAAAAACTAAATGAATATGTGAAATATAAAAAAAAATCAGAAAAGCACGGAACCCGATGCCTCTAATGCATCTTACAGCTCCTCCAAAGCAGCCACTCAACGAGCCACAGCCAAGCCAGCCAATTGTCTCCGGATGCAGCTTAGCCGGACGCATCCGCCTACTTTTTGGCCCGGATGCGCTGGCGCCTGAGGTATTAGGTTACTTTTGCCACGTGTCAACTCACCATTGGCCGACGCATAAAATGTGGGATGCCCTGCTCCAAGGACGCATCAAATGGCCATTTTCGTAAGTCAAAGGTTTTTTTGGCTATTTTGGTAATTTTCTCTTAAAAAAAAGGATAAATATTATTCACATTACAATAAAGACCAAAAAATAAAAATTCAAATAACAATTCACACCGATTTTAAGTAATCATAAAATATTTTCTTGTATATAACATTTGTTGTTTGATACGTAACATTACTTTCTTTGTCTAGTATCATTAATTTTATCCCGTATTTGTTTTTTACTCTCGAAAGATTAAACCTTGAATAAGATCAGATGACTCACCAATGACAAAATCGATAACCAAAAATTGTCACTAAACAACTATTTTTGATTGTTGAATTATTTATAATTTACATGACGAATTGATATGTACATAGAAACATACTTACTATAAGAATAAAAGCTGATGAACAGACTGACAATCCCAGCACGTACATAGAAATATACTTACTCTCCACATAGGTGACTCGAGTGTATGAACAAATTGATTCTTATAACTAGTTAGCTGTATGTGTTTTTTTCTGTTGTTTAACAGTTGATAATATGAAATACAATATTAAATCTATATATGGATTTTACCTCATGGAACCCATCGCGATATTGTATCGTAAAAGATCACCACCACTACTTGCCACCTTGTAAGCCCACAAATATAGTACACACTCTGTCACTCTAATTCTCTCAACTTTTCTTTATATATTTATAACCTTCTTCGTATCACGCATTCTTTTCCCAATATATTTTTCTTTTGTTTTCTTTTCTCTTAGACAGAATCATACATATTGACATGTTAGATAGATTCAAAACAACTACCATGTGGCAATTAAATTTGATACGTGGCTATGTACATATTAGAATATATAAACTTAATTATATTTGTAGTATGTATGTAATTAGGATATTAAACTTAGGATTAGGTTCAAACGTGAACATTTTCTCCAGCGTGAACTGCGTGAACTGATCTGGGCCATTGATTTTTAGGGGCATGATAGTAAATATGTGGTTAATTGTTTTCATTTAATTAAAGGAAAAAGGGTATAACTGTAATTTCCATTTTAAATTATTCCATAAATCAAGTTCAATCTCATAAATCAATGTTCAATCTCATAAATCAATATTCAAACTTTCTTGAAGATCCATTTTTCTCTCACTTCTCCGCCGGATCGTTTCAAACAGCAGCCACCGTGGCCTGCTACCGTGCGTTTCAAACAGCGTCCCTCCTCTTCCCCCTGCTCTTCTCCGGCAACCACAGCCACCGTGGCCTGCTATCTGAACCACCATCCTTACTTGTCCGCCGCCGGATCGTTTCAAAGAACTATGCTATCACGTTTTTCATTCAAGATCGGCTGATAACGTTCAAGATCTGTTAGTGAAGTTTGTTTCAGATCGGGTATTCATTCAGGATCCTTTTGTGAATAGTTCGTTTAGATCTGAAGGATTTATGGATGAAAAATGTGTGAAACCCTAAGAAAAGGGTTTGTTGAAGATTGACACGGAGGAGCGTTTTCTGAGTGTTCGTTTTAAAGATGGCCCTTATCTGAGTGTTCTTCCGCTGTTTGTGTGTTTGTTTTAAAGATTTAGGCTTCAAAATTTTGTGAAGGATTTTGGTGTGTACTCTTGGTGTTAAGTCAAGATCAAGTATCGGTTTCTACAGATCTGGAAGCTACTTGGTTTACGGAAGGTTTGAAATCCTAAAATAGGGTTGTTGAAGTCCATTTTCAGATATTGGGTACTCGTCATTCAAGATCTGGAAAACGTGAAGAAGCTATACATGAAGGTCCATTTTTGAATCCTTGCTTTTTGTTCTTTTTTTGTGTCTCTATCAATAGTTACAACAAAATACATGTACTTGCAGCCTCAATAATTTAATGATTTAAGTTTCACTTGATAATTGCTTGAGATCTTTATTGAGATTTTGTTAGATCTGTAATTTTGTTTGTTTTTAAGGCGCTGTACACATGTGTATTCTGATTTTGCTCTGTTTTTAAGGCACTGTACACATGTGTATTCTGGTTTTGCTATGTTTTTAATGTGATGTACACATGTGTATAGCGTCTGTTTTTGTGATATCTCATATTTTTTTGTGTATTTGAATGTGTAAAGTTGTTGATGTACACTTGTGAATTATTCAAAGTACAAATTGCTGAGTTTTTTGTGTTATTACAGGAGACGTCGTAAACGAGGAAAGTGGAGATGGAAGGTCGATAAGGATGATTCACGTATGAGGTCGATAAGGATGATTCACGTATGTTTGTTTTGCTTGGTCGATAAGGATGATTCAGCATACAACGCGGCGAATAGTTGTAAAAAACTATGTCTTTTTTATTTTTCCGATTATGTTGCGTTTATTGTTTTCACGAAACTGGAATTTGTAATTGTATGTTTTTTTGGTTTGGCAAACATTATGGAAATTGTTATTTGCTCAATATAAAATAGGGTTACAAGTTTTTTTTATATGTATGTATTATGTAGCTAATTACACATATGTACCATGCAGAGTACACATGTGTACTGTTCAATTCATATCAAAGTACACATGTGTATACCGTTGAAATATGAAGGTTACGTGAATCTTAAAAATCATAATCCGAATTCTGGTGGTGAAATCTAAAAAATAAAAATGAAATAAAAAATAATGTGGATAATGAATTTAAATTAGGAAAGATGTAACTTAATTCAATTATTAAAATAATGATTTAAATCTATTTTTTATATAATTACAATCCTACCCTTAACAACTAAAAAGGAAATCAAGGGCCCAGATCAGTTCACGCAGTTCACGCTTGGGAGGTTGTTCACGCTGGAACCCTACCCTATAACTTATACTTATATATGTGTAACGAAAATATTTGAATGGTTGTGACGGTTTGAGAGACACCGTTTCAATGACGGTTGTTCCCTCCTAAAACAACCATCATATAACCGTTATGTATTATGTATATATATGTCTTGCCGGGAACTATTACCGGTACCAAGACAATTCCCTCTCAAAATTGTCCATTATCACAAAACTACACAAAATTGTTCCTGTTAATACTCAAACATGAATCCTAAGAATCATGATTGTTCCGCTGCAAACTACTTCGATAATCAACAGAGTGGTATCAGAGCCACGGTTGAAAGTGATGAAGATCTCAAACCAACGTCATCTCTGTTGCCTTGCAAACACTGCTCTGATGAAAAAAGGGAACGACGGAAGATGCAGAGAAGATGTTACTATTGCAACGAACCGGGACATCAGATTGTTTCATGCAAGACGAAAGAGAATGATGAGGCGACACAGTTAATACGTCTGGCCATCAATACCAGAATACAACAACAAGATGCAGATGATGATCACAGAATGGAGTATATTGTCACTAGTACAGATGGAGGATTATGGTCCGAGATCTGGTATGTTAACACAAACTTTAAACATCACTACTCAGGCAATTTAGATATGTTTAAAAGAATTAAGAGTATGTTCGGTGTGGAAACAAAAACAGGAGAAAACAACTTCTTTTTCATAAGAGGAATAGGGGTTGTGGAAGTGATGTCTGGGACTGAAAAAATTCAAATTCAGAGTGTTTTCTACACTCCTGAATTAGATCGGAATGTACTGAGTCTGGACCAATTAGTGACTCAAGGGTATACGGTGAAGTTTATAGGAGATAAGTGCAAAATCTTTCCAACATTTAGTATTCCTGTAATTAACAGAAGAAGCGATATTTCTGGGTTAACTAAAGAAGATGAGATCGACATGATGGAAAAACAATCCATAATCAACAAAGAGTCGGATCATGATAAGTATAAAACAGATTATTTGAATGATTATTTCGAAAATCTAAACTTATCCTCGAATGAACCCGATTGGAACATTATGATACTTCAAGCAATGCAGTTCAATGAATTTCAGGACTGTAAAGCGTTGCTTGAAATGTTAAATGATGTTGATTATGTCCGGAAATATAAGTTCAACTTGGAATCAAAGTTTGATGAAATGGTGAATTGGTTCTTGACGAAGAAACTGGAAATAATGACAAGACCAATCCCTGCATATGCTTCAGATAATCGAAAAGTCAGTCTGTTAGAATTATATATGGTAGTCAAAAGAGAAGGAGGACACAGGCGAGTTACAGAAAACAATCTATGGGCAGTGGTCGCTAAAGATATGGGATTCGAGTATCATGATGGAGAATTCATGAGATTGATGTATGCGATGTATTTAGACGTTTTAGTTTATTACTATAAGTTCAAATCGACTCAGACAAAGGTGTTCGAGAAAGAGACGGTGAAGAGTGTGGTGGATCCGAGAAGAAGCCAAAGTGAAGGTGATAACAAACAAGAGACTGTTGCGGAACAAATGGAGAGGAACACAAGGAGTGATGATGCTGCAGAATATGAAGGAGAGCATTATGCATTTTATGCAGGAAATGATTGGCAAGGAATGAAAAAGCTACAAAAGAGGAGAAAATTCGACTTCAAACAAGTAAAGATGGTTGTGGATGATGCAAATCGAAGTGTTTTAATGCACTCTCACAAATATAATTATGTTTAGGGGAGTGTATTAGAATATATAAACTTAATTATATTTGTACTATGTATCTAATTAGGATATTAAACTTATACTTATATATGTGTAACGAAAATATTCGAATGGTTGTGACGGTTTGAGAGACACCGTTTCAATGACATGACGGTTGTTCCCTCCTAAAACAACCATCATATAACAGTTATGTATTATGTATATATATGTCTTGCCCCGAACTGTTACCGGTACCAAAACCCTCTCAAAATTGTCCATTATCACAAAACTACACAAAATTGTTCCTGTTAATACTCAAACATGAATCCTAAGAATCATGATTGTTCCGCTGCAAACTACTTCGATAATCAACAGTACAGGCCCTTTGGAATATTCATATGCATCACATAATAATGTCTTCGTACTTTGGATAAATTTTATTTATAATATAATAAGAATAATAACTAGGGTTAAAGGTACGCCCGCGCTTCGCAACAGGCAAATGATTAGTTATATAATTAAGTCGGTATTGGTTCGTTATGGTACCAACACATGCTATAATGTAAAATGATTTACTTCATTAAAAATATTATAGTTGTTATTGTATATATAAAATGATTAGTTATATAATTATGTTTCTAATATCTGTTAAAAAAACATAAACGTTTTCTAATAAAGAATAGCAAATTGTTTCTAATCAATGCATAAATAAAAAAATATATAAACACATGATTAGTTTTATTTTATTTTTTTATAAAAAAGTCATAAAATTAATTTATTTGTTAGTGGGTTTAGGCTACATTTATCCTAGAAATCTCCTTTTAAGCATTTATACTCAAAGCAAAGAAAATTGTAACACTATTAAACTTCTTTATCTTTATATAGAGATAATATAATAATCAACCCATCTAAATCTATTTATATATTTATTTCCTCGGTATTAATTGATAAATTTTCTTTGTGAGTTAATAACACTGTTCAATTTTGTACAACTACATAAAGCACACACTTCTTTGTTTCAACTATACGTACAACAAAAATGAGCACACTTTTTTTTTTCAATTGGTCAACTACTTCAAATCTATTAGGCCAACCTGGTTGCACCACCATCTTTAGAAAATAACATGTTGCTGATCACCGTACCGCCACCAAGGCGTTCCTCAACTCCACGCCAACATCGTCATCGTGAACGCGAACGGAAAACCGATCTTCACATTTTCTTCGTTGTCGTTACGGAAACAAGATCCGTGGGAGGTGACTTTGTTGAGGCTAGCAGCATTAGGAGAGTTGGTTGGAGATCCTCTCCGATTAGAAGCAATGGAAGGACATGTAGCTGGAACTTCAGTACAAGTGTCAGGAGTATATCAGAAAAGATTAGGGGCGGCTGTCGGAGGAAGATCGATGGAAGACGGAGTGGCCGTAAAAAACAGTTGCTGCGGTGGTCGTCGAGAAGCAACGGCCAAAAACCAACAACAGTCTTTTGCAGCTTTCTTTTCTAAGTATTTTAAATATTAAAAGATATATATTTGTATTTTGCAGTACAAGATTTGCGGTAAACCTTCCTTGGTTTCTTTTTTAAAGTGTTACATTATTATTTATTATTTTACTGAAAAATTTTTACTTCAAGAATTATATATTTTGCACTATTAAAAGATTTGTTGGCCAAAATAATATGGAATATATACCATGATATCATTTAAATAACTTTGTGAATATTATAAATTCAAATTGTTTTTACATATATACAAATCTTTTCTATAATATTTTACTTTAAATCATGAATCGTTATAATGTGATTTTATTACATATTTTGTTATTTTTTTTATCTTTAACTTTGATGTTTTTTACTATAATGTTTAAGGTTTCAGTCTTAATTTGACATAAAAACACCCCGTAAATCTTCAACTTAGTTATTTTTTTACTCTAGTAATGTTTTACGTTTCGGTCTAAATTTGACGTCTTAACACCCCGTAACGTATGTGCGTGATTCAACGTTTTTATATCTATTTTTATTCAGTTTAACATTCTCGCCACAACGTGCGGGTCCTAAAAACTAGTATACTATTAATTTACAACATTGTAAGGCTTTGAGGTGTTGTACTGTAAGCTGTAAAGGTGTATTTTGCATCTAGATGTTGTACATTGTGTTCATAGCTTTGTACATTAAATTTTCTTTCATTTGTTTGACACGTGTCTAGAGGAGAAGAGCATAAATACAAGCAATATCATACATAGGTTGTACACCTTACCTGCCACCAACTCTATGAGTTACTGCTTCTTTTCCCAATAAAAACTTGGCTTTCTTCAATAGAAAAAAGTTGCCCTTTTTCTATACACAATTAGAGAGAGAAATCAAAGTGCCAAATGTAAACCAGCTACTTGGCGGTACATGTTGGTGCGGTAACAGGCTTGAACGCCTCTATAGGTTCGATTAGTCAAGGTAGGTTAAAGAATCGATGGTCAGCGGCGACATCCGCCTTCTGGCGACCAACTCAGTCGATTCCAAGGACGGTTTTGTGTTTACGGGGTAGATCGGTGCAACACACATTGTGGTTTACGGCCGTAGGTTTGTATTTTTTAGAGAGAAAAGGAAAAGTTATGATTTTTAGAGAGAAACTTAGTGAATGGTTGTGGTGGTCGTGTGGTGGTATTGTGGTAAATGTGGTGTGGCGGCGGTTGTAGTTGTGGTGGTCGTATAATGGTGGAGGTCGGTGGTAGAGTGGTGATGATGGTGTGGGGAGAACGAAAGAGTAGAAAGAAAGAGTGTGTGAAAAGGTAGCGGTGGTGACGGCTACGACGATGGGAGGGAGGGTCGGCTTCCATCTATAGAGAGGGGGTGTGTGTGTCATATGCTGAAGAAAAGAGAAATGTTGCAGGTGCAGCCCATGGTTTTGGACTTTTCAAATTCAAATATAATACATTTACATTTTCTAAAATAATTTGCTATTGTAAATTTGTAATAATATATAAATAAACTTAAGAGTGAATTGCAAGTTTTGTCCTTTATCTTTAGGCCATTTTGCAAGTTTTGTCCTTTATGTTTAAAGTTGACGAGTTTTGTCCTTTATGTTTGAAAATCAAGCACGTTTTGCCCTTTGGGGCAAAACGTGCCTGATTTTTAAGGACAAAACGTGCTTGATTCTTTAAACATAAAGGACAAAACGTGCTTGATTTTTAAACATAAAGGACAAAACGTGCTTGATTTTTAAGGCCCAAAGGGTAAAACGTGCTTGATTTTCAAACATAAAGGACAAAACTCGTCAACTTTAAACATAAAGGACAAAACTTGCAAAATGGCCTAAAGATAAAGGACAAAACTTGCAATTCACTCTAAACTTAATGGATTTGTTTCTAAATGATTTAGATGAAGCCATTGAAGTTAGCTGAGGAGTCAATTAACAAAATGTTAAGCTTTATAAAGGATGGTTGCTTTTGGATTTGTTCGTTAGGTTTTTAGGTTTTCTTTATCTTTTTTTATTTTTCGTAATCTAAACCGTTCTTTGGCGTTTTGTATGATTAGAGCTTGATATTTGTTTGACATTTTTTGACTCTTTTTACTTATTCATAAGACGAATAACATCACATGCAATGATATTCTGTTAAACTGGGTGACATTTCCATTTTAGTCCGCTTGATTTTGTCACGCGGTATTTCACGTTGAAAAGAATGTAAACACAAAAGAATGTAAATGCTGAACATTGGTGTGCATCTGTAAGAGTTTGGACATGGCTTACTATAAGTCTATAACTACCTAAGTGGACTTGGACTCCTGCATTGGCTGTGATTGATGATTGTTTATTTATATTAGGAACTAAAATATGTATGTTTTCGGTTAGTCTACACCAACTATGTGTCGATGTAAATTTTGTTTCGAGTTGGTGTACCGTTCAACCCGTCACACATAACTGCATGGCGTCGCCGCCGCAACGCACGACGGCTAAAATACTAGTTTATATTAATCTCTATATAAACCTTTATATAATATAATATAATAATCGACCCAATCCCAATCTGTAATTTTTTCCTATATAATAATAAAATAGTACTGTAGAAGTTCCCTTAATTTATCTAGAGATTAATATGCTATTCGTAATTCTTATATATGTATGTATACAATTTTTTTTGTCATTTTAAATGTCTAAACAGTTGTTTCACTAAATAAACATCTTACGACATAAAATAACAATCTTTATTTATGTTTAGAAAACAGGACGTTACAAATATCCCCCACCAATATGAGGTTTCGTCCTCAAAATTAAACAAGTAAAGGTAATGTTTTGTCATCTCATCTTTGTATTTCCAAGTAGAATCAGAACCCTTAAGATGTTTCGATTGCACCTTAACTTGTCTTACTTTTTTTGTTTCGAAGTTGCTTAATTTTGTGATCGAGTATCGTGACCGGCTTCTTCACATAATTAAGTTTTTCATCAACTTCGATGTCATCCAAAGGTACATATGTCGTTTCATCAGCTAAACATTTTCGTAATTTGATACATGGAAAGTGTTATGAATTCCATTTAATTCCTCCGGCAGTTGCAATCGGTATGCCAGTTGTCCTATTCTGGCAATAATTTTGAACGGTCCAATAAAACGTGGACTTAGTTTTCCTCATTTATGGAAACGAATAACACATTTCCATGGGGAACTTTTAAAAGGACATAGTCTCCTACTTGGAATTCAATTTCTCTCCTTCTTTTATCTGCATAAGATTTTTGCCTGTCTTGTGCGGCTTTCAATCGAGCTCTAATCTGGTTTATCTTTTCTGTGGTAGCCTTAACAACCTCTTTGCTACCTAGCTCTCTTTGACCAATTTCTTGTGTGACAACTCGTATTTCAAAACCTATCGTTGTGTTTAATGTAACGTATGTGAACTTTGTGTGATTATCTGATATGTTGGTTTAATGAACGTTTATGAGATAAATGTTACATGTTATGTGATTGTATGTGATGTTTGTATATAATGTAATTTCACAACTCCAACCCGATCGCACAAGCCCTTTGGGCCACACTCTCTGCACTCGAACCAAGGGCAGCCCATGATGGGTTCGGCCCACTTCCTTTTACACGCATAACCCATGAGGAGGGTGTAGACTCCTCATTATTTGCAAATCACACAACACACACAAAACCCTAAATCCCTTTCTCTCCTCTCAAACTCGACGGCAAACATCCCCTTTCCATCGAAGACCTTCTTGTTTGGATCAATCTTTGCTCTACCTTCTAACCGGTTAGTGTTATATCATTGTTTTATTTTATATATGATTGATACTTGTTGCATGATTAGCAAGATGTTAATTGATGTTTGATGTTAAAGTATTTTGTTGGTAAAATCCTCGATAAACAACCTGTTAGATTAAGATAAGGATTGTATGTTTAGTGATATTATGATCTACATGTTTTTACATAATGATCTAGGGATTGATGAAGAGATGTTAATCGGCTATCATGTTCTGTTTTCGGATTTGTTTGCATGATGATTTTGAAAGCTTTAATCTGATAGTTGAAATGTTATAAGATGTTGTTTATGCTTGAAAGATGGTTAGGGTTCATAAGAAATTAATTGATAAAATTATGTTTGATCGATGATAATAGAGATGGAAACTGTTGATGTTGTTAATTGATTTTCGTGTAAAAAGGAAACTGTTGAATTATTAAAACCGATTGCTTGAAATTAGGGGATTAGACAACTGATCGCACAAGACTCCCTGATCACACAAGATCAGATCATACAAGATCTGATCTGATCGCACAAGGCAGTCGCACAAGATAGGTTGAGGTACAATTAGTTAGAACACAGTGCACAACACAGCATTGCATGATCGCACAAGACCTTGTGGATCGCACAAGGCACTGCCGATCGCACAAGGCTTGGGCCACACACAAGCTACTGGGACTTTATTATATTGTTGGGCCTCAAAGCCCAAACTCAATCGCACAAGTTTGTCCGGTCGCACAAGCTGAACTGGACCGCACAAGGTTACTATTAAACTGTCTATTCATTTGGGTCGCACAAGTTGTTGGGCTTATTTATAAACTGGGTCGGGTGAAAATTTGGATCGCACAACATGTTGTGGATCGCACAAGGTGGTGTCGAACGCACAACATGTTGGGCCGGGGTGTTTGGTTGGGCTTCATTAGTGAATCGCACAAATGGTTCGGTCCAAACCATTGGAATCACACAAGTTGAACTTTGAGTTTTTTTAACTGATTTTCTTAACATGTTCAATATGTATGCCATGATCATTACGTGTTCTTGACTTGTTAGTTCTGTGTAAACTTACGTGCACTACTTGAACCTAGACCTGACTTGTATGGTAACCATGTTAGGACGTGGTTGACCACTAGCAGCTCAATCGACCCTTACTTATCTGCCGAGCTAACCTAAGGTGAGTTCACACTTTTCTATAAAGAATGGTAATTCCCGGTGGGATTGGGAATGGGTTAAGGAATAGGGATTTCCTCGTCCTGTTGGGACGTGTCCAGGAATGTAGATTCCTTGTCCTGTTGGGACGGATTTAGATTTACTAGACTAGAACTCTATCAACGAAGTCCCTCCTTTTGTATCGACTTAATCGTCGAGGCCAATGGCGAACGGGTCATTAGTTAAATTGCGCTATTAGGATTAACAAACCTCACACCGTGCCGCAGAGGACGGGCGTGGACTAATGGACTAGGCACGTCAATGATGATAGACATTGACGAGGGCACATAAACATGACGAACGTTAGTAGTCGATATGGTAACGAGTCTGGTAGCTTAAACATGGGGTAACCCCCACGGCCGGAGTGCCGGGCTGTATAGCCGAAGATTGAGAACATCGGGTAGCCCCCACGGCTGAGATGGCCGAAGTAAAAATTGATTAACTAATAAACGTTTTTGAACTATGGAGTAACCCCCACGGCTGGATAGCCGGTTAAGATTAAACTATGTTTTTGGAACAACTCTAAAATGGACAACCAACTGTGAACTCGCTCAACTTTGTTGTTGACTCGTTACTACATGCTTTGCAAGTCACTAGGTTTAGCAGGAGCTTGCATGGGGAAGAGTCGTTGTGGAGCATGGACATTGAGTGTTCATGATGAACTTAAACACTTTTAATTTATGATTTGAATTTCGAACTATTTGCTTCCGCTGATAACTTAGACTTATTAAACTGTTTTTTTAACACCAATTATATTGCGTGGTTGGACATTCTTTTACTTTATCGTTCAGTATGATTGGTGGCTTGATCCTGGTCATGTCACGCTCCCTACGGTGATACTCCGCATGTGGATTTTGGGGGTGTGACAGATTGGTATCAGAGCCATTGGTTATAGTGAACTTGGTTTTAAAAAGGGGAAAAGCTTTTTGACAAAACCAGACTATAACCTGTACAGTTCTCAACGATCCACAACGACACTTCGCTCCACGTGCAAGACTCAACACGATAGGTGATATGATTTGTAATTGTATTGCCTGCCTGTTAGTTTAAGTAGTGCATTGATCATGACATGCTTTGTTAGTGTAACAATGATTGCTTGAACCTTGCGTGCTTGCTCTTTTCTGTCACTCCACACTTACGCATTTTTTTGCGACACCTTTCTTACTTGTGTTTCCTTCGATGTGAAGAACATGAGTGGACGCCTGAACTTGACTCAAGCCCAGCTGATGGCTCTAATCAATGAACGAGTTGCTGAGGCACTCGCAGCCGTCCCTGCAGGAGGTATAACCTGCCATTTCGACCTATCCTAGGATGTTTAGATCCTACTCTCGCGAACCAAACCTCGTGCTTAATCTTGTCTTTTCTTTCTCGCGCGACAGGTCAGCCTGCTCAGCCTCCCGCGTGTACGTTCAAGACCTTTATGGACTGTAGACCTAGTACCTTCAGTGGTACAGAAGGAGCTATAGGTCTCCTCCACTGGTTCGAGAAGCTCGAATCTGTCTTCGAGATGTGTGAATTCCCTGAGGCTTGTAGGGTAAAGTTTGCTACTGGAACACTCGAAGGTACTGCGTTAACCTGGTGGAAGGCGCAGGTTCAACTGTTAGGGCTGGCGGTTGCTAATGCCACCCCATGGAACGACTTCAAGGAACTGATCAAGGAGGAGTACTGTAGTCGGGATGACATCCACAAGCTAGAGGTAGAATTTTTCAATTTGAAGATGACGGGGTCTGAAATCGAGGCATACACAAAGAGATCGAACGAATTAGCTATCTTGTGTCCTACTATGGTGGATCCTCCCATCAAGCGTATTGAACTGTATCTCAAGGGTCTAGTGCCAGAAATTCAAAGCCATGTGACTGCGGCTAACCTTGGTACTATTCAGCAAGTCATACGACTAGCTCATCGTCTCACGGATCAGGCAGTTGAGCAAAACAAGCTGCCCAAGCGTATCAGTGCTACAGCTACTTCAGAGGCTCCTAGCGATAACAAGCGCAAGTGGGATGGAAATTCAAGCAAGGGTTCAACTTCTGTTCAGTCTCAGTCACAGCAGCGAAGGACTGAGGACTATAGGAGCCCCAGTCGGCAGTCTTCTGGGAGTCAAGGGCAGGGTGGATACAAGGGGAATCACCCCAAATGCAATCACTGTAACTTGCACCACAGCGGACTATGTAGTAGAGGCAGCTGTCATCGGTGCAACAAGCCTGGTCACATTGCAAGGGATTGTAGGAGTTAGCATCCCGCGAATCAGAATCGGCAACAACAGCGAGCCCCACCAAACCAACGCCAGCAGCAGCAACAACAAGGTAACAACAAAGGGTGCTTTCAATGTGGTGCTGAAGGCCACTTCAAGAGAGACTGTCCCCAGCTGAACCAGAATCAGAACAACAACAATAATAACAACCAAGGGAATGGAAACAACGGGGGAAACAATGGTGACAATGGTGCCAGAGGTCGAGCTTTTGTGATTGGACAGGGTGACGCGAGGAACGATCCCAACGTCGTAATGGGTAAGTTTCTTCTGGATGACTTCTTTGTCACTGTATTATTTGATTCGGGTGCCGATACTAGTTACGTGTCTTTAAAAGTCAGTCAAATGCTTAAGCATGTTCCAACACTTTTGAACACCAAACACATGGTAGAACTAGCAAACGGTAAAAGTCTTGAAGCCACACACATAGTTAAGGGTTGTAATCTAGTCTTAGCTGGTCAGACCTTCTCTATCGATCTTATTACCATCGTTCTTGGTAGTTTCGACATCGTTGTCGGAATGGATTGGTTATCTCAACATCGAGCAGAGATCCTTTGCAAGGAGAAGATCGTCCGCATTCCCCGTTCAGGTGAAGAACCTCTCGTGATTCGTGGCGACAAGAGTGGTACGGTAGTAGGCATCATCTATTTCCTTAAGGCCCAGAAGTGCTTGCAAATGGGCCACACAGCTATTCTAGCCCTCGTTACTGATACCTCGAAGAAGGAGAAGAAGATAGAAGACATTCCTATTGTGCGCGATTTTCCTGAGGTATTCCCTGAGGAACTACCTGGTCTTCCGCCTCACCGTCAGGTCGAATTTCAGATCGAGCTAGCTCATGGAGCAGCACCAATAGCTCGTGCACCTTATCGTCTAGCCCCATCAGAACTAGAAGAACTATCCGCGCAACTACAAGAACTTTTGGAAAAAGGGTTTCATTCGTCCTAGCTCTTCGCCCTGGGGTGCTCCAGTCTTGTTTGTGAAGAAGAAAGACGGTACCTTCAGAATGTGTATTGATTACCGCGAACTCAACAAGGTGACCGTGAAGAATCGCTATCCTCTTCCTCGCATTGATGACTTATTCGACCAGTTGCAAGGGTCGAGTTTCTACTCAAAGATTAACCTGAGGTCAGGCTACCATCAACTGAGAGTCCGAGACGAGGATATCTCTAAAACAACATTCAGGACTCGCTATGGGCATTATGAGTTTCTGGTTATGCCTTTTGGATTGACAAACGCACCTGCGGTCTTCATGGATCTTATGAACAGAGTGTGCAAACCTTACCTGGATAAATTTGTCATTGTCTTCATCGACGACATCCTGATCTATTCCAAGAGTCAGGAGGAACACGAGCAACATCTGCGACTTATTCTGGAACTTCTTCGAACAGAACAGCTTTATGCTAAGTTCTCGAAATGCGACTTCTGGCTTCGTGAAGTCCATTTCCTAGGCCACGTGGTAAACAAGGATGGGATTCATGTTGATCCGTCCAAGGTCGACTCAATCAAGAACTGGCCTGCACCCCGTACACCAACAGAAATCCGCCAATTCTTGGGATTGGCAGGCTACTACAGAAGGTTCATCAAGGATTTCTCCAAGATTGCGCAACCTCTCACCTCACTAACTCAGAAGGGTGTCACCTATCGTTGGGGTGATGCACAGGAATCTGCTTTTCAGCACTTAAAAGATAGACTTTGTAGCGCACCAATTCTCTCATTGCCTGAAGGCACAGAAGATTTTGTGGTTTATTGCGACGCGTCCATCCAAGGACTTGGTTGCGTGTTGATGCAACGTGACAAGGTCATTGCTTATGCATCGCGGCAACTTAAGGTTCACGAAAAGAACTACACTACCCACGATCTGGAGTTAGGAGCAGTTTTTTTGGCACTTAAGATATGGAGACATTACCTGTACGGTACCAAGTGCACCATTTACACCGATCACAGGAGTCTCGAGCATATCTTCAAGCAAAAGGAGTTAAACATGCGACAGCGTCGATGGGTCGAGCTCTTGAATGATTACGAATGCGCTATCAAATACCATCCGGGTAAGGCCAATGTGGTGGCCGACGCCCTCAGTCGAAAGGATACTACACCTAAGCGAGTGCGTGCGTTACAACTGACCATCCAATCTAGTCTTCCTACTCAGATACGAGATGCTCAGGTTGAAGCATTGAAAGCAGAGAATATCAGGGCCGAGTCCCTACGAGGATCAAGGAAACGATTAGAATAAAAGGAAGACGGCGCTTACTACGTAACAGGGCGCATCTGGGTTCCACTTTATGGAAACTTACGCGAGCTTGTGATGGATGAAGCACACAAGTCTCGTTACTCAGTACATCCTGGTTCGGATAAGATGTACCACGACTTAAAGACTACATACTGGTGGCCTAGCATGAAAGCCAACATAGCAACCTACGTCAGTAAATGTTTGACTTGTGCGAGGGTCAAGATCGAATATCAGAAACCATCAGGCCTACTTCAACAACCAGAGATACCGACATGGAAATGGTAGCAAATTTCCATGGATTTCGTTACTGGCCTGCCTAGGTCTCAACGCGGAAATGATACCATCTGGGTGATCGTGGATCGACTGACTAAGTCCGCACACTTTTTGGCTATCAAAGAAACAGACAAGTTTTCTACTTTAGCAGACGTTTACTTAAAAGAAGTAGTTTCGAGGCACGGGGTGCCAACCTCTATCATATCTGATCGTGACGCGCGTTTTACCTCTGAATTGTGGCAAGCGATGCACAAGTCTTTTGGCTCTAGATTAGACATGAGCACAGCATATCACCCGCAAACGGATGGGCAGTCTGAACGCACCCTCCAAACCCTTGAAGACATGCTAAGGGCATGTGTGATCGACTTTGGTAACGGCTGGGAACGACATCTACCTTTAGTGGAATTTTCATATAATAACAGCTACCACACCAGTATCCAGGCCGCTCCGTTTGAGGCATTGTACGGACGTAAATGCCGATCACCTCTTTGCTGGGCAGAAGTTGGTGACAGCCAAATCACTGGCCCAGAACTTGTGGTTGACACAACTGAGAAGATTGCTCAGATTCGACAACGAATGGCGGCAGCTCGCGACCGTCAGAAAAGCTACGCTGATAAGCGCAGGAAACCACTCGAGTTCCAGGTTGGGGATCGAGTACTACTTAAAGTCTCACCTTGGAAAGGTGTTGTTCGTTTTGGAAAACGAGGCAAACTCAACCCGCGATATGTCGGACCTTTCGAAATAGTAGAGAAAATAGGCAAAGTGGCCTACAAACTGAACCTACCTGAAGAACTCAGCGGAGTTTACAACGTTTTTCACGTGTCGAATCTGAAGAAGTGTCTGTCAGATGAGACGCTCATAGTTCCTCTCAAGGAGCTCACAATCGACGATCAGTTGCGATTTGTCGAGGAACCAGTAGAGATTACTGACCGAGATGTGAAGATCCTCAAGCGCACCAGAATTCCTCTAGTTCGAGTTCGTTGGAACTCCCGTCGTGGCCCAGAGTTTACCTGGGAACGAGAAGACCAGATGAAGCACAAGTATCCCCAGTTGTTCGGAAACAGTGAAACCACTACTGAGGCTGAAGCTACTGCGGAATTTCGGGATGAAATTCCAAACCAACGGGGGAAGGATGTGACATCTCAGGAAAACCATGCAACTTAACTAGCTTCCTCAGTGAGTACGTGTTAAATTTCAGGACGAAATTTCTTTCAACTTGGGGATAATGTGACAACTCGTATTTCAAAACCTATCGTTGTGTTTAATGTAACGTATGTGAACTTTGTGTGATTATCTGATATGTTGGTTTAATGAACGTTTATGAGATAAATATTACATGTTATGTGATTGTGTGTGATGTTTGTATATAATGTAATCGCATAACTCCAACCCGATCGCACAAGCCCTTTGGGCCACACTCTCTGCACTCGAACCAAGGGCAGCCCATGATGGGTTCGGCCCACTTCCTTTTACACGCATAACCCATGAGGTGGGTGTAGACACCTCATTATTTGCAAATCACACAACACACACAAAACCCTAAATCCCTTTCTCCCCTCTCAAACTCGACGGCAAACATCCCCTTTCCATCGAAGACACTCTTGTTTGGATCAATCTTTGCTCTACCTTCTAACCGGTTAGTGTTATATCATTGTTTGATTTTATATATGATCGATACTTGTTGCATGATTAGCAAGATGTTAATTGATGTTTGATGTTAAAGTATTTTGTTGGTAAAATCCTCGATAAACAACCTGTTAGATTAAGATAAGGATTGTATATTTAGTGATATCATGATCTACAAGTTTTTACATAATCATCTAGGGATTGATGAAGAGATGTTAATCGGCTATCATGTTCTGTTTTCGGATTTATTTGCATGATGATTTTGAAAGCTTTAATCTGATAGTTGAAATGTTATAAGATGTTGTTTATGCTTGAAAGATGGTTAGGGTTCATAAGAAAGTAATTGATAAAATTATGTTTGATCGATGATAATAGAGATGGAAACTGTTGATGTTGTTAATTGATTTTCGTGTAAAAAGGAAACTGTTGAATGATTAAAACCGATTGCTTGAAATTAGGGGATTAGACAACTGATCGCACAAGACTCCCTGATCGCACAAGATCAGATCATACAAGATCTGATCTGATCACACAAGGCGGTCACACAAGATAGGTTGAGGTACAATTAGTTAGAACACAGTGTACAACACAGCATTGCATGATCGCACAAGACCTTGTGGATCGCACAAGGCACTGCCGATCGCACAAGGCTTGGGCCACACACAAGCTACTTGGACTTTATTATATTGTTGGGCCTCAAAGCCCAAACTCAACCGCACAAGTTTGTCCGGTCGCACAAGCTGAACCGGACCGCACAAGGTTACTATTAAACTGTCTATTCATTTGGGTCGCACAAGTTGTTGGGCTTATTTATAAACTGGGCCGGGTGAACATTGGATCGCACAACATGTTGTGGATCGCAAAAGGTGGTGCCGAACACACAACATGTTGGGTCGGGGTGTTTGGTTGGGCTTCATTAGTGAATCGCACAAATGGTTCGGTCCAAACCATTTGAATCACACAAGTTGAACTTTGATTTTGTTTAACTGATTTGCTTAACATGTTCAATGTGTATGCCATGATCATTACGTGTTCTTGACTTGTTAGTTCTGTGTAAACTTACGTGCACTACTTGAACCTAGACCTGACTTGTATGGTAACCATGTTAGGACGTGGTTGACCACTAGCAGCTCAATCGACCCTTACTTATCTGCCGAGCTAACCTAAGGTGAGTTCACACTTTTCTACAAAGCATGGTAATTCTCGGTGGGATTGGGAATGGGTTAAGGAATAGGGATTTCCTCGTCCTGTTGGGACGTGTCCAGGAATGTAGATTCCTCGTCCTGTTTGGACGGATTTAGATTTACTAGACTAGAACTCTATCAATGAAGTCCCTCCTTTTGTATCGACTTAATCGCCGAGGCCAATGGCGAACGGGTCATTAGTTAAATAGCGCTATTATGTTTAACAAACCTCAGACCATGCCGCAGAGGACGGGCGTGGACTAATGGACTAGGCACATCAATGATGATAGACATTGACGAGGGCACATAAACATGACGAACGTTAGTAGTCGATATGGTAACGAGTCTGGTAGCTTAAACATGGGGTAACCCCCACGGCCGGAGTGCCGGGCTGTATAGCCGAAGATTGAGAACATCGGGTAGCCCCCACGGCTGAGATGGCCGAAGTAAAAATGGATTAACTAATAAACGTTTTCGAACTATGGGGTAACCCCCACGGCTGGATAGCCGGTTAAGATTAAACTATGTTTTTGGAACAACTCTAAAATGGACAACCAACTGTGAACTCGCTCAACTTTGTTGTTGACTCGTTACTACATGCTTTGCAGGTCACTAGGTTTAACAGGAGCTTGCATGGGGAAGAGTCGTTATGGAGCATGGACATTGAGTGTTCATGATAAACTTAAACACTTTTAATTTATGATTTGAATTTTGAACTATTTGCTTCCGCTGATAACTTAGACTTATTAAACTGTTTTTTTAACACCAATTATATTGCGTGGTTGGACATTCTTTTACTTTATCGTTCAGTATGATTGGTGGCTTGATCCTGGTCATGTCACGCACCCTGCGGTGATACTCCGCGTGTGGATTTTGGGGGTGTGACATCTTGTAACACCCCAAATTTCGTATGTTATAATATAATATTATAGTTGTGATGCTTTAATAATAGAAAATGGTAAATATAGATTTTTACCATAAGAAAAGTTATATAAACGATAGTAAGTTTAAATCTTTTGTATAAATAAAGTTAACCAAAGGAAAGATAACCAAGTTAGTATGTGGAATAAGAAAATGGCATGCTTTAAAAGAATGAGGACTGGAAATGAAAATATGAGATAATCTTTTGATAAAAAGAAAGTTTGGTCAGTGTATGTGTGCGATTGAGAGAGAGACCAGGAGGAGAAACCCTTCTCCTTCAAACCTTGAAAGAAATCCACCAAATTGAAGAGTATTAAGGATGGATTTTTATACATGAGTTAGGAATTATGACCACCTAATTGTTCTTGACATCAAGTAAGTCAAATTTCATGTTTTAGTAATAGTTGATGAAGTGGATTATGTGTAATCCGTGAATATGTATGCAATTGAACACGAATGCTAGATGATATCTGGGTCGCGGAGCGCTACCTCATCCCTTCAAACGTGTAATACCTTCAGTCTCTCGCCGGGCGCGAGAGACTTGTCACGGGGTGCCAGAGACTCTTTTTTCAGCTTTTAAACTTCTTTTCAGCTACCGAACTTTCCAACGCATTCCAAGACTTGACGTTTCAATATTTTGGCTCGTTTTACTCGGTTTCCAGCAAATTTAAGTATCAAGACCTGTGAAACACGATTGGATCAATAGTATGCACATTCTAACAAAAACAAAACTAAATATAACGGAAAACTACACAAACTGTACACGAATAAAGGATGTATTTTGCAATACATCAATATCGACAAATAGAAGTTGTATTATGCTTAATTTTGATTGTATTGGTGATATGAAGTAAAACCCACTTGGAATTTGTAGAATGATGAGGTTTAGTGAAGATTTTGTGTATTTTGTAATGTCAATGCTTAAAAACTACATGTAGTGTGTAATTTATTGAATGAATGCATGTAGGATGATGATAAATTGAGCATTTTGATTGTTATGACAATCAAATATGAATTAGGAAAAATATGCTTAAAGTACTTGTACATTATGCTTTATAGATGGTACACACACAACGTGTTCGATGAAATGGCTAAAATTATTAAATTGTGTTTTGATATGAATGCTAGTTTTAGTCAATGTAACAACTCGTAAAATCGTGTCCAATAATGTATTGACACGTGTCCCTAATCTTAAAAGTGTCAACATGTTAATTCTTACCTCTTAGTGACCATTTAATGAATCGGGAGCTTCATGATGTTCGGTCATACTCTCGGGGATGCCTAATATTGGCCATTTAGGGATTTTACGCCATTTAACGATAATACATGCAAGTTTGCGAGTTAAAGGGGTTAAAAGCGTCAACATGTTAATTCTTACCTCTGAGTGACCTTTTAACGAACCGGGAGCTTCATGATGTTCGGTCATAATCTCGAGAATGCCTAATATTGGCCATTTAGGGCTTTTACGCCATTTAACGATAATACGCGCAAGTTTACGAGTTAAAGGGGTTAAAAGCGTCAACATGTTAATTTATGATAAAATGAGGATTTAGAAGTTATTGTGCCAAACGTGAGGATTTAGAAGTTATTGTTCCAAAAGTGTCATTTATGAAAGTTTAAAAGTGTTTAAAAGGTGCAGGGGCTATTATTGTCAAACCTGAAACATTGTTGCTGGACCTGCAGTTTGAAAACAGCCTTGTTCCCCACTCCAAGCCACTCAAAACCTCCCAAAACGAATCTATGGGCTTGCTAGTTGTTTTGACACGTTAGGGGCACTTGTCACCATCTTGTAAAGCCTCCTAACACATGGATTGATCCTAGAAAACCTCCAAAAACTATAAATAGGTGCATAAGTTCATTGTTTAACTTGCACCGTTTCTTGAAATCTTTCTATACTCTCATAGCTGGAGGATCCTGAGCAATTAGGAACTTCCTTTGAGTTTTATTCAGTCCCTATGACCACTTGTAAGTGTTCCTTTCATGACGTATTCATTTTATTAGGCTTTTAAAGCCGAAAGTCAAGCGTTTTCGATAAACGCTTTGACTTTCGATTTAGACCTTAATGGTCAAACCATTGTTCGCAATGAACATGGCTACGTGATCGTAATTAGATAGGTGTTAATCCCTCAAAAGGGCATCTCCTAAGAATCACGTTTGCATGGTCAATTAACGAGTCAACATATTAATATTTTAAAAAGTCAACGGGGCAGATTTTGAAATAATTACGATATGAGTTTAAAGGTGTTCTAAAATACGTTTTAACACACAAACAACTTATTCATAATTATTAGAACATGTGTAAACATGTTCGGCTCATCAATTCCAGTTTTAGGGTCGGTTCGCAACCGAAAGTTGTGAAGTTTGACTTCTGCTTTGACTTTCGATTATGAACCGAATTAGACTAGTATACTACTGATTTAAGGTTCCGTTATGATCATAATATGATGTAGCATAACCCTCTAAGGTTATATTACACGATCGTAATAGTAATATGAGTTTTATGCAAGTTTTCGTAATTGTGCCATACTTTGACCATTTTGCCCTTTTTAGTAAAAATAAGGTTTTAGTCACCAATGAACTTGCAAATGATTTAGGTACTGATATGTTAACATGTTTAAGATATTTTGATGTTACAAATCTGATCATAAACTGAGTTTGCGTATAATGTCGTAAGTTATGCTTTAAAGTGACCAAAATGCCCTTTAGGCGCATAGATCGGTTTTAAGCATAATTCCTTATACTAAACTCATTACCTACTGATGTAATATCATAAATAAGATAATTTGGGATATCAAGTCATTTTAGAAACTGAGTTTACGTACGAGTTCTTGTATTATGTCCTTAAATGACGATAACGCCCTTTAGGCATTTAAAATGGTTTTTAATCATGAATGTGATACAAAACTTTTTACCTACTGATGTATCATACTAAATAACATATTTTGACCGTATAAACCTGGTCATAACATCAATTTTCATAAAACATCGCAAATATCGTCATTTAATGACTTTAGCGCCTTTTCAGCGCATAGTATGGTTTTAAACCATATTTACTATCACACCCCAACCGATAGCGGAAACATCGGGATGAGACGAACAAATCGCTCAAAGCATCATAACACTATTGTAACAATATAATTTAAGTTCAATTTCATAACAATGCTAAAAATGTCATACAAAATTCAAACATGAACAACATTGTTTCAAACATAACATCAAAATAATTGTTTATTCTAGGTGTGTTTCTAAGTCCACCTAAATCTCGTTTCTTCACTTTGCATCATCTCGTCTATCAACCTGCAACATGTATTAAAATATGATCAACAAAAAGTTGGCGAGTATACAAGTTTTATACATAGCATAAAATAGGATAAAAAGTTTAACGTGCTCATATCCAACCTGAATAACATAGATACAAGTTACTAATATGCTGAAACAATGTAACTATATGTTCAAACCCAAGTATACAACGCAAATTTGCCTTTCCCAAGAGACTAGCGAGAGCTTAACATGTTTAACTTAACAATACCCCAAGACTAATGGGCGGTGCGTTAATCCTGTAGCGATATAATTGTTAAGGTAGGCTAGCAAAGTTAATGAGCATATATAGACACAAAAGTTTACATAGCATACAAGATTAACAAGCATCATATAGTTTCATGTTTAACGTGGATAGAGTGTGATTAAAATAAGTTTCAAGTGTTGCGTGTTTTATATAAGATACATGTTGCACCCAAAGTGTTTAAAAGTAAAATGGGATCGAGTATACTCACGATTTTGCAAGCTTCCACTTGATAAATCCGCGAGTGTTTGTTGGTTGATTAGGATGGAGCACCAAGTCCTTCTACACGAAGAAACATAGGTGTATGAGTATTGGATGTTAACGGAAGATTTAAAGATTCAGAGTTTAAAGTACATGAAAAGTAGACATATGAGAAAAATAATCATCTAGTACTAAGGTCTTAGATGATGTAACTTAACATTTTGACAAATGACAACTAGGTCATCATCAAAGGTTGGGTTACTTGGATATTATATATGGTATATAGTATATATTATAAGTTTCTAGTCCAATAATAATACAAGAATATCATATAAGTCATGCATGAGGTAGGAAGATAAATCTTCCATTTAGGAACCTCTTTAGTATTCACCACTACACATGTTGTTATAGACAACAAGGAGGGTCATGAACATACATTAAGGAATGAAATAAACTCTATCCAATAAGGAAAACATCAAGTGATGTGTGGATTTATAAGTAGGATAGCCCAAGCTAACCATATAATCACACAACTTCAAGTCTAAGACTTGTTCATCACTTGTGGGTTAAAACCCTATTAAAATAGAAAGTTTTGAGGATTAAACCTCTGGATTTACATGTCACAACCTTGCTTTTAAGCTCACATAATCATGGTCTTGATTAGTGGCATAAGGACATCGGAATGTGTTGAGAAATCTCAAGTTTAAGCAAGTTTAACAAGTATTTAATCAAAAACAGAAAGTATCCTTGCACTTTTCACCTTATTTGGTTGATGTTTCAGCCTTGGTTTTCCATGGAAAACCTGTGGAAACACACCTAAGGTTGTTCCAAGTGCAAAGGAGGAAGAATCAATGAAAAAGATGAAGTAGAAGTGAACTTATGCTCACTTTTGTAACTTGAAACAAATCTGCCTTTGCTACTGATTTCCAGTTGATTATGGAGTGTTTAGAGAGTGTTTAAGTGAGTTTGCAAAGTGAAAATGTGTGGAGGAGGCTTGGGTTTTATAGGGAATGAATTAGGGTTGAGTTTGGTGCCATTTAATTCAAGAAACAAGCACAAAACTCGCCAATCCGCGAGCTGGAAATGAGTTCTACTGGATTAGCAGCCTTGCGGGCCACGAGTCACCAGGGGGGGGGGAGTCGCGGGTGTGAGCGAGATGGGGCCGGGGAGTTAAGTTTCAATTGTTGTCAAAATTGGTCCCTTATGTTTGTTTTTGGTAGTTTTAAGGTGTCTCAAAGTGTTTTATGTATAAAGGACCATATGTAAGGGTATATAATGTAACTAAATCATAAAAAAAACATAAAACAAGTATAAAAAAGCATATATGTCGAGAATATGTATCGTGTTTGCATGACTTGAGTATGTAAGACTAGTTTAACGTGTTTGCATGAATCAAGGATAAAGTATCACATGTATAATCAATTCGAACGTATGAACATGTATGAAATGCGTATAACATGAATGTAAAAAATACGAGTTTTATTATGATTCAAGTCTCAGATTTTACAATGATTACAATGAAAAGACGAATACAAGAACACAAGACTTCCAAAAATAGAAATACAAACAGTACTTTCTAATTATGGAAAGTGTGAAAGAGCAGGGCTTTACATTTACCAACCAAGACTTGTTACCTACTGATTTTATAACTTGTTTAAAATGTTTTTACAGTAGGTATATATTATAAACTCAGAATCCCAAATAAGCTTTCAAAATTATGTGTGAAATGACCAAAATGCCCCTACGGAGCATAGTTTGGTCTTAGACTATAAAACACACATATGTTTGATATCCTACTAATATTATATCATAAATAAAGTATTTTCATAGAACTTTTATGGTCGTAACATCAGAGTATATGCAAGTTCCTTTTATACGTCGCTAAATGACCAAAACGCCCTTTTGTGGCATAGTTTGATTTTAAAACCTTAACGGGCATACAAGTTGATATCCTACTGATATTATAACTTGTTTAAAGTATATTGGCATATGGAACTTCTTCATGACTCATACGGTTACCAGTTATCGCTTATACGCGTACGGTTAGACTTACGTAACTAGTTTACGCAAGTTTATCGAAACGGGTTTAACCTTATCATTTTTACCTCAAATTCCAGAATGTTAATAGTTTACCCATATTATAAAAGTCTTAGTACTTGTTGGGTTTAAACTACATTCTATTCCGGTCATCGCTTAATCAAGCGTATCGTACCGTACCGTTTTTGATACTTTAAACTAGCCGATCTAAGTCTATGACTTAAATAAGACCCGTTAGCATTCTAATTTGTTATTTATACCATCATTCTAGACTAGAGCCTTCCAGTAAATTGTACCTACGCTTACTTAATTGAATATGGCTGAGTTATTATAAATCTTGCATTATAAGACGAGTGCTAGCTCAGGTAAATACTCTTAACCCATTTTCCCTATACGGGCTTTGGATACGGTAAATTATTACCGCATGGTCGGGTATGGGATTCGAAGACCAATGTGTCAGGAAATTCAAATAACCTGTTTTAATTCGTATTGCTTGACTTAAATATTGGGGGTTAACGCGACTGTGTCCTGAATATCCTCGGCTCATTTAATTTACTAATGGCCACAACCTAAGCGCGGGGTGTAGACATACACCTAACAGATTCTAATGCTTATTAAAATGTTTTTATAACCCAATACGGGTTTTCCCAATATGGGTATTCCCAAAAAAGGAATAAGTGGTGTGTCGGTTAATCATGAACCGACATAGTTTCCGGACCCTATATGTATTGTCAAGTTATGTAAAACTGATAACATAAGATATAGTTTGTCCCAAGTTATAAAAGATTTTTCGTGCCGTGTGCACCTAAATCAATTTTTGAAAATGTTTTCAAAATGTGTCCGTTGATTGTATTTACTAGTGAAAACTGACGTATTTTCAAAAGACTAAGTTACAGGCATGGTTGTAAAACAAGGTTTCCAAGTCCAAGTACTCTCCGAGTAATCGCTCCAAGGTAGGTTGTCAAGTCGACTTTCTTCAACTCCGCCTAATTACTCGGAATCGATGAAACGAGGTCAACCTCGGCCAGAATCGGATCTAGTAGGTCAACTCAGGCCAAGTTTGAGTTAAAAAAATAAAACATAATTTCTATGCCTATCATATTAGAGAATGAATATCATTTTCACATATTTTGTTATAATTATTAGTAAAATTATTTTATTTGACATATATTTAATTTTCGAAAACTAAGTTCTTTGTAATTTAGCAAGTCCTAGTACTCCCCGAGTAAGCTCCGCCTAGGCCGAGTACTCTCAACTCCCCGCTCGACCGAATAGAAAGCGCCTAACGACTTTTGCAACCATGGTTACAGGTGCAAATACGTAAATAGGCTGGAAGCTGCTCGGTAATGCTAGATGTGGAATTTGCAACTCCTTTGCATAAGCCTATTAGTCTGATGTTCTTCTTTTGTATATAATGATCCGCCTGTGGATTATTATTACAAGCTCGTCTGTAATTATTACTTTGGTATTTTCGAACAATTGAGTTTGTAATAATATTTTATATTCCAAGACTTCCGCTGTGCTATTATGTGTATGTTTGACTATGACGATACCAATCTACGTCACGATTATAACAACCCTCCTAGAACCCTTAACGTAACCCTAAACATTTCTAAATATACCTCGTATGTGAGAAACGAGCCCGAAATACCCTTATACTTATAAAAACCATGAAAACCCAAGTTTGGGAGTCACTCGCGGGCCGCGACTCAGACACCAGAGTCTGTCGCGGGGCGCGAGGACCTTTACTTGCACGACACTGTAAGATGCCACATGGCAGGTGACTCATCGAAGCTAGGCCAATGACTGGCCAAGGCTATACTCGACACGTAGTTCCTCGCGGGCCGCGAAGACCTTCCCTGATTTCTTCGCGGGGCACGAGCCGCCTTAGATCAGGCCTATAAATAGAGGTCGACGGCTCATTTGTTCAGTCGTTCAGAAATCAAATTCTCTCTCAAATATTCTGTAGGCAATTATTATACCCGGGCATTATACCCCTATAAAGCGAAGCTCTGCCTCGTTGTAAGTACTATAACCCTGCTGTTACCCTACACGATCGATTTAGGGCTCCGTAACGCATGTCAAGGCTCTACCTGACTCAGTCGTTGGAGTTCCGTCTCGTGTTACACCCGATTGATCTAGGACTTCGTAATGCATGTCAAGGCTCTACCTGACTCAGTCATTGGAGTTCTGTCTCGAGTTGTACGATTAATGTGATTTGGGTTATTTTACTAACACGTGTGCATTGTTTAATTTTAATAGATAATAACCAGGGGATACACCAGGAAGCTATAGTAGTATCACCTAAGTCAACAATGTGAGTACATTCACTTTTTCTCACTATTTGTGAGTACATTCTCTTTTTGTCACCTTTTTTATAAATTGCTTTCGTAAGTACATTCACTTTTTCTCACTATTTGTGAGTACATCTTACTTTTTGTCACCTTTTCACCAAAACCTCAAATGTTTTAATAATACTTAAACAGTGATTGAGTCTTTGTATTCTACAATTACTGCCGGTATGTTAGGGTTTTATATACAAAATGTGAAAGACGTTACCATTGTACAAAGGGTTAGCCAATGAGTAATATGACCCACAAGTCTGGTGTGGAGAGTACTGAATGAGTAATTGTGTAGATATAAACATTGTAATCACCCTCAATACTGTGGAAGCTATTTAAACTGTTTTGATTAAACTGGAATGCACTCGCCAGTATTTCTTGCTGATAAAACCTTTTTAAAACACGTTTCAGGTAACAAAATGTGAAAGCCAATAGAAGCCAGCTGGAGAGCATTGAAGGCTTGGAAAAGTGGCTATAAAAGTTACCTAAATAAAAAGGAGTTTTTGTTTTTAATAATTAGGGTTCATCCCTACAAATGTATTGTCAAATGAACTTTGGGTTTATCCCAATGAATTATTATTATTATAGAAAGTTCGGTGTTTAACTCTGATGAAAATATTTCCTAACTACAGTCCTAATGTATTCCGCTACCAAATTAATAAACACCGATACCATCTGGCTGGCTCGCGGCACCCGCTCCCGGGGTGGGGTCGGGGGCTGCGACAAAAGGTGGTATCAGAGCTACAGCCACTAGTTTAAGCCAAAGAAGTGTTCTGCTGACATTTAATCTTTGTGTTAGGAAATAAATTCTATTTAAATATGTGTATTATGTGTTTTGTGTAATTTAACAATATGTTAGTTTACAGTATGAGTTAGCAAGGTACGTCAGACGCTTATCGTCATATAGCTAGTTCACCAAAAGATGAAGGAACCTCATCATAACCAAACCCCTCAGGATATTCAGCCGATACTGAAGAGGGAATATTCATTTTTAAGGCATAGTATGAGGAACCTTTTACTTCTAAGAAAAGAGGATGGTTTAATAGGGGAGCACATGAGAGAAGAAAGAGGATGAAGAAATTACAACAACAAAGAGCTATAGTAAGAGCCAATAGGGAAGTAAATGCACAAACTCAGGAAGTAGTCAATAGGCCACCATGGGAAGAAGAACTAAATAGACAGTTGGCAGATGTCCATATGCTAGCCACTACAGCAATAGACTCTAACCTAAACCAAATAGCTAAACCGCCACTGTTACCCTTATTCCCAGATCAACAAATGTTAGAACCAAACCAGGATAACCAATTCCCGATACCTGCATTCGACCCTAACGAATTACCTAGAATCCCAACCCCAATCTCTTCAGAATATGATCCATGGTTAGATGACAATAGGTCGTATTCGGCCCTATATACTCCCGAAGAACGAATGCCCGAACCACCGCTAGACCCACCCATGAATCGAAAATGTGTGCAGGAACTCCGTCAGTATGGTGAAAACTTAGTGGACGAAGGGAATAGAATTCGACAGATAGGAGAAAAGCTAGTTTGGAAGTATGATGAGAATGAGATGAAGTACTGGATGAATGATACCTAGAATAATACCTAAATATATGTATAATTTTTGTACTTTGATAAAAAAAAACTAAGATAGATAGACTAAAATAGATATCGATGCATAACTACTAGTGTGTTTAAATTCCAGTCGTAGTTTGTAATCGACACATATATAGATATGTATGAAAAAGAGTAAAAGTCGCAATGTTCGACGATTTTGATCAATCTGTTTGCGTGATTATTTGTATCTTATTCTGTGATAAATAATACCTGATAAATGTTTACAATTCAGATGTCGAACGAAGTAAATCAGAAAACCCAAAATAATGAAAATAATGGAAACCAAATAGATAACAGTGTCATCCAACACATAGTAGCACAAGGAATTATAGATGTTATGCCTTATCTTATCAAGATTGTTAAAGAAATAGAAAATAAATCTGTAACTGGAAGTAAACACCAAAACACTGAACCAAGTCACAGTGTAAACGATAATAACAGACCTTTAGTCCAAGCTTCATTTCCTAAAAGAAGAAGAACCGTCTCTTACGGTTGTTCTTATAAAGAATTCTTGGCCTGCAAACCAATAGAATTCTCAGGCAATGAAGGAGCCATTTCAGCTTTACACTGGATAGAAAAGACAGAAGCAGTCATAAAAATAAGTAAATGTGCAGATGAAGATAAGATTATGTTTGCTTCTAATCTTTTCAAGAATGCAGCTCTAGAATGGTGGAATACTATTCTCCAGTCTAGGGGAAGTGACAGAGTTTATAATATGGAATGGACTAACTTTAAAGAGATAGTCGAAAGAAGATTATGTCCTACTCATGAAAAGGAACAAATCGCCAATAAGTTCCTAAATCATAAAATGACTGGAATAGACTGCAAGGGTTACACTACCATATTCTTCGAATATGCTAGGATAGTGCCAACCTTAGCCTCACCTGAGCCAGTGTTAATCTCCCGTTATATTTGGGGATTAATTAGTGAGATTAGACACATAGTCAAGGCAGCTAGGCCACAAACCATAGAAGAAGCAGTAGAACTAGCCAACACCCTGACTGATGAATTGGTACGTACACAAGAAGCAACCAGAGAAAGAACCTAGCTCAGAAACTTACCCAAGAATTTCAGTACCGTGGAAAAGGTACAGGTTCTTCCTCTACACCCTACTATAAGTATTGCAAAAGGAAGCACTCTGAAAGATGCTTCCTATATTGCAACTTTTGCAAAATGTCTGGACACAAGGAAGAAAATTGTAGGAAGAAACCTAACAATAGGATATGCTACAATTGTGGAGAAAGTGGACACATTAGACCGAACTGTCTGAAACTAGCTCTTGCAGCAACCAACAAAGCTAAAGCAACTGAAGGACCCAAGAAGAATGCCAGGGCATTTGTTCTAACAGCTGAAGAAGCCAAGATGATTCCAGATGTGGTTGCCGGTATGTTTTTAGTTAACGACATTGTTTCCAAAGTATTATTTGACTCTGGTGCAAACCAAAGTTTTATCAATACTTCTTTGTACCAACTTCTTGACCAACCCTTAACCAAACTTCGACAAGATTGTTTGGTAGAAACGGCAAACGGAGAATCCATTAAGATTAGTGAAATCTTGTAGGGAGCAAGAATAGAAATCATGAACCATCATTTCTTTGCTAACCTTTACCCAATGAATCTAGCCGGATTCAAGGTTGTATTAGGAATGGATTGGTTGGTAGCCAATCGTGCCAGTGTCTTATGTGATCAAAAGTCAGTACACCAAGTGGTGAAAAGATCACAATTAAAGGAGATAAGCCAACTAGATTAGCAAAATTCATCTCTATGATGAAAGCTGCAAATTGTGCAAGGAAAGGAGCAATAGTATATATATGATTTCTGTAATCATTAATACTAAAGGAAAAGAATTAAAAGATATTCCTATAATATCTAAATTCTCATACGTTTTTCCAGAAGAGTTACCTGGATTACCGCCTGATAGAGAGGTTGAATTTAGAATTCACCTAATACTAGGGACAGCACCGATTGCCAAAGCACCATATCGATTAGCACCAACAGAGATGCAGTAACTGAAGAAACAATTGGACGAACTTCTTGACAAAGGTTTTATACAACCAAGTTCATCGCCATGGGGAGCACCGGTGTTATTTGTCAAAAAGAAGGACGGATCAATGCGTATGTGCATTGATTACCGAGAATTGAACAATGTTACGATTAAGAATCGGTACCCACTACCGAGAATCGATGATCAGTTCGATCAACTTCAAGGAGCTCGATTCTTTTCTAAGATCGATTTACGCTTAGGATATCATCAACTGAAAGTACAGGGAGAGGACATTCCTAAAACTGCTTTCAGAATAAGGTACGGTCATTATGAATTTACCGTCATGCCATTTGGTTTAACCAATGCCCCAGCTACATTTATGGACATGATGAACTGGATATGTAAACCATACCTGGACAAATTCATAATTGTCTTTATAGATGATATTCTAATTTACTCTAAGAGTAAAGAGGAACATGCAGCGCATCTGCATACACTTCTGACATTGTTGAGAAAAGAGAAGCTTTATGCTAAATTCTCAAAATGTGAATTCTGGTTACAAGAAGTACAATTTCTTGGACATCAAGTTAATCATGAAGGAATTCATGTGGATCCCATAAAGATCGAGACGATTACTAAATGGAAGGTCCCTGAGTCGCCAACAGAAGTAAGAAGTTTTCTTGGATTGGCAGGATATTATAGACGATTTATCCAAGATTTTTCTAGAATAGCCATTCTATTAACCAAATTGACCTGCAAATTAGTTAAGTTTGATTAGGGATCAAAACAGGAAGAAGCCTTTAAGATTCTTAAGCAAAGGTTAACCAACGCACCCATACTCGCATTACCAGAAGGAACTGAAGACTTTATAGTCTATTGTGATGCGTCTAAGTTAGGATATGGATGTGTGTTGATGCAACGTCAAAAGGTTATAGCTTATGCCTCTAGAAAACTTAAGAAACATGAAGAGTATTACACAACCCATGATCTAGAATTAGGAGCCATAGTTTTTGCCCTTAAGATTTGGAGACACTATTTATATGGAAATAAATTTGTTGTCTTCACAGATCATAAGAGTTTAAGATATATTTTTGGGCAAAAAGAATTAAATATGAGACAGAGACGCTGGATGGAGATTCTTAGTGATTATGATTGTGGTATCCAGTATCATGCCGGAAAAGCTAACATAGTAGCTAATGCTTTAAGTCGAAAATATCATGAAAAGCCGAAACGAGTACGTTCTCTCAAGTTAAATCTGCAGATAGATTCAAACGAGCAAATTAGAGAGGTACAGAAAACAGTAATCAAGGACGATACTGAAAAGTTAAAAGGTATGATTAAGGAATTAGAACAAGGATCAGATGGAATTTGGAAGTTCCATAAGAAAAGGATGTGGATACCTAAACAAGGAAACCTACGCCACAGAATTCTAGAAGAAGCTCATAAATCTAAGTATACGATACATCCCGGTAGTGATAAAAATGTATCAAGATCTAAGAAAGAATTTCTGGTGGATATGAATGAAAAAGGATATAGCAAACTATGTTGCTAAATATCTGACATGTTCACATGTTAAAGCTGAACATCAGAAACCTTCAGGGTTATTACAGCAACTAGAAAGGCCAATATGGAAATGGGAATTGATAACAATGGACTTTGTTACCAAATTACCCAAGACAAGAAAAGGAAATGATACAATCTGGGTGATTGTAGACAGATTAACCAAATTTGTTCATTTCTTACTGTAACAACCCTCAGTAAAACCGACACTCTCAAAAATTTTAAAATGTCTCAATATGTCTTTAAATACACCCCGTATGTGAAAACCGAGCCCGAAATACATTAAATAGTATTTAAAATAAATAAAAATCTAGAAATATTAAGTTGAGGAGGGCCGCGTAGACCCACCCCAAACCTTACGCGGGCGGTATAAAGGCTAAAGCCTGATTTCGTTGATTTCTTAAGTTTAAGCGGGCCGTGTAAGACCCCCGTTTAGTTAACGCGGGCCGCGAGAGATCAAGATAGTGGCGCAGCCCGGTGATGACACGTGTCATCATCGTGGCGAAGCTAGGCGATGACCCGGATCACCTAAACCCTACCCGGGCTAGTACGCGGGCCGCGTAAGCCCCTGCGTACATCTACGCGGGCTGCGTGATAGTTAAGTTCAGCAACTATATAAAGGAGGCCTCGGGCTTCAACTCAATTCGCTCACAAACGTTTCTGTATCTCAAATTCTGAAATATTAGGCGTAGAAAGTTGGTATTATACCCCCTAATTAGCGAGGTTCTGCTCCGTTGTAAGTATTATAACCCCAGTTTCGTACTAGATACGCTGCTCGATTGATTTAGGGTTCCGTAACAACTGTCGTGGTTCTGCCCGACGTAGTTGTTGGAATACCATCTCGGGGAGAGTATCATTAATATTTTCAAAGGGTTATGATACTAACCTATGTACATTTGTATAAATTATAGATTATTCCCAGGAAACCCTTACGCGAAGTCTAAGATAGCAATGTGAGTTTATCCAATTTTTGTTAAACTTTTTGTAATACTTTACAAAACCTTAAATGCTTTATAATATGATTAAGCGGTGATTGAGTCTTTGTAGTTCTTCAATTACTGCCTGTATGTTGGGGTTTTGTATACAAAATTTACTACACTGTGAGTAGTAAGTCGGGATAACAGTACGTTACCATTGGACAACGAGTTAGCCAATGTGTAATATGACCCACAAGTCAGGATTGACAGTACTGAATGAGTAATTGTGTAGAAATAAACAATGTGATCACTCACAATACTGTTTTAATTGATAAAATGTTTCTTGATTAAACTGGGATTCACTCACCAGTATTTCCTACTGACAAATGTTTTTAAAACGCGTTTCAGGTAACACAATGTGACAGCCAATTAGTAAAAAGTCAGCTGGAGAGCACTGAAGGCTTGGGAAAAATGTGGCTATAAAAGTTACCTAAAAGACGATGTTTTAAATTCAATAAAATAGGGTTTATCCCTATAAATGTATTGTAATAAGAAACTTGGGTTTTACCCATGTGATTATTAATATCAATTATGGTGGTTTTACTCTGATAAATATTTCCTAACTATGGTCCTGATGTAATTTCCGCTGCCAAATTAACTGACTGATACCACCGAAAATCTGAGTTCGCGTCCGCCCGTTCCCGGGACAGATAAGGGATCGGGGGTTGCGACAGAAGGTGGTATCAGAGCCTAGCCACTGGTCTAAGCCAAAGAAGTGTTCTGCTGACACTTAAATTTTAAATTTTGTGTTAGGAAATAAATTACGAAAATACGTGCATAACTGTATTTATTTGTTATGTGTTATTTGACTATTTGTTAGTTTACAGTATGAGTGATCAAGGACCCTCAGACATGTGTCGTCAGTTGTCTGATTCACCTAGGAGTGAAGGTACCTCTTCACAGCCTGCCCTTTGTGGGTATTCTGCTGATCAGGAAGAAGGGATGTTTGCCTTTAAAGCTCACTCGGAAGAGCCATTCCCTCATAAAAAGAGAGGATGGTTCAGTAAGGAAGCATTTGCGCGTAGGAAAAGAATGCGAAAGTTGCAACAGCAAAGAGCCTTAGCAGCCGTTAAGCGAAAGACAGATGCCCATACACAGGATATGCTTAATAGAAGCCTAGCCAATTTCCATATCCTAGCTACCACTGCTGCTGACCCAAGTCTGGAATAATTAGTAGCCCCACAACCACCAATCCCAGACCAACCCATGGAGATAGAAAACCCTGAAAACCAAGTGGAGATGCATGACTTCAACCCAGACGAAATCCCTAGGGTACAAGCACCAAATCCCCTAGACCCAAATTACGACCCCTGGTGGGACGATAATAGGGACTTTGTGCAACGTTACCCGATACATGAAGACACACCCATACAGAACATAGGAGCCTATCCAGGTATGGACCCTTTAGATCCCTATTACCATGATGACAACATTAGGGAGATCTTAAAAGATCCTTACCGATTTCAGGCACTTTCACCCCCATATCAGGAACCCGCACCCCAGATTCCGAACCCAGTCCTAGAACCTGCACCCCCAATGAGTGCAGAAAACGTACAAGAACTTAGGACATTTGGTGAGGAAATTCTAGAAAGTAGTGAGAGAATGCGACAGGTGGGAGAGCGACTCGTATGGAAATACGATGAGCGCAATATGGATTTTTGGATAAATCCATATCCGTGATGTGATGGAGGAAATGGTAATAGTAATAATAATATAATATAATAAAATAAAAATAAAATAAAATATGTGTGTACGGATGCCTATTACTATTAGTGTGATTCTATTTCTGTTGGTATTGTAATTTTTATTTCAGTACTAGTGTGTAGTAGATGCATAATAGTATATGGAAATAGAGTAAAAGTCACAATGATCGACGTTTTTGGCTAGATTGCGTGTCATGTGACTAACTATATTAAATATTATCTTGTGATATTAATATGGGGTAAATGTTTAAAATTCAGATGGCCGATGACGGAAATCAAGGAAATCTGAATAATGATAACCAGAGTAACATTAACGTGGTTAATGAGAATCCAAGCATCAATAACAATGGAAACCAAATGGATAATAGTGTCGTTCAACATATAGTGGCACAAGGAATCATAGATGCAATGCCATTTATTATTCAAACGATTCAAGAAGCGAATAATAAAAGTAAGCATAGCAGTAAGCGACCCATCGAACCAGAAAACAGCGTGACAATGGACCAGTACTTCAATTGCCCATTCCCAAAAGGAGAAGAACCGTGTCTTACGGTTGTTCTTATAAAGAATTCTGGTCTTGTAAACCAATGGAATTCTCAGGCAACGAAGGGGCCATTGCAACCCTACGCTGGATAGAAAAGACTGAGGCAGTCTTAAGAATAAGCAAGTGTGCTGAAGAAGATAAGATATTGTTTGCTTCTAATCTATTTAAAAATTCAGCACTAGAATGGTGGAACACTATCCTCCAATCAAGAGGAAGTGATAGAACTTACAATATGGAATGGGAAGAATTTAAGGACAAGGTAGAAAGAAAATTCTGCCCACCCAATGAGAAGGAACAGATAGCAAACAAATTCCTAAATCTTAGGATGACTGGTGTGGATAGTAAGGGATACACTAAATTATTCTTCGAATATGCTAGAATAGTGCCGACCCTTACATCACCTGAACTAGTATTGATCTCCCGTTATATCTGGGGATTAATTGGGGAGATAAGACACGTAGTCAAGGCAGCTAGACCTCAAACCATAGAAGAAGTTGTAGAACTAGCAAATACCTTGACAGATGAATTAGTCCCTACCCGAGAAGAGGATCAAAGAAGGAACCTAACCCAGAAGCTCACACAAGAATTTCGTTCTGGAAATTTTAATCGTGGGGAAAATATAGGTTCTACCTCTACACCTTACTGTAAGAATTGCAAAAGAAAGCATTCAGGAAGATGCTCCATATACTGTAACTTTTTAAAATATCGGGACACAAGGAAGAAAATTGCAGGAAGAAAGCTAATAACAGGATATGTTACAACTGCGGAGAACAAGGTCATATTAAGCCTAATTGCCCAAAATTAGCTCCAGCTACAAACAACAAGAATACTCAAAATGCTAGAGCATTTGTTCTGACTGCAGATGAAGCCAAGATGATTCCAGATGTCATAGCTGGTACGTTTTTAGTTAATGATGTCTTTGCTAAAGTATTATTTGACTCTGGTGCAAACCAAAGTTTTATTAATACATCATTTTGCAAAATTCTAAATCAGTCATTAACTAAACTACCACAAGAATGTTTAGTAGAGACAGCTAATGGAGAAACTGTTAGGATTTCTGAAATCTTGCAGGGAGCAAGAATAGAAATTTTAAATCAGAAGTTTATTGCAAACCTTTATCCCATGAATCTAACAGGATTTGATATTGTTCTAGGAATGGATTGGTTAATAACCAATAAAGCCAGTATTTTATGTGATTAAAAGTCAATCCAAGTAAATTCACCAAAAGGTAAAACAATCACAATTAAAGGAGATAAGCCCTTTAAATCCACTAAATTCATCTCTGTAATGAAAACTGCAAGTTATATAAGAAAAGGTTATATAGTGTATTTGATTTCCATAATCACTAAGACTAAAGGAACGGATTTAAAAGATATTCCAGTAGTATCTCAGTTTTCAGATGTATTTCCAGAAGAATTGCCAGGGCAACCTCCAGATAGAGAAGTTGAATTCAGAATCCATTTAATACCAGGAACAACACCGATTGCCAAAGCACCTTACCGTTTGGCACATGCAGAAATGCAGGAATTGAAGAAACAATTGGATGAATTGTTAGAGAAAGGATTTATACAGCCAAGTTCGTCACCATGGGGAGCGCCGATTTTATTTGTTAAAAAGAAGGACGGATCAATGCGTATGTGCATTGACTACCGTGAATTAAACAAGGTTACGATTAAGAATCGGTACCCATTACCGAGAATCGATGATCTGTTTGATCAACTGCAAGGAGCTCGATTTTTCTCTAAAATCGATTTAAGGTCAGGATATCATCAATTAAAGGTACAGGAAGAGGATATTACTAAGACCGCATTCAGAACGAGGTATGGTCATTATGAATTTACTGTCATGCCATTTGGTTTAACCAATGCCCCAGCCGCATTTATGGACATGATGAACCGAATATGTAAGCCATATTTGGATAAATTCATAATTGTTTTTATAGATGATATTCTCATTTACTCTAAGAATAAAGAGGATCATGCAAAGCATTTGCACGCACTTCTAAGTTTATTAAGAAAGGAAAAGCTTTATGCTAAATTTTCAAAGTGCGAGTTTTGGCTAGAACAGGTACAATTTCTTGGACACCTAGTCAACCATGAAGGAATTCATGTGGATCCCACAAAAATCGAGGCGATTACTAAATGGAAAACCCCTGAATCACCTACCGAGGTTAGAAGTTTCTTAGGATTGGCCGGTTATTATAGAAGATTTATTCAAGATTTCTCTAGAATAGCCATTCCCTTAACTAAGCTAACCTGTAAATCTGTTAAGTTTGAATGGGGATTAAAACAAGAAGAAGCCTTTAGAATCCTTAAGCAAAGATTAACCCATACACCCATACTAGCATTACCAGAAGGAGCTGAAGACTTTGTAGTCTATTGTGACGCTTCTAAATTAGGTTATGGATGTGTGTTGATGCAACGTCAAAAGGTTATAGCATATGCATCTAGACAACTTAAGAATCATGAAGAGAATTATTCAACCCATGATCTAGAATTAGGAGCTATAATTTTTGCTCTTAATATTTGGAGACATTATCTTTATGGTAGTAAGTTTACCATATTCACTGATCTTAAGAGTTTAAGGTATATTTTCAAGCAAAAGGAGTTGAATATGAGACAAAGACGCTGGATGGAGATGCTTAGTGATTATGATTGTGATATCCAGTATCATGAAGGAAAAGCAAATGTAGTGGCAGATGCTTTAAGCCGAAAGTATCATGAAAAGCCAAAAAGGGTACGTTCTCTTAAATTAAATCTGCAAGTAGATTTAAATGATCAAATTAAAGAAGCCCAAGAATCAGTAATCAAGGACGATACTGAAAAATTGAAAGGTATGATTAAGGAATTAAAACTAGGAACAGATGGAATTTGGAGACTCCATGAAAAGAGAATGTGGATACCTAAATTAGGAAACCTACGTCATCGTATATTAGAAAAAGCCCATAAGTCTATGTTGGACCGTTTTGCGACCCCGAAAAGTCAGTTGAGAACGTTCATCTTCACGTATAAAGGCGGAATCGGTATACACGAAGTTACACAGCTTATCCTTTCAATTTTCTTCACTTTTATTGCTTTCTGGAATGATTTTGACAGAGTTTCGACACCTAAGCAATGACCAGGTTTTGCTTTTCTGTCACATGTCCGGGTATATATAGGAAACTGATTCCACTTATATGGCATGTCCATATAAGCGGAATCACTATGTGACACATAAGTGGAATCACCTAATAACCCTATGAGCGAAATCACTAATGTCCCTATAAGCGAAATCACCTATAATTTTGTACATATAAGCGAAATTAACAAGTTAACCCTAATTTTGACTTTCTAAGACCCTATATTGACTATCTTGACCTAAGACATAATGTAGACGTAGTCAACAGACATTCTGTGCACCAACAGACTCCCCCTTGGATGTTGACGAAGTCTACAGCTCCGAGTCTTCAGTCGTAGTCTTTTCTCCAACTCTATCTTTTTATCATAAGCACTCTATCTTCACATGTTTAGGTTCACTTCCTAGCTCCATCTTCAGACTTCCCTTTGACCATTGATCCAGACTCCCCCTTTCACAGACTTCCCCTCTTAATATGCTAGAATCTGAGGTCTTTATCTGGTTCAAGCTTTGACTAATAGCTTCCATGGGAATGATGAAGTCCAAAACCTGTTACCCTGCACATCCTCTACCTCACCATAAGTTTCACAAATTTATAACATTTGAATTTAATAAACTTACTGGTATACATCATATATACAATCAATCATACTAGTTACATCAAGTTCAAATGAATGACCTTGATAAACTAACCACACAGTCTTTCAAAACATTTGTATATGACATTCAAAGGTTTTCAACATATTCTCCCAATCCTGTTCATCATGTTTAGCACTCGAATTTTGAATATCAGCTCTTCAACATCAGTTGTCGAAAATCTTTTTGCATTTTTCAAAACTTTATGCTAAAACACAATATTTTTGGATTTTTGTTTTTGAATGAAATGCAGTAAACAAATATATACAAACAATATTTTTGTGAGTTTGTGTAAAGGATCATATCAGTCTATGAGACAAATCACTAGCACCGTTAAGCTTTAATCATTTTAAGTTCTAAACGATTCACATAGATTGTCAGTATACTGGTCCACTTAAATTTTCACACAAAGTTCAACTGCTTCGAGATATGAGTTTAATGTCTTAGATACTTAAACTTATTTGCGTGTCCCAACTCAGAATATACTCCCGTATCCAGATCCCAATATTCAGTCTTACAGGCAATTATAACACAAATGATATCTGTAAGGGGTTAATAATTTATGAAGAATCATGAGAGCTCAGGTCAGAACTACCGTTCAGCAGAGAGATCATGACTCAACTTTTGGGTGTGTCCCCTTTAGAGAATCTTTTTTACAACAGCATTGCTAAGCAATTTTATTGTCTTATCATTGATGCTGAGGGTGATGCTATGTTTCAAGCATTTGCAGAAAGTATTATTCGAGGACTAGGTCAGAACTACCGTTCAGCAGAAGTCCTGGAATAATACCCCAGATATCACTGAGTATAAAAACCTAGTATATCAGAAAAAGGAATCCTTCAAACAAGATTTCAGGGGTTACCCATATATCCGAGAGATGTTACCCACAATATAAGCAAGTTTGAATTTAGGTTTATATCTCGTCACAATCTACTAAATGTGCAAAAACCTACTGGCATATCATCAGTGAGACCGTTTATCACTTTTTAACTTTCCATATCTTTAGCATGCTGTGAGAGTTCACTGATTTACTATCATTTCCTCTTTTTCACAACAAAACTCATTTTTGCTTTTTCAATGTTTTTGGCATTTTCAAATTTTCTATTTTATTTAAAAAAATTTCTCCCCCTAAAATCAAAATATGTTTCAATTTTGATTTTCAAGGAAAATTTGAAAACAAACTGACAACCGATATCGAATTACTTCAATTCGCTATCCACTTGGCATAAACAATCAGAACTCCCCCTGTCAACAAACTATTTTCCCATTGTGATTTCAAAACACTTAAGTTTGTTTTAATCAAATGGTTTTTCCGGAAAATTAGTTTTGTTGAATTAACAAACCACTTGTTGGTTAGGGGATTACTTCATCACTTTGTTCTCCTTTAACCATTTTGAAAGATTTAACAGTTCAAAATTCTATCAACACAAACACTTGTAGGAAATCAAGTACAACTTAATGTCCCTGATTTACCACATGTAAGACGAAAAATCACCAGAGTGAAATTTCTCAAGAAATATGCCGATACATGTTCCACGCTTACCAACCTGGGAACTCCGGCAAGTCAGGTTTTTCTATTTGAATAGTTTCACCCAAGCCTGACTGTCCTTGGATGATTTTGAATTCTTGTTCAACAATGGTGGAAAATTTGCATCATCCATTGTTAAACCTGAATTCTCATATTTTACCTCAACAACGGGCTCTTCTGGCTTTGACGAACCAGAATCATTGCCTGAATGTGGCTTGTCTGACTTTGAGACGTCAGATTCATCGCCGACAACTTTCTTTATCTCCTTTTTCTCTTTTGTCCTCAGATTTGCATCTGAAGAATTCAATTTACTTGGCTTTGCAGTCGAGTGAGTTGATTCATCAGAACTTTTATTCAATCTGTCCGGTGAACCTGAAAACAAAATTTTCTCCAGATATTCTCTTGCCTTCTTCCTCAGTCTGTCTTTCTGCCCCTGAGAAAGCTTCACTTTCTTTTCTTGAACTTTAGGTTCTTCAACCTTCTGTTCTTTGGGCTTGACGTTGACTGGTTTCTTTGCCATTCTTTGAGATTCAACCCTCGATCTTCCCATCGATCTCCTTGGGCAATCTCTGGCAATATGTCCTCTGATATGACAATTATAGCATCTTCTTGTTTCATAATTCCAATTCTTGCAGTTAACAGCAATGTGTCCTCTTACACCACAGGTGTAGCACACTCTGTTATCGTACCATCCACTTCTATTAGTCCAAACCTTCAGATCATAACAATTTTTGGCTTGGTTATAGTCATTTCTCCTCTTCAATGCTGGATTTGACTTTTGAGCACTGTGGTCAAACCTGCACCACTTATTACCAACATTTTGTGAGTTTTCATTTTTAAATTTTTGTGATTTTTCATAATGATTGGATGACTGAACTGATGAGCTTTTATTTTCATTTTGAAAATTTTTCAAATTTTTAACTTTTTGTTTCTGTTCTACAATCTTCTTAACAGGTTTTTGCTTAGAGCATTCACCTATTTCAGTAGACTGCAAAACAGTATTTTGAAATTTTTCTTGTAATTCTAAAAATATTTTTCTTTTCTTTTCCTTTTCATCATCAGATATTTCATCACAATCTTCAATTTTGACTTTAACAAAGTCAAAATTTGTGACATTATCACTTATTAGAACAACGTTGATTGGTTTTGGACACACATATGGTGCAGAAGTCACAAAACCTTTCAATTTATTCTCAAGCTCGGTAATTTTATTTCGAGCAATTTCAGCTTCATTTTCAAGCCGAATGATTTTCTGAAGATGAGAATTTATTTCAATCTGTTTTTCAAGATTATTTTTAAAAATAACAGATTTTTCATCTTCTAAAAGCTTCATTTGACTTTGAAAATCTTTTTCAATCTTTAATTTTTCATGTTCAAAATTTTCAATTTTTTCTTTTAAAATTTTGTTTTCTGCTGTCAAACTGTTCACATCACTAAGCAGTTTGACATTTTCAGACTTCAATCTCTCACAACTTTCTCGCATTTCAAGAATCTGTTTATTATCAGATTCTTTCTCATCCTTCAAGCTTTTGATTTTCAATGTTAAACTCTCTACATCCTTTAAAAGTTTCACATTGTCTGCTTCTGATTTTTCGCATTTCGAACACACAATTTTAGAACTTGAAGATCCATTCTTCTTGGATTCTTCTTTCTCGGAAATTGCTTCTTCAAGAACCTGCTGTTTTTTCTGTAACAGCTTCTTTCACAACTTCTTCAGTCATCACAACTTCACATTTTGTTTGACTTGAAATCTGCTCCTCCTCAGAATCTGAATCACCATGATCAAATATTGGCATGTTCTTAGCTTCTTGATCATCATTCACTGCCAACTGATTACCAGTAGCAACTTCATCATCATGATCACCAGTATTACTAGGATCTGCTTCATTGTCATTTAAAGTTTCATCTTTTTCTTTTTCTTTTTCATTCTCTTTGTCACCTCCCCACCATTTTCTCTGTAAAGCTTCTTCTTCTTCTTCTTCTTCAGCAAAACATTCAACTAGAGCTTCCTCACTAATAGTTTTATCATCAATAGCAATGTTTCCGTCAGGATCAAGATAACATTCTCTATTGACATCCCATCTTTTCGCCATCTTAGCTTCATAGTAAATACGAGAAATACGCATCATCTTCCAGTGAGCTCTCTGTTTTCTGTATGCTAATTTTTGTTCTTCTGTTCTTGTATCTTTGAAAGGTTTTATTTCATCCATCTTGTATGTTCCTGAAAAATCAGCAAACACTTAAAAAAAAATTTCGAGATTTTTGAAAACTATGACAAATAAGCGGAAATCAATTATGATTGACACAAAAGCGAAATCAGATGTACAGATAAGCGAAATCAAGCACAATCTGTCAATGTCCAAATAAGTGGAATCACAATGTACGAATAAGTGGAATCACAATTGTACGAATAAGTGGAATCAAGAGTGTCACTATGAGCAAAATTAGATGATGTCACAAAAGCGAAATCACCCAATTTATGTCTGTAAGAGTGAAATCACTCGATGTCCGTAAAAGTCAGTTGAGAACGTTCATCTTCACGTATAAAGGCGGAATCAGTATACACGAAGTTACACAGCTTATCCTTTCAATTTTCTTCACTTTTATTGCTTTCTGGAATGATTTTGATAGAGTTTCGACACCTAAGCAATGACCAGGTTTCGCTTTTCTGTCACATGTCCGGGTATATATAGGAAACTGATTCCACTTATATGGCATGTCCATATAAGCGGAATCACTATGTGACACATAAGTGGAATCACCTAATAACCCTATGAGCGAAATCACTAATGTCCCTAAAAGCGGAATCACGTGTCTGAATAAGCGAAATCAGGTATGTTCAAATAAGCGGAATCAGATTTGTCTGAATAAGCGAAATCAGATGAATATATCCCTCGATGTCCGTAAAAGCGAAATCAGGTTTTAGCCAATTTTCACCATGTTTTAATCTGGATTTTAACCTGAATCTTTCTAGGGTTTGTTAATAGTATGTTTTACACGTTATATTCGAAATTCAGACAATTTCAACCGTAGGAACTATCTCAAATCGAAAAAGTATGAAAGAAAGTGAGTAGAAGTAAGAAAATTCAGTCGAATCAGCTGTAGTAGTATGAACTCCTTATCCTGAAGCTCTGATACCACTTGTTGGACCGTTTTGCACCCCCGAAAAGTCAGTTGAGAACGTTCATCTTCACGTATAAAGGCGGAATCAGTATACACGAAGTTACACAGCTTATCCTTTCAATTTTCTTCACTTTTATTGCTTTCTGGAATGATTTTGACAGAGTTTCGACACCTAAGCAATGAGCAGGTTTTGCTTTTCTGTCACATGTCCGGGTATATATAGGAAACTGATTCCACTTATATGGCATGTCCATATAAGCGGAATCACTATGTGACACATAAGTGGAATCACCTAATAACCCTATGAGCGAAATCACTAATGTCCCTATAAGCGAAATCACCTATAATTTTGTACATATAAGCGAAATTAACAAGTTAACCCTAATTTTGACTTTCTAAGACCCTATATTGACTATCTTGACCTAAGACATAATGTAGACGTAGTCAACAGACATTCTGTGCACCAACAGTCTAAATATACGATGCATCCAGGAAATGATAAAATGTACCAAGATTTAAGAAAGAATTTCTGGTAGATAGGAATGAAGAAGGACATAGCAACCTATGTTTCTAAATGTTTAACTTGTTCACAAGTTAAAGCTGAACACCAGAAACCCTCAGGATTTCTACAACAGTTAGAAATGCCAGTGTGGAAATGGGAATTAACAACAATGGATTTTGTTACTAAATTACCTAAAACAAAGAAAGGAAATGATACAATCTGGATGATTGTAGATAGGCTAACCAAGTCAGCTCATTTCCTACCAATGAAGGAAACTTTCAGTATGGAACAGTTAGCTAAATTATATGTAAATGAAATTGTTTCTTTACATGGAATTCCTTTATCAATTGTTTCTGATAGGGATAGCCGATTTACCTCTCATTTTTGGTCAAGTTTCCAAAAAGCAATGGGAACCAAGTTAAAACTAAGCACAGCTTATCATCCTCAAACGGATGGACAAAGTGAAAGGACAATTCAGACAATGGAGGACATGCTTAGAGCTTGTGTAATTGATTTTGTAGGTAATTGGGATGATCACTTACCTTTAATAGAATTTTCTTATAATAATAGTTATCACACAAGTATCAATGCTGCACCATTTGAAGCACTTTATGGACGAAAGTGCCGAACCCCAGTCTGTTGGGCAAAAATTGGGGAAAAGCAACTATCTGGACCTGAGATAGTGCAAGAAACAACCGACAAGATTATTCAAGTCAAGGAACGATTGAAAGCAGCACGTGATCGACAGAAGAGTTATGCTGATAACCGACGCAAGCCATTGGAATTTCAAGCAGGAGATAAAGTATTGTTGAAAGTTTCTCCTTGGAAAGGAGTGGTAAGATTCATAAAAAGGGGAAAGCTAAGTCCCAGGTATGTTAGACCTTTTGAGATTATTAGAAAAAATAGGACATGTAGCCTATCAGCTACAACTGCCAGAGGAAATGGCAGGAATACATGATGTATTTCATGTATCTAATCTCAAAAAGTGTTTAGCTAATGAATCACTGCTAGTACCTCTTAAGGATATAGAGGTAAATGAACAACTCAAGTTTGTAGAAAAGCCTCTACAGATTGAAGACAGGAAAGTCAAGAATCTCAAGCATAAGAGATTAGTTCTGGTCAAAGTGAAGTGGGACTCCAAAAGAGGACCTGAGTACACATGGGAGCTTGAATCTGAAATGCAAAGGAAATATCCGCACTTATTCCAGTAGATCTCGAGGACGAGCTCTAAAACAAGGTGGGGAGGATGTAACAACCCTCAGTAAAACCGACACTCTCAAAAATTTTAAAATGTCTCAATATCTCTTTAAATATGTCACACCCCGAATTTCCATGTGTTACCGGTGGGCCCGGTAGGGGAGTAACGTGACGTGGTTGGCAACATCATAGTCAAACAACACAATATATAAATGCACAGCGGAAGCAAAAGGATAAATATATTACAATCCGTAATAGTGTAACATCAAAGTACTACAACGGAAGTAAAGGATCCACAGGCGGATCACAAATAAAATAACATGGTTCAACAGACTTTAGGCATCTAAGCTTGCGAGACTCTTTATTGATGCTAGGAGTAGCCAGCCAATTCCAATTAGTACCTGCACTTAGCCTTTTTGGGAAAATACGTCAGTTTACACTGGTAAATACAATCAACCGACTCATTTTGAAAAGGGTTTAAAAATGATTTGATTTGAATGCACATGGCACAAATAATATTTTATAACTTGGGATAATTATGTAAATATAATACTTGTAGGGATTTACATGTTCCTTATGCGTTCAGTAGCCCGGATCGAGCCGGGTTAAAGATCAATGGACACACCACTTTAATTATGAGACACTGACAGGTGTACGCCTACACCTGTGTGCTAAGGTCGTGGCCATTCCGTAGAATGATGCCAGGGATATCCGGGACAACGGTCATTAACCCCCCAAAGGCTTTAAGCAAACAAAACAATATTAAACGAGACGTCTCAATACTTTAATTATCATTCATTCAATCAAAGATTCAACGTCCCGACCAAGCGGTATTTTATATACCGTACCCCAAGCCCGTATAGGGAAAATAAGTTAAAAGTATTTACCTGAGCTAAATATAAATTCAATCCCAGCCGTATCAAATTAGCAAGTACAGATAGCTTTTACTGGGCTCCTAAATCTGGAACGAAGGTTTTTAATAACCTATTAGAATCCTAACGGGTCTTTAATTTAAGCCTTGACTTAGACCGATTAGTTTTCAAGAGGAAGATACGGTTCAAACGCATGATAAAGCGAAGACCGGAATAGAATGTGATTTAGACCCGACAAGTTTGAAGACTTGTATAATATGGGTATTTCATACACATTCTGGATTTTGAGATAAAACCAATAAGGTTTGACCCGTTTCGGCTAATTTATGTAAACTAGTTACATAAACCGAACCGAACGCGTATGAAGCGTAACGGGTAACCATATGAGTCCTAAACAGGTTTCCTAAGTTAACATGCCTTAAATATGTGATGATATCAGTAGGATACCTTCCGTTATGCCCAAAACATCAGTGGGTAAAAGGTTTGGTGTCAAAAATGGGTTTTAGATAGGTGTTACGCTAATGACGTCATTTAATTACTAAGAATCGCTATAATTACGTCATTAAGCATAACTCCTAATCTGGACCTCCGCTTGATGTGAAAATTTACAGACATGTCTAATAATCAGTAACTAAGATTATTTTACTTTCATATCTCCAAAAATCTCGTTTTATGATCATAAGGGCATTACGGTCATTATTTAGGCATTTAACGGAAACGTCGGATAGTTACGGATTCGGGTAGTATAAACGCAGAGGATTATACTAACATGTAACTAGGTCCTAATGGAACTTTAAGGCATGTATAAACCTATATAAATCGGGTCAGAATCGAAGTCAAAGCAGAAAGTCAAACTACGCGACTTTCGGCTCCGAATCGGTTCAAAACAGAAAGTTGTCGAACCAAACAAGCTTAGACAAGTTTTTATACTTATTTTCAGGTTATATGTATGTTAAAACAGATTACACGCCTTCTGGATCGTTAATTTTAGGTTTAATGATTCTGTTGACTTTTTCGGAATACGTTTGACTCGACAAACGACATAGTTAGGATTAAAATCAGCGGGTGCCCTTTTAAGGTTTAATTGCCCATAAAATTACCAACTTGTAACAACTTTCGTTTCGACAAAACTCTGGACCGTTTGTGATTTATCGTAAAGTCAAACCGTAGTTACGACGGTTTGATTTCTAGGCTATAAACTAAGCATAACTCAATTTAGAAGGGTTAGACATACTTACACGTGACTAATGAATGTTTAGGAAGGCTTGTGATCAGTTCTTGTGCTCCTCAAATGCTCAGAAGTGAATGCAAGTATGCAAGAACATTGAAGGCCTTATAACTAGTTTTTTTTTTTTTTTTTTAATCACCATAGGAAGTTGACAACAAGGTCTACAAGTGACCACAACTGATCAACATCTGCTCCTAGTGCTTAGGGATGCCTAGTGGTTGATTATAAGTGAGAAAAACGGGTTTGATGGGTCACAATTGCACAAAACAGGCTGCTGTCTGTTTTTTCCGTATCTGCAGGTCGTACGCGGCCCGCCTTCGATATAAGCAAACCGTACGCGGGCCGCCTGGAGGCTGGAATCAGATTTCAACTTTCCTTTTTATTGCATTTTGGTCCCTGGTCCCCCGAAAGGTCGTTTTCACTTGTTTTTCTTGCATTTAGAGGCTTGAAGATTAACATATGGGGGCTTTAAAACTTATACCCACTTTGTGAAGTCCTCGGGTCACTTTGGTTTACCCGAAAAACCCTAAATTTCAACGTTGACGATTCTAACCCTCGCACACGAATTTTATCATATCTTTCTTATATGGTAACGAAACTTGGTGAAATTTTTATGGTGCATTCTAGTGAGCATAATTAATCGTTACAAGGCTTCGGGTTTGCTAAAAGGTCACTCAGAGGTATATCTTAACATGTTGACACATTTAACCCCTGTAGTTTTGAAATCTCTCACTTTCTTTCACAATTCGCTTCGTATGATCCATGATCCATTAGTTTAAGGTTATAAACATCATGTAGGGTTATTGTAAAGTATATTTATTCATTGTTGACACTTTGAACCCTTATATTTACACAGTTTCATTGTTTGTCAACTTTAGTCCTTCAAGAACATTCTTTCACACGTTCATAGGTTATGACACGTGTCAAGACATTATAGGACGTAAATTTTTCGGGGTGTTACATCCTCACCCCCTTAAAAGAAATCTCGACCTTGAGATTTGTTAAAATAGATAAGGGTACTTTTCTTTCATCGTGGACTCAACCTCCCACGTATACTCGGGACCTCTACGGGCATCCCATTTGAACTTTACAATTGGTACTTGCTTCCTTCGAAGCTTCTTAACCTGTCGATCCTCAATCGATATAGGATGTTTATCACATCGTAAATCCGCATACCAATTTGTGATAGTGCTCCTTGACTTATTGGCGGAACACCTCCTTCAGTCACTAGTGTGCAATGTAATTTCGAGCTCCGCCAAACTCCTTAAATAGGTTTTAGTTTACAAGCTACTTGATCTTGATACATTCGATTTCCTTCAAATGATTTCCATATATTCGGAGTTTAACTAGCCTGATAATTTCACAAATTTGGTACACCCTTCCTGGGTGATATCTTTTGTTAAACCATATTCCTTAACAAGAACTTAGGAAGTTTACTATTTTCATAACTCCTTGATTTCTTGCCGTATACTGGCAACCTACAATCGGTTATGGATTTGTATAATCTTATTTGTTGTCCCCCAGGCAACTTTCAGATCTTGATAATTGGACTTACCAATTCTCTATCTAACACTAGACATTTAACATTCCATCTATACAAGGTCTCCCAAGAAGTAGCCTTAATACTTACATATCCATTATTATAGAAAAGTTTTATTTTTAAGGTGAGATGGTTATTCCAACCACTGCTTAGCTAATGTTTAGGGAATAGCTAATCCTTGCCGTTAGTTGAACAGATCGACGATCCTGTGCAGTTGATGGCAAATTCTTAATCGTTGCCTAAATAGGGTGACGGTGATAATGCATAAGCAAAATAAACCGTCTTTCATCATGGACTATCCCGTATTCTCAGGATATTGAGTTAGACCATATGAACCCCTAAAAACTTAGTTAATGTTGGTGCACTACATCTGTTGACTTCGTCTTGTATCGAGTCTTACTTTAGATTGATTAGATCAGGGCACGTAGAACGAGAGAATGAGAGAAAGTTTATGAGATTTCGCTTGAACATTTGAATGTTGAAGGGATTTCGCTTGAAGCAGCTCAAGCGAAATCAACATGTTAAGATTTCGCTTGAGTTATGCTGAAGCGAAATCCTGATGTCTATATATAGGAGGTATAGGTCAAGCGAAATCAGTAGTGAATAGAAGTTGTATTTGTGAGATTTCCATACCGAGGTGCTGCCGGTGTGAGAACTGATTGTATTTGTATTCATATCAATACAAATCAGTGTTAAAGTGAAAATTCAGCTGTGTTTAAATCAAATACTTGTTTTCCGCACCTGTATTTGATAGAATTCCTCTGAACCGACTCATTCGGATCTGCAAACCGATCCTACAATTGGTATCAGAGCCAGTTGAGGAGTTCTACAGGATTTCAGCTGAAATTGACATCATTCTCTTACTTCTACATCTTCTTTTCTCAGTTCAGAAACTTTTCACGGTCAAAACCTATTCAATTTCTCACAGATTGTTTAAAAGTACAAGATAACAAACCCTTGAAAGTTTCACAGCCAAATTCAACCTAAAAGTGATAAAAATTGACATCCGAATGGATTTCGCTTGAAGAACAAAGTTTGTGTTGGACGTTTTCGCTTGAAATTTCAAGCGACACATTTCTTTTCGCTTCAAGGTTGTCGCTTCAAGTATTTCGCTTCAGAGTTCTCTCTTCAGACAGCTTCGCTTGAAATTGTTTCACTTCAATTATTTCGCTTCAAGGTTTTCGCTTGAGGGTTGTTCAGTTTGTCTAGTTCGCTTGAAGGGTTCTGCTTGAAAGATAGTATTTCGCTTGAAAGTGTCTGAAACATGGACAACGATTTCCACAACGCTTTTGCAACATCGTCTAGTTCATCTTCCATTGCTCAGAACATGAATTCTGAAAATGAAATGGGGACTACTCAGAAACCCCCGAAGCTAATGGGAATTGAAGAATACTATGGATGGAAAGATAGATTCGAAAACTGGGTGCAGGCAAATCATTTGAGATCATGGGAATGTATTTTAACAAAGTATGCTCTACCATTAACCGAAATGCAGACTGAAAAACAGCTTTCAGATTTTAGTAAGGAGGAACGGGAAATATACCGAGCTGAAAAGATGATGATCAGTTTACTTCAACAGGCCATCAAAGAAGACATCTTCATACTACTTCAACATGACAAAACATCACAATCAATATGGGATGCTCTAAAAATCAAGGTTGAAGGCAGTACGAGTATGATTAAAAGCAAGAAGGCATTGCTTAAAAAGGAATTTGATTTGTTCACAAGTTTGCCCGGAGAAGATACGAAGAAACTCATTGAACGATATTGTCATTTAGTGAGAACAATGTCAATGATGAACATTAAAAAGGAAAATGATGAATGGGTGGATAAACTTGCTGATGCATTACCTCAGAAAGAGTGGGGAACTTATTTGATGATACTGAAGAATACTAGAGTTTATGATAGATTGTCGATCTCTCAGTTCATTGAAAAGATTGAAAGTCAGGATTTGGAACAGCAGAAGATTGCAAGGATGAATAATCCAAGTGGTCAACAAGATGTAAAGATGTATTACAAGGGTAGTGTTCCAACTTCAGAAGCTGAGAGAAGTCCGAAAATTCAGACTGCTTATAGTGTTGGAGATTCTACAGAAAAGACTGATCAAAACTCAAACAAAAGCAACAGTGGTTTTTCATTGTATCCGAGTGTTAATCCGAAAAGCTCATCAGAAAGTTTTCAATCTCAAAGCACAAAGATGGGAAATGGATGCGTGATTCAATGCAACATAGCTCTAAATCTTCCAGAAGGTCAAAGTTTTTCTGAAGACATTGCAAAAGATCATATGGCATTACTTGGTTCCGTACTTATCTCATATGAAGGTTTAGTAGCTGGTCGAATTGGAAATCCTATGCTTACCAAAGAGGATTATGACCAGATTGATGCTGAAGAGATGGAACTAATGGATATCAAATGGTGTCTTGCAAGTGTTCTTAGACGTGCTGAGAAGTTCAAAACAATTACTGGGAGAAATGACTTTCTTGATGCTTGTGTTTCTACTTTAGGTTTTGATAAATCTAAAGTTACTTGTTTCAGGTGCAGGGAAAAAGGTCATTTTAAAAGAGAGTGCAAGAACAAAGAAGTTAGTGGTGCTCAGAATCCATTTGGAAAAGATGATTATTATCGAAAAGCCATTTATCAGCAAGTTGGTCAGACACAAGAATTACAGACGGCTCATGGTAGAAAGATTGAAGATTCAAAGAAAGGATGTTTGGTAGATTTCAACTGGAGCAATTACATTTCTTCTAACATCACAGCATGTATAGTGGACCAAGTTGATGAACAACTACCTGAAGGATTCAGCTGGGATATGTTTGTTGATGAAAAAGGGGATTTCAAAGCTTTCATTGCAAAGATTGTTAGAGAACCAGATTTGTTTGCTACTTGGATGAGATCAATTGGTGAAAAAGTGAAAGATCAATCGAGTACATCTGAAGAAAGTTTAAAAAGTGCTGATTCTGACTCATTAAGTACAGATGAGAGTGTGCAAAATGAGGATACTTCGGAAAAAGAAGTTGTTTTTGATCAAACACCATCTGATTCTGGTGTTTCAGATGTTGAGTCTGAAAAATCTGTAGAGTTTGATCAAACACCGATTGAGACTAGCAGTGATGATGAGGAAGAGAAACATATTAATATGGCTAAACATCATCTATCTTCTGAAAGTTTTCATTTCTATTTTGCAGATCGCATGGAGAAACTAAAGGAGAAACAAGCTGCTAAAGAACAACAACAGAATGAGGAAGTTAAAGTAGTTGTTGAAGAAAAAGTGACTGAAGCTGAGAAGGTAACTGATGATGAAAAAGTGATTGAAATGGTAAAAACAATCGAGGTTGAGAAGATTGTTGAAGTTGAAAAGCCTTGCAAGAAGTGTTTGGAAGCTTGTAAAAGTTGTGAAGAAAAAGATGTGATTCTGTTTGATAGAGAAAGATTGATAGAAAAGTTACTATCTGATATCAGCTATGTGAAAGAATCGTATAGCGTGTTGAACAGAACAGTGACAGGTCTTCAAACAACGAACTCTGAAAGAGAAAAGGCTTTAACGATGACGAATTCTACGTTGATGGCAAAGCAAAAGGCAATTAACCATTACATTGAAGAAAATGCTAATCTAAAGCAAGAGTTGGAAAAAGAAAAGATCGAGAATGAAAGGATCAGAAGGTTATTACTGAGTTATTCTTGTTCTGATTACGTCATTGATCGAGTTTATCCTACTGTTGCAGGTTTTGAAGCATTTCAGGATGAAAAGACAAAGAATGAGACTGGTAAGAAATCGACTGTTAAATACAACAAGTGTCCGCCTCCTATCTGGGAAGGGTATTCTCCTAGAAAACCAAATGAGGATCAAGTCGAAAAAGCAGTCAATATAAAGTTAAAATCCGAGACAACTGACGTTTTACCAGATAACATTGATATCACGTTTACCTCGTCTGATACTGATCATGAGTCTGAGTTAATCAAAAAGGTGGTCGATCAGGTGTTGGATACTGAGGAGGTGTCTGAGTCAAAGTTTGAGTCTGGGGGTTCAAGTTCGTCAGTCAACAGTTCAAAGTCATCGGAAAAACAGTCTTACAGTAAAGAATTTTTGTTATCAAAGGCAAATTTGAATGATGAAACATTTGAAGTTGCATATACTTTAAATGATTCGGACAAATTATACTCTGACAAAGAGTTTCCGATTAAAAGTGTTCGTTTTGACATGATCAAAAAGGTTTTCAAAATGACAGAAATTAATTTTTCTGAAATTAAGGATCTAAAATCTATTGAAAAACCTAAAAATTACACTTCTAGAGTTCAACAAAGGTTAAACAAGAAAAAAGGAAAAAAGCATTACAATTCTGATTCTAGTTTTCAAAAGAAAACAAATCAAAATTGTAGTTACAAAAAGAAAGGTCTTGGTTTTACTCCACCTGAAAATCGTAAAAATGAAAAATATGTTAGAGATTTTAAATCAAAAATGACATATGTTGCAGGAAAAAGCTATGAAGAGGAGTCAAATAGCTTATCTTTGGAAAAATCAAATCAAGAGTTCCTTGCTGAAAAGAAAAGGACAGGAACTGGAGTTTTTCATTCAAGAGATGTTCCAAAAGACACAAGAACTTGTTTTCAATGCCAAGTTGTTAGACACATTGCTCACAATTGTCCAAACAAAGTCAATAAAAAACAGGGAGTCTCTGAAAAACTGAAAGAAAAAATGGTTGAAAAGAATGATTCACCAACTACAAACTTCAAAATTGTTGAAAATTTAAAGAATGAAGTTGGTGAAAATTCTAAAAGGTTGTACAAAAAGAGTGCAAAAGACAATCAAAAATGGATTGTTAAAAGATCAGATGTACAATCTGGTGATGAATCTGATTCCACAAAATCAGAGGAGTCACAAGATGAGATTAAAGATTTGATGAATGATGTTGATATTAAATCATTGAGTGTGGAAGAGATTAAACAAATGGTTGATAAAGTTGAACGCTCAGATTTTGATATTGAAAAAACATTCAATAAAAATGTTAAGAAAATTTTCAAGAAAATGCTTGATGGGAAAGTAAAGGGGGTTAAAGATTTTTATGCAACTAAAAAGGCAACTTACAACCCTACTGCTCAGGAATTGGAAGCCACCAAGTCAAATAAGACTTGGGTGGAAGTTTGTTTTCCATGATAGTCTAAGGACTTTGCCGGAGATCCCAAGTTTATATCGTGGATCAGGAATCGGCATCTTTCTAATGTTTGAAGATTTTGGTTGAAAGATTTTGATAGTGTTTGAATGTTTACAGGTTGAAGGACTACGCCGGAGCTTCCAGATTGGTAAGTGTGAAGCAGGAATTGGCATTCTGATTGGTAAAATGGTGATGTAGACGTAACATTCCTACAAGTGGTATTGTGTTTTTCCAAGTGGTTATTTTTACAATTGGTTTAGAGGTTGCTTGAATGCAAATGGTAAATCAGGGACATTAATTTGTACTTGATTTACTTTATATGACAAGAGATGAACAAGATGATGAACCACATCCCCGTTTTTAAAATGATAAGACTTACAAATTGTTTTTATCAACACAAATTCATTTTCCGGATAAATCATTTTGATTAAAACAAACTTAAGTGTTTTGAAATCTAAATGAGAAAATAGTTTGTGATAGGGGGAGTTCTGATTGTTTATGCTGAGTGAATGGCGATTTGATGTGATTCAGTGTCAGTTGTCAAGTTTCTGTGCAGTTTGTATATTTCAATTGTGTCAAGAGTCTTAGTTTTTAAATTTCCTAAAATGTGTTTGCATTTTAGGGGGAGTTGAAAATTTTTCTGAAAATCCAAAAACATTTGAAAAATTGAAAAAGACAAAAACATGATAAAATTCAAAAATGAGTTTTGTTGTGAATAGAGGAAATGATTGTACATCAGTGGACTGTCACAACATGCTAAAGAAATGTAAAGATAAAAATGTGATAAACAATCTTACTGTGGATATGTCAGTAGGTTTTTGCACATTTAGTAGATTGTGACGAGATATAAACCTAAATTTCAAACTTGCTTATTCTGTGGGTTAACACAAACTTGGATATATAGGTAACCTCTGAAATCTCGTTTGAAAGGTCTCTTAATCTGATATACTAGGTCTTTATACTCTATGATATCTGGGGTATTATTCCGGGACTTCTGCTGAACGGTAGTTCTGACCTAGTCCCTGGCTAATACTTGCTACAATGCTTGAAACATAGCATTAAACCCTCAGCATGCTGAAACAATAAAATTGATATATGCTGCTGTTGTAAGCAAAAAGATCCTCTAAAGGGGACACTCCAAAAAGTCGAAGCTGATATCTCTCTGCGTATACGGAAGTATCGATCTGAGATCCCTCGGCCCTCGCACACCTAAATTATATACAGATATCATTGTAGTATTCTCACCTGTAAGACTGATTATTGGGATTCTGAATACGGGAGTATATTCAAGTAGTGGGACACACGGATAAGTTTAAGCTTCTTAAAACATTAATATCGTATCTCGGACCAGTTGAACTTTGTGTGAAAATTTAAGTGGACAAACATACTGACAATCTAGGTAAATTGTTTAAAACTTAATATGAAATGAAGCTTAACGGTGTTAGTGATATGTCTCAGAAACTGATATGATCCTCTTGCACAAACTCACAAAAATATTGTTTGTAAATATTTCTTTATTGCATTCCTTTACAATCAAAAATTACAAAAAGATTTTTAGTGTGTTTTAGCATAATTTTTTGAAAAATCCAAAAAGATTTTCGACAACTGATATTGGAAAGCTGATTGTCAAAATTTCAAGTGCTAAACATGATGGCTTGGTTGTGAGGGGGAGTGAATCTTAAAGTGTAAAAAGGTTTGTTAAAATTCTTACAATTTGGTATTTAAAAAAAAAAAAAAAAAAAAAAAAAAAAAAAAAAAACCTTCATTTGGTTCATCATTGATTGGTGATATGAGGGAGAATGATCTGATTATATCAGATTGATGATACAGTTAAATTGTTAAATTTAGAAAATTTATTTCTGGGTTAAGATTGTTACAGGTGAGCCAGGTTAATTCATTCAAAGCTTACAAAAGTCAGAATTTGATCATGAATCTAAAAGTTTGCTAGCTGCTGATGCTGATGAACTTAAGGAATCAAGAGATCTGATCAAGAGAATTAGATAAAAGCCAGGCAATGATCTTGTAAACAATATTTGATTCAGACATTGATCCTAAAGCAGATGTTGCTGAAGAACAAATGAATGCCAGCAAATCGTGAAGGGGAGTCTGATAGAGCAAGGTGATTTTGGAGAAGAAGATAGAGAGAGAAAAGCCCAGAGACTGATCAAGAATGAAGATGTGAAGACACAGTATTGGTGTGACTTGATAGTCGACTCGTCAACATCTGAGGGGGAGTCTGTTGGTGCACTACATCTGTTGACTTCGTCTTGTATCGAGTCTTACTTTAGATTGATTAGATCAGGGCACGTAGAACGAGAGAATGAGAGAAAGTTTATGAGATTTCGCTTGAACATTTGAATGTTGAAGGGATTTCGCTTGAAGCAGCTCAAGCGAAATCAACATGTTAAGATTTCGCTTGAGTTATGCTGAAGCGAAATCCTGATGTCTATATATAGGAGGTATAGGTCAAGCGAAATCAGTAGTGAATAGAAGTTGTATTTGTGAGATTTCCATACTGAGGTGCTGCCGGTGTGAGAACTGATTGTATTTGTATTCATATCAATACAAATCAGTGTTAAAGTGAAAATTCAGCTGTGTTTAAATCAAATACTTGTTTTCCGCACCTGTATTTGATAGAATTCCTCTGAACCGACTCATTCGGATCTGCAAACCGATCCTACAGTTAATCAGGGTTTCGATTCTTCGAATGATGGTACTAGCCGTCTTGGAGATTTCATGATAATACAGCCCTAAATAGGATATAAATCTTAACTCTACCTGCCTCTCTGGGATAAACCAGGTAATCTTAGGAGAAGATAAACAAGATATAAGGAGGTTACAGAGATTTTCCAAATCTCAGGCTCCAGTTCATCCATCATTGTTTGTGTCAATTAAGTGACACATTTATGTTACGAGTCCACGAGTTCTTTAGTCGGGAACATTTACTTGGAAAATTTCATTCTGGATATCTTCTTTGAATACTACTAGTCGACTTTAGTACGATATGACCATTGGGATATCTCAGAGGTTCCATGCATTAAACCTCCATACTGATCAGGCATGAAAGCAATCTATGGGACACACTAGGATACGCCACTCCTCATATGGCACTTTTATCAAACATAGTTTGGCATTCGCAGGCGATAGAAAACAATGAGAAAATAATAAAATAAAATAATATACATTGTCGTACTCTTTTTGAGGAAGAGTACTCCAGATTCTTATGAAAGGATTATCTCCGAGGATGGGAGAGAGGATTATTAAAGATTCCATTGGTAAATCATATCTTATCTTTAATATCCGAAGTTCTTATGAAATCAAAAGTTTGTTAAGCTTATGGTCTGGTGAGAGACTTAACAGCACCCGAAACCACATGTAATTTATAGCAATAAATTCACAAATAAGGGTTTATCTGGTGAAATTTACAATGTGAGCTGTCTCTAATTATTCAACAGGAGGGTTAAACGCCTCCATTAATAATCCTTCTTACTTAGCTGTAAAATCTTAGATAACTTTAGGGCGGTCTCAACTTTGACTGATTACTTCTTAATCATTATAACGTGGGTAGCTGAGGTAGATCCATAATGGATTTTTAATGAGTAGGTTTTTAAACCTTAATGTACCCTCTTGTTGCCAATGCTAACCACTAATAATTATGTGCTTTAATAGGGTACTATCTCAGCCAATGAATTTAAAATTTGCGACACACTGTCGACAGTCTAGAACTTTTATGGCGAGAGTCAGAAAATTCTTATTCCGTCTTTTCCCTTTTTCGCGAAACGGGTATCAGGTTTTTCTAATAAGGTCCTTAAAACTTGGACCGTTCCACAATGTATAAGAGGATCCTACTTGAGGATTTCATTAATGTCCTTACTCATTAAGAGTATTGACTGTGATGTATACCTTACCATGTCCTTTCTAGCCTAACACTGATATACTTAATGGTTTCTACTTCATCCTTTCTAGCGTTTAGTCAACATAAGCAAGCCAAGAGTAATTAAAACATAGAGGAAAAATTTTGGATTCTAAAACTTAGTCAACATAAGGAGGATAAGTAGTTGACTTATAGTAAGAAGTAAGGAAGTTATTGTACATGTGCTTATAATTAATTAGGTTGGAAATTTTCACAAACTAGGCACCTAGCTCGGTTGGCTAGGCGCGCGAAAGGGTGCGGCCTAGACCCAGGTTCGATTCCGGGGACGGCCGGTTCCACCATTTTTTTTTTACGCGGGCCGCGTAAGGTATCACCCAGGGCTTACGCGGGCCGCATGGATCTTCTGATCCGAAGCAAACCTTCAAAATGACAGCCTTGATAATTAACTGCTTCTTATCACCCACAATATGGGCTTGGTCACAAGACGACAAATCCTTACCTATTACTATATAGAGTCCTCTTATTAACGGAACAAGGACAACGGAGAAGGTAATTCTTAATGGATATAAAACATCCATCTAATATTGCTGAATTAGTCTCTGAGGTACTATCGGCCAATTTTACTTCATACTTAACGCTTAGAGTTTTTAACAGGCAGATTTAATGATTTACAATATCTATTGTCTATGAGAGACTTATCTGCACCTGAATTAAATAATACTCTAACATGAGCGTTATTGATATGGAAAGTACCTGTTGTGACCTTATCATCTTGGATAGCCTCTTGAGTATCCATTTGGGAGTTTTCGGTTTTGGTCTTCTTAACTTCCTCAAGCTTTTTAGCATATTTAGGGCAGTTGGTCTTAATGTGCCCTCTTTCATTGCAACCATAGCAGGTTGCGTCCTCCGTCTTCTTGCAGTCCAAGGTCTTATACTCCTTGGACTTGCAGATCCCACATGCAAAAGTTCTCGACTGTTTATGCGAGTTCGATCCATACCTGCACTTCCCGAAGTGTTGTTTCTTGCAGGTTTTGCATTTGGGTTTTTCACCTGACTGCTGATTGTCCTTTAAATCCTTGCCAGGCTTAGCTGCTTTTCCCTTGGCAGCCCTAGGGCAATTAGTACTGATGTGCCCCTTTTCGCCGCAGCCATGACAGTTTGCCTTCGTTATATCCCTACATTCGTGGGACTGGTGGCCAGCTCTTTTACAGATGCCACATTGCTTTATCTTTTGATTTGATCGACACTGACCCCAGTGTCTTCTTTTGCAGGTTTTACATTCGGGTTTTGCCTCCTTTGGTTTGGACTGGTTATAGCTTGAACCGGTCTTACTCTTTTTGTAACCTTTATTTGGGGTATCATCGCACATTCGCTTATAATCCTTCAACACACGGTCCACGGCGTTGCTTACGGCGGTATTTATCACAGCCTGTAACTCGGTGCTTATTAAGTTCAGTCTTGCATCATCATTCTGATTAACTGGATGATGGTGAGCTTCAGAGGAGTCAGCCATGGTGAAGCTTTGAAGGCTACTATCCAAGTAGAAACAAGTTGTTTAATCATATAGTGAATTGTCGAATTTTGATGAATAAATAGCCATGGCGCAATTAAACCATATAGGCCAATAGATAGAATTTAATTTATTTGATTATGTTTTGCCTAAGTTTAAATAAACCATCTTTGGCATTAAAGCGGAATATAATCCTTCATATTTAGCAGACAGGGGACATAAGTCATAACTGCCAATGTCATACTGACATCTTTTATATATAGCACAAGGGCTTGTTCCAAAGGACTTATGATGGCTCAGAGACCTTGTCACTAGGGAAATTTTAAAACATAATCGTTGATTCCTTTGGGTCGGAAAATTTCATAGTTCAATGTCTTGACAAGAAGTTAGGAAATAAAACTATCTTTTTCACGTATTCATCTCTTCCCGTAGGTATACATCTCGAATGGATGTTTTGATGCGTACATCATGTTCGACGTTTACTAGCCATGATTCCTATTGATCATTTATGCTAAATAAGGGATTTGGAAAAATTCCTAATATAAGGATGACAAGTGTGATTTTATCGCATCACGGTTATCGGAAGTGTTAACACATTTTCAGATGTTAACAAGGATCTGAATCTCTTTTTTTTAAACAGATTTTACCATCTTAGCTAGGCCTTCAATTGACATTCAAGCTAGGTCAAACCTTTTAAGATTCTCTTTTAATATCTATATTGGCAGGAAAGGAATGTTATTTATTTTATTCAGGATTTTTATCATGAATCCTAATTTATAAGTTAGTAATAGCACAAATGGCCTAGTCGCGTAGACAAGTTTGATTTATAAGTCATGATTTCAGAGAATCAAGGCATGAATCAAGGCATAAAGGTATACTGGCACAACAGGCCTAGTCACAAGGACATTTATAAATTATAAGCTATGATTTCAGAGAATCAAAGCATGAAGGTTTGAACCTAGTTCATCACCTTTATCTGACAGGGAATCATCGCTACCACTGTCTTTTGGCTCATATGGAAATGAGCAGGGCCTGTGGGCGCTATATTACCACGTATGGTCAGAATATGATCATCTCCAATGATGATCTAAACCCATGATTCAGAGATCATTACATTGGGTTAGGAATCTTTTGAAGAATCCATTAATAAGAATGACGTGTATGATTTTTAATGAATCACGTCTGTCAGGAGTGTTAACATATTTACAGATGTTAACAGGGATTCGAATCTTTTAAACAGGTCTTACCATCATGGCCCGGCCTTAAAATGACCCGAAGGCTAGGTTTCACTCTTAAGATTCTTATTAATATTTAACGCAGAACAATCCTAAATTGAGGTGTTAAATATGGATCTGAATCTAATTATGGAACTACCATCTTTGCCCTGCCTCAAAATATTGCGTGGCTAGGTCTCGTCCTTTTTAGATTTTGCTATTTTTATATAAAGGTAGATCTTATAAAAGGAATGTCTGAATGAAAATTTAAAGTTATTTATTCCACTATAAAATTAAAAATACAGATGTGCCCAAGACGGGACTTGAAAGGAATAGTATTGTCCTCGAAGGAACTGAAAGGTAATTATGTCCTTATAAGGACTTATTAAAGAAACGATTTTTAGCAAAAGGAGTTTCTTCTTCATTTTATTTCTGAATGCCTTCTCCTTGGTTGCATCTTTCGTCCTAGCCGTTGTACGAAGGTCAGCAAATCAAGGCTCCTGGTGTGGAGAATTATTATTACGGCTTCTTCGCTTGGCGACGTATCCAAATATATAAAAATTTTGGAAGCAGAAATTCCAGATAAGGATTTAGAATATTCCTATGTTAAGTCTAGACTCAGAAGGTTTAGAAATGTGCTAATGTGTCATTGAGATTAAACACAAAAAGATAGTGTTTAATTCACTCAATGTTGGCTCTGATACCAACCTGTCACACCCCGAATTTCCACGTGTTACCGGTGGGCCCGGTAGGGGAGTAACGTGACGTGGTTGGCAACATCATAGTCAAACAACACAATATATAAATGCACAGCGGAAGCAAAAGGATAAATATATTACAATCCGTAATAGTGTAACATCAAAGTACTACAACGGAAGTAAAGGATCCACAGGCGGATCACAAATAAAATAACATGGTTCAACAGACTTTAGGCATCTAAGCTTGCGAGACTCTTTATTGATGCTAGGAGTAGCCAGCCAATTCCAATTAGTACCTGCACTTAGCCTTTTTGGGAAAATACGTCAGTTTACACTGGTAAATACAATCAACCGACTCATTTTGAAAAGGGTTTAAAAATGATTTGATTTGAATGCACATGGCACAAATAATATTTTATAACTTGGGATAATTATGTAAATATAATACTTGTAGGGATTTACATGTTCCTTATGCGTTCAGTAGCCCGGATCGAGTCGGGTTAAAGATCAATGGACACACCACTTTAATTATGAGACACTGACAGGTGTACGCCTACACCTGTGTGCTAAGGTCGTGGCCATTCCGTAGAATGATGCCAGGGATATCCGGGACAACGGTCATTAACCCCCCAAAGGCTTTAAGCAAACAAAACAATATTAAACGAGACGTCTCAATACTTTAATTATCATTCATTCAATCAAAGATTCAACGTCCCGACCAAGCGGTATTTTATATACCGTACCCCAAGCCCGTATAGGGAAAATAAGTTAAAAGTATTTACCTGAGCTAAATATAAATTCAATCCCAGCCGTATCAAATCAGCAAGTACAGATAGCTTTTACTGGGCTCCTAAATCTGGAACGAAGGTTTTTAATAACATATTAGAATCCTAACGGGTCTTTAATTTAAGCCTTGACTTAGACCGATTAGTTTTCAAGAGGAAGATACGGTTCAAACGCATGATAAAGCGAAGACCGGAATAGAATGTGATTTAGACCCGACAAGTTTGAAGACTTGTATAATATGGGTATTTCATACACATTCTGGATTTTGAGATAAAACCGATAAGGTTTGACCCGTTTCGGCTAATTTATGTAAACTAGTTACATAAACCGAACCGAACGCGTATGAAGCGTAACGGGTAACCATATGAGTCCTAAACAGGTTTCCTAAGTTAACATGCCTTAAATATGTGATGATATCAGTAGGATACCTTCCGTTATGCCCAAAACAAGTTTAATCGCATATTAAGCCCCGAAGGGGTATTTTGGTCATTTTAAAGATTATAAAAAGATTAATTACATTTCTGTGAACCGGGTCTGAAAACATCAGTAACTTAGTTTATTTTAACAGGTTATAACATTTGGTTATAAGTCTTATATGTCAAAATAGTTTTAAACCCTAACTATGCGTATAATACGCGTATAAAGCCGTTTTAAGCGACGTATGGGTTAAAATAGGTTTCTGAGTTTCCTGATCAGTTAAACAGGTTCAAAACACTCTAATTAATATTTAAAATCAGTAGCAATTGGATTGGCGTCAAAAGGATTTGTAAAACTCATTTTATGGCCAAAAAGGGTATATTCGGTATTAACCGAATTAAAGCACTAATCCTAGCTTATGATCAGTTTAAAAATAATTAAAAATCTTCAAAAATCCCAAAATATTATATTACATCAGTGGGTAAAAGGTTTGGTGTCAAAAATGGGTTTTAGATAGGTGTTACGCTAATGACGTCATTTAATTACTAAGAATCGCTATAATTACGTCATTAAGCATAACTCCTAATCTGGACCTCCGCTTGATGTGAAAATTTACAGACATGTCTAATAATCAGTAACTAAGATTATTTTACTTTCATATCTCCAAAAATCTCGTTTTATGATCATAAGGGCATTACGGTCATTATTTAGGCATTTAACGGAAACGTCGGATAGTTACGGATTCGGGTAGTATAAACGCAGAGGATTATACTAACATGTAACTAGGTCCTAATGGAACTTTAAGGCATGTATAAACCTATATAAATCGGGTCAGAATCGAAGTCAAAGCAGAAAGTCAAACTACGCGACTTTCGGCTCCGAATCGGTTCAAAACAGAAAGTTGTTGAACCAAACAAGCTTAGACAAGTTTTTATACTTATTTTCAGGTTATATGTATGTTAAAACAGATTACACGCCTTCTGGATCGTTAATTTTAGGTTTAATGATTCTGTTGACTTTTTCGGAATACGTTTGACTCGACAAACGACATAGTTAGGATTAAAATCAGCGGGTGCCCTTTTAAGGTTTAATTGCCCATAAAATTACCAACTTGTAACAACTTTCGTTTCGACAAAACTCTGGACCGTTTGTGATTTATCGTAAAGTCAAACCGTAGTTACGACGGTTTGATTTCTAGGCTATAAGCTAAGCATAACTCAATTTAGAAGGGTTAGACATACTTACACGTGACTAATGAATGTTTAGGAAGGCTTGTGATCAGTTCTTGTGCTCCTCAAATGCTCAGAAGTGAATGCAAGTATGCAAGAACATTGAAGGCCTTATAACTAGTTTTTTTTTTTTTTTTAATCACCATAGGAAGTTGACAACAAGGTCTACAAGTGACCACAACTGATCAACATCTGCTCCTAGTGCTTAGGGATGCCTAGTGGTCGATTATAAGTGAGAAAAACCGGTTTGATGGGTCACAATTGCACAAAACAGGCTGCTGTCTGTTTTTTCCGTATCTGCAGGTCGTACGCGGCCCGCCTTCGATATAAGCAAACCGTACGCGGGCCGCCTGGAGACTGGAATCAGATTTCAACTTTCCTTTTTATTGCATTTTGGTCCCTGGTCCCCCGAAAGGTCGTTTTCACTTGTTTTTCTTGCATTTAGAGGCTTGAAGATTAACATATGGGGGCTTTAAAACTTATACCCACTTTGTGAAGTCCTCGGGTCACTTTGGTTTACCCGAAAAAACCCTAAATTTCAACGTTGACGATTCTAACCCTCGCACACGAATTTTATCATATCTTTCTTATATGGTAACGAAACTTGGTGAAATTTTTATGGTGCATTCTAGTGAGCATAATTAATCGTTACAAGGCTTCGGGTTTGCTAAAAGGTCACTCAGAGGTATATCTTAACATGTTGACACATTTAACCCCTGTAGTTTTGAAATCTCTCACTTTCTTTCACAATTCGCTTCGTATGATCCATGATCCATTCGTTTAAGGTTATAAACATCATGTAGGGTTATTGTAAAGTATATTTATTCATTGTTGACACTTTGAACCCTTATATTTACACAGTTTCATTGTTTGTCAACTTTAGTCCTTCAAGAACATTCTTTCACACGTTCATAGGTTATGACACGTGTCAAGACATTATAGGACGTAAATTTTTCGGGGTGTTACAAAATACTCCCCGTATGTGAAAACCGAGCCCGAAATACATTAAATAGTATTTAAAATAAATAAAAATCTAGAAATATTAAGTTGAGGCGGGCCGCGTAGACCCACCCCAAACCTTACGCGAGCAGTATAAAGGCTAAAGCATGATTTTGTTGATTTCTTAAGTTTAAGCGGGCCGCGTAAGACCCCCGTTTAGTTAACGCGGGCCGCGAGAGATCAAGATAGTGGCGCAGCCCGGTGATGACATGTGTCATCATCGTGGCGAAGATAGGCGATGACCCGGATCACCTAAACCCTACCGAGCTAGTACGCGGGCCGCGTAAGCCCCTGCGTACATCTACGCGGGCCGCGTGAGAGTCAAGTTCAGCAACTATATAAAGGAGGCCTCGGGCTTCAACTCAATTCGCTCACAAACGTTTTTGTATCTCAAATTCTGAAATATTAGGCATAGAAAGTTGGTATTATACCCCCTAATTAGCGAGGTTCTGCTCTGTTGTAAGTATTATAACCCCAGTTTCGTACTAGATACGCTACCCGATTGATTTAGGGTTCTGTAACAACTGTCGTGGTTCTGCCAGACGTAGTTGTTGGAATACCGTCTCGGGGAGAGTATCATTAATATTTTCAAAGGGTTATGATACTAACCTATGTACATTTGTGTAAATTATAGATTATTCACAGGAAACCCTTACGCGAAGTCTAAGATAGCAATGTGAGTTTATCCAATTTTTGTTAAACATTTTGTAATACTTTACAAAACCTTAAATGCTTTATAATATGATTAAGCGGTGATTGAGTCTTTGTAGTTCTTCAGTTACTGCCGGTATGTTGGGGTTTTGTATACAAAATTTAGTACACTGTGAGTAGTAAGTCGGGATGACAGTACGTTACCATTGGACAACGAGTTAGCCAATGTGTAATATGACCCACAAGTCAGGATTGACAGTACTGAATGAGTAATTGTGTAGAAATAAACAATGTGATCACTCTCAATACTGTTTTAATTGATAAAATGTTTCTTGATTAAACTGGGATTCACTCACCAGTATTTCCCACTGACAAATGTTTTTAAAACGCGTTTCAGGTAACACAATGTGACAGCCAATTAGTAAAAGGCCAGCTGGAGAGCACTGAAGGCTTGGGAAAAATGTGGCTATAAAAGTTACCTAAAAGACGATGTTTTAAATTCAATAAAATAGGGTTTATCCCTATAAATGTATTGCAATAAGAAACTTGGGTTTTACCCATGTGATTATTAATATCAAATATGGTGGTTTTACTCTGATAAATATTTCCTAACTACGGTCCTGATGTAATTTCCGCTGCCAAATTAACTGACTGATACCACCGAAAATCTGAGTTCGCGTCTGCCCGTTCCCGGGACAGATAAGGGATCGGGGGTTGCGACACTTACCAATGAAGGAAACTTTTAGTATGGAACAATTAGCCAAGCTATATGTAAATGAAATAGTTTCATTACATGGAATTCCTTTATCTATCGTATCTGATAGAGATAGCCGTTTGACTTCTCATTTTTGGACAAGTTTCCAAAAATCCATGGGAACCAGATTAAATCTAAGCACATATTATCATCCACAGACTGATGGACAAAGCGAAAGGATAATACAAACAATGGAGGATGTGCTTAGAGCCTGTGTAATTGATTCCGGAGGAAATTGGGACGACCACTTACCATTAATAGAATTTTCCTACAATAACAGCTATCATAAAAGCATAAATGTTGCACCATTTGAAGCACTTTATGGACGAAAGTGCCGAACTCCAGTCTGTTAGGCAGAAATTGAAGAAAAGAAACTATCTGGACCTGAGATAGTGCAAGAAACAACTGACAAGATTATTCAAGTCAAGGACAGACTAAAAGCAGCACGAGATCGTCAAAAGAGTTATGCAGATAACAGACAAAAACCTTTAGAATTTCAAGTAGGAGATAAAGTATTATTAAAAGTTTCTCCATGGAAAGAAGTAGTCAGATTCATTAAGAGAGGAAAGCTAAGCCCCAGGTACATTGGACCTTTTGAGATTATTAAAAGAATAGGACCTGTAACTTATCAGCTATGACTGCCAGAGGAAATGGCAGGAATACATGATGTGTTTCATGTTTGTAATCTCAAGAAATGCTTAGCAGACGAATCATTAGTGATACCTCTTAAGGAGATAGAGGTAAATGAGAAACTTAAGTTTATCGAGAAACTCGTTCAGATTAAAGATAGAAAGATCAAGAATCTCAAACACAAGAGACTAGTTCTGGTCAAAGTAAAATGGGATTCTAAGAGAGGACCAGAATACACTTGGGAACTCGAGTCAGAGATGCAAAACAAATACACACACCTGTTCCAGTAGACCTCGAGGACGAGATCTAAAACAAGGTGGGGAAGATATAATAACCCTCCTAGAACCCTTAACGTAACCCTAAAAGTTTCTAAATATACCTCCTATGTGAGAAACGAGCCCGAAATACCCTTATACTTATAAAAACCATGAAAACCCAAGTTTGGGAGTCGCTCGTGGGCTGCGACTAAGACACCAGAGTCTGTCGCGGGGTGCGAGGACCTTTACTTGCACGACACTGCATGATGCCACGTGGCAGGTGACTCATCGAAGCTAGGCCAATGACTGGCCAAGGCTATACTCAACACGTAGTTCCTCGCGGGCCGCGAAGACCTTCCCTGTCTTCTTCGCGGGGCGCGAGCCGCCTTTGATCAGGCCTATAAATAGAGGTCGATGGCTCATTTGTTCAGTCGTTCAGAAATCAAATTCTCTCTTAAACATTCTGTAAGCAATTATTATACCCAGGCATTATACCCCTATAAAGCGAAGCTCTGCCTCGTTGTAAGTACTATAACCCTGCTGTTACCCTACACGATCGATTTAGGGCTCCGTAACGCATATCAAGGCTCTGCCTGACTCAGACGTTAGAGTTATGTCTCGTGTTACACCCGATTGATCTAGGACTTCATAATGCATGTCAAGGCTCTGCCTGACTCAGTCATTGGAGTTCTGTCTCGAATTGTACGGTTAATGTGAGTACATTCACTTTTTCACACTATTTGTGAGTACATCTTACTTTTTGTCACCTTTTTGCCAAAACCTCAAATGTTTTAATAATACTTAAACAGTGATTGAGTCTTTGTATTCTACAATTACTGCCGGTATGTTGGGGTTTTGTATACAAAATGTGAAAGACGTTACCATTGGACAAAGAGTTAGCCAATGAGTAATATGACCCACAAGTCTGGTGTGGATAGTACTAAATGAGTAATTGTGTAGACATAAATATTGTAATCACCCTCAATATTGTGGAAGTTATTTAAACTGTTTTGATTAAACTGGAATGCACTCACCAGTATTTCTTGCTAATAAAACCCTTTTAAAACGCGTTTCAGGTAACAAAATGTGAAAGCCAATAGAAGCCAGCTGGAGAGCACTGAAGGCTTGGAAAAGTGGCTATAAAAGTTACCTAAATAAAAAGGAGTTTTTGTTTTTAATAATTAGGGTTCATCCCTACAAATGTATTTTCAAATGAACTTGGGTTTTATCCCAATGAATTATTATTATAAAAAGTTTGGTGTTTAACTCTAATGAAAATATTTCCTAACTACGGTCCTGATGTATTCCGCTTCCAAATTAATAAACACTGATACCATCTGACTGGCTCGCGGCACCCGCTCCCGGGGTGGGGTCGGGGGCTGCGACAACAATACTCCCCACCGGGCTGAGCTGGAAATGTCGGGGTGTGACAGTCAATGTGTTAGAATGAAAAAGGAAGTGTATGTAGTTAAAGTAGCACCATAGTAAATAAGTGAAGTGTGCGTATGAACCGAAATGGTTTATTTTGAAGCCTAAAAGTGAGATGTGTAACATATTGGTGCCAAGAAGGAAGAAAGCTCAAGCCATTCCAAGGCACAAGTTACGCAAGACCACGGTTGTCACACCCCAACCGATGGCGGATTCATCAAGACGTGGCACTGAGCGAAACAGATTGTGCAAGAGAATCCACAACAACTATTGAATGACGATATCTTTAATGTTAATATCCCATACTACTAACAGATAAAGCAAAAACAGTCATTACAGATAATAAGTCTAAAAAACAAGTCTATTCCGACAACTCAGATTTTATTGTGGGTTTCTAGACTTCCTAACTTGTTTCATCTCTGCATAGCATCCTATCAAACTGTCACATATGTTAAAATAAAGTCAATACATAAAATGTAAAGCTGAGTACATAAGTTTTCATAGCATATAGTAGTAAAAGCATTTACGCATAACCAGCATGTATCACGTAACGGGCGAAGCATGTAACTATCAAACAATGATACAACCTAACCACGAGACTGCGTTGTAGAGTATGCACGACACATGTTCAGCGAACACGTGAAGTAGAGTAATGTGATCCTTAGCAACCCCTGTCCACGACAGGTGCTGAGTCCAAACTATAGTACTATCGTTGCTAGAGGCGGTCTAGTGTAACATTGTATAAGCAAAGTAACAAGCATTCAAAGTTCACGTATAGCATGCGGGAGCGGTTAGCGTTTATAAAGTGTTTGCGTTGTGTGTTGTGTTGTGATAGAGAACGTATGTAACACCCAAAAGTGCGTTAAGCGAAAAAGGGTTCGAGTATACTCACAGTAAGTGTTTAACAAGTAAACACAGTCTGGATTGGATTGAAGGGAGCGCGTTGAGTTAGCCTGAGCATGGAAACAGAAGCATAAGTCGTTGAGCAGTGCGTAACAGTAGGTCGGATAGTTAAGTGTTCGACTGGTGATCCGAACGAATGGGGATAACCCATCCAAACGGATGGTCATCCGGACGGATGGTCATCCGGGCGGATGGTCATCCGGGCGGATGGTCATCCGGGCGGATGGCCATTCGGACGGATGGCTATTCGAACAGTGTGCGAGTGTTTGTTAATTGTTAAAATTCGAAGTTTAATTAAAACATTTTAAGAAATGGAGTTTATAAAGGTCAGGTCATCCGGTCGGATGGTCATCCGGACGGATGGCCATTCGAGCGAGATGGTCTGTTGGTTGAAATTTTGTAAAATCTTCCAAGTAAAAGTTTGACCTTTAACGGAGACGGCATGACGACGTGTCAAACAACAGAAGTATACCAAAAAAAACCAGTTCATTCGGTCGGATGGTCTCAGCCCATTCGACAGATGCACTATTCCTGATGAGATTTCATGTTTGACCCATTAATCGATCCATCTCTCCGGTGGAAATCCGTCTTCAAGCCGGCTCTCAACTAAGAGACGAGTCGAGAGTCTGATTGAGTCCAGATCCCATCGGTTTTGTGTAGAAAGTTGAAGAAAAGTTGAAATCAGTTGAAAAGTGTTGAAATATTGTTGTGATTGAGTTGAAAAGTGTGGAACTCCTTTAGATCTGGAACCAATCTCGATCAAATGGTGTTTCACAACAGTTTGCACAAGCAAACAAGTGAAAACCACCTTCAAGAGGTCCAAATCAATAATTTCATGGAAAAAGTTAGTGTTTGTGTGTGATTTTGATGAGGAAGATGATGTAGAAGTGATTAGAGATGATGAATGTACAAGATTTGATAAGAAAAGCTTACCGAAAAGCCTTGAATCGCGTCTGGGAGTGAATGAGTGCATGTGAGCGGATGGGAGTGTCAACATCAGAGAAATGAGGGTGTACGGCGGTATTTATAGGCGAGAGTGAGAGGTTAAGTCGATGCGCGAAGTGGTGTTCGGGGCGGATGGCTTGTCCGGTCGAATGGCCATTCGGTCGGATGGTCATCCGGACGGAACTCCATTCGATCGGATGTCCATTTGGATAGCCGGGGTGCATTTGTTAGTTTTCCAACTTTCGTTTCGTTTGTTAAGCGTTGCGTTTAATCAAGTTGCGAGTGAGCGTTTGAGCGTATAAGCGTTGCGCTGATAACCACATAACATTAACAAATATTCACACAATCTAACACATATAAACTAAATGTATAACATAAATCCGCGTTTTGAGTTTGCATTGCAATATCGTTTAGTCTAAACAAGCGAAGTGACATGCGATAAAATGCGTTTAAGTAGTAAGCGTTTAAAATATAGTTTAACCCGTAGCGTTAATCGAAATCTCGAGAGTACAAGCGGTTACAAGAAAAACGATAGCGATTAGTAACGATCCAAAAAGTCGGGTTGTTACAGCCTCCCCTACTTTAGGAAATTTCGTCCTGAAATTAAGAAGCAGGCGTAACAAAGAGTTGTGGGTATTTAGCTGTCATATCACTTTCGAGTTCCCAAGTTAACTCGGCGCCGCGTTTGCCTTCCCAGTGAACCTTCACTATAGGAATGCGAGAGCGTCGAAGTTTCTTGGTATCTCGATCCATGATTTCTACTGGCTTTTCCATAAAGTGCATGGTTTCGTTAACTTGCAAATCCTCGAGAGGGACATGCAGGTTTTCTTCGGCTAGGTACTTCCTGAGGTTCGAGACGTGGAAAGTTAGATGTACGCTGCTAAGTTCCTCCGGTAATTCGAGTCGATAGGCCACTTTACCAATTCTTTCCAGAATCTTAAAGGGACCCACGTATCGTGGCGCTAGCTTTCCTTTCTTGCCGAATCGGATCACTCCCTTCCAAGGTGAGACCTTTAGGAGTATGTGATCACCAACTTCAAACTCAAAGGGCTTGCGGCGTTTATCGACGTAACTCTTCTGACGACTCCGAGCTTTCAAGGTATTGTCTCGTATCTGGAGGATCTTGTCAGTCGTTTCTTATAACAACTCGGGACCGGTGATTTGAGCATCTCCGATCTCATGCCATACAATAAACAACTGCACACTTGGTACCATAAAGGTAGTGTCGCCAAATCTTTAACGCAAAAACAATTGCACCGAGCTCGAGATCACGGGTTCTGTAGTTCTTCTCATGGACCTTGAGTTGTCGATACGCATACGCGATAACCTTGTCTCGTTGTATAAGAACACAACCAAGACCTAGGTTAGAGGCATCGCAATAAACAACAAAGTCGTCATTTCCATCGGGTAGCGCGAGTATGGGAGCGTTGCAAAGCATAAGCTTGAGGGTTTGAAAGGCATTCTCCTGTTTGGTTCCCCAAACAAAAGGCTTGTCTTTATGCATTAAGGAGGTGAGAGGAATGATGATTTTGGAGAAATCAGCGATAAATCGGCGGTAATAACCTGCCAATCTGAGAAAATAGCGAACTTCGAACGGGGTTTTCGGTGTAATCCGACTCTTAACTGCTTCGATCTTCGCGGGCTCGACGTGAATTCCTTGACTGTTGACAATGTGACCGAGAAATTGAACCTCCTCGAGCCAAAATTCACACTTGGAGAACTTGGCGTAGAGGCGATTTTCTTGGAGAAGCTCGAGAACTAAACGAAGATGTTGCGCATGTTCGGCTCTCGACTTTGAGTAGATAAGGATATCATCGATATACACGATAACGAAGCGGTCAAGGAAAGGTTTATACACACGGTTCATCTAATCCATGAAGACCGCGAGTGCATTTGTGAGACCAAAAGGCATGACCATGAATTCGTAATAACCATAACAGGCACGAAAAGCGGTTTTAGGGATGTCTTGTTCCTGGATACGTAGCTGATGATAACCAGAACGTAGGTCGATCTTAGAGAAACACGTAGCGCCTTGCAGTTGATCAAATAAATCATCAATTCCGGGTAGAGGGTAGCGATTCTTGATAGTAAGCTTATTGAGTTCCATATAATCGATGCACATTCGGAACGATCCATCCTTCTTATTCACTAAAAGGACAGGTGCGCCCCATGGTGATGTGCTAGGGCGTATGAAGCCTTTATCAAGTAATTCCTAGAGTTGGCTGGAAAGTTCACGCATTTCAGATGGTGCGAGGCGATAAGGGACTTTAGCGACAGGGTTAGCTCCAGGAATGAGGTCGATACGGAAATCGATATCACGGGTAGGGGGTAGACCAAGTAAATCGTCAGGAAAGACATTAGGAAAATCACAAACCACAAGTACCTTTTCCATCGACTTCTTTTCCTCCTCCGCTACTACAATGTGAGCTAAAAAAAGCCAAATATTACTTGCGGAGATACTTGCTTGCTTGGATACACGACATCAGTTTCAATTCCTTCGAGGATACTTCGCCATAAACACAAAGTTGATCACCGTTTGGAAGAGAGAAACGGATCATCTTTTTGAAACAAACAACTTCGGCACGATTTTCATGAAGAAAGTTCATGCCTACGATGACATTGCAACTACCAAGTTGCATTGGGATGAGATCGATCGGGAAAATGTGATTGTTGAGTTCGAGAGTACAATCACGGAGAACGGAACTGACGGTGACGGTTCTTCCGGTGGCAATTTCTACGTCGAAGGTCGTTGGGAGGTTAGCGCGTTTACGTTTCAGGAGCTTTTCGAATTCAAATGACACAAAATGGTTATCGAATCCAGTATCAAACAAACACGAAGCATAAATATCGTTAACGAGGAACGTACCATTAACAACATTGTTGTCAATCTGAGCCTGGCGGATGTTGATATTGAAGGTTCTTCCGCGGGCTGCTTATTGTGGTTGCTGTTGCTGCGGCTGTTGAGGCTGTTGTTGATGATGCTGCTGCGGTGGTTGTTGCTGCGGTTCTTGTTTCACAACACGCATTGGGCAGACATTAGCAAAATGATTCGGGTCACCACAAGGGTAGCAAGCTCGTGCATGAACAGCGGGCGCAGGAGCTGCTTGGTTAATCTGAGGAGCTGGGAGTGGAGCTGGCGGTGCTGGAATAGCTTGAGCAGTTTGCTGGCGTGGGCCTGAACGGAAGTGAGCGGTAAAGTGCCCATAGATGTTGCAGTTAGCACAAAAACGACAGCTTGGCGGTTATGGTTGTTGAGTTGTACGGGGACAGCGTTGGGTGGTGTTGCGGCGGTAGTAGCATAGTTCTTGTTGTTGTTGTTCTTCCTCTTGCGGCTTTGGCATGAAGGCTTTGAACCTTGAGATGCTGCACTGTCGGTAGCAGGAGTAGCAGTAGCTTGGTTTAGACTTTTAGTCGAGGTCTTGAAGGCTCCAGCCAAGACTCGTTTGTCATTGATCTCGGCTGCTAGCTGGTAAGTTTCCTCAATCGTAGTAGGTCTTGTTGCTTGAACAAAATCAGCTACACAGTCTGCGAGAGCTCGAATGTACTTCTTGATTGTCATATCATGTCACGGCCCCTGACCCCACCCTGGACGGCGGGAGCCGCGAGCAGTCAAGTGGTACCGGTGGTTATTTTGAAAAGTATTGCAGCGGAAATTTCATCAGGAACGTGAGTTAGGAAAATATCAGAGTTTAGAAACACCGGATTTTATTTTTAACAAATAGGGATAAACCCATATTTTGCAAAGGTAGCTTTAATATGGGATAAACCCGAATACATAAAACAGCTTTTCTTAATTTAATTTAATTGATAAAATGAGCCACTTCTTTAAGCCTTCCGATGCCGTATCACAACTCTTATTCCAATCTACTGTAATCACCTGAAACGCGTTTTAAAAACATTTGATCAGCAGGAAATACTGGCGAGTACATTCAATTTGTACAAAAGATGCATTGTTATAATATACAGTATTAAGAGCGATTACAATGTTTTTATCAACCAATTACCCCAAATCGGTATTTGTCACTCGACCGGATCTGTGACTATGGTCATATCACACATTGGCTAACCCGTTATCCAATGGTGAAGTTTATCAAGTAGTGTATACAAAACCCCACATACCGGCAGTAATTGAAGATTACAAAGACTTAATCACTGTAATTACAACTTTGAATACAAGTAGGGTTTTGAAAACAATTTGGTAAAAAGAGAATGACTCACAAACGGTGAGAAAAGAGAATGGACTCACCTTGTTAGCATATAGTCTTGATTAAACAAGCCTTTTGATTCTAAGCCTTCTGATAACTAAGCATCTACTTTATAGTTTTGAATCTTCTGATGATTAAACATCTTGTTTGATAGTAAGTTTATGGATCGGAGTTTTTCTGATAGTTAAGCATTTAGTTTAACAGAGTGGAATACGTATTAGTGTAAAACCATATCAAACCTAACGATGGTCATGAGATCAGAACCTTAACGAAATTCACAAAGTATAGTCTTATTTAGACAGCACTTTGGCATTCGTTAGTTGGTTCCCGAATCGATCGGAAAGAATATTGTATCTGTGATTATTGGTTAGAACACCAACGTATAGAGAGAAGAATAAAGAAAAATGAATCCTAAGCTTCCTATTTATAGGTAAGGAATACTTCTTACCCCATATAGTGTAACAACCCGTGTTCTGGAAGTCAAAGTCAAAGTCAAGGTCAAAGTCAAAGGAAGAAAAGATTGCTAATTGCGATCTGTCACTCCTTGCTTAACTACGGATTTGACCACCTTGACTTATACCCAATTTTATATTTAAATCGCTTTAGTTGTATTATGTGGAGTTCATGTTAATAAATCGCTACTTAATCGAATATTAATCGCTAATCGATTTATCGCCAATCGCATCGCTACCGCATTCGCAACCCGAATTATGCGTTTTGGATATTGTTTTACGTGTGTGTGCTTATTATGTATTACTTGTGCATGATATGTTTATGTTGAGGTGTTAATCGCAATCGCAGTTGCAATTCTATCGCATCGCAATCTAATCGCAAACGCTAAACGCAACTTATTTATAGTGATTGTATGTTAGATATAGTAGTTAGGTTATTTGTGTAACTATTGGGTAATACTATCGCATCGATCGTTCGAAACACATCGCAACGCTCAACACGCGAATCGAAACGACAAAACTCAACACGCTGAACACCTGGATCGAGTTGCCATCCGATCGGTGACCAATCTGATCCAAGTGCACTTACCTCTTTTGGAAACCCTATAAATACCCTCCTGTCACATCATTTGTGATGTGACAGCTCCTCTACTCGACCAGCCACACTCAAGCCTTATTTCTCTTGATTTCTTGCGATTCTTGTAAGTTTTCAACCTAAATCTTGTACTTCTATGATCTACACGCACTTCTTCATCTTTTTCACCTTTGAATCTTAACTTTTAACCATGAAATCAGTAGATTTGAGGTGTTCTAGGGTGATGTCATCATGGAGTTCTTATGAACTTCAAGTTTTGGCCTCATTCCACCAAGAACAACTTAGATCTGAGAGATTTCAACATGAATAACCAAAGATCTTGCATAGATCTGAATATTTTCAAGGATAAAAGGATTGAAAGATACTTGTCCAACTTTCTTTCAACTCTTTTACACTCAATGCACTCAAGACCGATAGGATCGGAGCTCGTTCTGATCTTCTACTCAGTCTTAGTGAAGTGTTGGTTCAAGATCTGATTTCTATCAAAGGGACAACAGATTCTGGGTTAAACATGAACAGCCGTCACGAACCAGTAAACTGATCGGGCTAGGGTGATTCCTGTTCGATCAGGTAACTCGGGTCATGATAGGGTTTCTGTTGTTTAGCACGTTGTCATACCGTCTCAATCAAACCGCAAAACTTTCCAAAACTTAACAAATCTCCAAGTTACAAAAGATCAGATCGCGGGACGGATCGCCGTCCGATCGGATTGCCATCCGATCGGGTTGCCATCCGATCGAACTGCAATCCGATCGGATTGCACTTGAGGATTTCACACTTAGACAATTTTCAACATGTTCAATGCATAGTCAATTCCAACGGACTGTCACACGATCGGTAGACCATCCGGCTAGATGTTGATCCTGCTGTGAACTTGTTCTCTGAGAAATACCTCGCCGAACGGATTGCCGTCCGATCGAACTGTCGTTCGATCGAACAACCTGAAAGGTGGAGATACTTCTCTATTTTCAAAATGCTACAACAAAAACTTCAAAGCCATCATACACAAACACATCCATCCCAAACGAGTGTCAATCCGACCGAATGGCCATCCGTTCGGATTGCCATCCGGCCGGATGACCACTCGTCACTTATTCACCTTGCATCATTTTACGCGCCGCTTATCGCTTATGCTATCGTTCTGATCAGGCTAATCTCACTCTAGCACTCCCTTCAATCCAGTAACTTCCATCGCTGTGAGTATACTCGATCCCTTTTTGCTTTACGCACTTTTGGGTGTTACATACGTTACTTATTCTAAATCACATCGAACACACAACGAAACACTATTTATACGCTGACCGCTATTGCATGTTATACGTGACTCGATGAATGCCTGTTTGTTATGTTTACACATTGATTGCTGTCTACCTGCCTTAGCAACGATAGTATTATAGTTTGGACTCGGCACCTATTCACTCAGGGGTTGTTAAGGACATTACTTCACGTGTTCGCAGTGGTGAACATGTGATGCGCACTCGCTACTCACAGTCAACTCACAGTCATTGGTATTGATAGGATCTTTATCGATAACTACATGCTTCACATTATACGTTGTACATGCTGGTTATGCGTAAACGATTTCGAGCTCTATTATACTATTAAACTTGTATGCTCACCTTTACACTATGTGTATTGACCCCTATTTTAACGTATGTGATAGGTGTTTGAATGCTTAGGATGCTGTGCTTTGCTCTTGCTTTTGTGGAATCAAGTAGGAGAGTCTAGAAACAAACAAACAATTTAAATCTAAGTTGTCGGAACAGTATTTTATTTGTCTTTGAGAACTACTTGTCTGTAATAACTATGCTACTTGTTATGTCATGGTATGGGACGTGATGCTTAAATAATTGGTAATCGTAGTTGTTATGGAACTCATGGACAATCTGTTTCGCTCAGTGCCGCGCCTTGATGTTTCCACCAACGGTTGGGATGTGACATATAGAACATTCCTCAGATAAACCTTCCCCAGATAAACATTCCTTATATATTACTTTCCTTAGATAATATTTTCCTTAGATAATACCTACCCCATATATACCTATTTAGATATTATCTACATCATATATATCTTGTTGTTAAACTTCAACTGTTTAAGTTTACTTTAACTGGTTAATTAAGTAACTTACTTAATCTTACTTAGCTGTTAAATTTTACTTATCTATTAAAGTTTCTTAGCCGCTAAGTTTTACTTAACCATTAAGTTTACTTAAATACTGAGTTTACTTAATCGCCAAGTATTCTAGTCTAGCAGCCCCCTGATTATGAGTTCTAATTCTATATACAATGGAACTCGTATTAGTGTATTAACTCAATTCAACTTTAACGATAATCACGAGATCAAAACCCACAACGAATGACAAAGTATAGGCGTATACAGGCAGCACCTAAACATCCATTGGATCGGTTTCAATCAATCGGATATAGTACCGTGTCCGTAATTAGAGTTATTACCCTGATAACGAGCAGAGTTTCGGGGTTTAGGGGTATAATACCGAGCTCTATTTTGCTATAATACAGGCTAAGAGAAAGAAAAGAATTGAACGAGAATAACTGAGGCTCTCGACTCCTTTTATAATGACACGTGTCCATCAACGTGTCCGGATAGAAATAAATCTCTCGCGCCCCACAAGAGATCTTCCTTTGTTGGTCACGGCCCGCGACAGAATAAAAATTTCATTTTTATTTATTTTTCATTAATAATAATGTTATACGGGTTTGGTTCTTTGATTACGGAGCATTTTTTAGGGTTGTTACATCCTCCCCACCTTGTTTTAAATCTCGTCCTCGAGATTTAGGTTATGATGTCATTTCCGAGTTATGTCACGCGTTAAATAATAGGATTAAGGTAAATGACACTGTAATTGAATCAAAATATGTTCAAATTTTGTGAATACGAGAAAAGTTTACAACAACTAGAACCCAATGGTTCAACTGAATAAATTCCAGAAATCGGTATCAAATGGACGAAGTGTAATGATATAATCATCAGAAAGACTAAGTTTACATGGGTCAGTCCAAAAGAAAGATTTATGACCAATATCGAGTTACTTATAGAAACAATAGAATTCACTGTTAAAGGAAAATTTACCTTGGTGGTCAATTACGGAAGATTTATAATTAACAAGCTCAACTGAATAGGAGTACGAAGATGATGTGTCAACTATCGAATCAAAATATGAGGAAGAATTAGTATGTTGACATTATTGAATTACAAGGATACACCGAAATAAAACAGTGTATGATCGTCTTAACACATAGTTGTATTAAGACCACCTTTTAAGGATGAGTCAAGCGAAAGACATATATAGATTAGCTCACGCTACAAGTTTATACTGACGCCACAAGGTGTTGTAGTGATCGAAATAATAATAGCGGTGACCGAACGAGTTCATCGTGTTTGAAATCAAATGAAAGTTTAACGAAGTAAATCCGAATGTTTGTTTCAAACAATCTAGTAGGATTTTCGATTGAAAATGAAACAATTGAATAATGTTTTTCGATCGAAGATGATAAAGCAACAAGTATCACGAAATGCTCGATTGATGCTGTAAGAACCGTTAAGAGGTATACTGAAAGATGACATGAATTTGTATACCATTATCTTAACACACGATTGTGTTAAGATTGCTTTAATATGATAAACCAACAAAGCGGATTTAATATAAATAAATAAATAATTAAATCCGTACATGATGTATGCAAACGATATTAGCGCAAGCTTCAAATTTGTGAAAATGTCACCACAAGGTGATCGTGATCAAAGAAACGATTCAATGAAGTCGAAGACCAAACAATCCTGTTATGGTTCAAAACAAATGAAGTGCTTGTTGGGACTATTTCGAATATGATGGCTTCAATCCATCATATGGGACCTTGAATTGAATACGTATTGCGAGCAAGTTCAAACAATTGAACTTGGTTTAAACACAATCCAACAACGAGTTCATGTATCAATAAGAAAAAGTTCCGACATGGTCACAACGAAACCCATGTATGCCACTCAAAAGAAAATTGAGTTTTTCACGAAATTCATCGACTCGATATCAAAGAGTCATCGCTTTGCAATAATGTGGTTCATCTAGATTACAATGCAAAGATTAAGTATAGCGAAAAGATATTTGAGCTTTGATAAAACAATAATTTGGAGTGAAGTCCTCCAATGGTCTTCATAAATCAAACTAACCACATGCACAACAAATAGTGCATGTGTAACGTGTGGTTTTACCAAGAAATGAAACAAATAAATATTCGCTACTACGAAAGAAATCCTCATGGTACGATGACCATTAGGGGGAGTAGAAATGCGAAAGTTTACTCACTATATGCAGAAGTCAGAATTTCAACAAAAGAAATTTAAGAACTTTACCTGGAATTTCTTGCGATAACCGTTGTTAAGTGACATTACCAGGGAATGTCGAACATTGCGTATTTGTCATAAATGAAATAGGGGGATTGTAAAGGTATTATCTATTTAGATATTATCTACCTCATATATACCTATTTAGATATTATGTACCTCATATATATCTTGTTGTTAAACTTTAAATGTTTAAGTTTACTTTAACTGGTTAATTAAGTAACTTACTTAATCTTACTTAGCTGTTAAATTTTACTTATCTATTAAAGTTTCTTAGCCGCTAAGTTTTACTTAACCATTAAGTTTACTTAAATACTGAGTTTACTTAATCGCCAAGTATTCTAGTTTAGCAGCCCCCTGATTATGAGTTCTAAATTTATATACAATGGAACTCGTATTAGTGTATTAACTCAATTCAACTTTAACGATAATCACAAGATCAAAACCCATAACGAATGACAAAGTATAGTCGTATACAGGCAGCACTTAAACATCCATTGGATCGGTTTCAATCAATCGGATATAGTACCGTGTCCGTGATTAGAGTTATTACCCTGATAACGAGCAGAGTTTCGGGGTTTAGGGGTATAATACCGAGCTACTATTTTTCTATAATACAAGCTAAGAGAAAGAAAAGAATTGAACGAGAATAACAGAGGCTCTCGACTCCTTTTATAAGACTGATCGAAGGGCGGGTCGCGCCCCGCGACGCCCCCTAGCTCCTCCATCGCGGCCCGCGAGGGAGTTTAGGTTGGTTTTAGGGTTGCTGAGTCATCGAGTAGTCTTGACACTTGTAACGACACGTGTCCATCAATGTCACACCCCGACCACGTATAACATACAAGACGTGGCGGAAAACGTCGGGGAGTGTTGTAACAGAATTAATTGTTTCAAATCCATGGCAAACAAAGTTGTATTTTATTTATTAAACAAGAGTTACATTGTCTTAACATAGGAAATACAGAGTTCATAACATAATTAAACAAAGTCTATCATCGTTTTTAGTCTCTAAGGCACAGGTCCGCCCTAGTGTCCTGATCAACATCCTATGGAAAAGCTCCTGAAAACACATGTGAAAATAGGTACGTCAGCATAAAAATGCCTGTGAGATACATAGGTTTGTGAAAATAAGATTCATGACTTATGTTTGAGAAAATATTTAGTCATGAACCTTGTAATTTGATTTGTTTTGTAAATCGCTTGAAAAACAATAAGTTCAGTTGATATGTATAAATAAGAGAATACTGTATGGTTAAATGAATAACCATGTAAAATGAGTTGTATAAAATATACTGTATTGTAAACCAAAGTCTTGTGAAAACATGTTACTTGTGTAAAATGTATAAGTCCAACATGAATGATTTAAATAACGCTATGATATGTAATATAATACAAACATTTATATATAGGAAGTACCAGCGGCGTATCCACCATGCTTGTATCATATTACTCACATATCGTCACTTAAGTCACTTAAACAAACCACCAATGTATAAAGTCTATGTCTAAACCAATAGTCAAAAGTCCTTGTATAAACCATATCAAATGTTTATAAGTCCAAAAGTAGTCAAGTAATGTATATCAAATGTTATGTATTGTAAGTAAAGTATTGTCACATAGTCCAATTGTAGAAATGTACAAAACAAAGTATTTTGAATATATCAAAAAGTTATGTTTTGTAAAGTAATGCATGTTACATTGATACAAACATTTATGTGGTAAGTTAACGCATACATTCAAGCCTTGAGACAGTCGGATAACCCTTTCAGTCAAGGTTATCAAAAGAATTGTTTTCGGATTCAGTCATTCCTTACATCCAAACAAACCCGGGATGTCAGGAATGGGATTTGTCAAGTCCTATGGTACCACTACTTACTACCGAGCGGCGTAGCAAATGTTAATGAACGTAATAAAGACCCGTTTGTGCAAACCAAATGTCATAGCAAAAGTGAACATGTTATATGAAAACAATGTACTAAGTATACTAAGTTAACATACAAAGCAGAAAAGTCATGTAAATCAATGTGCTAGCATGCTATCAGTCAACATACATAGCAGAAATGTAATGTAAAACGATGTACTAAGTATAGACACAATGGACATACATAGCATGAAATGTAATGAAATCATGTACTATAGTGTACTAACAAACATAGCCGGTATATGATGTGAAAACAGGAAAGCATGAAAGTAACAAGTAGGCACATGTGTTTCACCCCAAAACAGTTTGAAAAACAGTAAAGAGGGGTCTATGTACTCACTTGTGATTACTCAGTAGTCCTGGAGTGACAATCAAACAATGATAGTGATCACGGAATCAAACGGCACCTAATATAGGTAACTATGTTAATAAACCGGACCTAAATCGGAAGATCGGATAGAATGAGGGTTCGTAAACCAAACGAGTATGGAAACTCGTGTAATATGGTTTAACAAAGCCTACATACTAATTGAAACCTATCATAAGTGCTTCCGACCCATTACGACCCGTTTAGGTAGCTTATGCTACTTTAACGCGTCGTTCGCGTGAAACGCGTTCGGACCGCCTAACTAGCCCTATGACAAGTGTTATATGCCTAAACATGTTACATAATCAGTTATGAGACAAAAGTTTAGGTTACATATGCTTAATTACCAATTATACATGAAAAGGGTATTCTGGTAATTTACCTAAGGCATATAAACTACCTATCATACAACTACTTAAACGTCGTGACCATAAGGTATAACCTCGGAAGGTTATTCCCTACCTACTATGGTCACCTAATGTGTTTGGTCGGATCCTAATGATCGACCAAATGGGTCGGGTTCGAAGGTATAGGCGATTTATCAGATCGCCTACCCTACGACCCTAGACAACGTGGTAATCAGTAGGCATAGTCCCAAGGGACTATAACCAACGTGATTACACTCACGTTGCGAAGTTCAAACGAACTTCGCATTGACCATAACTGGTCAATGCAGAAAGTCAAACAAAGTTTGACTTTCAGACTCTAAAAGACTCGAAAAGCAATAAAAGAACGAAAGAATACTTACGAAGGGTCCCCGAATGCTAATTTCGATTCAAAAATCTCAGGTATGAAACAATTGTTTCAACTTAGAGTTTCTCAAATCAAAATTCTTGTAAGTTTTGCAATGGGGTGATGGGGTATTTATAGTTTTCGGTCCACCGTTAAGATCGTTTCATGTAAACCGTGCTTTAATCGCATTCGTACAAGTGTCGGGACCTTATGGTAGCTAGAAATTGATCCTTATCAGCTGACTAGACAATTGAGAATGTGTGGATGAGAATCAAACAGCTGCAATCTGCTGTTTAATGCATTTAATCTGGTCAGGAAGTCGGACGCGGCCCGCTTCAGGATCACACAAGTCTCAGGCGGGCCGCCTGGCCTTGTCTGATCAGCCACAAGTTTCAGTCCCTGCACGTGTTTAAGGCCATTTCCGACACTTCTAAGGCCCGTAAAGCCAACTTTAAGGCCCTAAAATGATGCCTAAACATTGTGGACATGAAACATGCTCAAAAAATATGCCGGATGTTGGTTCGTTTGGTCGTACGAACGCAATGTTCGCTTAATTACGACGGAATGCGCATAAGCGCGAAAAACGATCCAAATGACGCGACGAATGGATTTTTTTTATACCGAACACTAAAATAAAATATTTTAGTGCTTACATAAATTTTTGGATGTCCGGATGTATTCAGAACGTAAGTTATGCGCGAAAATGCAAACTTGTGCACTTTTTGACACTTTTAGTCCCTGAATGACCCAAAAGTTTATTTTAGCACACCGAACCCCTTAAAGCCTATTTCTAAGCTATGTAAAGGATATTTAAGGTGTGTTTAACTTATGGTCATGTTCCGGAATGTTCGTTACAGTTCAAATTGGCATACTTTCGCAGTTTGTCAAATTTAGTCCCTGTAAGCGAATTAACTTGTTTTTGCCATACCAAAGCCTTCAAAACTTATTTCTAAGTTATGTAAAGGTTATTTAAGGTATGTTAAGTATATGTTGATGTTCCGGAGTATTTGTCGCATTAAACTGAGTACGTTTACGCATCAGTTTGCGTATAACTCTCCAGAAAGTGATATAGAGTTTGAAATTGAACAAAAGTCAAAACATGAAAAATGTAAAACACAACCAAACAAACATTGGGATCAAATAAAATTGTTTTATTGATAACAGAACTGTTCACAAAGATTACAAGCACGGATGTTACAGTCTCCCCTACTTGTGGAAATTTCGTCCCGAAATTTATTTAGAGGAAACTCGTGGAAATAGATGTGGATATTTCGCCTTCATTTGATCTTCGCGTTCCCAAGTAAACTCGGGTCCACGTTTAGCTTCCCAGCGAACTTGACTTCACGTTCCATGATTTCCACAGGCTTCTCAACAAATTTCAGTGTTTTGCCAACACGAATTTCGTCAAGCGGTATGTGGAGGTTCTCATCAGCTAAACACCTCTTGAGATTGGACACGTGAAAAGTTGGATGAACATTTCCAAGTTCAGGAGGTAACTCAAGTCTGTAGGCTACCTTTCCGATTCTTTCGACGATCTTGAATGGTCCAACGTATCTAGGTGCAAGTTTTCCTTTCTTTCCAAATCTGATCACACCTTTCCAAGGTGAGACCTTAAGTAATACTCGATCACCGACTTGAAATTCCAAGGGTTTGCGTTTTGGATCCGCGTAACTCTTTTGACGGCTTTGAGCTGTCTGAAGGTTATCGCGAACTTTCTTAACCTTGTCAGTTGTCTCTAAAATGAGGGCAGGTCCAGTAAGTTGAGCCTCGTCGATCTCATTCCAGCAGACTGGTGAACGACATTTTCGACCATAGAGAGCTTCGAAAGGAGCCATTTTGATGCTGGTGTGATAACTGTTGTTGTAGGAGAATTCAATCAACTGAAGATGTGAATCCCAACTACCACCAAAATCGATCACACAAGCTCTAAGCATATCCTCCAGAGTCTGGATTGTTCTCTCAGATTGACCATCCGTTTGCGGATGATAAGCTGTGCTCAGATTAAGTTGGGTCCCCATAGCAGATTGCATGGTTCTCCAAAAATGAGAAGTGAAACGAGCATCTCTGTCAGAAATGATGTTCAAAGGAACACCATGTCGAGCCACAATTTCATCTACATAGATTTTAGCAAGTCTGTCAGCAGGATAATCCTCACGGATTGGCAAGAAATGTGCTGACTTAGTAAGACGATCAACAACTACCCAGATGGCATCATGACCTTTCTTTGTGCGCGGGAGTTTGGTAACAAGATCCATGGTAATGTTTTCCCATTTCCAAACTGGGATCTCTGGTTGCACCAATAAACCAGAAGGACGCTGATGTTCAGCCTTAACCTTAAGACAAGTAAGGCATTTTGATACGTATAAGGCAATGTCTTTCTTCATACCAGGCCACCAATAGTGAATACGAAGATCCTTATACATCTTATCTGAGCCCGGATGAATAGAATAACGAGACTTATGGGCTTCATCCATAAGCAAGGTACGAAGATCATCCTGGCTTGGGACCCACAAACGGTCCATGAAGTAATACGATCCATTGTCCTTCAGTTCCAGAGCAGGTGTTATGTGATAGGGAAATTCCTTATCCATCAAACCTTGTGAAACACAAGATTGTTGAGCCAAAGAAATGCGTGCTTGGATATCAGATCGAGCTTGTATAACAGATTGAACACGAACACAATGAAGCTTAGTACGTTCCTTACGACTCAACGCATCAGCTACGACATTCGCCTTACCAGGATGGTAGCGAATTTCGCAGTCATAGTCGTTTAGTAGCTCAACCCAACGTCGTTGCCTCATGTTGAGTTCTTTCTGATTGAAGATATGCTGAAGACTTTTGTGGTCCGTGAAAACCACACATTTTGTACCATACAAATAGTGTCTCCAGATCTTAAGAGCGAAGACAACTGCACCCAACTCAAGATCATGAGTGGTGTAGTTCTTCTCATGTATCTTCAACTGTCTCGATGCGTATGCTATGACTTTGTTCCTTTGCATTAGAACACAGCCAAGGCCCAGTTTAGATGCATCGCAATAAACGACGAAATCATCATCACCCTCAGGCAATGATAGAACAGGCGCATCGCAAAGCTTCTGTTTCAAGTTTTGAAAAGCTTCCTCTTGTTTGAATCCCCAGTCAAAGGGCTTGTTCTTCTGAGTTAGAGCAGTTAGAGGAACTGCAATCTTTGAGAAGTTTTCAATGAAGCGGCGGTAATAACCCGCTAGACCAAGAAAAGAACGGACTTCAGTAGGAGTAGTAGGCGTATCCCAATCCTTAATCGCACTGATCTTGGAGGGATCTACATGGATACCTTGTTCGTTGATAATATGTCCTAAAAATTGAACTTCTTTAAGCCAAAATTCGCACTTGGAGAATTTGGCGAAAAGTTGCTCTTTCTGTAGGAGTTCAAGAGTAAGACGAAGATGTTCCTCGTGTTCAGCTCGCGTCTTAGAATAAATCAAGATGTCGTCAATAAAAACAATGACGAACTGATCCAAATAAGGTTTGCAGACCCTATTCATTAAGTCCATGAAAACAGCAGGAGCATTAGTCACACCGAATGGCATGACTGTGAACTCATAATGCCCATAACGAGTACGGAACGCTGTCTTGGGAATATCTTCTTCATGCACCCGAAGTTGATGATATCCAGATCGCAGATCAATCTTCGAAAAATAAGAAGCGCCCTGTAGCTGATCAAAGAGATCATCAATGCGAGGTAGGGGATATCGATTCTTGATGGTAAGCTTGTTAAGCTCACGATAATCGATACACATCCTAAAAGATCCATCCTTCTTCTTGACAAAAAGAATGGGAGCACCCCAGGGTGAAAAGCTTGGACGGATAAAACCTTTGTCAGAGAGTTCCTGAAGCTGCTTAGACAACTCTTGCATCTCAGACGGTGCAAGACGATATGGAGCTCTGGCAACGGGATTTGCACCAGGTACGAGATCAATGCGGAACTCGACTTGGCGTGCTGGAGGTAGACCAGGTAAATCTTCTGGGAAAACTTCAGAATAATCCCGAACGACAGGAATATCTGAAATAGACTTACCCTTGCCTTTATCTGCTGTAACATGTGCTAAGAAAGCCACATAGTTCTTCCTTAGATATTTCCGAGCTTTAAAACAAGACATGAGCTTTAGACCACCAGACGGTTTCTCACCTTGAACCTGTAGGATCTCGCCTGACGAAAGCGGCACACGAACAATCTTCTCGAAACAAACTACCTCTGCATGATGCTTGGATAACCAATCCATACCCACAATGACGTCGAAGCTTCCAAGTTGCATAGGCGTGAGGTTGATAGGAAAAAGATGGTCGTTAAGGTTCAACTGGCAGTTGTGAAGAACAGAATCAAGAATAATGGGTTCACCACTAGCAACCTCTACTGTCAAAGATTTACTTAGTTTCGTTCTAGACACGCGAAGCATTGGCTCAAAAGACAATGACACAAAACTCTTGTCGGCACCCGAATCAAAAAGAACAGATGCAGGCTGATTATTAATAAAGAACGTTCCATTCACCACATTATCGTCCGCCTGCGCCTCTTGGGCATTCAAGTTAAAAGCTCGCCCTCGAGCTTGAGCTTGATTCGGATTCTGGTTCTGATTCTGGTTGACTAGCCTTGGGCACCTATTCCTGTAGTGGGTCAGATCCCCACAATTGTAGCACGAACCAGGAGGAAAATGAGGTCGTGCAGCTTGACCTTGTTGCTGAGCAAGAGGCTGAGCAACTTGTTGAGCTTGGTTCTGAACTGCCTGGTTCTGGTTAACAGGAATGCGGCAGGTGACAGCAAGATGACCAGATCTTCCGCAGTTGGTGCACTGACGACATTGGAGGTGTGGTTGATGATGGCCGTTACACCTGTTGCACAAAGGTGCATTGCCAAAATAAGGCTTCTTGGCGGGTGGTTGCGCAGGCTGATTTGGTGCAGCTTGAGCCTGTGCAGTAACGGCATAGTTTTGGGAAGCCTTCCGCTTCCTAGACCCTCCAGAATTCTTTCCCTTCTTGTTTTGACCTTTCTTGCTATCTTCCTTGTCAACCGACTGTTTCTTGCCCTTGTCACCCTTCCTGTGTAGCTTATTCTTCCGAATCTGCGACTCAGTCAATGTCGCCGATAACTCGATCGCCTGACGGAGTGTGGCAGGGTCACTACCAGTAAGGATGTCTTGCACTGAGTCAGGTAGGCCGTCGATGTACCTTTCGATGGCCTTGTCGAGTGGGGTAACCATAGTCGGGCAAAGCAGACTCAACTCCTCAAACCTGTCAGTATATGCCCTGTGCTCACCACTATCTTGTTTCAAGTTATCAAACTCTTTCTCCAACGCTCGTTGTTCATGACGAGGACAGAATTCCCTCATCATAAGAGCTCTTAGTTCAGCCCATGTCTGTGCCAAAGCAATCTCAGCACCCCTATCTCTCATAACCCCGTTCCACCATGTCAAAGCCCTCTTCTGAAATACGCTTGAAGCAAACTCGACTTTGCGATTGTCCGGACACTGCACGTGGCGGAAAGTATTCTCAATGCTCTCAAACCACTGAAGAAGCCCAGTTGCTCCCTCAGAACCACTAAACTTGAGTGGTTTAGCCGAGTTGAAATCCTTGTATTTGCATGGAGCATTGTTATTGTTGTTGGCTTGGTGCCATTGAGCAAAGAGATTTGGAAATTGAGCAGCCATCTGCTGCGCAATTATTTCTGCCAGCTCGGCAGTCGCTATCTGGGTTTCGCGTCGAGGAGGCATTCTAAAAGAGGAAAACATGAAAGGAAACGAGTGAGATGATTGAATGAAAAGAATGAGATGAAACGAAATCAACAAAAGCAAAGATGGTGGTCATTCGTCCGTATCACAAAGTAAACAAACGACACACAGTGACTAATCAAAGTAAATGGATCAAAAATAATGTATTACGAAGACATGCTCGCCTATAAGTGAACACTCATCCCAAGAATTCCCAGGTAAGCACAACTGGTCTCGCGTCTGGTTGAGATGTATACGAAGTGCTTGCCTAGACAGAAAACTCAGAATACAGGTATTCACCCTTCCAGTTTGCACATGTTCACATTATTTAAGACCCAAAACGTTGACGAGATTTTGAAAATTTGAAGGCACAATGCCAAAAATTTAGCCAAACTGGAAGGGTTCAAAACCTTACAAAAGAGGGTTCAAAACCTTGTAATAAATCATCCAAAAACAGATGATTGTTTTTCAAAAATCGTTTCGGAAAATTTTAGTTTTTTTTTTTTTTTTTTTTTTTTTTTGATAATCACCTAAGGATAGGTGATGTACATGTTTTAAGATCTAAACACAAGATAACTTGTGTTAGGGTCCTAGAAAAGTTATAGTCTAGGTCAAAGCATTACTAATAACCTAATTCCCTATAACCATTGGCTCTGATACCAACTCTTCTGTCACACCCCGACCACGTATAACATACAAGACGTGGCGGAAAACGTCGGGGAGTGTTGTAACAGAATTAATTGTTTCAAATCCATGGCAAACAAAGTTGTATTTTATTTATTAAACAAGAGTTACATTGTCTTAACATAGGAAATACAGAGTTCATAACATAATTAAACAAAGTCTATCATCGTTTTTAGTCTCTAAGGCACAGGTCCGCCCTAGTGTCCTGATCAACATCCTATGGAAAAGCTCCTGAAAACACATGTGAAAATATGTACGTCAGCATAAAAATGCCTGTGAGATACATAGGTTTGTGAAAATAAGATTCATGACTTATGTTTGAGAAAATATTTAGTCATGAACCTTGTAATTTGATTTGTTTTGTAAATCGCTTGAAAAACAATAAGTTCAGTTGATATGTATAAATAAGAGAATACTGTATGGTTAAATGAATAACCATGTAAAATGAGTTGTATAAAATATACTGTATTGTAAACCAAAGTCTTGTGAAAACATGTTACTTGTGTAAAATGTATAAGTCCAACATGAATGATTTAAATAACGCTATGATATGTAATATAATACAAACATTTATATATAGGAAGTACCAGCGGCGTATCCACCATGCTTGTATCATATTACTCACATATCGTCACTTAAGTCACTTAAACAAACCACCAATGTATAAAGTTTATGTCTAAACCAATAGTCAAAAGTCCTTGTATAAACCATATCAAATGTTTATAAGTCCAAAAGTAGTCAAGTAATGTATATCAAATGTTATGTATTGTAAGTAAAGTATTGTCACATAGTCCAATTGTAGAAATGTACAAAACAAAGTATTTTGAATATATCAAAAAGTTATGTTTTGTAAAGTAATGCATGTTACATTGATACAAACATTTATGTGGTAAGTTAACGCATACATTCAAGCCTTGAGACAGTCGGATAACCCTTTCAGTCAAGGTTATCAAAAGAATTGTTTTCGGATTCAGTCATTCCTTACATCCAAACAAACCCGGGATGTCAGGAATGGGATTTGTCAAGTCCTATGGTACCACTACTTACTACCGAGCGGCGTAGCAAATGTTAATGAACGTAATAAAGACCCGTTTGTGCAAACCAAATGTCATAGCAAAAGTGAACATGTTATATGAAAACAATGTACTAAGTATACTAAGTTAACATACAAAGCAGAAAAGTCATGTAAATCAATGTGCTAGCATGCTATCAGTCAACATACATAGCAGAAATATAATGTAAAACGATGTACTAAGTATGCACACAATGGACATACATAGCATGAAATGTAATGAAATCATGTACTATAGTGTACTAACAAACATAGCCGGTATATGATGTGAAAACAGGAAAGCATGAAAGTAACAAGTAGGCACATGTGTTTCACCCCAAAACAGTTTGAAAAACAGTAAAGAGGGGTCTATGTACTCACTTGTGATTACTCAGTAGTCCTGGAGTGACAATCAAACAATGATAGTGATCACGGAATCAAACGGCACCTAATATAGGTAACTATGTTAATAAACCGGACCTAAATCGGAAGATCGGATAGAATGAGGGTTCGTAAACCAAACGAGTATGGAAACTCGTGTAATATGGTTTAACAAAGCCTACATACTAATTGAAACCTATCATAAGTGCTTCCGACCCATTACGACCCGTTTAGGTAGCTTATGCTACTTTAACGCGTCGTTCGCGTGAAACGCGTTCGGACCGCCTAACTAGCCCTATGACAAGTGTTATATGCCTAAACATGTTACATAATCAGTTATGTGACAAAAGTTTAGGTTACATATGCTTAATTACCAATTATACATGAAAAGGGTATTCTGGTAATTTACCTAAGGCATATAAACTACCTATCATACAACTACTTAAACGTCGTGACCATAAGGTATAACCTCGGAAGGTTATTCCCTACCTACTATGGTCACCTAATGTGTTTGGTCGGATCCTAATGATCGACCAAATGGGTCGGGTTCGAAGGTATAGGCGATTTATCAGATCGCCTACCCTACGACCCTAGACAACGTGGTAATCAGTAGGCATAGTCCCAAGGGACTATAACCAACGTGATTACACTCACGTTGCGAAGTTCAAACGAACTTCGCATTGACCATAACTGGTCAATGCAGAAAGTCAAACAAAGTTTGACTTTCAGACTCTAAAAGACTCGAAAAGCAATAAAAGAACGAAAGAATACTTACGAAGGGTCCCCGAATGCTAATTTCGATTCAAAAATCTCAGGTATGAAACAATTGTTTCAACTTAGAGTTTCTCAAATCAAAATTCTTGTAAGTTTTGCAATGGGGTGATGGGGTATTTATAGTTTTCGGTCCACCGTTAAGATCGTTTCATGTAAACCGTGCTTTAATCGCATCCGTACAAGTGTCGGGACCTTATGGTAGCTAGAAATTGATCCTTATCAGCTGACTAGACAATTGAGAATGTGTGGATGAGAATCAAACAGCTGCAATCTGCTGTTTAATGCATTTAATCTGGTCAGGAAGTCGGACGCGGCCCGCTTCAGGATCACACAAGTCTCAGGCGGGCCGCCTGGCCTTGTCTGATCAGCCACAAGTTTCAGTCCCTGCACGTGTTTAAGGCCATTTCCGACACTTCTAAGGCCCGTAAAGCCAACTTTAAGGCCCTAAAATGATGCCTAAACATTGTGGACATGAAACATGCTCAAAAAATATGCTGGATGTTGGTTCGTTTGGTCGTACGAACGCAATGTTCGCTTAATTACGACGGAATGCGCATAAGCGCGAAAAACGATCCAAATGACGCGACGAATGGATTTTTCTTATGCCGAACACTAAAATAAAATATTTTAGTGCTTACATAAATTTTTGGATGTCCGGATGTATTCAGAACGTAAGTTATGCGCGAAAATGCAAACTTGTGCACTTTTTGACACTTTTAGTCCCTGAATGACCCAAAAGTTTATTTTAGCACACCGAACCCCTTAAAGCCTATTTCTAATCTATGTAAAGGATATTTAAGGTGTGTTTAACTTATGGTCATGTTCCGGAATGTTCGTTACAGTTCAAATTGGCATACTTTCGCAGTTTGTCAAATTTAGTCCTTGTAAGCGAATTAACTTGTTTTTGCCATACCAAAGCCTTCAAAACTTATTTCTAAGTTATGTAAAGGTTATTTAAGGTATGTTAAGTATATGTTGATGTTCTGGAGTATTTGTCGCATTAAACTGAGTACGTTTACGCATCAGTTTGCGTATAACTCTCCAGAAAGTGATATAGAGTTTGAAATTGAACAAAAGTCAAAACATGAAAAATGTAAAACACAACCAAACAAACATTGGGATCAAATAACATTGTTTTATTGATAACAGAACTGTTCACAAAGATTACAAGCACGGATGTTACAATCAATGTGTCCGGATAGAAAAAAAATCTATCGCGCCCCGCGAGAGATCTTCCTTTGTTGGTCGCGGCCCGCGACAGAATAAAAATTTCATTTTTATTTATTTTTCATTAATAATAATGTTATGCGGGTTTGGTTCTATGATTACGCAGCATTTTTTAGGGTTGTTACATATCAGGCGTAGCCACCTGACTTGGACAGATAATACTCAGTTGCTTGAAGCGAGCGGTGAGACCAGCGTTGTCACCTCCTTCCTGCTTGATGTGCCAGAATTCGTTTTCCAGTTTCTGGACTTCATGGGGAGGACATAACTCCTTGATCATAAGCTCCCTAAGTTCCTCCCATGAGAGGCTATAAGCTGCGTCGTTACCGCGCCTGTTACGCTCAGCAGTCCACCAATCCAGAGCCCTGGACTGAAGGACTCCAGTAGCATTCACAGTGCGGAGATTTTCTGGGCATTCGCTTTGCCTGAAGGTGACTTTGATAGAGTCAAACCACTGGAACATAGCACTGGGTCCATCTTCACCAGTGAAGTTTGCAGGACCGCAGGCCTTGAACTGTTTAAAGCTGAAGGGAGTTTTTGGTGCGTCGCTCTTTGACTCGACAGAAGATTTGCTGCTGACCTCGTTGATTTCACTGACGATCTGAGGTATGACTTTAGCCATTTCCTTGGCCACCAGTGATGCGATACGTTTGTCAGCATGGTTTCGTCGGGCGCGCGATGAGTGTGAGAACCAAATGACGACATTGTCTACAGCAGACATCGTCATATGTTTTATATGAGATTTGATCATATCGGGTTACGTTTTGAAAAGCTTAGCGTTTAACCAACATACTTATTATTATTAGGTAAAGCTAATGAACACGTCGGCACATAAACAATTAGTCACGTAGGCACATAATCCACATAAGCATGTATACACATAAGCACATAAGCACGTATGAGCACATAATCCACGTAAGCACATATTTTGCACGTATTCGCCTACATATTTTGCACGTATTCACCTATCTTTCAAAGCTGTGATGTGCGTTCGAGAGTTGCGAGCGATAACAAGTAGCGTACGCAGGGAGTTCTTAGTTTGGTTTGCGATTAGTTAGCGTTTTAGATTGCGGGAGTGGCGTGATCCTGAGCTTTACCTTGCAGTGGGAAGCAAAAAAGCGAGTAGGTGTAAAATCTCCAAAATCGAAACATATAAACATATAAACACATAAAATCGATAATGCGTAAAATTATCGACCGCGGGCTAGAAATCTAAAATAGAGTGTGCGCCTTAGGTGTTAGGCATCGACTACCCAGAGTGATCCAACTATTTGCAATGACCTCGAATACACGCTTTGGCCTACTAGACTGTGCTCTCACCGAAACACGGTGAACGGCACACATCCTTGGGGTTAATACGTGAATCGAGTCATCAGAACAGTCGAGACTCGGGTGAGATTTGTAAAATCAAAGTAGAGAGTGGAACGTGTCATTAAGGTGCAGGTTTAACACCTAACTTAACAACTTGCCCCAAGACACTCTTTTACCAAATGGATTTGAGGGTTCCAATAGATAGAGAAAGGGGGAGATTTCCGTTGAGATGCGGATGTCACTCCTGACTCAACGAAGATTCTCGTGCTGAGAGTAAAAATACGCATAGAGTGAGTGATCTTATTGAGAGTTCTTGGTTTTCACACCTATTCTCGACACAATCACTCGATTGTGTTACGTGAGTGTTTTAAAAAACGTGTGTATTATGTCAGCCTTAGGAAAGGCAAGGTAATGTTGAAACCTTAGGAAAGGTTCTTTCGTACGAAGCTGTAGTGCGTGGGTTCGTACGAGGATGTAGTTTTCGCGAGTTCGAATGAGAGTATCAGAAGTGGGCTCGTACAAAACCCCTACTGGGTTCGCACGAACCTGGTCTATTGGTACTTAGACTATAGACTACGTCAATTCTACACGACTATACTCCAGACTAGGTCTGTTTAGCACGACTCTGTAACGCCCTGCGTTTTCATACTTTCCATCTTTAGAAACCATTGCTTGAAATTCTATTTTTTTGGAAATCTTGTATTCCTTGTAATCGTATTTCGTTGTATCATTGTAAAATCCGAGACTTTGATTTTAATGAAACGAATCTTTTATACATCGTTTATACATGTTTATATATTGATACGTGCACTCGTTTGATACATGGTTCGTAATTCATATAAACGTAAGCTTAACTCGTAAACAATGATCGTGTATTCGTAATCCTTAAATCTTCATACATTTAAACACTTAGTTATTCGATTATAAGATTAAGTTGTATGTTCTTTTTTTACTTGATCATACCAAGCTATAAACCATACATACTTGTTACATTTCATGTGTTATACACACCTATGTTATCACACTTTTTGCTAAATTAAAACATGTCATTTATGCATTTTGGACCTTGTTACAAGTTACATACATACTAGAAACCATGTAACACTTTATTAAACATCAAATATATACCTTCTAATGTCAAAAAAATAAAATAAAATAAAAATTATAGGGCTGTTAACAGCCTTGCATCAGCCCACTTAATTTCCTTGTTTTGAGTTATTTAGCCCACTAAACACTTCCAAATCCCAACCCAATGAAACCCTAATCCATCCCCTATATAACCCAAGCCTCCTCCAAGCATTTTTCACTTTCTAAACACTCTCCATTCACTCTCAAACAGTCCAAACCGTAGTTGATTGCAGAAGTTCGAGCAGATTTATACCACTTCACTAAAGTAAGCATAACTCACTCGATTCTTATCCGATTCACTTGATTCTTTTTCCTACTACTTTGTATTGACCTTAGCTACGTTTCCATGGGTTTTTCCTGGAAAACTAGAGCCTGGAATGTTGCCAAAAGGGCTCCAAAGTGGACTGATTTTTCTGTTCTTGTTTCAAACTTTGATAAACTTGTTTAAACTTGAGGAAACTCATCTCAAACCTATGTCCTTATGCTTATAACCACTTCTATGGTTAGTTAGGCTTAAAAAGAAGGTTGAGACATTCAAAATCAGAGGTATAAACCTCACAAACTTTCTGTTTTGTTCAAGGGTTTTAACCCACAAGTGATGCTCAAGTTCAAGACTTGATGATTGTGTGATTTAGGATTAGCTTGGGCTAACCTACTTGAAAATCCACACATTGCTTGATGTTTTCCCATAGATTAGTTGTTCATATTCTATTGTTTCTTGTAAGTTCATGACCCTCCTTGTTGTTCGTAACAACAAGTGTAGTGGTGAATAATAGAGGTACCTAAATGGAAGCTTTGTTCTTCCTAACTCATGTATGAATTCCATGATACTTAGAGGTGCCTAAATGAAGAATTTAATCTTCTACCTCATGCTTGACTTATATGATGTAATATACACTATGTAATACTTATGTAACAACCAAATAATCGAACTCTTGGTGATGAACTAATGGACATTCGTCAAGCTAGTAGATTGTATCATCTTAGGCCTTGACAACTTGTCATGATTCTAATGGAACTTTGTTCCATGAAAACATTTAAACTCTTTTAGAGTTTCATAGTGTCAAGAACAAGTTTCATATGTGTTAGATGATTATTTTCATATGTTTATTTTTCATGTTATTTAAACTCCAAATCCCTAGAACCATATGTAAATACCTCTTAAACTCCAAATCGAACATATTCAACTTCCTAGTCTCAACAAGTTCATCACATGGGATAATCGGAAAGCATATGCAACTTTGTGAGTACACTTGACCCATTTTACTTTTAATACACTTTGGGTGCAACATGTTTTACTTGTCAAAATGCCCGATTCACAAACATGGGGTTATTCAATCAATCCTTATACATGCTTTGTTATGCTTAAGTTCATGCTAGAATTCATACTACTTGTTAACCCGCCATGTTGGATTGAAAATACTTTTTTATACATATGACACGAGTCTAAAACTTGTGTACTCGCCAATACCTTTGTATTGAACTATGCTTTAAAACATGTTGCAGGTTTAGTGATGATGTTGGTGATGCATGGAATCTAGTAGGATGCTTAGATACACACCTTAAAATTTGTACTCCTATTGTATTGTATTTCATTATTCATGTTGTTGTATTTGCTTCAAATCCTTGTAATTGATTCTTTAGAAATGGAATGAAATTTATTATTTAAATACTTGTCACAATTAATAGTGTTATGATGTCTCGAGCAATCGGTTTCATCTCACTCCGATGTTTCCGCCATCGGTTGGGGTGTGACAGACTCGACCTAATTCCCTATAGTTATGTCTCTGATACCAATCTGTCACACCCCAACCGATGGCGGAATCATCAGGGCGTGGCACTAAGCGAAACAGATTGTTCAAGAGAATCCACAACAACTATTGAATGACGATAACTTTAATGTTAATATCCCATACTACTAACAGATAAAGCAAAAACAGTCATTACAGATAATAAGTCTCAAAAACAAGTCTATGCCGACAACTCAGATTTTATTATAGGTTTCTAGACTTCCTAAGTCGTTTCATCTCTGCATAGCATCCTATCAACCTGTCACATACGTTAAAATAAAGTCAATACATAAAATGTAAAGGTGAGTACACGAGTTTTCATAACATATAGTAGTAAAAGCATTTACGCATAACCAGCATGTATCACGTACGGGCAAAGCATGTAACTATCAAACAATGATACAACCTAACCACGAGACTGCATTGTAGAGTATGCGTGACACATGTTCAGTGAACACGTGAAGTAGATTAATGTGATCCCTAGCAACCCCTGTCCATGAAAGGTGTTGAGTCCAAACTATAGTACTATCGTTGCTAGAGGCGGTCTAGTGTAACACTGTATAAGCATAGTAACAAGCATTCAAAATTCACGTATAGCATGCGGGAGCGGTTAGCGTTTATAAAGTGTTTGCGTTGTGTGTTGTGTTTTGATAGAGAACGTATGTAACACCTAAAAGTGCGTTAAGCGAAAAAGGGTTCGAGTATACTCACAGTAAGTGTTTAACAAGTAAACACAGTCTGGATTGGATTGAAGGGAACGCGTTGAGTTAGCCTGAGCATGGAAACAGAAGCATAAGTCATTGAGCAGTGCGTAACAATAGGTCGGATGGTTAAGTGTTCGACTGGTGATCCGAACGAATGGGGATAACCCATCCGAACGGATGGCCATCCGGGCGGATGGCCATCCGGGCGGATGGCCATCCGGGCGGATGGCTATTCGAACAGTGTGCGAGTGTTTGTGAATCGTTAAAATTCGAAGTTTAATTAAAATGTTTTAAGAAATGGAGTTTATAAAGGTCAGGTCATCCGGTCGGATGGTCATCCGGGCGGATGGCCATCCGGGCGGATGGCCATTCGAGCGAGATGGTCTGTTGGTTGAAATTTTGTAAAATCTTCCAAGTAAAAGTTTGAGCTTTAACGGAGACGGCATGACGACGTGTCAAACAACGAAAATATACCAAAAAACCCAGTTCATTCGGTCGGATGGTCTCAGCGCATTCAACAGATGCACTGTTCCTGATGAGATTTCATGTTTGACCCGTTAATCAATCCATCTCTCCGGTGGAAATCCGTCTTCAAGCGGGCTCTCGACTAAGAGACGAGTCGAGAGTCTAATTGAGTCCAGAACCCATCGGTTTTGTGTAGAAAGTTGAAGAAAAGTTGATATCAGTTGAAAAGTGTTGAAATCTTATTGTGATTGAGTTGAAAAGTGTGGAAATCCTTTAGATCTGGAACCAATCTCGATCAAATGGTGTTTCACAACAGTTTGCACAAGCAAACGAGTGAAAACCACCTTCAAGAGGTCCAAATCAATGATTTCAGGGAAAAAGTTAGTGTTTGTGTGTGATTTTGATGAAGAAGATGATGTAGAAGTGATAGAGATGAAGATTGTACAAGATTTGAGGAGAAAAGCTTACCGAAAAGCCTTGAATCGCGTCTGGGAGTGAATGAGTGCGTGTGAGCGGATGGGAGTGTCAACATCAGAGAAATGAGGGTGTACGACGGTATTTATAGGGGAGAGTGAGAGGTTAAGTCGGTGCGCGAAGTGGTGTTCGGGGCAGATGGCTTGTCCGTTCGAATGGTCATTCGGTCAGATGGTCATCCGGACAGAAGTCCATTCGATTGGATGTCCATTCAGACATCTGGAGTGTGTTTGTTAGTTTTCCAACTTTCGTTTCGTTTGTTAAGTGTTGCGTTGCGTTTAATCGAGTTTCGAGTGAGCGTTTGAGCGTATAAGCGTTGCGCTGATAACCACATAACATTAACAAATATTCACACAATCTAACACATATAAACGAAATGTATAACATAAATCTGCGTTTTGAGTTTGCGTTGAGTTTGTGTTGCGATAGCGTTTAGTCTAAACAAGTGAAGTGACATGCGATAAAATGTGTTTAAGTAGTAAGCGTTTAAAATATAGTTTAACCCATAGCGTTAATCGGAATCTCGAGAGTACAAGCGGTTACAAGAAAAACGATAGCGATTAGTAACGATCCGAAAAGTCGGGTTGTTACAACGGTAAGTTCATATGAACTTCGTTTAATCATTATGTAGAATACGACAATTGTTTTATTTTATTGATGCTAGTTGTGAATTATAATATTTTGAAGTATGTATGATGACCCACCATGAACGGGTCAAAACGAATAAATAATGAGATTAAGAAAGGGATATGAAATGATTCGTTGTAAACGGGTCATGGTGGATTAAAGATATTGAATGGTGAAATGGTATGTACAATGTCCGTTCTTAACAGAAATGCTAGATGAAAAGAGTAAATGGTAAAAAGAATGAATTTTTGCCAAGATTTGTTAATGGCTCAAATAAAGGATGAATTGATATGTAAAGTTATGATGTTAAAAGAGCTTGTACTAATGAACTTAGTTGTGTTTTGAATGATAGGTAAATCTCATCTTTGATAATGGTGAACTTGGATCGAACACACTAAAATGCCCTTATGCGCTTCCGGTTTAAGTTGTTTTCAAACGGGTCAAAACACATTTTGGGTTGTAAATGTTAAACTAATGTTTAGAATTTCGTAAGTAAGTTAGGACTTCTATCTTATTGTAGTAGTTCGAGTAAAATACTTGTGATGTATTTTTTATGGTTGTCTTTGCTTCGAACTACTTCAAGGTTACTTTTTGTAGTCAACGGGTTTTATGTAATGAAGGTTTAAAAATTTAAGTGTTTTATTGTTGTTTTGACCTTATGAAATTCTTTATAATTGGATCGAATTAAATCGAATTTCAAATTTTTCGAATTCAAAACAAAATCTGAACACCGTACCTGTTCGGACGAAATAAACCTCTGCAAAACCCCTAACTTCATCATCAAAACAGAATCAAATCAGAGTCAGAATCTTTCTCACCTTGAATACCCAAATGAAAAATACCAAACCGAATCCAGATGCTGTAAGAATTCATAGGTGTAAGATCATAAACGTTCAAGAGAGAAAACAACGGATTAATTAAATGGAGAGGGAACAATTTAACAAGTTACAAACTTACAGTTATGTCCTTTTCTTTATTTGTAACAAATCAACAAAAGAATCAATGGTCAAGATCAACAAAAAAATCAATGCTTAAAAAATATATGAAATTGAAGTATAAATACACGAAGTGGAATAACAAATGCATGAAATGGAGGTATAAAATATGAAATAAATGAACTGGAAATATAAAAGCTAGAAATATATAAAAATATAAAAGGTTCGGTTAGTTTTGGTTAAAATAGGGTACAAAAATTTGATAACCGGTTTTTTGGTTAATTCGGTTTTCGGTTAATCGTTTTCAGTTAATTCAATTTTTTGTTAATTTCGATTCGGTTTTGTTTGTTTTCTGTTTGGTTTTGTATTTTTTTCATTTTGGTTCCGGTTAACAATTCATTTGTTGCTCACTTTTAGACATTGTTATTCACTTAACATCTCAAATTATTTTAACTAAAAAAACTATACTACACTCAAATTAAAGAGAATAAATATTTGTTTTTATGGTATATTTTTTTATAAAAAATATTAATGAACAAAAAAGTTATGGTCGTTTAAAAATCATGTGGGTTGATTTTAAGGTTGTACATTATGCATTAAACAAAAAAAAAAGTTTTTAACATTTGGTTATCTTAAAATACCCTTACTTTATACATTACAATATAGTATAGATATAGGAGAATTATAAAGAGAAATCATTGATGAGTTAAGAAAACCAATGAAACTCAAATGGGTGGATATAAAACATGTCACGTGTTAAACTTTCTACGGTTGTACTTTTTCTAACATGATACACTTTTTGTGTCAATAGAGAGAAGATAGAATGTGGTACATCTTTCACCTGTTTACACCTTTTGTAACATCATCTCGAGGTGTCAACAACAGTTTTTCATATTTTTATGAAGTGTAACATTTTAGAACTTAGAATTTACGAAGTTTTCAATATGTCGTGCACATAAAAAAATATGTTACATGTTTTTAAGTAAAGGTTTTTGTGTAACCATTCCAGCTGTTACACTTTTTTGTGTCTGACAGAAGAGAGAAGGCGTAAAAAGTTGTTACACCTTTTTACAGACTATAACATGTTTCTGAAAAGAAGCTTTTGTACTAATTCAATCTCCACCGTAGACTAATTAGATGAATGGGGGAAATGGATCTGTAAGACCGTTATACTTTCCTACGTTGTGTGGTAACTTCGTTCTATCCAACAGAGCCATTGCGATTTCTCTGACAAACTTAGACTTCTCGGTTGCTCCTGCTGGTCTGTAACCTAGGGTGAAATCGTACTCAGCTACTGGATTGTAACCCGTGTGGGCATAGGGTTTGTAAGCCTCATGTACAACGGGGAGTCTGCTGAATACGCTTGTTGTATCACCTTCATGATATGACGAATCGAACTCATTCGTTTGATCTTCTAACTCGTTTGTAATTCTACGTGGATCCAGACAGTCGTCCTCGGGGATGGTTATAGTTAGTTTCATCGTATTGTCGCGTGTTAGTGCGTGTGTCACGCGTATTGTTGATATTGTGGTAGGCGTCTCTGTGGTTTTGTTGGTGTTGGCCAGTGACTCTCACGGTAGCGCGAGGGTGTTTTTGGTGTGACTCGATGTTGTATTTTGACTCTTGGTGAATTGAACGTACGCGCTGCGCCGACTGAGGCGCGATGTGTTGTGCGCTAGGTTGCTGAACAGGTGTTTGTTGTGCTGGGAACTGAGCCTGTGCACATATCTGCATGTACGCCATGTTCAAAATTGCTTGGGATTTCGCGTACCACAACGTTGGTGTCTCTCCCTCCGGAAGTAGAGGGAAGAGGCTGTTCGTCGCACCGCATTCTGACCACCAGGGTTAAATTGTTAGTTTGTGCGCATCGCATTACCTAGGACGTTTGTAGCCCCTGCTTCTGTGAATTCCCTTCCAATCTGCTCGCCCGTCTGGTGGTTTTGGACGTGTGCGTTGTCCGCCGTCGTGCCAAACGGAGAGTGTTCGCCGAAAGCGGGGAAAGGTGAGTTTGGATCAGCCATTGATCAAATCTTGGAAAGAAAAAAAGATGAAAAGATTGCAATAAGTGTAGTGGGCGCCAATGAAGAAACACTAAGTCAATACAAGGTTGGGCTTAGCTGATTTGTCTCGTAAATAATGGTTAATCTTTATTCTTTCCTTCACAAGTTGTCTGACTATCTTCAATCGGTCCTGCAAAACGAAACAACACGGGTGAACTCGTTACAAGGAGGAAAGGTTGAGGGTTCTCCTTGTAACCACCCACTGGCGTGTGAATAAGAACTCGTTTTGAGGAAATAAGTGTGTGTATAAAGTGAGAGAGTAAGAGAAGCTATCCTTGAACGTTTGGTGAAGTCCTCTATTTATAGTCGAAGGCTTATGAAGGAGATATGAGCCAGCTAGTCTTTCGCCAGCTGTCAAATCGTGGGGAATATGTATTTTGTCCCTCTGACATGACAGGACCGTTAATCTGTACCAGGGCTGAGTTGGCAATATGTTATCCGTTCCACCTCAGCGTCCCCCAATACTTCTTATCGGGTTGCACTAGCTGTCCCCTGGAGATTCTGCAGCAGAACCTGACAACCAATGATTGGTGCCACGTGGTGTCCTTTTCCTTAGCTGTCGTTAGTGCTCTCCCTGCGGTTGTCCGTGGTGCCCCACGTCTGTCGCCAGGTTTGTCTATCGAAATTCTAGATCCTTCTAGACAATGAAGTTTCTATAGTGGTATGGTCCTTTGGTGCGCGCCTGCACATGCTCTTTGGGACCATACCCCTTCAGTATGTAAAATAGTGTCTGTTCCTAACGTTGTGTTCCCGAGTTTCATTTTTGTTAGAGAAAGAAAGGAATCAGAACAAAGTAAAACAATGAAGAGAAAAAAAGGTCTCTTCTCTTCTAAATGAAACTCAAGAACACCACCGAATACTCGAGTTTTATGACAAACATCATCATCATCATACTCGGTAAATCCCACCAATAGCAAATCTAAGGTAGGGTCTAAGGAAGGTAAGATGTAGACAACCTTACCTCTACCCATAGGACTAGAGAGGCTGCTTCCAAAAAGACCCCCGGCTCCATACTCGAGTTTAATGACAAACAAAGATGTAAAACTAGGAAAAAATTAGATTGGTTTTATTAAAATATAAATCCCAAAGAAAGTTAAATGAAAATTAGTTGTAACATCCGTTAACTCCGTTAGCATCGCCATATTTGCCTCCGTTACCTACCTGTCACGTGATCTCTGCAACATCGTGTCATCACCTTCCTCTCATCCATCCCACACTTCCATGTATATATAACACATATATATATATCTATTTCTTTCTCGCATATTCCTTCAATCACGTTCTCTAATTCCCCAATTTCACATAGATTTCTCCATCCGACGAACCCTAAATCTGCTTCTCACACACTCGGTGCGTTTTTTTATTCTAATCCGATTCGATTACTGCTTTTTATCGTCCTTATAATCGCTTTTCAATACAACCGGATGAATCATTTTGCCCTAATTTTGTACGATCACTTCGCGATCACGTAGATTATGTATTGCTTATGTTTATCGTAATGTTTTTATATATTTTATGTTTCTAGATTGTAATTTGTACTTGTTTTGTGTGTTTAGACCGATTTGAAGATGTTCATTTGATTGGTTTAGTTGACCTTTAGGAGACCTAACTTGAATCCTTGAAATGTAGTTATGAATTTGCAAGAGTTGTAGGTTGCTTAAGTAGAAAGCTAAACAATATTGGAATTGAAATTGGAGTTGAAGTTGTTTAGTGAATTGATAGGGATAGTAAGATAGTGTTTGTTTCACAAAAGAAGGTATTGAAATTGAATCTAAAAAAACAAGGAATTTATGTTATTTTACATATTTCACATTCCAATTTCATTGAAAATTATACTAACTAAACACATTATAATAAGATATCAATAAAAAAAACTTTAAAATCCATTTCCGATTCCATTACATTCCACGAAACGAACACTACATAAGGATCCTGGGTGTTCGGTGGTAGGTTTTATGGCTGTTTTGATAATTTGGTACACATCTTGTTATTGATTTGATGTTGTGGTCTCTTTGGTTTTTTGCTAAAATGGCTAATGTTGCGCTGCTCTGATCTTTTGTTGTGCATAGCAGGTTAGGTAGTTTAGAAGATGTCATCTCCAAGCAAAAGGAGGGAAATGGATGTCATGAAGCTGTAATGATCTTATCTGTCGTGTCTTGTTTGTGCGTCAAACTTATATGCTTAGTTTGGACGACATGGATTATAAGTACTTTTGAGTGTTTGGATGACGAGTTTATGCTCATTTTAAAATAAGTTGTTTTTAAAAGACATTGTGATTATCTGAATATGCTTTTAAGCATATGCATACGCTGTTTAAATACGCAGTCGCAAACAACTGCGAAATAGCAGCACTTTCATTTTATTTCTGTTGTGATTACTGGATTTTAAAAATTGAACTTTTAAAAAGTAAAAGGCGATGTAATACAATTCAACTTCGTCAGCAGGCTAACGTTTTTCTTTATTCTGGAAATTACCCAACACAATTAGCTTTGAAAAGTATGGTGGTTTTAGTAACAAGGTCCAGTGACTAGAATAAAAAATGAAATGAAATTATGTTGCTATTTGTTGCAATTTGCCACTTCCGTTTTTTTGTTACAGTTAACAGGGCTGTCTTGAGATTAAGGATTGATTCATTATATTGATGTTGCGCCTAGTAATATGTTATATTCTTGTTGTAGGATGATGAGTGACTATGTTGTGGAGCCGATAAATGACGGGATTAATGAACTTAATGTGGAATTCCATGGCCCAAAAGAAAGTAAGAGTAGCCCCAGCATCTTCAAGATTTCTTGAATAAAGAATTTTGAATATATCTTCATTCTTAAAAAAATTACATGTTTTGCATCAGGTTTATATGAAGGTGGTCTTTGGAAAATACGTGTGGAGCTTCCAGATGCTTATCCATACAAATCTCCTTCTATAGGTTTTTTAAACAGGATATTCCACCCGAATGTTGATGAGTTGTGAGTTGTTTTTAAGTCTTCTGCTACTTAATTTGACTAATGCTAACGTAACCTCTTTGCAACTGGTTACTTTTTAAAACATTTCAAGTTTTTATTTCACTTTTAGCAGCGGGAATATGGTTATTGCTGACTGGATATCGGTGAATTGCAGGTCTGGTTCTGTCTGCTTGGATGTCATTAATCAATCATGGAGTCCGATGTTTGGTAATAGTCACTGTTGATATAGGAACACACATTATATGTTAAAAAAAGTCCTTTGTTTACCTGTTTCCTTTGAGGGTTTTTTTTTTATTTTTTTTTTAAACTTAAGAGATTAAATATTACCAGAATCAACGTATTCTCAAGTATGCCACCTCGAATATGGCTAGGGCTGCAAGCGAACCAAACGTCCGACGAACAGTTCGTGAACCGTTCGGTGGGAAATTCGTTTGTGTTCGTTCGTTTATTGAACAAACGAACACAAACAAGAAATCTGTTCGTTTAGTTAAATTAACGAACATGAACAGAGGCTGCGTTCGTTATTTTATGTTCATGAACGTTGGACAACGTGTTCGTTTGTGTTCGATAGTTCATTAGTGTATTTAGTTTTTATATTTTATTTAAATGCTTCAAAATTCCGACAAATAAAATATTTAATAAGTGTCAGTGTATTATATATTCTGTTCATGAACACTTGTTTTTGTTCATTTGTGTTCATCAACATTCGTTTTCGTTCGCTGCCTAATATTAACAAACAAACACAGACGAACACGAACATAAAATCTCGTTCGGTAAGTGTTCATTAACAGTTCGTGAACACATATTTCTTAACAAACGAACACGAACAAGGTCTTGTTTCGTTCGGTTCGTTTGCAGCCCTAAATATGGCAGAATGTATTAGTTATCGATTTGTTCTACCAAGATCACTAAAGTGTTTTTCACCTACAGATCTTTTAAATGTATTTGAAGTTTTTCTGCCCCAGCTTTTGCTATATCCAAATCCTTCAGACCCGCTAAATGGTGATGCAGCTTCACTAATGATCAAGGACAAGGAACAATACGAGAAGAAAGTGAAAGGTCCATTGTCCATTGATATTAGATGATCTCTTCCGAATCGCGTATCCAAACATATACTTATATGGGTTTTGTGTTGCAGAGTACTGTGAGTTGTATGCAAAGAAGGGAAATATCAGTGGCACGATCACGGATGACAGTGATGAAGATGAAAGCAATGATGATGTCAGCGATGGAAGAAGCGAATCGAGTGAAGATGTTGCTGGAAATGCAGACCCATAAGAACATAAACCACTACGGAACTCAAATATTATAAAGTTTTTATATTATTTCTTTTTAATCTCGGCCCTTTTTAACGGGTTTTGTCACATAGTTTCTTGTAAAACTAGAGCAAAAGCAGAGCCTGTGTCCTGTGATGCCTGCCATAGATGTGTAATGAATACTTACAAGTTTTACCTGTCATTCTGGTTTATTTAATGATGAATATAAATTGGAATTTAAGTTCTTGTTGTTTTCCATTATTTATTTATTCGTTTGTTTGTTTATTTTATTTTTTATTGTTGATTAAAACCTGTTTGTAATTTTTATAGCTAACACCATCTATCTGTCTATAGCAGATTTGATGATGCTACCGTGAAGCGAAGACAAAGTCTCAAGAGATCGAGTCATGGTTCATGCACTCTTCTGTAAGTAAAATAATATTTCGCTCATGTCTTGTAGCAATTTTTTTATATAAATGCTTCAGTTTTTTATTTTTATTTTTGCTCTTATGATAGTGAAATTCTTTCTAATGATAGATGCATAACACAATACCGTTCATAATAAACTATATATAAACACGGAAAAAGAAATAAATGCAATGAAACTAGTCTAAATAAATGTTACAAAGGAAATAAACAAAACAAAACGGAAAAGAAGAATGAGTGAGGGCTCGTGACTGTCATGGCCTCAGGGTATAACAGTCGGAGCAAAACCCGACTGCACAAGTTTAAGTTTTGGACTGACATTTGTGTCTCAAATCTTGTAAGCCATACGGACCGAATTTTTCACAAGGAAAACACAAGGATCTTATAAAACATATCGACTTCTTTATAAACGCCTGGCATTGATATCTCGTTCACTTTAGCTTCGTTTTGGACACTTGTTTGCTCGTTGCGAAGATCTTATAACTAGAACGCAAATTCATTAACTAATAATTATAAGTATAATAATTGTGTCCAAATTCCTTTCTAACATACATAATATACCTATGGCATACAAGAAGATAGATTACAAGGTATGATTTATTAAACTTTATTGTGGTCAACATCATGGATGATTCATTATAGAATTAAAAATAGCATCTTTACTGCATAAACTTGCACAAGATTCTTGTGCTCTACGATCAATTCTCTCATACCCTTTCAAGTGCCGGCCTTTTGTACTTGAAGTGTTGTCATCTTCCAATATTAAACATCATTAATTCCAAATTCACCTTCATTGTTATATCCGTCAATGCACCAATTAAAATCCTGCATAATCATACTTTTAAGCTCTTGAAAATCTTTGTTTCTTTGTTTAATGTTATCTTTGATCCAAAATGAAGATAATTCCCACATGCATATTGTTTCTTACGTTGTTCTTGCTTACCGACACAGCTAGATCGGTCGATGTAGACGCTATACGTGCACTGGCCGGTTTTTTTGAAAATCTTTCTGTAAACTTTTCTCAGTCGGTTCCTGTTTCGGGCTGGAACCGAACTTCTGATCCTTGCGTGAGTAACTGGACGGGTATCGTTTGTTACGATCAAACACCGTCGGTTAAATCGATTGTTTTAAACACTTTTAATCTTTCTGGTGCTTTTAACCCGAGTTTCATTTGCAATGTTGAATCTCTTGCCACATCTGTTTCTGTTATTAGCATGGAAAACAATAATCTCCATGGGGAGAGTTTTGACACCATTGCTAATTGCAAAAGCCTCACTCACTTATACATAAGCGGAAACAAATTCTCCGGTAGCATACCGGATTCTCTCACCCGGTTAAATAATCTCAAGAAACTCGAGATCTCAAATAACGGGTTCTCGGGTTCTTTACCTAATTTTGCCCGAATCTCGGGTTTAATAGATTTCACTGCTCAAAACAATCAACTATCGGGATCCATACCCGAATTCGACTTTTTAAATTTAGACTCGTTTAATGTCTCCAACAATGATTTCTCCGGCCCGATTCCACCGGGTGGTGACCGTTTTACTGCCACCAGCTATTCTGGTAATCCTCACTTATGTGGCGACCCATTGCCAGTCAAATGTGAAGTCCCAGGCTCGCATGCCTCAGATTATTCCAAAAAGAATGGACCGTCTTCATCCGAGATTCTCATGTATTCGGGTTACGCTCTTTTGGGCTTAATCGTGATTCTCGTTGTAATGCTTATGGTGTGTAAAAAGGGAAAGAAACAAGAAGAATCAATAAAAGAAGTTGATCATAGCTTTCATTCAAAGGAAAATGATGCTTCAACGCCATACACTTATGCATCAAACGAGCTTAAAAGTGTGGCGATGAGTAAATCTGAGGTGTTTGTGGGTAATTCGGTAGAGAGTGCACCCGTTTCCTCATCTTTGATTGTTCTAACGAGCCCGGAAGTAAACGGGTTGAAATTTGAAGAGCTGTTGAAGGCACCCGCGGAGTTGTTGGGGCGAGGGAAGCATGGGAGCGTGTATAAGGTGAACTGTGAAGAACAACGTATGACACTCGCTGTTAAGAGGATTAAAGATTGGTCGTTACCCTCGAATGATTTTAAGTTAAGGATGAAAAGATTGAATAATGTGAAACATCCTAATGTGTTACCGGTTGTGGCGTTTTATTGTTCTCGACAAGAGAAGCTTTTGGTTTATGAGTATCAACCGAATGGAAGTCTCCTCAAACTCCTTCACGGTACATTTCTTTCATTTTTACTTTAAACTAGGGGGTGTTCACAGTCCAGTTTTGACGGTTTTTAGGTCAACCGTGAGCCAAATCGTTAGTAACGGTTTTTGACCATTGTAAACCAAAACTAAACCATTGGAATTAAAACTAAGCTATTACCAACGGTTTGGCTTTGATTTTGGTTTCACGATTTGGGTTTGATGGGCCTTTATAATACAATATGCATAAAATACGATCAAAATAAAGAAGTGATAATGCTCCAACAGTTAAAACTTAAAAAAGAGACTGGATTATATATTTATATTGTTAGGCAAAGCTCAATTATGTGTATATTTGAAAGGGGTTGCGGCACAACTTGCTGCTAGTTTACCTGTCATCCTTATGTAATGTTCTTTATTATAATTATATTTGGAATATAAAAAAAAAACTTATTATTATTAAAGATCCAAGTAATATATAACATGTTACATAGCCCAAAATCCTATGGTCTTGTTTGGTTTTTTCTGACCGGTCTCAAGTATAATCTAAACCAAACCATTCGGTAAGGTCCGAAACTTCCTAACCGACTAACCCAAAAAAGAATATTAAAAGACCAACCATGATACCAAACCGATGACTGGTTTGGGCGGTTTCACGATGCAAACCAAACCATGAACATCCATCCCTACTTAAACCGTATCTTCCTAGGCTGCGGTTCGGTTTATATATAAACAAGAATTTGCAGGAATGACAACGGGCCAAACATTCGACTGGAGCAGCAGGCTAGGAGTTGCGTCCGCCATAGCCGACGCTTTAGCTTTCATGCACGACGAGCTTCGTCCAGACGGTATAGCTCATGGAAACCTAAAGTCCTCAAACATCTTATTCAACAAGAGCATGGAGCCTTCGATCAGCGAGTATGGTCTAATGACGGTGGACAATTCCGCCAATTCACCACTCATTAACGACACCTTCCAGCATTTCAACACTGATCAAAACGAATCTACATTCAGAGCCGATATCCATGCATTAGGAGTTATTCTTCTTGAGCTCTTAACAGGAAAGATGCCCATGGTTGAGAACAATGGGGTGGATCTGGCTACATGGGTCGTGTCCGTGGTTAAAGAAGAATGGACTGTTGAAGTGTTTGATAGAGCACTGATTCGCGAAGGTGCGAGTGAAGAGAGGATGGTGAATTTGCTGCAAATAGCCATAAAATGTGTGGACCGGTCTCCGGACTCGCGGCCTAGCATCAACCAAGTTGCTGTTATGATAAACAATATCAAGGAAGAAGATGAAAGATCTATGGATGTTTCTGAATCTCCATTTTCTATGAGACATTAAAGGTGGTACTTAATCTTGATGCAAGTATGAAGAATTAATAATGTTTATTAATGCTAAAAGGGGTTGTAATTTTTATGAATATTTTTGGACATTTGGTTTTAGGGTTTCTGCATGCAGATAGTAATTTTAAGGTGGGTTAAATTTTATTTGGAATTAAGTTTGTTTTACTAATTTAATCATTTTGTTTGTATTCACTAAAGAAGAAGTGTTTGATTTGTCTTTTAAATTCTCCTGTTGTGTACAACATTTTTAGGGTTTCGGTTCAGTTAAGAAGTATCATGAGTTGTGAGAACCATGAGAACTCCTACTTCTCACGTGAGTCGGGCCACCATTGTTTGCACAAATATAGATGAAAATATTATAAACAAATCTGTAAAAACAAAAAATAAAAAAAATTTGTCGAGTCAATAGTTAGCCTGATTCAAGTTTTGTTTACGCTTGATGTAAATTTCGTTACAGTAATGAATTTTTTTTTAAACCTGGGCAAATTTTTGCGTGTGACATTTTTTAAAATTTTTTGCTGGAATAAGTGATTTTTTTAAATATTTTTGAGATTTTTTTTTGGAAAAATCTTTTGAAAGAACTGTTGTGAGTGGAAGAGAGAGAAAATGTTACTGTTCATCTGTATATTTGGGGGGACACTGTTCACCCAGTATAATTTTTTTTAATATATATTGAAAGTGGTTGTGAGTGAAGGAAAGAGAAAAATGTGATGATAATATTATTTAATTGAAAAGAAGAGAGAAAAAGTATTTGTTTTTAGTGGAAATATATTGATATAGGAGTTGTTTTTTAGTGGAATGTATGTATAATTTGATGGATTCGATGAGAATGCTCTAATGCGTTTAGTTTAAACATATCTATAAACTAATTTTAACTCATCTAACAATACAGACTTAGATGTTACTATGAAGCAGTGGTATTTTATTCAGGGGAGGCTATTTGCACACTTGATGTGTAGATAGTCAGCCTAAAAAGGGTTTTTTGTCTTATATGCACACCCTGCAGTATCGAGCTGTGGCTAAAGCGCGGCGTTTTGGTCCGGTCAACATACCCGTCAGACACCCGTCAGTCTTTTGTCTGGTTGACCGGATCAAAACGCCACGCTTTGGCCACAGCTCGACACTGCAGGGTGTGCATATAGGACAAAAAAGCCCTTTTTGGTGTGCATATAGGCATTTGGGTGTGCCAATAGGTACACCCTTTATTAATTAAGAAGATTAAACATCATTTCTAGTTGGTTCGTAAGGGTCAGTCAGATGAATAGTGTTGTGTAATATTGTCAGCTTAGGCCATGGGGTATGGGGCTTGGGTTGGGTTGGGGGAAAACGTCCAAGCCACCATCCCGGGTGGGCTTGGGTTTGGGCGTGGCCCTTGGGGCTTGGCTTTCAAGCCGGGCGTGGGGCGGGGGAGCAAGCTGACATGGCGGGTTGTGAATGGCCCTTTCAAACTAGCCGTTGGGCTAGCCGTTGGGGTCTACATTTAAAAAAAAAAAATCTTTATAAATACTTACCACATTTACACAATATCAAACACATAAAACACAATATCAACCACATAAAACACAAATATTGCCATGAGTTCTTCAAGTTCTTCATCATCTGACGATGGTGCGGAAATATTTCTACAAACGATCGCGGCGGTGGTGAAAGCTATCGTGGAAGACGAAGACGGTGAGGAAGAGACTCAACAACCTAAACGGAGGAGAAGGTACATCGCTCGTGAACGGCACACCGCTAACGATTTGTTGGTAAGCGATTACTTCTCAGCGGAACCTAAATATGATGAACAAATGTTTAGGCGTCGTTTTCGTATAAGTAGAAACTTATTTTTAAGGATATCTAGAGATCTTGAGGAGAAATATGTTTATTTCCAACAAAAACCTGATGTAACCGGGCAATTAGGATTTAGTACATGGCAAAAGGTCACTGCCGCACTTAGGCAGTTAGCGTACGGCAATAGTTCGGACATTATGGATGACTATTTAAAAATGTCTGCACGTGTAGCTAGAGAAACTCTTCACAACTTTTGTTCGTGTATTCTAGAACTTTATAGGAAAAGATATTTGAGAAAGCCATCCTTCAGTGACATGCAACAAATATTGGAACATCACGAAGATTATCATGGGCTACCCGGGATGCTAGGTAGTTTAGATTGTTTGAAATGGCCTTGGGAACTTTGTCCTACCGAATGGCAAGGCGCTCACACTAGTGGATTTCACGGGGTGCCAGCCATCATGCTTGAAGCGGTTGCGTCCCAAGATCTTTGGATATGGCATGCGTTCTTCGGTATGCCAGGTTCACATAATGATATTACCATCATACACCACTCGCCTCTTTTCAATGATCGGGTAAATGGTATAGGACCTAAAGGAACTTTCTTTGTAAACGGGATTGAGTACGTGTATGGGTACTACCTAGTTGATGGGATTTACCCAGAGTGGGGGGGGGGGGGGCTTGTGTAAAATCGTTCACAAAACACGGTACGACAGATCCAAAGAGATTAAAGTTTAACAAGGTCCAGATGGCTGCACGTAAAGACGTCGAGTTTGCATTCGGTGTTTTGAAGAAAAGGTGGCGAATATTGGCAATGCCTTGTCGACTATGGGACAAGGATCAAATTGGAAACGTGATGTACGCATGTATCATTCTTCACAACATGATTTTGGAGGATGAAGGTAAAGCTGTCGTTACCTATTACGATGACGAGGACCCCCAACCAGGTAACATAACATACGAAGATAAAGCGGCAAATGAATTTTTATTAAAGTCAAGGGATATACATCACAACCTTCGAGCTGATTTGGTGGAACATGTTTCAACGATTCCTGGGTTCGAAACCGACGAAGACGACGAAGAATGATAGGTTTTTATTTTTATAATTATTTTGTATGTTTATTTTAATAATTATGTTGTATGTTTAATAATTATTTTGATAATTATTTTGGTTATAAATATATATATATAAAAAAATTAAAAAAAAACATGATGTGGCTTGGCCACGCCAGCCAAGCCACGCCCACCATACAACCTTCAAAAGTGGGTTGATGCCTTGACTTTTTAAAGTACACGTGTCAACCAATGCCCAACCCAAGCCCCACCATACCCCATGGCCTAAGGCTAGAGGGTATGGTGAGGCCTATCCCCATGAGGATGGGCCGCCACGTAGGCGCCACATCACCGGCTCATGGGGGATGGGCCTTCACTTTTGAGGGGGGTGGAGGATGGGGCTAACCCACCTTAATATTTTATAATTTTCTAAGTTTTTTTTATTAACTTAATAAAAACTTTATAAAAATTAAAAAATACAACATAAAAATATTTCATTTCATAACATAAAAAAATTACATTTCCTAAAAATAAAAATAAAAAAACATTTCCGAAAAAAAAATTACATTTCCTAAAAATAAAAAATTACACTACTCGTCTTCGTCTCCGTCACCGTCCCCGACGTTTACGTTGTTCCATATATGTTCTACCAAATCATGTTGAAGGTTTGCATGCGTGTAGTCGTTGATTAGCGCGAAGGAGTTTAAATCCTGTTGCGTCGGATCTACCGGGACAGTATTCCCGTAAGATGCATTCTCATTATACTCACAAATCGCCCGACCTTCGTCTTCAATAATCATGTTATAGAGCAAAATGCAAGCGTACATACAAAGGCGCAACCTCTTCGGTGTGAACGCACGTGCTGGTTGTTCAAGGATGGCCCATTTTTTTTTGTAAAACACCAAAAGCACGTTCGATGTCTTTTCTTGCAGCTTCTTGACGCTTGGCGAATTTTTTCCTTTTTTCGTCATCGGGAAATGAAATAGTCTTGACAATTGTAGACCAAGACGGATATATTCCGTCAGCAAGATAATACCCGCGTCTATACTCAACCCCTGAAACTGTAAAACGGGTGTCCGGACCGATTCCATTAACGACATCGCTAAAGATCGTCGATTGGTATAGCACGTTGAGGTCGTTGAGTGAACCAGGGAGCCCAAAGAAAGAATGCCAGATCCACAAATCTTGTGACGCCACGGCCTCAAGTATTAAGGTTGGATGGCCGTGATCACCTCGCATGTATTGGCCTCGCCACGCAGTCGGGCAGTTATGCCACGCCCAATGCATACAATCAATGCTACCAAGCATTCCCGGAAACCCGTGCCTTGCTTCATGAGCTTGGTACAACTGTTGAACATCATACGCGTTTGGTTTCCGCAAATATTGTTTGCTATACAGTTTCACCACATTATGGCAAAACCGATACAAACATTCCCGCGCAGTTCTTGCCGACATCTGTAAGTACTCGTCCAAAGCGTCGGCCACTGTCCCGTATGCCAGTTGGCGAATGGCCGTAGTACACTTTTGTAACGTGGTGAACCCTTCATAATTCCGAGCATCGAGTCGTTGCGTGAAAAACGGGTCTAGCCCCGCCAAATCATCAGCAATCCGTGTGAATAATCGGCGACTCATTCGGAACCTTCGTTTGAAAATGTCGGCGTTGTAAAGGGGTGCATCCGAAAAATAATCGTTAACCAATTTCTCGTGCGCTCCTGTCGTAAAAAATATATAAATACGAGGAAATATATAAATATATAAAATTTATTAATGACAAAACTTGGCGGTCTCTGTTAATCCGTGTTCGTCTGATAATAACGTTTTCAGACGAGTCATCTTCCTCTTCCTCCTCCAAAAGAATCTGCGCCGCCTTTAACACAGCGTTTGCGAAAAACATCTCCTCTTCGTCAGAAGAAGACGAGGACCACCAAGAATTAGATGCCATTGGTATAAAAATGGGAGTTTTTTTTATAAAAATGGATGAGAATGGGTGAAATATTGAGGTAATGGTATAAAAAATGGAAGAAGAATGGGTATATATTTAAAGTGAAAAAAGTTTTTTTTTTTAATAATTATAGCCGTTACAACGGCTAGATGTTTGAAAAAGGGGCACGTCGACTTCGTCTGTGGGGAGCCGGTCTAGCCGTGATGGGATGAGGGGGGCAGTGTGGGGGACCGGCGTCGGGCCTCGCCGGGCCTAAGCCGGCCCCCATACCGCTTAGTCTAAGAGGGGAGGGGTGGTCACTAGTGATACATTTCTATCACTCACAAGCACCAATCAACTCATGCCATGTCATCACTCAATATTCTATCACTAGTGATAGAAATGTAGTGGGGGTGGTCACTAGTGATACAATTCCATCACTCCTAAATTTTTTTAATTTTTATTTTAAAATTAGAAATTAAACACTAAATTATAAATTTCACTAATTTTTTTAATTTTTTATTTTAAATTAGAAATTTTATAATATAACAATTCATGTTGTTTCTTATGAACAGTATCAGAATTGGACAAATTTTAGATACTATTTACGATAATGCCATGACCCTTCATTTACCATCACAAAGGCACCACCTGCTTGTTTGCATAAGAGTAATCATCATTAGTTTAGTATGACCAACTTCTTCAAATTAAAAAGGAAGAGAGACAAAAAAAAAATGGGAGGAATAGAAAGAGAGAGAATGAAAGATAGAGTTAGAGATGAGGGAAAGTGGAAAGGGAGGAGCCGACAATGGTTGGGCTGTGTAAAGATGAGAGAAAACAAAAGAGCTGTTGTTATTGAATAGAAAATTAAGATTGGGATATTAAAATCCAAATAACCAAAAATTGAAATTGAAGGCAGTCAAAGAGGTTTCTGAAACTGGAAAATAAAAAATCCAAATAACCAAAAATTGAAATTGAAGGCAGTCAAAGAGGTTTCTGAAACTGGAAAATAAGATTGAGAACTTAGTTTATTTTATTGATTCATTTATTATAAGACCGCCCGTAGTGGGGCGTTTTTTTTTTTTTTAAATTCAAAAATAACGCCCCAAAACGCCCCCCCTCCCACTACACCCGGCGTTATAGGCCTTTTTTTTTGAAAAAATTTGATCTTCGCGTTTTAATTATAACGCTGATGGTGCTTGCATGTGGCCACATGGTGGGTCCAAGCTTTTGACTAGCCGCCGTTTTATTTGAATAATGTGCAAGGGTCCAATGGGAGACTTCCAAGTGTAGTGCCATTTCTTTTTTTTTTTTTTTTTCTTTTCTCTATAAAAAATAATTGTTTATTGATTGGAAGGAGCGTTATTGGAATAATGCCCCACTACACCACTTTTGCTATAATGCCCCAACGCTGACTAGGACGCCACGTGTCGGATAATGCCCCATGGTGGGGGCATTATAACCCACTACCACTACACATGGTCTAAGCGTGTTTCCTTTTTTATTATTTTAAGTTAAGGGATAGCAGAGATAACTATTTATGTTGTTTTACATAATTTTTTAAGGAGTTGCAGAGATAGTTAGTTATTTGTGTTGTTTTACTTACATTTTTTTTATAAAATATGAATACGCAAATGTCAAACATAATTAAATAAGTTAAACATAATTAAATAGGTTCAAATAATAAAATAATAATGTTATTCTACATATATTAAATTTAAAACAAACTCTTTTAACGTATACAAATTTTAATTTTTGCTATCTATGTATATTATCTTCATGTGTTACCTTACTCCGTTGGCACGTATGATTTGCTACATGATAAAAAGATCGCTAGATGCATACAATAACAAAAACGTCCCGAGTTTCAATTGTCAGTATAGTTAGTTATGAAAACAATTATATTGTTATTTTGCACATGCTTAACTCCCTATCCTATTTAAATGGGCGGTGATTTTTTCTTCTAGGAAAATAGATGAAAAAAGATATATATTTTTATTTTTTATTTTAGTTGAACACATCTATGCGTATGGTAGGTACTATTAGAATCATTATTGATATTAGTTTTTATTGTTTTCAATTGATGTAAACACATGCCAACATCATTTAATTTGGTTATATAATGATTCAATTATTTCCATGTTTTCTTTTTCAGTTGTTATATCGAGTGACGGTACCATATCGATAACGTAATAGTCCAAACCGATACCAACCAAATGTCCGCCGCAACGCGCGGAGGAATCCACTAGTTAACAATAAAACACTAAAATTAAAAATTTCATTAAATTTAAAACATACTACTTCAATTTAACATACTAGAAATCATGAAACATACAATTTAAAAAAAAAACCTACTCCTAGTCCGAATCATGAAACTCCAAACCTAGAGAACCTACTAGTTCGATTAATCGTATCTCAACCGAAAGTGAGTTTCTTCATTACGCAATTCTAGATGGATATTTTGTGGAACTTGAACTTGTGTAGGAGGATCCGACACCCAATCCGGGGATATTGCACGTCCGTCTTCTTTGATCATCATATTGTGCAATATGATACATGCATACACTATGCTATGCTATGTATTGATTTCTTGTTCGTCGCACGAACCGGTCGATGTAGTATACCCCATCTACCCTTTAAAACACCAAATGCCCTCTCAACATCTTTTCTTGCCGATTCTTGCAATTTTTTGAACGCGATTTCTTTAGGCTCGACAGGAAATGAGGGAGCTTTCACAAAAACAGACCAAGACGGGTAGATACCATCCACAAGAAAAAAGCCTCGTCTGTAATGTCGACCGTTAACATAGAAAGAAGAGGAAGGTGCGGTACCATCCGTTACGGTTTGGAACAACGGCGACGTGTGCAACACATTGATGTCGTTGTTTGAACCTGGAACACCGAAATACGAATGCCAAATCCATAAATCATTCGACGCCACCGCTTCTAGTATGATGGTTGATCTTTTGATGTCCCCCCTAACATACACCCCTCGCAACTCTCTTGGACAATTTTTCCACTCGATATGTGTACAATCGATGCTACCGAGCATCCCAGGAAAATGCCATCTAGCCTCGTGTGCGGCGTAAATACGTGAGATGTCGTGGCTCGTCGGTTTACGTAAAAACTCGTTAGCATACAACTTAATGACCGCGTTGCAAAAAAATTGCAAACATTCACGTGAAGTTCTGGCCGACATAGCTAGGTATTCATCATATTGATCGGTGTCGCTAGTTGGCGAATGGCGGACGTGCATTTTTGTATCGGCGTGAAACTTGGTTTGCCCCTCGCATCGTAACCTTCTTGAAACCATTCCTCACTTGCTTCGATGTCTCCAACAATCTTTAAAAATAATTCTTTGGGTAAACGAAACCGATCTCTAAACGTTTCGGCATTGTAGAGTGGATTTTCCACAAAATAATCGTTCATCAAAACTTCGTTGGCACGTATACTGTAACACCCCGTGTTTTCACAAGTCAAGGTCTAAGTCAACGACCGATTTCGCGCAACTTGACTCGTAGAAACTTCTTGTTTTTAATTATATTATGTGGAGTAAGTGTTGTTAATTGCAATAATCGATGTGTGTTAATCGTTATTCAATCGACCTACGACTGTGAACTATAGGAAGTAACAATGCGATAAAGTTAACAAATCAACAATCAAGCTATGCTAATCGAATCGACATCAAATCGCAACTCGAGCTACGTATTTTTACTTGCTATTATACGTGTGTGTGTGCCTTACGTGTTACCTGTGCATGTTTATTTATGTTATGATTGTGATAATCAAGCGAACTCAATCGAAACTCGAAATCTAACTCGAAATGCAATCGAACTCGAATCGTGAACAAACTATGATAATCGGTGGAAAATAGATTATGCGAGATATGAGTGTTTGGGACTGAAAGTAATTTGACTAGGAAACCCTATCGAATCGAACCGCTCGCAATTGAAATAGAAATATCAAAAATCGTCGCGCGAAACACTCGAAAAGTGCGACTGATCGATCAGGCTCCCAGCCGATCGAACAGCCAGCCGAACGGACTGCTGTCCGATCGGACAGGCTGTCCGATCGGGCTGCCTGGCCGATCGGCCAGCACTTTCCTCTTTTGTCATCCTATAAATACCCCTGTCATTGTCATCCTTTTTCCACTTTTGGAAACCTCTGTTCGACCAGCACGCTCAGCTCACCTTTTCGCAGATTTCTCTCGATTCTGGTAAGATTTCATCCTAAATCTTGTACTTTTTTGATCTATACGCACTCCTACACCTTTCTATCTTTCAAATCTTAACTTTTAACCGTGAAATCATCAAGATTCAAGTGTTCTAGGATGATGTCATCATGGGTTCTTGAAGAACTTCATGTTTTGGCCTCAATCCACCAAGAATGACTTGGATCTAGCCGATTTCCACATAAACAAACAAGGATCTTTAATAGATCTAAAAATAAACACGGTGAAAAGGATTGGAAGATGGATTTTCCAACTTTCTCCCAACTCTTTCTCACTCTATAACTTCAAACCAGTAGAAACGAAGCCTGAGCCGGTTTACAAATCACTTCGGTGGTTGTGTGGCTCAAGATCCGGATTCTATCCACAAGGTTAACCGACTTCGGGTTAAATGTTAAACTTCGTTCCGAACAGACCACTGACCGGATTTGGGTGATTCCTGTCCGACTCGGGAAACCAAGTAAGGACGAGGCATCTATGGTTTTACTCGCTGTCAAAATACCTCGATAAAACGACAAACGAACAGAACAACTAAGTGTTAGACGAAAGGGGCTGATCAGGTCAGGATGCTGACCGATCGGACTGCTGTCCGAACGGACAGCCAGCCGATCGGATAGTCAGCCGATCGACCAGCCAGCCGATCGGCTAACACTTGGCCCCACACAATCAATTTATTTTGAAGACTAGTATTGAACGAACTGTTGTTCGATCGAACTGTCGTCCGATCGGATTACTCTTCGGATCATGAGATACTATGCTTCAATACTTAATCGATTTTTCAACAAGTTCAATGCACTAGAAGTGCCACCCGATCAAACAGCCGTCCGATCAGGTGACACCCCGTTGTCCGATCGAATAGCAGTTGTGTTATTCGATCGATCAACTATCCGATTCATTGCACCATACTTCATTAAAGTCTTTGACTAGTTGACATGTCCGATAGAACACCTGTCTGATCCAAAGACTAAACATCGCAATTCATTTGAATGCCTAACCGATCGGGTTACCGGCCGATCGAACAGCCGTCCGATCGACCGACCTGAAAGGTAAAGGTACTCCAACGTTTTCAAATGCTACAACGAAAACTTCAAAAGCCAAACCATCATACACAAACTCATCCTTTTCAAAGGAAGAAACAATCCACTCGAACAGCCATCCGCTCGGCCTACCGACCGACCGGACAGCCGTCCGAGCAGACTGACAACCGAACGGTCAGCCGTCCGATCGGACTACCGTCCGATCGACCAGCTGTCCGACTCTCCGACACTTGTTTTCCGTTTTGACGTTTCACTTATCGTTATCAAATCTATTCAGGCTAATCTTACTCGCTAAGCGCTCCCTTCAATCCATTAATCGCTGTGAGTATACTCGATCCCTTTTTGCTTTAAGCACTTTTGGGTGTTACATACATTACGAATATTCAAACTACAACAATCACACTACTCAATACTATTTGAACGCTAACCGTTAATGCATGTTATACGTGGCTTATGAATGCTTGTTTGTTATGTTTACACATGGAATGTTGTCTACCTGCCTTAGCAACGATAGTACTATAGTTTGGACTCAGCACCCGTTCACACGGGGGTTGTTAAGGATCTTTTACTTGCATGGATTACAGTGGTAATCATGTATTACGAGCTGCCTCAGGCAGTCAACCCGCAGTCATTGGTATCGATGGATCTATGTCGATAACTAACGTGCTTCATTTCACTATGTGTACGTGCTGGTTATGCGTAAACGAATTCGAACTCTATATGCTATTATCAAACTTGTATGCTCACCTTTACATTTTATGTATTGACTTTATTTTAACGTATGTGACAGGTGCTTAGGAAGTTTACATGCTTAGCATGCTGTGAACTTGAGGCTAGGAAAGGTCTAGGATGCTCTCTGTGCTGTGATGAAATCGAAGCTAGGAAAGGAGGTCCTAGAAACCAATAAATAAACTATTTATGTTTAAATCTGAGTTGTCGGAACATAATATTTGCCTAGTTTTTGTCTGTAATAATTATTTTACTGTTTGAGATGCGGTATGGGACGTATTATTTAAATTGAATAGTATTAATGATTGTTATGGAAACTTCTGGACAATCTGTTTCGCTCAGTGCCATGTCCCGATGATTCCGCCATCGGTTGGGGTGTGACAGATTGGTATCAGAGCCATAACTATAGGGAATTAGGCAAGACTCGACCTAGTCCGGGTCGAAGTCTTAGATACCTAGACTATAGTTAAGAACCAGCAGGCCGACTTGTGCATAACCAGTAGGGACTATGTACGAGCTTATTTCCTCGCTATTCTCGCTTATGCTACACTATCACTGCACTCGAATTTTCAACCATGAAAGGGCGATAAAGTCGAGATTAGGTGTGAAAACCACAAACTCCCGACTAAATTTCTTAATCGATACTGCTCAGCGGGGGGAATTATACCAAACTAGGGGTGAAACCCATATTTAGATGAATAATCTCCTCTATTTTATCAAAACAGGAACAAAGTTGATTAAGACAGGGGTGAAACCCTAACCTTGGCGACTTGTTCCGCCCATTTTTATAAAACTCTCACCAAAGTCTCGACGGACTCCAATGACCTGAACCCACGATATGACTAACGGAATGCGTGCCAAATGCCCAAGAATCGAGGCAAAAGGCACAGCCCTAAAGGTTAAATGTGCGCAACGGGTCCTTGTGAATAGTCGAACCACTTTGGTTAGTCGAAGTCTACTAGCCGCAGACAATCTATTTCTCGAATTTTATGTGTTTAAAATTTTGAGCCCGCAACTGCTGACTCTGATGATTCGTTGATTTTATGTGCTATATGTGTGTTTACCTGTTCATGCATTTTGGAGAATTACACGATTTTTGCTTTCACATCGACCGACACACACAACTCGCCTTACAATTCTACAAATTTATGGACGACTTTATGCTACGCTTATACTATACGACTCGATATATCAAACGCGAACGCGAGCTGTAAATGATAGGTTTTTGTTTTCTGACTGCCTCTAGTGATTAAAGGCGTATGTGTTTACTTGCTTCTGTGCTTTACGTGCTTAAAAGTGTTACGTGATTTGTGCTCTACATGCTTGTGTGATTTTATGCTCTACATGTGATGTGTTTATGCATGTTACTGAACTTTAGTAAGTAGTAAACGTGTGAGTGAGATTCGAATACAATGTGTTGAGTTCCGTGGCGATGTCTATTGCAGACAATGTCGAGAACCGAAGCTCCTAAAGCTACCGCAAGGCCCTTCAGTTTCAAACAATTCAAGTCGTGTGGGCCAAAAGAATTCACTGGAGAAGGAGGTCCTACTGCACTATTTCACTGGTTTGATTCCATTGAGGTTACTCTGCGACAGAGTGGTTGCCCTGATGACCTCCGTACTCTGAATGCTACCGGCGTTTTCCAGTCCCGTGCACTAGACTGGTGGACGGCCGAGAGGAACAAGCGAGGGAACGATGCAGCCTACGGTCTTTCGTGGGACGAGCTCAAGGAAGTTATGCTAGAGGAATTCTGCCCTCCTCACGAACGTCAAAAGCTAGAAGATGAATTTTGGCACATACAGCAAAAGGATGGTGACAATGCTGGTCTCACTGCTCGTTTCAAACAGCTCAGCATTATCTGTCCCGATCAAGTCAAGACTCCCGACATGACAATCAAGAAGTACATCCGGGCCCCGCCCGACTGCGTTGCTGATTTCGTGCAAGCGGCTAAGACTACGACGATCGAGGAAACTTATCTGCTAGCCGCTGAAATCAACGACAAGCGGGTTAAGGCTGGTGTCTGGGATAAGACTTCGAAGCATCTGCATCAAGCTACCGCTACCGCACCAACTACTGAACCCACCTCATCGAGCAACAAGAGGAAGAACAAGAGGAAGAACAGCTCCAGCAACAAGAACTGTGCGATCACTACTACACCGATTCAAGCTGTACCTGCCCAGCAGCGTCAAGTAGCGGCGCCTGTGGCCAATGCACCGCCTGCAAAGCGTGCATACACTGGACCACACCCGCTCTGCCCTACTTGCACCTACCACCACCCAACTGCCATTGCTTGCCGTTTTTGTGCTCATTGCAACGTATACGGCCATTTTACTGCCAACTATCGTATACGACAAGCTCCTGCTCACCAAGCTCTACTCACCGCCCAACAGGGTCAACAAGCTCCTCCGACACCCGCAGTCAAAGCCAGAGCCTGCTTCGCATGTGGCGACCCGAACCATTTCGCCAACATGTGCCCAAACAGGGTTGTGAAACAAGAACCTCAGCAGCAGCAGCCACAGTAGCAACAACAGGCCGCACGCGCCAGAACTTTCAACCTCAACGTGCGTCAAGCCCAGGCCGACAACAACGTGGTCAATGGTACGTTCCTTGTGAATGGTATTTATGCTTCCTGTTTGTTTGATACTGGAGCGGATAATTGCTTTGTGTCGTTCGAATTTGAGAAACTCCTTAGTCGTAAACGTTCCCAACTCTCCACGACATTCGATGTTGAAGTCGCTACCGCAAGAACCGTCGCCGTTAATTCCGTTATCCGTTATTGCACTCTTGAGCTCAACAATCACATCTTCCCAATCGACCTTATTCTGATGCAACTCGGAAGCTTTGACATCATAGTAGGCATGGACTTTCTTCGAGAAAACCATGCTGAAGTTGTGTGCTTCGACAAAATGATTCGTTTTTCGCTCGCAAATGGTGACTTATTGTGTGTATACGGCGATACTACTTCGAAGAGTCTCAAGCTTATGTCATGTGTCCAAGCTAGCAAGTACCTCCGCAAGGAATACAGAGCTTTCTTGGCTAACATTGTAGTAGCGGAGAAGGAAAAGAAAGAGAAGAAGGAAATGAAAGACGTTCATGTGGTTCGAGAATTTCCTAATGTTTTTCCAGAGGATCTTCCCGGACTACCGCCAAGTCATGATATCGATTTTCGTATCGACCTCATTCCTGGAGCCAATCCTATTGCCAAAGCTCCCTACCGACTCACGCCGTCCGAAATGCGCGAACTCTCAACCCAACTCCAGGAATTACTTGAGAAAGGCTTCATTCGCCCGAGCACCTCTCCTTGGGGCACGCCGGTCCTTTTCGTAAAAAAGAAGGACGGATCGTTCAGGATGTGCATCGACTATCGGGAATTGAATAAGCTAACTATCAAGAACCGCTATCCCCTGCCTCGCATCGACGATTTGTTTGATCAACTACAAGGCGCTACGTGTTTCTCAAAGATCGATCTACGTTCAGGATATCACCAGCTGCGTATACAAGAGGAGGATATACCCAAAACCGCGTTTCGCACCCGATACGGTCATTACGAATTCGTTGTCATGCCTTTTGGTTTAACCAACGCACCAGCAGTCTTCATGGATCTGATGAATCGCGTGTGTAAACCATATCTCGACCGTTTCGTCATCGTATTTATCGACGACGTCTTGATCTATTCCAAATCGAAGGCCGAACACGCGCAACATCTACGTTTGGTTCTCGAGTTACTCCAGGGGAACCGACTCTATGCCAAGTTCTCCAAGTGCGAATTTTGGTTAGAGGAAGTTCAGTTTCTGGGTCACATTGTTAATAGTCAAGGCATTCACGTCGATCCTGCAAAGATTGAAGCTGTCAAGAGCTGGATTACGCCTAAGAACCCGTCTGAAGTCCGCTCTTTTCTCGGACTAGCGGGCTATTATCGACGATTTATCGAAGGATTCTCAAAGATCGCTGTGCCGCTTACCTCTCTTATGCATAAAGACCAGTCTTTTGTCCGGGGAACCAAACAAGAATCTGCCTTTCGAACCCTCAAGCACGTGCTTTGCAATGCTCCTGTTTTCACATTGCCCGACGAAAACAATGATTTCATTGTCTACTGTGATGCTTCCAACCTTGGTCTTGGTTGTGTTCTTATGCAACGAGATAAGGTCATAGCTTACGCATCTCGTCAGCTCAAAATCCACTAGAAGAACTATACAACCCATGATCTCGAGCTAGGCGCAGTTGTTTTTGCGTTAAAGATTTGGCGACACTACCTGTATGGTACCAAGTGTACGATCTTCACCGATCATAGGAGCCTGCAACATATCTTTAATCAGAAGGAACTTAATATGCGTCAACGCCGATGGGTAGAACTTCTCAACGATTACGACTGTGAGATTCGTTATCACCCAGGCAAGGCGAATGTTGTTGCCGACGCACTTAGCAGACGGAGCTATCTGCTTAGCACTCGTAATGTTCGAGCCCAACATGACCTCGAAACCCTCATCCGCGACGCGCAACATGCATGTTTTAACGAACACACTCTGAAGAAAGAAAGAATCTACCACGATGGAGCCCAACTTGTGAGCAAATCGAATGGGATATTCCACTTTTTAGACCGAATTTGGATTCCCAAACGAACCAATTTGCGATAGATATTGATGGACGAAGCCCACAAATCCCGGTATTCTATTCATCCCGGTGCTGACAAAATGTACCAGGACCTCCCTTATAAGTACTGGTGGCCGGGTATGAAAAGGGATATCGCTCTCTACGTCGGAAAATGCCTAACTTGTGCTAGAATCAAGGCCGAACATCAAAGACCCTCTGGCTTACTCGAACAACCACCAATTCCTATGTGGAAGTGGGAAAGTATAGCTATGGATTTCGTAACCAAGCTACCACACACGTCATCAGGTCACGACAGCATATGGGTTGTTGTTGACCGTTTGACTAAATCAGCTCACTTTCTGCCGATACGAGAAGACTACAAGGTAGAACGATTAGCCCGAATCTACACCGACGAGATCATTTGTAATCATGGGACGCCTCGTGACATCATTTCTGATCGTGATGCTCGGTTTACCTCGCGACTGTGGGAAACGTTTCAAATGGCACTCGGTACATCGCTTAATCTAAGTACCACTTTCCACCCTCAAACCGATGGTCAGACTGAAAGAACGATTCGTACTCTTGAAGACATGCTCCGTTCGTGTGTCTTAGACTTCGGTGGTAATTGGGATAAATACCTGTCGTTAGTCGAATTCTCGTATAACAACAGCTACCATTCTAGCATCCAAATGGCACCATTCGAGGCGTTATACGGAAGAAGATGTCGATCGCCTATTGTGTGGCACGAGATCGGTCATTCGCAATTAACCGGTCCTGAGTTATTACAAAAACGACAGACAAAATTTTCCAAATTCGAGACAACCTGGTGAAAGCTCGGGATCGACAGAAAAGTTACGCCGATAAGAAACGCAAGCCCCGTGAATTTGGCATTGGTGACTACGTACTCCTAAAGGTATCATCTTGGAAGGGTGTAGTCCGATTTGGCAAGAAAGGGAAACTCGCGCCTCGATACGTTGGACCTTTTAAGATTCTGGAAAGGATCGGAAAAGTCGCCTACAGACTCGAATTACCGGAGGAACTTAGTAACGTCCACCCGACTTTCCACGTGTCAAACCTCCGAAAGTGCATAGCCGACCACGACTTACACGTTTCTCTCGACGATCTACAAGTGAACGAAACATTACACTTCGTGGAAAAGCCTGTCGAAATCATGGATCGCCAAACCAAGCAGCTCAGGCGCTCACGCATTCCTATTGTGAAAGTCCGATGGGAAGGCAAACGAGGCGCAGAGTTCACTTGGGAACTCGAAAGCGACATGAAGGCTAAGTACCCGCAGTTATTCGAAGAGAAAGTCTAGAAAGAGAAAGTTCTCAAACGTGAATCATGGCGGTTGAATAGCTTTCAGCTTAATTTCTGGACGAAATTCCCTAAACAAGGGGAGGCTGTAACACCCCGTGTTTTCACAAGTCAAAGTCAAGGTCTAAGTCAACGACCGATTTCGCGCAACTTGACTCGTAGAAACTTCTTGTTTTTAATTATATTATGTGGAGTAAGTGTTGTTAATTGCAATAATCGATGTGTGTTAATCGTTATTCAATCGACCTACGACTGTGAACTATAGGAAGTAACAATGCGATAAAGTTAACAAATCAACAATCAAGCTATGCTAATCGAATCGACATCAAATCGCAACTCGAGCTACGTATTTTTACTTGCTATTATACGTGTGTGTGTGCCTTACGTGTTACCTATGCATGTTTATTTATGTTATGATTGTGATAATCAAGCGAACTCAATCGAAACTCGAAATCTAACTCGAAATGCAATCGAACTCGAATCGTGAACAAACTATGATAATCGGTGGAAAATAGATTATGCGAGATATGAGTGTTTGGGACTGAAAGTAATTTGACTAGGAAACCCTATCGAATCAAACCGCTCGTAATCGAAATCGAAATATCAAAAATCGTCGCGCGAGACACTCGAAAAGTGCGACTGATCGATCAGGCTCCCAGCCGATCGAACAGCCAGCCGAACGGACTGCTGTCCGATCGGACAGGCTGTCCGATCGGGCTGCCTGGCCGATCGGTCAGCACTTTCCTCTTTTGTCATCCTATAAATACCCCTGTCATTGTCATCCTTTTTCCACTTTTGGAAACCTCTGTTCGACCAGCACGCTCAGCTCACCTTTTCGCAGATTTCTCTCGATTCCAGTAAGATTTCATCCTAAATCTTGTACTTTCTTGATCTATACACACTCATACACCTTTCTATCTTTCAAATCTTAACTTTTGACCGTGAAATCATCAAGATTCAAGTGTTCTAGGATGATGTCATCATGGGTTCTTGAAAAACTTCATGTTTTGGCCTCAATCCACCAAGAATGACTTGGATCTAGCCGATTTCCACATAAACAAACAAGGATCTTTAATAGATCTAAACATAAACACGGTGAAAAGGATTGGAAGATGGATTTTCCAACTTTCTCCCAACTCTTTCTCACTCTATAACTTCAAACCAGTAGAAACGAAGCCTGAGCCGGTTTACAAATCACTTCGGTGGTTGTATGGCTCAAGATCCGGATTCTATCCACAAGGTTAACCGACTTCGGGTTAAATGTTAAACTACGTTCCGAACAGACCACCGACCGGATTTGGGTGATTCCTGTCCGACCCGGGAAACCAAGTAAGGACGAGGCATCTATGGTTTTACTCGCTGTCAAAATACCTCGATAAAATGACAAACGAACAGAACAACTAAGTGTTAGACGAAAGGGGCTGATCAGGTCAGGATGCTGACCGATCGGACTGTTGTCCGAACGGACAGCCAGCCGATCGGATAGTCAGCCGATCGGCTAACACTTGGCCCTACACAATCAATTTATTTTGAAGACTAGTATTGAATGAACTGTTGTTTGATCGAACTGTTGTCCGATCGGATTACTCTTCGGATCATGAGATACTATGCTTCAATACTTAATCGATTTTTCAACAAGTTCAATGCACTAGAAGTGCCACCCGATCGAACAGCCGTCCGATCAGGTGACACCCCGTTGTCCGATCGAACAGCAGTTGTGTTATTCGATCGATCAACTATCCGATTCATTGCACCATACTTCATTAAAGTCTTTGACTAGTTGACCTGTCCGATCGAACACCTGTCCGATCGAACACCTGTCCGATCGAACACCTGTCCGATCCAAAGACTAAACATCGCAATTCATTTGAATGCCTAACCGATCGGGTTACCGGCCGATCGAACAGCCGTTCGATCGACCGACCTGAAAGGTAAAGGTACTCCAACGTTTTCAAATGCTACAATGAAAACTTCAAAAGCCAAACCATCATACACAAACTCATCCTTTTCAAAGGAAGAAACAATCCACTCGAACAGCCATCCGATCGGCCTACCGACCGACCGGACAGCCGTCCGAGCAGACTGACAACCGAACGGTCAGCCGTCCGATCGGACTACCGTCCGATCGACCAGCTGTCCGACTCTCCGACACTTGTTTTTCGTTTTGACGTTTCACTTATCGTTATCAAATCTATTCAGGCTAATCTTACTTGCTAAGCGCTCCCTTCAATCCATTAATCGATGTGAGTATACTCGATCCCTTTTTGCTTTTAGCACTTTTGGGTGTTACATACGTTACGAATATTCAAACTACAACAATCACACTACTCAATACTATTTGAACGCTAACCGTTAATGCATGTTATACGTGGCTTATGAATGCTTGTTTGTTATGTTTACACATGGAATGCTGTCTACCTGCCTTAGCAACGATAGTACTATAGTTTGGACTCAGCACCCGTTCACACGGGGGTTGTTAAGGATCTTTTACTTACATGGATTACAGTGGTAATCATGTATTGCGAACTGCCTCGGGAAGTCAACCCGCAGTCATTGGTATCGATGGATCTATGTCGATAACTAACGTGCTTCATTTCACTATGTGTACGTGCTGGTTATGCGTAAACGAATTCGAACTCTATATGCTATTATCAAACTTGTATGCTCACCTTTACATTTTATGTATTGACTTTATTTTAACTTATGTGACAGGTGCTTAGGAAGTTTACATGCTTAGCATGCTGTGAACTTGAGGCTAGGAAAGGTCTAGGATGCTCTCTGTGCTGTGATGAAATCGAAGCTAGGAAAGGAGGTCCTAGAAACCAATAAATAAACTATTTATGTTTAAATCTGAGTTGTCGGAACAGAATATTTGCCTAGTTTTTGTCTGTAATAATTATTTTACTGTTTGAGATGCGGTATGGGACGTATTATTTAAATTGAATAGTATTAATGATTGTTATGGAAACTTCTGGACAATCTGTTTCACTCAGTGCCATGCCCCGATGATTCCGCCATCGGTTGGGGTGTGACATGTAACACCCATTCATCAACTCTCCGACGACTCTATATCTTTTCGGTCACTGTATATCTTCTCCGGGCGAATGTGCGATGAGTTCTATGTCTTCGACGACTGTCTTCATGTCTTCTCCGGTGAATATACCTAACGCCGGCAAAATAGAATTTTACTTAAGTGGGATGCGCTCGTAGTACAAACGCATTAGGTATCAAGTCTGACATTGCGCTCATGGTAAACGCATAATACCTATTTTTCAAAATCTTTTAAATCCAATACCAATATCCAAAATCGAGATAAGTTTAACAACAATCCTGCAAAAAACTTGTTGGTAGCCCCACCGTAACGTAGAGGTGCTTAATACGAGTTAACAAAAAGATAGAACATTATTGACTCTTAACGGATTAGTTATAAGAATTGGCATATCATACAATTATACAGTAGAGATGTATTAATTAAAATTTGTGTATTTTTTTTCTCATTTCCTTGTTTATATATTTGATGTCTAAAGTTTTTCATGCAAACCTCAGAGACAAAACTTTAAATTATTTATAAAAAAAGGAAAATTCAACTATTTTTAAACAAGCTACAAATTACTCGTCATATTTTGTGAGGCGTGATGAAAACATGCGACTATGAAGTGGCATTAGAGCAGGCGGGGTGGTCCGTTATGGACTCCCCATAACGCGTGATCCCACCACGAACACCGCCGCCACCACTATGGTCAAGCGTGATTTTTTAAACGCGTTGAATCCTTCACGCGTTGAAAGTTTAAAAAATTGGACCGTTGATTGATTTTTTTACCGTTATTTTAAACGGTAATATTCATTAAAAAAAACCTTTAAACCATTTATCTATTTATATCTCCATTTTAAACCATTTTACACACACCAATCTACATCTTTTAAACCATTTTAAACCCATTTCACACAATTTTTATATCTTTCTCAAATGGAATTCCCTACGGATTCGACGTTTCCGATGTCTAGCGATAGCGATACCGAGGCGTCTTCTGTAACACCCTTCTAATTACTACTTGAATTTAATAAAAATTCATACAATTTTATATAAAAGATGTCCAATAAGTTCCATAGATAAAGTTCATAAGTAGCAAAACATTAGTCAACTAACGACTAATTCAAACATTCATAAGTTGTTTAGCAATAGTTTACATTTCCAAAACAATGTCTATTAGAGTTAGATAACGCGGAAGCTTCAAAAGTTGTGTTCGGTTCTTCAAAAACTTGCTTGACCGCCTTCCGTATTCTTGCAATACCTAGAACTGAGATGTTTACATTAAACATTAGTATTAGAGTTCTTAGAAATATTAAATAATCGAAACTACGATCAAAACGGATTCGATTAGCTTTAAGATACAAAAATTTACAAAAATTTCAGGGCTCTACCGTAAATCAGTAGAGATCCACCGTAAGCTTCTGATCTCTACCGTAAGTTACGGTGGATACCGTAACTTACGGTAGCCCCTGCAAGTTTGTGTTTTGGCTTTTTGTTTGTGTTGCCCAAACCCCATTCTCGGGTTTCTCATTCTAACAAACTACACACTGATCTCTCGTATTCTAATATGTCCTTTATTATCAATAACAAAGATCAAGTAACCATATTATGATGCGTTAGCCACGCATTATTTGATTATTCGACCCGTTTGGCTCATCTACGGAATCCTCCATTACGATGTCTACCAACGAGATTCCAACCAATTCTTGACTTATTATTCAATTTAGCGAATTCTATCGCTTTAAGTCAATAAAATCTTTATTCTACAATTCTAATACACATATGCTAGTTATCAAAATTACCCAATGTAACGAGTTAAGTTACATACCTTTAGTGCACGCCCTTCAACCGCAAATCACCACCGGCTTGTCCACTCGACGCTCTGGTATCCTTTCCTATAGAGTTCAATTATATCGCGTTTAGAACTCTTTTTAATCACATATCGCATAATTGCCAAAACATCACAATTAGGCGTTTTAACTTCTAAATTCCAGTTTCGAGCCTCCTTTGAGGCATTTCAACAAACACTTTAAGGGCAGATTTTTACATGATTATATAGCAAGTCCCTAGTTTATCATTTAGCCCGAATTTCACATCAATCAACCCATTTTACATAATTGTTAGCTTCTAAAATTCTGAAGTCACTTCACAATTGTCAAATTACACTAGATCAACATCAAATTTCCTAGTGTTTATCAAATTCTACATAACCCACTAATCACCTACAAGGGTGTTCATGGATTTTACTAAAATTACACATGATTTCAACTTGTATTTGTCTAGGGTTTACTCCTAGGCACTACAATGCTCTTAATTCATCTATATATCACACATGCATGACCATATTTCAGATTCTCTATGTTCATGAGAATTTCAAGTAGAGGATTTTTACCAAATTTCACATACCTTATGATCTCCTTACGATGGGGATCACAAATCCAGGCTCTAATTTCGATTTCAACTTGGATTGAGCCTTCAATTTGTGAGTTTAGTGATATTTAGGGTTTTGAGAATGGGGAATTGCCCCCCTCCTGCTCCTGATCGACCAGACACCTCAAATGGGGTGTTTGGTTTTGTTTTTATTAAAATTAATAATATAAGTTTCAATTTTAACAACATAAGCCCCTCCACTTTTGTTTAACATATAGTTTGTTTATTTTAACCCTATTTCAAGTTATTTCTAGACTTGTAGTTAACTAGGTTATAATTTCCTAGTTAATTAATTCTTGTTTATTTAAACTTTATAATTCTAATATAAAGTTTTATATTTCCGGGGTGTTACATCTTCCGAGAACGAGACGCTAAAATATTTTGTGTCGGTGTATAACGAGCATGATGCCGAGTCGTCCCGCCCAAAGAAGAAGATGGTCGACCATGATCGTATATGTCACACCCCAACCGATGGCGGAATCATCGGGGCATGGCACTGAGCGAAACCGATTGTCCAGAAGTTTCCATAACAATCATTAATACTATTCAATTTAAATAATACGTCCCATACCGCATCTCAAACAGTAAAATAATTATTACAGACAAAAACTAGGCAAATATTCTGTTCTGACAACTCAGATTTAAACATAAATAGTTTATTTATTGGTTTCTAGGACCTCCTTTCCTAGCTTCGATTTCATCACAGCACAGAGAGCATCCTAGACCTTTCCTAGCCTCAAGTTCACAGCATGCTAAGCATGTAAACTTCCTAAGCACATGTCACATACGTTAAAATAAAGTCAATACATAAAATGTAAAGGTGAGCATACAAGTTTGATAATAGCATATAGAGTTCGAATTCATTTACGCATAACCAGCACGTACACATAGTGAAATGAAGCACGTTAGTTATCGACATAGATCCATCGATACCAATGACTGCGGGTTGACTGCCCGAGGCAGTTCGCAATACATGATTACCACTGTAATCCATGCAAGTAAAAGATCCTTAACAACCCCCGTGTGAACGGGTGCTGAGTCCAAACTATAGTACTATCGTTGCTAAGGCAGGTAGACAGCATTCCATGTGTAAACATCACAAACAAGCATTCATAAGCCACGTATAACATGCATTAACGGTTAGCGTTCAAATAGTATTGAGTAGTGTGATTGTTGTAGTTTGAATATTCGTAACGTATGTAACACCCAAAAGTGCTTAAAGCAAAAAGGGATCGAGTATACTCACAGCGATTAATGGATTGAAGGGAGCGCTTAGCGAGTAAGATTAGCCTGAATAGATTTGATAACGATAAGTGAAACGTCAAAACGGAAAACAAGTGTCGGAGAGTCGGACAGCTGGTCGATCGGACGGTAGTCCGATCGGATGGCTGACCGTTCGGTTGTCAGTCTGCTCGGACGGCTGTCCGGTCGGTCGGTAGGCCGATCGGATGGCTGTTCGAGTGGATTGTTTCTTCCTTTGAAAAGGATGAGTTTGTGTATGATGGTTTGGCTTTTGAAGTTTTCGTTGTAGCATTTGAAAACGTTGGAGTACCTTTACCTTTCAGGTCGGTCGATCGGACGGCTGTTCGATCGGCCGGTAACCCGATCGGTTAGGCATTCAAATGAATTGCGATGTTTAGTCGTTGGATCGGACAGGTGTTCGATCGGACAGGTCAACTAGTCAAATACTTTAATGAAGTATGGTGCAATGAATCGGATAGTTGATCGATCGAATAACACAACTGCTGTTCGATCGGACAACGGGGTGTCACCTGATCGGACGGCTGTTCGATCGGGTGGCACTTCTAGTGCATTGAACTTGTTGAAAAATCGATTAAGTATTGAAGGATAGTATCTCATGATCCGAAGAGTAATCCGATCGGACGACAGTTCGATCGAACAACAGTTCGTTCAATACTAGTCTTCAAAATAAATTGATTGTGTGGGGCCAAGTGTTAGCCGATCGGCTGGCTGCTCGATCGGCTGACTATCCGATCGGCTGGCTGTCCGTTCGGACACCAGTCCGATCGGTCAGCATCCTGACCTGATCAGCCCCTTTCGTCTAACACTTAGTTGTTCTGTTCATTTGTCGTTTTATCGAGGTATTTTGACAGCGAGTAAAACCATAGATGCCTCGTCCTTACTTGGTTTCCCGGGTCAGACAGGAATCACCCAAATCCGGTCGGTGGTCTGTTCGGAACGAAGTTTAACATTTAACCCGAAGTCGGTTAACCTTGTGGATAGAATCCGGATCTTGAGCCATACAACCACCGAAGTGATTTGTAAACCGGCTCAGGCTTCGTTTCTACTGGTTTGAAGTTATAGAGTGAGAAAGAGTTGGGAGAAAGTTGGAAAATCCATCTTCCAATCCTTTTCACCGTGTTTATGTTTAGATCTATTAAAGATCCTTGTTTGTTTATGTGGAAATCGGCTAGATCCAAGTCATTCTTGGTGGATTGAGGCCAAAACATGAAGTTCTTCAAGAACCCATGATGACATCATCCTAGAACACTTGAATCTTGATGATTTCACGGTCAAAAGTTAAGATTTGAAAGATAGAAAGGTGTAGGAGTGTGTATAGATCAAGAAAGTACAAGATTTAGGATGAAATCTTACCGGAATCGAGAGAAATCTGCGAAAAGGTGAGCTGAGCGTGCTGGTCGAACAGAGGTTTCCAAAAGTGGAAAAAGGATGACAATGACAGGGGTATTTATAGGATGACAAAAGAGGAAAGTGCTGGCCGATCGGCCAGGCAGCCCGATCGGACAGCCTGTCCGATCGGACAGCAGTCCGTTCAGCTGGCTGTTCGATCGGCTGGGAGCCTGATCGATCAGTCGCACTTTTCGAGTGTCTCGCGCGACGATTTTTGATATTTCAATTTCGATTGCGAGCGGTTGGATTCGAGAGGGTTTCCTAGTCAAATTACTTTCAGTCCCAAACACTCATATCTCGCATAATCTATTTTCCACCGATTATCATAGTTTGTTCACGATTCGAGTTCGATTGCATTTCGAGTTAGATTTCGAGTTTCGATTGAGTTCGCTTGATTATCACAATCATAACATAAATAAACATGCACAGGTAACACGTAAGGCACACACACACGTATAATAGCAAGTAAAAATACGTAGCTCGAGTTGCGATTTGATGTCGATTCGATTAGCATAGCTTGATTGTTGATTTGTTAACTTTATCGCATTGTTACTTCCTATAGTTCACAGTCGTAGGTCGATTGAATAACGATTAACACACATCGATTATTGCAATTAACAACACTTACTCCACATAATATAATTAAAAACAAGAAGTTTCTACGAGTCAAGTTGCGCGAAATCGGTCGTTGACTTAGACCTTGACTTTGACTTTGACTTGTGAAAACACGGGGTGTTACAGCCTCCCCTTGTTTAGGGAATTTCGTCCAGAAATTAAGCTGAAAGCTGTTCAACCGCCATGATTCACGTTTGAGAACTTTCTCTTTCTAGACTTTCTCTTCGAATAACTGCGGGTACTTAGCCTTCATGTCGCTTTCGAGTTCCCAAGTGAACTCTGCGCCTCGTTTGCCTTCCCATCGGACTTTCACAATAGGAATGCGTGAGCGCCTGAGCTGCTTGGTTTGGCGATCCATGATTTCGACAGGCTTTTCCACGAAGTGTAATGTTTCGTTCACTTGTAGATCATCGAGAGAAACGTGTAAGTCGTGGTCGGCTATGCACTTTCGGAGGTTTGACACGTGGAAAGTCGGGTGGACGTTACTAAGTTCCTCCTGTAATTCGAGTCTGTAGGCGACTTTTCCGATCCTTTCCAGAATCTTAAAAGGTCCAACGTATCGAGGCGCGAGTTTCCCTTTCTTGCCAAATCAGACTACACCCTTCCAAGGTGATACCTTTAGGAGTACGTAGTCACCAATGCCAAATTCACGGGGCTTGCGTTTCTTATCGGCGTAACTTTTCTGTCGATCCCGAGCTTTCACCAGGTTGTCTCGAATTTGGAAAATTTTGTCTGTCGTTTCTTGTAATAACTCAGGACCGGTTAATTGCGAATGATCGATCTCGTGCCACACAATAGGCGATCGACATCTTCTTCCGTATAACGCCTCGAATGGTGCCATTTGGATGCTAGAATGGTAGCTGTTTTTATACGAGAATTCGACTAACGGTAGGTATTTATCCCAATTACCACCGAAGTCTAAGACACACAAACGGAGCATGTCTTCAAGAGTACGAATCGTTCTTTCAGTCTGACCATCGGTTTGAGGGTGGAAAGCGGTACTTGGATTAAGCGATGTACCGAGTGCCGTTTGAAACGTTTCCCACAGTCACGAGGTAAACCGAGCATCATGATCAGAAATGATGTCACGAGGCGTCCCATGATTACAAATGATCTCGTCGGTGTAGATTCGGGCTAATCATTCTACCTTGTAGTCTTCTCGTATCGGCAGAAAGTGAGCTGATTTAGTCAAACGGTCAACAACAACCCATATGCTGTCGTGACCTGATGACGTGTGTGGTAGCTTGGTTTCGAAATCCATAGCTATACTTTCCCACTTCCACATAGGAATTGGTGGTTGTTCGAGTAAGCCAGAGGGTCTTTGATGTTCGGCCTTGATTCTAGCACAAGTTAGGCATTTTCCGACGTAGAGAGCGATATCCCTTTTCATACCCGGCCACCAGTACTTATAACGGAGGTCCTGGTACATTTTGTCAGCACCGGGATGAATAGAATACAGGGATTTATGGGCTTCGTCCATCAATATCTGTCGCAAATTGGTTCGTTTGGGAATCCAAATTCGGTCTAAAAAGTGGAATATCCCATTCGATTTGCTCACAAGTTGGGCTCCATCGTGGTAGATTCTTTCTTTCTTCAGAGTGTGTTCGTTAAAACATGCATGTTGCGCGTCGCGGATGAGGGTTTCGAGGTCATGTTGGGCTCGAACATTACGAGTGCTAAGCAGATAGCTCCGTCTGCTAAGTGCGTCGGCAACAACATTCGCCTTGCCTGGGTGATAACGAATCTCACAGTCGTAATCGTTGAGAAGTTCTACCCATCGGCGTTGACGCATATTAAGTTCCTTCTGATTAAAGATATGTTGCAGGCTCCTATGATCGGTGAAGATCGTACACTTGGTACCATACAGGTAGTGTCGCCAAATATTTAACGCAAAAACAACTGCGCCTAGCTCGAGATCATGGGTTGTATAGTTCTTCTCGTGGATTTTGAGCTGACGAGATGCGTAAGCTATGACCTTGTCTCGTTGCATAAGAACACAACCAAGACCAAGGTTGGAAGCATCACAGTAGACAATGAAATCATTGTTTCCGTCGGGCAATGTGAGAACAGGAGCATTGCAAAGCACGTGCTTGAGGGTTCGAAAGGCAGACTCTTGTTTGGTTCCCCAGACAAAAGACTGGTCTTTATTCGTAAGAGAGGTAAGCGGCACAGCGATCTTTGAGAATCCTTCGATAAATCGTCGATAATAGCCCGCTAGTCCGAGAAAAGAGCGGACTTCAGACGGGTTCTTAGGCGTAATCCAGCTCTTGACAGCTTCAATCTTTGCAGGATCGACGTGAATGCCTTGACTATTAACAATGTGACCCAGAAACTGAACTTCCTCTAACCAAAATTCGCACTTGGAGAACTTGGCATAGAGTCGGTTCCCCTGGAGTAACTCGAGAACCAAACGTAGATGTTGTGCGTGTTCGGCCTTCGATTTGGAATAGATCAAGACGTCGTCGATAAATACGATGACGAAACGGTCGAGATATGGTTTACACACGCGATTCATCAGATCCATGAAGACTGCTGGTGCGTTGGTTAAACCAAAAGGCATGACAACGAATTCGTAATGACCGTATCGGGTGGGAAATGCGGTTTTGGGTATATCCTCCTCTTGTATACGCAGCTGGTGATATCCTGAACATAGATCGATCTTTGAGAAACACGTAGCGCCTTGTAGTTGATCAAACAAATCATCGATGCGAGGCCGGGGATAACGGTTCTTGATAGTTAGCTTATTCAATTCCCGATAGTCGATGCACATCCTGAACGGTCCGTCCTTCTTTTTTACGAAAAGGACCGGCGCGCCCCAAGGAGAGGTGCTCGGGCGAATGAAGCCTTTCTCAAGTAATTCCTGGAGTTGGGTTGAGAGTTCGTGCATTTCGGACGGCGCGAGTCGGTAGGGAGCTTTGGCAATAGGATTGGCTCCAGGAATGAGGTCGATACGAAAATCGATATCACGACTTGGCGGTAGTCCGGGAAGATCCTCTGGAAAAACATTAGGAAATTCTCGAACCACAGGAACGTCTTTCACTTCCTTCTTCTCTTTCTTTTCCTTCTCCGCTACTACAATGTTAGCCAAGAAAGCTCTGTATTCCTTGCGGAGGTACTTGCTAGCTTGGACACATGACATAAGCTTGAGACTCTTCGAAGTAGTATCGCCGTATACACACAATAAGTCACCATTTGCGAGCGAAAAACAAATCATTTTGTCGAAGCACACAACTTCAGCATGGTTTTCTCGAAGAAAGTCCATGCCTACTATGATGTCAAAGCTTCCGAGTTGCATCGGAATAAGGTCTATTGGGAAGATGTGATTGTTGAGCTCAAGAGTGCAATCACGGATAACGGAATTAACGGCGACGGTTCTTGCGGTAGCGACTTCAACATCGAATGTCGTGGAGAGTTGGGAACGTTTACGACTAAGGAGTTTCTCAAATTCGAATGACACAAAGCAATTATCCGCTCCAGTATCAAACAAACAGGAAGCATAAATACCATTCACAAGGAACGTACCATTGACCCCGTTGTTGTCGGCCTGGGCTTGACGCACGTTGAGGTTGAAAGTTCTGGCGCGTGCGGCCTGTTGTAGCTGCTACTGTTGTTGTTGCTGCTGAGGTTCTTGTTTCACAACCCTGTTTGGGTACATGTTGGCGAATGGTTCGGGTCGCCACATGCGAAGCAGGCTCTGGCTTTGACTGCGGGTGCCGGAGGAGCTTGTTGACCCTGTGGGGCGGTGAGTAGAGCTTGGTGAGCAGGAGCTTGTCGTATACGGCAGTTGGCAGTAAATGGTCGTATACGTTGCAATGAGCACAAAAACGGCAAGCAATGGCAGTTGGGTGGTGGTAGGTGCAAGTAGGGCAGAGCGGGTGTGGTCCAGTGTATGCACGCTTTGCAGGCGGTGCATTGGCCACAGGCGCCGCTACTTGACGCTGCCGGGCAGGTACAGCTTGAATCGGTGCAGCAGTGATCGCACAGTTCTTGTTGCTGGAGCTGTTCTTCCTTTTGTTCTTCCTCTTGTTGCTCGATGAGGTGGGTTCAGCAGTTGGTGCGGTAGCGGTAGCTTGATGCAGATGCTTCGAAGTCTTATCCTAGACACCAGCCTTAACCCGCTTGTCGTTGATTTCAGCGGCTAGCAGATAAGTTTCCTCGATCGTCGTAGTCTTAGCCGCTTGCACGAAATCAGCAACGCAGTCGGGCAGGGCCCGGATGTACTTCTTGATTGTCATGTCGGGAGTCTTGACTTGATCAGGACAGATAATGCTGAGCTGTTTGAAACGAGCAGTGAGACCAGCATTGTCACCATCCTTTTGCTGTATGTGCCAAAATTCATCTTCTAGCTTTTGACGTTCGTGAGGAGGGAAGAATTCCTCTAGCATAACTTCCTTGAGCTCGTCCCACGACAGACCGTAGGCTGCATCGTTCCCTCGCTTGTTCCTCTCGGCCGTCCACCAGTCTAGTGCACGGGACTGGAAAACGCCGGTAGCATTCAGAGTACGGAGGTCATCAGGGCAACCACTCTGTCGCAGAGTAACCTCAATGGAATCAAACCAGTGAAATAGTGCAGTAGGACCTCCTTCTCCAGTGAATTCTTTTGGCCCACACGACTTGAATTGTTTGAAACTGAAGGGCCTTGCGGTAGCTTTAGGAGCTTCGGTTCTCGATTCCTCGGATGACTTGCTGGCATTTTCGTAAACGTCACTCACGGCCTTGGCCACACTTTTTGCGATGATGGAGGCAAGGCGTTTGTCTCTCTTTTCTTGACGAGAAAGTGCGTGACGGGATCCAGACGACATTGTCTGCAATAGACATCGCCACGGAACTCAACACATTGTATTCGAATCTCACCTCACACGTTTACTACTTACTAAAGTTCAGTAACACGCATAAACACATCACATGTAGAGCATAAAATCACACAAGCATGTAGAGCACAAATCACGTAACACGTTTAAGCACGTAAAGCACAGAAGCAAGGAAACACATACGCCTTTAATCACTAGAGGCAGTCGGAAAACAGAAACCTATCATTTACAGCTCGCGTTCACGTTTGATATATCGATTCGTATAGTATAAGCGTAGCATAAAGTCGTCCATAAATTTGTAGAATTGTAAGGCGAGTTGTGTGTGTCGGTCGATGTGAAAGCAAAAATCGTGTAATTCTCCAAAACGCATGAACAGGTAAACACACATATAGCACATAAAATCAACGAATCATCAGAGTCAGCAGTTGCGGGCTCAAAATTTGAAACACATAAAATTCGAGAAATAGGTTGTCTGCGGCTAGTAGACTTCGACTAACCAAAGTGGTTCGACTATTCACAAGGACCCGTTGCGCACATTTAACCTTTAGGGCTGTGCCTTTTGCCTCGATTCTTGGGCATTTGGCACGCATTCCATTAGTCATATCGTGGGTTCAGGTCATTGGAGTCCGTCGAGACTTTGGTGAGAGTTTTATAAAAATGGGCGGAACAAGTCGCCAAGGTTAGGGTTTCACCCCTGTCTTAATCAACTTTGTTCCTGTTTTGATAAAATAGAGGAGATTATTAATCAAAATATGGGTTTCACCCCTAGTTTGGTATAATTCCCCCCGCTGAGCAGTATCGATTAAGCAATTTAGTCGGGAGTTTGTGGTTTTCACACCTAATCTCAACTTTATCGCCCTTTCATAGTTGAAAATTCGAGTGCAGTGATAGTGTAGCATAAGCGAGAATAGCGAGGAAATAAGCTCGTACATAGTCCCTACTGGTTATGCACAAGTCGGTCTGCTGGTTCTTAACTATAGTCTAGGTATCTAAGACTTCGACCCGGACTAGGTCGAGTCTTGCCTAATTCCCTATAGTTATGGCTCTGATACCAATCTGTCACACGCCAACTGATGGCGGAATCATCGGGGCATGGCACTGAGCGAAACAGATTGTCCAGAAGTTTCCATAACAATCATTAATACTATTCAATTTAAATAATACGTCCCATACCGCATCTCAAACAGTAAAATGATTATTACAGACAAAAACTAGGCAAATATTCTGTTCCGACAACTCAGATTTAAACATAAATAGTTTATTTATTGGTTTCTAGGACCTCCTTTCCTAGCTTCGATTTCATCACAGCACAGAGAGCATCCTAGACCTTTCCTAGCCTCAAGTTCACAGCATGCTAAGCATGTAAACTTCCTAAGCACCTGTCACATACGTTAAAATAAAGTCAATACATAAAATGTAAAGGTGAGCATACAAGTTTGATAATAGCATATAGAGTTCGAATTCGTTTACGCATAACCAGCACGTACACATAGTGAAATGAAGCACGTTAGTTATCGACATAGATCCGTCGATACCAATGACTGCGGGTTGACTGCCCGAGGCAGTTCGCAATACATGATTACCACTGTAATCCATGCAAGTAAAAGATCCTTAACAACCCCCGTGTGAACGGGTGCTGAGTCCAAACTATAGTACTATCGTTGCTAAGGCAGGTAGACAGCATTCCATGTGTAAACATAACAAACAAGCATTCATAAGCCACGTATAACATGCATTAACGGTTAGCGTTCAAATAGTATTGAGTAGTGTGATTGTTGTAGTTTGAATATTCGTAACGTATGTAACACCCAAAAGTGCTTAAAGCAAAAAGGGATCGAGTATACTCACAGCGATTAATTGATTGAAGGGAGCGCTTAGCGAGTAAGATTAGCCTGAATAGATTTGATAACGATAAGTGAAACGTCAAAACGGAAAACAAGTGTCGGAGAGTCGGACAGCTGGTCGATCGGACGGTAGTCCGATCGAACGGCTGACCGTTCGGTTGTCAGTCTGCTCGGACGGCTGTCCAGTCGGTCGGTAGGCCGATCGGATGGCTGTTCGAGTGGATTGTTTCTTCCTTTGAAAAGGATGAGTTTGTGTATGATGGTTTGGCTTTTGAAGTTTTCGTTGTAGCATTTGAAAACGTTGGAGTACCTTTACCTTTCAGGTCGGTCGATCGGACGGCTGTTCGATCGGCCGGTAACCCGATCGGTTAGGCATTCAAATGAATTGCGATGTTTAGTCTTTGGATCGGAGAGGTGTTCGATCGGACAGGTCAACTAGTCAAAGACTTTAATGAAGTATGGTACAATGAATCGGATAGTTGATCGATCGAATAACACAACTGCTGTTCGATCGGACAACGGGGTGTCACCTGATCGGACGGCTGTTCGATCGGGTGGCACTTCTAGTGCATTGAACTTGTTGAAAAATCGATTAAGTATTGAAGCATAATATCTCATGATCCGAAGAGTAATCCGATCGGACAATAGTTCGATCGAACAACAGTTCGTTCAATACTAGTCTTTAAAATAAATTGATTGTGTGGGGCCAAGTGTTAGCCGATCGGCTGGCTGGTCGATCGGCTGACTATCCGATCGGCTGGCTGTCCGTTCGGACAGCAGTCCGATCGGTCAGCATCCTGACCTGATCAGCCCCTTTCGTTTAACACTTAGTTGTTCTGTTCGTTTGTCGTTTTATCGAGGTATTTTGACAGCGAGTAAAACCATAGATGCCTCGTCCTTACTTGGTTTCCCGGGTCGGACAGGAATCACCCAAATCCGGTCGGTGGTCTGTTCGGAACGAAGTTTAACATTTAACCCGAAGTCGGTTAACCTTGTGGATAGAATCCGGATCTTGAGCCATACAACCACCGAAGTGATTTGTAAACCGGCTCAGGCTTCGTTTCTACTAGTTTGAAGTTATATAGTGAGAAAGAGTTGGGAGAAAGTTGGAAAATCCATCTTCCAATCCTTTTCACCGTGTTTATGTTTAGATCTATTAAAGATCCTTGTTTGTTTATGTGGAAATCGGCTAGATCCAAGTCATTCTTGGTGGATTGAGGCCAAAACATGAAGTTCTTCAAGAACCCATGATGACATCATCCTAGAACACTTGAATCTTGATGATTTCACGGTCAAAAGTTAAGATTTGAAAGATAGAAAGGTGTAGGAGTGTGTATAGATCAAGAAAGTACAAGATTTAGGATGAAATCTTACCGGAATCGAGAGAAATCTGCGAAATGGTGAGCTGAGCGTGCTGGTCGAACAGTGGTTTCCAAAAGTGGAAAAAGGATGACAATGACAGGGGTATTTATAGGATGACAAAAGAGGAAAGTGCTGGCCGATCGGCCAGGCAGCCCGATCGGACAGCCTGTCCGATCGGACAGCAGTCCGTTCGGCTGGCTGTTTGATCGGTTGGGAGCCTGATCGATCAGTCGCACTTTTCGAGTGTTTCGCGCGACGATTTTTGATATTTCGATTTCGATTGCGAGCGGTTCGATTCGATAGGGTTTCCTAGTCAAATTACTTTCAGTCCCAAACACTCATATCTCGCATAATCTATTTTCCACCGATTATCATAGTTTGTTCACGATTCGAGTTCGATTGCATTTCGAGTTAGATTTCGAGTTTCGATTGAGTTCGCTTGATTATCACAATCATAACATAAATAAACATGCACAGGTAACACGTAAGGCGCGCACACACGTATAATAGCAAGTAAAAATACGTAGCTCGAGTTGCGATTTGATGTCGATTCGATTAGCATAGCTTGATTGTTGATTTGCTAACTTTATCGCATTGTTACTTCCTATAGTTCACAGTCATAGGTCGATTGAATAACGATTAACACACATCGATTATTGCAATTAACAACACTTACTCCACATAATATAATTAAAAACAAGAAGTTTCTACGAGTCAAGTTGCGCGAAATCGGTCGTTGACTTAGACCTTGACTTTGACTTGTGAAAACACGGGGTGTTACATTACACTTGTTGAACAAGCGGGTTGAAGCTGAATCTGACAATGCGCTTGTACGAAAAGTGACTCCACTTCCCAAGGTTCAGTGTCTTTTGGTTTGTTGTGAAGTGTCTTTTGGTTTGTTGAGAAGGTTGAGTTTATTTAAAGTATTCATTGTTTTGTTTTGTTTTTTTTGTTTTTTTTTTACAGTGTGCTTAACCTATATGAATTGAAAACCATTCTTTTTTCAATCCAAAAATTAAATTATAGCTTGTTTATTTTGAAAGATATTTGAATGAATCGAAAACCATTCTTTTTTCAATCCAAAAATTAAATTATAGCTTGTTTATTTTGAAAGATATTTGAATATGGTCTCTGCACGGTATAGTCTTACTATTTCATGAGATGACAAAAAATTGAATTGTTATGTCAAACTGATGAGACTCCAATAATTGTGAAGTTATTTTCACTTAGGCTAGTGGGTGTGGTGATGGTCCATCCTTGGAGGATGATCCGTCACGTAGGCGTCACGTCATAGTCCTCCCAAGGATGGTCCATCCTCCAAAACTAGAGGGTATGGGAGGATGGTCCTAGTCATAGTCCTCCACCACTTTTATGTTTTTTTATTTTTTTTAATCTTTTACTTTTTTTTAACATTAAAACCTATATAAGTTTGCAAACTTTTTGTGCATTATTAGTTGTAAGTTGTGCTTTATGAGTTTTTAAAAAAAAAACTTGATTTTTTTAGTTTTAACCCAAAGGTTTGTATCTTTTCCAATTTTAACCCTACATAATTTGTTTTTTTAACTTTAACCCAAAACTTTTAATTATTTGCAATTTAACTTCACAACTTTTGTCACTTATACTTTTCATTTTTCGCAAATTTTCGTTTTACGTATAGTTCTAAATTTTTCGAGTTAATACGACGCAACGTGCATGTGTGGTTCAACGTTTTTACCTCTATTTTTCCATGTTTGACAGGTTCGTCGCAATACGCATATTATAGGTCAAGTCAGTGTTGGTTGTCGATGACGGTTGTGTGACATTAGTACTATTTGACACCGTTTTACGCCCCGCCGCAACGCGGGGTGTGCTTTGGAGGTTTTAAAAAAAAATTTGTTATGCATATTGTTGTCGTAACGTTGGCTTTGGGGGGTTTAAAAAAAAGTTTTTTTTTTACTTTTCACCCAAAAGTATTTCATAAATTACTTTTAACCCAAAACTATTTGTTTTTTTACTTTTAACCCAAAACTTTTTATCTTTTGCAATCTATCCTCATAACTTTTTTTACTTTCAACTTTGGTCATTTATAGTTTCCATTTTTCGCTCTATGCTTGGTTCTAAATTTTGTGACTTAACACATCACAGCTGTGTCTTTGGCTTAACGTTTTTACGTTTCGTTCTAAATTTTGCGAGTTAACACGACGCAACGTGCGTGTGTGGGTGAACGTTTTTACATCGACTATTTTTACCCCGTTTGACAGGTTTAACATAACGTGTGGGTCGTAGATCGACTTAGTTATAAATAAAGAATCCCCGCCGCATTGCGGCGGGTCGTAATCCTAGTTTAACAAATAAAGTAACAAAATATTTTCATTAATATTAAAAAACATTACATAAACTTAAAAAAAAATTAAACTTAAAAAAATAAATTTAAAAAAAACATAAACTTAAAAAAACATAAACTTAAAAATATCCTAATATATTAAAATAAGCTACTAGTCTTCGTCTTCCATGTCGTGGTCGGGTTCGTTTTGAGCGTTGTTCCAAATGTACTCCACCAAGTCCGCTTGTAGGTTATGATGTGTGTACTCGTTACGTAGAGCGAACATGTTCAAATCTTGTTGTTCCCCACTAACTGGAACATAATTTCCAGTAGACGCGTTTTCGTCGCGTACTCGCATATCGCTCTACCTTCGTCTTCAATGACCATGTGTATGAAGGATGATACAAGCGTACATAATGTGTCGTAACCTCTTTGGTGTTTGCGAATGTGCTGGATGTTCAATGATGTGCCATGATGTGAGAGAGATGGGGTGGTAGTGGGTGAAAAGTTGCGAAAAAAATGGTTAAAGAGGTGAGTATTTATAAAAATGGAAGTGAATTGGGGGATTTTTTGAATTATAGCCGTTATTTAATTAATATAAATTCTGAAATTAATTTTTTTTTAAACGGTCATATGCCAGATGGTCCCCACTTGTTTTTTGTCATTTTGTGCGCGTCGAGATCGACGGAATACAGACGTTGAGGACAGGACGTGTGGGGGGGGGGGGGCGGTGTAGCAGGCGTCGCCGATCCAAGACGGTAGGGGGACGACCCCATACCGTGTAGCCTTGTATATGGAGTGTCTCCTTATTATCATTCATACTACCCCAAAAAAAAAAAAATTCAATTCTTTTTTGTTCGAGGACCGCCACATTTGAACTTTGTTTCCCCTTTTTTTTTTTTTTTTAAATTAAACTTCATAAACCACACGTGAGACCTCAAAGCAAGGACCGCAAGGGAAAACCACCAAAACAGCAAATCGAAAGGAAATACAACAAACAACCGAACAACATAAAAAAAAAAACAAGACCTAAAACGAAACCAAATGAACGAGCTCGAACCTCTAAACCCAAACTGACTAACCAACAACCATAAAACTACTAAAAACAACCGATAACACAATCAAGCTTTACCCCACTGTAAACCTTCCTGAGCAATTGTACCTCTCACCATACCCTTGAACTTGGTCAACCGGACGCCAAGCAATTCACCCAAGGCTATCGTAGCATTTACCTCCGCCTCAGCACCTATAAGATGCTCATCCGCCAATGTCCCATTATCACCCCCAGGAGGGGCATTAAGGTCCAAAGATTCTTCTCTATCACTGTTGTCATCGTCTGTCCTTCGGTATTCCACATCCCCTTCCTCACTTAAGTAGTCCGGATTAGCAGACACGAAGTCGTCTTCCAATCCCAAAAGGTCATTCAACGCAAATGGGTCATTTGTCCTAGCCTTCTTTCCTTGAACTTTGTTTCCCCTTATTACGTCCCATTGCAAATTTCGTTTTTTAAAGTGTTTCATATTTTCAGGAGAGTTGATTACTTTTTTTACCTCACCAAATTTCCATTCTAAAAATTTGTTATTTCAATTTTTTGAGTTAATTACTCTTTTCGTCCCTGTGGTTTGTCAAAAATCACTATTTCAGTCCATTGGTTTAAAAATTGTGATTTCAGTCCCTGTGGTTTCACTTTCGTAACCATTTCAGTCCTTGTGGTTTCACTTTCGTAACCATTTCAATCCATTTATTATGTTAGTACAGAGACTGAAATGGTTACGAGGTGGACTGAAATGGTTACGAAAGTGAAACCACAGGGACTGAAATCGCAATTTTTAAACTAATGGACTGAAATAGTGATTTTTGACAAACCACATGGACGAAAACAGTAATTAACTCCAATTTTTTTTTTTTTAAATGAGTCTACATCTACCAGGTCCACTTAACCATTATGCATTATTTCTTAGCAACGAACACCACCGGGCCTTTAATGTTTTCAAATACAGATTGGTCAATGAACCCCCACTGTACGTTTGACCAAACATTTTGGCAGTGTACAAGGATTGTGGGATTAATCCAAGGGTTAGAAATATTTCAGACCATGTCGGTTTTGGTGGTCTAGTTGACTGTGGGTACCGGACAATTGGTCATGCGTTGGTTGAAAGACGGCGTCCTGAAACCCAAACTTTTCATCCGTTGGTGAGGCAACGATAACACTACAGTTTCAAGCATACATAAAGGGATACTTTGAAGGTTAATATTAGATATTCCAAGGGGTGGTTCGGTCGGAGAATAACAATTGAGAATGTTTATGGCAGTTGGGAGAGAAACTTTAACGATTCACCGTTGTATAGTAGGGAGTTACAGAGAAAAAACAAAGGCACGGTGGTACAATGATTACACCATCCTCACGAATCATCCAATAGTGAAACATTCAAATTTGTCTTTTGGGCATTCAAGCCCTCCATCGCCGCGTTTCACCTATGCCTGCCTGTTATATCTGTTGACGCCACCCATCTGAAGGGGCCGTATCAGAGTAAGTTGCCGATACCATATCACCACATATCGACAACAGTACTCCGGACATTATTACCCGGCCAACAAGGAAGAATGGAGTGATGAGAACTGGAGCGGAAGGTGGAGGCTTCAGGGGGACCCGTCAAAATTTACAATGTTGCGTGGTAGGAGACATGCTAGAAGAATACGCAATGATATGGATGTCCGTTACCCGGATGAACCGAGAAGGTATAAATGTGGATTGTGCAAAGAAAATGGTCATCGGAGGACGAACTGCCCTTACGCTGATCACTGATAGAGAATTATCATCGATAATATTGGCTTTTATGTTTAACTAATAAGAAGACCCGCACGCGTTGCGGCGCGGGTACATTGCAAACGTCGAGTGGATTAGTCCAAGCGTTAGTTGATGCACTAACCTTATGAAAACACGCGTTTCGACGTATCCGGTTGAACTCCATGTAACATATAGCTGCATTGCGATTGGATCAAAACATAACGCAAACAAAATTTATACCGTACAATCATAACGTATTATATGCGACCCGACTAACTTGAATTTATACCGTCAAGTTAAAAACTCTGGAAGGGTGAAAGTGACATTTTATAAATTACATTTCCTAAACTTAAGGGATAAGATGAGGTAATAATAAGATTTGACAAAGTTGGGGGATAAAAAGAAATGACAAAGTTGGGGGTATAAAGGACACTACCACAAAGTTGGAAGATAAAAAGCAAACTACTTGTATAAAAAGGTTATTTATGTTTGAAGAAAATGGGGCAAGGTGATAAAAATCAAGAATGGCTTGCTTTTCCATTTTTACCCGTGCAGTCCCTTTGATTCAAGAAGCTCGAACGGAGAAGTTGGTCGGTGGCAAGCCACCGACTTTCTCCTTTAAGATGTTATATAATATCACCTACGCATGTGGAACTTTTTTTAATTTTAGGACTTGTATTTGCATGGTATTTTTAATTTATATATGTTGTTTAACCAGATCGTATTTACGTATTTACCTAGTATTAGTTTGAAAAACCACCACCGGTGACAATTTTTTTAAAGTTGAAATACTACCACGGGGCAAACTTTGAGGTTTGTTATCTCTCTACCAGAAACAACAAAAATGCTCAATGACCGGGTCATTACACCACACTCGCGTAGTATATTCAAAGAATAAATTCTAGCGGGCCGATCAAAGGTGTTACAACGCACTAAATTACTCTCAAAATAATCTTTTATACTTTTTTTATAAAATTGAAAAACAACGAGGGGCTACTTTGCGGCTCAATCTCTCTCTACCAAATACAATAACAAGGTCAATGAGTGGGTCCTTACGTAGCCCTCACGTAATAGATTTAAGGGGCCAATAAAACTGGCCCGATCAAAGGTGTTACAACGCTCTAATTATCACCCAAAACTGGTTCCGCAAGCATATCATACAATCAATAATTATATTTAAAACAAAAAAAAATCACATTTTACTTTCTCCTGCCGCTTTCTTTTTTAAACAATTCTATTTTTGACTTTAGTCAACATGTTATATGAACAAGCGTATTCCAAATAATAAGTTGAACAAAAAGCTTTTCGTACAAGCGTAACCCAAATATAGAGTCTCTGGCGACTGTCTTGTCTTCTCCGATAAATATAAACTTACGCCGGCGAGATTGAAGTTTATTTAATTGGGATGTGTTTGTAGTACAAGCGCATTAGGCATCAACTCTGACATTACGCTCTTGGTACAAGCATAATACCTATTTTTCAAAAACGTTTCATTCCTACACCAATATCCAAAATCCATATCAATTTAACACCGTTCCTGCAAAAAAACTCACCACCGACACTGAACTTGTGGCGCGTTAATGTAAATAACTTAGACCGAAACGTAAAACATAGAAAAAATAACTAAGTTGATCTAGGACCCGCGCGTGCGACAAACTTGTCAAACGGGAAAAAATATACGACGTAAAACGTTAAACCACACACACGTTGCTCCGTGTTAACTCGCAAAATTTAGAATGAAATGTAAAAAAAAAAAATTGCGTAAGATGAAAGTATAGGGGACCAAAGTTTAAAGTACAAAGTTGTGAGGTTAAATTGCAAGAGATGAAAGTTTTGGTGTTATAAGTAAAAAAACAAATAGTTTTAGGTTAAAAGTGAAACATCAATTTTTTTTTTTTTTTGAAAACCTACCAAAGCTTGAGGTACACACCTCTATGCATACAAATGTTTTATAGCATGTAAATATTTGTTTTAATTCCTTGGAATATTGGATTTTAATAATCTCAACTATTCGCCGATTGACACCAACAGTCTCAACTTTAAAAATAACCACTGGCAGTCCAAACTTTAACATATTGGCCTCTAATGGACCCTGACTAACAGAACCCTAACGCCATTAGTCTTCGTTCGCCGAAAAAACGTTTTTTGGCTGGAAAACTCATTTTTGGCCGGAAAACTCAACATTTTCGTCCTGAACCTCTTTATAACCTTATTATGGATATTTGGGAACTTTTTTCTAGTAAAAGCCCCAATTATTAAAGTCGCCAGAAAACTCCTTTTTTGCCGGAAAACTTCTTTTTCGCTGGAAAACTCAACTTTTTGGCTGGAAAACTCAATATTTTCGTCTCAAACGTTTTTGTAACCTTAGATCGGACCTTTAGAAACCTTTTTCTAGACAAAAACGGTTTTCCGGTGACCGGAGACTAACGACGTTAGGGTTTTGTTAGTCAAGGTCCATTGGTGGCCAATATGTCAATAGTTGGGACTACCAATGGTTATTTTTTAAGTTGGGACTGTTGACGGCCAACAACAAATAGTTGAAATTATTAAAATCCAATATTCCTAATTCTTTTAACTTTTTCCTAAGCAATTAATCTGACAGGTCGTTTTGTATTTTTTTAACTTTGTTTTAGTAATGGTTAATGCTCTTTAAAGGGCATTTTCAGCCACATCAGCATTATATGTCTCTTTAAAATTGTATAATGGTTAACGCTCCTTAATGCCTTTTCAATCATTATTTTTCATCTTTTTTTTCATTTGGCCTTATACTAGAAATGTATCTCCCACTTCATACCCCTATAACGCCCAGAGGGGTGATGTTGCGGGCATTATCAAGCTCATTCACACCGCCCCTATAATGCCCGTTACGCATGACTTTATTAGATAATTACTACTATCATTATTTATATAATTTTTTAATTATTTAAGAATATAAGATGTATTAGAAAAAAAGTTACAGACTATGAATCAAATTTTAACTTATCACTTTATCAGTAGTGGTCAAAAGGTCATTTTTATTAGATCAAACCAGCGTTCAAAATAACTATACACATAACTAAAACTGAAAATTAGTAAGTGTGAAAATTAAAATATTATTAATCTTATTTTATTAAAACCTTTTTTTTAACAGACAAATTATTTTTAATTTCTGTTATTTGTGGGTTTTAAACCCAAGACCTTCTTCTCTCAAGATATTTAAAGGTTTTGCCTTTACAATGGACCGCCACCTCATTAATTATTGACAATATTTAATACGGTTGTCGCTTTCCATTTTTAGTTATACGTAACAACGTGCTCTGAATTCTATATTTAAGTCAATATTGTCTTCTCATACGTAACAACTTGCTCTAAATTCTATGTTACCTTTGGTGGTCTCGCTCCTGACGCTGTGCGACTTTTGAAAATTGTTCAAAAAGTCGTTAATAGTAATTCTTCGTCGCTAAAGGTTTCAAACTTTGTATTTAGTAGAATTGGTTTTTCTATTCAAAAGGGGTGACGGCGCAACTTGTTGCCCGACTACCTGCCATTGCTTTGTAATTGCCCTTTTTCGTATGGAATGATATCGCGTAGTTTCAAAAAAAAAAAAAAAAAAAAAAATTCTATGTTTAAGTCAATATTGTTTTCTCTTTAAGGCTGATCCCCGGTGCGGCGCCGTGCCAGCACACCGCCCTCTCGGGGCGTCTTCGTCTCCCTTTCGACGATGATGCCGGGCCTATTTTAAAAAAAGAGCCGTTAATAACGTCTAGTTTTCAATAAAAAATCATTTTATTTCTTTATAAATAATAACAATTTACCCCACTTTTCAAACCAATTCAACTCAATCTCTCTCTCTCTCTCTCTCTCTTTATACAATTCTTCAACTTTTATAAAATTTTAGCCATAGATCCATATAATCAAAACAACCCGAGCCAAAACGTTTTCTCGGTACCCGACTACTATCCAACGATAGATCCTAGTTGGTCTGCATCGCAATTTTCTTTTTCGGGTTTCCAACAAAGCCCCAATGCTTTCACTCAAATGAACCAACTGCAATCAATGCAACAAATGTTAATGCGAAACCTGTTTAACTCGCAATTTCAATCGCAACCACAACCTTCACCACCATCGGTAGAATCGTCTCAACCCATAGAAGATGAGGTTTAAGAATATGTGCCGGAGACGCAACCCCAAACCTACAAACCAAAAAAAGGGAAACAAACGGCGCGTGTAGCCGGGCCGGTGATCAACCTTCGAAACCAAAAGCGCAACCATGGTCAAAAATCGAGGAGAAGGCATTAGCTAAGGCGTGGATTAGTACGTCAAAATGCCCAGTTGGTATGTAAAAATATATAAATTTTAAACTTTATAATATATAAATTTTATTACATTTTTAAAATATAGGAAACAACCAAACCGGGATGGTTTTTGGAAAGGAAATACTAGCAAAATTCCTTACGATTATGGAACAAGGTCCGTATCGAGATCTCGATTGCATCGCTTCGAAGTGGCGAAAGATGCATCGATCCGGTCGTCAACCGTTTTTGTGGGTATTATAACAACTTATATACTAATCGTCCAAGTGGGTGGAGTGACGAAAGTGTTTTTAAAGAGGCGGTGCGCAGATACGAAGATGAGCATTGGTAGGTTTTCCCACAAGTCCGGGCATGGGAAGTTATGAAGAACAATAAGATGTGGGCATCGGTTCCAAACGAGGTTGCAAGCGCTAAACGAACGAAAACCTTAGAGATTGGAAGTTATAGTGCAGGGGAGCTCAGACGCACGATGTCAGATAAATATAAACGACGAGCCTGAATTTGACGAGAAAGAGAATGCAGTTCGAGAGGAGGTACGTCCCATTGGAAGGGACAAAGCCAAAAGGGTAGCGGCTGCGAACAACAAGCCTCGCCAGGGGTCAGTTCGAAAAAGGACGAGTTAATGGCCCAGTTCAAAGCATACACCGAGTTCACAGCCGAAAAGGTAAAAGTGAAGCAACGTGAAGCAGACGAACGAGTAAGGTTGAAGCAAGAAGCGGCAGAACTAGAGGAATGGAAGATAATGACAACCGATATCAACACGTATCCGAAACAAGACCGTCACGTTTTGCGTAAAATGAAAGAAAAGATCTCCAAAAAATGGAATTCTTAGGATCTTTAATTTTTGGCAATCTAGTATTTTTTTAAGTTGATGTTTTTTTTTTTGAGTTATGTAATTTTTTTTAAAGTTATCTAATGTTTTTTAAGTTATGTGATGTTTTATTTTATAAGTTACGTAATATTTAAAATAATGTTGAATTTTTATAAAAAAAATAAAAAAAAGGTGGAGGCGCATCCTCCACATCCTTAATCCATTCTTAGAAGGACATCCTCCTTGAATGGTAATGTGGCGAATGACGTGAAGGACCATCCCAAAGAATGAACCTTCTCCAATCCCCATTGTCTAATATTCTTGTTAAGGCTATAGGGTGTGGTTGGAGTCCCCATGAGGCTTTATCATGCCACCTAAGCTCCACCTAGGATCCACCTCACCCATGGGGCTTTATCACGCCCCCCCTTTAACTTGCATGGTGTGGATGGAGCCCCCTATTAAAAAAAATTAAAAAATTTCACTGGGTGAAATGACATGGGCCCCACCTGATAAAGCCCTTAAAGCTCGTTACCATGATGGAGCCCCATCAATGGCGCCCCTTCTTAAATTGGTGGGTGTGGTTGTATAGCGCCGGGGGGCGCTATAGAAGGTGATGTGGCGAGGGTGGCGCCCCCACACCCTCCAGCCTAAGTGTCAACCAAATCAGTTACGGTGAGTCAGAACACTGGTCACAATAAAAATAACTTATACTTTTTTTTAATTATTATTTCGGTTTTGTTTTTAAATTATAAAAAACGACGGTGTTAAATAAAAAACTACACTTTTAATACAAAGTTTTATCAGCCGAAAAAGACGACAAACTCTCTGGCAAGAACGGCTAAATCTTCTTCATTAGGGTGTTCGGAGTGGAGTCAGCAAAGGGTGTTGTCGCGCGGCAAACATCGCCGCCAACCCTTTGCCGAGGCGGTGACTTGTGTGGTGCGGGGAGACAATGCCGACGTGGGGAAGGGTGTCAAACGGCATTATAGCCGTTGGGATTTTAATAAAAAAAAATTCCTTTTTACCTTTATAAATTAAACAATTTCAATTCCATTTTCACCAAACATCACTCTCATCCATTTTTACTACATTTCACTCTCATTTTTTGTAATCTTTTCAAAAAAATGGAAGGCTCAAACAAAGGTGAAGGCAAGAAAAAAATGGTAGGGTCCGGTTCAAAGTCGAGGGCTCAAGATAAACGTGGTTCGGGTGGTTCTAGTGTCCCGTTTCATCCCCACCTTGGGTTTGCGAATCAAACCCAACCTCCATTTTATTTTCACCAACCCATGCATCAACCTTTCGGTTATGATACCCAACCCATCCAAAATTGGATGCAACACGGTCAGACGATGACTCGACCCGGTTATTATGATTACTCCCTAGAAGCCCAAAATGCTTTTGACCCATTTGCTTTTCAAACCCCAAGCTCACGATCACCGAGACCTTTTCAAACCCCAAGGTCACAATCCCCGAGAGACGTACAAGATGACTCCGATGAGGAGTTCGTGCCGGAAACCCAAGAACAAGATTTAGATGAGGATGAAGATGTTGCGGTTGAAGAAAATCCCGTGAACGAAAATGAAGCCGCGCCGGAAAGAAAAGGAAAAGCGAAACGGGAAACTTGGACGCCTAGACAAGAAGAGGCGTTGGCAAAGGCTTTTGTTCATTGCACTTTGAATAAAAAGAAAGGCAATCAACAAAAGGTGGATGGGTTTTGGAAGAAAGTTCTAAACCACTACAATTAAACGGTCGGAGGAAGTAACCGAACCCACCACCAAGTTCGATCAAAATGGATGACGATGCAAACAAAATTGAACACATTCAACGGTGTGACAACCCGATATTTCAAGGTCTTGCCACTTGTGTCTTGTTTTTATAATTCGTCTTACGCTGTATCTTGTGCATAATATTTGAGTGTTTGAGTGCTATGTGGGAACTTAAGCGTTGTGTAGTACTAGGTGTTGATAGTTAATGTTTAATGTGTATGTGTTGGACCTTCGCCATAGACGACGAAGATTGATTCTTCGTCGTCACCATCAACATTGTGACGAAGCTTATACTTCGTCGAAGGTGGTACTTCGTCAAAGGGCTTCGGCCCAAAAGATCACGCGGCCCAAAAAATACTCTTATGTTGTTTAACCTTGCAATCAGTAGACAATCATTGAACGTGAACATAAAACCCTAAAACACTAGTTCCCTCTCCCTCTTGTGCGACGGCTGTGGGCATTGATCGAAGCTCTAGCATCTAAGCACTCCTCCCTGATCCTTGAGACTCCTCGTGCTATCTTGCTTATCGGTTAGTGCCTAACTTTGTTATTAGATGGGATTCTGATGATTGTGATCTTATGTGAATTAGGGTTCCGTTAATAGGATGATAGATTTGGAACGTTACATGATGCGGGGGTTCCGATGATTCTTGTACACTTTCATGTTCGTATTATGATTCGCTGATTTCGTGTATTTAGTTGATGGCATGATAGATTAACCTCTGATGGTATATGGTCAATAGTGGAATGAATCTGAATGCTTGATGATTAACATTTGATGTTATGTTTAAAGGTTTGATGAAACGGTTATGTTTGGAATGAATCTAAATGCTCGACAATTACTCATAACTAGGATGTTAAATCGTGGATTGATTGGTGTTGTTGAAACTGTTAAATCGATAACTGTTATTAGAGATCATAAGAGTTGTAACTGTTTCATTATCTGATGAGGGACGACGTAGAGTGACCCTCGACGAACCATGTGATGTTTCGTCCAACCTTGTCACGACGAACTATTCATACTTCGTCACAATCTGGTCTCGATGAAGAATTGGTAGTTCGTCACACTTAGCTCCAACGAAGAATAGGCACTTCGTCGCTAGGGTTCTTCGCCGAGGTGGTAGATGATTAGAACAGTAGGTTTGAGATGTTTATGTTATTAGACACATGTGCTGTGATATTCTGTTTAATGCATGATAGTAATGTTATGTCACACCCCGGATTTCCACGTATTACCAGTGGTCCCGGTAGGGGAGTATCGTGACGTGGTTGGTAACATATTAGTCAAACAACACAATATTTAAATGCACAGCGGAAGCAAAGTATAGATTCATTTCAACCAAACAATATTGTAATATTAAGTATCACAAATAGTTGAATATAAATCCACAGGTAGATCAAAATAAAAAGAAACAATGTTCAACAGTCTATGACATCCAAGCTTGCGAGACTTATTGTGGATGCTAGGAGAAAAGCCAGCCTATTACGCGTAGTACCTGCACTTAACCTTTTTGAGAAAATACGTCAGTTTACACTGGTAAATACAATCAACCGACTCATTTTGAAAAGAGTTTAAGAAAATGAATTTAAGGCACAAGGCACAAATAATATTTTATAACTTGGGATAATTATTTGAATATAATACATGTAAAGGATTTACATGTTTCTTATGCGTTCAGTAGCCCGGTTCATGCCGGGTTAAAGATCAATAGACACACCACATTATTATATGAGACACCGACGGGCGTACGCCTACGCCCCATGCTTAGGTCGTGGCCATTTCGTAAAATGATGCCAGGGATATCCGGGACATGGTCATTAACCCCCCAAAGGCTTTAAGCAAACAAAACAATTTAAACGAGACATCTCAATACTTTAACCATCATATAATTAAAGATTCAATGCCCGACCAAGCGGTATTTTATATACCGTACCCCAAGCCCGTATAGGGAAAATAAGTTAAAAGTATTTACCTGAGCAAGTATAAATCACAATCAGCGAGTGCAAGTATCTTTTACCGGGTCTCCTATTCTGGAACGAAGGTTTATAATAACCTATTAGAATCCTAACGGGTCTTTGATTAAGTCTAAACTTAGACCGGTTAGTTTTAAAGGAATATACGGTTCGAACGCATGATTAAGCGAAGACCGGAATAGAATGTGATTTAGACCCGACAAGTTTGAAGATTTGTTTAATATGGGTAAACTAAACACATTCTGGATTTTGAGATAAAACTGATAAGGTTTGACCCGTTTCGGCTAATTTATGTAAACTAGTTACATAAACCGAACCGAACGCGCACGAAGCGTAACGGGTAACCATAAGAGTCCTAAACAGGTTTCCTAAGTTAACATGCCTTAAATATGTTGTGATATCAGTAGGATACCTTCCATTATGCCCAAAACGAGTTTAATCTCATATTAAGCCCCGTAGGGGTATTTTGGTCATTTTAAAGATTATAAAAGGGATTAATTAAGCTTCTGTGATTCGGGTCTGAATTAATCAGTAAAATGACTTATCTTAACAGGTCATATCAGTTGGTGTTAAGTCCTTTGTGACAAAAAATGGTTTTAAACCCTTACTATGCGTTTAATACGCTTATAAGGTCGTTTTAAGCGATTTACGGGTTAAAATAGGAATCTGAGTTTCCAGGTCAGTTCATAAGGTTCAAAACACTTCATTTATTATTTAAAATTAGTAGCAATTGGATTGGTAGCAAAAGGACTTGTAAAACTCATTTTATGGCCGAAAAGGGTATATTCGGTATTTACCGAATCAAGGCACTAATCCTAGCTTATGATCAGTTTAAAAATAATTAAAAATCTTCAAAAATCCCAAAATATTATATTACATCAGTGGGTTAAAGGTTTGGTGTCAAAAATTGGGTTTAGATAGGCTTTACGCTAATGACGCCGTTTAATTACTAAGAAGAGTTCTAATTACGTCATTAAGCATAACTCCTAATCTAGACTTCCAACTGATGTGAAAATTTAGGGACATGTTTAATAATCAGAAACAAAGATTATTGTACTTTCATAATTCCAAAATTCTCGTTTTATGGTCATAAGGGCATTATGGTCAATATTTAAGCAATTAACGGAAACGTCGGACAATTAAGGATTCAAGTGGTATAAACGCAGAGGGTTATACAATCATGTAACTAGGTCCTAATGGAACTTTAAGGCATGTCTAAACCTATCTAAATCGGGTCAGAACTGAAGTCAAAGCAAAAGTCAAAGTTTTGCGACTTTCGGTTCCGAATCGGTTCTAAACAGAAAGTTGTCGAATCAAACAAGCTTAGGCAAGTTCTTATACTTATTACCATGTTATATGAATGATAAAATAGGTTACACGCCTTTTACATTGTTAATCATGCGTTAAATCGAAGATTACATTTCTGTTGACTTTTTCTAAGCATCTTTGACTCGACAAATGACCTAGTTAGGATGGGAATCAGTGAGTACCCTTTTAAGGGTTTATTACCCACATAATTACCTACTTAAAGGTACTTTTAATTCGAGATTTGACTGAGCCATTATTAATTAATCTCGAAGTCAAACCGTAATTACGACGGTTTGACTTTTAGCTAAATAACAAAGCTAAACTCAATTAAAGAAGGTTAAGCATACTTACAAGTGTCTAATGAACGATTAAGAAGGCTTAGAAAAGGCTCTTAAGTTCCAGAAGTCTTCAAGAAATGCAGATGAGATGAATGTGTGAATGTTGCAAGCTTAGGAGCTTTGTATATTGATCAAAACTCCTTAGATTGTTGACATGCAAGGCTACTAATGATCATGGATGCTTACAAGTGCCCTCTAGTGACTAAAAACCAGTATAGGAAGCCCATGGTATTGAAACAAGTCATTTGGAGTCGGTTAAGGGGCTGAACAGGCAGCTGCCTGTTGTTTCTGCGTCTGTGCATCGTACGCGGCCCGCTTGGGTCTCCGGCTCAGGTTTTGAAGTTTTCATTTATTGCATGTTTAGTCCCCGGTCCTCCTAAACGTCGCTTTCACTTCATTTCTTGCATTCTAAACCTTTAATATTGACATATAGGGGCTTTAATACTTATACCCACTTTGTGAAGTCCTTGGCCACTTTGTGTTTACCCGAAAAATCCTAAATTTCCATGTTGACGCTTCTAACCCCTCGCACACGAATTTTATCATAACTTTCTCATACGATAACGAAACTTGGTGAAATTTTTATCACACATTCTAGTGAGCATAATTAATCGTTACAAAGCTTCGGATTTGCTAAAAGGTCACTCAGAGGTATATCTTAAACATGTTGACACATTTAACCCCTGTAGTTTGTAATCTCTCACTTTCTTTTATATTAAGCTTCGTATGATCCATGATTTATTCGTTTGAAGGTACGAGTATCATGTAGGGTTAATGTATAATATATTTATTCACTGATGACATTTAGAACCCGTATATTCACATACTTTCCAGGTTTGTCAACTTTAGTCCTTCAAGAACATTCTTACACACGTTCAAACTTATGACACGTGTTAACACATTATAAGACGTGAATTTTCGAGGTGTTACATCCTCACCCCCTTAAAAGAAATCTCGACCTCGAGATTTACTGAAACAAATAAGGGTACTTTTCTTTCATTGTGGACTCAACCTCCCACGTATATTCGGGACCTCTACGGGCATCCCATTTGACCTTTACAATCGGTACATGCTTCCTTCGAAGCTTCTTAACCTGTCGATCCTCGATCGACAATGGTTTTTCCACAAATATCAAGCTCTCATCTATATGCACATCCGTATGTGGTATGACTAGTGATTCATCAGCGAAACACTTTTTCAGATTGCAGATGTGAAATACATTGTGAATTCCACTGAGCTCTTCTGGTAAGTTTAACTTATAGGCAACCGATCCGACACGTTCGATGACTTCGAACGGTCCTATGTACCTCGGGCTTAACTTGCCTTTCTTACCAAATCGCATCACTCCCTTCCAGGGTGATACTTTAAGCAACACTTTGTCACCTACTTCAAAGTGAAAAGATTTACGCTTGGGATCAGCGTAGCTCTTTTGCCTATCTCGGGCAGCTTTGAGACGGTCACGAATCTGGACAATCTTGTCCGTCGTTTCAAAGACTATCTCCGGTCCTGATAATTGGACATCTCCAACTTCCGCCCAACAAACGGGCGTTCTGCACTTTCTACCGTACAAGGCCTCGAAGGTTGCAGCCTTGATGCTTGTATGGTAGCTATTGTTATAGGAGAACTCGACTAATGGCAAGTGGTTATCCCAGCTACCACCTAAGTCGATCACGCATGCTCGAAGCATGTCTTCTAATGTTTGTATTGTACGCTCACTCTGCCCGTCCGTCTGAGGATGGTAAGCCGTACTGAAATTTAAGCGCGTGCCCAATGATTGTTGAAAACTCTTCCAAAAATGTGACGTGTATCTAGTATCTCTATCAGAGATAATAGACACTGGTATGCCGTGTAGAGCTACAATCTTATCTACGTACAGTTGGGCTAACATGTCGGAGCTATACGTCTCCTTAATGGGTAGGAAATGTGCTGACTTAGTCAGTCTGTCTACGATCACCCAAATGGTATCATTTCCTTTCCTTGTTTTAGGTAACTTGGTGATAAAATCCATAGTTACCATTTCCCACTTCCAAGTGGGAAGTTCAGGCTGTTGTAGCAAACCTGACGGTTTCTGATGTTCTGCTTTGACTTGCGCACACGTCAAGCATTTAGCTACATAGGTAGCTACAGACTTCTTCAAGCCTATCCACCAATAGTTTGCCCTTAGATCCTGGAACATCTTATCAGCTCCCGGATGAACAGAATATTTAGAACTATGGGCTTCCTGGAGGATAACATCTCGAAGTCCCCCATAAATTGGAACCCATATTCGTCCATTCAATCTCAGAATTCCGTCCTTGCTAAGAGATAACTGTTCCTCAGTTACCCCTAGCTTTTCATTAGGGTAGTTAGCTTCCAACACAGCTTCTTTCTGTGCAGCTAACAACCTTTCATTTAAACTGTTCTTTATTTCAATGCTCTTGGCATTGATTCGGATGGGTTTCATCCTTTCCTTTCGACTCAAGGCATGGGCGACTACATTCGCCTTGCCGGGATGGTATCTTATTTCACAATCGTAATCATTCAGAGTTTCCATCCAACGGCGTTGCCTCATGTTCAAGTCCTTCTGATTGAACAGATGTTGAAGGCTCTTGTGATCAGAATAGATCACACATTTGATTCCATATAAGTAGTGCCTCCAAAGTTTTAGTGCGAATACAACGACACCCAACTCCAAGTCATGGGTGGTGTAATTCTTTTCATGCACCTTTAACTGGCGTGAAGCATAGGCAATGACTTTGCCTTTCTGCATAAGCACACATCCCATCCCGGTGTGTGATGCATCACAATAAACGACAAACTCCTCGATTCCATCAGGCAATGTCAGTACTGGAGCATTGCTCAACTTTTGTTTCAGAATCTCGAAGGATTCCTGCTGCTTAGGACCCCAGTCAAACTTAATCTTCTTACGCGTCAGCGAAGTCAGGGGTGCAGCAATCCTTGAGAAGTTTTCAATGAATCGCCTATAGTATCCTGCCAAACCTAGGATGCTACGAATTTCTGTAGGCGTCTTTGGCTCTTGCCAATTCATGACAGCTTCAACTTTAGCGGGATCTACTTGGATACCACGCTCACTAACAACATGTCCAAGAAATTGGACTTCTCGAAGCCAGAATTCACACTTCGAGAACTTGTCATAGAGCTTTTCTTTATGAAGTAGTTCCAGAATGCAGTGAAGGTGCTTCTCATGGTCAGCTTGGTTCTTCGAGTAGATGAGGATGTCATCGATGAAGACGATGACAAATTTATCCATGTAAGGCTTGCAAACGCGATTCATGAGATCCATAAATGCGGCAAGTGCATTTGTGAGCCCAAAAGGCATAACTAGGAACTCGTAATGACCATAACGAGTCCTAAATGCAGTCTTGTGTACGTCTTCATCTCTAACCTTCAATTGGTGATATCCTGACCTTAAGTCAATCTTAGAGAAGAAACTTGCCCCTTGAAGTTGATCGAACAGATCGTCGATTCTGGGCAAAGGATACCTATTCTTGATAGTGACCTTATTAAGCTCACGGTAGTCGATGCACAGACGCATCGATCCATCCTTCTTCTTGACAAATAAAACTGGTGCTCCCCAAGGAGACGAACTAGGTTTGATGAAACCTTTGGCTAGCAAATCATCTAACTACGTTCTCAATTCCTTCATCTCTGTTGGTGCCAACCTATAAGGCGCCCTTGCTACTGGTGCTGATCCAGGAATAATGTCAATTCTGAATTCTACTTGCCTATCTGGTGGCAAACCAGGTAGTTCTTCCGGAAAAACTTCAGGGTATTCAGAAATGACGGGGATATCCCCAATCTTGGGCTTCGGCTCATCAATAATCACTTGTGCCATGTAGATGACACAACCCTTCTACAAACACTTAGAGTCCTTGAGCATAGACATTTGCTCAGGCAGCCCATACTGGGTATCTCCCTGGATAGTAAGTGATTCACCAGACTGAGTCTTGATCACCACTTGCTTCTTATTGCAAACAATCTGGGCCTGGTTATGAGATAACTAGTCCATACCCAAAACTATGTCGAAACCGGCTAGTTTCAAAGGAAGTAGGGACAAAGGAAAAGAGTGGTTCTTAATGGATATGAAACATCCATCTAATAACGTTGAGGTGGTTTCTAAAGTGCCATCTGCTAGTTCCACCTCACACTTCACACTTAAGGTCTTAACAGGTAATTTCAACAATTCACAAAACTTATTATCTACGAACGACTTATCAGCGCCAGAATCAAATAACACTCTCGCATAAACATCATTTACGAGGAAGGTACCTGTTATCACATTATCGTCCTGGACGGCTTCCTTAGCATCCATCCTGAAGACCCTAGCATTGGTCTTCTTTCCTTCTTCAGCTCTCTTTGCAAACTTTGGGCAATTTGTCTTTATGTGCCCTTTTTCGTTGCAACCATAGCAGGTCGCATCCTTCATCTTTTTGCAATCCAAGGTCTTGTGTTCCTTGGACTTGTATAACCCACATGCAAAAGTTTTCGATTGTGAATGCGAGTTCGATTCATACCTGCACTTCCCGAAGTGCTGTCTTTTGCAGATTTTACATCTGGGTTTTTCACCCGACTGCTGACCATCCTTCCTAAATCCTGACCCCTTCTTGTGGTCATTGTTTCCCTTATGCTTCTTGTCTGTACGTCGTGAGTTGTCATCCTCACGCTTCCTCTTTTCGGTATCGGTGTTCCTCTGCGATCTCAGCCTGACCGCGTCCAAGGTAAGAGACAATGATATGTCCGCTGCAGACCGAAAAGTAGCTGGTCTGGAGGCCTTCACACTTGCCTTGATCTCCGGGGCCAAACCCCCAATGAATCGAGCTATACGTTTGGGTTCCGGGGTTACCAAATATGGAACCAACCTTGACAAGGTGTTGAAACTGGTGAGGTGGGCCTGACAGTCTAGGTTTCTCATGACCAGCGACAAGAAGTCAGCTTCAATTTTCTCAACCTCATGCTGAGGGCAGTAGTTTTCCTTGATCAGTGACATGAACTGTTCCCAGGTCATATTGTACAACGGGACTTTCCCCGTAGATTGGATCAAAGATCTCCACCAAGCTAATGCTTCACCCTTGAAAGACTGAGACACAAATTTCACAATATCCCTATTATCGCAACCACTGATATCCACTACCGTATCCATCTCGTCCAACCAAGTCATGCAATCTACAGCTCCTTTTTCCCCAGTGAAATCCCTGGGTTTGCACGAAACGAAGTACTTATAGGAGCAATCCTTATTACGGGGTTCTTGATTCGGTACGACTCTTTGGGATGGAATACTCCTTTGGTTTGATGAGTGGTGAGAATTACTGTTGTGGGCAGTGTGGGTCCTGGAGGGTGTTCTAGAGTCTGGTGCAGATTGGGTCCTTGTATGGGTACCACTGGAATCATGGAGCTGTCTATCCAAAGCTCGATTAACGGCATTATCTATCATTGCCTGTAATTCTGCACCCGCTACATTTACTCGGGCATTATGATGCTCTCCCCGTGGGTGACTATTGACCTCGCCTGAGTCGGCCATGTAGCTTGAACTGTTACATATTGACAATAATTTATTGGTGAGTTTATTATAGAGTTGTCTGTTATGGCAATTTATTAACCGTGGTAAACGTAGACCATATATGGTTAATTTATTACTCACATTTATTTAGGATTTCTATTATAATTTATCCTAATTATAAAACAATAACAGTTTGATTAGTAGCACAAAAGGCCTAGTCACAATGACATTTTTAAATTATAAGCCATGATTTCAGAGAATCAAGGCATGAAGGTTTGAACATAGTTCATTACCTTTATCAGACAGGGTCACAGACTATTACTGTCTTTTGTCTCATATGAAAATGAGAAGGGCCCGTAGGCATTATATTACCAATGGACGGTAAAAAGAACTGATCATCTTTATTGATGATTTAAACCCATGATCTATAGGTCATTAGTTTAGGTTAGGAATCTTTTGAAGAATCCTATTATAAGAATGACGTGTGTGATTTTGACGGATCACATCTGCCAGGAGCGTTAACATATTTTCAGATGTTAACAGGGATTTGAATCTTTTGTACAGGTCTTACCATCTTGGCCAAGTCTTATAATGACATGTAGGCTAGGCTATACCTTTAAGATTCTTATTTAAAAGGAATGATTCTTGATTCATTTATTTCACGTATAATATATATAAATGCATAAATGACAGAAATAAAATTTTCAAACTTAACATTCCATTAAAATTTTAAAAGTAGTACACTTTGCCCTAAACGGGACTTTTCACTGAAATATTTGCCCACGCAGGAGCTATACCGATAATACAAGTCCTCGCAGGGACTGTTTACAAAAATAAATGTCCTCGCAGGGACTAATAGAGACAAGTCCTCGTAGGGACTAAGTACAAAGATAGATGTCCACGCAGGGACTACATACACATATAAATAAATGTCCACGTAGGGGCTTAATTTAAACAAGGAAATACAATAATACATATTGGGATTTAACGATCCCGTTTCTTCTTTCCTTTCAGCAAACTTGCTAAGCCACTCATGAATCCCTGATTCTTCCTACGTTCTCTCTGGAAGTCTCGTTCAACCCTTTCCAGCCTTTGACGGAGATCCTCCTGCTCCGGTGGGGAAAACCGTGGTGGCTGGTGTTGTAGTGGTGGCTGAGCAGGTGCTTGATACCCACGAGTTGGGTATCCTATTCCCCAAGGGGTTCCATATGGTCCCTCAGGATTTTGGGCAAGGTAGTTTGATACCACTTGGTAAGGATCCTCAGCATAGTTATAGTTAGTGTATGCCGGCGGTCCGTATGGATTGTAAGCTGCTGGACCAGTATATGCAGGGATAGGGTTACTAAAACCCGTTGGTTGCGGCGCAACCGGTGCCGAATTCACCTCCGACACTGGAACTGAAGGTCCACCCATCTCTGGGTCTTCATATAGTGGCGGGTAGTGGCTGCCACTAGAGTGTTGAGGGGTGCTGAAATGAAAATCCCCTGCTCGTGCTGACATCCGTGCGCCAGTCCTCCTACGTCTTGGTGGTTCTGGAGGCGCTAGATTAACTGGCGGCGGTGGAGGTGGTGGCGTGACTGCCACGAAACGTGGATCCCCAGAGGGATCCTGCTGCTGCTGTTGCTGGTGAGGCGATGAATGGTGAGATGGTGTATAGTACCACTCACACCGGTTGAACCGTGCCTGGTGACTATCCGGACCTTGGTAGGGTGATCCGTGGAAAGATGAACTATCAGAGATCTCAAAAGGATGGTTCGGGGTTCCGGTTGCAGGCTCGACGGGATCCGTGTCCTCGTCTGTAACAACCCTCAGTAAAACCAACACCCTTATAATAATTCCGATACCCTGTTATATGATAAAATACCCTTATATGTTTTATATTACACCCCGTATGTGAAAACCGAGCCTTAAATAGATTATAACATATAAAATAAATCAAAAATATGAAATATAGGGGTGAGGCGGGCCGCATAGACCCACCGCACACATTTACGCGGGCCGTATGGGAGTGTTGATGGACTCCGCTGAATCCTTTAGTTCAAGCGGGCCGCATAAGACCTCGTCTAAGTTGACGCGGGCCGCGCGGACTCATAACACGCGATTACACCAGAGGCCGACACGTGTCGACATCGTGGTGGACCTACTCAACGACTCAGCTAAGCTAGTAGGTTGACCGGTGTTGACGCGGGCCGCGTAAGGGTCCCTTGTCTTTTACGCGGGCCGCGTGAGGACCAGATTACATAACTATAAATAGCAGGCATCAGTTTTCAGTTTCCGTCGCTCATTCTCAAATCTCATTCACGAATTCTGAAGTGTTAGACATAATATTTTGGGTATTATACCCCTAATTAGCGAGGTTCTGCTCCGTTGTAAGTATTATAACCCCAGTTTCATAATAGTTACGCTGCCCGATTGATTTAGGGTTCCGTAACAACTGTCGTGGTTCTGCCCGACGTAGTTGTTGGAATGCCGTCTCGGGGAGGGTATTATTAATAATTTCAAAGGGTTATGGTACTAACCAATGTACATTTGTATAAATTATAGATTATATCCAGGAAATCCTTACGAAAAGCCTAAGATAGCAATGTGAGTTTATCCTCTTTTTGATAATGTTTTTGGAAAGTTTTACAAAACCTTAAATGTTTTACAATGCAATTAAGCGGTGATTGAGTCTTTGTAGTTCTTCAATTACTGCCGGTATTTGGGGTTTTGTATACAAAATTTATTACTTGCGAGTAGTAAGTCGGGATGACAGTACGTTACCATTGGACAACGAGTTAGCCAATGTGTAATATGACCCACAAGTCAAGGATTGACAGTACTGAATGAGTAATTGTGTAGAAATAAACAATGTGGTCGCTCTTAATACTGTGTTAATTGATAAAATGTTTCTTGATTAAACTGGGATTCACTCACCAGTATTTCCCGCTGACAAAATATTTTTAAAACATGTTTCAGGTAACACAATGTGAAAGCCAACTGGGATAAAGCCAGCTCGAGAGCACTGACGGCTTGGAAAATAAGTGGCTATAAAAGTTATCTAAAACAAGATGTTTTAAATTCAATAAAATAGGGTTTTGTCCCTATAAGTATATTGTAATAAGAAACTTGGGTTTTGCCCATGTTATTATTAATATGAAATATGGTGGTTTTACTCTGATAAACATTTCCTAACTACGGTCCTGATGTAAATTCCGCTGCGAGACTAAACAAACTGATACCACCAAACTCTGAGTTCACGGCCGCCCGTTCCAGGGACAGATAAGGGATCGGGGGTTGTGACATCGTCCATGTCCATCGCTTGATCACCGGAAAAGTGATCCTCCGGTCCTAGTGGGTTAAAGCCCACTTGTTCTGGTAGGTATTCTGCCGGGTTAAACCGGCCCTGAAAGACAGGAGTAGGGTCGCCGAAGGAATTGTGCGATAAGGATCGCTGTAGAGGTATGTGAACATAAAACCCTAAAACACTAGTTCCCTCTCCCTCTTGTGCGACGGCTGTGGGCATTGATCGAAGCTCTAGCATCTAAGCACTCCTCCCTGATCCTTGAGACTCCTCGTGCTATCTTGCTTATCGGTTAGTGCCTAACTTTGTTATTAGATGGGATTCTGATGATTGTGATCTTATGTGAATTAGGGTTCCGTTAATAGGATGATAGATTTGGAACGTTACATGATGCGGGGGTTCCGATGATTCTTGTACACTTTCATGTTCGTATTATGATTCGCTGATTTCGTGTATTTAGTTGATGGCATGATAGATTAACCTCTGATGGTATATGGTCAATAGTGGAATGAATCTGAATGCTTGATGATTAACATTTGATGTTATGTTTAAAGGTTTGATGAAACGGTTATGTTTGGAATGAATCTAAATGCTCGACAATTACTCATAACTAGGATGTTAAATCGTGGATTGATTGGTGTTGTTGAAACTGTTAAATCGATAACTGTTATTAGAGATCATAAGAGTTGTAACTGTTTCATTATCTGATGAGGGACGACGTAGAGTGACCCTCGACGAACCATGTGATGTTTCGTCCAACCTTGTCACGACGAACTATTCATACTTCGTCACAATCTGGTCTCGATGAAGAATTGGTAGTTCGTCACACTTAGCTCCAACGAAGAATAGGCACTTCGTCGCTAGGGTTCTTCGCCGAGGTGGTAGATGATTAGAACAGTAGGTTTGTGATGTTTATGTTATTAGACACATGTGCTGTGATATTCTGTTTAATGCATTATAGTAATGTTATGTCACACCCCGGATTTCCACGTATTACCAGTGGGCCCGGTAGGGGAGTATCGTGACGTGGTTGGTAACATATTAGTCAAACAACACAATATTTAAATGCACAGCGGAAGCAAAGTATAGATTCATTTCAACCAAACAATATTGTAATATTAAGTATCACAAATAGTTGAATATAAATCCACAGGTAGATCAAAATAAAAAGAAACAATGTTCAACAGTCTATGACATCCAAGCTTGCGAGACTTATTGTGGATGCTAGGAGAAAAGCCAGCCTATTACGCGTAGTACCTGCACTTAACCTTTTTGAGAAAATACGTCAGTTTACACTGGTAAATACAATCAACCGACTCATTTTGAAAAGAGTTTAAGAAAATGAATTTAAGGCACAAGGCACAAATAATATTTTATAACTTGGGATAATTATTTGAATATAATACTTGTAAAGGATTTACATGTTTCTTATGCGTTCAGTAGCCCGGTTCGTGCCGGGTTAAAGATCAATAGACACACCACATTATTATATGAGACACCGACGGGCGTACGCCTACGCCCCGTGCTTAGGTCGTGGCCATTTCGTAAAATGATGCCAGGGATATCCGGGACATGGTCATTAACCCCCCAAAGGCTTTAAGAAAACAAAACAATTTAAACGAGACATCTCAATACTTTAACCATCATATAATTAAAGATTCAATGCCCGACCAAGCGGTATTTTATATACCGTACCCCAAGCCCGTATAGGGAAAATAAGTTAAAAGTATTTACCTGAGCAAGTATAAATCACAATCAGCGAGTGAAAGTATCTTTTACCGGGTCTCCTATTCTGGAACGAAGGTTTATAATAACCTATTAGAATCCTAACGGGTCTTTGATTAAGTCTAAACTTAGACCGGTTAGTTTTAAAGGAATATACGGTTCGAACGCATGATTAAGCGAAGACCGGAATAGAATGTGATTTAGACCCGACAAGTTTGAAGATTTGTTTAATATGGGTAAACTAAACACATTCTGGATTTTGAGATAAAACTGATAAGGTTTGACCCGTTTCGGCTAATTTATGTAAACTAGTTACATAAACCGAACCGAACGCGCACGAAGCGTAACGGGTAACCATAAGAGTCCTAAACAGGTTTCCTAAGTTAACATGCCTTAAATATGTTGTGATATCAGTAGGATACCTTCCATTATGCCCAAAACGAGTTTAATCTCATATTAAGCCCCGTAGGGGTATTTTGGTCATTTTAAAGATTATAAAAGGGATTAATTAAGCTTCTGTGATTCGGGTCTGAATTAATCAGTAAAATGACTTATCTTAACAGGTCATATCAGTTGGTGTTAAGTCCTTTGTGACAAAAAATGGTTTTAAACCCTTACTATGCGTTTAATACGCTTATAAGGTCGTTTTAAGCGATTTACGGGTTAAAATAGGAATCTGAGTTTCCAGGTCAGTTAATAAGGTTCAAAACACTTCATTTATTATTTAAAATCAGTAGCAATTGGATTGGTAGCAAAAGGACTTGTAAAACTCATTTTATGGCCGAAAAGGGTATATTCGGTATTTACCGAATCAAGGCACTAATCCTAGCTTATGATCAGTTTAAAAATAATTAAAAATCTTCAAAAATCCCAAAATATTATATTACATCAGTGGGTTAAAGGTTTGGTGTCAAAAATTGGGTTTAGATAGGCTTTACGCTAATGACGCCGTTTAATTACTAAGAAGCGTTCTAATTACGTCATTAAGCATAACTCCTAATCTAGACTTCCAACTGATGTGAAAATTTTGGGACATGTTTAATAATCAGCAACAAAGATTATTGTACTTTCATAATTCCAAAATTCTCGTTTTATGGTCATAAGGGCATTATGGTCCATATTTAAGCAATTAACGGAAACGTCGGACAATTAAGGATTCAAGTGGTATAAACGCAGAGGGTTATACAATCATGTAACTAGGTCCTAATGGAACTTTAAGGCATGTCTAAACATATTTAAATCGGGTCAGAACTGAAGTCAAAGCAAAAGTCAAAGTTTTGCGACTTTCGGTTCCGAATCGGTTCTAAACAGAAAGTTGTCGAATCAAACAAGCTTAGGCAAGTTCTTATACTTATTACCATGTTATATGAATGATAAAATAGGTTACACGCCTTTTACATTGTTAATCATGCGTTAAATCGAAGATTTCATTTCTGTTGACTTTTTCTAAGCATCTTTGACTCGACAAATGACCTAGTTAGGATGGGAATCAGTGAGTACCCTTTTAAGGGTTTATTACCCACATAATTACCTACTTAAAGGTACTTTTAATTCGAGATTTGACTGAGCCATTATTAATTAATCTCGAAGTCAAACCGTAATTACGACGGTTTGACTTTTAGCTAAATAACAAAGCTAAACTCAATTAAAGAAGGTTAAGCATACTTACAAGTGTCTAATGAACGATTAAGAAGGCTTAGAAAAGGCTCTTGAGTTCCAGAAGTCTTCAAGAAATGCAGATGAGATGAATGTGTGAATGTTGCAAGCTTAGGAGCTTTGTATATTGATCAAAACTCCTTAGATTGTTGACATGCAAGGCTACTAATGATCATGGATGCTTACAAGTGCCCTCTAGTGACTAAAAACCAGTATAGGAAGCCCATGGTATTGAAACAAGTCATTTGGAGCCGGTTAAGGGGTTGAACAGGCAACTGCCTGTTGTTTCTGCATCTGTGCATCGTACGCGGCCCACTTGGGTCTCCGGCTCAGGTTTTGAAGTTTTCATTTATTGCATGTTTAGTCCCCGGTCCTCCTAAACGTCGCTTTCACTTCATTTCTTGCATTCTAAACCTTTAATATTGACATATAGGGGCTTTAATACTTATACCCACTTTGTGAAGTCCTTGGCCACTTTGTGTTTACCCGAAAAATCCTAAATTTCCATGTTGACGCTTCTAACCCCTCGCACACGAATTTTATCATAACTTTCTCATACGATAACGAAACTTGGTGAAATTTTTATCACACATTCTAGTGAGCATAATTAATCGTTACAAAGCTTCGGGTTTGCTAAAAGGTCACTCAGAGGTATATCTTAAACATGTTGACACATTTAACCCCTGTAGTTTGTAATCTCTCACTTTCTTTTATATTAAGCTTCGTATGATCCATGATTTATTCGTTTGAAGGTACGAGTATCATGTAGGGTTAATGTATAATATATTTATTCACTGATGACATTTAGAACCCGTATATTCACATACTTTCCAGGTTTGTCAACTTTAGTCCTTCAAGAACATTCTTACACACGTTCAAACTTATGACACGTGTCAACACATTATAAGACGTGAATTTTCGAGGTGTTACATGTTAACTAGATGTGACGGTCTTGAATTGACTCGTACGGGTAGTCAATCCATTTGTTAAATGTTTTCTTGATAACTGAGTACTTGATATGCAATATGAGGTGTTCATGTGATAGATGCAAACTGTGTGAAATAAGTGACTCGTTTTATTGTGAAACTGAATCTGATTGTTAATCACGGTAGGGTTTGGGTTGACCAACTTGGACGGGTAATTTAACATACCGAGCAAATCAAAGGTGAGTTCATTCCTCTTGAGCATGCGTCCCAGTGGGTGGGACAGTCATTGGGTATCCCTGAGAGGGATAGGTTTTTGGGTAAATCGAATGGGTATTCCTGAGAGGAATACGTCTTGTGGGTAAAATCTGGAATGTTGGATAATACACTCATCCTATCACCATTAAGTCTCATCTTGGTTGTTAACTGAGAGGTAACGGGGTATTAGTTGATAGCGCTATCTAGGTTTGGCACCCTCACCCCGTACCTGAGAGGACGAGTGTGAACTAATGACCTAGTCATGCCCAATGCTTTGATAGGAGGATTGGGGAAAGGGAAAAATAAATCTGGACCCGTCTTGTATTCGAGTTATTATCAACATTGAAATCAATGAATTGAATTAAACACTTGGTAACTAACGTTTTGTAAAACTATGAACTCACCAGCGTTGTCTGATACACTTGTTGCATGCTCGCAGGTCGTTAGATGTTATGGATGAGGAACTTGCTATCTGGATGGCTGGAGTGGTCACGGGTCGCACTGCTTGGATATGCATGTCTTATTTACAGAATTCATATACATTTGGTTTCGAGACATTTAAACAATGAGACACTATTTGCTTCCGCTGAAACTATTTAACTTGGATTATGTTTTATGAATGTTTCAACTTAATGAATGGGAATTTTGTTAAATATCTTGTGGTTAGTTCAATGTGATTGGTGGCTAGATCCTGGTACGTCACATGCCTAGCGGGGTTACCGCATGTGGTATTTTGGGGGTGTGACAAACGGTCCATATCATCAAGCGGTATACTTTATTTTTTTATACGGTTTATTTTTTAACGAAATATTTGGATTAAGTTGTTGATAATTTATTATTTTAGGATCGTTTACGTCCTAGCGGGAGTGACGATACTTTTGTAATGAAGCAAGCGCTAAAGGATTACAAAAGCAAAGAAAAAATTGATTTTGGTCATATTGCGGCTTGGGTAATTGTTAGAACACATCAAAAGTGGTCGCCGGTACCTTTGTTGGGTGAAAAAAGCTCCGGCTCGAGTCAAAAAAGAAAGTCTTCGGATTCGGGAAATTATAGAGCGGATACACCAAATGTCGAAGTCTCGAGCGGATTCGGTATTCCCAACATAAACGAGGATCCCTCGCCAAGACGACAAACGAGAAAGGAGAAAAAGGACAAAGGGCCGTCTTCAAGAAACGAAGATCCAAGAGATATAACACACAAATTCGAAGAGTACAAGGCCATGAAAAAAGAGATAATGGAAATTAAACGTATACGAGAAGAAAAATACTTGACCTTGGCGGATGAGCAACGAGAGGCTTTGCGACAAACAATGTACGACAAGGACTTGGAGACGTTTAATCGGTCTACCGACGATGTTCACCCTGCAATGTTGGAAATCACACTCGCTAGAAAACGTGAGATCGCAAAAAAATATGGATGGCCTTGTGATTTTTAGTTTTTTTTTAAACTTAGATTTTATTTAAAATGTAATGCTTTATTTTTATTTATAAAAGTTTGATGTTTTTTCCATTTTATCTTAAATTAAAAAAAAAACAGAAATAAAAAAAAAAGTTTGCCACTTCAGCAAGTGTTTAAACCATTGCCAACATTTTTCAACAAAGTTTAAATACTTTTGACTGATTGACATGGCGCACTCTGATTGGTTGTTTTTTTGGTTTGCCACTCTAAGGTGTTTAACCACTCCTTAGACTGTGGGGTATGGGGCGTGGGTTGGCTGAAAACGCCCAAGCCACCACCCCGGGTGGGCTTGGGTTGGGGTGTGGCCCAAGGGGCGGGAGTTTGAAGCCGGACGTGGGGCGGGCTAGCGATCCTATGTGGCGGCCTCCTATTCGCTTTGTTGGCCATGTCATAGCGGGTGTTTGAATTTTAAATTGTAACCATTTGGCCAAGCCAAACAGTCACCCCAACCCCCAACAGTCAACATCCTCTATAAATATAACCCCAACCCCACCGGCTACCCCAACCCAAACAATCGCTGTCCACCGCTACTGTAAGACCCGTCTCTATTAATCAATATTATAATATTAAACACGCATTTTATATGAAAATGCAAGATTACAAAAAAACTTTTCCAAGTTAAACTTCTTACATAATTTAAAAACATTCCAAAATATAATTTCAAGTGTTTACAATATCCACTTTTTAAACTAGAACAAAATAAGATCGTTGCGGAAGCATCGAGACATGTGTTCGGTTCTCCTTTCTTGCTTGATCCTCATCCGGAGTTCCATAAGACATTCCTAAAATCAAAACCAACATAAAAGTTAGTTTTGACAGTTTCACAACAAGTTATAAACATATTTCCATCCAATTCATTTATCCATTATTCAAAATTCTTGTTTCCTTCGAATTCGTAATTTAATCCTCCATCATATGTAGTTAAAGTTAACATCTGAATTCATAAAATAATGGGCTTCGAGCCCTTGACTTTAAAATTCATTTTTTAAAGACTTTTGACCCGTTCAAGTTTTTAAACCTCAAAACTTGTTTCTAATTGACCATTAAGCATACATCAACATGTTTATCTCAAAATCTTTAGTTCGGGTCTGTAATCTTTTATGAATTACGCGGCTAGTACTCATTCTATGCGCATAATTCTTTTGACCCGTTTCGAAGATTTAAACCTTTTAAGTTTAAATCTTTCCACTTCGTTATGCACAGTCCACTTGATATTTACCTATAACTTACATGATTGTAAAACACGTTCTTAAACGGCTCATAAGGATCGTTTACCCGGTTCAGTGTTCATGGGTATTTTGGTCAACTTCAGTCCCTCATTATACGACGAAGGGTTTTCACTAATATTTGACCATCTTATTACTTCTAGCTATAATTCAAAATATGCGTACCTGGGTCGGGTCAACATATTGACCCGTTTAAATATCTTTTGCTTTTAAATTTTCTAGATAAAAGCATTACAAACCATATGTCCTTTCCTGAAATCACAACACTTAACAAGCGGTCATCAATTAGTATTATTGTCAAATGGTATTAACTTATCATTTGACCCGTTTAGCCGAAAGTGACCATTTATCAACATAAGATGATATTTTTAAATACCATCCCGCCCTTTAAACCTATTCTGGTTTACACCGTGAGTTCTTATTACTTAAATGGCATTACTTGAATTATTTGACCCGTTAAGATTTACACCAAATTGTTATCTTTTCAAACCTTTTATCTATCCGTCAATTCATGTACGGATTTTTATTCAATCACTTTTACCCATTACGGTTCACCCTATAACGTGATGTTCAAAATTCCATATTGGTTAGTCTTCACCCGACTAGTCTACCGTTTTTACCCCTTTTTACCATAGTTTATGGTTTCTTACCATATTTCCTTATTCCGGCTTACATTGTATCATGCCGGAATATAGTATTTTCAAATACTTGTCATAATTCAAAAATCAATACTCACAAGTAAATGTATCATAATACCAAGGGGGTGTAAGCTTAACTTACCTTGAATTCCGATTATGCTTTTCCACGCGTATTAGTTCCGTTTGACCCGCTTCTACCCAAGCTTCCACCTAGCTTTTCGAGCGTCAATCTACCTTTTATCATTCGCAAGGTGATTAGATTAGTCATTGTTATCAAGACTATCTCACCTTACGGACTTTATATCAAAATCACCAAATTGATTTCATTATTGGTCAGTTTGACTTTTAAAAGTCAAACGGCCTATAACACGAGCAATTACACAATCAAGTTCAACAATTCATTTAAGCAATTTGTCAAACATCCGATAGGCATTATTCTTACACTACTGTTTTAACTAGTTTTCTCATCAAATTCATTATACTTCTAATTTCTTTAACTAGTTCAAACGATTATCGTGACTAGTTTCTTTATTCATTTTTGCAAGAACCAAGGGTTTCCTTTTATAACGAGACCCGTTTCATCATACTATTTAGCATTCATCCGAATACCTATTATAATCAAGTTTCATAACTAGTTGTTTAGCCAAGCTTTAACATTAATTAGGCAAGTTCATATCACTAAAAATGGGCTGTTTTTGGTGACTTGTTTAACCTGTTTACAAGTCTTCAAAAATTATGATTTTTTTATGTGGCGTACCTCTCGGAGGGGTAGACCTTATGTTAAAATTTCAGGATCTAACTCTTTACCAAAAATTCGTAAAAATTCATTTACTAAGCTGCAATCAGATTCGTCACTTCTGACTGCAGCTTACGGAAAAATTCATTAAAAATTCCTCGTTTATCCGATTGACGAAATTCCAATTGGCGATTCTTTTAATCGCTTAAAATTATCTACAGTAAAAATTTGAGATCATAACTAAATCCCTAAATTGAGTTATGACATTCGTAATGGGCTGCAAATTCTGCCAGAAAACGCAGCTTGAACCTTTGATACGGAAAAATTCATAAAACGCTCAATTTTCGTCGAAAAAATGCGATTCCAGTGGGGTTTTAAAGATATTTCCTGGAATTACATTTTAGACTCAAGAAACACATGTTTTTGTCACGTTTTGTTCAGGTTACAGCCAATACAAGTCGGCTGTAAATTCTGATCAGGAGATGTTTGAATTCAGCTTTCAATTTAAGCATGTTCTTGACATCATAACACTAATTTTTAGCAATCAATACCCTAAAAACATCTCATACATGAATTTAGCATCAACAAAATCTGAATTTACTTGAGCTAGGAATGATTTCAATATATTCTTGTCTAGGGTTTACTCCTAGACATGTTTTCAATACTAATTTCATCTAAACATCAATCATGCAAGTTCAGATTTCGATTTCACAAATCATCAAGAATTCAAGAAGTAACCAAAATACGAAATTCAACATACCTTGTGATCCCCTCACTTAAGTGATCACTAGATTGATCTTGGTTTTCGATTTGAACTTGAATTGCCTTCTTAATTTGATCAATTTTGTGAGTTAGGGTTGAACTTTTGAGAGCCCTTTCTTGGCTCTGTGGATCGCACGCCCAGAACACACACTTAGGTGTGTGTTTTGGTGTTTGGTTTTTAATTTAATTAAAACATTTTTCACTTTTGCCAAGTTTAGCCCTTCTACAATTCAATTATTTTTTATAAAGGGTGTTTTAACCTTGTTTTCTTATTAATTCGAGGCCTATGATTAACTAGGTTACTTATTCCTAGTTACTTTATCTTGACCATAACCAACTTTTAATTTACAATATAAAATTTATATTTTGGGGTGTTACAGCTACCCCAACCAAAACCCACTTGATCGAACCCGCTACCCCAACCCGAAGAAGATGGCCTCTTGGACACACGAAGAGGAGCTAGCTCTCGTCACGAGCTTCGTTGACGCAATGAATGGGCGACAACCCGGTCAAACGCGATATTGGCCGGAAGCCTTTGCAAGCTACCGACATAACGTCGGACACGACCGACACAACTTAAACGTGTGCCAACATAAATGGCGCGAGCTACGGCCGAAGCTTGATCGTTTCAAAGCCTACTACGAAGCCGTTCCGAGCAGTGAGTTAAGCCACGATGACCGGGTGGCGGTGGCGAACATTGAGTTTCGAGGCAAGGAGCGAAAAGCGTTCGACAAGCTCGCGCTTTTTGAAATTTACCTAACGCTCTAGGTTTTTTTTTTTTTTGTAATTTTTAGGAATTATGTAATTTTTAAGAATTTAATAAAATTTTAGGCTTTTTTTTTAAATGTTGTGTGTATTTTTTTAAATTTTTTGTATTTTTTTTAATAACCTGCCAAGCCACGCGGTGCACCCACGCCCCGCCATACCCCACGGACACGTCACTCGGCGGTGGGGGGGGGGGGGGGGGGGGCTCGAACTCCACGTGTCAACTCATGCCCCCAACCCAAGCCCCACCATACCCCACGTTCTTAAACCCTTATATCATACGGGTTTACTTTTAGGCCTTTTAATGTAATTAATTAGATAGAATTTAGATTTCTAGTTTTAGTTTTACATAATACACAGATTTTTCGTAATTAATTTCATGTAATAAATACATAAATTACCATCCTGGTAAATATGAAAAGATATAAACTACAAAACTTTTTTTTTTATTAAAAGAAACTCTCACCCCATATTGATGACTGATGAGCGAATACAACAATTGTAATGGTTATGGTTGAAAGATGTTTCCTGAATGAGAGTGGCGTAGCTTGAAAATTTCCATCGGGGAGTCGGAAGTCACCGGACTTAAAAATTCTATATAAGTAATTTTTTTTATAAAACCGGGGGGTCGAAAACATATATACCTAAAAAATTCTATACAAAACGTACATACATAACACTACTGAGCGAAAAATTTGGGGGGTCGGGCGCCCATCCCGGCCCCTTGAAACCTACGCCCATGGCAATGAAGATTATAAAGTCAACTTAACTCAATCAAAGTGGTGAAGATTTTGAGTTCTTGTGTTGTGTAAGTGTGATAGTAGGAAAAAAAAGCACTTAAAAGTGTTAAGGATGAAAATGTAAATTTGTGTTTAGCAGGGTAGGGTTTCCTATTCAAAAAGGGTAGCGACACAACTTGTTGCCTGTTTACCTGCCATTAGTATGTAATCGTTGTTATTTTAATAAAAAACAAATAAAAAAAGCTAAAAAACACATAGAGCACAGCTCTAAAAGGTACTTTCTTTTATTATAGTTAACAATGTTTCTTTTTCTGGTCCAAGTTGGTCCAAGTTGTAGTATACGCAGGGAGGCGTCGGAAGAAATTGCGGGGGAAGAGCAGGTTCGCCTTAATTTTGAGGAAGAAGTCTCTCGTACATTGGAATTTGGGGCCTGTCTGGGTATAGAGGTGGATGGATTTGAGAATCACGTGAAAAAATTGATTTGTGGGGAGATGGAGATGATCTGGGATCAATGAATTTTATCTCAATCTATATCAATGGGAGTTTGGTGTCGGCTTGGGAGCCGGATGGAATTGGTTAAGTTTTGATACTGTAGGGCTGTTGTAATTGCAGGGCCGTCTCCGAAAATAAGAAAAAAACTTTTAGGCCCCGTGCGAGACAAAAACTTTGGGCCACCTTCCTATGATATAAACTCATTAATCATATATAAAAAAACCACAATACTTAAGCGAATCGTGAGGCTTTTTTAGCGTTTTTGAAAGTAAAGTTCTAGATCAAGTATTTATAATCCATGCTGATTCTTCTTTATATTTCAATGTATCATAATTATCCATGTTCATAGAGTGAATGCTAGCATCGATTAAAAACAATTAATCCTAGTTTTATGTTACAAATAAATTAATACGCATAACGTTAGTTTCAATTCTCTCCGGTTAAGCAAAAATAACCAACACTTAAATCCTTTGAGAAAAAGAATATTAAACAAGAAAACATGTAAAGTTTATTATGTAAATAGTTAAATGAGAAGAAAAAAATTGAAGGTTACAAATTTATTGATGCCAAAATTTAAATGTAACTATATGGGCATTTCCCCTTGTTTTATAACCAGCCCCCCCTGAGAGCAAAGAAAAACATAACATATAAGAAAAGAAAAAGGACCACAATGGGATTCGAACCCGGCACAGTGAATTCACTAAACAGTTGCGCATCCATTGAGCCAAAAGATAAATTTGTTTTTACTTTTCTACACTTTATATATATATATATATATATATATATATATATATATATATATATATAACAGTTTTGGGCCTCTAGATATTTTGGGCCCTGTGCGGTGGCACCTCCCGCACAGGCCCAAAGTCGGCCCTGTGTAATTGTCTTTGTGTTTTCTGTCGTTTTTGTTTTTCCTGTTTTGTTTCCCAGTTTCTAGCTGGCTCTTTATATATATATATATATAAAGTGATTTGCCGTTCAAAAAAAAAAAAACAATGTTTCTTTTTCTGCTATGCTTTAATTAATTATTTTTAGAGTGAATTTCAAGGATTGTCCTTTATCTTTATACTCATTTTCAGGCGCTGTCCTTTATGTTCAAAATTGACAAGTTTTGTACTTTATGTTTTCAAATCATACACGTTTTGTCCTTTAGACCTAACCCAGTTAGTTTTTTCAGTTAAATTTGGTCATGTGCAAAATTTTTATCAATTTATATTTGCAGGGACTAATTGTGTAGATAATATAAACCCCAAACACACACTCTCTCTCTCTCAAACCCTTTCTCTCACTAAACTCTCTCCCTCACTAAACATAAACATATACCAGACGATCTATAAGAAATTGAACAAGATCAAGTGCAGATTGAACCTCACCGGCACCATTCACGAAGAAACCTTCGTCGCGTTTCATTCAGTCGGAGGCGGAAGCAGTGGACCGTCGGAGGTGAAGATTCTGTCAGTATCGTCTCCGATATTGTTGGCGTGAGTGCCATTACCGTTGGAGATCAAAAGAGAATAAATGTTGGGATCGGGATCAGCGAAATTACAAAGAACCTTCCTGAGTTCCTGCCGAAATTACGAGCTTCTTCCCTTCATCTAGCAAGCTTCTGAGCGTTGTCCGCTCTTCAACACGACGATTGTTCAACTCCGTGATCTTAAGAAACACTGGTTGGATGCCTTTCAGGGTTGTTTCAAGGCATGCTAATAGTGTATCGAATTCCGCGATTTGTTCAGTCCGGTCTACAACTAGTTTCAGCAATTCACCAAACACAGCACCAAGAGTTGCTCCTCCAATAAGCTCTAGCAGCGGCATTTCTAGTAGCACTAACCAACTTGTTAAACGTTTTTCTGGCAGATGTTGTAGCTTTTTTTTTGTAATTGAAAAGAGGGATTTGAATAAAAGCAATTTCCACTGATCAGATTTAGTTGACTTTTAAGTCAAGGGTGAGACGAGCAGCAACTCAGGAAGGTTCTTTGTAATTTCAGGTAGGGCAGTGGTGAGAGAGAGAGAGAGAGAGAGAGAGAGAGAGAGAGGAGTGAGAGAGTTTAGTGAGAGAAAGGGTTTGAGAGTGAGAGAGTTTGAGGTTTTTATTATCTGCACAATTAGTCCCTGCAAATATGAATTGACAAAAATTTTGCACATGACCAAATTTAACTGAAAAAACTAACTGGGTTAGGCCTAAAGGACAAAACTTGTATGATTTGAAAACATAAAGTACAAAACTAGTCAATTTTGAACATAAAGGACAACGCCTGAAAATGGGTATAAAGATAAAGTACAATTCTTGAAATTCACTCTTATTTTTACCATAAGTTTTTTTTTCCCTGCCAAGTAAAAAATCCTAGTTACAAATAGTTCTATTTTTGCATGGAGCATAATTGTGAGTCACATCCATACTATATACGAGACCCCATGGAGGCATGGACCCAAAGATGTCATATCATATGTTTTCAAGTTGTTGGTTTTGTTGAGTGTGAAGCCAAACCACTTGACAACTTGTTCGCTGAGGTCACAATGCTGATCAAGTTGATAAGAGGATAAGGGGGCAGGGGTGAACCAATAATGCCTGTAACCCATTTCACAGGATAATGTTTTGGTTCATTCTTCTCTTTCTTCAATCTCTATATAAGAGATTCATATGTATTGTAAACCTTGTATCTCTCCAGAAATATAAACTCCTAGTTACCCGTGGACGTAGGTCAGTTTAGACCGAACCACGTAAATCCTTGTGTTCTTGAAAGTGGCAGAGTGTGTGAGAGCAGAGTGTGTGTGTGGTCCGAGTTCGTGTGTGAGAGTCCGATCCTAACAACAGGTATCAGAGCCCAGGCTCGTGTTGTTGAACCGAACAGAAACCAATCAGAATGAACAGAAACCGAACAGAAACGAAGGTGTAGAAGAAGAAGATACCTGAAGGTGCAGAAATCTGAACTAGGGTTCCGATTTGCATCAGTTTCTACCGGATTGTTCACATCAGCCATTTTCTGTTCGAAACCGCTGCCGCCCACACCGACGGATTCCGTCAGAATCACGGCTACTACCATCAGAATAGCCTCCACCGCCATCAGAATCGCCTCCAACACCATCAGAAACGCCTCCACCGCCATCAGAACCGCCGGCAGAACCGCCGGTCATCTTCCGCTGCCAGCCGCCGCCGCTGTCTAGGGTTCTGATTGAACCCAGTTTGGTTCTTGTTTGACACACGAACAGGAGAGAAGAAGAAGCTGAACCAGTGAGATCGAACTAGGGTTCCGATTGAACCCAGTCTCCTGTTCATCGCAGGAAGAAGAAGAAGAAGAAGAAGAAAAGAGAGAGAGAGCAGACTCTTTTTTTGTTCTGGTGGAATTGGGGAAGAAGAAAAGAAACATACGTGCTTTTATTTTCTGGTGGAAAATTGAGTTTCTCAATTTTATCAAAAGACCCCTCAACTTTAAACAAAAATTGGGTTTAGTTCTTTTTATTTAATCCTTTGGCAGTAGTAGCCAAACTTTTATTTTTCAATGAACTAAAATTTTTTTTTGGGGCATTAGGCAGAAGGTTTAAAAATTTCAAGATCAGTTTTTTGACTGGTTAAACCAGCAAATTTTCAGAGTATCGTTTCGTTGAAAATAAAAGAAACAGAACCGTAGACCAGTGCTTGTTTCGGTTGTTTCAGTTTGATTTTCGGTTTATTTTTCTATTTCAGTTTTCGTTTAGTCGTGTTTGAGTTATCATGGCAGAAGACGGGAATGTGCAAATCGACAAGTTTAACGGTACAGATTTTAGCTGGTGGAAGATGCAGATTGAGGCATTATTGGTTCAAAAAGATCTTGATATTGTGTTAACAGGAGTTAGACCAGAAAGGGTGGAACCAGCAGATTGGGAATCAAAAGACAGGAAAGCCAGGGCAGTTGTTACATTGGCGTTATCAAAGACTGTGGCATTCAACATCATGAAGGAAACCACAACAAGTGGCATGATGTTAGCCCTATCTAACATGTACGAGAAGCCTTCGGCAGCTAATAAGGTCTTTCTGATTCGAGAGCTGGTGAATACTAGGATGAGGGAAGGAAGTTCAGTCACAGAGCACATCAACAAGTTGAATTCGATTTTGGCCAGACTTGCGTCAGTGGGCATCAAATTCGAAGGTGAAGTTCAAGCTTTGCTACTGTTATCTTCTTTGCCAGACAGTTGGTCCGGAACTGTTACAACGATTTCCAGTTCATCAGGTACCAGCGGATTCACTTTTGAAGGGATTCGTGATCTTATTCTGAGCGAGGACGTCAGAAGGAGAAGTTCGAGTGAATCATCGAGTGAATTACTGAATGTTGGCAGGGGAAAGAAGAATAACAGAGATAGTCGGAGCAGGAACAGAAATATGAGTCAATCTAGGGCTCTAGGTGATGTAACCTGTTGGAACTGCAAAGAGGTAGGACATTTTAGGAATCAGTGTCCAAATGAGAAGAAAGAAGTTAACGCTACAGTAGCCCACTCAGATGATGATGTTTTGATCTGTAGTGTGGAGAGCAGTGTGGATTCTTGGGTTATGGATTCGGGTGCTTCATTTCACGCTACCCACAGCAGTGAAGCACTGCGAAATCTGAAAGAAGGTGATTTTGGTAAGGTAAGACTGGCGAACAATGAGGTTCTTGGTGTGACGAGCATGGGTGACTTAGATCTGAAGACTCCAGTCGGTTCATGGACTTTGAAAGATGTCCGGGTAATTCCAAGTCTAAAGAAACTGTTGATTTCTGTTGGGCAGTTGGATGAACAGGGGCACGAGGTTAAGTTCAAGAACGGGCAGTGGAAGGTTCTAAAGGGAAATCTAGTCGTAGCTCGAGGAAAGAAACGGGGTTCGCTGTATATGGTCAGTTTACCGTCTGAGGGAGTAACCGTCCCAGTTCAGAAGAAGACCAAGATCCGGTTCACAGAATCTCGTGGGCAGAAGAAGGTTTGCTTTGCAGATGGCAAACCCAGAGCCACAGGTCAGATTCAGGATGAACGTGCTGGAAAAGGTTCAGTAAAACCATTCAGGGGCATTCGTGGCAGTGGGAGCACAGGACGTGCTTCAGTCAGAGTTACCAGACGACAGTGGGTTAAGAGAACCAGTATTCCAGCTGTCAAAGTCTCTCCAGTTGATAATCCGCTTTATTCGGAGAGTGTTTGTTCTCAGGATGTTCCAGGATCAGGCAGTTCGTATCAGTGGGAGCCGATAGGAACAGAGAATGAGTCAGGGGCAGACTTAGCCATGACTGATGTGTTGGAGCTAACGGAAGCTTCAACGGGCCCTCAGGATAATTGAAGAGAAGGCCGGGTAACTAGGAAGGAGCTAAGATCAAAGGTTTTTTTTACAGAAATGCAGATGCACAGTTGAAGCACAGGTGAAGGTTATCCCGTGGCTTCAAGTGGGAGATTGTTGAGTGTGAAGCCAAACCACTTGACAACTTGTTCAGCTGAGGTCACAATGCTGATCAAGTTGATAAGAGGACAAGGGGGCAGGGGTGAACCAATAATGCCTGTAACCCATTTCACAGGATAATGTTTTGGTTCATTCTTCTCTTTCTTCAATCTCAATATAAGAGATTCATATGTATTGTAAACCTTGTACCTCTCCAGAAATATAAACTCCTAGTTACCCCGTGGACGTAGGTCAGTTTAGACCGAACCACGTAAATCCTTGTGTTCTTGAAAGTGGCAGAGTGTGTGAGAGCAGAGTGTGTGTGTGGTCCGAGTTCGTGTGTGAGAGTCCGATCCTAACAGGTTTCATTAATTATAGAGTTAAATGACATTTTAGTCCCTGTAGTTTGGGTTATTTTGTTAGTTTAGTTCAAATGTTTCATTTTTCACCTATGGGTCCAAAAAGGTTTCACCGTTGCCATTTTAGTCCACTGGGTTAACTTCATTCATTTTTTCTTTTAACGAAAAGGGCAATTCAGTCATATAAAATGACCGAATTGCCCTTCTCGTTAACAGAAAAAATGGATAAAGTTAACCCATTGGACTAAAACGGCAATGGTGAAACCTTTTTGGACCCACAGGTGAAAAATGAAACCTTTGAACTAAACTGTCAAAATGGCCTAAACCACAGGGACTAAAATGACATTTAACTCTTAATTATATATATAGGGTTAGGGTAAAATGAAAACTTATACGATTTGTGAGAACTTAGAGAACTCGGCCTTACGAAACGTTTTTTCAAAAAATTATTTTACCAAAAATCCTAAAAAAAAAACAACTTTTCTAAAAAAACTAGTTTTTTTTTTCATTTACAGCAGCCGTAAATGCTGTAAAAAGTGATGTCATGTTTATGTCATCAGCTTTTTACAGCTACTGTAAGAGGCCGAAAAACACAACTTCGAAATTTTTTTTTATTATTTTTTTACGGCAGTGTTTTGTAACATTTTAATTTAGGGGTGTGAAAAAAATAGGAGGCAAAACTTGTACGGAAATACCGAGTTCTCTAAGTTCTCACAACTCAAAAGGGTTTTCCCTTAATCCTATATATATATATATATATAGGGGATGGATCATGAGAAAACTAGTTTAAATGAGAAAACCAAAAAACTAACCAAAAAAGCCTAAAAAAAACCTAAAAACATACAAATTTTTTTTTTTTTTTTTTACAATTTTTAATAAAAAAATCGCTAGTTTTTATGCCTAAAAAAAATTTTCAAAATTTTTTTTTTTTTTTTTTTTTTTGTTGTAGTGCACATGTGCACTAATACATAAAGCTTAAACCACTTAACCCACCCCCCACCGACACCCCCCAAAAACCTAAACCCCCCACCCCCACCCCCCCCCCCCCCAAAAAAAAACCTAAATTCACCATCCCACCAAAAGCCTAACCCCCCCACCCCCCAAAAACCTAAACCCCCCCACCCCACCCCCCAAAAACCTAAACCCCCCTCCCCCCACACCCAAAAACCTAATCCTAAACCTCCAAAAAAACTAACCCTAAAAGCTAAACTAGACTCAAAAAGCTAATTTTAAGCATGTAATGCAATTGTAGTACATGTTATATTGCACATGTGCACTACTATAATAATAGTATTGAAAAAAAGACGACACCATAAATCTTTTTTTATGTCATAAAAAATATGCTCGAATATACTTGAATGAAAGATACAAAAATTTGTGATCTTATGGTGCCATTTTTGTTTTAAAATGATAACGTATGGAGAAATGGGAAATGTTTGAAAAATTATATATTTTTTTTTCCAATTTTACCCCTCCTTCATTAAAAGTCCTCCCCTCCTTCATTAAAAGCCTCCCCCCTCCTTTTTAGTGCTTTTTTGGTTAGTTTTTTGGTTTTCTCATTTATATCTAGTTTTCTCATGATCCTCTCCCTATATATATATATATATATATATATATATATATATAAGCCATCTATAAATTTCCAAAAACAATATAAAAAATTTCAAAGTTTTGAATGTACGTTAATCTTTGTTTTTTTTTATCATCATGTGACATCAATTAGTCAGCATACAAAATATTTTTTTATTACACTAGAGGGAGTGGGGCGTTGGTTGGGGCGGGGATGCCCTTCAACGCCAGCTGCTCCACTCCGGGTTGGCGTTGGTTGGGCGGGGCATGGCGTTGCCCCTTTAGCGTGGGTATTCAGACTGGCGTGGGGCGGTGGGTAGGGTGACTTGGCTGGCTGGTTCAATATGGCTGGCTTTGGTTGACTACTTTAATTAAAAAAGAAATTCACATGGTTGGTCACGCTAAACTAAGGCACGCCAGACCACACCTCTTATTTTTCACCATAAGCTTGTGGATCCCATGCTCGCCATGTGTCGAATAATACTCTCAACCCAAGCCCCTCCACTCCTCTCAGTATTGGAGGCATTAGTTACTAATCACAACAAGACAAAGTCTTTACAAGTTATCCTTTATTTATTTATTTATTTATTTATTTTTTATATTAATTTTCCAATGCTTTGAACAGTACCATTTTCCAATGCTTTGAACAGTAACAAATAAAAAATAGTATTATCCTGTTATCCTAATAAGACCGTGTGTTATGGTGGGCCGGGGGTTTCGAGCATGGGTTGACACGTGTACTTCGAGGGGCACCGCTGGTCAGTTACATGTTGGGTCGGTATGGCGGGGCGTGGCTAGCCCGCGTGGGTTTGGCTTGGCCAAACGGTTGTTTTTTAAATTTAAATCATAGCCACCTATAGCCTAGTCAACCCAGCCAATGAGAGCCGGCCACGGAAGACCGCTAGGCCCGCCCAACGCCCGGGCTGAAACCCCCGGCTAAGGGGCCACGCCGAAACCCAAGCCCACCCGGGGTGGTGACTTGGGCCTTTGTACCCAACCCATGCCCCAACCCCCGCCCCATACCCCATAGTTTAATTGAAGTGAAGAAACAGTAGAAGCACCTGAACAGTAGAAGCAATTAAACCACATGGCAGGGAATAGTATCACCTTGCCATTGGTTCAAATGGGCGGCCGCCCCTCCGCCCCTCCCCCATTGGACCAACCAGTTTATTATTTTATATACACTTTAAAATTATGTTTTTGCCCTTGAATATTGTTTCTGTGCCATTGGTTCAAATGGGCGGCGAGCAATACCCATTGGACCAACTAGTTTATTTTTTTTATATCCACTTTAAAATTACGTTTTTGCCCCCAGTTAAAAAATACGGTTTTGCCTCAACTTCAAAATACGTTTACCCTTTTGCCCCGAGCTAAAAAATATGATTTCGCTCTCGGTAAAAAAAATTACGCTTTTACCCTCAACCAAAATTACGTTTTCGCCCAAGTTCAAAATAAAATTTGTTTTTCCCCCGGCTCAAAATTTACGATTTTACACCGGTTTATTATTTTATACCTACTTTAAAATTACGGTTTTGCCCACATTTTAAAATTACGTATTTGCCCACAGTTCAAAATAAATTTATGCTTTTGCCCCCAGCTAAAATTTACGAATTTCCACTCGGTTCAAAATTACGATATTACCCTCAATTCAAAATTACGTTTTTGCCCCAAGTGCAAAATAAAAATATGGTTTTCCCCTACCTAAAAATTAGGATTTTACCCTCGGGAACAAAATTTTGATTTCCCCCCAAGTAAAAATAAAAATATGACTTTGCCCCCAACTAAAAATCGTGTCAAAGAGCTGTCTAACACTCTTTTTACTTTTTATTTCTTGCAAAACTATAGTACTGTTTTTTTAATTGGTTGAGAATTATTCGGCAATCGCCCCGCAACGCGGGCGGATCATCACCTAGTATCGTGAAAATCTCATTCTCATAGTCCATATATTGACCAAAAAAAGTCAAATATTCAAACAAATTCATGGTGAGATCATTCAATTTCACTCATGGGCCACCATTAGTTTTCAAATTGGTCCTCAATCTACACCATCTATGCACCTTCCAAACAAGTTTCCTAGAAGTTAAAATTTTAGCTACCATATGACCATAACCTCTATAAATACTACTATACCTCCACCACTTTAAACACCAAAAAGCTTTTTAGTTATTTACAAAGATCTTGGCTATTTACAAGTCAAAGTTGACTCTAAAACCATGGTGATGAAATCAAACAACATTGTATTGTTTGCAATTCTTTTCTTGAGTGTAAGCTCGTTGTTCACATCAACTGAAGCACGCACGTTAAATGGCGATTTGAACCACCATAAAGCGGAGGTTGTAGAAAAAGGAGGGAAGTTGATTTATAGGCATTATGAACAAATTATTGCGCTTTATGGGATCAAGAACTCTGGTCCGAGCCCTGGGGCAGGACATTCGGCTGTCGATGGAGTGCATAACTAGAGAATCAATCTTTATTATTTTTGTTACTATTAGATTTTTTTTTATTTAACGATCCATTCTTTGTAATTTTGGACATATACAATACACATTAATGGATAAATCATGTTCAAAAAATAATTATTAATGGATAAATCATGTATCTCGATACTGTCTTTATTGATATAGTTCCACACATCTTTTTTAGAACGGCTAACTCATAAACACTCTAAACCTAGTCCTGACCTAAATCTACGCCCCTTCTAAAGAAATACTTTTACTACACATCTTGATGCTACTAGACCACAAGTCGTCAAGCCCTTATGGTTAGCTTCACGCATTCTATCGTGTTTCTGAATTGCCTCCATAACACTTAGGTTGTTCTCCTCATAATAAGTTTGGGGACCCAATAAGGAGTGAACCTGAAGGTGTTGTTGCATGGGTCTAAGTGTTGAAGTGTTGAGGCGGTTGTGGAAATTTAAGTTTAGTTGGAAATGGTAAAGGAACCGTTTTAAACTAACCGCACTGTTCAAAATGAAGCAAGTCCACTGGTTTAATCGGTTGGCGATTTATATAGTTTGGTTCACATTTTGTTTTGATGGTTTAGCGGTTTAACGGCCTGGTTGACAGTTTAGAACTTGGAACCGGCTGTGTAAGCCACACCCACCGTTAACCTTTTTATGTAGTGTTATCATTTTTGAAATTTACAGTTAACTATCTTTATTATTTTGTAAAATTTAACACAAAATAAGGCTGGAGGGTGTGGTATAAAGCCCCTAGAGGCTTTATCACGCCACGTCAGATCCACCTAGACGTCACGTCATATGGGGGGCTTTAAAGCCACTCCCTTTAACGTCATATGGGGGGCTTTAAAGCCATTCCCTTTAACTTGCATGCAATGGTTTAAAGCCACCCTATTAAACAAAATTAAAAAAAAAAATTATTGGTTGAAAAGAGGTGGGCCCCACCTGCACACCCATTTTTTGCTCGTTAGCACGGTGGCGGAAGGGCTATAGCGCCCCCCTCTTAGCGGCAGTGGTATGGTGGTTGGCGCCCCAGGGCGGTATAATTGGTGAGGTGGCGGGGTGGCGTTAAGCCACACCCCCTGACCTAACGATTTAAAGAAAAATAAGAAAAAATTCTTTAAACCGGTAAAATCATAGTTAGCTTTTTACGATGGGTCTCCACTTTTTTAGTGGACATATGGATGACCGTATAAGAATTTGGTGGAAAAAACTTGGGCAAACTTTAGTTTTTTTTGCTGTGTTTCGGTTTTTTTTTTAATGGTTTTTTTTAAGTGCAGTCTTTTTTTTTTTTTTTTTTTTTTTTTTTATAATGGTTTTGGTTTTCTGGTGGAAAAAACTTGGGCAAACTTGGGCAGAGTCGAAGAAGGTGGAAAAGCACGCGAAAGCTTGTGAGGTTAATCAGCATGCCTTTGTCCCCATGGGCGGACTTACCCCTAGCCCAAGGTGGGCGGGCGCACCCCCGGGAAAAAAAAAACTAGTGCTATTTTCCGTTGAAAATCCCGTCCGCACCCCTTGGATTTTTTCGTCCGCACCCCTTGAATTTTTTCATTCGCACCCCTTGGAATTTTTCGTCCACACACCTGACACCTTAGGTAAAAAATGTTATCGATTTATATTTTAAATTTTTTTTAGTAAACTCTAATTAAAAAAAACTACCTAAATTATATAAACTTATATTACCCAACTTAACCCAAATACCCAATACCTTAACTCACTATTTCATTAAACATAATTAGCCCACTAATTACTAGCCCATTAACCAAACTCAACCTAAGTTCAAACTATAATAATTAAAATAAGCCCAATAGTCCCTTAGAATTCCTCCCGCCCTCCCTCTCTTGGGTCCTCTCCTGCCTAGTGGCGGAACTAGAACATTAACTCAGGGGTATCCCAAATTTTTTTTTTACCGTGCAATCATACAATATTAAAAAAAACAACAATAAATAAATAAAGTAAAAAATTCTTTTCGACTACACAACCCGTAGCACTGTTCAAAAATTCTGGGCCGATTCGATTGCGTAAATCCGTCTTGACAAGCTTCAATTTCAAAAAACTTTTTAGTTATTTGGTTATTTGGGCTAATCTAATGTGCTATTATTTAGCTATTTGGGCTTATTATTTGGGTTTGTATCATCATCACCTACTGGGCTTATTATTGGTTTGTAAAAAAAATTTTGAGAGGTGACCTCGTAGTTGTTTAGAGTTGTCCTTAGTATAAAAATCGGAAAAAAAAAATTACACTACGAGAAAAAAGTTGAGCCGTAGCCCGTGCTACGCCTGGACCTTCTTTAGGTCCGCCCCTACTCCTGCCAGTGATCATTGAACACAACAACAATCACAACAGCACGTCATCAGCAGCCGTGAACCACCGCCGTCCGACACCGAAGGGTAACAAAATTCTTAAATATGTTTGAAATTTCATGTGTTTTGACGTTGTTTATGGTTGTTTATATGATTTTTAGGGTGATTATGTTGTTTAGATTATTTTTAGGGTGATTACATACGATTTCTAGGGTTGAAAAATAAAATTGAAACATTATGTTATGGAGCGATGAACTTATGAATCAATTTGTTTGTGATAAGAACCATGAGTAGAGATGTTATGGCGCGATTTCTTTTGTTTTACATGACCCGACCCTACACGACCCGAATCGACCCAATACGAACCGATTTTTTTACTTATATACCTAGGGGCCTAAAATTTTTAAAAATGTTCTGCACCCCCATGAAAAAAATCCTGGGTCCGCCACTGTTTGTCCCCCTGACGTTTGACACGTTCGGCTCCTTGGCGCCAAAGGCAGTTCGGTTCTTGTTTAGAGTTCAGCGTGTGGTTCACAGCAACTTTTCGACCCCTCAGGGGCGAGGCTTTGTTTTTAGTAGATTAGGGTTTTCTATTCAGAAAGGGATGGCGGCGCAGTTTGTTGCTCGTCTACCTGCTATCAGGGGCGGACCCACATTGAACGGGTTGGGGTCCCCGGACCCCAATGTTTTTTTAAAAAATAGTAGAGCCGGTGTATTAAATTTTCCATGGACCCCATAAAATAAATTAGCTGGACACCAGTCCCATAATAGCCAGCTTGTTGCAGTGGTGAAATCCTATGGTTGTGAATAAAAGGTCATGGGTTCATTCCCTGTTTATGCCGTTTTTTGTGTTTTTTTTTTCAAATCTAATTTTAGACTAGGGGTTTTTATTCCCTTTCAAATAACACAGAGCCAAAAAGTAAAACTTCTCTCCACAGGTAAGAACCATATATTTTTCGTTTTGTAAAATCTGATTAAGTTTTTTTTTTTTTTTAGTTTGGTGCACTGTATATTGGGAATGTTTCATCAATTATAAGTGCCCTGCATACTAAACTAATAAGTTCTTTATGAAGTTGTGCTCACAAACCATGAAAAACAGCCTGAAATCCTTGCCAAGGGTGATATCATGCGCCGTAAATAACAAATAGTTTACTTTGATAACTTAATTTTTGTATGGTTTGAATTCGATTTTACTTTGATATCATGCACCATACGTGACAAATAATATTAAAATCTGATTCGAAATGAACGAAGTTTTGTAACTTAATTTTGTTACTTCTCTAGTTGTTTTGGTCGAAGATGTAATGGATCGTTTTCAAAAGATAGAAACTCGTAGGGAACAACTCTAAAAGTTTGTAATTTTTCTTTTCCGTTTCGATGACATCGTATTTTTATTATTGTGTGTTTTCTAATAAGTAACGATTATATAATTTTGTTATCGTATTATATTTTACTATGTTCCTTGCCCCGACCCGACCCGACCCAAACGTCGACGACCCGAAAATTTTAACGTGTTTGTGAAAATTCTGAACACCGAAAAAGTGGACCCCATTGGAAAAAAAATCCTGGGTCCGCCACTGCCTGCTATCCTTATGTAATTTGCCCTGATGATTGGAATACTAAACTTATACCAATATTTAAATGAAGTGCCGCCTTTAAAAAAAATCTGGTGGAAAGACTTGTAGGCTCATACTAGTCTTATGAACTACTAGGTTTGAACCCCGTGTATTACACGGGCTGCATAAATGTAATTTTATATAATAAATAATAAAAAATATATCTTTAAAAATACTCGTGTATTGCACGTGTTGAATAATAAGCAATGTTTAAATAACATATACATATTCCTATTTCGAATATTTGAGTTTGATGTTTAACCGAATATTTTTTTTAAGAAGATGCTAATCTATAAATTTTGAATGAATAATTGTATTCGAAACTTTGCTTATACTTACATTTGCTATTAAAAAAAAAAGAATAATACATTAAGAAATAATATGGGGCATAAATTTAGAAGTTAAAAAGTTAGTTTGTATGTAGCAAAATGAATGATGACAAATTAAAAAGATATGGAAATAAAAATATTCAATGATATTAAAACAGTTATTTATCATTATCTAAATTTTTGTTTAAAATTATTTATAGAAAAACAAATATTTATTCTTATCTAATTTTTGTTTGAAATTATTATTATTTAATATGATCATTACCTAAATTTTTGATTAAAATTATTTATAACAAAACAAATATTTATTCTTATCTAAATTTTGTTTGAAATTATTATTATTATTATTATGTGAGAAAGTACCAGAAAGTGACACGTGTCCAAAAAAGATTTTCATTTATTAGTATAGAAAGATATGGTCTATTCCAAGCAAGTCATAATTTTCACATTTAATATTTGTGAAAATCTAGTCACCTTCAACAAGTCTAACAACTCCACCTAAGTTGAGTGAACGCCGGCTAGTCAATTAGAAGACTGCACTGTGTATACAACCATTTGACGTATCAAAAATGAAAACATCCATCCATTATAATTATAATCATAAATTAGTAACAAGTTGATAATGCGAACTCAAACATTCATGTGTGTGGGCTTGGTGTATTAGCTAGTTTACCTTACTATATAATTTATATTAATACTCCGTGCGTTGCGGCGATAATTAGATTATCAATATAGTACTCGCACTCGGTTTATCAAATGAAAGAGAAAACGTAGAACCGTGGGAAAAAAAGAACATTCAAACATAGTCACCGTAAGTGTTAAAAAGTAGAGGTGCTAAACGTGTCAAACAATAGAACAAATAAAATAAAGTGTCAAAACGTGACGGAAGAAAAACAAAAGGAATTTGAAAACTTTATTAAAGTCGAGGTACTAAACATGTTATGAGCAAAGTTGAGAGACTGAAACTTTCTTGATTAAATTTTATTAAAATAGAGAAACGAAACATATATATATTAGCAAAGTTAAAAATGAAAACAAAGAAATTAATTTTTTTTTATTAAAATAGAGAAACTAAACATGTTATTAGGAAAGCTGATGGATTAATTAAATTACAAAAAACAAAGGATTTTCAAAACTTTATTAAAATAGAAGGGCTAAACATATTGATTAAAGTGATAAAAGAGTTTTAGAAAAGGGAAAATTACGAAACTGACAAAAGACTAAGTTGACTTACCAAAATGGTCACCTCCTGCGTCGGTGGGCAGCGCATCAGCGATCCCGATGCACGTGATGCGTCTGCAGGGCATGTTATGGCGTCTTTCATTAGGTGATTGACACGTGGCCAAATAGAAGCGGACGCATTGGAGGCGTCCCCCCGGACGCATTCCTAACGGCTTGCATCCGGCTCCTTGCCAAGCGCCTGGCTCAGCCCTCTCCCATCGCTAGTCCCGATGCCTCTTATTGAAACGGTTTGAAACCAAGTTTTGACCGGTTCAGATCAGGTTTGACTAGGTTCAAACCGGTTACAAGGTATAGGGTTACAGCCCGATTTCAATATTACAGTTTGGGTCGGTTCCTAATCCGTTCTTTCCAAACTAATTTCAATACCGGTTCTGGTTAGCGAACCGGAACTTTTTTAAATTCTTGTCCTACCCATTTGGGTTGACTACTTAGGTTGGGCCGTTATGGGTTATTGTTGACATGTAGAAGGCTACAAGCCCACCAACGTTTTTCTTATGATATACAACAAAAGTGAAAGTTAATTACATGCATTTGTTGGGCCTCTTTATGGACCATTAAAAGCCCAATAGATTATTATGACATACGAATAATCAAACTTGGTACACCATCCCAACCTCTAGGGTAGATGCTTGAGGGAAGCTCAAGGCATTTGTTGGGCCTCTAGAATTCCTTCTTAAAAGATCATACCCAAAATTTATCACAAACCTTTTCATCAAACCCGACCCGCTTTTCGCCTTTACGTAACAATGTCCCCGAATAAATGCTAGCCCGGCTTCTCGGGCCTCCATAAGTTCTCGCAACTCTTCTCTCACACCTCTTTCCATTTGCGGGCTCTCGGGCACGACAAACCTCACCCGCTTTCTCGGAACGGGTGATGTAACCGCAACTGTTATCTCTTTAAGTTCAGTTGAAAGCCCGTTTTCGTCGTCACATATCTGTATACTCCCTTCTACGTTGGTGGAAGCGGTCCCCACAACCGACATCTTCCCGTCATTATCAGAGTCTTCGGGTACATCATTAACGCTGTTACCGTCGGAAGCATTGGCACGTTCTGTACGAATGAACTCGGCTACGCAACAAATGAGATCTTTCTCGAACTCAACATCGTCCATGTTAACATCACGGTACCCGTATCTTGCTATACACCGATACAGTCTGTATTCCTTCGGGCCGATCCTTCCGACCAGAAACCGCTCCTCGGGCCCTACGTGAGGCACAGGGACCGACTTCACACAGAGGAATATGACAACTTGGTGAAACGCTGGGAGGTTTGTGACGAAATGTGAGAAAATGGCGGGGATCCCCGAAACGAGCTCGGTGTGTATGAGTCCGATCCCACGGACCCGCATGATGCCGAGAGTAGGGCCCAAGCTGAGGAGCCAATTGATTGAAACTTTGTTTTGAACATCGAACTCGTACTTTTTTATCGTTCCATAGTGCCACACAAACATGATGACTAGAAAGATGCATGAGAGGACGACCGGGACCCACGCACCTTCGCGAAACTTTATCAAGGATGCCGAGAAGTACAGCATTTCTATCGAACCAAAGAAGAACATGAACCCGATAGCCAAGAAGACACTCTTTTGCCAGCATAAAACCATTACAAGTGACATTAAGCAGGTCGTGACCAACATAACCGTAATAACCGCCAAACCTGTACAAAAGTCAGACTAACATCAAAACAAAGACGGGGAGGGTCAGGTAATAGGTCAAAATGGGTCACGGGTCAAGTACCTGCTGCATTGCTTATATGTTTGGTGTCACGAAAACCGATTGTGACGGCTAAGCATAAAAGCATCAAAGTCCAGTTGATCTCGGGAATGTAGATTTGACCATGCTTATTAGTAGGCGATGTGTGGATTATTTTGACCCTCGGGAAACAACCCAATGCCGAACACTGTTTGATAATAGAAAACGTCCCGGTGATGATAGCTTGGCTTCCGACAACTGCAGCAAGTATCGCGATTCCAAGAACCGGCCATCTTAACTTTTCTGTTTTCAATACCAGACACATAGTTAGCTTAACTTCACATGAAACTCAGAATAAAAACATGAAAAATGCCCACCGGGAACGGATACATAGAAACCGATTCGGTAGTCGGTTTCAAGAATGTGATGCTTTGAGAGATACGCGGCTTGGCCCATGTAAGCAAGAATCAAGGATGGGTAAACCACAAACGTAAAAGCCATCTGCAGATAACATTATATCAAGAACCGCATTTGAAATACCAAATTGAGTAAAATGTCATTTTCGTCCCTGAGGTTTGGCCAGTTTTGCGACTCATCTGGATCCAAAAGGTTTAAAATCTTATCATTTTGATCCAGTTCGTTAACTTCATCCATTTTTCTCCGTTAAGTCAGGGTATTTCGGTCTTTTTTGTTAACTTAAAGGGCAATTCTGTCTTTTTCAGGGATATTCGGTCTTTTTACATAAAGTGAAAAAGACCGAATTGCGCTTTAAGTTAACAATAAAGACAGAAATACCCCTAACTTAACAGAGAAAATGGATGGAGTTGAGGAGCAGGATGAAAATAGCAAGATTTCAAACCTTTTGGATCCAGATGTGGAAAAACAAACCTTTGGACGAAAGTCGCAAAACTGGCCAAACCTCAGGGACAAAAATGGCACTTTTTTATGATTTTCTTTAAAAGACGTAAAAATGTTGACGGGTCCACCCATATAAGTCGGCCCGTAAAAAAAATGTTGATCAAATACCTTGATGGATAACTGTGAGAAATGACCAAGATCAGCATACATAGCCTCTGAGCCTGGAAACCAAACCAAGTCAACAAAAGTCGTTTTAAAAGTCAATCTACCAAGAGAATAACCAATCTATACCTGTTATACACAGCAAGATCCCACCCAACGACATCCATCCTCCTATTTTTGTCTTCTTAAGAAACTTGTACATGTAATAAGGCGACAACGCTTGAAAAACTTGTGGGTTCCAGTAAAAAATGTTGTAAACTCCGATGGCGCTGATGCACAGAAGCCACATGATCACGATAGGTGCAAACAAGAACCCTACACGGTGGGTCCCGTAATGTTGGAGGCAAAACAGGAGCACCAATATGACGCAAGCAACTGGGACTTCCACATCTGAAATTATGAAGTTCAGTCAAATGGGTCAAAACCGTAAATGGGTCAAGCGGGTCAAATGGGTTGAAAGTCAGCGTAAATGTATACAAAATGAACAAAATGCCGTAAATACTTTTATTTCGAGAAATATATTATCACCGTAACAATATAGTTTTCTTAATCATATTCAAAACATTAATTATTTGTAAAACCCAAAAAAAGAAACTAAAAAATATGTTTGTGGGTCGATCCAGATTCCAGCCCGACCCTTTTTGACCCATTACCGACATCTAGCAAAACTTGCCAATAATAGCATGGTCATTTTTTATGCCTAAAATTATATTATGTTTCCCTCTAAGGTGTCACTATATCATTTGCTAAAGCATCTACAACGTTTTGCAGTCCAAACAAGATGAATAATTTATAACAAAACTATTATTATATAAAAAAAATAGAAGCTTTATCTCAAAAGGTCCCATGAAACAGTGTTGTTTTTTAATCAACTTGGTACCTTTCTATGTCCACCAACAGCATGTTTGGAAGAATATTGTTTGTATGTGTATATATATAAGTGAAGTCCAGCATCTGAATAATTATAGAATAAAACCAAGAATTCATATCCTGATCATGATCCTGTCAGCATTTCTTTACAATTTGTTCGAATAGATACGAAGAATCGCAACTGTAAAAAGACTCCACCTTGCTTTCAAGATTTTTTCATGTTTGAAATTTCAAACTACCTAAAATGCCCACCAGATTTTTTACCTAAATTAGACAGATTTTCAAGATAATCTAAGGGTATTTTCGGCAACGAGATTGTTTTTATTTTTTGAGGATCCCACAAGCCAGCAGGGAAATTGTTAAGTCTACAAAGGGGACCAAAATTTTAAATTATATAGGGTGGTCACAGCCCCTACCACTCAACCAGCTCCGACAACAACGACACAAACTCGATTGCTAAAACCAGCAGAAACAACTAAAACCCTTAAAACTATCAACAACTGAATTCTCAAATACAAATAAACTAAAGCAATTCAAGCATAAAGCATTCACACTCAGTATGACACAAATTTGATCATAAAGATTTGTTTTTTGGTATACAATTTGTCTAATTTTGTTATCTAATATCGACATGGTTGTAAAAATTCCAACTAGCCTCTGATAAGTTGCCGATTAATCGCTAGTCGGAGGTTCACTGAGTAATTTTTATCTAATCGGCCAATTAATCAGTAGGCAGCCAACAGTGGTCAAATCCAGTCCTAATTGGCCAAAAATCGGTGGCAGACTAGCGATTTCATCCAGATTCTTGACCAAAAACTTTAAATTCCGACAATTAATCCTATCTACTTGAAAATATGGGTCGAAGAAGGTGTTAAAACATGTCTACTTAAAAAATACATATAAAACTGAAAATTACATATAAATCTCAATCTGATTAATCCCGATTAACCGCTGGTAGGTATGGTACCCCACCGGCCTACTCGCGCCTAGTGATTCTTACAACACTGAATATTGACTATCTTTCCGGTAGAAAATTGAAACAGAAACTTACATTGATGGTGCTCTCTTGACATAGAAAGCTCAAGCCCAGAAACAGCAGAGAAAACTACAACCACAAACAAAAAAAAGGTTTCAACTTTCAAGCTCAAACATTTACACACCAAAAATGATTAAAACTTTTCTAGATTCGCATACCCGAGATAGCCGGAGTAAGAACGCCATCACCAATGACCATACAAGCACCAAGCAAAGCCAAAACAAGCAAAACTTTCTGCAAGATTTTATATTTCTCCAAAACTGATTTCAAACTGAACCCAAAATCCCTATAACCAGAACTGATTTCATCTTTTCTATACTCATAAAGCTCTTCATCAGCAAGCTGCCCATTGGGCAAAGTGCTGACGCGAGCATGACGACATAACAATGTATACAAAGCAAAAGTACCCCCCTCACCATTGTCATCAGCTCTAAGAACTATAAACACATATTTTAGAAGTGGGATTAAAGTTAATGTCCAGAAGACAAAAGATAAAACACCATATATCTCTTCATTAGACTCTGAATGTTGTATGTCTTCTGCAAAAGCACTTTTGTATACATACAAAGGTGAAGTGCTTAAATCACCATAAACAATTCCTAAACTTTGATAAGCTAAACTCATCACTGTCCTCCATGATTCTTTCTGCAATATAATGAGCACCAGAATGAAATTACCATAAAAAGATTCAAACTTTATGGTTGTAATTGATCTTTTTATACCTTAATTGGATGACCTTTTTGGTTTCTGCCTTCAATATCCATCTTAGAACCTAAAAAGACCCATTTTTTGTACATTTTAACAGGATTTGAGATGACCCAGATGAGGAAACAAAATACCCACTTCAAGATTCTTCAAGAATTGATCAAAATAGATAAAAAGATTCAAACTTTGTGACAAAACATAACAAATTTGAGCAGTAGGAGTTGTGGGTGGTGAGAATTAGGTGCTGTATGTGTGTGGGGTTCTTTTATGCTTAAATGCTTTGAGGTTGAAGAAGAGAGTTCTATATGACACTTGGTGCTTGTTCTTTGCTTCAAGATTGGAATGGTGTGTGCAACTATAATACAAATATTTTGTGTAGTATGCTTAGGTTTAGGCGGTGGGAGTTCTTTGCCTTCTTGGCTTCCACATTTATTTGAGGTTTAATCATAAAGTAGTAATAATATTAGTATATTACTAATCATATCTTAATTATGATTAGATTAGTCATTAGAATTTAATGGCATTAAAAAAATTGAATTGTATTATATAAGTTTATAGGGAAAGTTTATAAAAGTCTATTATTGGGAAAGTTCGTTAATGTTATAACGATAAACATGTAAAACGAGTTAAAGATGTGTGTGATAATGTATTTATCATTAGATGTGAATTTCTAATATGTTATACTAGGTTATAATCCCGTGTATTACACGGGTTGAATAAATAAATTTTATATACTAAATAATAAACAATATATCTTTAAAAATATTTTTTTTATTACACGGGTTGAATAAATATAATTTTATATATTAAATAATAAAAAGTTATATCTATAAGAACAACATTGTACGGGTTGAATAAATGTAATTTTATATACCGAATAAAAAAGTTATATCTTTAAAACCACGTGTATTACACGAGTTGAATAAATGTAATATTGTTTACCAAATAATAAAATAATACATCTTTAAAAAATCTCATTTATTACACGGGTTGAATAAATGTAATTTTATATACCAAATAATAAAAAAATTACATCTTTAAAAATATGTGTATTACACGGTTTGAATAAATGTAATTTTCTATACTAAATAATAAAAAAAATATATATCCTTAAAAAACTCCGTGTATTGTACGAATTGAATAAATCTAATTTTATACATCAAATAATAAAAAGTTATATCTTAAAAAAACCTCATGTATTACATGGGTCGAGTAAATGTAAATTTGTATAGTGAAAATAAAAATATTTAATATATTAACACAAAGTTTGGTTTTCGTGATAAAAATATATTATTCTGTTGTTGCAAAATTTGTTAACGAAGTCTCAATAAATTTAACTCTTTATTTAAAACTCGGTAAATATATAAATGATAAATAATATTAGTTAATTTTATTTTAAGTTTTGTAAAACCTGTTTGATACCAAACTGAACAAAATGTTCAAATATATAGTTAAGATCAAATTAGATAATTAAGTTTGAATTTTAAGTAAATAGATAAATATAAAAGTAATAATTAATTCAAATAAATAATAGACTAAATTACGATTTTGGCCCCCGTCGTTATATCACTTTTACTCTTTTAGCCCAAAAAAGAATTTTTAAAATTTAAGCCCCCAATGTCTTTTTTTCTAACCTTTTTTGCCCCTAACGTTTTTTTCCTAACTCTTTTGGCCCTTAACATTTAATGGATGGGGTTAGTGTTAGGGGCCAAAAGGGTTAGAAAAGAAGACGTTGATGACTCAGATGCTAAAAATAACATTTAATGGATGGGGTTAGTGGGTACACCACGATCCAATACGTGGATCGTGGCTACCCTAACGATTTAGGTAACTATGATACATACATACATATATTTAAGTGTGTGTATATAGAGTAGTTATCCCAATGGCCTTTGTTTAAAAAAAGAAAAAGAAATTAATTTTCTATCTTCGTTTTCATTTTTGTTTAAAAAAGCCATGATTTAATTATAAAAATAGTGTTTTTCTTACTTGTGTTTTAAATTATAACATGGTTATATTGTTCGATCATATTTAGTTTTAAAGCATAGAATTTACTCTAATTAATATTATAAATGAGAAGAAGATTAAACTAAATAATAATTATCCATAAGAGATTAAACTAAATAATATTTAGTAGAAGGGTTATTTATAATTAATTAGAAAAGATTAAATTAAAATAATAATTATCTATAAGAGATGCCCTAATATAATGACAAGTGTCCCCAAAGTGGTTTCTTTTATTATATAGTATAGATGCTACGTAATACGAAATTTGTGAATTTAGGTTTCTTATGAACGATTTTGGCTAAGTTATGGACATTAACTATTATATGTATTGGGTAGGGTTCATTTGAGAACCACTCTTATTATGAGAGCTACGAGAATCAATGTGAACACAACAAAATAAATTCACCCCACCACCATCCAAAACCTAAACATCAACCCCACCACCACCCAAAAATCTAAACACCCCCCCCCCCCACCCCACCTTAGAAAAAGAGTAAATTACAAGTTTTGTCATTTATGTTTACACCAAATTGCAGGCGATGTCCTTTAGCGCAAATGTCGACAAGTTCTGTACTTAATGTTCCAAAATCTTGCACGTTATGTCCTTTAAGCCAAACTCAGTTAAATTTTTTGGTTAAATCTGCTCACCAAAGGGTATTTTTGTCTTTTTACCTATATATTTAATATTATTATTTAACATGTGAAATTGTTTTATATACCAACATGTGATTTCATCATATTTACAAACATGCGAAATTGCTACAAAAAAACCAACATGCGATTTCATCAAAAATACCAACATGCGATTTCCAACATGCTTTTTTATAACATGCGATTTCACAATATCGTACAAGCGTACGATAAGCCCAATTGTACGTTACACTTTTTCTATATATATATATGATGTAATTTATTTTATCTGTAAATTGTTATGTTTAAGTTTAAATATACAAAAACAGTAAACAAAATTAAAGTTTTCGAGTTAAACGACTCGTGTTCGTGTCAACCCAAAAAAAATGTATCGTGTTCGGATTCATGTGTCTGTAATGGTTTTAGGGTTAAAGTCAAATTTTCTGGTTCATGTTGCCATGTTGGGTTTGATCCGTCAACTTACTAACACGACCCATTTAACGCTCTTATATATGCCTTATGGTATTTAAAATATATGCTAATAAAAGTATAGTTTGTGTGTGTGCTATATTATATGTTTATAATTATAAAGTTAAAAGATAATAAAAATGTTAATGGAAACCTAACATTGTCTTACTCTTACTAAAAAATGTGTCGTTTAACCAACTATATATTTTAAACTTATTAGGCAAATCACATTTGGGGGAATGGCAATGAACGGGTGGAGGGCCAGTTGGTTCGAAACCCGGGAGCCACCCCGAGTTTTCTATTACAGTGCATTTACTCCAGAGAGTCCCCGACTCTTGTGGAGGGTGCAACTACACGCTCCCGGTTAATCGGGTGGGCAGTGGGCTGGAAATTTTCTCGGGGAACGCCTTAGCCAAACTCTGATGCACCAAGCGTGGGCCCGGTTAAGACAACATAGCCTTGGATGCCGGAGTGGGGCGGAGGGGCCTACCCGAGTTATAGGGTAGGTGCGATCTCTATCGCCTGTTGTAGAAATATCGCCGTTCAAAAAAAAAAAAATTATTGTATTCAGCTTTAATGATTGGTATGGTAGAAGACAATTCTCATTTAATCAAAACTCTAATGGATTTGGTTGTTTGAACAAGTTAGTGGGAAGTTTTCTAACTAGTTTATAGCTCGCAACTTGCTCGTTTTTTTTTTTTTTTTTTTTTTCTGAATTCTTTTTTGAAAAAACTAAAACTAAATTGTATTAACAAACGTTCATTTGTAACTAAAACTAAATTGTATTATTTAATCTTGAAATTTCTAATAAGTAATATAAAGAAAGTAAAGTTTGATTAGATGTTCTATTAGAAAACAACGATTGTGATAATTCAGAATAAAATATGTTAAATTTGAGTATTTGACAATGTCTACAAGTAAATTACAATCTATTAGATCGTGGGGTATGGTGGGGCGTGGGTTGGGGGTATGGTGCGACATGTGGAGTATGGGGCACCCAAGACCAAAAGGCAATTTCAAAGGGGTATGGTGGGGCGTGCCTGGGGTGGCGTGGAAAAAAGCCAATTTCAAAGGGCTAGTGCTCTTGGCCAATGAGGTTCCGCCATGTCATGTGGTTTGCCCCGCCCAACGCCCGGGCTGAAACCCCCGCCCAAGGGGCCACGCTAAAACCCAAGCCCACCCAGGGTGGTGACTTGGGCGTTTGTACCCAACCCACGCCCCAACCCCCGTCCCATACCCCATATTCTTAGATGTTCTATAAGACCCCTCTTTTACAAAATCACAATTTCTGATGTGTAAATGTAAATGTTACGTCTTGTTTTCCATTCCCTATTATTTTAAATCAACGACAACCATTAATTGCAAAATTCAATAGTATTTATGATGGTCAAAATATTAATTTTACAAAGGCTATCTTTTTAATAGCGTTTGGAACTAACCTCAATACATACGAGGTCTTAACCGTTCATACTGATTTTGTCACTCCAGACCTGACTCACCAAGTAACACCGTCAAGGAAGAAACCCACTTCTGTGAGCCAAAAAGAGAGTTGTTTTAAATGGTGTTAAATTTAAAATATATAAATTATAGAAAGCCATAGATAAATGTTTGAAAACAATCACAAGAAAGAATCACTTGGGTTTGATTTCCTCTTAATGATGAGTTTAACACCTTTAATATGGATTTCCAGACGATCACTATACAAAAATAGAACTGCCTCTGGTTAAGGTTACCAAATCATACATCTCTCTGGAAAGTTGCCACGACCACTTGTCACATGACTACCACCTAATTTTTTTCTTTGAAGAAAGCGAACATGTGTTTGTTAATGCCATAAAATGGAAGGACCCCAGTTACGGGCATCACGACCCTTAACAATATTGGAAAGTTGCCACCAACGTTATCACATGACAACCACTGCAATGTCAGTTTTAAAGTATCAAATGAATACCTATTGATTTGGTGCTATCTCCTCAAGGGTAGTAGCGATGAACTAGACCAAGTTTTCGCATATCGAGTATACAACCTCTCCATGCGAGGTAAGAACTTCCAAAACTCGAAATCCAACTCTTTTCTTTAAACCCTCGTCCAAGCAATTAACATGTTTTTTAACTACATAAATATAGTGGATATAAGTGTTTGAATCAACAAACACAAAGTGAAGATTATTTTAAGTGGTTTAGAAAACTCACTTTCAATTTAAAAAGTCTTTCATCTCAAGTCATTAACACACACCAAATGAAAAACCAGAGAAAAGGTTTCAAGAATCATAAAGGATTCATCTCCCACAACTAATGCAAGAACTTAGCAAATCGTGGCTATTAAGGTAAACATCATTAAACTTGATTGTTTAAAAAACATACGAAACTGAATTGTTAAAGGTTGTTCTTACAATTTTGAATCCAAAACAAACTGTGATAATAAAACTAAAGTGGGAAATGGGTGGAAGAGTGGTGGTGTGGTGGTGCGGTGATGCTGAATGGGTGGATAGATGAAGTGTGGAAAGGTGGTTGTGGAGGTTGGGGACGTGTTTAAATGGAGGCTTGGAGTTGAATTTATAGGTTGAACATGGGCGGAGACACGACCCCGTGCCTGATGAGGCACGACCCGTTTTGTTGACTGCTTCTTTTTTTTGTCTTATAGTAACAAATGGAAGAGTTTACTTCTTTGAGGAGACACGATTGTGGTCAACTTTGTGGGTGAGGGATGGGGGGAGGGGGGTTCCACCTTGCTTTTGTCTTCACTTGGGCGCTTGAACATGTGCCTGTGTTTGATCAGGCACGACCCTGTGTCTTGGCGTCTTCTTTGTCTTTTTTCTCAGGGATAAAGCCCATAGGCATGCTCTGGGGCACAGGGCCCCATTTTGTTGCAAGTTGATTTGCCTTTTCTGAAATTACATAGACATGGGGGCGTGTCTTGGGAAACACGGGGGTGTGTTTTGGTCTGTTTTTTTTTTTTTTTTTTTTTTTTTTAACTTGATTTTTAGCAAGGGAATGTTTTCTTTGTCATTTTGTGGCATGTTTATCTATGAAAATCAAACAAAAATTATATAACTTACTTATAATATTTATGCAAGAAAATAAAAAGACAAGAACTCTTATTTACCATAAATAATATGCAACTAACGAGTCATGTAACAACCTTGTGACACCATTTTTTTTAACGGTGAACTTCATGTATAAGGTTACTACATTCTCCAAATCAAAGAGCCCCGTATTGACCCACTTTGGCCAGACTCATCATCATCATACTCAGTAAATCGCACCAATAGCAAAGCTAATGTAGGGTCTGATGTGGGTAGATGTAGACAGCCTTACCTATACCCCATAGGAATAGAGAGGCTGCTTCCAGTGAGACCCCCGGCTCGATTGTAGTTTTGTATTAAGCCTTGGACCTAAAACACATAACACTTAAACAATCGGGAAAGAGACTGATTGGTGCATGTACCTCCGTGTCTTCCAGCTATCAACGTCACTACATGATGCATGATTAACCATTCGCCGCTTTTAACGTTATTTTCACGAAATTAGTAAAATAACGTTAAAGTTAGTACCATTTCACTTTTGCCCCCCGAGCGCCCACACATATATACATTATATGTGCACACCGCAAGCGGGGCATCCACTTTGGCCAGACTATGTTGTCTTAACCGGGCCTATGCTAGCTTCAAAGTTTGGTTTTTTTGGGCTTTCCCCCGGGAAACCAAACCGACGGTTGCCACTTGACAGTCGTTGTGCCACCACAAGAGCAGAACTCTCTGACGTAACACACGGTGGGACGAAAACCAGGTTGGGCTCGGGAATCGAACTGACAACCTCACATAAAGCATACTCCAAATCCTTCATTGCCAATATCTACCCTAATATGATACAAGTGGGAATTGAACTTGAGTCTCCATTGGAAAACCCAAGCCTCCTACCAGTAGACCACAAGTGTGAATTAAACTTGGGACACCATTTGTTCACTTGCAACTTGTGATCTTACCACTTCAGCGCGATCGCATTTAACATTGTGAATCATTTAAAAACTTTCGATTTTATAGACTTGAAGAAACACGGAACTAATTTTAGGGGTTGATTAGTTTGGTTTATGTTTCTACCATAAGGGTTAATCTTCTTATACTTTATGAGCTCCTTAATGAACCGCTAATCCTGCAAAACAGAACACCGTTAGCTCGTTAAAAGGGGAATATGGGGGTTTCCCTCTTAACCAGACTCCGGCGTGAGAATAAGTATCTGCTTTGAGGAAATAATTGTGTGGTAAAGAGTGAGAGTAGAGGGAATAGAATGTTTAACCTGTGAAGTGAGGTATCTATTTATAGCTGGAGAGGTGTAAGAGGATATGGGCTGATGGGCCTTGGGCCGGAAGGCGACAACATAGGGGACATGCTCCTTGTCTCACTGGTGTCGACCGTTAGTGGCTTCTAGAAGTTCTCCGGTGCTGGCGCACCGTGATTGGAGCCACGTGTCACCGTTGTTGGCATGGCCGTCCTTCTGCCATCAGCAGGTAAGTGGAGATCGTGGGGCAGGTGTCTCTGCCCTGTGATTGGTGCCACGTAGGCGTCCTTAAGTACTCTCTGTCTCCTGCATGTCAGACGATCGTGGAGCACGATTGAGCAGAACCTGGAGGACGCGGGTTGGCCCTTTTCTTCTGCCACTTGTACCTTGTGTTCCTTCTGAAGTAGCCCTGTGCCATAGACCTGCGCGACTCTTGCTGAGCACGTAAGTAGCCCGCGCAGGGTATGGGTGGTTGAAGACTCCTATTCAGAATGCTAAGTGTTGAATGTGGTGTTTTCTCTTGTTGAGACCTCGCGCTAGATCAATACATGATGATGTAACGCGCGCGAGGTTGGCAGTAAACAAGTTGATAAATAAGGAGTATGGTCCTGCGCGCGACGTGAATGAGGTCTGCGCGGCCTTTTTGGGACCATACCCCTTCAAGTCCCCCCAGTCCAGTGCTGCACCATGCGCGAGGCAAGTGGTTGGAGCTCTGGACTTTAGAAAAAGAAAAGTGCTGAAAATGCTTGCTTTGCGTTAGGTAGGCGCGCGCGTGTAAATGTTTACCTGTTGCTACGGCGCGACTACTATGCCTGGCTGTTGGTGATTCTTTGCCTCTCAGTGTAAGCGCGCAGGTTCGTTGGATAACCATGAATACTGCGCGGCCTGAGTGACTTCTGCCTGAAGCTTTTGGTAATTTTGGGCGGCAAAATCCTCGAATTTTGAAATCTGACAGGTTGGTAAGAAACGTCGTCGATGGCGACGTTTGAGTTGACCACTGACACGGCTGTCATCAAGTTGTCTCTGACGGTTTGGCTTTCCGTCAGGAGAGTGTGGTCCACGCGCGCGTGGTAACCGTCGCTCCGGGATTTGCGATCGACGTGGCAGTCGCTGATTGGGTACGCGCGCGGTGAATCCGGCACGTCTACTCATCGCATTAAATGCGATGAGTATATATATCCGTGAAGATGAGAGGAGATATCATTCCTTCTTCCACTGTTGCTATCTTCTCTCTATCGCTTCTTCAGACCTTCAAATCTTCAAGTGATCTGTAGCAGATCTTCAAGATTCTTCATCACATCTTCAACCTTTTTCTAGAATATTCAAAGTTTATACTCGGTATCCATGGCTGAAGAACATCAGGAAGAGAATCCCGGTGAAGAAGGTCCCGTTCCCATCCTTTAGTGGGACTTAGGGTTATTCGAGCAGATTACACGAAGTTTCCGGTTTCCACCGGAATGGGATGCTCGGTACCCCGGCCAAAATCAGACGGCCGCCGATGCACCACCGGGGTATATCACCTTGTTTGAAGATTTCTTTTTGCAGGGTAACTTCCGGTTGCCGGCGACGGATTTCTTGGCCCACATACTTCAGTTCTATGGGTTCCGTATTTCGCAAATGAGTCCACCTGGAATGGTTAGAGTTCGACACTTCGAGTTTCTCTGTCGAACCCATGATGTTGAGCCGACTGTGGAAAGGTTTAGAGCCTTCTATCAACTGATCAGAACCATGGGCTTCTACTCATTTGCCAGTCAAGGGGCTGCGAAGAAGATACTCCTGAACCCTCCTAAGAGTTTCCATGACTGGAAACAGAAGTTCTTTTTCATTCGCGAGGAGGTGATACCGATTGCCATGATCTTCCGCCCGTGGTCCGAACCGATCGAGAAGGAGGAATTGGCGATTCCCAAGAAGGAAGATTGGTATGTGAAGCTTACTGCCACTCCAAACCGAGTGTTTGGTGAAAACATTCTGGTTGCGGCGCAGATGAGTGATCAGTGGCCGCATGATAGCGAAGAGGTTCCGGTATTGAAGTTTGAGGATAGAGGTTAATTGTTTCCCTAGTTCTGTTTATTTTCGCCTCATTTAACTGTTTGAATTTTGAATGTAGAAGCACGCCTTTATCAAGCTGCTTTCCCCACTTTTGGTGGATCCATGGGGGTGCGTCCGCTGGAGCCAAGGGAGCAGTATTGGTATGATAGGATCAAGCCGCGCTTCCTGTACCCTGTTGCTGGGGCCTTCGCCAATCCTCCTACCGCAACTGAAGGTGCGCATATTCCCAATCCCCGACCCTTGCGAGCTGTGACCTCCGCTGGGAAAGAGATTCTTTATCTTTCCAGCGAGGAGTCTGTAGGGTCTTCGAATGAGGAGCTAAGTTCGTGGTCTAACATCTTTGCAGGTGTGTTGCGCGAGTTGGGGATTGACCCAGAAGAAAAAAAGAAAAAACCCACCAAGCGGAAGAAGTTGATTACCTTAGACGCTGAGGTGACCAGCAAGAAGGGCGGGAGTAGCCGCGCAACTGCTGATGCTGCTGACAAAGGTACTCTCCGCCTCCGTCAGAGTAACTTGGAAGATTACGTTATTATCAGTGACTCACTTGAGGGTTTGTGGCGCATAGGCGAGAAGAAGACAGGAGCTGCTGGTTCAAAGACCTCAGGTAGCGCGGGTTCTCGCAACCCAGATGCTGGAGCCACTCCGTCTTCTATCGCGCTCGATGAAGAGGAGGAGGAAGAAGAGGAAGAACCTGCTGCCAAGTTTATCAGCAGAAAAAGAAGTAGGGACGAGACCACGGCTGGTGTGTCTGTCGCGCCGAAGGCTGGAGAGGTTCCGTTGATCGGGAAGCAGAGCAACTTGCGCTCTCTATATAAATTCTCTCCTGGTTAGTTTCTTGATTATCTTGTCTTCCTTGCTGTTTTATTTCTATTTAACACTCCGTTTTTGCAGAGGCCAAAAAGAAGACCCCTGAAAAGAAGGGTGTTGTCATCAAAGATCCCCCAGAGCCGGCGCAGAAGAGGCCCAAGGTTACCATCAAACCCTTCAAGGCTGCTGGGGTAGAGGCCGAGAAGGAGAAGGAGAAGGCTTCTGAGAAGGAGAAGGAGAAAGAGAAGAAGAAGGCTACTGAAAATCCTGTTGGTGGTGATCCAAAGGATACCGGGGCCGCTGCTACAACTGCTCATGATAAAGCGCAGGGTCCGGAGGTCGTTCACATCACGGGGCTTGACCAGCCCCATCAAGAGAAGAGGAAGGATCCTGAGGTTGGGAAACCTTCCCAAGCTGCGCAACCTGATGCCTCCCTTCATTCCGTTAAAGTAACTTCTACTACGGGGGGATCAGGTTCTCCGCTTCATAAGGAGAAAACTCATGCTGCAGGTGGTGCGAGTTCTGGTGGCGCTGTAGGATCTATGCCACAGGTAATTGGTCCGAAGGATACCCTCGGTGATATTTACTACAAAACTTATACCGAGGAGGCACGGGGTAATGCTCCCCACCAAGCTCCCTGGGGTTTGAAGCAGAAAGATACCTTTCAGGAGTTTGGTCCCTGCCGCGACTGGTTTTTGAACTCCTTCCCTCCTGGTGAGGTTAATCGCCAAAGGGCGTGAACTCACGATGGGCTATATCAAGCCTATGTGGTTGGAGAGGCTAATACTCGCGCCGCCAATCACCAAATTGTACGTGAGTGGCGCACAATGGTTAAGGAGCGGGCCGACTGGGAGAGGTATCGTGAGCGCCTTGTGAAGCAGGCTAAGGAGTTCGAGAAGACTAAGGCCGCATTTGCTGAGGAGAAGTTGAAGTTTGAGGCTGATAGGAAGTCGGAGGAATGGGGCCGCGAGGGGCTTAGGAGCAAACTTCTCGCTGCTGAAGAGCTATTGTCAAAGGAGAAAGCTGAGTTTAAGAGGATATGTGAAAAAGACAATCAGCGCGCGTTCGCAGCTCGTAACTAGATTACCGACCTTGAAGCTCAAAATGCGACACTATCAAAGAAGGTCGAGGATCTTGCAGCTGATAAGGAGCGTACTGAGGTTTAACAATAACTCCTCTTTTTCGTTTTGCTTTTTATTTTGATAGAATTCTAAGTCTCTTTTTTATCTTGTGTAGGCTGAATTTAAAGCGCAGGTATCCGGTAAGGATAAGGACCTGGCGGCCAAGGATGTCGAGATTGCAGAGCTGAAGCGTCGCCTGCAAGAGCAGGTTGACAGGAGTGAGTCCTTAGAGATCGACCATGAAGCTGAGAAGGGCAAGGTTGCTACTGCTGAGGAGGCCAGGCAAAAAGCTGAGGAGGCGCGAGACATGAGTACATCCGCCCTCAACATAGCGCAGAACAATTACTCCGAGGCTCAAGGCATCGTTGACACGCTGGTTGCCGAGGCTGAGTGGGTGCGCGACAGAGGAGTAGTTCTGGTATGGTCTCTTCTTAACTTAGGCTTTATTTATTAAAACCCATTTCTTATTCAATGCCCTTGCTGTAGATGGCCAACTCTATCTTGAATGCTGGAGAGCTGGATGGAGCTGTTGCTGCTCTCATAGATGCCTTCCGCGCGGTTGGTCACCGTGGAGGTTATCTAGAGTGTGCGCAGCACGTTGAAGAGGCGTTTGGACAAGAGTTTGATGTCAGTCATTGCTCAGTGACCGATCAGGTTGAGGCTGAGTTAGCCCGAGCTGAAAAGGCTTATGATCATCTGTCATTACCTGTGATGGATTTGGTTGCAGAGGCGCTGAAGCATGATGATTGGTGTCAACGGCTGAAGGCCATCCTCGATCCACCAGAGACTGTCGAGCTATCTGATGAAGAACCAGCTGGTGATGACGATGGTGATAAGCATGACGATGACGATGATGGTGGTGACGGTTATGAGTAGGTAGTATTGACAGGCTTTGTGCCTTGTAATTTTTATTTTTAGATGTTAAATGTAACCGGTTGCGCGGTCGCGCTTGTTTTGGATTAAATTGATGATGGTTTGTTTGTGTGTAACTATTGCGCGGTTGCGCTTGTTGAATATGATGTTTGTTTTCTTTCTCTTTGTCTAGTTATAATTATTGCACTGTTGTTAGAAACTTTGGTTAAGTTAGCACGAATAAATGTAAGTGTGACTCTCGTGTGAGCGTAACTGCCCGGTCTCGCGCTATGTTCGCAGAGGACCTTGGAGGCATAACTCGAGAGCTCGTAATTTACTGAAGTGTTTTCGTGCTAATCAAAAGTTTAACATGCATTTGTAACGTAGAAGTCATCATGATAGAAGAAAACATAAGGCATATGCTTTCATTGATTAAGAAACAGGCGCTTAGGCCAACATACATCGCATGCAAGTAACATAGGGGGCGTATAGCCATCATTGAAAATTAAAAAGGCGCGTGGCCAACATGAGTGAGTAGAGGCGCAAGGCCGAGAGTAGTTACATATAGCACTTGCGCAGTTGTTGCGCGTTCCACTTGCGCGGGATGATGTGTCCATCCAGAGTGCGCAACTTGTATGCCCCTTTCCCTAACACTTCGTGAATTAAGTATGGGCCTTCCCATTTGGGTGCTAGTTTTCCGGGGTGCTCAGCGTTTGAAGCTTCATTGTCTCTGAAGACATATTCTCCCGGAGTGAAGGTACAAATGCGTACTATTGCATTGTAGTACCTCTCCAATTGTGTCTTGTACTTGGCTTCTTTGATACGCGCTATTTCGCGCCTTTCTTCGAGTAAATCCAAGTCGAGACGGCGCTCTGCCTCGTTGTTGATTGTGTTGACTGCTGTCAAGCGCGGCGAGGGGAGGCCAACTTCAGCTGGGATAACCGCCTCAGAGCCATAAACTAAGCTAAAAGGGGTTTCGCCAGTACTTGTCTTCGGCATGGTTCGATGAGCCCACAGGATGCTTGGGAGCTCATCTACCCAGCCTCTTCTCTTCATGCCCAGTCGGGCCTTTATTCCGTCGACGATACTTTTGTTTACACTTTCAACTTGGCCGTTGCCTTGAGGATGCGCAACGGAAGAGAAAGTGTGTTCGATCTTCATTTCTTTCATCCACTTTTGGAGGTCGTCAGACGCGAAGTTTATGCCATTGTCGGTTACAATCTTGAGTGGGAGGCCAAACCTGCAGATGATGTGTTCCCAAATAAACTTGCGCACCATCATTGCAGTAGTTGAGGCGAGGGCTTTGGCTTCCACCCATTTAGTAAAATAATCGACGGCCACAATTATGAACTTGACGGCACCAGGCGCTTCGGGGAAAGGTCCCACCATATCAATCCCCCACTGCTGGAAAGGCCAAGCACCGGATACCGGGATAAGATCATTCTTAGGGCGAAGGGTTTTTGGGGAGTGTCGTTGACAGGGGTCGCATTTGCGCAACTCCTTTAGAGCGTCAACGTGCATCCCTGGCCAATAATATCCAGCGTTCATTATCTTCACGACGACCATGCGTGGGCCCGCATGGATGCCGCAGATTCCTTCATGAATCTCCCTTATCAAGTAATTTGCATCGTAGGGGTCTACACAGCGCAGAAGTGGCCCCAAGAAGGATTTTCGGTACAAGATACCGCCATTCATCTCATAATGCAGGGCCTTGTTCTGTATCTTCCTTGCCTCTGCTTTATTGTCAGGGAGTATTCCTTCTGGCAAATACTGGATTATAGGGGTCATCCAAGATGGTTGCCCTAACTCGATCACATTCACTTGACGCAACAAGACCGACGGGTTCTTTAGTACTTCAATTCTTACATCCTTGGCGAGATGTTGAAAAGAAGTTGAAGCGAGCTTACTCAAGGCGTCTGCTGGTTTGTTCTCCGAGCGATTGATGTGCACTACCTTATACAACTTGAATCGTTGAAGCAACTCTTTTGCCTGATCTAGATACAAAGCCATAACTTCCCCCTTTGCATCATATAATCCGTTGACTTGACTGGCGATCAGGAGAGAGTCAACATGCGCTTGTATATTTTGAGCTCCCATTTTTATGGCGAGGCGCAAGCCTGCCAAGAATGCTTCATACTCCGCCTCGTTGTTGGTATTTTTGAAATCCAACTTGATGGCGTATGTAAATTCATGTTTCTCAGGGCTAACAAGGCACAATCCGGCTCCTGCGCCATCCTCGTTTGAGGCCCCGTCAGTGTATAGCAACCACAAACCATCAGACGTGTCTTTTATGGGAGTGTCGACAACTTCACAATCTTTGACTTTATCTTCCGGGACCTTGGTGATGAAATCCGCTAGTACTTGACCCTTGATTGCTGGGCGCGGCCTGTATAGAATGTTATGGCCTCCCAGCTCGATCACCCATTTCGCTAACCGGCCAGATGTCTCTGGCTTTTGCAATATTGTGCCGATGTGAAAGTTGGTAAGCGCTGTGATGACGTGGCCTGTGAAGTATCTGCGCATCCTCCTGGAGGCGTGTAGCAGCGCAAGTACTAGATTTTCCATTGTTGAATATCTCGTTTCTGGATCTGTAAGCACCCTACTGACATAGTATATTGGAGTTTGAACTCCATCTCTCTCCACTAGCAATACTGACCCAACTGCCTTATCCGAGGAAGATAAGTGCAGGATGAGTGGTTCCTTCTCAAACGGCGCAGTCAGGGTAGGGAGCTTGATTAGGCATTCTTTCATTTGCAGAAAAGCGGTTTCTGCTTCAGGCGTCCATTTGAATTCTTGCTTCTTTACGCAATTGCGCAGAGTGCTGATAAAAGGATATGACTTTGCAGCGTGATTCGACAAAAATCGGTTAAGCGCGGCTAGACGGCCGGCCAACCTCTGCATCTCCTTGATCGTTCGCGGCGAAGGCATCTGCTCTATGGCTTGAACTTTTTCTGGATTAACTTTGAAACCACCATTTGTGACCACGAAGCCCAAGAATTTTCCCTCCTCCATACCAAAAGAACATTTGGCTGGATTTAACTTCATATTCACGCTTCGCAAAGAGTTAAATGTCTTCTCAATGTCCTTAAACATTTGGTCTTCCTCAGGACTTTTAATCACGAGATCATCGATGTAGACTTCTATATGTTTTCCGATGTCATCAGCAAAAACCGTATCCATCAAGCGCTGGTATGTTGCTCCAGCGTTTTTGAGGCCGAATGGCATCTTTGTGTAACAAAAGATGCCGATGTCGGTTCGAAAAGTTGTCTTATCTTCGTCCTCGAGCTTCATTTGAGCCTGATGATACCCCTTGTAACAATCTAGAAAACATTTCCATCTGTATGGCGCGAGAGAGTCTATCTTTTTGTCGATCTCAGGCAAAGAATAGCAATCTTTAGGGCACACCTTGTTGAGATCGGTATAATCAACACACATTCTCCGTCCTCCATTTGACTTCTCCACCATCACGGGGTTAGCAACCCAGCTTTGATAGCGCACCTCTCTCAAGATCCCTGCTTTTAGCAGCTCACACACTTGCTCATTCATCGCCTTGGTCTTATCCGCTCCTAAGCTGCGCCTTCTTTGCACTTTTGGTTCAACGGAGGGATACTTGTTCAAACAGTGTTCAGTAACGTCGCGCGGGACACCGGTCATGTCGGCCAGGGTCCAGGCGAAGATGTCCATGTTCCTGAACAAGAGTTGCTTGAGGTGCGTTCTGATGTTTGGTGAGATTGCGTGGCCAATCGTCACCGTTTACTCTGGGTATTTACGGTTTAAAACCCACTTTTCTGGTTCAGTTGTTGAAATTTTTGCCGCTTTTGTTGGGCGCGCGTCCTCTGCTGACATTACTTCTTTCTTCGCATAGATGATTGCCACCCCCGTCTCAGTTGGGAACCCGATGGCTGAGTGGGGTGTGGAAGTTACCATGTTTAATTCACCTTGGGTTTCTCTCCCAATCAAAACATCATGCCTTGATTTGACAGGCATCACCATGAAGTTGACATTTGTGGTTCTTGAATGTTCCCCGTCAGTCAGCGTGATGGGGAAACTGATTTGACCTAATGGAAAAACCATTTCGTTGCAGAATCCTGACAGAGGATAATCAACTGGCTCGAGTCTCGCTTTATCTTCATCATCAAACTGATTAAAACACTGTTCGTAGATGATGTCGGCTGTACTTCCTGGGTCGATGAAGATGTACTCCGTTTCGTAGTGGCCGATGATACCGGTAATGACCACGGGGCATGTGGCGCGAGGACCCCTGCGCACTACCGGGAAAATGACCTGTTGCTCTTGCCATGCAAGTTCGTAAGGGCGTTTGCCTTTATCTCTAGCGCTGTATCTTGGTCCGTTGACCATATGGGTTTCCAGGCGGTGGACCTTCTTGTGGTTCCCGTCATCGTGGCGCTGGATCTGACGAGTTTCTTTGCACACGTTTTTCACCAAGTGGCCTAGCTTCCCACTTTTTAACGCTCTCTCGATTTCTTGACGTAAGCTGATACAGTCATCCGTCAGATGACCTGTATCCTTATGGAAGTCGCAGTACAGGTTGGGGTCTTGCCCCTTCTTGTTTGTCATAGGCCTTGGAGCCTTGAAATCATGGTTCTCCGTCATTAGCACCTCTTTCGGTGTTTTTATGAGCGGAGTCCAGTGTTTTTCTCGGTTATCATCTTTGACCGCTTTTCGATACCCAATTCTGTCGATTGTCTCTCGCGCATCCTCTCTATAGCGCGGTCTTTCCTCATAACCCCTTGACTTTCCAGATTTCCAATCATGACTTTTGCCTTTGTTGCGTTTGTCGTAGTCGCGCGAGTTCTTCTTGGAAAAGCAATCTTCGGTGTATGAGCTCTTGGCTCCCATTAGTGACTCTTCAGTCTGCGCCACTATTTTCGCGGCTTCCATCACCTTGTCCCATTCTTTGGGCATGCCGTCTTTGCCAGTGATAGTTCTGATGAGGCTATCACAGTGAATGGCTTTCTTGAAGTGCGCACGCATGAGCTGTTCACCTATACCGCCGATTTCCAGGCACTCTTTGTTAAAACGTGTTATGAAGTCTTCCAGACCTTCATTTTCCCTGCGCCATATATCTGTTACTTCGGACGTATCTCGTTGATAGCGTCTCTGCTGGCTGAAATGGTTTAGGAATTGCGTTCTGAAATCTACCCATGAACTGATCTTTCCCTGCGGGAGGCTGTCGAACCAGGCGCGAGCAGCCCCAGTAAGCGTCTTGATAAACAAGTGACACCACATTGGCATATTCCATCCTCCCATACAACCAACACTTGTGAATACTCTGACATGATCGTCAGGATCGGTTAAACCATTGAATTTTCCCACTGTTGGGGGTAACTTCTCTCTTGAGAGCGGTGCTAAGGCAATCTTCGGGATGAACTTTGAGTGTTCTGCAGCTTCAGCTGGTCTATAGGCGAGACTGAAGTCTCGTTCTGCCTCTTCGCTATATGCAATGCGCTGCCTTGGCCTGTAATTTTCATGATTCCGCTGCAAACGATTGAAGACTGAGGATCCTTCGTCGTCTTGCCAAGTTGGGTCATTCGGGTCTGTATCCTCCCACTCGTTATTCATATTGCGCGACCCGAGCTGGCTATGAATTGGACCTCTTTGAACGTTTGACGGATGGTCATAATAGCTCTCGGTCTCTCCCCGTGTGTCGCGCGTGTCATGCGTACTTGGCCTTCTTAGGGGGAAGGCCTGTTAACTCTTTCGTGCAAGTTTTGTTGTGGGGGTATCTGGCGCGCCCCCTGACTTGGACCCGTAGGTGTAACCAAAGATGGTTCTACTTGCAAGACTGCTTGTTGTGCGCTCAAAGAGTGATACGCGGCGTTGATTGTAGCAATTTGTTTGGCATACCAAGAGGCTGGAGTTTCGCCCTCTGGCAGCCCTAATAGCGCCGAAATATTCTGAGGTGGAGCCGGGTTTGAAGGACCAGCGACGTGACTTGCTGGGGTTACCGTTTGAGTAATGCGAGTGGCACTTGCACGGGGTCCCCCAGTGTTGGTTATTTCGATTTCACCGATTTCTTCCACGTGTTGGACTTGGACGTTTTGATTGTCCTCCCCCAACACTGCATTAGAGTTTGTTCCAAAACCAAAATCAGGAATGATTCCTTGACCAGCCATGATCGAAGGAAAAATAGCTTAGAAAACTTAGAAAAAGAAGATGAGAGTGATTTGTAAAAGACCGGTGGGCGCCAATGAAGAAACACGGAACTAATTTTAGGGGTTGATTAGTTTGGTTTATGTTTCTACCATAAGGGTTAATCTTCTTATACTTTCTGAGCTCCTTAATGAACCGTTAATCCTGTAAAACAGAACACCGTTAGCTCGTTAAGAGGGGAATATGGGGGTTACCTCTTAACCAGACTCCGGCGTGAGAATAAGTATCTGCTTTGAGGAAATAATTGTGTGGTAAAGAGTGAGAGTAGAGGGAATAGAATGTTAAACATGTGAAGTGAGGTATCTATTTATAGCCGGAGAGGTGTAAGAGGATGTGGGCTGATGGGCCTTGGGCCGGAAGGCGACAACATAGGGGACATGCTCCTTGTCTCACTGGTGTCGACCGTTAGTGGCTTCTAGAAGTTCTCCGGTGCTGGTGCACCGTGATTGGAGCCACGTGTCACCGTTGTCGGCCTGGCCGTCCTTCTGCCATCAACAGGTAAGTGGAGATCGTGGGGCAGGTGTCTCTGCCCTGTGATTGGTGCCACGTAGGCGTCCTTAAGTACTCTCTGTCTCCTGCATGTCAGACGATCGTGGAGCACGATTGAGCAGAACCTGGAGGACGCGGGTTGGCCCTTTTCTTCTACCACTTGTACCTTGTGTTCCTTCTGAAGTAGCCCTGCGCCATAGACCTGCGCGACTCTTGCTGAGCACGTAAGTAGCCCGCGCAGGGTATGGGTGGTTGAAGACTCCTATTCAGAATGCTAAGTGTTGAATGTGGTGTTTTCTCTTGTTGAGACCTCGCGCTAGATCAATACATGATGATGTAAGGTTGGCAGTAAACAAGTTGATGAATAAGGAGTATGGTCCTGCGCGCGACGTGGATGAGGTCTGCACGGCCTTTTTGGGACCATACCCCTTCAAGACTATAAAGCCTAATAGACTGATGATTAAGAAATGCATCCACGACACTAAAAACTCAACCAAACAACTATTCATGACAACTCATCATAATACAATATTTAATCTATATATATTTGGAAAAGCTTACCTTAAGCAAATTTACAAGTTGACCTATGAAGTCATGACTAGAATCCAATACCAATTGCATAGCCTTAATACCTCACTATTGTTGTTACACTCTCCAACTGCTCATAGTGTTCTCTCATTGTTCCACTATTAGGGTGTGGAGAAACCCTATCCTTTGAGAATGGTCCTCCACGTCATCCGTCAAGTCACCACCCAAGGAGGATAGTCCTCCAAGGATGAACCAAGGGTGTGGATGATGGCCCTCCACCCTTTATTTATTTATTTATTTTTGTTTTTTTATTAAAATTCAACATTTTTTAAACATTACATAACTTATAAAATAAAAACAGTACATAACTTAAAAAAACATTACACAACTTAAAAAAAATACTAGATTGCTAAAAATTTTAAAAACCTATAAATTTCATTTTTTTGGAGATCTTTTCCTTCATTTTATGCAAAATGTGACGGTCTTCTTCCGGATACGTGTTGATATCGGTTGTAACACCCCGTGTTTTCAGGAAGTCAAAGTCAAAGTCAAGGTCAAAGTCAACGACCGATTTCGCACAACTTGACTTGTAGAAGATTTCTTTTATTTTAGCTATTATGTGGAGTAAGTGTCTATAATTACAATAATCGACGTACGTTAATCGCTATTCAATCGACCGACGACTGTGAACTATAGGAAGTAACAATGCGATAAAGTTGACTAAACGATAATCAAACTATGCTAATCAAATCGACATCGAATCAAATCTCAACTCGAAATACGCAATTGGAATATTGATTATATGTGTGTGTGTGTGCCTTACGTGTTATCTATGCATGTTTATATATGTGTATTGTGGTAATCAATCGAAACGCAATCAAACTCGAAATACAATCGAACTCAATCGACATCGAACTTGAATCGAAATCGAACTATGATAATTAGTGGAGAAGAGATAGTGCGAGATATGAGTGATTGGGACTGAAAGTAATTTGACTAGGAAACCCTACCGTATCGAACCGCTCGCAATCGAAATCGAATTAGTAAAAATCGTCGCGTCAAACGCTCGAACCAAGCACCATCCGGCCGGATAGCCATCCGACCGGATAGCCATTTGGCCATGAGTCAAGATGTCATCCGACCGAGATGACATCTGACCGGATAGTCATCCTTGTCGGTTTGGTCACGCGGGTCAAAATGGAGTTATATTGGCTAAGACGATGTCAAAACGTCTCAATAAAACGACAAGCAACCAAAACGACCAAGTGTAAGACGAACGGAACAACCGGAACGAAATACTGTCCGACCGGACTGCTGTCCGAGCGGATAGGTCATTCGAACGGATTGCTGTCCGAACGGATCACACTTCGGGACCCACACTTCATCAACTCTATCTGAAGTTTGAGTATCGAACGAATTGCCATCCGATCGGACTACCATCCGACCGGATTACTCTTCGAATCATGAGATACTAAGACTTTAAAGACTTAAACAATTTTCAACATGTTCATTAACAGGGTTGCCACCCGGTCGAATGGACATCCGACCGAGTGACTCCTCTACTGTGAACTGATTTTCACCAAGTAACCTCGTCACTAAAGTCACCGTCCGACCGGACTACTGTCCGACCGGATGACCATCCGAACGGATTGTCATCCGCACGACTGACCGTCCGATCGACCGACTTGAAGGATAGAGATACTTCAATGTTTTCAAAATGCTACAACGAAAACTTCAAAAGACAAGCCATCATACACAAACACATTCATCTCATAGGAAGAAACAATCCACTCGAATAGTCATCCGACTGGACTACCGTCCGACCGGATGACCATCCGAACGGATTGTTATCCGCACGGATTGCTATCCGATCGGATTACCATCCGACCGAACTGCTATCCGACCCATTCACACTTTGTATCATTTTACGCGTCGCTTATCGTTATGCTATCAAACTATTCAGGCTAACTTTACTCGCTAAGTTCAATCCATCAACCGCTGTGAGTATACTCGATCCCTTTTTGCTTTACGCACTTTTGGGTGTTACATACGTTACGACTATTCCAATCACATCAAACACACTACTCAATACTATTTGAACGCTAACCGCTAATGCATGTTATACGTGGCTTATGAATGCTTGTTTGTTATGTTTACACATGGAATGCTGTCTACCTGCCTTAGCAACGATAGTACTATAGTTTGGACTCAGCACCCGTTCGCGGGGGTTGTTAAGGACAATTACTTGCATGGTTACGGTGGTAATCATGTATTGCGAACTGCCTCGGGCAGTCAACCCGCAGTCATTGGTATCGATGGATCTATGTCGATAACTAACGTGCTTCATTTCACTATGTGTACGTGCTGGTTATGCGTAAACGAATTCAAACTCTATATGCTATTATCAAACTTGTATGCTCACCTTTACATTATATGTATTGACTTTATTTTAACGTATGTGACAGGTGCTTAGGATGCACACATGGTAGGAAATCGAAGCTAGAATAAAGCTTTAGAGCCCAACAAATAGTTGTCTGTAGTAAAAGAATCAAGGGTCTCTAGAAGCAGATAAACAATTGCTCTATTTAAATCTGAGTTGTCAGAACAGAATTATTTGCCTAGACTTTATCTGTAATAATCTGTTTACTATTTGAGGCATGGTATGGGACATGTTATTTTAAATTGAATAGTGATGATAATTGTTATGGAAACTTCTGGACAATCTGTTTCGCTCAGTGCCATGCCCCGATGTTTCCGCCATCGGTTGGGGTGTGACAGATTGGTATCAGAGCCATAACTATAGGGAATTAGGCAAGACTCGATCTAGTCCGGATCGAAGTCTTAGATACCTAGTCTATAGTTAGGAACCAACAGACCGACTTGTGCATATCCGGTAGGGATTATGTACGAGCTTATCTCTCGATATTCTCGCTTATGCTACACTATCACTGTACTCAAATTTACAATTTTGAATAAACGGTTTAAGTTAAGACTAGGTGTGAAAACCGCAAACTCTTGACTAAAAACGTTCGATCGACCCGCATTTCATCTATAAACAAGGAGAATTATGCCAAATCAGGAGTGAAATCCGTATTTTGATGAATAATCTCCTCTACTTTATCAAAACAGGGACGAAGTTGTAAGCTAGGGGTGAAACCCTAACCTTGACGACTTGTTCCGCCTATTTTACAAAACTCTCACCAAAGTCTCGACGGACTCCAACGACCTGAAGTCACAAAACGACTAACAGGATGTGTGCCAAACGCCCAAGAATCGAGGCAAAGGCATAGTCCTGAAGGTTAAATGTGCACGACGGGTCCTTGTGAATAGTCGAACCACTTTGGGTAGTCGAAGTCTACAAGCCACAGACAATCTATTTCTCGATTTTTGTGTGTTTCGATTCTGAGCCCGCAACTGCCGACTCTGATGATTCGTCGATTTTATGTGCTATATGTGTGTTTACCTGTTTATGTGTTTAAATTTTGGAGATTTATGCGATTTTTACTTTCACTTTGATCGACACGCACAACTCGCACTGCATTTCTATCTCAAAACGTTAACAAATCGCTAAACTATGGACGACCTTATGCTATGATATACGCTTATACTACACTGCTCGATGTACTAAACGCGATCGCTATATTCGAACACTCGCAGACTTTGAATGATAAGTTTCTGTATTCTGACTACCTCTTAGATGATAAAGGAACACGTATAATAATAAGAAGGTGAATACACGTAAAATATGTGCTTAGGTGAGTTATGTGCTTATGTGCCTATGTGCTTATGTGCCTATGTGCTTATGTGCCTATGTGATCCTGAGCCTTACGCAATTATGTGCTTCTATGCTTGTGCAAATATGTGGTTATGTGTATGCGTAGTTACACGACTGTGTTCCTGAGCTTTAGTAAGTAGTAGACGTGTGAGGTGAGATTCGAATACAATGTGTTGAGTCCTGTGACGATGTCTGTTGCAGACAATGTCATCTGAATCCCGTCACCCACTTTCTCGTCAAGAAAAGAGAGACAAACGCCTTGCTGCCATCATCGCTAAAAGCGTAGCAAAGGCCGTGAGTGATGTTTACGAGAATGCCAGCAAGTCATCTGAGGAATCAAGGACCGAAGCTCCTAAAGCTACCGCTAAGGCCTTCAATTTCAAGCAATTCAAGTCGTGTGGGCCAAAAGAATTCACTAGTGAAGGAGGTCCTACTACACTATTCCAATGGTTTGATTCCAGTGACGTTACTCTACGACAGAGTGGTTGGCCCGATGACCTCCGAACTCTGAATGCTACCGGCGTTTTCCAGTCCCGTGCACTAGACTGGTGGACGGCCGAGAGGAACAAGCGAGGGAACGATGCAGCCTACGGTCTGTCATGGGACGAGCTCAAAGAAGTCATGCTAGAGGAATTCTGCCCTCCTCATGAACGTCAAAAGCTAGAGGATGAATTTTGGCACATACAACAAAAGGAAGGTGAGAATGCTGTGTAACAACTCTCATCAAAAAGTACTATTTATTATTTTAATTTGACCAATAGGAAACCCTAATTGAGAAACCCAAATGATTCTGAACAAACCCTAAAATTTTCAGAATAGTTGGAATTAGAATCAGGGCCCCTAAAACTCAGGGGGGGGGGGTAAAACCCTAGTTATGATTATCTAAATAAAACGTTGTTGAAACTGAAATTGCATGCAACGTTGACTCACCTAGGCTACCTGAGACACGAGGCTACCCTAGGCTAGGGAGGTATGCCCCGCGACACGCGACAGGGACGGAGGAAACCTCCGCGACACGCGGGGGGTGTCAATTTGGGGTATAAATACAGGGGCTTGGGACTTGAATTGTTTGCATATTTCGACGTTAAAACTCGTTTCATACACTGAGTTGTCGTAGAATTATTACAAAAACACACACTGATCACGAAGTGCTGCCGCAATTCAGGGTAATAACTCGATCGCTGCTACGATTCAATGTCCGATCGATTAAACTATCCAATGGATGTTTAAGTGCTGCCCACATTAGGGTTTATGCTTTGTCATTCGTCGTTAAATTGATGGATGTTTAAGTATCGCACTTTGTCATTCGTTGTGAAGGTTTTAATCTCGTGAGTTATCGTAAATGCTGTATTAAGTTACTAACCTAGTTGGTGTGCATGATTATTTAAACTAGGTTATCAAGGCTAATCAGTAGGCTAAGCTCTGTTCATAATTAAATCTGCAATGTGAGTCATTCTCTTTTTATCAAATTTGATTTATAAAAGCATGTTTATTTTCAAAGGTTATAATTACAGGGATTAAGTCTATGTAATCTGAATTTACTGCCAGTATGTGGGGGGGATGAGCACATAGCTACTAATTATTTATCACTTGTGGGTGAACGGACCCAGCAAGTGATATGTCCACAGTCACAAGTCCGGTCAAGTGACAACTGGGTCAGTTAATTCAAAAGATAGAAACATTGTAATCGCTCTTAATACTGTAAATTATAACAAACAGGTCGTTTTATTTAAATAGAATGATTCACTCAGTATTTCCCGCTGACAAAACCTTTTTCAAACATGTTTCAGGTGATCTGTTGTGATCCAGGAAAAGTGCCGTGAAGCACTATCAGCTTAAGGAAGTGGCTCAGTATAAAATAAAGAAACATGTTTTGTAAAATAAAAGATTTCTTTGTGAAATCTCAAGATTGTAAATTACCGGGTTTTATCCCGAGTTGTGAAATAAAATAATCGGGAAATATTTCAGTTTTAAAAAGATCCTGAAGAAACTTCCGCTGTTAATTAAATACCACGTGATTTCTGTCCCGCGGCTCCTGAAACGGGTCAAACCGGGTCGGGGGCCGTGACATGCTGCGCTCACTGCTCGCTTCAAACAGCTCAGCATCATTTATCCCGATCAGGTCAAGACTCCAGACATGGCAATCAAGAAGTACATCCGAGCTTTGCCCGACTGCGTTGCCGATTTCGTGCAAGCGGCTAAGACTAAGACGATCGAAGAGACTTATCTGCTGGCCGCTGAAATCAACGACAAGCGGGTCAAGGCTGGTGTCTGGGATAAAACTTCGAAGCACCTGCATCAAGCTACCACCACCACACCAACTACTGAAACTACCTTATCGAGCAACAAGAGGAAGAACAAGAGAAAGAACAACTCCAGCAACAAGAACTGTGCGATCACTGTTGCACCAATTCAAGCTGTACCAGCCCAACAGCGTCAAGTAGCGGTGCCTGTGGCTAATGCACCGCCTACAAAGCGTGCATACACTGGGCCACACCCGCTCTGCCCTACTTGTACCTACCACCACCCGACTACCATCGCTTGCCATTTCTGTGCTCATTGCAACATGTACGGCCATTTCACTACCAACTGCCGTGCTCGACAAGCTCCTGCTCATCAAGCTCTACTCACAGCCCCTCAGGGTCACCAAGCTCCTCCGGTACCCGCGGTCAAAGCCAGAGCCTGCTTCGCATGTGGCGATCCTAATCATTTCGCCAACATGTGCCCAAACAGGGTCGTGAAACAAGAGCCCCAGCAGCAGCAGCCTCAGCAGCAGCAACACCAGCAGCAACAGCAACAAGCAGCCCGCGCACGAACTTTTAACATCAACGTGCGTCAAGCCCAAGCCGATAACAACGTGGTCAATGGTACGTTCCTTGTGAATGGTATTTATGCTTCCTGTTTGTTTGATACTGGAGCCGATAATTGCTTTGTGTCGTTCGAGTTCGAGAAACTCCTTAGTCGTAAGCGCTCTCATCTCTCCTCAACGTACAAAGTTGAAGTCGCTACCGGAAGAACTGTCGCCGTTAACTCTGTACTTCGTGATTGTACCCTTGAACTCAACAATCACATCTTTCCAATCAACCTTATTCCGATGCAACTCAGAAGTTTTGATGTCATAGTAGGCATGGACTTTCTTCGCGAAAACCAAGCTGAAGTTGTATGCTTCAACAAGATGATTCGATTCTCGCTCGCGAATGGTGACTTATTATGTGTCTATGGGGAAACTACTTCGAAAGGTCTCAAGCTCATGTCTTGTGTCCAAGCTAGCAAGTATCTCCGCAAGGAATACAGAGCTTTCTTGGCTAACATTGTAGTAGCGGAGAAGGAAAAGAAAGAGAAGAAGGAAGTGAAAGACGTTCCTGTGGTTCGAGAATTTCCTAATGTTTTTCCAGAGGATCTTCCTGGACTACCACCAAGTCGTGACATCGACTTTCGTATCGACCTCATTCCTGGAGCCAACCCTATTGCCAAAGCTCCCTACCGACTCGCGCCGTCCGAAATGCGTGAACTTTCAAACCAACTCCAGGAACTACTTGAGAAAGGCTTCATTTTCCCGAGCACCTCTCCCTGGGGCGCGCTGGTCCTTTTCGTCAAAAAGAAGGATGGGTCGTTCCGGATGTGCATCGACTATCGGGAATTGAATAAGTTAACTATCAAGAACCGCTATCCCCTACCTCGCATCGATTATTTGTTTGATCAACTACAGGGTGCTACGTGCTTCTCGAAGATCGATCTACGCTCGGGACATCACTAGCTACGTATTCAAGAGGAGGATATACCCAAAACCGCGTTTCGCACTCGATACGGCCACTACGAATTCGTTGTTATGCCTTTTGGTTTAACCAACGCACCCGTGGTTTTCATGGATCTGATGAATCGCGTGTGTAAACCATATCTCGACCGTTTCGTCATCGTGTTCATCGACGATGTCTTGATCTATTCCAAATCGAAAACCGAACACGCGCAACATCTACGTTTGGTTCTCGAGCTACTCCAGGGGAACCAACTCTATGCCAAGTTCACCAAATGTGAATTCTGGTTGGAGGAAGTTCAGTTTCTGGGGCACATCGTAAATAATCAAGGTATTCACGTCGATCCTGCGAAGATTGAAGCTTTCAAGAGTTGGATTACACCTAAGAACCCGTCTGAAGTCCGTTCTTTTCTCGGACTAGCGGGCTATTATCGACGATTTATCAAAGGATTCTCAAAGATCGCTGTACCACTTACCGCTCTCACGCATAAGGACAAGCCTTTTGTTTGGAAAACCGAACAAGAGTCTGCCTTCCGAACCCTCAAACACAAACTTTGCAATGCTCCTGTTCTCACATTGCCCGACGGAAACAACGATTTCATTGTCTACTGTGATGTTCCAACCTTGGTCTCGGTTGTGTTCTCATGCAACGGGACAACAAAATCCACGAGAAGAACTATACAACCCATGATCTCGAGCTAGGCGCGGTTGTTTTTGCGTTAAAGATTTGGCGACATTACCTGTATGGTACCAAGTGTACGATCTTCACCGATCATAGGAGCCTACAGCATATCTTTAATCAGAAGGAACTTAATATGCGTCAACACCGATGGGTAGAACTTCTCAACGACTATGACTGTGAGATTCGTTATCACCCAGGCAAAGCAAATGTTGTTGCCGACGCACTTAGCAGACAGAGCTATCTGCTTAGCACTCGTAATGTTCAAGCCCAATACGATCTCGAAACCCTCATCCGCAAAGCTCAGCATGCGTGTTTTAATGAACGTACTCTGAAGAAGGAAAGAATCTACCACGATGGAGCCCAGCTTGTGAGCAAGTCGAATGGGATATTCCACTATCTGGACCGAATTTGGATCCCTAAACAGACCGATTTGTGACAGATTCTGATGGACGAAGCCCACAAATCCCGGTATTCTATTCATCCCGGTGCCGACAAAATGTACCAGGACCTTCGTTATAAGTACTGGTGGCCGGGAATGAAAAGGGATATTGCTCTTTACGTCGGGAAATGCCTAACTTGTGCAAGAGTCAAGGCTGAACACCAAAGACCCTCTGGCTTACTCGAACAACCACCGATCCCCATGTGGAAGTGGGAGAGTATAGCTATGGATTTCATAACAAAGCTTCCGCACACGTCATCAGGTCACGACAGCATCTGGGTTGTGGTTGACCGTTTGACTAAGTCAGCTCACTTTTTGCCAATACGGGAAGACTACAAGGTAGAACGATTAGCCCGAATCTACACCGACGAGATCATTTGTAATCATGGGACGCCTCGTGACATCATCTCTGATCGTGATGCTCGGTTTACCTCGCGACCGTGGGAAACGTTTCAAAAGGCTCTTGGTACATCGCTTAATCTAAGTACCGCCTTCCACCCTCAAACCGACGGTCAGACTGAAAGAACGATTTGTACTCTTGAAGACATGCTCCGTTCGTGTGTCATAGACTTCGGTGGCAATTGGGATAAATACCTGCCGCTAGTCGAATTCTCGTATAACAACAACTATCATTCTAGCATTCAAATGGCACCATTCGAGGCTTTATACGGAAGAAGATGTCGATCGCCTATTGTGTGGCACGAGATCGGTCATTCGCAATTAACCGGTCCTGAGCTATTACAAGAAACGACAGACATAATTTTTCAAATTCGAGACAACCTGGTGAAAGCTCGGAATCGACAGAAAAGTTATGCCGATAGACGACGCAAGCCCCTTGAATTTGACGTTGGTGACTACGTACTCCTAAAGGTATCACCTTGGAAGGGTGTGGTCCGATTCGGCAAGAAAGGAAAGCTCGCGCCTCGATATGTTGGACCTTTTAAGATTCTGGAAAGGATCGGAAAAGTCGCCTACAGACTCGAACTACCGGAGGAACTTAGTAACGTCCACCCGACTTTCCATGTGTCAAACCTCCGAAAATGCCTGGCTGAGCATGATTTAATCGTACCTCTCGATGACCTCCAAGTAAACGAAACACTACACTTCGTGGAGAAGCCTGTCGAAATCATGGACCGCTGAACCAAGCAACTCAGACGCTCGCGCATTCCTATTGTGAAAGTCCGATGGGAAGGCAAACGAGGCGCAGAGTTCACTTGGGAACTCGAAAGCGACATGAAGGTGAAGTACCCGCAGTTATTTAAGGAGAAAGTCTAGAGAAAGAAAGTGCTCCAAGTGATTCATGGTGTGGTACGACTTGCAGCCTAATTTTGGGACGAAATTCCCTAAACAAGGGGAGGCTGTAACACCCCGTGTTTTCGGGAAGTCAAAGTCAAGGTCAAAGTCAACGACCGATTTCGCGCAACTTGATTTGTAGAAGATTTCTTTATTTTAGCTATTATGTGGAGTAAGTGTCTATAATTACAATAATCGACGTACGTTAATCGCTATTCAATCGACCGACGAGTGTGAACTATAGGAAGTAACAATGCGATAAAGTTGACTAAACGATAATCAAACTATGCTAATCAAATCGACATCGAATCAAATCTCAACTCGAAATACGCAATTGGAATATTGATTATATGTGTGTGTGTGTGCCTTACGTGTTATCTGTGCATGTTTATTTATGTGTATTGTGGTAATCAATCGAAACACAATCAAACTCAAAATACAATCGAACTCAATCGACATCAAACTTGAATCGAAATTGAACTATGACAATTAGTGGAGAAGAGATAGTGCGAGATATGAGTGATTGGGACTGAAAGTAATTTGACTAGGAAACCCTACCGTATCGAACCGCTCGCAATCGAAATCGAATCAGTAAAAATCGTCGCGTTAAACGCTCGAACCAAGCGCCATCCGGCCGGATAGCCATCCGACCGGAAAGCCATTTGGCCATGAGTCAAGATGTCATCTGACCGAGATGACATCCGACCGGATAGTCATCCGGGCGGTGTGCCATCCGACCGACCCACCCTTTCCTCTTTTGGAATCCTATAAATACCCATGTCACTCTCAAACCTTTCTACTTTTGGAAACCTCTGTCCGAACAGCACGCTCAACTCACCTTTTCTTCGATTTCTCTCAATCCCGGTAAAATCTCGACCTGAATCTTGTACTTTCTTGATCTACACGCACTCCTACACCTTTCTATCTTTTAAATCTTAACTTTTAACCGTGAAATCACTAGATTTCGGGTGTTCTAGGATGACGTCATCATGTGTTCTTGAAGAACTCCATGTTTTGACCTCAATCCACCAAGAACAACCTAGATCTAACCAATTTCCACACAAATACACAAAGATCTCTACTAAATCTCAACATAAACATGGTGAAAAAGGATTGAAAGATGGTTTCTAACTTTCTTTCAACTCTTTTACACTCACTACACTCAAAAACCGATAGAATCGGACCTTGTTCTAGTCTCCTACTCACTCTTAGTGTTGTACTAGTCCAAGATCTGGATTCTACTCGCGAGACCACCGATTTTGGGTTAAACAAGAACAACCGTCTTGAGCCGACAACCGGCCGAACTAGGGTGATTCCTGGTCGGTTTGGTCACGCGGGTCAAAATGGAGTTCTATTGGCTAACACGATGTCAAAACGTCTCAATAAAACGACAAGCAACCAAAACGACCAAGTGTAAGACGAACGGAACAACCGGAACGAAATACTGTCCGACCGGACTGCTGTCCGAGCGGATAGGTCATTCGAACGGATTGCTGTCCGAACGGATCACACTTCGGGACCCACACTTCATCAACTCTATCTGAAGTTTGAGTATCGAACGAATTGCCACCCGATCGGACTACCATCCGACCGGATTACTCTTCGAATCATGAGATACTAAGACTTTAAAGACTTAAACAATTTTCAACATGTTCATTAACAGGGTTGCCACCCGGTCGAATGGACATCCGACCGAGTGACTCCTCTACTGTGAACTGATTTTCACCAAGTAACCTCGTCACTAAAGTCACCGTCCGACCGGACTACTGTCCGACCGGATGACCATCCGAACGGATTGTCATCCGCACGACTGACCGTCCGATCGACCGACTTGAAGGATAGAGATACTTCAATGTTTTCAAAATGCTACAACGAAAACTTCAAAAGACAAGCCATCATACACAAACACATTCATCTCATAGGAAGAAATAATCCACTCGAATAGTCATCCGACTGGACTACCGTCCGACCGGATGACCATCCGAACGGATTGTTATCCGCATGGATTGCTGTCCGATCGGATTACCATCCGACCGAACTGCTATCCGACCCATTCACACTTTGTATCATTTTACGCGTCGCTTATCGTTATGCTATCAAACTATTCAGGCTAACTTTACTCGCTAAGTTCAATCCATCAACCGCTGTGAGTATACTCGATCCCTTTTTGCTTTACGCACTTTTGGGTGTTACATACGTTACGACTATTCCAATCACATCAAACACACTACTCAATACTATTTGAACGCTAACCGCTAATGCATGTTATACGTGGCTTATGAATGCTTGTTTGTTATGTGTACACATGGAATGCTGTCTACCTGCCTTAGCAACGATAGTACTATAGTTTGGACTCAGCACCCATTCGCGGGGGTTGTTAAGGACAATTACTTGCATGGTTACGGTGGTAATCATGTATTGCGAACTGCCTCGGGCAGTCAACCCACAGTCATTGGTATCGATGGATCTATGTCGATAACTAACGTGCTTCATTTCACTATGTGTACGTGCTGGTTATGCGTAAACGAATTCAAACTCTATATGCTATTATCAAACTTGTATGCTCACCTTTACATTATATGTATTGACTTTATTTTAACGTATGTGACAGGTGCTTAGGATGCACACATGGTAGGAAATCGAAGCTAGAATAAAGCTTTAGAGCCCAACAAATAGTTGTCTGTAGTAAAAGAATCAAGGGTCTCTAGAAGCAGATAAACAATTGCTCTATTTAAATCTGAGTTGTCGGAACAGAATTATTTGCCTAGACTTTATCTGTAATAATTTGTTTACTATTTGAGGCATGGTATGGGACATGTTATTTTAAATTGAATAGTGATGATAATTGTTATGGAAACTTCTGGACAATCTGTTTCGCTCAGTGTCATGCCCCGATGTTTCCGGGGTTTACTATTGATTATCAATCACAAAGAATTACAATCATTCAAACCCCTAACCACACTCAATTTCGTCCAAGACTATGCTCTCACGAAATTCTATCTCTCAAAAACTGTTTTGGCTGATTAACCTAAACCCTAAAGCCTAACCTTGTTTATATAACACAAGGTTGCTACTTGGGCTTGGTTAAACATCATGGACTGCGAATTGGACAAGCCCAATTCGCCCCCATACACCCAATGTGGGTTATGTAGCCCAAACTCTATAATCTCACTAATACAAAGCTAAACCCGCTAACCGTTTATCATTTATCTAATTACAAGATATCCAAAGACCAAATCTAAGCTGTTGTCACAAACATGCACCAACAGGTGTGACAGATTGGTATCAGAGCCATAACTATAGGGAATTAGGCAAGACTCGATCTAGTCCGGATCGAAGTCTTAGATACATAGTCTATAGTTAGGAACCAACAGACTGACTTGTGCATATTCGGTAGGGATTATGTACGAGCTTATCTCTCGATATTCTCGCTTATGCTACACTATCACTGCACTCGAATTTACAATTTTGAATAAACGGTTTAAGTTAAGACTAGGTGTGAAAACCGCAAACTCTTGACTAAAAACGTTCGATCGACCCACATTTCATCTACAAACAAGGAGAATTATGCAAATCAGGAGTGAAATCCGCATTTTGATGAATAATCTCCTCTACTTTATCAAAACAGGGACGAAGTTGTAAGCTAGGGGTGAAACCCTAACCTTGACGACTTGTTCCGCCTATTTTACAAAACTCTCACCAAAGTCTCGATGGACTCCAACGACCTGAAGTCACAAAACGACTAACGGGATGTGTGCCAAACGCCCAAGAATCGAGGCAAAGGCATAGTCCTGAAGGTTAAATGTGCACGACGGGTCCTTGTGAATAGTCGAACCACTTCTTATTGTTCTTCATAACTTCCCATGCCCGGAAGTGTGGGAAAACCTGCCGATGCTCATTTTCGTATCTACGCATCGCCTCTTTAAAAACGCTTTCGTCACTCCACCCAGTTGGACGATTAGTATATAAATTGTTATGATACCCACAAAAACGGTTGACGACAAGATGCATCTTTCGCCACTTGGAAGAGATGGAATCGATATCTCGATACAGACCTTGTTCCATAATCGCAAGGAATTTTGAAAGTATTTCCTTCCAAAAAAAAACCATCGTCGGTTTGGTTTTTTCTTATATTTTTAAGATGTAATAAAATTTATATATTAAAAAGTTTAAAATTTATATATTTTTACATACCAACAATTGGGCATTTTGACGTACTAATCCACGCCTTAGTTAATGCCTCCTCCTTGATTTTTGACTAAGGTTGCGCCTTCAGTTTCGAAGGTTGATCAACGGCTAGACGCGCCGTTTGCTTCCCTTTTTTTTTGTTTGGAGGTTTGGGGTTGCGTTTCCGGCACATATTCTTCAACCTCATATTCTATGGGTTGAAGCGATCCTTCCAGTGGCGGTGAAGGTTGTGGTTGCGATTGAAATTGCGAGTTAAACGGGTTTCGCATTAACATTTGTTTCATAGATTGCATTTGGTTAATTTGAGTGAAAGCATTGGGGCTTTGTTGGAAACCCGAAAAAGAAAATTATGATGCCGACCAACTCGGATCCATCATTGGATAGTAGCCGGGTAACGAGAATACGCTTTTGGTTCGGGTTTGGGTTGTTTTGATTGTATGGATCCATGGCTAAAACTTTTAAAAAGTTGAAGAATTGTATAAAAAAATGAGAGAGATTGGGTTGATTTGGTTTGAAAAGTGGGATAAATGATTATTATTTATAGAGAACTTTTTTTTAATATTTTTAGCCGTTACAATGGCTAGAAAGTTTGAAAAGGAGGCTCGGCACGAGCGTCAAGGGGGAGACGGAGAGGACAGGGACGACCGGGGGGGGGGGGGGGAAGGGAGGGTGTGCAGCCCTGTTGGCCGTCGCCGGACTAGGCTTGCCTGGGTATATCCCCACACCGAGTAGTCTTACGGTTCCTCTCATTTGTAGCATGCATGAAGGAATAAATGTCGATCATTCATATTTCTTCAAAATAGTGTCACATGAGATTAAAATGATCGTATTTAGAACAGGCAACACATACCTAAAACTTAAAATTATTAATATTTCAATTTTCAGAAACATATGTAAGAGATAATAAACATTTGTGATGTTTTTATGAATGTACCACCACTAAGTGATGGAGTGGCATGAGACCATTCTTTTAACACATGCTGACCCTGAAAGCTACATGTCCAATCAATCTGCACTTTGGTATACCCAACATTTAATATATTTAGGATCCAATGATTTAGTATGCAAATAATAATGCCATGAAGTTATTCCACATTTTTAAATAAGAATGGTTTATATTCAAGGTGTCTCAGTATGACTTACAACATGACACCAATAATCATGTTTATGTTTGTAGCTTTATAGTTATAAGTTTATAGGGGCCGTTTTTTTATTCGTCCGGGGCCCAAAAAGTTAAACGGTATCTTGGAGACTAAACTGATCTAGTTTAAATTAATCTAGTTTTATATTTCGCACTTTCATATCTTTTGATTTTGAGTTTAAAGATAGTGCATTCTCTCTTTGCCTAAACTGAAATACAGTCTTGCAAGGGGACCATGGTCCATGATATTTTACCCTACCTTTAACCTAGCTTCTAAACTATATCTTAAACATCTTAGACATAACGCAATTATAAAGCTGGATCAGCTTAGCCAAAGTCACGTAAAATTTAAGTTCATACTAATTAATACTGGAATATTAAGTGAAAAATGGTTATTAACTACCATTAGAGGCAAATATGTGCATGTAATTATTATTATTATTTATATAATTATATCAAATAATAAGTTTGCAATCTCCTTGACGATGAAATAAGAAGTACGTGAGCTAAGATAAATGGATATTAATGCACAACGTGAAGTGCATAAAAATGAAAGTGTTGTGGTAATGTGTTACACATAAGTGCGAAGGCAAATGTTTTGTAAGCGTATTTAGTAATGTTTTACATCAACTTTTTTCTCACACTTGGGGACCTTCGAACTTGTGCATGTGCAAAACTCACAGGCTTGCGTAGCTGAGTGTCGCTCCAGAGTGAGCGATTTTTTAACCTGTTTCTCCTCAAAAGGCATGTTACAGGCACTAAGAGATCTTAGAAGAGAGTGGTTTTGAGGTTTCCCCATAAGTTGCGCTCTAAATAGTCTGATCAATCAACAAATTTATTATTAAACAAAGGGCTTATAGCCTAGCAATATCAAGGTGTTTAGAAAAGGTGTCCCTGGTTGAAGATCTATGTCTCATGACAGACAAATGTGTATACTTTTTAGCAGGATTAGAAGGGTATGTGGGTTAGCCAATCAAAAAAATATTATTACTATTAGATATGCTTAATACAATATAATTTTTATATTTACATACAATTATAAGAAATTAAGAATGGAAAGCTTCTTATATGGCTATAATACTTAAGTCTTTACCTTACTTCAGCATGATCCTTTGTATTTTCGGTAGTACAACTAACTACTTCAGTTGTTCTAAGTAGGGGGACACGTGTTCTCAAAGAGAGGCCTAAAAGATATCGGTTAGACTAAACGGTATGGGGGCCGGCCTTGCCCCGGCGAGGCCCGGCGCCGCACCCCCACACCGCCCCCCTATGCCTTGTCTCGGCTTCTCCGTCGCCCCAAGGACGTGTGCGACGTGCCTATTTTCAAAAAAATAGCCGTTGTAACGGCTACTTTATTAAATTAAAAAAAAAAAACCCATTTTCTATAAAAATATCCCTCTTTCACCATTTTCTTCCCACTTTCAACCCAAAACACTCTCATTTTTATACCATTCTTTTATAAAAAAATATCTTTTCACCTACAATGCAATCTAATTCTTGGTGGTCATCGTCTTCGGAGGAAGAGGAGATGTTTTACGCAAACGCTGTACTAAGGGCGGCGAAGATTATTATGGAGGAGGAAAAGGAAGAGGTCTCGTCTGAAAGGTTTACCAGGCAACAACGGATTAACAGAGCCCGCCAAGGTTTATCATTAATAAATTTTATTATCCTTATTCTTTATTTCCTCATATTTATATTTTTTACAACAGGAGCGCACGAGAAATTGGTGAACGATTATTTTTCGGATGCACCCCTTTACAATGCCGAGATTTTTAGACGCAGGTTCCGAATGAGTCGCCGGTTATTCACACGCATTGCTGATGATTTGGCGGGGCAAGACCCGTTTTTCACGCAACGATACGATGCTCGTGGTTATGAAGGGTTCACCACGTTACAAAAGTGTACTGCGGCCATTCGCCAACTGGTGTACGGGACAGTGGCCGACGCTTTGGACGAGTACTTACAGACGTCGGAAAGAACTACGCGGGATTGTTTGTATCGGTTTTGCGAAAATGTGGTGAAACTGTATACCAAAAAATATTTGCGGAAACCAAACGCGTATGATGTTCAACAGTTGTAACAAGCTCATGAAGCACGGCATGAGTTTCCGGGAATGCTCGGTAGCATTGATTGTATGCATTGGGCGTGGCAACGCAAACGGCGGGGACGGTGACGAAGACGATAGCGAGTAGTATTTATGTTTGCGTGTTTTTTTAAATCTAGTCTTTTTTTTATAAATTTTAGGTAGTGTAATTTTTTTAGGACATGTAATTTTTATTTATATTATGTAATGGATTTTATTATCTTCTTTTATGTCTTATTTTTATTTAAATTTTGAATTGTTTTTATAAAGTTAAACAAATAAAAAAGTTAAACAATACAAATTAAACAATAAAAGTTAAACAAATAAAAAAATTAAACAATAAAAATTAAATGATGTGGGGTAGGCCCATCCTCCACCCCCTTCGTATTGCAAGGAGGGCCATCCCATGGAGGATGGTGATGTGGCGTCCTACGTGGCTGCCCATCCTCATGGGGATGACCCTCTCCATACCCTTTAGTCTTATCATGGGGATATCGGTAATTTTAATATCATGCTAAATTTATATAAATATAGCAATTTAACACTAACAATTCAGTATACTATCCTACCATTAACAAATTAACCTTGCACAACTTTCAGAACACTAACAATTGTAGCAAGTAGGAACTGACTAAGACTTAAAACACAAACATTGAACAGTAACAACTAACAATTAAGACTTAAAACACTAATAGCAGCAACAAGAGCAAAGACGAATTGTAGAAATACGAAGAAAAGTAATGATATCGGGAAAATCGATGATATATTGGTCAAATATCGGTCATTATCGCTGATATTATCGCTACCGAAAATTCTGACTGATATTTTGCACCGTTATCTCGGTAGGGGACCAATAACTGATATATCCCTGATATATCGGGATATTAACTACATAGCTTCTTAGCATGATCGAAATTAACTGAAACGTGTAGTAGAAATTCACATGTTCATTTGTTTATGTTATACGTAATGTTGAATCCATCTAATTGAGTTCTAACTAATTCTTTAGTAACAAGATCAAATTTTGATATATATCTCCAATTTCAAATTTTGTTTTGAGTGTTCCACCCAAACTTACAATCACATTAGCAAAATGATACCAACAAGTGGCACGTATAAAAAAGCAATGTTGAGTAGGATCTCAACTCACTCACTAAAATGGGCTACACTTGGGATCAAAGCATCTACCAATCACTTTTCATATTTTTGCTACATGTTTAAAGGCATTTTATTTTTTTAGGTAAACTATACTAAATAAATACTAGAATTGATAATTATAATATATCAAACTTAACACTTTTACTGATTTATGTAATGTACACCTAAAATTTGAAGCTAAAATGTATTGAAGTAATGAAGTTCATACTTTAAATGAGCTAAAATTGATTGTGGTAATTGCAATTCATCCAACTTTTAATAATTTAGCTATTAGTATCTAGATTGTATTACGAGCAAGAGTGTATCAACGCAAAAGACAGTTTTTTTATGTGAACAGAAAAACAAAATAAACTATTCATCTTTTCAGTTTTAAAAAATTCAAAATACAAGAGAATGGTTATAATGCGATGTTTATTTATCTCTTGTAACATTCTAAAAAATATCTAAACAAAATCCGTCTATTCATAGGACCTACACATATATAATCATGTGTAGGTATACTACAAATAACCTACATGTATAGGTGAATGTTTAAAAATGAAAAAAAAAACCATATGAGTAAATTAGTTTAATGATTTATACATAACATAGATATATGTATGTCATAACTAAGAGTTTTTTTAGAAATTTGAACCACTAATAGAAAAAATAAACAATTTAGGTTTGTTTTTTTTAGTCGCAATACTTTCGGTCTTGGTATGCACATATAATGTATATATGTGTGGGCCCTCGGGGGGCATAAGTGAAAGTGCACTAATTTTAACGTTATTTTACAAATTTTGTGAAAATAACGTTAAAAAGTGAGGGATGGTTAATCATGCATCATGTGGTGGCGTTGATAGCCGAAAGACAAGGGGGTACATGCACTAATCGGCTTTTGTCCCAATTGTTGAGTGTTATGTGCCTTATGTCTAAGGCTTGATACAAAACTACTATCGAGTCGGGGGTCTCACTGGAAGCAATCTCTCTATTTCTATGAGATAGAGGTTGTCTACATCTTATCCTCTTCAGACCCTAACTAAACATTGTTATTGATAGAATTTACTGAGTATGATATTGATGATGATGATGATGAATACTTTCAGTCTTGGTAACGAAGCTCTCCCTATATATATCGTTTTACTCTATTATAGACCGCTCAATGGTTTAAACTAAAAAAATCGACAATGTTAGATACATGTACTAAAAAGAATTGGCCAACAATAGTGTCAATGGACATCGTCCTCGGACAGGCTAAGGGGTTGTTTGTTTACCTCTTAATGACGCTCTTAATGTTTCAGACCTCTTACTGGTTTAACACTTAATGGTTCAGACTGTTTGTTTCACGGGCAGATGTCTGAATGATTCAGACATTTGCCTCTGAATGATTAAGATTTATACAAATTCTGAATGGTTAAGACCTCTAATCTGAATTGGTTAGACATTTGCCTCTAAACGGTTAAGCATTATACATGCTCTTAATGGTTCAGACCTCTTACTGGTTTAGCACTTAATGGTTCAGACCTCTTACTGGTTCAGGACTTAACCATTTAGATGTTGCCAAACAGCCCCTAATTCATTCCATGATTTTTATCATTTATCTGCTTATATACAGGGGCGCAGGATTGAAGGGGCCCGGGGGGGGGGGGGACCCTCAACTTTTCGCGCAGTAGTGTTACGTATGTACTTTTCGTATAGAATTTTTTAGGTATATACGTTTTCGATCCCCCGATTTAAAAAAAAATAGGTATATACGTTTTCGACCCCCCCCCCCCCCGGGTTTAAAAAAAATTAGGTATCTACGTTTTCGACCCCCGGTTTTATAAAAGAAAAAGTTTATTTATATAGCCCAAATAAAATATTTAATCAAATCTATTCAGCCCAAATTAGATTGTTATGTTTATTATAGCCCAAATTATTATATAAAGCCCAAATTAAAAGCCCACCTAACATTCTATAAAAAAACACAAATCGCTGGATTTGGGGGGGGGGGGGGATTACGAACAGATCAACAGAACACTAAAAAAAACCATCGCTATTGTGGTCTTGTTCCCTGGAATCGCTGACTGCTGAGGAGACGAAATTGTTCGCTGGAATCGCTTTTGTGGTCTTGTTCGACTTCTTCAATCTTCAAGGTATGTGTTTTTTATCTTTAGATTTAATTTAGGGCTTCAATTTATGTGATATTGGTTGAAATTGGGGGTGAAATTGGTTCAATTTTTTGCCCTAAACTTGTTGAATCTTTCTGTAACTGTTAGAGTTTGCAATTTAGGGTGATTTGTTTTGTTAATTTGTGTTATTAGATTATGCTATGGGAAAGAATAAATTCATAACTTCTTTTTTCAAAAGAAAGAATGAAGAACAAGTAGAGGGAATTGTTGATGGAAACAATGAGATTAAATGTCAAAAAGCTTCAACAAGCGAACCGGTTAATGAAGCGAATAATGAGTCAACGTTTTTTATTTGATATTAATGTTTGACCCGACCCGAATCAAATCACCGACGTCCGACCCAAACATACACCTCGAAACTACGCGATAAAGTTTTTTTTTTAGGTCCGTTACCTTCTAACCCCCCAAACTTTTTTTTTTCAAGCTTCGCCTCTGTTTATATAATACTGAAATAATACCATTGAAATTCAATAAACCATATACGTGATGAGTATGAGCTCTATTTAAGAAGTTCTGTTCAAATTATAGTAATACTTGCTCACTTGAATGACTATATTTAAACCAAAAAAAATTATTATTTTTTGATAATTTATGCATATAATATAAAAATAAAAAGAAAATACGTGACGATATTATCTTGTAAGACATGGTTGGTTATGGCTAATGATCTCTAGGTGGAAGGCTTGCATTTCTCTTGAGAGATGCAAGTTCAACTCTCATTTTATGCAGAGTGAGGCATTGGTGGGCAATTATAGGAGACTTAGGGAAACTTGAGTTCGATCATTGAGCCAAACGGGTTTTACCGGTAATTTCATCGTCGTGCCTATGGGCGGGTGGGTTACCGGGTTTTCCCCTGAATTGGTGGCGGACTCGGGTTACTCTCGGAGTACTCCGTTTGGTCCAGTATGTCACACCCCCAAAATCCCACACGCAGAAATCTCCGCGAGGCGTGTGACGTACCAGGATCTAGCCACCAATTACATTGAACTCATAATAACATTTCAAATAATCTTTCATTTATTAATATAAAGCGTTACATAACATTATTTATAAATCAGCGGAAGCATAATACAATCGTCTTTAAGTATCGTAACTCATGTTTATAAAAGCCATTAAACTTGTCTTGTGATTTCTTGTAACTCGTCCCATGACCACTCCAGCATCCCAGACAGCAAGTCCCAACGACAAAGTACCTAAAGGCCTGCAAGCATGCAGAAAAACGTGTATCAGACAACGCTGGTGAGTTCAAAGTTTTGTTAACGTGTTTAGATACCATTTACCAGATTAAAACGTTTCACAGATGCATTGTTGTTAATCACACGCTTACCGCTGATGGCTCCAGGTCATTTGCCCTAAACCCCATTGCCTCTATCAAAGCAATGGTCAAGATGGGGGTCACTAGTTCACTCCCGACCTCCTCGGTGCGGTGTGAGGGTGCCAAACCTAAGTAGCGCTACTAACTAGTACCCCGTTGCCCTACAAGCAACGATCGGTAGGAGGGACTTGAATGATAGATACAGACGTGTATTAACCAACAACCCAGGTTTAACATTCCAGTCAAACCCATTACCCGACATTCCTCCCCGGAACGTTTACCAGATGTCCACAACCCGGGACACATGCTTGGAAAAAGAGCAGTGAACTCACCCTGGTTTGCTCGGTAAGATTAGCTACGTGTTTACAGTTGATCAACTGAATCCTAATATCATTTCCAGTAACAATCAGTTTTATAGCAATCATTCATACATTCATTATACATATTACACATGAAACCCACACATAAGATCATGTAAAGTGTAATAGTTGATCATGCAATGTAACAGTAGATACCATACATCATATCATCACAGAGTGGGTGAGTGAATCACACACCAGTTAGTTTACAAAATCACCGGTCGTTATCATATCACTATTAACACCATTATTCATCCATGTGCGTGTGTGTGATCCACTCTATAAGTGGCAAAGTGTAAGTGGTCCAACTTACATAACAGGCCCAAGTAAAATAATCTAATATCAATGGGTGGCCCATGTTTCGTCGACAAGAAGAGGTGGCGAAACATCATGTTTCGTCGGCACAAAGAGGTGACGAAACTCTATGTTTCGTCGGTAAGGAGAGGTGGCGAAACTCTAAGTGTTTCGTCATCATGCAGTTCATCTTGCACAGAAACCCTACTGCCATTAGCATCTAAGTTAACACAGTTACTCTTATACAATCAGTGCCATTAAATCACTGATCACGTATTGACATCAATCCTACCAAACAATGATCATCAAAAACACACCAGAATTATCAATACTTTCATCATTCAAATCCCGATCACAACGGTTCCTATTAATACGTAACCCCATTATGAATACCCCACAGTGAACCCTTCAAATAGATCTATTGCACGGTTAATCTTTATTAATCCCTAACGAGTAAGTCGACGCATTTGCCAATTGATATAACTTGCACATTCAGATTAACTATACACGATCCAAGTTCGCGTATACATCACGATCATTAATATTATTCAATTGAGCCAAGATCATTCAGACGGAAATAATACAATTAACAAGTAACACACATCACAACAGAACATAACCACTTATAACAATGAAACACCAATCAAAACTATGGTACCTATACTAACCGAGGGGTAGGGAGTATGCGAGAAGGGTGATCTTTCCGATCCGAAGAGGGCTCCAAGAAGATGGTAAGCTGCCGTCGACGTGTGTATGTTTGGAGGGGAGTTAGGGTTTCGGTACTTTACGTAACTGATTACCAAGGGTTATACTATACCCATACTATCAAAGAGTTGGGCCGTGAAACTGGTTGGGCCGAAACCCATAACGGCAAAAGACTTACCCGACGAAAACCTTTCTGGCGAAACTCTTCTTGGAGAAACACCTCTTGGTGTTTCGTCGCATGCACATAACAGTGATGGTTGGTGTTTCATCGGCCTGGGTGTAATTGTGATGAACAGTCTAGTCTGAACATGAAACAACTCCAAGATTGCCATAGAAGCACTCAAACATAACAATACAAACATCATCCAAGCATCAAGCACGTGATACAATGTAAAGTGAACAGTGAAAAGCGGGATTGCAAAATAAGTGATGCGTATAGGAAAGATCCCGAAACCTCGGGTTGTCACATCATCCCCAACTTGAAAGAAATTTCGTCCCGAAATTTGATAAGCAATCCGAAAGTGACACGGTAATTCAAAAGTAACACAAAGCGGCAAAGTGTTAGATTAGGATGACTGTGGATTTTACTCGGGTACCACATCATCCCCAACTTGGAAGGGAATTTCGTCCCGAAATTCGCCAATGATATCAAAAGTTGATACAACCAATTGAACAACTGAGGATACTAGAGCTTACTCCGATCATTGCATTCCCACGTGAACTCCAGTCCACGACTTGAGTTCCTACGAACTCTTATAATTTGAAATTTGACTAGGTCAACGAACCTTGACTTCCTGGTCCATGATTTCAGTAGATTTCTCCATAACTGCAATTTGTCAACAACCTCAGACTTCCAATAAGGGTATCGCGAGCGTTTCATCAGATCAACGCTGCCTTGGATTCCAGGCATAATGTCATCGCGAACGTTATCCAATTCGTTAGTTAACCCGAGTTTGTGAGCCATGTCACCGATTCGTTCCAGAAATCCGACTGTCCCATCGCATCGTAAACTAAGCTTGTCACGTTTTCTACAGTGTACCGCACCCTCCCAGGGTGAGACCTTCGATTATGACACGTTCGCCTACAGCGAACTCCCAGTGTTTCCCAAGCTTATCCGCTTTTCTGACAGTCACGCGTTGCCGTCAAACGATTTCCGATCTAATCAATCTTCCCAAGAGTTTCGAGTACAAGTCCTGGATTTGTGATTAGGTTGTCACCCACCTTATACCGACAAGGAGATTAGCGTTACTGTTCACGCAATGTCTCAAACAGAGCTGTCTGAATACTAGAATGGTAGTTGTTGCAGTAAATTCAACCAGAGGTAGGTGTCCTTCCAGTGTTACTAAGTCAATCACACACGTGCCCGCAGCATGTCTCCAAGTGTCAGAATAGTTCGTTTACTCTAACCGTTTGTCCTATGATGATGAGTATGCTCCTGTCTATACATGAGCCAAGAGGGTTGTGTAATGTCTGTCATAAATCAGGTATAGATAAAAAACAGAGATAGCAGAAGTTGGCACCACGTGTCTAAAAGCCGCCTCTCCCAGAGGGATATTCACAACTTGTGAAGGCTCGACAGTTTCCTTGATTGCAAGAGAGTGTGCTGGTTGCGTGAGATGATCAACGATCACCCAGGGGATATTGTTTCCATTTCAAGTTCTAGGTAGCCCAGTGACAAAGTCCTTGGCAGTTTGTTCTCATTTCCATATGAATGTTTCTGGTTGCTGATACTTCACCTTGACTTCCCCACGAGTCAATCATCATTCACATACCTAGCTAGGTGGGCCTTCATGCCCGATCACCAGAACAAGGTTCATTAATCCTAATGCCTCTCATCAAACCCAGACGACTAAAATATCTAGGCCGGTGTGCTTTGCTCAACACATATTCCCTGCAGTTACTGTATAATGAGATCCACATTCATTCCATGAGGTAGCGAATATCGTCTGACTTGCCAGAAGTTGCTCTTCCATGCCCCGCATGGACCTAACGTGAAATTCCTCTTCCTTTAGTGCTTCGGTTAGAACAAAGCCAATCTGAATGGGTAGGCTAGAGTCGATAGTGAGCTGCATGCTCATACGTGTTTTAGGTTCCATAGTCGTAACTGCTCGAGAGTTCCATCCAGTGATGTCATCATATGTTTAGCTTTTTCGAAACAAGGGTACACGGGAGGCCCTTGTGATCGGTCTAAGTAGTGTGTTTGGTACCGTCCAAGTAATGCCTCCAACTTAAATCCAAAGATCACGGTTTCCACCGCAGGTTGTGACTCATGCGATTTTCCTTCGTAAATCCACTACGTACGTCATTGTCTCCTCGTGTTGCATCGGCGTGTAACTGAGTCTCTAATTCGAACCATCATGATATACCACTAGTTCACCCGCACCCTTGGGTAAAGACGATGCTCAGTGTGTTGCAGAGTTGGGATTCGAAAGTTGATTAATCGTCCTCCTGTTTTGTCTTCCACGAACACCGCACCCTGCTGTGCTAAAGAGATTGAAGCTACGCGATCTTCGAAAATCCTGTGATGAATCTGCGATAGCATCTAGTGAGGCCAGGGAATTGCCGTACCCTCGAAGGGGTCCTTGGCGTCGATCAGTTTCTAACAAAATGGATCCTAGCGAGATCCTCGTGTATTCCCACATCGTTGTTTATATGACCAAAAACGTACCTCTCAAAACCAGAAGTTACCTTTAATCAAGACTTCGCGTGGAGTGGCTCCTCCCTCAGGAGCTCTAAAATAGGATACATATGCTGCCCATGGTGTTCCTTTCTGCTGGAAACTATCCAAAACGTCATCGTTGAACACGGTCGATTGATGTGGTCCATAAAGCTGTTGGTGTGTTGATCAACTCAATGATCGCGGTGTACAAAGTCGAAATGGCCGTATTGCGTTTGATATGCCGTTCTAAGAGCATTCTCCCCTTGGACTTCCATCTGATGATAGTTCGTTCGTCGGTCAATCCTCGAATAGAAGCTTGTCCCCGACAACCGGTCGACAGGTTGTCAATACATGGTCGAGACAAGCGGTTCCTAACTGTCACCTTGTTAGGTTCTCGATAATCAGTACACATACGAAAGGCTTATCTTCGCTGGTATACCTGGGGCTCCCCAAAGCGAAAAAAACTAGATCCGATAAAACTCATGTCCAATAGTTCCTGCAACCTTCCTGGTGTAAGACAATAAGGAATACTAGTAACAAGGGCTGCTTCTGACATGATACCGATCTGATATTCCACCTGACGATGTGAAGGTAAACCTGATAGTTCTTCTGGTAGCACTTAGGAAGAAATCACGAACAATTGGTGGATCCTCGATCCTCTTTTCCTTAGCCTTAACATCAGTAATGAGTGCTAGCATAACAGGGTAATCCCTCCGTAGACACTTCTGTGCTTTCATAGCTGAAATGATGCTAACCTTTGCGCCACTCTGACGCTTTAGAACAGATAACGATCCTCTACTAAGGAGAGGGGTACGCAAAATTTTCACCTTCCAGGGTATATCTGCGCGATCTCTGGATAACCAATCCACACTAACTACTGCATCAATACCATCAAGGATAGTGGTAGGAAGGTTGATATCGAACACTTGTCCCACGAGGTCGAGTTTGCATCCCAACAAACATATGAAGTTCCACTTGTCTTGTCATCAGCCGATTCCACAACAGGTTCGGTTTCAAGAAACATCAGAGTTAAATAGGACAGTGACGAAGTGATTCGTTACCAAGAACATGTAGGCCACCATGTTGATATAATCCTGGCGTCGCCCACGCCAATCCTAAATGCCCCTCCATGAGCATCATTTCCCGTGTTGTTGTACTCGTTGCGAGGATTCCCAGTACTACTGCCGTTCCCTTGGTTGTTGTCGTTTTGAGTTAACAACGGCCACTTTGTGGCGTAGGCACCTTCATTTCCATGCTGTTGGTTACCATTACCAGTACCTTGATGTTGCCGTGACTGTTGCCTTTGATGTTGTTGTTTGAAACGGAGCTCTACGATCCTTCACCGACAGGGTCCATCTTTTCACATTCCATGGTTCGTGCTAAGGCACTACTCACTGTGCGGGAAGTTTCACATTCCACTCTATAGTCAAATGTCATCGCTTATGTCCTGATTGATTCGTAAAGGTTGACTCCCCTCAGTCGCTGACTAGGGTTAGGGATTCGATTGCAGTCACCTTGCTGATGTTCATTGCTGATAATCAGGGTCGCCCTAATACTGAAGTCGGCGAGATACTACGCTCACCCCCCTGCTCATCGTTCTTGCAAGCTGACGGAGTAATACACGGCATGTTTCCAGGGTGTTGCAGAAGTGATCGCACTTCGGGGTCTGTGGCGTCAGCACGTTGGGTTCCCGCAAAAAAAAAGAAGTGAGAGAGGTATAGACCAATCATTGACGCTGCAACATCCAACTCAGGGACGTTCGTACAAGCACCTAACGTTCTACACAGTTCGCTAGGCGTTCAGGTAATACTCGATAGCATCGAGATTCGAAAGGTTTCAGAGGGAAATGAAAAGATCACATTCAAGTAGGAGACAATCACTGCTATGCCTCCTATAGACTGTTGTGTTTCACATCAACCAAATAACGGAACGGAACCCCTTTTTCACTTGTTAAGCCTTACTGGGACTCACATGCACCCCACATTATTATTATGTGTGCACCCACAATAATATTGCGATTTGCATGCTCATCTCAGTTCCTCCTAACTCGTGTCAAATGGTTCTCCAAACTCGAGTGCCAAACAGAGGTTATCAAAACGATAAGATCACAGAAATCCCAAGACTATAACATACTACCAATGCATCATAATGTAAGCAAGTAATTCATATAATCATACTATCGTGATAAGGGTGTGTCCGTATGCTACGTCATAAACAAATGTGTACTAGCCATGTAATGAATTGCATCAAGTGAGAAAGACGAACCTTGCAATCTGGAACTGAGTGTCATGGTCGTATTCACGTATTCAGAACCGTTCGGTTATAGTCTGGTTTTACAAAAACGTTTTAAAACCAAGTTCACTATAACCAGTGGCTCTGATACCAAACTGTCACACCCCCAAAATCCCACACGCGGAAATCTCCGCGAGGCGTGTGACGTACCAGGATCTAGCCACCAATTACATTGAACTCATAATAACATTTCAAATAATCTTTCATTTATTAATATAAAGCGTTACATAACATTATTTATAAATCAGCGGAAGCATAATACAATCATCTTTAAGTATCGTAACTCATGTTTATAAAAGCCATTAAACTTGTCTTGTGATTTCTTGTAACTCGACCCATGACCACTCCAGCATCCCAGACAGCAAGTCCCAACAATAAAGTACCTAAAGGCCTGCAAGCATGCAGAAAAACGTGTATCAGACAACGCTGGTGAGTTCAAAGTTTTGTTAACGTGTTTGGATACCAGTTACCAGATTAAAACGTTTCACAGATGCATTGTTGTTAATCACACGCTTACCGCCGATGGCTCCAGATTATTTGCCCTAAACCCCATTGCCTCTATCAAAGCAATTGTCAAGATGGGGGTCACTAGTTCACTCCCGACCTCCTCGGTGCGGTGTGAGGGTGCCAAACCTAAGTAGCGCTACTAACTAGTACCCCGTTGCCCTACAAGCAACGATCGGTAGGAGGGACTTGAATGATAGATACAGACGTGTATTAACCAACAACCCAGGTTTAACATTCCAGTCAAACCCATTACCCGACATTCCTCCCCGGAACGTTTACCAGATGTCCCCAACCCGGGACGCATGCTTGGAAAAAGAGCAGTGAACTCACCTTGGTTTGCTCGGTAAGATTAGCTACGTGTTTACAGTTGATCAACCGAATCCTAATATCATTTCCAGTAACAATCAGTTTTATAGCACTCATTCATACATTCCTTATACATATTACACATGAAACCCACACACAATATCATGTAAAGTGTAATAGTTGATCATCAAATGTAACAGTAGATACCATACATCATACCATCACAGAGTGGGTGAGTGAATCTCACACCAGTTAGTTTACTAAATCACCGGTCGTTATCATATCACTATTAACACCATTATTCATCCATGTGCGTGTGTGTGATCCACTCTATAAGTGGCAAAGTGTAAGTGGTCCAACTTACATAACAGGCCCAAGTAAAATAATCTAATATCAATGGGTGGCCCATGTTTCGTCGACAAGAAGAGGTGGCGAAACATCATGTTTCGTCGGCACAAAGAGGTGATGAAACTCTATGTTTCGTCCGCAAGGAGAGGTGGCGAAACTCTAAGTGTTTTGTCATCATGCAGTTCATCTTGCACAGAAACCCTACTGCCATTAGCATCTAAGTTAACACAGTTACTTTTATACAATCAGTGCCATTAAATCACTAATCACGTATTGACATCAATCCTACCAAACAATGATCATCAAAAACACACCAGAATTATCAATACTTTCTTCATGCAAATCCCGATCACAACGGTTCCTATTAACACGTAACCCCATTATGAATACCCCACAGGGAACCCTTCAAATAGATCTATTGCACGGTTAATCTTTATTAATCCCTAACGAGTAAGTCGACGCATTTGCCAATTGATATAACTTGCACATTCAGATTAACTATACACGATCCAAGTTCGCGTATACATCACGATCATTAATATTATTCAATTGAGCCAAGATCATTCAGACGGAAATAATACAATTAACAAGTAACACACATCACAACAGAACATAACCACTTATAACAATGAAACACCAATCAAAACTATGGTAGCTATACTAACCGAGGGGTTGGGAGTATGCGAGAAGGGTGATCTTTCCGATCCGAAGAGGGCTCCGAGAAGATGGTGAGCTGGCGTCGACGTGTGTATGTTTGGAGGGGAGTTAGGGTTTCGGTACTTTACATAACTGATTACCAAGGGTTATACTATACCCTTACTATCAAAGAGTTGGGCCGTGAAACTGGTTGGGCCGAAACCCATAACGGCAAAAGACTTACCCGACGAAAACCTTTCTGGCGAAACTCTTCTTGGCGAAACACCTCTTGGTGTTTCGTCGCATGCACATAACAGTGAATGGTTGGTGTTTCGCCGGCCTGGGTGTAATTGTGATGAACAGTCTAGTCTGAACATGAAACAACTCCAAGATTGCCATAGAAGCACTCAAACATAACAATACAAACATCATCCAAGCATCAAGCACGTGATACAATGTAAAGCGAACAGTGAAAAGCGGGATTGCAAAATAAGTGATGCGTATAGGAAAGATCCCGAAACCTCAGGTTGTCACACAGTAGGTGCCCCGAGAGTGCTCGGGATTGATTTTGTTGGTCGTTAAAAAAAAAGACATGGTTGGTTATGATTTAACATTGATCGACGTATAAACGGCCCAAATTTGCATGCTTCAATTCATACCGCAATATCATTTTGTTTCTTTCCCCTTCCTTCTAAAATCCTTTTGCCTTTCTAGATTCCGTCGACATAAAAAATAAAAACATACCCTTAAAAGGGTGGCCATGTTGGTTATCGGTCTCGTTATTTTCATAAAAAGTGTGATGTCTAAAGTTCGAAAGTATTCGGTTTTCATTTCTTGCAATATATTATATACGATGTACAAAAAAGAATATTATATATATATATACTAGTTTAAGTTCTTGTATGTTACACGGGTGATTTTACAATAAAATATATTATTTAACACTGTTGATATTAAACCGCCAGCCCGAAGTCTCACTTCGGTAAAACCCGGTTGGAATCAGGTTCAAACTTGAGCCATCTTGTTATCACCAATAATATGATATTAATCGACGGTGTACCTTACAAAGAATATCATTGCATGTGTTCTCATCAAGTGCCTTCTTAACTCTTGTAAATTATAAATGGTAAATTCTTGTTTTGGCCCATGTGGTTTTACCAGTTTAACCATTTTAGTCCAAAATGAAATCTTTTAATATATCACACCATGAGGTTGCATTTTATAACGGTTTTGGCCTCTGACACTAACTTGGTTACTTTTTTGCAGTTATGTGTAAGAGTAATTAGGTCATTATATACCTTAAGGGCTGTTTTTGATAATTACAAAGTTTTTTTTAATATTTAAGAGATTATTAATGCAATTACTCAAGTTTTCTTTATTATTTCATTATTTTCATGATTATTATTTAACAAAATACGTTTTAAATATACAAATAAATATGTATTTTCATTAACCGTTTATTTTTATAAAAGTCTTTTTTTAAAAATAATTTTATATTTTATATTTTGTTTAAACCATCTATCGTATTTAAAATTGTTTCTTTTTAAACCATTTGTTTTTTAAAATCGTTCTTTTTAAAGTCATTTCTATTTTTAAGTTTTTTAAACACGTCATTTTATACCATTTTTTTAAATCATTTATTTTTTAAACACTTATAAACTACTCACTTTATAGGCCGTTCATGAGTTAAATTTTATAAAATGACGTGTATAAAAAACAAAGGAAATGTAAGATTTGAAAAAAAAAAAGAAACATTCTAATAAAAAGTTTGCAAAAGATCGTTCATTTTTTAAACTTTTTGTAGAATGGTTTATTTCTTTTTCAAATCTTCCATTTCTTTGGATCGTTTGTTTATTCAAAATTCGTTATTTTTTCACCTTTCGTTTATTAAATTCGTGCATTTTCTAGTTGCTTACACTTGTTAACGTATTTTTTTAAGGTTTTGTTTTTTTTATAAACATCATTTTTTAATCTTCGTTTTCTAAACCACTCGTTCGTTTAAAATCGGTCGTTTTTAAATTCCTTCAATTTTTGAAATCGTTCATTTTCTGAAGTTATTTTTCCCTAACGGCTATAAGTAAACCGAATATAAAGTTTAAGAAATGGATGATATAAAAAACGGTTCTAAAATGAACGGTTTAAAAAGAAACGCTTTTAAAAATTAATGACTAAAAAACGAATTGTTTAAAAAAGTTAAAAAAAATGATTTTAAAAAGAATGGTATAAAATGAATCGTTTAAGAAAAATATTAAAAGACAAACAACTTTAAAAAGAACGATTTTAATAAACAAGCGGTTTTAAAATGAATAATTTTAAAAACGACAGACGGTTTAAAAAAAGTTAAAAAACAAATGATTTTAATGTGACAACCCGTACTCTCATCGTCGAGAGAAGGGTTTTTTAGTAATATATGTATTTATTATTAGTATTATATTATTATTATTATTATTTATAATAATAACACACGACGAGAGATTTTATTTATTTGTGTGTTTATTTACCGTTATAAATATTAAGTGTTAAGTTAAGCGGATCGGTCAGTTAAGCGAGACACCCGATGTTAAACAGATCCATATACTTGGGTCGAACCCAACCCAACCTACCTAAACCCTACACTATATAAACAAACTAATCCCTCACCCCCTCATTTTAAAACCAAAACCCTAATTAAAACACATCAGCCGCACGATAATACACTGCCTCCCCTTCTCCTTTTTAATCTCTGGTCATCGGAGATTCACTCTGACCAGCGACAAACGCCGGCCACATCTCAGGCCAATTGACACACCTCTTTCCTTACCTATGTTCCCCTTCCGCGCACCCCCTTTCTCGAACACAATATAAACCCCAACCCCATTTTCTTCTACTACGAGCCCACTTACTGATATTCTATAGAAGAAAGAGAGAGTGACAATGAGGACAGAGAAGGGAGATATCGCGCCACTCACGGCAAAGATTTCCGACAACAGATAGCGACGACGGAGGTGATGGTGGCTGTAAACGACGACGGCAGCGGAGGAAGTGGTGGTGGTGGTTGTCAGTGGCGGTGGTCGGTGACGTGATTCAGATGGTGTCGTGGCTCGGCTCCGGCAAGGTAACGTCAGCTGGAGCATCGGTACGGCAGTGACGGCTGTGGTCCTGTGGTTCGAAGTACACGACAACAATAATTATGGGGGTGGTCCTCGACGGTCAGCAGGTGTATATCTGAACATTTGTTTGATTAATTGTTTTGAGTGTCTGCCTATGTTTGTTTTAAGTTCTTGTAATTTTGAATCGTGTTGTTGATCCGCTGATTGTTGAATTTAGGATGTTGTTTATATGAATTAAAAAAAGGGAATAAGACATTGCTGTTGTAGTAAAATGATGTGTGCAAAATTCAACATATAAATTACATCAAATGAGGCATAAAACTAACCCTTTTTAGTACTAATGTTGGAAAAAGTGTGATTTTGTCTTCCTTTTGTATTTTCAGGACCAAATGAGCTTAAATGAACAAAAGGAACAAATATGCAGCAAAAAATAACATAAATACAAAGAAATGGAATAAACGTGGCATGCTCGACCCTCGACAGCATCTTCCCAAGCAAAAACAAGAAACAGAAGGCTAACCACGGCCCCGTGCCCACTGAGCACGGGGGCGTGGCCGGATGTTTGCAGAAAAGACAAAGCTGTAGAAGCTTCTATTGCCCACCACAAGGGCGTGCCCACTGAGTACGGGGCGTGGTCAACGCTAAGAATCGCAAAATCTAGCAAATCTTGGTAGTACAGATACGCTTCTGCACACACGGGGCCGTGCCCAGCGAACACGGGGCCGTGTGGAGCCTAATACAGACAAGAGCAATTAATGAAGGAAGAGAAAGTGGATGGCCACGGGACCGTGCCCAACGGACACGGGGCCGTGGCCGGGCTTCCGTTCAGGCTATAAATAGAGGTGCTTGGTTCACTTCAAAGGCATCACTTGGCAAACACCTCTCTCTCAGTTTGCCACCACTCCACCACCACTACAACACCCACATCCACCACCATCATCCATCATCCACCTTAGAGTGTGTGTAGTAGTCTCGGGATCCAAGATTGATCGTAAGAGTTCTTGTCAATCAAAGGCCATGTTTGGTTAAGTCTCTTGCATCACTTGGCGAAGACAAGCATTTAATGTAATACTTTTTATTTTTAATCTTTTTGCACTTTTTATTTGGTTTTGTATTAATGACTTTAATAACTAGTTTCTTATGTTGAAGGTGAAACTTCCTTATCATTTGTCCGTGGTGTCTTGTCATTACTTTACTGTCTATATAAAGTAAAAGATTTTCACCATTCATATCTCTATGGTCTATATAGAGATATGCTGGCTACCTAGTCGGGGGTTAAGGGGATGGTTTGGTAAGTTTCTTGCCTTGTTCAGTGTATAGATCCTGCAAGGACCTGTGTCAAGCTTACTAGGACCTCCTTCAATACCCACTGGTATTGGATGGCGGGGGTGCGAATGGCTTGATCCCCTCATATGTAAACTACTATTAATACATTAAACTGGCTACTTGGGATTGTATCCCTGCTGACTCAAACCACTAGCCGAGGGTAACGTCGCCTTCAAAAGAAGGGCCTACCACTTTTCTCATTAATAACTTAATTAATTATCTTTCAATATTCCGACCCTTTGAGAATGTATCCTTGCTGACTCAAACCACTGGGTTGAGGGTAACGTCACCTTCAAAAGAGGGGCCTACTACTATAACTAAGATAATATCTTAAAAAATGCAAAAGTGCGGAAATCATCAAAGGTTACATTAAAGGCGAGTCGGATCCAAGTGATTCATCTTGTCTATCTGTTTTATTTTATTTTTATTTTCAGCATTTTTAGTTTTTATTTTTCATGTTTAAAACCTTTTCTAAAAATTTTGATTTGATTAGATGTTGAGGATAAACCGGTACTAAAAGCTCTTGTGTCCTTGGAGTACCTTGATATCTTACCAACGCTATACTACGCTCACGATGGGTGCACTTGCCCATGTGTGTGTTTAGTTTTAGTAGAATATCGTGTTTTATAAATTTAAAACTTGACTAATGTGCTAAAAAGGGCTTAAAATATAAATAAAAACATATCACATCCAATACACACCAAGTTTTTGGCGTCGTTGCCGGGGACATAAGCATTTTAAGAAAGTTAGGAATCAACGGCCTAATCATTTTTCTTGTTTTTTTCTGTTTTTTTTAAGGATTTTTATAGATTTTTCAGCTTCTGCAGAGCTCAGCACGGGGCCGTGCCCGCTGAACACACCCCCGCGTGCTCAATCTTTGGTACTGGCAATCTTGTTTTAGGTCAGACAGTAGCTGAACACGGGGCCGTGCCCACTGAACACTCCCCCGTGCCCAAGTTTTAGATACTGAAAACAGAACCCTAAGATCCCGATGTCACACCCCGACCACGTAAAACATCAAATCGTGGCGGAAACGTCGGGGAGTGTTGTAACAGAATTATTGTTCCACAACCATGGTAATTAAAATTATATTTTATTCAATAACCAAAGGTGGAAAACATTGTCTTAAAACAAGAACCAAAGAGTACATAACATAATTAAACTAAGTCTATCTTCATTTTAAGTCTCTAAGGCACAGGTCCGCCCTAGTGTCACGATCATCCTAAGCAACAGCTCCTGAAACACATGTGAAAATAGGTACGTTAGCATAAAAATGCCTGTGAGATACATAGGTTTTATGAAAAATAGGGTTCATGACTTATAAGTTTAGAAAAAGTTGTTTAACAAAAGCCAGTCATGAACCTTGTTAATTGTTTTATTTTGTAAATCATTTGAAAAGCGATGATAAAGTAGATGATATGTAAAAGAGTAATGTGAGGTTAAATGAATAACCAAGTAAAATGAGTTTTGTATAAAATGAGTTGTTTGTAAAACAATGTCTTGTGAAAAATATGTTATTTGTATAAAATGTTATATGTCTAATATTGAAATGATTCAAATAACGCTACGATATGTAATACCATACAAGCACTTATATATAGGAAGTACCAGCGGCGTATCCACCATGCTTGTATCTTATTACACACGCCTCGTTACTTAAATCGCTTTACCCAAACAAACCACCAATTTAAATTGCCCATGTCTAAACCATTTGTCAAATGTATTTGTGTAAACCATGTCAAAATATCTATGTCAAAATACAGTCCAGGAAATATGTATATCAATATCAAAATGTCTATGTCGAATGTCAATGTGTAAACAAAATGTCATGTATGGCAAGTGAAATATATATATATATATATGCATATATATCCACTGAGCCATAGGTAAAAATGCACAAAACAATGTATTGAAGTAAAACGTGGTTTAAATCAACGTTATGTTTTATGGAAATGCATGCTATACTGAATATAAACATTTATGCGGTATTGTGAAATGCATACATCCAAGCCTTGTGACTGTGGTGATAAAACCTTTAAACAAATTAAAGATCTATCTGTGTTATGTTTTTATCGAATTCGGTCATTCCTTCCATCCAAACATACCTAGGATGTCAGGAATGGGAGTTGTCAATTCCTATGGTACCATTACCTACTAACGAGCGGCGTGATCAAAGTTAATGAATGTATATGGTCCCATTTAAACAAACCAAATGTCATATCAAAATGTAAGCATGTGATGAAAATAATGTACCTAGTATGCTAAGTAAACATACAAGGTAGAGATGTAAAACAATGTGTCCATATGTTACTGGAACATATGCAACAGAGATGCAATGTAAAGCAAATGTACTAAGTATGATGAACATACATAGCATGAAAAGGTAATGTAAAACAATGCACTAGGTATGCACTAAATAGACATACATAGCGTGAAATGTAATGAAAACAATGTACTAAGTATGCGCTAAATGAACATACATAGCATAAAATGTCATGTAAAACGATGTACTAAGTATGCTATAAAGGACATACACAGCAAAAACACAATAAAATCATGTACTAATAATGTATGTACTAACGAACATAGCAAGTATATGATATGAAAGCATGGAAAGCATGAAAATAACAAGTAGGCACATGTGTTTCACCCCAAAATGTTTAGAAAACAGTAAAAGAGGGGTCTATGTACTCACTTGAGATTGCTCAATAGACTTTTAGATATCCACCAAGCAAAGCTAGAAGATCACGGAATCAAACGGCACCTAATATAGGTATCTACATTAATAAACGGACCTAATCAGAGGATCTGGTAGTACGAGGGTTCGTAAACCATATGAGTGTAGGAACTCATGTAATATGGTTTAATAAAGCCTACATACTAAAACGAAACCTAACGTAAGTGCTTTTGACCCGTTACGACCCGTTTAGGTAGCTTATGCTACTTTAACGCGTCGTTTGCGTAAAACGTGTTCGGATCGCCTAACTAGCCCTATGACAAGTAAGATATGCCTTAACATGCTTAATATTGTTGTTAAATCAGTTTAGATGGCAAAAGTTATGTTACATAGGCTAAAAATTAATGTTGACGCAAAAAGGGCATTTTGGTAATTTTCCTAAGGCATAAGAATTACTTATCATACAACTACTTAAACGACGTGACCATAAGGTATAACCTCGGAAGGTTATTCCCTATACAACTATGGTCACCTAAAATGTTTGGTCGGATCCTAATGATCGACCAAATGGGTCGTGTTCGAAAGTATAAGCGATTGATTAGATAGCTTACCTTTACGACCCTAGACAAGCACAAATCTAAAAGTGACGAGCTAAACATGCTAGAACATGTTTAGTTAAGTTTAGAAAACAGGTTTGGTATCAAAACAAATGGTTTTGATACCCTAGAGTAGTTTGGTTATAAAATACGCGAGAACACGCATTTTGGCCGAAACTACGACTCGTCACTGAGCCTAGATAACGTGGTAATCAGTAGGTTTAGTCACTAGGGACTAAAACCATCGTGATTACGCTCACGTTATGAAGTTCAAACGAACTTCGCATTGACCATAAACTGGTCAATGCAGAAAGTCAAACGGAGTTTGACTTTCAAGCATAAAAATGCATAAAAAGAACGAATGAACACTTACAGAGGGTCCCCGCAAGTATTTGATCCAATCCACTCTCAGGTAGGAAGCATATACTTCCACTTAGAGAGTATAAAATCAGATCAAATGGTGGGTTGCAACAAGAAATGGTGGGGGGTATTTATAGGAAAGCTAGAACCGTTAGGATCGTTTATCGGGAAATGAGCTTCGATCTAGGCCGTCCAAGTGTGCCCCTTGTTTTCTAATACCATTAGAGCCCATAGAAATGGCCCATGGTGTTGCAAAAACCGTTTGCAAGTGGATTACATGGCTGGAACAGCTGGAAACAGGCTGTTAAACACCTTCAGCATATCTGGGAGGGCCTCGCGGCCCACGTAAGAGACAACAGAAGCTTACGCGGCCCGCCTGGGCAGCACAGATCAGCAACAAGTTTGAAAAATGACAGTTTCAGTCCCTGTTGGTGTTTAAAGCCATTTCCGACATGTTTAAGGTCCGTCAAGCCAACTTTAAGGCCCTAAAATGATGCCTAAACATTGTGGACATAAAACATGCCCAAAAATATGCCGGATGTCGGTTCGTTTGGTCATACGATCGCGATGTTTGCTTAATTACGACGGAATGCGCATAAGTGCGAAAAACGATCCAAATTGCGCGATGAATGGATTTTTATCATGCCAAACACTAAAATAAAATATTTTAATGCTTACATAAATTTTTGGATGTCCGGATGTATTCAGAACGTAAGTTATGCGCGAAAATGCAAACTTGTGCACTTTTTGACGCTTTTAGTCCCTGAATGAGCATAAAGTTTATTTTTTGCACACCGGACCCCTCAAAGCCTATTTCTAAGCTATGTAAAGGATATTTAGGGTGTGTTTAACTTATGGCCATGTTCCGGAATGTTCGTTACAGTTCAAATTGGCATACTTTCGTAGTTTGTCAAATTTAGTCCCTGTAAGCGAATAGACTTGATTTTGCCATACCAAAGCCTTCAAAACTTATTTCTAAGTTATGTAAAGGTTATTTAAGGTATGTTAAGCATATGTTGATGTTCCGGAGTATTTTTCGCATTAAACTGACTATGTTTACGCATCAGTTTGCGTATAACTCTCCAGAAAGCGATATAGAGTTTGAAATTGAATAAAAACCAAAACATGAAAAACATCAAACATAAACAAACAAACATTGGGATCAAATAACTTTATTTCATTGATAACTGAACTGTTTACAATGATTACAAGCGCAGATGTCACAGTCTCCCCTACTTGTGAAAATTTCGTCCCGAAATTTGTTTAGAGGAAACTCGTGGGAAAAGATGTGGATACTTCGCCTTCATTTGATCTTCACGTTCCCAAGTAAACTCAGGTCAACGCTTAGATTCCCAGCGAACTTTAACCAAAGGAATGCGCTTGCGTTTGAGCCATTTGACCATACGGTCCATGATTTCCACTGGCTTCTCAACAAAATGTAGTGTTTTATCAACACGAATTTCGTCAAGTGGTATGTGGAGGTTCTCATCAGCTAGACACTTCTTGAGATTGGACACGTGGAAGGTTGGATGAACGTTTCCCAGTTCAGGAGGTAATTCAAGTCTGTAGGCTACCTTACCGATTCTTTCGACGATCTTGAATGGTCCAACATATCTAGGTGCAAGCTTTCCTGTCTTTCCAAATCTGATCACACCTTTCCAAGGTGAGACCTTAAGTAATACACGATCAACGACTTGAAATTCCAAGGGCTTGCGTCGTTGGTCCGCGTAACTCTTTTGACGGCTTCGAGCTGTCTGAAGGTTATCACGAACTTTCTTAACCTTGTCAGTTGTCTCTAGAATGAGGTTAGGTCCAGTAAGCTGGGCCTCACCTATTTCATTCCAACAGGCTGGTGAATGACATTTTCGACCATAGAGAGCCTCGAAAGGAGCCATGTTGATGCTGGAGTGATAACTGTTGTTGTAGGAGAATTCAATCAATGGAAGATGTGAATCCCAACTACCACCAAAATCTATCACACAAGCTCTAAGCATATCCTCCAAAGTCTGGATTGTTCTTTTAGTTTGGCCATCAGTTTGTGGATGATATGCTGTGCTCAAATTAAGTTGGGTCCCCATAGCAGATTGCATGGTTCTCCAAAAACGAGAAGAGAAGCAAGCATCTCTGTCAGAAATAATGTTCAAAGGAACACCATGTCGAGATACGATTTCATCCACATAGATTTCAGCCAGTTTTTCAGCAGAAAAATCCTCACGGATTGGCAAGAAATGCGTTGACTTAGTAAGACGATCAACAACTACCCAGATGGCATCATGACCTTTCTTAGTGCGCGGAAGTTTGGTAATGAGATCCATAGCGATGTTTTCCCATTTCCAAACTGGGATCTCTGGTTGCTCCAAAAGACCAGAAGGATGTTGGTGTTCAGCCTTTACCTTAAGACAAGTAAGGCATCTTGAAACGTACAAGGCAATGTCTTTCTTCATACCAGGCCACCTATACTGAGTACGAAGATCCTTATACATTTTGTCTGAGCCAGGATGGACAGAATAACGAGACTTATGAGCTTCATCCATAAGCAAGGTGCGAAGACCATTTTGGCTTAGGACCCACAAACGGTCCATGAAATAATACGATCCATTGTCTTTCAAAACAAGATCAGGCTTAATGTGATAGGGTAATTCCTTACCCATCAAGTCTTGTGAAACACAAGCATGTTGAGCCTGATAAATGCAGGCTTGAATATCAGCTCGAGCCTGAATATTAGATTGAACACGAACACAATGAAGCTTGATATGTTCTTTACGACTCAAAGCGTCGGCTACGACATTCGCCTTACCAGGGTGGTAGCGAATTTCGCAGTCATAGTCATTTAGAAGCTCAACCCAACGTCGTTGCCTCATATTGAGTTCTTTCTGATTAAAGATATGCTGAATACTTCTGTGGTCAGTGAAAACCACACATTTTGTACCATACAAATAGTGTCTCCAGATTTTAAGAGCGAAGACAACTGCACCCAACTCAAGATCATGAGTGGTGTAGTTTTTTTCATGCACCTTAAATTGTCTTGATGCATAGGCTATGGCTTTGTTCCTTTGCATCAGAACACAGCCAAGACCCAATTTCGATGCATCACAATAAACGACGAAATCATCATTGCCCTCAGGCAAAGTCAGAATAGGTGCGTCACAAAGCTTCTGCAAGGTCTGAAAGGCTTCTTCTTGTTTAGAACCCCATTCAAAGGGTTTATTCTTCTGAGTTAGAGCAGTTAGAGGAACTGCAATCTTCGAGAAGTTCTCTATGAAGCGGCGGTAATAACCCGCAAGACCAAGAAAAGAACGAGCCTCAGTAGGAGTAGTAGGCGTATCCCAATCCTTAATCGCACTGATCTTGGAGGGATCTACATGAATACCTTGTTCGTTGACAATGTGTCCCAAAAATTGAACTTCTTTAAGCCAAAATTCGCACTTGGAGAATTTGGCAAAAAGTTGCTCTTTCTTTAGGAGTTCCAGAGTAAGACGAAGATGTTGCTCATGATCAGCTTGCGTCTTAGAATAAATCAAGATGTCATCAATAAAAATGATGATGAACTTGTCTAGATAAGGCTTGCAGACCCTATTCATTAAGTCCATGAAAACAGCAGGAGCATTAGTCAAACCGAATGGCATAACTGTGAACTCATAATGCCCATAACGAGTACGGAAAGCTGTCTTGGGAATATCATCTTCATATACACGAAGTTGATGATATCCAGAACGCAGATCAATCTTTGAAAAATAAGAAGCGCCCTGTAACTGATCAAAGAGATCATCAATGCGAGGTAGGGGATATCGATTCTTGATGGTAAGCTTGTTAAGATCACGGTAATCGATGCACATCCTGAAAGATCCATCCTTCTTCTTGACAAAAAGAACGGGAGCACCCCAGGGTGAAAAGCTTGGACGGATAAAACCTTTGAAAGAAAGCTCTTGAAGCTGCTTAGACAGTTCTTGCATCTCAGACGGTGCAAGACGATATGGAGCTCTGGCAATAGGATTTGCACCAGGTACGAGATCAATATGGAACTCGACTTGGCGTGCTAGGGGTAATCCAGGTAACTCTTCAGGAAATAGCTCCGGATAGTCCCGAACAACAGGAATATCTTGAATAGATTTACCTTTACCCTTATCTGCTGTAACATGTGCCAAGAAGGCCACATAGTTCTTTCGCAGATACTTCCGAGCTTGAGTACAAGACATAAGCTTGAGGCTACCAGCAGGTTTCTCACCACGAACTTGTAGGATCTCACCTGTCGAGAGCGGCACACGCATGATCTTCTCAAAACAAACTACCTCTGTGCGATGCTTGGCTAACCAATCCATACTTACTATAATGTCGAAGCTTCCAAGTTGCATTGGCGTGAGGTCAATGGGAAAAAGATGGTCGTTAAGGTTCAACTGGCAGTTGCGAAGGACAGAATCAAGAACAACGGGTTCACCACTGGCAACTTCTACTGTCAAAGGCTTACCTAGTTTCGTTCTAGACACGCGAAGCAATGGCTCGAAAGGTAAAGACACAAAACTCATATCGGCCCCTGAATAAAAAAGAACAGATGCGGGTTGATTATTAACAAAGAACGTATCGTTCACCACTTCATTGTCTGCTTGCGCTTCTTGTGCATTCATGTTGAAAACTCGGCCTCGAGCTGGAGCCTGATTCGGATTCGCATTAACCAGCCTTGGACACTGGTTTCGATAATGGGTCAGGTCTCCACAAGTATAGCACGAGCCAGGAGGATAGTGAGGTCGTGCAACTTGCTGTTGAACAGGTGGTTGAACTACCTGTTGAGCTGGATTTCGAGCGACCTGAGCAGAACGACAAACTTCTGCAAGGTGTCCAGACTTCCCACAGTTGGTACAGAAACGGCACGGAAGTTGCTGTTGATGGTGACTATTGCACCTATTGCACAAAGGTGCATTCCCTTCATACCGCTTCTTTGCTGGAGGCTGCGCTGGCTGATTGGGAGCTGCCTGGTTCTGTTGGGCAGTGATGGCAAAATTTTGGGAAGCCTTACGCTTCCTTGACCCCTTCACAGAACCCGAATCCTTACCCTTCTTGTTTTTACCTTTCTTGCTATCCCCTTTGTCAGACGACTGCTTTTTACCCTTGTCACCTTTTCTATGCAGCTTACCCCTCCGAACCTGTGACTCAGTCAATGTTGCAGATAACTCGATTGCCTGACGGACTGTGGTAGGGTTACTACCAGTAACGGTGTCTTGTATGGAGTCAGGCAGACCATCGATATACCTCTCGATAGCCTTCTCGAGTGGGGTAACCATTGTTGGGCATAACAAACTCAGCTCCTCAAATCTATCAGTATACGCCCGGTGCTCGCCACTATCCTGTTTCAGATCATCAAACTCCCTTTCTAGAGCTCGCAGTTCATGACGAGGACAAAACTCCCTCATCATAAGCGTCCTAAGTTCAGCCCATGTTTGTGCTAAAGCAACCTCAGCACCACGGTCTCTCATAACCCCGTTCCACCATGTAAGCGCCCTCTTCTGAAACACACTGGAAGCAAACTCGACTTTGCGATTATCAGGACACTGAACGTGGCGGAAAGTATTCTCAATGCTCTCGAACCATTGAAGGAGGCCAGTTGCCCCTTCAGAACCACTGAACTTGAGTGGTTTAGCCGAGTTAAAACTCTTGAAATTGCATGGAGCATTATTGTTGTTGTTGGCTTGGTTCCATTGAGCAATAAGATTGGGGAACGCAACAGCCATTTGCTGTGCGATGATTTCTGCCAGTTCGGCATTTGGAAGTGGATTTTCACGTCGAGGAGGCATTCTAAAAAGAGGAAACATGAGAGGTAACGAGTGAGATGATTAGATGAAAAGAACGAGATGAAACAAAATCAACAAAGGCAAAGATGGTGGTCATTCGTCCGTATCACAAAGCAAACAAACGACACACAGTGACTAACCAAAGTAAATGGGTCCAAAAATAATGCTTAGCGAAGACATGCTCGCCTATAAGTGAACACCCACCCCAAGAGTTCCCAGGTAAGAGTGACTGGTCCGATTATGTGGATTTGTACGAACACTCTAGCCTTAGATAGAAAACCCAGGGTACAGGCATTCACTCTTCCAGTTTGCACGTGTTCACACTATTTAGAACACAAAACTTTGACGAGATTTTGAAAACTTGGAAGGCACAAGGCCAAAAGGATCATTCAAAAACAAATGATAAATTTTCAAAATCAATTTGAAAAATTAAAAGGGTTCAAAACCATATAATAAATCATTTAAAAACAGAAGATTGGATTTTCAAAAATCGTTTTAGGAAATTGGGTTCTCGTTTTGGTAATCACCTAAGGATAGGTGAAGTGCATGTTTTTTAAAAACTAAACACAAGACAACTTGTGTTGGGGTCCTAGAAAGGTTATAGTCTAGGTCAAAGCATTACTAATAACCTAATTCCCTATAACCATTGGCTCTGATACCAACTCTTCTGTCACACCCCGACCACGTAAAACATCAAATCGTGGCGGAAACGTCGGGGAGTGTTGTAACAGAATTATTGTTCCACAACCATGGTAATTAAAATTATATTTTATTCAATAACCAAAGGTGGAAAACATTGTCTTAAAACAAGAACCAAAGAGTACATAACATAATTAAACTAAGTCTATCTTCATTTTAAGTCTCTAAGGCACAGGTCCGCCCTAGTGTCACGATCATCCTAAGCAACAGCTCCTGAAACACATGTGAAAATAGGTACGTCAGCATAAAAATGCCTGTGAGATACATAGGTTTTATGAAAAATAGGGTTCATGACTTATAAGTTTAGAAAAATTTGTTTAACAAAAGTCAGTCATGAACCTTGTTAATTGTTTTATTTTGTAAATCATTTGAAAAGCGATGATAAAGTAGATGATATGTAAAAGAGTAATGTGAGGTTAAATGAATAACCAAGTAAAATGAGTTTTGTATAAAATGAGTTGTTTGTAAAACAATGTCTTGTGAAAAATATGTTATTTGTATAAAATGTTATATGTCTAATATTGAAATGATTCAAATAACGCTACGATATGTAATACCATACAAGCACTTATATATAGGAAGTACCAGCGGCGTATCCACCATGCTTGTATCATATTACACACGCCTCGTTACTTAAATCACTTTACCCAAACAAACCACCAATGTAAATTGCCCATGTCTAAACCATTTGTCAAATGTATTTGTGTAAACCATGTCAAAATATCTATGTCAAAATACAGTCCAGGAAATATGTATATCAATATCAAAATGTCTATGTCGAATGTCAATGTGTAAACAAAATGTCATGTATGGCAAGTGAAATATATATATATGCATATATATCCACTGAGCCATAGGTAAAAATGCACAAAACAATGTATTGAAGTAAAACGTGGTTTAAATCAACATTATGTTTTGTGGAAATGCATGCTATACTGAATATAAACATTTATGCGGTATTGTGAAATGCATACATCCAAGCCTTGTGACTGTGGTGATAAAACCTTTAAACAAATTAAAGATCTATCTGTGTTATGTTTTTATCGAATTCGGTCATTCCTTCCATCCAAACATACCTAGGATGTCAGGAATGGGAGTTGTCAATTCCTATGGTACCATTACCTACTAACGAGCGGCGTGATCAAAGTTAATGAATGTATATGGTCCCATTTAAACAAACCAAATGTCATATCAAAATGTAAGCATGTGATGAAAATAATGTACCTAGTATGCTAAGTAAACATACAAGGTAGAGAGGTAAAACAATGTGTCCATATGTTACTGGAACATATGCAACAGAGATGCAATGTAAAGCAAATGTACTAAGTATGATGAACATACATAGCATGAAAAGGTAATGTAAAACAATGCACTAGGTATGCACTAAATAGACATACATAGCGTGAAATGTAATGAAAACAATGTACTAAGTATGCGCTAAATGAACATACATAGCATAAAATGTCATGTAAAACGATGTACTAAGTATGCTATAAAGGACATACATAGCAAAAACACAATAAAATCATGTACTAATAATGTACTAACGAACATAGCAAGTATATGATATGAAAGCATGGAAAGCATGAAAATAACAAGTAGGCACATGTGTTTCACCCCAAAATGTTTGGAAAACAGTAAAAGAGGGGTCTATGTACTCACTTGAGATTGCTCAATAGACTTTTAGATATCCACCAAGCGAAGCTAGAAGATCACGGAATCAAACGACACCTAATATAGGTATCTACATTAATAAACGGACCTAATCGGAGGATCGGGTAGTACGAGGGTTCGTAAACCATATGAGTGTAGGAACTCATGTAATATGGTTTAATAAAGCCTACATACTAAAACGAAACCTAACCTAAGTGCTTTTGACCCGTTACGACCCGTTTAGGTAGCTTATGCTACTTTAACGCGTCGTTTGCGTAAAACGCGTTCGGATCGCCTAACTAGCCCTATGACAAGTAAGATATGCCTTAACATGCTTAATATTGTTGTTAAATCAGTTTAGATGGCAAAAGTTATGTTACATAGGCTAAAAATGAATTTTGACGCAAAAAAGGGCATTTTGGTAATTTTCCTAAGGCATAAGAATTACTTATCATACAACTACTTAAATGACGTGACCATAAGGTATAACCTCGGAAGGTTATTCCCTATACAACTATGGTCACCTAAAATGTTTGGTCGGATCCTAATGATCGACCAAATGGGTCGGGTTCGAAAGTATAAGCGATTGATTAGATCGCTTACCTTTACGACCCTAGACAAACACAAATCTAAAAGTGACGAGCTAAACATGCTAGAACATGTTTAGTTAAGTTTAGAAAACATGTTTGGTATCAAAACAAACGGTTTTGATACCCTAGAGTAGTTTGGTTATAAAATACGCGAGAACACGCATTTTGGCCGAAACTACGACTCGTCACTGAGCCTAGATAACGTGGTAATCAGTAGGTTTAGTCACTAGGGACTAAAACCATCGTGATTACGCTCACGTTATGAAGTTCAAATGAACTTCGCATTGACCATAAACTAGTCAATGTAGAAAGTCAAACGCAGTTTGACTTTCAAGCATAAAAACGCATAAAAAGAACGAAGGAACACTTACAGAGGGTCCCCGCAAGTATTTGATCCAATCCACTCTCAGGTAGGAAGCATATACTTCCACTTAGAGAGTATAAAATCAGATCAAATGGTGGGTTGCAACAAGAAATGGTGGGGGGTATTTATAGGAAAGCTAGAACCGTTAGGATCGTTTATCGGGAAACGAGCTTCGATCTAGGCCGTCCAAGTGTGCCCCTTGTTTTCTAATACCATTAGAGCCCATAGAAATGGCCCATGGTGTTGCAAAAACCGTTTGCAAGTGGATTACATGGCTGGAACAGCTGGAAACAGGCTGTTAAACACTTTCAGCATATCTGGGAGGGCCTCGCGGCCCACGTAAGAGACAACAGAAGCTTACGCGGCCCGCCTGGGCAGCACAGATCAGCAACAAGTTTGAAAAATGACAGTTTCAGTCCCTGTTGGTGTTTAAAGCCATTTCCGACATGTTTAAGGTCCGTCAAGCCAACTTTAAGGCCCTAAAATGATGCCTAAACATTGTGGACATAAAACATGCCCAAAAATATACCGGATGTCGGTTCGTTTGGTCGTACAATCGCGATGTTTGCTTAATTACGACGGAATGCGCATAAGTGCGAAAAACGATCCAAATTGCGTGACGAATGGATTTTTATCCTGCCAAACTCTAAAATAAAATATTTTAATGCTTACATAAATTTTTGGATGTCCGAATGTATTCAGAACGTAAGTTATGCGCGAAAATGCAAACTTGTGCACTTTTTGACGCTTTTAGTCCCTGAATGAGCATAAAGTTTATTTTTTGCACACCGGACCCCTCAAAGCCTATTTCTAAGCTATGTAAAGGATATTTAGGGTGTGTTTAACTTATGTCCGTGTTCCGGAATGTTCGTTACACTTCAAATTGGCATACTTTCGCAGTTTGTCAAATTTAGTCCCTGTAAGCGAATAGACTTGATTTTGCCATACCAAAGCCTTCAAAACTTATTTCTAAGTTATGTAAAGGTTATTTAAGGTATGTTAAGCATATGTTGATGTTCTGGAGTATTTTTTGCGTTAAACTGACTACGTTTACGCATCAGTTTGCGTATAACTCTCCAGAAAGCGATATAGAGTTTGAAATTGAATAAAAACCACAACATGAAAAACATCAAACATAAACAAACAAACATTGGGATCAAATAACTTTATTTCATTGATAACTGAACTGTTTACAATGATTACAAGCGCAGATGTCACACCCGACGGTTGGTAATTTCTGACACAAACATGAGTGATACTGATCATTTTTACTTTCACTCCTCTTATGGTGCGTGGTGTCAAATATGTGGCGGAACTCATAAAGATTTAGAATGTTATTTTTTAAATTGCACTCCCCACTATTTAGACCCATTGTTTTCCTGTAGCCTTAAGATGGGCAAAAGTAAAAACAATCCCTATCTCTCCCTCGAATGCTTTCAATCATCTCTTCTAGATGATATGATTCTCGAAGAATTATTTCAAATGGAAGAATTAATTCTCCAATTGATAAAAGAATTTGAGACGGAAGTAAATAATTCGTCTCAAGACGACGATTAAGGAGAATTGTTGAGGTCGCATTCGGAATATAACAACATCGTTGCTCCCGAAAGCACCTCTAACTCTTGTAAGGACATGAGCGATAGTCGTCCCTGTGTCGATTGTGCCGTGAAGGACTCTCCATCGGTCTCCACCGATGCATACATAGACCAGAGCGATTCGGCATATACCTGCTTTAACGAGAGCCCGGATAAGGGACATAAAGGTTGGTCTTGCCCACCGGTATTTAGCTTAGGATTCACCCTTTCCGATAACCTCTTGCGTTCTTGTCTAAAACTGGGGCAATTAAGGTACCTCAGGCACTTCGGTGTTGTTCCGTCCAGTAAGGAACCACCAGATCAGGATAAAATCCTTAAAACAAGACAAACTTCATAAAAACCTCTAGCCACGGGGCCGTGTCCAGGTCAACACGCCCCCGTGCCCACCTGAAGAGTTGTGTCTGATCTCAAATCAGAATACGGACAAAATGTGTCAGGCTCTTGTCTGACCACGGGGCCATGTTTAGCCGACACGGGGCCGTGGTCAGCGTGTTGTCATTTTCTATAAATGCAGCAAGATTCCTGCACACTTGGACTCATTCCAAAGACAAAGATCTGGTGGGATCTTCACATATACCCTACAAGGTATATTTTAAACAAGTTTCTCAACAATAATCTTGTCTTTACTACTTTTGTCTTTTTCCTTCTTCTTCACTAACTCCTCAAAACCTCCATTAAAGCTTGAAATCTTCAAGTTTTCAAGCTTTATTGTGATATTTGTTGGTGTTTAATCAAGGAATCTTGTCAAAAAGAAAATTTACAACACTGTTTTAAGTTATTTCTGCTAAAAAATATTTCAAAAGTCAGAAAAATAATTTAAAACTTCAAGATTCCTTGTTTTAAAAACCTGCAGATTGGTGGCCACGGGGCCGTGCTCAGCGAGCACGGGGTCGTGGCCGGAGTTACTGTTTCATTAAATTGAACTCTTCGACCTGTTTTCTTAGAATGTCGAGCAGGAATAGTGGAACATCCTCAGCCCAGTCAAGAAACGATCAACGAGGAAGAAGATCATCAGTGGAAGACTCCCTAGTCAACTACGTGTATGCCTTAAGGGAAGCCATCGATGAAATGACAGGAGTAGAGGAAGCCCTAATTGACCGTATTAACCATCTCTCGGTAGAGCTAGATGGGTGTCTTCAAGAAGTCAACCTTTTGCACCAAAGGTTGAACATTCTTGCTTCTCCTCCCATGGTGACAATCATTGCACATCGAGGGTGGAATGTTGTGCCAGAAGTCATTATTCCGGCCGAGTGGCATGTCATGACTCCGGAACCCCCTCAAGACATATTACATGGGGTCCCGGTGGCTGTCGCACCTCCTCCGCAAAACATCATGGAGAATGAGCCCGCCTTCTTCCTCCCTAGGGAGATAGAGGAATGTCTCAATGACATTTAAAAGACATCCCTCGGTTCCGAGTTCTAAAAAAATCCTTAAGTACCGGAAAGCTATTTCCGGGTTTTTGACATTCCTACAATAAGGATATAACTCCTAAAAATGACTTCCAGCATTATTTGACCTATCTATCCTAGGAACTTTTTAGTTTTTCATTTTTTTTATCTTTATTTTAGGATCCTATGTAATTCACTCTTTAATGAAAGGTGGTTTTTAATTGATTAAAAATGGTGGTTGGATGACGTTGTAATGGTTAAACACACTCGAAATGGTGGAGGTTACTAAGGGACCCTTGAACCCACACCCCATGCACAAAAACAGAGCCTTCCGACAATTTTCCTTCATTACAGCAAGTTCAGCACGGGGCCGTGCCCAGCCCAACACGCTCCCGTGCCCAAGGATCTGCAGAAAATGCCCAGTACAGGTAACTGGACACGGGGCCGTGCTCACTGAACACACCCCCGTGCCCAGCCTTCTGTTCATTATGTTACTGGCAATCGAAGCACGGGGGCCGTGCCCAGACCAACACGGGCCCATGTCCAGACGCCCAGTAACATAAAAGTTGTTTTTAAACACCTTTTTACACATTCAATCAACCTAAAAACTTACTTTTGGGACACATTTAGGACAATATGTAATTTAAGTGTGGGGGGGGGGGATGCTAAAACCTTGAATTTTTCAAGTCCTAATAACGAGCCTTACACAAAACTCTATTGGAACCGCTAATCACCCCAAATTTTTTCGAAAACTTTTCATTTTTTTTACTTGTCTTGGTTTAATTTGGGAATAACAAGTTCTAAAAAGGTTATATTTTTACAAATTTACAACTGATAGCGTCGTGATAAAAAGAACCAACATAAGAAAATTATGAAATGGCATGACAAATCTAGTTAAAATTTGATTATATATACTTGATCACATTATAAACTCATTCCCATAAAAAGTGAGTTTTGAGCCTTTATTGAGCATACAAACATACATTTTTAAACTAAATGCTCATTTTTCGTTTCTTGTGTGAATAGCCGCTTGGTTCTTACAACTCTAGAACTTGCCACGACGATACATTCCCGATCCTTACCAACTTAAACCCAAGTAAGTAAATGATGGAGGCATTAGGACTAACTCATTTTCTTTTCAACACCATTATTTTTCATTTTCTTTTTTCACATACCCAAAATCCCCCTAGTTAACCCCTTTGAGCCTAAACTTTTTTATTTCTAAACCCACAAAACAAACACCCTTTACCCACCAAAACCTTTTTCTTTTCAACCCTTTATTTTAGTAAAAAGCTCGGTTGTCTTGTGACGTTTCTTTAAAAAAATGAAGTCTAGTAATAAACAAACAAAGTCCTCAAAGAAACTTTGTTTGAAAATGCTTAGTTTGAATAAAACTCACAAAAACAAAAAGTTTTACGATGACCGACGCTTTTTACGCTTTTAGCCCTTTTTACTAACCACTAACCCAAAACCACATACCTTTAGCCCAAGCCTAACCCTTCCAAAAGTCCTCTTGATATTTGCAAAGGTTTATAGTTAAAAAGGAGGAGGATTGATTGCTTGGCAAGCATATGGTAGAAGTAAGTTCCATGCCGGTCTTGAGTGTTTCACTAAAATACATCTTCGGCCGAGTGTTGAGTGATCTCCCGTGAGGTATGTGAACTTGTATATAAATGGAATTTTAAAAAGGCATGTTATACCCAAATAAGTAATTTCGCTTATGAAACGTTCTAAATAAATCATAACGAATAGGATTGTAAATAGTATAAAAACAAAACCCAATAAAGATCTTGGATTCCCGACACTCAAGACAAGCCCAAAACTTCTCTTCTACCCATTCCATTTGGGTGTGTAAGCCACATAATAAAGAGTTTTGCTTGAGGACAAGCAAAGATTCAAGTGTGGGGGTATTTGATGTGTGCAAAATGCAACATATAAATTACATCAAATGAGGCATAAAACTAACCTTTTTTTAGTACTATGTTGGAAAAAGTATGCTTTTGTCTTCCTTTTGTATTTTCAGGACCAAATGAGCTTAAATGAACAAAAGGAACAAATAAAAGGAATAAACGTGACATGCCGGACCCCTCGACAACATCTTCCCAAGCAAAAACAAGAAACAGAAGGCTGACCACGGCCCCGTGCCCACTGAGCATGTGGGCGTGGCCAGATGTCTACAGAAAAGACAAAGCTGTAGAAGCTTCTATTGCCCACCACGAGGGCGTGCCCACTGAGCACGGGGCGTGGTCAACGCTAAGATTCGCAAAATCTAGCAAATCTTGGTAGTACAGATACGCTTCTGCACACGGGGCCGCGTCCAACGAACACGGGGCCGTGTGGAGCCTAATACAGACAAGAGCAATTAATGAAGAAAGAGAAAGAAGATGGCCACGGGGCCGTGCCCAGCGGACACGGGGCCGGGGCCGGGCTTCTGTTCAGGCTATAAATAGAGGTGCTTGGTTCACTTCAAAGGCATCCCTTGGCAAACCACTTCTCTCTCACTTTGCCACCACTCCACCACCACTACAACACCCACATCCACCACCATCATCCATCATCCACCTTAGAGTGTGTGTAGTAGTCTCGGGATCCAAGATTGATCGTAAGAGTTCTTGTCAATGAAAGGCCATGTTTGGCTAAGTCTCTTACATCACTTGGTGAAGACAAGCATTTAATGTAATACTTTTGATTTTTAATCTTTTCGCACTTTTTATTTGGTTTTGTATTAATGACTTTAATAACTAGTTTCTTATGTTGAAGGTGAAACTTCCTTATCATTTGTCCGTGGTGACTTGGCGTTACTTTACTGTCTATATAAAGTAAAAGATTTTCACCATTCATACCTCTATGGTCTATATAGAGATATGTTGGCTACCTGGTCGGGGGTTAAGGGAATGGTTTGGTGAGGTTCTTGCCTTGTTCAGTGTATAGATCCTGCAAGGACCTGGGTCAAGCTTACTAGGACCTCCTTCAATACCCACTGGTATTGGATGGCGGGGGTGCGAATGGCTTGATCCCCTCATATGTAAACTACTATTAATACCTTAAACCGGCTACTTGGGATTGTATCCCTGCTGACTCAAACCACTTAGCCGAGGGTAACGTCGCCTTCAAAAGAGGGGCCTACCACTTTTCGCATTAATAACTTAATTAATTATCTTTCAATATTCCGGGCCTTTGGGATTGTATCCTTGCTGACTCAAACCACTGGGTTGAGGGTAACGTCACCTTCCAAAGAGGGGCCTACTACTATAACTAAGATAATCTCTTAAAAAGTGCAAAAGTGCGGAAATCATCAAAGGTTACATTAAAAGCGAGTCGGATCCAAGTGATTCATCTTGTCTATCTGTTTTATTTTATTTTTATTTTCAACATTTTTAGTTTTTATTTTTCATGTTTAAAACCTTTTCGAAAAATTTTGATTTGATTAGACGTTGAGGATAAACCGGTACTAAAAGCTCTTGTGTCCTTGGACGACCTCGGTATCTTACCAATGCTATACTACGCTCACGATGGGTGCACTTGCCCATCTGTGTGTTTAGTGTTAGTAGAATATCGTGTTTTATTTATTTAAAACTTGACTAATGTGTTAAAAAGGGCTTAAATTATAAATAAAAACATATCACACCCAACACACACCATAAAACATGTAATCAGTTTCTAAGGAGCTCGTTTTTAATGTAATTTGGTGATAAACTGCTAAGTTAGGACCTACACTTTTGTTTGCTGATTTGGTAGTTGTTTTAAATGAAATTAGAAATATGTGTTTCTTACAATCTGAGGGTTTTAAGTATATATGAGTGTTTGCTGTTGTTTGCAAAAAAAAAAAAAAAATATATATATATATATAATAAATACATAAGAGTCGAGGATTGTTAAAACTGTTGGAACATTCGTAATGATTGTTGTTTAAATGCGTCATTTTATTGTCGAAAATGTATAATATTGATAGGATTCTTAGTAAAGATGATAGTCTATTTATTGGACTTGGGGTTTGATCTGGTAGTATTAAAACAAAGATATAATTTTCGTATGAAAACTCGGGTTGATATGGTGTTTACGGATGCAGTCGAAAGCTTATTCATGTTGACTGTTTTTGATATTTAAACAGTTTATGTGATGTGATAATGAAGTGTTTGTGATTCATGTTCACTGTTTTGATATTTAAAGAAAATTGGTTATGATATAGTGATTAGGAATCTTGTATGGTGGAATAGAAGGGTTGTTGTACATATAAGGCATATGTTGATTTCATATTGTTTGGTTATAAATCTGCTTGATGATTGATGCCTACGAAAATGCTGAACATGATATTAGGATTTATGAGAATTGATAGGAAGTCGGTGTTTTGTCTGATGAAATAAATGTTGTCGTACACATGTACGTCGCACACCTCTCTTGTACAAACCACAAATGCACAAGGTACAACTCTCTTTTAGCATGACCGTACACTACCAGGCGGCCGCACACTTCCCTGTGTGCCACACACTTGGTAGTGGGCCGCACAATTGTATTGGTCCTTATCTCTGTTGGGCTACAACCTTAGCGGGCCGCACACTCAAAGAACTGGACCGTACACTTATTTAATTAAATCGCACACTTATTAAAACAACACACTTAATGTATGACCGCACGCTTATCAGTGGGCGCACACTCCTGTGTGGACCGCACACTGATAATTGGGCCGCACACTTGGTTATTAATTGGACTTATTTTAGTGGGCCGCACAGTAGAATAGCCCAAACCTTTTGTAAGTCTCACACAGCCCACTGTTCCATGTTATTTCGTGTTAATTGTTTTATAAAATGGATTATTTATGGTTGAAGTGTTATACAATAATTGATACTTGTACACTACTTGATGAATACGTGTTAGATACGTGTAGCTTATACGTAATTCCTTGTTTACTGTCCTAATAAGTGGTAACCATAATAGGACGTGGTTGACCAACTTAGGACAAATGCTTTATCTACCGAGCAAAGCAAAGGTGAGTTCACACTAAACCTAAACACATGTATTCCCAATGGTTTGGGAACTTCACACACCAAGGTAACTGTGTGACAGCTTAATAAATCTCATAAAGCATGCACTCCCGTTCGCTCCATACTAAATGAAAGTCTACCAAGGAAAGCCCCTTACACTTATACCGATTAATCGTGGGGAGCGAACGGGATATTAGTTGATAGCGCGATTAGGTTTGACAACCTCACACCGTGCGGGGAGCCGGGCGTGAACTATTATCTGGATATCGGGTCAATGACGGTACACATTGACGTAAGAGGGCAAATAACAATTACGTCAAAGTTTCGGTACTACACAATTTAGTAGCTCATTATGGGATGGATATCCCACAACATGTTTTGATAACACGGTAACTTATAAAACAAATGTTTTTGGATAAAACGAGAAAAACCTTTTCAAAAACCATGAACTCGCCAACTTTATGTTGACACCCTACTGCATGCTTGCAGGTTTTTAGGTACAACTACAGACAGACAATGCAAACGGATGGAGTGTGTAAGTGGTACGTTTTGTACATTCAACTAAACTGTGGTTCCAAACTACAATGGGTTTATCTTTGAGTAAATTACAAGTTTTGTCCTTTATGTTTACATCAAATTGCAGGCGCTGTCCTTTTAGCCAAAAGTTTACAGGCGGTGTCCTTAACCTTTCAAAATCTTGCACGTTTTGTCCTTTTGGCCAAACTTGGTTAGAAATCTCAGTTAAAAACTATCACGTGCAATGCATGCACATGAGGGTAAAATGGTAATCTCCTCAAAACCCTTACATTTTCCCTTCTTCTTCAATGATTTAAACCTACTGTAGAGATTGAAGTTTAGGGCATTATTCAGAAGCAAATCTGAAATTTAGAGAGAGAATCAGAGCTGTTTGTAGAGAGAGAAAGCTCTGGCGACCGCTCCGTATTTCAAGCGACCACTCCGTCTTTGTAAAGATCGAAGTTTAGTTGCAGCATATTGTTGTTTGTGAAAATGGAAAAGTGCAAATCTGTCGTTATTGTTTGTTGCTGTTTGAACGAAGAAGACAAAAATTGCAGATTTTCAGTTTGATATTGTTGATTTGTTGAAAAAGGTTAGTTGTTTGAATGAACCCATCCCTTCCCCTGCCGCTGCTATAAACACCACACACACACACATGCTTGAATGGTGACCACCGATACTAACATCAATCACCACCCAATCTACCCACCACAATCATCAAACTACCACCCACACCCAGTAAATAAGATCGACAGAGGTGGTTTTGGAGTTGTTTACGAGGGGGTTCTAAGAGATGGCTCTCAGGTGGCCTCAAGCCTCTTTCTGCTATATATAAGAAAAGGTACCATCGAATTCTTGACCATTAATCAATGTATTATAATTATCTTTATTCGGATCAAACTCGTTCTTTACAATCTGATAAAAAAAAGTTGACTACTTGATAGAGCTTACCATAACTACATAGCCCCCGGATAATCGGATTCAAGATCGGGGGATGTAAACAGGTAACCCAGCTTTATAACATTCCCTAATGCAAAAACCCCAAAGCATTGAAGAAGAATGTAAAGTGTAAGGGTTAAGACTTAAGAGGGAAATTACCATTTTACCCTCATGTGCATTGCACATGACAGTTTTTAACTGAGATTTCTAACCAGGTTTGGCCTAAAGGACAAAACGTGCAAGATTTTGAAAGGTTAAGGACACCGCCTGTAAACTTTTGGCCATAAGGACAGCGCCTGCAATTTGATGTAAACATAAAGGACAAAACTTGTAACTTACTCGTTTTTCTTTTATTTCCGCTGCAAACTTAAATCATATTTTTGAAAATTTTAAATTTAGTCACTAATTGTATTATTATTCGTAATAATTTACACTTTTCACAAATGGTTCAAAATACTTAGTGGCTGGATCCTGGGCAGTCGCTCGCCTCGCGGTAATACTCCGCAGGGGGAAATTGAGGGTGTGACAGATTGGTATCAGAGCCACTGGTTTTAGTGAACTAGGTTTAAAATATAAATTATTTTTGGTTCGAAAAAAATAAAATATATTTATACGGAAACCAGTCTATAACCATTCTTTAAAAAGAAACCACAACATCACACTCTAGATTTGCAAGGTTTGTCGGACTTAGCTGCTTACTTGGTAATTGTACCATTCGACCTTTACTTGGGTATGATGTATGTATAAACGTGTATACATACGTATATTTAGTATCTAACACCGTTACTAATACGTAAACAAAATTTGCAAGCACAATATATCTTAGAAAAGCACGAATTCTCTTAACTTTAATTCGATATCACAACACGTTGGGTATGAGAGATCAGTTATTCATGACCTTCGTCCACACCTTTTCCTGATCTCATTTCTGGACTAGGATGAACCGACGCGATGAACGTCTAGGAGCCTGCTACGGACCCTAGAAGGAAGTCTTGAGAGCGAAACGATGAAGGAGAGCCAATCCTAAATCGCGTGTTATTGGGGGAAACAAGCTGCTATGGCATGACAACACAACGATTTGGTCCCATATATGAAACAACTAGCAAGGGTTAGTAGGATCAACGACGTCATTCACGTCCTTTTTACTCACACATTTCTTTTCCCGACTTGAGTACTAAAGGCTCATTCCCTCATCCGACATTGATTATTTCCCATATGCCTACTTTGTCTTGTATTTTAAACTCTAAATCCCTAATCCTCCGTTAAACATACAATACTTACTCACACCTATGTTTCTTCGTGTAGAAGGACTTGGTGCTCCATTCTAATCAACCCATACACTCGCGGACTTATCAAGTGGAAAGCTTGCAAAACCATGAGTATACTCGATCCCATTTTACATTTTAACACTTTTGGATACAACATGTATGTTATACAAATCACACGACACTTGAAACTATTTTAATCTCTATCCATGCTTAACATGAAACTATATGATGCTTGTTAGACTTGTATGCTATGTAAACTTTTGTATCGATATATGCTCATTAACTTTGCTAGCCTAGCTTAACAATTATAGCGCTATAGGATTAACGTACAGCCCATTAGTCTTGGGGTATTGTTAAGTTAAACATGTTAACCTCCCGTTATTATTTGGGATAGGCAAAATTAACGCGTTGTATGCTTGGGTTTGAACATAGAATACACTGTTTCAGCATATTTGTAACTTTCATATTGGTTATTCATGTTAGATATGAGCCTTGAACTTTTTATTCTATATTAAGCTATGTATGAAAACTTGTATACTCGCCAACTTTTTGTTGATATATTTTAATACATGTTGCAGGTGATAGACTTGATGATGATATGAGAGGAAACAAGATTTATGTGACACCTGTGTCACTTCAATCGTTAAACAAATACCAAACTAATGAAATATTGTATTTCATACTTGGGACTTGTATAAATATGTGTATCATTTGCACATATCAATTCTTGTTCGATTTCAAGCTCTAAATCGCTTTCTGGAAGGTTATACGCGCACTGATGCGTAAATATAACCAGTTCAATGCAACAAATACTCCGAAACATCAACATATGCTTAACATACCTTAAATAACCTTTACATAACTTAGAAATAAGTTTTGAAGGCTTTGGTATGGCAAAAACAAGTTTAATCGCCTACAGGGACTAAATTCGACAAACTGCGAAAGTATGACAATTCATACTAGAACAGACATTCTGGAACATGACCATAAGTTAAACATACCATAAATATCCTTTACATAGCTTAGAAATAGGCTTTGAGGGGTTCGGTGTGCTAAAACAAACTTTTGGGTCATTCAGGGACTAAAAGCGTCAAAAAGTGCACAAGTTTGCACTTTCGCGCATAACTTACGTTCTGAATACATCCGGACAGCCAAAAATTTATGTAAGCACTAAAATATTTTATTTTAGTGTTTGGCATGAGAAAAATCCATTCTTCGCGCAATTTGGATCGTTTTTCGCGCTTATGCGCATTCCGTCGTAATTAAGCGAACATCGCGATCGTACGACCAAACGTGTCACACCCCCAAAATCCACCTGCGGAATACCACCGCTGGGAGGCGTGACTGACCAGGATCCAGCCACCAATCATATTGAACAAGCATGTAAGTAATTATAGAATCCAACCAATACAATTGGTGTCCAAACAAAAACATAGTTTAAGTTGCAAGCGGAAGCATAACGTTTAAAACCAAAACATAAGTTTAATTGTTTCAAAGTTTAACATGGCACACAGCTGTCCATGTCCCACAACGACTCTCTTCCATGCAAGCTCCAGCTAAGTACCTATTGACCTGCAAAGCATGTAGTAACGAGTCAACAACAAGTTGAGTGAGTTCACAGTTGGGTGTTTGTTTAGGTTGTTCTGAAAACAGTTTCCTTTATCTGGCATCCTACCGTGGGGGTTACCCCATAGTTGAAAACGTGACTTGTTTATTCCCGGTTACTCTGGCAATCCAGCCGTGGGGGCTACCCCTTGCTAGTTATCTGGCATTTCGGCCGTGGGGGCTACCCCATGTATACACTAGACTCGTTACCATATCGACTGCTGACTGTAGTCATGTTTATGTGCCCTGAACTGTCAATGTCTATCATCATTGACGTGCCCAGATCCATTAGTTCACGCCCGTCCTCTGCGGCACGGTGTGAGGTTTGTCAGACCTAAATAGCGCTATCTAACTAATGACCCGCTCGCCATTGGCCCGGCGATTAAGTCGATATAAAAAGGAGGGACTTCGTGATAGAGTTTTGGTCTAGTACGAGTTATCTGTCCATGAGGACGAGGAATTATATTCCTGAACCGATGCTGTCCTACCCAAGAAAGGACGAGGAATCCATGTTCCTTAACCCCAATTCCCAACCCCTGGGAATCCCATGCTTTGTAGAAAGTGTGAACTCACCTTAGGTTAGCTCGGCAGATAAACGAAAGGTCAAATCAAGCTACTTATGGTCAACCACGTCCTAGTATGGTTACCACACAAGTCAGATACAAACCAAGTAATGCACGTACATTTTCTACACGTATACCCGCACGTTGCAAACAGGTGTTATTCATGGCAGTCCAATCAACAGTGCACAACATACTCAATTAACAGTAACACATAAAGCCCATATGTTCAGCCCAATTACTTAGGCCCGTAACCGTGCAGGTCCAAACAGGTCCAAACAGAATATACATAATCAAGTGGTCTCGAGTCGAGACTTGAGATCTCGAGTCGAGACGGTGCTGTCTCGGTTTGTAGCCTTCATCACTCGAGACCTGGTGGTCTCGAGTCAGGTCTCGAGTCGCAACAAGACCAGCAACCTGGTTTCGAGTCATGATGTTTGTGTGCTTGATAATGCGTGGTCTCGAGTCGAGACTAGGGGTTCTCGACTCGTAATCTGTGTCGCAACCGCGGTCTCGAGCTGTCACGTATATGGTCTCGAGTCGAGACAGAGGGTCTCGACTGGCACACCTGCTGGTCGCCAGCACTTGTACTAAACCAATAGAATTTCGATTTCATGATATGATGTACTATCCAACCACAATACTCAAACATGTTTTCTTGTCTAACATTGATTCAAAACAGATCAAACACACCATTTTTCAAATATTCAAGTCACATTCAAACAGTTCCTCATATGTTTGTATCATTTTCGACACATATTCATCATGTTCTTCATTAGAGTTTTCATCTTGCACACTAGATTAATCAAGATAAGCATAAACCGCAATAGTTACACAACCTAGTTATTCTCATTTGTTCCTATATCCAACATATCCGATCAATATATGCATCTATAAGATTTATCATCAACATTCAACCATTTTTATGTTATCTAATACATATCCTACATATCAAACATGAACATGTGCACTCCTAATCAAACAAACACCTTCATCATACACAAACAATAGTCATAATGCATTCATCACTAAACAAACAAGGTGGAATACTAACCGATTCAAGTGCGGGTACAAGGGTGTGAAGTAGTTGAAGAATGAAGCTCCCAAACGGTGTATACGGGCTGATCCGAGACCTCCGATGGCTGCCTAGCTTTGAGTTCGAGAGGTGAGGGAGAAGGTGATGCTTGATTGTTAGGGTTTTAGAGAGAGGGGATGTAGGAGAGTGTGGGAGTGAGTGTAAGGGAAATGTGGATGATGGCATGGGTTTTATACCAAATGATGCACCCTAGTGGGCTTTCGGAGTGGGCTAAGGGAGGTGCGGCCCAAACGGCCCAACTGTTCACTGTTCACTCGAGACCGGGTGGTCTCGAGTTGTGATTTCGGTTTACGAGTAAATATATATATATATACATACACGCACGACACATATTCACATAATATTCCCTTATAACATTCATTAAACCAACAAGTCAACTAGTCACATAACGTTCAAGCATGTTACATCAAGATACAACGAAGGGTTCTAAATTACGAGTTGTCACATTATCCCCAAGTTGAAAGAAATTTCGTCCCGAAATTTGGTGAGTACTCACTGAGGAAGCTAGTTAAGTTGTATGGTTTTCACTGGTTTTCCTGGGGTGTCACAAAACGAACCAACATCTGGCATATTTTTGAGCATGTTTCATGTCCACAATGTTTAGGCATCATTTTAGGGCCTTAACGTTGGCTTAACGGGCCTTAAACGTGTCGGAAATGGCTTTAATGCATATCAGGGACCAAAACTGACATTTGTTGAAACTTGTTTCTGACCAGAAGGGCCAGGCGGCCCGCGTGAGTCTTGTGTGTCCCTTACGCGGCCCGTATCAGTCTCCCAGATCAGTAAAACATGTTTTAACAGCTGTTTACAGCTGTTAACCACTCAAAACTCAAACACACTTGCCCTTTCCTGATCATGAGGGGCCATTTTGAGTTACCATAGGGTTGCAACAAGTGTAAGGATGAGATTGAAGCACGGTATTCGATAAACGATCCTAACGGTTCTACCACATCTATAAATACCCATCAAGTTCACTTGCAAAACCCACTTGAAATCTGAGAATTCTCTAAGTTGGGGTGTTTTATCACTTCATACCTGAGAATACTTGGAAGTTCAATCTTGCGGGGACCCTTTGTAAGTGTTCTTTCATTCCTTTCATCCGTTTTAGCGTTAAAGTCAAACTTTGTTTTACTTTCTGCGTTGACCAGTTTATGGTCAATGCGAAGTTCGTTTGAACTTCATAACATGAGCGTAATCACGATGGTTATAGTCCCTAGTGACTATACCTACTGATTACCACGTTATCTAGGCTCAGTGACGAGTCGTAGTTTCGGCCAAAATGCGTGTTATTGCGTATTTTGTAACCAAACTACTTATAGGTATCAAAACCGTTTGTTTTGATACCAAACTTGTTTTCTAACTTAGTTAAGCATGTTTCAACATGCTTAGCTTGTCACTTTTAGTTTTGTGCTTGTCTAGGGTCGTAAGGGTAAGCGATCTAATCAATCGCTTATACTTTCAAACCCGACCCGTTTGGTCGATCATTAGGATCCGACCAAACACATTAGGTGACCATAGTTGTATAGGGAATAACCTTTCGAGGTTATACCTTATGGTCACATCGTTTGAGTAGTTGTATGATAGGTAGTATATATGCCTTAGGTAAATTACCAAAATGCCCTTTGAACGCCAAAATTCATTTTAAAGCATATGTAACATAACTTTTGACATCTAAACAGATTTGGCAACAATATTAGACATGTTAAGGCATATTTTACTTGTCATAGGACTAGTTAGGCGTTCCGAACGCGTTTCACGCGAACGACGCGTTAAAGTAGCATAAGCTACCTAAACGAGTCGTAATGGGTCGTAAGCACTTAGGTTAGGTTTCATTTTAGTATGTAGGCTTTGTTAAACCATATTACATGAGTTCCCATACTCATTTGGTTTACGAGCCCTCATTCTATCCGATCCTCCGATTCAGGTCCGGTTTATTAATGTAGTTACCTATATTAGGTACCGTTTGATTCCGTGATCTACTAGCATTGCTTGGTGGTTATCCTAGGACTATTGAGCAATCTCAAGTGAGTACATAGACCCCTCTTTTACTGTTTATAAACTGTTTTGGGGTGAAACACATGTGCCTACTTGTTACTTTCATGCTTTCCTGTTTTCACATCATATACTTGCTATGTTCAATAGGACACTTATAGTACATGATTTCATTGTGTTTTTGCTATGTATGTCCTTTGTTGCATACTTAGTACATCGTTTTACATTACATTTTATGCTATGTATGTCCATTGTGTGCATACTTAGTACATCGTTTTACATTACATTTTATGCTATGTATGTCCATTGTGTGCATACTTAGTACATTGTTTTACATTACATTTTATGCTATGTATGTCCATTGTGTGCATACTTAGTACATTTGTTATTCATCACATGCTTACATTTTGGTATGACATTTGGTTTGTTCAAATGGGACAATATACATTCATTAACATTGATCACGCCATTCGTTAGTAGGTAGTGGTACCATAGGACTTGACAACTCCCATTCCTGAACCCTAGGTTTGTTTGGGTGGAAGGAATGACCGAATTCGATAAACATAACACAGATAGACCTTTAAATTCGTTTAGGGGTTTATCGCCACAGTCACAAGGCTTGGATGTATGCATTTCACAATACCGCATAGATGTTTATATCAGTATAGCATGCATTTGTTCCACAAAACATAACTTTGATTTAAACCATGTTTTACTTCAATACCTTGTTTTTGTACATTTTACATATGGTTTAGTTGATATATTTCACTTACCATACATGATATTTTGACATTGATATACACAATTCATGATTTACATTAGACATAAACATTTTGACATTGATATACACAATTCATGATTTACATTAGACATAAACATTTTGACATTGATATACACAATTCATGATTTACATTAGACATAAACATTTTGACATTGATATACACAATTCATGATTTACATTAGACATAAACATTTTGACATTGATATACACAATTCATGATTTACATTAGACATAGACATTTGACATGGTTTTCACACAAACATTTTGACATTTGATTATACATAAACATTTTACTTTGGTGGTTTGGCTTGAGTAAGTGATTTACGTAACGAGGCGTGTGTAATATGATACAAGCATGGTGGATACACCGTTGGTACTTCCTATATATAAGTGTTTGTATGGTATTACATATCGTAGCGTTATTTGAATCATTTCAATTTAGACATATAACATACTTTTCACAATACATTGTTTTACAACAACTTATCTAATACAAACTCATTTTACTTGGTTATTTACTTAACCATGTATTATTCTTTTATACATATATATCATTTGGTTTATTTATCACTTTTCCAATGATTTACAAGACAAAGCAAATTACATGGTTCATGACTAAACATTTTCTTAAACATAAGTCATGAATTCTATTTTCACAAAACATATGTATCTCACAGGCATTTTTATGCTGACGTACCTATTTTCACATGTGTTTCAGGATATGATGCATAGGATTTATCAAGATACACTTAGGCGGAATCGGGCCTTAGCGACAATAAAAGATGCAAGACTAGTTATTTATGTTATGTTTCTGTGATTGTCAAGAAATTGTAACTCATTTAATTAATAAAACAATATTTCAATTTCCATGTGTTATGAAACAATGATTCTGTTACAACACTCCCCGACGTTTCCGCCACGTTTTGTTGTTTTACGTGGTCGGGGTGTGACATAAAAGTTGGTATCAGAGCCCATGGTTATAGGGAATTAGGTTATTAGTAATGCTTTGACCTAGTCTATAACCTTCCTTGGACCCTAACGCGAGTTTACTTGCGTTTAGACATAAAACAATACCGTCACCTATCCTTAAGTGACAACCGCAACAAGAACATAAATTTCAAAGCCACTTTGAAAACTAATCATCTGTTCTAGGATGATTGATTACTAGGTTTTGAACCCCTTTGAACTTTCAAAATCTCGTCAAAGTTTGGGTCTTATAATGTAAACACGTGCAAACTGGAAGAGTGAATGCCTGTACCCTGAGTTTTCTGTCAAAGGCTAGAGTGTTCGTACAAATCCGCAGTATCAGACCAGTCACTCTTACCTGGTAACTCTTGGGGTGAGTGTTCACTTATAGGCGAGCACGTCTTCAGTGATACATTAATATGATCCGCTTACTTTGATTTGTCACCGTCTCATTTGTTTGCCTTAAGTAGCAAACAAATGATCGCAAATTCTTATGCATTGCCATTCTGTATTGTTTATCCGATGACGTTTCATTTGTTTCCTCCTATATCTTTCTTTTCCTCCAGAATGTCTCTTCATCGCAACGATGCGCAGATATCCGAGCAGACTGCCAAATTTGCCCAGCGAATAGGCGAAGTAGTCCTGAAGACTGTTGAATTAGCTACTGCCATGTATCATCTCCAGGATGAAGCCACTCAAGAGCCACCAAAGGAAGCAGAAGTCAAGCCAGCACCAAAATCAAGGAAGCGTAAGGCTTCAAGGAAACCCGCAGCAGTTTCACCTACTCAAGCGGGACCTAGCCAACTGACAGCACTACCAGCCAGGAAGCCATACAACGGTACTGCACCCTTGTGCAACCAATGTAGCCTTCATCATCAGGCTAGTGTGAAGTGCCGCAAATGCCAAATTTGTGGACTTATAGGTCATACGGCAAGGGTTTGCCCAACTACAGCAGTACCAAATCAAGCAGGACCTAGCCAGGAGGCAACACCACCTGCTAAGAAGCAATACAAGGGAACGGCACCGTTATGCAACAAATGTAAGGGGCATCACCAAGCTCACTTATAGTGTCGTCTGTGTGTATCATGTGGGCGAGTTGGTCACCTGGCAAGTGCTTGTCAATCAAACCCGAACCAAAGTGGTCCAAACCAACCACAAGCCAACCCTGCTCAAGCTCGCTTCCCGCCTGGATCGTGCTACAACTGTGGCAAGATGGGTCATTTCATGAATAAATGCCCGAAGCTTGCTAAGGCAAATCCAACCCACGGATGAGCAGTTGGCTGATTAGAAGATGTTGTTGTCTTATGCTTTTGTTTCTTCTATTTTCTTGTAATGTGAAACAATCTGTTTTGTTTATAAATAAATTGTTGTTCACAATTCTGATATACAAGTGTAGTTACATGAGTGTATGGCATTTCCCTATGATACCTACGACAAGGAACTACATTCTTAAAAACTACTCTTGCGATTTCCCATTCTTGTGTTTGCTCATGATTCCCTTGGAAAATTCTAAGTACTCGTTTCACTCTAAGAAACAAAGTACAGAAAATAAAGTGACATTACGAGTGATCGTGCTTTTGCACATCTGTGCCTTTGAAATCCTTGGTTAGATAACTGAGGGTATGTTCAATTTCGTACCCATATCATTTCATTCTGGTTTCGTAACAATATACATAGTATAAGTATTACAAAAACAATCTTCATGATCTCAAAACATTTCATATAGTTTGAAAACAATTTTTCAATGCATTGGCTGTGTTTTCAAAAACAACCTTCATGATTTCAAAATGTTTCATATAGTCTGAAAACAATATTAACACAGTACATTTTCTTATCAAGTGCATGATTTCGAAAAGCATTTTTCATATTTTCAGAAACCTCATACATAATTTCAAAAATTTCATCTCGTATGATTTTAAAACATTTTATAAATATACCTACCTAGTACACCTACTTTATGATTTCAAAAGTATTATACATGAGGTTTCAAAAACATTGAACACATTTTTTTTAAGAACCCCATGCATAGTTTTCAAAAATATTTTCCTCATACATTGACTTAACCTTCAAATTCCGCTTCATATGTCGCCTTGGCATATCTAGCATCTCAACTTCATAAGCATTTTTTTTTACTTCATGATTTGACATAAGCACATCCAGTGCAAGGTTTCAAAACATCTCCAACTTCTAAAATCCATATGGGATCTTTTTATCTCCATAATTAGACCCTTGTGGATGATTATCATACAAATCAGAATCCTTAATTTGGATTCCTTGTGTACCTAAATTCGAACATTTCAGTTCCTTAAAATTGAAATCGAATTTTCTTCTTTCTATCTTTATAGTTAGATTCTTGGAAATATTTAAAGCACCAATAAAAAAATCCACTGATTGGATACCTGGTGTACTTTAAATACACATGCACAGTTAGCGGAACAAATTAACAAAACGATAACAAGATTAAAGATCAAGATAAACAATTTTGTAGTTATGTGTTTTTTTTGTGTTATGTATTTCCTTTTGTGGTTTTATTTTCGTTATCCAAATCTTCGTAGAACCTTCCATATCTTCATATGAAGGATTCATAGTAGGATATCCAAAGGTACTACCTTAAATCCTTAATGGGCTTCTATGTAATAGTTAAGACCCTTGGATTATATAGTACCATTCCATGATTCATAGGAGACCCTTTTTGTGGTCTAGTCAAAAAGATTGATTCAAAAATCTGGTTAAGAATGACATGTGATGATATATGCTGAAAAGACCCCTTGGTTGTCTATTAAAATCATTTAATGATTTAATAAAAGGGACCCTATGGTGGTCTAGTCACAATCATCACAGGCTCGTTCATTGTTTTCTTCCCCTACACATTTTAAGATGCACTACGTGACTATGCAAGGAATTACGTAATTATGGATGCATACATAATAACAAAGTTCAGTGCACGGAAACCACAGTAAGATTTATTATGTGTAAGAACCGATAGTGGCAACAATAACGAAATGTGAACCATGTACAGGAGGTATGGTGGACGCACCAATAACGCTTAATAGACTTGTATATAAGTGTCCCTCCTACATTGCAAGCTTGATGTTATTTAAATTTACTAGAAGTACAAGAACTCTAACCAGTGTTGTTTGGTCTTTTCAACTTCATGTTTCAAACTCTCACAAGTTTCCTCTAAATAAAATTTCGGGACGAAATTTCCTAAAGTAGGGGAGACTGTGACACCTGTGTCACTTCAATCGTCAAACAAATACCAAACTAATGAAATATTGTATTTCATACTTGGGACTTGTATAAACATGTGTATCATTTGCACATATCAATTCTTGTTCGATTTCAAGCTCTAAATCGCTTTCTGGAAGGTTATACGCGCACTGATGCGTAAATATAACCAGTTCAATGCAACAAATACTCCGGAACATCAACATATGCTTAACATACCTTAAATAACCTTTACATAACTTAGAAATAAGTTTTGAAGGCTTTGGTATGGCAAAAACAAGTTTAATCGCCTACAGGGACTAAATTCGACAAACTGCGAAAGTATGACGATTCATACTAGAACAGACATTCCGGAACATGACCATAAGTTAAACATACCATAAATATCCTTTACATAGCTTAGAAATAGGCTTTGAGGGGTTCGGTGTGCTAAAACAAACTTTTGGGTCATTCAGGGACTAAAAACGTCAAAAAGTGCACAAGTTTGCACTTTCGCGCATAACTTACGTTCTGAATACATCCGGACAGCCAAAAATTTATGTAAGCACTAAAATATTTTATTTTAGTGTTTGGCATGAGAAAAATCCATTCGTCGCGCAATTTGGATCGTTTTTCGCGCTTATGCGCATTCCGTCGTAATTAAGCGAACATCGCGATCGTACGACCAAACGAACCAACATCCGGCATATTTTTGAGCATGTTTCATGTCCAAAATGTTTAGGTATCATTTTAGGGCCTTAACGTTGGCTTAACGGGCCTTAAACGTGTCGGAAATGGCTTTAATTCATAACAGGGACCAAAACTGACATTTGTTGAAACTTGTTTCTGACCAGAAGGGCCAGGCGGCCCGCGTAAGTCTTGTGTGTCCCTTACGCGGCCCGTGTCAGTCTCCCAGATCAGTAAAACATGTTTTAATAGCTGTTAACCACTCAAAACTCAAACACACTTGCCCTTTCCTCATCATGAGGGGCCATTTTGAGTTACCATAGGGTTGCAACAAGTGTAAGGATGAGATTGAAGCACGGTATTCGATAAACGATCCTAACGGTTCTACCACATCTATAAATACCCATCAAGTTCACTCGCAAAACCCACTTGAAATCTGAGAATTCTCTAAGTTGGGGTGTTTTATCACTTCATACCTGAGAATACTTGGAAGTTCAATCTTGCGGGGACCCTTTGTAAGTGTTCTTTCATTCTTTTCACCCGTTTTAGCGTTAAAGTCAAACTTTGTTTGACTTTCTGCGTTGACCAGTTTATGGTCAATGCAAAGTTCGTTTGAACTTCATAACGTGAGCGTAATCACGATGGTTATAGTCCCTAGTGACTATACCTACTGATTACCACGTTATCTAGGCTCAGTGACGAGTCGTAGTTTCGGCCAAAATGCGTGTTATTGCGTATTTTGTAACCAAACTACTTATAGGTATCAAAACCGTCTGTTTTGATACCAAACTTGTTTTCTAACTTAGTTAAGCATGTTTCAACATGCTTAGCTCGTCACTTTTAGTTTTGTGCTTGTCTAGGGTCGTAAGGGTAAGCGATCTAATCAATCGCTTATACTTTCGAACCCGACCCGTTTGGTCGATCATTAGGATCCGACCAAACACATTAGGTGACCATAGTTGTATAGGGAATAACCTTCCGAGGTTATACCTTATGGTCACATCGTTTGAGTAGTTGTATGATAGGTAGTATATATGCCTTAGGTAAATTACCAAAATGCCCTTTGAACGCCAAAATTCATTTTAAAGCATATGTAACATAACTTTTGACATCTAAACTGATTTGGCAACAATATTAGACATGTTAAGGCATATTTTACTTGTCATAGGACTAGTTAGGCGTTCCGAACGCGTTTCACGCGAATGACGCGTTAAAGTAGCATAAGCTACCTAAACGAGTCGTAATGGGTCGTAAGCACTTAGGTTAGGTTTCATTTTAGTATGTAGGCTTTGTTAAACCATATTACATGAGTTCCCATACTCATTTGGTTTACTAGCCCTCATTCTATCCGATCCTCCGATTCAGGTCCGGTTTATTAATGTAGTTACCTATATTAGGTACCGTTTGATTTCGTGATCTTCTAGCATTGCTTGGTGGTTATCCTAGGACTATTGAGCAATCTCAAGTGAGTACATAGACCCCTCTTTTACTGTTTACAAACTGTTTTGGGGTGAAACACATGTGCCTACTTGTTACTTTCATGCTTTCCTGTTTTCACATCATATACTTGCTATGTTCAATAGTACACTTATAGTACATGATTTCATTGTGTTTTTGCTATGTATGTCCTTTGTTGCATACTTAGTACATCGTTTTACATTACATTTTATGCTATGTATGTCCATTGTGTGCATACTAAGTACATCGTTTTACATTACATTTTATGCTATGTATGTCTATTGTGTGCATACTTAGTACATTGTTTTACATTACATTTTATGCTATGTATGTCCATTGTGTGCATACTTAGTACATTTGTTATTCATCACATGCTTACATTTTGGTATGACATTTGGTTTGTTCAAATGGGACAATATACATTCATTAACATTGATCACGCCATTCGTTAGTAGGTAGTGGTACCATAGGACTTGACAACTCCCATTCCTGAACCCTAGGTTTGTTTGGGTGGAAGGAATGACCGAATTCGATAAACATAACACAGATAGACCTTTAAATTCGTTTAGGTGTTTATCGCCACAGTCACAAGGCTTGGATGTATGCATTTCACAATACCGCATAGATGTTTATATCAGTATAGCATGCATTTGTTCCACAAAACATAACTTTGATTTAAACCATGTTTTACTTCAATACCTTGTTTTTGTGCATTTTACATATGGTTTAGTTGATATATTTCACTTACCATACATGATATTTTGACATTGATATACACAATTCATGATTTACATTAGACATAAACATTTTGACATTGATATACACAATTCATGATTTACATTAGACATAAACATTTTGACATTGATATACACAATTCATGATTTACATTAGACATAAACATTTTGACATTGATATACACAATTCATGATTTACATTAGACATAGACATTTGACATGGTTTTCACACAAACATTTTGACATTTGATTATACATAAACATTTTACTTTGGTGGTTTGGTTTGAGTAAGTGATTTACGTAACGAGGCGTGTGTAATATGATACAAGCATGGTGAATACGCCGCTGGTACTTCCTATATATAAGTGTTTGTATGGTATTACATATCGTAGCGTTATTTGAATCATTTCAATTTAGACATATAACATTTTATACAAATAACATACTTTTCACAATACATTGTTTTACAACAACTTATCTAATACAAACTCATTTTACTTGGTTATTTACTTAACCATGTATTATTATTTTATACATATATATCATTTGGTTTATTTATCACTTTTCCAATGATTTACAAGACAAAGCAAATTACAAGGTTCATGACTAAACATTTTCTTAAACATAAGTCATGAATTCTATTTTCACAAAACCTATGTATCTCACAGGCATTTTTATGCTGACGTACCTATTTTCACATGTGTTTCAGGATATGATGCATAGGATTTATCAAGATACACTTAGGCGGACTCGGGCCTTAGCGACATTAAAAGATGCAAGACTAGTTATTTATGTTATGTTTCTGTGATTGTCAAGACATTGTAACTCATTTAATTAATAAAACAATATTTCAATTTCCATGTGTTATGAAACAATGATTTTGTTACAACACTCCCCGACGTTTCCGCCACGTTTTGTTGTTTTACGTGGTCGGGGTGTGACAATTTAGGTGGACATAGAAACACACCTAGATTAATTTGTCATTTTGATGTTATGTTTTGAAACAATGTTGTTCCTATTTGAATCTTTGTATGACAATCTAGTTTTGAAATGAAATTGGAATTTGAATTACATTGTCACATAGTGTTACGATGTTTTGGGCAATTTGTTCGTCTCATCCCGATGTTTCCGCCATCGGTTGGGGTGTGACAGATTGGTATCAGAGCCATAACTATAGGGAATTAGGAAAAGTAGGAATGCTTTGCCTAGTATATAGTTTTAGGAACTTGATTCTTATTTGTCGTTTAAAACTACATGCATTCTACCTTATTTGCTTCTTATCTATCTTCTTTGGTCTTTTTAACTTACATGCCTTTCCTAAGGCTAACACAATACACTTTGAAGACTTGAAGATACTCGTAACAAAAACGAGACGAATTTACCAAAATAGGCGTGAAACCCACAATTTGGTAAACGACTCTCATTCCGCTTGATTCTATTTTGCATGAAATTACACAATTAAGTTAGGAGTGAAATCCACATCTTAATGGTAATTTCCAATTCAAACTCTAGTGGACCCTCGTCAAAGTGTCGAAATTGATTTTGACCCACGAGTACCAACCACATTAGGGTACGATATCGTCAAGTTAGGGTTGAAACCCACATCTTGTTGATTATGTCCCACTAGTCGATTTTCAATCTCGCCAAAGTCCCGATTGTTTCAATCGATTAGAGACGTGTAGTAACTGGAAGGGTAAAATACCGTTAATCGCTTCTCGACGAGAGTATTTTACCTATAGGCTAAAGCACGTTTTCTTTAATTCGAAAGGACATTCGACCTATTTTGGAATAGTCGACGTTTCTCTACCCGAAACAATCCATTGTTTTATGAGCCTCTCTTTTATGTTATCTCAATTTATATGTGATTTTATACTTGTTACTTCGTTCATTTCAAAACCGTTACACAATTCGCACGTTTCTCGCAATCAAAGACAATAATAATATCTCGTGGACAAACTAAATTTACGATGCTTTCATTATCAATGTTATGCTATGTGGAATTCATGATTATGCTATGTGAAACAATTTGAACATTTTATGCGCTATGTGAAACTTTATGCTATGTGATACATTCATGAGAACGATTTTCTTAACAAACATTATGATCAAGTCTCATCTATTCTTTGTTTTGAATCTTTTAGATGTCGTCTTCTCATCATCTCTCCAACTCGACTAAGAAGTTAAAGACCAGCTCCCAAAAGAAGTTGATGGCATTCATGGCCAATCAGACTGCTCGTATCGTCACTGAGATCCAAGCCGCTACTCCAAATTCCTCTGTCGATTCGAAAGTGGTCCAACCAAAGTCTGTGTCGTTCAAGTTCAAGCACTTCTCATCTTGCAACCCTAAGCCATTCACTGGCAACGAGGGGGTGACCGCTATGCTAGAGTGGTTCGACAGCATAGAAGTCACGTTCATAAACAGTGAATGTCCTGAAGAGCTTAAGACGCGTAGCACTACTGGGGTCTTCCAAGGCTGAGCCTTGGAATGGTGGACTAACGAACGTAACCTCCGCTCTAACGAAGTTGCCTGTGCACTACCTTGGGAGGAAGTTAAGCAGCTTATGTTGGAAGAATTCCGTCCTCCGCACGAGCAACAAAAGCTTGAGGAAGAATTCTTGGCGATCAAACAGATTGGTGACGATAACTTAGCCTACACCACCCACTTTAAGCAGCTTAGTTTCATTGTTCCCCACCTCGTGTTAACCACCGACCGAATGATCCGAAAGTACATCAATGGTTTACCTCCTGCCATGCGTGATACCATCGAGGCAACCAAACTCGATAACATTGAAGCTGTGTACCGTCTAGCAGCTAGCCTGAACAACAATCACGTTCACGATAAACAAACTGCTACCCCTACCAACACCTCGAAGCCAGCCAACCAAATCACCTAACTATCAAATGGTAACAGGGGGAAGAAACGAAAGTCTCAGAACCCTAGTTGCAATGCGATTGTACCAGCTGTTAACCCAAATCCTGCTATGCCTGAAAATGCACGAAAGTCATACACTGGGATTCATCCCGAGTGTACCACTTGCAACTATAATCACCCTGCCAACGTCAATTGTCGCCATTGTACTACTTGCAACCGTTTTGGCCATAACACCGCTTATTGTCGTTCTAACCCTGCGCCACAAGCTCAACCAGCTCCTCAAAGCGCTAAACCAACTCGAGCCTGTTATAAATGTGGTGATACTACGCATCTCCGTCCTCAATGTCCTCAGCTGGACCAGGAACAATAACAACAAGCCGCTCGAAGACGAGCTTTCAACATCAATGCGAATCAGGCGCAAAACCACAATGAAGTCATCAATGATACGTTTCTTGTTAACAACCTTTATACTTTGATACTATTTGATACTGGAGAGGACAAAAGCTTTGTGTCCGTTGAATTTGAACCTTTGTTAAATTGTGCACGCTCTAAACAACCTAAGTCGTTTTCCGTCGAAGTTGCCAATGGCAAATCCGTCTTAGTCTATTCTGTTATTCGTGATTACCTTCTTACTATTAACGAGCAAGTTTTTACTGTCGACCTTATACCCATGCAACTGGGTAATTTCGACGTCATAGTAGGCATGGATTGGCTTCGTAAGAACCATGCTAAAATTGCTTGCCATGAGAAGTACATTTGGTTGCCTCTTTCATCTGGTGACACTTTACGCGTCTATGGAGACCGATCTTCAAGAGGACTGAAGTTGATGTCCTGCACATAAGCAAATAAATATTTATGCAAACTGTACTTTGCCTTTTTAGCCCACATTATGGAAGAAAAGGGTAAGGGAAAGAGCGTAAGTGATGTTCCAGTGGTACTTTGCCTATACGCGAAGTTTTCTAAGTGCGAATTCTGGATTAAAGAAGTCCAATTCCTTGGACACGTTGTTAGTGAAAAAGGAATCCATGTTGATCCTTCCAAAATCGAAGCTGTGAAGAATTGGACCGCGCCTAAAACTCCTTCTGAGATCCGTTCCTTCTTAGGATTGGCAGGTTATTACCGCCGATTCATCTCGAACTTTTCAAAGATTGTTGTTCCTCTCACCTTGTTGACTCAAAAAGAGAAACCTTTTGCTTGGGGTCCTGAGCAAGAGGAATCTTTTCAAACTCTTAAGAACTTGCTTTGTAAAGCTCCTATCCTTGCTCTTCCCGATGGGAATGATGATTTCGTGGTGTATTGCGATGCCTCGAACCGTGGTCTTGGTTGTGTTCTCATGCAACGAGACAAGGTCATCGCTTATGCCTCTTGTCAACTCAAAATACATGAGAAAAACTATACTACCCACGATCTAGAGCATGGCGCAGTTATTTTTGCATTAAATATTTGGAGAGACTACCTATATGGTACGAATTGTGTGGTTTTCACTGACCATAAGTGCCTACAACACATCTTTAACCAAAAGGAACTAAACATGCGTTAGCGACGCTGGGTGGAATTGCTTAACGACTACGACTGCAAGATTCGCTACCATCCTGGCAAGGCGAATGTCATGGACGATGCACTTAGTCGCAAGACTCATGTTAGTAGTATTCATTGTTTTCACATCTCTAGCGATCTTCACACTCGTATTCGTGAAGCTCAATACTCGTCAGTAAACGAAGGAATCTTGTTCGTAGAAATACGTGGTGCTACCGAAGACCAACTTGTTACAAAATCTGATGGTCTATAATACTGTCGTGATCGCATTTGGGTGCCAAATCGCGACAATCTTCGTGAACTCATAATGAACGAGGCACACAAATCCAAGTACTCGATTCATCCTGGTGCTGACAAGATGTACCATGATCTTCGTGCATCCTATTGGTGGCCTGGGATGAAGAGAGACATTGCCACGTATGTTTCTAAGTGCCTCACCTGCTCGAAAGTCAAAGCTGAACATCAGCGTCCGTCTGGTCTACTCGAGCAACCTGAAATCCCCGTTTGGAAATGGGATAACATCGCTATAGACTTTATAACCAAACTTCCCTGCACGTCTTCTGGTCATGATAGCATCTGGGTAATCATCAATCGTTTGACCAAGTCAGCTCATTTCCTTCCTATTCGTGAAGATTTCAAAGTTGAGAGACTTTCTCTAATCTACACTGACGAACTCATATGTCGTCATGGCATTCCCCTCGACATCATCTCTGACCGTGATGGTCGTTTCACTTCTCGTCTTTGGCAAACCTTCCAGTCCGCTATGGGTTCTCATTTGAATCTCAGTACGACCTTTCATCCTCAAACGGATGGACAGACTGAACGTACTATCCAAACCCCAGAGGACATGCTCCGTTCTTGTGTCATCGACTTTGGTGGTAGTTGGGATGTGCATTTACCATTGATCGAGTTCTCGGACAACAATAGCTACCACTCCAGTATTCAAATGGCTCCTTTTGAGGCATTGTATGGTCGCAAGTGCCGATCTCTTATTAGCTGGCATGAGACTGGTGATAAGCAATTTACTGGCCCTGAGCTCATACAAGAAACAACGGATAAGATTCTTTAAATCCATGACAATCTACTCAAGGCTCAAAGTCGACAAAAGAGCTATGCTAACAAAAGACGCAAACCGTTGGAGTTTAATGTTGGTGATCATGTACTACTCAAAGTATCTCATTGGAAAGGAGTAGTTCATTTTGGTAAAAAGGAAAACTTTCCCCTCGCTATGTTGGTCCTTTCAAGATACTCGAGAGGAGGTGGCTTATCGACTCGATTTACCTCAAGAACTCAACAACGTCCATCCAACGTTTCATGTCTCGAACCTTAAGAAGTGTCTAGCTGAAGAAGGACTTCAAGTTCCTCTCAAAGACCTCCAAATCAACGAGACTTTGCATTTTGTGGAGAAACCCGTCGAAATCATGGACCGAGGTGTCAAGAAACTGAGGCGCAGTCAAATTCTTATCGTTAAGGTTCGATGGGAAGGAAAATGTGGCGCTGAATTTACTTGGGAACTCGAGAGTGATATGAAGACCAAGTGTCACACCCCGAGCACGATAAAACAACAAATCATGGCGGAAACGTCGGGGAGTGTCGTAACAGAATCATTGTTTCATAACACATGGATAAAAGTTTTGTTTTATTGAATTAAGTGTATTACATTACATTGAAATTAGAAACAAAACATGAACAAATAGACTTTTATTATTATTAAGTCACTAAGGCCTCGTCCGTTCCTATGTGAGCATGCATCAATATCATCATCAAACATCACCAACTAGGGTACGTGAAACACATGTGAAAATACGTCAGCATAAAAATGCCGGCGAGTACATAGGATTTTATGTGAGTGTCGGATTCATGGTTCGTTTATATTTTGAAAATAACTTGAACACCTTTGTAAATTGATAATTAGAAAACCAAGTTTTGTAAAATACTTGTAATATAAATTTAAATAACCATGTCAAAACAGATTTATTTTATAAAACCTCGACACCATGAATCTTACTCAAAACATTTGTTTAAGTAAACCCAAATTGTAAATCATTTTTGAAATAAAACTTGAATGTTTTATACTGTTAGAAAAACCTTGTAATATAACTTTGTTTTGATAACCTTGCCCAAATGATCTAGATAACGCAACGATATATAATGTATTAAAAACACTTATATATAGGAAGTACCAGCGGCGTATCCACCATGCTTTTAACACATTACACCCGCCCCGTTACTTAATCACTTCCCTAACCCAACGGTTCAAACAGTTTCAAATGATTCACATAAATCAAACAGTTACAAAGGGTTCACACAAATCAAACGGTTACAAACGGTTCACACAAATCAAACGGTTACAAACGGTTCACACAAATCAAACGGTTACAAACGGTTCACACAAATCAAACGGTTACAAACGGTTCAAAATGTAAAACAAGGTGCTAGCATGCTAAGTGAACATACATAGCAAAACATAATGAAATCATGTACTATATGTGTACTAATGAACATAACAAGCATATGATATGAAAACATGAAAAGCACGAAAGTAACAAGTAGGCACACGTGTTTCACCCCAAAACAGTTTAAAAACAGTAAAAAGAGGGGAATATGTACTCACTTGAGGATGCTTAGAAGTCTTGACTAACAACCAAGCAAAGCTAGAGGGATCACGGAAATCAAACGGCACCTAATATAGGTAACTATGTTAATAAACGGACCTAAATCGGAGGATCGGATAAAATGAGGTTTCGTAAACCAAATGAGTGTAGGGACTCATGTAATATGGTTTAACAAAGCCTACATTCTAAAACGAAACCTAACCTAAGTGCTTACGACCCATTACGACTCGTTAAGGTAGCTTACGCCACTTTAACGCATCGTTCGCGTAAAACGCGTTCGGACCGTCTAACTAGTCCTATGAAAAGTATTATATGCCTTAACATGTCTAATAATGTTGCCTAATCAGTTTAGATGTCAAAATTTAGGTTACATATGCTTAAAATGAATTTATGCGTAAAAAGGGCATTTTGGTCATTTTCCTAAGGCATATAAACTACCTATCATACAACTAACTAAACGAAGTGACCATAAGGTATAACCTCGGAAGGTTATTCCCTATACAACTATGGTCACAATAAATGCTTGGTCAGATCCTAATGATCGACCAAACAGGTCGGGTTCGAAAGTCTAAGCGGTTGTTTAGACCGCTTATCTTACGTCCCTATATAAGCACTAAACTAAAAGTGACGAGTTAAACATGTTAAAACATGTTTAACGAAGTTAGAAAACAAGTTTGATATCAAAAAAAAAGGTTTTATACCTAAGAATAGTTTGGTTGCAAAATACGCATAAATACGTATTTTGACCGAAACTATGACTCGTCACTACATCTAATCAACGTGGTAATCAGTAGGTATAGTCACAAGGGACTATAACCATCGTGATTATGCTCACGTTGCAAAGTTCAAATGAACTTTGTGTTGACCATAACCTGGTCAAAGCAGAAAGTCAAACACAGTTTGACTTTCGTGCTTAAAAACGCATAAAAGCATGAAAGAAACTTACAAAGGGTCCAAGCTAGGAAGAACTTGATCTAAATACTCAGGTATGAAGCATAAAGCTTCAACTTAGAGCATAAAATTAGATCAAGGTGTGAGGAAAATGGAATGAGAGCTTGGGTATTTATAGATTTCGGAGAACCGTTAGGATCGTTTCTTGCATTTCGTGCCTTGATCTTGACCCTCCATGTGGGCACATGGTATTGCAATACAAGGGGACATGAAATACCATCAAATTTTATCCCATAGAATGCAAATCTTGGGGTTAAAAACCATCAACACATCAAAATTGGACTAGATACAATGAATCTGGTCATTTGGGCACTTTTTGACGCTTTTAGTCCCTGTTGATTAATAAGTTTATTTTTGCGCACCAAAACACCTCAAAGCCTATTTCTAAGCTATGTAAAGTATATTTAGGGCATGTTTAACTTATGATCAAGTTCCGGAACGTTCGTTACTATACAAATCGGTATAGTTTTGCAGTTTGACGCAAATAGTCCCTGCGATCGAACAAACTTGATTTCGACACACCAAACCATCCAAAACTTATTTCTAAGTTATGTAAAGGTTATTTAAGGTATGTTGAGCCTATGTCACTATCCCGGAGTGTTTGTCGCATTAAACTGATTACGTTTACGCATCAGTTTGCGTATAACTTTCCAGAAAGCGATTTAGAGCTCGAAATCGAACAAGAATTGATATGTGCAAATGATACACATATTTAAACAAATCCCAAGTATGAATCACAATATTTCATTGGTTAGGCATTTGTTTGATGGTCGTGGAGGTACAGGTGTCACAGTCTCCCCTACTTTAGGAAATTTCGTCCCGAAATTTATTCGTCGATGCCTGTCTGTGACTTTGTGTTAAATAACCACCAAAGATATGCAAGGCATAATCCTGTCATTTCCTTAACGAACATTCTTTAGAAACGAAAATGAACGGATGGAGTCATTTTAAACGGGTGCTTCCTCAGAAATGGAAATGAAGGAATAATCAAAAGGATATTCATTTCCTCAATGGACATTCTTCAGAAACGAAAATGAACGGACGGAGTCATTTTAAACGGGTGCTTCCTCAGAAATGGAAATGAAGGAATAATCAAAAGGATATTCATTTCCTCAACGGACATTCTTCAGAAACAAAAATGAACGGACGGAGTCATTTTAAACGGGTGCTTCCTCAGAAATGGAAATGAAGGAATAATCAAAAGGATATTCATTTCCTCAACGGACATTCTTCAGAAACGAAAATGAACGGACGGGGTCATTTTAAACGGGTGCTTCCTCAGAAATGGAAATGAAGGAATAATCAAAAGGATATTCATTTCCTCAACGGACATTCTTCAGAAACGAAAATGAATGGACAGAGTCATTTTAAACGGGTGCTTCATCAGAAATGGAAATGAAGGAATAATCAAAAGGATATTCATTTCCTCAATGGACATTCTTCAGAAACGAAAATGAACGGACGGAGTCATTTTAAACGGGTGCTTCATCAGAAACGGAAATGAATAGAATTAACTCAAAAGGATATTCATTTCCCTCAACGGACATTCTTCATAAACGAAAATGAACGGACGGAGTCATTTTCAACAGGTGCTTCATCAGAAATGGAAACGAATAGAGTTAACTCTAGACATATAACAACTCTAAACCGACACCCTCGAAATATTTTCAACACCCCAATATATGTCAAAATATCCCAATATGTAAAAAAAAATACACCCCATACGTGAAAACGGACCCCGAATACCTTAAATATTATCAAAAATAATTAAAAAAACTAATTTTTGGGTTGAGGCGGGCCACGTAAGCCACACCTCAACTTTTACGCGGGCCGCGACAAGGTTAGGGCTGGCACGACACTGGGCCGCCACGTGGCCCAACACCCGTCAAGCCTACATAGTGACCCGGACAAGCTATACAGTTGACCAGAGTTGACGCGGGCTGCGTAGGCCCTTGTCTTCTCTTACGCGGGCCGCGTGGAACCCGAAGTGAAGCCCTATATAAAGGAGGCATCGGCTTTCAGTCGAAAATCGTTCAAACTTTCTTTCTTTCTCTCAATATTACGTAGTGTACACTATACTCGGGTATTATACCCCCCTATATAGCGAAGTTCTGCTCCGTTGTAAGTATCATAACCCCTGGATATGTATTAGATACTCTGCCCGATTGATCTAGGGTTCCGTAATGGCTGTCGTGATTCTGCCCGACGTAGTCATTGGAATGTCGTCTCGGGGAGGGTATTACTAATGTTAAAAATGGGTTATTATACTAACACGTGTGCTTTTGTGTAAATTATAGATAATTCTCAGGAAACCCTAAAGGATAATCTAAGACAGCAATGTGAGTTGATCCGCTTTTTGTGAACCTTTTGTTAACTATTTTTACAAAACCTCATACAATTAAATGTATATTAAGCAGTTATTGAGTATTTGTAAGAATACAATTATCATGAGTATGTTGGGGTTTTGTATACAAAATTTGTTACCACCTGGTCAAGGAGTAACATTTCCACAAGTCGGGTCTGACAGTACCATGGATGTTAATTGGTATAACTTGGAAACAAATATAATTGCGAGATCGCCCTCAATACTATACAATGGTTTTTATTTAAACTTGATTAAACTGGGATTCACTCACCAGTATTTCCACTGACAAATGTTTTTAAAACGCGTTTCAGGTAACAAACTGTGAACGCCAAATAGAAGCCAGCTGGACAGCACTGAAGGCTTGGAAAAGTGGCAATAAAAGTTACCTCAAATAAAATAGATGTTTTTTTATTTAATAAAATAGGATTTATTCCTATGAAAATGTGTGTACTGCAAACTTGGGTTTTATCCCATGTGTTTAATATTATGAAAATGTGGTATTTTACTCTGATCAATTATTTCCTAACTACGGTCCTGATGAAAATTCCGCTACCAAATTAGACAAACACGCGATGCCACCGAAACTGGCTCGCGGCCGCCCGTTCCCGAGGATATAGGGATCGGGGGTTGCGACAAGACACATGACAAAACTTGTTGTGGTTTCTGTGCACTAAATTCCATAATTATGTATGCATCCATAATTATGTAATTTCTTGCACAGTCCACACAGTGCATTTCATAATGTGTAGGGGAAGAAAAATCAAACCTGTGATGAGTGTGACTAGACTACCATAGGGTCCTTTTAATTAGATCGACAAATGATCTCTTTAAATAGACCACCAAGGAGTCTTTTCAGCTATATCATCACATGACATTCCTAACTAGATTTTTGGATCAATCTGTTTAACTAGACTACTCAAGGGGTCTAATTATGGAATAGTACTTTATAATCCAAGGGTCTTAACTATTACGTAGAAGCCCATTAAGGATTCGAGGTAGTACCTTTGGATATCCTACTATGAATCACTTATAGGAAGATATAGAAGATTCTTACGAGGATTTGGATAACGAAAAAAAAATTCGAATCACACAAAAACATAAAAGAGAACACATAATCACATAATTGTTTAACTTGACCTTTAATTTGTTATCTTTGGACACGGATATTTAAAGCACACCAGGAATCCAATCCGTGGATTTCATTTGGCACTTTAATCATTTTCAAGAATCTATCTATGAAGATAGGATGATCTTCCAAAAATTCGATTTTTGATTACAAGGAATCATAACATTCGAATTAAGGTACACAACAATTACGGACTTACGAAAATACCCTTAGGTACCCTATTAAGGATTGGGTATTCGTCCAGAGTTGTAATTTGCGTCTTGTATTTTGTTTCCTTGGAGGAAACGGGTACTTAGGATTTTCGTGGAAAACGCAAGAGATCATTAAATGGAAGAATTTTGGGGGTAGTCTGTTCTTCAAGGAATACGATTCCTTGATTGTTGGTATTGTAGGGGATATGTTGTTTATACATGCAACCACATAAATACATTGCAATGTAAATAAAATATTTATTTATAAACAACAACAACTGTTTCATAGACCTTGACAACAAAATAAAATAATACATAAAGCTTGATTATTTCTAAACAGTGTTGTCTTTCAGTCGGTCAGATGCTCATCCCTGTGCTGGATTCGCATTAGCAAGCTTTGGGCAATTTCTTCGGAAATGGCCCATCTCGCCACAGTTGAAGCAAGATCCTGGTAGAAAACGAGCTTGAGTCGGATTGTTGCCAGCTTGATTTGGTGCAGCTACAGTTGGGCAAACTCTTGCTGTATGACCAATAAGTCCACAAATTTGGCATTTGTGGCACTTCACACTAGCATGATGATGAAGGCTACATTGGTTGCACAAGGGTGCAGTTCCGTTGTATGGCTTCCTAGCAGGGGGTTGAGCTAGTTGGTTGGGGACATCTTGATCATTGTGAGCGACCACGGCGAAGTTCTGGGAAGCCTTTCGCTTCTTTGACTTCTTGGAGGATTCAGTCTGCTCATCCTTCGGTTTCGATTCTTCGATCGGTTTCTTGTCACCCTTTCGGAAAAGTTTACCTTTCCTGATCTGAGATTCAGTCAAGGTAGCAGATAGCTCAATGGCCTGTCTAACGGTAGTGGGGTTACTACCAGTAACAATATCTTGAACTAAGTCAGGGAGGCCATCAATGTACGTTTCGATTGCCTTATCCAAAGGCGTAACCATGTTCGGGCATAACAGACTTAACTCCTCATAACGGTCAGTGTAGGCTCGATGCTTGCCGCTATCTTGCTTAAGATCGTCGAATTCCCTTTCCAATGCCCTAATCTCATGACGAGGATAGAATTCCCTCATCATTAGAGCTCGAAGCTCTTCCCATGTTTGAGCCAGTGCTACGTCGGCACCCCTATCTCTCATCACACCATTCCACCATGTCAAAGCTCGTTTCTCAAAGACGCTGGATGCGAACTCTACCTTTCGCTGGTTTGGACACTGAACATGTCTGAAGGTGCTCTCTAGACTCTCGAACCATTGCAGAAGTGTAGTCGCTCCTTGAGACCCAGAAAACTTTGATGGCTTGGCAGAGTTGAATGTCTTGAAGTTGCATGGGGCATTATTGTTGTTGAGGGCTAGGTTACATTGAGCAATGATGTTTGGGATTGCAGCAGCCATCTGCTGCGTAATGATAGCTACCAGTTCTTCATTGGGTACCTGATTATCGCGTCGTGGAGGCATTCTAAAAGGGGAAACAAGAGAGAAAACAAATGAAATGGCATTGGGTAAGGATGTTACAATTTCCGACCAAAAGGCATGGGTGATGGTCATTTGTTCGAACCACGAAGCAAACAAACGACACACAAAAGCTGAATCAAAGTAAATAGGTCCTCATAATGTATCGTGAAGACATGCTCTCCTATAAGTGGACACTCACCCCAAGAGTTCCCAGGTAAGAGTGACTGGTCCGATACTGCGGATTTGTACTAACACTCTAGCCTTATACAGAAGACTCAGGGTACAGGCACCCACCCTTCTAGTTTGCACGTGTTCACATTATTTAGACCCAAACTGTGACGAGATTTTGAAAACTTTGAAGGTTCAAAACCTTATAATAAATCATCCTAGAACAGATGACTAGTTTTCAAAGTGGATTCAAAATTTGTGTTCCCATTGTGGTTGTCACCTAAAGATAGGCGACGATATTGTTTTATGACTAAACGCAAGTAAACTCGCGTTAGGGTCCTAGGAAGGTTATAGACTAGGTCAAAACATTACTAATAACCTAATTCCCTATAACCATGAGCTCTGATACCAACTTTTATGTCACACCCCGACCACGATAAAACAACAAATTGTGGCGGAAACGTCGGGGAGTGTCGTAACAGAATCATTGTTTCATAACACATGGATAAAAGTTTTGTTTTATTGAATTAAGTGTATTACATTACATTGAAATTAGAAACAAAACATGAACAAATAGACTTTTATTGTAATTAAGTTACTAAGGCCTCGTCCGTTCCTATGTGAGCATGCATCAATATCATCATCAAACATCACCAACTAGGGTACCTGAAACACATGTGAAAATACGTCAGCATAAAAATGCCGGCGAGTATATAGGATTTTATGTGAGTGTCGGATTCATGGTTCGTTTATATTTTGAAAATAACTTGAACACCTTTGTAAATTGATAATTAGAAAACCAAGTTTTGTAAAATACTTGTAATATAAATTTAAATAACCATGTCAAAACAGATTTATTTTATAAAACCTCGACACCATGAATCTTACTCAAAACATTTGTTTAAGTAAACCCAAATTGTAAATCGTTTTTGAAATAAAACTTGAATGTTTTATATTGTTAGAAAAACCTTGTAATATAACTTTGTTTTGATAACCTTGCCCAAATGATCTAGATAAGGCAACGATATATAATGTATTAAAAACACTTATATATAGGAAGTACCAGCGGCGTATCCACCATGCTTTTAACACATTACACCCGCCCCATTACCTAATCACTTCCCTAACCAAACGATTCAAACAGTTTCAAATGATTCACATAAATCAAACAGTTACAAACAATTCACACAAATCAAACAGTTACAAACGGTTCACACAAATCAAACGGTTACAAGCGGTTCACACAAATCAAACGGTTACAAACGGTTCATACAAATCAAACGGTTACAAACGGTTCAAAATGTAAAACAATGTGCTAGCATGCTAAGTGAACATACATAGAAAAACATAATGAAATCATGTACTATATGTGTACTAATGAACATAACAAGCATATGATATGAAAACATGAAAAGCACGAAAGTAACAAGTAGGCACATGTGTTTCACCCCAAAACAGTTTAAAAACAGTAAAAGGAGGGGACTATGTACTCACTTGAGGATGCTTAGAAGTCTTGACTAACAACCAAGCAAAGCTAGAGGGATCACGGAAATCAAACGGCACCTAATATAGGTAACTATGTTAATAAACGGACCTAAATCGGAGGATCGGATAAAATGAGGTTTCGTAAACCAAATGAGTGTAGGGACTCATGTAATATGGTTTAACAAAGCCTACATTCTAAAACGAAACCTAACCTAAGTGCTTACGACCCATTACGACTCGTTAAGGTAGCTTACGCCACTTTAACGCGTCGTTCGTGTAAAATGCGTTCGGACCGTCTAACTAATCCTATGACAAGTATTATATGCCTTAACATGTCTAATAATGTTTCCTAATCAGTTTAGATGTCAAAATTTAGGTTACATATGCTTAAAATGAATTTATGCGTAAAAAGGGTATTTTGGTCATTTTCCTAAGGCATATAAACTACCTATCATACAACTAACTAAACGAAGTGACCATAAGGTATAACCTCGGAAGGTTATTCCCTATATAACTATGGTCACAATAAATGCTTGGTCGGATCCTAAAGATCGACCAAACGGGTTGGGTTGTTTAGACCGCTTATCTTACGTCCCTATATAAGCACTAAACTAAAAGTGACGAGTTAAACATGTTAAAACATGTTTAACGAAGTTAGAAAACAAGTTTGATATTAAAACAAAAGCTTTTGATACCTAAGAATAGTTTGGTTGCAAAATACGCATAAATACGTATTTTGACCGAAACTATGACTCGTCACTACATCTAATCAACGTGGTAATCAGTAGGTATAGTCATAAGGGACTATAACCATCGTGATTACGCTCACGTTTCAAAGTTCAAACGAACTTTGTGTTGACCATAACCTGGTCAAAGCAGAAAGTCAAACACATAAAAGCATGAAAGAAACTTACAAAGGGTCCAAGCTAGGAAGAACTTGATCTAAATACTCAGGTATGAAGCATAAAGCTTCAACTTAGAGCATAAAATTAGATCAAGGTGTGAGGAAAATGGAATGAAAGCTTGGGTATTTATAGATTTCAGAGAACCGTTAGGATCGTTTCTCGCATTTTGTGCCTTGATCTTGACCCTCCATGTGGGCACATGGTATTGCAATACAAGGGGACATGAAATACCATCAAATTTTAGCCCATAGAATGCAAATCTTGGGGTTAAAAACCATCAACACATCAAAATTGGACTAGATACAATGAATCTGGTCATTTGGGCACTTTTTGACGCTTTTAGTCCCTGTTGATTAATAAGTTTATTTTTGTGCACCAAAACACCTCAAAGCCTATTTCTAAGCTATGTAAAGTATATTTAGGGCATGTTTAACTTATGAACAAGTTCCTGAACGTTCGTTACTATACAAATCGGTATAGTTTCGCAGTTTGACGCAAATAGTCCCTGCGATCGAACAAACTTGATTTCGACACACCAAACCATCCAAAACTTATTTCTAAGTTATGTAAAGGTTATTTAAGGTATGTTGAGCCTATGTCACTATCCCAGAGTGTTTTTCGCATCAAACTGATTACGTTTACGCATCAGTTTGCGTATAACTTTCCAGAAAGCGATTTAGAGCTCGAAATCGAACAAGAATTGATATGTGCAAATGATACACATATTTAAAAAAAACCCAAGTATGAAACACAATATTTCATTGGTTAGGCATTTTTTTGATGGTCGCGGAGGCACAGGTGTCACACCAAGTATCCATAACTTTTCGTTACTTCTTCCTAAATTTCGGGACAAAATTTTCTAAAGGGGGGGGGGGGGGGAGACAGTAACGCCCTGCTTTCTCGTACTTTCGAAAATTAGAAAGCATTGCTTGTATTTCTATTTTTGGAAGTCTTGTATTCTTTTAATCATTCTTTCATTGTAATCGTTGTAAAATCCGAGACTTTGATCATAATGAAATTCATATTTTCTATATATTCATGTTATACACATTTCATACTTGTTCGTATACTTGGATTGATTTAACATGTGATACTTTATTCATACTTTGTGCAAAATGCGTCAAACTTGCAAACATGTGACTATTATGCTCAATTTACACAAATTCGATACTTAATCTCGTCAAGCATACTTGTTATACTTGTTTCATATTGGTTTTATGATTTAATTACATTCCATACCTTTAAATATGATTCTTGTGCTTAAAATACCTTGAAAACCCTAAAAACATGCTCTTGTGAAAGTCTAGGGGGCTTTTATGTAAAAATTCAAACTTAAACCCATTAGCCAGAGGCTCACCGGCCGCGACCCAGGCTTCTCCATGCCTCGCGGCCCGTGACGCAGTCAATCCGCAGAATAGCTCTAAACAACTCGCGATTGGGCAGCTTTTGTTGTGTTTATTTGTTGTTTAAGTGTGTTTTCTACATTAAATATACACAACCAACTTAACCTAACACTTCCCTATAAAAGCCAACTCATTTCCACACTTCATCCACTTTACAAACTCACAAATCTGCTGGAAATCGGAAGTAAGATTAGAATCATCCCAAGTCACTAAAGTGAGCATAAGTTCACTTCTACTCATTCTTTCTCTTTGATTCTTCTTTCTAATCACTTGGAACAACCTTAGGTATGTTTCCACAGGTTTTCCATGGAAAACCAAGGCCTAGAACATCACCAAAACAGGCTCCAAAGTGAAGAAACTTTCTGTTTTGACTTAAACACTTGTTAAACTACTTAAACTTGAGGTTTCTCATACACATTCCTATGTCCTTATGCTCATAATCAAACCTATGGTTAGTTAGGCTTAAAAACAAGGTTGTGACATGTAAAATAAGAGGTTTAAACCTCACAAACATTCTGTTTTGATAGGGTTTTAACCCACAAGTGATGAACAAGTCTAAGACTTGTAAATTGTGTGATTATAAGGTTAGCTTGGGCTATCCTACTTAAAAATCCACACATCACTTGATGTTTTCTTAGTTAGATAGTATGTATTTCATTCCTTCATTGTATGTTCATGACCCTCCTTGTTGTCTATGACAACATGTGTAGTGGTGGACACCAAAGAGGTACCTAAATGGAAGACTTATCTTTCCTACCTCATGCATGACTTATATGAATACCAAAGAGGTTCCTAAATGGAAGATTTATCTTCCTACCTCAGGCTTGACCTATATGATAATCTTATTATATTATTAGACTAGTAACCTATATATTAACTAAGTAACCAAACCCTTGATGATAACCTAGTGGTTATTTGTCGAGAGGCTAAGTTACATCATCTACAACCTTATTTGTTAAGATGATTATTTGCCCATATGCCTACTTTGTCTTGTATTTTAAACTCCAAATCCCTAATCCTCCGTTAAACATTCAATAATTACTCACACCTATGTTTCTTCGTATAGAAGGACTTTGTGCTCCATTCTAATCAACCCAAACACTCGCGGACTTATCAAGTGGAAAGCTTGCAAAACCATGAGTATACTCGATCCCATTTTACTTTTTAACACTTTGGGATGCAACATGTATGTTATACAAATCACACGACACTTGAAACTATTTTAATCTCTATCCATGCTTAACATGAAACTATATGATGCTTGTTAGACTTATATGCTATGTAAACTTTTTGTGTCGATATATGCTCATTAACTTTGGTAGCCTACCTTAACAATTATAGCGCTATAGGATTAACGCACCGCCCATTAGTCTTGGGGTATTGTTAAGTTAAACATGTTAACCTTCCGTTATTCTTTGGGATAGGCAAAATTAACGCGTTGTATACTTGGGTTTGAACATATAGTACACCATTTCAGCATATTTGTAACTTGCATATTGGTTATTCATGTTGGATATGAGCCTTAAACTTTTTATTCTATATTATGCTATGTATGAAAACTTGTATACTAGCCAACTTTTTGTTGATATATTTTAATACATGTTGCAAGTTGATAGACTTGATGATGATATGAGAAGAAACAAGATTTAGGTGGACATAGAAACACACCTAGATTAATTTGTCATTTTGGTGTTATGTTTTGAAACAATGTTGTTCCTATTTGAATCTTTGTATGACAATCTAGTTTTGAAATGAAATTTTAATTTAAATTATATTGTCACAAAGTGTTATGATGTTTTGGGAAATTTGTTCATCAAATCCCGATGTTTCCGCCATCGGTTGGGGTGTGACAATAACTTTCTGGTTATGTGAATCTTTTCACTAGTCTTCTTACGGACCGACGTTTTATCGTTTAAGGTAATGCCTTATTTTCATTACTAACTTGAGCAAGCCTATCATTCCTTTATCTCGATATCATGATATCCCCGCTTATTCGCATGGGAACTTTAAACAAGATCTCCCTCTAGTCTAGGGAATTTAGCTAGCTCGTCTCCCGATCGATAAACTTTTAAACCCTGAAATTTGTGATGTATTGATTCAATTGTACTCTTCCAAACATGTTTTCGCATCCTCACATGGAAACCTCTCAACAACGCAAGCGCTACTTCGGACTCATCCACACGACCTAAACCGTCCATTCGAATTGGATTACTTACCGATTTGAGAAATCGTAAGCTCACTTAGGAAGCATGGATCAAGGTGAATTACTCCCCTTCTCACACAGCCCAACTTAAACATCCTGTCCAACGCCTCAGGAAAAAACCCTACAGACCCGTACGATGACCATCCCTCTTTGGCTAGTACTTGTGTCACACCCCGACTTTCCACGTGTCACCGGTGGGGAATATCGTGACGTGGTTGGCAACATAATAGTCAAACAATACAATATATAAATGCACAGCGGAAGCAAAAGATAAATATATTACATTCCGAATAATAAGTAATATCCAGTATTACAACGGAAAGTAAAAGATCTACAGGCGGATCAAAAATACAATGGAAACAATAGTTCAACAGACTTTGACATCTAGAGCTTGCGAGACTTGAGTAATGATGCCTGGAGTAGCCAGCCTATTTCGTCTAGCACCTGCACTTAGCCTTTTTGGAAAATACGTCAGTTTACACTGGTAAATACAACTCAACTGACTCATTTTGAAAAGAGTTTGTAAATTGGTTTGAATGCACTTCGGCACAAATATCTTTTATAACTTGGGACAATTATTGAAATAATCATGTATACAGTTTTACTTATTTGTCGTCCATCAGGACAGATTAAGTGACACGCCACAGGTATAATGCCCACAGGCTATCATCCTTTAAGTGGATTACCGGCTTCGGTATAATGCCCACAAGGATGATACCTCTGAGTGGATTACCAGTTTTTACATAATGCAACTGTCAGGTGTACGCCTACACCCCGTGCTTAGGTCGTGGCCATTTCTTCGAATGATGCCAAGGATATCCGGGACATGGTCATTTAACCCCCAAAGGCCATACACCAAATAATACATATCAAACAGGTTATGTAAATACATCAATCACAATCCGATTTAAATGACTACATACACCCGACCAAGCGGTACTTTTATAGTACCGTATCCCAAGCCCGTATAGGGAAAATAAGTTAAGAGTATTTACCTGAGCAAAGTATAATTCACAATAAGCAAAATGCACGTAGCTTTTACTGGTCCTCCTAATCTGGAACGAAGGTTTATAATAACCTATTAGAATCCTAACGGGTCTTTAGTTAAGCTTAAGCTTAGACCGGTTAGTTTCAAAGACACGGTTCGTACGCACGATTAAGCGAAGACCGGATAGAATGTGATTTAGACCCGACAAGTTCAGAGACTTTTTTAATATGGGTATTTCATACACATTCTGGATTTTGAGATAAAACCGATAAGGTTTGACCCGTTTAGGCTAGTTTATGTAAACTAGTTACATAAACCGAACCGAACGCGTAATAAGCGTAACGGGTATTCATGAGAGCTATTTACAGGTTTCCTAAGTTAATATGCTTCATATATGTTGTGACATCAGTAAGATGTCTTTTATTATGCCCGAAATGAATTTAATCACAAACTATGCCCCGTAGGGGTAGTTTGGTCATTTTAAAGGTTGTAAAAGAGTTTAGGTGTCAACCTGAGTTACAGGCCTGATGTAATCAGAAAATATACTCAATTTGCTAAGTTATATCTGTAGGTTAAAGTATATAAGTGAAATTTATCAATTATAACCAAACTATGCCCCGTAGGGGTATTTTGGTAATTTCACATAAGCCGAAAAGCTCAAAACTAAAGTCTGAGTTTAACAACCTTTGCTTACTGTTAAAATATTATAATTTGCCTCAAATATCAGTAGGTATCAACCCTTGTATGTTTAATATAGTTATAGCACATACTATGCGTTAAAAACGCTTAAAAAGGCGATTAAAGGCCATTTCCGGGTTCGATACTTAAATCTGATATTTTTATATTTCCAGAAGGCTTAAAATAATTTATTTATCATATCTAATCAGTAGCAAAAGGTTTGGAGTCGTTTATATATGTAAAACTCATTTTATGGCCCGTAAGGGCAAAACCGACAATTACCGGATTAAGCCTACGACTATAAGTTATGCTCAGCCTAGAATTAATTAAAAATCCTTAAAAATCCCAAAATAATATATTACATCAGTGGGTAAAGAGTTTGATATCAAAAAGTATGTTTAAGTAGGCTATACGCTAAATACGCCGTTTAATTAACATAAAGCTTTCAATTTACGATAATGAGCATAACTCTCAATCTACACTTCAAACTGATCTCAAACTTTGCATACAAGTTTATATATCAGTAATTAAAGTTTCTACTCTTTTACTTTTGCAAAAATCACGTTTTAAGGTGAAAAGGGCATAATGGTCAACATATGAGCAATTAACGGAATCATGCATATTAATTGGATAACTAATGATCCGGGGTGTATACTCACAGAGGGTTATACTAGCATGTAACCTGGTCCAAATAAAGCTCTAAGGAATTTCTAAAACATGCTTAAACGGGTCAGAACTGAAAGTCAAAGTGAAAGTCAAACTATGTGACTTTCGGTTCCGAACCGGGTCTTTATAGTAAATTGTCGGGTTGAACGTGTTTAGACATGTTCTTACACTAATTACCAAGTTATAATAATGATCAAACAGGTTGTAGGTGTTCTATATAGCTAATCATGCATAAATTAGAAATTAAGTTTCCTGTTGACTTTTTAATTATAAGTTTGACCCGACTTTTGACCTAGTTAAAGTGGAAATCAGGGGGAACCCTTTTAAGGGTTTATTACCCACATAATTACCAACTTATAACTACTTTTGATTCGACTAATCACTGGACCATTAGTGATTAATCTTAAAGTCAACCGTTAATTACGACGGTTTGACTTTTAAGCTAAAACTAAGCTAAAACTTAACTAAGGAAGGTTTAGCAAACTTACCAAGGTCCTATGCACGAAATGTGATCACTTGAGAGAAGTCCTTGGCTCCAGAAGTGCTCCAATATGCAGATGGAAGGTGTGAGGGACTTGTTGCAACTCATGGCCTTTATATAGTGTTTTAAACACCACAAATTGTTGACAAGCAAGTCTAGCATTGACCACAAATCACTAACATGTGTCCCTAAGTGTCTAGGGGGTGTTTAGGGGTCTCCCATGAAGTGAAACAAGTGATTAAAGTCGGTTCCAAGGCTGAACAGCCACAAAAAACGATTTTCTGCATCTGGCGTCCTGACGCGGCCCGCGTAAGGGCCTTAAGCGGGCCGCATGGGCCTTCTGATCAGGTTATTTTCATTTTCAAGTTTTTGCATATGTCCCTTGGCCTTTCGAAGAGTCAATTAGACTTATTCTTTGCATTTTGACCCCTTCTTATTTACCTACAAGGGCTTTAGGACTTGTACCCACTTTTCTAAGTCCTTGGCCACTCGGTTATTACCCGAAAAGTCATAACTTTCAACGTTAACGCTTTTAACCCCTCGCATACGAATTTGATCATAACTTTCTCATACGATAATGAAACTTTATGAAATTTTAATCGTGCATTCTAGTGAGCATAATTAACCGTTACAAAGCTTTAGGTTTGCTAAAAGGTCACTCAGAGGTATAATTTAAACATGTTGACACATTTAACCCCTGTAGTTTGTAATCTCTCACTTTCTTTCATATTTAGCTTCGTATGATCCATGATTTATTCGTTTGAAGGTATGAGCATCATGTAGGGTTAATGTACAATATATTTATTCACTGTTGACATTTAGAACTCGTATTTTCATATACTTTTCATGTTTGTCAACTTTAGTCCTTTCAAAACATTCATTCACACGTTCAAACATATGACACGTGTCAACACTTTATAGGACGTGAATTTTTCGAGGTGTTACAACTTGTTGTGCCAACCCTATCAACATAACACTTTTTATCGGCGAACGACGTTTTTTATTTTAACCTCATACCACTTGCGTACGATTAGCTGCATCTTCGACATCAGATAAACCCTTACTGCCAATTCCGAAACCTTTATGTTTTGTCTAGAGTTGAACACATCAATTGTGGCTATCCTTCTTGCATATATTCACTACTCGTGTTATGCTTCACAAATTCAATGATTTTTACCCCACTTTATTCTGCGAAATATCTCTGTTTGGACGAATTACTCTCTACGAACGTTACTCGATGGAGTAATGAGCCAAGGATACCCAGGAGGTAAAGGTATTGCAAGCAAAGTCCTTCGGACTCGATATGACCAGTATGGCTTCCTGGTTACGACATTCGAATTCACCCTACCTTGACAGATTTGTCACTTGTTTTCTTCGACGGCATCTGAACCTGCATTGAGAACCAGTAGGAATCCGAGCGACTCCTATGCCTTGCCGTATTACACTAAATTTTCAACGCACAACTTTTGACGTCGCGAAGCCTGCTTTTCTCGACCACATACACGATCCCTCACAGCTTTAACTCGTAGGAGTATCACCTAGCAATAGAACGACGCCTAGGGATTCACAATTCCAGCAATTGAAAGGTAAGCTATGAGGCGCTCCTATCCTATCCTATTCCGTCCGAGGCATTGATGAAATATTTGCTGGCAATGGTGCACCCATTCAAGTACTTGAATCGCAACCTGAAATAACGCAAGGATAATCAGAGCCTACGTAGCTCGATAACTCAACATTTGCGAGGAAACTACACTACTCACGATCTAGTATTGGAAACGGTAGCTTCCATACTCGAAAATGAAGAGACACTGCTTGTACGGTACCCATTTGCCTGACTTACACCGATCACAAGAGTCACCGATACGTCCTCAGCCGAAAAGAAACCGACAAGTTTTCAAATCTTGCAAACATCTACTTGAAGGAAGTAGTTGCTAGGCGCAGGGCGCCAACTCCCATTGTCTCTACTTAGACTTATGCTTCACGTCCGATTTGTGGCAAGCCATTCACAAATCCTTCGGCTCACGATTGTGCATGAGCACTACTTAGCACCCACGAACGAATGGTCGAACCAAACATACCGTCCAAACTCTTGAAAAGATGATGCAACATGTGTCACCGATTTTGACGACGGCTGGGAACAACACCTACCTCGTTTAGAGTATTGATAGAACTCAATCTTATGTGGAACAACCGTACCCTAGTACTGGTTACTCAGGACGTGCAAACATTATTAAGAGTGTTTTGGTGATTCTTTGCATACTATGCCAGTTCGTGTAGTCGACACAAAAATTTTGATGTAGCACGCACCCTAAAGTGAGATAACAACTTTTTACCATAAGCATGCGTCCCTGGTTTGGGACAACACCCTATTTTCCCGGTTTGGGAAATACATACGGTACCCCTAGCTTGGGACTACACGCGCGTCCTTAGAATAGTACATATTCCCGGATATTGGGAACCACTACTCTCCATGGATTGGGACTGCTTTATATTCCTGGATTGGAATACTACTATCCCTGGATTGGGGAGGAATACTTTTCAAACTAATAGTCCTGGAGGAATGCTTTTAGATGTATTGGTGTGATTTCGATGATTAGATAAGGAACTCAACTTTACCACTTCGTTGAGGGACCGGGGGAGACCATAACCCTCAAGCGTTGTAAGTTACCTATAGATCGAGTTTGTTGGATCTCACGTCGTGGCCCGGGGCTTTACTCGGGAATGAGAAGACCAGATGATGCGCTTGTATCCCCAGTCATTTAAGAACAAACTTCCAACCATCATTTTAGAAGAACGTAATTTAAATTTTTGGGATGAAAATTCTCTCAACTAGGGGATGATGTGACACCCGGCCTTTATAGGGTGGACACAAACTCCGTTATCTTAGAAAATCACTTGGACATCTCGTTTCAGTTCGGTTAAACTAAGTGTCTCAAAAATTTCACATACACTCATAACACAGTATCCTTGAGCAAATAGATATAATTTATGTAATATTCCCTGCTATGTGAAACTAATATAAACTATGAGAATTTTCATGTTATGCAAATTACGTGACTTTACGTGATTCATGACTTTATGTGCTATGTGTCTAACATGATCGCTTTGTGAACTTTCGTGAAGTTATGTGTACTTATGCACCAATAAGGTTATTAACAAATTAATAAATAATACACTCCTTTCCCTTCTCCTTTCTAATCTCCGGTCATCGGAGATTCACTCCGACCGGCGACAAACTCCGGCCACATCTTTGGCCAATCGACACACCTCTTTCCTCACCCTGTTCCCCTCCCACGCACCCCCTTTCTCGAACACAATCTAAACCCCAACCCCATTCTCTTCTACTACCAGCCCACTTACTGATATTCTACAGAAGAAAGAGAGAGTGATAACGAGGATAGAGAAGGGAGATATCGCGCCACTCACGATGAAGATTTCCGGCAATAGATAGTGACGACGGAGGTGATGGTGGTTGTAAACGACGACGGCAGCAGAGGAAGTGGTGGTGGTCGGTGACGTGATTTAGATGGTGTCGTGGCTCGGCTCCGGCGATGTGACGTCAGCTGGAGCATCGGTACGACAGTGACAGCTGTGGTCTTGTGGTTCGAAGTACACGGCAACAGTAATTATGGGGGTGGCCCTCGACGGTCAGCATGTGTATATCTGAACATTTGTTTGATTAATTGTTTTGAGTGTCTGTCATGTTTGTTTTAAGTTCTTGTAATTTTGAATCGTGTTGTTGATCTGCTGATTGTTGAATTTAGGATGTTGTTTATATGAATTAAAAAAGGGGAATAAGACATTGTTGTTGTAGTAAAACATGTAATCAGTTTCTAAGGAGCTCGTTTTTAATGCAATTTGGTGATAAACTGCTAAGTTAGGACCTACACTTGTGTTTGCTGATTTGGTAGTTGTTTTGAATGAAATTGGAAATATATGTTTCTTACAATCTGAGGGTTTTGAGTATATATGAGTGTTTGTTGTTGTTTGCAAAAAAAATATATATAATAAATACATAAGAGTCGAGGATTGTTAAAACTGTTGGAACACTCGTAATGATTGCTGTTTAAATGCGTCTTTCCTTTATTGTCGAAAATGTATAATGTTGATAGGATTCTTAGTAAAGATGATAGTCGATTTATTGGACTTGGGGTTTGATCTGGTAGTAATAAAACAAAGATATAATTTTCGTATGAAAACTCGGGTTGACATGGTGTTTACGGATGCAGTCGAAAGCTTATTCATGTTCACTGTTTTTGATATTTAAACGGTTTATGTGATGTGTCACACCCCGAATTCCACGTGTCACCGGTGGGCCCGGTGGGGAGTATCGTGACGTGGTTGGCAACATAATAGTCAAACAACACAATATTTAATATGCACAGCGGAAGCAATTGAAAGATTATATTTCAACCGAATAAAATATTGTAATATCGTGTATCACAAATAGTTGAAAGTTTATCCACAGAAGGATCAAAATAAATGGAAACAGTAGTTCAACAGACTTTAGGCATCTTAAGCTTGCGAAACTTCTATTGATGCTAAGGAGAGAATCCAGCCTATTACGCTTAGTACCTGCATTTAATCTTTTTGGGAAAATACGTCAGTTTACACTGGTAAATACAATTAACCGACTCATTTTAAAAATGATTAAAAATTGATTTGGATGCACGTGGCATAAACATTTTATAACTTGGGATAATCATTTAAATATATAATCTTGTAAAAGAATTACATGTTCCTTCTGCGTTTAGTAGCCCGGAGCATGCTGGGTTAAAGATCAATAGACACACCACATCAACTATTTATGCACTGACGAGTGTACGCCTACACTCCGCGCTTAGGTCGTGGCCATTTCGTAAAATGATGCCAAGGATATCCGGGACATGGTCATTAACCCCCCAAAGGCTTTAAGTAAACAAAACAGTTTAAACGGGCCGATTAAATTATTCAATTAACCACCAAACGATGGAAGATTTAATGCCCGACCAAGCGGTATTTTATATACCGTAACCCAAGCCCGTATAGGGAAAATAAGTTAAAAGTATTTACCTGAGCAAAGTAATAATCACAATAAGCAAATGCAAGAAGCTTTTACTGGTCTCCTATTCTGGAACAAAGGTTTATAATAACATATTAGAATCCTAACGGGTCTTTAGTTAAGCTTAAGCTTAGACCGGTTAGTTTCAAAGATACGGTTCGTACGCACGATTAAGCGAAGACCGGAATAGAATGTGTTTTAGACCCGACAAGTTTGAAGACTTGCTTAATATGGGTATTTCATACACATTCTAGATTTTGAGATAAAACCAATAAGGTTTGACCCGTTTCGGCTAATTTATGTAAACTAGTTACATAAACCGAACCGAACGCGTAATAAGCGTAACGGGTATCCGTAAGAGCCATATACAGGTTTCCTAAGTTAATATGCTTCAAATATGTTGTGACATCAGTAAGATGTCTTTTATTATGCCCGAAACGAATTTAAACACAAACTATGCCCCGTAGGGGTAGTTTGGTCATTTACAAGGTTATAAAAGAGTTTAAGTATTATCCTGAGTTACAGGTCTGATATAATCAGCAAAATCCTTATTTTAATATGTTATAACAGTAGGGTAAAGTATATATGTGAAATTTATCAATTATAACCAATCTATGCACCGTAGGGGCATTTTGGTAATTTCACATAAGCCGAAAAGCTCAAAACTGAAGTCTGAGTTAAACAACTTTTGCTTACTGTTAAAATATTATAATTTGCCTAAAATATCAGTAGGTATCAACCCTTGTATGTTTAGAATAGTTCTAGTACATACTATGCGTTAAAAACGCTTAATAAGGCGATTAGAAGCCATTTCCGGGTTCTATACATAAAGCTGATATTTTTATTATTCCAGAAGGCTTAAAATAATTTATTTATCATATGTAATCATTAGCAAAAGGTTTGGAATCAATTAGATATGTAAAACTCATTTTATAGCCCGTAAGGGCAAAACCGACAATTACCGGATTAAGCCTATGACTATAAGTTATGCTCAGCCTAAAATTAATTAAAAATCTTCAAAAATCCCAAAATAATATATTACATCAGTGGGTAATAAGTTTGATATCAAAAAGTAGGCTTAGATAGGCCATACGCTAATTATGCCGTTAAATCGCTAAAGAAGCTTTCTAATTACGCTAATGAGCATAACTCTCAATCTACACCTCAAACTGATGTCAAATTTTGGGTGCAAGTTTAAGGTGAAAAGGGCATAATGGTCAACATATAGGCAATTAACGGAATCATGCGTATTAATTGGTTAACTAATGAACCAAGGTGTATAATCACAGAGGGTTATACTAGCATGTAACCTGGTCCTAAGGAAGCTCTATGGAATTTCTAAAACATACCAAAACGGGTCAGAACTGAAGTCAAAGCAAAAGTCAAAGATTTGCGACTTTCGGTTCCGAACCGGGTCTAAACATAAAATTTTCGGGTTGAACATGTTTAGACATGTTCTTATACTAATTACCAAGTTATATTAATGATCAAACAGGTTGTATATGTTCTACATTGCTAATTATGCATAAATTAAAAATTAAGCATTCTGTTGACTTTTTAATAACAAGTTTGACCCGACATTTGACATAGTTAGAGTGGGAATCAGGGGGAACCCTTTTAAGGGTTTAATGCCCACATAATTACCAACTTATAACTACTTTCAATTCGACTAATCACTGGACCATTAGTGATTAATCGCTAAGTCAACCGTTAATTACGACGGTTTGACTTTTAAGCTAAAACTAAGCAAAAACTTAACTAAGAAAGGTTAAGCATACTTACTAGAGTCCTTTGCACGATTAGTGATCACTTGAGCCTGCTTTGGAGCTCCAGAAATGATCAGAAATGCTGAAGGAAGGTGTGAAGAATTGGTTGCAACCTTGTGTGTTGGTGCATGTTTGTGACAACAGCTTAGATTTGGTCTTTGGATATCTTGTAATTAGTTAAACGATAAACAGTTAGCGGGTTTAGCTTTGTAATAGTTAGTTGTAATGTTTGGGCTAAACAAAACCCAATGAATTGGGTGATGGGGGCGAATTGGGCCTGTCCAATTCGCAGTCCATGTTGGAAGCCTTGGCCCAAGTAGCAAACCTTGTGTTATATAAACAAGGTTAGGCTTTAGGGTTTAGGTTGATCAGAAAATCAGTTAATTAGCCAGAACAGTGTGTGTGAGGAATTTCGTGAGAGCTATACAGCTTGGACGAATTTGGAGTTGTGTTAGGGTTTAATTGATTGTAATACTTCAGTTTGATAATCAATAGAAACCCGGGTTTAAAGTGATTTGTTGTTTCTGTTTCCTACACATTTTCTGCTTATTCTGATCAAGAGGATTCCGCACTCTTGATTGGAAAGACAATTCTGTGAAAGATCCATACGAATAGGGGACCTACAATTGGTATCAGAGCATTAGGCTCTTGAAAGCTCGGTTCAGGATTGTTGGCTGCAGAAACAGGAAGAAATTTTCGAAATTTTGAAAACCTGAAAAATTAGGGTTTTGAAATTTTCGAAATTTTTGATATAATTTTTCGAATTTGTTGGCTGTTTTGATCTTCTGGTTTGCTTGTTTGGTGTTTTTCAGGATTTCTGGAAAGATTCTGTTGATTGCTTGAAGGATTTTGGCTGGAAACTCTTGAAGATTCGAAGACTGTTCTTCGTGTTCTTCGTTAAGTTCATAAGAATTTCGTGTAAAGCTTGCTGATTTGCTGTTTTGATTTTGCAGATTGTGTTGGAGAATCTTCAGAATACAAAACAGATTGAGTTTCCAAAGATACTGGGCGAATTTAACAAATTCGCAGATAGACCAGCATAATTAACTGATCAGGAGCGAATTTGGGACTTATATCTCGGTGATCAGCGAAGTTAAATCCAAAGGCGACTTTGGTAACCGTATAATTTTCCACAGCGAAATTATCACGGTTTTCGGCGACTTTACAAGTAGTCGTAATCGCGAAATTAGCAGCGAACTTTGGCCAGCGAAATTGAACAAGTAACAGATCAGCGAATTTGGACAATTAAGTAACCAGCGAAATTAACTGACTGAGCAGCGAAATTAACTGAGACCCAGCGAAATTATCTGATTGACCAGCGAATTTAGCAGCAAATTTAAAAAGGTGGAATATTTTCTGGCAAGCGTCGATAAAATTTCAGAGTTTTGCAAATAGAAAAAAAAAAAAAAAAGACTCTGGAAAATTCCGATTTCGGTTTTCGACATTAGATATCATTGGATTTGTCTTTTCGAGACGATTCTAAAGGTGTAATTTGGTAACCACTGTTTTCGGAGAAATTTTGTACGGTTTTATCAGTACGGTTACGATAAAAACGTGTTTAAAGATGGTCAGAATGGACAAGGTTAGTGAGAGTGTTAAACATTGGCCAAAGCTGAAAAATGTCAAAGAATATGCTGACTGGAAAGAGGAGTTTGAGGCATTCGTGAAGAGTGAAGATACCAGAATGTGGTATTGTATGATAGATGGCTATGTTGCTCCTACGCGTAGTATTGAAGGAAGGGTTTTAGTGCTGTCTTATGACAAGATGGATAAATCTGAGAGACAGGTGGTTGATGCTGAAAAGAGAGCCTTGGCAGCAATAAAGATGTCTCTACCTGATAGCATCAAGCATACCTTCACAAAGTACAATAATTCAAAGGATATGTGGGATGCATTACAGAAGCGATATCAGGGAAATGAGAGTGCCACTCAGGCATTCATGGCAGAGATAGTGTCGGTTGATGAGGCTGAAACTAGTGTGAGTGATGCTGAATCTGAAGTGAAGAATGCTGAAGCAAAAGTGGATGCCGAAGTAGAAAAGGAGAGTGAAGCTGAACAGGTTGTTGCTGATGAAAATACAGAAGTTCATGAGGAAAAGGTACAATCTAATTCTATATGTTTGAGATGTCGTGAACTACAGGGTGAGGTTGCCAGGTTGACAACACAAAACCAAAGTCTGGTAAGTGAGATGTCTAACATAAAAGAAGCAAACTTTTTTGTTAAAAGAAATGAATCGTCATACTTGAAGAAAATAAAAGGTTGTGAAGCTGAAATTGAAGCTTTAACATGCAAGTTAAATGAAAAACTTCAAGTAATAGATTTAGCTCATGACATGATGGCTGAGAAAACAAAAGAGATTTCTGAAAAATGCAAAGAGTTGTCAGATGCACAACTCAAAATTGTTGAACTTGAAAAGAAATTGAGTCAATTCAGAGATTCGTCTTTTGTTATGAAACACATGATGGGTGGGTTAAAGAAGAGTAATGACAAGACCAGTGTGGGCTTCCAGGGATTTAATGAAGTTCCACCTCCTCTTAGTCATGACTATTCATTCCTGCCTAGTGAAAATGAGCTAGCAGACTTTATGGCATCTACACCAAGTAGTTTCGCATCCACATCAAGTAAAGGTGATGGATCTGAGAGTGATGATTTGAAAAGGAAAAATTCACCGCCTAAGAATAAAAATCAAGTTTTTGTTAAAAAGATTAATTTTGTTCAAGGTAGTGATATGAAAAATGAAACAACTGTTATTGAAAATGAATCGAATGTAGAGTTTGCAAAAAATAAGAGCATAGAAAAATCTAAAATCAAGCAAACTGAACAAGGTTCATCTAAGGGATCATCACCATCTGATAAGGGATCTACCTCAGAGACTCCAGCTAAGAAGTCTTTGAGAAAGAGATCGTGCTTCAAATGTCACGTCAAAGGACATGTAGCTAGCTGCTGTCCTAACAAAAAGAGTGAAGCACAACTTAGTGAAAAACAGAGAGGGAAGTTACCTGAGAAGAAAGGTGATAGTGAGGAGAAAGGCTCAAATTCTCCAAAGAAATCTGCTCCTAAGCAACCAGAGAATGTTGCTGTTGGTGTAGATAAGGCTGAAAAAGGAACTCCACAAGTTCCTCGTTTTCAAAGAAATCAACAAAGATTTCAGCCTAGATCTCCACCTCGACGCTTGCCAGAAAATATTCCACCTTTTTAAATTTGCTGCTAAATTCGCTGGTTAATCAGATAATTTCGCTGGGTCTCAGTTAATTTCGCTGCTCAGTCAGTTAATTTCGCTGGTTACTTAATTGTCCAAATTCGCTGATCTGTTACTTGTTCAATTTCGCTGGCCAAAGTTCGCTGCTAATTTCGCGATTACGACTACTTGTAAAGTCGCCGAAAACCGTGATAATTTCGCTGTGGAAAATTATACGGTTACCAAAGTCGCCTTTGGATTTAACTTCGCCGATCACCGAGATATAAGTCCCAAATTCGCTGCTGATCAGTTAATTATGCTGGTCTATCTGCGAATTTGTTAAATTCGCCCAGTATCTTTGGAAACTCAATCTGTTTTGTATTCTGAATATTCTCCAACACAATCTGCAAAATCAAAACAGCAAATCAGCAAGCTTTACACGAAATTCTTATGAACTTAACGAAGAACACGAAGAACAGTCTTCGAATCTTCAAGAGTTTCCAGCCAAAATCCTTCAAGCAATCAACAGAATCTTTCCAGAAATCCTGAAAAACACCAAACAAACAAACCAGAAGATCAAAACAGCCAACAAATTCGAAAAATTATATCAAAAATTTCGAAAATTTCAAAACCCTAATTTTTCAGGTTTTCAAAATTTCGAAAATTTCTTCCTGTTTCTGCAGCCAACAATCCTGAACCGAGCTTTCAAGAGCCTAATGCTCTGATACCAATTGTAGGTCCCCTATTCGTATGGATCTTTCACAGAATTGTCTTTCCAATCAAGAGTGCGGAATCCTCTTGATCAGAATAAGCAGAAAATGTGTAGGAAACAGAAACAGCAAATCACTTTAAACCCGGGTTTCTATTGATTATCAAACTGAAGTATTACAATCAATTAAACCCTAACACAACTCCAAATTCGTCCAAGCTGTATAGCTCTCACGAAATTCCTCACACACACTGTTTTTGGCTGATTAACCTAAACCCTAAAGCCTAACCTTGTTTATATAACACAAGGTTTCCTACTTGGGCCAAGGTTAAACATCATGGACTACGAATTGGACAAGCCCAATTCGTTTCCCATTAACCCAATTCGTTGGGTTTGGTTATCCCAAACATTACAACTAACTATTACAAAGCTAAACCCGCTAACTGTTTATCGTTTAACTAATTACAAGATATCCAAAGACCAAATCTAAGCTGTTGTCACAAACATAGTGTTCAAGAACTCATGGATCATTGACACACAAGTCTAACCAAGGCCATGGATCACTTCCAGATGTCCCTAAGTGTCTAGGGGTTGCCTAGGGGTCGCCCAAGATGTGAAAAATCGTTTATAAGTCGGTTAGAATGCAAATGGAAGACAAGAACCCAAAGTTTTCGGATTAGATGACCCTAGGCGTCACGCGTAGACCCCCCCCCCTTGGGCCTCGCGTCGCGCGACACCCCTTCTGCACCAAATCAAATTTTAGATTTTTATGTTTTGGTCCTTGGCTCTTGGAAACTTTGCTACGACTTTATTTGTTGCACTTTGAACCCTCCAAATTGACTTATAAGGGCTTTAAGACATATACCCATTTTGTTTAGTCCTCGGTTAACTTTATTGTCACCCGAAAAGTTCTAAACTTCATCGTTGACGCTTTTAACCCCTCGCACACGAATTTGATCATAACTTTCTCATACGATAACGAAACTTTATGAAATTTATATCGTACATTCTAGTGAGCATAATTAACCGTTACAAAGCTTCAGGTTTGTCAAAAGGTCACTCAGAGGTATAACTTAAACATGTTGACACATTTAACCCCTATAGTTTGTAATCTCTCACTTTCTTTCATTTTTTAGCTCCGTATGATCCATGATTTATTCGTTTGAAGGTATGAGCATCATGTAGGGTTAATGTACAATATATTTATTCACTGTTGACATTTAGAACTCGTATATTCACATACTTTCCATGATTGTCAACTTTAGTCCTTCAAGAACATTCTTTCACATGTTCAAACCTATGACACGTGTCAACACATTATAGGACGTGAATTTTTCGAGGTGTTACATCCTCACCCCCTTAAAAAAAATCTCGACCTCGAGATTTACTGAAATAAATGAGGGTACGTTTCTTTCATTGTGGACTCAACCTCCCACGTGTATTCGGGACCTCTACGGGCATCCCATTTGACCTTTACAATAGGCACATGCTTCCTTCGAAGCTTCTTAACCTGTCGATCTTCAATCGACAATGGTTTTTCCACAAATTTCAAGCTCTCGTCTATATGCACATCTGTATGTGGTATGACTAGTGATTCGTCAGCTAGGCATTTCTTCAGATTGCAGACGTGGAATACGTTATGAATACCACTAAGCTCTTCAGGTAAATTTAACTTGTAAGCCACCGATCCGACACATTCGATGACCTCGAATGGTCCTATGTATCTCGGGCTTAACTTACCTTTCTTTCCAAATCACATCACTCCTTTCCAGGGCGATACTTTAAGCAACACTTTGTCACCAACTTCAAATTTCATAGGTTTACGCTTTGGATCTGCGTAACTCTTCTGCCTATCTCGGGCAGCTTTGAGACGGTCACGAATCTGGAAAATCTTGTCCGTCGTTTCAAAGACTATCTCTGGTCCTGATAATTGGACATCTCCAACTTCCGCCCAACAAACGGGCATTCTACACTTTCTACCGTATAAGGCCTCGAAAGGCGCAGCCTTGATGCTGGTATGGTAGCTATTGTTGTAGGAGAATTCGATTAATGGTAGGTGGTTATCCCAACTACCACCTAAATCAATCACGCATGCTCGAAGCATGTCTTCCAAAGTTTGAATAGTACGCTCACTCTGACCGTCCGTCTGAGGATGGTAAGCCGTACTAAAATTCAAACGCGTGCCCAAGGATTGTTGGAAACTTTTCCAAAAATGTGACGTGTATCTAGTATCTCTGTCAGAGATAATAGACACAGGTATGCCATGTAAAGCTACAATCTTATCCACGTACAACTGGGCTAACATGTCAGAGCTGTAAGTCTCCTTAATGGGCAGGAAATGTGCTGACTTAGTCAGTCTGTCTACGATTACCCATATCATATCATTTCCTTTCCTTGTTTTAGGTAACTTGGTGATAAAATCCATAGTTACCATTTCCCACTTCCACATAGGAAGTTCAGGCTGTTGTAGCAAACCTGACGGCTTTTGATGTTCTGCTTTGACTTGCGCACACGTCAAGCATTTAGCCGCATAGGTAGCTACAGACTTCTTTAAGCCTATCCACCAATAATTTGCCCTTAGATCCTGGTACATCTTATCAGCTCCAGGGTGAACGAAATATTTGGAACTATGGGCTTCCTGGAGGATAACATCCCGAAGTCCTCCATAAATTGGAACCCATATTCGTCCATTTAATCTCAGAATTCCATCCTTGCCAAGAGATAACTACTCCTCAGTTACTCCTAACTTTTCATTAGGATAGTTAGCTTCCAACACAGCTTCCTTCTGTGCAGCTAACAACCTTTCATTCAAACTGTTCTTTATTTCAATGCTCTTGGCATTGATTCGGATGGGTTTCACCCTTTCCTTTCGACTCAAGGCATCAGCGACTACATTCGCCTTGCCGGGATGATATCTGATTTCACAATCATAATCATTTAAAGTCTCCATCCATCGGCGCTGCCTCATGTTTAAATCCTTCTGATTAAATAGATGTTGAAGGCTCTTGTGATCAGAATAGATCACACATTTGATACCATATAAATAATGCCTCCACAGTTTTAGTGCAAATACAATGGCACCCAATTCCAGGTCATGGGTGGTGTAATTCTTTTCATGCACCTTTAACTGTCTTGAAGCATAGGCAATAACCTTGCCTTTCTGCATAAGCACACACCCCATTCCAGTGTGTGATGCATCGCAATAAACTACGAATTCTTCGGTACCTTCAGGCAATGTTAGTATAGGAGCATTGCTCAACTTTTGCTTCAGAATATCGAAGGATTCCTGCTGCTTAGGACCCCAGTCAAACTTAATCTTCTTACGCGTCAGCGAAGTCAGGGGTGCAGCAATCCTTGAGAAGTTCTCAATGAAACGCCTATAATATCCTGCTAAGCCTAGGAAGCTACGAATCTCCGTAGGCGCCTTTGGCTCTTTCCAGTTCATAACTGCTTCTACCTTAGCGGGATCCACTTGGATACCACGCTCACTTACTACATGTCCAAGGACTTGGACTTCTCGAAGCCAAAATTCACACTTTGAAAATTTGGCGTAGAGTTTCTCATGATGTAGAAGTTTAAGAATACAGCGAAGGTGTTTCTCATGGTCAGCTTAGTTCTTTGAGTAAATGAGAATGTCGTCGATGAAGACGATGACGAATTTATCTAAGTATGGCTTGCAAACGCGATTCATGAGATCCATGAACGCGGCAGGTGCATTAGTGAGCCCAAAAGGCATCACTAGGAACTCGTAATGACCATAACGAGTCCTAAATGCAGTTTTGTGTACGTCTTCATCTCTAACCTTCAGTTGATGGTAGCCTGACCTTAAGTCAATCTTCGAGAAGTAACTTGCCCCTTGTAATTGATTGAACAAATCGTCGATCCTGGGCAAAGGATACCTATTCTTTATTGTGACTTTATTAAGCTCACGGTAATCGATGCACAGACGCATCGATCCATCCTTCTTCTTGACAAACAAGACTGGTGCTCCCCAAGGAGACGAACTAGGTTTAATGAAACCTTTAGCTAGCGATTCATCCACTTGTGTTCTCAATTCCTTCATCTCTGTTGGCGCCAACCTATAAGGTGCTCTAGCAACAGGTGCTGCTCCAGGGATGATGTCAATCCTGAATTCCACTTGCCTATCTGGTGGTAAACCAGGTAGTTCATCAGGAAAAACGTCGGGGTATTCAGAAATGACGGGGATGTCTTCAATCTTGGGTTTCGGCTCATCAATAGTCACCTGTGCCATGTAGATGACACAACCCTTCTTTAAACACCTAGAGGCCTTGAACATAGTCACTTGTTCAGGCAATCCATACCGGGTATCTCCCTGAATGGTAAGTGATTCGCCAGACGGAGTCTTGATCACCACCTGCTTCTTATTGCAGACAATCTGGGCCTGGTTATGAGATAACCAGTCCATGCCTAAAACGATGTCAAAACCAGCTAACTTCAAAGGAAGTAGGGACAAAGGAAAAGAGTGGTTCTTAATGGATATGAAGCATCCATCTAATATGGTTGAGGCGGTTTCTAAGGTGCCATCTGCTAACTCCACCTCATATTTCACTCTTAGGGTTTTAACAGGTAAATTCAGCAATTTGCAAAACTTATTATCTACAAATGATTTATTTGCGCCTGAATCAAAAAGTACTCTTGCATAGATATCATTTATGAGAAAGGTACCTGTGATCACGTTATCGTCTTGCACAGCCTCCTTCGCATCCATCCTAAAGACCCTAGCATTGGTCTTCTTGGCCTCTTCAGGCTTCTTGGCGTATTTAGGGCAGTTGGTTTTAATGTGCCCTTTCTCATTGCAACTGTAGCATGTTGCATCCTTCAGCTTTTTGCAATCCAAGGTCTTGTGGTCCTTGGACTTGCATATACCACAGGCAAAAGTTCTTGACTGAGTCTGTGAGTTTGATTCCAGCCTGCACTTTCCGAAGTGCTGTTTCTTGCAGATTTTGCATTTGGGCTTCTCACCAGACTGATGCCCATCTTTCCTTGACTCAGACCCCTTCTTGTTGTCACCGTTTCCTCGGTGCTTCTTGTTTGACCTTCGTGAATTATCATCTTCATGTTTTCTCTTCTCAGCATCTTTGTTCCTCTGCGATCTTTGTCTGACCGCATCCAGAGTGAGGGACAAAGATATGTCAGCTACCGATCTGAAAGTAGCTGGCCGGGAGGCCTTCACGCTTGCCTTTATCTCGGGGGCTAAACCCCCAATGAAACGAGCTATTCTTTTGGGTTCTGGGGTCACCAAATACGGAACCAACCTCGACATAGTATTAAAGCTCGTGAGGTAAGCTTGGCAGTCAAGGTTCTGCATAACCAATGATAGAAAATTAGACTCTATCTTCTCAACCTCATGTTGAGGGCAGTAGTTTTCCCTGATAAGGGCAACAAATTGTTCCCATGTCATGTTGTATAATGGGATCTTCCCAGTGGCTTAAATCAGAGATCTCCACCAGGCTAAGGCTTCACCCTTAAATGATTGCGACACAAACTTGACCACATCCCTCTCAGCGCATCCGCTGATATCCACAACTGTGTCCATCTCATCTAACCACGTCATGCAGTCAATGGCTCCCTTTTCCCCAGTGAAATCCCTGGGTTTGCATGATACAAAGTATTTATAGGAGCAACCCTTATTACGGGGTTCTTGATTTAGTACAATCTGCTGAGATGGAGCACTGTGGTGGTTTGAGGAGAGTCGATCATCATCTTTCTTGGGTTCATCCTTCTTGGAAGGTGGCTTCGAATGTGGTGTAGATAGGGTCCTACTCCGAGTCCCACTATACTCTTCGTACTGCTGCTCCAAGGCCTTTGTAACTGCGTCGTCTACTAACGCTTTCAGATCAGCACCCGTTATATTAATTCGGGCGTTATCATTATTCTCCACTGGGTGGCTATTGATTTCATCAGAGTCAGCCATTTTAATTGAACTGTTACATAAAACAAGGACAATAGTTTACTTGGGAGTTTATTATGGAATTGTCTTTTATGGCAATTCATTAACCATGGTAAACATAGACCATATTTGGTTAATTTATTAATCAAATTTATTTAGGATTTTGATATAACTTATCCTAATTATAAAACAATAACAGTTTTATTAGTAGCACAAAAGGCCTAGTCACAGGGACAATTTAAATTATAAGCCATGATTTCAGAGAATCAAGGCATGAAGGTTTGAACATAGTTCATTACCTTTTTTCTTGACAGGGAGTCATAGCTACCACTGTCTTTTGGCTCATATGGAAATGAGCAGGGCCCGTAGGCATTATATTACTAATGTATGGTCAAAATATGATCATCTTAATTGATGATTTAACCCATGATTCAGAGATCATTTAGTTGGGTTTGGAATCTTTAAAAAGATCCTTATATAATAATGACACATGTGATTTTAACGAATCACGTCTGCCAGGAGCGTTAACATGTTTTCAGATGTTAACTGGGATTTGAATCTTTTTAACAGGTTTTACCATCTTGGCCAGGTCTTATAATGACATGCAGGCTAGGTTATACCATTAAGATTTTTTAATTAATATTTAAATAGGCAGATATATTTTTAAAAGGAATGATTTTGATTTATTTATTTCATATATAATTTATGCATATTATGGCAAAATGAAATTTATAAACTTACATTCCATTAATTTATCAAAAGATTACATATCGCCCTAAACAGGACTTTTTAACAGACAAATCACCCACGCAGGGGTTTAAGCAAAGACGTACCCACGCAGGGGCTTAACAATATACTAGTCCACGCAGGGACATAAACAAATAATATACCCTCGTAGAGGTTAACAGAAAGATAGACCCACGCAGGGGTCAAAACAAACAAACATACCCACGCAGGGGTCAATACAGCAAGACAGGCCCACGCAGGGGCTCAAATGATACAAGGAAAATTACAACAACAGTGGAAGGATTCAATGGTCCTTCTTGCTCTTCCCTTTTATTAGGCTTGTCAATCCTTGGAAGAAGCTTTGTCGCTCCCTGTGGTCTCTGTGAAAGTCTCGCTCTACTTGGTCCAACCTTTGCAGAATTTCTTCATGCTCTGGTGGGGAGAACCTTGGCGGCTGCGATTGTTGCCGAATAATAGGTCTATTAGGTATTTGGTACCCATGTGTTGGGTAACCTACTCCCCACGGAGCTCCGTATGGTCCTTCCGGATGAAGGGCGTTGTAATTGGCTGCTACCAGGTATGGGTCGGCTTCAGCGTAACCATAGTTGGTGTGAGCCGGCTGCTCAAACGGGTTGTACGCCATCGAACCCGTGTAGGCAGGAATCGGGTTATCAAAACCCATCGGTGGTGGTTGCGGTGCAACTGGGTTCGAAGGTCCACCCATTTGTGGATCTTCTTGAAGTGGCGGATAATGACTGCCACTTGATTATCGAGGAGAGCTAAAATGAAAGTCCCCTCCTCGTGCAGACATACGTGCTCCGGATCTCCTACGCCTCGGTGGTTGCGGAGGTGCCAGCTGAACTGGGGGCGGTGGAGGCGGTGGCGTGACAGCCACGAAACGTGAATCCCCAGAGGGATCCTGCTGCTGCTGGTGCTGATGAGGCGACGAATGATGCGAGGGTGTGAAGTACCACTCGTGCTGGTTAAACCTCGCCTGAAAGCTGTCTGGACCACCGTAGGGTGATCCGTGAAATCGGAGACCTCGATAGGATGGTTCGGTGTTCCGGTTGCGGGCTCGATGGGATCCGTGTCCTCGTCCATATCTTCCGCATGATCGCCGGAGAAATGATCCTCTGGCCCCAATGGGTTAAAACCCATTGGTTCTGGTATGTAGTTTGCCGGGTTAAACCGGCCCCGGAAAACAGGTGTAGGGTCACCAAAAGAATGGTGCGATAGGGATCGTTGAAGAGGTATGTAGGAAGGTTGAGGGTTGTCGGGTTCATTTTCCGAATGTGGCCCGTATGAATTGTGAATGGGAGGCGTCGAACTGTGCGAAACCGACCGTCTAGCCGGCTCGAAAAGGTTCCTCCGTTTCTGTCGAGGATCGTCACTCTCGGTGGTAGAAGGAGCTCGCCGTTGCGAAGGCCCGGCTTCATTATCATTGGGGGCGGTGATTGGCCCCTTGCCTCTTCCTCTTCGTCGAAAGAATCTTGGCGGCATTTTTAATCCTGTCAATATAACATAAGATAACGACAAGAATATATAAAATAAAGGACAAAACAAAACAAGGTAGAGTTTGTCCTATGTTATTTGTCTAGACTCGAAAGTTTAGGAATGTGCAATTGTGTAACTGAGATTAAACACAAAAGGCTAGTGTTTAATTCACTCAGTGTTGGCTCTGATACCAACCTGTCACACCCCGAATTCCACGTGTCACCGGTGGGCCCGGTGGGGAGTATCGTGACGTGGTTGGCAACATAATAGTCAAACAACACAATATTTAATATGCACAGCGGAAGCAATTGAAAGATTATATTTCAACCGAATAAAATATTGTAATATCGTGTATCACAAACAGTTGAAAGTTTATCCACAGAAGGATCAAAATAAATGGAAACAGTAGTTCAACAGACTTTAGGCATCTTAAGCTTGCGAGACTTCTATTGATGCTAAGGAGAGAATCCAGCCTATTACGCTTAGTACCTGCATTTAATCTTTTTGGGAAAATATGTCAATTTACACTGGTAAATACAATTAACCGACTCATTTTAAAAATGATTAAAAATTGATTTGGATGCACGTGGCATAAACATTTTATAACTTGGGATAATCATTTAAATATATAATCTTGTAAAAGAATTACATGTTCCTTATGCGTTCAGTAGCCCGGAGCGTGCCGGGTTAAAGATCAATAGACACACCACATCAACTATTTATGCACTGACGAGTGTACGCCTACACTCCGCGCTTAGGTCGTGGCCATTTCGTAAAATGATGCCAAGGATATCCGGGACATGGTCATTAACCCCCCAAAGGCTTTAAGTAAACAAAACAGTTTAAACGGGCCGATTAAATTATTCAATTAACCACCAAACGATGGAAGATTTAATGCCCGACCAAGCGGTATTTTATATACCGTAACCCAAGCCCGTATAGGGAAAATAAGTTAAAAGTATTTACCTGAGCAAAGTAATAATCACAATAAGCAAATGCAAGTAGCTTTTACTGGTCTCCTATTCTGGAACAAAGGTTTATAATAACCTATTAGAATCCTAACGGGTCTTTAGTTAAGCTTAAGCTTAGACCGGTTAGTTTCAAAGATACGGTTCGTACGCATGATTAAGCGAAGACCGGAATAGAATGTGTTTTAGACCCGACAAGTTTGAAGACTTGCTTAATATGGGTATTTCATACACATTCTGGATTTTGAGATAAAACCGATAAGGTTTGACCCGTTTCGGCTAATTTATGTAAACTAGTTACATAAACCGAACCGAACGCGTAATAAGCGTAACGGGTATCCGTAAGAGCCATATACAGGTTTCCTAAGTTAATATGCTTCAAATATGTTGTGACATCAGTAAGATGTCTTTTATTATGCCCGAAACGAATTTAAACACAAACTATGCCCCGTAGGGGTAGTTTGGTCATTTACAAGGTTATAAAAGAGTTTAAGTATTATCCTGAGTTACAGGTCTGATATAATCAGTAAAATCCTTAGTTTAATATGTTATAACAGTAGGGTAAAGTATATATGTGAAATTTATCAATTATAACCAATCTATGCACCGTATGGGCATTTTGGTAATTTCACATAAGCCGAAAAGCTCAAAACTGAAGTCTGAGTTAAACAACTTTTGCTTACTGTTAAAATATTATAATTTGCCTAAAATATCAGTAGGTATCAACCCTTGTATGTTTAGAATAGTTCTAGTACATACTATGCGTTAAAAACGCTTAATAAGGCGATTAGAAGCCATTTCCGGGTTCTATACATAAAGCTGATATTTTTATTATTGCAGAAGGCTTAAAATAATTTATTTATCATATGTAATCAGTAGCAAACGGTTTGGAGTCAATTAGATATGTAAAACTCATTTTATAGCCCGTTAGGGCAAAACCGACAATTACCGGATTAAGCCTATGACTATAAGTTATGCTCAGCCTAAAATTAATTAAAAATCTTCAAAAATCCCAAAATAATATATTACATCAGTGGGTAATAAGTTTGATGTCAAAAAGTAGGCTTAGATAGGCCATACGCTAATTATGCCATTAAATCGCTAAAGAAGCTTTCTAATTACGCTAATGAGCATAACTCTCAATCTACACCTCAAACTGATGTCAAATTTTGGGTGCAAGTTTATATATCAGTAACTAAGGTTTCTACTCTTTTATATTTTCAAAAATCACGTTTTAAGGTGAAAAGGGCATAATGGTCAACATATAGGCAATTAACGGAATCATGCGTATTAATTGGTTAACTAATGAACCAAGGTGTATAATCACAGAGGGTTATACTAGCATGTAACCTGGTCCTAAGGAAGCTCTATGGCATTTCTAAAACATACCAAAACGGGTCAGAACTGAAGTCAAAGCTTTGCGACTTTCGGTTCCGAACCGGGTCTAAACATAAAATTTTCGGGTTGAACATGTTTAGACATGTTCTTATACTAATTACCAAGTTATATTAATGATCAAACAGGTTGTATATGTTCTACATTGCTAATTATGCATAAATTAAAAATTAAGCATTCTGTTGACTTTTTAATAACAAGTTTGACCCGACATTTGACATAGTTAGAGTGGGAATCAGGGGGAACCCTTTTAAGGGTTTAATGCCCACATAATTACCAACTTATAACTACTTTCAATTCAACTAATCACTGGACCATTAGTGACTAATCGCTAAGTCAACCGTTAATTACGACGGTTTGACTTTTAAGCTAAAACTAAGCAAAAACTTAACTAAGAAAGGTTAAGCATACTTACTAGAGTCCTTTGCACGATTAGTGATCACTTGAGCCTGCTTTGGAGCTCCAGAAATGATCAGAAATGCTGAAGGAAGGTGTGAAGAATTGGTTGCAAACTTGTGGCCTTTTATAGTGTTCAAGAACTCATGGATCATTGACACACAAGTCTAACCAAGGCCATGGATCACTTCCAGATGTCCCTAAGTGTCTAGGGGTTGCCTAGGGGTCGCCCAAGATGTGAAAAATCGTTTATAAGTCGGTTAGAATGCAAATGGAAGACAAGAACCCAAAGTTTTCAGATTAGATGACCCTAGGCGTCACGCGTAGACCCCCCCCCCTTGGGCCTCGCGTCGCGCGACACCCCTCCTGCACCAAATCAAATTTTAGATTTTTATGTTTTGGTCCTTGGCTCTTGGAAACTTTGCTACGACTTTATTTCTTGCACTTTGAACCCTCCAAATTGACTTATAAGGGCTTTAAGACATATACTCATTTTGTTTAGTCCTCGGTTAACTTTATTGTCACCCGAAAAGTTCTAAACTTCATCGTTGACGCTTTTAACCCCTCGCACACGAATTTGATCATAACTTTCTCATACGATAACGAAACTTTATGAAATTTATATCGTGCATTCTAGTGAGCATAATTAACCATTACAAAGCTTCGGGTTTGTCAAAAGGTCACTCAGAGGTATAACTTAAACATGTTGACACATTTAACCCCTGTAGTTTGTAATCTCTCACTTTCTTTCATTTTTTAGCTCCGTATGATCCATGATTTATTCGTTTGAAGGTATGAGCATCATGTAGGGTTAATGTACAATATATTTATTCACTGTTGACATTTAGAACTCGTATATTCACATACTTTCCATGATTGTCAACTTTAGTCCTTCAAGAACATTCTTTCACATGTTCAAACCTATGACACGTGTCAACACATTATAGGACGTGAATTTTTCGAGGTGTTACATGATGTGATGATGAAGTGTTTGTGATTCATGTTCACTATTTTGATATTTAAAGAAAATTGGTTATGAAATGGTGATTAGGAATCTTGTATGGTGGAATAGAAGGGTTGCTGTACATATAAGGCATATGTTGATTTCATATTGTTTGGTTAAAAATCTGCTTGATGATTGATGCCTACAAAAATGCTTAACATGATATTAGGATTTATGAGAATTGATAGGAAGTCGGTGTTTTGTTTGATGAAATAAATGTTGTCGTACACATGTAAGTCGCACACCTCTCTTGTACAAATCACAAATGCACAAGGTACAACTCTCTTTTAGCATGACCGTACACTAGCAGGCAGCCGCACATTTCGCTGTGTGCCGCACGCTTGGTGGTGGGCCGCACAATTGTATTGGGCCTTATCTTTGTTGGGCCACAACCTTAGCGGGCCGCACACTCAAATAACTGGATCGTACACTTATTTAATTAAGTCGCAGAATTATTAAAACAACACACTTAATGTATAACCGCACACTTATTTGTGGGCGACCGCACACTGATAAGTGGGACGCACACTTCGTTATTAATGGGCCTTATTCTAGTGGGCCGCACACTAGAATAGCCCAAACCTTTTGTAAGTCGCACACAGCCCACTCTTCCATGTTATTTCGTGCTAATTGTTTTATAAAATGGATTATTTATGGTTGAAGTGTTATACAATAATTGATACTTGTACACTACTTGATGAATACGTGTTAGATACGTGTAGCTTATACGTAATTCCTTGTTTACTATCCTAATAATTGGTAACCATAATAGGACGTCATTGACCAACTTAGGATAAATGCTTTATCTACCGATCAAAGCAAAGGTGAGTTCACACTAAACCTAAAGTCCTAAACTTATGTATTCCCAATGGTTTGGGAACTTCACACACCAAGGTAACGGTGTGACAACTTAATAAAACTCATAAAGCATGCACTCCCAATGGTTTGGGAGCTTCCATACTAAACGAAACTCTACCAAGGAAAGTCCCTTACACTTATACTGATTAATCGCGGGGAGTCAATAGGATATTAGTTGATAGCGCTATTAGGTTTAACAACCTCACACCGTGCAGGGAGCCGGGCGTGAACTATTATCTGGATATCGGGTCAATGACGGCAGACATTGACCTAAGAGGGCAAACAACAACTAAGTCAAAGTTTCGGTACTACAAAATTTAGTAGCTCATTATGGGATGGATTTCCCACAACATGTTTTGATAACATGGTAACTCATAAAATAAATGTTTTTGGATAAAACGAGAAAAAAACTTTTCGAAAACCGTGAACTCGCCAACTTTATGTTGACACCGTACTGCATGCTTGCAAGTTTTTAGGTACAACTACTAACAGACAATGCAAATGGATGGAGTGTGTAAGTGGTACGTTTTGTACATTCAGCTAAACTGTGGTTCCAAACAACAATGGGTTTATCTTTTATTTCCGCTGCAAAATTAAATCCTATTTTTGAAATTTTTAAATTTAGTCACTAATTGTATTATTATTCGTAATAATTTACACTTTTCGCAAACGGTTCAAAATACTTAGTGGCTGGATCCTGAGCAGTCGCACGCCTCGCGGTAATACTCCACAGGGGGAAATTGAGGGTGTGACATTTAAAAACGACGTTTACAAAAAACAAAAGCTTAATGAAAACACATATTTATTTGTATATATAAAACATATTTTGTTAAATAATAATCGTGAAAATAACAAAATAAAAAAAACTTGAGTAATTGCATTAATAATATCTTAAATATTAAAAGAACTTTGTAATTATCAAAAACAACCCCTAAGGTATATAATGACCTAGTTACCCTTACACTTAACTGCAAAAAAGTAACAAAGTTAGTGTCAGGGGCGAAAATCGTTATAAAATGCAACATCGGGGTCTGATATGTTAAAAGCCTCCTTTTTGGGTTTAAATGGTTAAACTGGCTAACCCATAGGGGCCAAAACAGTAATTTACTTTTACAAATGAATTTTACATGAAGATTAAATATGTAAATTTGGATTGGTATCTAAATGCACATTTTGAACCATTCCCAAAATTCCTCTTTATTTTTTTAAGGAACATTACTCACGTTATTACTCATGGAGCATCATCATATGCTACTTGAACATTCACCGAAATCGGTTCCAGCACCAAGAATCACCTCAGTTCCTCATCGTTAACTATTATACAAAAATCAAACACCATAACTTGTTTAATAATCATATAATCGAAAGACATGTTCGAGAGTGGGTATACCATACTTTAGCAGTATCGACAGTTTCTAATGTTCATCCATATACCTAGGGCTGCAAACAAACCGAACGAACACGAACAAGACGTAGTTCGTGTTCGTTTGTTAAGAAATATATGTGTTCGCGAACCGTTCACGAACACTTATCGAACGAGATTTTATGTTCGTATTCGTTTGTTAAGGAAATGAACTTGTTCGTGTTCGTTTGTGTTTGTTTGTTAATTTTAGGCAACGAACAAAAACGAACGTTGACGAACACAAATGAGCACAAACTAATGTTCATGAACACAAACGAACACAAACAATCGTTCATGAACAGAATATATAATACACTGACACTTATTAGATATTTAATTTGTCGGAATTTTGAAGTATTTAAATAAAGAGTTAATATCTGTTTTCGTCCCTATGGTTTGTCAAAAATCACTATTTCAATCCATTAGTTTAAAAATTGTGATTTCAGTCCTGTGGTTTCACTTTCGTAACCATTTCAGTCCAGTCTCCTAACACCGTCTATTTTACCGTTAAGTTTTTAATGAAACACCTAAATTACCCTTGTGTTAATTAAATATGGACTTATATGATTTTATTATTGGATTTATATGATTTTATTGTTGTATGACATATGGACTTAAAGTGGATTATAGGGTTTGACCCACCAAGGCTTCAGTAGAAGTAGAAGCCTGGCACTATTTTTACATATATGGTTCCAAAATTTTAATTTTAGACTTAGAATTAGAAAATGTCCAGGTAAGCATTATGTTTTAAAGTTATTATGTTAATTGATGTTGCTAGGAAGATATTAATTAGGGTGGGGTAATGGATCGCCGGACATTAAGAGTGGGGTTGTGATCCCGGAGAAGATGACCGGAAACTTTTGCCGGAAATGAGAGCAAGGATGGAGTGAGGTGGGGTAGCATGGGGTTGTGTTTTAACAAGTGGGTCCTAGAATACAATCTTTTAAATTTCCATAGTTTTTTTATTTAATTAACACAAGGGTAATTTAGGTATTTCATTAAAAACTTAACAGTAAAATAGACGGTGTTAGGAGACTGGACTGAAATGGTTACGAAAGTGAAACCACCGGGACTGAAATCGCAAATTTTAAACTAATGGACTGAAATAGTGATTTTTGACAAACCACAGGGACGAAAACAGTAATTAACTCATTTAAATATCTTTTTGTTTTTTTGTTAATAAGGGCATTATGGTCAATTCACGTGTACTTAACATAATAAATGGATGGGGTTAACGGAGGTGGACTGAAATGGTTACGAAATTGAAACCACAGGGACTGAAATCACAATTTTTAAACTAATGGACTGAAATAGTGATTTTTGACAAACCATAGGGACGAAAACAGTAATTAACTCTTAAATAAATATAAAAACTAAAAACACTAATGAACTATCGAACATAAACGAACATGTTACCGAACGTTCACGAACATAAACGAACAAACATGACCTCTGTTCATGTTTGTTCATTTAACTAAACGAACGGAATTTATTGTTCGTGTTTGTTTGTTTTATAAATAAACGAACACAAACGAACTTCCCGTTGAACGGTTCACGAACTGTTTGCCGAACGTTTGGTTCGTTTGCAGCCCTACATATACCCATAGGGTTCGGGTTCTGACTACTTCTAACCCACAAAGCCTCACTGGAACGAACCCCATAGCCGACCACCAATCATCATCTTCGAATCTTTATCGACAGAAAAACGTATTGAATGGGAATTGTTGGAATAAGTCAGAAATTTAACTTGGTTCACGAGAACTCTCCCGAATCCCTTTAGAACACCATCACTTGTAAACGAATGGGAAAGTGTATTTACCTTGAAAACTGTAATTAGGCATAGGAGCAATGCCAACTCATCAAAAAAAATTATCACACCTTTCCTGAATAATCGCCCGTCACAAAACAACACAACAAACCCTAATTCACACAACACAAATCCAAACTCAGAACCATTATCGCAAACCATAACGAATCAGAATCCCCAAAAATAGACAAAAAGTTAAGAAAATATACATAACATATACAAAACAAACCTATCAATCAAGGATTTATAGTAGTCCAATAACATTCACCGCTTATCTTCAGTATTACTTATAGATCAAAGATAACAAATTAAAACCCTAATTTTACAAAATCAAATAATCGGAATGAGCAACTTACCAGAACAATAATAAAGTTAATAGTCAGAGGAACCAATCGAAAATCATGGAAAACCCCTAAATCCATGAAAAATTTAGTGACGTTTAGATAGATTTATACCATCAAAACACTATGAATGTCTAGGCTGAATCAATGGTAAGTGTTGGTGCAAGTTTGTGACAACAGCTTTTAGATTTGGGTCTTTGTATATCTTGTAATTAGTGAAACGATAAATGGTTAACGGGTTTAGCTTTGTATTAGTTAGTTAATAGTGATTGGGCCAAACCAAACCCACATTGGGGGAATGGTAGGCAAATTGGGCCTGTCCAATTCGCAGGCCTGTGTGAAACTAGCCCAGTATGCTTGCCTTGTGATATATAAACAAAGCTTTGCATTAGGGTTAGGTTTAAGCACTTGAAATCAGATTACAAAGAGTTTAGAGAGTCAGAGAATTCGTTTAAGAGAGAGGGACGAATTTGTTGAGAGCTAGGATCTTAGGTTGATTGTTTTGTATAATCAATAAAGATCAGTTATTTGGTTTTAGTTTAATCTGCTTCTACACATTTCTGTAACAATCTGATCTAGAGGATTCCGCACTCTAGATTGGATAGGCAATTCTGTCAAGATCCATAGGATTAAGGGACCTACAATTGGTATCAGAGCATTAGGCTCTTGATTGGCTCAGTTCAAAATTAGGTGTTGTAGAAAAAGTGTTTTTGGGTGCAGGAAGCTTGAAGATTTTGAAGAAAAACTTGAAGATTCGAAGATTTGTTCTTCGTGTTCTTCATTATATTCATCAGTTTTTCTTGAAAATTGCTGATAAGCTGCTTGTTTGTAGGAAATTGTGAGAATTTGGATAAGATCTTTTCAAATTTTAAAAGATAGGATTTTCAGCTTTTCCCGGCGTATTTGCTGACTGACTTGCTGAACAAGTTGCTGGGTTTTTGTCATTTACGCAGACTGGACCTGCGTATTTGACTAACCAGCGTATTTAAATCCAAATGCGACTTTGGTAACTGTGATAATTGTCTTCTGCGACATTATCACAGTGATCGGCGACTTTACTTGTCATCGTAATACTGAACTGACCAGCCGGCGTAATTAACCTGCGTATTTAACTTAAGTGTAATTAGAAACCAGCGAAATTGACTTGGCAGCGTATTTGACCAGCGCGTTTGAAAAACGTTTTTGACAGCGTATTTAACCCCAATGTTTTTAAGACCAGCGTAATTAAATTTCAAGGGGTGGAATTTTAATCAGCTGACGTATTCGGGAATAAACGTTTTCGTACATAGAAAATTATCCGTAAACAATCTCAGCAAACCGACTGCACGGTTAGATTCGATTGATTTTTAGGACAAAAAAAGGCACAAAAATCACGAAAAAGGTTTTGGTCATTACATATCATTGGATTCGTATTCTCGAGACGAGTCTAACAGTACGATTTAGTAAAAACTGTTTTCGGTCAGTTTTTAAACGTTTTTAGCAAGCCGGGTCGGTAAAAATGTCAAGCATGTCAAACTTGAATGAGCTGTTGAAGATTGAACATGAGGTCGGTACTACTTACAAGCCGCCAAAGCTGATGAAGGTAGAACAATACTTTACTTGGAAAGACAGGTTCCAGTCCTTCATTGAATATCAGGACACACGGATGTGGATCTGTATTGAGGATGGGTACGTGAACCCAACTCATGAGTTCGAAGGCAAACAACGGGTCACTGCTTATGTCAATATTGTAGAAGCTGGGAAGAAAATATATGAAGCTGAGAAGAGAGCCCTAGCTGCTATAAAGATGTCTCTACCAGATGGCATTAAACATACATTTAAGAGGTTCACTACTTTGAAAGATATGTGGGATGCATTAGAAAAGCGGTATGAGGGCAATGCTGATGTGAAGAAAAACAAGATTGATCTGCTGAAGAAGCAATTTGCTGTTTTTAAATGCATGAGAAATGAGTCCCTTGAAGATATCATTACAAGGTTCTATCATCTGATGATTGAGATAGACAACTATGACATAGAGGGATACACTGATACTGAGATCAATGACAAGTTGCTAGATGCCCTACCTGCTAAATGGGATATTTACAATCTCAAGATAAAGGGTGAATCCGATTGTGCAACTAAAGATTTAGAAGAGGTTGTTGGAAAATTGAGAGCTTACGAGCTCAACATGAAGAAGAAGGAAACAGGTTATGATCAGGTTCAAGATCCGGGAGTCTACAAAGGCATTCTGTCTTCATCTTCTTACAACGCTTCCAGTGACTCGGCAACTGCTTTTCTCTCTAGTGAAAATGAAAATGTTTTTGTTGATGTTAATGGTGAATTGTGTTTTGTTGCCTCAACGGGAGGTTCAACTGCAGACTGGATCGAATAACAACAAAATTCCCAAGTCCATGCCTATGAGTGTGAAATCAGATGAGAATCAACTAGCTCTCCTTGCCTTGTTTGTTGCTTCGTATCAGAATTATATACAGATGATTTAAAGAGGCGGGGCATGTCTTATGAACCAAGAATCTCTTCTATCGAATGTTATCATGATCCATGTTAATCTTCTCGGTAGTCAGTATCATTACATTATAAGCTAGTATGACTAGAAATCTATTACAAATCTAACCATTCTTGTAATCATAATAACTAGTAGGACACCCGCGGAGTTGAAAGAGAAATCCTAAAATAGGCATGCATATATTTGGGATCAAAATATAAATAAAAGAAATGGAAACGTATATTTTTTTTTAATTTTAATACTAAGAAGTTAAATAGGCACATAATATCTTTCATTTGTTTTACAGTCTCCTTGCATAAAACACAACTATGTTTTCACAAATAGATTAACATGGCATGAGAAAGATGATTCAATAAAATGAAAATGCTCCCATGAGTAATCTGGAGAAATTGAAAAGGTGAGCAAAGAGCCAACGAAGCAAGGGCTTGTCTTTGGGCTTTAAGAAAAATCATGCTCATCTCCAGACTTTTGAAGCGGTTCAAGAAAAAAAAAATTAGACGTACTGCAGCAGCGCATGTTAGAATGGTAACACTGTTACTAAGTAAAATATACTCGTGCGTTGCGCAGGAGTATGATCGTCATCAGTTTGGTTCATTATGGTGCCGATACAAACTCAGTATAAGAATCGAAAGATAAAACCCAAAAAGTAAAGTCGTGATATATCCAAAAGAGTGTCGATATATGTTTTAATAGATCAATTAGCATGTGCAAACTTGTCGAAATTTTGTGATATACATCCTATTACCAATAAAACACAACTTAACTTATTTTACCAATAGGATAAAGATCAAATACAAATAAACTTAACGTACAAAATGTACGAATTGAAGGAAAAGATAAAAAGGCACGGTGTCATTTTTGTAATTATGAGTAACTATCAAAATTACTCTTGTAGAGTAATTTTGATCTTTTGTAGAGTAATTTTGTAAAATGTTCTTGTAGAGTAATTTTGATCTTTTGTAGAGTAATTTTGATCTTTTATAGAGTAATTTTGTAAAATGATCATGTAGCCTGTAGAGTAATTTTGATCTTTTGTAGAGTAATTTTGATCTTGAAGAGTAATTTTGATCATTTGTAGAGTAATTTTGATCCTGTAGAGTAATTTTGATCTTTTGTAGAGTAATTTTGATCCTGTAGAGTAATTTTGATCTTGTAGAGTAATTTTGTTAGCATTTAGCTATGGGGTTTAGCTTTATGTTTTAGTTTTTAGCTTTTAGTTTGGGTGGGGGAGGGGGTTAGGTTTTTGGGGGATGAGGGGGGGGGGTCAGGTTTTTTTTAGGGTTTTTTTTTTGGGGGGGGGGGGGAGTTTAGGTTTTTGGGGGTGGGGGGTGGTAAAATTACTCTACAAAAGATCAAAATTACTCTACAGTTTTTTGGGGGTGGGGTTAGTGTAATTTTGATAATTACCCTACAAGAATAAAATTACTCTACAAGACCATTTTACAAAATTACTCTACAAAAGATTAAAATTACTCTACAGATACATTTGTAGAGTAACCTTGATAGTTACTGATAATTACAAAAATGCCACCGCCTACTTTTTCCTTTTCATTCAATTCGTATGTTTTGTACGTTAAGTTTATTTTTACAATAACTTTCCCCTTTACCAATAAAACATAATCTAAAAAATAAAATAAAAAATGCTAAAAAAGAAGTAATATATATATATATATATATATTATCAAGATGAAACCCAAATTAAAAATAATGATAATAGTATTGATTAAAAAAAATTTAAAAACAGTGTAATAATAATACTTAGTTGAAAATTTATATTATATGTAAGAGTAAATGTCAAAATCGTTCTAGAGGTTTGGGCATTTTTGCCAATTTCATGCAAAACAACTTTTTTGTACCATATTGTTATTCACTTTTGTATTTTTTTTTGCCATTTTCATCCAAACGTCTAACTTTTTTGCCAGAATTGTCTGTGAGATTTGGGATTTTTTACCATTTTGGTCCAAATATTTGATAGAAAAAAAAAGCAAATTAGCCTTTTGGATGAAAATGTCAAAAAATCTCAAAAGTGAAAGACTATTTAGTAGAAAAAAAATGTTTTGAATGAAACTGACAAACATACCCAAAACTCAGGGACGATTTTGACAATTAACTCTATATGTAAATATTTTGATTGTAATATTTAGTTAGATAAAATATTTGGCATCCAATCAATCAAACGTGACTGTAATTATGATGATAAATATAATATAATATCTATATGATTATATAGGAATTGTAAATATCTATATGATGATATAGGAATTGTAAATTCTACTCTTTCTCTGCACTTCAGAAAATAATGAAATATACCAAAACCATTCTTTATGTGATAAAGTAAATCCAGATCAAAATCACTTTTTACCACAACCACCACAAAACCTCCACCGTCTCCAACAGCAACTGCAACCGCCACTTCCTCCAACTAGAACCACCACGTCACCTTCTCAGTCACTCACTCGCTCTATCCTCTCTATCTCTCTCTCTCTCTCTTTGAAGCCACCGGTGACTCCTAACGGCCTCATGTCTTCTTCATCGGAACCGTCACGGTGGCGGAGATCCAAATTTTGTCTGCCAACCAATCATCAGATCTAGCTGAATTCCAGTCGCCGGCGATAAGGACGGTTCCGGTCACATGCAGTGACAGATATAAGGTTCCGGCATATAATCTGATCACCGCTGGAGTTCATCTATTTCCGTCGTCTTAGGGTAGCGGTCATGGTACTATTCTGGTGGTTAGCAAAGTGGTTTCGAGTTTAGATGTTGTCATGACCGGCAATTGTAGGTTAAACTAATATGTAAACCGGAACTGTACCTAAGAACACACACACACACACACATATATATATATATATATAGAGAGAGAGAGGCCGGTTATCATACAATATGCCTAATCGTACATTATGTACGCTATAACCACAACCGTCAGATCATCTCATTTAAACCTCGTGCTTAACTATTAAATTAATCAAATTAAAATATATATATGAAACCGCCAAGGTTAAAATCATCCATTGCAAAATCAAAAACCCCTGATAATCAGCAAACAAAAACTCACAATCATACCGATCGATTCAAAATCGTATTCGAAAATCCAACAAGTAATCAAAAATCGATCGATTCTTATTCACCAACCTCCTTCTGCGATTTCATTATCTACTGATTTTGGAAGTTCATAACTGGAACAAATCGATAGACAGTCTATCGAAAAAGATGATGCAGGATGAAAATTATAAAATATGCGAAATACATATCAAACGTGCGAAAAAACATTGCAGACAAAAAGAAAGGTTGTGTTTTTGTAAAGTGTGCGAATTCATGATTTATACACATGCGATTTCAAAAAAAAGTTAATAATGTTTGAGATTTCTTATAGTTTGCGAATTCATGATTTATACACATGCGATTTCCAAAAAAAAAGTTAATAATGTTTAAGATTTCTATAGTTTGCGAATTCATGATTTATACACATGCGATTTCCAAAAAAAAGTTAATAATGTTTAAGATTTCTTATAGTTTGCGAATTCGTTTTCTTATCATATGCGATTTTGAAAAAAATGTTGCTAATACTTTCATGTAACTTTGTCCAAAAATGCAAAAAAAATGAATTAATAACTAAAATAAATAAAAATTAACTATTTTATATAAAAAATGAATTTATTACCGATTTGATTGTAATTTGACATGTAATGATCAATTTTACCATAAATACTATTGAACTTACCACCCTACCTACATAATTAATTTACTATTCTAATATAAAATACCCAGAGATAACTACCTTCCATATTAAGGCATAGAACACAAAAACACACACAGCACACCCACAAAAATGGCATCTGAAGATTCAGAGAAAATAAAAAACATTGCAATAAAGGAACTATTGTCAACTCGCACGTTGACATAAATAAGCACCGATGTCACCTCTTCTCGTTTGATTCTTGATGTGCAGGGGAAGATTCTTGAAGAAATCAAGAAAAATCAAGAAATGTGGGAGAGACTACTTGAACCATCAAGCTTCAGAGACGCAGCTTTGGATCACATAAAGGAACAGTCTCGAGCTGATGACTTAGCCTTCTCTTTCCTGAAAGATGCTCTAAACACGGTGAAGGAGAAGATGGAGTTCAGCTTTGCTGAACATGACAAAATCTTTGCTTCAAGTAACTAAATTTCTGTTTAATAGTTTTATGGTTTTAGCTGTGTAAGACAATAACAACTACTTTATATTTATGTTTTGGGTAGATGTTTTGAATACATCCTATGCTTCGTTATAATATAAATCGCATGAATTATTTAGACATCTTTGTCAAAAAAAAATACAAGATAACTCAAAATCGCATGTACTAAAATGAAAACAAAGTGAAAATTGCATGAAACCTACTAATATACTGACGCATATGAAATCGCATGTTTACAAACTAAATCGCATGATTGTATGAAATAAACTCATATGTATGAAATCGCATGTTTGCCTTGTAAAATCGCATGTACATTACAAAAATTTAATCTTCCTCATCTGAAACCTCCTCCCACTGATCTTCTTCTTTGGTCCCATCATCACTACTTCCACTGTAATCTTCAAACTCATCTTCCTCTTCATCGTCTTCGACCTCGTTGGCTTTGTGTCTGGGATCTTTTTTCAATCTGGACTCCCTTCATCTTCTTTTGTTGTTTGCCTTGTTGTTTTCCTTTCAGTATCTCGCAAGTACGAATATCATGACCTTTTTCGTTGCATACACTACATGTCCTTGACCTTTTTCCTTTGCGGCTAATCATTTGTTCCTTCTTCGATTTAATCCTTTTATGCAAGCCACGACCTTTGTTTCTTATACCAGCCGGCACACGGACAGTAGGAGGTGCATTAGTTACTGGTTGTTGGTAACCAATCAACTTTGAAAACCGGTCAAATTTTGGACAAGTTGCTTGGTTATACGACTCTGATCAACTTTCTCTTTAATCTTCTTCATTTGATCCCTCACTAAAACAAGTTGATTAAGGTCGGAAATCAAATTGCTAACCAAATACTCCCCTGTGTAGATGATTTCACGAGCAATCTGTTTAGCCTTGTGTTGCTCATCCTTATCACCCACCTTTACATCGAACATCGCGTTTAATTCATTCGGGACCACATCCTTTGTCCATCGCTTCATAACATATTTGTTTGGTATTTCTTTAACACCAAACATCTTGAAAAGAAAATAGATGTGTTTACATAGCAGCCCATATTGCTCAAAACGCAAACAGCTACACTGTGCAGTTACATCATTTTCAAGATTCTTGAACCACACCTAAGAAAACGAATATATATTGTAACACCCCAAAAACGTATTTGGTAATCAAACCACGTTAATACTAAAAGACGGGTAAAGTACCGTTAGTGGTAAAATTAAGCCGGAAAATATTAGGATTTATATAACTAAATCGAATATTTAATAAAACAAGAAAAAGAATGCTTTTGGGAAATAAAGTTCATAGAAGGCCGGAGTTAACGGGACTCAAAATAAACTTAGTCATAGATTCCCCGAACCCACTAATTTAATTAGGAATGTTTAACCTAGTTAATAAGTGGGGAATATTGTTAGAAATAAGTGGGTTGTACCCTACTTAATTAACTAACCAAACTTGAGGGGCCAAAAGAGGAAGATTGAAACTTAATATTTATTAAAATTAAAAACACTACACATAAACTAGTGTGTGTGTGTGTGTGCGTGTGTGTGCGCACGTGAAAGAGATCAGTGGAAACAAGGAGAAGCCAAAACCCTAACTCAAGCTAATTCACCAAATTGAAGGTCAAAACTAGCTCAAATCAAATGCATGATCACTTACAAACGATCACCAAGTCAAGGGGATCGTGAGGTATGTCAAATTTTATAATTTGGTGATGTTTTGGAATCTATGATGAACACTCAAAATCAGAATTCGTGAATGAATGTTGAGTTTATGAGTGATATGTGATGAAATTCATGTTTAGAAATAAACCCTAGATGAAAACTTGATGAATTAGCACTAGAAACAAAGGATTTGATGATGACCCTTGTATATGCTAAGTGGGTTTTGATTTAATAATGAAGATGATGATAACTTTGTGTTTAAAAACCATTATAACTGATAGTAGAAACAAGGTACTTGAACAAATTACATGATTGGGTATTTGTTCATACAAGATTGAGATGGGTTTTTATGATATGATGATGTTAGTGTCAAACTTGTGATTAGAAGCATCATATTAGTTAGTAAAGACAAAGTACTTGAACAATTTAGGTGTTTGGGTACATAAATCATATTACCATGAAATGGGTTTTTGAATAATAAGATGAAATGATGATAAATTCATGTTAAAAATGATATTTGATATCATCATGTGTTAAGAAAGATTAATGTTGTGTTAACTCAATGGATTATGGTTATAAAACTTGGTTAATAAAATGATTAAACCGGTAACATAAGAATGACGTTATCGGATAATTGACCAAGTGATTAAGCGAATAGTTGAGCTACTTCGTGAAATTATTTATGTTAACAGGCAGTTGACTTTAAAAAGTCAAACTGACCAACGATATGATCGAATGATAAATTTGACATAAGAGTCGTAGGATGGAGTAGTCATGAATGAGTATGACTAGTCTAACCATCTCACAACTTACAATGATAGTTTGATGCTTGGCAAGCTAGGTGAAAGCTTGGGAAGGAAGCGGGTCAAACGAAGCAAGAATGACAGAAAAGCATAGTCTGGATGCAAGGTAAGTACAACTTACACTCTTAGTACTAAATACCTATTGGTTTTATAGGTTACTAATAATATAAAGTCTTGTTTGAGTTACGATGTTCCGACACTACATGTGCGGTTCGGAACAAGAGACAATGGAAATGAACCATGTTTAATGGCTAAAATGAGCTAATACGATTATTTAATCAAGAAATGGGTTATAAGTAAAATTACCGTGCGGTATAAACCGGAGCGAGTCATGTAGATGAGATGGTACTAATTAACATCTCGCAAAGATAAACGGTCACTTAGACCAAACGGGTCGAACAGTGAATATATCACCATTTGAAAATATCGACTAATGAATATTGTCGAGTTGTGTGTTCACAGGAGTAAATACGGAAGGATAACTTATATCGCTATTAAGAAGCGAGAATTAAAGCAATGTATTAAAAACGGGTCAATATATATTGATCCGAGCCAGGTATGTATAATGATCCAACTCATCATGCAGAACTTGAGATTCTATAAGAGTTAGACAAGGTTAAAATATAGATATTCGGTTACCTTTTAGGTAAACCGAATAAATTGAGTTATGATTATGGCGTTTTAGAAGCACATGGGTTTACAAACAAGAATTATAGTTAAAAGGTCGGATTTTGAGTCAAACAAGTATTTAAAGGTCCTTGTAGTAAAAGAAGGATGAAGAATTGACCAAATTGCCCTTGTAAGTTAATTCGAATGAACGACCCTTAAAGGTGGTTCGGAAACAAGTTTTATGATTAAATAAATGCTTAGAATGAGTATAGGTAGTGAAAGATGTAAATTCTTGGGTCGAAAGACTTTATATGTGTCTTTGCCGTAAAATGATAATCCGAGGGGTAAAACTCGGAACATATAGATATCCACATTAAATCCAATGCACATATAGTTGTGGTGGAAGATTACTTGATAAGAAATGTAGGAATAAGATGCTAGAAATGAATGAAAGCGATTTCAAGCTTTAAAGTGCTTAAATACCCTTAACGGGTCAAAATAAGCATACGAGCGAAAACGAGTTTAAATTGTGTAATAAACCTGTGATTAGAACCTAATATGGTAGATAACCTTAATTTGAAGAAGTGTATGTGATATAAAGATCAAACAAATATGTTTGTTTGATAAAATGCATAAACGGGCTAAATTCGATAAAAAGGTAACGAGTCGAAGGCTTAGAAGTCTCAAAATTTATTATGTTGGATGTTGGATTTTAACTCCATATGATGGAGAATTAAATTACGGACGCATAGGAAAAAGAATCGGGTAAAACGGATTAAAAACGAGAGAGTTATGCTCGTTTCCGTGAAATCGGGTCATGCTGGGAATATGCAGCAACTGTTTAAGCAACAATCTGTGAAAAAGGGGCCTAGGCGTAGCGCGACGCCCCTAGGCGTAGCGTGACGCCCCCTAATTCTGGAAAATTGTTAAATTTTGTTTGTTTGACCCATGTAACTTGTTTAAACTTATTATTTAACTATCAAAACTAACTTTTAAGTTGGTTTTGATCATAGGTGATCGCCAAGAGTGCCCGGATGAAGATCAAGCGACGAGCAAGAACCGAACACTCGTTAAATGAAGCTTCCGCGTCAAATCTTGATTTGTTTAGTTATAAATGAATTATGTAAACACTTATAAATATGTTTTTGAAATGTTGTAAACATGTGGGAATGTTAGTATGAAAAGTTTTTGTAAAGTCACATTTTAGCATTAAAATGTGTATTTTATTATTAAAATCTTGATTAATTAAGTCGGGCGTTACATATATATATATATATATTAAAAATTAAAATCGCATGTGTAAATGAACAATTTCGCATGTCTAAAAAATCATTTAATTGTATTAATTTAAAATCGCATGCGTACATCAAAATCGCATATTGCAAAATCATGTTCTGGATGAAATTCGCATGTAGCTTTTCAAAATCACATGTTTTAAATATATATGATATAATACCTCTAATAACCCATCTCCATGAGCTTTAAAGTCTTTCAACGATATCCTTATCTGTGGACCCTCGATTTTGGTGTCCATCGGCAGACATTCGGTAATAGTTCCATATATCTCTATTTGCTGATCAAAGAATATAGACCTGGTGTATATCTTAGCAGCATCTTTTTCAAAAGTAGTTTGGCTCCAATCATTAGGCTCAGTATATCTTGAAATATGATCATTCTTTCTGTGATTGAACCTTTGGACATCCATTGCACTGTCAAAATGATTCATAAACTCTACAAGAGTGAGTTGTGAATTTGCCACCTGGCAAAAAAAATGATTCTCGCTCTCTGATCTCAAAGTTGTTCGCATGAGACCAGACATGAGCTCATACCGGTAAAAAGCTGGAATCCACATGTATCTCATCGAAAACATATCATCAATCAATTTGTTTTCAGTGAGACCGTACTCAATCATCACCAACTTCCATTGTCTCTCGATTTCTTCAGGCTCAATGGAATTAGTCCATACAATATCGCACATCCTCCTTTTAAACTCATCATTATTGCACAGCTCGTGTCCAACCTATACCGATAAATGCTTTTTATATCAGCCTATAACAAAATCTATATTATAAAAAAAAAAGCTAACAAAAGACAATATAGAATGCTATACCTTATCTGCCACTTTTTTCATTATGTGCCACATGCACAATCTGTGTCTGCTGGTAGAAAAAACCTCCTCAATAGCCTGTTTCATAGCAGGGTCTTGGTCCGTCACTACAACCTTTGGCTGCTGACCAAATGACTTTACGAATGAATTCAGAAGCCATTTATAGGACTCAATGCTCTCCGATGCCAACAACCCAGCTCCAAGGGTTACATTTCGACAGTGGTTGTCAATCCCAGTGAACGGAACAAACACCATCTTGTACCTGAACAAACACATGCAAAATACACATTGTAACATGCGAAAATAGACAAAAAAAATTACATGCGAAATATACAGTATAACATGCGATATATTCAACACCTACTCTTCAATGTATATTAACATGCGATATTGCAAGTTTAGGAAATCATATAACATGCGAAAATAAAATAAAAACCATTTTATGTAACACTTACCTGTTTGTCTTGAAAGTTGCATCGAACGATATCACATCCCCGAACTCCATAAAGTTACGCTTGCATAACCCATCGGCCCAGAACAAACCAGTTAACCGTTTGTCATCATCAACAAAATATTCAAACGAATAATCAACTAAATACTGTTTTTTGTCGGTCAACCTATTAATCAGCATGTCAGCATCATATTCTCCTATATAGCTGTTAATTCGATTCCTAAAAATTTTGCAATCATCAACCGTGGCACCAACGTTTTCGAAACCACCGTAACATTTCCTCATTATATGGAAAGCTTTAACAGGGCCAAGGTTTAAAGTGCCTAGTTCCCATATCATCTCCTCCTGGACGTCTGACAATTCTCTGTACGCTGGCAGCATATGAATATCATGTGGACATACAAACTTATGATTATGGCCTTCAACAAATCTCTTTACTGTATATAATCTACCATCCACAGTGCAAATCATAAGTTGAGCTTTGCACCCAGTTCTAATGGTCCCCCTGTTCCTTGATTTGAATGGCTTTTTTGACTTCGAATAACCATCGTCAATACACAATGGCTTATGTCCCTCTTTAGAACAAAAAAAATACTTAGTTCTGATTATACCACCACTATGTACTTCACCACCTTTCCGAGTAGAAAAACCAGCTAACTTAGCATATGATTGGTAAAACGCATATGCTTGTTCAATAGAGGTAAATTGCATTCCAACCACTGGTGTAGCTGATGCTTCAACCTTCGGAGTGTAAACCCTTTCATCTACATAAATCAAATCAAAAAAAGAAAAACACATGCGAATTATCAGACTCATTACATGGGATATATTAATAACTGCATAATTTCATCATAAGAACAACAACACGTGCGAATTATATGAACCATAACATGCGAAAATGATGATTTTGATAAATATGTTTTACAAATGCGATTTATTATATCATAACATGCGAAATCAGTATTTAGAATAAACATCACATGCGAATTGCAAGACTCATAACATGCGAACTTATACATGTTGCTTTCATATAAAAAATACTCAACATTCAAACTTCAAAACAGTTACAACAATGCAAAATCATTGATACGGTTAAACAAAACAAGTCTACGAACAATTAAAATATCTGAATTAACATAATTACCATTATAACACTCATTTACACCGCTTATACTTGCATTTCGATTTGGAATTCGATTTGCAGGTTCGGGATTTAAAACATCCTCAATCGAAACTCTCTGATACGCAGATAATTGAACATGATCACCGGTCGATCGAGCTTCTTCAAAATCAACATCTGTGTTTCGTCCGGTGCTGCTCTGTGGATCCATCGAAAAAAACAATTGAATCAAAACCTAACGCAGAAGAACGAAAACTGCAATTTGAGAATTATGAAAAAATTGAAACTGATTCGAATAATAATTACCGGGATATTAGTGTAACGAACTTCTCGCTGATTGAATGAAGCGACGAATTTGCCCTCAGATGATTGAATTAATTGTCTGATTTAACCTTATCAGAGAAAAACGAATCAGGACATGTGTACGACCAATAAAGTCGCGTATATAATGTAGCATTAGGTTATTTGTATCCAACACTTTTCCTATATATATATATATATATATATATATATATATATATATGGGTGAGGTTTGGCTAGAAAGCCCAAGTTTCCTAAAAAGTGTAAAAAGTCATAAAACACAATAATTTCAGGCATAAAACACACCTAAAACTCACAAATAAGACCATGTGTAGTGGTGAACTAACATAATGCCCCCACCATGAGGCATTATCCGACACGTGGCATCCTAGTCAGCGTTGGGGCATTATAGCAAAAGTGGCGTAGTGGGACATTATGCCAATAACCCCCCATTCAATCATTTCACAATTATTTTTTTTTAAATTAAAACATAAAAAACTTCATTAATTTAAAATAAAAATTACACTACTTGAAAAAAAAAACTAAAAATAAAACCGAAAATAAAAAAACAGAAAAAAAAACAGGAAAAAAAAACCAAAAATAAAAAAGCAGAAAAAAAAACAGAAAAAAAAAACCGAAAAAAAAAGAACATGATCTAAACTACAGGGACCAGAGTTGTCAAAACCAAACCTTTTAAACCCCATCTTCTTCTTCACGGCTACAGGGACCAAAGTTGCAGGTTTTCCGACAACATTTTCCGGCTAACCACACAGCCATTTCCGGCACAATCTTCTCCTTCCGGCACAATTTCCAGGTGTCTCCATCTGATTGGATGGTGAAATGGGTGCACAGCGTTTTAATTAAAACGCCAAACTCATTTTTTTTCAAAAAAAACGCCCCAAAACGCCTAGCGTAGTGGGGGGCCGGGCGTTTTCGGGCGGTATCAGGGGGGGAACACGCCCCAGTACGCTTGGTCTAATAGAATGAATATTACTAAAACACCATATTCAAACTCTAATAGTCCATAAAAACTTCAAACGCACCATCGTATAATTATGAATATAAAACACAAAATGCTAAACAACATAAAACACAATAATATTTGTCATTTCATAATCAGAGCCTTAACATCTAAAACACCACACAAAACCCACATACATGATGTTTTAGTAATCTTCATCATATTATTTGTGGGTTTTTGGTGTGTTTTATGGTTGACATTATGGTGTTTTATGACTTTTTACACTTTTTATGAAATTTGGACTTTCTGGCCAACTCCTAGCCATATATATATATATATATATGATGAGATTCATGAGTGAAGAACATCCTTGTTTGTGAACCAATCTGAGCCATTGATCATGTTTTTAGATGTAAATGATATGATGGTAATTAATCAGTTTAAATTAGGAAGTTATATATTTTTGTTAACATTAAACTAACTACCCCTTATGTTCTTTAAATGGTTATAAATTTACCATACGTTAATTTTTTTTTATTTAAATACACCATAAAAACGAGTTTTTTATTCTCTTTAATTTGAGTATAATATTGCTATAGTTTTTTTTAATAAAAACGAACAACATATGCATTTTTCGTTTTCCAGCGTTTTATTGTTTATATACACGGGTATACATGAGTACAATATACAGATGTACAACAATGTACAGTGTACGAACAACAGCCTGTACACTTGTGTACATGAGTACAATACACATATGCACAACAATGTACATTGTAGGAACAACGGACTGTACACTTGTGTACTCATATCTTTAATTAATAACTGACATCCCTGGTAGGGCTTTAAAGGAACCGAACGAACACGAACAAGACCTTGTTCGTGTTCGTTTGTTAAGAAATATATGTGTTCGCGAACCGTTCACGAACACTTATCGAGCGAGATTTTATGTTCGTGTTCGTTTGTTAAGGAAATGAACTTGTTCGTGTTCGTTTATGTTTATTTGTTAATTTTAGGCAACGAACGTTGATGAACACAAATGAGCACAAACTAATGTTCATGAACACAAATGTAAATAAACGAACACAAACAATCGTTCATGAACAGAATATATAATACACTGACACTTATTAGATATTTAATTTGTCAGAATTTTGAAGTATTTAAATAAATATAAAAACTAAAAACACTAATGAACCATCGAACACAAACGAACATGTTACCGAACGTTCACGAACATAAACGAACGAACACGACCTATGTTCATATTTGTTCATTTAACTAAACGAAAAAAATATATTGTTCGTGTTCGTTTGTTTAATAAACGAACGAACACAAACGAACTTCCCGCCGAACGGTTCACGAACTGTTCGCCGAACGTTTGGTTCGTTTACAGCCCTAATCCCTGGTTTAAAGGGATTTGATTTTGTTATATTTAAAAAAAACAATATTCAGTTATGAAAGGATACCAAAATTACCAATAGTACACATTTACGTGAATGCCCCTATCAGCCTCATTTCTTTCTTATATTTAATTTAATATTTACAAGTTTGCCATTAGCATTAATTTTGATCATCTAACAAATGAAGGACCAAGATCTGTTCATTTTGTTTACAAGTTAACCATTGTTCACTCTAGAACCCTACCTTCTAAATATCATATCATAATAATTTAATACAAATAAATAAGAATAAAATAAAAAAATAATAGAGAAAATGCTCGGATATTCCCTGTGATTTGTCCTTTTTTTCACCTTTAGTCCCTAACTTTCTAAAATTATAGCTATAGTCCCCAACTTTTGCAATTTCGTTTCCAGATAGTCCCTGACGCGGATAGAGATTAGTTTTTGACTTTTTGGTGTTAAGTATGTTTAAAATTACTAAAATGCCCTTACTACAAAACAAAACAATAAAAACAATAAAACATATAAAATAGTTAAGTGCTTGGGCCTACTCCAACCCCTCATCAAATCAGCCCCTCCAACTAGAGGTGTACAAATCGGTGTTTTTTCAATAACCAGTTACGGTTAATAACCGAACCGGTTAAAAAGGGCAAGAAAAAAACCGGTTAATTAAAAACCGGTTCCGGTTAATAACCGGTTTTAATATGGAAAACTTGTAACCGATCATAACTGGTTGTAACCGGTTTGTAATCGATTTAAAACAAACGGTTTTTTTGTATTTAATATTAACCGGTTAAAAATGGGTTAAAAACCGGTTAAAAAAACAGAAGAAAAAAAAACGATACTGCAGAAAATGGGCAGAATGGTCACATAACTGTTTTTTCTGCTTTTTTCAGTTGTTTTGTTGTTTTTGCTGTGGTTTCAGCTGTTTTTGCTGTTTTTTGAACTATAAATGCAGTTTTTTTATATAAAAACTTAACAATAATATATAAAAAGCTAAAACATAATATCATTAAGTCTTGGAACAAATGGTTTTACATTACAATGAAAATACGAACGATAAACGTAACAAAGGAAATACATAAACTTAAAATATTAATCCGCAAGAACGTCCACTAATATATTTTTTTTAGTGGGACTACAATAGTAATATATCTTGAGGCTCGTTTAATCTTCTTCGCCTAAACCCGAACTCGAACTATTGTGTAGGAATTCATCTAATTCGGCTTCTTCGTCGGTCATTGGGGTTGTCAATTCGGCTTGGACCTCGTCCTCGTAGACTTCACCTTCGTAATCTAATTCTCCCTCGAGTGAGCGTATGTGTTGACATCTCTCCCCCTCATCCAAGTAATCTTTCAAGCAAATCGACATCTCAACCGCCTTTGGTGTTAGTCGACTCCTCCTTATCGAAATCACCCTACCACTAATAGAAAATCCACTTTCCGAAGCTACCATGGAAGCTTGGACCGTTAGTAAATCTCGGGCCATTGTGGCTAAGATCGGAAATTGATCTTCCTTACTTTTCCACCAAGCCAACAAATCAAAATTTTTAAATTCTTGTGAACTCATCATTTGTAGAAAGTTCGACCCACCATACCGACCGAGTTCACTACTGCTAGTGTTACCACGTTGCATTTGACTCGAATCATCATACAATTGGTTATAAACATACAAATCTTGATATTCCATACTTGAACCTTCGCCGAAAGCAGCGTTTCTCATTGACTCATGAATGTGTGATGAGGTTGTACCATATTTTGTTACATACACATCAAACATTTTTGAAAGTTGATCTTTAAAACAACTTTTTGCGACTTCACCAAAGTTTCGTTCTTGAGGGGTGTTTAAATTCAACTCGTTTGCAATTTTTTCAATCAAAGACCCGGTTCCAAAAATATTAAAACAAGGGTTTAGAGCGGCGGCACAAGTGAAAACCGCCAGTAGTTCTTTAAAATATTTTCTTAGTTTTTCCTTCATCGTATCTACCATGTCACAATATGGTCTACCTCTAACCGACAACTCGCTTAATTTCAAACACATTTTAAACAAATTGTGAAGTACCAATGAACTTGTTGGATAGTAAACCCCCGATAAAGTCTTTGTTGATGTTTTGAAAACTTGAAGCAATTGTGTAACCGTTTCATTAGTAGCCAAACCCGATGGGTGGTAAGGCGGACACTTTCTACGACTAGACAAAATGTTATGAAATTCTATTAAACTTTCCTTTTGCAAAATAGCTTTTTCAAACATGGTGCAAGTCGAGTTCCACCTATGAGCAATGTCCCAATTGGGTCCTAAGCATATTCGACCCGCTTCCTTACAAGTTTTAATATATTTTGCATGTCTTTGCGTGTTACTAAATATACTTCGTAACATTCTTTTGAAAGCTTCATTTTGTGGTTCAATAACCTTTAAACTGTCTTGAACGACCAAATTTAATATGTGTGCAAAACATCGACTATGGAAAAAAAATACCCTCACAAATCGGATTGTATTTTAATTTTAAATGCATTACCGAAGTCGTATTGTTTGAGGCGTTATCAAAAGATATTGAAAAAACCTTTTTTCCAATTTGTATGTTGTAATACATTTGTCGATTACTTTATATATAGCTTCACCGGTGTGAGGGTAATCGAATAATTTAAAGAAAATCGTGTGTTTCATCATTTGCCACGTCGCTGGTTCAATCCAATGGGCGGTGACACAAATGTACGAGTCGGGTGAACCGTGCGGTGCGGATCAAACGTCACTAGTCAAGTTAACACTGGTTTCTAATTTTTCAAAATAAGAAAGTAATTCTAGTTTAGCATTTTCCACAATCTTAAACAATCCCTCCTAAGAGTAGCACGGCTTACATAGGTGTATCGTGGTTGGAGAGTTCGTTGAACCATCTTTGTATGGCGTTGGTTGTCGAAATGGTTGAACGGCAAACTTTCTTGGATTACAAACTTCGCCATTTCCTCCCTAGCCATATCGAAATTGTAGTTGGACAAAGTATCGCCATCACTTGCCATGGAGGTTTGACCAATAGCGGTTTGTTGTTTCAACGCCTTGCAAAACGATTTTTCGATGTGTTGCTTTAAGGTGGAGTTTGTGGTTTCAGCGTAAAAGCCTTGACAATGATGACAACGCGCTTTTCTTTTACCGTTGGCCATCTCGCACAAATCAAAATGTGACCAAACATCGGAGTTGCGCTTCGTTGGAACAACACGAACCACAGTGTCGGTTGTAGACTCGCCAACATTGACCGAATCATGGGCACTAGAGGTTGCCATAGTTTTTTGAGAGTTATCGAACAAGAATGGGAGCCTTTTTTAGAGTTTTTGGAGATTCTCTAGTGTTGTGATTGAACCTAAACACCCACCACCCTTTTATACTAAGTTGGAGATGGATTTTGGGCAAAAAAAACGGCTCTTTTAAGCCTATAACGGTAATATTATCGTTTGCAAAGCTAGCAGCGAATTAACCGGGTTAACCGGTTTTTATAACATGTTTGTTTTTATACCGTTATCGGTTAACCGGTTTTTTATTTACTCCGGTTAATAACCGGTTTTTTTAATAACCGGTCTGTCCAACAAAATCTGAAACCGGCCTATAACCAGTCAAACCGGTTAATAACCGAACCGGTTACAAAAAAAAAACGGTTTTTAAAAAACCGATTTCGGTTTTTCTCCGGTTTCGGTTGAATAATCAGTTTTATTTTTGTACATCTCTACCTCCAACCATTTTTGTGGAACCCACCAACAATCACCACCACCATCTTCATCAGTGCATGTTTGGGATTCCTTTTCAGAAGGAGTTTTGGAGCTTAAAAGGACTTATTAACTTTTTAAAAGTTAAAAGGAATACCAAACACCCATCTGAGGACTTTTTGAGAAAAAAGGAATCGCAAACACCATTTGAAAATAACTTTTATGCTTAATTATGCCTTCAAAAAGGAAAAGTGAATAAGTAAGAATTTCTTACTTATTACTTGTCAAAAGGACTTTTGAGAAAAAAGGAATCCCAAACATGCCCTCAAACTCTTAACAACCTCCACCACCGCCAAGAACTCCGACCACCATCACCCAAGAAACTCTGGTCACCTCTTCGGAAACTGTAAATTGAATCAATTTCACGGTAAAGTAGAAATAATATAATGAAACTGATTCTATTCAGATGACTAAAGAATTTGATTTAACATGTTCTACTTTTTTATAAAATTGAGAAAATTAGCTCCATGTCTTTGATGACAACATCATTTGCAAGTATGGAAGCTTCATCCTGTGGGGTCATGTCTAAAGAATCCTCTGTAAATAGTTTACCAACCTGAAAATTGGTCAAAAAATAAGTTTGAAAAACTTTTTAGTCAAAGAAAGACACCCTGCTTCTCACATTACTGGTCAAAAAAAATTTGGAGGCAAAGAAAAACACCCTCTTACCCATATAAATGGTCAAAAACACTGCTGTCAACCATCATCACCACTGCCACTCTGATGGTTCAGTCGCCGAAAAACCATCATCATCTCCATTTGTCGTCGTCCCCAACCATAAGATTTGAACTTTATGGTAAAAAAACCAAACCCACATCCAAAATCCAAATTTGCTTGTTCTTCATCAAAGAAAAGATCATCTTTGAGAGCAAATGCAACATTTTGATGTGTCATGGTGTAGTAATAAGTGGATGTAACAGGCTCAGTTCAATGTTCATTATCTTGAAGAAAACAAGAAGATGAAGATGAGGTTTTGTAACATTGTTCTCTGTTGGGTCTCTCTCTCTCTCTAAGGAAGTTTCTCTCTCTAGAATGTCCTAAATGAATTAGAAAGAAGATGTGTGTTTGGATTGGAGGTGGTTATTGATTTATAGTAAGGGTATTTAGGTCATTTTACACTCCCTTAACTAAAAGGACTAAGGGGTTGTTTGGTAACATCTGAATGGTTAAGTGCTGAACCAGTAAAAGGTCTAAACCATTAAGAGCTTGTATAATGCTTAACCGTTCAGAGGCAAATGTCTGACCAATTCAGATTAGAGATCTTAACCATTCAGACTCTGTATAAATCTTAACAATTCAGATGCAAATATCTGAACCATTTAGACATCTGCTCGTGAAACAAACAGTCTGAACCATTAAGTGCTGAACCAGTAAGAGATCTGAACCATTAAAAGCCAAGAGGTAAACAAACAACCCCTTAACCTTTATCCGCGTCAGGGACCATCCGGGAACAAAATTGAAAAAGTTGAGGACTATAGCTGTAATTTTAGAAAGTTAGGGACTAAAGATGAAAAAATGTCAAACCACATGGACTATCCGGGCATTTAACTCAAAATAATAATATATTTTTTCGAGAAATCACGTTGGTAAATAATTGAGTTTTTGGTTGGTTGAGCAGCAAGGTGAGTCTCTAGAGGGATGTTGGGGGCGGAATGCTGTGCGAATCCACCAGCGATGAACAGTAGTTATGGAAACGGGAGCGTCGAAGAAATCGTAGGCCTGAAATCTTATATTACCGGCGATCGCTCCTCAAATCGCGCCATCCTTCTCGCTTCAGATGCTTTCGGTATCGTCTCTCTCACTTGCTGCTTATTATTATTATTATTATTTCCAATCACTTTTACTTTGATTTTGGACACCAAAGATAGAATTTATTTGTAAGGCAAATCAATGATCTTAATAAGTTTACAGTTTGACGGGTTGAACTGCCAGCCACATATATTCTTGTTAAAACATCGAGTCGATTTCTTTTATAACGTTTCCTTCTAATAAATAATATATATGCAGGCTATGAAGGAGTCATGCTGAGGTGTGAAACTTTACTACAGTCAGTCATCTCTGCCATAAGAAATTTCATATTTACCTACTTGGTGGATGGACAGGAAAATTGCTGACAAAATCTCTGCTCTTGGGTACTTGGTTTTGGTTCCGGATTTCTTCTTCGGAGATTGTATTTACAGCACGAGTCCTCCAGAAGTTCGCGCAAACTGGTTAAATAATCACCCTCCGGTCAGTTCCTTCACTCCTACGTACAAATTATTTTATCTATATTATATTTATGATATGATGATACCTTTGACTGTAGGAAAAAGGTTGTGAAAATGCTAGGAAGATAATTGGTGAACTTAAAAGCAAAGGAGTGTGTTCTCTCGGGGCTGCAGGTTTCTGTTGGGGAGGTATGGTCTCCATATACATATATTTGTGTGTGTGTGTATGTGTATGTGTATGCGTATATATATAGACAGAGATTGTAAGTCTAGGGGTGTAAACAAGCCCAAAGGCTCGAGAGCTACTCGTTATCGGCTCGGTTAAAAGCTCAAACGAGCCGAGCTTTAACGAGCCCAAGCCCGAGCTCGAGCCTGAAATAGAGCTTGTTTAGCTATCGAGCTCGAGCTTTGGGTTTTACTCGCGAGCCGAGCTCGAGCTCAAATAACTAGGCTCGAACCGAGCTGAGCTCAAGCTTGAGATTTATAAAAACATGACGAGTCGAGCTCGAGCTCGGCCCAGCTTGTTTACACCCTAATTGTAACTTTCTGGCACCAAAAGCAATATACACTCAAGAGTTTGTATCCACTTTGTATTCTGACAGTTTTTTTTCTTTCTCAGGGATGATGGTTGTTAAACTCGCAAAATATAATGACATTAAGGCTGCTGTTATACTGCACCCTGGTCGCTTGACAGACAACGATGTTAAAGGTTTGTTTCTCCTGGATGCAGTTAATATCGGTTATATTGGTCCCCTAGTAAAATACCGGTCAGAATATTGGTACCGATATTATCGGCGATATTGACTGATATATTGCCGATATTTGACCGATATATCACTGAATTATTAGTGTTGAATTGCTATATATATAAATTCTGCATTATATTAAAATTACCAATATCTCACCGAGATAACCTATATCTCAAATATCGGTCCTTGACTGATATCCGATATTTTACCGCATTAACTGCATCTGGATGTGGTAAAATGGGCGAGTTCCCACTTGGAAAAATTTATAAGGGTCGGGTTAGGTTTACCTGAAATTTTTATGTCCAAAATTCTCAACTCTTTTGTAAACTATAAGCACCTTTGATTATGAAAATTATATTATTTTAAGAGTGAGAATCTAATATTCTGAATCAATTAAGTTTTATGCAGTTGGGCTCCCGTTCGACCAGTGGCGAAGCTTGAGATTTCCGACCGGGGGGTCGAAAACATATATACCCAAAAAATTCTATAAAACCGGGGGGTCGAAAACGTATATACCCAAAAATTTCTATACGAAACTACATACTCTCCACTACTGAGCGAAAAGTTCGGAGGGGCCGGCCGCCCCCACTATGCTGCGCCCTTGCGTTCGACCTGTTGACCCTTTTTGAGAGAGTTTTTTTTTTCTTTTTCAAATTTCATATTTGCTAGAGATTAATTGACCCGTTCATAAATAAATAGGTTGAACTGTCACTTTTGTTTCAGAAGTTAAGGTTCCAACTGCCATATTAGGAGGCGAGCTTGACCAGTTATGCCCACAAGAAGAAGTGAAACGTTATGGAAAGATTTTATCCGAAAATCAAGAAGTAAGTTCCATGACTTAAAGGACTGGTTAGGAAGGGTTATATTCTTTCTTTCTTTGTTTAGGGTTGGTGTTTGAATGAAAACTACAGGTTGAGAGCTTTGTGAAGATATTCAAAGGTGTTGGTCATGGATGGGCTTCAAGATATAGCGAGGATGATGAATTGTTATGGACTAATACCATTGCAAGGTATGGGACTTGTCCCACATCGGTTGTATGGGCAACTGATGTGGGGTTTATATACCAAATGGGCTCTCTCACCCACCAGACTAGTCTTTTGGGTTGAGTTCTCTCGTTTGGTATGTAACATTGGTATCAGAGCCAGAACTCGGAGTGGTGGCCCACGGAGTGGTGGCCCACGGAGTGGTGGCCTGGAGAGAGCCAGCCGTGACCAACGTGGCCGTGACCAACGAGGCTCGGAGTGGTGGCCCATGGAGTGGTGGCCTGGAAAGAGCCAGCCGTGACCAACATGGCCGTGACCAACGAGGACGTTGGCCCTTAAGGAGGGTCGATTGTTATGGACTAATACCATTGCAAGGTATGGGACTTGTCCCACATCGGTTGTATGGGCAACTGATGTGGGGTTTATATACCAAATGGGCTCTCTCACCCACCAGACTAGTCTTTTGGGTTGAGTTCTCTCGTTTGGTATGTAACATTTATTAAAGATGAAATAAATGAAAATAGGAGTGATGATTCAATGAAAAGTTTGAAGGAAAATGATAAAGAAGTTGTAATAAGTTGGCCTACAACTCATAAAATGAATATGAAGAAAAAGGAATGTGTTCTTTCTCATGAAATGGATTTGAGTGATTATCATACAAAAGTGAGTAAAGGGTTGTTAAGTACATTTGGAAAAGTTCTCTCATAACCCACCAGACTAGTCTTTTGGGTTGAGTTCTCTCGTTTGGTATGTAACATGAATCTGCTGTGAGGAGTGCTGAGGAGGCTCACACAGACATGTTGAACTGGCTTACCAAGTATGTCACATGAGCAAAATCCTATTTCGAACCTTTTATAAACTCAAAACACTATTGTGAAATAAATAAAGCTTGGCAGAGATGAGTCTTGACCTATGACTGTCAGTATATTTTTACTGGATATATTACAAGTGTGTGATCTTGTTATTTCAGTTAGTTATTTATTATGTTGTGATTCTTAATTACCAATAATAATTATAAATATTGAAAGACTTTGTGTGTTTCAGGAAGGAGAAAATTCAACCCTTTTTCTCTCATCTGGTCATATAATCCACAAGTTCATATGTGAAATAATGGAAATTCATAAGTGTAATCACTGATTATGTAAAATATTCAAGTTTTAAAAATAATATACTTTTAGCATGAAAAGTTAGTTTAACACGTAAAATGTAAGAACTTACCATGAAGGCATTGACTTATGGCAATTCATATTAAAGAAAGATGGAGAAATCATACCAAGATGAGAGCCTTGAGAGGTGCACAAATTGGGTTAGGGTTTGAACCCGAAACGGGTTCAAACCGGTTTGGAGTGAAGCTTAAAAAAGTCAAACCGGGTTGAGAGTGAAACTGGGTTGGCTTGAACCCGGGTTGGTGGTTTGTAAAACCCAACCCTATGAAATCTGTTTGGGTTGGGTTGGGACCGGGTTGGACTCTCAAACCGGATTCAACCCGATTGCTCAACCTATTAAAAAAAAACCTCTTAACAATAGAATATGTGCTGTATATTGTAGAATATTAAGATATGCTTTCATATTTTTCAAAAAAAAAAACAATCACAATACTATATAAAGGGGTGGCAAGTAAACTATAAAATTGTAGCAGGTGTCATTCAATAGGTTTCAAATCGGTTTGGCAAACCGGGTTATGTCGTGTTGGTTACAAACTACCAGGTTGAACCGGTGTGACTTAAAAACATCCAAACCGAGTACTACTTTATGGATGAAAAAATCACTATAAGGATGCACGAAAGCGATGAGAGGAGAAGAGTTTCTAAGGATGAAAAAATTTCCATGATTTTATTTATTAGCTAGCAAATTTGGTCATGAAAGCATCAGAATATATAGTACTGAATCTCTCAACATACATGAAAACTTAGTTTAATCTTTCAAAAAAAAAAAAAAGATAAGTTAGTTTAACACGTATCTGATCGTAAGTTCGAACCTTCGTTTTAGGTTGTTTTAAACATTTTTTCCCTTTTGCTTTTCCCCTGTTTTTCCTTTTAGTTTTTTCTTTTTTATTTTGCTATCCTTTTAGTTTTTTTTCCCTATTTCGTTTTCTTTTTTTATTATTTAAATTACATTCTAGTAAACAATTTTTTTTTTTGAAGGAAAGTTTTTATTTCCTTTTATTATTATTAAAAACTAATGAAACAAATGCATTTTTGCACATATTACGTCTATATTTTTTTTGGTTTTTTCCTTTCATTTGGTATAGCGAGTGTATCGAAACAAACAACGTTTCCTCTCTGCACAAGCCGCAAGTTTTACGGTTGTTTGTTTCTGCATTTCATTCCAGGTGAAGCCGTTCTTCAATCTTTTGACTTTGGCATTCATAGGTATTCTTTTTGTTCTACTTCATTTACTTCTGGATTTTAAACAAAGGATGGCCTTTGTTTTATACTAGAGTTAACTGTTATTTTCGTTCATGTGGTTTGGTGGAAAATGCAACTTCAGTCCAAAAAAAAAAAAAAAATTCGTCAGTTCCGTCCTCAACATTTTTGAAACGTGCCACTTCAGTCCAAAAAGATAACGCCTGTTAAAAACGTTGAGGACGGAACTGGCGCAAGGCGTTATCTTTATGGACTGAAGTGGCACGTTTCAAAAATGTTGAGAACGGAACTGGTGCAAATTTTTTTTTTTTTGACTGAATGTTATTTTCCACCAAACCACAGGCATGAAAATGGCAGTTAACTCTTTATACTATAATATGGAATGGCCTTTAATTTTTCAATATATGTTGTATTTAAAATTGATGGCTGCATAGTTTTATTCTCCGGATTTGATATGATTTCATATTGTAGTAGTTTCAACTTCTCTTTATAAGTTTGTAGCATAACTAAAACGAGTTTTTAGGACCCCGCGCTGTGCGGCGAGACCGTCAAACCCAACAAAATGTAGACGTAAAAACCACACACACGTATTGTAGAGTGCTAACTCGCCAAATTTATATTGAGACATAAAACATTATCATATAAAAGAACAAATAAGTCGAGACGATAACAAATACAAACACAAATTATAGCATACAAAACATTAAAATCTCATAGTATACCAAGCTGATGGAGTAATCTTTACTAAAGTTCATCCCTATAAATATCTTTCATCCTTCTTACTATTCATTCTTAAAATACATACTCTACACAGGAAATATGAATGTTATAAATGCGTTAATACAAATATATAAATTCCTTAACTAAAACACTAAAACTCAGCACTTAAGATAAATAACTAAAACAAATTGGTTATAAAATAAGAGAACATATGTTTATTAATATTTGGAAATGGTTGTGAAACAAACTTTTCTATACAGAATACCTTCAAAAAAGTACTTTAATAATAATGACAATAGTGTTTTTTCTACTTTCGCTTTAAAGATTTCATGGTAAATTATTAATAAAAGGAACAACATCCTCTTTTTAATATACCAACATGCTCTAGATCCGTCTCTCTCTACTTATGAATTACCACCACCTACATCTTGGCCCAACCTTCTGTTACCACCACCAATACAACATCGTCATCGCATCTCCAATCATGTCTCCAGCGACAGCGACATTGGTTGGTCCCAAAATAGCCCCTTAACTGCTGCGAGTCTGCGACAGTGGAAGGTGGAAGGTCCAAAGTAAACAATAAGGAAAGCTGAGTTTAGATCGCGACCGCATATGCTTTTACCGGTGGTTTAAGGACACCACAGTCCCGGTCTGCAGTTGCATGTGCTTTCGTCAACACGATTTGTGGCCGCTTGAGTTTCACAGTCAACAACAGCACCACCGCCATTGCTGTTACTTGGCTTTTTATGCGCGACAACGACCCATAGGAGCACCGCGGTGGAGCGCAGGTGGGCAGACTTTGAATTAGAATAGATGGTGTTGTGGTCATGAAGTGAGAAAAAGCAAAGAGGAAATTGAATTAGAATGAAGTTGTGAGGTAGGAAATTGAATTAGAGTGAATTCATGGGGTGAAAATGGTGATAAAGTGACAGATGGACAAATAGAATTCTTCAAAATTGAACAGTAATTTCACCTCACAAACAAAATTTGCCAATTAATATAGGGAAAATATCTCGGTTTGCCGCTTACTTGATGTAAGATTGCGAGTCGTTGTGTATAGCCCGCAATTTCATCATAGAACATTAAATTACTTCTATTGATCATTGTTTTGGTTTGATTTGATTTGATTAATGAATTGAATACGTTCTTTGTTTTAATGATGGTAGGTTGGCTGTTTTGAAGGTGTGTAACACCTAATTCATAGATGTGGTTTATGGTTCCCGACAGGTACTTTTAAACATTTGGTTAGTTATTTATTTGTGTCAATTGTCTTTTAATATGTACCTTTGTGCTTGATGAAGTTGGACTATGGTATGTGCGAAAGTACCATAAGTGGTTATGTAAAGATGGCACAAGCTTTCCTAGACGTGTTTGTTTTTTTCGCTCATGTTCCCGAGGAGCTTATGCCACTTTAAGTCTCAACAGGGTTGTTTGTCACACCCCAACCGATGGCGGAATCATCGGGGCGCGACACTGAGCGAAACGTGGTGTGAGTTGCGTGTGTTTTGGTGGAGCGAGAAACGTGGAATCGAAACCCTCAGTGTCACAGCACTGTTTATCTCAAAACGCTAACAAATAACATATAAAACCACATAAACCACATAAAAGCGATAAATCACAGAGTTAGTGGTTGCAGGCTCAGAATCGAAAAACAGAAAAGTGAATAAGCGTAAAATCAGCGAAGATCAGAATGTCTCGGGTGTACTAGAATTTGACTACCCAAAGTGATTCGACTATTCACAAGGACCTTAAGTACACACCTTGGCCTTCTGGACTGTGCTCTCGCCTCGATCTGGGCGAACGACACGCATCCTTCCAGTTTCAGCGCGACTCAAGTCGTTGGAGTCCGTCGAGACTTTGGTGAGAGCGTTGTAAAACCAAAATCGAGGGCGGAACGAGTCGTCAAGATTCGGGTTTCACCCCTAACTTAACTACTGCATTCCTGTTTTGTGTGATAGAATCACGAGGTAGAGAGAGAAAATTTGCGTCGACGTATGGATTTCACTCCTGATTCAACGCAAATTCTCGTGTTTGTGGTAAAAAGTCGCGTCGAGCGAGCGATCTAATTGAGATTTTGCGGTTTTCACACCTAATCTCGGCCAAATCACTTCGCTTACGCAAGAAATTTGAAAATTGGGCGAGTTGCCAGCCTTAGGAAAGGTTGACCTTGTGCGAAGCGATAGTATGCGACGTTCGCGCAAGAGTGTAGTGTTCGGCGTGTTCGAGCGAGAATAGCAAGTAAGCTTGTACCAAACCCCTACCGGGTTTGCACAAGTCGGTCTGTTGGTACTTAGACTACAGACTAGGTCGTTTCTAAGACATCGACCCGGACTAGGTCGAGTCTTGCCTAATTCCCTATAGTTATGGCTCTGATACCAATCTGTCACACCCCAACCGATGGCGGAATCATCGGGGCGCGGCACTGAGCGAAACAGATTGTTCAGGAGAATCCATAACAACTATTAATTATAATATATTAAAGGTTCATGTCCCATACCACAAACATATAAAATAAAAAAACAGTTATTACAGATGTTGTTCTCAAAGACAAGTAATCCATTTCGACGACTCAGATTTTATTATGTTTGTTTCTAGACTCTCCTAGCTTGATTCCATAACATCCAGCAAATAAAGCAAGCATCCTAAACACCTGTCACATACGTTAAAATAAAAGTCAATACACATAGTGTAAAGGTGAGCATACAAGTTTAGTAGTATAATAGTAGCGAAAGCGAGTTACGCATAACTAGCATGTAACATGCATAATGTGAAGCAAGTAGGTTATCGACAATGAAATATGCACAGACGTGACTGTGAGTTGTAGAGTGCGCAACACATATCACCACTGTGACACGTGAAGAATTACCCTTAGCAACCCCCGTCCACGACAGGTGCTGAGTCCAAACTATAGTACTATCGTTGCTAAGGTGTCAGACAACAATCACTGTGTAAACATAACATACAAGCATTCATCGAGTACACGTATAACATGTAGAGCGGTTAGCGTATAAAAAGTGTTTGCGTTGTGTGATTGATGTGATTTGATATAGGTAACGTATGTAACACCCAAAAGTGCTTAAAGCAAAAAGGGATCGAGTATACTCACAGATTGTGTTTAGTAAATAAACACTATCTTGGATTGAAGGGAGCGCTGAGGGATTAGCCTGAACACAGTACGATAGTATAAGCGTTGATCGGTGCGTAAAACGAGACAAGTGAATCTGTGGGACGGATTGTCATCCGATCGGATGACCTTCCGGACGGATGGCCATTCGCTCGGTGGGTTGTCCGTTTGGGATGGATGTGTTTGTGTATGATGGAACTTTGAAGTTTTCGTTGTAGCATTTGATAAAACAAGAAGTGTTTCTACAAATCAAGTCATCCGGCCGGATGGTCATCCGGACGGATGGCCGTCCGATAGGATGGCGGTTCGCTGAAACTAACCTTCTTTGCATTTTTGTGAAAATTGATAAAGTATTGAAAAGCCACAAGTCATCCGTTCGGATTGTCGTTCGATCGGATGGCAATCCGATCGGACGACAGTCCATTTGGTGACCTGTTCGCTGTGAATTTTGCTAAATTTAGAAAGTTTTGCGATTTAACCGAGACGGTATGATCACGTGTTAAACAACGGAAACTCCACCAAGTCCAAGTCGTCCGATTCGGATGGGAATCACCCCGTTCGATCAGTTAACTGTTCTTAACGGTACTTCATGTTCAACCCGTGAATCGGTCGTCTCCTCCGATAGAAATCCATTCTCAGTCCAACACTTCACCCTAGAATGAGAAGGAGGCTTGAACGAGCTCTGTTTCTCTCGATTATATGTGAAAAGTTGAGAATGTTGAAGGTGAAGCCTTTAGGAGTACGCGATCGCCAACGTCAAATTCAAGGGTCTTGCGGCGTCTATCGGCGTAACTTTTCTGAGGACTCCGAGCTTTCAGTAGAGTGTCTCGGATCTGGAGGATTTTGTCAGTTGTTTCTTGCAACAGCTCAGGACCGGTAATTTGCGCGTCTCCGATCTCGTGCCATATAATAGGAGATCGACATTTTCTTCCGTATAATCCCTCAAATGGTGCCATTTGAATGCTAGAATGATAACTGTTATTATATGAGAACTCGACTAAAGGTAAGTGCGCGTCCCAATTACCACCGAAATCTATGACACACGAGCGAAGCATGTCTTCAAGGGTACGGATTGTTCGTTCAGTCTGATCGTCGGTTTGGGGATGGAAAGCGGTACATAGATTAAGAGTAGTACCGAGAGCGGATTGAAACGTTTCCCAAAGGCGTGAGGTAAACAGACCATCGCGGTCAGAGACGATGTCACGAGGCGTCCCGTGTCGACATATAATTTCGTTGGTGTAGATTCGTGCTAATCGTTCTACCTTAAAGTCCTCTCGTATTGGCAGAAAATGAGTAGATTTAGTAAGACGATCAACGACAACCCTGATGCTGTCGTGACCTGATGGCGTGCGCGGGAGTTTTGTTATGAAGTCTATAGCTATACTCTCCCATTTCCACATAGGGATTTCGGGTTGCACGAGTAAGCCAGAAGGGCGTTGATGCTCGGCCTTAACTTTTGAATAAGTCAGGCACTTCGAAACATAGATAGCGATATCCTTCTTCATGCCCGGCCACCAATACTGGTAGCGAAGGTCCTGGTACATCTTATCTGCACCGGGATGAATAGAATATCGAGACTTGTGGGCTTCATCTAGCAGAATCTCTCGTAAATTAGTGCGTTTGGGAATCCAAATTCGGTCTAGATAATGAAATATACCATTCGATTTGTTCACTAGTTGTTCGCCGTTATTGATGATCCTTTCCTTCTTCAAAGTGCGTTCGGTGAAACAAGCATGTTGCGCGTCACGTATAAGAGCTTCGAGATTGTGCTGGGCTTGAGTATTACGAACGCTATGCAAATAGCTTCGCCGGCTTAGAGCATCGGCTACGACGTTTGCTTTGCCAGGGTGGTAACCAATCTCACAGTCGTAATCATTGAGAAGTTCTACCCATCGGCGTTGGCGCATATTCAGTTCCTTCTGGTTAAAGATGTGTTGCAGGCTCTTATGGTCGGTGAAGACCGTACACTTAGTACCATAAAGGTAGTGTCGACAAATCTTTAATGCGAAAAGAACTGCACCAAGTTCGAGATCGTGGGTTGTATAGTTTTTCTCGTGGATCTTGAGCTGACGAGAGGCGTACGCGATAACCTTGTCTCGTTGCATGAGAACACAACAGAGACCGAGGTTAGAGGCATCGCAGTAGACTACGAAATCATCGTTTCCGTCGGGTAAAGCGAGAAAAGGGGCATTGCAGAGCATATGCTTGAGAGTTTGAAAGGCAGTCTCTTGTTCAGTTCCCCAAACATGTAACAACCCGCACTTTCGTATGTTGTTACTACTCGATATACTCGTTACGCCTAGCACCGTAGATTCGGATCATAATGTAACTATATCGCATACATCGCTATTCGAAGGATAATCGCATATTTTCGAAATACATTATCGCTACACCACACCACATCACAAACACTAACACTCACGACGACATTGAGTGAGGACCTATTCTACCCTCCTCGGTGACCGTGATGTGTCGAAACGCAGACAATTAACGCTAACAAAGACTCTCGGGTGAGTGTTATAGCTCCAGTCGTCGTGACGATGATGACAATACGAGTGAGTGGTACCCCGTCGGTCATTGTGGCACAACACACCATAACGTTCATGATGACATCGAGAAAGGACCTATACTACCCTCCTTGATGGCCGTGAAACGTCGCTAATAATCGCACACTCGAAACGAAAACCGATTGTTATATCGAAACTTGGAAATATGGATACGTAAATATGACCCCTAGTGATATATATATATATATAATATAAAGTAACGATAGAAAGTGCGTACTCCAAAAACTATCGCAACGCTCAAAAACGGAGAAATCCCCCCCGCCGGAGTGGCCATCCGGATGGACAGCCTCATCCGAACGGATAGGCCATCCGACCCAAAACCCTTCAGCCTTCTCGGTTGCCTATAAATAGCACGTCACATCACTTAAACAGTGATGTGACAGCTCTCACTCGACCAAACACGCTCTAGGACCCTTTTCTCTCGATTCCTCGCGATTCCGGTAAGATTTCAACCTAAAAAACTTGTACTTCTATGATCTACACTCAATTCTACATCATTCTGTCTTTTAAAACTCAATTTCTAACCGTGAAATCTACTGATTTGAGGTGTTTTAAGGTGATGTCATCAAGAGTTCATATGAACTTCAAAGCGTGACCCAATCCCACCATAAACAACTCAGATCTGGGTGATTTCCACATGTTTTGATAATAAATCTCACCTAAAACTATGTATTTAATCAAGAACTGAACGATTTCGGGATTAAACATGAGAAACCGTCAAGAACGGCCAGATCTGATGGAACGGGGTGGTTCCCGGCCGTTAGAACGGGTCGAAACTGATGAAATATCATTGTTTAAAACGATATCGCAACATCTCAGTGAAACCACACGTATTTCTTCCGAAAACACTCGAAAACAGTTGATCGGGACGCTAAAACAGACGTGTTATCCGACCGGACAACATGTCATCCGAACGGACCACATGTCATCCGATCGGATAGCATGTCATTCGACCGGATGACAGCCATCCGACCCAAATCAATATGTCATCCGACCGGATGAGCTTATCCGACCGGATGAGCACCATCCGACCAGATAACTGACATTTCGATGCTATTCCCGCTTAACCGTACATCGTTTACTATATCATTCGATGATTAACGCAGACGTACTCGCAACCGATCCAATCAAGTTGTATTCTCGCTAAAACGCACTGTGAGTATACTTGAACCCTTTTTAATCGCATTTTGGGTGTAACATACGTTTCTAACAAATCGAACTTATCAAACGAATTATTCAATCAATCGACTTATCACTTGCGAATAACTGTTATGCATAGATATACGTGATGCTAGTTGCATATGTGCTAGGACTTATACTTGCGATGTCCCACCACGACTGGTATAGTACTATTGCACCCGACGGGGTCTAGTTTGCCATCGCGTATTCGAGCATCGAGGACTTAGTTGGTAGTATCAGTCTTGTGAGTATATATGTCGTGTGTTACGTTTATGCATTTAGAAATTCGCAGCGCCTTTTTAATATATTACGCTATACATATCAAACCTGTATACTCGCCAATACTTTTGTATTGACTTTATTTTAATGTATGTTGCAAGTTAGATCACAGACTATTTCAAATCGAGCTAGGAAGTCTAGAAACTCAACTAAAATCTAGGTTGTCGGATTTGTATTGTTCGAGAGGACAAGAAATCTGTGATAACTCATGTGATTGTATTATTTGTTAGTATGGGATAACGAATGTATTAAATATTATCGCAACATAGTTGTTATGGATTCTCTTGAGCAATCTGATTCGCCTAGTGCCGCGCCCCGATGATTCCGCCATCGGTTAGGGTGTGACAGATTGGTATCAGAGCCATAACTATAGGGAATTAGGCAAGACTCGACCTAGTCTGGGTCGACGTCTTAGAAATTGACCTAGTCTATAGTCTAAGTACCAACAGGCCGACTCGTACGAACCCAGTAGGGTTTGTATCGGGCCTACTTGTTACTTTCATTCGAAGTCGCTAAAACTACTACTTCGCGTGAACACCGCATACTACAATTTCATGCAAAGAAACCTTTCCTAAGGCCTGAATATTACTTAGCCTTTCCTAAGGCCAATACAATACACATGTTTTTGAAAATACTCGCATAACGAAACCGAGTGATCCAGTCGAGACCAGGTGTGAAACCCAAGAACTCTCGATGAGATCGCTCACTCAGCGCATTTTTTCTAGCACGAGAACCTTTCATCGAGTTAGGAGTGACATCCACATCTCGACGAAAGTCTCCATTTCGAAATCTAAGTGGAACTCACGAATTTATTCGAAGAGCATAACCACAATTAGGAACGAAGTTGTTAAGTCAAGGGTGAAACCCGTACCTTAATAAGCCGTTCCACTCTCTATAAAATGGTTTCCAAAAAGCTCTCACCAAGGACTCAACTATCACGATAACTCGAGCCACGCGATGACTAGAAGGACGAATGCCATGAGCTGCATCCCAGTGGAAGCATAAGTCTTCTAGGGCAACGCGCGTGCACGAACTTTTCAGATGTAGTTGGGTTACCTTGGGTAGTCGACGCCTAAACACCTAAGGCACTCTATCATACGACCCGCCGATTTTATGAACTGGTTGGAACTTACTTACGCTTGTGTGTTTGAAACTTTAAGCTTTATCGATTCCTCGATTTAACGATTTTCACTCCTTGCTTTATAAATGCACAACTCGCACAACCATCACAATCTAAAACGAAGACCGAATGTTCGCAACAAAACTAATGCCAAATTTCTCGCTTACGCTCTCGCTCACTACCTCTCATCGCGTCCTCGCATATTCTACATCGATATGTGTGTGTATAAGTGTAAACTACAACTATCTATATCTAAATACATACAAATCATTGTGTGAGAACCTAGGAATGTCGTGTCTCCTATGTGGCTCCTATGTGAAATCTATTTATATTGCACGATACAAGTTTTGATCGCGCTCAATCGCACCGCAAAACTCCAAAATCATTATGATCGAATCTCACTCCAAGTATCTTCCTGTCTAGATGCCTTCCAACAACTCTACTTCGAGGATGTCAGCAAGGAGACGAGCCAAACGAAGGGACGAAAAGAGGATCGCCTCCCTTGTGGTCAAGGGAGTGGCCAAAATGATTCCCCAGATCGTCGCTCAAGTGCACTCTCTTAGCAACCCTCGAGCTTCGGAGGGCGTCAAGACAAAAGAGCCGCAATCTACTTTTCTTTACAAACACTTCAAAGCCTGTGATCCGATGGAGTTCACGGGTGAAGGAGGTGTATCTCAACTACTCCAGTGGTTCGACTCTATCGAAGTTACCCTTCGTCAAAGTGGGTGTCCCGATAGTTTCCGTACCACTTGCGCTACTGGAGTATTTCAATCGTGAGCACTCGACTGGTGGACCGCCGAATGAAACAAACGTGGGACCTCTGCAGCTTACGCTCTCTCTTGGGATGAGCTGAAAGAGCTCATGAAGAAAGAGTATTGTCCCCCTTACGATGTCCAGAAGCTAGAAGATGAATTCTGGAAAATCAAGCAAGTCGAAAGTGACAACGCTGGCTACACCGCAAGGTTCAAACAGCTTAGCATAATCTACCCAAGTCAGGTCAACACTTCAGAAAAAGCCATTTCGAAGTACATTCGCGGCTTGCCTAAGTGTGTGGGTGATTTTGTCGAAGCTGCAAGACCAGCTACCATCGAAGAAACCTACCGCTTAGCCGCAGAAATCAACAACAAACGACTCATGGAAGGGTTTTCCTCCAAGAATCCTGTCAAGCAAGCTTATCAAGCAATCGCCATAAATTCTTCAGACGATCCTATCAACGAGTCTTCTGACGAATCTGCTAACGATCCTTCAGACGATCCTATCGACGAGTCTTCTAACGAATCTGCTACCGACCCTTCGGACGAATCTGCTGACGATTCCTCTGATGAATCTGCTGACGATTCCTCTGACGGATCTGCCGACGATTCTTCTGATGACTCTGCCGACGGTTCTTCCAACGACTCGGCCAAAGGTTCTGCAAGTGAGTCCTCAGACGAATCCTCCAACGACGACACCTCTTCGCAAGGCACCGACAAACCCAGCCGCAAGCGAAAGATTTCAAGCCCGAGCTCATCAACAACCGAACTGCTGCAACCGAAACCTCTTCAAGCAGTTCCGGCGTTTCCAAAACGAGCTTACACTGGAGCTCATCCCCAGTGTTACTCATGTACCTATCATCATCCAATTGGGGCTGACTGTCGCTATTGCAATAACTGCAACCGTTATGGTCACTTCACCTGCAACTGCCGCATCAAACCGCGAACCTGAGTACAACGACAACAGCTCCAGCCACAGTCTTCAACACCAAACATCTAGCAAGCGTAGGATAATGCTGTAATGATACGATTTTCAACGTTTATTTCTAAGGATTGAACCTACTCTATTACTCGATGTTGCCACTGTGTGTAACGTTAACTCTCGCTTTCATTTCTCTTTCACTCTCTAGTCGTCGCACTTATACTAGATTCACACACATACTATATACGATATCACGAAATAATGTGTTTTACCATCACTACACTCTTAGAAAGAGGTACGTCAAACGTGCAAGGAACGATTAATCACGGGTGCACACGGGATTATTTGGGTCAGTGCACGGAGATCGTAGTGAATTCTAAGGTGCCATAAGCGTTTCAACAAATTATGACACCGAAACACGAGATTTAAGTAATAGGGGTAAAGCAAGGTGTGCTTTACCATACTACCGAAGTTTCGTGCAGAAAGTGCCATGTGGAGTTGAACGTTACTAGACCTATTATACTATTGGGATTATTTTCAACACACTACACTCAATCGCAAGGCGTAACAACTGAATCGCATCATCGCAAGACTTGTCGTAAGTCTGCAAACGCAATGCAATCGCCTCATCGATGGACTCTGGAGAGTCTACCTCGCAAGACAATTGCATCAACGCAAGACTGGTCGTAAGTGTGTAGCAACCAATCTCATCAAGTACATTAACGCTCACGATGTTGTTTGAGTGAGGACCTATTCTACCCTCCTCGATAGCCGTGATACGCCGCAACGCAACGTAGCGTAAAGCTTATTCAGACAAAACTCGGCTAATCGCAGTCGCTTATCATGTGTATCTCGCAAACTCTATCGATTATTACAATGCTCTCTATCGCTTATTATGTGAACCTCTATCGCTTATCACCATCGCTATCGTCCACCGCTATCAGTGATATTTGTGTTAAGTTAGCACACACGACCTCGCTTCACGAAATGAATCTCATATGGTTAAAGCAGGACGTTTTAGTCATATCAGCGAGCTTTCGTGGAAAAGGGCCATGTGGGGTCTGATGTTAGTCGAACTCCGTGGTGTTAATCAATCAAATCGAACCGCATAAATCGCGCATACCTCCATCGCTTGCAACGCAACAACTACCGCTTATCGTAATCCGTTTATCGTCGCCGTCATTACTGGTGTTGTGTTTGTGTTATTCGCTTAATCATCTAATCGCTTATCGCTTATCGTGTATAGTCTACCGCTCATTCGCGTATCGTGTACCGCTTATCGCTCGCCGGGTATTCATCGCAGTCTGTGTGGTATTAGTATGCATGACATCGCTTCACGGGACTAAACGAACCTGGTCGAACGGGGTGGTTTGCCATGTTAGCAAACTCTCGTGGAAACGTGCCATGTGGGTTTAATGTGGAATCTAATCGAAATCGCGCTATTCGCTTATCGCTTTACGCTTGTCGCTTATCACTCTTCACTTATCTTCGCCGCTTTCGCTCATAGTGTTCTGTGGCGATATTAATCGATTATTACCTCATTTGTATCGCTGAACTGAGTTCGAAAACAACTTCATCACTCAGTTCGCCTTTTCAAGACTTAATCCAACCCTTCTCATTTGGATCGAGTAAGCGCAATTCTATCCGTGAGATATCGGCATACCTGACACCGCCCCACGAAACGGAAGTAATATGTGAGAAACATGGTGGATACGCCGCTGGTACTTCCTATATATAAGTGTTTTAAACATATTAACAAACTTTCGTGGGAAAGTGCCAAGTGGGGCTCGATGATTAACTACCTTTTTGCACTATTAAAACTTATTTTTATAAAAAAAAATTATTTTCAAAACCATTGAACAAGTGAAATCTCCTCACAATATGGGGGTTAACATCGACTCAGCTTAACTCCATGCCTAAGGGAAGCTTTCATGAGTCCAATTTTTCCTTAAAACCTTTTACAATATAAAAAACAAGACTTTCTTGAGACGTTGGTTCAACATCGAGTTCAGCTGAACCCATGTCGTAGGAGAGTTTTCGTAACCCCAGTTTTCATCTTCGAATTCCTTAAAATGTGTAAAACCTAAAGCTTCTTGTAACACTGGTTAACGATCGACTCAGTTAATCTCACGTCATGAGAAACCTTTCAAGTCCTTTAAAAAATTACAATCGCATCGAACTAACGAATCCTTCGCGACACGAGGTACCTTGGAACGCCAACTCGTAGGATATTACTTTTGTCTTTACGTCGCCATCTCGCTATCGCAACCAATCTCTCTTATTCGAAACGCTCTCGCTTGTCAACTCTCGGTCAATCACTCGCTGTATCGCTACTTATGCAGGATCAACTCTCAAAAGTCTACCTGTTGGATTAATTTCGGGACGAAATTTCCTAAAGCAGGGGAGACTGTAACAACCCGCACTTTCGTACGTTGTTACTACTCGATATACTCGTTATGCCTAGCACCGGAGATTCGGATCATAATGTAACTATATCGCATACATCGCTATTCGAAGGATAATCGCATATTTTCGAAATACATTATCGCTACACCACACCACATCACAAACACTAACACTCACGACGACATTGAGTGAGGACCTATTCTACCCTCCTCGGTGACCGTGATGTGTCGAAACGCAGACAATTAACGCTAACAAAGACTCTCGGGTGAGTGCTATAGCTCCAGTCATCGTGACGATGATGACAATACGAGTGAGTGGTACCCCGTCGGTCATTGTGGCACAACACACCATAACGTTCACGGTGACATCGAGAAAGGACCTATACTACCCTCCTTGATGGCCGTGAAACGTCGCTAATAATCGCACACTCGAAACGAAACTCCAAAAACTATCGCAACGCTCAAAAACGGAGAAATCCCCCGCGCCGGAGTGGCCATCCGGATGGACAGCCTCATCCGAACGGATGGGCCATCCGAACGGATAGCCATCCGAACGGATGGGCCATCCGACCCAAAACCCTTCTGCCTTCTCTGTTGCCTATAAATAGCATGTCACATCACTTAAACAGTGATGTGACAGCTCTCACTCGACCAAACACGCTCTAGGACCCTTTTCTCTCGATTCCTCGCGATTCCGGTAAGATTTCAACCTAAAAAACTTGTACTTCTATGATCTACACTCAATTCTACATCATTCTATCTTTTAAAACTCAATTTCTAACCGTGAAATCTACTGATTTGAGGTGTTTTAAGGTGATATCATCAAGAGTTCATATGAACTTCAAAGCGTGACCCAATCCCACCATAAACAACTCAGATCTGGGTGATTTCCACATGTTTTGATAACAAATCTCACCTAAAACTATGTATTTAATCAAGAACTGAACGATTTCGGGATTAAACATGAGAAACCGTCAAGAACGGCCAGATCTGATGGAACGGGGTGGTTCCCGGCCGTTAGAACGGGTCGAAACTGATGAAATATCATTGTTTAAAACGATATCGCAACATCTCAGTGAAACCACACGTATTTCTTCCGAAAACACTCGAAAACAGTTGATCGGGACGCTAAAACAGACGTGTTATCCGACCGGACAACATGTCATCCGAACAGACCACATGTCATCCGATCGGATAGCATGTCATCCGACCGGATAGCATATCATCCGACCGGATGACAGCCATCCGACCCAATCAACATGTTATCCGACCGGATAGCATGTCATCCGACCGGATGAGCACCATCCGACCAGATAACTGACATTTTGATGCTATTCCCGCTTAACCATACATCGTTTACTATATCATTCGATGATTAACGCAGACGTACTCGCAACCAATCCAATCAAGTTGTATTCTCGCTAAAAACGCACTGTGAGTATACTTGAATCCTTTTTAATCGCATTTTGGGTCTAACATACGTTTCTAACAAATCGAACTTATCAAACGAATTATTCAATCAATCGACATATCACTTGCGAATAACTGTTATGCATAGATATACGTGATGCTAGTTGCATATGTGCTAGGACTTATACTCGCGACGTCCCACCACGACTAGTATAGTACTATTGCGCCCGACGGGGTCTAGTTTGCCATCGCGTATTCGAGCATCGAGGACTTAGTTGGTAGTATCAGTCTTGTGAGTATATATGTCGTGTGTTACGTTTATGCATGTAGAAATTCGTAGCGCCTTTTTAATCTATTACGCTATACATATCAAACCTGTATACTCGCCAATACTTTTGTATTGACTTTATTTTAACGTATGTTGCAGGTTAGATCGCAGACTATATCAAATCGAGCTAGGAAGTCTAGAAACTCAACTAAAATCTAGGTTGTCGGATTTGTATTGTTCGAGAGGACAAGAAATCTGTGATAACTCATGTGATTGTATTATTTGTTAGTATGGGATAACGAATGTATTAAATATTATCGCAACATAGTTGTTATGGATTCTCTTGAGCAATCTGATTCGCCTAGTGCCGCGCCCCGATGATTCCGCCATCGGTTGTGGTGTGACAAAACAAAAGGCTTGTCTTTATGCATGAGAGAGGTAAGCGGCACAACGATTTTTGAGAATCCTTCGATAAATCGGCGATAATAGCCCGCCAGTCCGAGAAATGAACGAACTTCAGACGGGTTCTTTGGTGTAACCCACCTATTAACTGCTTCTGTCTTCGAGGCAAGGGATAGCGATTCTTGATGGTAAGCTTATTCAATTCCCTGTAGTCGATGCACATCCGGAACAATCCGTCCTTCTTTTTGACGAAAAGGATAGGCGCGCCCCAAGGAGAGGTGCTAGGGCGAATAAAGCCTTTATCAAGCAATTCCTGGAGCTGACTCGAGAGTTCGCGCATTTCGGATGGTGCGAGGCGATAAGGCGCTCTGGCGACAGGATTTGCTTAAGGAATGAGGTCAATTTGAAAGTCGATATCACGACTAGGCGGTAAACCAGGTAAACCTTCAGGAAAGACGTTAGGAAAATCACGAACCACAGGCACCTTTTCCATCGCATTCTCTTTCTTTTCCTTCTCCGCTACTACGATGTGCACCAAGAAAGCTTGGTATTCCTTGCGGAGATACTTACTAGCTTGGACACAGGACATGAGTTTGAGATTCTTCAAGGGAGTTTCGCCATACACACAGAGTTGATCACCGTTTGCGAGAGAGAAACGAATCATTTTATCGAAACAAACGACTTCAGCACGATTTTCATGAAGAAAATCCATGCCTACTATGATGTCAAAGCTACCAAGCTGCATCGGAATAAGATCGATAGGGAAGACGTGATTGTTGAGCTCAAGAGTACAATCACGTAGAACAGAACTAACAGTGACGGTTCTTCCAGTAGCAACTTCAACGTCGAACGTCGTAGGGAGATGGGTGCGCTTACGATTTAGAAGCTTTTCGAATTCAAACGATACAAAACAGTTATCAGCTCCTGTATCAAATAAACACGAAGCATATATATTGTTGACAAGGAACGAACCATTAACCACATTGTTGTCTGCTTGAGCCTGTCAGGCATTGATGTTGAATGCACGTCCGCGGGCTGCTGGCTGTTGCTGCTGCTGCTGGTGTTGTTGTGCTGGTTGCTGCTGTGGCTCTTGCTTCACCACTTTGTTGGGGCAGACATTTGCGAAGTGGTTGGGATCACCACACGCATAGCAGGGTCTTGCGTGGGCAGCGGGAGCAGGAGCTGCTTGTTGGCCCTGGGGAGCAGGAAGAGGAGCTGGCAGTGCAGGAGCTTGAACTTAGCCTTGAGCTTGAACTTGTTGGGGACCAGTACGGCAGTTGGCAGTAAAGTGGCCGTACAGGTTACAGTGAACACAAAATTGGCATGCGATTCCAGCAGGATGGTGATAAGTACAGGTAGGGCACAGGGGTGTGGACCAGTATATGCACGCTTTGCAGGTGGTGCATTGGTCACCGGTGCTGCTACATGGCGATTCTGGTTTTGAGGTGGGGGCGGGTACTGCATTGAGTGGAGCGACGGTGATATCACAGTTCTTGTTGTTGTTGTTGCTCTTTCGCTTGCGACGGGTAGTCTTGGAGGTTTGTGGCGCGGCGGTTTCAGCGGTGGAAGTAGCGGTAACTTGATGAATACTTTTGGTGGTTTTATCAAAGTAACCAGCCCGAACTCGCTTGTCATTAATCTCGGTAGCGAGCAGAAAGGTCTCTTCGATGGTTGTAGTCTTCGCGGCTTGCACGAAATCAGCAACACAATCCGGTAAAGCACGGATGTATTTCTTGATGGTGATATCGGGAGTAGAGACTTGGCCAGGACAGATTATGCTAAGCTTCTTAAAGCGAGCAGTTAGACCAGCGTTGTCGGCACTCTCTTGCTTGATGTGCCAAAACTCATCCTCCAGCTTCTGAAGCACATGGAGAGGGCATAATTCCTTCATCATGATTTCCTTCAGCTCATCCCACGTAAGCCCATAGGCTGCATCATTTCGGCGCTTGTTTTTTTCGGCAGTTCACCAGTCCAGAGCCCTGGACTGGAAAACGCAAAAAGCATTAACAGTGCGAAGGTTATCAGGACAGCCGCTTTGGCGCAGAGTGACTTCAATTGAATCGAACCTTTGAAACGTGGCAGTAGGCCCGTCTTCTCCGGTGAATTCTTTAGGGCCGCAGGCTTTAAACTGCTTGAAGCTAAAAGTGGCTTTGGGCGAGTCAGTCCTTGATTCCTCAGAGGACTTGCTAGCGTTCTCGTTAAGTTCACTGACAATTTGCGGAATGACCTTAGCTATTTGCTTAGCGACTAGCGATGCAATGCGTTTGCCAGCGTGATTTCGTCGTGCAGTTCGAATAAGATGACGACATTGTCTGCAACAGACATCGTCATAGGACTCAGACGTGATTTCGATTAAACCTATCGAACTACCCAAGTCTACTCTATATAAAGCGCAGGAACACGTCTAATCATATAGTCACATAATCACGTAGGCACATAATCCACAAAAGCACGTAAGCACATAAGCATATAGTTTGACACAATCACGTTGTTCACTATATTTTGCACCTATTCACCTACATATATTGCACGTATTCACCTATCTACCACAGCTGCGTAATGTGTTCGAGAGTTGCGAGTACGAATAGCGAGTAGCGATTGCGAGTAACATAGCGATTTATTAACGTGGTGTGAGTTGCGTGTGTTTTGGTGGAGCGAGAAACGTGGAATCGAAACCCTCAGTGTCACAGCACTGTTTATCTCAAAACGCTAACAAATAACATATAAAACCACATAAACCACATTAAAGCGATAAATCACAGAGTTAGTGGTTGCAGGCTCAGAATCGAAACACAGAAAAGCGAATAAGTGTAAAATCAGCGAAGATTAGAATGTCTCAGGTGTACTAGACTTTGACTACCCAAAGTGATTCGACTATTCACAAGGACCTTAAGTACACACCTTGGCCTTCTGGACTGTGCTCTCGCCTCGATCTGGGAGAACGACACGCATCCTTCTAGTTTCAGCGCGACTCAAGTCATTGGAATCCGTCGAGACTTTGGTGAGAGCGTTGTAAGACCAAAATAGAGGGCGGAACGAGTCGTCAAGATTCGGGGTTCACCCCTAACTTAACTACTGCATTCCTGTTTTGTGTGATAGAATCACGAGGTAGAGAGAGAAAATCTGCGTCGAAGTATGGATTTCACTCCTGATTCAACGCAAATTCTCGTGTTTGTGGTAAAAAGTCGCGTCGAGCGAGCGATCTAATCGAGATTTTGCTGTTTTCACACCTAATATCGGCCAAATCACTTCGCTTACGCGAGAAATTTGAAATTTGGGCGAGTTGCCAGCCTTAGGAAAGGCTGACCTTGCGCGAAGCGGTAGTATGCGACATTCGCACAAGAGTGTAGTGTTCGGCGTGTTCGAGCGAGAATAGCAAGTAAGCTTGTACAAAACCCCTACCGGGTTTGCACAAGTCGGTCTGTTGGTACTTAGACTACATACTAGGTCGTTTCTAAGACATCGACCCGGACTAGGTCGAGTCTTGCCTATTTCCTTATAGTTATTGCTCTGATACCAATCTGTCACACCTCAACCGATGGCGGAATCATCGGGGCGCGGCACTGAGTTAAACAGATTGTTCAGGAGAATCCATAATAACTATTAATTATAATATATTAAAGGTTCATGTCCCATACCACAAACATATAAAATAAAAAAACAGTTATTACAGATGTTGTTCTTAAAGACAAGTAATCCATTCCGATGACTCAGGTTTTATTTAGTTTGTTTCTAGACTCTCCTAGCTTGATTCCATAACATCCAGCAAATAAAGCAAGCATCCTAAACACCTGTCACATACGTTAAAATAAAAGTCAATACGCATAGTGTAAAGGTGAGCATACAAGTTTAGTAGTATAATAGTAGCGAAAGCGAGTTACGCATAATCAGCATGTAACATGCATAATGTGAAGCAAGTAGGTTATCGACAATGAAATATGCACAGACGTGACTGCGAGTTGTAGAGTGCGCAACACATATCACCACTGTGACACGTGAAGAATTACCCTTAGCAACCCCCGTCCACGACAGGTGCTGAGTCCAAACTATAGTACTATCGTTGCTAAGGTGTCAGGCAACAATCACTGTGTAAACATAACATACAAGCATTCATCGAGTACACGTATAACATGCAGAGCGGTTAGCGTATAAAAAGTGTTTGCGTTGTGTAATTGATGTGATTTGTTATAGGTAACGTATGTAACACCCAAAAGTGCTTAAAGCAAAAAGGGATCGAGTATACTCACAGATTGTGTTTAGTAAATAAACACTCTCTTGGATTGAAGGGAGCGCTGAGGGATTAGCCTGAACACAGTACGATAGTATAAGCATTGATCGGTGCGTAAAACGAGACAAGTGAATCTGTTGGACGGATTGTCATCCGATCGGATGACCTTCCGGACGGATGGCCATTCGCTCGGTGGGTTGTCCGTTTGGGATGGATGTGTTTGTGTATGATGGAACTTTGAAGTTTTCGTTGTAGCATTTGATAAAACAAGTAGTGTTTCTACAAATCAAGTCATCCGGTCGGATGGTCATCCGGACGGATGGTCGTCCGATCGGATGGCGGTTCGCTGAAACTAACCTTCTTTGCATTTTTGTGAAAATTGATAAAGTATTGAAAAGCCACAAGTCATCCGTTCGGAATGTCGTTCGATCGGATGGCAATCCGATCGAACGACAGTCCGTTTGGTGACCTGTTCGCTGTGAATTTTGCTAAATTTAGAAAGTTTTGCTATTTAACCGAGACGGTATGATCACGTGTTAAAGAACGGAAACTCCACCAAGTCCAAGTCGTCCAATTCGGATGGGAATCACCCCGTTCGATCAGTTAACTGTTCTTGACGGTACTTCATGTTCAACCCGTGAATCAGTCGTCTTCTACGATAGAAATCCATTCTCAGTCCAACACTTCACCCTAGAATGAGTAGGAGGCCTGAACGAGCTCTGTTTCTCTCGGTTTTATGTGAAAAGTTGAGAATGTTGAAGAAAAGTTTGAAACACTTTGATTATACTTGAATTTAGGGGTAATCAGTGTTTAAATATGTTGAAATCTCTTAGATCTGAGTTGCTCTTGGTGGAATGAGGTCACACTTTGAGGTTCATGAGAACTCATGATGACATCACCCTTAGAACAGCCCAAATCAGCCGATTTCTTGGTGAAAAGTTAAGATCTGATGGTGAAAATGATGAGAAAGTGTGTGTAGATGATAGGAGCACAAGATTTGGGTTGAAAACTTACAAGAATCATGAGGAATCGAGAGAAACTAGCCCAAAGTGTGTTGGTCGGACGAGAGAGTTGTCACATCACTGTTCATGATGTGACAGGGGCTATTTATAGATGACAAAAGAGGAAGGGCGGTGCAATGAGGTGGAACGAATGGTGGTTCGATCGGATGGGTTTGGTGAGTTGGTTTTTGATGTTTCGTTTCGTGCGTTGAGCGTTGCGATGCGATAGTGTTTCACATTAATTACTCAAGTAACCTAACATTAGTCATAAACCTAAACATACCCATTCTACGTTTTGTGTTGCGATGAGATTGCGTTGTGATAGAGTTGCGATTGCGTTTGCGATTAACATCCCAAAATAAATATAAACATGCACAAGTAACACATAATAGCACACAAACGTAAAACAATATCCATAACCTGCAATTCGAGTTGCGATGCGATAGCGGTGAGATAGCGATAAGTTAATTAGCGATAACTGCGATTATTAGCATTTACTCCACATAATACAACTAAAGTAGCTTAAACTAGAGTATCGATTACAAGTCAAGGAGTTCAATCAATGATTAAGCAAGGAGTGATAGATCGCTTTTAGCAATCTTTTCTTCGCTTGACTTTGACTTTGACTTGTACTTTGACTTTCCAAAAGTCGGGTTGTTACATTGTTATTTTGACTTTGCTCGAAGTTCACTCGAATAGGCTTGGCTCTAAATTAAAGTCGGCTCGGTTTGGAAAAGAAATCGGTTCTGGGTTAGGTACAAAATCGGTTATGTTAAAATTGACATAGACCGAGTCCAAGTTCGAGTTCCAATCAACTTGTGTGTAACCACACTAGAGACCCCAACTTAACAAAAAAGGGGTGTCTTCAGTTTAATTCGACTCAGTTATTAGCAATAACTGTAATCATAACCGAAGTCATCGGTTAATCGGTTCAGTTAATTTGTTGGTTTTCAGTTCGGTTCGGTTAATTTTGATTAATAACCAAATCAAACAAATGCAAAAGTTTTTGCGTAGAAATACATGTAATGGTTGTATAAATACATGAAATAGATGTATAAATAAATAAAATTGATATATAAATATATGAAATGGAGGTATAAATACATGAAATGGAAGTATATGTAAATATAAATGGTCGGTTAATTTCGGTTAACCGATAACCGACTTTCGGTTAATTCGGTTTTAGTTAATTTCGGTTCGGTTCGGTTATTGAACACCCTTACTCCAAACCAAACCAAATGTACTAAAAACCAAGAGGTCAAAAACCTAATAAACAAAACTACAAGGGGGCAAACCATAAAAACCAAAAAACACATGATTACAGGATTAAATCCTGCAACCACAGATACCCAAACAGATGAGGCTAACAAAAATATCAAACTCCACACTCAAACATAAAAATGGTGGTTATCACCTCCATCACCACCACCACTAATCTCACACACACCTACACTCTCACCTGCAAACCTGCAACAAACTCTCTCTATTACCTCCACAAATCCTCAACCAAATCCACCAGTTGTAGATCCTCCAATGGAGTGGTGGTTATCAGGTCATACATGGAAGATTCTAATACAATTTCTGGTTTCGCTAACAAAATTATTGGCGCCTTGCCGGTAATAGGTCTTGTAGCCAGAATTCTGACCGATACCGGTGGCGTTGGCGGTGATTTTATAGATTTTGCCGAGTTTAGAAGAAGAGTTGGAAAGAATTCGTCGGTCAATGATTCTAGGGCTTTTATTGACTTTCAGGATCGAAGAGGACGGGTATGTATGTATGTATGTATGTATGTATGTATGTTTGCTTGTTGGAATAATAAGCTGGATATATACGGAAAATAGTGTATGTTTGTTTAACTTTAATCGAACAACATGAGTAGTTTAGTGAAAACGGTTTTCTTGTTCGTGTTGGTTCGTTATGAAAGTTAATGTGTTCGTTTTCGTTTATGTTTGTTGGTGAATCGTATAAATGAATGGTTCACGAACATAAATGAATGGATATAATTGAGCTAAGACCAATCCAAAGTACCTGTGGCGGCTTTGATGGTGTGCGGGGAGGACCTCCGCACAAGGCCGTGATTTTGAGGGGCACGCTGCACGCAATTTTTAGAAAAAAATCCGATATATATGCATGTTATTTTTTTTTAAATAGTAAACACATATCAATTCCAATATAGTCACATTTACAAATCATTTTTTGTGGTTTAGAATTTAACCCACTTGGCATTAGGTTTATTGAGTCCAATACTAATTTGATTTTTTTTAAATAATAATAAAACATTACGAAAGGGCATATTTTTTCGAGCTCGAACAGGGTACGTGAATTCTCAAAGACGCCTCTGCACATATGAATAAAAATTGATGTAACTAGATTAAATTGGTTGGGGTGGTATTTTAATTTCATAAAACTACACAAAATTGTAATAAGCCTAACAAAATTAAATGAACATATTAATTAATTAACAAATATAAATGAACAAACTTGTACAAACAAATAAATGAACTAATGTAAGTGAATGAGCGTTCACGAACATAAATGAACAAACGAGACATGTGTTCATTTTTGTTTGTTTAACTAAATGAACAAAAAAAAATTGATTCATGTCCGTTTGATTCACGGATGGTTCATTTACAAGCGTAAAATCATGGAGATTTGAATTGGAGGATAATTGAACAATTAGGTTGAAATTTGTTGATGTGAAACAGGCAGGGGATCCTCTATACGTGTTGATATGCTGCTGGTTAGCTGCTGTAGGAGCTGGATTGTTGAAATCTGAAGAGATTTTGGAAGGAGTTGCTCGACTGAGGATTTCGAATGATATTGAATTTGAAGAGGAGACGTTCATCGCCATGATGAATGAAGCCAGAGAGGTTTGTTTCTCAACATTCAAAGTAGTAGTGGTTTTAAAATGCGTGCACCAGGAGTGCATAATGCGTGATACATGATGCGGATAATGTGTGATGCAGTGAGATTGCATTGCCTCAGTTGATGAGGTGGTGAGATCACATCACTACAGGTGATGCAATCACGAATTATGCAGTTGACTAGTATTTGCATAATTAAGACCTTCGATTGAGCAATGAGTTTGGTTTTTAAACAAATTAGACATTATACTTCGATGTTTAAAAGTTAACAAATTTCTATTTTAATGTTCCATTAAAGAATCACTCAGTTTTTATTTTCCTCGAAATCACCCAACTTTCATTAGGTGTTCCAGTCTTCTATATATACAAATATATATTTTTTGTAAATGTTAAAAAAAGTTTAAAATTAGTGGAAGTAAATGAAGCGTACCTGAATCTTTGTTTAGACCAAGACCATGCGTAGTTGTCAAGTTTCGGGCGTTTTTTTACATATCCACGCCCAACCACGCCTGATCTTCCGCCCCATGGGCGTTGTTTTGGAGAAATTGGGCTGAAGCGTTCTTTATACAACGCCATAGAGGAGAAGGGTGGGGGCATTATCCCACTACACCCATTTCTTGAAAACGCCCCTTTGCTGACTAGGATGACACGTGGCGGAAAACGCCCATAGGTGGGGCATTATTTACCCTTACCACTACGCATGGTCTAAGTGTAATGGTTTCGTTTTTTTTTAATTGACACGTCATAAAGTGCCTGCCACATCACTGCCACCTAAGCATGAGCTCTTACTCACTTTTTTTCACCTATAGTGTGTAATGGTTTCACGAGTTTTAACTTCACGCCTAAAAGATTTCCACCTCATCAAGGGTGTTAGCCCATTACACCTAGGGGCTGTTTGGCTAAGCTTATTTTAGTGACTTATTTACTTATTGACTTTTTGAAAAGTTAAAATGTGTTTGGGTTAGCTTATTATGTGAGAGGAATAAGTAAATAAGTCATTCCATTATGACTTATTTGCTTTTCAAATAAGCAAATAAGTTATAAGTTGCCCAAAATAAGCTTTAGCCAAACAGCCCCCTAGTCTTACTATCCACTGACCATCTTTTTTTTAATTAACTTGAAATAGGAGATAATAGTATAGGAAAAAATTCAATAAATAATAACCAAGTTCTATAATTGTTCAATTTTATTTTGGAAAAAATATAATCACTAAATAGTAACCAAGATTCATATATATTTCATTAATTCACTTAATTTAAAAAATATGTATATTTATAAAAAATACACAAAGTTGGAACATTTAGTTAAAGTTGAGTATAGATTGAGTGACTTAAATGAGACACTTAAGAAATTTGGTTATCTATAAGTAATTTTTAGTATGTTTTAATAACGAACGCCTCACATATGTGATGCACTCACATCGCACATCGGCTTTTAGGATTAAAATGTATCAGAGCGCCACACGCTTTTTAAAACGTAGATTGAAACCTAAATGCTTTACAAATTCTAAACATCTTCTTAACCTACAGAAACGATCAAAGCTAAACGTACCTGCACCCACAATTCCAATGGAGGCCCGAGTTGAGAAATCTCTTGACGCTATACACGTTTGTTGTTTTGGAAGAGATCTTATTGAAGAAGAAGATGAACAACTTCTATGTATCATGCTCAAAGTCGTCTTCCCCTCTGTTGGGCAGTCTGAGATTGCGGATATGGTGAAAGGCAAGGCTAAAAGAGTTGCAGAAGGAGGTGAAGAAGAAAGGTACCCGGAACCTAAAGCGTTGTCTAAAGAAGCTGTGCAGCTTCAAATGAAAGATCTGCAGTTTCTGAAACAGAACAGTGATGATTGAAGATGAGATTACAGTAAGTGTTGCAATGATTGAGGGTGAAAATTGTTTCTCTTACTGTTTTTTACCTTAATTGCTTGAATTCCCAGGTTGTAGATTTATAAACATGGTAGCCTGAATGCATAAACAATCAATGTGACAAAGTTTTGGAAGCAAAAATGTTGCATTATATAGACAAGTTTAGTTGTGAGATTATTTGGATGTGGAATTGACCATCTTCAAGTGCTTATTTTGTTCTTGGTAAAAATCACTTTAAACACCGGTATCCCCAATAGTGACGTTATTGGTTGTCCGTTTTAAACACCGGTATCCCCAATAGTGACGTTTTTGGTTGTCCTTTAAGGGATGTGGCACCAACGTAGATGATGATGATGATGTGTGTGTGTGAGAGAGAGAGAGAGAGGGGGGGGGGGGGGGGTTGAGACTGTTCGCGGGGCAGGTCTGACATGATTAAGGTTTTTGGGCATTCTATTGGAGAGCTCTATCGAACAATGTGAAATTTGTCATGGTCCGTCATGCCTATGCCTAGGCGTGTTTTTGGCAATTGTCTTTGGTTTCATTCGAATATTGATGACATCCGTTAATCTTACTTTACTCAAAACTTAACTAGTTTTAACAGTTTATACATAAGTAACCTTTTTATCATTAGAATTCTAACTTCCGGGCCAACATGATTAATAACTCATGATACATTTATCCAACAACAATCCGAAATTCGATCTCTGCACTCATTTTATACTTCCAATTTCAGGTCCTATTATTAAAACAAAACCAAAACAAACATGCTTTTGATCTCATCCGGCTCGTTTACTAAAATCGCTGAAGGTTCCACCACTTATCCCAGTCCTTATCATTGTTCGTTTTCCAGATTCTTCGCTTAAATATCAAAAATCATGAACTATAGAAGAACATAACTATTGAAAAATCCCAATCTCAAAAAACCAATGGAACTCTATCCAGAAATTTTAGCTGATTCAGTTCTTACGGCACCAATAATGGCATGACACCTCAGCATTTCATCTCCTTCACTCTTCCACGACATTAACAAGCTCATATTCAACGAGGGACAAATTGTTGTATTCTTTTACAATGAAACTGGCAGGTTCTGTCACCTCGACACGGCCCCACTTGTCCACTGCAAGCCTCATTGATCCCTTGAACATGTCGATTTTTGCATTACGTAGAATTACAGTGCCATCAGCTTTCATCAGGTCCACTGCAACGTACGTTTAACATAGAAAAATGAGGATGATGGCCTTTTTAGAATATATTAGGGTTAGGCCATTAGTCAACTGTTCAGCCCGTTAAGGTTACGGTTAACTATATATAGTTTTACATTGCCTTGACTGTTTCTGTTTCTGATATGATACAAGTATATTTTTAATAGAAAATTACCTTGACTGTTCCGTGCTGTGAACAGTATAGTTCCGGTCTCGTCACCTACCAAACATTCAGCGATTCGCATTTGACGGTCATCAGGCCGGCCCTTTTGCAAGACTAACTTTGAACTAACAACTTTCACAAGCAGATTATGGCCACTGGTTCCAGGACGCAGGTTATCAACCTTGGTGAAAACAGGCTTCCTCTTAGGTGATTTTGTTTCCGCCATTCCTACAATTATCAACATCAATTACCTCCACAGATCAGTAACTGAAAATTTTACACAAAAATTTCACAGATTGAACAATCCTAAATGACTAACCGCAATTCTGTATCCTAAATAGCAATTGAACAACTGACCTGAATTACGCAGATACAAACGATGAATTTAACAACATGAACAGGATGAAGTGACGAATGAAAATCGTAAAAGTATGAGAGAATTGAAATTACCGTTTTGGATGGACTGTTTTTGGAGATGATTCGAAGAGGATGAATTGTTCTTTAGAGTTTTACCGTGTAAATCGCCGTTAAAGTGGATGGTGTCTAACGGTAGCCTTTAATTTTCTGAAAAAATCTCAAACGCATCTGAACTGTCCACGTTGAGTATCTCATGAATAAACTTCGCAAGAACATATAGTTTAGTTTCGAGCTACTACAAGATTACCCAAAGTGTAATAGCATTCACAATTCTCCTGTAAGTTTTGTAAGAGAGATTTTTATACTATTATAAAAGATGGTTAGTAAATTGTTCACCTTTATAATTTTTTAATATATTTTGAAAGTGATTGTGATTAAGGTTGGAGAATTCGCTAATGGCTAGTCGGCCAGTTAGGTGGGAACTAGCGACTGCTCGGACTTAATCAAGATTAATCGGATAGGGTTTTTAGATGTAATTTTCAGTTTTATATATACATATATACATTTTATAAGTAAATATTTTAAGTAGACATCTTTTAACTCTTTCTCAACTCATTCTTTTTAAGTATGCAAGATAAATTGTTGGAATTCACATGGTTTGGTTAGAAATTGGCTAATTTACAGGTTTTGGCCGGAATAATATACAGATTTTTTACAGGAATCTGGCAGGAATCGCCGATTTTTGGCCGGCCGACTAGGTCCGACCAAAGGCGACTAACGATTAATGGACTGGTTAACCAGTGGCGGAGCTTGACCAAAAGTTTCGAGGGGGCGTAAAGTGATGGGACCCAATTTTTTTTTCCTATCCTTATGTTTCGGGTGGGGTTGGGTTGGTTATTCGATTCAAATCGGGTCAAATAATAATAGTTCCAAATAAAACAAAGTGTATATCTACCAAACTACCCATCATTTATATACAAAGTTTATAAATATTTAGGATATACAATTTAGGAAAAATAATCAGGGGGCGATCCTATATAATTTTAAAATTTTCGGACGAAAAATCGTAACTTATACACTTCTAACCGAAATATTGGGGTGGGCGGGTGCACCCCCGGGCATCCACAATACTTCGCCCCTGTGGTTAACGAAAAATTACTCAGTTAATGGCCGACTAGCGATTAACCGCCGACTAGTGGCCGAGTAGTCGCGATTTTTATAATACTAGTTGTGAGTAGAGAAGAGAGAAAATTGTAATGATAAATGTATAAAAAAAATATTATTTAATTGAAATCACAGAGAACATGTAGTTGTTTTTAGGGTAATTATATGATTTATTTGGTGGAAGGGATGTAAATGCTCACGCGTAATTAAACAAGATTGTTAAATATGATATATTTAATTAAACAGATTAAGGGATTGTAAGCAGGTTGCGCTCATGTCGTAATTGTGTTAAACGGGTTGGTGGGCATAATAAACAGGTTAACTAGCTTAGCTGGTCGATTTGTTTGATTGATTGGGTTTACTGGTTGATTTGGTTAAACTAGTGAACTCTATCACGACCTGTATATTAAGCGAGTCAGATATAATAACCTAAAATCTAAGTATTTTAGTCTCATGTTTTAGCAACCTTGTAATAATATATATGACTTATATAAAAAATTAATAAAGTTATTTTACTCTAACTCTCTTCATTAAATTATTTCTTTGTTATAATATACAGTATCTTAGAATTAAGATCTCATACAAACATTGTCTTATTTAAAAACACTAAGAACAAATCTTGAACATTTTATTAATTGAATTAAGGGCTAAGATTGATTACACATCATTACTAACAATAACTATACTATTTAATGAGACTCAATGGTGTTTTTAGTCATTTTCTCATTTTCCAAGAACTACTAATTCCATCGGGTTTTTAAAACTAAATCAACTTTTATATACTTTAGTATTTTATTAAATAAACAATACCATAAAAATCAAGCATTTTTTTATCTTTAATATTAGTATAATATTTCTATACCTTTTTTTAAATGACATTTTTTTAAAAGTTGCAAAATAGTGTTTTGTAATTGTTGGTTATTTTATGCTATAAAGGTGTATGCAAATATGTTATAAGTATGAAACACGTATGAATGTGATTTCGAGAAAATAGAATCTCGATGTATGTCTCGTTTTTTAATTAAAACGTTTATTTCGTGATCGATTACGTATTATGCATGTATGATTAAACACGGTTGATATAAAATACGATTTCCATTACGATCAAAGTCTCGAGATTACAAGAATTGAAATGAAATGCGAATACAAGCTTTCTAAAAATAGAAGTACGAAAATACGGAACATTACAAATATTCCTCTTGCGTGACACGAGATGCTTAATTGACTGTCCTTTGACTTTGGGTCGTCGCGTGACGCGACGGTGATGTTCCTTCCCTGTCAAGCGATGCGATATGGCTATTTTTCTCGGTTTTCGTTCCCATGATCCACCCGATCACATTAAATTCGTCCAAGGGCTCGATTTATCTCAGTTAAGCTCGTTTTCAGCTCCTTTCTCCTTCGGGAACCTGCAAATCACACAAGACACAGTAATATACAAAACCGTTGGTAAAACAAATCGATAAATAATACAAACTATACACAGAAATAGATGTAATTTGCAATACATCATATACATAGGGTGGAACTAAGAGTAGGTCAAGAGGGTCCGCTGATCTTCGGACATTTAAATGGGTTTATATTTGTAAAATCCGAGTTTTCTTTTAAGAAAAAAAAATTACTTAGTTGTAACTAGTAGTGAATATAAGTTTATGATGACCTCCCGACTATAACATTTTGATTCCGCCAGTGCATATATGTTTGATATGTAAAAAGCATTTGTTGTGCATATGTCTGAATTATCGACCGTCACTATGAATAAAAGGACAATATTCAAAGAAATCATTACTTATATAAAGAAAATATATGTAATATGTTCTTTGCGTTAGAATAATGGGTAGATTAAATAATAAGACTTAGATAATTTAGTCATGTTTTAAAAAGTACATCGTATCTATATCTATACTATATAATAAAGTAAACCTATGAAGGACACGTGTTGTATTACTATGCATCCTGAGAATTGTTTTCCCGACTTTTTTTCTCTAATTTAGTTAATATCTTTTAGGTTTAAATGCTATTATTTCCATACTTGTTAGTGATAACACATAATTATAGATAAGTTTTTTTTTGACGTATTCTTTATGTTTAAATATTATTTATATATTTTCTAACTGATACATAATAAGCCTTAATTATAGATAAGTTTTTCTTTTTATTTTAAGTATTTTTAGGTTCAAATATTATTTATATATATATTTTAACTGAATTCATTTAATTACTTTACAAATTTCATATCATAATATTATTAATTCTTAACGTTAGGTTTTTCTTTTGTATTCCAATTAAAGAAAATTCAATTCATTCATGATTTTATTATTATGCGGTTCTATAATCAAGATGTTACAAACTATATAAAAGATAACCGGCTTAGCCTAGCGCTATCATGATGTATGATAAATGTGTTCATACAAAGTATCTACCAAATTGCATAAAATACTTTTATAATTATTAGTATTGTTGTTGTTGTTAGTATTATCTTTTTACGTCATATGTTATAATTTAATGAGCCGAAGATTTATTTCTCCTCTTATTTCACGCTCTGTCAGATTCTATTATTCAAAATTAATATTTTATCTAAAAATATCAATAATATCTTATCACAAAAACCGTTTTATAATATTTTGATCTTCATTATTAAGTAATTTATTTCATTCAACCCGTGTAATACACGGGGTTCAAACCTAGTGTATGTTATATATGAATATTATGGCACAACTTATTGCTCGTTTACCTTTTTATTTTGATGTACCAACCAGTTTGCTATTTGGAGATATAATGATATTATGGTGTTATTGTTCATGATAATTTATTTCGTGAGAACATAACGGTGAAGATATGTATCTCACAAATTGAAGAGGTATGGTCCCAAATAAGTGCACACATGGCACGGGGACCACACCACTTTTCCAGTATGGCGTCCACATCACACGAGAGCATCCAGAAGCTTCCAGAACCTTCTGGAAAGAATCGTAGGTGACAAAAAAGATGCTCCTCCAGACAGAAAGGACGACGTGTCACATATAGATGGACGCCAATTATGACTGCAAGATATTTGGAGGACAAGCAGACAACCGGTACTAACGAAAGCCCCGCTGAAAGGAATAGGCGCGCGCCACGTCATCCACTAGACTGGCGACAACAGAGGGGACATAAAGGATATTCCCCTTAGTCGGACAGCTGGCGCCCACTGGCTAGTTGGCAAGCCTCCTCCTTCATCCTTCGGCTATAAATAAAGGACTCCCCTTCAGGTTTAAGGATTCTGCTATCTCACTCTTTACTCTTAACACACACTATTCTCCTCAGAATAGTACTTATTCTCACGCCGGAGGGTGGTCACAAGGAGAACCCCCCTATTCTCCTCCTTGTGGCGAGTCACTATTGTTCTGTTTTGCAGGATATTCAGTTAACGGTGAGTGGAGGAAGAGATTGAGCCCTTAATTCACGGGACAGTCAGCTGGGATAACCTAGTATTAACCAGTGTCTCATCACTGGCGCCCACCTAATTTTTTACAACCATTTGTCATCTCTTTCCTCTTTGAAAACATTCTTCAATGGCTGAACCAAACCCCTATTTTCAGATTGACGGGGAAAACTCTCCGTTTGGCCCGGTAACGGACAACGCGCACGTCCAAAACCACCAAAGGGACGAGCTCTTCAGAGAGGAGTTAGCAAGCGCCGGAGTCCCTCATTTATTTGGAAGTGCTTCCAAGGTAATCCAACAGACGACTCTTGGCACACAAAACCCAAGCCATAGCGCTGGCCCATCAGCACCATCGGCACCGGCACAACTAAATGTCTCTTCATTTCTAGGGCTACCATAAGGTGAAACTCTTGCTTCCTAGTATACAAAGTCGCAAGCAACACTGAACTTGGTCTATGCGCAAATGCGTGCGCAACAGGCATTGCTACAAGCGTAAGTACAACCGTCTCCTTTCGTAACTCCAGCTCCACATCAAGTGAGCAGTCCGACTCCACAACACGCGCACGCGCGGACCCAGCAAAAAGAAAGATCATCCACGATAAGAAGGCAGAGCACGCATGACACGCGCGATACTTACGAGGAGACAGAGAGTAATTATGAACAACACACCCATCAACTTAGGAAGCCCCCATTGAGCAGCCGGCTAGGGCCGCGCAACATCAATAAAGAATGGGAACACAACAATGAAGAAGAAGATTCCACTTACGGACAAGAAGAGGCATTTGTCTTCAGCAGACTGCCACCAAATCACGAGTCATATAGGCCCCAGGACTTGGAATGCTCAACAATTGAGGAAGTGCTATATGTAATCAGCAAATTTTCCTTTTATATGTAAGGCCCTAGGCCCAACACATATGTCTTAATACAAGAAGTGTTGACTACTTTACATTTTACTTTCTACTTGATGAATTTTTGTTACAAATGCATATATTACTTTGGGTGCACACGAAAACATCGCTGCCACAACGACAGTAAACATTGTAGACCTCCACGGCTCATCACGACCAAGTGCATAGCCGGGTCAATCACACACAATAACCTGTCAGCCAGCGTTTACTTCGTAACACTTCAAACACACGTAAACATCGTTGCAGTATAAACATCGTAGACCTCCCATGCTCGTCACGACCAAGTGCACTACCGAGTCAACTCAACATAATAACCTGTCAGCCAACGTTTACTTTGTAACACTTCAGGTACACGTGAATACAATGACGACATAACGAAAGTGCAAACAATGTAGACCTCTAAGGCTTGTCACGACCAAGTGCACAGCCAGGTCGATTTAACACAATAATCTGTCTTAGCCATCATTCATTCACAACACCGCTACAAAGTAATTATCATATGCACAAATTGTAACGCAAGCAAATTCATACAACAGCTTAAAAAGCCAAACCAAAATATATATATACCATCAAGCAAAACTATGGTAGTCATACAAATATCACACTACCAAGAACACAATTATATCATGTCTGGAAAAGAAAAAAATAGGATCAATTGTCTGAGGAATTACAAGGCCCGAAGGGCAGTTGTCACACCCCGATATTTCCACGTATTACCGGTGGGCCCGGTGGGGAGTATCGTGACGTAGTTGATATCATCATAGTCAAACAACACAATTTAAATGCACAGCGGAAGCAAAAGATAATTATATTACAACCGAATGAGAATATCAAAGTATTACAAACAGTATGTAAAAGATCCACAGGCAGATCAAATAAAAGAAAACTGTTCAACAGACTTCAGGCATCTAGAACTTGCAAGATTCCCTATTAACGCCCTGAGCTCCCAGCCAATTACGTACAGTACCTGCCACTTAACATTTTTGGAAAATACGTCAGTTTACACTGGTAAATACAATTAACTTACTCATTTTGAAAATGTTTAAGAAAATTGATTTGAATGCACAAGGCACAAAACTTTTTATAACTTGGGAGAATTTTATTAATAAAAATCTGGAATGAAGGTTTTATTAACCTATTAGATTCCTAATGGGTCTTATTTAAGTCGTAACTTAGACCGGTTAGTTTTAAGGGAAAGTTAACGGTTCAAAACGCAAGATTAAGCGCAGACCGGATCAGAATGTGATTTAGACCCGACAAGTTTGGAGACTTGTATAATATGGGCAAACTAAACACATTCTGGATTTTGAAGCAAAAATGATAAGGTCTGACCCGTTTTGGTCAATTTATGCAAACTAGTTACATAAACCGATCCGAACGTGAAAATATACATAACGGGTAACCATAAGAGTCATATACATGTTTCCTAAGTTAATATTCCTTAAATATGTTATGATATCAGTAGGATACCTTCCATTATGGCCAAAACGAATTTAAACTCAAATTTAACCCCGAAGGGGTATTTTGGTCATTTAAAAGGTTATAAAAGAGTTTATATATTAATCTAAGTTTTAGGTCTGATATAATCAGTAAAAATACTTACTTTAATAAGTTATATCAGTAGGGTATTACACATATGTGAATTTTATCATTTATAACCAAACTATGCACCGAAGGGGCATTTTGGTAATTTCACATAAGGTTTAAAGGTCAAATTTGGAAATATGAGTTTAAAAATTTTGCTTACTGTTAAAGAATAAAAATTTACTTAATATATCAGTAGGTATCAAGTCATATATATTTAAAATAGTTTTAATACATACTATGCGCTTAAAACGCGTAAAAATGCGGTTTTAAGCGATTTCCGGGTTTTTAAGGAAAAGATGATATTTTTATAATTCCAGAAAGCTTAAAATATTTCATTTATCATATAAAATCAGTAGCAAAAGGTTTGGGGTCAAAACGTTTTGTAAAACTCATTTTATAGGCCAAAAGGGCAAAACCGGCAACTACCGAATCAAGCTTAGAACCCTATGTTATGCTCAGCCTAAAAATAAATAAAAATCTTCAAAAATCCCAAAATATTATTTTATATCAGTAGGTAAAAAGTTTGATATTAAAAATCAGGTTTAGATAGGCTATATGCTAATTATGCCGTTTAATTAACAAAAAGCTTCTTATTTATACTAATGAGCATAACTCCTAATCTATACCTCAAACTGATGTCAAATTTTAGGGACAAGTTTATAAATCATTAATAAAGGTTTCTATTCTTTCATATTTTCAAAAATATCGTTTTAAGGTCAAAGGGCATAATGGTCAACATTTAAGCATATAACGGGAACATGTAAATGAATAGGATAACTAAGGATCCAAGTTGTATAACCTAAGAGAGTTATACTAACATATAACATGGTCACAAAGGAACCCTAAGACATAATCAAACTAAGCTAATTCGGGTCAGAACTGAAAGTCAAAGCAAAGGTCAAACTTTGTGACTTTCGGTTGTGAACCGAGTCTACACTTAGAATTGTCGGGTTGAACATGTTTAGACATGTTCAACTAATATTTACCAAGTTATTAAAGGGACAAAACTGATTTTATAGCTTATATATTATTAGTTATGAATTTTATTTAAAAATTTAACCCATTTGACTTTTATTTGAATTACTTTGACCCGACAATTAACTAAGTAAACGTGGTAATTAGGAGGTGCCCTTTTGACGGTTTAACACCTACCTAATTATGATCACGTAGCCATGTTCGTTGCGAACCATGGCTTGACCATACAAGGTCTAGCTAAAAGTCAAAGCGTTTATCAAAACGTTTGACTTTTCGGCTTTAAGAACCGAATAAAATGAACAAAGCAAGGAAGGACACTTACAAAAGGTCCAAGGGACAGAAGATAGTTCAATGGTTTGCTCCTTATAGCTCAGGAGCTCCCAATGAGAGCAGAATAGGAGATTATGAGAAAGGTGCAAGTTTTCAACAAAGAACTCACCCCTATTTATAGTGTTTGAGGGATCCATGGATGATCAACAAGTGTTGGAATGGGTTAACAAGATCATTACAGGTGTAAAACCATCTTTCCCAAACCATCAAAGCCCCTAGAATCGAATATGTGAGACATAGAAGCAAAACCAAAGCTGGTTTTCAGTTTATGGTACTTGGCATGGCTTACCGACCGCATGGGTCCAGCCATACGGTCCGTAAGGACCAGGCCAGCTCACCAGAACTTTCACTAGTTGACATATTTGGCCCCTGCACTTCCAAATGTCATTTCCGACACATCTAAGGCCCGTTAAACCATTTTTAAGGCTCTAAAATGATGCCTAAACATGGGGAACATGAAACATGCTCAAAAACATGTCGGATGTCGGTTCGTTTGGTCGTACGGTCACGTTGTTCGGTTAATTACGACGAAACACGGACGGACGCGAAAAACGAACCAAATTACGCGACGAATGGAATTTTATCAAGCCAAACACTAAAATAAAATATTTTAGTGCTTACATAAATTTTTAGGTGTCCGGATATATTCAGAACGTAAGATATGCGCGAAAATACAAATTTATGCACTTTTTGACGCTTTTAGTCCCTGTTGACCAAATAAGTTTATTTTTGCGCACCAAACACCTCTAAGCCTATTCCTAAGCTATGAAAAGGATATTTAGGGCATGTTTAACTTATGATCATATTCCGAAAGGTTCGATACTATACGAATCGATAGACTTTTGCAGTTTGACGCAAATAGTCCCTCTAATGCGCAGGCTTGCGCATATCATCATTTGATAGAATTGAAGCCTTATCTAATCCGTATTAGGTATTTATGAGAGTATTATAAAGCATTACGATGCTTCGGGTTCGCTAAAAGGTCATTCAGAGGTATAATTAAACATATTGACACTTTTAGTCCCTCTAACTTGCAAAGTTGCGCGTAACTTTACTTATGGGCATAAAAACCTTAGACGGCCAATAGTTGGCATTCCCGAGAGTATAATAAAATATCATGAAGCTCTCGGTTTGTTAAAAGGTCACTCAGAGGTAAGAATTAACATGTTTACACTTTTAACCCTTTATTGCGCAAACTTTCAATTAATTACGCAAACGGCTACACTCGATCAACAAGTGGCTCATTTGTGAATATAAAACCGTAAAATGTTATTTAGAAACTTATTTTAAGTATGTTAATACTTCCAGTTCTTTCATAATCAATGTTTTTCGATTTTTTCGAAAAATTAGTCCCTTAAATTCAAGGTTTGACTTTATTAGGGTTTATTACACGTGTCAACACTTCATTGGACGTGATTTTACGAGGTGTTACATCCTCACCCCCTTAAAAGAAATCTCGACCTCGAGATTTGCTAAAATGATGGAAGTACTTTCTGACGTATCATGGACTTAACTTCCATAGTATATTTGGGCCTCTAAGGGTATCCCAGTTCACCTATACAATAGGTACATACTCTCTTTTGGAGCTTCTTAACCTGTCGATTCTTAGTCTATACAGGTTTCTCATCCAACCATAAAGTTTCAATAATCTGCCTATTATTTTGATAATGGGTCTCAACTTATTGGTGAAACATACCCTTAAATCATCAGTGTGGGTTGCCTCGTGAGCTCCACTAAGCTCCTTATATAGGTTTTAGCTTATAGGCTATTGACCTTTGTTGCATTCGATTTCCCGAATGTTCCTATATATCCAGGGCTTAACTTACCTTGAGAAATTGAAATTTAGCACACCCTTCTTAGAGCGATACTTTCGATTGAACCTTATTCCTTATTAAGGACTTAAGAAGGTTGCGACTTTTATCAATCCTCAATTTTCTGCCGATTACTGGAAATGATTATGAATTCGAATGATCCTATTTGTTGTTTCCAATGCAACTTCCAAATCTTGATAATTGGACTTACCAATCTATTGTTCTGATAATAGATGTTTAACATTCCATCTATGCAAGGTCCCCAAAGGAGTAGCCTTAATACTTACATGATAATTGTTGTAGAAAAGCTTATTTTATTGGTGAGATGGTTATTCCAACCACCGCTTAAAACCAATCTTAAGGAATAGCTAATCCTCACAGCTAGTCGAACAGATCGACGATCCTAGGCAGCTAATGGCGATTCTTAATTGTTGCCTAAATAGGGTTACGGTAATCAATGCATAAGCAAATGAACCGTCTTCCTTATTTAACATTATCAAACTCTCAGAATATCAAGTTAGGCTATATGAATCCTCTATTTTAAAACTTACTTAATCAGGGTTTCGATTTCTCCAATGATGGTACTAGCCGTTTAGGTAATTTTATAATGATACAGCCCTAAATGGGATATAAATCTTAACTCTACTTGCCTCTCAGGAGGTAACAGGGTAATCTTAGGAGAAGATAATCAAAATACAAGGAGGTTACAGAGATTTTCCAAATCTCAGGCTCTAGTTCATCCATCCTTGCTTGTGTCAAATGAGTGACACATTTATGTTACGAGTCCACGAATTTCTTAATCGAAGACCTTTACTTGGACAATTCCATTCTGGATATCTTCTTTGAATACCATTGGCTGACTTTAGTACCATATGACCATCGGAATATCTTTGTGGTCCCATGCATTAAACCTCCATACTGATCAGGCATGGAAGCAATCTATGGAACATATTAAGATACACCAAATCCTCATATGGCGCTTTTATCATACCGTCTGATATTCGCAATCGATAGAGATCAAAGAGATATCAACTATGTGCTGACGCACTTCCTCTAGAGAGAGGATACTTCTAGATTTTTTTTTTTTTACAATTGGAGGTTTCTGATAAGAATAGAAGAAATGGTTTCTATGGTTTTGCCTATAAGTTTTACCTTACGCTTAATATCTAGGGTTCTTATGAAAGATTTTAAAAGCTTGCTATACTTATAGTTTATGAAGGATTTATTGGTATCCGAACCAAAATAAAAACTCTTAGCATTTATATCACTGATAAATGTTAAGGAATGTACCTGATGCCATTATTTATGAACTAGCTTAGGCATTTTAGGTGCTTTTATTCTTAGGCTTTCCTTCCTTAGCCGCATTTCCTTTGACAGATTTAGGGCACGTAGTCTTGATGTGGCCTTTCTCATTACAGCCGAAGCAGACTGCATTCTTCATGTCCTTTCAGTCCAACGTTTTATGTCCCTTAGACTTGCAGATCCCACAATGTAGAGGTTGAGGCTCAAATCTGCATTTCCCGTAATGGCGCTTCTTGCAAGTCTTGCATACATGTTTCTGGTTGGACTTTTGTTTGTTCTTTTTCTTAGAATTCTGGGAGTTATCTTCCTCCCTTTTCCTTTTTAGTTCATCCTTTTCATTAGAGGCATGAACGAGATCCTTCTTGTGAGTAAGGAAGTGTGGCCTTGGATGAGATTTGGAGCAAGTAGCATTGGGCTCCTTGAACTTTTTCACGGCCTTCTTCACAGCTTTTCCAACAGCTGCGTCTATCATAGTTTGAAGAACATCATTGGAAATTCTAAGGTTTACAATTGTAGCATCATTAGCATGCGTCGCATCATCAATGGCGCGATTGACTGTTGTCTTATCCGAGTTTGTCATACTCAAGATTTGGTTCCTATCACCAAATGAATCATTTACTTAGTTGGAATCCAACAACTGCTATTCATCACCCTGATGGCCTTAACATATAATAACCATGGTATCATTAAACCATACATGCCAATATAGTACTAACATTCTTAATGATGTTATTTAAAAATATATATCAATATTACTTAGCCTAGGTCGCAAAAGACCATCAATGGCATTTAAGGTTTGGACCTAGTCCAACACTTTTCTGACAGAGGATCAAAATGTCACATTCGTCTTTATTATATTAAAGAATTTAGGTAGCTTGAAAGCTTGCCATAGGGATATCAGAAAAGAGTGATTCCTAATAGATATAAAATATCCATCTAAGATTTGTTGGACCATTCTCTAAAGTATCATCGGCCAATTGCTTATCTCGCGTTAAATGACCGGAGTCCTGATCAGGCGGAGACAACACTTCTCAACATTTATCGTTCATTATAGAATCATATGTGCCAGCATCAAATAAATTTCTGCATAAACTTCTTTATAAGGAAAGGTACCTGCTATATAGTTATCATTCTGCACCATCTCCTGGGCGTTCCTCCGGAAGACTCATGCGTTTGTTTTTCTGGCCTCTCCAGGCTTCTTTATAAGCTTTGGGCAGTTAGTCTTGATGTGCCCATCCTCGTTACAGTTGTAACAGGTCGGATTCTTCAACTCCTTACAATCTAAAGTCTTGTGACCCTTGGTCTTGCAAATTCCACATAATTTAGCACGTGGGTCGATTGTGCATTTTCCAGAATGTTGCTTCCTGCAGTTATTGCATTTGGGCTTGTTATTGAACTGACTCGAGTTTTTCTTAAACTCAAAATCTTTCCCATGCTCAGAGCTTCCCTTCTTCTTCTTGTTAGATTGATGAGAGTTTTCCTCTTCCTTTTTTCCTTTTTCCCTCGCCGGCAGTTTTAACAGACTTATTCATGATAGCATCTAAAGTGAGAGATAAGGATAAGTCCACCGCGGACCTATATGTGGTAGGCCTAGATGCTTTAACATTTCCTTTTATCTCTGGTGCTAGGCCTCCAATGAAACGCGCTATGCGTTTAGGTTCAGGGGTGACTAAATAGGGAACTAGGCGGGACATAGTGTTAAAACTTGTCACGTATGCCTGGCAATCTAAATCCTTCATGACAAGAGTCAAGAAGTCCGTTTCTATCTTTTCTACCTCATGCTGAGGGCAATAGTTTTCCTTGATTAATGCAACAAATTGATCCCAAGATAAGTTGTAGAGTAGGACCTTTCCCGTGGCTTGGAGCAATGATCTCCACCATGCCAACGCTTCTCCTTTGAATGATTGTGAAACAAATTTCACAACATCTTGCTCCGCAAAACCGCTGATGTCAACAACAGTGTCCGTCTCATCTAGCCATGTCATGAAATCGATGGCCCCTTTTTCTCCTGTAAAGTCTCTGGGCTTGTAGGAGACAAAATATTTATATGAGCAGGTCTTAACTGGTGCCTCTTGATGAAGCACGACCTGTCTAGACGGAATACTCCTTTGTTTTGACGAGTTATGAACATCGTCTTCCTTTGACTCATGTGATTTAGAAGGGGGCTTACTACGAGCCACAGATAGAGTCTTAGAGTGTGTATCACTTGATTCATTATATTGTCTGTCAAGAGCTCGAGTAACAGCATCATCTATTAATGCCTGTAGTTCTGCACCAGTTATATTAATTCTGGTAGTATCATTGTTCTCCTTTGGGTGGCTGTTAACCTCATCTGATCCAGCCATGTAGCTTGATTGCTACCTAAATATTGACAATGATTTATTCAAAGGTTATTATGGAATTATCATTTTTGATGATTCATTAACCATGGTAATATAAACCATATGGGTTAATTTGTTAATTATATTAGTATTTTCATTATAATTTATCCTAGTATATAAAACATTAAGGATATTAAAGTGGCACAATTGGCCTTGTCAAGAGGACAGTTTTGAATTTATAAGCCATGATCGTTTGGGATCGAGGCATTTAAGGTTTGAGCATAGTTGTTTACTTTTCTTGACAGAGAGTTGAAGGCTACAACTGTCTTTTGTCTTTTAGGAAAATAGATATAGCCCGTAGGCATTTCCCTTCTGAGGGATGTTTATGATATGATCATCTTTTCAGATGCTATTAGTCGAGATCATATGGATCATACCGACTATTATGCTTGGACGTAGTCCAACATCTTTAGACAGGGTTCAAAGACCACCAATGTCGTTGTCTTATCAGACAACAAGTTTAGCCCGTAGGCACTTCATCACTAATGGATGTTTATAATATGATCATCTTATAGGATGATATAAGCCATGATTTCTGGATCATTAGGCCAAATTAGGAAATTCGAAAAAAATTTTCCAATATAGGGATGACTATTGTGATTTTCTCGAATCACTTTTATCAAGAGTGTTAACACGTTCTTAGGTGTTAACAATATGATCATCTTTATTTGATGATTTAAGCCATGATTTCTGAATCACTAGGCTAGATAAGAAAATTGGGAGAATCCAATATAAGGATGACTGTTGTGATTTTCTCGAATCACATTTGTCAAGAGTGCTAACACGTTCTTAGGTGTTAACAAGGATCTGAATCTCTTGAATGGGTTTCACCATCTTGGCCATGTCTGAAATGACATGTAGGCTAGGTTTTACCTTTAAGATTCTTTTTAATATTAAGCGCAGAACAATCCTAAATTGAGATGTTAATAAGGATCTGAATCTAATTAAGGAACTACCATCTTGGCCTTGTCTTAAAATGACACGTGGCTAGGTCTTGTCCTTTTTAGATTTTGCCATTTTATTATAATGGTAGATCTTATAAAAGGAAGGTTATTTTTTCATTTATTTCATTTTTCATGTTTAGAATGAAAATCTAAATTTAATCATTCCACTATATAAAAATAAAAGTACAGATGTGCCCTAGACGGGACTTGAAAGGAATAATGTTGTCCTTGAAGGGACTGAAAGATAAATATGTCCTTATAAGGACTATTAAAGAAACGATCTTTAGCAAAGGGGTTTTCTTCTTCACTTTACTTCTGAATGTTCTCTCCCTGGATGCTCGTTTCATTCTAGCCGTGGTACGAAGCTCAGCATTTCAAGGCTCCGGATGTGGAGAATTTCTAATACAGCCTCTTCGCTTGGCGACATATCCAATATATAAAAATTGGAAGCAAAATTTACAGATTAGGATTGAGAGTATTCCTATGTTAAGTCTAGACTCAGAAGGTCAAGGAATGTGCTACTGTGTCATTGAGATTAAACACAAAAGGCTAGTGTTTAATTCACTCAATGTTGGATCTGATACCAACCTGTCACACCCCGATATTTCCACGTATTATAGGTGGGCCCGGTGGGGAGTATCGTGACGTAGTTGATATCATCATAGTCAAACAACACAATTTAAATGCACATCGGAAGCAAAAGATAATTATATTACAACAGAATGAGAATATCAAAGTATTACAAACAGTATGTAAAAGATGCACAGGCGGATCAAATAAAAGAAAACTGTTCAACAGACTTCAAGCATCTAGAACTTGCAAGATTCCCTATTAACGCCCTGAGCTCCCAGCCAATTACGTACAGTACCTGCCACTTAACCTTTTTAGAAAATACGTCAGTTTACACTGGTAAATACAATTAACTGACTCATTTTGAAAATGTTTAAGAAAATTGATTTGAATGCACAAGGCACAAAACTTTTTATAACTTGGGAGAATTTTATTAATAAAAATCTTGTATCCGATTTACAAGCCGGTCAAGATTAATAGACACACCACAAATATAATCTCACAAGAAGACATCCTTACGAGTGAGTATATCTTTTACATACGCAACAGGAGGTGTTATGCCTACACCTTGTGCTTAAGTTGTGGCCATTCACTTTTTAAATGAGACAAGGATATCCAGGACACGGTCATTAACCCCTAATGTTATTTGTTATCAATCAATACAGATTAAAACGGGAATATGCAATTTAATCATCTCCGATTAAAAGGTTTCTACACCCGACCAAGCGGTATTTTTATAATACCGTATCCCAAGCCCGTATAGGGAAAATAAGTTAAAAGTATTTACCTGAGCTAGCAATGCAACTTATACTCAGCTGTATATTCTAATCAGCAAGCAGAAGTACTTCTACTGGGGCTCTCAATCTGGAACGAAGGTTTTATTAACCTATTAGATTCCTAACGGGTCTTATTTAAGTCGTAACTTAGACCGGTTAGTTTTAAGGGATAGTTTACGGTTCAAAACGCAAGATTAAGCGCAGACCAGATCAGAATGTGATTTAGACCCGACAAGTTTGGAGACTTGTATAATATGGGCAAACTAAACACATTCTGGATTTTGAAGCAAAAATGATAAGGTCTGACCCGTTTTGGTCAATTTATGCAAACTAGTTACATAAACCGATCTGAACGCGAAAATATACGTAACGGGTAACCATAAGAGTCATATACATGTTTCCTAAGTTAATATGCCTTAAATATCTTGTGATATCAGTAGGATACCTTCCATTATGCCCAAAACGAATTTAAACTCAAATTTAACCCCGAAGGGGTATTTTGGTCATTTAAAAGGTTATAAAAGAGTTTATATATTAATCTAAGTTTTAGGTCTGATATAATCAGTAAAAAAACTTACTTTAATAAGTTATATCAGTAGGGTATTACACATATGTGAATTTTATCATTTATAACCAAACTATGCACCGAAGGGGCATTTTGGTAATTTCACATAAGGTTTAAAGGTCAAATTTGGAAATATGAGTTTAAAACTTTTTCTTACTGTTAAAGAATAAAATTTTACTTAATATATCAGTAGGTATCAAGTCATATATATTTAAAATAGTTTTAATACATACTATGCGCTTAAAACGCGTAAAAAGGCGGTTTTAAGCGATTTCCGGGTTTTTAAGGAAAAGATGATATTTTTATAATTCCAGAAAGCTTAAAATATTTCATTTATCATATAAAATCATTAGCAAAAGGTTTGGGGTCAAAATGTTTTGTAAAACTCATTTTATAGGCCAAAAGGGCAAAACCGGCAACTACCGAATCATGCTTAGAACCCTATGTTATGCTCAGCTTAAAAATAAATAAAAATCTTCAAAAATCCCAAAATATTATTTTATATCAGTAGGTAAAAGGTTTGATATTAAAAATCAGGTTTAGATAGGCTATATGCTAATTATGCCGTTTAATTAACAAAAAGCTTCTTATTTACGCTAATGAGCATAACTCCTAATCTATACCTCAAACTGATGTCAAATTTTAGGGACAAGTTTATAAATCATTAATAAAGGTTTCTATTCTTTCATATTTTCAAAAATATCGTTTTAAGGTCAAAGGGCATAATGGTCAACATTTAAGCATATAACGGGAACATGTAAATGAATAGGATAACTAAGGATCCAAGTTGTATAACCTCAGAGAGTTATACTAACATATAACATGGTCACAAAGGAACCCTAAGACATAATCAAACTAAGCTAATTTGGGTCAGAACTGAAAGTCAAAGAAAAGGTCAAACTTTGTGACTTTCGGTTGTGAACCGAGTCTACACTTAGAATTGTCGGGTTGAACATGTTTAGACATGTTCAACTAATATTTACCAAGTTATTAAAGGGACAAAACTGATTTTATAGCTTCTATATTATTAGTTATGAATTTTATTTAAAAACTAACCCATTTGACTTTTATTTGAATTACCTTGACCCGACAATTAACTAAGTAAACGTGGTAATTAGGAGGTGCCCTTTTGAGGGTTTAACACCTACCTAATTACGATCACGTAGCCATGTTCGTTGCGAACCATGGCTTGACCATACAAGGTCTAGCTAAAAGTCAAAGCGTTTATCGAAACGTTTGACTTTTCAGCTTTAAGAACCGAATAAAATGAACAAAGCAAGGAAGGACACTTACAAAAGGTCCAAGGGACAGAAGATAGTTCAATGGTTTGCTCCTTATAGCTCAGGAGCTCCCAATGAGAGCAGAATAGGAGATTATGAGAAAGGTGCAAGTTTTCAACAAAGAACTCACCCCTATTTATAGTGTTTGAGGGATCCATGGATGATCAACAAGTGTTGGAATGGGTTAACAAGATCATTACAGGTGTAAAACCATCTTTCCCAAACCATCAAAGCCCCTAGAATCGAATATGTGAGACATAGAAGCAAAACCAAAGCTGGTTTTTAGTTTCTGGTACTGGACATGGCTTACGGACTGCAAGGGTCCAGCCATACGGTCCGTAGGGACCAGGCCAGCTCACCAGAACTTTCACTAGTTGACATATTTGGCCCCTGCACTTCCAAATGTCATTTCCGACACATCTAAGGCCCGTTAAACCATTTTTAAGGCTCTACAATGATGCCTAAACATGGGGAACATGAAACATGCTCAAAAACATGTCGGATGTCGGGTTCGCTAAAAGGTCATTCAGAGTTATAATTAAACATATTGACACTTTTAGTCCCTCTAACTTGCAAAGTTGCGCGTAGCTTTACTTATAGGCATAAAAACCTTAGACGGCCAATAGTTGGCATTCCCGAGAGTATAATCAAATATCATGAAGCTCTCGGTTTGTTAAAAGGTCACTCAGAGGTAAGAATTAACATGTTGACACTTTTAACCCTTTATTGCGGAAACTTTCAATTAATTACGCAAACGGCTACACTCGATCAACAAGTGGCTCATTTGTGAATATAAAACCGTAAAAGGTTATTTAGAAACTTATTTTAAGTATGTTAATACTTCCAGTTCTTTCATAATCAATGTTTTTCGATTTTTTCGAAAAATTAGTCCCTTAAATTCAAGGGTTGACTTTATTAGGGTTTATTACACGTGTCAACACTTCATTGGACGTGATTTTACGAGGTGTTACACCAGTCCACGGCATGCAAGCCGGCAACAAACAAACATGAACTACTGGCTGGAACCAGCTCCACCAGTCTCCACAGCACCATCACCTAGCACCTTCTTTAGTGTCTCAACTGCAACTCCACGTCGCACCAACTTATCAATTTCTTTTAGGATACTGAATTCAAAGAACTCAAACTCACGACGCTTGGCAGCATAGTCGGCAGCACAATCTTGTTTAAACAGCTCAAACCTATTAACACGAATCCCTTCTTTTGCAGCCGCCTTGCCCTCAGCGTGACCATCCTTCCGACCACTGTCATAAGCAGCCCCACCAAGTTCAAACATGTACTTGGTTAGCTCTTCGGACTTTACCAGTCGGTCATCAATCTACGAGGGAAAACAAAACATTTAAGAGACATACAAGAATTAAAAAGATGATGAAAAAGTGAAAAACTTGCCAAAGGAACACCGCATGTAAGAAGCCATTTGCAATCATCGCCAAGATCTTGAGACAACAACTCCAGAGTCTTGTTCTGAGTTTGTTGTTCTTCAACAGTTTTCTCCAGATCCGTTATGCGCGCTAACGCCTCTTCATGGCTTTTTTGGGCAGAAAGGGTTTCAGCTTCTTTTTCTATAAACATGGCGGAGAGACGGTCAAACTCCTTACTCTCCTTAGCTCTTTCAGCATTCACCCTGACGACTTCATCACTGTAACACCTCGTAAAATCACGTCCAATGATGTATCGACACGTGTACTAAACCCTAATAAAGTCAAACGTTGAATTTGAGGGACTAATTTTGCGAAAAATTGAAAACTTTGAATGCGAAAGGACTAAAAGTGTCAACATACTTAATATAAGCCTCTGAATGACGTTACAAGGTACTAATATTCACAAATGAGCCACTTGTTGGTCGAAAGGAACCGTTTGCATAATTAATTGAAATTTTGCGCGTCGAAGGGTTAAAAGCGTCAACATGTTAATTCTTACCTCTGAGTGACCTTTTTACAAACTGAGAGCTTCATGATATTAATTATAACCTCGGGAATACCTAATATTGGCCATTTAAGGCTTTTATGCCAATAAGTGACGTTACGCGCAACTTTGCAAGTTAAAGGGGCTAAAAGCGTCAATATGTTTAATTATACCTCTGAGTGACCTTTTAACGAACCCAAAGCATCATGATGTTTAATAATACTCTCGAGAATTCCTAATATGGATTACATAGGGATTTGATGCTATTGAACGATGATACGCGCAAGTTTGCGCATTAGAGGGACCAAAAGCATCAACTTTTAAATCTACGCCTTTGGGTGACCATTTAAGCGAACAAGAGCATCGTAATATTTAAGCATATGCTCAGGAATACTCAATATGGGCCTAGAAAGGTTTAGATATCGTTAAACGATGTTACGCGCTACTTTGTGCGACAAAGGGATTAAAAGCAACGACTAACGAAACTACGCCTTTGAGAGGCCTTTTGAACAAACTGGAAACTCCGCATTACTCAGTCGCACTCCTAGTGTACCCAAGGTTGATCGTTAGAGGTTTTGAACCTTGTATTAACATGTTATGAGATTTTAGAAACTTTCGTGCCAAAAGCGCTAACTTATGAAAGATTGAATAATAAGTAATGGTGTGAGGGACTGTTCTTGTCAAACCTTCAAAAGTTATTTTTGAACTTGTATACAACTGATTCAGAAGTCAGATGGACCAATATTGTCATTTTTGTAAAATAAATAAGGTTAAAACACTTAAATCCATACAGGGACTAGAACTGCCAAGTCTGCCAAACTTTTGATTCTAGGTTGGCCCTTATCACGGCCACGACCCAGGTCTGTGCTTGCTCTCGTGGGCTGCCGGAACAGCAAACAACAGCTTTTACAATTAATTTGTGCCAGAAATGTAATGACTGAAAGTTTAAAAGTGCGTTTACGAGGACAGGGACCAAAACAGCGCATCTGCCAAACATTTTTCAAGCTGGGCCAGACCTCTTGGCAGGCCGCGAAGCCCACATGGGCCGCCCTACGCGGGCTGCGAGCATATCAGCAGCAACAACAGATTGTATACTTGTTGTTGGTTTTCATTTTGTGTTTCCCACTCTCATTAAAACCATTTCTAGCAAACATTGGGCTACTATTCTGGTTATAACAGCTGTAGATGTAACGACTCGCACCAAAATGTCCAAAAACGCTTCGTAAGTAAAAACCCGAACCCGTAGAACCTTACTTTTCATAAAAATCTAAGAAAAACAATATTTTTCATCTGTCGCGGGCCGCGACAGATTTAGAAGAGGTCTTCACAGGGCGCGACAGACCTAGGAACATGAGGTTTCCGGATAAACATGAGGGCCACGTGTCCTGATGTGTTAAAAATGCAACATATAAATTTCATCAAATGAGGCATAAAACTAACCCTTTTTTAGTACTAATGTTGGAAAAAGTGTGCTTTTGTCTTCCTTTTGTATTTTCAGGATTAAATAAGCTCAAAGTAACAAAAGAAGCAAAAAGACATCAAAATCTAACATAAATACAAGAAAAGGAACAAGACGTGACATGCCCGACCCCACGACAGCATCTTCCCAAGCAAAACAAGACATCAGAAGCCTGAACACGCCCCGTACTCAGCCAGCACGGGGGTGTGCCCAAGTGTCAGCAGAAAAGACAAAGTGGTAGAAGCTTCTATTGCCCACCACGGGGCCGTGCTCAGCGGACACGGGGCCGTGGTCAACTATAAGATTCGCACAATCCAGCAAATCTGCATAGTACAAAGATTCTTCTGCACCACGGGGTCGTGCTCAGCGGACACGGGGGCGTGGTCAACTAAAAAGACAAAACTGCATTAAAAGAAGAAAGAGAAGGATGTGGACACGGGGCCGTGCCCACTGGACACGGGGCCGTGCCCGAGCTTCTGTTCAGCCTATAAATAGGAGTGCTTGGCTTGAGCTCAAACCATCCCTTGGCACACCACCTCTCTCACACTTCACCCACCACCCACCACCACCATAACACCATCATCCACCACCATCATCCATTGTCCATCGTAGAGTGTGTGAGTCGTCTCGGGATCCAAGATTGATCGTAAGAGTTCTTGACAATCAAGGCCATGTTTGCCTAAGTCTCTTACATCACTTGGTGAAGACAAAGTGTCTAGTTTAATACTTTTTATTTCTAATCTTTTGCACTTTTTATTTGGTTTTGTATTAATGACTTTAATAACTAGTTGCTTATGTTGAAGGTGATCTTTCCTTATCGTTTGTCCGTGGTGTCTTGGCATTATTTTACTGTCTATATAAAATAAAAGATTTTCACCATTCATATCTCCAGGGTCTATATGGAGGTATGTTGGCTACCTGGTCGGGGGTTAAGGGAACGGTTTGGTAAAGGTCTTGCCATTGTTCAGCGTTTAGAGGTCCTGCAATGGACCTGGGTCAAATTTAGTAGGACCCCCTTCAATACTTAACGGTATTGGATGGCGGGGGTCCAAACTCTTTGATCCCCTCATAAGTTAACTACTATTAATACTATAACCCGGCTATTTAGGACTGTATCCCTGCTGACTCAGACTACTTAGTCGAGGGTAACGTCACCTCCAAAAGAGGGGCCTACCATAATTTGCATTAATAACTTACTTAATTATCTTCCAATAATCCACCCTTTTAGGATTGTATCCTTGCTGACTCAAACTACTGGGGTGAGGGTAACGTCACCTTCAAAAGAGGGGCCTACTACAATAACTAAGATAATCTCTTAAAATAGTGCAAAAGTGCAGAAATAATCAAAGGTTACACTAGATACGAGTCGGAACCAAGTGATTCATCTTGTCTATCTGTTTTTCTTTTTATTTTATTTTTCAGCATTTTTAGTTAGTTTTTATTTTTCTTAGTTTAAAACATTTTTCTAAAACTTTTTATTTTGATTAGACGTTGAGGATAAACCGGCACTAAAAGCTCTTGTGTCCTTGGACGACCTCGGTATCTTACCAACACTATACTACTCTCACGATGGGTGCACTTGCCCATATGTGTGTTTAGTGTTAGTGAAATATCGTGTTTTATAAATTTAAAACTTGGCTAAAAATAAGTGTTAAAGGGGCTTAAAATATACACCTAATATATATAACACTTCACACGCATCAAGTTTTTGGCGCCGTTGCCGGGGACACAAGGATTTTAAGAAAGCTTAGAATCGACGGCCTAATCAGTTTTTCAAAACCTTTTTAAACGCGCGCACATTTTTCTGCATTTTAGTTTAGTTTTGCATTTACAGTAACCTGTACACGGGGCCGTGTTCACTGAACACTGGGCCGTGCTGCACATTTTCATAAAAACACCCGGTAACAGTAGCTTGAACATGGGCTGTGCTCACCGAACACGCCTGGTGGGGGAGTATCGTGACGTGGTTGGCAACGTAATAGTCAAACAACACAATATTATTATGCACAGCGGAAGCAAATTTAAAATATGATACAACCGAATTTAATATTGTTTATCAATGTAACAATATCCGGAAGTTTATCCACAGTAGGATCGAAACAAAATAATATTAATGGTTCAACAGACTTCAGGCATCCTAAGCTTGCGAGACTTTTTATTGATGCTTAGGAGACAATCCAGCCAATTTCGTTTAGTACCTGCATTCAGTCTTTTTAGGAAAATACGCCAGTTTACACTGGTAAATACAATCAACTGACTCATTTTGGAAAATGATTGAAAATTGGTTTGGATGCACATGGCATAAACATTTTTATAACTTGGGAGAATTATTTAATATTATAATCTTGTGAACGAATTACATGTTACTTATGCGTTCAGTAGCCCGGATCATGTCCGGGTTAAAGATCAATAGACACACCATATAATTGAGTTATACACTGACAGGTGTACGCCTACACCCCGTGCTCAGGTCGTGGCCATCTCGTAAGATGATGCCAAGGATATCCGGGACATGGTCATTAACCCCCCAAAGGCTGTAAAGTAAACAAGACTGTTTAAACGAGCCGATCAAATTATTCAACTACCCACTTAATGTGGAGATTTGATGCCCGATCAAGCGGTATGCTATATACCGTAACCCAAGCCCGTATAGGGAAAATAAGTTAAAAGTATTTACCTGAGTAAGTATTAATCACAATAAGCAAAATGCACGTAGCTTTTACTGGTCCTCCTAATCTGGAACGAAGGTTTATAATAACCTATTAGAATTCTAACGGGCCTTTTATTAAGCTTAAGCTTAGACCGGCTAGTTTCAAGATACGGTTCGTACGCACGATTAAGCGAAGACCGGATAGAATGTGATTCAGACCCGAAAAGTTTGAAGACTTGTTTAATATGGGTTTATTATTCACATTCTGGATTTTGAGATAAAACTGTTAAGGTTTGACCCGTTTCGGCTAATTTATGTAAACTTGTTATATAAACCGAACCGTGCACGTAATAAGCGTAACGGGTATCCGTAAGAGCCATATACAGGTTTCCTAAGTTAATATGCTTCAAATATGTTGTGACATCAGTAAGATGTCTTTCATTATGCCCGAAACGTATTTAAACACAAACTAGGCCCCGTAGGGGTAGTTTGGTCATTTAAAAGGGTATAAAAGAGTTTTAGTAACATTCTGAGTTACGGGTCTGATGTAATCAGCAAATATACTCAATTTGCTAAGTTATATCAGTAGGTTAAAGCATGTATGTGAAATTTATCATTTTTAACCAAACTATGCCCCGTAGGGGTATTTTGGTAATTTCACATAAGCCGAAAAGCTCAAAACTGAAGTCTGAGTTTATCAACCTTTGCTTACTGTTAAAACATTCTAATTTGCCTAAAATATCAGTAGGTATCAACCCGGTTATGTCCAATATAATTTTAATACATACTATGCGTTAAAAACGCTAAATAAGGCGATTAAAGGCCATTTCCGGGTTCGATACTTAAATCTGATATTTTTATATTTCCAGAAGGTTTAAAATAATTTATTTATCATATGTGATCAGTAGCAAAAGGTTTGGAGTCGTTTAGATATGTAAAACTCATTTTATGGCCCGTAAGGGCAAAACCGACAATTACCGGATTAAGCCTACGACTATGAGTTATGCTCAGCCTAAAATTAATTAAAAATCTTTAAAAATCCCAAAATAATATATTACATCAGTGGGTATTAAGTTTGATACCAAAAAGTAGGCTTAACTAGGCTATACGCTAATTACGCCGTTTTATTAACATAAAGCTTTAAATTTGCGATATTGAGCATAACTCTTAATCTACAAGTCAAACTGATGTCAAACTTTGCATACAAGTTTATATATCAGTATTTAAGGTTTCTACACTTTTACATTTTCATAAATCATGTTTTAAGGTAATAAGGGCATAACGGTCAACATATGAGCAATTAACGGAAACATGCATATTAATTGGATAACTAATGAACCAAGGTGTATAATCACAGAGGGTTGTTCTAACATGTAACCTAGTCCAATTAAAGCTCTGAGGCATTCCTAAAACATGCCTTAACGGGTCAGAACTGAAAGTCAAAGTGAAAGTCAAACTATGCGACTTTCGGTTCCTAACCGGGTCTAAACAGGAAATTGTCGGGTTGAACATGTTTAGACATGTTCTTACACTTATTACTAAGTTATAACAATGATCAAACAGGTTGTATATGATTTGCATTGCTAATTATGCATAAATGGTATTTTAAGCTTCCTGTTGACTTTTCTAAGTACATGTTTGACCCGACATTTGAACTAGTTAGAGTGGTGATCAGGGAAACCCTTTTGAGGTTTTATTACCCACATAAATACCAACATATAACTACTTTTTAATTCGAGATATGACTGAGCCATTATTGACCAATCTCGAAGTCAAACCGTAATTACGACGGTTTGACTTTTAGCTAATTAACTAAGCTAAAACTAATTAAAGAAGGACTAGCAGACTTACAAGGGTCCAATGCATGAAATATGATCACTTGAGGCTGCTTGATAGCTCCAGAAATGATCCAACAATGCAGGAGAAGGTGTGGGAATGTTTGTAACTAAAGAGGCTTTATATAGTGATCCAAGACACCATAAAAGCTTGACATCTTAGTCTAGTACCCATCCACAACTGATTAACACTTGTCCTAGTGCTTAGGGGGTGTCTAGGGGTCGTCCACATGTGAGAAAAACCGGCTAGAATGGTCACAATCGCGCATAACAGGCTGCAGCAAGTTTTCTGGTCCCTGGCACTTGCTTGCGCACCGTAACAAATATTTGTTGCGGTGCGCAACAATTCATCAGGGACCAAAATGTTGGCTTTTCAATGATTTGAAGGGGAAACTGAGTATGAACGATTTCTTGGCCGTGTTTTATCAATATGGGGCCTCAAATTTGGGTCATTTATAGTATGCACCACCATGTTATGTTGTGTGAAAGTCTTGGAGTCTTTAGAAAGTACCGAAAACTAAGGATTACCATTCTTTTCTTCGTGAGATCCTATCATGCATTTCCCATTCATTATTGTCAACCCATTTCTGGATTTTAGACATAATAGATGTTTAATATGTATAAAAACTTGGGTCTTGGGATTTATAAATGAGGTGTTCAGAGGTAAAAATTAACATGACGCCACTTTTCAATCCTGCCAAAACATCTTTATTTAATCCGGGTTTACAACGCGTTTTGTCTTTCAGGACACGTGTCGTTATTCCAATGCACACGAATTTTCGAGGTGTTACATCCTCACCCCCTTAAAATAAATCTCGACCCGAGATTTACTGAAATAAATAAGGGTACTTTTCTTTCATCGTGGATTCGACTTCCCACGTGTATTCGGGACCTCTACGGGCATCCCATTTGACCTTCACAATAGGTACATGCTTCCTTCGAAGCTTCTTTACCTGTCGATCTTCAATCGACAAAGGTTTTTCAACAAATTTTAAGCTCTCATCTATATGCACATCTGTATGCGGTATTACCAGTGATTCATCAGCGAAGCACTTTTTCAGATTGCAGATGTGGAACACATTGTGAATTCCACTGAGCTCTTCCGGTAAGTTTAACTTATAGGCAACTGACCCGACACGTTCGATAACCTCGAAAGGTCCTATGTACCTCGGGCTTAGCTTGCCTTTCTTACCAAACCGCATCACTCCTTTCCAGGGTGACACTTTAAGTAGGACTTTGTCACCTACTTCGAAGTGAAAATCCTTACGCTTAGGATCAGCGTAACTTTTCTGCCTATCCCGGGCAGCTTTGAGACGGTCACGAATCTGGACAATCTTGTCCGTCGTTTCGAACACGATCTCTGGTCCTGATAAGTGGACATCCCCAACTTCCGCCCAACAAATAGGCGATCTACACTTTCTACCGTATAATGCCTCAAAAGGCGCAGCCTTGATGCTGGTGTGGTAGCTATTGTTGTAGGAGAATTTGATTAACGGTAGGTTCTTATCCCAACTACCACCCAAATCGATCGCACATGCACGTAGCATGTCTTCCAACGTTTGAATAGTACGCTCACTCTGACCGTCTGTCTGAGGATGGTAAGCCGTACTAAAGTTCAAACGTGTGCCCAAAGATTGCTGGAAACTCTTCCAAAAATGTGACGTGTACCTAGTATCTCTATCAGAGATAATAGCTACAGGTATGCCATGTAAGGCTACAATCTTATCAACGTATAACTGGGCTAACATATCGGAGCTATAAGTCTTCTTGATGGGTAAGAAATGAGCTGACTTAGTCAGTTGGTCAACTATAACCCATATCGTATCATTTCCTTTCCTTGTCTTGGGTAACTTGGTAATAAAATCCATAGTTACCATTTCCCACTTCCACGTAGGGAGTTCAGGCTGTTGTAGCAAACCTGACGGTTTCTGGTGCTCGGCTTTGACTTGCGCATATGTCAAGCATTTTGCTACATGGGCGGCTACAGACTTTTTCAAGCCTATCCACCAATAATTTTCCTTTAAATCCTGGTACATCTTATCAGCTCCAGGATGAACGGAGTATTTGGAACTATGGGCCTCCTGGAGGATGACATCTCGAAGTCCTCCATAAATTGGAACCCATATTCGTCCGTTTAAACGTAAAATTCCGTCCTTGCTAAGAGTTAACTGCTCCTCAGTTACTCCTAACTTTTCATTAGGATAGTTAGCTTCCAACACAGCTTCTTTCTGTGCAGCTAACAACCTTTCAATCAAATTATTCTTTATCTCCATACGCTTGGCGTTAATTCTGATGGGTTTAACCCTTTCCTTCCGACTCAAGGCATCGGTGACTACATTCGCCTTGCCGGGATGGTATTTGATTTCACAATCATAATCATTTAAAGTTTCCATCCAACGGCGTTGCCTCATGTTTAATTCCTTCTGATTAAACAGATGTTGGAGGCTCTTGTGATCAGAATAAATCACACATTTGACACCATAAAGATAGTGCCTCCAAAGCTTTAGTGCGAATACAACGGCACCCAGCTCCAAGTCATGGGTGGTGTAATTCTTTTCATGCACTTTCAATTGTCGTGAAGCGTAGGCAATAACTTTGCCTTTCTGCATAAGCACGCACCCCATGCCAGTGTGCGAAGCATCACAATAGACCACAAATTCTTCTATTCCATCTGGCAATGTCAGTACTGGGGCGTTGCTCAACTTTTGCTTCAGAATATCAAAGGATTCTTGCTGCTTAGGGCCCCAAACAAACTTAACCTTCTTCTTAGTTAAGGAGGTTAGGGGTGCAGCAATCCTTGAAAAATTTTCAATGAAACGCCTGTAATATCCTGCCAATCCCAGGAAGCTACGAATTTCTGTAGGCGTCTTTGGCTCTTGCCAGTTCATTACGGCTTCAACCTTAGCGGGATCCACCTGGATACCACGCTCACTAACCACGTGTCCAAGGAATTGGACTTCTCGAAGCCAAAATTCACACTTGGAGAACTTGGCATAGAGTTTCTCCTGATGCAGGAGCTTGAGAATACAACGAAGGTGTTTCTCATGGTCAGCCTTATTCTTCGAATAGATAAGAATGTCGTCGATGAAAACGATGACGAATTTATCCAAGTAAGGTTTGCAGACGCGATTCATGAGGTCCATGAACGCGGTTGGTGCATTAGTGAGCCCAAAAGGCATCACTAGGAACTCGTAGTGACCGTAACGAGTCCTAAATGCAGTCTTGTGCACGTCTTCATCTTTGACCTTCAATTGATGGTAGCCTGACCTCAAATCAATCTTCGAGAAGTAACTTGCCCCTTGAAGCTGATCGAACAAATCGTCGATCCTGGGCAAAGGATACCTATTCTTGATCGTGACTTTATTAAGCTCGCGATAGTCGATGCACAGGCGCATCGACCCATCCTTCTTCTTGACAAACAAGATTGGCGCTCCCCAAGGAGAAGAACTAGGTCTGATGAAACCTTTAGCTAGCAATTCATCTAGCTGCGTCCTCAACTCCTTCATTTCTGTGGGTGCCAATCTGTATGGAGCTCTAGCAACAGGTGCTGCTCCGGGGATGATATCGATCCTGAATTCCACTTGTCTATCCGGTGGTAAACCAGGTAGATCTTCAGGAAACACTTCTGGGTATTCAGAAATGACAGGGATGTCCTCTATCTTCGGTTTAGGATCATCAATGATAACTTGCGCCATGTAGATGACACATCCCTTCTTCAAACACTTAGAAGCCTTGAGCATAGTTACCTGCTCAGGCAGCCCATACTGGGTATCTCCCCGAATGGTAAGTGATTCACCAGACGGAGTCTTTATTACCACCTGTTTCTGCTTACAGACAATTTGGGCCTGGTTATGAGATAACCAGTCCATACCCAGAACTATGTCAAAACCGGCCAACTTAAAGGGAAGTAGAGACAGAGGAAAAGAATGGTTCTTAATGGATATAACACATCCATCTAACACAGTAGAGACGGTTTCTATGGTACCATCTGCTAACTCTACCTCATAGTTTGCGCCTAAGGTTTTGACGGGTAAATTCAACAATTTACAAAACTTATGATCTACGAAAGACTTATCTGCGCCTGAATCAAAAAGTACTCTTGCAAAGACATCATTTACAAGGAAAGTACCTGTTATGACATTATCATCTTGCACAGCCTCTTTCGCGTCCATTCTGAAGACTCTGGCATTAGTCTTCTTAGCCTCCTCAGGCTTCTTGTTGTATTTTGGGCAGTTGGTCTTGATGTGCCCCTTTTCATTGCAACGGTAGCACGTTGCGTCTTTTATCTTCTTGCAATCCAGGGTTTTGTGATCCGTGGACTTGCAAATACCACAAGCAAAGGATTTTGACTGAGTCTGAGAGTTAGACTCCAGTCTGCACTTTCCATAGTGCTGTTTCTTGCAAATTTTACACTTGGGCTTTTCACTAGAATTATGCCCATCCTTCCTCGACTCCGATCCTTTCTTGTTATCACCGTTCCCACGGTGTTTCTTGTTCGATCGTCGTGAACCATCATCTTCACGCTTCCTCTTCTCAGCCTCCTTATTCCTCAGCGATCTCTGTCTGACCGCATCCAGAGTGAGGGATAAGGAAATGTTAGCTACAGATCTGAAGGTAGCTGGCCGAGAAGCTTTGACGTTTGCCTTGATTTCCGGGGCTAAACCACCGATAAATCTAGCGATTCTTTTTGGCTCCGGGGTTACTAGATAAGGAACCAACCGGGACAGCGTATTGAAGCTTGTCAGGTAAGCTTGGCAGTCGAGGTTCGTCATCACCAACGATAGAAAGTCAGATTCTATCTTTTCCACCTCGTGTTGAGGGCAGAAATTTTCCTTGATCAGGGCGACAAATTGATCCCATGACATATTGTACAATGGGATTTTCCCGGTGGCTTGAACTAAAGATCTCCACCATGCTAATGCTTCACCCTTGAAGGACTGTGACACAAACTTAACTACATCCCTTTCAGCGCATCCGCTGATATCTACCACCGTTTCCATCTCGTCAAGCCATGTCATACAATCGACGGCTCCCTTCTCCCCATTAAAATCCCTGGGCTTACAAGACACGAAGTACTTATAGGAGCAACCCTTGTTACGGGGTTCTTGATGCAGTACTAATGGCTGAGATGGGACACTTTGATGGTTGGTGGACTGACGGTCATCACCATCTTTCTTGGGTCCATTCTTTTTGGGAGGAGGCTTGCTATGAGCCTCAGAATGTGTCTTGGGCTTTGAATGCGGTGTAGATTGGGTCCTACTTCGAGTACCACTATAATCATCATACTGCCGCTCCAGAGCCTGTGTAACAGCGCCGTCTATGATCGCTTTTAATTCAGCACCTGTTAACGTAATCTGGGCGTTCTCATTTTGCTCCACTGGATGGCTATTTATTTCATTTGAGTCAGCCATTTGAATTGAACTGTTGCAGAAAACAAGGACAATATTTTATTTGGGAGTTTATTATGGAATTATCCCTTAGGGTAATTCGTTAACCATGGTAAACAGAGACCACATTTGGTTAACTTATTAATCGTATTGATTTAGGATTTCAATTAAAATTTATCCTAATTATAAACAATAACAATATATATTAGCACATAAGGCTTGGTCACATGGACAATTTAAATTATAAGCTATGATTTCGGAGAATCAAGACTTTTAAGGTTTGAACCTAGTTCATTACCCTTATCAGACAGGGATTCATAGCTACCACTGTCTTTTGGCTCATATGGAAGTGAGCAGGGCCCGTAGGCATCATATTACCACGTATGGTAAAATATGATCATTTAATTGATGATCTTAACCCATGATTCAGAGATCATATAATTGGGTTTGGAATCTTCTAAAGAATCCTTGTACAATAAGAATGACATGTGACTTTAACGAATCACTTCTGCCAGGAGTGTTAACATGTTTTAAGATGTTAACATGGATTTGAATCTTTTAAACAGGTCTTACCATCTTGGCCCGGTCTTATATTTGACACGAGGCTAGGTTTCACACTTTAAGACTCTTAATTAAATAATTACATAGGCAGATTAATTTAAAAGGAATGATTTTAATTTATTTATTTCATTTATAAATTATTTATGCGCAAAATGGCAAACATGAAATTTATAAAACAACCATTCCATTGATTTATTTAAAATATTATACACTGCCCTAAACGGGTCTTTTCAAAAACAAACTTACCCACGCAGGGGTCAAACAAGTACTTACCCACGCAGGGGCTTAATAACACACATGCCCACGCAGGGGCTTAATAACATAATTGTCAACGCAGGGACTCACACATACAATATACCCTCGTAGGGGTTTATGGAAAGATAGGCCCACGCAGGGGCTCAAAGCAAACATACCAACACACATACCCACATAGGGGCTTAACAACCAAATACACCCACGCAGGGGCTTTTACAGAAAATGGAAGGGTTCAATGATCCTTCTTGTTCTTCCCTTTGATCAATCCTACTAATCCTTGGAAGAAAGTCTGTCTCTCCCTACGGTCCCTGTGCACTTCCCGTTCCACCTGATCCAGCCTCTGAAGGAGTTCCTCATGCTCAGGTGGGGAGAACCTAGGCGGCTGCGATTGAGTCCGTATGATAGGCCTAGGTGGTATCTGGTACCCTTGTGTTGGGTACCCAACTCCCCATGGAGCTCCGTATGGTCCTTCTGGGTGCAGGGCATTGTAGTTAGCTGCCACCAAGTAGGGGTCGGCCTCTGCATACCCGTAGTTGTTGAGGACTAGCGGCTCGAACGGGTTATAAGCCATGGAACCTGTATAAGCTGGGATTGGGTTGTCAAAACCCATTGGCGGCGGCTGTGGCATCGCGGGGTTGGAAGGTCCACCCATTTGTGGGTCCTCCTGATGTGGCGGGTAGTGGCTGGCACTTGACTGACGTGGGGAGCTGAAATGAAAGTCTCCCGCACGTGATGACATACGTGCACCTGACCTCCTACGCCTCGGTGGTTGAGGAGGTGCCGGCTGAACTGGTGGCGGTGGAGGTGGTGGCGTAACTGCCACAAACCGGTGATCCTCAGAGGAATCTTGATGATGCTGCTGCTGCTGTGGCTGCTGCTGCTGAGACTGCTGCTGCTCATGAGGCGACGAGTGGTGAGAAGGTGTATAGTACCACTCGTGCTGATTAAACAGGGCTTGGAAACTGTCTGGACCACCATAGGGTGATCCGTGAAAAGAAGATCCGTCGGAGATCTCGATCGGATGGTTTGGAGTGCCACTTGCTGGCATGACGGGGTCCGTATCCTCGTCCATGTCATCCGCATTATCACCGGAGAAGTGATCGTCTGGCCCTAGTGGGTTGAAACCCACGGGTTCTGGTAAGTAATTGGCCGGATTAAACTGGCCTCTAAAGATGGGTGTGGGGTCACCATACGAATGATGAGACAGGGATCGCTGAAGTGGTATGTAGGACGGTTGAGGGTTATTGGGTTCATAAGGGTTAAGAACAGGAGGTGTTGAACTATGCGAAACCGACCGTCTGGCCGGCTCGAACAGGTTTCTCCGGTTCTCCCGAGGGTCGTCACTCTCAGTGGTGGATGGAGCTCGCCGTTGCGAAGGTCCAGCTTCATGGTCGTTGGGGGCGGTGACTGGCCCCTTGCCTCGTCCTCGTCTCCTAAAGAATCTTGGAGGCATTTTGATATTCCTGTCAAAGTAGCATAAGATAACAATAACAAATATAAAATTTAAAGGACAAAACAAAAATCTGAATAAGGTGGAATTTGTCCTATGTTATATGTCTAGACTCGAAGGTTTAGAAATGTGCAATTGTGTAACTGAGATTAAACACAAAAGGCTAGTGTTTAATTCACTCAGAGTTGGCTCTGATACCAACCTGTCACACCTCGATTTCCACGTGTCACCGGTGGGCCCGGTGGGGGAGTATCGTGACGTGGTTGGCAACGTAATAGTCAAACAACACAATATTATTATGCACAGCGGAAGCAAATTTAAAATATGATACAACCGAATTTAATATTGTTTATCAATGTAACAATATCCGGAAGTTTATCCACAGTAGGATCGAAACAAAATAATATTAATGGTTCAACAGACTTTAGGCATCCTAAGCTTGCGAAACTTTTTATTGATGCTTAGGAGACAATCCAGCCAATTTCGTTTAGTACCTGCATTCAGTCTTTTTGGGAAAATACGTCAGTTTACACTGGTAAATACAATCAACTGACTCATTTTGGAAAATGATTGAAAATTGGTTTGGATGCACATGGCATAAACATTTTTATAACTTGGGAGAATTATTTAATATTATAATCTTGTGAACGAATTACATGTTACTTATGCGTTCAGTAGCCCGGATCTTGTCCGGGTTAAAGATCAATAGACACACCACATAATTGAGTTATACACTGACAGGTGTACGCCTACACCCCGTGCTCAGGTCGTGGCCATCTCGTAAGATGATGCCAAGGATATCCGGGACATGGTCATTAACCCCCCAAAGGCTGTAAAGTAAACAAGATTGTTTAAACGAGCCGATCAAATTATTCAACTACCCACTTAATGTGGAGATTTGATGCCCGATCAAGCGGTATGCTATATACCGTAACCCAAGCCCGTATAGGGAAAATAAGTTAAAAGTATTTACCTGAGTAAGTTTTAATCACAATAAGCAAAATGCACGTAGCTTTTACTGGTCCTCCTAATCTGGAACGAAGGTTTATAATAACCTATTAGAATTCTAACGGGCCTTTTATTAAGCTTAAGCTTAGACCGACTAGTTTCAAGATACGGTTCGTACGCACGATTAAGCGAAGACCGGATAGAATGTGATTCAGACCCGACAAGTTTGAAGACTTGTTTAATATGGGTTTATTATTCACATTCTGGATTTTGAGATAAAACCGTTAAGGTTTGACCCGTTTCGGCTAATTTATGTAAACTTGTTATATAAACCGAACCGTGCACGTAATAAGCGTAACGGGTATCCGTAAGAGCCATATACAGGTTTCCTAAGTTAATATGCTTCAAATATGTTGTGACATCAGTAAGATGTCTTTCATTATGCCCGAAACGTATTTAAACACAAACTAGGCCCCGTAGGGGTAGTTTGGTCATTTAAAAGGGTATAAAAGAGTTTTAGTAACATTCTGAGTTACGGGTCTGATGTAATCAGCAAATATACTCAATTTTCTAAGTTATATCAGTAGGCTAAAGCATGTATGTGAAATTTATCATTTTTAACCAAACTATGCCCCGTAGGGGTATTTTGGTAATTTCACATAAGCCGAAAAGCCCAAAACTGAAGTCTGAGTTTATCAACCTTTGCTTACTGTTAAAACATTCTAATTTGCCTAAAATATCAGTAGGTATCAACCCGGGTATGTCCAATATAATTTTAATACATACTATGCGTTAAAAACGCTAAATAAGGCGATTAAAGGCCATTTCCGGGTTCGATACTTAAATCTGATATTTTTATATTTCTAGAAGGTTTAAAATAATTTATTTATCATATGTGATCAGTAGCAAAAGGTTTGGAGTCGTTTAGATATGTAAAACTCATTTTATGGCCCGTAAGGGCAAAACCGACAATTACCGGATTAAGCCTACGACTATGAGTTATGCTCAGCCTAAAATTAATTAAAAATCTTTAAAAATCCCAAAATAATATATTACATCAGTGGGTATTAAGTTTGATACCAAAAAGTAGGCTTAACTAGGCTATACGCTAATTACGCCGTTTTATTAACATAAAGCTTTAAATTTGCGATATTGAGCATAACTCTTAATCTACAAGTCAAACTGATGTCAAACTTTGCATACAAGTTTATATATCAGTATTTAAGGTTTCTACACTTTTACATTTTCATAAATCACGTTTTAAGGTAATAAGGGCATAACGGTCAACATATGAGCAATTAACGGAAACATGCATATTAATTGGATAACTAATGAACCAAGGTGTATAATCACAGAGGGTTGTTCTAACATGTAACCTAGTCCAATTAAAGCTCTGAGGCATTCCTAAAACATACCTTAACGGGTCAGAACTGAAAGTCAAAGTGAAAGTCAAACTATGCGACTTTCGGTTCCGAACTGGGTCTAAACAGGAAATTGTCGGGTTGAACATGTTTAGACATGTTCTTACACTTATTACTAAGTTATAACAATGATCAAACAGGTTGTATATGATTTGCATTGCTAATTATGCATAAATGGTATTTTAAGCTTCCTGTTGACTTTTCTAAGTACATGTTTGACCCGACATTTGAACTAGTTAGAGTGGTGATCAGGGAAACCCTTTTGAGGTTTTATTACCCACATAAATACCAACATATAACTACTTTTTAATTCGAGATATGACTGAGCCATTATTGACCAATCTCGAAGTCAAACCGTAATTACGACGGTTTGACTTTTAGCTAATTAACTAAGCTAAAACTAATTAAAGAAGGACTAGCAGACTTACAAGGGTCCAATGCACGAAATATGATCACTTGAGGCTGCTTGATAGCTCCAGAAATGATCCAACAATGCAGGAGAAGGTGTGGGAATGTTTGTAACTAAAGAGGCTTTATATAGTGATCCAAGACACCATAAAAGCTTGACATCTTAGTCTAGCACCCATCCACAACTGATTAACACTTGTCCTAGTGCTTAAGGGGTGTCTAGGGGTCGTCCACATGTGAGAAAAACCGGCTAGAATGGTCACAATCGCGCATAACAGGCTGCAGCAAGTTTTCTGGTCGCTGGCACTTGCTTGCGCACCGTAACAAATATTTGTTGCGGTGCGCAACAATTCATCAGGGACCAAAATGTTGGCTTTTCAATGATTTGAAGGGGCAACTGAGTATGAACGATTTCTTGGCCGTGTTTTATCAATACGGGGCCTCAAATTTGGGTCATGCATAGTATGCACCACCATGTTATGTTGTGTGAAAGTCTTGGAGTCTTTAGAAAGTACCGAAAACTAAGGATTACCATTCTTTTCTTCGTGAGATCCTATCATGCATTTCCCATTCATTATTGTCAACCCATTTCTGGATTTTAGACATAATAGATGTTTAATATGTATAAAAACTTGGGTCTTGGGATTTATAAATGAGGTGTTCAGAGGTAAAAATTAACATGACGCCACTTTTCAATCCTGCCAAAACATCTTTATTTAATCCGGGTTTACAACGCGTTTTGTCTTTCAGGACACGTGTCGTTATTCCAATGCACACGAATTTTTGAGGTGTTACACAAGGTATGAGCCTTCTTACTCACACTTTGAGGAATCAAGATATGAGCCACCACCTTCGTATGCTTATTATGAGGAACCATGGCATGAACAACCCACCTCATATGAGTATTATGAAGAACAAAACTACGAACCTTATCCATCATATGCTTACAATGAAGAACAATTGTGCGAACCATCGACTTCATATGGGTATTATGAGGAACAAAGGGTCGAACAACCGGATTCAAGCTTAGAAAATCCTGATTCTTTCTCCATAACCGAAGTGACCGATAGGATATTAGAACACATTAGAGTTATCGATCGTTGTATAAAAGAATCTCGCGCAAGGGAAGAGAAGTCCCGGGCAAGAGAAGAATTAAAAAAGGAAGAGATAACTGAAAATGTAAAAATGGAAGAACAAATAAGTAAAAAACCGACACATGAGTTAAACAACGAAAAAGGTGAGTCCGACAAAGGTAAAATTCAAGAAGAGTCTAATTTTGAAAAAATTAATCTCTTGTCACCTTCTTTTGAAAATCATTGTTTAGTACCCACTCATGCTAAGTTTTTAAAAGAGTTAAACACTAACACTAAAATTGACGAAACGGTAAGTGTTAAGTTAACTAATGATCAAACTTCGCTAATAAAAGAAGACCCATTTGAAATTAACATTACACTGGTTCCATGTTTCTTTCAAAATTCGTTTATTAGTAATGTCACAATCGATAAAGATCTGTGTGTTAACATAATGCCTAACTACATTTTCGAGAAATTAAGTATTAGTGATTTTTCTCCACTTCAAATACCCATTTTTCTATCCAATCGGAAAGTAATAAAATCAATCGGTATAGTTGAGGATGTATTGGTTCAAACAAATCAAATGGTAATTCCGACCGACTTTGTCATCCTCGATGACGCTCCTCTAGCGTTGGGACGGCCATTTGTAAAAACTCACGAAGCTTTGAAAAACCGGAAGTTCAACAATCTACCTCTTCAATTAGGGGCATTTAAAAGAAGTGTCGATCTCGAACGGTCAATGAAATATCCTTTCGGCAATAAGGACCCCCCTAATTGAAGATGAAGATGAACCATCCGATACAAGTGAAGAGATTGACCACTTTGTTGAAGAAGAGGTTGCCATAGAACAAACTTTTAAAGTTCTTGATCGAAATGAGCAACCAAATAAGGAGTCTCCTAAAGACCCACCACTTGAGCTCAAAGAACTTCCAAAAGGTTTGGAATATGCTTTTCTAGACAAAGAGGGTAATTTACCTGTAATTATTTCATCTAAATTAAATAGCTTAGAAAAAGAAAAATTAATTAGTCTTTTGAAAAAACATAACAATGCAATAGCTTGGAAACTTGTAGACATAAAAGGAATTAGTCCTTCTATGTGCACACACAAAATTTTGATGAATGATGACTACAAATCGGTCATACAACCACAACGTCGAGTGAATCCAAATGTTCAAGAAGTGGTTAAAAACGAGGTCATCAAGTTACTTGACGCCGGACTTATCTATCCTATCTCCGATAGTCCTTGGGTAAGTCCCGTCCAAGTAGTTCCAAAGAAAGGAGGTATGACGGTAATAACTAATGAAAAGAATGAATTAATACCAACGAGAACCGTCACAGGATGGAGAGTATGTATAGATTATAGACGATTAAATGAAGCAACAAGAAAAGATCACTTTCCTTTGCCCTTCATTGATCAAATGTTAGAAAGATTATCCGGTCATAAATTTTATTGTTTCTTGGATGGTTTTTCAGGTTACTTTCAAATCCCGATAGCACCCGAAGACCAAGAAAAGACAACTTTCACATGTCCCTATGGAACTTTTGCTTATCGACGCATGCCGTTTGGTCTATGTAATGCCCCCGCAACATTCCAACGTTGCATGGTAGCCATTTTCCATGACATGATAGAAAAGACAATGGAAGTCTTCATGGACGACTTTTCTATCTTTGGGGATTCATACGACCAATGCCTCGATAACCTTGAACGAATGCTATCCCGATGTGAGGAAACTAACCTCGCCCTTAATTGGGAAAAATGCCATTTCTTGGTAACGGAGGGAATAGTACTCGGTCACAAGATCTCGAGCGAAGGAATGGAGGTGGATCGAGCCAAAATAGATACCATTTCTAGATTACCACCTCCATCCTCCGTAAGAGCTATCAGAAGTTTCCTAGGGCATGCCGGATTTTATAGACGGTTTATCAAAGACTTTTAAAAAATCTCGAGGCCTCTAACAAAATTACTTGAAAAAGATGCCCCTTTCATCTTTGACAAGGATTGCAATCAAGCATTTCTAACCTTAAAAGAAATGTTAGTCAATGCACCTATCATGATAGCGCCTGATTGGAAATTTCCTTTCGAAATCATGTGTGATGCTAGTGACTTTGCAGTTGGAGCTATCTTGGGACAAAGAAAAGAAAAGCATTTCCAACCAATTTATTATGCTAGTAAAACACTTAATGATGCACAAGAAAATTACACAACAACTGAAAAAGAATTACTAGCTGTGGTATTTGCTTTTGATAAATTTCGTTCTTACCTTGTTCTTTCTAAAACTATAGTCTATACAGATCATGCAGCCATTCGATATCTCTTCAAGAAGCAGGACGCAAAACCACGTTTGATTCGGTGGATTCTACTCCTCCAAGAATTTGACATTGAAATTAGAGACAAAAGAGGAGCAGAAAATACCGCAGCAGATCATCTTTCGCGCTTAGAAGACCCAGCTTTGGAGGCGACTAGGGACGAGCAAATCAACGAAAAATTTCCAACTGAGTCCTTGGAAATGGTGGAATACAAGGAAGAACCATGGTACGCCGACTATGCTAACTACCTAGCTAGCGGTATAGTCGCAAAAGGGTGGCCACATCATCAAAGAAAAAAATTCTTTGCCAATGTGAAACACTATTTTTGGGAAGATCCCTATCTTTTCAAAATGTGTGCCGACCAACTAGTCCGATGATGTGTACATGGTAGCGAAGCACGAAGAATTCTCCGCCATTGTCATGAAGGTCCATACGGAGGGCATCATGGTGCCACTAGTACCGCACGAAAGGTATTTGATTCAGGATTTTATTGGCCAACCATTTACAAAGACGCCCAAAGTCTTGTCAAGACATGTGATGCTTGCCAAAGAACAGGTAATATTTCTTCCAAAAACGAAATGCCACAAAATGGCATTCTTGTTTGTGAAATTTTTTATGTGTGGGGGCTCGACTTTATGGGACCTTTCCCACCATCGAAAGGAAACAAATATATACTTGTGGCAGTAGACTACTTGTTTAATGGGCCGAGGCCGAGACACTTCCAACAAATGATGGAAGAGCGGTGGTAAGATTTCTGAAAAAATTATTCTCTCGTTTCGGCACACCTAAAGCCTTAATAAGTGATAGAGGTACCCATTTTTGCAACCATCAACTTGAAATTTTTTTAACAAGATATGGGGTCTATCACCGGGTCTCAACAGCATATCACCCTCAAACAAACGGACAAGCCGAAGTGACTAATAGAGGTTTAAAACGAATACTCGAAAAAACCGTAGGGTTAAATAAAAAGGAATGGGCAGATAAATTAGATGATGCTTTATGGGCTTTTCGAACTGCTTATAAAACAACAATAGGTACAACCCCATATAAGCTAGTCTATGGAAAAAGTTGTCACTTGCCAGTAGAAATTGCACACAAAGCCTACTGGGCAATAAAAAATGTAAACTTAGATTTAGAATTTGCTGGTAAAAATCGATTTTGTCAATTAAATGAATTAGACGAACTTAGGAATTATGCATACTCAAACTCCGAAATTTATAAGGAAAGAATGAAAAATTTGCATGACAAACATATTAAACCTAATGAATTTCGGGTAGGAGATCTAGTTCTTTTGTTTAATTCACGACTTCGATTGTTTCCTGGTAAATTAAAGTCTAGGTGGTCAAGACCTTTTTCCGTCACCCATATTTTCCCACACGGTGCAGTCGAAATTAAATCTCGAAATGGGCCTCCATTCAAAGTCAATGGCCAACGGCTGAAACTTTATCAAGGATTCATTGAGGATGAAGAGGAAGAGATTTCGTTCCAAACGATGGAAGAATGAAACCAACATCATACCTGGTAAGTTACGAACGATTGAGACGACAAAATAAAGCGGTAAGTTTTCTAACCAAAGCTTATGGGAAACAAGGGCATTCACACGAGCACATAAAAAAAATTAAACTTTGCACGGCACGAGGCCGTGTCCGCGGGACACGGGGCCGTGTCCGCGCTGCAGTCGGGATATATCCCCTTTTTCAAAACAGTTACTTCATTCCACACGCCCCGTTTCCCCGAAAAAGCTCTGGTTCCAGGCGATTTTTCGCAGACTTTCGACGTCTTCTATCACTCTAACAACATCAAGGTATGATTCTATCACTTTTAGACGTTAGATTAGTTACTTGCATGTAGTTAAAACACCAAAAATTTGGGGGAAAATCTAGGGTTCTTGAAGTTCATACGGATCGAACCTCAAATTTTTGTTTAGATCTGTTTGCATTTAGTTAGATTAGTGTTATGGAAAGTAAATACACTTTTATTGTTCATAGATTCACCCGATTTCTCACAAAAACCCCAAACCCTTGTTCTTGAACCGAAAAAGATAAAATTGATAGGGTAAACGGGTTATTTTGGGAAAAACGGCACTTAGGGTTTCATTTTCGGGGTAAGCCGCACCTATTGGACCAAAAATTTTCAAGTTTTCGAAACCGGGTCGAAAATTGGAATTTTTGGGTAACAGACACCTGGACACGGGGCCGTGTCCGCTGAACACGGGGTCGTGTCCAGCCCACTGTTTGCAGTTTCGTCCGAAAATATTTCTGTTTCGTGCTAACTTTTGGTGTATTCTTTCAGATGGCTAGGAAGTTCACAAGATTCAACGCCAATGAGCTCGATGCTAGAGCCCGATACGAGATACTTCAGACAAGGCCAGAGGAATACCCGAGGCAAGCATGCACGGCATTGTTAACTGTGGTGAATCAAATCGACCGTTTCAACAACATTGTCACGGGACCACTCAGAGTCGCCCTAACAACTCGACTCCGTTCCGTCCACGAATGCACTTTGGAGTTCTATAGCACCTTCACATTCAACTCAAGGTGCGACCCATTCGACAATGACGGGGTTTCATTCCGATGTGGCGGAACGAGGTATTCGATCTCTATGGCACAATTTGGGTCGATTGTCGGGTTGTATGCGGAAGAGGATGCGGGAAACGAAGAGAATACTGGAGGAATGAGAGAGATCGGTGAAAACGAACGCCAAGCCATTTGGGCTCAGATTGGTGAAGGGTACTACAATCCAAGAGCACTAAGAGTACAAAGTTGAGGGATCCGCTCTACAGATACATTCATAGGCTCCTCGGCTACTCTCTTAGCCAAAGGCATGATAGTAGTGGCGTCGTTGGGTTAAGAGATTTGGTTGTCCTCCACTGCATCCACAACCACAGGCCGCTCGATGTTCCGTTCCTCATGCTCCGAAACATGCATCATAACTGCCTTGCTAGTGCACCGACTCCTATCTTCTTTGGGGGATGGGTGTACCGTCTCTTTAGGCACTTCGCCCACATACCTAGGTCATTTGAGAGGAGCCCATGGTCGGGTATGGTGGATATACACATATGTCGCTCAATGAACCTGATTTATGAGGCAGAAGATGGGACGGTGAGCTTTCAAAGGATGCAAGGTCATGCATGGAACCCGCAAGAAGCACTTGTCCTCCAAGCTCCGCAACATCATCAGTACCAATACCAACCCCAAGGTGATCCGGGCCAATCCTCCTCAGGAGGCGGTTTTCCTAATTTCCAAAGTTTGCATGATTTGTTGCAGGAAAATCTTATGTGCACCAGGAACACTTACAACATGGCGAGCAACACGTACCACCGGGTCGGAGCTATCGAAAGAAACATATCCGATATCCAAGATGATATTGGATATATACGAGACCACATTGCACGCCATGGAGGGGATGATGATGATGATGACGATGACGATGCCATGGAATAGGCGGGAGGAGCGGAGGAAGAGGATGTTGTTTGATGGTTCACCAGGTTAACCCTTTTCCACTATTGAACAATTGATGGCCTGCGTGCCAAGTTTTGAACAATTTACTTTCCCTAACTTCTTTTATTTTCTGCATTTATTTTTTCTTTTAACTTTGACATGGATGTTGAATATTGGTAAAAGTAGGATGTTTGCTATGGTATGGTATGGTGTTTATTGATTAAGCAGGTACATACGAGGCTTAGAGTGCTAAACATTAGTATTCCTTAAGCCGGGACAGGAAAACCGACGAAAGAAACCTGTTTTCCAACTTTGCAGACTGTCCACACGGGACCGTGTCCAGCCGACACGCCCCCGTGCCCACTCCCCTGAACCTGCTGTCTGTTTAAATTCTGCAGACCTTGACAGACACGGGGTCGTGTCCAACCAACACGTCCCCATGTTCACCTTCTGTAAGTTCTCATTACTGGCACCTGAGCACGGGGTCGTGTCCACTCAACACGGGGTCGTGCCCAGGTAACCAGTAACACAAAAATTTCGCTTTTTACACCTTTTTACACATTCAATCAACCTTTTGGGACACATTGAGGACAATGTGTAATTTAAGTGTGGGGGGATGCTAAAACCTTGAATCTTGCAAGTCCTAAATACAAGCCTTACACAAAACTCTATTGGAATCGCTAATCACCCCAAAATTTTTTCAAAAATTTTCATTTTTTTACTTGTCTAGGTTTAACTCGGGAAATTCAAGTTCTCAAAAAGGTTATATTTTTACAAATTTACAATCGATAGCGTCGTGATAAAAAGAACCAACATAAGAAAATTATGAAAAGGCATGACAAGCTTAGTTAAAATTTGATTATATATACTTGATCACATAAGAACCCATTCCCACAAAAGTGAGCTTTGAGCCTTTATTGAGCAAACACTTACATATCATTTGACTAAATGCTCATTTTCGTTTCTTGTGTGAATAGCCGCTTGGTTCTTACGACTCTAGAACTTGCCATGACGATACATTCCTGGTCCTTACCAACTTAAACCCGAGTAAGTAAATGATGGAGGCATTAGGACTAACCCTTTTTATTTCTATACCATTATTTTTTTCTTTTTTTTACCACCTACCCAAAATCCCCCTAGTTAGCCCCTTTGAGCCTAAACCTTTTCATTTCATAACCCAAACCAAACACCCTTTTTACCCACCAAAACCTTTTTCATTTTTACCCTTTGTTTTAGTAACAAGTTCGATTTTTCGAATGACTTTTCAAAAAAAAAAAAAAATTGTGTTGATGATGAAGCAAAAGAAAATAAACAAACAAGTTCATCAAAAATAACTTTGTTTGAATAATAGCTTCATCAAAATAAAAGTTACAAAAAAATAGAAAGTCTTACGAAAACCGACACTTGTTACGTTTTTCGCTTTTTTTTCTACTAACCACTAACCACCTACCCAACCACCTACCTTTAACCCAAGCCTAACCCTTCACCCACAAAAGTCCTCTTGATATTTACAAAGGTATATAAGTTAAAAAGGAGGAGGATTGATTGCTTGGCAAGCCTATGGTAGGAGTAAGTTCCAGGCCGCTCTCGAGTGATCCACAAAAATACATTTTCGGCCGAGTGTTGAGTGATCCCCGTGAGGTATGTGAACTTGTATATAAATAGAATTTTACAAAGGCATGTTATGCCCTAATAAGTAATTTATCTTATGAAAAGTTTTAAATAAATCATGACGAATAGGATTGTAAATAAATAAAAATAAAACTAAATAAAGAATCTTGGAAATCCCGACACTCTACGACAAGCCCAAAAACCTTCTTCTCTACCCATTCCATTTGGGAGTGTAATAGGCACGTATTAAAGAGTTTGCTTGAGGACAAGCAAAGATTCAAGTGTGGGGGTATTTGATGTGTTAAAAATGCAACATATAAATTTCATCAAATGAGGCATAAAACTAACCATTTTTTAGTACTAATGTTGGAAAAAGTGTGCTTTTGTCTTCCTTTTGTATTTTCAGGATTAAATGAGCTCAAAGTAACAAAAGAAGCAAAAAGACATCAAAATCTAACATAAATACAAGAAAAGGAACAAGACGTGACATGCCCGACCCCACGACAGCATCTTCCCAAGCAAAACAAGACATCAGAAGCCTGAACACTCCCCGTGCTCAGCCAGCACGGGGGCGTGCCCAAGTGTCAGCAGAAAAGACAAAGTGGTAGAAGCTTCTATTGCCCACCACGGGGCCGTGCTCAGCGGACACGGGGCCGTGGTCAACTATAAGATTCGCACAATCCAGCAAATCTGCATAGTACAAAGATTCTTCTGCACCACGGGGTCGTGCTCAGCGGACACGAGGGCGTGGTCAACTAAAAAGACAAAACTGCATTAAATGAAGAAAGAGAAGGATGTGGATACGGGGCCGTGCCCGAGCTTCTGTTCAGCCTATAAATAAGAGTGCTTGGCTTGAGCTCAAACCATCCCTTGGCACACCACCTCTCTCACACTTCACCCACCACCCACCACCACCATAACACCATCATCCACCACCATCATCCATTGTCCATCGTAGAGTGTGTGAGTCATCTCGGGATCCAAGATTGATCGTAAGAGTTCTTGATAATCAAGGCCATGTTTGCCTAAGTCTCTTAGATCACTTGGTGAAGACAAAGTGTCTAGTTTAACACTTTTTATTTCTAATCTTTTGCACTTTTTATTTGGTTTTGTATTAATGACTTTAATAACTAGTTGCTTATGTTGAAGGTGATCTTTCCTTATCGTTTGTCCGTGGTGTCTTGGCATTATTTTACTGTCTATATAAAATAAAAGATTTTCACCATTCATATCTCCACGGTCTATATGGAGGTATGTTGGCTACCTGGTCGGGGGTTAAGGGAACGGTTTGGTAAAGGTCTTGCCATTGTTCAGCGTTTAGAGGTCCTGCAATGGACCTGGGTCAAATTTAGTAGGACCCCCTTCAATACTTAACGGTATTGGATGGCGGGGGTCCAAACTCTTTGATCCCCTCATAAGTTAACTACTATTAATACTATAACCCGGCTATTTAGGACTGTATCCCTGCTGACTCAGACTACTTAGTCGAGGGTAACGTCACCTCCAAAAGAGGGGCCTACCATAATTTGCATTAATAACTTACTTAATTATCTTCCAATAATCCACCCTTTTAGGATTGTATCCTTGCTGACTCAAACTACTGGGGTGAGGGTAACGTCACCTTCAAAAGAGGGGCCTACTACAATAACTAAGATAATCTCTTAAAATAGTGCAAAAGTGCGGAAATAATCAAAGGTTACACTAGATACGAGTCGGAACCAAGTGATTCATCTTGTCTATCTGTTTTTCTTTTTATTTTATTTTTTAGCATTTTTAGTTAGTTTTTATTTTTCTTAGTTTAAAACATTTTTCTAAAATTTTTATTTTGATTAGACGTTGAGGATAAACCGACACTAAAAGCTCTTGTGTCCTTGGACGACCTCGGTATCTTACCAACACTATACTACGCTCACGATGGGTGCACTTGCCCATATGTGTGTTTAGTGTTAGTGAAATATCGTGTTTTATAAATTTAAAACTTGGCTAAAAATAAGTGTTAAAGGGGATTAAAATATACACCTAATATATGTAACACTTCACACGCATCAAGTTTTTGGCGCCGTTGCCGGGGACACAAGGATTTTAAGAAAGCTTAGAATCGACGGCCTAATCAGTTTTTCAAAACCTTTTTAAAAGCACGCACATTTTTCTGCATTTTAGTTTAGTTTTGCATTTACAGTAACCTGTACACGGGGCCGTGCTACACATTTTCATAAAAACACCCAGTAACAGTAGCTTGAACATGGGCCGTGCTCACCGAATACGCCCCGTTCTCAACGAAATCAGTAAATTTAATTAAAACGCCCAGATACAGATTCTGAACACGGGGCCGTATCCACTGAACACGGGGTCGTGTCCAGCCTCTGTTTCCGTTTTTATTTTTTGTTTTCTGATCTCGAGACTTGGTTGTGGTCTGCTGAGTGATTCTTATGGATCAATACTCAGGAGGTTACAACTACACCTATGAGGAGGATGATTATAGGGGTAACTATTGCACTAATTGGCGTAACACACGCTCGGTTCAAAATAGTCACTCATATCAACCATCCAATTCATACACCTACTATGAGGAGCCCAGGTACGAGCCATCAACTTCATACACATCATATGAAGACCAAAGGTATGAACCTCCTCCCTCATACTCGTATTTTGATGAACCAAGGTATGAGCCTTCTTACTCATACTTTGAGGAATCAAGATATGAGCCACCACCTTCGTATGCTTATTATGAGGAACCATGGCATGAACAACCCACCTCATATGAGTATTATGAAGAACAAAACTACGAACCTTATCCATCATATGCTTACAATGAAGAACAATGGTGCGAACCATCGACTTCATATGGGTATTATGAGGAACAAAGGGTCGAACAACCGGATTCAAGCTTAGAAAATCCCGATTCTTTCTCCATAACCGAAGTGACCGATAGGATATTAGAACACATTAGAGTTATCGATCGTTGTATAAAAGAATCTCGCGCAAGGGAAGAGAAGTCCCGCGCAAGAGAAGAATTAAAAAAGGAAGAGATAACTGAAAATGTAAAAATGGAAGAACAAATAAGTAAAAAACCGACACATGAGTTAAACAACGAAAACGGTGAGTCCGACAAAGGTAAAATTCAAGAAGAGTCTAATTTTGAAAAAAATTAATCTCTTGTCACCTTCTTTTGAAAATCATTGTTTAGTACCCACTCATGCTAAGTTTTTAAAAGAGTTAAACACTAACACTAAAATTGACGAAACGGTAAGTGTTAAGTTAACTAATGATCAAACTTCGCTAATAAAAGAAGACCCATTTGAAATTAACATTACACCGGTTCCATGTTTCTTTCAAAATTCGTTTATTAGTAATGTCACAATCGATAAAGATCTGTGTGTTAACATAATGCCTAACTACATTTTCGAGAAATTAAGTATTAGTGATTTTTCTCCACTTCAAATACCCATTTTTCTATCCAATCGGAAAGTAATAAAATCAATCGGTATAGTTGAGGATGTATTGGTTCAAACAAATCAAATGGTAATTCCGACCGACTTTGTCATCCTCGATGACGCTCCTCTAGCGTTGGGACGACCATTTGTAAAAACTCACGAAGCTTTGAAAAACCGGAAGTTCAACAATCTACCTCTTCAATTAGGGGCATTTAAAAGAAGTGTCGATCTCGAACGGTCAATGAAATATCCTTTCGGCAATAATGACCCCCTAATTGAAGATGAAGATGAACCACCCGATACAAGTGAAGAGATTGACCACTTTGTTGAAGAAGAGGTCGTCATAGAACAAACTTTTAAAGTTCTTGATCGAAATGAGCAACCAAATAAGGAGTCTCCTAAAGACCCACCACTTGAGCTCAAAGAACTTCCAAAAGGTTTGGAATATGCTTTTCTAGACAAAGAGGGTAATTTACCTGTAATTATTTCATCTAAATTAAATAGCTTAGAAAAAGAAAAATTAATTAGTCTTTTGAAAAAACATAAAAATGCAATAGCTTGGAAACTTGTAGACATAAAAGGAATTAGTCCTTCTATGTGCACACACAAAATTTTGATGAATGATGACTACAAATCGGTCATACAACCACAACGTCGAGTGAATCCAAATGTTCAAGAAGTGGTTAAAAACGAGGTCATCAAGTTACTTGACGCCGGACTTATCTATCCTATCTCCGATAGTCCTTGGGTAAGTCCCGTCCAAGTAGTTCCAAAGAAAGGAGGTATGACGGTAGTAACTAATGAAAAGAATGAATTAATACCAACGAGAACCGTCACAGGATGGAGAGTATGTATAGATTATAGACGATTAAATGAAGCAACAAGAAAAGATCACTTTCCTTTGCCCTTCATTGATCAAATGTTAGAAAGATTATCCGGTCATAAATTTTATTGTTTCTTGGATGGTTTTTCAGGTTACTTTCAAATCCCGATAGCACCCGAAGACCAAGAAAAGACAACTTTCACATGTCCCTATGGAACTTTTGCTTATCGACGCATGCCGTTTGGTCTATGTAATGCCCCCGCAACATTCCAACGTTGCATGGTAGCCATTTTCCATGACATGATAGAAAAGACAATGGAAGTCTTCATGGAAGACTTTTCTATCTTTGGGGATTCATACAACCAATGCCTCGATAACCTTGAATGAATGCTATCCCGATGTGACGAAACTAACTTCGCCCTTAATTGGGAAAAATGCCATTTCTTGGTAACGGAGGGAATAGTACTCGGTCACAAGATCTCGAGCGAAGGAATGGAGGTGGATCGAGCCAAAATAGATACCATTTCTAGATTACCACCTCCATCCTCCGTAAGAGCTATCAGAAGTTTCCTAGGGCATGCCGGATTTTATAGACGGTTTATCAAAGACTTTTAAAAAATCTCGAGGCCTCTAACAAAATTACTTGAAAAAGATGCCCCTTTCATCTTTGACAAGGATTGCAATCAAGCATTTCTAACCTTAAAAGAAATGTTAGTCAATGCACCTATCATGATAGCGCCTGATTGGAAATTTCCTTTCGAAATCATGTGTGATGCTAGTGACTTTGCAGTTGGAGCTGTCTTGGGACAAAGAAAAGAAAAGCATTTCCACCCAATTTATTATGCTAGTAAAACACTTAATGATCTGTTTGCATTTAGTTAGATTAGTGTTATGGAAAGTAAATACACTTGTATTGTTCATAGATTCACCCGATTTCTCACAAAAACCCCAAACCCTTGTTCTTGAACCGAAAAAGATAAAATTGATAGGGTAAATGGGTTATTTTGGGAAAAACGGCACTTAGGGTTTCATTTTCGGGGTAAGCCGCACCTATTGGACCAAAAATTTTCAAGTTTTCGAAACCGGGTCGAAAATTGGAATTTTTGGGTAACAGACACCTGGACACGGGGCCGTGTCTGCTGAACACGGGGTCGTGTCCAGCCCACTGTTTGCAGTTTCGTCCGAAAATATTTCTGTTTCGTGCTAACTTTTGGTGTATTCTTTCAGATGGCTAGGAAGTTCACAAGATTCAACGCCAATGAGCTCGATGCTAGAGCCCGATACGAGATACTTCAGACAAGGCCGGAGGAATACCCGAGGCAAGCATGCACGGAATTGTTAACTGTGGTGAATCAAATCGACCGTTTCAACAACATTGTCACGGGACCACTCAGAGTCGCCCTAACAACTCGACTCCGTTCCGTCCACGAATGCACTTTGGAGTTCTATAGCACCTTCACATTCAACTCAAGGTGCGACCCGTTCGACAATGACGGGGTTTCATTCCGATGTGGCGGAACGAGGTATTCGATCTCTATGGCACAATTTGGGTCGATTGTCGGGTTGTATGCGGAAGAGGATGCGGGAAACGAAGAGAATACTGGAAGAATGAGAGAGATCGGTGAAAACGAACGCCAAGCCATTTGGGCTCAGATTGGTGAAGGGTACTACAATCCAAGCAGCACTAAGAGTACAAAGTTGAGGGATCCGCTCTACAGATACATTCATAGGCTCCTCGGCTACTCTCTTAGCCAAAGGCATGATAGTAGTGGCGTCGTTAGGTTAAGAGATTTGGTTGTCCTCCACTGCATCCACAACCACAGGCCGCTCGATGTTCTGTTCCTCATGCTCCGAAACATGCATCATAACCGCCTTGCTAGTGCACCGACTCTTATCTTCTTTGGGGGATGGGTGTACCGTCTCTTTAGGCACTTCGCCCACATACCTAGGTCATTTGAGAGGAGCCCATGGTCGGGTATGGTGGATATACACATATGCCGCTCAATGAACCTGATTTATGAGGCGGAAGATGGGACGGTGAGCTTTCAAAGGATGCAAGGTCATGCATGGAACCCGCAAGAAGCACTTGTCCTCCAAGCTCCGCAACATCATCAGTACCAATACCAACCCTAAGGTGATCCAGGCCAATCCTCCTCAGGAGGCGGTTTTCCTAATTTCCAAAGTTTGCATGATTTGTTGCAGGAAAATCTTATGTGCACCAGGAACACTTACAACATGGCGAGCAACACGTACCACCGGGTCGGAGCTATCGAAAGAAACATATCCGATATCCAAGATGATGTTGGATATATACGAGACCACATTGCACGCCATGGAGGGGATGATGATGACGATGACGATGCCATGGAATAGGCGGGAGGAGCGGAGGAAGAGGATGTTGTTTGATGGTTCACCAGGTTAACCCTTTTCCACTATTGAACAATTGATGGCCTGCGTGCCAAGTGTTGAACAATTTACTTTCCCTAACTTCTTTTATTTTCTGCATTTATTTTTTCTTTTAACTTTGACATGGATGTTGAATATTGGTAAAAGTAGGATGTTTGTTATGGTATGGTATGGTGTTTATTGATTAAGCAGGTACATACGAGGCTTAGAGTGCTAAACATTAGTGTTCCTTAAGCTGGGACAGGAAAACCGACGAAAGAAACCTGTTTTCCAACTTTGCAGACTGTCCACACGGGGCCGTGTCCAGCCGACACGCCCCCGTGCCCACTCCCCTGAACCTGCTGTCTGTTTAAATTCTGCAGACCTTGACAGACACGGGGTCGTGTCCAACCAACACGCCTCCATGTTCACCTTCTGTAAGTTCTCATTAATGGCACCTGAGCACAGGGTCGTGTCCACTCAACACGGGGTCGTGCCCGGGTAACCAGTAACACAAAAATTTCGCTTTTTACACCTTTTTACACATTCAATCAACCTAAAAACTTATTTTTGGGACACATTGAGGACAATGTGTAATTTAAGTGTGGGGGGGATGCTAAAACCTTGAATCTTGCAAGTCCTAAATACAAGCCTTACACAAAACTCTATTGGAATCGCTAATCACCCCAAATATTTTTCAAAAATTTTCATTTTTTTTACTTGTCTAGGTTTAACTCGGGAAATTCAAGTTCTCAAAAAGGTTATATTTTTACAAATTTACAACCGATAGCGTCGTGATAAAAAGAACCAACATAAGAAAATTATGAAAAGGCATGACAAGCTTAGTTAAAATTTGATTATATATACTTGATCACATAAGAACCCATTCCCACAAAAGTGAGCTTTGAGCCTTTATTGAGCAAACACTTACATATCATTTGACTAAATGCTCATTTTCGTTTCTTGTGTGAATAGCCGCTTGGTTCTTACGACTCTAGAACTTGCCATGACGATACATTCCCGGTCCTTACCAACTTAAACCCGAGTAAGTAAATGATGGAGGCATTAGGACTAACCCTTTTTATTTCTATACCATTATTTTTTTCTTTTTTTTTTTACCACCTACCCAAAATCCCCATAGTTAGCCCCTTTGAGCCTAAACCTTTTCATTTCATAACCCAAACCAAACACCCTTTTTACCCACCAAAACCTTTTTCATTTTTACCCTTTGTTTTAGTAACAAGTTCGATTTTTCGTATGACTTTTCAAAAAAAAAAATTGTGTTGATGATGAAGCAAAAGAAAATAAACAAACAAGTTCATCAAAAATAAATTTGTTTCAATAATAGCTTCATCAAAATAAAAGTTACAAAAAATAGAAAGTCTTACGAAAACCGACACTTGTTACGCTTTTCGCTTTTTTTTTCTACTAACCACCTACCTTTAACCCAAGCCTAACCCTTCACCCACAAAAGTCCTCTTGATATTTACAAAGGTATATAAGTTAAAAAGGAGGAGGATTGATTGCTTGGCAAGCCTATGGTAGGAGTAAGTTCCAGGCCGCTCTCGAGTGGTCCACAAAAATACATTTTCGGCCGAGTGTTGAGTGATCCCCGTGAGGTATGTGAACTTGTATATAAATAGAATTTTACAAAGGCATGTTATGCCCTAATAAGTAATTTATCTTATGAAAAGTTTTAAATAAATCATGACGAAAATGATTGTAAATAAATAAAAATAAAACTAAATAAAGAATCTTGGAAATCCCGACACTCTACGACAAGCCCAAAAACCTTCTTCTCTACCCATTCCATTTGGGAGTGTAATAGCCACGTATTAAAGAGTTTTGCTTAAGGACAAGCAAAGATTCAAGTGTGGGGGTATTTGATGTGTTAAAAATGCAACAAATAAATTTCATCAAATGAGGCATAAAACTAACCCTTTTTTAGTACTAATGTTGGAAAAAGTGTGCTTTTGTCTTCCTTTTGTATTTTCAGGATTAAATGAGCTCAAAGTAACAAAAGAAGCAAAAAGACATCAAAATCTAACATAAATACAAGAAAAGGAACAAGACGTGACATGCCCGACCCCACGACAGCATCTTCCCAAGCAAAACAAGACATCAGAAGCCTGAACACGCCCCGTGCTCAGCCAGCACGGGGGCGTGCCCAAGTGTCAGCAGAAAAGACAAAGTGGTAGAAGCTTCTATTGCCCACCACGGGGCCGTGCTCAGCGGACACGGGGCCGTGGTCAACTATAAGATTCGCACAATCCAGCAAATCTGCATAGTACAAAGATTCTTCTGCACCACGGGGTCGTGCTCAGCGGACACGAGGGCGTGGTCAACTAAAAAGACAAAACTGCATTAAATGAAGAAAGAGAAGGATGTGGACACGGGGCCGTGCCCACTGGACACGGGGCCGTGCCCGAGCTTCTGTTCAGCCTATAAATAGGAGTGCTTGGCTTGAGCTCAAACCATCCCTTGGCACACCACCTCTCTCACACTTCACCCACCACCCACCACCACCATAACACCATCATCCACCACCATCATCCATTGTCCATCGTAGAGTGTGTGAGTCGTCTCGGGATCCAAGATTGATCGTAAGAGTTCTTGACAATCAAGGCCATGTTTGCCTAAGTCTCTTACATCACTTGGTGAAGACAAAGTGTCTAGTTTAATACTTTTTATTTCTAATCTTTTGCACTTTTTATTTGGTTTTGTATTAATGACTTTAATAACTAGTTGCTTATGTTGAAGGTGATCTTTCCTTATCGTTTGTCCGTGGTGTCTTGGCATTATTTTACTGTCTATATAAAATAAAAGATTTTCACCATTCATATCTCCACGGTCTATATGGAGGTATGTTGGCTACCTGGTCGGGGGTTAAGGGAACGGTTTGGTAAAGGTCTTGCCATTGTTCAGCGTTTAGAGGTCCTGCAATGGACCTGGGTCAAATTTAGTAGGACCCCCTTCAATACTTAATGGTATTGGATGGCGGGGGTCCAAACTCTTTGATCCCCTCATAAGTTAACTACTATTAATACTATAACCCGGCTATTTAGGACTGTATCCCTGCTGACTCAGACTACTTAGTCGAGGGTAACGTCACCTCCAAAAGAGGGGCCTACCATAATTTGCATTAACAACTTAATTAATTATCTTCCAATAATCCACCCTTTTAGGATTGTATCCTTGCTGACTCAAACTACTGGGGTGAGGGTAACGTCACCTTCAAAAGAGGGGCCTACTACAATAACTAAGATAATCTCTTAAAATAGTGCAAAAGTGCGGAAATAATCAAAGGTTACACTAGATACGAGTCGGAACCAAGTGATTCATCTTGTCTATCTGTTTTTCTTTTTATTTTATTTTTCAGCATTTTTAGTTAGTTTTTATTTTTCTTAGTTTAAAACATTTTTCTAAACTTTTTATTTTGATTAGACGTTGAGGATAAACCGGTACTAAAAGCTCTTGTGTCCTTGGACGACCTCGGTATCTTACCAACACTATACTACGCTCACGATGGGTGCACTTGCCCATATGTGTGTTTAGTGTTAGTGAAATATCGTGTTTTATAAATTTAAAACTTGGCTAAAAATAAGTGTTAAAGGGGCTTAAAATATACACCTAATATATCTAACACTTCACACGCATCATGTCCCTACACGTGTCGACCTGAGACTATGACTCCGCAACCTTCAGACCGACCCAGACTCCCTCGCGGGCCGCGAAGGAGAAGCTGATATGCTTCGCGGACCCCGACTCGACCCTATTTCAGCCTATAAATAGCAGCCGATGTTTTCATTTCAAATCGTTAAATTCTTTTCTTTCTCTTAGCCTATATTATAGCAAAGTAATAGCTCGGGAATAATACCCTTAAATCCCGAAACTCTGCCCGTTATTAGGGTAATAACTCTAATCACTGGTACGATACTATATCCGATCGATTAGAACAGATCCAATGAATGTTTAAGTGCTGCCAATATCTCGTTGTACTTTGTCATTCGTTGGGAGGGTTTCGATCTCGTGATTATCGTTAAAGTTGAATTGAGTTAATACACTAATACGAGTTCCGTCATATCTAGAAATTAGAACTCGTAACCAGTAAGCTGCTAAACTAGAATACTTAGTGATTAAGTAAACTTAATAGTTATGTAAAACTTAGCAATTAAGGAAACTTAGCAGCTAAGTAAGATTTATTAATCAGCTATGTAAGATTAATTAAGCTAAGTAAGATTAATTAATCAGCTAAGTAAGATTAATTAAGTTAAGTAAGATTAATTAATCAGCTAAGTAAGATTAATTAAGCTAAGTAAAATTTATTAATCAGCTAAGAAAAAATTATTAAACATCTAAATAGATATACATGAAAATAGTTATATATGGGGTAGATATTATCTAAGGAAAATAATATATAGGGAAGGTTTTATCTAGGGAAGATTCAACTGAGGAAGATAACACCTAGGGAAGTTCTATATAGGGGTAAGACTTATCCCCTTACCTATAAATAGGAAGCTTAGGATTCATTTTTCTTTGCTCATTCCTTCTATTCTTCTCTCTATACGTTGGTGTTCTAACCAATAATCACCGATACGATATTCTTTCCGATCGATTCGGGAACCAACTAACGAATGCCAAAGTGCTGTCTAAATAAGACTATACTTTGTGAATTTCGTTAAGGTTCTGATCTCGTGACCATTGTTAGGTTTGATATGGTTTTACACTAAAACGTATTCCACTATGTTAAACTATATGTTTAACTGTCAGAAAACCACAAACTATACACTTACTACCAAACAAAATATTTAATCATCAGAAGATTCAGAACTCTAAAGAAAGGGGATGCTTAGTTATCAAAAGACATAGAATCAGAAGGCTTGTTAATCAAGACTGTATGCTAACAATGTGAGTCATTCTCTTTTTATCAAATTGCTTTACAAAACCCTAAATGTTTTCCAGTTATACTTTGCAGTGATGAAGTCTTTGCTAATCTTTAATTACTGGCAGTATGTGGGGGTTTTGTGCACATTACTACTAATGATTTATCACTTAGGTGGGCGAGCCTAATTTGTGATATGTCCACAGTCATAGATCCGGTCGAGTGACAACTGAACCAACTAATTATAAGATAGGGGCAAATGTGAAAACTCTTAATGCTGTGAATCATAACAAATGTGTTTTTGTACAAAATGAATGAACTCACCAGTATTTCCTGTTGACCAAATCTTTTTAAAACACGTTTCAGGTAATTGCAGTAGATTGGAATAAGAGTTGGATACGGCACCAAAAGGCTTACAGAAGTGGCTCATTTTATCAATTAAATTAAATTAAGAAAAACTGTTTTATGTATTCGAAGTTATCCCATATTAAAGCTACCTTTGAAAAACATGGGTTTATCCCATCTGTTTAATAAATAAAATCCGGTGTTTCAAAACTCTGATATTTTCCTAACTCACGGTCCTGATGAACAACTCCGCTGCAATGTTTTTAAAATAACCACCGGTGCCACTTGACTGCTCACGGGTCCCGTCCAGGGTGTGATCAGGGGTCGTGACAGAAGGTGGTATCAGAGCCAAGCTACTGGTTTAAGCAATTAGGTGTTGTAATAATACCTAAGCTTAAACAAAAGAGTTAGGAAATTATTATTTGGTAGCAACAAGGATAGTATTTAGACTTGAACTTAAGAAAGATACTTTAGTATTAGCCTCGAGATAAGCTAATTACTTGCATAAATAAAGTGTGATGGGTATTGGTATGTCGTGGGGATGATTACTAGAACGTTGCAAGTATGGTAAATAAGCGATAACACTTGGCCACTGTTATTTCTTATTTATTGGTACTACTTGGTTCTAGAATATGATCCATCATGTGAATACTAATTTCCTTGTTCTTTGATAAAAGCCCTAATAAAAGATTCATTTTTATCATGAATTGAGAAGATTCTATTTATGGGAAATACAAATTACCTCTCCGACGAGAACCGGGTAAGATGGGGTTACCTCTCCGGCGAGAACCGGGTAAGATGAGGTATATAATATGCCAAACAAATGACCGAATTCCCTAAATAGTATCATGACCTAATATTTGACTTGTTTTTGGAAATATGAATCTTTTAAATACATTAACCTTATGCAAGGTTTGTATATTACAGTATGTGAAAAAAATATGATTATACAGATATGTATATCTATAAGGAATTCTAAAAACCATAAGGATTGACAATTTAGAATAAATCACGAGCATGTGTGTTAATAATAATTCCAGATTTCTTTATCAGGAATCTCTTGTATACATCTATAATTCCGATATAAAAAACTATTTCATTTGATCATCCGTCTCGTAACTCATGCGACAAGATAAACGATGTAAACCATTTAAGTTGGGACGCCATCGAAAGTATAAGAATTCCCCTTGCGTTACCTTAGATTATTAACGCATTAGGAAACCTGTAGCTAAAGTTGTGCTAGGTACAAAACGTCTTAAAACCTACGCTAATAAGAGTAATTCTACTTCCTTTAAGAACTCTTGCGAAGATAAAACCACGACTAGATGCACTTACAAAGACTCTTCACATATAATCCTACTAAGATTACCAGTAATAAAGAAGCTGTTACGACAATACATGGGCTGCAAAGGACTAAAGTTGTCCAACACAATAGTATAGAGGTTAAAAAGGATGAAGTAATGTATGCTTCAACATTCAGACATTAAGATATTGAGACCTGAGCTTCGAAACACATGATCAAGACATATGCCATAAAATGGAAAGAACTGACAGAAAGGAAATTCTGTCTGCTTCATAAAAAGGAACAAATGGAAACAATGATTCCGGAGGTGATTGCTTAATTAGGTTCAGATTTGCAAGCCAACCGGAGAAATGACCACAAGGAGGCAAGACAGACCAGCCGACAAAATTCGTCGCTGTGATGAAAGCTGCGAATTTTGCACGGAAGTAAGACATAGCGTATATGGTCTTGAAATTCATTAACACTAGAGACATGGAACTGAAAGAAATTCCGACCGACGTTTTCCCAGAGAATCTACTTGAACTATCACCCGATCATGAGAAGAAACTCAGAATTCAACCGAGACTAGGAACAACACCGATTGTTATATCACAAAGTTAAGACTAATGTAGTAATTAATGCTCTAAGTCATAAGTTTCCTAAGAAGCCGAAACAAGTATGTGCTTTTAGATTAAATTGCGGATATATAGGAATGAAGAAGGATGTAGCAAGTTACAAGTATTTAGTTTATTAGCAAGTTAAAACTAAACATTAGAACCCTTTAGGTTTACCTCAACAATAAAGATATCAGTATGGAAATGAGATTAATAACAATGGATATTGTTACCAAATTACCCAAAACATGAGACGACACAATCTGGGTGATTGTGGATCAACTAGCCAAGTCTGCTCAATCCCTACCAATGAAGGAAACCCTTTAGTATAAAATGCTTAGTTAAGATTATATATGGACGGAATAGTCTCATTACATAGAATCCCATGATCTATTGTATTAAATCGAGATAGTCATTTTACTTCTCATTTCTGGGAAAATTTTAACTCGACTTATTTTGAACAGGGTAAAGGAACACTACCAACATAGAAAGACATGCTAAGTACATGTATGATAAATATTGGTAGGACTCTCACTTATCACTCATTAGATTCTCCCATAGTTAATGTTTCTCATTTAAAGCACTTTATGGATAATAGTACCATCCAGTTCGTTGGTGAAGGGGTAAGGTCCCAAAAACCTCATAATAAGTATTTGGGACCATACCACAACCGTGCCTTTTAACCTTTTAACCTTGCGCGGCCGCGCACTGGTCTTATAAAAGGAAGAAAGTAATCGGCAGTCTATAGTCGCGCGCCCAAAGGAAATCATAAATCCTTACGCCTTCTCCCATTAGCAAAGGATAAAAATCCTGAGATAAATACTTCCGCCTAAATATCCAGACTTGGATATTATTTTACCCAGACTTGGGATTTCTTTATTCAGTGGTCTCCACACGATAAGGTGCCACACCAGATTACAGCAGTAATCTTCTAGAAGAAATACAATCGTGCACCACCCAGACGGTTATAACCGTCTGGACACGTGTCATTACCACAGGCACCCCTGAAATCACAACGAAGGCATGCAATTGGAGAGTAATCTCTACTTGATCACTTTACACGTGGCAAGTCCCCAGCCTTCGATCTAAACCACGATCCGTGTGCTTTCACGTCGGATCAAAGAACTTAAACGGAAGGAAATGTAACCGCTTACGGGGTTAGCATCTTCCGTTAACTTTTCACTAACAGGTTCTCCCGCCCAAATGACTCCCAGATATAAATATGAGAAAAACCCAGGTATGAATTCAAGTTACACACACTTCTCAAATACTTCTTCTTCTTCATTACCCATACTTATTCTCACACCGGAGTCGGGTCAAGGAGAGAACCCTCTTCTCCCCTTGGCGAGGCTAAGGGTGTTCTTTTTTGCAGAGTTCTCGGAGAAAAGGATCGAGTGCACCTGAATCAATCGAGAGGAAACTAACCTTTTTATGCGGATTCAAACCCCCTAGATATCTCGGTACCGACCATTTATCTAGTGTTTCTTCATTGGCGTCCACCGATTCCTCTGTTTTTCTAGTTTTCATCTCGTTTCGATTCAGTTCCTTTCGTTTTCAACTTCAGTATGACAAAAAATTCATTATCCCACCCATTAGATCCCCGATCTGAATTCAAAGGTTTTACAACCCGAAACACTCAGATTAACGAAATCATAGAAAGATCCCCAGAGCATTGGTTCAACAGATGCCAAGCTGCTCTAAACACAATCGTTATACAGATCGCCAGATCTGAGTTCCCATACATCAGATCTGGAGAAGAAATCAATACTACAGTATTGGACCCACCAACACCATGTCGGGGGGACATCCAATCTAATCGTACCATTGAAATACAATCCAGAAATAGCAGCTATCAGAACACTAAACAAATAAACATGGTTCAAGGAGGTCTGTCACGGAGGCCAAATAAACGAAACCATGATCAACATTGGAGGGAACACCAAGTTGTGTTTCCTGTTGTTCCTGGGGGCCCTTAGGAAGAACGACCAGTGCTTATTACTGGTATCTTCGGACATTACCGAACGGACTATATGTTTATAGATCCGGGAAGCTCGATGGACATCATATACGAGCAATGCTTCAAACAGCTGGACCCAGAAGACAAAGCACGTCTAGAGCCGGTCGATTTTCCCCTCACCGGATTCTGCAATGAAGCTGTATTCCCATTGGGGCAAATAGCTTCCCTGTGACTTTATCGGATGGTGAGCATTCACGAACAGTCACAGTCAATTTCATGGTCATGCCGGCGACATCACGCCATGATGTCCTGCTCGGAAGAAGGTCACAAAGAGAATTTAGCATGATCACTTCTATTCCACATGCTGCATGCGGATTTCCAACGGAAACCGGAGTTGCAATTCTATACTCGAGCAAAGAAGTCATGTACGTGGACGACGAGCCACCAGCAAAAGTAGTCAAACCTTCGGCATCAAATGAACCGGAGAAATGGGTTCTGAACAACGAATACCCAGAACAGACCATCCTACTAGGACATGCCATTTCACCAGTGACACGAGTACAACTAAAAGAATTGTTGACCAACAACAGAGATATATTTGCATGGTGCCCAGCAGACATGACAGGGGTTCCACGCGATATAGCGCAACATTGTTTGAATATCAAGCCAACAGCAGAACCCGTTGCTCAGGGAAGGCGCAGTTTTAGCGAAGAAAAAGCAAAAGCTATGGACGAGCAAGTGACGGAGCTACTCAATGCGGGAATCTTGCGCGAAGTAAAATACCATACATGGGTTGCCAATCCAGTAATGGTACAAAAACATAGTGGCGGATGGAGAATGTGCGTCGACTTCAAAGACCTGAATAAAGCATGCCCAAAAGATTGCTACGCATTGCCGGAGATAGACAAGAAAGTCGACTCTCTAGCATCATTTAGATGGAAGTGCTTTCTTGACTGTTATAAGGGATATCATCAGTTTCAGATGAAGGAAGAAGACGAAGAAAAAACCGCATTCCGCATAGATAAGGGCATCTTCTGCTACACCAAAATGCCTTTCGGCCTACGCAACTTACCAACACTTAATGGACACAGTCTTCAGCGGGGATATTGGCAAGACTGTCGAAGTATACATGGATGACCTCGTCATCATGAGCCATGAGGAAGAGACAATGCTCAACAATTTTCAGTGCACGTTCGATTCTTTGCGCAACGTGAACTTAAAACTTAACCCGACAAAATGCTCTTTCGGCATGGAAGAAGGAAAATTTTTGGGTTTTATAGTCACAAGAGACGGTTTTAAAGTTAATCCAGAAAAAGTGCAGGCTATCCAGCTAATGCCATCACCTGCAATAGTAAAAGAAATGCAAAGGCTCACCGGGCGTTTAGCAGCTTTGAACAGATTCTTGGCTAATCACGCAGCAAAATCTTATCCATTCATCAGCACGCTGCGAAACTGCGCAAAGAAAACTGACTTTCAATGGACATCTGAAGCAGAAGCAGCATTCAAGCAAATGAAGGAATGTTTAATCCAGCTGCCAACGCTGACTGCTCCAAAAGAAAAAGAACCACTGATTTTATATTTATCTGCTGCGGAAGTAGCAGTTGGTGCTGTATTGATGGTAAAGCGCGAAAACATCCCGACTCCAATCTACTATATAAGCAAAATGCTCACCGGCCCAGAAACTCGTTACTCGATGATAGAAAAGCTAGTCCTCGCACTAGTACACGCATCACGACGCCTACGCAGATATTTTTCGGGCCACGTCATCACCATTCTCACCAATTATCATTTGGGCCAAATCTTATCCAAACCCAACGTAGCGGGAAGGTTGGCTAAATGGGCCATCGAGCTGGGAGGATACAATATCTTCTACAGGCCAAGGCCAGCAATCAAAGGGCAAGTTCTAGCAGATTTTGCCACCGAAGTTCCCATCGACAAAATTCAAGAGTGCGAAGCAATCCAGAACCCTATACCCGTTTTCGACGATAGAGTCTGGATCTTACACACAGATGGTGCTTCCAATGACGACGGAGCAGGGGCAGGTCTCCGGCTAGTCAGCCCAGACAATCACGAACTCACATATGCCATACGCTTAGATTTCCAAAGCACAAACAACGAAGCTGAATATGAAGCATTCTTGGCAGGTCTCCGTTTAGCACTAAAAATGGGGGCAAGAAACCTTGAAGCTAACGTCGATTCAAAACTGGTGGCCGAGCAAGTTAATGGCCACTATGATGCAAAAGGAGAAGCTGTCACACCCCCAAAATCCACACGCGGAGTACCACCGCTTGGAGGCGTGACATGACCAGGATCAAGCCACCAATCATATTGAACATATAAGTAAATAGTAAAAGTCATTCATCAATACGATAGGTGTTTTCAAAACCAAACATAAACAAGTGTGTAGCGGAAGCAATAATGTAAAAACCCAACATAAGTATTAAGTTGAAGTGTCACAAAAGAGTATATCATAACATCCAAAAATCCGTGCCCACAACGACCGCGCCTCCCGTGCAAGCTCCAAGAGTACCTATGGTCCTGCAAGGCATGTAACAGAGAGTCAACAACTAGTTGAGCGAGTTCACAGTGGGCTATTCAGTTATAGTGTTCGTATCGTAATTCGTAAGTTCGTTTAGTAATCATGTATCGTATGTAATGGTATCGCGGCCCTCTAGGCATGTTTGCGAAGTTTAGTGGGGGTTTCCCATATGTTCTCTAGACTAGGTATATTTGTATCGCGGCCCTCCAGGCATGTTTGCGAAGATTAAAGTATAGTTCGCGGCCATTCCAGGCATGTTTGCGAAGATTATTCTAGTATCGCGGCCAATCCCGGCGTGTGTGCGAAGAGAAGTATATGTATCACTAGTCTAGTAGTATCTACCATTAACCTTCCTCTCCCGAGGCCTATGGTATGTAATTCCGATAACTCTTAAGCATAAATAATCAATCAACCCATTCCCAACCCCGGGAATCCCATGCCTTGGTAAGAGTGTGAACTCACCTTGGTTTGCTCGGTATGCTAAGTTAAGTGCTCACAATAAATCAGTCAAGTCCTATAGTGCACGTATACTAAATCAGTTCTTGTTCGTAATGTTTCACATGTAACAAGTATTATAGAATGTCACAGAGTGTGCTTGGTAGTTAGTATCTTGTATCATGTAAACATTTAATCAATTTCATATAGTTCATGTACCACATATATGTCCTTCACAGTTTATTCCAATATAACAATCCAATCATACACTTAACAGAGTTGGCATTTAGTAGAACTAGCAACTAACTGAGTGAATAAGGCTAACAGATTTCATGAAATAACAGAATTAATCCACTTCATTGGAATAATAAATAAACAGAGTAAGTCAGTTAACCCAGTTAACAACTTAACAGAATTTGTCCACTAACAGAGTTACTCAAACAATGAAGTTATCAACTTACATATTTAACATAGTTAAATAAACTAACTGAGTTATTCCAGTGATTAGTTTAATCGATTAACATATTTAATGACATTAATAATTACAGTAAACATGTTGCCGAAATCACTTAAGTGCCGAAAACCCCTTTAGCCGAAATCACCTTATGGCCGAAATCCCTTTTAGATAAACAACTATTTGGGCGAAATCCCTTATGTGGGACGAAAACACTATTGGGCCGAAAACCCTTATGGCCTAAAACACTTGGGCTTAAAATCTCTTGGGCCGAAGACAACATGTGGGCCGAAATCACCTTATGTGATTTCGTCCAGTTTACATTTTTGTTGGGTGTTGGGTGTTTTCGTCCAGAACATCATCTTCACCAACACCCACTGTAACTTAAACCCAGCAACTATAATCTCATCTAATCGTTACATGATTAATCATTTACAAGTCATTAATCAATCATTGATATGTAACAAATACACTACCAAATCATTGTGAAATCCAGAACATAAACCAATCAGTTTATCATTCATTAACATATACCCACTGTTGATCAAAACATCCAAGATACAGACAGTTCGTAGATAATAATTATCTAACAAGCACACAGATCGATCACATAATCACATATCTATATATATACATAATGATTTAAACATCCATAATCATACGATAAGCATCTTAAACAACTGAACATGAAGATCACTAACCGTAAATTAAACAGAGGTTTTGGCTTCAAATGAGGAATTTTGTTTGTTGGGTTTCAGAGGTAGAGAGAGAAACAAAGTGATAAGGTTTGCCAAGTGAGAAACTTCTCCGTGAAGATTGTGATAAAATAAATATATAATATCTCAATACTGGGCCAAGGCCCACCTCTGTTTTCGTTGGTCTACTAGTGGACGAAAACACACAAGGTGTTTTCACCACTAGGGTGATTTCATTGATGTGTGGGTGAGGGTGTTTGGCCAAACAGATGCCTTGTGTAAATTATACAACACATAATTTAAAATTAAGACATACATCAATACACACTTATAAGGCATACCGTATACATCATATCAATCACATTACGATTAACATACTACAAACGTGCACAGTTGTGAAACAAACAAGTCGTATTAACAAACAACTTAAACATTTAACGCGCAATAAATGCGAAGATAGAAATCTTGGAAACTCGAGTTGTCACATTATCCCCAACTTGAAAGAAATTTCGTCCCGAAATTTAGCACATGGTTACTGAGGAAGCTAGTTGTGTTGTGTTGTGTAGTTTACTGGTTTTTCCTGGGGTGTCACATTATTCCCCCGTTGATTTGGAATTTCATCCCGAAATTCTGTAGTAGCTTCAGCCTCAGTAGTAGTTGCATTGTTTTCGAACAGCTGGGGATATTTGAGTTCCATTTGGTCTTCTCGTTCCCAGGTAAACTCTGGGCCACGACGGGAGTTCCAACGAACTCGAACAAGAGGTATTCTGGTGTTCTTGAGGACCTTAACATCCCGGTCCATGATTTCAACTGGTTCCTCGATGAAATGCAACTGTTCGTCGATAGTGAGCTCCTTCAAAGGAACTATGAAGGTCTCATCCGACAAACACTTCTTCAGATTCGACACGTGAAAGACGTTGTGAACTGCACTGAGTTCAGCTGGTAAGTTCAGTCTGTAGGCCACTTTGCCTATCTTCTCAATGACTTCAAATGGTCCAACGTATCGTGGATTGAGTTTGCCCCTTTTGCCAAAACGAACAACACCCTTCCAGGGTGACACTTTGAGTAGCGCTCGATCCCCAACCTGGAATTCGAGTAGTTTCCTGTCTTTATCGGCGTATGCTTTCTGACGGTCACGAGCTGCCGCCATGCGTTGTCGTATTTGAGCAATCTTCTCAGTAGTATCAACTACCATTTCTGGACCTGTGATCTGACTGTCATCCACCTCTGCCCAACAAAGAGGTGATCGGCATTTACGCCCGTACAATGCCTCAAATGGAGCAGCTTTAATGCTGGTGTGGTAACTGTTATTGTATGAAAATTCCACAAGTGGCAGATGTTTTTCCCAGCCATTGCCAAAGTCAATTACGCACGCCCGAAGCATGTCTTCTAGAGTTTGAATAGTGCGCTCAGACTGCCCATCTGTCTGAGGATGATAAGCTGTGCTCATGTCTAAACGAGAGCCAAAAGATTTGTGCATTGCTTGCCACAGTTCTGAAGTAAAACGTGCGTCACGATCAGAAATAATAGATGTGGGCACCCCGTGCCTCGAGACAACTTCCTTAAGGTATACGTCTGCTAGAGTGGAGAACTTATCCGTTTCCTTGATAGCCAAGAAGTGAGCAGACTTTGTGAGTCGATCCACGATCACCCAAATAGTATCATTCCCACGTTGAGATCTAGGTAGGCCAGTAACAAAATCCATGGAAATTTGTTCCCATTTCCATTGTGGTATCTCAGGCTGTTGGAGTGGGCCTGATGGTTTCTGATATTCCGCTTTAACCCTTGCACAAGTCAAGCACTTGCTAACGTAAGTGGCTATGTGGGCCTTCATGCTAGGCCACCAATATGTAGTTCTGAGGTCGTGGTACATCTTATCTGAACCAGGATGTACTGAGTAGCGAGACTTATGAGCTTCTTCCATTACAAGCTCGCGTAGGTTGCCATAGTGTGGGACCCAAATGCGTCCTGTTACATAGTAGGCGCCGTCTGCCTTTTGTTCTAACCGTTGTCTTGAGCCGCGTAGAGCTTCAGCCCTGACGTTTTCTGGTTTCAATGCTTCTACCTGAGCATCTCGTATCTGTGAAGGAAGACTAGACTGAATAGTGAGTTGTAACGCTCGTACACGCCTAGGTGTAGTATCCTTTCGACTGAGGGCGTCGGCCACCACATTGGCTTTGCCCGGATGGTACTTTATAGCACATTCGTAATCGTTCAGTAACTCGACCCATCGACGTTGTCGCATGTTCAGCTCTTTCTGCTTGAAGATATGCTCAAGACTCCTGTGATCGGTGTAGATGGTGCACTTGGTGCCATACAGGTAATGTCGCCATATCTTGACTGCAAAAACAACAGCTCCCAGCTCTAAATCATGTGTAGTGTAATTCCGTTCGTGAATCTTAAGTTGGCGCGAAGCATAAGCAATAATTTTATCCCGTTGCATCAACACACATCCAAGACCTTGGATAGATGCGTCGCAGTAGACTACAAAATCATCTGTGCCTTCAGGCAATGAGAGGATAGGTGCGCTACAAAGTCTATCCTTTAAGTGCTGAAACGCTGTTTCCTGTGTATTACTCCAACGATAAGCAACACCTTTCTGTGTCAGTAATGTAAGCGGCTGTGCAATCTTTGAGAAGTCTTTGATGAACCGTCTGTAATAACCTGCCAAACCCAAGAATTGGCGTATTTCAGTTGGTGTGCGAGGTGCAGGCCAGTTCTTGATCGAATCTACCTTGGATGGATCAACATGAATCCCATCCTTGTTTACCACGTGGCCTAAGAAGTGGACTTCACGAAGCCAGAAGTCGCATTTTGAAAACTTGGCGTACAGTTGTTCCGTTCGAAGGAGTTCCAAAATAAGTCGTAAATGCTGCTCGTGTTCCTCCTGACTCTTCGAATAGATCAGGATGTCGTCGATGAAAACAATGACGAACTTGTCAAGATAAGGTTTGCACACCCTGTTCATAAGATCCATGAAAACCGCAGGCGCGTTCGTTAGCCCGAATGGCATGACCAAAAACTCGTAATGGCCGTAGCGAGTTCTGAATGCTGTTTTGGAGACGTCCTCATCCCGGACTCTCAATTGATGATAGCCTGACCTCAGGTCAACTTTCGAGTAATAGCTCGACCCTTGCAACTGATCGAATAAGTCGTCGATGCGTGGAAGAGGATAACGATTCTTCACCGTCACCTTGTTCAGTTCGCGGTAGTCTATACACATGCGGAAGGTACCGTCTTTCTTCTTCACAAATAATACTGGAGCTCCCCAGGGCGAAGAGCTAGGACGTATGAAACCCTTTTCCAAGAGTTCTTGCAATTGCTTAGACAGTTCTTCCAGTTCAGTTGGAGCTAAGCGGTAAGGCGCTCGAGCTATGGGTGCTGCTCCTGGAGCTAGCTCGATCTGAAATTCGACCTGGCGATGGGGCGGTAGCCCAGGTAACTCTTCAGGAAACACTTGAGGAAAGTCGCGTACTACAGGAATATCCCCAATCTTTTTCTCTGTCGTCGATGTATCAGTAACGAGTGCTAAAATAGCTGTGTGGCCCTTTCGCAGACACTTCTGAGCCTTCAAGAAGGAGATGATGCCACTCACGACACCACTCTTGTCGCCTTGAACTTCGAGAGGTTCTTTGCCAGTACGGGGAATACGAATAATCTTCTCTTTGCAAAGGATCTCTGCTTGTTGTTGAGATAACCAATCCATACCAATGACGATGTCGAAACTACTCAGAGTTATAGGAATGAGATCGATAGAGAAAGTCTGACCAGCGAGGATAAGATTACAACCCTGAACTATGTGTGTGGCTTCTAGACTTTTACCGTTAGCTAGCTCTACAACATGTTTGGTGTTTAAAAGTGTTGGTGCGCGTTTAAGCATTTGACTAACTTTCAGAGACATATAACTGGTATCCGCACCCGAATCAAATAATACAGTAACATAAAAGTCGTCGAGAAGAAACTTACCCATAACCACATGAGGATCGTTCCTTGCATCACCCTGACCAATCACAAATGCACGACCCCTAGCACCATTGCCGTTGTTTCCTCCATTGTTGTTCCCATTGCCCTGATTATTGTTGTTGTTGTTCTGATTCTGATTTAACTGGGGGCAGTTCCGCTTGAAGTGACCTTCAGCCCCACACTGAAAGCATGCCTTATTTCCTTGCTGTTGTTGCTGTGGCGGGTTTCGTGGAACTGGTGGCTGTTGTTGCTGGTTCTGATTCGCAGGCCTTGAGCTCCTGCAATCTTTGGCTTCATGACCTACCCTTAGACATCTCTGACAGCGGCCTTTACGACACTGACCACTGTGGTGTCTGTTGCACCTGTTACAAAGTGGGTGAATTCCCCGATATCCACTCTGCCCCTGACCACCAGACGATTGCTGACTGGGACTCTGATAATCACTAGTCTTGCGCTGCTGCTGTGCTTGAGACTGTACGGTAGCTGAACCCCTGCTGGAATCCCCTTCCCATTTCCGCTTGTTGTCACTGGGAGTAGCAGGAGTAGCTGGAGTGGTAGCGGTAGTAGTAACGCTGATACGTTTAGGCAGCCTGTTCTGTTCCACTGCCTGATCGGTGAGGCGATGAGCTAGCTTGACGATCTGTTGAATGGTGCCAAGATTCGCTGAGGTTACGTGACTTTGAATCTCCGGCACCAGACCATTGAGATACAGTTCGATACGCTTAATGGGAGGGTCTACCATAGTAGGACACAGAATAGCCAACTCATTCGATCTTCTGGTGTACGCTTCAATTTCTGACCCCGTCATTTTCAAGTGGTAAAACTCTACCTCCAGCTTATGAATGTCATCACGGCTACAGTATTCCTCTTTGATCAACTCCTTGAAACCGTTCCAGGGTGTGGCGTTAGCAACAGCCAACCCTAACATCTGAACTTGCGCATTCCACCAAGTCAGCGCAATGCCTTCTAGAGTACCAGTGGCGTACTTCACCCTGCGAGCCTCAGGGCATTCACACATTTCAAATACGGACTCGAGCTTTTCAAACCAATGGAGGAGTCCAACCGCTCCTTCCGTGCCACTAAAAGTAGTAGGACGACAGTCCATGAAAGTTTTGAAGGTGCAAACAGGTGGCTGAGCGGGCTGACCTGTTGTGTATAAGAACCAGGACAAGATTAAGCACAAGAGTTGTTTTAGGAGTGTAGGATCTAAAGATCCTAGTGTGAGTTACAACTGCAGGGTATACCTCCTTCTTGTGCGGCTGCAAGTGCCGCAACAACTCGTTCGTTAATAAGAGCCGTCAACTGGGCTTGTGTCATGTTAATGCGTCCAGCCATGATCTTCATAGCAAATGTAACATAGGTGAGAGAGGTTCGCGAGTAGTGCGATGACAGAAGAGAGTAAGCACACAAGTGTTATCATGCAATAGTGTTACGTTAATCTAAGCATACCCTGAGCAAAGTTCTATGCAATTCTAGCAAGTAGGTAATAAAACATGTACCATATTACCTAGGATGTTGAGTCTTGCACATGGAGCGAGGCGTCGTTGTGGATCGTTGAGCACTGTACTGGTTATAGTCTGGTTTTAATAAAAACGCTTTTCCCTTATTAAAACCAAGTTCTCTATAACCAATGGCTCTGATACCAATCTGTCACACCCCCAAAATCCACACGCGGAGTACCACCGCTTGGAGGCGTGACATGACCAGGATCAAGCCACCAATCATATTGAACATATAAGTAAATAGTAAAACTCATTCATCAATACGATAGGTGTTTTCAAAACCAAACATAAACAAGTGTGTAGCGGAAGCAATAATGTAAAAACCCAACATAAGTATTAAGTTGAAGTGTCACAAAAGAGTATATCATAACATCCAAAAATCCGTGCCCACAACGACCGCGCCTCTCGTGCAAGCTCCAAGAGTACCTATGGTCCTGCAAGGCATGTAACAGAGAGTCAACAACTAGTTGAGCGAGTTCACAGTGGGCTATTCAGTTATAGTGTTCGTATCGTAATTCGTAAGTTCGTTTAGTAATCATGTATCGTATGTAATGGTATCGCGGCCCTCTAGGCATGTTTGCGAAGTTTAGTGGGGGTTTCCCATATGTTCTCTAGACTAGGTATATTTGTATCGCGGCCCTCCAGGCATGTTTGCGAAGATTAAAGTATAGTTCGCGGCCATTCCAGGCATGTTTGCGAAGATTATTCTAGTATCGCGGCCAATCCCGGCGTGTGTGCGAAGAGAAGTATATGTATCACTAGTCTAGTAGTATCTACCATTAACCTTCCTCTCCCGAGGCCTATGGTATGTAATTCCGATAACTCTTAAGCATAAATAATCAATCAACCCATTCCCAACCCCGGGAATCCCATGCCTTGGTAAGAGTGTGAACTCACCTTGGTTTGCTCGGTATGCTAAGTTAAGTGCTCACAATAAATCAGTCAAGTCCTATAGTGCACGTATACTAAATCAGTTCTTGTTCGTAATGTTTCACATGTAACAAGTATTATAGAATGTCACAGAGTGTGCTTGGTAGTTAGTATCTTGTATCATGTAAACATTTAATCAATTTCATATAGTTCATGTACCACATATATGTCCTTCACAGTTTATTCCAATATAACAATCCAATCATACACTTAACAGAGTTGGCATTTAGTAGAACTAGCAACTAACTGAGTGAATAAGGTTAACAGATTTAATGAAATAACAGAATTAATCCACTCCATTGGAATAATAAATAAACAGAGTAAGTCAGTTAACCCAGTTAACAACTTAACAGAATTTGTCCACTAACAGAGTTACTCAAACAATGAAGTTATCAACTTACATATTTAACATAGTTAAATAAACTAACTGAGTTATTCCAGTGATTAGTTTAATCGATTAACATATTTAATGACATTAATAATTACAGTAAACATGTTGCCGAAATCACTTAAGTGCCGAAAACCCCTTTAGCCGAAATCACCTTATGGCCGAAATCCCTTTTAGATAAACAACTATTTGGGCGAAATCCCTTATGTGGGACGAAAACACTATTGGGCCGAAAACCCTTATGGCCTAAAACACTTGGGCTTAAAATCTCTTGGGCCGAAGACAACATGTGGGCCGAAATCACCTTATGTGATTTCGTCCAGTTTACATTTTTGTTGGGTGTTGGGTGTTTTCGTCCAGAACATCATCTTCACCAACACCCACTGTAACTTAAACCCAGCAACTATAATCTCATCTAATCGTTACATGATTAATCATTTACAAGTCATTAATCAATCATTGATATGTAACAAATACACTACCAAATCATTGTGAAATCCAGAACATAAACCAATCAGTTTATCATTCATTAACATATACCCACTGTTGATCAACACATCCAAGATACAGACAGTTCGTAGATAATAATTATCTAACAAGCACACAGATCGATCACATAATCACATATCTATATATATACATAATGATTTAAACATCCATAATCATACGATAAGCATCTTAAACAACTGAACATGAAGATCACTAACCGTAAATTAAACAGAGGTTTTGGATTCAAATGAGGAATTCTGTTTGTTGGGTTTCAGAGGTAGAGAGAGAAACAAAGTGATAAGGTTTGCCAAGTGAGAAACTTCTCCGTGAAGATTGTGATAAAATAAATATATAATATCTCAATACTGGGCCAAGGCCCACCTCTGTTTTCGTTGGTCTACTAGTGGACGAAAACACACAAGGTGTTTTCACCACTAGGGTGATTTCATTGATGTGTGGGTGAGGGTGTTTGGCCAAACAGATGCCTTGTGTAAATTATACAACACATAATTTAAAATTAAGACATACATCAATACACACTTATAAGGCATACCGTATACATCATATCAATCACATTACGATTAACATACTACAAACGTGCACAGTTGTGAAACAAACAAGTCGTATTAACAAACAACTTAAACATTTAACGCGCAATAAATGCGAAGATAGAAATCTTGGAAACTCGAGTTGTCACAGAAGCTATGGCATTATACCTTGAACAAGCGCGGATACTAATCAGCCAATTCCAAACGTTCAAAGTTAACCACATAAACAGAAGCGAGAACAAGCACGCAGATGCGCTAAGCAAGTTAGCCGCTACCAGCTTCAAGCACCTAGCAAAGGAAGTACGCATAGAGGTAGTGTCCAACCCTTCCATTCATCTCAAACAAGTGAACGTCATAGAAATGGGAAATCCATCCTGGATGTCTCCAATTATCTTGTACCTCCAACACGGAAAACTTCCGGAAGGAAAGGCAGAAGCTCGAAAAATCCAACACAAGGCGATAAATTATGAAATGGCGGATGGCGTCCTATACCGGAAGTCATTTATGGGACCATTATTACGCTGTGTTGATAAAACAGATGCCCAATACCTGGTCAGAGAAATCCACGAGGGATTATGCGGAATACACGCAGGACTGCACATGGTCGTGGCAAAGATTATGAACGCCGGATACTACTGGCCGGGAATGCACGTGGACGCAGTTGACTTATTAAGGAGATGCGCAGCCTGCCAACGCCATGCGCCAAAAACACTTCGGTCAAAGAACCCACTCATACCCGTCACCTCCGCCAGGCCTTTTCAACAGTGGGGCATTGATCTCGTGGGACCATTCCCCGACGCGCCAGGCGCGGTAAAATTCATCATTGTAGCAGTTGACTATTTCACAAAATGGGTCGAAGCCAAAGCGCTAGCTTCAACAACAGCAATGGTAATTCGTAAATTTATATGGGAACACATCATTTGTAGATTCGGATTACCATTGCGCATCATTTCCGACAACGGCACAAACTTTGCCTCAGAAGATCTTCAGAAATGGTTCAAAGAAATGAAGATTGAACACAACTTTGCCTCTGTGGCGTACCCACAAGCAAACGGCCAAGTTGAAAGCGTTAACAAGCAGATCGTCGACGGCATCAAAGCACGACTAGGCACAGCGCGCAGGGGATGGGTTGACGAACTTCCTAGCATCTTATGGGCACATCGAACAATGCCAAAGACCAGCACGGGAGAGACTCCGTTCAGTCTAGTCTATGGGTCTGAGGCCGTCATCCCAGTCGAGATCGGTCTACCATCACCGCGCATGATAGCCATGGAAAAACAGAACAATGAACAAGAGCGAAGAATGGATTTAGACCTTCTTGAAGAAAGGCGCGAGAACGCCGCCATAACAGAAGCAAGGTACAAATCCAAACTCGAAAAATATTACAACGCGCGCGTCCGCGTATGTACCTTTGTCCCCGGTGATTTCGTCTTGCGTGACAATGAAGCTTCAAACGCTGAAAAACCGGGCAAATTAGCACCAAAATGGGAAGGACCATACATCATCAACGAAGTCTTAGGTAAAGGAGCATACACTTTAAAAAGACTTGATGGGACACTCGTCCCGCGCACCTGGAACGCGCAACAGTTGCGCAGGTGTTACATATGAAACCAGTCTACAAAAGAACATACATGCAATGTATTTCTTTATTATCCCTTGTATTGCGAGCCTTGCGCTCTTATCAATACAAACATCATCTTGACTTGTATCAATGTTTATTACAAATTGCATGTAATTTCTTTGGTTCGCGCGAAAACAATATGGTCAAACATTGTACACCTCATGAACAGTCTAAACCAGGCAAGCTATCACGCCTTTTGGACAAATGTTCACACATGAGCACAATACCATCTCTCATTCGCCCTACCTATCCAAAAGCAATTAAAACACATGCAACATATTGTAATCCAAACATGCAAAAAACAAAACCCTACGGGAGTAGTAGTATATCATAATATACATATCATCAAAAAGTGTAACACGAACACATAGCAAGATCATGGCAATGATCTTCAAAAAAAGAAATTATTCAGATTTACAAGAAAACGTCAACAAAAGGGGAAGAATACACGTTTCCCAGAACCTACCCTATTCAACCATAGCATCTTCATCAACAACCGGAGCATCACCAACCTGACGTTTCCGGCGACGACGGTACACCAACTCACACCGACTAGGTTGAAGAGTTGGGAAACGAGCCATCAAAGCTTCAACAGACAACACAACAACTTCTTCCTTAATCTCTGATAGGCGAGGCTCAAAGCTAACCCCTGAGAAAGGATGATCAGAAGACATCAGCTTACCGGTTCCGGTAATTGTCGGCGGTGGAGAGTTAGCAAGAAGCAAGAGACCTTCAGCAGCCTCAAACATGTTCAAAACATCCAAGAGGCGTCGAGTACGAGAAGAACGGCCAATCCTCATCTTCATACACAAACAAAGACAAAGAAAGTAACATCCACATGTATATATAGAGGCACATAACTTCGGGAATGGGAAGGGCATAATTACCTGTCAAGTGTCTTTTCCAAACGGCGCTACAGGAGTAAGTGTCATATCCTCATAAATGAAGTCTGATAAAAGCGCCATTACATATCCCAATATAAGAAGGCAAACTCAACTTTTACTGCCAACAGACGTCATTACACGTCAAGGCATGATTACAAAAGTCACATTTTTCTCCCTCTTTAACAAAATTAAATCTTCTCATAGAAGATTCTTTATTTCTCGCGCCTAAAAAACATTTCCCTCTCATAAGTCTAGTGCTCCACTTATTTGCATAAGTACAACACTAGACTGGGGGGACTTGAAGGGGTAAGGTCCCAAAAACCTCATAATAAGTATTTGGGACCATACCACAACCATGCCTTTTAACCTTTTAACCTTGTGCGGCCACGCACTGGTCTTATAAAAGGAAGAAAGTAATCAGCAGTCTATAGTCGCGCGCCCAAAGGAAATCATAAATCCTTGCGCCTTCTCCCATTAGCAAAGGATAAAAATCCTGAGATAAATACTTCCGCCTAAATATCCAGACTTGGATATTATTTTACCCAGACTTGGGATTTATTTATTCAGTGGTCTCCACACGATAAGGTGCCACACCAGATTACAGCAGTAATCTTCTAGAAGAAATACAATCGTGCACCACCCAGACGGTTATAACCGTCTGGACGTGTCATTACCACAGGCACCCCTGAAATCACAACGAAGGCATGCAATTGGAGAGTAATCTCCACTTGATCACTTTACACGTGGCAAGTCCCCAGCCTTCGATCTAAACCACGATCCGTGTGCTTTCACGTCGGATCAAAGAACTTAAACGGAAGGAAATGTAACCGCTTACGGGGTTAGCATCTTCCGTTAACTTTTCACTAACAGGTTCTCCCGCCCAAATGACTCCCAGCTATAAATATGAGAAAAACCCAGGTATGAATTCAAGTTACACACACTTCTCAAATACTTCTTCTTCTTCATTACCCATACTTATTCTCACACCGGAGTCAGGTCAAGGAGAGAACCCTCTTCTCCCATTGGCGAGGCTAACGGTGTTCTTTTTTGCAGAGTTCTCGGAGAAAAGGATCGAGTGCACCTGAATCAATCGAGAGGAAACTAACCTTTTTATGCGGATTCAAACCCCCTAGATATCTCGGTTCCGACCATTTATCTAGTGTTTCTTCAGTTGGACAGAAAAATGAGAAAGGCAACTATCAGGCCATGAGATCGGCAAACCATTGGAATTTAAATCAGAAAAAGGATACTACTAAAAGACTCTCCGGGAATAATCCGTTGCGGCAAGAAAGAAAAGTAAGTCTAAAATTTGTTGAACCATTCGAAATTATTAAAAGAATTGGACAAGTAGCTTAACAGTTAAAATTTCCAAAGGAAATGGCAGGTATACATGATTTATTTCATGTATAAAACTTAAGAAAATACTTAACTGATAAATCTTTAAGTTATACCTCTTTAGGATATAGAGGTAAATAAAAGGCCCATTGAAAGATCTTCCAAGTCAAAGATAAGAATCTCAAATCACAAGGAATGGTTCTAGTCATAATAAAGTGGAATTCAAAGCAAGGACCAGGGTGTATTTGGAAATTAGGATTAGTGACGAAGTAAGAATATTCCTCCAAGTTCCCGTAAATCTCGAGGACGAGATTTTAAACAAGGTGGGGAGGATGTAACGACTCACACCAAAATGTCCTAAAACGCTCCGTAAGTAAAAACCTGAACCCGTAGAACCTTACTTTTCATAAAAATCCAAGAAAAACAATAATTTTCATCTGTCGCGGGTCGCGACAGATTTATAAGAGGTCTTCGCGGGGCGCGACAGACCTAGGGTTTCCGGATAAACATGAGGGCCACGTGTCCCTACACGTGTCGACCTGAGACTATGATTCAGCAACCTTCAGACCGACCCAGACTCCCTCGCGGGCCGCGAAGGAAAAGCTGATATGCTGCACGGGCCGCGACTCGACCCTATTTCAGCCAATAAATAGCAGCCGATGTTTTCATTTCAAATCGTTCAATTCTTTTCTTTCTCTTAACCTATATTATAGCAAAGTAATAGCTCGGGAATAAAACCCCTAAATCCCGAAACTCTGCCCGTTATTAGGGTAATAACTCTAATCACTGGTATGATACTATATCCGATCGATTAGAACTGATCCAATGAATGTTTAAGTACTGCCAATATCTGGCTATACTTTTTAATTCCTTGGGAGGGTTTCGATCACGTGATTATCGTTAAAGTTGAATTGAGTTAATACACTAATACGAGTTCCGTCATGTCTAGAAATTAGAACTTGTAACCAGGAAGCTGCTAAACTAGAATACTTAGTGATTTAGTAAACTTAATAGTTATGTAAAACTTAGCAATTAAGGAAACTTAGCAGCTAAGTAAGATTTATTAATCAGCTAAGTAAGATTAATTAAGCTAAGTAAGATTAATTAATCAGCTAAGTAAGATTAATTAAGTTAAGTAAGATTAACTAATCAGCTAAGTAAGATTAATTAAGCTAAGTAAAATTTATTAATCAGCTAAGTAAGATTTATTAAACACCTAAATAGATATACATGAAAATAGGTATATATGGGGTAGGTATTATCTAAGGAAAATATTATCCAAGGAAAATAATATATAGGGAAGGTTTTATCTAGGGAAGATTCAACTGAGGAAGATAACACCTAGGGAAGTTCTATATAGGGGTAAGACTTATCCCCTTACCTATAAATAGGAAGCTTAGGATTCATTTTTCTTTGCTCATTCCTTCTATTCTTCTCTCTATACGTTGGTGTTCTAACCAATAATCACCGATAGGATATTCTTTCCGATCGATTATGGAACCAACTAACTGTCACGGCCCCAGCCCCGGTTTGACCCGGTCAGGAACCGCGGGACAGGAACCCGTGGTATCTATGATGCGACAGCGGAAGATTTTACAGGATCTTTTTAAAACTCGAAAATGCCCGAATATTTTATTTCATAATTCGGGATAAAACCCGTATTTTACAATAGAGGAATTTCACAAGTAAATTCCCTGATTTATTAAAACATGTTTATTCATTTTAACTGAGCCACCTCTTCAAGCTTGTTAGTGCTCCGTAGCACGTTTTCCTTGATTTACAGCAGGTCGCCTGAAACATATTTTAAAAATATTTTATCAGCGGGGAAATGCTGGCGAGTAATTCAAGTATGTAAAACGACACATTAGTTATCAATTACAGCATAAGAGCGATTACAATGGCTTCTATCTTATTTTTATCTGGCGCCGTGTCACCTGGTGACGATGGTCATACCACTATTGGGTCTTTCCCCAAGTAGTGACGTTTATCACTCTTAGGATTTATTAGCCTAACCCGTGAGAAATTAGTAATGTGCACAATACCCCACTAGCCAGTGATTAAGATAACCACGACTTACTCCCTGTAATTATAACATTTGAAAATGGAGTATTGTAAAATATTTTTGATAACAAGATAATGACTCACATTGCAGATTTATACGGGCAGAGTTTAGCCTACTGATTAGCCTTGTAACCTAATTTAAATAACAATGCACATGAACTAGGTCAGTATCTAATACAACATTTACGATAACTCACGAGATTAAAAACCTTCACAACGAATGACAAAGTGCAATACTTAAACATCCATCGAATTCACGACGAATGACAAAGTATAACCCAATTTTGAGCAGCACTTAAACATCCATTGGATAGTTTTCAATCGATCGGACATTGAATCGTAGCAGCGATCGAGTTAATACCCTGTATCGTAGCAGCGCCTCGCTATATTAATTGAATTTTCGACTTTAGAGCAGTAAGAAGTCGTTTTTGAGTTTTGGTTTCGACACAGAATGAAAGCTCCTGCGACAAGCTATTTATAGCTGAAATTTGAGGCTCACGCCTAGCTCGATCTTTACGCGGCCCGCGTAGCCACCTAGTCTACGCGTAGGCTTGCTGGGTCACGTGTAGGTATGCCACGTGGACGACACATGGATCCGGAACGCTTATCCGGTCAACACCACATTGATGCGGCCCGCATCAACTTAAGCTTGATCCTTACGCGGCCCGCCTGAAGACCATATTTCTTAATTTCTTGATATTTGATGCACAGTATGGTTTCAGGGGTCCTAGTTTTTACTTGTGGGTCGGTTTAGGACATTTTTGAAGGTCCTTACATCCTCCCCACCTTATTTAAAATCTCGTCCTCGAGATTTACAGAAATAAGTGAGGATACTTTCGCTTCATCTCCGATTCCAGCTCCCAAGTGTACTCGGGTCCTCTCTTTGAATCTCACTTGACTTTGACTAGCACTAGTCGCTTGTGCTTGAGAAATTTGATCTTTCTGTCTTCTATCTGAAGTGGTTTTTCCACAAATTTCAACTTTTCATTTACCTCTACATCTTGAAGAGGTATTACCAAGGATTCGTCAGATAGACATTTCTTGAGATTGGATACATGAAATACATCATGTACTCCAGCTAGCTCCTCTGGTAGTTGTAAGCGATAAGCAACTGGTCCTATACGTTGGATTACTGGAAATGGTCCTACGTATCTTGGACTTAGCTTTCCTTTCTTACCGAACCGAACTACTCCTTTCCAAGGAGAAACTTTTAAGAGAACTTTGTCTCCGATTTGGAATTCTAACGGCTTACGTCGATTATCTGCATAACTCTTCGGACGATCTCGAGCCGTTTTTAATATTTCCTTGAAATTTGAGGCTCACGCGGCCTGCGTGAACCCTAGCTCGATCTTTACGCGGCCCGCGTAGCCACCTAGTCTACGTGTAGGCTTGCTGGGTCACGTGTAGGTATGCCACATGGACGACATGTGGATCCGGAACGCTTATCCGGTCAACACCACATTGACGCGGCCCGCGTCAACTTAAGCTTGATCCTTACGCGGCCCGCCTGAAGACCATATTTCTTGATTTCTTGATTTTTGATGCACAGTATGGTTTCAGGGGTCCTAGGTTTTACTTGTGGGTCGGTTTAGAACATTTTTGAAGGTCCTTACACTAACGAATGCCAAAGTGCTGTCAAAATAAGACTATACTTTGTGAATTTCGTTAAGGTTCTGATCTCGCGACCATCATTAGGTTTGATATGGTTTTACACTAAAACGTATTCCACTCTGTTAAACTATATGTTTAACTGTCAGAAAACTCCAAACTATACACTTACTACCAAACAAAATATTTAATCATCAGAAGATTCAGAACTCTAAAGAAACGAGATGCTTAGTTATCAAAAGGTATAGAATCAGAAGGCTTGTTAATCAAGACTGTATGCTAACAATGTGAGTCATTCTCTTTTTATCAAATTTCTTTACAAAACCCTAAATGTTTTCCAGTTATACTTTGCAGTGATTAAGTCTTTGCAGATCTTTAATTACTGGCAGTATGTGGGGGTTTTGTGCACATTACTACTAATGATTTATCACTTAGGTGGGCGAGCCTAATTTGTGATATGTCCACAGTCATAGATCCGGTCGAGTGACAACTGAACCAGCTAATTATAAGATAGGGGCAAATGTGAAAACTCTTAATGCTGTGAATTATAACAAATGTGTTTTTGTACAAAATGAATGAACTCACCAGTATTTACTGCTGACCAAATCTTTTTAAAAGGCGTTTCAGGTAATTACAGTTGATTGGAATAAGAGTTGGATACGGCACCAAAAGGCTTACAGAAGTGGCTCTTTTATCAATTAAATTAAATTGAGAGAAATTGTTTTATGTATTCGAACTTATCCCATATTAAAGCTACCTTTGCAAAACATGGGTTTATCCCATCTGTTTAATAAATAAAATCGGGTGTTTCAAAACTCTGATATTTCCTAACTCACGGTCCTGATGAACAACTCCGCTGTAATGTTTTTAAAATAACCACCGGTACCACTTGACTACTCACGGGTCCCGTCCAGGGTGTGATCGGGGGTCGTGACAGAAGGTGGTATCAGAGCCAAGCTACTGGTTTAAGCAATTAGGTGTTGTAATAATACCTAAGCTTAAACGAAAGAGTTAGGAAATTATTATTTGGTAGCAACAAGGATAGTATTTAGACTTGAACTTAAGAAAGATACTTTAGTATTAGCCTCGAGATAAGCTAATTACTTCCATAAATAAAGTGTGATGGGTATTGGTATGTCGTGGGGATGATGACTAGAACGTTGCAAGTATGGTAAATAAGCGATAACACTTGGCCACTGTTATTTCTTATTTATTGGTACTACTTGGTTCTAGAATATGATCCATCATGTGAATACTAATTTCCTTGTTCTTTGATAAAAGCTCTAATAAAAGATTCATTTTTTATCAGGAATTGAGAAGATTCTATTTATGGGAAATACAAATTACCTCTCCGGCGAGAACCGGGTAAGACGGGGTTACCTCTCTGGCGAGAACCGGGTAAGATGAGGTATATAATATGCCAAACAAATGACATAATTCCCTAAATAGTATCATGACCTGATATTATACTTGTTTTTGGAAATATGAATCTTTTAAATACATTAGCCTTATGCAAGGTTTGTATATTATAGTATATGAAAAAAATATGATTATACAGATATGTATATCTATAAGGAAATCTAAAAACCATAAGGATTGACAATTTAGAATAAATCACGAGCATGTGTGTCAATAATAATTCCAGATTTCTTTATCAGGAATCTCTTGTATACATCTATAATTCCGATATCAAAAAACTATTTCATTTGATCATCTGTCTCGTAACGCGTGCGACAAGATAAACGATGTAAATCATTTAAGTTGGGACGCCATCGAAAGTATAAGAATTCCCTTTGCGTTACCTTAGATTATTAACGCATTTGGAAACCTGTAGCTAAAGTTGTGCTAGGCACAAAACGTCTTAAAACCTACGCTAATAAGAGTAATTCTACTTTCAATAAGAACTCTTGCGAAGATAAAACCACAACTAGATGCACTTACAAAGACTCTTCACATATAATCCTACTAAGATTACCAGTAATAAAGAAGCTGTTACGATTATACATGGGCTGCAAAGGACTAAAGTTGTCCAACCCAATAGTATAGAGGTTAAAAAGGATGAAGTAATGTTTGCTTCAAAATTTAGACATTAAGATAGTGACCTGAGCTTCGAAACACATGATCAAGACATATGCCATAAAATGGAAAGAACTGACAGAAAGGAAATTCTGTCTGCTTCATAAAAAGGAACAAATGGACACAATGATTCCTGAGGTGATTGCTTAATTAGGTTTAGATTTGCAACCCAACCGGAGAAGTGACCACAAGGAGACAAGACAGACCAGCCGACAAAATTCGTCGCTGTGATGAAAGCTGCGAATTTTGCACGGAAGTAAGACATAGCGTATATGGTCTCGAAATTCATTAACACTAGAGGCATGGAACTGAAAGAAATTCCGACCGACATTTTCCCAAAGAATCTACTTGGACTATCACCCGATCGTGAGGAGAAACTCAGAATTCAACCGAGACTAGGAACAATACCGATTGTTATATCACAAAGTTAAGACTAGTGTAGTAATTAATGCTCTAAGTCATAAGTTTCCTAAGAAGCCGAAACAAGTATGTGCTTTTAGATTAAATTGCGGATAGATAGGAATGAAGAAGGATGTAGCAAGTTACAAGTATTTAGTTTATTAGCAAGTTAAAACTAATCATTAGAACCCTTTAGGTTTACCTCAACAATAAAGATATCTGTATGGAAATGAGATTAATAACAATGGATATTGTTACCAAATTACCCAAAACAAGGACGACACAATCTGGGTGATTGTGGATCAACAAACCAAGTCTGCTCAATCCCTACCAATGAAGGAAAGCCTTTAGTATAAAATGCTTAGTTAAGATTATATATGGACGGAATAGTCTCATTACATAGAATCCCATCATCTATTGTATTAAATCGAGATAGTCACTTTACTTCTCATTTCTGGGAAAATTTTAACTCGACTTATTTTGAACAGTGTAAAGGAACACTACCAACATAGAAAGACATGCTAAGTACACGTGCGATAAATATTGGTAGAACTCTCACTTATCACTCATTAGATTCTCCCATAGTTAGTGTTGCTCATTTAAAGCACTTTATGGATAATAGTACCATCCAGTTCGTTGGACAGAAAAATGAGAAAGGCAACTATCAGGCCATGAGATCGGCAAACCATTGGAATTTAAATCAGAAAAAGGATACTACTAAAAGTCTCTCCGGAAATAATCCGATGCGGAAAAAAAGAAAAGCAAGTCTAAAATTTGTTGAACCATTCGAAATTATTAAAAGAATTGGACAAGTAGCTTATCAGTTAAAATTTCCAAAGGAAATGGCAGGTATACATGATTTATTTCATGTATAAAACTTAAGAAAATACTTAACTGATAAATCTTTAAGTTATATCTCTTTAGGATATAGAGGTAAATAAAAGGCCCATTGAAAGATCTTCCAAGTCAAAGATAAGAATCTCAAATCACAAGGAATGGTTCTAGTCAAAAAGTGGAACTCAAAGCAAGGACCAGGGTGTATTTGGAAATTAGGATTAGTGACGAAGTAAGAATATTCCTCCAAGTTCCCGTAAATCTCGAGGATGAGATTTTAAACAAGGTGGGGAGGATGTAACGACTCGTACCAAAATCTCCTAAAACGCTCCGTAAGTAAAAACCCGAACCCGTAGAACCTTACTTTTCATAAAAATCCAAGAAAAGCAATAATTTTCATCTTTCGCGGGCCGCGACAGATTTAGAAGAGGTCTTCGCGGGGCGCGACAGACCTAGGGTTTCCGGATAAACATGAGGGCCAAGTGTCCCTACACGTGTCGACCTGAGACTATGACTCAGCAACCTTCAGACACACCCAGACTCCCTCGCGGGCCGCGAAGGAGAAGCTGATATGCTTCGCGGGCCGTGACTTGACCCTATTTCAGCCTATAAATAGCAGCCGATGTTTTCATTTCAAATCGTTCAATTCTTTTCTTTCTCTTAGCCTATATTATAGCAAAGTAATAGCTCGGGAATAATACCCCTAAATCCCGAAACTCTGCCAGTTATTAGGGTAATAACTCTAATCACTGTTACGATACTATATCCGATCGATTAGAACCGATCCAATGAATGTTTAAGTGCTGCCAATATCTGGCTATACTTTGTCATTCGTTGGGAGGGTTTCGATCTCGTGATTATCGTTAAAGTTGAATTGAGTTAATACACTAATACGAGTTCCGTCATATCTAGAAATTAGAACTCGTAACCAGGAAGCTGCTAAACTAGAATACTTAGTGATTAAGTAAACTTAATAGTTATGTAAAACTTAGCAATTAAGGGAACTTAGCAGCTAAGTAAGATTTATTAATCAGCTAAGTAAGATTAATTAAGCTAAGTAAGATTTATTAATCAGCTAAGTAAGATTAATTAAGTTAAGTAAGATTAATTAATCAGCTAAATAAGATTAATTAAGCTAAGTAAAATTTATTAATCAGCTAAGTAAGATTTATTAAACACCTAAATAGATATACATGAAAATAGGTATATATGGGGTAAGTATTATCTAAGGAAAATATTATCTATGGAAAATAATATATAGGGAAGGTTTTATCTAGGGAAGATTCAACTGAGTAAGATAACACCTAGGGAAGTTCAATATAGGGGTAAGACTTATCCCCTTACCTATAAATAGGAAGCTTATGATTCATTTTTCTTTGCTCATTCCTTCTATTCTTCTCTCTGTACGTTGGTGTTCTAACCAATAATCACCGATACGATATTCTTTCCGATCGATTCGGGAACCAACAAACGAATGCCAAAGTGTTGTCTAAATAAGACTTTACTTTGTGAATTTCGTTAAGGTTCTGATCTCGTGACCATCGTTTGGTTTGATATGGTTTTACACTAAACGTATTCCACTCTGTTAAACTATATGTTTAACTGTCAGAAAACTCCAAACTATACACTTACTACCAAACAAAATATTTAATCATCAGAAGATTCAGAACTCTAAAGAAAGGAGATGCTTAGTTATCAAAAGGCATAGAATCAGAAGGCTTGTTAATCAAGACTGTATGCTAACAATGTGAGTCATTCTCTTTTTATCAAATTGCTTTACAAAACCCTAAATGTTTTAAAGTTATACTTTGCAGTGATTAAGTCTTTGTTAATCTTTAATTACTGGCAGTATGTGGGGGTTTTGTGCACATTACTACTAATGATTTATCACTGAGGTGGGCGATCCTAATTTGTGATATGTCCACAGTCATAGATCCGGTCGAGTGACAACTGAACCAGCTAATTATAATATAGGGGCAAATATGAAAACTCTTAATGCTGTGAATTATAACAAATGTGTTTTTGTACAAAATGAATGAACTCACCAGTATTTCCTGCTGACCAAATTTTTTAAAACGCGTTTTAGGTAATTACAGTAGATTGGAATAAGAGTTGGATACGGCACCAAAAGGCTTACAGAAGTGGCTCATTTTATCAATTAAATTAAATTAAGAAAAACTGTTTTATGTATTCAAACTTATCCCATATTAAAGCTACCTTTGCAAAACATGGGTTTATCCCATCTGTCTAATAAATAAAATCCGGTGTTTCAAAACTCTGATATTTTCCTAACTAACGGTCCTGATGAACAACTCCGCTGCAATGTTTTTAAAATAACCACCGGTACCACTTGACTGCTCACGGGTCCCGTCCAGGGTGTGATCGGGGGTCGTGACAGTAGAGACACCTGTAATCATCTCATAACTCATTCCAACACTTGTCATGATCCTCTTTCATTCCAAAAACTATAAATAGAGGTTGAATTCATTTCAAAAATTCACACCATTTCTTGAGTTCTTGCTCTCTCTCTCAAATCTGAGGATCCTAAACATTTGGAATGTCCTCTGAGTTATATTCAGTCCATAGGACCTTATGTAAGTGTCCTTTCGTGACTAGTTTATTCTATTTAGCTTTTAAAGCCGAAAAGTCAAGCGTTTTCGATAAACGCATTGACTTTTAGTAAGACCGTAAACGGTCAAGCCATTGTTCGCAACGAACATGGCTACGTGATCGTAATTAGGTAGGTGTTAAACCCTCAAAAGGGCACCTCCTAATTATCACGTTTACTTAGTTAAATTATCGGGTCAAAATAATTAATAAAGGTCAAACGGGTCAGTTTTTAATAAAATGCATAACTGCTGATGTAAAAGCTATAAAATAAGTTTTGTCACTTTAATAACTTGGTAAATATTAATTGAACATGTCTAGGCATGTTCAACCCGACAATTCTGAGTATTAGGCTCGGTTCGCAACCGAAAGTCGCAAAAGTAGACTTTTGCTTTGACTTTCAGTTCTGACCCGATTTAGTTTAGTTTAGATATGCCTTAGTGTTCCTTTGTGACCATATTATATGTTAGTATAACCCTCTGAGGTTATACAACTTGGTCCCATAGAAATCTGAATCGTTTGCATGTTTCCGTTAAATGCTTGAAATTGACCATTATGCCCTTATTTTATAAAAACGAGATTTTTGAAAATGTGAGAGGACAAAAAGCTTTATTAATGATATATAAGTATGTTATAAAAATTTGACATCCGTTTCTGGTCTAAAATGAAAGTTATGCAAGATATCGTAAAACAAAAACTTTTTATTAATTAAATTGCATTTTTAGCATAAATCATATTTAAACCCAATTTTTGGCACTAAAATTGCCACCCACTGTTATGATATAATATTTAAGGATTTTTGGAAATTTTTTTCAAATTTTATACTGACCATAACGTAGAGTTCTAGCATGAATTCGGTAATTGACGATAATGCCCTTTTCGTTAATAAAATGAGTTTAACATATGATTTGAATACCAAACCTTTTCCTACTGATATAATATATTAAATAAAATATTTTAAGCGTTAGAGACTGATCAAAACTTCAGAATTTTATAAACATCTTGAATATCGTCAAATTACCGACTTTTACGCTAATTAGGCGCATAGTATGGTTTAAAACCATATTTAGCACCTAAGACTTGTTAACTACTGATTTTAAAAATAAAATTTTTATAATTTAATAGTAAGTATAAGTCTTGAACTCAGATTTCCAAATTTGACCTTAAAAGCATATGTGAAATGACCAAAATGCCCCTACGGTGCATAGTTTGGCCATAAATGATAAACCTCACATATGTATGATATCTTACTGATGTAACTTGATAAAATAAATATTTTTACTGAATATTTTAAACCAGAACCTCAGTTGCTATTAAACCTCTTTTATAAACTTTAAAATGACCAAAATACCCTTTCGAGGCTTAAATTGGTTTTAAATTCGTTTTGGGCATAATTAAAGATATCCTACTGATATCTCAACATATTTTAAGCATAATAACTTATGGAACTTGTAGGTGACTCATTCGGTTTCCCGTCATGCATATACGCGTTCGGTACAGTTTATGTAACTATTTTGCATAAGTTAGCCGAAACGGGTCAAACCTTATCATTTTCACTTCAAAATCCAGAATGTATTTAGTTTACCCATTTTATACAACTCTTCGTACTTGTTGGGTCTAAATTACATTCCAATCCACTCATCGCTTAATCTAGCGATTTGTGCCGTAAACTTTTCTTTAAAACTAACCGGTCTAAGTTACAACTTAAATAAGACCCGTCAGGAAATCTAATAGGATGATAAAACATTCGTTCCAGATTAGGAGCCCAGTAAAAGCTACCTACACTTGCTGAATAGTAGGGCTGACATATCGTGTATACCCGTACACGATAAGACACGACACGACACGATAAGACATGATACACGAAATCCCATCTATCTTCAGCATCAGATAAGACACGATAAGACACAACACGATAAGACACGACACGATAAGACACGTATCTTGAGCCAATTTATCTTCAGCATCAGATACGCGCCACAATAAACCCATCTTCTTGGAATTAAAGGCCTCACATTCGGCCATAAACTCCCGTTTAGCTTTCTCAAACTCCATAGTTTCTTCCCCTATCGACTGCCACTCTCGGACTATCTCTTGAGTGGTAGAGAAGAAGTTAACACCAGAACGGACATGGTTATCCAACAAGTTAAATCGATTTTGATTCTTCTGGTAAAACCTCTCCGCAGGAGGGAGAGACAAAGAATAAAACTCATGGCAGTTGTCTAAACTGTCCATGTGAGATCCTTGAACGAGGTTCCACCAGGGGCATGAGGAAGATTGTCGCAAGAAGGATTGTGAATCATCCACGACCCACCAGGTCCCATCCTCTCAAATTCGGGGCTTTGACGAAAATCAGAACGACCGCGTCCTTCAGAAGTAGAAGGGCCGCGCCGAGTGTAATGAGTACCCCGAGGAGGAGTAGCTTCACTTGATTCCCAATCAGTTTCCATCCCTTCAACCCTCGTCTCATCTTCTTGAATCACCAACCCAGGAACAATGGGTGGTGTCACCTTCTCAGTAGTAACCCCCTCAGCCATGTCTTCCGGAACTTTCCCCTTGGGGTCCTGATGAGGAGAGGTATGAACATGTGAATTGCCGTACGAAACTAAGGGGAGGAGATGCTGGTGGTGTAATAGAAGAAATGATGGGAGGAGTAATCTTAACACCCCGAGAAGCAGTCCGGGCAGGCTTTGAAGTAGCTGTAACAAAAACAAGAACCTATGGTCATCAAAGGTGAAGAATCATAAGAACAAAAATACACAACACATGTCCGAAAGCCATACGTTTTTTCAATGAGGATGCCTCATACACCTGCTCAAGGAGGTTACCAGGCTTTTCAACAAACACCCCAAGATCCACCTCGTTGTTGGAGGAGCAGCAGTATGACCCATCACCTTCAGCTTCTTTTCCGAAAGTGCTAAAGCAGCTTGTTCGTCCAACTCTTGTTTTTTGTCAGCCAAGATTTTTCTTTTCTTCTCCACCAGCTGTGTCAACGTGGCCTGATCATCTTCATCAGCGGCAGGTCATTTGGTCCCTGCGTCTAAGCCGGACAACGAGTCAGACATTACAACATAATCTAAGAGTTTCGCTTTAGAAGAATGCTTACGAGTCTGGCGTCGGCTGGGTCTTTATCAGACTTCTTCTTCTCCGTCTCTTCCTTCTCAATCTTCTTTCAAGACTCCTCTTGCTCTAGTTCCAAGGAAGTAGCAACAGGAACAATAACGAGGGGAGTATACGCACCACCACCTTTTGGGTCTTGAACAGGTCGTTGACGGAGACCTGCATGCGATGAACGATGAATCATCCCATGCAAAGATCCAGTAGACTCCTCACTCGAAAGGAGAATAGTTCCCTCTCGAGTAAGAGATTTACCAGGACCAGACTTAGCCTCAGAAGCAGCACCTAGAATGAGGGCACCATATGCTGCTATACTCTCAGATGAAGGATGCAAAAAGTTATCCCTTATCCGTTCAGCCACGTCGCCCCCCCCCCCCCCCGGCAGGAAGCAGGATCGTCGTCATCTCCCCACCAGCTTTCGGGTCAAAGACGTTCATCAAACTATAACCTGCTAAAATACAAAAGCAGATAAGAAAAAAAAGAAAGAGAGATAAAAGAGAAATAACACATAGAACAACAAACAAGGAGTACCTTTGCTCTTGTAGGCATAGACTGGTGCAGCCCTCGGCTCCCTGGGCACCCACATCAAACTCATTCCTGTAGCAACAAGAGCTTTCTCCTCCAGTTGAATAATCAGAGTAGGCATCTTGGTGAGGGTCATATACTACTCTCTATCAGCATACAAACCAGCAAGCACAACCTTCAGCACCCCTTCACTCTCCGCACGATCAATCGGAATTACACCACGGCGAATATAGAAAATCTTTTGTTTCCAATCATGGAAACTTTTCGGTGGATCCCGACTACATGGAAGAACACCCCCAGTTCTAGAGTTGAAAGAATAGAAGCCCCAGGTGTAAGTGACGTAGTAGAAAACATTAAACATCTCAAACGTCGGCACCAACTTCTGTGCCCGACAAATGAATTTAAAATGGGTTACCCGAGGCAATCCTAATGCGTTAATTTGAGAAAGATGTATACCATACTTCGTGAGGATCTCACCAAGGAACTTCGACATGGGCAAACAGAAGTTCCCTTCCCTAAAAAATGCAGCATATAATGTCATATAACCTGGAGGGGCATCCAGTGCAGTGCTGCCGGCGATAGGGAACTGGGCCCCCCAGTCGGAAGGAAACATAAATCGTTGAACCAGGTTGTGAAATTCCTCCTCCTTCCAGTTAATAATTGCTCGGTTAGGACCAGGAGGATCCTTTGGTTTTGTTTGTCTCTTCTTTGACGTACCAGGTTTGGAAGAAGTAGACATGATGGTAAGAACTGCAAGAAGATCTGAACAAGGAAGGAAAGAAATGTGGTGAAGAAGAAGAGAAGTTTGAAATTTGAAATAGATCAGAGAGGAAAAAGTGGGAAGATGGTTGGGATTGCCGGGTATTTATACCCATCGCATTTAATGCGATGGAGAAGCGAACCATCAGAAGACAGACAGACACCCAATCAGAAGATGCCACGTCAGGAGAGAGAAACAGAGATGCTGCCTGTTTAGGGCGCGTGGCTGCCACGCGCCTGACATAGGAAAAACGTGCCTGAAACCTGAAAAAAGCAACTGTTTTCCTCCTCCGACAAGACAGCCATCCCAGACGGAGCATCAATCAGACGGCAACTGTCACATCCAACCAAACATAGAAGGAAATAAGGACAAACTTCTCCTTGAAGAAATCTCAAAGAAAATTTCCATGCGCCATTTTGGCTCAGTTTTGTACACCATTTCCGTACGCCATGCGCCGTTTTGGCTCAATTTTGTACTCCATTTCCGTGCACCATGCACCGTTTTGGCTCAATTTTGTACGCCATTTCTGTGCGCCATGCGCCGTTTTGGCTCAATTTTGTACGCCGTACCCATGCGCTATGCGCCGTTTTGGCTCAATTTTATACGCCGTACCCATGCGCCATACGCCGTTTTGGCTCATTTATGTACGCCATTTCCATGTGCCATTTTGGCTCAGTTTTGTACGCCATATCCATGCGCCATGCATTGTTGCGGCTCAACTCTCCACACCATTTTCCCACATGCCAAACCACGTGCCCGTTAGTTAAGCAAAAACAACCAGACCACCTCCATTTCTCTAAGTCTAAAATCCCTCCCAACTGCTAAACTCACCAGGAAGCCACACTGGACTGGAGGGACATGAAGAGGTATGGTCCCAAATCAGTGCACACATGGCACGGGGACCACACCACTTTTCCAGTATGGCGTCCACATCACATGAGGGCATTCAGAAGCTTCCAGAACCTTCTAGAAAGAATCGTAGGTGACAAAGAAGATGCTCCTCTAGACAGAAAGGATGACACGTGTCACCTATAAATGGACGCCAACTATGACTGCAAGATATTTGGAGGACAGGCCGACAACCGGTACTAACGAATGCCCAGCTGGAACGAATAGGCGCGCACCACGTCAACCACTAGACTAGCGACAACAGAGGGGACAGAAAGGATATTCACTTTGGTCGGACAGCTGGCGCCCACTGGCTAGCTGGCAAGCCTCTGAGACAACTGTCAAAAATTCAGGTATCCGTACAATTAACTAACCATGATTAGTGCTTAATGACTGTGCTGAATTTACAATTTACTGTTTTCTGATTTCTGCCATACACAAACATGTGCATCACATATTGCTTGACGTCATATCATTATTGCATGATAGCTTATTGACTCAAATGATGCACTAGACACAGTTAGCATAGTTATCTGATAAATCAGGAAAATACTGACAGAACTCAGCACATAGACAGACAGTGTATTGAGACACAGAATGGGCCAGAAACCAAGTAAGACACTAGTATAGTGTGTAGGAAAATGAGGATCACAAAGCATGGAAACCTCCATTTTTAGGGGAAACTATGGCAAAATTTTCTAAAAATCCAAACAGTTAGAAAAATATTTATTAACCTACACTTACAAGTATATTTCAAACCTTAAATGGTTACATAAACTTTGACATAATTTTTGTTATAAAAATATAAATATTGGAGGTTGGTTTTTATAAATAAAAGTGACTAAATATGTATTTAGGAAATATATATTTAGAAGACACCATGTGTGTGATTATTTGTATATTTTGTGTATTAGTTATATTATTTTAGGGCTTGAAATAATATAACACATCAAAATACCAAGAATTACATTCCAAAATATTACCAAAATTCCAAGGGATAAATATACAAGTTATACACAAAATATTGGTGAAACCAAACCAAGGAATATAACTCACAAGCATATTTCGGAAATTTATTCGCAAGTATATTTTTGGTAAATAATATTTTGGACACCAAGGAAACAAAAATATGATTTTTACAATTACTACAAAGTTATATCATATTTTTGACAAGGGAAAAATATATTATTTTGGCATGTATGAATATATATTTTTCTTGAAAATTTTAGAAAATATATTATTTTTAAGAAATATATATTTTCTTACACAAACATAAAATACAATATTATTGGGATTAAGGATATATTTTCTCAAATAAATATGAAATATATCATTTTTGGAGAAAATAAGTTTATACATATTTTCTAAGTTAGACTTGAAAATATATTATTTTTGGAACTTAAATGAAAATACAAATATTTTTGCAAGGAAAAATTATGAATAATTTTTCTAAGTAAGGTTTTTTAAAATATATATTTTGGAAATATATATGGACTTTATTAAGGATATTATTCCGGAAAGGTTAATACAACATTAAGTATAAGGATACTTAATAATTACATGAAGATACGTATTCTCGTACGTACAAATACACACCGGAATACGACCCTAATACACGGCAAAAATATACAAGTATAAGGATACAAATACAAATACAAATATACTCATCCTTGGGAAGGATATACAAGTGTAAATAATTGAGAAGTATTAACTCAATATATATTGTTTTAACAATTATTCCAAAATTTAGTAAATATAATTTAAGTTGAAATATTAATTATTTTAACAAATAATTATATAACTTGGGTTAATATCGAAGATACGAAGAAACGTAACTCAAAGACATTAATACTAAGTCAAGAAACGACCCGCTCGTCTAATAGATCATAGTACGTTGTAGGTAGTCGTGTTTACCCAAAGGAGCTTGAGTTACAGTGACTGAAGACGCAAGACTGTGAGTTCATAACCCCAACTTTTTACAGTTTTACATTTTTATAAATGTTTTCGGGGTTGGAAAGACATGTAAGTTTTGCAAAAGTAAAAAAATTCTTCGATAAACGAAAACTCAATTCTAAATCATGTTACGAATGGATTTCGAGGAACTCAAATGGTTTACGAACGATTTATACTAAATATACCGGTTTTACAAAACAAAATGCGTATTTACGAGACGTGCATGATTTTCATGAGTAAGGACAGGATCGTCCTAGTGATAATACGGGGCTGGGTTGGTCTGCGTACGTAAAACGAGACAACCTAGTGAGTTCATGACCCCCCTTTTCTTTTAACTGTTTTCGGTTTTATAACTTCGGGGGTGAAGTACATGTTACAAACTGTTTACAAACGTTATTATTTGGTATGGTTAGCTAAGGGAGGGTACTGCTAGATCATGTGAGTGGTGGGTATAACGCTTAAGACCATTAATCCTCGTGGTAGGACCGAGGGACATGAGTGATAGATCTATTTGGGTGTAGCGAGCCCCGCCCATGATGGGTTGACTATGTCTTACAGCCGGAAGCTCGGTACAAAGTCTGCTAGGTTTGAGCCTTCCTGCATCACTATACACGTATCAATGGCCCTGCAAACCATTGGTGATCTGTTTTTCCTTGTTGCTTTCATACCGGAATTTACAAACTTATATACATACTTACAATGATTTCAAAGGTTTATGCATACACACAAACAAACTCACGAACTCGCTCAACTTTTGTTGATGTTTTCAAACTACATGTATTTCAGGGAATTAGTTGTGGATCTGGCGGGCGTTCGGAGATTCCAAGTGTGGTTTAAGAATAAAAGATGTCATCCATGGTCTTAGGGTTTGGTCAGCGTGCCTTATTCCTGGACGAGGCACATCCATCAAAGCCTGATTTTATTTAAAATCTTTTTATGAGTCCTTCTGGAACTCAAAACAATTCGTATGGTTTGTAAGATATGAATTTGAAGTCTATGTTTAAACAATGTTGTTTGTGATACTTTTAAACTTAATCAATGGATGACCATCTACGGTTTTTATCATATAGTTGTTGTTATGATTGAATGCAATGATATTAAGAAAGTCACACCATAATCACGCTTCCGCAAAAGTCAGGGTGTGACAACTTGGTATCAGAGCTTCGATTGTAGCGAACTTGGATTCCTCCTCGAGTCTAGACTACAATCATTAGGGCTCCCACGAAAATATTTTTACTAACCTGTTTTCATTGCATGCACGAAACGCCCAGATCCAGGAAAACAAACATTTTTACAAACGAAAAGACACGAAACACATTTCAAGGTTTGTGATACAGTCTGAGAGACTGGGTGGTTCAGTCTAAGAGACTGGGAAGTTTAGTCTGGGAGACTAGGTGGTGTAGTCTGGGAGACTAGGTAGTCAGTCTGAGAGACTGGGAAGTTTAGTCTGGGAGACTAGGGGGTTTAGTCTGGGAGACTAGGAAGGATACATGATTACATGATTACCTTGTCATTTATTACATGCTTGATGTTAGTAGTTGATATATGTGCATATGTGGTGATTGTTATGTTACAGATACCATGTCGTCATCCGATAGCGGATTGTCCGATGACCACGACCCTATGGCCATTGTTTCTGACGATGAGATTGTCCCAGAGATCTTTACTTCTGATACCGAGAGTGATCCAGAGATGATGTCCGACGATGATGATGATTTTCAGCCCTTTGCGCTGCCCGACTTCGGAGATGATTTACCGATTGCTGATGGTATCTCGGACGAGGATCCATTTGTTATTCCTATTCCTGTGCACGATCATATTATCATCGGTCACCCCGATGGTGAGCATGTCGTGGTACCGATCCTCGCTCCTGTTCCTTTAGTGGTCATTCCTCCCGAGGATTGACCATTCGATGATCTTTTTGACGATGATTTTGATTTGTTTGTTGATGGTCCCCCTGATGATGCCCATGGCGATGGGGAGCTCGATGAGGACGTTGTTGACGTTCCACTTCTGGGGATTCCTGTTATCGAGATTTCATATGATTCCAGTTTACACTCTGTTCCAGATTCCTTTGCATCTGTGACTTCTTCCACCTTACAGGCAGTTGGTTTGCGACGTTATGCCACCGATTCTGGCGATGATACAGCTATGTCAGCTGCACCGATTCCCCCACATGACATTGAGCCTGGACTTGAGCTTGATTTTGTCCCTGATGATCAGCCTGTTGATGCTCCTGCTGATCCTGAGCCGATACCTGCACCTGAGCATTTGCCTGATCATGATCCTATTCCATTTGGCATACCTGACATTTCACCACTTATACCAGATCCAGATCCAGTTCCTGCACCCGCTGACCCTCCTGTTATTGAGCCAGTCACTCCTCCACTTGCACCTGCACCCGTTGATGTTGCTCCATTTCACCCGGTTGAGTCAGATGTGCACTGTGTCGACCTGCCTATTGTCTTCTTACAGGATATACCCGCACCCCGTCTAGGGGAAGGCCCTTCTAGCTAGTATCCTAGCCATGACCCACATGTATCAGCAGCTTTCCCTCACATGCCTCAGTCTGCACCTACTGCTCATTTTACTTCTTCACCACTAGATGAGCCACTTAGATGGTTCCCACCTTACACCATGCCAATATCTGATCCCTACCATCCCTCACACTTTACTGGTTATACACGGGATGAGTTATTTTTATCATTGCAACTTCAGTATGAGATCATGAGTCGCAGGATTCTAGAGCTTGAGATGATACCGCGACCTTTGCCATGTCCGTGCCAGCCTGCTTTGGCTCCTCGTTCATCACCATCCCCATTTTCACATCCTCCTGCACCGCTTACTCTATTTCCTGAGTTTGATACTCGATTTCTTACTGTTGAGCAGCAGATCAGTTATCTGTTGCGTCATGTTTATGATCTTGAGGAGGAGCTAACGCATGTGCGCAACTTGCTTTTTGTTCCTCCACCTTCTCCTCCACCACCATCAGCATAGACGGTTTTTGGTTTTATGTAGGTAGCTTGCTTTTGATGAGAGCACCGCTATTGAGCTGAGCTAGTGAAGCCTTTTGGAGACCACCTTTTGACTGTATGACTTATGATAGATTGATAGACATTTTGGACAAGGGTAGTGTGACCCTGTGTTCCCTTTTGATACGATACATCTGTAAAACATGTAACTGTATTTGTGGTCGATGATTAATGGAAAGCTCAATCGTAAGGTTCTCATTAAATACGTTGTTAATTTACTTGTTTATGCTATGATTGCATGCTTACTTGTTATGACAAACACTATTATATACATATATCTGTTATACGAGTAAGACCTGACCTATACAATCTTCTTTATAGAAGATGCCTCCTCAAAGGAACACTCAGTTGCCCACAACAGAGGCAGAACTGCAAGAACGGATTTCACAAGCAATCGCACAACATGAGGAACACAGCAGAGGTACCTCAGGAAATAACCCACTTCACATTAATGTTTAAGTCACGTAAGACACATTACGATACGTTTGGACATTCCATGTGCGTTGCTAATGCTTTCTGTTAATGATGTTGCTTGTACAGGCTGTACTTACAAGCAGTTCCTTGACTGCTAGCCTCTGAATTTTGACGGCACTGGAGGTGCTGTAGCGTTCGTTAGATGGGCTGAGAAAACAGATTATGTGCTACGGATGAGCAAGTGTGCGCCTGAGCACCAGGTCACCTACATTTCTGGACTTTTCCTAGACGGAGCTCTATCCTGGTGGAACTTTCAGGTTCAGACTATGGGAGAGGAGACTGCATATGCTATGACTTGGGATGAGATGAAAGAACTGATGCGCAAGAAGTACTGCTCGAGAGCTGAGATTCAGAAGCTGGAAACCGAGTTCTGGAATCTGAAGATGGATGGACCTAAGATTGCTGAGTATGTATAGAGATTTCCTGACCTGTCTCGCGTTGTTCCCTACATGGTAGAACCGGAGTTCAAGCGAATTGAATGTTTCATTTGGGGATTGGCACCCCAAATCATGAGCATGGTGACGGCATCCAAGCCTCCGACCATCACTGAGGCCATTGATTTGAGCGTAGCATTGACTGAAGAAGCGATTAGATTGAACAAGTTCTCGGTTTCTGATAACAAGAAGAAGGAGACTCACATCGAGTCATCAGGAGAGAACAAGAGGAAGTTCTCCAATTTCAAGAAGGGTACCCAGGGAAACAATAGTGGTAACAAGAAGAGAGATGTGAACCCACCAGCCGAAGTCAGGACTGATGTTGCAAGTGCAGAAAGTAAAGGGAAAGGTTACATGGGCACTTTGCCTAAGTGTGATGTGTGCCAATTCCATCATGCTGGCCAGTGTAGGTTTAGGAAGTGTGAAAGCTGTGGAAAGAATGGTCATTTGAATGAGACATGCTGGACTGGTACTGGTCATGGAAATGGTGGCCAGAGAGGCAATGGTAATGGCAGTGGAAACCGTGGTGGCAACGGTTATGGCAATAGAAACCAAGGTGGAAACAACAATCAAGGAAGAAATGGTGGTAATGTGAATCGAGGTGGTTGTGGAAATCAAGCTAGTAATGTGAACCGTAACCAAAACAACAACCAAGGTGGTACTGGAAACAAGCAAGGATGCTTTAGTTGCGGAGATGTCGGGGATTTCAAGAGAGATTGCCCAAAGAACAACCAAGCTCAGGGGAGAGTCTTTAACATTGGAGCTAGGGAAGCTCGCCAGGATCCAAACATAGTTGTTCCCTATCAACCAACACTTTGCATCTGTGTTATTTGATACTGGTGCTGATTATAGCTTCGTATCCCTAGAATTTAAGAAAATACTTGGGTTAGTTGCCAGTAAGTTAGATATCCCGTACTCGATAGAGCTAGCTAATGGAAAGCTAGTAGAGGCAAACGAAGTAATTAGAGGCTGTGTAATAGAGCTCGGAGAGCATGAGTTTACGCTCGATCTTCTACCAGTTGAATTGGGAAGTTTTGACGTGGTAGTCAGAATGGATTGGTTATCAAGTAACCGAGCTGAGATCGTATGTCACGAGAAGATCATTCGAATCTCGATGGTGAATGGAGAGACGATTGTAGTGCACGGAGAAAAGCATGATACACCTTTGAGGATTATTAGCTGTTTAAAGGCACGAAAGTTTTTGCAGAAAGGATGTGTTGCCTTTTTGGCGCACATAGTTGATAAAGATGCCGAAGAGCCAAAGCTAGAAAATATCCTGGTGGTAAGGGAATATCCTGAAGTCTTCCCCGAAGATTTGCCAGGATTGCTGATGCGTGCGAAGTGTTATATATATTAGGTGTATATTTTAAGCCCCTTTAACAATTATTTTTAGCCAAGTTTTAAATTTATAAAACACGATATTTTACTAACACTAAACACACATATGGGCAAGTGCACCCATCGTGAGCGTAGTATAGCGTTGGTAAGATACCGAGGTCGTCCAAGGACACAAGAGCTTTTAGTACCGGTTTATCCTCAACGTCTAATAAAAAATAAAAAGTTTTAGAAAAAGGTTTTAAACTAAAAAAATAAAACTAACTAAAATGCTGAAAATAAAAATAAAAGAAAAAACAGATAGACAAGATAAATCACTTGGTTCCAACTCGTATCTAGTATAACCTTTGATTATTTCCGCACTTTTGCACATAATTAAGAGATTATCTTAGTTATTGTAGTAGGCCCCTCTTTTGAAGGTGACGTTACCCTCACCCCAGTAGTTTGAGTCAGCAAGGATACAATCCTAAAAGGGTGGATTATTGGAAGATAATGAATTAAGTTATTAATGCAAATTATGGTAGGCCCCGCTTTTGGCGGTGACGTTACCCTCGACTAAGTAGTCTGAGTCAGCAGGGATACAGTCCTAAATAGCTGGGTTATAGTATTAATAGTAGTTAACTTATGAGGGGATCAAAGAGTTTGGACCCCCGCCATCCAATACCGTGAAGCATTGAAGGAGGTCCTACTAAATTTGACCCAGGTCCATTGCAGGACCTCTAAACGCTGAACAATGGCAAGACCTTTACCAAACCGTTCCCTTAACCCCCGACCAGGTAGCCAACATACCTCCATATAGACCGTGGAGATATGAATGGTGAAAATCTTTTATTTTATATAGACAGTAAAATAATGCCAAGACACCACAGACAAACGATAAGGAAAGATCACCTTCAACATAAGCAACTAGTTATTAAAGTCATTAATACAAAACCAAATAAAAAGTGCAAAAGATTAGAAATAAAAAGTATTATACTAGACACTTTGTCTTCACCAAGTGATGTAAGAGACTTAGGCAAACATGGCCTTGATTGTCAAGAACTCTTACGATCAATCTTGGATCCCGAGACGACTCACACACTCTACGATGGACAATGGATGATGGTGGTGGATGATGGTGTTATGGTGGTGGTGGGTGGTGGATGAAGTGTGAGAGAGGTGGTGTGCCAAGGGATGAGTTGAAATGAAACCAAGCACTCCTATTTATAGGCTGAACAGAAGGCTGGGCACGGCCCCGTGTCCGCTGGACACGCCCCCGTGCCTGTCTGACACTCTCTCTCTTCATTAATTGTAATTCGCAATTACAATTAATGCGCCTGCTGTACTTTCGCCACGCCCCCGTGTTCACTGGGCACGGCCCGTGGTGGGCAATAGAAGCTTCTATAGGTTTGTCTTTTCTGCTGCTTCTTGGGCACGGCCCCGTGCTGGCTGAGCACGGGGCGTGTTCAGTCCTCTGCCTTCTCTATTTTGCTTGGGAAGATGCCGTTGAGGGGTCGGGCAGTCCACTTATGTTCCTTTTCTTGTATTTATGTTAGATTTAGCTGTCTTTTTGCTTCTTTTGTGAATTTGAGCTCATTTAATCCTGAAAATACAAAAGGAAGACAAAAACACTCTTTTTCCAACATTAGTATTTAAAAAGGGTTAGTTTTATGCCTTATTTGATGTAATTTATATGTTGCATTTTACACACATCAATTGCCGCCGCAACGACAAGTCGAATTCCACATTGACTTAGTTCCAGGCACTGCACCTGTAGCTAAGGCACCTTATCGACTTGCGCCTTCCGAGATGCAAGAACTGTCGACGCAACTTCAGGAACTTTGGGACAAGGGATTTATTAGGCCAGGCTTCTCGCCTTGGGGAGCTCCAGTTCTGTTTGTTAAGAAGAAGGACGGTAGTTTCCGTATGTGTATCGACTACCGAGAGTTGAACAAGTTGACCATCAAGAATCGGTATCCCTTACCGAGGATTGATGACCTCTTCGATCAACTCCAAGGTTCAAGTTACTACTCCAAGATTGATCTTCGATCAGGTTATCACCAGCTGAGAATTCAAGAGGAAAGTATTTCGAAAACTGCCTTTAGAACTCGTTATGGATATTACGAGTTTCTAGTGATACCGTTTGGTTTGACAAACGCGCCAGCAGTGTTTATGGATCTGATGAACCGAGTTTGCAAGTCGTATCTCGATAAATTCGTGATTGTATTTATCGATGATATTTTGATCTATTCAAGAACGAAGGAAGAGCATGAGCAACACCTTAGAGCTATTTTAGAGCTGCTCAAAAAAGAGAAACTGTACGCAAAGTTCTCGAAGTGCGAGTTCTGGTTGCGTGAGGTACAATTCCTCGGTCACGTAGTGAATAAAGACGGAATCCATGTGGATCCTACCAAGATCGAGGCGGTTAAGAATTGGGAAACTCCAAAGACGCCAACCGAGATCCGTCAATTTCTGGGTTTAGCAGGGTATTATCGCCGATTCATTGAGGATTTTTCAAAAATCGCTCAACCACTAACCTCCTTCACTCAGAAGGATAAGAAATATGAATGGGGAGATAAACAAGAAGAAGATTTTCAGTTGCTAAAGAACAAGCTTTGTGATGCACCTATTTTATCCCTACCCGAAGGCACCGATGACTTCGTGGTATACTGTGACGCTTCGCGTCAGGGGTTAGGCTGTGTGCTGATGCAGCGACAGAAGGTTATCGCTTATGCTTTGCGCCAGTTGAAAGTTCATGAGAAGAACTACACCACGCATGACTTGGAGTTAGGCGCAGTGGTGTTTGCATTGAAGATTTGGCGACATTATTTGTATGGCACCCGATGCACGATCTTTACCGATCACAAGAGCTTACAGCACATATTCGACCAGAAAGAGCTTAATATGAGACAACGACGATGGGTTGAGTTATTAAACGATTATGATTGCTAAATCAAATATCACCCAGGAAAGGCGAATGTGGTGGCAGACGCCTTGAGTCGAAAAGAGAGGATTAAGCCCATAAGGGTTAGGGCTTTGGAGATGATCATTCAAACAGACCTCTCGTTGGACATTCGTGCTGTACAAAGAGAAGCTCTCAAGAAGGAAAATCTTAAGGATGAATATCTCCGTGGGATGGAGAACCAGTTGGTACCCAATGAGGAAGGAACTTTGTGTTTCATGGGACGAATTTGGGTTCCCCTCTTTGGTGGTCTTAGAGATGTTATCTTTGATGAAGCTCATAAATCAAGGTACTCGATCCACCCAGGATCGGACAAGATGTACCAAGATTTGAAAGATTTCCATTGGTGGCCAAGACTGAAGGGCGATGTTGCAACCTATGTTGGAAAATGTTTGACTTGCGCCAAGGTGAAGGCCGAGTATCAGAAGCCTTCAGGACTTCTACAACAACCCGAGATACCCATGTAGAAGTGGGACCAGATCTCGATGGACTTTATAACAAAGTTGCCCAAGACACCCAGAGGTCATGATACGATTTGGGTAATCGTAGACCGTCTGACAAAGTCTGCGCACTTTTTGCTAATCAGGGAGAAGGATAACACAGGTAAGCTAGCTGAGCTATACCTAAGGGAGATAGTTGCACGTCATGGAGTGCCTATCTCAATTATATCTGATAGAGATGGAAGATTTGTGTCAAGGATTTGGCAATCTTTCCAAGAAGCGTTTGGTTCACAGTTGAATTTGAGCACCGCATTTACGGCCAAAGTGAGAGAACAATTCAGACACTTGAAGATATGTTACGAGCTTGCGTTATGGACTTGGGTGGCAGTTGGGACACTCACCTACCTTTGGTCGAGTTCTCCTATAACAACAGCTACCATACAAGTATTCAAGCTGCACCGTTTGAAGCTCTCTACGGACGGAAGTGTCGATCGCCGTTATGCTGGGCAGATGCAGGTGATAGACATCTAGTTGGTCCCGAATTGGTCCAAGAAACGATAGATAAGATCATACAGATCCGAGAGCCCATTAAGGCGGCTCGTGATCAACAAAAGAGCTATGCGGACCAAAGAAGGAAGCCTTTGGAATTCGAAGTGGGAGATATGGTGTTGTTAAAAGTCTCACATTGGAAAGGTGTAGCACGCTTTGGGAAGCGTGGAAAGTTAAACCCGCGATTTATCGGACCGTTCAAAATCCTGGAAAGGATTGGTCCTGTGGCTTATAAGTTGGAACTACCTGCGGAACTTAACGGTGTTCATGATCCATTCCATGTATCTAATCTGAAGAAGAGTCCAACTCAAGAAACAGTGATCATACATGCGGATGAAGTTCACATTGACGACACACTCCACTTTACCGAAGAACCAGTTGAGGTTACTGACTGGAAAGTTAACAAGACTCGGAGGAGTAGTGTTAAGTTTGTCAAGGTTAGATGGAACGCGCGTCACGGCCCAGAGTTTACTTGGGAGCGTGAGGACCGTATGAAAGCTAAATATCCGCATTTATTCCCTAACACCCCTGCAGCTAGTAGTAAAGCTTAAAATTTCGGGACAAAATTTTCTTAACATGGGGAGAGTGTGACAACAGTCAAAAATTCAGGTATCCGTACAATTAACTAACCATGATTAGTGCTTAATGACTGTGCTAAATTTACAATTTACTGTTTTCTGATTTCTGCCTTATACAAACATGTGCATCACATATTGCTTGACGCCATATCATTATTGAATGATAGCTTATTGACTCAAATGATGCACTAGACACAGTTAGCACAGTTATCTGATAAATCAGGAAAATGCTGACAGAACTCAGCACATAGACAGACAGTGTATTGAGACGCAGAATGGGCCAGAAACCAAGTATGACACTAGTATAGTGTGTAGGAAAGTGAGGATCACAAAACTGCCTTTCTAAGTGATAGTTTAAGTGCCGGAAAGTGCCTAAAACTCACCCAAAGTGCTGAATTCAGCAAAATTCAGCATAAATCAGCATTTTAACAATCTAAATTTATGCAAAAACATGGTTGAATGGTCCTGAATGCTTTCCTAAGTGTCGGGAATCAAAAGTGTCATAAAAGGTAACATAAAGCACACTAAACTGCATAGTTTAGAACTTTAACGAACCAGTAACCAACCAAACAACCGGACACTACACGAAATATCAAATTTACACTAGAAGCACTGTTTTAACATTTCCAAGCTAGTTTTGGTCCCCGAACATCATAACACCCTATAAAATATCTAGTAACTAACATAACTAACTAACACTTGATTTTTAACCCTAATGTAACTAGTATGGTTAAAACCTATCCTACCCCCCCCCCCACTAGTAATCGGCCCATGCTCACCTCCATGCCCCAAGATTTTAACTCAATATTAAATTGGATCTTGTTTCTCTAATTTGAACACATTACACAATGGATGGAGACTTGAGATTGGTTTATAAGATAACACCTAGAACATATTCTCATAACTTTCATTCTCACAAAAACACATAACTCTCTCTCCTTTCTCTTGTGCTCTCGGCCGAACTCAAGCACACCCACATCCACCATCATTCAATCTTCTACATACATTCCACATATATACAAAGGTGTTAGAGACCATACAAAGAAGCTAGGAGCTTGTGGAAGTGGAAGGACCTCTCTTGTTTGCTTTTATCCATCTCATTTCTTCACTTGATCATCCCTAGCCTTGTGCTAGTGGTAAGAGTCTTGATCTTGCTAGTTTACTTCCATTTTTAGTGGTTAAAAGAAGTATCATACTCATAATCTTAAAGAACACTAAATATCATAAGAATGAAACTTGAATATAAGCATGTTAATGAAGAAACTAAGTTGTTTATGTGATGATTTGCTTGTTGGTTGTTGTTTGTTCATGTGTATGATGTAGATCATCATATGATCTTGCTAGATCATGATTGAAAACATAATCTAGCAAGATGTGAGAATAGAAATTGTTGTAGGATGATAGATCATCCACACATAAAGCATGAACTTGAAGGAACATAATGTTTTCTTGAAAAATCATGATCAAAGTAAGTTGTTAATCATATAGATCTAAGAATTTCATGAAGGATTTCTAAAGAAACCAAGTTAAAAATATAAGTTTCATTTAAATCTTGGTTCTTACATAAACAAACTTTATTTTTGGTGGTTAAACAAGTATAGAAACACTTGTGAAACAAGAAGAAATCATAAAGAAATATTTTTAGCAAATATGATTTGAAGTTGTAAACATCTATATTCTTTAAAAATGAAGTTTTTAAAGAACTAATCACACTTTAGAAGGTAACAAGGCTTACTAATAACACTAGTAAGTTCCTACGACTTTTTACAAATACTCAAGTTCATGAAGTAGTAGATTATTACTTGATTTTGGCAAAATTGGTAAGTAAAGGTTGTTTATTGTTGATTGTGGATTGATTGTGATGATTTTTACAAAAGAAAATGATATGTTTGAAAGCATGGAAACCTCCATTTTTAGGGGGAAACTATGGCAAAATTTTCTAAAAATCCAAACACTTAGAAAAATATTTATTAACCTACACTTACAAGTATATTTCAAACCTTAAATGGTGCCATAATTTTTGTTACAAAAATATAAATATTGGAGGTTGGTTTTTATAAATAAATGTGACTAAATATGTATTTAGGAAATATATATTTAGAAGACACCATGTGTGTGATTATTTGTATATTTTGTGTATTAGTTATATTATTTTAGGGCTTGAAATAATATAACACATCAAAATACCAAGAATTACAATCCAAAATATTACCAAAATTCCAAGGGATAAATATACAAGTTATACACAAAATATTGGTGAAAGCAAACCAAGGAATATAACTCACAAGCATATTTCAGAAATTTATTCGCAAGTATATTTTTGGTATATAATATTTTGGACACCAAGGAAACAAAAATATGATTTTTACAATTACTACAAAGTTATATCATATTTTTGACAAGGGAAAAATATATTATTTTGGCATATATGAATATATATTTTTCTTGGAAATTTTAGAAAATATATTATTTTTAAGAAATATATATTTTCTTACACAAACATAAAATACAATATTATTGGGATTAAGGATATATTTTCTCAAATAAATATGAAATATATCATTTTTGGAGAAAATAAGTTTATATATATTTTCTAAGTTAGACTTGAAAATATATTATTTTTGGAACTTAAATGAAAATACAAATATTTTTGCCAGGAAAAATTATGAATAATTTTTCTAAGTAAGGTTTTTTAAAATATATATTTTGGAAATATATATGGACATTTATTAAGGATATTATTCCGGAAAAGTTAATACAACATTAAGTATAAGGATACTTAATAATTACATGAAGATACGTATTCTCGTACGTAAAAATACACACCGGAATACGACCCTAATACACGGTAAAAATATACAAGTATAAGGATACAAATACAAATATACCCATCTTTGGGAAGGATATACAAGTGTAAATAATTGAGAAGTTAATAACTCAATATATATTGTTTTAACAATTATTCCAAAATTTAGTAAATATAATTTAAGTTGAAATATTAATTATTTTAACAAATAATTATATAACTTGGGATAATATCGAAGATACGACATTAATACTAAGTCAAGACACGACCCGCTCGTCTAATAGATCATAATACGTTGTAGGTAGTCGTGTTTACCCAAAGGAGCTTGAGTTACGGTGACTGAAGACGCAAGACTGTGAGTTCATAACCCCCACTTTTTACGGTTTTACATTTTTATAAATGTTTTCGGGGGTGGAAAGACATGTAAGTTTTGCAAAAGTAAAAAAATTCTTCGATAAACGAAAACTCAATTCTAAATCATGTTACGAATGGATTTCGAGGAACTCAAATGGTTTACGAACGATTTATATTAAATATACCAGTTTTACAAAACAAAATGCATATTTACGAGACGTGTATGATTTTCATGAGTAAGGACGGGATCGTCCTAGTTATAATACGGGGCTGGGTTGGTCTGCGTACGTAAAACGAGACAACCCAGTGAGTTCGTGACCCCCCCCCCCCCTTTCTTTTAACTGTTTTCGGTTTTATAACTTCGGGGGGGGGGGGGGGAAGTACATGTTACAAACTGTTTACAAACATTATTATTTGGTATGGTTAGCTAAGGAAGGGTACTGCTAGATCATGTGAGTGGTGGGTATAACGCTTAAGACCATTAATCCTCGTTGTAGGACCGAGGTACATGAGTGATAGATCTATTTGGGTGTAGCGAGCCCCGGCCATGATGGGTTGACTATGTCTTACAGCCGAAAGCCCGGTACAAAGTCTGCTAGGTTTGAGCCTTCCCGCATCACTTCACACATATCAATGGCCTTGCAAACCATTGGTGATCTGTTTTTCCTTGTTGCTTTCATACCGGAATTTACAAACTTATATACATACTTACAATGATTTCAAAGGTTTATGCATACACAGAAACATACTCGCGAACTCGCTCAACTTTTGTTGATGTTTTCAAACTACATGTATTTCAGGGAATTAGTTGTGGATCTGGCGGGCGTTCGGAGATTCCAAGTGTGGTTTAAGAATAAAAGATGTCATTCATGGTCTTAGGGTTTGGTCAGCGTGCCTTATTCCTGGACGAGGCACATCCATCAAAGCCTGATTTTATTTAAAATCTTTTGATGAGTCCTTCTGGAACTCAAAACAATTGTAAGATATGAATTTGAAGTCTATGTTTAAACAATGTTGTTTGTGATACTTTTAAACTTAATCAATGGATAACCATCTACGGTTTTTATCATATAGTTGTTGTTATGATTGAATGCAATGATATTAAGAAAGTCACACCATAATCACGCTTCCGCAAAAGTTAGGGTGTGACAGTCTCCTCCTCCTCCTTCATCCTTCGGCTATAAATATAGGACTCCACCTTCAGGTTTAAGGATTCTGCTCTCTCACTCTTTACTCTTAACACACACTATTCTCCTCAGCACAGTACTTATTCTCACGTCGGAGGGTGGTCACAAGCAGTGGCAGATCTTGCCCGTTGAACGTGCCAGGGCCGAAAGACACGAGCACTAAAAAAAGTCCGGGCAAGCCCGGGCCAAACATAGTATATATAAAAAATTTCGATCGAAATGCGGAAAATTAGCACTATGGCCGAAAAACTTGCCCGGGTCGTGGCCCTGTCAGAGCTCTTCTAAGATCCACCCATGGTCACAAGGAGAACCCCCATTTTCCCTCCTTGTGGCGAGTCACCGGTGTTTTGTTTTGTAGGATATTCAGCTAACGGTGAGTGAAGGAAGAGATTGAACCCTTAATTCACGAGACAGTCAGCTGGGATAACCTAGTATTAACCAGTGTCTCATCACAAATAGATCATAATGTTGTGGCCTAATGTGAGTAGTATACTTCATAGTCTAACGTTAGTTGAAAGCCCCAAATGTAATAATAAATTGTTCGGAGGAACAAAGTTTAAAATTCATGATACACTATGTGTCCATGCATCTCCTCAGCTCTGCATTATACAAATATGAATGAAACTGAATCATATCTTATTATAACCAAAAGTTTTTGTTTACTTTTTCATGTCCACTATTCAGATCCAATAATAATGCAATTAGGCAAAGTTTAATGATGAATCAAAAGTTCCATAAATATAGTGATTTTGCGTATGTTGGTTGTTCACATGAAACTTAATTATTAACCTATCATTAAGTAAAGGGTAAATTACTTTTTGAGTCCCTATGTTTTGGTGGTTTTAACTAGTTGAGTCCAAAATCAAAAAGTTTAACGACCTGAGTCCCTATAAGCATTTTCCTTAACCATTTGAGTCCAATTTTCTAACTCCGTCCATCAAGTTTGTTAACTGCAAGGGTAATTTGGTCATTTACACACAAAGTACAAGTTTTATATGCACAAGAGTATAAAGAACAAGTCTTTAATGCATAAATATTTTAATATTATATATAAAATAAATTATATATATTCTTATACCAACGCACAGACATTTCACATTCCCTCGTCTCTTTCTCTCTAACCCTACCACCACCATTAACATCATCGCACCACCACTGCACCACCACCACAACCTCTTCAGCAGGTGGTCAAATCCCACCTTCAGTCCCTCCACAACCTCCAGATCGTCCCCCAGATCCACTGCCTTGTTCATTTGAATTGGGGATCAACCTCCACAACCTCCAGATCGTCCCCCAGATGGACACTTCTAGGTTTTTGTGATTTATTGATTCAGTTGTAATCAGAACTCTATTTGCAGGTCACTGGAGATGTACCCAACTTCAAATCCAAAATTCCAACACAAACAACTTCAAATCACTTCAAATTCAAGCATAATTATCCTAGATTAAAGAACAGATCAGAAACCTGAGTGGGTCGCATGGCGGTTTCAAGAGCAGACAAACGGTGATCAAAAGAACCCAAAATAGAAACCATATTTTCTGTGATTGTTTGACTCTGCTTCAGTGATTCTCTCATCTTTGCTGCTTTCTCGCTCAGATTATCGACACCCATCGTCCCTGTTGCTGTTCGAACTGGAACCCCCATCTTTATTTGGGAGTTTTGGGAGGAATTGAAATGGAAATTGATCAACTTTCAAGGGGATGGTGGGGAATCTGCAGTAGTAAGGCGGCGGTGGTGTAGGTTTAAGCTTCAAATCTTCACGGTGGAGTGGCGGCGAGGGGATGGTGTGGTGTTCGGAGGTGGCAGCAGTGGGATGGTGGTGTTGGGGTTTTAATGTTGGTGGTGTTTTCGGCAGTGGAACGGTGGCGGCGGATCTGATGGTGACGACGGAGGCGGGGCCAGAGGCGGTGTATGGTGGTGGATTATTGTGGTGATGGTGGTGTATGGTTGTTGGTGGTGTTTATAGAGAGAGGGTGTAAAGATGAAGTTGCAGATCTCAGAGAGAGAGAGAGATAATGAAGAAAGAGGAAGAGATGAGGAAGAGATGAGGAAGTTGCAGAGCTCCGATCTCCGGTCACCGGTGTGTACTCGAGAGAAAACAGAGAGTGTATAACGCCTGAGTTGCAACAGAGGGGGTTTTAGGTTTTTATAAGGGTACTGAAGAAGATGGGGGCATTTTAGTCTTTTAATAGAAAACTAACAGAAAAAATGGATGGTGTTAGAAATTTGGACTCAAATGGTTAAGGAAAATGCTTATAGAGACTCAGGTCGTTAAACTTTTTTATTTTGGACTCAACTAGTTAAAACCACCAAAACACAGGGACTCAAAAAGTAATTTACCCTTAAGTAAAATATGAACTATATATATATCATTTAATTTTTGGGAAAACATATAAGGGAATAATATATATGAGAGGATTATGCATCCACCTCAAGGACCAATATCAGTTTTAATTGATGTATCTTTAAAGTCACATCATGATATTTATGTGATCCATTGCCCAATTAATAAGTTATGGCACATTTATATACTTATTATTCCAATTTGTAATGTTAGTTCATCTTCAGTTTCGTATCTTCTTATTTATATATAAACACACATACATAAATTAGATTGATCAAATATTCCTAACATACTTCTTTACTCGTCTTGAAAAAAGACTTAAAAAGCACTAATTAGATAATGATCAATAGCAATTATAGTAAGAATACTTAAGTGTGGTCGAAGAGTCTTTCCCTTCAGGCATTAAGAACTCAAAGCCGGAAGAAGAAAAAGAGGCGCGCACCCCCTCACACAACTACTTATAGTAAGAATACTTAAGTATAGTATACACCTTAAGTTATAGGGTGTGATCATGACCCTCATGGTCTCCATGACCCTTCACATCAGCGCCATATTACTCATTTTTAATCAATCATTCAAAACCACTACCCGTGTGGTCATGACCCAAACCACTATTCTTTTATTTTAATTTATTTTTGTGAAAAAGGAAAAGAAAATATTGAAAAATGAAAGGAAGCCCATCCATGCCAACCATGGTGGATGAGACAAGGAGGTGGTGTAACAATTCATTAATGGTCCTACATGGCGATTGATAACCCAACCATGTCCCAAACACCCTTTAGCCTTATACCTGTTAATTATATTGGTCTTGAAAATACTAGTTTGATAATACTCTTGGTTAACTTTTTAAAGCAAAAAAATGCATAGTATTACTTCTTTTTTTCTTTTAACTTTAATGGTGTGAAATGTTTTTATCATATACTTTCACATTGTAAGTGTCAAGTTCATTTCTACCAACCATAGAACTTTTATAAGGGTACTCGGGGCGCAAGCGGTGACCCCTTGCGGGGACCTTGTTGCCGATCGGGAAGGGTGCTGCCAACAAAGAGGGGAGCCATTACGGGGACCAATTTCGGTGGGGAGACACCGAAGAGGGGAGTGGGGGAGATGGTGGGTCAGCCTCTTCCTAAACCAATCAAATTATTCCTTTTTTTTTTTTTTAATAAAAAACAAGTCACCTAATAGGGGAGTGGTGCCATCAAATTGGGGTGTGAGTGGAGTTTAAGAGGGGAGTTGACGTGGCATAACCTGATTGGGTGTGCGTAAGAGAGGGGACTCCCCTCTTAGGGGAGTGCCCCTCTCACCCTAACTATACACTATAGTCTTTCTTCAAAATACAAGATATAAAAATACAAAAAGTTGATTATCATTTCATAAGAAGACAGGAGTCCTAAGTCCAAACTATCAAGTAGGTTGTCTCCTCAATAATAGCCCACCTTAAATTTTGTACTGTTCCTCCTAAAATAAATATTGACCAACCTTTTGATTCCAATAAGTAATATGTGATCTTTTTAGAAACTAAAAAGTAATCTTATAAATTTCTTTATCATTCTAACATATTTTGTTATTAAAAAGTTGGTGAAAATGACAAATATTTAATTCTTTTGTATTATTATATGTCTCAATGGACAGACTAATGATTAGAGATTTGATTTTGGATTATTTGTTTGTTGTTGTTTGTATCTTGATTTATTATTTTTATAACTATTTTGGGTCAAAAAAACAAGACCGAACCACCTTGAGAATATTGGGTGCGGAGGTGGAAGCTAGAAAGAAGCAGGGTCCGGGCCGACTAGAGGGAGGGGTTGCACCATCAGAATATGCCTTGGTTGTGATTGTTATCTAACATATATTTTATTAAATCAAAACACTAACTAAAAGGATATTGTTTTACTTTTAATAAGATATGATCGTGGCCATTTTTTTTTTTTTTTTTGGTGGTTTTTAGAGCATGGTTAAGGTTTATTAGAACATCTTCTATGAGAAAATCGTATGGACGATGTGGCAAAGCGGAAGTCCAGGTGGCCTGACAGCCCAATTGGAGTTGGTAACCAGTTGGGCGTTGGAATCCGAACGGGGCGCATAAGCAGGAGTGGGTCCCTCTCATGCCCACATGTATAAATAACGTATATAAATTATGTATATATTAAAAGGTGTTTGAAAGTAAACGTAACATTAGATAGAAAATAAGTATGATTGCAAAATAAATGAAAGCTAATATGGCAGCTAACATGACATGTTTATGAGTGCTTGAGGATGTTTTAAAGATGTTCTTATGGCTATTATCGATAACTTAAAAAAGCTATATATATATTATTTTGAATCTTATAAATATGAGTTCTAATATGATACGATACAAAACCATAAATTTTTAACGGTAGATCATAAGAAAATTAATCTACATTTGATGACTATTTTAAAGAAGAAACTAGAAGAACAATAACGTTTAATAGCACTATTAATAAAAGTTCGTTTAATCAAAAGATCAATGACCCGGCACGCTCAGTAACATGATATATGATTTTTTTAACTGGGGCGCAAATAAGTAGAGTTGTTCGTGAGCTACTTAAGATCAACTCCCTAAAAGTTAAAATGTAGTCAACTTTAAACAAACATAAGGGTGTCCGGAGTGGTGCGGCAAAAGGGAGTGGCAAAGGGTTTTGCCGCGCGGCAACACCGCCGCCGACACCCTTTGCGGCTCGGTTTCATTGCCAAATCGGTGTAGGTTTGCCGAAGTGGTGAAGGGAGGGTATGAGAGAGAGAGGGTAGTGTGGGGTGGGGTCCATTCCAATCTCAACCAATCACACTTTTTTTTTTTTTTTAAATAGTTTACCACTTCACCAAGTGTTTAACCATTGCTAACATTTTTTAGCATAGTTTACCACTTTGACATGGCACACTCTCATTGGTTGATTTTTTAGTTTGCCACTCTCAAGTGTCTAACCACTTCTTATACCCTAAGCTTTATTTACGAGCTTGACTAACTTCGCGAGTCTATAGAAGCCTCATTATATATTCACATGTGTGTGTATATATATAATCTTTTATTTACTATAACTAGTTGATTTTATGTCCGCGCGTTGCGGCGGGTTCCCAATGATTGCAAAACGCGTGTCAGCAATGGTAAGCAGCTACCGAATATCAAAAAATAAATAAAAATGACATGGTAAGGATAGTCACTCCGTTCTAAAAAAAGATTTTAAATAACCTAATATATAATAATAGGACCCCACACGTTGGAAATTCGGTTGTTTTCAGTTCAGTTATTTCGGTGCTAACACGTTAAAATATGGATGAGCTCGGTACCGGTAACGGCACCGAAAGTACCGATCCGGAAAAATCATCGAAATAAGGTACCTGCACCGAAAATGCTCGGTACAATACGGTATGGTATTTGAAGGTAAAAATCAATAAATACAGGTATGGTGTTAGACCGGTGTTGAACCGAAAGTAACGATTCTGAAAACGTCAAAAGGTGGGTACCAAATTGGTGCCGAAAATGATTTGGTATAGTAAATTTGGTACCGATACGATACCGGTTTGATTACAGGATTTGATACGATTTGCTCATCAATAATCTAAATATCCAAGTTAATTTTACATGCTATAATTCATTCATTACAGAAAAAGACAAAAAAGGAAGCGAAATAAGTTGTTGTGTATATAAAACCTCATTCAAATGAAATACAATTTACTTACTGTGTGTATGAAAAGTAATCTAAACGGTGCAATTACTTGCATTGTTACGTTGCTACAGGATTTGATGAGCTCGGTACCAACCGGTACCGAAAATACCGTTACCGAAATCCCCAACAGTAGGTACCGGTACTGAATATACCTGGTACGGTACGGTTCGGTACCGGTCGATACTGGTACGACACCGGTATTTGAGGGTAAAAACCGGTGAATACCGGTGCCGAACCGGTACCGAAAATACAACCGGTTTGCTAAATTTGATATCGGTACCGGTACCCGATACCATTTGCTCATCACTTAGTGATGTTACTATTGATTATTTCTATTTTTTATATATAGGCCCAAAAGTGGGTACCTGTATCAAATATACCTGGTACGGTACGGTTTGGTAACGGTCGGTACTGGTACGACACCGGTAATTGAGGGTAAAAACCGGTGAAAATCGGTGTCGAACAGGTACCGAAAATACACCCGATTTGGTAAATTTGATACCGGTACCGGTACTCGATACCATTTGCTCATAATTATTATTATTGTATTAATATTATAAAATCACTATTGTATTAATATTATAAAATCACTATTATTTGTATTATTATCATATATGAACAAGTTTAAGTATAAATACATGATAAATGTTAACAAATATGTTTTTTTATTTAATACTGGTTACTTGTATATATATAATATATTTATCCGGCTCGGCAAGGGTATTTACTGCCAGGCTCATGCTTGTCGGGTGGCGGCCTGGGAGGGGTTATCCCCTCCGCGGTCAGGGGTACCGTGCATTACCCTTTAATATATTTATCCACATATATATTAGTATATATGGTATTATATCATCAGCAAGGCTTGGATAAATAGTGTTGGAAAACCATTATTGATGCTGCATATCTAATCAAGACAATGCAAGTTTCTACCAAACAATTCCGATTGTTAGGGGATCCTACCAAGAGCAGAGGCGGATTTAGAAATTTTTTTCATCGGGTTCTTATTGGTAGATTCTCATTAATTTTTTCCAAATTATACAAGGTTTCCACTAATTTTTTCTATTTTCTGCCAAACCGAGGGGGTAGGAACCCAAAACACCACTGGATCTGCCCCTGACCGAGAGTACATACTGAAAGGAAATTAACAACGATGCATCTTTAGTTAGTCAGATCTTTCGTGTCTATTAATTTATAAATAGACGTAATTCATCATTCGCGCTGTTTTGAACAACTTCTATTTGATTTATACTCTTATCAATGGTTAATAAAAATATGGCATTTCTGAATCTGATTATGCTTGACTATGTAATAAGCTCTTTAGATAAGAATTCAGAAAATTTTAGATGAATGAATATAAAATAATTTAAAGTTTAACCGTTAAAATATATGTAAGAAAATGAGGCCCATAAAAACTATTGTTTAATAGGGACTATGAATAGACATCTAAAAATAAGAATTACGTACAGTCCAAGTGACTTCTTCTCATATATAAATTTTGTAACGTAAGTAGATCTTAACGTAATCAAATGAAATATATAGACATTAAAAAACATATTTTTATGATTATATACGATAAGATTGGTGAATTAAATAAGCTTTATATCATGTTAATATAGGTTGTGACACTCAAGTAATTCCCATATTTTGTTTAAAAGGGTCGGATAAATTTCATATGCCCGTCATCTCTCGACTATTTTTTAGTTTTATTGATAACTAAGGGGATGTTTGTTTACCTCTTAATGAAGCTCTTAATGGTTCAGACCTCTTACTGGTTCAGCATTTAATGGTTCAGAGTGTTTTGTTTCGTGAGCATATATCTGAATGGTTCAGACATTTGCCTCTGAATAGTTAAGCATTATACTAAGTCCGAATGGTTAAGATCTCTAATCTGAATTGGTCAGACATTTGCCTCTAAACGGTTAAGCATTATATTGGCTCTTAACGGTTCAGACATCTTACTGATTCAGCACTTAATGGTTCAGATCTCTTATTGATTCAGTACTTAACCATTCAGAAGTTGCAAAATAGCCCCACTCTGATTATATATGTCAAACATTATACGTATAAGTTTGTTATACAGTTTTCATGCCTGTATATAGTTTGGTTATTATTTATGCAACATAATATACACAGATGCTACATTTTGATGAGAAAGTGTGCCAAAAAGCATATTGAAAAATGACATGCCAAGTAACAAGATGTAGAAAGGAAAAAAAAGCAGGGGGGTGTTGGTGGGGGATAAGTCCCCTTCATTTGCTTGCAACAACAACATTCCACCTCTCTCCACCTCATTTTTTTTCACATTTCACCATAGGAACTTAAATTTTAGGTAAATTTTAAGAAATAAGTTTTCCCCACATTTTTAACATTACTAAATATCTTATACTATATTTTATTTTATAACAAACTTTATACTCTTTACCATGATATGAATCATGTTATACGTATTTTTTAAAATGAATTTTGAGGGGTCTGATGCGTATAACTCTTTATGACGATGTACACACACCTTATGTTTTGATTTATTATTGTAATGAGATTTGATGCACGAATAAATATGACTCATTATGGCGTGTATCCACTTTTCATATTATATGATGTAATGATTTGTATAACGGTGCGTCATTCATTTTTCTGGTTTGATTCACATAACGGTGTGTCTAATCCATTAAAATGATGCACCTACTTTCTAGATTTGATGCACAAGTATATGATAAATTTTGATACACTAATATATAATGGTGTATCTAACCTATTTCGAAGGTGTGTCCACTTTCCGGATTTGATACGTATAACGATGCGTCCACTTAGTTTCTAGGCTTGTTTCGTTATTTAATGAGTTTTTGTGCATATGTATATAATGATGCATCTAACCAATAACAATGGTATGCCCAATATTTAGGTTTGATTTGTTGTAATCAGTTTTGACGCACAAATATACCATGATATGTCCAATTTAGCATCTTTGATTACTTGATTATCAAACAAAATGCTAAACAAAAAACAGAATTAACGTAACATTATATAATTACTACAAATAACATGTATAATTAAATCGACACAACTACCTTCACTCAGTTACTACCTTCGGCTCAATAAACATACATGACAATATGACACCATTCATCTACAAGTCTTTTTACTATACGTTCATTTCTTAACAAGGATTTCTAGAAACCGACCTTTATATTTTTATTATACAGTTGGGTTCGTTAAGAATAGTATAAATTTATGAGAACACTAAGATCATTCACATCCAACCCCCAAATTATGTCGGTAGGGTTTTATTTTATGAAAAGTGGTTGTAGGGGGTTGTAAGTGGTTGTGAGTAAAGAAGAGATAAAATGTTATTATTCATCAGTAAATTTGAGGGGACACTATTCACCCTTATAATTTTATAATATATTTTGAAAGTGGTCGTAAGTAGATGAGAGAAAATATAATGATAAATGTATTAAAAACTATTATTTAATTGAAAAAAGAGAGAGGAAAAATAGTAATTTTTAGTGTAATATAAGCATGGGCAGATCTTAGTGGACTAGTGGGCCCTGGCAAGTTTTTCGGCCGTAGTGCTAATTTTCTGTATTTCGATCGAAATTTTGTATATATACTATGTTCGGCCCTAGCAAGTTTTTCGGCCGTAGTGCTAATTTTAGTGCCCGTGTCTTTCGGCCCTGGTAGGTTCAACGGGCAAGATCCGCCACCGAATATAAGGTAAAAAATAAAGGCTTGCTTGATGTTTGGTTTCGAGCCGGGGGTCTTTTTGGAAGCAGCCTCTTTATCCATATGGATAGAGGTAAGGTTTGTCTATATCCTACCCTCCCCAGATTCCACCAATAGCTTTGTTATTTGTGGGACTTGCTGGGTACTGTTGTTGTTGTTGTTGTTGTTGTTGTTGTTGTTGTTGATGTGAATACTCAACAGTAAATCAATCAGCATAATATTGTCAACCTTCATATCATGTTTTACGTATTTAAAACATTTATTTTTTGGGTGATACTATTCCCACCCCCCCCCTATTACTTTCTACACCCCCCCTCCTCTCACATTCTTATAGGTGGGACCTGCGTGGGACCGACTGTTTATGTGAGAGGAGGGGGGTGTAGAAAGTAATAGGGGGGGGGGGGGGGGGTGGGAATAGAATCAGCCTTATTTTTTACTTTTTTGTTTCTTATAATTTATAGGTTTCTATAAACAAAAGATGTTATGATATTTAACCTTCTATAAAAACCCAGAAAAAAATTCATAAAAAAATTAAAACGAAAAAAAAAAAAAACATAGTTTAAAACATGATGTGGTTACGACCCAACGTGGGTATGACTTACGCAGCATTTGGGGCTATACCCCTTCAAAACCAATTTTCAAAAACATGATATCCTTTGCTAACTTAACAATATTAAAGCTTACAAAAATTAAAAAAAACATCTGTAGACGTGTTCTTTTCTTAAAAATCACACACTTATTTATACCTTAATTTATACATTAATACATACATCCTCATAATTAATTAGATTCCATTTTTTTGCCATTATCTTCTTCATCAACCACCTTTTCCCTTTACTTCAATTAGTATATACCTCCATCTCTCTCCTCCTATCTATATATATATATATATCTATATACACAAACACACACTTACAACACCAACAAAAACTGATACACACATCTTTCTTCACCTTCACCTTCCTCTGTTCCTCCTGTTCTTCCAAGTTCACAAATAATAATCACACAATCAATTCACTTGTTTGTCCTCTATAACTATCCAGGTATTTCATCATTTATTATTATTATTATTATTATTATTATTATTATTATTTCAAATCATCATCTTTGAATTTATAAGAAACTTGTTCTTTGTTTATCATGCACTGAATTTTGCATATAAAAGTGATTTTTATTTTTTGGGATTAAAAAATTTTGGGAGAATCAAGAGATAACAAGACCTTTGCGTAAGATAGATGAAGTTGACATTAATTTAACTTGAAATTTCATTAAAAACATTCATTATCTGTCACACGTATTATTCCTTTTATCTGGATATTCTTAAATCCTTAATCATACATTCATGCATGTTCAGTCCCATGATAACCTGCGTGTAAAAATCATGCATGTTTGACTTTCACATGTTTACAATTTATTTATGGGAAAGTCACGAAAATAAAATTAATAATTTATCTTCACTTTTTAAAATTACGCATCAATCAGAGTGAGACAAGTGTCTTTTGATGCAACAAATTTTAATACGGCGCAACAGATTCATCCTAGCGAATCCATGCATGGTGCAATATTTATACTATATATCGCGCTAGTTCGCTAGAGGCCCCACAAATTATAAGAAAAAAATGATTTTTAAAAGATTATATCGTAGCGTGGGTGATTTCACTCAAACACAACATATTTCAATCGAGGGCCACAAATTATATACGTTTTCAGCCCCCGATTTTATAATTTTTTTTTACTTATATAGAATTTTTAGGTTCGGTTAGTTCCGACCCTCCGATGGAAATTTTCAAGCTTTGCCACTGTCGGTCACAAGATTAGTTCGTCATTTACACACAAATTTACAAAAGGATATCTTTTTATAAATGTATAAAATCCAAAAAGATATCTCATTATTTGACTTTTTAATTATCTGCATGATTGACTTTTTAATTATCTGCATGTCAATGATCACTTTAAAATATGGTTATATTCTGCTACATCCAGGTGCATATCAGGTGTTCGACCATTTGCCTCAGTGAACCCAAATTCAACAATTCAAAATGCCTGAACTTGTGATCGAGCATCCGACCTCAAATCCCAACAGTGGTAACACACCCAACGGGAACTACCTGCCTCACAAGGACCTTTTCGGCTACTCGTCACCGAGAAGCCCGTTAAGCACGCACAGCCCCGAGAGCGATTCGATGGACTTAGGCGTAGACAGTCCGGGCGCCCTTGATACATCCATCGAGCAGCTGTATCACAATGTGTGCGAGATGCAAAGCTCGGACCAATCGCCCTCGAGGTTCAGTTACTTGTCATATGGCCACGAATCGCGTATAGACTCCGAGCTGCGGTTTTTAGCCGGTGGTGACTTCATGAAACTCGCGGGTGATGTTACGAAAGAGCCCGGTGTTGTAACGGATGAGAAGGAACAGAATGAAGCGTCTAATGACACGAATTCGGTTGTTGTGAAACCGAATGAGTCTTCGGGCCCAAAAGCCCGAACGATCAGCCCGAAAACTAGACCGCCATCGGGCAAGAAAACGGCATCGAAAACTAACAAGAAACACGAAAAGAATCCGGTCAATGAGGATGCGGGATACCTGGCGACTTATTTACTAAAGCAGGCTCGGGACTTGTTGTCTACGGGTGAAAACCCGAAAAAGGCTTTCGAGTTGGCTCAACGAGCGTTGAAATCGTTCGAAATGAGCCAATCGGAGAAGCCGAATTTGGAATTCGTGATGTGTTTGCACATTGTCGCGGCGTTGAATTGTAGTTTGGGGCGATATACGGACGCGATTCCTCTTTTGGAACGGTCAATCGAGATCCCGAATATGGACGAGGGGCAAAAACATTCGCTCGCGAAGTTCGCAGGGTGTATGCAGTTGGGTGACGCGTACGCGATGCTAGGGAATATCGAGAACTCGACTCTTTGTTACACCGCGGGGTTGGAAATCCAACGACAAGTTTTGGGGGAAACCGATGCTCGGTTTGGGGAAACGTGTAGGTATGTCGCCGAGGCTCATGTGCAAGCAATGCGATTCGATGAGGCGAAAAGGTTGTGTCATATGGCTCTCGATATTCACAAAAGCGGTTCACCGGCTTCGTTGGAAGAAGCTGCGGACCGCAGGCTTATGGGTCTGATTTGTGACTCAATGGGAGATTACGAAACTGCCCTCGAGCATTATGTGTTGGCAAGCATGGCTATGTCTGCGGGTGGGCACGATGCCGATGTTGCGGCTATTGATGTTTGTATCGGTGACGCGTATTTGGCTTTAGCTCGTTATGACGAGGCGATTTTCTCGTATCAAAAGGCGCTTAACTTGTTTAAGTCGACAAAAGGCGAAAACCATCCATCGTCTGCTTCGGTTTTTGTCAGATTGGCTGATGTTAACAACAAGATCGGGAAGTTTCGGGAATCAAAATCGTACTGTGAAAATGCGTTACGGATATACGTGAAACCGGTTCCGGGCTTCCCGAAAGAAGAAATCGCTAGCGGGTTGATTGAAGTTTCGGCTATTTACGAGTCCATGAAGGAACTTGATCAAGCACTTAACTTGCTAAAAAAGGCACTAAAAGTATACGGGAAGGCACCGGGTCAATCAAGCACGGTGGCTGGAATCGAGGCACAAATAGGCGTTTTGTACTACATGATGGGGCGTTATTCCGAGTCGTATAACAGCTTGAAGGCAGCCGTTGCAAAGCTACGAGTGATCGGTGAGAAGAAATCGGCTCTTTTCGGGGTTGCTTTGAACCAAATGGGTCTCGCGTGTGTTCAAATTAACTCGATAAATGAGGCTGCGGATCTTTTCGAAGAAGCACGAGGCATTCTCGAGACCGAGTACGGCCCTCATCATCCCGACACCCTCGGGGTTTATAGCAATCTAGCCGGTACTTATGACGCCATGGGCAGGTATCATATCTTCACTCTAAAACATTACATTTTTAGGCGTTTTCAAACGATTTACAAAAGAAACGATTTCGTAGTCAGTAAATAAGATTTTGAAAAGAAAAAAAAAAATAGAAATCAATCAAATCACCAGTCTAGTTTGTGGGGTCAACTGGTCTGATCACTGTTTCAAATAGACTCAACTAGACTAGTTATGTAACCAGTTCCGGGATTTAGTGGGCAGTCCAGTCGAGTCATAAGAGTGTGTATTAACTAGAAATGGTTATAACTTATAACTTATGAATTACATGTTTGATAAGTACGGTTAATCGTAACAAGCGCGTGTTATAAGTTTATAATCAAATAACAAGACGCGTAAAGTATTTTTATTTTTTAACAATGTGTAACAATTAACTTATACGTGGTTGACAATTTTTAATGTTATAGGTGGAACGATGCGATCGAGATATTAGAATACGTCGTCGGTATGAGAGAGGAGAAGCTCGGGACCGCGAACCCGGATGTAGAGGACGAGAAGCGGCGGCTAGCGGAGCTGCTCGACGACGTGGGCCGGAACCGAAACAAGAAATCACTATCACTTGAATATCTACTTGACGCCTAATTGATATCGTTTTCAAAATGTATGTTGGATAGTCCGTCGTTACATTTAGGGTTGGGGTTTCATTTTCTATTGTTGTTGTTACACCAAATTATGTTGTTAGAATGCTTTTGCTTCAGATTTTGTGTTAAATAAATAAATAAATATTAATGGGGATTTGTTACTTGCATTTAGTGATGGTAACATATATAGTAATTCTGAAAATGATGTCCCAAAATACTTAACTTGTAATCTTTCTTGTAAAAAGAAAATATATTGATACGAAACTAATCTGGAAATTAAAAATTTGAAACGGAAGTAACTTTTATTTAAATACAAGATACCGTGAAAATCACTATCGATAAATTTTTATACTTGTTACTTAGCATTGACGTAATTTTTCACGTGAAGCAACCCAAGTCTTTTAATACTGGTATTGTTGTCAAATTTGAGTTTCTACGTGTTATAATATTATTATATGTTAAACGGGATCTTCTGAAACTTTTAGAACTGGTATATGTTCACTAGATTATCTTAGCTTCTTTTTTATTTTTTTACAACGATGTTGATTTACCAGGCCTAATTGTGGTTGGGTCAAAGCTTAACAAGTCCATTCGAGCCCATATTTGGTAAACTTCTCCATGAGTGGTAAATACGCGACCAACCGGAGTCGAACCCCCAACCTCCACCTGGCCTCAGCTCTAGCACCCCCATTTTCTCCAATTGAGCTAGGCCTCATTGGCATAAATCTAGGCATATGCCTCTACCAAGTGGGCAATTACAGTTTGGCTATTAACCAACATTTTACCAACATGACTTGTTAAGTTGCAATATCTTGTTAGTTGTAAAGATTACAGTAGGTGTTCATTATTGGATTAGATAAATAAAAAATTAAAACCAAACCTAATCTGAAGTTGTGATAATTGGGCCGATCTGAATAACCCAAAAACCAATTTGACAAGCACGCTGAATACTAGTTAAGTACTTGTGGTAGATGTGCACAAAACCGGGTTTTTTTTAATATCCGGGTTTGGGTATATATTCGGGTACGGATATGACCGGGTTTGAAATTTTCGGGTATTGCGAATACCCGGGTTAGGTTCGGGTCTGGGTATTGGTCAGGAAATCCATACCTCTATACTCGGTTCGGGATCGGGTTTTCCATACCTGGGTATTAGAATAGCCTATTTCCAGATTCGGGTAGGACTCGTGTATGAATTGGGTATTAAAAAACCCGCTGAGGGTATTCAAAAAACCTGATCCGGATAGTCAAAAAAACTCGGTGCGCTTAAAAGAATAGAAGATGTACAACAAAGTGTTGTGCAAGTTTGTAAGTGATTTTTTGTAGCTTTTTATTATTTGACTTCATAATTGAATGTGTACACATCAACAACTATATAAAATAGTTCCCATATCATTGAAAACTTAAAATTAAACAAGATTACATCAAAGTGCATTTGCGAAGCCGTAGAACCCTTTGGGAAGCCATTTTAAGAGAGTTTTTGTTGTGATTTTCGGAGTATTTTCAAGTGATGTGACTTATGCAAACATCAAACCATTATTTATACACATTATATGCCTTGAAATTAGGGGTGTTCAGAAAAAACCGTAACCAAATAAAAACCGTAAACCGAACCGTAACCGTAACCAAATAAACCGATCCGAATAACGAATTCGGTTTTTGGTTTGGTTTCTAACCGAAACCGAATTGTGAATATGGTTTTTGGTTCGGATTTGGATCCACATTTTTATTTTATTTGGTTTATTCGGTTTATTTGGATAACCGAATAAACCATTTAACTTAATTCAATGATTACAAAAGAATTCACTCGGGCATGCATGCACCCAAGGCTTCGTCGTCGTCTTCTAAGACCGTGAATGTCGAGGATTCAAGTAGCCAATCTTTTAATTTGTTTGGCAGCATTGACGATACATTTAAATCACTTAGGGAGAGAAACATGGCTGAGGTAAAAAGGCAAAAGGCAGCATCGGGTGTGGCTGAAGATTCAAAAACTGAAGTAGATAGGTATTTGAAAGAGGATATCGAAGGAGATGATATATGGTTTGAAAGTCAAGATTTCACTGTTTTAGATTGGTGGAAGAAGAGAAGTGGAGCATTTCCTATATTGTCACTTGTTGCTCGTGATATTCTAGCTATTCCTATTTCAACAGTGGCTTCTGAATCAACATTTAGCACGGGAGGTAGGGTGCTTGATACATTTAGGAGTTCTTTAAGTCCTCCAATTGTTGAAGCTTTAATTTGTTGTCAAGATTGGATTCGTCCAGAAGGTGATGTTGTTAACGTGGAAGAGAACATTTAAGAGCTTGATAAGCTGGAAGAAGGTTATTGTTTTTTTTTTTGACCTGTTTCTCATTATTCTTTTAACAAACATTATTTATATTTATATTATATTTACAAGTTAATACAACTAAACATCTATTGGTTTTCTTTTTTCTTGTAGAAATGAAGGGTTATGCATGATTGGAGGAATGGGTTATGTATGCAGGTTCATTCTAGTTGGAGAAAGACTCATGTTTGAAGATTATTTATATTTTGTGCAATTAGACTTGTTAACTATTTATTCTCTATGATCTATGTTTTGAAGCTTTAACTTTGTGGTTGTGTCTAAGACTGCTTTATGGATGTGTTTGCTTTATTTCACAATGAGACTTTCTTGTATTCATATATTTTTAGGTGTAAATTAGTGGCGATGTTCGGAAATTGGAACACAAATATAAATATAAATTAGGAAAAAATTTACTTACGTGCAATTTGGTTAGATTTGGTTTATTTGGTTTATTCGGTTTCTATCCGAAACCAAACCGAATTGAATTTGGTTTGGTTTGGATCGGTTTGCATATTCCTTATTTGGTTTGGTTTGGGGTACAAAATTTTGAAAACCGAATAAACCGAACCGAATAAACCAAATAAACCATAAACCGAACCGATGAACACCCCTACTTGAAATATGCCCAAAACAAGCCCCCTAGCAGATCTATTGCCGTTAAAAAACAGTCATAAAATGCTCCTGTGAACACAACATGCAATCCAACGGTCATACTCGATACCCGATTCCGGGTTTTTTAAAACCTGATGCGTGTATTATGTAAACCCGTGTACGAGTATTTCGAAAACCCGAGTATGGAACGAGTACAAGAAACCCGGTTACGGGTTCGGGTTCTACGAAGGATATGCATACCTACTCCCTACCCTGTAGGTAAGGTCGGATTCGGGTATAAAAAACCCGAGGTTTTTTTCCGTGTCCGGGTTTTTTGTGCACCTCTAACTTGTGGACTTGCCAGTTGCTATTACTTTTTTTAACGGCAAATTTTGATTACTGATGGACCACTTGAATATCATCGTACCACCAACAAAACTATCTGATTATATCTATCCCCACTAGCAGTAGCGGAACCAGACTTATATGACTGGGGGGTTGCAATGTATTTTTACATACACAAAAGTATATTTTTTAGTTATTTATTTTGACAAATGTACTTCTACCGCTATAACGAAATTATGTTTCTAATGGTAAAGTAGACTTTTATATCGATTAATATTTGTTTTAAGGTATCTTTTTTTGAAAGCTAATTATAAATTATAGATCTCCACATTAAATTATGTATTATCCCCACTATAATTTATCAAGTTTCTAATGTGTGTATCTTTTACTATTCAATTTTGTGCACAATCTAATGCATATATTACAACTGATTTATGCAACTTTCATTATTATTAAATATTTTATTCAAAACATATCATTTATTCAAAATAGTTTTCACCACATAATGCTGTATTGTTTTTCTCTTTATTAAACTTTCATATAGGTTATTTACTTTAACCTCTTATACTTTATCTTTTATAAATTTATCACAACACATTTTTCATTTTTAACTCCAATACTTTTTCACTTTCAACTTTGATCTCATATACTTTTCATATTTACAAATTTTTTGTTTTACATTTCCGTATAAATTTTGCGAGTTAAAATGTTGCACCACGTGTGTTTGGTAGAAACTATTTTTTTCTCAAACTGTCCCGTCGCAACGCGCAAGTACTAGGCCGACTTAGTTTTTTTTCTATGTTTTACGTTTCAGTCTAATTTTCGCATGTTAACACACCGCAACAGGCGTGCGTGGTTTAACGTTTTTCCGTCTACTTTTCGTTTGGTTAATGACCCCGTCGCAACGCGCGGGTCCTAAACACTAGTTAAATAAAAGCGGTAACTAATTTACTAAAATAAAAATATGCCTGTAAACGAACCGAACATTCATGAACTTATTCGGCGGGAAGTTCGTTTATGTTCGTTTATTTAATAAACAAACGAACATGAACAAAAAATTTTGTTCGTTTAATTTAATGAACGAACATGAACACACCTTGTGTTCGTTCATCTATGTTCGTGAACGTTCGTTTATGTTCGTTCATTTATGTTCATGAACGTTCGTTTAAATTTTAGTAAATACATAAATAGTTAGATTTACATAAATATTAGGTTTTCTAACTACTTATATTAGTATGACTAGTTAGTATATTTATGAACTCTAATTTAGTTGTGTTTTCGGATGAATTGTAATATATTAGACTTCTTTGTTCAATCATGTTAATATATGTTTGTTTATGTTTATTCAAATATGTTCAGTTTTTTTTTGTTTATGTTTGTTTGTGTTCGTTAATGTTCGTGAACTGTTCGTTTAGGCTTTAAACGAACGAACACGAACAAAAAAATATGTTCGATTATATGTTCCTGTTCATGTTCGTGTTTGTGTTCGGTTAAAGTTAAATGAACGGACACGAACATGCCTATGTCCGTGTTCGTTCGGTTCGTTTACAGACCTAAATAAAAACAAATGTTAACTAATTTACTAAAACAAAAACAATAATAAAACAAAGGAATTTATCTATACTATTATAAAAAGGAGAAGTGATGTACACATATGTAATTTTACATGGCGTCCATCATTTTATGCAATATGTACAACTAAACAATGCTTATTTTATAAGGGTGAAATTGTAAAAAGTAGCAAATTTTAAGACATTGAGAGGGTATAACAGTAAATCCACCTTCGCCCCATACTCAGACCCCCAAAATTATTTCCTTTTGTGCCCTCAAGAAACCTAAAAGACATCTCATAATCAAACGTAATATTAAATGCCATGGGAGCAATCAATCGCCCCCTTCATCCTTGATTATTGAAACCCAGCACCACCCCTTCTTCACCTTCATTCCAATGAATATGTAATGAAATCTTGAGAACGAACCGTTCAATATCCCTCTTCAAAACCCAAAGAAAGCGGATGCAAGATGGTTGCTCGGATGGAATCGTCCCCGGCGGCCCGTACTCGGTTCATCTCCTCCGGTGTTCAATATTTCGATTGCGTTATCGCAAATCATATTGTTAAAGAAATCCAAGAACCGAATTGCAGGGTGAGTGACTTTAGTTTCTTGTATTGTTTGATGGATTCTCATATATCTTTTGACATGATTTCCGTTCTGAACACTTCGATCAGTTGTGTTTTTTGGGGGTAAACTTCAATTACCTACATTGTGATAGATGTGATAGATATTATGTTGGTTTTGGGCGTGGGCGTGGGGGTTGCCGTCGATTTTGTGGATCTGATTTTGTTTCTTTTTTGTGTTGTTTGCAGGTTTTAATTGAGTTGGTATTGGTGTTGTTTTTGAGTTTGTTTGCTGGATTGATGGTGCCAGGAAATTTCCGGTCAATTTTATCGTATTCTGATGAGAATAGGTACTTATTATGTATAATTGAGCATTTCATTTAATCTTTGAAACGTATTTGTTGAAATAGACACATTCTAAAAGGTCCAACTGCAGAAAATAATGCTATGATGGACTTGAGAGGTGTAATGAAACGAGAGTTTAGACGCCCACCTGTCCCATCTAGCTGGCTCCTTAAATCGGTATTTTTTTGTAACCTCTCTTATTCAACATTCTCATAGCCTTTACTTTTAAAGTATAGGGTAATTCAAAAGAATAATTCCGACCTATACTGTAAATTGGATGTATATAACCAATTTTTTTTCTACTTTCCCAATTATCTCAGATATATTGTGAAAGATATGCTTGGGCAGGGGACATTTGGTTTCCGTTCGTGACCTCAAGCTTGAAACACTATTCACGAGTGAGCTTGGACTCGCTCGGTTTGTTAACACCCCTAAGAGTCTAGCAGAATAAACCTAGCTCAACATGAACAAAATCTACAATGCGCCTGATCACAGGTTTTTATAGTTAAATTCCACTTCTAGAAACCGAACACTGCTGGTGTACTCAGGTCATTATTCTTTTTTTTTTTTTTTTTTTGTTCTTATGAATCATAATATTGTTTTATTGACAAAATTGATTTTGATAGAGCTATTTTTGGGAGGTGGTGGAGGGAACCGTAGTTCTTGTTAGTATGTAAACCACACAATAACTTTCTATCATATACATGGGATATGGCTATTCTTAGGTTTCGTTGACCCGTTAGTTGGACTCTTTAACTTATTCATCGACCCCTTACAGATAAACACAACCCGAATCGACTTGTTCATAATTAAATTGTTTGAATTCATTTACTTTGCGAAACATTGTGGTATGCAGCTTGCTCTGCGCAATATACGGTCATATACTTCATCTTAACATTTTCAATGTTTCCATCTTTCCTATTCAGAAAAAAATATTGATATAATTTGTTCACTGTGTAAGCTAGATCATATGCTACAAGATGATAAATTTCTGGTGATAACAAAAACGTATTAAGCATGGTATGGGTTTTATGTCCATGCTTCAGTCTACATACTTTGAGCTATATTTTTGATGTTGTTAATGGAACTTTTTGTTCAAATGTGAATCGGGAATTATGTATTCGCAACATCAGGCAAGACTTACTCTTTTATCTAATTGTTAATAACTTAATATAATCGAAGTGTTTCACATATATGCATGATACATGTGTTTCAGGTCCTCACTTGTCATATAAATGGCATCAAACTGTGGAAGGTAATTTGGTGTTTTAGAGAGAGCACAAGAGGATATACAAGAGTAGTTTAAACTAAAAAAACGGTCGATAATGTTTTGCACCAGTGGCATATATAGAGTATGTTCTTATTCCCTTTCGGCTTGAGTTACTTTATTGTCATTTGTTTTTTTATTTAACAAGATTAATATTTAATCAGTACTTATTTGTTAATAATAAGAATTATATTATGCCTACAGATTTATTTATTTATTTAGAATCTCACATGGGTCAAACTAGGTTAAAGTCACTAGAGTTTATATCTTTTATACCAAGTTACTAACCAAATGGGTCAAGCTACCTGACTTCATTTTTTGAATAATAAGACTATGAGGTGTTGAATAGCCAATTTTGGTTTGTGTTCCTTAATTGGGTCAACTGAAAAAAAAAAACTGGCTGAATGTGGATTGGGCGATGGTTTGTGTTTTTTTTTAAACAGGTAAAATGAAAAAAACTAGCTGAAAGTGGAACGGGTCAAACGGGTACACGATTAGACGTTAAATTATAAAATTGATTATGTGTGAAGTTTGGTGGTTTCTGTTTGCTAAAAGTTTATTATTAGATGAAAAGGTTATGCTATAACATGAACTGTGACTCTGCAAGTCATTTTTTCACTAAATCTTTCAATAGATCCCAGGAAGAAAATGTAGGTTTTGCATGATTAATTGGATGATATTATTTTTTAAACATGTATTTATATGTAAGTAACTATCATTTTGTGAATGTGTAGTGGGACTGAAGTGAAGTGAAGTGAAGAAGTTTGTTTTGTCATTGACCACATCAACAACAAATTATAAAGCTAACAAAATGGCCATGAGTCCACTAACTGTGGAGACATAAAGATTCTATTTCGCGTTTGCTTGAATACGTGGCTAACAATGATGTTGAGGGGAGAAAATGAAAGTTTATGCTATTGCAGATAATGAAAAATGAAATGGGGACATTATTGCTATTTTTTATTTATGCAGTAAAGATTCATGATAGGCTCAAATTCATGTTTCCATTTTCAACGGGTTAAATGAGTAAATTTTACTGAACGGGTCAACTGGGTAATATTTATGGAACGGGTCAAAATGGCTTGATCCACGACAACTTACGGGATGTTATTACCAATTCTTTTAAGAAATTCAGAGCCTAACAAAAACCGAAACAATTGATAAACAAAAGGAAAATGAGTACAACACTGTAAATTGTTGACACCGCCGCAACGCGCGGGTTTCCCACTAGTATATTTTAACGCTAAATCAAAGAATTAAACTAAAACAAAAACAGTAATAAAACAAAGGAATTTATAAGGTAAGTTATTTTTTGAGTCCCTGTGTTTTAGGTGTTTTAACCATTTGAGTCCAAAATCAAAATGTTTAACGCCCTGAGTCCCTATAGCCATTTTTCTTAACCATTTGAGTCCAAATTTCTAACACTGTTAGAATTTTTTTGTTAAATTTTGTTTAATGACCAAATTACCCCTATAAATAAAAAATAAATAAAAAAACTAATTTATAACTCTCTCATTCATCTCTCCTCTAAACACTAGATCTTTTCTCTTTATCATCTTTCATTCTCCCTCTCTCTAAACCCAAACCACCTCCATCCCACCATCAACACCACTGTCGCCACTGCACCTCCACCGTCACCATCACTACAACACCCACCACCGCTACACCTCCACCGTTACCACCATACCACTGCACCTCCATCAACACCACCACACCTCCACCATCAACATCACAACACCCACCACCGCTACAATGGATGATCAGATCTTTGGGGTTTTGTTCTTCAAGTGGTTTCTGACGAAATCAGGGGGTAATGGCTGAAAAATTTACTGAATTTATGAGGGATAAGTTGAAGAAATAATAAAAAGATTACAGATATTGGATGTGTGAAGAAGATGATGATACCAGGTGAGGGGCAGATGGGTCTAGCAAGATCTTGAAGAAGGAAGGATACCGGCGATGAGCCATTCAAAGTTTGCACAGGTTCAAGAGTGGGTATAGTATTGATTGTATGTCATCTTTTCTCTATTTAATGAATAGATTCATAGTTTGCACAAATTCATAGGATACCGGCGATGAGCCATCTCTGTTATATTGTGATTTATATGTTATTTGTTGATTGTGGTGGTGGATGGACGAGGGAGGAGGTGGTGGTGGTGGTGGTGGTGGTGGAGATGGGTGGTTGTAGTGATGAATGGCGGTGGCAGTGGGTGTGTTTATATTATATATATTAAAAGGTTATGCATTAAAAACTTGTTCCTTGTACTAATGTGCATATAAGACTTGTACTTTGTGTGTAAATGACTAAATTACCCTCATAGTTAACAGACTTGGTGGATGATGTTACAAATTTGAACTCAAATGGTTAAGAAAAGTGGCTATAGGGACTTAGGGCATTTATACATTTTGATTTTGGACTCAAGTGGTTAAAACCCCTAAAACACAAGGACTCAAAAAGTAATTTACCCGAATTTATATATTTTAGAGTTAAATGCTATTTTAGTCCCTGTGGTTTGGATCATTTTGCCAATTTAGTCCAAAGGTTTGAAACGTTGCCATTTTAGTCCAAATAGTTTCAAGCGTTTCCATTTTAGTTCACTGGGTTAACTCTGTCCATTTTTATGTCAGCTAGAAGGGTAATTCGATGTTATATGAGATGGGCAAATTGGGCTTCAAATTACTTATATGGACAACTAAAATTCACGTGGGCTTAGGATGCATTGAAATTAACATGGGTTGATGTTGGGCTTGGTGAACTGGTTGCTCCAGGAGGTCATGATGTGAATAAGAGGAGGCCAAATTATTATTATGATTGGAAAGGGATTAATATATTTGTTAGACTGCAACATAAGATCAGAAAGGACGAACTTGGAGGAGCAAGAGTTCACATGAGTCAAGATTCAAGCTTCACGGTTCAAGATTCAAGTTTGGGTTTGCAAACGAGTTAGTTTGGTTTTGATATACTTTGTGTTTATTGAATTCATGACTATGATTTATTATTTGTTTAAGACCTGTTTTGCGTTCTTGATTATGGTTCTTGGCTAAACTCCTGATCACTACCTAGGTTAGATGATTACACGGAATTTTTACTTATGTTTTTATCGGTTTTGGATTTTTGTTTGTGGATTTAATATATATGTAAAAGACTTTGGTTTGAATGTTAATCGTATATGCGAATTTAACGTATTTAAATTTCATCACATGTTTCATTTGCGTTTTTGTGCATGACTTCCATGTATGAATGCTAGTTAGGTCGTGGACTGTGTGTTAGCGATTAGTTTGCGGTTAATAGGCCAATTTACCGTAGGAACTGTGATTAAGTTTTGAATAGGGTTACGTATTCTACCAATGTAGATAGCTGAGAGGTGAGAGGTGAGAGGTCTGTCTTTAGTGTTAGATTGCTAGGGTTAGATACTTTGAGAGAACATCCCCTTAGTTGCCCTTTCACTATTTGCTTATCGAGTCTGATCATAATTCCATAGTTACCGGTGACTTTTGCGTTGAGAGGTAGATTGTCGAGAGGGTACTTTATTATTATAGTAGGAAATCCCGATAAGGAATCCTCTAAATAGGTAGTTCAACAGCTTACTAGGTTGTCATAGGTGTCTTCTCGAGAAGGGTCGAGGGTCCTATTCGGTTATCCTTTAAGTTTAGCATCTTAAGATCCCGGTTTTACATTAGTTCCATAACCGATAGAACGTGTCAAGCATGTGTAGGATTCTATCCTAGGTAGTGTACTTCGCATATCTAATCGTTTCTTAAGTCCTCAGTCTTAGTTTGTGTCTTTTTCAGCTTTAGTTAGTTTAATTAATTTTAGTTAATTTAGTAGTTTGTTAGAACCCCCCCCCCCCCCAAACAACAAAACAATTAAGTACAGTTAGGTTAGAGTCAGTCTAGTCAGAGTCTAGTATACGTAGTTAGTAGAGTCTCGTGGGTTCGATACTCGGACTTACTTAGGCTATACTACATTGACCGGTACACTTGCCGGTTGTGTGGTTTAGGTTTTAGAGAGTTTTAGTTGTAACACCTCGTAAAAAGCATGCCCAATAAAATAAAGACACGTGTCATGGAAGGTAAAACGTGTTATAAACCCGGATCAAGTTGAAAGATGTATGGTAGGATTTAAAAGTGTCGACATGTTAACTAATACCTCTGAGCGACCCATGTATAAATCCCAAACCTTAATCTGTTTTATAAACATTTGATATTTAAATCCGGTTAATTCTGATAAATGCATAATTCAAATTTGCACAAGAAATGGAATCCTACAAGTAGTTACGACAAATTTTACATCCAAGACTCTTTCCAAAAGAATCCAAGACAACATAAGTGCATGGCAAGGCTTTCATGGCTTTTCAGAACTGATCAAGTGGCCCCATTCTGATGTTAAAGACCTTGGATTCGTATTTGCAAAGTTGCATGGGCAAAGCCTAAAAGTTTACAAATTTTTGTCCTCTGAGCATCGGTTACGGACCGTATGGGATAAGGCTTACGGTCCGCAAGGACTGTAACTGGGCATTTTAGAACAGAGTTGGTTGCGGACCGTATCAGGTTGGACTTACGGTCCGTAAGAGTTGGATACGGACTGCAAGGGTTTTCGCTTACGGTCCGTAAGACTGTCGCTGGCAGTTAAAAATTGGCAGTTGCCAGTTATAACCGGTTACACCGCCTTAGTTGCATGGTATTCGAAATACAGGAATTGGGCCAACAGTTTTGCATGCCTAGGGATACCTGGGAACATCATACAACATTTGTAGACTTGCTTGGCATCATCTTGATCAATTAAACTCACTATATAAGAAGTCCCTTGTTGCAACATTTGAGCACTTCACTTGAAAACTTTCATAGCACTTGTTCTGGAGATTCCTGGAGCTCAAGACCACTTCCTAAGGACCATTAGTCATGCATAGGACTTCAGTAGGTGTCCTTAACCTTTCTTAATTCAGTCTTAATTAGTTTAATGACCAAAAGTCAAACCCAACGTAATTAAGGTTTGACTTAGTGATTAATAACTAATGGTCCAGTCAATTCTCGAATTAAAAGTAGCTACGAGATGGTAATTATGTGGGTAATAAACCCTTAAAAGGGTACCCTCTGATTCCCACTCTAACTAGGTCAATTGTCGGGTCAAAGTTAATTATAAAAAGTCAACACAAAGTAAATTTTCGCATAAACACATAATTAACAATGTAGAAGCTATGAAACCTGTTTTATCACTCATATAACTTGGTAATTAATGTAAGAACATGTCTAAACATGTTCAACCCGATAATTTTCAGTTTAGGCTCGGTTCGGAACCGAAAGTCGCATAATTAGACTTTTGCTTTGACTTTCAGTTCTGACCCAATGTAGCATGTTTTAGAAATTCCTTAGAGCTTTATTAGGACCAGGTTACATGTTAATATAACCCTCTGTGATTATACAACTTGGTTCCTTAGTTATCCGAATCATATGCATGTTTCCGTTATATGCCTAAATGTTGACTATTATGCCCTTTTAACCTTAAAATGAGATTTTTGAAATTGTGAGAGGATAGAAACCTTCATTACTGATTTATAAACATGTCCTTAAATTTTCACATCAGTTTGAGGTCTAGATTAGGAGTTATGCTCAATAGCGTAATTAGAAAGCTTTTTATTAATTAAACGGCGTAATTAGCATAAAGCCTATCTAAACCCAATTTTTGATACCAAAATTTTTACCCAATGATATAAAATAATATTTTGGAATTTTTGAAGATTTTTATTTATTTTTAGGCTGAGCATAACATAGGGTTATAGCATTGATTCGGTAATTGTCGTTTTTGCCCTTTTGGCCTATAAAATGAGTTTTACATAATATTTTGATACCAAACCTTTTGCTACTGATTTTATATAATAAATAAAATATTTTGAGTCTTCTGGAATGATAAAAATATCAGCTTTTCTTTAAAAACCCGGAAATCGCTTAAAACCGTCTTTTAACGCGTTTAAAACGCATAGTATGTATTAAAACCATTTTTCTCATAAAAGACTTAATACCTACTGATGTTTTAAGAAAATTTTTATATTTTAACAGTAAGCAAAAGTTTTAAACTCAGATTTTGAATTTTGACCTTTAAAGCTTATGTGAAATTACCAAAATGCCCATACGGTGCATAATTTGGTTATAAAAGGTAAATTTCACTTATATGCCATACCCTACTGTTATGACTTATAAAAATAAGTATTTTTACTGAATATATCAGACCTGAAACTCAGATTTATAATTAAACTCTTTTATAAGCTTTAAAATGACCAAAATACCCCTACGGGGCATAATTTGAGTTTAAATCCATTTTGGGCATAATGGAAGGTATCTTACTGACATCACAACATATTTAAGGCATATTAACTTAGGAAACCTGTTCATGACTCATTTGGTTACCCGTAACGCATTATTCGCGTTCGGTGCGGTTTATGTAACTAGTTTGCATAAATTAGCCGAAACGGGTCAAACCTTATCGTTTTTATCTCAAAATCCAGAATGTGTTAGTTTACCCATATTATACAAGTATACAAACTTGTCGGGTCTAAACCACACTCTAATCTGGTCATCGCTTAATCCTGCGTTTTGAACCGTATATCTTCTTTTAAAACTAACCGGTCTAGGTTTAGACTTAATTAAGACCCGTTAGGAATCTAATAGGTTATTAAAACCTTCGTTCCATATTAGGAGCCCGGTAAAAGCTACTTGCACTCGCTGTTTGTGATATATACTTGCTCAGGTAAATACTTTTAACTTATTTTCCCTATACGGGCTTGGGATACGGTATTATAATAATACCGCTTGGTCGGGTATGTAGTTGTTTAAATCGGATTGTGATTAATATATTTACATAACCCGTTTTAATCTATTTTATTTGGTATATGGCCCTTGGGGGGTTAATGACCATGTCCCGGATATCCTTGGCATCATTCATTGAAATGGCCACGACCTAAGCACGGGGTGCAGACATAGACCTGACAGCTGCATATGTAAAAACTGGTAACCCACTTTAAGGAATTAACCTTGTGGGCATTATGCATGTGGCGTGTCAGTTAATCTTGTCCGGCTCTTCTAACCGGCCCTGACGGACGACAAATAAGTAAAACTGTATACAAGATTATTTTTAAATAATTGTCCCAAGTTATAAAAGATATTTTGTTCCTTGTGCATTCAAATCAATTTTCTTAGACATTTTCAAAATGAGTCGGTTAATTGTATTTACCAGTGTAATCTGACGTATTTTCCAAAAAGGCTAAGAGCAGGTACTAAACGGAATAGGCTGGCTACTCCTGGCATCATTAAACAAGTCTTGCAAACTTAAGATGTTAAAGTCTGTTGAACAATGATCTTTTTATCATTTGATCCGCCTGTGGATCCTTAACAGTCCGTTTGTAATACTTTGATATTACTTTTTATTCGGTTTGTAATGTGATTCATCTTTTGCTTCCGTTGTGCCTTTAAATTGTGTTGTTTGACTATGATGATATCAACTACGTCACGATACTCCCCACCGGGCCCACCGGTAATACGTGGAAATATCGGGGTGTGACACTAGTCCTTGCACTTACTGTTCTGATCCTAACCACTCCCAACCTCATTGTCATCCTCGCCAATCAGCCCATACCTCTATACCACCAGCCCAAACCGGATCCCAAATATCACCTTCCCCTCCAATAACTGAAGACCAAACACCACCCACCTCCCCCACGGCTGCTGCCCAAACCGAGGCCCAACCTGTTGTCGTTTCCATTCACTCACCAGCCCATCTAGCCCATTCCTCCACCATAGAAGCCCACCCCCACTCCCACTCCCACCTCAGCCCACCCCGCCACATCTCAAACAAACTCCACTGTTGGTTCCTAGCATGCTCCCACAAACCCATAAACCCTATTCATTCTGCCACTAACACACACCCTATGGTTACCCGTGCTAAAGCCGGTATCTTTAAACCTAAACATCAGGCCAACCTTGCTCACCTTAACACTCATAATCTTTACCTTGCCTTCTTTTCTCAAACGGAACCAAAAGGCTTCAAATCAGCCAGCAAACATGCCTACTGGCTTGATGATATGCATAAAGAGCTTTCGGCCCTGCAAAATAATAATACATGGACCCTTGTTCTGCGGCCCACAAATCAAAATGTTGTTGGGTCAAAATGGTTATTTCGTACAAAATATCAGTCCGATGGGTCTATTGATCGGTACAAGTCTCGTTTGGTTGCACAAGGGTTTAGTCAAATGCCTGGTTTGGACTACTCTAACACGTTTAGCCTGGTTGTCAAGGTCTCAACTATTCGTGTTATGCTATCTTTGGCAGTCATCCATGGTTGGAAACTTAATCAACTAGATGTCAATAATGCTTTCCTCCATGGTCATCTCTCTGAACGTGTTTACATGGAACAACCACCGGGTTTTGAAAACTCACAATTCCCCACACATGTTTTCCTGCTCAATAAGGCTCTTTATGGCCTCAGACAAGCACCAAGGGCTTGGTTTCACCATCTCAATAATTTTTTTACTAACCAATGGGTTTATTTGCAGCAGGGTTGATCCATCTTTGTTTATATATAAGCGTGGCTCACATATCTTATACCTCCTTATCTATGTGGATGACTTGATCCTAACAGGTAATGAAGAATCCATTATGGATGGTTTTGTCAAGCGCCTTAATAAGGAATTTGCTATTAAAGACCTCGGTGACCTAAGTTACTTTCTTGGTCTTGAAGTCACTCGTACTACTGATGGCCTTTTCTTGACTCAGTCAAAATATGCGCATGACATCCTTGCTCATGCAGAAATGCTTGAGTGAAAGCTCGTTCATACTCCTATGACTGTGCTTGAGACCTTTATAGCTAATGGAGAATTATATTCGGATCCCACTTTATACCGCTCTCTGGTTGGGGCTCTCCAATACCTCATAATCACTCGCCCATACATCTCTTATGCTGTAAATCAAGTCAGCCAGTTTCTGCAGGCTCCCACCACCACTCATTTTTAGCTGGTCAAACGCATCCTTCGCTATGTTAAAGGAACAGTTGCTTTTGGATTGACGTTCTTCAAACTAGTAAAAACCGTAGTTCTTGGGTACTCTGACGCTACTGGGCTTGTTGTATTGACACCAGACGCTCAACCTATGATTACTCAATCTTCTTCGAAGGGAACCTTGTCTCATGGAGTGCTAAGAAACAACCTATTGTTGCTCGCTTAAGTTATGAATCTGAATATCGTGCTATGGCCAACAATGCTGCTGAGATTGTCTGGTTTACTCACCTCCTACGTGAGTTACATGCTCTCCCTCTTGATCGCCCTACGCTATTGTGTGACAACAAAAGTGCTTTGTTCCTAACTCAGAATCCTGTCTCTCACAAGCGTGCCAAACATATTGATCTTGATTGTCACTTTGTTCGTGAACTTGTCTCCTTTGGAAAATTATACACGTGCTTTGTTCAGATCAAGCTCCAGGTTGCGAATATTTTCACTAAAAGTCTTCCTAGATCCCAGTTTGAATTCTTTCTAGATCGTATTGGAATCCGTCCGCCACCGTTCCGTTTGAAGGGGGATGTTAGAAAATTGTAGTTAATTATATTCATTGTATTTCATTTATTCTTTGTCTATTGGTGTACCATATCTATATATATATATATATATATATATATAAATGAGATGGATTTGGGCTAGGTGGCATTTGATTTTGGCCATTTTTGCTGATGTGGCAACTTTTTGTGATGAGTTTAGGAGGGAAATTAGATTTTGCTTCTACGTTCACCATTTTATCACAAAAGAGGCGGGATCCGGATTTGATTCGGGTCACCCATCTCTCAAATTCGGATAGTATATATTCTCTTTCTCATACCACACAACGTATTACATCTTCACTTTCTTGAAACCCTAAATCCCAAAATACCGATTCTCCTTCAATTGTTCTTCGTCGATTCATCATTCTCAATGGCCAGGTATGAGTACTTATATGATTATTTATTGTAATGTTTAATCTATTGTATCTTCTTCAGATCTGATCATCTCGATTCACTGATTTGTTATCGTTGGAGACTGAAACAGTCGGCGCTAGGGTTACGTCGTGAACCCTTGATGACGACGGAATTGCATGCTACAGAACAGACAATCGAAGGTAAGATCTGTTTTAGCATCTAAAAAAATTTACAATCGTATTCTTCTCTTCTCATTTTCTTACTCTTATCACACCAAATCAAATCAGTCTTTGGATTCTTTTACAAAATCTCTATTTCCATATATAAGATGTCATTTCCATTACAGCTTTATTCATATTACAAACCCTATAGCTGAATTTGTGAGATTCATTTTTCAAACATCGACGATCTGTGGATGGTTTTGGTTCTGTAACGACTTCTGAAGAGGTAATTTTCTTTTAACAGTCCATTGTATTGTAGATTGTAGATTATTGTAGATTGTATATATAGATTTATTATAGATCTTGAATCGATTTGTAGTGTTTAGGGTTTTCCATCAGATCTGTTAACCTAATAACCTAACGTTTGACATTTGTTTGTTAATAAAAATCTCCGATATGAGGTTGTTTGTTTAAATCGTTAAGTATAATTTGGGGATTTTAAATAATTCTTAAACCCTTAACATTGATTTGGGCGGATTTCTATAAATTCGTATGCTTAATATAATTTCAATGGGGGTGCTGAATTTCGGTAATAATTTTGAAATATTGCTTTTGGAGTCATGTTTAAAAGTTCCTTCCCTTTGTTTGAAGCTATTTCACGTATCTCATAGAGTCATGCTATTGATACTATTGCTTCTTGGTGAACTGTTACAGGACTGAGGTACATAAGCAGCAATGTGTTGTTCAATACAGTCTTTTTTGTATTTTGTATTTTGCATTATTCACTTTTATCTAATTATTCACATCTACAGTTCATGACCGTAAGCTATATAACTGTCATATTTATGATGAAATTGTTTTTCATCTCAAATATTCGACGGACCTGCATCGGATTTTTATGAGTATAATGGAAGTTAGACGATCCAAAGAACAAAAGATTTAATAATTACGATGGAAAACAGATTGCTGGAAATCAATGTTTACAATTATTCCTTTGTTCTTTTGTAGGATGTTACTGCTACAAAAGGAAATGAATTTGAGGATTATTTCCTAAAAAGGGAGCTACTTATGGGGATCTATGAAAAAGGTTTTTGAAAAACCTTCACCTATATGGTAATTCAGTTTATGATATGACGGTTTTACTTGGTATGCTATGTAAACTAAACGAGCTTCTTAACTTCTGACATTGGTATTTTTTTTTAATTATGATATTCGTGAATCATCTATTATCTTAGTACAAACTCATGATTTTGACAAAAAAATTCGGTTCAAACCCGCACAATTGGATGTCTTGGTTTGTTCTCTCCCAAAACCATGGTTAACCAATTGGGAAAATTACGTGATAACAGAATAGAGCTTTAAATGTATTGTTGTTTTATATTTTGTTATTTTATGCTTATTTCTTGACCAGTATTCAAAGACCTATCAAGCATCCATCACAACTTATCTCATTGAGATTATTTCTAGAGCATCTGCGTTGGTGGGTTAATTGTTGTGATTTTCTGTTACTTTGGCAAGAGCCGCCCGACGGTCTTGAAATAAAACCATATAATTTTTTTTCAAAAGTTTCATAAATAATATGTTTTAGATGAGATTTAATGTTGAACTTTAACTCAAGCTATACAATAAAGTCGAGCAACATGATAATCAAAGTTTTATAAGGTGCTTTTTGCAGGGTATTCATTTGCATAAGACAGGTCTGCTTATTATAGAGTATGTGTGAGTTGATTCTGCTTGGACGTGCAGTAAAAAGAGAAAGCATTTTTGAGCTTATATCTGTAGGGGTTTCAGAACCTCGGTGAGCATACACTCTCTCTACCTACCAAAGTCAGAGCATCTTTAGTTTATGGGTTAATATATGTTTTTTGTGTGGTATGGCTACATGTCCATGTTTTAACTTGCAGGCCTATTGAATCATTGATTAAATGACCTGTATACTTGCATGTGGTGCACAATTTGGAAATTGGTTAGGGGCCAGACCCATGCCATTTGACTGGGAAAGGATGTGGGAGGTATTGTTCTACAGAAAACTTTAAACTTTGGATAGTTTTCATAGGAAGCTTATTACAATAAAATTTTGTTTTGCATTATGGTACCATAAAAAGAATTACATATATAATGAGATAGATGTGCTAGATGGATTGGGTAACATGTCAAAAGCGGTGGGTTGATTCCGCCTTTGTATTTGACTTAAACTTCCAAGAGAACCGTTGTACTTGGCTTTAACATCCAAAAAGAACAATTGATTTTTTTTGCAAGTCAGGATAAAATGAATAAGGTGTTCAATTTTAAAGCTTTTTTTGGTGATATGATATTTATGCTTATGAGAATGAATACTTCATTTTTACGATAATTTACTAAGATGTGGCATGTTCAAGACTTACAATTGATTGAGCACTAAGTATTTGATGGGTCTCTCGAGAAAGCCATCCAGATGATGATATGAGTTTAATAAAGTTGTAAAACGATGCTTTGCAACAATTATTTTTGTATTCATATTTACACGTATTTTACCGTATTATGTAATACAAATTAGTAGTTATATATGTGTGCAGGTGCATTCGGTCCACCCCTGAAGAGCTGGAGAGACTTCATGTGGGTATTTTTTAAATATATATTTTTTTCTTTTTTGCTTTTGGGTATTATTAATTCTTAGAGTTAATAGCTAAAATGGATGTTTTAGTTTCTTTTTAAAGATAAAGTTTAAAGATTCAATTTATCATGTTCTTGAAATATTATGAAATTCATGGTGATTTGAATCATAGATCTTCATGTGGGTATTCTTAATTTTTTTTGTATTACTGTTTTGCTTTTGAGTATCATTATTTCTTAGTCTTCATAGCTACAATGGTTGCTTCAGTTTCTATTTAAAGATTCAGTTTTTTCATCTTCTTGAATAATTACGAAATGCAGGGTGATTTGAACTTTTGGTTGGGATGCATATGATTCTTTTATGCAACATGATGTTCAAGAACTCAATAGGATTCTTTGTGAGAAATTTGAAGATAAAATAAAGGGAACTCTTTTGGAAGGCCCAATTCAACAATTATTTGATGGGCATTATATGAACTACATTGTATGCATAAATGTAGACTACAAATCAACAAGGAATGAATCATTTTATGGTACATATCTCTACTTAACAATTTCATTTTATTTATAATATCCAGAGGTGGCAAAAGGGTTGGATTAGCTGGGTTGGGTAACGGGTTATGGTCGACTGTCAAAGGAACTTTTTGGGTGTTTATCAAAATAGGTTGGGTCGGATCGACACTTAGCTTTGTCCACTTTTCTTTTGCTAATAGGAAGAATTGCATAAAATGGTAATGTACCAAGGATAATTTTTACTTTGGGGCATGCACTTCACTTTTGCCTAATAAAGCGTAACTACGATTTCAATAGGCTCACAAAGGGTAATCTTGGCATAAGTATGCTATCTTTGTACGCCTTTTTTCCCCCAGAGTGCTACTCTTTTGGTAAGTAGAAGTTAAGTTTTTTTTATACGTTTTTAAAAGTAATTTACCTTTTCTTGGGCAAAAGTGAAGTAAATGCACTCAGTTACAATTGACCAACTATTGTTGGATCGTCCTGTGACCCTAAACAGTCAAGTTGAGTAGTTCATCATCAAATACAAAGGCGGAATCAATGTAAATGATGTCAAACAGCTTGTTTCCTTTTAATATTTCTCTATTATTGATTTCCTGAGCTTTTACAATCGATTCTGACAAAAATCCGGCAGCACCTTAGCTCACACACACATAATTTCGTATCAAATGAACAACACACAACACCTATATATAGATGATGGTATTTCGTTTGAAGATGACACAGGTTCACTTCAAACGAAATCACTTGGTTTAATTTCGTTTGAAATGGACCATGTCAGGTTCAAACGAAATTACCAACTTTCAACTAATCAAACCCTAAATCAATCCCTGTTGTGTACTCATTCATCCTATCTAGACATAAGACTCGATTAAGACGAAGTTAACAGACAGTAGATGCACCAACAGACTCCCCCTTGGATGTTGACGAAGTCTTCGGCGTCAAGTCTTTAGTCTTAGTCTCTTTCCAAATTGTCTTAACATTGTAAAAGCTTCTTCAATCTTTATCTTCAAACTTTAATCTTCAATCTCCCCTTTGAATGCTGATCCAGAATTCTGACTCCCCCTTTCGCAGACTCCCCCTCTCGATAAGTGATGCGTGTTAAGTGTTTATGTAGGTTTAAGTATATTTTAAGCCCTTTTACACTTTCTTTAGCCAAGTTTTAAATTTATAAAACACGATATTTACTAACACTAAACACACATATGGGCAAGTGCACCCATCGTGAGCGTAGTATAGTGTTGGTAAGATACCGAGGTCGTCCAAGGACACAAGAGCTTTTAGTACCGGTTTATCCTCAACGTTTAATCAAATCAAAAGTTTAGAAAAAGGTTTTAAACTAAGAAAATAAAAACTAACTAAAATGCTGAAAAATAAAAATAAAAATAAAAACAGATAGACAAGATGAATCACTTGGCTCCGACTCGTGTTTAGTGTAACCTTTGATTATTTTCGCACTTTTGCATTATTTAAGAGATTATCTTAGTTATTGTAGTAGGCCCCTCTTTTAGAGGTGACGTTACCCTCAACCCAGTAGTTTGAGTCAGCAAGGATACAATCCTAAAGGGTCGGATTATTGAAAGATAATTAATTAAGTTATTAATGCGTATTGTGGTAGGCCCCTCTTTTGAAGGCGACGTTACCCTCGGCTAAGTAGTCTGAGTCAGCAGGGATACAGTCCTAAGTAGCCGGGTTAAAGTTTTAATAGTAGTTTAACTTATGAGGGGATCAAAGAGTTTGGACCCTCGCCATCTAATACCGTTAAGTATTGAAGGAGGTCCTACTAAATTTGACCCAGGTCCTTTGCAGGATCTATACACTGAACAATGGCAAGACTCTTACCAAACCGTTCCCTTAACCCCCGACCAGGTAGCCAACATACCTCCATATAGACCGTGGAGATATGAATGGTGAAAATCTTTTATTTTATATAGACAGTAAAATAATGCCAAGACACCACGGACAAACGATAAGGAAGAATCACCTTCAACATAAGAAACTAGTTATTAAAGTCATTAATACATAACCAATTAAAAAGTGCGAAAATGTTAAAAATAAAAAGTATTACACTAGACACTTTGTCTTCACCAAGTGATGTAAGAGACTTAGGCAAACATGGCCTTGATTGTCAAGAACTCTTACGATCAATCTTGTATCCCGAGACAACTCACACACTCTATGATGGACAATGGATGATGGTGGTGGATGATGGTGTTATGGTGGTGGTGGGTGGTGGGTGAAGTGTGAGAGAGGTGGTGTGCCAAGGGATGGTTTGATCTTGAGCCAAGCATTCCTATTTATAGGCTGAACAGAAGCTCGGGCACGGCCCCGTGTCCAGTGGGCACGGCCCCGTGTCCACATCCTTCTCTTTCTTCATTAATTGCTCTTGTCTTTATTAGTTGACCATGGCCCCGTGTCCGCTGGGCACGACCCCGTGTGCAGAAGCATATCTGTACTATCAAGATTTGCCTAGATTCTGCGAATCTTATAGTTGACCACGACCCCATGTCCGCTGAGCACGGCCCCGTGGTGGGCGATGGAAGCTTCTACAACTTTGTCTTTTATGCTGACACTTGGGCACGCCCCCGTGCTCACTGAGCACGGGGCGTGTTCAGCCTTCTGTTCTCTTGTTTTGCTTGGGAAGATGCTTTCGGGGAGGTCGGGCATGCCACGTTTATTCCTTTTCTTGTATTTATGTTAGATTTAGCTGTCTTTTTGTTTCTTTTGTTAATTTGAGCTCATTTAATCCTGAAAATACAAAAGGAAGACAAAAACACACTTTTTCCAACATTAGTACTAAAAAAAGGTTAGTTTTATGCCACAATTGATGTAATTTATATGTTGCATTTTGCACACATCAAATACCCCCACACTTGAATCTTTGCTTGTCCTCAAGCAAAACTCTTTATAATATGGCTTTACACTCCCAAATGGAATTGGTAGAAAATAAGGTTTTTTTTTGGGCTTGTCATAGAGTGTCGGGATTTCCAAGATTCTTTATTTAGTTTTATTTTTATTTATTTACAATCCTATTCGTCATGATTTATTTAAAACTTTTCATAAGGTAAATTACTTATTAGGGCATAACATGCCTCTTTAAAATTCTATTTATATACAAGTTCACATACCTCACGGGGGATCAATCAACACTCGGCCGAAGATGTATTTTAGTGAATCACTCGAGAGCGGCATGGAACTTACTCCTACCATAGGCTTGCCAAGCAATCAATCCTCCTCCTTTTTAACTTTATACCTTTGTAAATATCAAGAGGTCTTTTTGGGTGAATGGTTAGGCTTGGGTTAAAGGTAGGTGGTTGGGTTAGTGGTTAGTGGTTAGTAGAAAAGGGCGAAAAAGCGTAAAAAGTATCGGTTTTCTTAAGACTTTCTATATATATATATATATATATATATATATATATATATATATATATATTTTGATGAAGCCATAATTCCATCCAAAGTTATTTTTGATAAACTTGCTTGTTTATTTTTTTTTACTAAGGGGAAGGGGAATACGCGACCTAGGATACGATGGGGTAATTTGAAAGGCGACAAGATTGCACTGTTCAGAGATAAGGTCATCTCAACAGCATCGGCCCGCCTGGATGGGGACTCAAACCGGGCGTGGGAGGCTATGGCGACCACCATTACTTATGTGGAAAAGGAGACTCTAGGGGTAACAATAGGAAAGACAGATGGGCGTAAGGAGTCTTGGTGGTGGACTGATGAAGTACAAACCAAAATAAAGGATAAGCAAGAGAGCTTTAGGGATCTTTTGAGATGTACGGATGACGTTGAGCGTGTGAGATTGAGGGAGAGATACACAAAGGCCAAAAGGGATGCGAAAAAAGCAGTGACTGAAGCAAAGAACACAGCCTATAAGAAGATGTATGAACGCCTAGAAACAAAGGAGGGGGAAAATGACATGTTCAAGATTGCCAAAGCTAGGGAGCGCAGGAGGCAAGATCTAGGGGTAGTTAAGTTTATAAAGGGAGAGGATGGGCGTGTGTTGATCAAGGAACACGACATAAAGTCGAGATGGCAAACTTACTTCCACAAGCTTTTCAACGGCGTTGGGGCTTACCAACAACAAAGCGACAACTCGATTACACAGAGACAACAACGAAATAACTGATATTGTCAGCGTATCACACAGGGAGAGGTGATGGCAGCACTTAAGAAGATGGGAAGGGCTAAGGCAGTGGGTCCGGACAACATACCAATTGAGGTGTGGAAGTGCTTGGGACATGCTGGAGTTCAATGGCTAACTAATTTGTTCAATCTCATTTTCAGATCTGGAAGAATGCCAGACCAGTGGAGGAGTAGTATTGTAGTGCCTTTATATAAGAACAAAGGAGACGCCCAATGTTGTGGTAGTTATAGAGGGATTAAGTTGTTAAGCCATACTATGAAGTTATGGGAGAGGGTGATTGAGACTAGACTTAGAAGAGAAACCCAGGTTACGGTAAACCAATTTGGTTTCATGCCAGGGCGGTCAACTACAGAAGCGATACACATTTTAAGGAGATTGATGGAAAAATATAGAGAGAAAAATCATGATCTACATATGGTGTTCATTGATTTAGAAAAGGCGTATGACAGTGTGCCACGTAGATTGATATGGGACAGTTTAGAGGATAGAGGGGTACCTAGTAAGTATATAGACTTAATTAAGGATATGTATGTTAAGACTAACACTAGTGTTCGTGCACCGGTAGGGGATACTGATTTCTTTCCTGTGGAAGTAGGACTCCACCAAGGGTCAGCGTTGAGCCCTTTTCTATTTGCAATTGTCCTAGATGAGTTGTCAAAGTCGATTCAGGAGTCAGTTCCATGGTGCTTGCTTTTTGCAGACGATATTGTGTTGATTGAAGAAAGTAAACAGAGCTTGAATGCGAGGTTAGAAGATTGGCGGGTAGCCTTAGAATGCAAAGGTTTGAGGATAAGTCGCTCTAAGACTGAATACCTTTACTGTGATTTTAGTGGAGCAGGCGATGAGCACGACACCCAGATCACCATTGAGGGCCAGGTGGTTCCACAGGAAACTAAGTTCAAGTATCTAGGATCGTTTGTTCAGAGCAATGGAGAGATAGACAGTGACGTAGCTCACCGTATCCAGGCTGGATGGTGTAGGTGGAGAGCAGCCATAGGGGTGTTGTGCGACAAGAGGTTCCCTGTTAAATTAAAAGGGAAATTTTATAGGGTTGCAATTAGACCCTCTATGTTATACGGAACAGATTGTTGGGCCATCAAGAAAATTCATGCACGAAAGCTAGAGGTAGCAGAGATGAGGATGCTAAGATGGATGTGTGGGCACACTAGGTTGGACAAGATAAGAAATGAGGTTTTTAGAGAAAGATTAGGAGTTGCTAGTATTTCAGACAAGATAAGGGAGGGGAGACTGAGATGGTTTGGGCATGTCAGGAGGAGGCAGACGACAGACCCGGTTAGAATAGTTGAAACACTCGCGGTAGATGGAAGGAGGAGTAGAGGCAGACCGAAAATGACGTGGGATGAGCGGATTAGACAAGATTTGCTAGATTTGCACCCCTTTGAGGACATGGTCGAGGACAGATCTTCGTGGAGGCGTAGGATTAAGCTTAAAGATTTTTAGGAGTTTGGCCTGGTTTTTTAGCTTAGGTTCCTATCTTATGAGTTTATTTTTTCAGTTTCTTTGAGGTGTGATATTTTTTTTTGAAGGGTGACTTTCTATGTACATGACCAGTGGTCACCGGGTTCTTGTCGATGACAATCCCCCGTCAGCCCCGCCCTCCGGCGCGATGTTCTATCGGGCCCCGGCCGTCTCGTAAGCTGACCTTCGCCCGGAAACCATACTGCCCCCACACGAGAGACTCGCTGGGGTAACAGCTGGGTAAAACCGGGTTGCCCTCAGGATCGAACCATGCCTCGGTAGGAACGAACCATCATTGGGTCGTCCCCGCACCTTTCGCTGCACTCGGGAGTCGAACCGGCGCCTCCAAGGAAGCACTTACTTATTTATAGTTATATAGATGTTTTCACCTATTCTCGGTGTCGTAGTTTTACTAACAAGCACTTACTTATTTATCCGTTTATTATTATTTTTATTTCTATCTTTTTGTAGTAGTGGCGTGCTTATATATGTTTTTTTTTAGAAGCTTATGTCTTGGTTATGGTTTTTGGAGCCGGGGGTCTCACTGGAAGCAGCCTCTCTATCCTCTGGGATAGAGGTAAGGCGTGCCTACATCCTACCCTCCCCAGACCCTATCAATAGCTTCGCTATATGTGGGATTATACTGGGTATGGTTGTTGTTGTTGTTGTTGCTTGTTTATTTTTTTTTCCTTCATCATCAACACATTTTTTTTTTGAAAGTCATATGAAAAACCGAACTTTTTACTAAAACAAAGGGTTAAAAATAAAAAGGTTTTGGTGGGTGAAAGGGTGTTTGGTTTGGGTTAAGAAATGAAAAGGTTTAGGCTCAAAGGGGTTAACTAGGGGGATTTTGGGTAGGTGGTAAAAAAAAAGAAAATAATGGTGTAGAAATAAAAAGGGTTAGTCCTAATGCCTCTATCATATACTTACTCGGGTTTAAGTTGGTAAGGACCGGGAATGTATCGTCGTGGCAAGTTCTAGAGTTGTAAGAAACAAGCGGCTATTCACACAAGAAACGAAAAATGAGCATTTAATTTAAAGATATATATTTGTATGCTCAACAAAGGCTCAAAACTCACTTTTGTGGGAACGGTTTTTTATGTGATCAAGTATATATAATCAAATTTTAACTAAGCTTGTCATGCCTTTTCATAATTTTCTTATGTTGGTTCTTTTTATCACGACGCTATTGGTTGTAAATTCGTAAAAATATAATCTTTTTAGAATTTTGAAATTCCCAAATTAAACCTAGACAAGTAAAAAAATGAAAATTTTTGAAAAAAATTTGGGGTGATTAGCGGTTCCAATAGAGTTTTGTGTAAGGCTTGTTATTAGGACTTACAAGATTCAAGGTTTTAGCATCCCCCCACACTTAAATTACACATTGTCCTCAATGTGTCCCAAAAATAAGTTTTTAGGTTGATTGAATGTGTAATAGGTGTGAATCAAGCAAAAATTTGTGTTACTGGGTGCTGGACACGGCCCCGTGTTGTCCGGGCACGGCCCCGTGTTCAAGTGCCAGTAACAAAAATTAAACAAAAGAAACAGAAGCCTGGGCACGGGGGCGTGTTGGGTGAACACGGCCCGTGTCCAGTTACCTGAACTGGGTCTTTTCTGCAGACTGTGCAGCACTGGGCCGTGTTGGGCGGACACGGCCCGTGCTGAGCTTACTGTTAATGAAGAAAATCGTCGGATGGCCCTGTTTTCCTGCATGGGGTGCTGGTTCAAGTTTTCCTTGTCATCCTTTGCCATCCCGAGTGTGTTTTATTCCTGAAAATTAAAACTAAACTAGAAACATAAAAACTAATCTAAATTAAACTAAGGATAGTTCCGCGGAATGCCTCCGTGGTGCGCCACGTTTATAAGGGTCCTTGGCTAGACCCAAAGCCTGGTCATATGTCACTCAAGTGGGATGTTTCGCATCCCATGTTACACCGTCGGAGAGCGTCATCCAAGCTTGAGTCTATGACCTTCATGTAGTCGACCGGGTCTTCGTCTTCTACTCTCTTTCCAACTCCAAACTTCACTTCCTCGTCCCCAAACTTCAATGTTAGTGTTCCGTCATTCATATCCACCACTGCTTGGGCGGTGGCTAGAAATAGCCTCCCGAGGATGAGAGGGACATCAGCGTCTTCTTCCATGTCTAGGATGACAAAGTCGGTCGGGAAAATGAAATTGTCAACTTTGACCAATAGATTTTCAGCGACACCTTGTGGAAATTTGACGGATCTGTCGGCGAGTTGTATGCTCATCTTTGTAGGGCTTGTTGTTCCAAGGCCGAGTCGTTTGAACATCGATGTGGGCATGAGGTTAATGCTAGCCCCAAGATCGGCTAATGCATTACGAACGGGTGATTCCCCAATCGAGCAAGGAATGGTGAAGCTCCCGGGGTCAATTTTCTTTGGTGGGAGTTTGTTGAGTACTAAGGCGGAGCATTCTTCGCCTAAGTTAACTAATTGCAATGATTCAATTTTCCTTTTATGAGTGAGGAAGTCCCTCATAAATTTTGCATATTTAGGCATTTGGGTAAGGACCTCAATAAAAGGAATATTAACATGCAATTGTTTTAGTAAATTTTTGAACTTTGCGAATTGCTCATCGGTCTTTTGACGATTTAACCGACCGGGGTACGGAACCGGAGGAGTCTTGGTGGGCTCTTGATTTGGTGGAGAAGCCTTTTCTGGTTGGGGCGCGGGTGAAGTCGTGGTTTAGCTGGATTGGCTTCTTTCATCTGTCGGTAATGGAGTCTCCTCGGGACCCACGATTCGGTTTCTCAATGTGATGAGATGTACTTGCGCTTTTGGGTTGGTTTCGGTATTGCTTGGTAACGCGCCTTGTGGTCTCTCGGAGAAATTTTGAGCTACTTGATTTAATTGTTTTTCAATGTTTTGAATGCTAGCTTGTTGATTTCTAAAATTCGATTCCAATTGCTGAAATCGATCCGAGTTTTTCTTTTCGGTGTCGGAGATGAGGCGAGATACAGTATCTTCAAGCCTTTCTCGTCCACCTTGTTGTTGAGAAAAGTTTTGTGGTTGTTGAAAGTTAGTTCGTTGGTTTTGTTGGTTACTATTATTGCCGGGATCTCTCCAACCAAGGTTTGGGTGGTTACGCCATCCTTGGTTGTAGTTACCCGTTGGAGGACCCGACGGCCTAGGTCTATTATCGATGTAGTTTACCGTTTCTGTTTGATCGTCTACTTCTTTCATACAACTCCAATTTTCATGTGGTCCACCACACCCTTCACAAGCCATAACCGAGTCCTTTTTTGCCATTTCTAACTTTTTGATTTTTGAAGAGAGGGCCTCGATTTGGGCTTGTAAAGAAGTGCTTTCGTCAACCTTATGGGCGCCCGGGGCAATAGATTTATTACCTCGGGGAGTGTGCCACTGAAAATTGGTTTGAGCAATTTCCTCAATTTGATTATATATTTCATTTGGGCGACGATTACCTAGAAGTCCCCCGGAGCTAGAATCAAGTGTTTGTCTTGTGTGTGGCAACAACCCATTGTAGAAAGTGGATACTTGTTGCCATACCGCAAGACCATGATGAGGACACTTTCTTAGTAGCTCCTTGAACCTTTCCCAAGTTTCATATAAGGATTCCCCATCCTCTTGTGAATATGTGTTAATTTCAGTCATTAATTTAGCTGTTTTAGCAGGAGGGAAATACTTATATAGAAACTTTTGGGCTAGTTCATCCCAGGTGTTTACCGAGCCAACTGGGAGGGTGTTGAGCAAAGCCTTAGCTCGGTCTTTTAGTGAAAATGGAAACATTCGAAGGCGGATGGCGTCGTTTGATGCTCCATTGATCCGAAAGGTATCACATATTTCTAAGAAATTAGTAATATGTAGATGGGGATCCTCGTCCGCAAGCCCATGGAAAGTTGCGGAGTTTTGAAGCATTTGTATCAAATGCGGACGAAGTTCGAAGTTATTGGCTTCGACATTCGGTGCATTGATAGCGGCGCCGAGATTACCTACAGTGGGTCGTAGGTAATCCATGAGGGTACGTTGGTCCGCCATTGGAAGTGGGTCCCCCGAAACTTTCTCTTGGTTTTTAGCTTTAAGTCTTTTTCTGAGAAAGCGTTCGGGTTCTTCTAGAGGTTCTTTTATGTCTCTGCTAGAACTGGAGCTCATGCACTATGTAGCAAGTTCAAATGTGGCGCCTGCGTTCCAAGTCCTGCAACAAAACAAAAAAGAACGTTGGTCAGAAGGTTCACCACGGCCCCGTGTTCAGCGAACACGGCCCGTGGTCGGAGATACAGTGATTGTTTTCCGGATCCCTGTTACTGGGAGTTGGGCACGGCCCCGTGTTGCACCGACACGGCCCCGTGTTCAGTTCTCTGTAACTCGGAAAATAAAAACTGCCAGTAACAAGGCTGGGCACGGCCCGTGTCCGACCAGGCACGGCCCGTGCTGAGCTCTGCAGAAGCTGAGAAACTAAGAAAAATCCTAAAAAAATAGAAAAATAAGAAAAAACGATTAGGCCGTTGATTCCTAACTTTCTTAAAATCCTTGTGTCCCCGGCAACGGCGCCAAAAACTTGATGCGTGTTAAGTGTATATGTAGGTTTAAGTATATTTTAAGCCCTTTTACACTTTCTTTAGCCAAGTTTTAAATTTATAAAACACGATATTTACTAACACTAAACACACATATGGGCAAGTGCACCCATCGTGAGCGTAGTATAGTGTTGGTAAGATACCGAGGTCGTCCAAGGACACAAGAGCTTTTAGTACCGGTTTATCCTCAACGTCTAATCAAATCAAAAGTTTAGAAAAAGGTTTTAAACTAAGAAAATAAAAACTAACTAAAATGCTGAAAAATAAAAATAAAAATAAAAACAGATAGACAAGATGAATCACTTGGCTCCGACTCGTGTTTAGTGTAACCTTTGATTATTTTCGCACTTTTGCACTATTTAAGAGATTATCTTAGTTATTGTAGTAGGCCCCTCTTTTGGAGGTGACGTTACACAAGATAGATAAACACATGCACCTGATCAGAAAACAAGTGAGTGTTTGTAGTGGTGTAGCTGCTGCGATCTAACCGGAACATACGCCCCTCATAGATTCTTTGAGATCTCGCCGGGAATGTTGCCAAGCATCCCCACACTTGATTCATTGCATCCGTGAAGATGGAACGTAGAAACCTGTCAAAACACAAACACACCAAAACGAAACCAAACCAAAATACAATACTCTACATCCTCGGGCTGCCTCCCGAGAGCGCTAAGTTTAAAGGTCTTCAGCCAGACCGTACCTGCTATGCGCTAAGGTGGTCTCAATCCACACTTACCCAAAACATTTCCGACGAATGCCCGGAAATTTACATGCCATCTCCATAAATTCGTCAGTATAATTGGCATGTTTAGAAAGCACATTCGGGTTTCGCTAATCCACTTCACGAGATATACACCGATGTCTTGTAGCTTCACCCTTTTCATCTTCTTCCTCGAACCCTCTTCCCCACACTTGTTAATTGGAATGATTGATATGGGAAGAGGTTCGGTACACATATTCATCTCATCAGACTGCTCTGCCTCATCATCCACACACACCATCTGATCCACCAGTGACTCTTCATCAGATAAAGGATTCATTGGTGTGGTATTATCCTCCACAACCTCCTCCTTCATGTGAGAATAATCTCTAATATCAACAGGTAATGGTGAGAGACGCTCTTCTATTTCTATCTTCATTTTTAACTTTTGACACTTGGAAACTAGACAGCTGATTCGATCTTCATCGGAAAGGTTGGGTGCTGATAAATAGTGCTCGAGTTTGGACAAACTCGCTTCTAACATAGCAAGCTTTTTCTCCTCCTCAGTCTGATAAGCATAGACACCCTCGGGCTCAGGATATTCCTCGGGATGATACTGTCGGTATCCCTGATACGGTGTTGAGATGTACGCATCCATCATTTTTTTATTCCAATACTCTGGATTTTCCAAATACACCGCGCACACATCATCATAAACAGAAGTATGATTACGACCGCAACAGAAACATCGTCCATCCGTCCTTGGTTCATAATAAGCATCCTCGTCCCGGTCCCATCCGTCAGAGTAATAACCATCCCCCACCGTTGTATCACAATCATAGAAATATGGTGGAGGGGAAGGATTATCATAGCAAGGCATCGGTGGTTCTTCCAATTTTGCTCTTTCCCGTCTAAATCGGGCCTCGCGGCAACCGATACACGGGTGAAGTGGTTCCCCGCACAAAATGCATGTAGAAGAGCCGCAAAATATAGCAAGATCTGTCATCCTGCACAAACACAGCTCAACTACCCATGTAAATCACGAACAAATAAAATAACAAAATAAAAACAAAATTTCTTTTAGGTTTTTTTTTTTTTTTTTTTTTTAACTAAAACTTAACACTAAACACTTTGTGCACGCCTCCCCGGCAACGGCGCCATTTTGATGTCTGTCGTTAAGGACATGCAAAAACCAACTAAACTATGTAGATATGATAAGTCGGATATCGAACCAGAGGAGGATTGTGGAAAGTGTGTAATGCTCAGTTTTGATTAACTACTATTGAAAAAGTAAAACTCAGTTGTTGGATTTGATTGATTATCTAAAAATTACAAACTAAAAGTGAGATTTAAATCAATAGAAAGAACAATGGTTCCTCCAGATTTCAGGTTTTACAGCTAGATTAAATTATGTGTTTAATCGAAACACTCACATAGACATAAGTGTTTAACTTAATCCATCAATTGTGATAACCAACGACTAAGTACTCCGGTCAATACATAACGGGAGGTTATCGAATGATTATCAATTACAATTACAAACCCTAACCCCATGTCAAATATATCCCAATTACTAGAACTCTCGGGAACTGAATGCTTAGAAATTAAGGTTTAAATAAATGCAATTGTTTACAATCAATAAATCAAATCAAGGTGAAAAGCATCGAATGCTTAGATCACCGAGTTATACGATTGTCACAAACACATAAAATTATCCAACTTACAAAACCCTCCATCCGGAGGAAACCATAAAACGACTAGCCGCTCATCTCGGTCATATGATCTTCGTATGCGTGAACCATGGTTGAAAACCCTCTGCCGTCGAGATCATGATCATCTGTGTTGATGTGTTATAAAAAATCCTCTCTCAAAAGTCGGCTATGTGCGTGGGCCCAAGAGTCCAAATTGTGGATTGTTTATTTCTCCAAACTGCCAAGACCATGTGTGGCCCAATGTCTCCAGCCCACATGTGCCGTGATGACGATGATAATGTCTTTGTGCTTGTTGACTGCCTTTCTAAAATTGTCACATCAAGTCAGCCACACCTCTGCCGTGATGCTTGATGATATGTGTTTATGATGGCTACACATGATGTCTGCATGGATTGTAGAGAATTGATATATCCTCAAAAATAATTAATTGCCCTCCAAAGAAGTCTCATGACTTTTTCCGTTCCTTGCATGTGCCGTCCACCAAAGTCCAATTAATGATGATTATTATGAAGTTGTTGACTTTTTTTTCTCTTGATGTCGAATATGATGATGATGTTGTAGAATGATCTTGGAAATTAATATTCACCTCAAAACAATTATTTGCGTGAACCATCCAACCGTAGCCTACGCCTCCTGTCCGTAGGTTACGTTATAAACTTTCTGTTTCCCTTTTTTTATTTCTTAACCGTAAGTTATACACTAACACCGTAGGCTACGTTTCTTGCTGCTGTACACTTATTTTTCTGAATACAACTTTCATTTAATTACCCAAGCACTCCTTGAACTTCAAACTCTTCCTTTTTTCACATATCCAAGCCATCTTTTCGATCCGCACAAGTCCCGAACAATTTGAAATGTCTTGATTATCACCTTTGCTTGTTCCGTTTCATCACTAAGCGTTCCAACTTCACCGAATTACGTGATTAACCTGTAAAACCACATACTTGCATAGTTAAAATATTCAAAGCACACAATCGCCTAGAACGCAATAACTTACACAAATTAATACACTTAAGGCTCGTGTTTCGCACTTCCCATCACATCCCCACACTTAACATTGATTGTCCTCAAGCAACCATTACGAACATTACTCACCTTATTAACAAATCACCATCAAATCCCTTACCGAATTAGCAATCCAAGGTCCCAAGTCATACCCGTCCCATAGACTGACACTATCGAGACTGACAATCTGACAAGATAAATGATACGCATTTAAAACAGCTTAAGACTTGCCTAACTAAAACTAACATGTTTATATTACTACACACATGCCACACGCCCCTCACAATGGTCACTCCTCTCGGTTTAATCAAGACTAGCGTGTAATGTGCTAGTATATAGTTCGCTCAAAACCAACTATGCTACTTTGCAATCATAAGCTTGTATGGCAATCACACCTCCACTGTATCAATTAACGTAACACATATCAAAAGGACTTACGGGTTTTGGGTTAAGGGTAAAGGTAAGGATATATTTTTGGATTTTTTATATTTATATGGCGCACACAAAAGAACATACCAAACCATGAGAACTTATTCACAATGATACTAACACTTTGGGTTATTTTCGACCCATTATAACACGAACATAATAATGATTTTTGTTTCTTTTTCTTGCTTCCTTTTTTTTCTTTATTTTTTTTCTTTTCAACAAATATCTAAAATATAATTGTCATTCATGGTTGGTAGTGGGCAAACGAGGTGTAACAAACGAAGGGTGAAAGACTCAACATGGTTCACTAACGTGGGTGGATAAACAATCAACAAATAACACAATGGAAGGGATCCTAATGCCTTTATCATTTATGTGAGTACGCTAAAGCATAGTCTCAGCACGTATCAAACCACACAAGTTCTAACACAAAGCAACACATGGCCTACACTCAACAATTGAACATTTATTGTAATTCAACTATCACTCTAGTAGGCTCAAATATCTCACCGAATAAAAGGAAATTGGGTTGCCGACATATAGCATGTGTAATTCCTAAAGCATGTTACCCCTAGTTAGGCATCTCTTTTTAATTCTTCTCTAAAACAACTGTCAGATATACTCTCATGAAACTTAAAGGGACAACCATGACTAGGGATCTAATTTAGTTTAATATCAGCAAGAAACCCTTTAGCGATTGAAAATGTTGGTTTTCATGTAGTTCAAGCATACTTGAGAAACAAAAATTTTCAAAATTTTTCAATTTTTCACAATTTCAACTCTTCAAGCATTTAAGATCAACAAATATACCAACCTTTTTCTCGAGTTACCGCATCCCCACACTTGGGATACATTGTCCCCAATGTATGGTGCAATTTATAATCTAAACTCGAGAAATACCACCTAACAAACCATGAACGGCTAATAACCAACTCGGCTCAACACAAGGAAACCACTCCCAACACAAAAATTTCACACCACCAAATACACGAAAACAAATAAAACACAAGATAGATAAACACATGCACCTGATCAGAAAACAAGTGAGTGTTTGTAGTGGTGTAGCTGCTGCGATCTAACCGGAATATACGCCCCTCATAGATTCTTTGAGATCTCGCCGGGAATGTTGCCAAGCATCCCCACACTTGATTCATTGCATCCGTGAAGATGGAACGTAGAAACCTGTCAAAACACAAACACACCAAAACGAAACCAAACCAAAATACAATACTCTACATCCTCGGGCTGCCTCCCGAGAGCGCTAAGTTTAAAGGTCTTCAGCCAGACCGTACCTGCTATGCGCTAAGGTGGTCTCAATCCACACTTACCCAAAACATTTCCGACGAATGCCCGGAAATTTACATGCCATCTCCATAAATTCGTCAGTATAATTGGCATGTTTAGAAAGCACATTCGGGTTTCGCTAATCCACTTCACGAGATATACACCGATGTCTTGTAGCTTCACCCTTTTCATCTTCTTCCTCGAACCCTCTTCCCCACACTTGTTAATTGGAATGATTGATATGGGAAGAGGTTCGGTACACATATTCATCTCATCAGACTGCTCTGCCTCATCATCCTCACACACCATCTGATCCACCAGTGACTCTTCATCAGATAAAGGATTCATTGGTGTGGTATTATCCTCCACAACCTCCTCCTTCATGTGAGAATAATCTCTAATATCAACAGGTAATGGTGAGAGACGCTCTTCTATTTCTATCTTCATTTTTAACTTTTGACACTTGGAAACTAGACAGCTGATTCGATCTTCATCGGAAAGGTTGGGTGCTGATAAATAGTGCTCGAGTTTGGACAAACTCGCTTCTAACATAGCAAGCTTTTTCTCCTCCTCAGTCTGATAAGCATAGACACCCTCGGGCTCAGGATATTCCTCGGGATGATACTGTCGGTATCCCTGATACGGTGTTGAGATGTACGCATCCATCATTTTTTTATTCCAATACTCTGGATTTTCCAAATACACCGCGCACACATCATCATAAACAGAAGTATGATTACGACCGCAACAGAAACATCGTCCATCCGTCCTTGGTTCATAATAAGCATCCTCGTCCCGGTCCCATCCGTCAGAGTAATAACCATCCTCCACCGTTGTATCACAATCATAGAAATATGGTGGAGGGGAAGGATTATCATAGCAAGGCATCGGTGGTTCTTCCAATTTTGCTTTTTCCCGTCTAAATCGGGCCTCGCGGCAACCGATACACGGGTGAAGTGGTTCCCCGCACAAAATGCATGTAGAAGAGCCGCAAAATATAGTAAGATCTGTCATCCTGCACAAACACAGCTCAACTACCCATGTAAATCACGAACAAATAAAATAACAAAATAAAAACAAAATTTCTTTTAGGTTTTTTTTTTTTTTTTTTAACTAAAACTTAACACTAAACACTTTGTGCACGCCTCCCCGGCAACGGCGCCATTTTGATGTCTGTCGTTAAGGACATGCAAAAACCAACTAAATTATGTAGATATGATAAGTCGGATATCGAACCAGAGGAGGATTGTGGAAAGTGTGTAATGCTCAGTTTTGATTAACTACTATTGAAAAAGTAAAACTCAGTTGTTGGATTTGATTGATTATCTAAAAATTACAAACTAAAAGTGAGATTTAAATCAATAGAAAGAACAATGGTTCCTCCAGATTTCAGGTTTTACAGCTAGATTAAATTATGTGTTTAATCGAAACACTCACATAGACATAAGTGTTTAACTTAATCCATCAATTGTGATAACCAACGACTAAGTACTCCGGTCAATACATAACGGGAGGTTATCGAATGATTATCAATTACAATTACAAACCCTAACCCCATGTCAAATATATCCCAATTACTAGAACTCTCGGGAACTGAATGCTTAGAAATTAAGGTTTAAATAAATGCAATTGTTTACAACCAATAAATCAAATCAAGGTGAAAAGCATCGAATGCTTAGATCACCGAGTTATACGATTGTCACAAACACATAAAATTATCCAACTTACAAAACCCTCCATCCGGAGGAAACCATAAAACGACTAGCCGCTCATCTCGGTCATGTGATCTTCGTATGCGTGAACCATGGTTGAAAAGCCTCTGCCGTCGAGATCATGATCATCTGTGTTGATGTGTTATAAAAAATCCTCTCTCAAAAGTCGGCTATGTGCGTGGGCCCAAGAGTCCAAATTGTGGATTGTTTATTTCTCCAAACTGCCAAGACCATGTGTGGCCCAATGTCTCCAGCCCACATGTGCCGTGATGACGATGATAATGTCTTTGTGCTTGTTGACTGCCTTTCTAAAATTGTCACATTAAGTCAGCCACACCTCTGCCGTGATGCTTGATGATATGTGTTTATGATGGCTACACATGATGTCTGCATGGATTGTAGAGAATTGATATATCCTCAAAAATAATTAATTGCCCTCCAAAGAAGTCTCATGACTTTTTCCGTTCCTTGCATGTGCCGTCCACCAAAGTCCAATTAATGATGATTATTATGAAGTTGTTGACTTTTTTTTCTCTTGATGTCGAATATGATGATGATGTTGTAGAATGATCTTGGAAATTAATATTCACCTCAAAACAATTATTTGCGTGAACCATCCAACCGTAGCCTACGCCTCCTGTCCGTAGGTTACGTTATAAACTTTCTGTTTCCCTTTTTTATTTCTTAACCGTAAGTTATACACTAACACCGTAGGCTACGTTTCTTGCTGCTGTACACTTATTTTTCTGAATACAACTTTCATTTAATTACCCAAGCACTCCTTGAACTTCAAACTCTTCCTTTTTTCACATATCCAAGCCATCTTTTCGATCCGCACAAGTCCCGAACAATTTGAAATGTCTTGATTATCACCTTTGCTTGTTCCGTTTCATCACTAAGCGTTCCAACTTCACCGAATTACGTGATTAACCTGTAAAACCACATACTTGCATAGTTAACATATTCAAAGCACACAATCGCCTAGAACGCAATAACTCACACAAATTAATACACTTAAGGCTCGTGTTTCGCACTTCCCATCACTTTGGCAAACATGGCCTTGATTGTCAAGAACTCTTACGATCAATCTTGGATCCCGAGACGACTCACACACTCTATGATGGACAATGGATGATGGTGTTATAGTGGTGGTGGGTGGTGGGTGAAGTGTGAGAGAGGTGGTGTGCCAAGGGATGGTTTGAGCTTGAGCCAAGCATTCCTATTTATAGGCTGAACAGAAGCTCGGGCACGGCCCCGTGTCCAGTGAGCACGGCCCCGTGTCCACATCCTTCCCTTTCTTCATTAATTGCTCTTGTCTTTATTAGTTGGCCATGGTCCCGTGTCCGCTGGGCACGACCCCGTGTGCAGAAGCATATCTGTACTATCAAGATTTGCCTAGATTCTGCGAATCTTATAGTTGACCACGACCCCGTGTCCGCTGAGCACGGCCCCGTGGTGGGCGATGGAAGCTTCTACAACTTTGTCTTTTATGCTGACACTTGGGCACGCCCCCGTGCTCACTGAGCATGGGGCGTGTTCAGCCTTCTGTTCTCTTGTTTTGCTTGGGAAGATGCTTTCGGGGAGGTCGGGCATGCCACGTTTATTCCTTTTCTTGTATTTATGTTAGATTTAGCTGCCTTTTTGTTTCTTTTGTTAATTTGAGCTCATTTAATCCTGAAAATACAAAAGGAAGACAAAAACACACTTTTTCCAACATTAGTACTAAAAAAGGGTTAGTTTTATGCCACAATTGATGTAATTTATATGTTGCATTTTGCACACATCAATAAGCTGGGACTTGAATTCTGGTTCAATCTTTAACATTTTCTTTGCCATGGGAAACTTAATTCCTATTTCCTGCACAATCTCTACCTAAATATAAGATATATGACAATAACAGTTTGAATTCAAAACTTACCATTCTAACTCATTCGATATTCTAATCAGTGTTTTAGAAATCCACTTAAGTATTCAGGTCCAAGTTAATGACCCTGATTACTCAATTTATCTACCAAGTCCAACTTAATGACCTTGGTTGATCTGAGACAATTCACACTGACATTTGTTCAAACAATTTCTGAAAATTTACAAGTTTTAAATTAATGAACTTGCTTTAACTTTCCATTTTCTCAATTAACCATGATTAAGCTCCAAACTCATCCTCCAGCCCAGAAACTTCCTGCATCTGCTTCAATTCGAATCTGAAGATCAACTCTCCACTTTGGTTTGTCGGAAAATAAAGCAGAAGTGTAAAATCTTTTTGGATTTTTAATAAAGTTTCTACACTAGAAATGAATAACAGAAATAAAATGCAGTAAAAGTAAACTATTTACAAACATATTTTTGGTTGAGCATGTTAGGGAATCATATCAGCTATTTGACCAGTCACAAGTACCGTTAAGCTTTAATTTCATACTCAGAATTAAACAATTCACTTAGATTGTCGATATACTTATCCACTTAAATTCTCACACACATTTCAATCTGTCCAGGATACAAATTTAGTGTTTTAGAGACTTAAACTTATTCATGTGTCCCACCTCTTGAATATACTCCCGTATCCAGATCCCAATATTCAGTCTTACAGGTGAGTATACCACAGATGATATCTGTACAGGGTTAAATTGCGAAACCGTGAGAGCTTAGGTCAGAACTTTCGTTCAGCAGAGAGATGACGGTTCGACTTTAGTGGGTCCCCTTTAGAGGATCTTTTTTACAACAGCATTGATTAGCAATTTTATTATCTCATCATTTATGCTGATGGCGACGCTATTTTTCAAGCAAGCGGTAAAGTATTCTCCGGGGACTAGGCCATTGCTTCCGCAAAATCAGAAGTCCCGGGATAATACCCCAGATATCACTGAGTATAAAGACCTAGTATCTCAGAAAGAGGGATCTTTCAAACAAGATTTCAGGGGTTACCTATATATCCAAGTAGTGTTCCCCACGAAACAAGTAAGTAAAGATTTAGGTTTATATCCCGAACAAACCTACTAATTGTGCAAAAACCTATCGGCACATCATCAGCGAGACTGTTTAAGACTTTAAACATTCCATTTCTTTAGCATACCGTAACTGTCAAGCCGATGTACTATCATTTTCCCTTTTTACACAAGCTCTTTTCTGGTTTTCTATTGTTTTTGGATTTTGAAAATATCTCATGTTTTTGTATTTTTGACATTTTTTACTGTTTTTGTATTTTCTGAAAATATTACCCTACTCTCCCCCTAAATACCAAAACAAGTAAAAAATCGACAAACCATTGCAGATTGCTTCTCAACATCATCTACAATGTCTCATTCATCAACGCCAAGAATCTCCTCCAACACTGATAAAAGCTTCATACCATTTAATTTTGGCAAATATTGAAAACGTGTTTTATCAAATGCTTTGGTATGTAAATCAGCTTTTTGCTCGTCAGTGTGGATTTTCTCAATTCGTATCAACTTCTTCTCGAAACAATCGCGAATGAAGTGATGACGAATTTCAATGTGTTTGGTTTTAGCGTGATGAACTGGATTTTTAGTAATGTTAATCGCTGCCTTATTATCAACAAAGATAGGGGTGTTTAGAAATTGCAAACCGTAGTCGCGCATCTGTTGCTGGATCCACAAGATCTGTGAGCAGCAACTACTAGCAGATACATACTCCGCTTCACATGTGGATAGAGCCACAGAGGTTTGCTTTTTGCATTGCCAGGTGACCAATATTGGTCCGAAAAACTGGCATCCCGCTGTTGTTGATTTTGTGTTAACTTTGCAGCATCCGAAGTCGGAATCGGAATACCCTTCGAGCGTGAAATCGCCTTCTTTTGGATACCACAACCCCAATGGTGGAGTTCCTTTCAGGTAGCGTAATATCCTTTTCACAATCACCATATGCGAAGCTCTCGGGTTAGATTGAAATCTTGCTACGAAGCAGGTTAGGTACATAATATCGGGTCTTGAAGCTGTCAAATACATCAACGATCCGATCATGGAATGATACATCGTTTCATCTACCTTTTCTCCGGTGAGATCAGGGTTTATCCCATGATTTGTCGCTAATGGGGTGGAAGCTGGAGTAGAACCTGACATCCCGAATTTCTCCAAGATATCATGAACATACTTCGTTTAATGTATAAAAATTCCTTTGGATAGTTGATCAACCTGCAGTCCCAAAAAGAATTTCATCTCACCCATCGATGACATTTCAAATTTCTGCTTCATCACTCTTTCAAAATCTTTGCATAGATTTTCATTTGTAGACCCAAATATGATGTCGTCCACATATATTTGAACTATCAGAAGATGTCCGTCGACCTCTTTGGTGAAGAGAGTGGCATCCACTTTTCCACGGATGAAGCTGTTGGCTAGCAGGTGTTGAGACAATGTCTCGTACCAAGCTCTCGGGGCCTGGTGTAAACCATACAGCGCTTTGTCTAGCAAGTAGACCTTGTCTTTGTGGATTGGATCGGTGAAGCCCGGTGGCTGACCGACATATACCTTCTCTTTTACCTTCCCGTAGAGAAACGCTGATTTCACATCTAGCTGATACATTTTGAAGTTTTTCCAAGATGCAAATGCCAGAAAGATTCTGATCACTTCTAGTCGAGCAACCGGAGCATATACTTCAGTGAAATCTATACCCTCCTGCTGACTGAAACCTTGGACTACGAGTCGAGCTTTGTTACGAATAATAACTCCTCTATCGTCTCTCTTACACTTGAACACCCACTTGGTGTTTATCTTCCTCTGACCATCAGGCAAATCTACTAACTTCCACACACCTAACTTCTCAAATTGACTCAACTCTTCTTGCATAGCATTGACCCAAGAATCTTCAGTTAGCGCCTCTTTGTATGTTCGCGGTTCAATCTGCGAAATAAAACAACTTAGTGAAAATTCAGTTTGTAAAGGTGCTACTGTAGAATAAAAACAAGTAAAGCCTTGGTCAATTTGATGTATAGTGCGAACGCCTGTTTGCAATTCTCCAATGATCAGCTCCTCTGGATGGTATGAAAGAGTTCTTGGCATCACTTCGCCTGGAACATCTACCTCGCCTTCCAAATTTGTGATATTTTGATTTGCACCTTGTTCATCGACTGGAACTGTTTGACTTGAGATCTGAATTTGCTCCCCCTCAGAATCTGAATCACCACGATCAAATACTGGCATGTTCTCAAATTCTTGATTATCATTCTGTACCGTCTGATTATCATGAGCAACTTCATTTTGTTTAATATCATCATGTTCTCCAGCATTGCTTGGACCTGCTTCATCGTCATTTGAAGTTTGTCGAGGTCGATTTGAATACTCAGCTGGGAACCTTTCCTGCGAAGACTCATACTCTCTCAGAATATCCAACTCGTCAAAGAAATCTTGTTCTTCTTCTTCTTCTTCTTCTCCCATGTCAAACGAATCCCACAATTTATCATAATTAAAACGCCATGAATCGCCTGGATTCTGCGGTGGCATTGTGTAACCTTGACACTCAACATTGTGTGCTTCAATAATCCGCTTCAAGCTTGGAACAAAGACTCGTTTCAATGGACTTGTGTAACCCACAAAAATTCCTTCGATGCTCTTTGGACCAAATTTACCAAAAGGCTATAGAACTGTACAGGGAGACCCAAACGGTTCTAAGTACTTCAGGTTCGGTTTGCGGTTATTGATCAGTTCAAAACACGTCTTATTGAATTTCTTGACAGTGAGAACCCGATTAAGTGTATAGCATGCGGCGGATACTGCTTCTGCCCAAAAATTAACTGGTAGCTTTGAATCAGCAAGCATCGTCCTAGCCGTTTCAATTAGTGTCCTGTTCTTTCTTTCAGCTACTCCATTCTGCTGCGGAGTGTAAGGAGCACTAAATTCATGCAAAATACCTTTTTCATCACAAAACACTTCCATTTTGCTACTTTTGAACTCTGTACCGTTGTCACTTCTTATTCTTCGAACACGAGTTTGGTACAAGTTTTCAAGCTTTTTTATCAACGTGATTAAACTCCCAAATGTTTGGTCTTTTGATTGCAAAAATGAAACCCATGAAAACCTCGAGTAATCATCTGTGACAACAAGACAATAGAGATCCCCTGTAATGCTTTTAACGTTCACTGGACCAAACAGATCCATGTGGAGTCTCTCTAAAGGTCTCGAAATTGAGTTTTCTTTCTTCCTGGGGTGAGATTTCTTCTTTTGTTTTCCTTTGATGCAGCTAATGCACTCCCCCTCAAGATGAAAACCTTTCAAATGTACACCAGTAACTAAATCATTATGCACCAAGTGATTCATTTTTCTAAGATGTATATGACCCATCTTCCGGTGCCACAATTGCGATTCTTTTTCTGTTGCTCTTGATATAAAACAATGTGCCTGACCCGTGGTAGTAGTTGCTACACTCATGTCCAACACGTACAGATCATTCACTCTGGGTGCCCTCATGATAATCCATTCTTCGGGAACAACAAATCCTGGTTTCAAGATCAAACATTCTTTGTCTATAAAGTGCGTTGTATACATATGATCACAAATCTGAGAGATACTCAGAAGATTGTTTTCAAGCTCGGCGATGTAGTTAACTCTTTCAAACGTAACAATCCCATTGGATAACGTTCCTTCTCCAACTATTCGACCTCCTTTATTGCCTGCAAAACCTACATAACCTCCATTGAAATTTCTAACATCGTACAGCAATGCTGTTTTCCCTGTCATGTGCCGAGAAGCTCCACTATCCATAATCCATAGTGAAACGGATCTTGGAAGCTCCTGCACATATCAAAACATTTAGTGAGATTTTGATGCCACCCAAGCCTCTTTTGACTCGGGTAACTTGACATTGATTTGAGATTTTGCAATATAAAGTGGTGGAAAGTTTTTGTCATTCATCTTTAAGCTCTCTGCAGATCCAACCTCAACCTCCTTATACAAGAAAAATTCGTCTTTTTGAGGTTGACCAGATGGTTGGTCTTTCTTTGGTACATTCTTCTTTTCAGAAGTAGTAGCCACTTGTGGTTCAAGTTTCTCATAGTAATCCAAAGGAACATCCATCTTTACCGGAGTGGTAGAAGACAATTGTTTTTCTGACTCTGAAATCTTTGGTTTTAATGAACTTTCTTTCTTGTCAACAACTTTTGGCTTCCATGTTTGTTGAGATGACGTAACCCGTTTGTAAAACTTGTCATTTTTAGTTATCACATTTTTAACAGGTTCAATATTGATCTTAATGTTGTCATTTTTCAAAACCTTTTTCTCAACAACCAATGGAGCTTTTCCCCTCACATCAACTTTCTTCTTTTGACTCTCAACAACTTCAGACTTAGACTTAAAGTTGGTACACTTTCGTGCAATATGTCCAACTTTGTTGCATCTGAAACATGTACGAGTATCAGCTACTCGACTTGTGCCTTCAGACTGAGGTTGTGAGGCCTTCTTCTCAAAGAATTCTTCATTTGTTTTCGAAAAAATCTTAGACTCTTCATCAGAAAGTGAACTCGAACTTGACACAAAGACTTTCTTCTTAGCAAACCTTCTGTTTTGAACATTCTTTTTCTGATAGTTCTTACCACCCTGATATCCACCCGACCATCTGTTTTGATTGTTGTTATAAAAACGCGGTGGAACAACAGGCTTCTTGTAGTAAGCTTTATCTTTTTCAAAATTCATTTGCCTTTTTGTCTGTTTTAGACCTTCAATCTCAGACAGATCAATTTCAATCAATTTGAACACATTTGTCAATTTAGCAACATTAACATTCTCCAGAGGAAACTCAGAATCCGAATACAACTTATCCGATCCCGACATCTTGTACATGACAAGAGTAGGTTCTTCATTTAAGTTGTTTTTAGATTTTGGTTTCGGAATGTATTTGTCCAGAAAACACTCATCATCCTCAACTGAATCACTATCAGACTTCAAAACACTTTCAGCCATGCTTTTAACAATATCAGTTTGAACACTATCATCAGATGATGATGAAGAAAATGTCACATCAATTGACTCTGGAAGTTTTATTTCATTTGTTTCATCTTCATCATTAACCAACCCGGACTTTTTCTTTGAATAATTGTTTAAAACTGGTGGTGGAACCTGATGAAACCCAACCCCAGTTCCATCCGAGTAAACATCTTCGTCTGCTTTGTTTTTCCCGATGGGTTTGGGAACAATGTGTTGTAAAACAAAGCTTGCGGAGTTGTAACTGGTTAATTTCAACTGGATGCGTTCATTTTCAATTTTGGCTTCTTGAAATTGAAGCTTCAGCTTAGCAATTTCATCCAGTTGCTGATTGATTAACTCTTCTTTCACTCTAAGAACACCGGTCAGTTGAAGATTTTCCTTGTCTGTCTTACCATTTCTTTCATCACAATCTTTAACCGTTCGTTTTAGCTTCTCAAAATTTTCTGAGATTTGACGATTTTCAAGAATCAGTTTTTCATTTTCTGTCCTAATTCTTTCTACATCATTTTTATCATTTTTTATTTTCTCAGTTAATTCTTTTAATTTGTCGTTCGAAGCTTTCAATAACTTATCACGGTTCAAGATCTGATCTTCAACACTTCTGACTCTACTAGTCAGCTCTTCAACCTTCTTACCACTGAGGTAAGCATGTGTACTACAAACTTTGCACTCTTTCATGCAATTTTTGCAGTTGTTCTCAGATGTACCATTCTTACCTGACACATGTGTATCATTTGTACTGACCTTATCTTTGGACTCAGTTCCAGAACCAGAAACTACCTCTAGTTCTTTTGCAGCTAGAACTTTGTCAGCCATCTTCTTTAAGTTTTCAGCTGTGAGTTCTTGTGAAGTATCAATAACTCCATCATCAATCTTCTTTGGCTCCAGTTCTTTTGCTGTCTCTTTTTCCTTTTCTTTCTCAACGGTTTCTCCTCCTCCCCACCATTCTCTCTGTCTAGCTTCCTCTTCATCTGCAATTTGTTTGGTGAGAACCTCAAGATCAACAGTATCTGGATCCACAGCTATGTTTCCATTTTGATCAAGATAACATTCTCTATCAGGATCCCATATTTTCGCCTGTTTAGCTTCTTTGTATATACGATAGATTTTTGCTTTCATGAATCGAGCTTGATCCTTCCTGTTCACATACTTCACTTCTTCAGTTCTCTTATCCTTAAATGGAACAATCTTTGCTGCTGTGAAAGCATAACCAACTGCGTCTTCCTCAGGTAAAACATCACTCCAATCATAACCTTAATCGTCATGAAACACTGCAAGTGCCCTGGATTTCTCTTTGGGTACCTCCTCTATCTGCTTCATCCTAGGAGGTGCTGATTTATTCTGATGTTAGATTGCTCTCTTGTAATAATCCTCCCGAAAAGGATTTGCAGTATCATCAGTGTAGGCATTTCTGCATTCATGCTTAAAGTGACCTTTCTGTTTACACTTGAAACACGTCACTTTTGAGTTGTCAAAGCCTAACTTGGTAGAAGGTCCACCAATAGATTGTCTTCCAGTAATCTCCATAAATCGCTGCGCTCTTCTCACTTCTTATATCGATCAATTCCATCTCCTCAGGATTGATTTGATCATAATCTTCTTTTGTTAGGTTGGTGTTGCCTATCTTTCCTGCAACGAGACTTTCGTACGATTCTAACACAGACGCTAAGAACACCATCTGTTGTTTAGCAGACTCTTCACTGAAATTCTGACCATTCTTTAGATCAACAACAATGTTGCATTGGAACAAATTCTTTGATGCAGATTGTCTTGGAGTTGTTGAAGATGATCCACTATGAAAACCACTGTGAGGAGTTTCTTGATTCACATTATTTGAACTCTCTGTAGAAAATGTTGTTCTTGGAGAACCAGTCTTTGGTAGATTTCCTCTGTAGTACAACTCCACATTCTGCTGATAAGATGTGTTATTGACTTTGCTGGATTTCTTGATCTCCAATTCATGGCTTTCCAGTCTTTCTATAAGCAAATCAACCTTCATATCAGCTGGCTTTATCGTATTCTTCAGCATCAATGCAAAATACTGCCAGTCTTGCTCATTCGGAAGTGCATCAAACAATTTGTCTACCAGCTCTTCTTGACTGTAGATAATGTCATGTCTAGCAAGCTCCATCTTTAGATGTCCAAATCTTTCGATCATCTTGGAAACAGACTCGTTCTTTAAACAACCAAACAAATCAAACTCTTTTCGTAATAGTTTCTTTTTGTTCTTCACTATTTCAGCACTACCAATACATTTTATTTTCAATTTTTCCCAAAGGTCTCTCGAATCTTTGTACTCGATCAGTGCGATAATATCATCACGGACAGATTGGTGAAGTAAAGCAATACACTTCTGTTCAGCAACGTATTTTTCAATCTGATTTTCCTCTAAGTTCTCATAATCATCTCTTCCCATATCAAAGCCATTTTTCAAACTTCTCCAACTCTGATAAGCAAACGCCTTAAGCCATTCTTCAAATCTTGTAGCCCACCTGTTGTAATCTTCAATCGCCATCAGCTTGGGCGGCTTATTGTATGTTCCGTATGCACTATCTACGCTCATAGTATCCTGAAGAATTTTCTTCGCACTCGGTGCTGGTGAGGTTTCATTCGTGTTATTTGAAGTGTCATCTCCTGAACCACCAGTAAAAGCAAACACATCATAAAATGGATTCCTAAACTCATCCATCTTTCATGTACCTGAAACAATCAGCAAACACTTAGAAAATTCTTGGTTTTGAGAAACGACAGATTCAAACGGAATCTGTTCAAGCGGAATTGCTCAAACAGTATTACAACTTCAAACGAAATTATGATTTTCAAACAAAATGTCTAATTTCGTTTGAGATACACCTGTTTCAAATGAAATCACAATAACATGCACTCTCAAACGAAATCAGCCATACATTTCAAACGAGATACCCATTTCAAACGAAATTAACCATATCCTTCAAACGAAATCAGGTATAATGTGCTTTCAAACGAAATTACCCAGAAACTTCAAACGAAATCAGGTAAATGTGCTTTTTCAAACGAGATTATCAAGTTATTTCAAACGAAATAACCTATGATGTCATCATTTTACGAACAGTTTCAAACGAAATTAGGTTTTTGATCAAGTTTTAAGCCAAATTTTAGTCCAAAACTTTCAAGGATTAGTTAACTCTATGTTTCGCTTGATATGTGAGAGTTTTAAGCCATTTCAACCGTGAAAACTTGTTCAAATCAGAAAAGAAAGAGTAGAAGTGAGAGAATCCGGTAAAATCAAGCTGAATTTGGTATGAACTCCTCGTCCTGAGCTCTGTTACCACCTGTTGGATCATCCTGTGACCCTAAACAGTCAAGTTGAATAGTTCATCATCAAATACAAAGGCGGAATCAATGTAAATGATGTCAAACAGCTTGTTTCCTTTTAATCTTTCTCTATTATTGATTTCCTGAGCTTTTACAATCGATTCTGACAAAAATCCGGCAGCACCTTAGCTCACACACACATAATTTCGTATCAAATGAACAACACACAACACCTATATATAGATGATGGTATTTCGTTTGAAGATGACACAGTTTCACTTCAAACAAAATCACTTGGTTTAATTTCGTTTGAAATGGACCATGTCAGGTTCAAACGAAATTACCAACTTTCAACTAATCAAACCCTAAATCAATCCCTGTTGTGTACTCATTCATCCTATCTAGACATAAGACTCGATTAAGACGAAGTTAACAGACAGTAGATGCACCAACAACTATGCAATTTTTTCCATTAATTACAAATAAAAAACTGTATTATCATAAATATCATATAGTTTCTTTTAAATAAAATGGTTTAGAATGTTGAAAGCATTAGAATATTTATTTGTTAGGTGACTTTTGAGTTGTTAACCTATTTAACATGTATGAAATTTAGCTATTTTTTTCGTAGGTCACATGTTTGACCTGTTATTAAATATATACAATCTCAATGGGCCTATTTTCATTATAAATGGGCTGAAAGTGCCACATATAATAATATCTATCTTCTTGCTGAACATGGCATGTCTATGCTTCTTTTGACAAGTATGTGGAGGTGGAACAACTTGAAGGTAATAATAAGTATCATACTTGAGCAACATGGGTTACAGGTTGGGAGGATTTCCTTTTAACTTTTTACTCTTTTGGAGCCAAGTTTCAAGTTTTTGTGATGGGATAGGTTAAGTATGCACAGTTTGATTAATCATAAAATTTGGCCATAGGATTATTGTGTTACTTGATCAGAAGTGAATATATAGTATAATATTACATAATTTATGATTTAACTACTAAAAACTTTGAGGACTTACACTAATTCAGGATAAACTTGCCAGGTAACTCTCAATGGTAGATTGGGAAAAAATAGGCAGGTTAGGTAACGAGTCAATACAGGTGGGTCAGACTGATCCTTCAACCTTTAAGATCCATTTTATACTTTTTTTTTTAAATATGCTAATGTTTAACTATGATTATTGAAACTATATTATTACCATATTAATCTAATTCTATGAAACATGAACATGAACTTTTAGGATGCAAGGAAAGGTGTTTTGTTCATTGATTTCCCTGTTGTTCTTCAGCTCCGATAAATGCTATTAGTTAACATTAACTCAATAGTACAATAATGTAATTTTATATGTAAATTAAATACTAATTATTAAATAATTTTTTTTGCTCTTTTCATCCCGTTTGACCAGCTCTTATTTTAGCCAATTTATATGATTTTATCTATTTATGATAAAAATATAATCCATTCTTTAAACATGGACCATTGGAAATCTACCTCATATCATGAAAACTGGGACTCAATTGTGAGGTAAACGAACTGCGTTTGATGTTTAATTGATAATTACATTTGATGTCTCTGCGTCGTCCTTCCACCACATGCCCTTTCAACAATAAACAAAAAAATTTGTATCGTGTGTTTGAAAGTTTTATGTGAATAATAGATTATGTGTAAATTTTATATGATCTATTTTTAATTCGAACTTTTTGTATTGCATGAACTGAAAAGCCTTTTGGATTATCTAAAGCAAACAAAGTTCCTGCTTAATAAATTATTAAAATACCATAATCAGTTCGTCTCTGTTGATGCTCTTTGCTTTTCAATTTACACAAGTGTGTTTTTTACATGTTGGGTGATTCAGTTCGTCGATATGTGGTTTATAACAAACGGGTTTTAGGGTTATGTTTTCCTTTTTATATTTTGTATAGATATGTTTATTCTTTTTGTTCTGCAGCTATAACAGAATCAATGGTAATATTTCTGTGAAACTCTAATGTGATTATGTGAAAAGAAAACTTATTAGTGGATTTTAGATGATGGATATGTGTAGTTTAACTTTAAATTAATAGTATGAATGTAAATGTGACTACATAAGTTGAAAAATATTTATTCATTTAAATTGATACAATCATAAAAGGTTAGAGATAGTTTCAGTTAATTATATTTTGGGTAAACTTTTTTTTATTAAAATGCCATTTTCGTCCCTGAGGTTTGGCCAGTTTTGCAACTTCCGTCCAATGGTTTGTGTTTTCGCATCTGGATCCAAAAGGTTAACTCCATCCGCGGAAAAACAAACCTTTGGAAGAAGTCGCAAAACTGGTCAAGCCTCAGGGATGAAAATGACATTTTACTTTTTTTTTAATCTGGCCCGTTTGAGATAGTATATTGTTAATGATGCCAGGTATGTTAAACTGAAAAATAGTGAGTCAAACATCTAAAATGGGTCAAAACAGGCTGCATCGTGTTGACTCGCAAATAATCAATGTGTTAGTTATGATTACTAAAACCATGTTTTTACATTAATATATAATGTTTCAAGTAAAACAGTTTAGGAGCTTCTATACAACTAAACCAGACTTTGGGTGATTTGCAGCCTGCTGGACCCATTTGACCTGTTCCCCTTTAAGGTAAACTTTTTTTGAGTAGGAACATGTATGGTTGTTCCAGTCATGAGATAGTATCTCAGTCTTTGTGATTTTATGTTTAAATAATTGGATTTGGATGATGAAATTTAAAGTGGACGATTTTATTCCATTATTATATTTAGATTAGGGTCCTCGGGTTTGTTCAGTACAATTACTACCTACATCTCTAAATTATGTGAAACTTCGAACTTTCGCCACCAGAAAAAGACATGAAAAAAACGAGAGGGGGCATTTTTAATCATTTGGTTTGTAAAGAAATCGTTTTTAACAGTTATGATTTCACTTCTGAAGGGTTGTAGCAAGCTCTTCAGTCCGAAGGTGGTTGTACATTACCATGGAATTGGGGCGATTGGCTAATGGATATAGTGAAGCAAAGATTGAAATTACGGATTGGCATGACGTATAAAGGTGTGTTTAACTTTGATTTTAAGGACTCTAACCAAAATTGAGTCCGCCTAATGATGAATTTGAACCAGTTTAATTAAGCTTTTTATTGTAGATGCAGCTAAACTTTTTTTTTATTTGACCCATTGAGACTAAATTGTTAATGATGGCAGGTATGTGAAACTGAAAAAATGTGTGAGCCAATCCACAGACGGAGAAATTGCTGTTGGTGGGATTCCAAAGTTGTCAGAACGACTAAAACAAGCTCCATCACGGGCCGTATTGATTAAAAACGGAAATGACGTGTTTGATGCCGCCACACGCCATTGGGAAAGAAAGATTTTTCACTATAAGAGTTCATTAAACTTAAAACTGGGGAGTCCTGCGGTAAGACATGTGATGGATATGAATGCGTTTTTTGGTCGTTTTGCTGCTACTTTAGCATCCGATCCGTTGTGGGTGATGAATGTTGTTGCAGACCGCAAGCCTTCAACTTTGGGTGTCATTTATGATAGGGCTTATTGGTGTTTATCATGACTGGTAATTTTCTTATAGTTTGATTTTGCTTTAAAACTTTTATATTCGTTTTTCAATATTTGCACAACTTTATATCATTATTTTGTGATGTCTCTAGGTGTGAACCTTTCTCAAGTTATCCTCAAACTTATGATTTCATTCATGTGGTTGCAATTGAATCCCTCATAAAGGATCCAGTTACCGGCAAAAACAGGTAATTTATTGTTGTTTGCTACAATTTATGATCTTATAATTTAAACGATAGCATATCATATTGCTTTTTTTTTAATTTCTTTTATGTGTCCATAGTGTAACTAATGTGAGAGAAGTCTATACCTTTTTGTTTCCACTTTTTGCGGGGCTTCAATTTTACAACAAGGTTCCCAAGCACAAAATTACTATTGCTGCAAGTCCTTTTTTAGACTGGAGGGTAATTGTTAGGAAGATTGCAAATGGTTTCTTTTTCACAAATGGATGGACAAAAGTAGCTAAAGATGTGTTTGGGGGTTTTGATTCTTTGCTTTTATGTCAGGTGATGGAATAATCTTACTTCCCTATGACTACTTTTAATGTGAATTGCTTTCAAAACGTACTACCTACTGAAGCATCTCTCAAGAATGTTCAAGACATCTTAGAAGAACATGTTATTGACGTTGATGCTGATAATTCAGATGAAGAAGATGATTTAGACAATCGTTTGATTAATGAGGAGCGTGTCTACGGCATAACCAATCTTGGAATTGAGTGTAATAATCAAACTGTACATAGCAAAAACTATACTCTCCAATGTGATTGTGCATATCAAAATATATCGTGTTTATGTGCTTCAAAGGTTGGTGACGGTGGTGTTAAAGCCTTGGAGAATTCATGATAGTTTTTTTGTATTGGTACATGTTAAGTGTTATGATAAAGAACGGACACAACATTAATAAAGTTCTAATAATCTGTTATAATAAATAAAAGTTTTTTTTTTTGTGTCGTGGGTCATTCAGTGAGGCAAGTTTCTCACTACAAGAATGTTATACCATTAGCGGCGACGGCAATAGCGGCGACAACGAGCAATAGCGACGACCTAGACACGGGTCGCCGCTATTGCTCTTTGTCGCCGCTATTGCCGTCGCCGCTATTGCCGTCGCCGCTAAAGGGCTCGATCCGTGTGCTTCTTCCAGATTTGCTAGGGACCATTGATTAAAAATTGATCCGATGGCCACCGTCAACCTTCTGCTCAAACACAAACATACACCCCTTATCTTATCCTCCTAAAACACAAACCCATCTCAACACCCCTTTCAACCTTCATGTTCATCAAACTCCACCATTCACCACCAAGCTACAACCACCACCTTCAGCCACAAACCGCCACCATCAACCTCCGGCTCTCCACCGTTCACCACCCAGCAAAGTTGCTGTCATCTACCACCATCAATCGCCGCCGTATCAACAACCGCTGTGACATTTGAAGCTCCACCAATCATCACCGAGCATCTTCTTCGTCACCGAGCATCTTCGCAACCGAGCATCTTCTTCGTCAACGTTGCTCTGGCCAGTTTTTTAGTTTTCTGTGGAAAATATGTAGTGTGTAATGTTATGTAAAATGTTTTGTTTCAGTTTAAGGATGTAAGAGAGTTGAATGAAAATAGTCCGACGAGCTTTCCGGCAAATTGTAGTTTCAGAGTTTTTTTTGTTGAGTTTATGAATGTTTCGGTTTTTTTTGTTTGAGTTTATGGATGTTCAGTTTTTTTTTGTTTGAGTTTATGGAAAATTGTAGTTTATGTTTTGTCTCCGACGAGCTTTCTGGCAATCCTCCGGCACAGGTAATAGCGGCGATGGTATCATTAGCGGCGTCAAAAAGGGCAATACCGACCCATCAATACCGGCGACCCTTTAGCGGCCACGTGTCGCCGCTAAAGGTCAATACCGGCGACAATTTGTATCAATACCGGCGACACCCGTCGCCGCTAATGGTGTCAGATTCTTGTAGTGTCTGCCTCCGGTTCTTGCCCAAAGTTTCTGACCCTACTCGCAACACTAATGACTACAACTTTCAATTTAAAAAATTATAAAATAACATTCTTCGCAACCCTAATGACCACAACTTTCAATTCAAAACAATTATAAAACAAGTTTCTGACATAGTTCGATTAATATAAAGTAAATTTTCCTACCCGCGAAGTTCGTGGGTGATAACCTAGTTTTTAGTATATATATCTTTGGCTCTCAAAGGTTAGAGCATTAAATTTTCTCAATTATAATCACGCTCCACTACACAAGGGTTTGTGAGAATATAGAATTCATTGAATGATCTATTGACTAAACCAAAATCAGACACTTAAAATTATTTACTGATTATGTCACTAATTGTTTTATGAACATTACCAATATTTTACTTATATATCCAAACACAATTCTTTAATTACTTGAAATCTTTGAACACTGAGTAAATTCAATCGATGATAAGACTTATCATCACCCGTATAGTGTTGATAAGTTATATTACCCATTGCTTCGTTATATCTTGTGAAGTGATTCGACGCAATCCCAAAGTACATCAGTATATTCAACATTGCGTTAATCGTATCAATTAGTTGTGATTCCATTTGTCCTTTACGGTTCACCATTTTATATTATACAAAACCGTGTAACCCGCATTTGTATTTTGTAACCTTTAATCAATAAGTGAAAAACATAATTCTCATTCTCATTACTTACAAAACTCAAGCCTCAAGATACATATTTACAATGAACTTGAGCCTCATTATTCATCAATGAAGCAACAAAAATACTATAATTCATCATATCAAAAACAGAAGCATTTTCCCCATTTCATTCACATTCGCAAACGACAACCCTACCAGATCCTTCCTATACGGTAGATACGATTTCCTCTTACCAGCCTCATTTTCCGCTCTTCTTTGCACATAAAACCGTTCATGCACACTCATTCGCGCCTTCCACAAGTCCGCGCCTTTCAAAACTTCACCAGTGGTCCGTTTTTGTTTCAAACCATCCGCCTTTGCACGAGTTAGCAACAACACCGCCTCTTTACCTTCGCTATTGCTCCGCTTAAGCAAATACCGGATTATCCACCATTTAGATCCATATCCGATAGAACTACTCTTTTTACTGTAAGGTATAACCGTTGGCTGCCACTCGCAGAACGTTCCAGAAGGTATTCGTTCCAATTCATCGGGTTCAGATGATGAACATGAGGATGATTCTTCATGTTGATCGATGAACAACTTCTCTAACGTGTTAGTTTCATTATCTACTTCAATGTTTACAGGAAAATGACGATTGAAAACCGGAAAAACTGTCCAGTTTTGTGAAACAATGTGTTTCGAATATAATTCGTCGTTTGGCAACAACTTAAACTCGAAATCTTCGTGTTCAACGTCTTCGATTTCGCCTTGCATTTGCATTTTGATAAAAATGGTAAGAAAATGGTTAGGGTTTTTTCTTTCGGATATGAAAGTGTAGTGTTGTTCTAGGAAAGGTTTTAAAGTGGTGACTTAATATTTAGATGACGTAATCCGTGACGTTATTGTTTAAAAATGAGTTTTAGAAAATGAAGATTTATATATTTTGTTTTTTATTGATAAGTGTCAATTATAACGGAATATGATGTTTCTAATAATAAAAAAGAATTGACTTTCTAGAAGAGTATAACAGCAAATCCATGACGTGAGTTGTGTAGTGTGGAAAGCAAGTTTCTCTACGAGGTTTTCATTTGATTTCATTTTGAATATTCCTTATATAGGTAAAATATTATTATCATAGGCATTTTTAATAGGTAAAATATTATTATCATAAGCATTTTTAAGTATTCTACGAGGTTAGCATTTCACTTTAAATATTCTATGTAGGTACAATATTATTATCATATGTATTTTAAACATTATGATGTTATATTATATAAAGAACATTTTTAAAAATTCTATGTAGGTAAATTACATTATTATTATTATTATATGTATTTTTGATATTATGATGTTACATTATATAAAGAACAATTTTAAAAAATAACAAAATCAGTATTCGTAAGGTGCAAGTTACATGCATACAGTGTTCTGAATGTTCTAATGAAATAAATAAAACAACACGGTTAGTTCTCTCATATATAGCATTACTTATTTGAAACTTTTATTTACTTAGTCGTATAAGAAATAACGAAAGTTACATGAATAATAAATTAACAAAAAATTTTGAATCCCACACACTGCCAACTTTTCATCCTAATTCTTGGTAACACCCACTTAGAAAAAGAAAACGCTAATGGCTGATCAAACAACACAAATATGCATGAGCATGAACGAAAATTCAAAATCGTTATGGTAGCAAAATCTTGTTTACTCTGAGAAATAAAAACTTAACATCTTATGAGAGAATCTTGAGTTTTACGAAAAACTCTTAAACGTACTACAAGTTTAGCTTCTTGTTTAGAAACTATATTACGGTGTGTTTATGTAAATTTATATGTCATTATATAATAATTCAATGTAAGTAATTTTGTATTGGTGTTATATCTTCTTAACGTTAGAAACACAGTTATTTATTACTTTCATGTAAAACAAGAGATTATTAAAACATGAAAGAACAAAAATGGAACAAATTTAGGGTCACAAAACAATACGTTGAAATCAAGAGAGAATCCGAAACTTCAACTTTCTCTTGCAGTTGCATCTTAATGAAAAATCCAAGAAAATCGGCGGGTAATCTTTTTTTTTGTCCGAAAGATAAAGATGCGGGTCACACAATATATTTATAGAAAAAAATATGTGATCGGGTTGTCTCTATTGCGTGAGGGTCCTCTTATGTTTGAAAGTCTTAGGTGCTGTTTGTTTTTTCAAATGTAAAATGAAATGTCTTCTGAAAAACAAACAATCTGCAAAACAAAAGGTCTGCGCCACACAGACAAAAGAGACTAGGAAGCTCTTCTCAGAAAAAACAAACAGCACCTTAGAGTCGTGACTTAAGATGCATCCGAACCCCTTACGTTATTATTGTATTATGGTATATATTATTAAAATTAGTAGGAAAATACAAAAATACTATTTACTATTAGATATAATAATATATTATTCTTAGTAGATAAACTTTTCATGTCTTAGAGTCGGGACTTAACATGCATCCGACGTAACCCCTTACGTTATTATTGTATTATGGTATGTTATTAAAACTAATAGGAAAACACAAATAGTATTTACTTTTAGATATAATTATATGTTATTCTTAGTAGATAAACTTTTCATGTCTTAAGTTCGTGACTTAACATACATCCAACGTAACCCCTTACGTTATTATTGTATTATGGTATATGTTATTAAATTAAAATTAATAGGAAAATACAAAAATAGTATTTACTTTCAGATATAATAATATGTTATTCTTATCAGATAAACTTTTCATATGGAAAAATGGATTTAAATATATATTTCAAATAGAAAACTAGAGAACTAGATATATACTTGTAGAGTTGTCAGTTATCACCACAAGGGTTCGTTAATGGTCGCTAACCATTTTTTTGAACGGTGACTTTCTTTTTGAGTGACCTAATGTGACACCGCCTAAACGACGGCTCTAGCCAAGATCTGCCCAGACTACGTTGTCTTAACCGGGTCGCTATCTATCTATTAGTGGTGTTTAGAGGATGTGTTAATGGGTGGTGGCTATCAGTTTTCAGTCTTCACCATAGGGTCAACTATATATAGTTCTAGTAAATATATATTTACTAAAACTATATGATAAAATAAGGTTACTGTTATTGTAGAAGAAAATTAAAATATATCAAAAACATTTGATAAAGATTAAGGATGGTTCTATGGAAATTGCACGTGAAAATGATGTTGGGTCACCTCCTTTCACCGGAAGAGGATTGACTTTCTAGAAGACTATAACCAGCAAACCCATGAGGTGAGTTGTGTGTTAGTCAAGTAACTAAGTAAGCAAGTTTCTCTACGAGGTTTTTTTTTGGAAGGTGACTTTCAATGTACAGGACCTTAGGTCACCGGGTTCATGTCGAAGACATTCCCCCGTCAGCCCCGCTCTTCCGGACGCGATGTTCGATCGGGCCCCGGCCGTTGCGCAAGCTGACTTCCGACCGGAAACCATACTGCCCCCACACGAGAGACTCGCTGGGGTAACAGCTGGGTAAAACCGGGTTGCCCTCAAGACCGCACCATGCCTCGGTAGGATACGATCTATCATTGGGACGTCCCACCCCCGTATGCCGCAGCCGGGAGTCGAACCGGCGACCTCCAAGGAGGAAGCCGGCCCAACCTTAACCAACATGGGGATAACCGGTTGAGCTAGGGGGCGGGATCAGTTTCTCTACGAGGTTATCATCTCACTTTAATTATTCCATATAGGGAAAAATCAGTATTATATGCATTATTTTTTGTAATATTATTATATTATTAATTATTAATATGCATGAATTTAAAAATTATTAATAATATACATACAGTTGCATTCACTAAATAACCATTTTTATGTAGTGAACTGTGGATAACCACGTAAGTCATTTGTAGTGTTTCACAAAATTTAGTGAAAAGAGTTGGAGGGTAAGGTAAATGGTTACGTGATAACTTAGAGCAATGTACAAATATTCACGTGATTCTCAAATTTCTTTCCAAAAAATTATATGTATTGAAAGCCACATGTACTCTCAATATTTTTTATGATAAATATAATCATATCAGGAAATTTTATATATTTTTTTGAAGATAATACTATGTTTATAATATAAATATATAGTATGATATATTAGTTTGATTTTTTTTTTCTATCAGGAAATTTTATATATTTTTTAGAAGATAATACTATGTTTATAATATAAATATATAGTATGATATATTAGTTTATGGCTTTGATGCTATGATATACAGTGGTTGAAATGAGTGTGAATGTTTTTATTTATGGAGATGCAACATGTCAGCCTTGTTTCAGTGTGAATGTTATGATATACAGTGGTTGAAATTAGTTCAACCAAATCATTAAAGTACTTAAAGTGGAATTTCACCTCAATCATGATCGCAACTTAGAATCATCAAAGCCATAAACTCCATTCATACCCTCTTAAGACTTTTCATATTGATAACCAAAATAATATGTAAAGAAGAAAAATATTAAGCAAAACAATTTATCAACTTGAAAAATCAAAACTTTACTTGGTTGATTGGTCCGGGCATAACACGAATGACTAGTGGTTGAGTTGTCCATCGATAATGGTTCTCATGTTGGCTCAAGAATTGAAATTCAATTTGACCTTGGTGTGTGAACGTGGGTATGTAGCCTATTTAACAAGGCACATGCCTGGCTCACACTATCTGCACACCTTGATTGACTAGTGGTTGAGTTGTCCATCGATACTGGTTCTCATGTTGGCTCAAGAATCTTGAGTTTTACGAAAAACTCTTAAACGTACTACAAGTTTATATAGCTTCTTGTTTGTGTTTATGTAAATTTATATGTCATTATATAATAATTCAATGTAATTAATTTTGTATTGATGTTATATCTTCTTGACGTTAGAAACACAGTTATTTATTACTTTCATGTAAAACAAGAAATTATTAAAACATGAAAGAACAAAAACGGAACAAATTTAGGGTCACAAAACAATACGTTGAAATCAAGAGAGAATCAGAAACTTCAATTTTCTCTTGCAGTTGCATCTTAATGAAAAATCCAAGAAAATCGGTGGGTAATCTTTTTTTTTTTTTGACCGAAAGATAACTAATTAATAAACAAGAGAGATGAAAATTTGATGCGGGTCACACAATATATTTATCGAAAAAAATATGTGATCGGGTTGTCCCTATTGTGTGAGGGTCCTCTTATGTTTGAAAGTCTTAGCTAGAGTCGTGACTTAAGATACATCCGATGTAACCCGCCCCTTACGTTATTATTGTATCACGGCATGTTATTAAAATTAATAGGAAAATAGAAAAACAGTATTTACTTTTAGATATAATAATATATCATTCTTAGTAGATAAAATTTTCATGTCTTAGAGTCGGGACTTAACATGCATCCGACGTAACCCCTTACGTTATTATTGTGTTATGGTATGTTATTAAAACTAATAGGAAAACACAAAAATAGTATTTACTTTTAGATATAATTATATGTTATTCTTAGTAGATAAACTTTTCATGTCTTAAGTTCGTGACTTAACATACATCCAACGTAACCCCTTACGTTATTATTGTATTATGGTATATGTTATTAAATTAAAATTAATAGGAAAATACAAAAATAGTATTTACTTTCAGATATAATAATATGTTATTCTTAGCAGATAAACTTTTCATATAGAAAAATGGATTTAAATATATATTTCAAATAGAAAACTAGAGAACTAGATATATACTTGTAGAGTTGTCACTTATCACCACAAGGGTTCGTTAATGGCCGCAAACTATTTTTTTGAACGGTAACTTTCTTTTTTAGTGACCCAATGTCACACTGTCTAAACGGCGGCCCTAGCCAAGATCTGTCCAGACTATGTTGTCTTAACCGGGTCGCCAACTATTAGTAGTGTTTAGAGGATGTGTTAATGGGTTGTGGCTATCAGTTTTCAGTCTTCACCATAGGGTCAACTATATACAGTTTTAGTAAATATATATTTACTAAAACTATATGATAAAATAAGGTTACTGTTATTGTAGAAGAAAATTAAAATAAATCATAAACATTTGATAAAGATTAAGGATGGTTCTATGGAAGTTGCACGTGAAAATGATGTTGGGTCACCTCCTTTCACCGGAAGAGGATTGACTTTCTAGAAGACTATAACCAGCAAACCCATGAGGTGAGTTGTGTGTTAGTCAAGTAAGCAAGTTTCTCTACGAGGTTATCATCTCACTTTAATTATTCCATGTAGGGAAAAATCATTATTATATGCATTATTTTTTGTAATATTATTATATTATTAATATGCATGAATTTAAATATTATTAATAATATACATACAGTTGCATTTACTAAAGAACCATTTTTATGTAGTGAACTGTGGATAACCACGTAACTCATTTGTTGTGTTTCACAAAATTTAGTGAAAAGAGTTGGAGGGTAAGGTAAATGGTTACGTTATAACTTTACGTGTTACACTTAGAGCAATGTACAAATATTCACGCGATTCTCAAATTTCTTTCCAAAAAATTATATGTATTGAAAGCCACATGTACTCTCAATATTTTTTATGATATATATAATCATGTCAGGAAATTTTATATGTTTTTAGAAGATAATACTATGTTTACAATATAAATATACTAGGTTATCACCCGCGAACGCGGATCGAAAATTTAATTTGCATTAATCGAATTGTCATTAAATAAAATAAAAACACATGCTTTCAAAGGTTTTTGATGAACACGTTTGAGAGAGAGAGATAATGAACGAATTCGTGAGTTCTTAATGTTATTGTTATTTTGTGATCTTTATCTCTCTAGTTAACTCTCCTTATATACATCCAAATGGAAACCCTTGATTAGATAATAAGGGTAATTACGTCCATAAAATAATTACTAAACAATCTAATAAGGAATAAATATATTTTGATCAAATGTACAATCAAAAAAATTCAAAAAATCTAAAAATTAAACATTAAAAAATTCTAAAGATCTAAAAAATCTAAAAGAATTATAAAAATAAAAAAAAATCTAAAAAATAAAAAAGATCTAAAAGAATAACTGCACAATTCCATTAGATCTCTCAAAACTATAAAGGCGCATAACGGAACAACTGGAGTCGGTGTATTTGTTTATAGTTAGTCATAGGAGATATGAAAATATTATTTGTATAATATAACCTCATGGGTCCACATGAATCAAAAAAGAATACAGTTAGTTAACAAGTCAAGTAAGGCACAGATGATAGGTTAGATGAAACAACCAATCCTATACATCTATTTATAATTCAGATTTCAAACAAAATCATTGAACAAACACACGCACCAGAAAATTCAAGTTATCATCCGTGTTCATCATGTTTATTCGAATTTCAATTATCTAGAACCCTCTTCAAGTTTTTCAAACAATAAGTGCATTGCAATAGTAGAAAGACAGAAAATTAAATAATAAACTTCATCATGTTTATTCGAATTTCAAACATCCACCCCTCCACCTGCACATATAGAAGTAATATTAGACAAACTTCATTGTGATCTCAGAGATGATTTCGGAAGATGATTTAAGAGACAAGTTACCTTAACACCCATCTGGAGATTATATTTCGCCAAATAAAGGTCAACAGATTTGAGGGCATTTGAAACGTACACCTCTAGCTATGGAAGCCAAGCTATGGGATATTACATATCCGTCATGGCTGCGTAATAAGAGGCTACCGGGTGAAAGCGAGTTCAGTTATATGTCGCCGAAACTCAGCATCACACCCATTACACTCATCCGTTGATATCATTAAAAGTACCAAATTGGCTTCCAAACGAAGCTTTATAGCAACCTTTATCAACTCATCGCTAATTACCAGAAATCAGACTACATTAAGATCCAAAATTGCTCCATTCTATTATACGAATTCAGTTCATCACACACCTCAGTTACAATTTAGCAAACCCAGGAGTAAAAGGGTGCTCTTTGGACCCTTCAATCATCCAAATTCATCAAAACAAAAGGGGATGCATAGGCTGACATATACAAATACATCATCATAGCCAGTACAATTGGTTATATCATTGGCCAAAAATAACCAACAGATTATCATCACAAACCAAAAAGGGTTTCTTCTTCATCACTTCATCATAAGAACCCCATAAAAACAAAACAAAACATGAACCAAAACCAAAAAAAATAAACAAAAATAATCAATATCTAACCTTAAAAAAACAAAACACGAAAACTAAAAGCATCAAAGAAAGAACACAATCAACCAACAACTCATCGGAACTAAATCGGAGAAGACAATTACATGTTCCATCTAGCAAAGGAGACCTTCAACAAACAGAACCTCATGTTTGAAAGGAATAAATTATTATTCCTGGCAACTTTTTCTATATACATGAACTAGGTTAGAGCCCGCGAGCTTCGCGGGTAGGAAAATTTAATTTTAATTAATAGATTTATGTCGTAAAACATAAAAATATGTTTTTACAAATGTTTTATTGAATTTTGTATTATGAAAGAAATAACATAAGACGCAAAACCAACAACAAATTTTATGAATATTTGAATAAATGGTTCACTCCTTAGATCTAAGAGCCATGCCTTTTTCAAAGCGATTCGTTTTGATCCAAACAAAAATAAAAGCTTTTTAATCGACCCGTTATGACCCGAACCTAAAATAAAACTTTTTTAATCAACCCATTCTGACATAAAACCAATCTTACCCGAACCTACTTTGAACCGGCATGCTGGCTTACCCGGCTGTTTTGCTGGTTTGATCCGTAAACACAATCTTATGTGCTTATCTGTAATATTAGAATAAAAACAATCATACAGCTACAGTGAGTGTGATAAGCAGGACCTTAATCAAAACAAAAACCCAAATTAGAACTAAAATAATCAAATATAGGAACTAAAATCATTTGATTTACAAACTGATGATGCCATGGTTAATGAAATGATAATGGCATATAATGATTTGATGACAATGTTATAAGAATACATGATTCAATGAGTATAAAGGAGGACATGTTATGCTTGTCCATTTAACCACCAAAAGATGTCACTGTTATCTGCCAATTTTCTGTACCAACATAACCAACCTGGTGGACAACAAAAATTGCATTAATTCTTGATCCATTAATATCCTCCTGACACATTGACCCATTCCTAGGTAAATTGTTATGCTCACTTTATGGCACCTCATATCTGGATTAGAAAATTTTAAGCTAATTATATAATCTTTAACAGTTGATTAATGTGTTATTTATAGTTTCAAGAAAATTATTATTAATCAATAATATAAATATTTAAAATAAAATCACCATATAATAGTACCCTGTTGCCACCTCTTTCCTGGGGTTCCATTACTAAACAACCAACCAGTTGGAGAGAAAACAACTATAAGGCTATATCGACCCTAACATAAAAAAGTAAAAATTAAACGATAAAAAATGTAAAATAGAGAAAAAAATAAGGGGTTGTAGGACATAAGTAATAACATATCTGACTCATTTCATGACCAATTAATAGAGAAATAAAATCTTTTTTAGGAACAAATTTTATATAGTTTTGGAAGTGTTGACCTTCAGGTAAAGAGCCATGACCAACATAGTCAATTCGATGTTTATCGACAAATTCCTGGTTCATAACCCACGGTGCATGTGAGATAACTTCATTAACCCACCTGCACAAAAGTAAAAATGAATAACTTTCAAACCAGATTCATCAATAACTAAGCAGTCTATCATAAAAGCATACGAATTTCAGTCCCTCCCACCCGCCCTCCAATTCAAATTCCATTGCACCGTCCCTCCTACCCTACTATAGCACTCTCCAACTGACGCCTTTTTCTGAGTAGAGGCTGCATAGGCAGCCAGAAACTGGTCTTTCAACTTACCTCCCGAGGTCCGTCTATCTGCCCAAAAAAGTACCATGTCTCCCCTACAAACGTCACATGAAATGCTTGAATTCAAATCCACATTTGATGCTAAAAAGTCCTTGTTCACAGCCCCCACTCCTTTCCAAACTCCACTTATAGAGCTATTAACCGGAATTAAGTCATTGCCTCTTGACGAACCAAAATTTGACAATTTTATCATGTTAAAAAAAGATGATATTATCGATCTTACACTATTTATTCATCTAAATGGAACACATAGCTATAAACTACAAATATGTCAACATTATATCCAAATCAAAACACTATAAACTCAACTGTTTTGCCATAAATTCAGAGCAGTTATATTGCAATATCTCCACTTTCTTACATGTATGTTATGCAACCTTTTAATCATCCTGCATAGAGAGAATGAAGGGTATATTAGTCATTTTATGAATAAGCTCCAAGATTAGCTAAGATACCATCATCGTAAAGGTACATTTGTATACATATTTGGTCTCCAATTAACAGTCATTCTTGCTAATTAAAAGTTACTTAATGAAGCTATCTAGTGGCTTGAAATTAACATTTCTTCTTGTTAAACCTCCACCCTAAACGAAATGATGACATATCTAATATATGGTTGTATTTCTTCGCTATATTGGGCTGTATAATAGCCATTAAACAACCTAAAAGACAGTTTTTATTCCACCAAATTGAAGTTAAAAAAAATTATTGAAAATCTATAAAGTTCTGTTAATAACTTCACATTTTAATGGATAATATATTACTTTAAAGAGCATCATAATCATCCTTTAAAATATATAATCCATATAACTTAACATGTGCCATTCCAGCTATAGCTGGGTGGTAGAGGCTCTTGCCTCTTGGAGAAAAGACCAGGGTTCAAATCCTGGCATGATGTGTAATTTAGTATTATTGGTGTAGTTTAGAAGTAGAAGTAATGTAACGTTTGCCATTCAATATATATATATATATATATATATATATATATATAACATAACATAACATGTATGCTTCCTAAATATAAGGATTTCGTACTTAACTCACCTTTGATATTCCAATATGATGTTCTTTTCCTTCCGTTGGTTGCCTACCGTTAACACAAACAACAAAGCTACCATCAATCTACAATTTCAAAAGATGCAGAACAATGAAGAACATTTGTTTACCAACCTGTGGACTCGATAATTAATGTATATAACTCATTATTTAAATTAAAAAAAACATATAACATGAATTCTTACAATGTCAGGACCTCAAATGTGGTATCCATTTTTTAGACCAACCTGATTTACAATTTGTGGTATCTCATCATCATCATCATCAACTTACAATGAATCTAAAGCTCTCAGTTATCGGATCAAAACCATGAGTCAAAAAGCCTAGAGTTGATCCTGCTGCGTTGCAGCAGCTGAACCAAAACCAGAAAAAAAAACGTAAAATCGTAACACAAACTTATAACACTAAATGACTTACGCGATGCAAAACGTATGCGAAGTTTAACTTACGCCAACACGTATTAGAAAATCGATGGAGTTAAAGAGATAATTTTTAAAACCACCATTAGTTAGTAACTCTTAAGATGGTATGCTAAATTAGTTCAAAATGTGTTAAAGTTAATTTTCGTATCTTATGTGGAACTTAAAATATGAAGAAAGCCACCAAATATTTAAGTTATTGAAAATTATCATACTTTCAAAATTTACAATCCTATAATATAATCTTATTGCCAAGAGCATAATAAACATAACTAAACTGCAAGATCGAGATTCGAGATAACAACCGGCACCGGAAAAGCTTTCACATTCATTGGGGAATAAAAATAACTAAAGAAATATGGTATAAAGAAAATAGTTTGTATTTACCTTTTGTCCAAAATGATCGAACCGTCCAATACAATGAATCTAAAGCTCTCAGTTATCGGATCAAAACCATGAGTCAAAAAGCCAAGTGAAAAAGATAAGTCTACCCTTGCTAAAAAGATAAGGCCAATAATGGCTGCAAATGTTTTGAGTAAAAAATGTATATTGGTTCTTAAGAGAACATCAAAAGAGACTTGTATTGATCCATCAAAAGAGAACATCATTCTCTACTAAAATTACAGTTTCCCAAAAAAATTTACCTCGGCCCAACCCCTTTGGAAGCTTAAAGTGTAAAATTCAAGCTGTGAAAAAGAGAATCAGTATTAGAAAGGGTAAAATTCAAAATGAATAAATAATCACAAGAAAACTAACATGTTTAGACCAACCTGATTTACAATTTGTTGTCAACCGACTTTACTCTTTCCGATCTCTGAGCAAGCTTCCTCTGCCACAAACAAAAACCAAAACATCTCATCATCATCATCTTCATCAACTTAACATCATAAAGTATCAAAATGAGAAAGCTGTGAATTCTCACCATTGTTAACAGTATACAACAGAGCAGCATACTTGAGCAGCATATGTAGCGATTTGAGACTGGAGCAGGGAAAGACAGGGCGATTGCACCGGTGGATGATCGGTTTCTTCAGCTTTCAGCGTCTCTATCAATCGAACAAAGTTTAAGATTTGGAAGAGAGAGATTGAGATGAAAACGAATGTATCAAAATCAAATGTTAAGAACATCAAATCAGATACAAAAACTTACCATACATACGATCTTTAGAAGCAACTTTTGGGTGGCGATGATTGAAGAAAAGGAGGTTAGGGGGATTCAAGATCTGAAGGGTTCGCAAGTTTTAGGGTTTCACAGAGTAGGGTTTCAAGATCTAGCAAACGTATGATGAAACGTATGAAACGTGAGAAACAAAACCCTAGGTACAGGGAATCATATAATCGTGAGAAAAAAAAACTAACCGATTACTTGAGAGCAAGGCAAGCCCGTCACACAATTTCTCTCATCATCAAAACCCTAGATGAAGAACAAACTCAGATTGCACACCGGCTCTGTATCAAGTCGGGAGATGAAGATAAAGATGAGGATTTTGATTCCACTCTGATATTGTAGATCAACAACACATCTCTACATCTCTGATTCTTTTTCCTTTTGAATCCACAGATCCAAATCCAGATCTTTGAGGGAGAGAGATAGAACGAAAATGAAAAGGGCTCGTAGTTTGAAATTTGAAAAGGGCTCACGTGATGTGATGAGTGACAGAGCTGTTCAGACTTTTTGTCTCAAGCCTGTTCTCACCAGCTTTAAAAAAAATCTCAGCAAAATGACACGTGGAATAGGAGAAGCCAGGGATTGCCATGCAGGAAAGAGAGAAAGAGGGTGGCTTGTGGTGTTGACACCTCAGCCAAATACCCTTTGATTTATTATAAAAGAGAGATGTTTTCTCTTGTAGAGAACACAAGCCATCTTATGTTTGAAAGGGAAAGAACTCTCGGCGAACCCGATGTTCTTTCTGGTTAGAAATTCTCTTAATAATTAGCATTATTATTCTTAATAAATAAACCAAAAGCACTAAACAAACACACTTAATTTCACTAACACCTCATGTAAACACTCTACAAACACAGCAACAACATACAATTATCTAAATTAGGTATCAAATTATACCTCAGAATCACTGGTCTGATGCTGAGCAACCGAAATAGACTGCCTCCTCAAATCACCATTCGAAACATCCCTAACTGCACTACCAGCACCATCATTCCGCCTAGTCACAGATCACCACAATCATAATCAAATATAAATCTAAGTTCCCTCTCTATCAAATTGCATCAACATCTACAGCCAAAAAACAAACCTTTAGAGGAAAATCGCAAAACTGGCCAAACCTCAGGGACGAAAATGGCATTTTACTCCTGCCTTTATTATCAATGATGGGAATAAACACTGACCTTCAACATGAATACCATCACCCTGAGCTGGCGCCCGATTCATTGAAAGTGAAAATGGAGCCACGTTAATTTTTTTTTTTTTTTTTTTTTTTGATGTAATTACAGTTTTCATTCCAATCATCAGGGCAAATTACATAAGAATAGCAGGTAGACGAGCAACAAACTGCGCCGCCATCCCTTTCTGAATAGAAAACCCTAATCTACTAAAAACAAAGCCTCGCCCCTGAGGGGTCGAAAAGTTGCTGTGGACTACACGCTGAACTCTGGACAAGAACCGAACTGCCTCTGGCGCCAAAGAGCCAAACGTGTCAAACGCTAGGGGGACAAAGGCATGTTGATTATCCTCACAAGCTTTCGCGTGCTTTTCCACCTTCTTCGACTCTGCTTTCAGTACCGCTTGCCCCGCTACAAACCCGTTTTCCCGAAACCCGGCTAGGGGGGATACACCTGTGAGATCGACACAAGCATGTTTCCCGCCCTCCCAACCAAAAACTAGCACGTCAGCCGGGCGTAGAGTGGATCTCCCCTCCGACGGGTCTGTAAGAAAATTCACCGGTGCCTCTTTCTTTGCCGAGATCCCTGCTCGTCTGAGGATATCCATTAACGCGTCTCGAACAAAGTACACTTGGCTCTAAGGATGATTCCATCAATTTATCCTGAATATATATGACATGTTGAATGATGAGTGTTGCCTAGTAATAGATAGCTAAGATAGAGAGAAAAATATTTGATCACAATGTAAACAGGGTATTAGACCTTTGATCACAAATAAATTTCAACAGTCGTTCGTACCTTCTTGTCTTTTGTCTTCTTCCACAAATTCAGTTCCTCTTGTTTCCTTCGTTTTCTCTGCCAAATATCTCATCTTAGTAAAAATTCAAGAAAGGAGCTTTCAAATGTTCATAACACATAGCATAGTGTAATTTCGCAGCTCGTGATAAGAAACCACGGGTTATAATAAATAAACCAAACTGAAGGATACAAATTGAACATACATGTACGCAAATCACAAACTTTTTAGTATATTCTGTTACTTGGGTTTGATGTAGACGAACTAAAAATGATTGGGAACTAAAGATATAGTGTTTTTAACTTTCAAATTTCAATCAAAGAAAAGAAATTACGAAAAAAGGTGAGACTAATTATCAATTCTGAAACTAATGTTAGAAACATACTTCAAACAAACTGGAAACCCTCGGCATTAATCATCACAAACTTGAGAATTTTTGTCACTTCAATTAACTATAAGTCAATCCCTTTACTTTCTAAATCCAAAATTAACCTAATTACTTTGAGCCATCTAGCTCTAAAAGGATAGAAAAAGCCAACGCCACAAGATAAATCTATACATGCCTCAAGCAAGAGCCAAGAGGATTGATGTATCCAAGTGAAACCAGTAATACATGCATTTTTTCCCTGCAAAAGTGTTAGGGAATGTAAAAAGAATATTCATGCACTACCATTATCAGTGAAGAACAGTTTACAACTTCATTATCTATCGTAATTTGTATCTACAATTGCATATCATGGAATATGAACCAATAGAAACAAAACATCCTTTAAGAGATAGTGTCATCTGACTTTTTAAGGATTCACAAGTCTTGATATTTGACCCATATATACCCAAATTATGCGTATTAGTTTCAATATACACATAAGTTACAGTTATAGTTACGACCCGTTTCGACCAGTTACATTTTTGACCCTTCTATAGATTCCTAGACCCCAAACGCCAATGCCCATTGATCTAAAACTAAAAAATAAGGTGTTACCTAACACAACTGTTACAATTGAACACACAATGGTAATAATCTAGTACAAGAATGTGAAGCACAATGGCAAGTCAAGCGACGTAGCTCTCACTAATATACTGAGAAATAACTATAAACAAATTACAATATATAAAAAAATGTTCATCATTGATATTTTTTATTATCTTTAATTGTAAATTACAAAAACTTATGGTTATTTATTAATTAATTAACTAATTAAATATAACTTTTCTTCACCCAAAGATGAGTTGCTGGTGATTTGTACATGAAATAGTAACTTTAAGCATGAGGGCACAAGCTATAGGTGGCAAAAAAGTATGGCCCAAACGGGTCAAAACAAATTAATACTCAGGACCCTTTGTTCTGTCCTAATCCAAAATTTAATTTTAGATAATATAATAAATATGATTTTCAAATACGCGTACTAACATATTTCTTCAATTGTTTTGATCGATAAAAACCACTCTGGGTGACTTTTAAACTGTTTGAACCGTTTCTTTGTGAGTTTTAAGAAAAGAAAAATACCAGATTGTAATCTTCAAGCCAGATTTCCTCCTCACAAGCAGATAACCACTGATCTATGCGGTCCATGATTTCTTTTTGGCTCAAAGCTTCATTTGATACTTCACTTATTTGCGCTTCAATTTTTGCTAAAAGTTCACAAGGGTCCACCAGCCCTAAAACACAAAACACTTGAGCTTCAGTTTTCTAACATTTAACAGATATATTATTTGCAAAAATATAAAAATGGACAGAAGATATGTTTGCAGGCCCAAACCGCCAGACTATTAGTTACCTTTAAAGCAGTTGACAGTTTCCTAACAACCACACTGAAGTCTTCACCTAAAGAAGGCAAAGAGAATTCTACAATTTCAGTTAAGCGAGCTTTGTGGGCTTGACATTTCTCAGTGACTTGATGTATTATCGTCTTTTCCTCAATCCTGCAAAGAGCGATATATTAGCAATGAGATATCTGTTTTAGCTAACCAAACTGCATCTATATAGGAAGACCAACATGAAAAATAGCTAGAAATGACAACTTCTGTCCATTTACTTGAAACACTCATGAATACCAGTTACCACATGCTAATTAAAGGATGCATTTAGATGAATATAGGGAAGGCGCTTACTCCACACATAAGTTATCAGAATCGGACATAAGCTCCATAAACATATCCAACTCGGGACGTTTTGCATCAATTTTCTGAAAAATAAAAATAAAAATTAAGAGAAAAACAAACTAAGACCCCCCCTCCCAAATGAAGTAACTAAATCATACCATCCGAGAGACTTTGCCACACTCAATGATATGGCAATAAGGACACACATGACTTGTACCACCTACACTTGGTTTTATGCAACCCATATAGTACCATTCAGAGATTTTCAGCAATATAATAGAGTATTTATTCAACCAATATCAACATCATGAAAATTAACGAAACGATCAGCTAATACATACCGTCACGTTTAAACAGTTACTGACCTAAAAAGTCCAGCAACATCATGAAATTTCCCATCAATATCACCACAATTAATAGTCACAGGGCTCTTTACAGGCTTCAAAAGAAGTAAACATCCAAACACTTTGTTAGTTTAATATCCATGTGATGACCTATTTGCCTTGCAATAAATTATACCAGAGGCAATTTATCCAACGGAGGATGGGCACCATGCCATGTAGCCTAATAGAAAAGCCTACACATCGTCTTTTGAACCTAACAAAAGTACAGTATCTATGTGTTTTTTTAGCAGCCACTATTTCCACGCTCCTATAATTTTATTTTCACATCCCTAGTGCTTCATACGACCCGTATAGGATGCTTTTCTACATAAATAAATGAAGTGGAATGTTTTCTTTTTGTTTTACATGTATACGGGCCGTATACAATAGTATACGAGCAATATAATGTTATACGACCAAATGTGTTTATTTTTGTAAGGTTTAATCAGATTTTTTGGGTTTTAAGATCTGTATACGTGCCGTGTAATGTTATACGACCCGTATATAAGTTTTTTTTTGGGTAAAACCGAACAACCGTTTAATAAGCTTTGGTAATTCTTTAGATAACGTTTTAAATATCCGGAGTTTGTTGGGTGGCGACGACGGTGGGTGTATGAGAGTACTGAGAGTATGATTGCTGAAGATTTTCAATATCCGGAGTTTGTTGGGTTGTTTGTAGCTAGGGTTTAGAATGCTTGAAGTTTTATTATAAACTTTTTGGTGAAAGTTATCATCTTTTGGGTCAAGTGAAACAATGAATGGAGGAATATATTTTACTTATTTTATGTTTAATATAAGAAGCATATTATATAAGTTTTAGATGGTGTTTGTATGGTTTAATTGTCTTGTGTGACTTTGATTGACATCTTTCATTAACATCTATCATTACCTTAACATGAGTGTCCAACTACGATCCTACATTATCGAAAATCACTGTATCACCACCATTTATCTTCTTCTGCAATACGTCTTCCTCCTTTCAAAATTCAAATCAAACTCACCGATCACATTACCATACCGCCGGAACCTTATTATGCTTCACCACTTTTAAACCCAATTGACTTCACTTTCCTAACAATTTATAAGCACCAGCAGCAGCACACCTAGTTTTCCGACCACCCCGGCATCGGTATACGATCACTAACTTTACTTTGTTATTCAATTTCACCAACTTATTATTATTATTTTGCAGAAGAACTAGAGAAACAGAGAATATGAGACGAGATTCTTCGAGAACTCGAAAAGGAGAAAATACGGAATGAGATACTGGCGCAGGAACTGGAATGCCGGCGAGTATTCAGATCCGGGTTCTGGTCCTAATAATGACAATATATCACTCGTGTGTGGAAGAACACTTATCTGGGAAAAACACTTGTCGAAAATAGGTATGAAACCGGGTAGCAAGAACACTTATCAGACATGAGGTCTAAAAGAACACTTATCCGGGAAAAAACACTTGGCGAATATAGGTATGAAACCGGGTAGCAAGAAGATGAAGAAGAAGGGGCGTAAGAAAGGAAAGAAACATTAGAAACCATGTTAATTAACAAGTTTTTGGTTGAAGTTTGAGTAATTGTAATTGGTGATTAGGACTTTGTTATGGTTTTGTAGGTTTTATTTTGAAACGTTGTGTTTAAGGATCTTTGTTATGAAAAGTCCTTGTTTTGAAGTCCAATCTAGGGTGGAAAAGATTTCAACATTAATTGATGTCCATGAACCATGAAACAACTCAACCCCCTTTTGTTACACATATATACCCACCCACCCATCCACACACACCGTTTCACCCACACTCTTTACCTTCTTTCACCAGAAAATCAACAATCTTCTGCCAGAAAATTAACCGTCATGGCTGAAGCTTTTGGTATTTATATAATATCCATTATCCCATTGGTGGTTTCTGAACCCATCTACGTGCGACATGGCGTCTAAACCCTTGAATCCCAACGCTTCTCCTTACATTCCTCATCATTTCCTGAATTCGAGTTCATTAAGAAGTAATGACTCCTGACTAATTACAAGACTGTTTGTCGGGCTTCCAATGCTCACACAGGGTGATAAACAACGCTGATCTGGAATTGGAGAACCGTTGTGGGTGGTAGTTACTCGGTCTCCTGTCACCTTGGTAGTTGTTATATAATATCCATCATCCCCTTGGTGGTTTCTGTACCCATACCCGCGCGACATGGCCTTTAAACCCTTGAATCGCTACGCTTCTCCTTACATTCCTTATCATTTCTTGAATTCGAGGTCGTATGGTGGTTATGTGGTCGTATAGCATATTATACGGGTCATATACAACCTTTATTAGTTTTTTATTCCCTCGTATACCCAATATACAAGCACTGTTTTATGTCTTGTATTCGCTTGTATACGGGCCGGATAAGCATGAATTTTTTATTCGCTTGGGTATATTGAACATTGCGTTAATCGTATCAATTAGCTGTGGTTCCATTTGTCCTTTACGGTTCACCTTTTTATATTATACAAAACCGTGTAACCCGCATTTGTATTTTGTAACCTTTAATCAATAAGTGAAAAACATAATTCTCCTTCTCATTACTTACAAAACTCAAGCCTCAAGATACATATAATTACAATGAACTTGAGCTTCATTATTCATCAATGAAGCAACAAAAATACTATAATTCATCATATCAAAAACAGAAGCATTTTCCCCATTTCATTCACATTCGCACACGACAACCCTACCAGATCCTTCCTATACGGTAGATACGATTTCCTCTTACAAGCCTCATTTTCCGCTCTTCTTTGCACATAAAACCGTTCATGCACACTCATTCGCGCCTTCCACAAGCCACCGCCTTTCAAAACTTCACCAGAGGTCCGTTTTTGTTTCAAACCATCCGCCTTTGCACGAGTTAACAACAACACCGGCTCTTTACCTTTTCTATTGCTCCGCTTAAGCAAATACCGGATTATCCACCATTTAGATCCATATCCGATAGAACTATTCTTTTTACTGTAAGGTATAACCGTTGGCTGCCACTCCCAGAACGTTCCAGAAGGTATTCGTTCCAATTCATCGGTTTCAGATGATGAACATGAGGAAGATTCCTCATGTTGATCGATGAAAAACTTCTCTAACGTGTTAGTTTCATTTTCTACTTCATTGTTTACAGGAAAATGACGATTGAAAACCGGAAAAACTGTCCAGTTTTGTGAAACAATGTGTTTCGAATATAATTCGTCGTTTGGCAACAACTTAAACTCGAAATCTTCGTGTTCAACGTCTTCGATTTCGCCTTGCATTTGCATTTTGATAAAAATGGTAAGAAAATGGTTAGGGTTTTTTCTTTCGGATATGAAAGTGTAGTGTTGTTCTAGGAAAGGTTTTAAAGTGGTGACTTAATATTTAGATGACGTAATCCGTGACGTTATTGTTTAAAAATGAGTTTTAGAAAATGAAGATTTATATATTTTGTTTTTTATTGATAAGTGTCAATTATAACGGAATATGATGTTTCTAATAATAAAAAAGAATTGACTTTCTAGAAGAGTATAACAGCAAATCCATGACGTGAGTTGTGTAGTGTGGAAAGCAAGTTTCTCTACGAGGTTTTCATTTGATTTCACTTTGAATATTCCTTAGGCCGTCCGGAGTAGATAGAGTCGGCAAAGTGCTTCGGCACCGATCGGTGACCAATGCCCACATGTTTACCGAAATAGTTTTACCGATTTGGGGGGAGAAATCGGTGAGGGATTACCGAATCGGGGTGGGGGAGGAGAGGTGAGAGAGTGGGGATGTGTGGTGGGGTCCATGTCATCTCAACCAAACACACATTTTACTTATTTTTTTTAAAATAATTTATCAATTCATTAAGTGTCTAACCATTGCCAACACTTTTGAGCATAGTTTACCACTTTGACATGGCACACTCTTATTGGTTGATTTTAAAGTTTACCACTTTTAAGTGTCTAACCACTCCCTACACCCTAATAGGTAAAATATTATTATCATAAGCACTTTTAAGTATTCTACGAGGATTTCACTTTAGATATTCTATGTAGGTAAAATATTATTATCTTATGTATTTTAAACATTATGACGTTACATTATATAAAGAACATTTTTTAAAAATTCTATGTAGGTAAGTTACATTATTAGGCCACCCGGGGCGTTGCCTTTTTGGTCCGTGATCAACAATTTCAACGCGTGGAAGATTGGCATAAACCACCGCCACCTACAAACTTTAACGCGTGAATTTTAATTCACGTGATAAGATTGACGCATGATGGAAGGAAGGATGTGAGGGGGTGTGAGGGTTTATTGTTGGGGTGTTGTGAGTGAGAGGCATTTCCACTAAAAAAAGTTGTGAATGATGGAATAATGGTTGATGACATGACGGAAATTGATTGGATGTTGTGAGTGATAAATGTGTGGTGAGTGATAGCCACCCCTACCCCCTTATTATATGTATTTTTGATATTATGATGTTACATTATATTGGATGTTGTGAGTGATAAATGTGTGGTGAGTGATAGCCATCCCTACCCCCTTATTATATGTATTTTTGATATTATGATGTTACATTATATAAAGAACAATTTTAAAAAATAACAAAATCAGTATTCATGATAAGGTACAAGTTACATACAATGTTCTGAATGTTCTTATGAAATAAATAAAACAACACGGTTAGTTCTCTCATAGATAGCATTACTTATTTGAAACTTTTGTTTACTTAGTCGTATAAGAAATAACGAAAGTTACATGAATAATAAATTAACACAAAATTTTGAATCCCTTTTTAGTAACAGCTTAAAATCATTCACAAAACTAGTGAATATATATAAGTTTAAATTACAAAAATCATCCTTTATATATGTTACTTATTATTATTATTATTATGAGAGAATCTTGTTTACTCTGAGCAATAAAAACTTAACATCTTATGAGAGAATCTTGAGTTTTACAAAAGATTCTTAAACGTACTACAAGTTTAGCTTCTTGTTTAGAAACTATATTACGTCAAGAATGTGTGTTTATGTAAATTTATATGTCATTATATAATAATTCAATGTAAGTAATTTTGTATTGGTGTTATATCTTCTTAACGTTAGAAACACAGTTATTTATTACTTTCATGTAAAACAAGAAATTATTAAAAAATGAAAGAACAAAAACGGAACAAATTTAGGGTCACAAAACAATACGTTGAAATCAAGAGAGAATCAGAAACTTCAATTTTCTCTTGCAGTTGCATCTTAATGAAAAATCCAAGAAAATCGGTGGGTAATCTTTTTTTTTTTGACCGAAAGATAACTAATAAACAAGAGAGATGAAAATTTGATGCGGGTCACACAATATATTTATCGAAAAAAATATGTGATCGGGTTGTCCCTATTGCGTGAGGGTCCTCTTATGTTTGAAAGTCTTAGAGTCGTGACTTAAGATACATCCGATGTAACCCCTTACGTTATTATTGTATCACGGCATGTTATTAAAATTAATAGGAAAATAGAAAAACAGTATTTACTTTTAGATATAATAATATATCATTCTTAGTAGATAAAATTTTCATGTCTTAGAGTCGGGACTTAACATGCATCCGACGTAACCCCTTACGTTATTATTGTATTATGGTATGTTATTAAAACTAATAGGAAAACACAAAAATAGTATTTACTTTTAGATATAATTATATGTTATTGTTAGTAGATAAACTTTTCATGTCTTAAGTTCGTGACTTAACATACATCCAACGTAACCCCTTCCGTTATTATTGTATTATGGTATATGTTATTAAATTCAATTAATAGGAAAATACAAAAATAGTATTTACTTTCAGATATAATAATATGTTATTCTTAGCAGATAAACTTTTCATATAGAAAAATGGATTTAAATATATATTTCAAATAGAAAACTAGAGAACTAGATATATACTTGTAGAGTTGTCACTTATCACCCACCATAAGGGTTCGTTAATGGTCGCTAACTATTTTTTTTGAACGGTGACTTTCTTTTTGAGTGATCCAATGTCACACCGCCTAAACGGCGGCCCTAGCCAAGATCTGCCCAGACTACGTTGTTTTAACCGGGTCGCCAACTATTAGTGGTGTTTAGAGGATGTGTTAATGGGTGATGGCTATCAGTTTTCAGTCTTCACCATAGGGTCAAATATATATAGTTCTAGTAAATATATATTTACTAAAACTATATGATAAAATAAGGTTACTGTTATTGTAGAAGAAAATTAAAATAAATCATAAACATTTGATAAGGATTAAGGATGGTTCTATGGAAATTGCACGTGAAAATGATGTTGGGTCACCTCCTTTCACCGGAAGAGGATTGACTTTCTAGAAGAGTATAACCAGCAAATTACCATGAGGTGAGTTGTGTGTTAGTCAAGTAAGCAAGTTTCTCTACGAGGTTATCATCTCACTTTAATTATTCCATGTAGGGAAAAATCATTATTATATGCATTATTTTTTGTAATATTATTATATTATTAATATGCATGAATTTAAATATTATTAATAATATACATACAGTTGCATTTACTAAAGAACCATTTTTATGTAGTGAACTGTGGATAACCACGTAACTCATTTGTAGTGTTTCACAAAATTTAGTGAAAAGAGTTGGAGGGTAAGGTAAATGGTTACGTTATAACTTTACGTGTTACACTTAGAGCAATGTACAAATATTCACGTGATTCTCAAATTTCTTTCCAAAAAATTATATGTATTGAAAGCCACATGTACTCTCAATATTTTTTATGATATATATAATCATATCAGGAAATTTTATATAGTTTTTAGAAAATAATACTATGTTTATAATATAAATATATAGTGTGATATATTAGTTTGATTTTTTTTTTCTTCTTTACATATTATTTTGGTTATCAATATGAAAAGTCTAAAATTCCTATATAAACTGTGGTGGTTTCGGATCAATTCGAAATCAAAGAGATGTTTCAGAAACTAAAATTCCTATATAAAGTATCACCCAATTCACCTCAATTTTGTTAATAAGTTACAATTGTTCAGCATATCATACCTCATTGGTTCTCCCTTTCAAATTCACCTTATATATAATCATTATCAACTAGAAAACAGAAATCAAATAGCAGATAAATTGAACACATATAAATTCCAAACATCAATCAAGTTCACCAACAAATCTACTAAACCAGCAAACATTCAGAAATTAAACCTAACCTAATTAAAGCCTTAAATCAGATCATCCTAAATAACCGTAAAATCTCAAACTAGAATATGAACCTTTTATAAATCGATTCTTCGAAGCTGAAATGAAATTGTAAACTATCGCCAAATCAATCATAAGGTTACAGTTTCTAATCATAGCAGATCTAACCGGTCATGAAGTTATTGGTGTGGGAGATTGTAATAATTAATCATTTTGATGATGGGGTTTAGTGAAGATGGTTGCAGGCGGTGGTTACGGAGAAAGTGGGTGTTGATATGGTGGTTGGAGGTGGTGGAAGAAGAGGTGAGGGTGGGGAGGGGCCAAGGCTTTTTTTTTTAATTATATTGTGAGTTAATTGCCCAGATGGTCCCTGTGGTTTCACGTTTAGTCCCCACCTTTTGGAAATAGCAGGTTTGCTTCCTATGGTTTGTCATTTTGTTACTCGGATAGTCCCCTAAGTAAATGTCAGGGGACTATCCGAGTAACAGAATGACAAACTATAGGGAGCATACCTGCTATTTCCAAACTAACTGACATCTACTCAGGGACTATCCGAGTAACAAAATAACAAACCATAGGGAGCATACCTGCTATTTTCAAAAGGTAGGGACTAAACGTGAAAAAACGTTAAACCACAGGGACCATCCGGGCAATTAACTCTTATATTGTTTTATTTAATGGTGGGACCACTATATTTTAAATGTTTAATTCAAATTATCTTTTAGTGTTTTAATTTTTTTTAGTAAGGGTAATTTAGTCATTTCGCACCCATCTAACACAAAAAACTAACCCCCATCCACGTCAGGGACTATCCGAGAACGAAATTGAAAAAGTTAGGGACTATAACTGTAATTTTAGAAAGTTAGGGACTAAAGATGAAAAATGAGCAAACCACGGGGACTATCCGGGCATTTTTCTCTTTTTTTTAATTAGTTTTAAGATCTGATGCTGGTATTGGGCTTGTTTTAGATATCACTAGCCTAAGACCCCGCAAGCTTCGCGGGTGGCTAAACACCAACTAAACACATAAAATAATTTAAACATAGAAGCGTTAAAGTGTGATTTGTTAAGCCTAATATTTTGAGAGATTTCAACACGTCCCAATAGTACATCTACATGATGTTCGTTACACATTAAGTTTTTGTATATGAAACCTTCATTATGATGTTTTCATGCCTTTTGTCAAAATGAGTTGCACCGGCAGTGTGAATATAAAAAAATACATTAAGAAATGAAGGTAGAGTAATACATAATACAAACTTATTCATGTACGTAAAGGTACTAACGAACATTGTGTCACAAAAGTTGTAAAAGAAATGCGTTAATGTTATGCATGATATGATTAATACATAATACAAACTTATTCATGTACATAATACAAACTTATTCATGTACGTAAAGGTTCTCGAGCATTGACGTTCTGATTTTGGCAAGCCTGTGCTTCTTTTGTTCATTGGTTTCTTCAGCTGTCAGATCTTTTTCAACCTCGGCCTATAGAATCGTTATCGTTATAAGACGAATGGTGATATACAAATATTACAAATTAAAAATGTAAGTAATATGAGTTGAGTACCAAAACACCGTCTCGAAGGTTGTAACCGTTCCTGTTAGCTTGAGTCCATTGTCCGCCATCCATTATAAGAATGTAATGGCATGATGAGATACCAAAAACAGTAATCAGATCAGTGGATCCACTTGTGTAAACACTCGTAATTTTTAAACAATATATTATTGCATCTTCATGGGAAATGTCCCCAAATTTTTAGATGTTTTTTTCTAAGATTAATCATTTTATCTCATCATATTTGTCAGACTTTGTACCCATTTTAACATATTTATATCATCTAGTGCTTTGCACTTCACGCCCCTTAGAGGTGTACAAATCGTTTTTTTTTTTAAACCGGTTTCGGTTACTAACCGGTTTTTCAAACCCAAAACATTAACCGGTTGGGATAGGTTTTTAACCGGTTTTTTTAAAACCGGTTTCGGTTATTAACCGGTTTTCAGATCAAGAATAGTAACCGGTCACAAACCGCCGGTTCGGTTCTAAAACCGGTTAAAAAAAACCGGTTTCGGTTTTTTTTTTCCGATTACCGTTCTAAAACCGGATTTTTTTTGTAAACCTCTAACGCCACTGCATGGACATCAACGCATATTGCAGCAAATATGTCTTCAATAGACTGATCATCATCTCCAAGACTAACAGAAATGAGCCGCTTTGCACCTTGTTCAGTTAGTTTCTCATCTATCAACAATGTAATTTGTTTAAAGAGTAAACTAATATAATGAAAAAATGAAGGGAAAAGATATAAAAAGTTATGTCACATATGTTGTATTATTGCATGTACCTTGTTAAAATGCTCATATTGCCTGTAACCGTAGACCCAAAACACCATATGTAAGACGCTGAAGGCAAATACCTCTCTCGGTTTCCTAAAAAAACAATAAAAATTTGAATAACAACAGGTTTCAGTAACTCATTAAAAAAACAGCACTTCAAAAGCATGGGATAATTAATGTAGTGAATGGCGTAAAATATACGGATTTAAGGAAAGGATAAATAAAGCAATTAGATTATACCTTTTGCATGCTTGAAAACACGCATTTTCATGTATGAGTTTTAATGTCCCAGACTCAAACGCATTCTCTGCTCCGGCAACCAATTGAAGTCCATCCAGTGCAAAAGCCAAAAAGCATATAGTCGTACTGTTAAATTGAAAGTAGAGTTAATTGCCATTTACGTCCCTGTGGTTTGTCCACTTATGCCATTTCAGGCCAAATCTCAAAATTGTACTATTTCCCTCCCTAACATTCTCGAAAATGGCATTCCAGTCCAAAAAATTACCCACAGTTAAAAAGTTAAGTTTAATGAAGGGTAAAATTGTCATGTATAATTTGATTTTATTTTCACTTTATTTATTAATATATTAAATTGTGGGACTCAAAATGATATTTATATTAAATATATCAATTTATATATGTATAATAGTAACCGGTTGGGATCGGTTTTTAACCGGTTTTTTGCCAAAAAAAAAACTTGGTTTTTAACCGGTTTTTCGGTTATTAACCGGTTTTCAGATCAAGAATAGTAACGGGTCACAAACCGCTGGTTCGGTTCTAAAACAGGTTAAAAAAAACCGGCTTCGGTTTTTTTTCCTATTAGCGTTCTAAAACCGGTTTTTTTTTGTACACCTCTAACGCCACTGCATGGACATCAACGCATATTGCAGGAAATATGTCTTCAATAGACTGATTATCATCTCCAAGACCAACAGAAATAAGCCGTTTTGCACCTTGTTCAGTTAGTTTCTAATCTATCAACAATGTAATTTGTTTAAAGAGTAGACTAATATAATGAAAAAATGAAGGGAAAAGAGATAAAAAGTGATGTCACATATATTGTATTATTGTATGTACCTTGTTAAAATGCTCATATTGCCTGTAATCGTAGACCCAAAACACCATATGTAAGATGCTGAAGCCAAACACCTCTCTCGGTTTCCTAAAAAACCAAATCAACTAAAGTTACAAACAAAGTGATTGAGATAATAACCAAATAAAGCACAAGTACAGCTACCAGTTTACTAACCATGGAAGAAAGTATATGAAATATGCATGAATATGATCAAGTGGGACCCATAAATAAGAAACTCGATTAGTTTAGTACCTCAAAATCATTCATCAAACATGAATGCTCACAGTTTATGTGCCATGAAGACTTGATGTACAACATACACATAATCACATACATGAAAAACCTGACACTCAGGCTTCCTATAATTCCTCATTTTCGAGTTTGGTTTTGGGTTCAGGTTCCGGTTCCATAGGCACAGTAACATCCGCATTGGTATCTTTTTCATCAGTAGCAAGTGTGTCAGTTTTTTCCTCCGCCACATCATATTGTTGCAGCTGATGCCTTAATCTTTTGATCCCGGCTTCTCTGTCGTTAAGCTTCTCTTCTAAGATTAGCAGCTGAAAAGGAAACGGGTTGAATGAGTTAAACGGGTCAGAAATTATATAATGTGTACTCAAATGGTGATAACATCCCAAATCATTTTATTAAAAAGAATTATAATGCTTATTTCGGTAATACAGTTTTTTAATCATGTGTAATACATTGATTATTTATGAATTCAAAAAAATTGACAAAAAGATTTAACGCAGGTTGGCCCAGCCCGACTGAAACGTGATCACATGGCTGATAATAAGTAATAAATGAGAGTTAACTATTATTGTCATCCTTGTGGTTTGTCCAATTATGCCAGTCTAGGCAAAATTTCAAATTTGTATGACATTCTTGAAACATGTCAGTTCCGTCCAAAAACTTAATGCCGTTTAATGAAGGGTAAAAACATCATTTTTCTTTATTTTTTCTTAATTTCTTAAACCCTTATCAATAATAGGATTAAAAGAGGGAATAAGAAAAGGAAAATGACGGTTTTACCCTTCATTAAACAATAGGTTTAAATAGACGTTAGTTTTTTGGACGGAACTAACACGTTTCAAGAAGGCCAGAGAGACGGAAATGGTACAAATTTGAAATTTGGCCTTGATTGCCATAATTGGACAAACCACAAGGACAAAAATGGCAATTAACTCAATACATAATTATAAGCACAAGGGTTGAGAGAGAGAGAGATACCATCTCATTTGATTTTTCAACATCATCCGTCAGTCCCTCCATATGCTTGCATAAACCTGCAATAAAGTAAATAAATGACATTAAGCATGTAAATAGTCAACCTATTAAAATGGAAAAAGGTGGCTCTGTTGGTCCCTCCGACATCAAAGTGAAATTCCTATATATGTATAATCATAATGGCATTTTGAGAAACTGACTATAGGAAGATAGTTCATAAGTAATACGCGTGAGAACTGGTATCAGTTTCATGATTGCGGCCGTTTGACCAGCAAAAGTCAAAATTACAAATCTATTCTGAGATAATGATTTCTTCAAAATCTCATCTCACTGTAGATCCAAGATCTGCGACTGAGGCCAGCATAACCACCATAAGGAAAATACTGATGAAATTTAGCAATCTACATTACTTATGTTTTCAGCTGATATACGAACATGGGACTACATAAGTTGGTGGCAAACCCAAAAACGCATAAATTCTCAGTATTTTTAATGTATGATTCTGCAAAGTTCGAGAACCACCACCAACCCAATAACTAATTGTATTTAGCATCAACATTATTCAATAAAAAACATATAATATAAAGATTGTCACTTTTCTTGAAGAGCATTAACAAAACATATAATATAAAGATTGTCACTTTTCTTGAAGAGCGACTATAAAGCAATTACAGAACTTGGAATAATGTAGGGGTGTTCATCGGTTCGGTTTATGGTTTATTTGGTTTATTCGGTTCGGTTTATTCGGTTTTCAAAATTTTGTACCCCAAACCAAATCCAAACCAAACCAAATAAGGAATATGCAAACCGATCCAAACCAAACCAAATTCAATTCGGTTTGGTTTCGGATAGAAACCGAATAAACCAAATAAACCAAATCTAACCAAATTGCACGTAAGTAAATTTTTTCCTAATTTATATTTATATTTGTGTTCCAATTTCCGAACATCGCCACTAATTTACACCTAAAAATATATGAATACAAGAAAGTCTCATTGTGAAATAAAGCAAACACATCCATAAAGCAGTCGTAGACACAACCACAAAGTTAAAGCTTCAAAACATAGATCATAGAGAATAAATAGTTAACAAGTCTAATTGCACAAAATATAAATAATCTTCAAACATGAGTCTTTCTCCAACTAGAATGAACCTGCATACATAACCCATTCCTCCAATCATGCATAACCCTTCATTTCTACAAGAAAAAAGAAAACCAATAGATGTTTAGTTGTATTAACTTGTAAATATAATATAAATATAAATAATGTTTGTTAAAAGAATAATGAGAAACAGGTCAAAAAAAAAAACAATAACCTTCTTCCAGCTTATCAAGCTCTTAAATGTTCTCTTCCACGTTAACAACATCACCTTCTGGACGAATCCAATCTTGACAACAAATTAAAGCTTCAACAATTGGAGGACTTAAAGAACTCCTAAATGTATCAAGCACCCTACCTCCCGTGCTAAATGTTGATTCAGAAGCCACTGTTGAAATAGGAATAGCTAGAATATCACGAGCAACAAGTGACAATATAAGAAATGCTCCACTTCTCTTCTTCCACCAATCTAAAACAGTGAAATCTTGACTTTCAAACCATATATCATCTCCTTCGATCTCCTCTTTCAAATACCTATCTACTTCAGTTTTTGAATCTTCAGCCACACCCGATGCTGCCTTTTGCCTTTTTACCTCAGCCATGTTTCTCTCCCTAAGTGATTTAAATGTATCGTCAATGCTGCCAAACAAATTAAAAGATTGGCTACTTGAATCCTCGACATTCACGGTCTTAGAAGACGACGACGAAGCCTTGGGTGCATGCATGCCCGAGTGAATTCTTTTGTAATCATTGAATTAAGTTAAATGGTTTATTCGGTTATCCAAATAAACCGAATAAACCAAATAAAATAAAAATGTGGATCCAAATCCGAACCAAAAACCATATTCACAATTCGGTTTCGGTTAGAAACCAAACCAAAAACCGAATTCGTTATTCGGATCGGTTTATTTGGTTACGGTTACGGTTCGGTTTACGGTTTTTATTTGGTTACGGTTTTTTCTGAACACCCCTAGAATAATGCAATCAACAGAGCTAGATTATGCATATATTCCAAGTTAGTGCTTATCTTTGAATAATTACATAACTTCAATGCCAATTCATTACTCACCAAAACCTTAATGGCTTGACAAAGTATACCTTTTAATCAAAACTGCAAATCAAAAGTACTCATCCGATTCAGACCCAAAGCAAAATTTTGAAATATATAATCCACATATGTACTTTTTCCTTTATGTCATATAGTAATAAAGTTACATTCTTTAAGACCATTTGAATGTGCAAACAATCGATCTACATCAAATGTATATAATCTTCAATCATTAAGAAGCATCACCTAGAGAAAAAGCCCTATGTGGGTTTCCTTTAAGCTATAACAAAGAGGTTAATACCAAAAACAACTGATGGAAGAGGCTTTTCTCACTGATTCCCAACTTAAGATACTTGAGGAAATTGGAACAAAGAGGTTAACCAGAATATTGAAATACATAGAATTAATCATAATATCAAATAGTTTCTAAGTTTTAAAAAATTTTATCATCCAAAAAGGATATATAACATAAGTAAAGGGTAAACGTCATACCTCCTCATATTCTATTTTTTTTATGTTCACCAGCCAATGAATCTTCACTCTATCAAATAAACTGCCGATGTACCACATTTAAATGAAGCATCATCCTGAACCACAACATAAACAATTCTTGATCAATTAATTGTTTATTTTGTTAGGATTAACCGTTTAAGAAGTCAAATTTTCATAACCTTAGTTTATCAATGAATGAACCTTATACTTGCAAAAATCATTGCAACTTTCAAAGCATAGCCAGTTTCATGAGAAAAGGCCAAAAGAGTCTCAACTTGAAAAATGCAATAATGGAAGTATTTGCAATGTGAACCACAATAGCCAACTCAACGTGTAATAATCAAGATTTTGAAAAACCCTAACCTGAAACATGATATCCGGGTGATCCCCCATCCGCGAAGAGATTGATGCTAAAAAAAATAGAGGAAAATTGGTATTTAAATCGAAAGTTAGAGACCTGTAGATACCTTAAATCAATATGAGATACAACAATCAAGAAGGGCCATGCTTAGAATCAAACATTCGGAAGCATATACTAACCTTCATCTTCTTCTCTACTGATGGCGAATTGAAAAACCCTAACCCGTCAAAAACATATCAGGTGAAAATCGATCGGCTGGATTAGGAGAGTCTCCGTTAGGGTTGTTCAAATAGAAGATGTAAACATGAAGAATGAAAAGGAAATTAAACGATGGGGAAAGAGGTGTGCGGCCATGGTTGAATTTAGGGTTTTGGAAAGGGAAAAGAAAAACTGATAAAAGGGAAAATGGAAAAAGAGAACGGTGAAGGCAAAGCAAAATTTTGAGCGTATGATTTAGGGTTTTTGAATGATACAGAGGAAAAGCTTGTTTTAGAAGCCAAAACAAATTGCCGCTCAAAATCAATTGGGAAGGAATATCACATTGCCACGTGGCAACTAATGGTTTAAGCAAATGCCAAGTGGCACCAAAATGTATTGTTTTAATATACATAATAGATTTGATTTGTTTATGCCAAGATGCTCAGTGTTTGTACAATTCCTATGCTGCTATTTGCAAAGTTATGACCTCCCTCATCTTTGTCCATCTTGTTTAGTATTATGCTGATGCATGGATTGTATATGAAAACGACCCGCTGTATTGGGGCTTAGTGTTGTAGTTTCAACTAAGCCGACTCGCTTTTTACGCAGGCCATTTTTTGCCCCGAAAGTCCGAAACTATAACACCTGAGGATGTTTAAATTTAAAGCTCTCATTGTCAGGTGATCGCGGTGCAGTTTTTTTCTACCAATGACAATTTGAGAGGTCAAAGTCAAACTTAAAAAGAAAATAGATATTTCTGTTAATAGAAAATTTGACTGGTAAAACCAATGAGGTTCGTCCCCCTCACGTCCAGCTCCGGCGCCGCCGTCCCCTCACGTCTAGCTCCGGCGCCGCCGTCCCCCCATCCCTCCCCCCAACCGACGTCCTGAACGTCGAGTTCCGGACGATGGAGCCGGTCCTCCCCCTCTCTCACACACCTATACATACAACTTATATATATATATATACATATTAGGTTCATCCCCACATTTCCATACCTCCATCCTCTTTGCCCCATCCTCGCATCCAATCTACGTAACGCCTACGTGACAGACCATCCTCCAAGGGAAGACTATCACCATACCGCATAGCCTAACATTCACAATGAAACAAGGTTGACATGTTGCATTTGCATAAATAAAAAACATTTATATAATTGTCACTAAAAAGTATTTGGAATCAAACAATTAGAGCATCCACAATAAGCAATATTTAGAAGATGTTTTTAAGATGCCACATGGCACCTGCCCATAAATTTCTCTCTCTTGCCCTCTCACAAACAAAATACCCATTAAATATTTATCTTCTCTCTCCTCTCTCCTCTCTCATCTCTCCTACATCACACTCACATACATTTCTTCCCTCCATTTTTTCTCATTTTTTCTCACATACACCACTATACTATCTCTCCTCCACCTCACACCCTCTCTCCTTCACATCACACCCTATCTCCTTAAAAACACAAAAAAATGTCTCTATTGTGGATGCTCTTACAAATGGTAAAATGTTAAATAGCTAGTTATTCAATCTTAATAGCAAATCCTATAAATACTCACTACAAAGAAAGAAAACATTATTGAGTCAACCCCCATTGACATGAATAAAAAATGGCTCTCGCTATATATATATATATATATATAGAGAGAGAGAGAGAGTTAATTGCCCGGATGGTCCCTGTGGTTTCACTTTTTTTCATGTTTAGTTCCCACCTTTTGGAAATAGCAGGTATGCTATCTATGGTTTGTCATTTTGTTACTCAGATAGTCCCCTGACATTTACTCAGGGGACTATCCGAGTAACAAAATGACAAACCATAGGGAGCATATCTGTTATTTCCAAACTAACTGACATCTACTCAGGGGACTATCCGAGTAACAAAATAACAAACCATAGGGAGCATACCTGCTATTTTCAAAAGGTGGGGACTAAACGTGAAAAAACATGAAACCATAGGGACCATCCGGGCAATTAACTCTCTATATATATATGGTAGGGTAGGGTTCTAGCGTGAACAACCTCCCAAGAGTGAATTGCGTGAACAGATATGGACCCTTGATTTCCTTTTTAGTTGTTATGGGTAGGATTGTAATTATATAAAAAATTAGATTTAAATCATTATTTTAATAATTGAATTAAGTTACATCTTTCCTAATTTAAATTCATTATCCACATTATGTTTATTTATTAATAAGATAATTATCAAAACAAACAACAAATCATCAGATTTCAATTTTAATTTTTATTTCAGATTTCATCACCAGAATTCAAATTTTGATTTTTAAGATCCACGTAACCTTCATATTTCAACGGTATACACATGTGTACTTGGATATAAATAGAAGAGTACACATGTGTACTCCGCATCGTACATATGTGTACAGTAATTCACAGGTGTACATCAACATTCAATACAAAAAAATTATGAGATATCACAAAAACAGACGAATATACACATGTGTACATCGCATTAAAAAGAGAGCAAAATCAGAATACACATGTGTACATCGCATTTAAACAAATAATTATTTTAATAATTGAATTAAGTTGCATCTTTCCTAATCCTTGATTTGATTTGTGAGATATTTATGCAATCAATTTAAGATGATAATTGATTACTTGATTTGTGAGAGATTTATGCAATCAATTAAAGATTGAAATTACACATATACCCTTTTTGTATTTAATTACATGAAAAAAATTAACCAAATAATTACCATCATGCCACTCACTTTAATCTCAAGATCATAAAAATCATGGGCTCAGATCAGTTCACGCAGTTCACTCTTGGGATTTTGTTCACGTTTGAACTTAATCATATATATATATATATATATATATATATATATATATATAGGGGTAAGATCAAATAAAAAGTTTATTTTGCCTAAGTAGGATGAGAAGGAATATTAATCATTCATTTTTCAAATCAATGGTTAAGATGAAAGTGTAGGAGAAATGATGAGTGCAAGGGTATCTTGGGAAAATCCTATTTATGGACTTTCCCTCTCCACATGCAAGGCACATGCATATTCCACCCCCATTTTTTAAATGTTCATAACTTTTTTATACGATATTATTTTTTTTATAAAAATTTCACCGTAAAATCGAGCGTCTTTTTATATTTAATTTGAGTAGCATATTGCTATATAAAATATGAAGACTAAAAAAACCCACTAAAATGTGTTGTATTTCTATGTTGTATAACATTTTTTTGTGCTGGATTTTTGTACTATATTTTTGTGCTGAATTTTTTTGTCTTAATTTTTTTTCTCAATTTTTTGTGCTGGATTTTTTTGTACTACTTTTTTTACTGAATTTTTTCGTGCTATATTTTTTTGTACTAGATTTTTTTGTGCTATATTTTTTTAATACATTTTTTGTGCTATATTTTTTGTACTAGATTTTTTGTGCTAGATTTTTTTGTACTAGATTTTTTTGTTGTATTTTTAAAAAACAAAAGGGGTGTCACATGTTATTTTCACTCTTATTTATAAAAACCAAAATGCCCTTTATTCCTACTTATTAGGAGTATCACATGTCATCATCACAATCCTTCTTAGGCTACTTAGGCAAAATCCACTTTTTAGTGGATCCTTCCCCTATATATATATATATATATATGAGTAAATTACAAAAATCGTCATTTATGTATGTCACTTATTGCAAACTATGTTCTTTGTCTTCAATAATTACAGAAAACGTACTTTATGTTTACAAACTCTTACACGTTATGTCCTTTAGCCCTAACTCAGTTAGTTTTCATGGTTAAGTTTGACCAAATGGACCCCACATGAGGATATCTTAGTCATTTTATCATAAATATTAAAATAAATAATCATATAAAAATAAAAAAATAAATTACATACAGACATATCTATCACATACCTATCTCTATCTCTATCTCTCTATAACTTCCCTACCACCACCACCCCCCACCACAACCACAACCACCGTGACCACCATTCACCTACCACCTACCACCAATTTCACCACCATCCTTGTAACCAATGACGTCACTTGAAATCAACCACCATCACCATCTCCGGCTAGATACCACCCACCATCTCTATCAGATTTAACATCGTTCCATTGCCATTTCAGGGGTTTCGAAACAGAATTTATCGCACAGATTTGGGGGTTTCGAAACAGAATTTATCGCACAGATTTGGGGGTTTCGAAACAGAGTTCATCATCATCACCAGATTTGGGGGTTTCGATTTGGTTTTGTAATCGAATATATTTTGTTTTATATTGAAAGTGTCAATTATAATGGAATATGATGTTTCTAATAATAAAAAAGAATTGACTTTCTAGAAGAGTATAACAGCAAATCCATGACGTGAGTTGTGTAGTGTGGAGAGCAAGTTTCTCTACAAGGTTTTCATTTGATTTCACTTTGAATATTCCTTATAGATAAAATATTATTATCATAACCATTTTTAATAGGTAAAATATTATTATCATAAGCATTTTTAAGTATTCTACGAGGTTAGCATTTCACTTTAAATATTCTATGTAGGTAAAATATTATTATATCATATGTATTTTAAACATTATGATGTTATATTATATAAAGAACATTTTTAAAAATTCTATGTAGGTAAATTACATTATTATTATATGTATTTTTGATATTATGATGTTAGATTATATAAAGAGCAATTTTAAAAAAATAACAAAATCAGTATTCATAAGGCACAAGTTACATACAGTGTTCTGAATGTTCTAATGAAATAAATAAAACAACACGGTTAGTTCTCTCATATATAGCATTACTTATTTGAAACTTTTATTTACTTAGTCGTATAAGAAATAACGAAAGTTACATGAATAATAAATTAACACAAAATTTTGAATCCCTTTTTAACAGCGTAAAATCATTCACAAAACTAGTGAATATATATATATATAATATAACACACTACGAACTTTTCATCCTAATTCTTGGTAACACCCACTTAGAAAAACAAAACGCTAATGGCTTCAAACAACACAAATATGCATGAGCATGAACGAAAATTCAAAATCGTTATGGTAGCAAAATCTTGTTTACTCTGAGCAATAAAAACTTAATCTTGAGTTTTACGAAAAACTCTTAAACTTACTACAAGTTTAGCTTCTTGTTTAGAAACTATATTACGTCAAGAATGTGTGTTTATGTAAATTTATATGTCATTATATAATAATTCAATGTAAGTAATTTTGTATTGGTGTTATATCTTCTTAACGTTAGAAACACAGTTATTTATTACTTTCATGTAAAACAAGAAATTATTAAAACATGAAAGAACAAAAATGGAACAAATTTAGGGTCACAAAACAATACGTTGAAATCAAGAGAGAATCAGTAACTTCAATTTTCTCTTGCAGTTGCATCTTAATGAAAAATCCAAGAAAAACGGTGGGTAATCTTTTTTTGTCCGAAAGATAACAGATCCGGGTCACACAATATATTTATAGAAAAATATATATATGTGATCGGGTTGTCTCTATTGCGTGAGGGTCCTCTTATGTTTGAAAGTCTTAGGTGCTGTTTGTTTTTCCAGAGATAAAATGAAATGTCTTCTGAAAAACAAACAATCTACAAAACAAAAGGTCTGCGCCGCACAAACAAAAGAGACTAGTAAGCTCTTCTTAGAAAAAACAAACAACACCTTAGAGTCGTGACTTAAGATGTATCCGACGTAACCCCTTACGTTATTATTGTATTATGGTATATGTTATTAAAACTGATAGGAAAATACAAAAATACTATTTACTATTAGATATAATAATATATTATTCTTAGTAGATAAAATTTTCATGTCCTAGAGCCGGGTCACATGCATCCGACGTAACCCCTTACGTTATTATTGTATTATGGTGTGTTATTAAAACTAATAGGAAAACACAAAAATAGTATTTACTTTTCGATATAATAATATGTTATTCTTAGTAGATAAACTTTTCATGTTTTAGGGTCGTGACGTAACCCCTTACATTATTATTGTATTATGGTATATATGTTATTAAATTAAAATTAATAGGAAAATACCAAAATAGTATTTACTTTTAGATGTAATAATATGTTATTCTTAGCAGATAAATTTTTCATATGAAAAAATGGATTTAAATATATATTCCAAATAGAAAACTAGAGAACTAATGGTCACTAACTATTTTTTTGAACGGTGACTTTCTTTCTGAGTGACCCAATGTCACACCGTCTAAACGGCGGCCCTAGCCAAAATCTGTCCAGACTACGTTGTCTTAACCGGGTCGCTAACTATTAGTGGTGTTTAGAGGATGTGTTAATGGGTGGTGGCTATCAGTTTTCAGTAGGGCTGTAAACGAACCGAACGAACACGAACGAGGCCTTGTTTGTGTTCGTTCGTTAAGGAAATAAATGTGTTCACGAACGGTTCATGAACACTTACCGAACGAGATTTTATGTTCGTGTTCGTTCATTAAGGAAATGAGCGTGTTCACGAACGGTTCACGAACACAAGCGATCACAAATGAATTTGGCGAACGCGATGAAGGATAAAGGTAGATGGCCCAGAGAGTAGCACTAGAACTTGAATTCCTTATTGTGGAACGGAGGTAGATCATATTCGTCGATGTAAATAATGAGAAAAGAAAGGGAAATGGTGCATAAACAAGGTGAAAGAGGGTTTCCTAGTTTAATTGTTAGGGTAATAATATAAATAAAAGTTTAATAGTATAAAAAGTATAGATAAAATATATGAAAGTATAAAAATCTTTAATTAAAACACGAACATACAAACATAAACGAACGCAAATGAACGAATGTTCACGAACACCTTACCGAACGTTCACGAACACAATTAAACGAACGAGACCTTTGTTCATGTTCGTTCATTTAACTAATCGAACGGAATTTCTTGTTCATGTTCGTTCGTTTATTAAACGAACGAACATAAACGAACTTCCCGCCGAACGGTTCACGAACTGTTCGCTGAACGTTCGGTTCGTTTACAGCCTAGTTTTCAGTCTTCACCATAGGGTCAACTATATATAGTTTTAGTAAATATATATTTACTAAAAATATATGATAAAGTAAGGTTACTGTTATTGTAGAAGAAAGTTAAAATAAATCATAAACATTTGATAAAGATCAAGGATGGTTCCATGGAAATTGCACGTGAAAATGATGTTGGGTCACCTCCTTTCACCGGAAGAGGATTGACTTTCTAGAAGACTATAACCAGCAAACCCATGAGGCCATGAGGTGAGTTGTGTGTTACTCAAGTATAAGCAAGTTTCTCTACGAGGTTATCATTTCACTTTAATTATTCCATGTTGGGAAAAATCATTATTATATGCATTATTTTTTGTAATATTATTATGTTGGATCAGTTCTGTTTATACATGAGGGAAAACATTAAAGCATACCTGTTACAGCAGACAGTGCGTTGTAGAATCCAGCAATAGAGTTCGACATGCTTGTCATCGTGATCTGGTTCCTCCTTAGGGTGCTGACTGATGATGGTGACTTAGAAAACCGAAAAGGGTATCGGCTTAGGAGAGGAGGTCGAATGTGATGTTATGCTTATGGGGTGTTTCTAATGTGTAATTGTCTAACCCCTTAACCTCCACATAATTCTCCTTATATAAGCACCCAGGGGGAAACCTAATTAGTTAATAAGGGTAATATGGTCCATCAACAATTACCAACTAATTATTTAATAGGTTATTATATATTTTGATCTATATTATGTAAATGATTATAATGGCTATAGATTAAATATTAATACATAATATATTTAATCTTACATTCTCCCACTTAGCCGAGTAATCATTTACTATGAGTATTAGATAAGCCTGATCAGGAGTTAACACTCATTTTAGCCTTAAACAAGTACTATAGCAGAGAAATACAGCCGTTGAATCATTATGCGACTCAGGACCCCCATTAATCATACTATAGCCTTAATTTAAAACCTAATCGTTATGATCAAAATACGCGTAAGCCCTTTGTTTGATTTGTAACTTTATTTGTCTATATGCCATTATACCGGTTGAACATATTCTAAGAGACATACAAAATCAAACTGATGAGGAAAATTAACTAATACTTAGTCATTCATAGTACGATATGCAGTTGCGCACGGCCATTAATTAATACCCGTCTCTGAGCTCTCTTAATAAGACTTATGGGTAATAGCCCTTCAGTTATAGGATCCTTAAGCATATCATGAATGTATTCGATACAAAACTTAGTTTCCTCAATTCGTTCATAAACGAATAATTAATTGCGTATCGAAAATTAACGCAGCACCTCTTGAACTGTTACTGTTCAAGGAGTCATGGTAGCTGACTTTATCACACTAAGTCTTCAAAACGTTAATTATATGGAGTTAATAAACTTATGAGTCCACTGATAAATTTCTAACAACATTTAGTGACTATATTATGTCATTATAACTTAGGTTGTTATTATCAGTTTATTATGACTCCTCCATGAGATAGATTTTGTCTGCTGACATAAGGATATACCCGAAATTACATTCTTGCATCTTTGAATATCACAAAGTTAGAGTAATTAACCGGTTTTAATTCTCACTTCTTCTTTAAATTATAGTCTCCCGTTTCCTTTTATAGATATTTTAATACTCCATTAGATGCTTCACATTAATCTAGACATATCTAGTGTGTTGCAATGTGAGTAATATCTAAACGAGTATAGACTTGAACTTACATAAGGCTTCTAATTAATGAAGCGTAAGGAAATAATCTCATTTATCCTATTATCCTCTAAAAGAGAGCATTAATGTTTGTTACATATGTAAGGACCCATTTGAGGTTAAACTTATGGAACAGAACTAATGTCCCACTGGGTCTATCTCGGTATATTATGATATCTATCACGTAAGAGATATCTCTGAGATATATTATATCAAAGTTTGTGTTAACAATGCTTTGACTTATGTAACATATACTTGTCAAAAGAATATCATCTATATAGACAAGTTTATCTTAGTTGCTCCCACTCATTTTGAGGTAGGTACATTAATCCACTTGATTCTTGATGAAAATAATTACGTTAGCTTTTCATCACATTATGATGTTTGCATTAACCCATACATGGATATTATTGGCTTACAAATAAAGTGTTCTTTAACCTTCCGTTTGAAACTTTAGGTTGTTATCTAATGAACATGTAAATGTGTCAGCCATTTGTTATGGAAAATTGTTTTAATGTTCATCTAATGTAGCTTAAAACTATTATAAGCTACTAGAACAGTGATGATCCTCAAAGAAATCTTTTGTTAGATATGTAATAAAGATTCTTTAATAATTTATCTCTTCCTGAGTACAACCTTTGACAATCAATCAAGTTTCTTCGTGTCTTAACGCTTATATTAGGATTTGGTTTAGTTATGAACACTCTTAGGCAATTCAATCAAATCCCAAACGTTATACGAACATTACTAGAAAACTGTTTTATTCCATTTAAAAGAATATTGATTGACACTAATGGCTTAATTTGAAGAGATAGGATCAGTAAACATTTCCAAAATTCATTTCAACTTCAGTTAGGGAGGTTGTGTAATCATCAAAGTTAGTAGGCTTTTAAACCTAGATGACCTCCTGAGTTGATTATTGGGTTCATTAGAAGTTTCAGTTTTATGGATTAGCTCTTGGTTAGGTTGCTATCATTTTCCTTCTAAGTTTGAAAGAGTTGGTGCAGTATGGTGTACAAGAGGTGTAATCGGAGTTAAATTCGGAGTGAAATTTAATGACATTCTTCCCCCCGCCTCTTGTATTCCTTGCAAATCATGATAAGGACTTTGACTGCTCCCACCGACCTTAGAAATCTTTAGGAACTCAGCATGCTTAGGGTCAATATGTAACGACCAACAAATTCTAATAGAGAAACACAAATTAATGACGTTAGTCATTGTGATTTCTCTTGTTGAGGATTATGTTAGTTTAGGTAAGAGATCTAAGTGCGCCCACAAATAAGCAACAATGAGACTTTTGTAAGAGTAGGATTAGATTTAAGGAGATAAGTTTTGATAGAACAGTGTCGTGATGGAGCGGTGTCTTGTACAAGAGGTGCAAATTGAGGTAATGTAAAATTTTCACTCCCCCACCTCTTGCAACTATTGCAAGTTATTATTAAGACACTGAATACTCCCACTGATCTTTTAATATCTCTAGAATGCTACAAGAGAAGTTTCAATGAGCTATGTGACGTGGGAACCTATCATATATACGTTAGACTTTATTGGATTTCCTTAATGTCCAAATATCATAAGAAACTTAAGGACATATTTAATAGAAATCTTATTAAGTATATATATATGAATAGATTTCTTCTAAGACCGTGGGCCATATGCGACAAAATTTAGATACAAGTTGGTAGTCTTTCAAATGATAAATAAATTATGTCTGAATATTCCATTTGGAATAAGTTCCACGAATGTCAATGAATGACTTATGATGGACCCATACTTATTCCTTAAGCCAAGTAATATTTAGGGCTATAACGTCATGATTTAAAATCACTTATAATGAGATTAGATAAAAAATCATCCTCATTAACCATGTCATGATTACTCATGAATTTCGGTTATAATGGATGAAATTTATAAGTCTCATTTTTCCTTTTGTCTTTTTCTCATTTGCATGATGACAAAAGTTGTGAAAGAGTAAGGTATCATCTAGTAATGTTTCAATCCAGATATTTAGAACAAATAAGATGAGAGTTTAAGGTAAGTGTGAATTTATGTTGACTATGCAAACCTCACAACCTTCATGACATAGCCTAAGTAATGATACTGTATTCTGATTAATCTTCAGAATATGTAAGGTATCGAAAAGCTTTGTTAGAAGACTGCTTATTATGGTTCTTATAGCCTTAATTTTGTCACTAATTCTCGTGTTAGTTATTTGTCGAGTTCTGGCAAGGAAACGTATGGAACTAGAGTCAACTAATCATGTGTTAATTGGAATATTAAAATTATCAGACTTAAATATCATTAGTAAGTGACTACCTAATTAACTTATCCAACTGTTCTTTGGAATAATGGATAGTCTCGTTGCTTATGCCTAGTCTAATGACATAATTATGCAGTGAGATTTTCCCTTGAAGAACCTTAGAGTTGGGATTAGCACTTATAATTTGTCTATGGACCTTAGAACAATCCTCTTTTAAACTATTAGTGGTTGTAAGGTGAATAACATCTTATTTTCCAGTTTCAAACATTTATTTCTTTGTACATATGTTGCTTATCAACACACTCATTATACTTTGGTACTTTTGAGTGTTATAGTTGATTTATAATGCATTAAATTGTACAAGTGAAAATCTTAGTATGTAATGTACTGAAAAAATGTACTTATTTCCATGCGTAGGCCCTTAACTTTATGGGTCATGGTATTGTACATTATTATGTATTCACATATACCACTTAGCTTTATAATTTTAAATGAAGGCATGCATCTTAGGAGTTATTGTGATTAAACCACACATAATAGATTAGTCTTAGGAAAAACTTAATCTGGAATAACATTTTAGTGACAGCACTCATTCTTGATTATCATAAGAGACATCATGTTCGATTTATCCTAATCATCATGCTCTACTTTTCTTCTGTAGTGCTTTATCAGAAGAGAGCAATAGGATTATCGTGTCTTAAGAGATAACCAAGGATTTAAGTTAAGAGCTAATTCTAATAGAAACTTTAAGCAAAAACATATTAGATTTAGGAATTAGAGTGGATGAGATATAGACTTATAGAAGAAAATTATAGTGAGTAAAAGTTATGGGTACTAAGAATAAGGCAGACGAAATGATCATAAAAATTAATTAAGGATCATTAATATAAGGATCATTATGTGAAGAGGTTGTGATATGTCTATTACTAACATCAAAATAATAGACTTATTTAAAGTTCTACTTAAACGAAAACAAAACAGCTTTGGCCAGAAGTGTAATCATTTAAGCATATGTGCAAAGTGGTTGTAACAAATCAACTTTGGCCAGAAATTGAGGCAATCACTTTAGTTATGCACTTGTTGAGTATGCCATCTATGAATGAATTAAATCAGCTTTGGCCAGAAATTAAGACATTCATGCTTATGATGCACACACAACATAGCTTTCGTAATACTTGAACGATAAGTAGATGTATCAAGTCAGCTTTGGCCAGAAATGATATATCAAAAACTCATTCAAGTTAAGCCATTTTGGTTTTGTAAAACATTATCTGATCCTTATTAATTAACTAACTAATTACAAAACCAATTATTTAATTACAAAACCAATTATTTAATAGCAAACTACCAATTATTTTAGTTCACATTAAACAGCTTAAAATAATGAGGTTTCGAGTCAGGTCTCGACTGAGTTATGAGATCTCGAGTCAGTTATGAGGTCTCGAGTCGCAACCTTATTGTCTCGAGTCGGAACCATGGTCTCGACTACTATATCTTATGAGATCTCGACTCATGATAAGGTCTCGAGTCGCAACCACGGTCTCGAGTCATGACCTTATGGTCTCGAGTCGAGAACTTATGGTCTCGAGTTATGACCTTATGGTCTCGAGTCGAGACCTTTGTCTTGAGTTGTAAACTTTTGAGCCCTTATGATTTCGAGTCGAGACCTTATGGTCTCGAGTCGAGATCTGTTGGTCTCGAGTTGTGAAGGTTTAAGGACCTGATGATTTCGAGTCGAGACCTCATGGTCTCGAGTCGAGACCTCATGGTCTCGAGTCGAGACTGATGGTCTCGAGTCGTAATCTGATGGTCTCGAAACTTCCTGTTAACAGCTGTGAATGTGGAAACATAACTGAAAATTCGAAATCTAAGGGATTTTAAGGTATGGTTTCCTGTTTTAGTGATGATCTAAATTTATCAAATATTTCAAAATTATAATCTGTTTATCTTTTAACAGTTTTCGAAAAATCTTTAGAGGACAAAATCAGATCAAAACAGGAAAAACACTTAATAATCCGAATCATATTCCAAAACATAATAGAATTTTCGAATTTTCCTAAGAACATGATGAACCCTTAAAACATAAAACATAAATTCTGGAACCCGAAACCTGAATTTTTTAAGGTTTTTAAAACAGATTTCGGTTAAAACATAATCCAGTTAATTTCGAATGAACATATAATTAATCCTTTTTCCGAAAACAGGGATTTCGAGTGGATGTTTATGACTCGAAACGGCTGTGATATTCATAAGGTTTTCAAAATTCCGTTTTCCAGATTTCTATCCCAGAATTAATGGATACGAAAACAGAACTGACTAATCAACATATGCTCTGATACCACATGTTGGATCAGTTCTGTTTATACATGAGGGAAAACATTAAAGCATACCTGTTACAGCAGACAGTGCGTTGTAGAATCCAGCAATAGAGTTCGACATGCTTGTCATCGTGATCTGGTTCCTCCTTAGGGTGCTGACTGATGATGGTGACTTAGAAAACTGAAAAGGGTATCGGCTTAGGAGAGGAGGTCGAATGTGATGTTATGCTTATGGGGTGTTTCTAATGTGTAATTGTCTAACCCCTTAACCTCCACATAATTCTCCTTATATAAGCACCCAGGTGGAAACCTAATTAGTTAATAAGGGTAATATGGTCCATCAACAATTACCAACTAATTATTTAATAGGTTATTATATATTTTGATCTATATTATGTAAATGATTATAATGGCTATAGATTAAATATTAATACATAATATATTTAATCTTACATATTATATTATTAATATGCATGAATTTAAATATTATTAATAATATACATACAGTTGCATTTACTAAAGAACCATTTTTTATGTAGAGAACTGTGGGTAACCGACCGCCTAACTCATTTGTAGTGTTTCACAAAATTTAGTGAATAACTTTACTTGTTACACTTATAGTAAAGTACAAATATTCATGTGATTCTCAAATTTCTTTCCAAAAATTTATATGTATTGAAAGCCATGTACTCTCAATATTTTTTATGATATATATAATCATATCAGGAAATTTTATATATTTTTTAGAAGATAATACTATGTTTATAATATAAATATATAGTATGATATATTAGTTTGATTTTTTTTTTCTTCTTTACATATTATTTTGGTTATCAATATGAAAAGTCTTAAGAGGAAAAGAATGGTATGAATAGAGTTTATGGCTTTGATGATTCTAAGTTGCGATCATGATTGAGGTGAAATTCCACTTTAAGTACTTTAATGATTTGGTTGAACTCATTTCAACCACTATATATCATAATATTCACACTGAAACAAGGTTGACATGTTGCATTTGCATAAATATATAATTTTCACTATAAAGTATTTGGAATGAAACAATTACAAATGTTAAAATGTTAAATAGCTCGTTATTCAATCTTAATAGCAAATCCTAGAAAAAACTCACTACAAAGAAAGAAAATATTATCTGTATATATATATCTATGCATGTATAAAGAGAGAGAGAGATAAGTGGTGCGTGAATAATTTAATATTAAGCAAAACAATTTATCTTTGTTGATTGACTTGAAAAATCAAAACTTTACTTGGTTGATTGGTCCGGGCATAACACGAATGACTAGTGGTTGAGTTGTCCATCGATAACGGTTCTCATGTTGGCTCAAGAATTGAAATTCAATTTGACCTTGGTGTGTGAACATGTGTATGTAGCCTACTTGGTAGAGGCACATGCCTCTTAAAGGGGAGGTCTCGGGTTCAAACTTGAGCAAATGAGAATAATTTAGAAGGCTCACACTACCTGCACACCTTGGTTCGCTATCTGCACACTTAGGGTTTACCTACGCTGCGTATAGGACTATACGCAGCGTATAGAGCTATACTCAGCGTATATAAACTATGGATTTCAGAGCCTTATCAGCAATCATTGCACATAAAACAAGGGTTTATATACGCTGCGTATAGAGCTATACACAGCGTATATAACCCATCAATTTTTTATTTTTTTTGCTATTTTGATGTATTTGTGGTATAAATTCTCACCCGGTTCCAACGTTAAATCGTTTAAAATATATAACTGTTAATGTTATACCAATAATATTATATACCGTTAAATTGTTTTGGAAAACGGATATACGGTTCGAATATATTATATTGTTATCGTTTAAATTAAATTATTATACTATGTCTAGTGCGGTTCGAATGCTATAAACGTTTAAATATCATACCGTTAATTATTTTTAAATACTACATCTATAGGCTTATACGGGTGTTGTATGGTATCCTATAGTATCGTATCGTATTGCATCGTATCGTATCGTATAGTGTATAGTATAAATCTCGTATAGGTTCCCTGTAGGACTTGTATATGCCTATAGGCCTATACGGGACCTAAACCACACCTATAGGCCTATACGGGTGTTATATCATATCGTATCATATAGTATCGTATCGTATAGTGTAGTATAAGTCTCGTATAGGTTTCCTATAGGTCTTGTATATGCCAAGTGGCTTATACAGGACCTAAACCATACATATTGGCCTATACGGGACCTAAATCAAACCTATAGGCCTATACGAGACCTCAACCACACATATAAGCCAATACGGGACCTAAAACACAATATAGGCCTATTAGGGACCTATACTACATCTATAGGCTTATACGGGTGTTGTATGGTATCCTATAGTATCGTATCGTATTGCATTGTATTGCATCGTATCGTATAGTGTATAGTATAAGTCTCGTATAGGTTCCCTGTAGGTCTTGTATATGCCTATAGGCCTATACGGGACCTAAACCACACCTATAGGCCTATACGGGTGTTATATCGTATCGTATAATATAGTATCGTATCTTATCGTATAGTGTAGTATAAGTCTCGTATAGGTTTCCTATAGGTCTTGTATATGCCTATAGGCTTATACGAGACCAATCCCACACCAATAGGCCTATAAGGGAGCTATACGGGACATATACTACGCTATACGATACGATATCACACTTATAGGCTTATACGAGGTCAATACGTGACCTATACTACACCTATACGACACGATATCACACGTATAGGCTTATACGAGGTCAATACATGACCTATACTACATCTATACGATACAATATCACACTTATAGGCTTATACGAGGTCAATACGTGACCTATACTACACCTATACGATACGATATTTATCGTATAAAATTGATTAATATTGTATAAAAAAGCTTGTAAGAAATACTTAATTTTTTATTTATTTAAAATAGAAAACTTTTTTTTATAAAATTTACTAAAACCAATAATGTATAAATGTTTCTAAAAAAATCTTTATATACGCTGCCTATACACCTTTACGCAACGTATATAAAGGGTCAAAAAGACAATGTTACCCCTGTTTTCAGCTGCGTATAGCCCCCAATGCAGGGGTAAAATGATCTTTTTTACCAAACTTGCCCCATATATACGCCACATAGAGGGCTATACGCGACGTATACTAAAAAAGACCATTTTACCCCTGCATTGGGGGCTATACGCAGCCAAAAACATGGGTGACATGGTCGTTTTGACCCTTTATATACGCTGTGTATAGGTCTATACGCAGCGTATATAAACTTTGTGAAAAACTAATGCCCCAAACCTACCAAAATGACCCAAAAAAATCTGATGGTTTATATACGCTGCGTATTGACCTTTACGCAGCGTATATAAACCCTTGTTTTCTGTGCAATGATTGCTGATAAGGCTCTGAAATCCATGGTTTATATACGCTGAGTATAGTTCTATACAGTGTTGTAAAATTCGGATTACTCGGCCGAGTACTCGGCGAGTACTCGGTCCTCGGACCCCCTCCGAGGCGACTTCCTCCTAGGCGGTCTCAATTAGTCGGCCTCGGGATTACTCGGGAGTACTCGGTGCCTAGTCGGCCTAGTCGGCGCCTAGTCGGACATAGTCAGACGTAGTCGGCCTAGTCGGTCTAGGCGGTCAACGTGGTTTGTTGACTTTTAATCGATCAAACTCGGTCAAAATCGGCCTACTCGGACTACTCGGCCGTGTACTCAGACTAGTCGGACTTGTATTCAGAATATTTGAACTTTAAACATGTTTCATTTTAAATTATACTCAGTTGACATGAATTATGCTTATTTTAACACATAAATAATATATAACAATTAATTTTCTTAATATTTACCATATCCGCGTACTCCCCGAGTACTCTCCGAGTACTCCGATTACTCCCAACTCCCCAGTCGGCCGACTAGGGACCGCCTAACGACTTTTACAACACTGGTTCTATACGCAGCGTATAGAGGTAACCCTATACGCTGCATATAGGTCTATACGCAGAGTAAGTAAATGTAAGGTTTGGTGTGCAAATAGCCATGTTGGTGTAAAGGAGCAATTAAAAAAAATAACCTTGGTGTGGACCATATATTGATTGATTTGCTAGGATTGTTTGATCTTTCTAGCATTTAAACTGGTGATTTTTAATTGCTGTGTATAAACATGTGATCAATAATCATATTTACCATGTGTGTCATAAGTTGTAGTTTTATTGTCATCGGGATAAGTAGTGCATTCCATAACATGGATTATGTGTGAACCCAACAATCTCGAGAGATACTTTATACCCCCTTTTGATCCATTCTCCCTTTGATCAATGCTCATTCTTCGAACATGCATTATGCAAACTTGCGCTAGATAAGAGAAGACAATGAACATCACAAGTAAATGTTACATATATGGGTAAGGAGAGGATCATGAGAAAACTCTTCATTCGTGAGAAAACTTTGAGAAACTCTATCAAACTATTGATATTTGTGTTAAATTATTGAGTAAACTGCCATTTTGGTCCCTGTGGTTTGGGCACTTTTGCCATTTTAGTCCAAATCTCAAACTTTTTAAATCTGGGTCCATGTGGTTTCGTTTTTGTTGCCATTTTGGTCCAAAACTCAAAACCCCCTTTTTTCACTGTTGCAACCTGTCTATTTTGTCTTTTAGTTCAGGGGCATTTTGGTCATTTTAAGTTTATTATAACATATTAATATCTAAAACACATCATCTTCTTCAAAGTTCAGACCCAAACCCTCCCAAAACACAAACCCCATCACCGGCGTCATCATCTTCATCATCGCCACTACCACCACCACCACCGGCCACCCAACCACGTCAAACAGCCGCCGTCACCACCTTTACCAAACCCAAAGCAAACCCAAACCCGAGCCACACCATAACCACCTCCACTGCCGTCGTCAAGCACCCCCTTACATCATCATCATAATCACCGTCCATCATCATCATCAGTCATCATCAACATCTCGTTGCTATAACCTGCCGGAAATAACGTCGATCTTTACAGATCTGAAAAGAAAGAAGGATGGAGGAGAGATACAGTCGCTTACCGGATCTTGTCGTTGGTCGTCGGGTCAACCACGCACCATCGTGCCTCCGCCGCCTTGTCACCGGGCTTCCACTGGAACCATCGTGCACCAGAATCTGACGCAAAACCCCCCACACCCCAGCCGCCGGTTGTCGCATTTCGGGTCGAAGGAGGGGCAGTTTCGCCGTCCGTCTACCACCGCTGTCACCTGCGGTGGTTCCCGCACCTTTTCCGCCTTGAGCCATCACCCAAGCCCCACAATGACCCCTGTCACAGGTCTTGGCATTTGGTTTTGAAGTTGTGTAAAACAGAGGCTTGAATGAGGTTAAAGGTTGAGCCACTTAATTGTAATCATCGTCGGAGATCTGTCTCGATTGCAGCTGTCATCGTCGGTGGTGGTCGGCCGTTCAATCGAGCTAAAATAGATAGGTGTGGGTGATCAGTGAGATGAGGGATTTGGGGTGTGCGGTTGCCGGTGAACAGGATGGTGGTTGACTGGGTGTGTGCTTGACTGAAGAGGCTCGCCGGAGTAGCTCAGGTTGCCGGAGCCGGAGGAGAGACAGGTCTGAGCTATAGATAGAGTGAGAGAGAAGTGAGATAGACGGGTTTTTTTGATGATGGTGGTGATGATCTGTAGAGAGAGAGAGAGAGAGAAGGGATTTATAAAGTATAAGGTGGTTGGGGCAAGCAAAATGACCATAATGTCCTTCAGAAAAGGACAAAATAGTTGGGTATTTTTTAAATCTGACCTGATTTGAGTTTTGGACCAAAATGGCAATAAAAACGAAACCACAGGGACCCAGATTTAAAAAATTTTGAGATTTAGACTAAAATGGCAAAAGTGCCCAAACCACAGGTGTGGCACCTGATGGAAATCTGCAGCAATCTTGATTTACCACTTCACATCACTGTGCTTAGTTATCAAATTTCGGGATAAAATTTCTTTCAAGTTGGGGATGATGTGACAACTCGAACTTTCAAGGTTTGTGTCGTTTAATCCTGTAACCCTAACTTCTCATTATTCCTATTCAATGTTCCTTGTTTAGATGAAACTTGTTTTGTGTTTTGTGCTATTATAATATTGTTAAACCTAAACGCACATTATAACCCAGTTAAACATTGTACTTTATATTTGGGCCACGAGTGTGTTGGGCCACACATACAACTTAGGCCTCAAATACGTTTGGGCCACACACACACCCTCTAGCTTGCACCCTATTTCTTTAAAATACTTCGGCCCACACATCATAAGCCCAAACCGAGCCCATTCCCAAACCCATTAGTGATGTTATGTTAATCATTGTGTAGCAGTTATATTAAGTTGCAAAAGTTACGTAACAAACAACCCTATTTCCTTCCTTGTTCCTCTCGGTGGCGGCAGCAAAGGAAACCCCTCCTCTTGCGAACTACGGCTGTCCCTAGGTCATCATCACCCGAAGCCCTTCTTCTCCTCTCCTTGTATTCGGGTACGTTCGGTATAATGCTTGTAGATTAATTGGGTGTGTTTTGATCATTCGAATATGTTGCATGGATAATGGATAACATGAAACTGTTTAATGTGCATGGATCAATTATGGGAAGGGGTCATGTTAATTAATGTGCATAAGATATTTATCTGATGAGAATGTGTAGTGAACGATCAAATTGTTGTTTTAGGTTTCATGTTAATCAATGATGTTTGTGTGGGTATATGGTAGTTTTACTTATTGAATTGATGGAATAATCATGATGCTGATTAGTTCAGTGACGTATAGTATTAGGTTTGATTTAGTTTAACTTGGCTGAATATTGACAACTATGATATAATTATTAGAGATGGCTGGGTCGATGGGTATGGGATAGGAATGGATCATGATATGATATTCGTAAAAGTCTGCTTTATGATAAAGGGTAATTAATGGATAAAAAGGGATCTTTAGAGCATGAATATGAACATGAAAACATGAAACGGATAGCCTATTATTTCTAAAGGATAAGATTGGATGTAAAGCAATTATATAGATACGTTATTGCTATGTGGGTTTTGCCGAGCGGGCTGCGTATTCGTAGCGGGCCATATAATTTGGGCCGTACCATTAAACGGGTTTGCACACATGCACATTTTCGTTTGGGTCGCACTTTATGTTTGGGCCGAGGGATTAACATAGGGCCACACCCTAAACACCGGGCCACAAGCCCAGCTGGTTACACAATAGAGATCGGGCCGCACACTTAGATGTGGGCAGTTGCTGGATCAGTGGACTAAACATGTTGGGCCGTACACGTCCTACACTGTGCTGGGCCGAGCAGTTGAAAGTACTATCGAGTGGGCCTGAAACCATTTGGGCCACGGACTGTTTGGATTAGGATATTAGAAACTTGTGTCATACAACTTTGCTCGGGACTTAAACTTATCAAAATGTACATCCTGTGAATAACGAATGAAATGCTATCGGTTACGTGTTTTGTGAAATACGAACTTGTAATGTGAACGTGTAAATAAACCAACTACTCACTAGGTGAATACATGATAATAATGAACTGGTATGCTGCGTGAATTACTATAGTGACTCGTATAACGACATGTGCCATCTGTGTACACCACAAATGTAGTATGTGTAGAGAACACGTGTTCTTTGTGCATATGAAACTGACTATTATTGGTAACCACACTAGGATCTGGTTGACCAACTGGGAACGGGTAACATAACATACCGAGCAATCTAAGGTGAGTTCATTCCTCTTGAGCATGCGTCCCGGTGGTTGGGACAGTCATTGGGTATCCCTGAGAGGGATGGGTTTTTGGGTAAATCAATTGGGTATTCCTGAGAGGAATACGTTTTGTGGATAAATCTGGAATGTTGGATAATATACTCATCCTATCACCCTTAAAGTCCCTCCTTGTTGTTTGTTACCTGAGAGGTAACCGAGTATTAGTTGGTAGCGCTATCTAGGTTTGGCACCCTCACCCCATACCAGAGAGGACGGGTGTGAACTAATGACTCAGTCATGCCCAATGCTTTGATAGGAGCATTGGGGAAAAGGGCAAAATAAATATGGAGCCGTCTTGTATTCGAGGTATTATCAACATCGTAATCAATGAACTGAACTAAACACTTGGTAACTAACGTTTTCGTAAAACTATGAACTCACCAGCGTTGTCTGATACACGTGTGTGCATGCTCGCAGGTTATTTGATATGTGTGGATGTGGAACTTGCTGTCTGGGATGCTGGAGTGGTCATGGGTCGAGATACATGGAAACTTGAAACGAGACTAGTTGACTACATACACTTGGGTTTTGGTTAAACTTTATATTATGCTTCCGCTGAACATAATGAGTTATAATTAATGTTTTGTAACACTTTATATTACTGAATGAAAGTTTTGATTCGAAATCTTGTTATGAGTTCAATGTGATTAGTGGCTAGATCCTGGTACGTCACACGCCTCGCGGGGGATTCCGCATGTGGTATTTTGGGGGTGTGACAACAGGGACCAAAATGGCAGTTTACTCTAAATTATTTCTAAAGTTTAGTTTTTAGGGTTTATGAGTTTAACTTTTAGAGTTTTTTTTTTTTTTTTGTGGATAAAGGGCACAGCCCGGCAAAAATATCATACAACCAATGAAAAAATTACAAAGTCAAAGGGGCATACCCCCGTATCATCCCTGAAACATACTCCTGGGACCAAAAATACGAAATCATTCTACCCCGTTTAGGGGTACAACTTTTAGAGTTTAGGGATTAGCTTTAGTAGTTAATTTTTAACTTTTGCGCATTAGCCTTTATTAGAGTTTAGCTTATAGGGTTTAGTTTATAGGATTTAGTTTTTTGAGGTTTAAGGTTTATTTCTTAGGATTTCGTAATGGTTAGGAAAGTTTTCTCACGAGAAGTTTTCTCATGATCCCTCCCCTTTATGAGTATAGCAATCAATGTTCAAGTATAATTAGTTATGCTACTTAGCATGCACAATTAGTTAGCTTAATCATGGAGTAGGATCAAATACAAACCACATTTCGCATACAAACTGTAAGAACCATTTAAAAAGTGTTACGTGGCATTCAACCAATTATAGAGAAATGATAAAATAATATTCTAAACAATATCAATTATATTGAATTCCCTCTAAATAGGCTAACAAACAATTAATTCTTTTTTGAGTAAATTGCCATTTTAGTCCCCGAGTTTTTGTCCAAGTTGTCATTTTAGTCCAAATAGTTTTTTTTTCTCCTCCAGGTCCATGACTTTTCATTTTTCTTGTCATTTTGATCACATTGCCTAATTTAGTCTAAAAACCAGGTTAAAATCAGGGGTATTTTTTGCATTAAATTATTATGAGGTTTATAAATTATGTTGTAAACTACCCCTGGTTATCACTACACAACAGTTATGTCAAAAATACCACTGGTTATAACCAGATTTTTAGATTGAGTTAGACAATGTGATCAAAATGGTAAGAAAATGGAAAAGTCAGGGACCCAGAGGAGAAAAAAAAAACTATTTGGACTAAAATGGCAATTTACTCTTCTTTTTTTGGATATTGCTTTTGTTTTCATGTGCTGATTAAGAAAAGTGCCGATATCATTCAAGTATGTGCTAAAATCAATTATTTTGATTAATTTTCATGTACTAGTATAATTCAAAAGTGCTATTTTATGTATGTATTGTTTTGGTATGTGCTAATTTAACTTTTTTCAGGTGCTAGGATCTGTTCTTACGGTTTGTAGGATAAATATGGTTTGTATCAGAACCAACCCCGCTTAATCATGCCACCATCATGGAGTTTGCGCCAGGGCTGGTATGTAACTAGGAAGTGAGCTATCAGTATATCTTGTAGGATGCTTGCATTGATGCTGGTCATGGTTGTGAGTATATTTCCCAAAGGGAATAAAGGTGACACAAAAGTATCTTAAAAGAAACAGAACCTTGAATGAAAGTTCATAGTCCTATTAGGTGGGTCATATGATCGAACATCACCAATTATTCAACTACAAAGGTGTAAGGTATGATTTAAGTGAATGAGCTTAGAGGTATGATTTTGGCTCCAACTCTAAAGCGTTAACCCTATACTCGGAGGCATGAAGGTTTTTTATTTTTTCGAATGTTCCCTTTTTACAACGGATGAAGACACTAGTCAAGTGGGGAGACATGAGAATGCCCTACGATGACTCCCAATGTGAGAATCATATTCTAAACTTTTGTGAGAGGCAAACGAGTAACAAGCGAACATAGTATTCAAGTACGCAACTTTTTCTTTAAAGTGTTTAAATTACTTCTAGATAACAATGATGCGTAGAATCATAACACACCTAGCCAACTAGATCGTGCACATCTAGTCATTGCATTCGTGTTGTCACGACCCGGGATCATAAACAGAACCAATGGGTCTCACACGGTGTTCCCCTCGTGTCTAAAAAACCAATCTTTACCAAAGTTTAGACCCACACGCTTGGCCCTAGTGTCATTACATATGCAAATTTAGGCCCAGATTCAATTACACCATCAACCAACTTTCATCTGTCCACCCCCACCACCATCAATACCTCATGTACACTGATCGTGATTGACATGTGAAACAGCCTTCATACAGTTTGCATGTTTAATGAGCAGATATTGGAGATATTTCTAAAACACCTAATCACTAATTAGTATAATAAATTAAGGGTCCTAATAAAGACACACCCTAAAATCTTAATTTCACACCCTGTATAACGTTATACAGCCCGTATAGAATAATCCGACATGACAAATATTGGGCCGTATAATGTTATCCAACTCGTATAGATGAAGAAAATATTAGGTCGTATAACATTTTATACGAGCCGTATAACATTATACGGGTCGTATAACATTATACCGGCCGTATAACATTATATACATTCTCTGACATTTATTTTTGTGCAACAATCAGTTATACGGCCCGTATAACTGTAAATACGGGCCGTATACAAGTAAGGGTGTGCAAATAATATTTTAGAGGTTTGAATCAGTGTGCTTTGAACAAACTTATGGAGATTAATCAATCAATCAATGAGAACTTGCTACATGGAAAACATAACATTTTTTTAAACGTAACCTACTTCTAAATACTCATATATAACGTTTAACTAAAACATATTTACAAAATTGCGTCGAATCATTTCAAAACGGAAGCATCTTCCCCAATCCATTAACGTTCGCAAACAACCCTACGAGATCCTTCCTATACGGCAGATACGATTTCCTCTTTCCGACTTCATTTTCCGCTCTTCTCTGCACATAAAACTGTTCATGAACTGGCGTTCCCGCCTTCCACCGGCCTGCAACTTTCAAAACCTCACCGGAGCTCCGTTTCTGCTTCGAAACCTCACTGGAGATCCGTTTCTGTTCAGAACTTAGCAGCACCATCGGCTCCTTACCTTCGCTGTTACTCCGCCGGAGCAAATACCGGATCCTCCACCGCTTAGATCCGGATCCGGTTGAACTACTCTTCTTACATTTCGCCATAACCGCTGATGACGTGTCAGTTTCACCGGTTATGTTAGGTCTCCATACACAGAACGTTCCAGAAGGTATGTTTTCTAACTCATCGATTTCCGACGATGAATACGAAGAAGATTCATCTAAATCGTCCACAAACAGCTTCCGTAACGCATAAATTTCACGATTTTCATCAGTTTTCGGTTTGATTTCATGATCTACTTCATCGTTTACCAGATCTACGTTAAAAACCGGAAAATCAACGGCAAACGAAGCGTGAATTTCACGATTTTCATCAACTCTCGGTTTAATTTCACGATTTACGTCATCGTTTATCAGATCTCGGTTGAAAACTGGAAAAGTGATGAAACCTCGTGAAGCGTGATCAACGTCGTCGTTTAGGAGGAAGGAGAACTGGAAATCTTGGAGTTCAACGTCGTCGTTTTGGTGAAACTGAAGCGCGTGTTCTTCTTCACGCATCACTTTGGCGATAGATCTGGATGTTAAGCTTTCAGATGAGTAGCAGTTGAAGCTTGGAGAGAGTTCATGGTCTTCTTCGATTGTTGCTTGTGGATGCATTTTGATGAATTTTGAAAGAAGATTAGTTAAAATTGAAAGATTAGTTTGATGAAATGGTGGTGTAGGGTATTTATAGGTGAGAGGGTCTTCTTGTCACAGAGCGCGTTGAGTTTTTTCTGTTTTTTTTTTTTTTTTTAAGAAATTGGGGATTATTTAAGATGACGTAATCCTTTACGTTGTTGATAACATAAAGCGTTTTTTTCTAAAGTTATTCTTTGTTTCGTTTCCAAGAATAATTTATCAATACCATGTATTAAAAGAAACCATTTTGGGACAGTTAGTATTATTTTAATTTAATCTTTTATAATTAATTATAGATAATTCTCTTACTAAATATTATTTAGTTTAATTTTTTATGGATAATTATTATTTAGTTTAATCTCCTTCTTATTTATAATATTATTTATTTAACTAATAGAGTAATATGATTTTGGCCCCTGTGGTTATAGCACTTTTACTCTTTTAGTCCAAAAAGAATTTTTAACATCTGAGCACCCAACGTATTTTTTTCTAATCTTTTTGGCCCCTAACGTTTTTTTTCTAACTCTTTTAGCCCCTAACATTTAATGGATGGGGTTAGTGTTAGGGCTAAAAGGGTTAAAAAAACGACGTTGGGGGCTCAGATGTTAAGAAATTACGGATAAAGTTCCATAAATTATCTTATTATTTATTTATATTAATTACTAGGTTAGAAATTATATCTTAATAATTAAAACAAATATCGAGCGTTTTTTCATAACGAGGGTGGAGGGAACGATTTTCTTCTTTATATTAATTACTAGATTAGAAATAGTATCTTAATAATTGAAACAAATATCGAGCATTTTCATAACGAGGGGGGAGGGAACGATTTCTTTGCTTAACAAATAATTTATTTATTTAATATATTTAAAATACAAGAAGAATAATAACTACATTTATCATACTAATAAATTTATCCAAAAACAACCATCTTTTTAAGCTATATGTTTAAATTTTAAAGTTATATAACTTAATAATTACCGATAATTTATACTTATCTAATTAATTTAAATATTATTTTGTAGCTATAAGTTTATCTAATTGGCTAATTGCTATATGCCTAATCTAAACATTTCAACAATATTTTTAGAACTAATAAATTAAGACCACTGTTATTTAAATAAACCTTGGGTTCACGTCGTGAGAAAGTCGATGATACAGTTTATCTTCTAATCGATGGTTCAAATGTTTTTATATTTATAAACTTGACAAACATCACAAGTTTTGATCATACATAAAACAAAATTTTGTTCGGATATCAGAAAAGTGTCTTAAAATATCATTTTATAATTGTTAAATCTTCGTTATTAACTATTTGATATTTTATTTTCTCAACCCGTGTAATACACGGGGTTATAACCTAGTATTATTATTAAATTGAAACTAGAATTAAGCATCCCTACCTTGCAACGGGGTGTAAAAGCATGTCAAATAGTACCAATCCCATACAACTGTGAGTGACCACCAATGCTGAAGTTGTGCCGTGTTAAAGCGAATAAATAGACTGAAATGTACAACATTTTAAAAAATAACTAAGCCGATCTAAGACACATGCGTTATAACGAACCTGTCAAACGAGAAAAAGTAGACGTAAAAATATTAAACAACACATGGACGTTGCGCCGTGTTAACTCGCAAAATTATGAACGAAATGTAAAAACGTTTAATCACACATGCACGTTGCGCTTTGTTAACTCGCAAAATTTAGTGCAAAACGTAAACGAAAATTTGGGAAGAATGAAAAGTATAGGGGACTAAAGTCGAAAGTAAAAAAGTTGTAAGGTTAAATTATAAAGGATAAAAAGTTTTGGGTTAAAAGTAAAAATGTCTTTTTTTGTGAGGTTAAAATTGTAAGAAACCATAAGATAGAACATATAAAAAAATAACAAAGTCTATCAATGACTCACGCCTTGCGACGAACCTATGAAATGAAAAACAATAGACGTAAAATCTTGAACTACATATGAACGTTGCGCCGTATTACCTCGCAAAATTATGAACGAAACGTAAAAATGTTGAACCACACGCACAAGTTGCTTCGTGGTAACTCGCAAAATTTAGTACGAAACGTATAACGAAAATCTGCGAAAGATGAAAAATATAGGTGACCAAAGTTAAATATAAAAAAAATTGAGGTTAAATTGTAAAAGAAGAAAAGTTTTAGCTTTAAAGTAAAAAACATCAATTTTGTGAAGTTAAAATTGCAAGAAGTTCAAAGATTTGAGTTAAAAATAAAATTTAATTTCTTTTTGAAACCACACAATACATATGTTACAACATCCTATGCATACAAAACTTAGTAATTTATAGTGTATAAATTGAAAGATGTTTGTCAAGTAAAAAAAGAGCATAATCTTTACCTTATTTTTTATTTTGTTTTAATGCATCCATACTTGAAGTAAGTCTTTTAAAAACTAGTTGGTTTATATTTTCATTTAATTTAGTTTAACCGAAGTCTTTTAATTTTAAACCATCTTGAGTTTATAAAGTTAGTACATGACGCATCTCAACCATTATAAGGCTATAGGGTGTGGTTATGACCCTTATAACTATCATGATCCTCTAAGTTAGCGTTATGTCACCCACCTCTAATCTACCATCTAAAACCACTACCATAAGGGTGTGGTCATGACCCAAACCACTATCCCCTTATTTGTTATAATTTATTTTTGTCTAAAAAAAAGGGAAGGAAATCTTAGAAAATGGAAAGGAGGACCATGTTGCCATGGTTTAATCCATGAGAACCATGGTAGATCAAGCAAGGGGGTGGTGTAGCCTTCCATTCATGTTCTATTAAATTTAAAACACATTTAGGGGCTGTTTGACAACTTTTAAATGGTTAAGTGCTGAACCAGTAAGAGGTCTGAACTATTAAGTACTGAACCAGTAAAAGGTCTGAACCATTAAGAGCCACTATAATGCTTAATCCTTCAGAGGCAAATGTCTGACCAATTCAGATTAGATGTCTTAACCATTCAGACTCCGTATAATATTTAACCATTCAGAGGCAAATGTCTGAACCATTCAGACATCTGCTCACGAAACAAACAGTCTGAACCATTAAGTGTTGAACCAGTAAGAGGTCCAAATCATTAAGAGGCTCATTAAGCGGTAAACAAACAGCCCCTTATTGATCATAGATCGGTGTAGCAACAAAACCTAATATTATCTCATCCATAAAACTTTAAAATGTTAAGTTCTCCCAGTCTATAATTTTAAAATAGAGTTCAATAAAATTTTAGTTTTTTTTTTTTTTTTTTTTTTGCGAGATAGTCCTCTAGTTAGTTGCTCTTTGTTAGCTTTTATTTATATGTTAGAAAAACTTATATATCGATTTTATATATAATCTCATATATAGATGATATTTTTTTTTGTAATTTAAACTATTTTATTCTATTCTAAGAAGTACTAAAATCTTAGTTTTTAAAATTATAGATCATTTATATATATATTTTAATCATAAATTAAAATTAGATATTATTAATGAATTAAAGATGAAAATGTCATGTGACATTAATTGAAAGGGAGGTTAGAGGAGAGAATGCTACATGACATCATATGTAATCCTTTATTAGGGTGAGAGGGGCACTCCCCTAAGAGGGGAGTCCCCTCTCTTACACACCACCAATCAGATAGTGCCACGTCAACTCCCCTCTTAAACTCCCCTAACACCACATTTTGATGGCGGCACTCCCCTAATAGGGGACTTGGGTTTTTTTTTTTTTTTTTTTATTTATGCATGTTTATAAATTAAAAAAATATTAATAAAAATTAAATAAAAGACATTTCATTAAATTAAAAAAAAAACAACCTAGAAAAATAAAAATTACATTCAAACTAGAAAAATAAAAATTACATTCAAACTAGAAAAATATAAAAACAAACTACTCGTCGTCGGAACTCACTTCAAGGTGAGGTAGATCTAAACGTCCAAGCCCTCTTGAAACCACTCGTCGTACGCTTCGACGTCACTAACAATTTTTAGGAACAAAGACTTGGACATACGAAACCTCTGACGAAAAATATCGGCATTAAATTTTGGATTTTCTACAAAATAATCGGCCATTAGTGTTTCGTGGCCACCCTGACGATCTCGAGGGACAACTTTTTTTTTTACTAGACGATGCCGTGTCTAGTAGCTCCGCTTGTTGGATGAGATTTTGGAAGAAAATTAAGCTACTATCGTTTGACGGTTCACCTTCATCGTCGGGAAAGTCGGGTAGGGGAGGAAAAATCGGGAACCTGGGATCCATTTAGTGAAGTGGGTGTTGTTTGAGAGTATAAAAAATAAGAAGTGGGTGTGGTTTGAGAGTATAAAAAATAAGAAGTGGGTGTGGTTTGAGAGTATAAAAAATAGTGAAGTGGGTGTGGTTATTTATATTTGTTTAAAAAGTGAATTTTTTTTTTTTTTTTAAAAATCGACCGTTAAATGACCGTTCATCAATATGCGTGCCATTTTCAAACCGGTGAACAAGTACCGCAACCACACCCCGATTCGGGTCCCCGCACCGATGGCGGCGGTGTTCCCGATCGGGGATAGTGGTCACCGATGGGGTCCCCGCTTGGTGCCCCGGATACCCTTAGTATTAGATGATGAATAGTAACTCTTTTTTTTTGTTTTCTTGTGGTTTTGTTTTGAGTAAACTGTTAAAATGGTTTCTAAGATTTAGTCGCTTTTGCCACTTTAGTTCAAAACTCAAGCCTTTTGAATGTGGGTCCCTGTGGTTTCAATTTTGTTACCATTTTCATCTAAAAGCAAAATCTGGTCAGATTTTTCAGTTAACATCCAGCTTTTTTGTTTTTTTCCTCCTTTTTAATGAAGGGCAAAATGGTCTTTTCCTCATATTTTTCAGTTACCATCCAGATTTTTCAGTTAAAATACCATTTTGCCCTTCATTAAAAGGGAGGAAAAAGACAAAAAAATAGCTGAGTAAACTGCCATTTTGGTCCCTGTGGTTTGGCCAGTTTTGCCACTTTAGTCCAAATCTCAAACTTATTACATCTGGGTCCCTGTGGTTTGCATTTTGTTGACATTTTAGTCCAAATCTCAAATTTGACTAGATTCCTTAACTTAAACCCCCCTATTTTGTCTTTATCCTCAGGGGTATTTTGGTCATTTAGATTTATTATAACTCAAATTTAATAAATAATAATGCCACTGCCAGAACAACAATAATACCACTGCCAGAACAACAACAAGCACCACCACCACCACACCTCCACCACCACCACCACCCCCACCACCGCATCATACCCACCACCACCATCCCACTGCCGCCAACCCTCCCAACCCCAAAACCCTCAAAAACTTTCACATAAGTCAAAGCTGTTAAATCGGCAGTGAAGAAACCGGCTTCAAAATCTCCGACAATCAAACGGAGACAATCAAACCGACAATCTCATCTTCTTTCTTTACTCCGAGCCACACAAAACCCAAACCCTAATTTTGCATCAAACCCATTAACCCACATGAAACTGGACCATTGATTTGGGGGAAGATGATATGCGGCGGTGTTGATGAACATCATCCCCCAAATCAGCAAACATTAACATCACCCCCCTAATTTTGCATCAAACCCATTAACCCACATGAAATCTGATTTGGGGGAAGATGATATGCTTAAACACAGAGAAATTATATTCTCAAACACACATGAGAAACTAACCCTCTCATTCATCATCTTCCTCAGACACACACACCCGACACCTCTTGTTCAGCCGACGACCCCCCCTCTTCTCCGTATAACCGACAACACCCCCACCCCCTGTTTTAGATGCGGCCGGCCACCACCGTTTGGTGGGTTGCGTACGGTGGTGATGTGACCAAATAAACGGAGAAATAGAGGAGAGAGATGGGGTGAGAGGAGAGAGACGAAGGAGAGAAAGAAACACGACGTCACCGGCGACCAACGCCGTCAGCGGCGGCGATGACGGTGGTGTTCCGTTTTTCCAACAGGTTCTGACTCCACTCCCCTTCTATTTTGACTTTCCTTAAGTTTTCAAGCAAAAACCGGCAGATGATGTGACTTTTCTGTTTTCCGGCGACGTGGTGGTGGTGTTGGACGACGGCGGCGTTCACGGCAGTGGCGGTGATGGTGGTGCTTGGAGAGAGAAAGAGAGAGAGTGTGTTGTCGATGATGATGATGAAGATGAGCTGCTATGTGTATATATTAATATATATATATATATATATATATTAATTTTTGAATTAAAAAAATGTTAAATGAAAAGCAAAATGACCAAAATGCCCCTGAACTAAAAGACAAAATAGGAGGTTGCAACAGTCAAAAAATAGGGTTTTTGAAATTTGGACTAAAATGGCAACAAAATGCAAACCACAGGGACCCGGATGTAATAAGTTTGAGATTTGGACTAAAGTGGCAAAACTGGCCAAACCACAGGGACCAAAATGGCAGTTTACATAAATTGAAAAATCTGACCAGATTTTGTTTTTTTTTATGAAAATGGAAACAAAATTGAAACCACAGAGACACAAATTCAAAAGATTTGAGTTTTGAATTAAAGTGGTAAAAGTAACCAAACCTCAGGGACCATTTTGGCAGTTTACTCTTTTGTTTTTTATTGTGTTTTTCATATAATTTTGGTTTTGTTATAATTTTGCCACAAATTAAAATGAGTTTAGTTTTTGGTTTACGCATTTCCTCATGTTTGGTCATTGTTTTGTTGCTACTTAGCACGGTGTTTGGTGTTACATTTAGTCCCTCAATTTTTTTTACCCCCCTCCAATTTTTAATACGTGTCGGTATACATCCGACTTCGTCTATATTTTACGTCATGTGAGTCACTCGATGTTAATAATCTGTGATTTTATTTTACGTTTTTTTTCAGTTTTGGTCGTCGTTTGGTTATTACTTAGCACGATTTACGTCTCCAATCTTACAACACTGATAGCACGGTTTTACACCCTACCCCACAACGTGGTAGATTAAGACTAGTTACACTTAAAAAAAGCATACGGTACTATATAATTATAACACTAAAAATAATTATTCATGGTCACTTGAACCATATACCAACTCTTTGACGCTTCCATACCGGTAACAACACACAATATAATAAAAAAATATACAACTCATTTTCAATTTTAACTTGTAACCAAACTCATCTATATTTCTATAAATTCTTGACCAAACCACTTGATTCCTACGAATTTCTGAATAGACCAGTACATGTGTAGAAACACCTAAGGCCCTTTTATGACTATCTAGAATAGATATCCAGTTTATATCTAGAAGATATAGACCAAGTATACGTCCAAGTTGTTTAATTAATATTCTAGAATATATTTTTTTTCCAAATCTTTTTCACAAGTATTTTACATAACGTGTGTATTCAACCTGTTTAAAAGATATAGTCACCTGTTTTATTTACATTATTTAAATAGATTTTAAAAATTTAACCAATTAAATTAATCTGTAAAATTAATACATCCAATGAAACATAAAAACATGACATTTCACGAATATCAACACATTTATTATTTACATTATTTAAATAGATTTTAAAATTTTAACCAATTAAATTAATCTGTAAAATTAATACATCCAATGAAAGATAAGGGTGTTAATATTCCCACACCCCTCCACTCTATCTCTCTCTATATATACATAGATAGATTTAGAGAGAGATAGAGGGAAAATGATGTGGGAATAAGATTTTAGGTACGTGGAAAATAAGGAGGCGTTTGGTTCGCGGAATGTGTAGGAATTGGAATTGGAATCCCTATAGGAATTGGAATTTGAATTGGAATTTGATGGATTCCATTGAAATCCATAGATGTGTTTGGTTGATAAATGTATTAATGGAATTAGAATTTAAAAAAAAAATCTAAAAAATAATAAAAAATCCAAAAAATAATAAAAAATCTAAAAACTAATAAAAAATCCAAAAAATTCTAAAAAATAAAAAAAATTATAAAAAATAATTAAAAAATCCAAAAATTCTAAAAAATCAAAAAAATTCAAAAAATATTTTTTTTGAATTTTCTGGATTTTTTATTATTTTTTTGATTTTTTTAATTTTTTTTTGGTTTTTTACAAGTTTTTTGGGTTTTTAGATTTCTTTATTATTTTTTTGATTTTTTAGAATTTTTTTGATTTTTTTTATTTTTTGGATTTTTTAGAAGTTTTTTGTTTTTTATAGTTCTTTGGATTTTTTATTATTTTTTTGATTTTTTAGAATTTTTTGGATTTTTTATTGTTTTTTTGGATTTTTTATAGTTTTTTTTATTTTTTTAGAATTTTTTGGATTTTTTATTATTTTTTTGATTTTTTAGTATTTTTTGGATTTTTTTAGATTTTTTATTATTTTTTTGATTTTTTAGAGTTTTTTTTTATTTTTTAAAATTGTTTAGATTTTTTATTATTTTTTTGATTTTTATAGTTTTTTTATTTTTTATAATTTATTGGATTTTTTATTATTTTTTTGATTTTTTTGATTTTTTAGAATTTTTTTGATTTTTTATCATTTTTTTTATTTTTTTATTATTTTTTTGATTTTTTAGAATTTTTTTTATTTTTAGAATTTTTTGGATTTTTTATTATTTTTTGGATTTTTTTGGATTTTTTAGAATTTTTTTGATTTTTTTATTATTTTTTGGTTTTTAGACAAAAATGAAAGAGGAAGGGGTTATTTCCGTAACTTTGGAAACATTCCCATGGTTTTTTAAACTTTCCTTTGAAATTTAGAAGGAATCTGAATTCCATTAAGTAATGGATTTTGTTGGAATTGAAATCCAATTCCCTTCAACTAATTTGTCCAACCAAACACACAAAGGAATGTAATTCAAATTCCAATTCCCTTGAAATCCTATGGATTCATGTCAACCAAACAAGCTTTAAGACAAGCCAAAGATAAAAACATGACATTTCACGAATATCAAAATATTTATGATTGTATGGAGATGGTGTGTTGACATTGAAAAATTTAGATGTACAAAAGTCAACTATAGAAGCTTCTTAAAAATTCCTTTGTTCCATCCGCCCACCTCTTTAGGGTGGAGGGACGTTAAACGGGTTAGTTGGACGGGTTGATACCCCTAGACGGATACAGTGTCATCACCGCCTTGAGTAGGGTGGCAGGGTGTTAAACGGGTTAGCTGAATTGGTTAATACCCTAAATGGATATAGTGTCACCACCCCCCTTAAGTAGACTGGACGGGTTAAGTTTGAAGGTAGAGGAACCGAAAGAAAAGGAGAAGAAAGTTACCGTTGGGAGTGTGTGGAGAGGCAAGAGAGACCCGCAAGTTTGAGTTTTTTTAGGCAGGTTGACCACCGTTGGTGAAGTGGTATGTGGGTGATGATCTCCGGGTAGTTGATGTGGCGCAGTTGTATTGGTTGGTGGGAGGATACCTTCAGTAAGGCCCCCCTCCACCCAAAAGAAACTTACGAATATGTATTTTACAAATTTGTAGTATATAAGCTAAACAGTGAAAAGAATCAAAGAACACAAAAAACATTAAGATACTAGAAAAAGTAATGAATTTTTGTGTTATTTTTTGAGTTGTTACGTGTAACACTCATTCCCGTTTATACCAGTATTTTAGATATTTAGTTTATTAGGTCCCATTTTTTTTGTAAAACTAATAACTTACGAGTCTGGGTTAATTGATAACCCAGACGAACTGACTTAACAGATTATTATGCATATATTACAGTCCAAAAACAATAAGGTTTTAGACTCGAAAACTTTGTCACGCATTTTCATGCTTTAACTTTTCCGAAAAGATGTTCCCGAGGAAGCGGTGGTTTAAGAGTGTCCGGTTCTTCGCGTGCTTGATCATCTATCTGGTGTCCGGCTTGGAATAAGCCTATCATAAACACCTAGTGTTTAAGTTAAACGAGTGAAACCATCGAAAACAAAAACAAAACACTTTTTGTTGGTTCCAGTGTCTCCACGCGTCGCGTAGGAGCACACCAGCTCCCTTGCGTGGTGCGGAGGAGCAAATTTTGACTTTTTTGTTGACTACGCTCCTCCGCCCATCGCAGAGGAGCAAGGTGTCATCCCCGCGTGGCCCGGGGGAATACTTTTCCAGAAATTTTTAGATGCTGGCAGTTTTCACCCTTAGCTGAATTTTTGCCAAATTTTTCACAAATTTTCACCTAACCTTGACCAACTTCAAGTTTACCATTTTTAGGACTATCTCCCACATTTATAAGTTCAAAACCTCGATCCGAACCCGGATCTTTTAGTTTTTTTAATTCATTTTTTCAGTTTGGAGTTTATTACTCAACCGACCCGTTAGGAGGCATCATGGATTCTAGTTCATGTCTCCTACTTTCTTATTAACGTTTTTGTAATTTCTTCCAACCACAGCCTCAATTATGGTTGGTTACCCTAGGCAAAATCTTAACATTCCAATATTATCTTCCGTTATGGCGCTATCCAAAGGATCCGTTATGAGACTTTAAGCCATTTAGCTCAACTCGATCATAGGACTCGTTCTCAAATCTACCCTTGGAGGTAATTTACCCTACCCAATATTCGAGGGCACTTTAGTAAATTTTAAACATTTTTGCCAAAGCGGAGGACTTTTATAAGTTTAATGAAAACTAGTAGACACGTTTAGCTCGTCATCCCATTAAGATTAATTATGTCCCGAATGACATAAAGATTTCTAAAGTCCTCTTACTTCAAAACTCATTTTAACCATGTTTCAAATCATAGACGTATTTTTTAGCTCTAAGGACCATTTCGCTTAATTACTAATAACACCACTCGTGAGGTGGATTGTTACCTCTTAAGAACTTTAAAATCGGCATTAAACTAAAAACGAATTCGAAGTAGTTTATGTTAAGTTTAGTATAAAAAGACATCTTAGAACATCTTTGACTCCTTTTTTTATCTCACCTATACTCACAATTGCACCAATTTGAGTCTTTGTACCCTGTTGGAACATCGTCGGAACTCCAATCTGTTCGTGTCTCGTATTTTTTGTTGCATCGTGTAAGAACCTTAAAACCTTTTAATAATTTATATGATATATATTGTGTTCAAAGTGCCTTTTTACTTTACAAAATGTTAACAAAACGCCATTTACATGGATGTTAAAACCTTCAAACAACACTATTATAGTTATTACACATAATTTTCATAGCAAAAGAAACTATTATATTAGCGGAAGCTTTCTTAGTTGTGTGTTCGGTCTTTGTAATAGCTTGATCTTCATCCGATCCATTCCATGAATTACCTAGTCATCAAAAACACTCAAACTTATTAATTATAAATGCTAAAAATATGGCTATATGAGTTTATATGCACAAAACAGCGATCAGCAACAAAAATTTCAGCACTGGTGACCCGTCGCGTGGCGCGACGGGATGAATGATTCGGTGTCGCGTGACGCAACAAGCGTCGCGGGCGGCGACGATGTTTACCCGTCGGCGTCGCTTAACGCGAGCCCTATAATTCGACAGAATGTGCAGTTTTGAAACCTGCACATTCCCAGCTCAAATCCATTTTACTAAAATGATCATAACTTGCTCATTTTAGCTCCGAATCAGGCCACGTTTCTTCCTACGTGACCGTAATTCGATACTCTATAACATATAATCAAAATCTTACATTCACCTGAACAAATTTCTTTCATTTACGCCTTTGGATTATTGACATTTTCATAATTATTAGACCCGTTTCAATTTATGAACCACAGAATTTACTTATGAGCTCCACAACATCTATAAGGATAATTATTCGACCCGTTTCAATTTATGAACCATAGAATTTACTTATGAGCTCCACAACATCTATAAGAGCTTACACATCAACATACTTATATTTTTATGACATCTTCTATTAAAACTCAAGTGCCGTTAACGAAATATATACGTATTAATCAACCCGTTTGTCCCACTTAGTTACATTCATCGATTCAACTTACCAAAGCTAAATGCTTTGGTGATTTTGACCCGTTTGATTTCTCTAGCGAAATCCATCGCCTTTTTAGAATCAAACATATAGTATTCGAGTCAATTCGACCCGCTTAAACTTCCAAATGGAATCCACCACTTTCATCATTTCTATATTCTCAAAATTTCTACTTTTTCTTGTTTGGATACTACAAACGAAATCCTTCGTTTTAGTATTACCCAACATTTTAACGATTTGACTATCATTCAACAACTAAGCATAAAAGTACTAAAACAAGACATTACGAAGCGAATAGCCGCGTACCTTTCAAAGCTTTCCTTTTAAGCGGTTATCCGATCCGCCTTGTCCACTCGATTATCCACCCAAATCACCTATATAATTCAATCCGAATATATTGTTTAGAACTCATGGTTCGATATTCAACCTTTCATACTTTTAATTACTCTATTGAGCGATTACTTCATAATTTCCAAGTAATCAAATTCACTTAGACATTCTATCGAACATCTTAAAGGCATAATCATTATAATACCATTTTCATGTTCATGATTAACTAGTTAACCAAATCAAAACATCATTTATATGCTAATATGATTAAAACACCAAAATTAACACTTGAACTTGCATCATAGCTATCCTTTAACTTCAATATCACAAGAATTCAAGTAATCCTCACAAAACCCATATCACACCTATATGAAAATCATTGAAACAAATAGGGTATGACATGAATTGATCAAAGTATTGTCTAAGACTTATTCCTAGACTTGTATTCATCCTATTTTAACCATAACATCCATCAATTCACCATTAATTTCTGTTAGATGAATTCATGAATCATCAAAACATCTTCATATCTCAAAATTAAGCATACCTTTTGATATACTAAAGATGAAGATCACTTATTTAGCCTTGAAACACCTTCAATTGGGTTTTGATTCTTTGATTTTAAGTGAATTTGTAGAATCTAGGGTTGTGGAAAAGATGGAGCTCGTCCCTGGGGGTTTTGGTACGATCAGGACACACACAAATGTGTGTTCTGATGTTTATCCAGCTATTAGTCAAAACAACTTTCAAGATTTTCACTTTTGGCCCCTCTGGTCTCCAAGTTTTATAGAAAGGGTTCAATACTTTGATTTCCCATCTTTTCTATTTAGATTTTTAACTAGGTTAGTTATTCCTAGTTTCGATTTGTAGGATCGGTTTGTGACCTGAATGAGTCGTTCGGAAGAGCTCAAATCCGTTTCAGAGGCGGAAACTAAGAAACGGACGTGAAAACAGCTTGAGTTACACTTTAAACCTCTTGTATATTGATTTTACAGCTATTACATTCAAGAGAAATACCGGCAGCACTTCGGTATCAAATCTGGAAAACCTTACAAATGAAATGACAATTCTCCTATTTATACTAATCTAGCTTTCGCTTGAAGACACCTTCAAGCGAAACCCACTTAAACATTTCAAGCGAAACCTACAACTAACATTCTGTTCAAGCGAAACCCATGTAATCTTGAAATCTGTTTTGTCCTCTTGTGTAGATGATGCAGTGATGATATCATATTGATGATGTTATCATGACATCATGCTTGAATAACTTCGCAACGAACCCGAGACTCGATATAAGACAAAGTCGACAGATAACTGCACTAACAGACCCCCCCCCTCAGATGTTGACGAGTCTTAAATGTCGAGTCTTCAACATCTTCAGTCTTTATCAGTCTGAACTCTCTCTGAAATATCTCATATTGTAAGCATCCTCAAACTTTATCTTCTTCTCCTCTTCAGCATCAACAGACTCCCCACGAACAAACTCTACTCTAATGTCTTCAGACTCCCCCTTTCGATATGCTGGGATCGCAGTCTGGCATGTTGAAATCACAAAAACCTCAGGTATCGGAACCTGGCTTTCTATCATTCAACTAACCTGCACATTCTCTACCTCACAATAAATTTTCTGATGATAACTTGTAAAACAATCTCACCATCTAATGAATCACTTGCAAGAGTTATACAATTAAAGAATGATTTTTCAATGTAAATCTTTTGATGAACCACTTGAAGATATATAATTTTTATTTTCAAAACAACACACTCTCCCAAACCATCTGTTCATCATGTCTAGCACTCGGAATTGTGAAAATTAGCTCTCCAACACCAGTTGTCGAAAATCTTTTTGAATTTTTCAAAAATTTATGCTAAAACACACTAAAATCTTTTTGGATTTTTTAATGTAATGAAATGCAGAGAAGAAATATTTACAAACAATATTTTTGTGAGTTTGTGTAAGAGGATCATATCAGTTAATGAGACAAATCACCAACACCGTTAAGCTTTAAACATTTTAAGTTCTAAACGATTCACTTAGATTGTCAGTATACTGGTCAACTTAAATTCTCACACAAAGTTCAACTGCTTCGAGATACGAGATTAATGTCTTAAGCACTTAAACTTAATCGCGTGTCCCACCTCAGAATATACTCCCGTATCCAGATCCCAATATTCAGTCTTACAGGTGAGTATACCACAGATGATATCTGTAAGGGGTTATAAATTATGAAGAATCATGAGAGCTCAGGTCAGAACTACCGTTCAGCAGAGAGATCATGACTCAACTTTTGGGTGTGTCCCCTTTAGAGGATCTTTTGATTACAACAGCAATGACTATCAATTTTATTGTTTCATCAATTTGCTGAGGGCGGCGCTATATTTCAAGCATGCAGAAAGTATTATTCGAGGACTAGGTCAGAACTTCCATTCAGCAGAAGTCCCGGAATAATACCCCAGATATCACTGAGCATAAAGACCTAGTATCTCAGAAAAAGGGACCTTTCAAACAAGATTTCGGGGGTTACCCATATATCCGAGAGATGTTTCCCCACGATATAAGCAAGTTTGAATTTAGATTTATATCTCGTCACAATCTACTAAATGTGCAAAAACCTACTGGCACATCATCAGTGAGACCGTTTATCACTTTTTAACCTTCCATTTCTTTAGCATGTTGTGATAGTCCACTGATGTACTATCATTTCCTCTTTTATACAACAAAACTCATTTTTGTATTTTATCATGTTTTTGGATTTTTCAAATTTTCAAATGTTTTTGGATTTTCTAAAAAATTTTACTCCCCCTAAAATGCAAACACATTTTAGGAAATTTGAAAATAAACTGGACAATAAATGTGACAACATGATGAGAATCACTTCAATTCTCCATTCACTTGGCTTAAACAATCAGAACTCCCCCTGACAACAAAACATTTTCCCATGGTGATTTCAAAACACTTAAGTTTGTTTTAATCAAAATGGTTTTTCCGGAAAATTAGTTTTGTAAGTCATTTCTCAAACATGGGGTTTCATCACCTTGTTCTTTCAACCACTTGTAAAAACTAACATTTGTAAGATCAATCCACAAACATCACTTGTAGAAAATCAAGTACAATTTAATGTCCCCGATTTACCACTTTTAAATCGAAATCACTTTCGTGAATTTCTCAAGAAATATGCCAATTCATGTTCCACGCTTACCAACCTGGGAACTCCGGCAAGTCAGGTTTTTCTATTTAAAGAGTTTCACCCAAGCCTGACGGTCCTTGGGTGATTTTGAATTCTTGTTCAACAATGGTGGAAAATTTGCATCATCCATTGTTAGACCAGAATTCTCATTTTTTACTTCAACACATAGCTCTTCTGGTTTTACCATACCAGAATCATTGCCTGAATGTGGCTTGTCTGACTTTGATGAGCCAGATTCATCGCCGACATGTGGCTCCTTTGTTTCTGAAGAAACAGATTCATTGCCACAAATTTTCTTCTTCTTCTTTTCCTCTTTCGTCCTCAGATTTGTATCTGATGAATGCGTTTTGCTTGATTTGTTGTTCTTTGGTGAGCAAGACAATTTTTCAGAACTTTTATCTGTTTTACCAGTTGTATCCGAGGACAAAATCTTCTCGAGATACTCTCTCGCCTTCTTCCTCTTCTTCCTCAGTCTGTCTTTTTGCCCCTGAGAAAGCTTCACTTTCTTTTCTTGAACTTTAGGTTCTTGAACCTTCTGTTCTTTGGGCTTGACATTGACTGGTTTCTTCACCTGCTTCTGAGATTCAGCCCTCGATCTTCTCATTGATCTCTTTGAGCAATCTCTAGCAATATGGCCAATGATGTTGCAGTTAAAGCATCTCCTCGTCTCAAACCACTGATTTTGGCAGTTAACAGCAATGTGTCCTTGATAACCACATCGGTAACACACTCTGTTATCGTACCAATTACCACCTTCAGTCCAAACACTCAGATCATAGCATTGTCTGGCTTTGTGGTAATTATCATCTCTCCTAAAAACTGGATTTGGCTTTGAAGCACTGTGGTCAAACCTGCACCACTTTTCACCAACTATTTTTGAGTTTTCATTTTTCAATTTTTTAAAATTTTTGTTTTGATTGGATGATTGAACTGATGAGCTTTTATTTTCTTTTTGAAAAATTTTCGGCTTTTTATCTTTTTGTTTTTGTTCCACATTCTTCTTTACAGGTTATTGCTTTGAGCATTCACCTTTCTCAGTCGAATGTAAAACAGTTTCTTTAAACATTTCTTTTAATTTCAAAAAAGGTTTTTGCTCTGATACCACTTGTAGGATCGGTTTGTGACCTGAATGAGTCGTTCGGAAGAGCTCAAATCCGTTTCAGAGGCGGAAACTAAGAAACGGACGTGAAAACAGCTTGAGTTACACTTTAAACCTCTTGTATATTGATTTTACAGCTATTACATTCAAGAGAAATACCGGCAGCACTTCGGTATCAAATCTGGAAAACCTTACAAATGAAATGACAATTCTCCTATTTATACTAATCTAGCTTTCGCTTGAAGACACCTTCAAGCGAAACCCACTTAAACATTTCAAGCGAAACCTACAACTAACATTCTGTTCAAGCGAAACCCATGTAATCTTGAAATCTGTTTTGTCCTCTTGTGTAGATGATGCAGTGATGATATCATATTGATGATGTTATCATGACATCATGCTTGAATAACTTCGCAACGAACCCGAGACTCGATATAAGACGAAGTCGACAGATGACTGCACTAACACGATTCTCATTATTATATTATAATTATTATAACCTTTACATGTATAATGACATATATAGTTTAATAATTTAGGGGTGTTACAAGTCTACCCCCCTTAAAGAGGATTTCGTCCTCGAAATCGTAATACGTACCAAATAGGGAAGGGTATAAGCATCTCATCTCTTCTTCGGACTCCCAAGTGGTGTCCGATCCCTTCCGATGTTCCCATTTAACTTTGACTTTTCTGATTTCTTTATGTCTTAAGTTTTTAACCTTTTGATCAAGAATTTCGATAGGCTTTACGACATAATTCAATTTATCATCAACTTCAATGTCATTATAGCTTACATAAGCCGTTTCATCAGCTAAGCACTTTCGTAAATGAGAAACATGGAAAGTGCTATGAATACCGCTCAACTCTTCTGGCAGTTCCAGTCGGTACGCTACCTTACCCACACGCTCTATGATTTTGAATGGACCAATAAATCTTGGACTTAATTTTCCCCGTTTTCGGAATCGGATAACCCCTTTCCACGGAGATACTTTAAGCATAACAATATCACCAACCTGGAACTTGATTGGCCTTCATTTTTTATCCACATAGGACTTCTGCCGATCTTGAGCAACTTTTAAATGAGTTCGAATCACTTCAATCTTTTCATTAGTGATACTGACTATATCTTTATGAGCTAATTCTCGTGGACACACATCACCCCAACATATCGGGGTTTGACATTTCCTGCCGTAAAGCATTTCGTATGGTGCCATTCAAATACTGGAATGGTAGCTGTTGTTATATGAAAATTCAACTAGTGGTAGATAGATATCTCAGCTATCACCAAAATCGATAATACATGCTCGTAGCATATCTTCGAGTGTCTGAATAGTCTTTCAGTCTGCCCATCGGTATGCGGATGATATGCGGTACTAATAAATAACTTAGTACCCATCTCCTCTTGAAACTCGCGCCATAAGCTTGAAGTAAAACGCGTATCTCTATCTGATACGTTAGACACCGGTACTCCATGGCGAGATATAATTTCATTTGTGTATACTTCTGACATCTTCTCAGAAGTGTATGTTTCCCGAATTGGAATAAAATGAGCACTCTTGGTCAATCTTGTAACAACCCGCTCTTTGGTAGTCAAAGTACAAGTCAAAGTCAAAGGAAGAAAAGATTGCTAATTGTGATCTGTCACTCCTTGCTTAACTATTGATTGTACGTTAACGACTTGTAATCGAATCTTTTATTTAATCGCTTTAGTTGTATTATTTGGAGTATCTATTAATAATCGAGGTTAATCGCATGTTTATCGTTAATCGACTTATCGCTAACCGCATCGCTATTGCATCGCAACTCGAATTATGTGTCCTGGATATTGTTTTACGTGTGTGTGCCATTATGTGTTACTTGTACATGTTATGTTTATGTTGAGGTGTTTAATCGCAATTCTATCGCAATCGCAAATCTAATCGCAAACGCTAAACGCAGGTTATTTATATTGATTGTATGTTAGATATAGTAGTTAAGTTATTTGTGTAACTAATGGGTAATACTATCATATCGCTCACTCGAATCGCATCGCAACGCTCAACACGCGAAACGAAACGAAACGACAAAACTCAACATGTCGGAACCTGGATCGAGTGGCCAACCGATCGAGTGGCAATCTGATCGGTGACCAATCCGACCCTTGAACACTTTCCTCTTTTGGAAACCCTATAAATACCCTCCTGTCACATCATTTGTGATGTGACAGCTCCCCCATTCGACCAGCCGCACTCAAGCTCTCTTTTCTCTCGATTTCTCGCGATTCTTGTAAGTTTTCAACTCAAATCTTGTACTTCTATGATCTACACGCACTTCTTCATCATTTTTACCTTTGAATCTTAACTTTTAACCGTGAAATCAGTGGATTTGAGGTGTTCTAGGGTGATGTCATCATGGAGTTCTTTTGAACTTCAAGTTTTGGCCTCATTCCACCAAGAACAACTCAGATCTGAAGGATTTCCACAAGATTAAACAATGTTTTCGCATAGATCTACACATATTCATGGTTAAAAGGATTTAAAGATGGTTTTCTAACTTTCTTTCAACTCTTTTACACTCAATGCACTCAAAACCGATAGAACCAGAGCTCGTTCCGACCTTCTAATCATGCAATCCACACCAAGAACACTACCAGATTATATTCAATCTATGATTACACGTACGAGACATTAACAAGTTGCACACAATCAAACACACCCAACAGAAACAACGCAAATAATTATATTACTAACCGAAAGGTGAAGAGACTTCGAGGGGGGAGGGTTTCCTGTCGCCGATCACCGTGAGTGCAAGAGGGGTGTGCTAGGGTTTACTTATTTCTTGTGTTAATATGAGAGATGTATGGGAACATATACATATATATATATTCGGAACAAGTGGGCCAAACCCACTAGAGTGTTATTTCTGTTTGGGCTTCGAAGAGACCGGGCCGGAGTAAAGCAAACAACACAATGGTGAATTAGGCTTAGGTGATTCAGGTCAGGTTATTAATGTGGCCCAACACAAGTGCGGCCCAACTATACTAGTATGCTTGTTTAACAGAGTTATCGTATACGCTTAAGTTTAACAGAGTTATAATAGCACAGAACGTTCAACACATTAAAGAGAGATAGATAACGAGAAATTAGGATCACGAGATTTAACAACACTAACCCTGAAAGTTTGAGTTGTCACATCATCCCCCAACTTGAAAGAAATTGCGTCCCGAAATTTGGTAAGCGATCCAAAGCAGCACGGTGCCAGATCAGGATGACTGTGGATTTTTTCCCAGGGGTGCCACGTCATCCCTAACTTGAAAGGGAATTCCGTCCCAAAATTCGCCAATGACATCAGAAGTAGGTTCAACTGTTTGAACAATCGAGGGTAATAGAGCGTCATCTGATCTTTGTGTTCCCACATGAACTCCAGTCCACGTCATGAGTTCCAACAACCTTTGTGACTAGAATTCGACTGCCTACGGACCTTATCCTCCTAGTCCATGATCCCAGTTGGTTCCTCAACAATTTGCAACTTATTATCAATCTATGGTTCCTGCAAGGGTACCATGAGTGTTTTATCAGCCAAACACTTTCTTGGATTCGAGGCATGAATGTTATCGCAAACGTTATCCAATTCGCTAGATAACTCGAGTTTGTGAACCACGTCACCGATTCCATCCAGAATTCTGACTGTCCCAACATATCGTAGATGAAGCTTGCCACGCTTCCCAAAAGCGTACCGCACCATCCCAGGGTGAGACTTTCGATTATGGTACGTTCGCCTCCAGCGAACTCCCAACGTTTCCTAAGCTTATCAGCTTTCCTAGCGGTCATGCGTTGCCGTCAAACAATTTCCGATCTAAGCAATTTTCAAGAGTTTCGAGCACAAGTCCTGGATCTGTGATTAGGTTGACACCCACGTTAACCCAACAAGGATGGCATTATTGTCCACGCAATGCCTCAACAGAGCTGTCTAAATACTAATACGGTGACTGCTGCAGTAGAACTCAACCAAAGGTAAATGTCCTTCTAACTCTTACTAAAGTCAATCACACACATGCTCGCAGCATGTCTTCGAGTGTCAGGATTGTTCGCTTACTCAGACCGCTTATCCTACGGTGATAAGCAATGCTCATGTCTAGACGTGAGTCGAGGGTGTTGTGTTTTGTCCGCCATAAATCAAGTATAGATCAAAATTGGAGGTAACAAGAGTTGGCACCTCGTGCCTAAAAGCCGCCTCTCCCAGAGGAATATTCACCAACTGTGACGACTCGTCAATGTCCTTGATTGCAATAAAGTGCGCTGGTTACGTAAGACAATCAACGATCACCCAGGTGTTATTGTTTCTGTTTCGATGCTTCTGGTTGCTGATACTCCACCTTGACTTTCCCACAAGTCAAACATCATTCACATGCATTGCTAGGTGGGCCTTCATGCCCGACCATCAGTACAAGATTTATAGATCCTAATATCTCTTATCGAAACCTAGACGACAAGAATATCGAGGCCGGTGTGCTTGCTCAACACAAGTTCACTAAAGTTGCCGTATAATGAGATCCACATTCGTTCCATAAGGTAGCGATTACCATCCGACCTGCCAAAGGTTGCTTCTCCATGCCCCGCACGGGTTCAACTTGAAAATCCTCTTCCTTCAGTTCTCAAGTTTGAACAGAGCGAGTCTGATCAGGTAGGTTAGAGTCGATAGTGAGCTTCAAAGCTCGTGCACGTTCAGGTTTCACAGTCGTACTTGTCACACCCCGACCACGTAAAACATCAAATCGTGGCGGAAACGTCGGGGAGTGTTGTAACATAATTATTGTTCCACAACCATGGTAATTAAAATTTCATTTTATTCAACCACCAAAAGTGGAATATAGTGTTCAAAACAAGAACCAAAGAGTACACAACATAATTAAACTAAGTCTATCTTTATTTTAAGTCTCTAAGGCACAGGTCCGCCCTAGTGTCACGATCATCATCCTAAGTAACAGCTCCTAAAACACATGTGAAAATAGGTACGTCAGCATAAAAATGCCTGTGAGATACATAGGTCTTGTGAAAATAGGATTCATGACTTAAGTTTAAGAAAAAAAGTTGTTTAACAAGAGTCAGTCATGAACCTTGTTAATTGTTTTGTGTTATAAATCTTTTGAAAAGCGATGATAAAGTAGATGATATGTAAAAAGGTAATGTGAGGTTAAATGGATAACCAAGTAAAATGAGTTTTGTATAAAATAAGTTGTTTGTAAAACAATGTCTTGAAAAGTATGTTAATTTGTATAAAATGTTATATGTCTAAATTGAAATGATTCAAATAATGCTACGATATGTAATACCATACAAGCACTTATATATAGGAAGTACCAGCGGCGTATCCACCATGCTTGTATCATATTACACACGCCTCGTTACTCAAATCATTTTACCCAAACAAACCGCCAATGTAAATTGCCCATGTCTAAACCATTTGTCAAATGTCTTTGTGTAAATCATGTCAAAATGTTTATGTCAAAATGTAGTCCATGAAATATGTATATCAATATCAAAATGTCTATGTCAAATGTCAATTATGTAATGTATAAACAAAATGTCATGTATGGCAAGTGAAATATATATATATATATATATATATATATATCCACTGAGCCATAGGTAAAAATGCACAAAACAATGTATTGAAGTAAAACGTGGTTTAAATCAACGTTATGTTTTGTGGAAATGCATGCTATACTGAATACAAACATTTATGCGGTATTGTAAAAATTCATACATCCAAGCCTTGTGACTGTGGTGATGAGCCCTTAAACAAATTAAAGGTCTATATGTGTTATGTTTTATCGAATTCGGTCATTCCTTCCATCCAAATATACCTAGGATGTCAGGAACGGGAGTTGTCAATTCCTATGGTACCATTACCTACTAACGAGCAGCGTAGCTAATGTTAATGAATGTATATGGTCCCAATTAAACAAACCAAATGTCATATCAAAATGTAAGCATGTGATGAAATGAAAATGTACTAAGTATGATGAACATACATAGCATGAAAAGGTAATGTAAAACAATGCACTAGGTATGCACTAAATAGACATACATAGCGTGAAATGTAATGAAAACAATGTACTAAGTATGCGCTAAATGAACATACATAGCATAAAATGTCATGTAAAACGATGTACTAAGTATGCTACAAAGGACATACATAGCAAAAACACAATGAAATCAGGTACTAATAATGTACTAATGAACATAGCAAGTATATGATATGAAAGCATGGAAAGCATGAAAATAACAAGTAGGCACATGTGTTTCACCCCAAAATGTTTGAAAAACAGTAAAAGAGGGGTCTATGTACTCACTTGAGATTGCTCAATAGACTTTAGATATCCACCAAGCAAAGCTAGAAGGTTACGGAATCAAACGGCACCTAATATAGGTAACTACATTAATAAACGAACCTATTCGGAGGATCGGGTAGCATGAGGGTTCGTAAACCAAATGAGTGCAGGAACTCATGTAATATGGTTTAACAAAGCCTACATACTAAAGCGAAACTTATCCTAAGTGCTTTTGACCCGTTACAACCCGTTTAGGTAGCTTATGCTACTTTAACGCGTCGTTTGCGTAAAACGCGTTCGGATCGCTTAACTAGCCCTATGACAAGTAAAATATGCCTTGACATGTCTAATATTGTTACTAAATCAGTTTAGATACCAAAAATTAGGTTACATAGGCTTAAAATGAATTTTTGGCGCAAAAATTTTGGTAATTTACCTAAGGCATATAAACTACTCATCATACAACTACTTAAACGGTGTGACCATAAGGTATAACCTCAGAAGGTTATTCCCTATACAACTATGGTCACCTAAAGTGTTTGGTCGGATCCTAATGATCGACCAAATGGGTCGGGTTCGAAAGCATAAGCGATTGATTAGATCGCTTACCCTTACAACCCTAGACAAGCACAAATCTAAAAGTGACGAGCTAAACATGCTAGAACATGTTTAGTCAAGTTAGAAAACAGGTTTTGTTATCAAAACAAACGGTTTTGATACCCTAGAGTAGTTTGGTTACAAAATACGCAAGAACACGTATTTTGGCCGAAACTACGACTCGTCACTGAGCCTAGATAACGTGGTAATCAGTAGGTATAGTTACTAGGGACTATGACCATCGTGATTACGCTCACGTTATGAAGTTCAAACGAACTTCGCATTGACCATAAACTGGTCAATGCAGAAAGTCAAACGCAGTTTGACTTTAACGCTAAAATGAATGAAAAGAACGAAGGAACACTTACAAAGGGTCCCCGCAAGTATTTGATCTGATTCTCTCTCAGGTAGGAAGCATATACTTCCACTTAGAGAGCATGAATCAGATTCAAATTGTGGGTTTGAGCAAATGGGGATGGAGGGGTATATATAGTTTTCATACAACCGTTAGGATCGTTTCTTGAAAACCGAGATTCAATCCTAGCCGTACACATCGAGCCCATAGATTTATAAAACCAGGGGAGCCCCTAGAAATGCCCCAAAACCATGTGCAAAGGTGCCTAACAACTGGATCAAGCTGGAAACAACATTCTGCTGTTCTGGGGACACCTTACGGACTGTATGGTCCAGTCCTTACGGACCGTAAGCTGGTCTGCAGATCAGCAACTTTGAAATTTGGCAGAACAGGCCCCTGTGCGCGTATGGTCGTGTTTTGGCACTTCTAACACCCGTCAAACCCATTTTTAAGCTCCCTAAGGATGTTAAAGCATAGAGAACATGAAACATGCTCAAAAATATGTCGGATGTTGGTTCGTTTGGCCGTACGGTTGCGTTGTTCGGTTAATTACGACGGAAGTCGTAACAGACGCGTGTACGATCCAAATTGCGCGACGAATGGATTTTTGACAAGCCAATCACTAAAACATAATATTTTAATGATTACATAAATTTTTGGATGTCCGTATGTATTCAGAATGTAAGTTATGTGCGATTATGCAAACTTGTGCACTTTTTGACGCTTTTAGTCCCTGATTGAGCATAAAGTTTATTTTAGCACACCGAACCCCTCAAAGCCTATTTCTAAGCTATGTAAAGGATATTTAAGGTGTGTTTAACTTATGATCAAGTTCTGGAATGTTTGTTACAGTTCAAATTGGCATACTTTCGCAGTTTGTCAAATTTAGTCCCTGTAAGCGAATTAACTTGATTTTGCCATACCAAAGCCTTCAAAACTTATTTCTAAGTTATGTAAAGGTTATTTAAGGTATGTTAAGAATAAATTGATGTTATGGAGTATTTTTCGCGTTAAACTAACTACGTTTACGCACCAGTTTGCGTATAACTCTCCAGAAAGCGATATATAGTTTGAAATTGAATAAAATCCAAAACACGAAAAACATCAAACATAAACAAACAAACATTGGGATCAAATAACTTTATTTCATTGATAACTGAACTGTTTACAATGACTACAAGCACAGATGTCACAGTCTCCCCTACTTGTGGAATGTTTAGAGGAAACTCGTGGGAAAAGATGTGGATACTTCGCCTTCATTTGATCTTCACGTTCCCAAGTAAACTCAGGTCCACGCTTAGATTCCCAGCGAACTTTAACCAAAGGAATGCGCTTGCGTTTAAGCCATTTGACTATTCGGTCCATGATTTCCACCGGTTTCTCAACAAAATGCATCGTGTTGTCAACACGAATTTCGTCAAGTGGTATGTGGAGGTTCTCATCAGCTAGACACTTCTTGAGATTGGACACGTGGAAGGTTGGATGAACGTTTCCAAGTTCAGGAGGTAACTCAAGTCTGTAGGCTACCTTACCGATTCTTTTGATGATCTTGAATGGTCCAACATATCTAGGTGCAAGTTTTCCTGTCTTTCCAAATCTGATCACACCTTTCCAAGGTGAGACCTTAAGTAATACACGATCACCGACTTGAAATTCCAAGGGCTTGCGTCGTTGGTCCGCGTAACTCTTTTGACGGCTTCGAGCTGTCTGAAGGTTATCACGAACTTTCTTAACCTTATCAGTTGTCTCTAGAATGAGGTTAGGTCCAGTATGCTGAGCCTCACCTATATCATTCCAGCAGACTGGTAAACGACATTTTCGACCATAGAGAGCCTCGAAAGGAGCCATGTTGATGCTGGAGTGATAACTGTTATTGTAGGAGAATTCAATCAACGAAAGATGTGAATCCCAACTACCACCAAAATCGATCACACAAGCTCTAAGCATATCCTCCAAAGTCTGGATTGTTCTTTCAGTTTGGCCATCTGTTTATGGATGATATGCTGTGCTCAGATTAAGTTGGGTCCCCATAGCAGATTGCATGGTTCTCCAGAAACAAGAAGAGAAGCGAGCATCTCTGTCAGAAATAATGTTCAAAGGAACACCATGTCGAGATACGATTTCATCCACATGGATTTTAGCCAGTTTTTCGGCAGAAAAATCCTCACGGATTGGCAAGAAATGCGCTGACTTTGTAAGACGATCAACAACTACCCAGATGGCATCATGACCTTTCTTAGTGCGCGGGAGTTTAGTAATGAGATCCATAGCGATGTTTTCCCATTTCCAAACTGGGATCTCTGGTTGCTCCAAAAGACCAGAAGGATGTTGGTGTTCAGCCTTTACCTTAAGACAAGTAAGGCATTTTGAAACGTACAAGGCTGTCACACCCCCAAAATCCACATACGGAGTATCACCGCTAGGAGGCGTGACTGACCAGGATCCAGCCACCAATCATATTGAACAAGCATGTAAGTAATTATAAAGTCTAACCAATATAATTGGTGTCCAAACAAAAACATAGTTTAAGTTGCAAGCGGAAGCATAACGATTAAAAACCAAAACAAAATATAAGTTCAAGCGTTTCAATGTTTCACATGGCACACAATTGTCCATGTCCCACAACGACTCTTCCCCATGCAAGCTCCAGCTAAGTACCTATTGACCTGCAAAGCATGTAGTAACGAGTCAACAACAAAGTTGAGCGAGTTCACAGTTGGGTGTTCGTTTTAAGTTGTTCCAAAATCAGTTTCCTTTAACTGGCATCCCTGCCGTGGGGGTTACCCCATAGTTGAAAACGTGTTTTAGTTTATTCCCGTTTATTCTGGCAATCCAGCCGTGTGGGCTACCCCATGTTTAATTATCTGGCTCTCTGGCCGTGGGGGCTACCCCATGTATATACTAGACTCGTTACCATATCGACTGCTGACTGTAGTCATGTTTATGTGCCCTGAACTGTCAATGTCTATCATCATTGACGTGCCCAGACCCATTAGTTCACGCCCGTCCTCTGCGGCACGGTGTGAGGCTTGTCAGACCTAAATAGCGCTATCTAACTAATGACCCGCTCGCCATTGGCCCGGTGATTAAGTCGATATAAAAAGGAGGGACTTCGTGATAGAGTTTTGGTCTAGTAAAAGTTAACTGTCCGTGAGGACGAGGAATTATATTCCTGAATCCGTACTGTCCTACCCAAGAAAGGACGAGGAATCCATGTTCCTTAACCCATTCCCAACCCATGGGAATCCCATGCTTTGTAGAAAGTGTGAACTCACCTTAGGTTAGCTCGGCAGATAAACGAAAGGTCAATCGAGCTGCTAGAGGTCAACCACGTCCTAAGATGGTTACCATACAAGTCAGGTCTAGGTTCAAATAGTGCACGTATGTTTACACAAGTTAACAGGTTACTAACACGTATTGATCATGGCAAACACGTATAACATATTAGCAGTCAATTACATAACATCTAATACTTGTACGATCCCAAAGGTAAAGCCCAATAAACAGGCGGCCCAACCCCTTGTGCGATCAGCATAACTTGTGCGATCCACAATGGGTTGTGCGATTGGAAACCAACCCGGCCCAATAAACAATCACGTGTCTTGTGCGATTACAAATGACTTGTGCGACTGAATCCTACTTGTGCGACCAAGACTGACTTGTGCGATCAGCTTTGTTACCCAGCCCAACAGTCTACGGCCCAACAGACTAACCCAATGTTGTGTTGTGCGATTTATTACCCTTGTGCGATTGTAACTATATTGTGCGATTGATCCATATTGTGTGATCGCACAAGTGTGTGTGTGGTGCCAATTAATGCCGTGAATTATTGGCAATTTGTTACAAGTTTCCATTATTCAGTTACAAGTTTCTATCATTACTTCCCTAATTCTCGCAAACATTATTCATTAACAGTTTCTTTCTTCATGAAGATCAAATAACATAATTATCATGATCACAATCTAGCAATACATTCAATCATATTATCAAATCAGTGATTTCCGAACACTAACAGGCAATCCGAGTTCTTGTGTAACGTTAAGCCGGTAATACAACGCACATAAATTTGCAAATCATGATTCCATTAGCATATACTCAATTCCTAAATATTCATGCGAGTCATTACTTGGTGGCACACATATATGCTATTATTCGATTCCAATTATTGGTAAACCTATAAACTCCCACATGTCCCCTGCCAAACCCTATGCTAACAAGAACAACTAGCCAATTATGATGAAGTTATCACCTGCAACTAGCCGACAATTCCTATGCCATCACATGCAAAACATTAAATTTAGCTGCACCTTCAATACAATTCACATGCAAAATCTGCCATATACTCATTAACATGCCAGTCATCAATCCAACAACATCATAGTGTTTATCATTTATCAGAAGTTCTAGTCTATGCATACATCAATTGACTAAATGCGATCACTTTATCTCAAGGATTAACGAGCACTTGTTCATCCATCACTATCAGATCATAAAATCGTTTCATTCAAAGTCATACCGAGTCACATACACAAGGATATATACACATGCAAGATCGACTAACAATAAACTACACAGTGGGATCGTGATTACCTGAATACAAGAGGAGAGAAGGGCTTCGATTTGAGGGCTGTTGACAGATTGTTCGAGAGGGGTGGGGAGGAGATTAGGGTTTGCAACTAGCATACGGTTGGGGGATTATGGGATATTACGTATACATAAGGGATAAGTGGGCTCAAGAGGGGTGTGGGCTCGGATTACATCTAAAGTGATGTGGGCCGAATAGAACAGTCTATGCATGGGCCGAATAATTAATCACCACCTTCAGTGGGTTGGATTACAAGTGTTATGAGTGGGTTCCATGTTTGTTGTTTTTAATTTCACAACCACAATATTAATACAACACATTATTAACATACATGCTTATATTGCACATCAGTATATAAAACACACTTTGCAAATAAGTACTAGGTTAAGTCGAATAGAGACCTTGAAAACTCGGGTTGTCACATTATCCCCAACTTGAAAGAAATTTCATCCCGAAATTTGGTACGTACTCACTGAGGAAGCTAGTTAAGTTGCATGGTTTTCCTGGGGTGTCACATCCTCCCCCCGTTGATCTGGAATTTCGTCCTGAAATTTCGCAGTAGCTTCAGCCTCAGTAGTGGTTGTACTGTTTGCGAACAGTTGGGGATACTTTTGTTTCATTTGATCTTCGCGTTCCCAGGTGAACTCTGGGCCACGACGGGAGTTCCAACGAACTTGAACGAGAGGTATTCTAGTGCGCTTGAGGACCTTAACATCCCGGTCCGTGATTTCAACTGGTTCCTCGAGGAATCGTAACTGCTCGTCGATAGGGAGCTCCTTCAAAGGAACTATAAGGGTCTCATCTGACAGACACTTCTTCAGATTCGACACGTGGAAAACGTTGTGAACTCCACTGAGTTCTGTTGGTATGTTCAGTTTGCAGGCCACCTTGCCTATTCCCTATGATGTCGAATGGTCCAACGTATCGCGGGTTAAGTTTGCCTTGCTTGCCAAAATGAACCACACCCTTCCAGGGTGAAACTTTGAGTAGCACTCGATCCCCAACCTGGAACTCGAGTGGTTTCCTGCCCTTATCGGCGTAGCTTTTCTGACGGTCACGAGCTGCCGCCCTGTGTTGTTGTATCTGAGTAATCCTTTCTGTTGCGTCTACTACAAGTTCTGGACCTGTGATCTGACTATCACCCACCTCTGCGCAACAAAGAGGTGATCGGCATTTACTCCCGTACAATGCCTCGAACGGGGCAGCTTTAATGCTGGTGTGGTAGCTGTTATTGTACGAAAATTTCACAAGTGGCAGATGTTTTTCCCAGCCGTTGCCGAAATCGATTACACATGCCCGCAGCATATCTTCTAAGGTTTGGATGGTGCGTTCAGAATGCCCATCTGTTTGCGGGTGGTAAGCTGTGCTCATGTCTAATCGTGAGCCGAAGGATTTGTGTATCGCTTGCCAAAGTTCTGAGGTGAAACGTGCATCACGATCGGAGATAATCGAGGTTGGCACCCCGTGCCTCGAGACAACTTCTTTAAGATAAACGTCTGCTATAGTGGAGAACTTATCTGTTTCCTTGGTAGCCAAGAAGTGTGCAGACTTTGTGAGTCGATCCACGATCACCCAAATAGTATCATTTCCACGTTGAGATCTAGGTAGGCCAGTAACGAAATCCATGGAAATTTGCTCCCATTTCCATTGTGGTATCTCTAGTTGTTGGAGTAGGCCCGATGGTTTCTGATATTCAGTCTTGACTCTCGCACAAGTCAAACACTTGCTGACATAAGTTGCTATGTGGGTTTTCATGCTAGGCCACCAGTATGTGGTTCTGAGATCGTGATACATCTTATCTGAACCAGGATGTACTGAGTAGTGAGACTTATGTGCTTCATCCATTACAAGTTCTCGTAAGTTTCCATAAAGTGGGACCCAGATGCGTCCTGTTACGTAGTAGACACCGTCTTCCTTTTGTCCTAGCCGCTGTCTTGAGCCGCGTAGGGCTTCAGCCCTGACGTTTTCTGGTTTCAATGCTTCTACCTGAGCATCTCATATTTGTGCAGGAAGACTAGACTGTATGGTAAGTTGTAATACTCGCACGCGTTTGGGTGTGGTATCCTTTCGACTGAGGGCGTCAGCCACAACATTGGCTTTGCCTGGATGGTACTTGATTGCGTATTCGTAGTTATTCCAAAAGCTCTACCCATCAGCGTTGTCGCATGTTTAACTCCTTCTGCTTGAAGATATACTCGAGACTCCTGTGATCGGTGTAAATGGTGCACCTGGTACCGTACAGGTAATGTCTCCATATCTTAAGTGCGAAAACAACAGCTCCCAGCTCCAGATCGTGTGTAGTATAATTCTTTTCGTGTATCTTAAGTTGGCGTGACGCATAAGCAATAACCTTGTCACGTTGCATCAGTACACATCCAAGTCCTTGAATGGATGCGTCGCAATAAACCACGAAATCGTCTGTGCCTTCAGGCAATGAGAGGATAGGTGCGCTACAAAGTCTATCCTTTAAGTGCTGAAACGCCGTTTCCTGTGCATCACCCCAACGATAGGTGACGCCCTTCTGTGTTAGCGAAGTGAGAGGTTGCGCGATCTTGGAGAAGTCCTTGATAAACCTTCTGTAGTAACCTGCCAAGCCCAAGAATTGGCGGATTTCTGTTGGTATACGTGGTGCAGGCCAGTTCTTGATCGAGTCGACTTTTGATGGATCAATGTGAATCCCATTCCCGTTTACCACGTGGCCTAAGAAATGGACTTCCCGAAGCTAGAAGTCGCATTTGGAAAACTTAGCATAAAGTTGCTTTGTTCGAAGGAGTTCCAACATATGTCGCATATGCTGCTCGTGTTCCTCCTGACCCTTGAAGTAGATCAGCATGTCGTCGATGGGAGCAAGTGACACATTCATTTGGTTAGACTAGGTTCAAACGTCGAGTCTGTGAATCCATATCGGTCGTATCAAGTTCAAAGTTCAGTACTTGTCGTATCATCACATGTATAGCCCAATGCTCATCGAGTAATATTCGTAGAGTGTAACTTGTCCAAGCAAGTGTCCGCGGGGATTGTTGTTAGGATCACTGAATCCCCAAAAGTATGTCATGCATTGGTGTGGCAACATAGGAAAGAGTAGTCTCATTCGGTGGGTAAGCGTTTAAGAATCCATAGCAAGGGTTTACTCGATATTGAATGCACAGCTGGCTGCACGCCAGTTGGGTATAGTTAAGATAAGGTATGTCGTTGACTACATATTGTTGTCACGTGGTTAAATCAATCAGAACAAGAACTTAACATAGCAGCAGGGTTATCGTACAATCGTGTAGCGTTATGTTTCACTGTGCCTCCCACTAGGAGCCGTTGGGTTCACCCCCATGTGAAGGAGGGACAATTTACCTAAATCCATGAACTTTGGTGTGTGTGTTTCATCAAGTAAGTGACCAAGTCCGGGGGGGTTTCCTTAAGTCGTGCAATTGAGTCCAAAGTACGTCGGCGTATTCATGAGGTTCCAAGGAAAGACGTGTAAACGCATTCAAGAGAGTATAATCGTATCTACATTACACCACCATTCTCAAGGTTTCGTGGAGTGGTCACCAGTGATCAGGAGTCTAGCCTTCTTAATTCTCTAAACTAGAGAGTGGTTCGTTTCAGTGGCTCGTCATGGAGGGGCGAGAGCGTAACGTTGTTGTGGTACGGGTGTGATGGTTTGCTCTAAGCCAATAGTAGGGAACGGACATACTTGCCATCAATAACCATGAGTCGGTGCAAGAGTTAGTGCAGAGATTTTGTATACGCAAGAAAACTATCATAAAATGGAGTACGTCTCTTGTAGTGTAAGGTGGGTCATGCAAGCGTATAATTTATCATGCTTGCTGGTAGGTTGACTGATCCATAACTCTGTCCCTAGATGTCTTGAAGACTATTTCACCAATAATGGCATCCATTCACTAAGTTAGGTATACGATAGAGTTAGTCAAATAGAATAAAATGAACCATTCAACAGAGTAGTAAGATAGTCTCGTGTTTGGGAAAAGTCGCGGTATGGTTGTTGGCGTTCATTTAGATTGGTTGCCATTCGAAATAACAGGGATTTACTGAGGTTCATACGAAGGATCGAGTGTAAACAGGGTCCATTGATAATCGAAAATTTCAACCAGTTAACCTGCTGTCTAGAAGCAAATTTCCAGTAGTGGTACATGGCGGCATGGCACAAAAAGGGAAGTTCGTTGCATCACGGTCATAAAGGTATATCACTTTGTCCAAAACAGAATTTGGTTGGTAGGGTTGCTAGTTTGCAAAACGACGTACGCGTGAAATTGTGGCTGTTTCGTTTCTGGTATAGACGACCAGTGGAGATGATAAGGTTCGTCAACAGGATGCGTGGGTGTAGTTCTCCTAAACCCAAGTTCATTTGAGCTGGTTCTGGTCTATGTGGTTGTTGGCGTACAAGCCGGATGTACGGAGGGTCAAGTGGCGACGTCATGTCGAGATAAGCGTACAAATAGATAGAATGCCTAAACAGTCGTAGCAGGGTGACGAGCAGTTAGGAAGGGGTTTGATCACCTCTTGTCAAGTAGTTAAACATTTGTGTGCCACCTGGGGCGCAGTAGGGATAACAGGCAACATGCTACTGTTCTAATAATTATACCATAGACAACACATCATGCAAAAGTACCCTAGCAGGTAGGCAATATCAACTTAAATCACATTACCTAAAGTATTGAGTCTTGCACGTGGAGCGAAGCGTCGTTGTGGATCATTGAGCACTGTACAGGTTATAGTCTGGTTTTAACAAAAACTTTTTCCCTTTATTAAAACCAAGTTCACTATAACCAATGGCTCTGATACCAATCTGTCACACCCCCCAAAATCCACATGCGGAGTATCACCGCTAGGAGGCGTGACTGACCAGGATCCAGCCACCAATCATATTGAACAAGCATGTAAGTAATTATAAAGTCCAACCAATATAATTGGTGTCCAAACAAAAACATAGTTTAAGTTGCAAGCAGAAGCATAACGATTAAAAACCAAAACAAAATATAAGTTCAAGCATTTCAATGTTTCACATGGCACACAATTGTCCATGTCCCACAACGACTCTTCCCCATGCAAGCTCCAGCTAAGTACCTATTGACCTGCAAAGCATGTAGTAACGAGTCAACAACAAAGTTGAGCGAGTTCACAGTTGGGTGTTCGTTTTAAGTTGTTCCAAAATCAGTTTCCTTTAACTGGCATCCCTGCTGTGTGTCACACCCCTATTTTCCACGTGTCACCGGTGGGCCCGGTGGGGAGTATAGTGACGTAGTTGATATCGTCATAGTCAAACAACACAATATTTAAATGCACAGCGGAAGCAAAAGATAAATATATTACAAACCGATATAAAGTAATATCAAGTATGACAAACGGAATGTAAGGATCCACAGGCGGATCGAAAGTATAATGAAACATTTGTTCAACAGACTTTAGGCATCTAAGCTTGCGAGACTCTTTATTGATGCTAGGAGTAGCCAGCCTATTCCGATTAGTACCTGCACTTAACCTTTTTGGAAAATACGTCAGTTTACACTGGTAAATACAATTTAACTGACTCATTTTGAAAAGTTTAATAAAATTGATTTGGATGCACGTGGCACAAAACTCTTTATAACTTGGGATAATTATTTGAATATAATACTTGTAAACGAATTACATGTTACTCATGCGTTCAGTAGCCCGATCCGTAGACCGGGTTAAAGATTAATAGACACACCACATTATTTGATTCGGCACTGACGAGTGTACGCCTACACTCCGTGCTTTGGTCGGGGCCATCTCGTGAGATGATGCCAAGGATATCCGGGACATGGTCATTAACCCCCCAAAGGCTTTAAGCAAACAAAACATTTCAAAACGTAGCATATCAAGGATTTAACCACTATTCGATTAAAGATTCAATGCCGGACCAAGCGGTATTTTATATACCGTACCCCAAGCCCGTATAGGGAAAATAAGTTAAAAGTATTTACCTGAGCAAATTTATACAATTTATCCCAGCCGTATACCACCAAGCAAGTACAGATAGCTTTTACTGGGCTCCTAAATCTGGAATGAAGGTTTTTAATAACCTATTAGATTTCTAACGGGTCTTAATTAAGCCTATGCTTAGACCGGTTAGTTTCAAAAAGGAGAACACGGTTCAAAACGCATGATTAAGCGAGAACCGGTTTAGAATGTGGTTTAGACCCAACAAGCTTGTATACTTGTGTTAACAAGGGTAAACTAAACACATTCCGGATTTTGAGACCAAAAATGATATGGTTTGACCCGTTTCGGCTAATAAATGCAAACTAGTCACATAAGCCAATCCGAACGCGACAAGTGCGTAACGAGTAACCAAAAGAGTCGTATGCGAGTTTCCTAAGTTATTATGCTTTAATTATGTTGTGACATCAGAAAGATATCTTATATTATGCCCAAAACGGATTTAGACTCACATTACGCCCCGTAGGGGTATTTTGGTCATTAAAAAGGTTATAAAAGAGTTTAAATATGAACCTGAGTTTCGGGTCTGATGTAATCAGTAAAATTACTCAATTTACTAGGTTATATCAGTAGGGTATCATATATATGTGAAATCTATCCTTTATAACCAAACTATGCCTCTTAAGGGTATTTTGGTAATTTCACATAGGCTTAAAAGGTCAAAACTGGAAACCTGAGTGTAAGACTTTAGCTTACTGTAAAAATATAATAATTTACTTAAAATATCAGTAGGTGTCAACCTTATATGTTTAATATCGTTTTAGTACATACTATGCGTTAAAAACGCTTAAAAAGGCGATTTGGAGCCATTTCCGGGTTTTCAAAGGAAAGCTGATATTTTTATAATTCCAGAAAGCTCAAAATATTTTATTTATCAAATAAAATCAGTAGAAAAAGGTTTGGGGTCAAAAGGATTTGTAAAACTTATTTTATGGCTAAAAAGGGCAAAACCGGCATTAACCGAATTAAACTTAGAGACCTATGTTATGCTCAGCCAAAAATTAAATAAAAATCTTTAAAAATCCCAAAATATCATATTACATCAGTGGGTAAAAATTTTGATATCAAAAAGTGGGTTTAGATAGGCTACACGCTAATCATGCCGTTTAATTAACATAAAGCTTTCAATTTACGCTAATGAGCATAACTCTTAATCTAGACCTCAAACTGATGTCAAATTTTAGGTGCAAGTTTATAAATTAGTAACTAAGGTTTCTACTCTTTTACATTTTCAAAAATCACGTTTTATAGTCAAAAGGGCATAATAGTCAACATTTAAGCATTTAACGGAATCACGCATATGAATCGGATAACTAATGAACCAAGTTGTATAATCACAGAGGGTTATACTTATAGGTAACTTGGTCCTAATAAAGCTCTAAGGCATTTCTAAACTATGCTTAAACGGGTCAGAACTGAAAGTCAAAGCAGAGGTCAAACTATGCGACTTTCGGTTCCAAACCGAGCCTAAACTGAAAATTGTCGAGTTGAACATGTTGGGACATGTTCTTACATTAATTACCAAGTTACATTAATGATAAACAGGTTACATGTATCCTATATTGCTAATTATGCTTTAATTTGGAAATAAACATTCTGTTGACTTTTTAAAGTAAGCTTTGACTCGACAATTAACATAGTTAGAGTGGGAATCAGAGAGTACCCTTTTAAGGGTTTATTACCCACCTAAATACCTACTTAAAGGTACTTTTAATTCGGGATTAGACTGAGCACATATTAATTAATCACGAAACGGTTTGACTTTTAGCTAATTAACTAAGCTAAAATGAATTTAGAAAGGTTAAGTATACTTACAAGAGTCCTAATTATGATTAGTGATCACTAGGAAGATGGCTTGCTGACCAGAGAGCTCCAGAAAAAGAGTTGCAATTGAAAGAGCTAAGTTGCTACACTTCAAGTCCCTTATATACTAACTTTGATCTTCTAGGATGATGCCAACTAACTCTAGTGATGTTATAAGATCATCCCAGGTGGCCTAGGAAGCTAAAAACCAGATATAGGAGCCCCTTGAATCGAAAAACCAGCTTTTAAGTCGGTGCAACCGAAAATAACAGGCAGCTGGAAGTTTTTTGCATCTGGGACCTGCTTGCGCACCGCAACGTCCACAGTGTTGAGGTGCGCAAGGGACATGCCAGCACAACACATCTTTCAAATGTTTACAGTTTGGCCCCTGGACCTTCCAAACGTCGTTTTCATATTATTTCTTGCATTATAAGCCTTCTAAATTTACTTTTGAGGGTTCCAAGACTTATACAAACTTTGTTAAGTCCTTGGTTAACTTTGTAATCGCTCAAAAAGCCATAATTTCAACGTTGACGCTTTTAACCCCTCGTATACGAATTTGATCATATCTTTCTCATACGATAACGAAACTTTATGGAATTTTTTATCACATATTCTAGTGAGCATAATTTACCGTTACGAAGCTTCGGGTTTGCTAAAAGGTCACTCAGAGGTATACTTTAAACATGTTGACACATTCAACCCCTGTAGTTTGAAATCTCTCACTTTCTTCCATATTTAGCTTCGTATGATCCATGATTTATTCGTTTGAAGGTATAAACATCTTGTAGGGCTATTTTAAAAATATATTTATCCATTGTTGACACCTTGGACCCTTATATTCACATAGTTTCCTTGTTTGTCAACTTTAGTCCTTCAAACTAAATCCTTTACACGTTTTAAGCTTACGACACGTGTCAATACATTATTGGACGCGAAATTTCGAGGTGTTACATCCTCACCCCCTTAAAAGAAATCTCGACCTCGAGATTTGATAAAATGCTGGAAGTACTTTTTGTCGCATAATGGACTTAACCTCAATAGCATATCTGGAGCTTTTCCAAGCTCCCAAGTTGACCTTTATAATGGGTACATTTATCCTTTTGGAGCTTCTTCACCTATCGATCCTCAATCGATATAGGTTGCTCATTATATCATAAATCTGTATATCATTATGTGATAATGCTTTTCGACTTATTGATGAAACACATCCTTAAATCATTAGTGTGAAATGTATTGCGAGCTCCATCCTACTCCTTAAAAATTTTTAGCTTTAAGCTATCTGATCTTGATACATTCGATTTCCTTCGAATGATTTTCTATATTCAGAGCTTAACTAGTCTGATAATTAACAAATTGGCACACCCTTCCAGGGTGATATCTTTGTTGAACCTTATTCCTTCACAAGAACTTAGGAGGGTTGCTATTTTCATTAATCCTTGATTTTTCTGCCGAATATTGGCAACTTACAGATGATCATGGATTTGTTTGATCTCATCTGTTGTTTCCAAGGCAACCTTCTGATCCTGATATTTGGACTTCCCAAAGTCTCATCCATCAAACAGACGTTTTGATATTTTATCTATACAAGGTCTCCAAAGGAGCAACCTTGATACTTATATAACAACTATTATAAAAAGCTTATCTTAAGGCGAAATGGTTATTCCAAACACTGCTTAGAACTAATCCCAAGGATTAGTTAACCCTTGCGTTAGTCGATCAAATCGACGATCCTGGGCAGCTAATGTCAATTCTTAATTGTTGTATAATTAGGGTTGCGGTAATCAACGCATAAGCAAAATGAACCGCCTTTCTTAATTAACTAAAACGAATTCTCAGAATATTGAGTTAGGCCATAAGAATCCTTTATTCGCTTAATCAGAATTTCAATTCTTCTAATGATGGTACTAGCCGTCATGGAGATTTCATAATAATACAGCCCCATCTGGGATATTAATCTTAACTCTACCTGCCTCTCAGGAGGTAAACAGGGTAATCTTAAGAGAAGATAATCAAGATACACAGAGACTACAGAGATTTCCCAAATCTCATGCTCCAGTTCATCCATCATTGCTTGTGTCAGATGAGGGGCATATTCACATTACAAGTCTATGGATTCCCTTAATCATAGACATTTACTTGGAAAATTCTATTGTGTATATCTTCTTTGAATACCATTAGTTGACTTTTAGTATCATATGATTATTGGGATATCTTTGTGGCTCCATGCATTAAACCTCCATACTGATCAGGCATGGAAGCAATCTATGGAACTTGTTAAGATACATCAACCCTCATATGGCGCTTTTTGTCATACCATCTGGTATTCTTAATCGATAGATATCAAGGGGATATCAACGATATGCTGACGCACTTCTTCTAGAGAGAGGTTACTTCTAGAATTCTTACGGTTGGAGGTTTCTGATAGGAACAGAAGAAAAAAAAAGGTTCTTACGAGAAAGATTTCTAAAAGTTTGCTAAGCTTATGGTTTTATGAGAGACTTAGCAGTACCTGAAACCAACGTAACTCCTAGCCATAAAATCACCATAAGGGATTTATCTGGTGTCCTTATTAATGTGAGCTGCCTCTAATCATTCATTAGGAGGGCTAAACGCCTCCATTCTTAAACCTTTTAAACTTAGCTATAAGATCTTTGACAAATTGTAGGGCAGTCTCGGCCTTGACTGGTTATTTCTTAACCTATAAAATGTGAGTAGCTGAGGTGGATCCATAATGGATTCATAATAAGCAGGCTTTGAAACCTTAATGTGCCCTCTTATTGTCGATGCTAAATCATAATATATATATAGTGCATTATGCTTAAATTCTAGGTTAACCGAATAAGGGCACTATTTCCATCAATGAACCAAGGTTTGCAGCACACTGCCGATAGTTTATAAATCTTATGGGGGAGTCGGAAAATTATTTCTCCATCTTTTCCCATTTCGTGACGCGGATAATAGGTTTTCTAATAAGGTCCTTAAAACTTGGACCATCCCATAATGTATAAGAGGATCTTTCTTGTGGACTTCATTAATGTCCCCACTAATTAAGGGTATCGTCATCGAATGACAGTGATGTTTACCTCACTGTGTCCTTTCCAGCATAATTGCTGATACACCTAATGGTTTCTACTTCATCCCACGGTTTCCTGCAATCGATGGCCCCTTTTTACTATTGAAGTCTCTTAACTTCTAAGAGGCGAAGTACTTGTAAGTACATCTTAAAAGAAATGGGCTCCTTGCCATATATGATTTTGTTTGGTTTATTCTTCGCATTTGAAGTATGAATAAAGCTCTTCTCATGAGCAGTGTCATGTGTTTTAGAGCGAGCAGCGTTTGGCTCTTCATGGCTTTTCTCATAGCCCTTCTCAGCAGTAATAATTACGGTTTTGGAGATGTACTCCGTTAACATTGAGGTTCACACTTGATGCACTATTAACATTTGTCGCATCTCTAGCATCGCGACTGTTGTTTGTCTCTTCTGAGTTTTCCATACTCAAATCTTTTGGTATTAAATACCAATTTAACAATTAATTGAGTGCATTTCACAGCTAGTCATCATCCTGACGACTTATCATACATCGACCATGGTATTATTAAACCATATGAACATTCCTAAGAAGTGTTATTTGATTGTACATCAATCATATTCAGCCTAGGTCACAAAAGGATCATTAATGGCCTTTAGGGTTTTGACCGAGTTCGTTACCCTTTTGACAGGGGATCAACATGTCCCAACTGTCTTCGGTATGTAGATGATTTCAGATAGCTCGAAGGCTTGCCATAGTGGCTTCCTAAAATACAAAACATTTTGTCCGTCAAGAAGGACATAACTAATCATATGGCACGAAGGCCTTGTCGCAGAGGACGTTATAAGGTATGGCAACCAACTCCTGTTGCGGAGGACATTAGTTTATAAGCTGCGATCTTATTAGATTTGGGGTTTTAAGATTTAAACCTAGTTTTCACCGTTGAACAGGGAGTCATGGACTACAACTGTCATCGTTTTGAAAAACGATTCATTTCGGCACATAGGTAGATCATAGGATATCATTAGCGGATGCTTACATATATACATGTATGTATATATATATAATCATCGTCATTGAGTATATCAGTCATGATCTTATCGATCTCATAGACTATAAGGCTTAGGCATTACCCATTACCTCCGACGATGTACCATAACGATTATATTTAATAATGTCTCTAACGGACAATATAATATAAATCCCGTAGGCGATATAAACCCTACCGGTGATTCAGGATAACGCTACGAAGGGTAATACAATAAACACACTTATATATAGGAAGTACCTGCGGCGTATCCACCATGCGTTTATTGTATTACTTTAGTTTCGTTATCTAAATCACCGTCAAGATACATATAATCATAACCATTGAGTCGGAAAGTACTTCTTGAGATCCTACTACGAAGATAGGAAGACTTAAGATCGTACTACAAATATCCTATAAGATAATATGATCATCGTATCAGACGATTTTAGTTACGATTGCTCTGATCATATAGACTGTTAGGGTTGGGTATACACCACTTTGAACAGGGGATCTTAAAGAGCACCACTAACTTTGTCTCATTTCTGATAGAATAGAGTATAACCCGTAGGTATTTCATCGCTAAGGGATGCTAATTAATATGATCATCATTTTAGACGATATTAGTCACGATCGCGTTGGTCATATAGACTATTATGTTTGGACATAGTCCATCATTTTTATACAGGGAGTCAAAGACCACCACTGTCGTTGTCTTATCGGACAATCAGTTTAGCCTGTTAAGTTCAGTCTTGCATTATTATTCTGATCAATTGGATGATTGTGAGCTTCAGATGGATCAGCCATGGTGAAGCTTTGAAGGCTACAAACCATGTTGTAATAATTTGCTGATTTGTCGAATTTGATGATTAAATAGCCATGGTGTAATCAACCATATAGGCGAATAGATAGTATTAAATTTATTTGATTATGTTTTGCCTAGGTTTTTAAATAAACCATCTTTGGCGTTTAAACGAGATATAATCCTTCAAATTTACTAGACAGGGGACATAAGTCACGACTGTCAATGTCATACTGACATCTTATATAGCACAACGGCTTGTTCCAAAGGACTTTTCGATGGCACAGAATGCCTTGTCACTAGGGAAATTTTAAAACATAATCGATGATTCCTTTGGATCGGAAAATTTCATAATTCATTGCCTTGACAAGAAGTTATGAAATAAAACTATCTTTTTCATGTATACATCTTTGCCCGTAGGTATACATCCCAGATGGATGTTTAGATGTGTACATCATGTTCGACGTTTATTAGCCATGATTCCTATTGATCATTTAGGCTAAATAAGGGGTTTGGAAGTTCCTAATATAAAGATGACAAGCGTGATTTTATCGCATCACTGTTGTCGGGAGTGTTAACACGTTTTCAAGTGTTAATAAGGATCTGAATCTCTTTTAAACAGGTTTTACCATTTTAGCTAGGTCTTCAATGACATTCAAGCTAGGTCAAACCTTTTAAGATTCTCTTTTAATATTTATACTGGCAGGAAAGGAATGATATCTATTTTATTCAGGATTTTCATTATAATTATCCTAAATTTAATTAAAATATAACTATGGCACAAAAGGCCAAGTCACAGGGACAACTTTATATTATAAACCTTGATTTTGTAGAATTAAGGTATTTAGGCTTGAACGTGTTCATGCCTTTTCTTGACAGGGAGTTGTAGGCTACGACTGTCTTTTGTCTTATATGACAATGAGTATAGCCCGTAGGCAGTATATCCCTAGTTATAATTTAATAATAGCTTAACAGCCTAGTCACATGGACAGATTTAATTTATAAACCAGGATGTTACAAAATCGAGGTATTAAGGCTTGAATCAAAGTTCATTGCCCTTTTTAACAGGGGGTTGTAGACCACTACTGTCTTTAGTCTCAAACGACGTTAATTATAGCCCGTAGGCATTATATCCCTAATGGATGTTTAAATCACAAAATAAGAAAGGATTTCGGGGGAATCCAGTATAAGGATGATTTATGTGACTTTATCGAACCACGTCTGCCAGAAAAGTTAATATGTTACAGATGTTAACAAGGATGTGAATCTCTTGAACAGGTCCTACCATCTTGGCCTCGTCATATAGACTAGGTTTACCTTTAAGATTCCTTTTTAATAAATAACGCAGAACAATCCTAACTCGGGATATTAATAAGGATCTGAACCTAAATTGAGGAACTGCCATCTTGGCCGGGTCTTAATAATGACACGAGGCTAGGTCTTATCCTTTTTAGATTTTGCCATTTTATTATAATGGTAGATCTTATAACAGAAATGTTATTTTAATTTATTTCATATATTATATTCATATATAATGATATAAATGAAATTTAGAAAAAACATCCCAACGGTTTTTAAAAGAGGTATAGAATTGCCCTAAGCGAGACTTGAATGAAATGATGTTGTCCATGAAGGGACTGAAGGAGAAGTATGCCCTTATAAGGACTTACTAAGGAAACGAACTTCAGCAAAAGGAGTTTCTTCTTCATTTTAGTTCTGAATGTCTTCTCCTTGGTTGTACATTAATCCTAGTCGCAATACGAGGCTCGGCCTTCCCTAGGCTTCGAATGGGGAGAATTTCCATTATGGCTTCTTTGCTAGGCGACATATTAAAATATAATTGAAGGTAATAATCCTCCGAATAGGGACGAGAGTATTCCTATGTTAAGTCTAGACTCAGAAGGTCAAAGGATGTGCTATCGTGTCATTGAGATTAAACACAAAAAGCTAGTGTTTAATTCACTCAATGTTGGCTCTGATACCAACCTGTCACACCCCTATTTTCCACGTGTCACCGGTGGGCCCGGTGGGGAGTATAGTGACGTAGTTGATATCGTCATAGTCAAACAACACAATATTTAAATGCACAGCGGAAGCAAAAGATAAATATATTACAAACCGATATAAAGTAATATCAAGTATTACAAACGGAATGTAAGGATCCACATGCGGATCGAAAATATAATGAAACATTTGTTCAACAGAATTTAGGCATCTAAGCTTGCGAGACTCTTTATTGATGCTAGGAGTAGCCAGCCTATTCCGATTAGTAGCTGCACTTAACCTTTTTGGAAAATACTTCAGTTTACACTGGTAAATACAATTTAACTGACTCATTTTGAAAAGTTTAATAAAATTGATTTGGATGCACGTGGCACAAAACTCTTTATAACTTGGGATAATTATTTGAATATAATACTTGTAAACGAATTACATGTTACTTATGCGTTCAGTAGCCCGATCCGTAGACCGGGTTAAAGATTAATAGACACACCACATTATTTGATTCGGCACTGACGAGTGTACGCCTACACTCCGTGCTTTGGTCGTGGCCATCTCGTGAGATGATGCCAAGGATATCCGGGACATGGTCATTAACCCCCCAAAGGCTTTAAGCAAACAAAACATTTCAAAACGTAGCATATCAAGGATTTAACCACTATTCGATTAAAGATTCAATGCCGGACCAAGCGGTATTTTATATACCGTACCCCAAGCCCGTATAGGGAAAATAAGTTAAAAGTATTTACCTGAGCAAATTTATACAATTTATCCCAGCCGTATACCACCAAGCAAGTACATATAGCTTTTACTGGGCTCCTAAATCTGGAACGAAGGTTTTTAATAACCTATTAGATTTCTAACGGGTCTTAATTAAGCCTATGCTTAGACCGGTTAGTTTCAAAAAGGAGAACACGGTTCAAAACGCATGATTAAGCGAGAACCGGTTTAGAATGTGGTTTAGACCCAACAAGCTTGTATACTTGTGTTAACAAGGCTAAACTAAACACATTTCGGATTTTGAGACCAAAAATGATATGGTTTGACCCGTTTCGGCTAATAAATGCAAACTAGTCACATAAGCCGATCCGAACGCGACAAGTGCGTAACGAGTAACCAAAAGAGTCGTATGCGAGTTTCCTAAGTTATTATGCTTTAATTATGTTGTGACATCAGAAAGATATCTTATATTATGCCCAAAACGGATTTAGACTCACATTACGCCCCGTAGGGGTATTTTGGTCATTAAAAATGTTATAAAAGAGTTTAAATATGAACCTGAGTTTCGGGTCTGATGTACTCAGTAAAATTACTCAATTTACTAGGTTATATCAGTAGGGTATCATATATATGTGAAATCTATCCTTTATAACCAAACTATGCCTCTTAAGGGTATTTTGGTAATTTCACATAGGCTTAAAAGGTCAAAACTGGAAACCTGAGTGTAAGACTTTAGCTTACTGTAAAAATATAATAATTTACTTAAAATATCAGTAGGTGTCAACCTTATATGTTTAATATCGTTTTAGTACATACTATGCGTTAAAAACGCTTAAAAAGGCGATTTGGAGCCATTTTCGGGTTTTCAAAGGAAAGCTGATATTTTTATAATTCCAGAAAGCTCAAAATATTTTATTTATCAAATAAAATCAGTAGAAAAAGGTTTGGGGTCAAAAGGATTTGTAAAACTTATTTTATGGCTAAAAAGGGCAAAACCAGCATTAACCGAATTAAACTTAGAGACCTATGTTATGCTCAGCCAAAAATTAAATAAAAATATTTAAAAATCCCAAAATATCATATTACATCAGTGGGTAAAAAGTTTGATATCAAAAAGTGGGTTTAGATAGGCTACACGCTAATCATGTCGTTTAATTAACATAAAGCTTTCAATTTACGCTAATGAGCATAACTCTTAATCTAGACCTCAAACTGATGTCAAATTTTAGGTGCAAGTTTATAAATTAGTAACTAAGGTTTCTACTCTTTTACATTTTCAAAAATCACGTTTTATAGTCAAAAGGGCATAATAGTCAACATTTAAGCATTTAACGGAATCACGCATATGAATCGGATAACTAATGAACCAAGTTGTATAATCACAGAGCGTTATACTTATAGGTAACTTGGTCCTAATAAAGCTCTAAGGCATTTCTAAACTATGCTTAAACGGGTCAGAACTGAAAGTCAAAGCAGAGGTCAAACTATGCGACTTTCGGTTCCAAACCGAGCCTAAACTGAAAATTGTCGAGTTGAACATGTTGGGACATGTTCTTACATTAATTACCAAGTTACATTAATGATCAAATAGGTTACATGTATCCTATATTGCTAATTATTCTTTAATTTGGAAATAAACATTCTGTTGACTTTTTAAATTAAGCTTTGACTCGACAATTAACATAGTTAGAGTGGGAATCAGAGAGTACCCTTTTAAGGGTTTATTACCCACCTAAATACCTACTTAAAGGTACTTTTAATTCGGGATTAGACTGAGCACATATTAATTAATCACGAAGTCAAACCTTAATTACGACGGTTTGACTTTTAGCTAATTAACTAAGCTAAAATGAATTTAGAAAGGTTAAGTATACTTACAAGAGTCCTAATTATGATTAGTGATCACTAGGAAGATGGCTTGCTGACCAGAGAGCTCCAGAAAAAGAGTTGCAATTGAAAGAGCTAAGTTGCTACACTTCAAGTCCCTTATATACTAACTTTGATCTTCTTGGATGATGCCAACTAACTCTAGTGATGTTATAAGATCATCCCAGGTGGCCTAGGAAGCTAAACACCAGATATAGGAGCCCCTTGAATCGAAAAACCAGCTTTTAAGTCGGTGCAACCGGAAATAACAGGCAGCTGGAAGTTTTCTGCATCTGGGACCTACTTACGCACCGCAACGTCCACAGTGTTGAGGTGCGCAAGGGACATGCCAGCACAACACATCTTTCAAATGTTTACAGTTTGGCCCCTGGACCTTCCAAACGTCGTTTTCATATTATTTCTTGCATTATAAGCCTTCTAAATTTACTTTTGAGGATTCCAAGACTTATACAAACTTTGTTAAGTCCTTGGTTAACTTTGTAATCGCTCGAAAAGCCATAATTTCAACGTTGACGCTTTTAACCCCTCGTATACGAATTTGATCATATCTTTCTCATACGATAACGAAACTTTATGGAATTTTTTATCACATATTCTAGTGAGCATAATTTACCGTTACGAAGCTTCGGGTTTGCTAAAAGGTCACTCAGAGGTATACTTTAAACATGTTGACACATTTAACCCCTGTAGTTTGAAATCTCTCACTTTCTTCCATATTTAGCTTCGTATGATCCATGATTTATTCGTTTGAAGGTATAAACATCTTGTAGGGCTATTTTAAAAATATATTTATCCATTGTTGACACCTTATATTCACATATATTCACATAGTTTCCTTGTTTGTCAACTTTAGTCCTTCAAACTAAATCCTTTACACGTTTTAAGCTTACGACACGTGTCAATACATTATTGGACGCGGAATTTCGAGGTGTTACACCGTGGGGGTTACCCCATAGTTGAAAACGTGTTTTAGTTTATTCCCGTTTATTCTGGCAATCCAGCCGTGGGGGCTACCCCATGTTTAATTATCTGGCTCTCTGGCCGTGGGGGCTACCCCATGTATATACTAGACTCGTTACCATATCGACTGCTGACTGTAGTCATGTTTATGTGCCCTGAACTGTCAATGTCTATCATCATTGACATGCCCAGATCCATTTGTTCACGCCCATCCTCGGCGGCACGGTGTGAGGCTTGTCAGACCTAAATAGCGCTATCTAACTAATGACCCGCTCGCCATTGGCCCGGCGATTAAGTCGATATAAAAAGGAGGGACTTCGTGATAGAGTTTTGGTCTAGTAAAAGTTAACTGTCCGTGAGGACGAGGAATTATATTCCTGAATCCGTACTGTCCTACCCAAGAAAGGACGAGGAATCCATGTTCCTTAACCCATTCCCAACCCCTGGGAATCCCATGCTTTGTAGAAAGTGTGAACTCACCTTAGGTTAGCTCGGCAGATAAACGAAAGGTCAATCGAGCTGCTAAAGGTCAACCACGTCCTAACATGGTTACCATACAAGTCAGGTCTAGGTTCAAATAGTGCACGTATGTTTACACAAGTTAACAGGTTACTAACACGTATTGATCATGGCAAACACGTATAACACATTAGCAGTTAATTACATAACATCTGATACTTGTACGATCCCAAAGGTAAAGCCCAATAAACAGGCAGCCCAACCCCTTGTGCGATCAGCATAACTTGTGCGATCCACAATGGGTTGTGCGATTGGAAACCAACCCGGCCCAATAAACAATCACGTGTCTTGTGCGATTACAAATGACTTGTGCGACTGAATCCTACTTGTGCGACCAAGACTGACTTGTGCGATCAGCTTTGTTACCTAACCCAACAGTCTACGGCCCAACAGACTAACCCAATGTTGTGTTGTGCGATTTTTTACCCTTGTGCGATTGTAACCATATTGTGCGATTGATCCATATTGTGTGATCGCACAAGTGTGTGTGTGGTGCCAATTAATGCCATGAATTATTGGCAATTTGTTACAAGTTTCCATTATTCAGTTACAAGTTTCTATCATTACTTCCCTAATTCTCGCAAACATTATTCATTAACAGTTTCTTTCTTCATGAAGATCAAATAATATAATTATCATGATCACAATCTAGCAATACATTCAATCATATTATCAAATCAGTGATTTCCGAACACTAACAGGCAATCCGAGTTCTTGTGTAACGTTAAGCCGGTAATACAACGCACATAAATTTGCAAATCATGATTCCATTAGCATATACTCAATTCCTAAATATTCATGCGAGTCATTACTTGGTGGCACACATATATGCTATTATTCGATTCCAATTATTGGTACACCCATAAACTCCCACATGTCCCCTGCCAAACCCTATGCTAACAAGAACAACTAGCCAATTATGATGAAGTTATCACATGCAACTAGCCGACAATTCCTATGCCATCACATGCAAAACATTAAATTTGGCTGCACCTTCAATACAATTCACATGCAAAATCTGCCATATACTCATTAACATGCTAGTCATCAATCCAACAACATCATAGTGTTTATCATTTATCAGAAGTTCTAGTCTATGCATACATCAATTGACTAAATGCGATCACTTTATCTCAAGGATTAACGAGCACTTGTTCATCCATCACTATCAGATCATAAAATCGTTTCATTCAAAGTCATACCGAGTCACATACACAAGGATATATACACACGCAAGATCGACTAACAATAAACTACACAGTGGGATCGTGATTACCTGAATACAAGAGGAGAGAAGGGCTTCGATTTGAGGGCTGTTGACAGGTTGTTCGAGAGGGGTGGGGAGGAGATTAGGGTTTGTAACTAGCATACGGTTGGGGGATTATGGGATATTACGTATACATAAGGGATAAGTGGGCTCAAGAGGGGTGTGGGCTCGGATTACATCTAAAGTGATGTGGGCCGAATAGAACAGTCTATGCATGGGCCGAATAATTAATCACCACCTTCAGTGGGTTGGATTACAAGTGTTATGAGTGGGTTCCATGTTTGTTGTTTTTAATTTCACAACCACAATATTAATACAACACATTATTAACATACATGCTTATATTGGACATCAGTATATAAAACACACTTTGCAAATAAGTACTAGGTTAAGTCGAATAGAGACCTTGAAAACTCGGGTTGTCACAAAGGCAATATCCTTCTTCATACCAGGCCACCAATACTGAGTACGAAGATCCTTATACATTTTGTCTGAGCCAGGATGAATAGAATAACGAGACTTATGAGCTTCATCCATAAGCAAAGTGCGGAGATTATCTAGGCTTGGGACCCACAAACGGTCCATGAAATAGTATGATCCATTGTCCTTCAGTTCAAGATCAGGCTTAATGTGATAGGGTAATTCCTTACCCATCAAGTCTTGTGTAACACAAGAATGTTGAGCCTGAGAAATGCGGGCTTGAATATCAGCTCGAGCTTGAATATCAGATTGAACACGAACACAATGAAGCTTGACATGTTCCTTACGACTCAAAGCGTCAGCTACGACATTCGCCTTACCAGGATGGTAGCGAATTTCGCAGTCATAGTCGTTTAGAAGCTCAACCCAACGTCTTTGCCTCATGTTGAGTTCTTTCTGATTGAAGATATGCTGAAGACTTTTGTGGTCAGTGAAAACCACACATTTTGTACCATACAAGTAGTGTCTCTAGATCTTAAGAGCGAACACAACTGCACCCAACTCAAGATCATGAGTGGTGTAGTTTTTCTCATGCACCTTCAACTGCCTCGATGCATATGCTATGACTCTGTTCCTTTGCATTAGAACACAGCCAAGACCCAATTTTGATGCATCACAATAAACGACGAAATCATCATTGCCTTCAGGCAAAGTCAGAATAGGTGCGTCACAAAGCTTCTGCTTCAAGGTCTGAAATGCTTCTTCTTGTTTAGTTCCCCATTCAAAGGGCTTGTTCTTCTGAGTTAGAGCAGTTAGAGGAACTGCAATCTTCGAGAAGTTCTCTATGAAGCGACGGTAATAACCCGCAAGACCAAGAAAGGAACGAACCTCAGTAGGAGTAGTAGGCGTATCCCAATCCTTAATCGCGCTGATCTTGGAGGGATCTACATGAAAACCTTGTTCGTTGACAATATGTCCCAAAAATTGAACTTCCCTAAGCCAAAATTCGCACTTGGAGAACTTGGCAAAAAGTTGCTCTTTCTTTAGGAGTTCCAGAGTAAGACGAAGATGTTGCTCATGATCAGCTTGCGTCTTAGAGTATATCAAGATGTCATCAATAAAAACGATGATGAACTTATCTAAATAAGGCTTGCAGACCCTATTCATCAAGTCCATGAAAATAGCAGGAGCATTAGTCAAACCGAATGGCATAACTGTGAACTCATAATGCCCATAACGAGTGCGGAACGCTGTCTTGGGAATATCTTCTTCATACACACGAAGCTGATGATACCCAGAACGAAGATCAATCTTCGAGAAATAAGAAGCGCCCTGTAACTGATCAAAGAGATCATCGATGCGAGGTAGGGGATATCGATTCTTGATGGTGAGCTTGTTAAGCTCACGGTAATCAATGCACATCCTGAAGGATCCATCCTTCTTTTTGACAAAAAGAACGGGAGCACCCCAAGGTGAAAAGCTAGGACGGATGAAACCTTATCAGAAAGCTCCTGAAGCTGCTTAGACAGCTCTTGTATCTCAGACGGTGCAGGACGATATGGAGATCTGGCAATGGGATTTGCACCAGGTACAAGATCAATACGGAACTCGACTTGGCGCGCTGGGGGTAATCCAGGTAACTCCTCAGGAAATAGCTCCGAATAATCCCGAACGACAGGGATATCTTGAATAGATTTACCTTTGCCCTTATCTGCTGTAACATGTGCCAAGAAGGCCACATAGTTCTTTCGCAGATACTTCCGAGCTTGAAAACAAGACATGAGCTTGAGGCTACTAGCAGGTTTCTCACCACGAACCTGTAGGATCTCCCCTGACGAAAGCGGCACACGAACGATCTTCTCAAAACAAACTACCTCTGCGCGATGCTTGGCTAACCAATCCATACCCACTATAATGTCGAAGCTTCCAAGTTGCATTGGCGTGAGGTCGATAGGAAAAAGATGGTTGTTAAGGTTTAATTGGCAATTGCGAAGAACAGAATCAAGAACAACGGGTTCACCACTGGCAACTTCTACTGTCAAAGGCTTACCTAGTTTCGTTCTTGACACGTGAAGCAATGGTTCGAAAGATAAAGACACAAAACTCTTATCGGCCCCTGAATAAAAAAGAACAGATGCAGGTTGGTTATTAACAGAGAACGTACCGTTCACCACTTCATTGTCTGCTTGTGCTTCTTGTGCATTCATGTTAAAAACTCGACCTCGAGCTGGAGCCTGATTCGGATTCGCATTAACCAGCCTTGGACACTGGTTTCGATAATGGGTCAGGTCTCCACAATTATAGCATGAGCCAGGAGGATAGTGAGGTCGTGCAGCTTGCTATTGAACAGGTTGTTGAGCTACCTGTTGAGCTGGATTTTGAGCGACATGAGCAGAACGACAAACTTCTGCAAGGTGTCCAGACTTCCCACATTTGGTACAGAAACGGCACGGAAGTTGCTGTTGATGGTGACTATTGCACCTATTGCACAAAGGTGCATTCCCTTCATACCGCTTCTTTGCTGGAGGCTACGCTGGCTGATTGGGAGCTGCCTGGTTCTGTTGGGCAGTGATGGCAAAATTTTGGGAAGCCTTACGCTTCCTTGACCCCTTCACAGAATCCGAATCCTTACCCTTCTTGTTTTTACCTTTCTTGCTATCCCCTTTGTCAGACGACTGCTTCTTGCCCTTGTCACCTTTTCTATGCAGCTTACCCCTTCGAACCTGAGACTCGGTCAATGTCGCAGATAGCTCGATTGCCTGACGGAATGTGGTAGGGTTACTACCAGTAACGGTGTCTTGTATGGAGTCAGGTAGGCCATCGATATACCTCTCGATAGCCTTCTCGAGTGGGGTAACCATTGTTGGGCATAACAAACTCAGCTCCTCATACCTATCAGTATACGCCCGGTGCTCACCACTATCCTGTTTCAGATCATCAAACTCCCTTTCTAAGGCTCGCAGCTCATGACGAGGATAAAACTCCCTCATCATAAGAGTCCTAAGTTCAGCCCATGTTTGTGCTAAAGAAACCTCGGCACCACGGTCTCTCATAACCCCGTTCCACCATGTTAGCGCCCTCTTCTGAAATACGCTCGAAGCAAACTCGACCTTGCGATTGTCAGGACACTGAACGTGACGGAAAGTATTCTCAATGCTCTCGAACCATTGAAGAAGCCTAGTTGCTCCCTCAGTACCACTAAACTTGAGTGGTTTAGCCGAGTTAAAACTCTTGAAATTGCATGGAGCATTGTTGTTGTTGTTGGCTTGGTTATATTGAGCAATAAGATTTGGGAACGCAGTAGCCATTTGCTACGCGATGATTTCTGCCAGTTCGGCATTTGGTAGCGGATTTTCGCGTCGATGAGGCATTCTAAAAGAGGGAACACGAAAGGAACGAGTGAGATGATTAGATGAAAAGAATGAGATGAATAAAAAAAAATCGACAAAAGCAAAGATGGTGGTCATTCGTCCGTATCACAAAGCAAACAAACGACTCACAGTGACTAATCAAAGTAAATGGGTCAAAAATAATGTATCGCGAAGACATGCTCGCCTATAAGTGAACACTCACCCCAAGAATTCCCAGGTAAGAGTGACTGGTCCGATTATGTGGATTCGTACGAACACTCTAGCCTTAGACAGAAAACCCAGGGTACAGGCATTCACCCTTCCAGTTTGCACGTGTTCACACTATTTAGAACCCAAAACTTTGACGAGATTTTGAAAACTTGGAAGGCACAAGGCCAAAAGAATTATTCAAAAACAAATGATAAATTTTCAAAAATCAATTTGAAAAATCAAAAGGGTTCAAAATCATATGATAAATCATTTAAAAAAACAGAAGATTGAATTTTCAAAAATCGTTTTAGGAAATTGGGTTCTCGTTTTGGTGATCACCTAAGGATAGGTGAAGTGCATGTTTTAAGATCTAAACACAAGACAACTTGTGTTGGGGTCCTAGAAAGGTTATAGTCTAGGTCAAAGCATTACTAATAACCTAATTCCCTATAACCATTGGCTCTAATACCAACTCTTCTGTCACATCCCGACCACGTAAAACATCAAATCGTGGCGGAAACGTCAGGGAGTGTTGTAACAGAATTATTGTTCCACAACCATGGTAATTAAAATTTCATTTTATTCAACCACCAAAAGTGGAATATAGAATTCAAAACAAGAACCAAAGAGTACACAACATAATTAAACTAAGTCTATCTTTATTTTAAGTCTCTAAGGCACAGGTCCGCCCTAGTGTCACGATCATCATCCTAAGCAACAGCTCCTGAAACACATGTCAAAATAGGTACGTCAGCATAAAAATGCTTGTGAGATACATAGGTCTTGTGAAAATAGGATTCATGACTTAAGTTTAAGAAAAAAAAGTTGTTTAACAAGAGTCAGTCATGAACCTTGTTAATTGTTTTGTGTTATAAATCTTTTGAAAAGCGATGATAAAGTAGATGATATGTAAAAAGGTAATGTGAGGTTAAATGGATAACCAAGTAAAATGAGTTTTGTATAAAATAAGTTGTTTGTAAAACAATGTCTTGAAAAGTATGTTAATTCGTATAAAATGTTATATGTCTAAATTGAAATGATTCAAATAACGCTACGATATGTAATACCATACAAGCACTTATATATAGGAAGTACCAGCGGCGTATCCACCATGCTTGTATCATATTACACACGCCTCGTTACTCAAATCATTTTACCCAAACAAACCGCCAATGTAAATTGCCCATGTCTAAACCATTTGTCAAATGTCTTTGTGTAAATCATGTCAAAATGTTTATGTCAAAATGTAGTCCATGAAATATGTATATCAATATCAAAATGTGTATGTCAAATGTCAATTATGTAATGTATAAACAAAATGTCATGTATGGCAAGTGAAATATATATATATATATATCCACTGACCCATAGGTAAAAATGCACAAAACAATGTATTGAAGTAAAACGTGGTTTAAATCAACGTTATGTTTTGTGGAAATGCATGCTATACTGAATACAAACATTTATGCGGTATTGTAAAAATGCATACATCCAAGCCTTGTGACTGTGGTGATGAGCCCTTAAACAAATTAAAGGTCTATCTGTGTTACGTTTTATCGAATTCGGTCATTCCTTCCATCCAAACATACCTAGGATGTCAAGAACGGGAGTTTTCAATTCCTATGGTACCATTACCTACTAACGAGCGGCGTAGCTAATGTTAATGAATGTATATGGTCCCAATTAAATAAACCAAATGTCATATCAAAATTTAAGCATGTGATGAAATGAAAATGTACTAAGTATGATGAACATACATAGCATGAAAAGGTAATGTAAAACAATGCACTAGGTATGCACTAAATAGACATACATAGCGTGAAATGTAATAAAAACAATGTACTAAGTATGCGCTAAATGAACATACATAGCATAAAATGTCATGTAAAACGATGTACTAAGTATGCTACAAAGGACATACATAGCAAAAACACAATGAAATCAGGTACTAATAATGTACTAATGAACATAGCAAGTATATGATATGAAAGCATGGAAAGCATGAAAATAACAAGTAGGCACATGTGTTTCACCCCAAAATGTTTGAAAAACAGTAAAAGAGGGGTCTATGTACTCACTTGAGATTGCTCAATAGACTTTACATATCCACCAAGCAAAGCTAGAAGGTTACGGACTCAAACGGCACCTAATATAGGTAACTACATTAATAAACGGACCTATTCGGAGGATCGGGTAGCATGAGGGTTCGTAAACCAAATGAGTGCAGGAACTCATGTAATATGGTTTAACAAAGCCTACATACTAAAGCGAAACTTATCCTAAGTGCTTTTGACCCGTTACGACCCGTTTAGGTAGCTTATGCTACTTTAACGCGTCGTTTGCGTAAAACGCGTTTGGATCGCTTAACTAGCCCTATGACAAGTAAGATATGCCTTGACATGTCTAATATTGTTACTAAATCAGTTTAGATACCAAAAATTAGGTTACATAGGCTTAAAATGAATTTTTGGCGCAAAAAGGGCATTTGGGTAATTTACCTAAGGCATATAAACTACTCATCATACAACTACTTAAACGGTGTGACCATAAGGTATAACCTCGGAAGGTTATTCCCTATACAATTATGGTCACCTAAAGTGTTTGGTCGGATCCTAATGATCGACCAAATGGGTCGGGTTCGAAAGCATAAGCGATTGATTAGATCGCTTACCCTTACGACCCTAGACAAGCACAAATCTAAAAGTGACGAGCTAAACATGCTAGAACATGTTTAGTCAAGTTAGAAAACAGGTTTTGTTACCAAAACAAATGGTTTTGATACCCTAGAGTAGTTTGGTTACAAAATACGCAAGAACACGTATTTTGGCCGAAACTACGACTCGTCACTGAGCCTAGATAACGTGGTAATCAGTAGGTATAGTTACTAGGGACTATGACCATCGTGATTACGCTCACGTTATGCAGTTCAAATGAACTTCGCATTGACCATAAACCAGTCAATGCAGAAAGTCAAACGCAGTTCGACTTTAACGCTAAAATGAATGAAAAGAACGAAGGAACACTTACAAAGGGTCCCCGCAAGTAATTGATCCGATTCTCTCTCAGGTAGGAAGCATATACTTCCACTTAGAGAGCATGAATCAGATTCAAATTGTGGGTTTGAGAAAATGGGGATGGAGGGATATATATAGTTTTCGTACAACCGTTAGGATCGTTTCTTGAAAACCGAGATTCAATCCTAGCCTTACACATCGAGCCCATAGATTTATAAAACCAGGGGAGCCCCTAGAAATGCCCCAAAACCATGTGCAAAGGTGCCTAACAGCTGGATCAAGCTGGAAACAACATTCTGCTATTCTGGGGACACCTTACGGACCGTATGGTCCAGTCCTTACGGACCGTAAGCTGGTCTGCAGATCAGCAACTTTGAAATTTGGCAGAACAGGCCCCTGTGCGCGTATGGTCGTGTTTTGGCACTTCTAACACCCGTCAAACCCATTTTTAAGCTCCCTAAGGATGTTAAAGCATAGGGAACATGAAACATGCTCAAAAATATGTCGGATGTCGGTTCGTTTGGCCGTACGGTTGCGTTGTTCGGTTAATTACGACGGAAGTCGTAACGGACGCGTGTACGATCCAAATTGCGCGACGAATGGATTTTTGACAAGCCAATCACTAAAACATAATATTTTAATGATTACATAAATTTTTGGATGTCCGTATGTTTTCAGAACGTAAGTTATGCGCGATTATGCAAACTTGTGCACTTTTTGACGCTTTTAGTCCCTGAATGAGCATAAAGTTTATTTTAGCACACCGAACCCCTCAAAGCCTATTTCTAAGCTATGTAAAGGATATTTAAGGTGTGTTTAACTTATGATCAAGTTCCGGAATGTTTGTTACAGTTCAAATTGGCATACTTTCGCAGTTTGTCAAATTTAGTCCCTGTAAGCGAATTAACTTGATTTTGCCATACCAAAGCCTTCAAAACTTATTTCTAAGTTATGTAAAGGTTATTTAAGGTATGTTAAGCATAAATTGATGTTCCGGAGTATTTTTCGCGTTAAACTGACTACGTTTACGCACAAGTTTGCGTATAACTCTCCAGAAAGCGATATAGAGTTTGAAATTGAATAAAATCCAAAACATGAAAAACATCAAACATAAACAAACAAACATTGGGATCAAATAACTTTATTTCATTGATAACTGAACTGTTTACAATGACTACAAGCACAGATGTCACAGTACTCCTTCAAAAGTTCCATCCAGTGATGTCATTGCATGTTGTAGCTATTCCGACCATCGATACACGGGAGGCCCTTGTGATCGGTCTAAGTAATGCATTTGGTACCATCCAAGTAATGCTTCCAACTTAAATCCAAAGACCACGGTTTCCACCGCAGGTTGTGACTCGTCAATTCCCCTTCGCAAATCCGCTACGTAGATCATCACCTTCTCGTGTAGCATTGGCGTGTAACTGGGGCTCTGATTCGAACCACCACGGTATACCACTAGACTACCCGTACCCTCAGGTGAAGACGATGCTCAGTGTGTTGTAGTATTGGGTCTCAAAAGCTTAAAAGACGCTCTCCCGTTTTGTCTCCCACGAATGCACAGCACCCTGCGGTGCTAAAGAGATTAAAGCTGCGTGACCTTCGAAAACCACTCGATGAATCTGCGATAGTATCTAGCGAAATCAAGGAATTGCTGCATCCCCGAAGGAATCTTTGGTGTCGATCAGTTTCTAACAAAATGCATCTTAGCGAGATCCACGTGTATATTCCCACCTCGTTGATTACATGACCAAAAATGTACCTCTCGAATCCAGAAGTTAGACTTCACCAGACTTCGCGTGTAGTAGCTCTAAGATAAGGCATAAATGCCGCCTAGGGTGTTCCTTCCTCCTGGAAATGATTCAAAACGTCTTCAATAAACACGGTCGATTCATGTGATCCATAAAGCTGCCAGTGTGTTAGTTAACCCCATAGGTCATGGAATACAAAGTCGCAATGGCCGCATTGCGTTTGATATGCCGTTTTAGGAACACCCTCCCCTTGGACTTCCCTCTAACGAAAGCTCGTTCGTTAGCCAATCCTCTAATGGGAGCTTGACCCTCGCAACTGGTCAACAGGTTGTCAATACAACGGTCGAGACAAACGGTTCTTGACTGTCACCTTAATGAGTTTTTGATAATCAGTACACATGTCCAACGATACAACTTATCTTCACGGATATAACTGGGGCTCCCCAAAGCAAAAACTAGGTCCGACAAAACTCCTGTCCAACAGTTCCTGTAGTTGATTTGACAATTCTCGCAACCCTCCTGGTACAAGACGGTAAGAAGTACGAAGAATCAGGGCTGCCTCTGGCGTGAGATCAAACTGAGAGTCTCTCTAATAGTTGTGGAAGTAAACCTGATAGTTCCTCGAGTAACACACCAAAGGAATCACAAACAAATGGTGGATCCTCGATCCTCTTTTCCTTAGCCTTAACATCAGTAACGAGTGCTAACATAGCGGGGTAATCCCTCCGTAGACACTTCTGGGCTTCCATTGCTATAATGATGCTATCCTTTACACCACTCTGACACTTTAGAGCATATAGCGATGCAAAATTTTCTTCTCATAGGGCATATATGCGCGATATCTGGATAACCAATCCACACTAACTACTGCATCGAGGCTATCAAGGATATCAGAAGGAAGGTCGAGCTTGCGTCCCAACGAACATATGAGGTTTCCATTGTCTTACCATCAGTCGATTCCACATCAAGTTCAGTTCCAAGAAGTATCAGGGTTGAACAGAAAAGGGACGAGACGATTTGTTACCAAAAACGTGTAGGCCACCATGTTGCTATAATCCTGGCGTCGCCCAAGTCAATTCCTAAATGTCCTTCCACGAGCACCACTACCAGTGGTGTTATCGTTACGACGATTTCCAGTACTGACGTCGTTCCCTTGGTTGTTGTCGTCTTGATTTAACAACGACCAATCCATGTCGTGGGCACCTCCATTTCCATACCGTTGGCTACAATTACGAGTATCTTGATGTTACCATGACTGTTACCCTTAATGTCGTCGCTTGAAATGGAGCCCTACGACTTTGCACCGTCAAAGTCCATCTTTTCACATTCTGCGCCACATCCTAATGCGCTACCCACTGTGCTGGCAGTTACACATGCCATACTATAGTCAATTGTCATTGCTTATGCCCCGATGAACTCGTAAGAGTTGACTCCCATAAGTCGCTGACTAGGGTTAAAGATTCGATTGGAGTCAAATTGCTGATGTTCGTTGCTGGTAGTCAGGGTCGTCCAATTACTAAAGTCGGTAAGGTACTACGCTCATCCTCTTGTCCATCGTTCTTGCAAGCTGATGGAGTAATACACGGTATGTTGCTAGAGTGTTACAGAAGTGATCGCACTTCGGGATCTAAGGCGCCAATGCACTGAGTTCCAACCAATGAAGAGGGGTGAGTCGACCAACCATTCGACACTGCGACATCCAACTCAGGGATGTTCGTACAAGCACCTAACATTCTATCCAGTTTGCTAGGCGTTCAGATGGGTGTTTAGGTAATACTCGATAGCATCGAGATTCGAAAGAATTCATAGAGGAGTGAAAAGATCACGTTAAAGTAAAAGACAATCACTTCTATGACTCCCATAGATTTGTTATATTTCTCATCGATCAAATAACGGAACGGAACCCCCTTTTCACTTGTTAAGCCTCACTGGGACTCGCATGCACCCCACATTATTATTATGTGTGCACCCACAATAATATTGTGATTTGCATGCACATCTCAGTTCCTCCTAACTCATGTCAAATGGTTCCTCAAACTCGAATGCCAGACAGAGGTTATCAAAACGATAAGATCATATAAATCCAAAGACTATGACAAACTATCAATGCATCATAGTGTAAGCAAGTAGTTCATGTAATCATGCTATAGCGATGAGTGTGTGTTCGTATGTTACGTCATAAACAAATGTGTACTAATCATGTAATGTATGCAACAAGTGAGAAAGACGAACCTTGCAATCTGGAGCTGAGTGTCATGGTCGTTTTCACGTATTTCAGAACTGTTCGGTTATAGTCTGGTTTTACAAAAACGTTTTAAAACCAAGTTCTCTATTACCAGTGGCTCTGATACCAAACTGTCACACCCCCAAAATGCCACATGCGGAATCCCCCATGAGGCGTGTGACGTACCAGGATCTTAGCCACCAATCACATTGAACTCATAACAATAAATCTATTAAACTTTCATTTATTAGAATAAAGCGTAGTAAAACATTTTTATTAATCAGCGGAATCATAATACAATAGTTAACCATTTTGTAACTCAAGTGTATAAAAGCCATTAAACTTGTCTTGTGATTCTTTGTAACTTGACCCATGACCACTCCAGCATCCCAGACAGCAAGTTCCCACAACATGTACCTAAACGCCTGCAAGCATGCAGAAAAACGTGTATCAGACAACGCTGGTGAGTTCACAGTTTTACGAAAACGTTGATTACCAAGTATTTAATCCAGTTTGTTAATAAATCCAAAAGTAATGTTGATAATATCTCGTTACTGAACAAGACGGCTCCTGATGTATGTTTTGCCAGTTCCCCAGTGCTCCTATCAAAGCACTGGGCATGACTGGGTCATTAGTTCACACCCGTCCTCTCCGGTACGGGGTGAGGGTGCCAAACCTAAGTAGCGCTACCAACTAATACCCCGCTACCTCTCCGGTAACAAAAAGATGGGACTTAAGAGTGATAGGGTGAGAGTATTATCCAACATTCCAGTTTTACCCAAAAGACTTATCCCTCCCCAGGATACCCACTGACTGTCCCAACCACCAGGACGAATGCTCAAGAGTAGTGAACTCACCTTGGTTTGATCGGTAAGATTAGTTACTTTGTTTATCAATTGATCAAGCATGTCCTAACACGATTTACCAATAACAATCAGTTTCATATTCGCATTGAACCACGTATTCTGTCACGTATTACACACGTTACGTTCATGCAATATACATATCCTTCACGCAGGTTATATCAGTTAGACATGACACACCTCATCCACGTTAACAAAGTACATTGTGCCACATACAAGTTTAAAGGTGTGCGGCCCTATGTAACTAATCTGATATATATGTGTGTGTGTGGCCCAAATATATATCTATATATTTCCATCTAATGCATTTTGCAACCCAATATACAGACTATCCAAATAGCATGTATGTGTGTGGCCCATCACAGCCCAAAGCATGTGAGGTGCCATCTATTACCTCCCGGCCCAGAAGTGATGGTGTGTTCGGGCCTGATGTGGTTCCATTTAATGTGCGGCCCAAACCACATAATAGATCCAAGTAAAAGTGTGATCGAAATAGGTCCGATTTTATTGGATCTCTCCATCACCCCTTAACAGTTTCAACAATTATTCAGATTGTACCAATCATATTACACCAAACACGAAACCATTTCATTTAACAATCATCAACAACACTCTAAATCCTAAACTATTACGTAATCACCACCACTTCCCCTCTATACTCCTACGGCGAAAAACATGTTTCGTCGGAATGATGGGCGACGAAATTCCCAACTTTCGTCGACACATGCTTGACGAAATACTATATGTTTCGTCGAGTTGATATTTGACGAAAAACCATATGTTTCGTCGAACATCAGTTACAGATCCAAATCAGTTACAATTTCATGTTTTCTAGAATCCTAATCGTGGTAGTTACTAGCATCAAGAAATTAACATTATTATCATCAGATCGATTAACATGAATGCATTACAATATATGTTTATCCTACTAACTCCACCGTGAATCCTCATGTTCCAAAACTCATCAAAACCCTGATCATGTTCTAATTGTTATTCAAGATCGTTCATACATTTCAATTAACGTATAATCAAGATCATTCAATCAAGGTAGCACAATAAATCACCATTACAAATAGCTCGATTACAAAGATGATAACTAATCATGCAATCCACACCAAGAACACTAGCAGAATATATTCAATCTATGATTACACGTACGAGACATTAACAAGTTGCACACAATCAAACACACCCAACAGAAACAACGCAAATAATGATATTACTAACCGAAAGGTGAAGAGACTTCGAAGGGGGGGGGGAGGGTTTCCTGTCGCCGATCACCGTGAGTGCAAGAGCGGTGTGCTAGGGTTTACTTATTTCTTGTGTTAATATGAGAGATGTATGAGAACAAATACATATATATATATATATATTCGGAACAAGTGGACCGAACCCACTAGATTGTTATTTTTGTTTGGGCTTCGAAGAGACCGGGCCGGAGTAAAGCAAACAACATAAGGGTGAATTAGGCTTAGGTGATTCGGGTCCGGTTATTAATGTGGCCCAACACAAGTGCGGCCCAACTATACTAGTATGCTTGTTTAACAGAGTTATCATATACGCTTAAGTTTAACAGAGTTATAATAGCATAGAACGTTCAACACATTGAAGAGAGATAGATAACGAGAAATTAGGATCACGAGATTTAATGACACTAACCCTGAAAGTTCGGGTTGTCACAAAAATCCTTTTATTACCCCGAGATCTGGTTTGGTACCAGAAGCTTGTCACCCGAATCTGGTTCAATACTAGAAGTTTACATAATAAGGATCTTGATATGCCAACTTCGGAATTCCCTTATTAGTATATGGGTTGTTACATACCATGAGTGTACTAATAAGCTTCACATCCTAAGGTTATTAAGAACACCAGATCTGATTAAGTGTACTAGAAGTCATACACACACCTTACTCAAGTTAAGTTAGGTTAAATTAGTATAGTTAAAATTAAGAGGTTAAGTTAATCTAGTTTCAAAGGGGTCATGCAATCCTGTCACAAAAGGTAATAATCCAAGAATTAGTAAAGGATAAACACATTAAATAAGATAAAAATACTATATTAATAAGACTAACACATCCAAGAGTTTTAGAAGACATAGAGATTACAACCATATGAAACACTTGTACCAATGGCGATTACCACACTTCGTGATCTTAAAAATCTATCTCAAGTGCAAGTATGTGTGCAACAAAGTGTCTCTCAGCTCTCATCTATTACATATTTTTAGTGAACTAATCTAATGATTCCTTGTTCTTAACATGGATGATCAAAGGTTGGATGTAAGATCCTAGCTTTGGAAAGGTCCCGGTCGGCATAAAGGCCTTCCCTAAGGATCAACCTCTCACTTCCAAACAAATGGGGACTAGGAAGCATTATGATCATGACATACTTTGCTATTGATTAGTCAAGCTTCATGGGGATCATCCACATTTTCTCCAAGGGACTAGAGCCTTTAAGGGTGGGAGAACAAGGCACAAGTCTATCAGCCTTGGAGTTGTAGCAAACCAGGGAATAAGAGAGCCAAGAAGGGGATGCCTCAAATTAGTGAATGAGGCTAGTATTTATAGGTTGATCAAAAGCATGGGAGCATGGGTGGGGGTGTGTGCAGAAAAAACCACAACCAAATAAAAACCGAACACCTAACTGTAATCGTAACCGAAAAAACCGATCCGAATAACAAATTCAGTGTTTGGTTTGGTTTTTAACCGAAACCGAATTGTGAATTTTGTTAAGATTTGGTTCCACATTTTTTATTTGTTTTATTTAGTTTACCTTGATAACCGAATAAACTGTTAATTTATTTAATTACAAATAAAAATAATAATATTTAATAACCATATAAATTTTATTTGCTCAAATGATAAATTGAAAGCCCCAGCTCAAATAAAGCCCACTCATTTCTAATCTAACCTAGTTTTGAACTTCAAAATATACTAGGGTTTTTAAATTTTCACATATAAGGATTAAAAGATGTCTAACCGACTCTCTAGTTGCTTTCTGGTTTTAAAGTTTCTATGATCCATCTTTTGAAGTTTTAACTTTGTGGTTGTGTGTACGACAATAATCTAGATGTGTTTGTTTTATTTTGCTTTGAAACTTTCTTTTATTTATATATCGTTCGGTTTAAATCAGACGTTGACTTGATGTTCGGAAGTTGGAACACATACATGAATATAAATTAGGAAAAAAGTACTTAGGTACAATTCGGTTAAATTTGGTTGAAATTGGTTTCTTTGGTTTTTAACCGAAACCAAACCGAATTGAATTCGGATGAATTTACTTCGGTTTGCATAATCTTAATTTGGTTTGGTTTGGTTTTTGGTTTGGGGTACAAAATTTTGAAAACCAAATAAACTGTAAACCATACCGATGAACACCCTAAGCACGGGTGTGCCTAGGTGGGCACGACCGTGCTTGTCCTTGAATCTTGTTGGAAGCTTCGAGAATTTGTTCTTTCTATCTCCCGAGGGTCTTGGGCACGGGTGTGCCAGACCATGCATGATCATGCATGGTGAATTGTCTCGACAACGTTAGTAGCAAGTATACTTCGGTCTCTAGCCTTTTTCTTGTTATGATTTGTCTTTTGTGGGAGGGCACGGTCGTGCATGCCTATGCTAGGGTGTGCCTGTCGTCTTTCTTTCTTGCCCCCAAGTTGTTCAGATTCTTCCAGAAGGCGGCAGAGGCGAGAGGCACGGTTGTGCTTTATTGTGCACGGGGGTGCTTCTTGGAAAAAATCGCATTTTTCGTCGTGTTTTCATCATTCTCTGCTTCTTTTTTAATCTTGGACCTTCAAATGCTGTGAAAACTGAAAAGGAATGATGTAGGTAGTGTTTCCTTCATAAATTGCCTCAAAAATATTTATAAATGGGAGTAAATTTGTATTATAAGTATGTATATATTTGATGGCACATCAATATCTCATTCATCTTAGTCCCGATTTGGACGTGCTTTGGTTTGTTGTAAAACTCTTACAACATACATAACAAACCCACAAAATAGTATTTATATAAACCAAAGTATGAAATGAATATATTTGTCCAATGTTTGGGAAATATACACATTTATACTTGGTGAAAATACAACTCATTTTCACCCAATTTTCCAACATTTATCGATTCACGCTTCACTTTATCCGGGCCCGAAAATTTAACTGAAACGAACCCAGGAAGATCGAAACGAGAAACCCAAATTCATATTCAGTTTGTGTTTAGGTTTATGGACGGATAATTACTTTTTATGATATAAAATTTTATACTGTTATTTGTTATTGGATTTGGTACGGTCGGATAAGATTGACTTAAAATCGGTAATTTCATTGGACTATATCAAATAACCATTATTTAGTATTCGTTTTGAACTCAACTCATATTTTTGGAAACCAAATATACCTCCAGTGGCGTCTAGCATCTTTGCCAATGCGTCTAGGTGGTTTGGGCCTCTTCTCAGCCCGAGATGTTGGGGCTTATGCCTTTGTGGCGTCTAGAGCTCAGTCTTGGGAACTACAGGATCATATCCTTCGAAACGGTGGGGTTGTCGGGCTTGACCCAGACTATCAACAAGCGCTCGAACGCTTAAATGTCTCTCTCCCAGACTTGGATATTGGCGGTTTCTCTAACAAGGACACCGCCCCCTCGAAGCCACAAAAAACTTTGGCGAATGCACTTTTTAGCAAAATCGCTCAAAGCCTGGGAGAAGCTTTTGATTTGTCACCCCGCCAGAAGGCGGTGTTTGAGTGTCTGAAGGGTCCCCATGCTCAGGAATTTTTGACCGTTGTCCCGATTGAGGGGTTAGGACAATGCATGTCGGCAGTAGAATACAGAACCATTCTCAAATACCGGCTAATGATTCCTATGTACCTAGAAGATGAAACCTGCCCGATATGTCGTAAAGCTTGTATGGATAAATATGGGGAGCACGCAGTTCACTGTAAAGAGCTCCCTGGGTTTAAATATCGGCATGACTGGGTGCGAGATGTTTTGGGGGACATCTTAAGAAGAGCTGGGATTTCTGCTAAGAAAGAGGCCCCTGTGAATTTCCTCACGGACCCTATGGAAGGGAGATCTACTCTGCGACCAGCGGATCTGCTCGTCTTTGGCTGGGCTGGGGGGAAACATGCTTGTGTAGACCTCACGGGGGTTTCCCCTTTGGTTGGTTTAAGGGAAAACGGGTTTGTAGCTGGACTAGCAGCAAGAAAGGCAGAATCAAAGAAAGTGGATAAGCACGCTAAAGCTTGCGCAGAGAACCAACATGTCTTTATCCCTTTTGCCTTTGATACTTTTGGCTCCCTAGCGCCAGAAGCCATCAACTTCTTGACGAGGGTTCAACGGGTTATCCACAGCAATTGTTCGACCCCAAGGGGGCAGGGGTTTGTGTTCGGGAGGTTGGGGTTTGCAATTCAGAAAGGGTTGGCGGCGCAGCTTGTTGCCCGTCTACCTTCTGTTTTGATGTAACTTAACAAGTTTTCTGGTTATATTAATTACATCTATTGATAAAAAAAAAAATATACAATTCGCTAAAATCGTAATTCGGTTTAGTTTTCGGTTTACTGGTCATAAACCAAATAATGAACACCCCACATCGATACACTAACATATTTGAAAAATATAGTTTAGAGTAAACTGCTAAATTCGTCCCTGAGGTTTGACTCAAATTGCTAGATCAGTCCAAAATCAAGTTTTGTTACTAAAACAGTCCCTGAGCCTAGTTTCTGTTGCTATTTCAGTCCAATAAATTAACACCGTTAGAACCTCTGTTAATGAATGGGTAAAACTGCTAAATTCGTCCCTGAGGTTTGATTCAAGTTGCTAGATCAGTCCAAAATCAAGTTTTTTGAATTTGTTAATTATAAACTTATTTAGGTATATAATTTTTCTAGACTTGCATTAATTTTTTGAATTTGTTAATTATAAACTTATTTAGATTATAAACTTATTTAGGTATATAATTTGCAAGTCTAGAAAAATTATTTGTTAGTTATTTTGATTATTATTATTATTATCATTAAATGTTTACTAATTATATACTTAAGTATTTAAATAAGATAATACTTAATTTAAATAAAATTAGTTTTAAAAATATAAATGTAGCTTTTTTGAAGAGCGCAATTTAACCGGCCCAGCCTTAAATACTGATTTTATTTTGATGTTGTTATTGTTGTTGTTGTTACCATGTAAATATTTAGTATTTATTTAAGGATTTAAATAAGACAACAGTTAATTTAAACAATATTTAGTTATGAAAAATACAAACATTATATGTAAATTTAAATATTAAGAAATTAACATAATTTTTATTTATTTTTATTTAAATCGTAATATTTAATGTTTAATATTTATCAATTATTTTAATTTAATATTGGTATTATAAAGTTCTTTTATTCATTTTTTCTACTTAATTAAGTGGTTTCGTATTTAATAATATTATCATTCAGGTGAGGTCAGACAACATGTCGTGTCAAACCAGTGTTTAAGACAGGTCAAATAAAATTGCGCTCTCCAAAAGAGCTACATTCTGTTTATATTTTTATAACTAAACACAAATTTAAATTATATATTTAGGGTAGACTTGTAATTATCCTTCTATTAAATTTTGAAGCTTTTGAACAGTAATTAGGGGTGTTTTAGGAATTTCAAAAAGATGCCACGTTGTTGCCTCTTGATACCTTCACCGCTTCATCTTTGCTTTATCTACAACACATTAGGGTTCACTATCATGAAAATCCATCTGAAACAACACCTCAATATCTCCGACGATTGACTGAACTACCAGATGTTTCTGAGACGATTTGGTACTCTCTCAACACAGCCGCTAACTCGGCGACTCTAGCGACGGTGGTGACTGATGGTGATTTAACCGAAGATGACCTAGGGCTCCGCCGTGAACCCTATTGGTGAAGCCGGTTTGGTCAATCGGCCGCGATGCGTTGGCGGTGATACAATCGTTAACAACGACAATGGTGAGGAGAAGTTTGAGGCGAACAAGGTAACTTTACGACAGATTTTTAGAATGATTTATGTTTTGGTAACATGCAGTGACATCTAAATGCTATTTGAGCAGGTGATTTTGATATATTGTTAGATCGTAATTAAACTGTTGTTGTTGGTTCAGATTAATTTCCTATAGCAGAAGGCAGAGGAGGGTCCGATGATTCAGATTCTCTCGCCTGAGCTCTTCGTTTTCTAGAAATATACCACCCGACCTCCGAATCGATAGCTGTGGGTTTGTATTCTATTCATTTTTCTACCAGTTTATCTTTCGTATCCAGATGTTTGTGTCTTCATCAATTTGTTTTCCCGTTTGGTAACCCTAATTGTTCTTAAAATTAGGGCATAATTGATATCGGGCATAATTTGATTTGGAGACTGATCCTTACTAGAAAACTATGAACTTGCAGAACATGGAGGACGTTTTTAGGTTTCTTCAAGAGAACGTGAGAAGTAATTGTTAGGTTTGATAAATACAGGACTTCTTCAAAAAAGAATTCTATTGAAAGTATATGGTGGCAATATCTTTATTTGTTGTTAATGTTTTGCAGATTGGAAGTGGAAAACGTACACATTGTGTGGTTAACAAACTGCCACGCCTGAAGATCAATCGACCGGTGGTAATCAAGAGTTGTTCCGCTTGGTTTTAAATTGCGTGATGCGCTCCGATGTGTTTGGTCTAAAAATCTGATGCGTGATGCTAAAAAATATTTATACATAAAAACTTATGAAAATATACTTGAAGTTAAACAAATGACACAATAAGAAGATAAGAGTTGTGCTTTTTGGTTCAAATCAAGTGAAAAAACCAAACCCAGTTCATAAAATCTGGAAAAAAAACATAAGAAACAATGTTGCGTGCATCAGAGCGCATTATGCGATGAGCGCATCATGCGAAATGCGCGCAATATACTCGCATCACGTAAACGCAACGCATCAGTTGTGGCGATGCGCTCTCATCAGCGCATCGGGCGCATCACGCATTATGCGCGCATAATGCGTGCATTTTAAAACCAAAGTTCCGCGCGTCTTCCAGGTGTTTCTTACATGCACCCGTATCTAGGGTCATCTTTTTGCATCAATTTAAACGTGTTATTTAATTATTTTAATAATAATAATCATAGTACTAATAATAATAATTTACTCATGATTTATGTTACTGACGCATAGCTCAAGCACTTGGTTTCTTTGATCTGGTTGTTCTTATTATAAACTATATAATAATAATCATAGTACTAATAATAATAATTTACTCATGATTTATGTTACTGACGCATAGCTCAAGCACTTGGTTTCTTTGATCTGGTTGTTCTTATTATAAACTATCAAATTCTAAGTTATAAAAAAATATACAAATTAAAAAAAATTAAGATAAAAAATACATTATTTTCTCTTTTTGACCGCACGAAAACTGATGTTCAATCAACACCCACTACCTTGTCCTCTTTTCTCGGCCTGGTCTATTCGCACACGGCCTTAGTCTTTTTGCACACTCGAAGCGCCCCGCTTTGGCCATAGCGGGGCGCTTTTGTTGACTTTGGCCAAAGCGCCCCGCTATGGCCAAAGCGGGGCGCTTCGAGTGTGCAAAAAGACAAAAAGTGTTGGCTGTAATTTGTGTTGTTTTTTTTTTTGAAATAGGTGGGATGTGGGTTAGTTTGGTAGTGTTTTTTGGAGGAAAAAATTGTATTTGAGTTTTATAATACGTTGTTTTATAATTACGTTTTTTTACGTCATTATTTTTATAGAACGTATATAATATAAGTGCGTCTTTATAAACTGTTAACCTAGTTTATTTTGTTAAATTAAACGAACACGTTAAATAAATTGTACAGAAAGCCATAAGAATTAAACGTAAACAATCCAAAACCAACGTGATGTAAATATATATCAGTTTGTACATACAAAACAAAAAGGTACAACTGACTACATAATACATAACAAAACACTATACAAACAAACTAAGGTACTAATCCTCGTGCGGTGGGGACGGTGGGAGGGGAAGTGGAGGCAACCCAGCGACCTCTCGTAGAGAAACGAGCGTCTCGATGATCCAGTCCTGGCGTGCGGCCTGGCGTCTCAGGCGCCGGTCGAAGTCCCGAGCCACCTCACGCGCTACCGGAGGCAGGTCAGCGTAAACGTGCTGCGGGTACTGTGGCGGCTCCGGAGCTGGCTGAATGAGCCAGTGTGCACCCACCCGCGGAGCTGCCGGTGGTATGCGGTGGCAAAGTAATCTGCCAGGCAGGCTGCTAGAAGTGTAATTTTTTTCGAGAAGAATGCTTTCAAGTTTTTGAGAAGAATGCTTTCAAGTTTTTGCATCGGAGACTTACCGACATTTTTTTCGGCGTTGATCTTCTGAACAGCGTTGTGTATATCTTTCGGAATAAGCTTTCTAGCCGGATTGTTTTTTGTCAGCGTTCGCCAGATACTTTGGTTAGGAATGTCTTGCTCTGCCAGCTCCTTAACCAGTTTTGTATCCTCCGAAGAAAGCCTTCTCGCATACGCGTGACCCTCTAAGTTTTCAATAGGAGTGTGGTTATGCTTCGCCTTCGTCACCTCTATCCTCCAAACACTTCCGGATGATTCCGAAAACCCGATCATCTCGAACGGGCAGCCTATTTTCTTGCTACCCGTTTTCCTCTGTGTAGCTATACTCTTATGCTCCCCACCAAAAGTACATTGAAACCAAATCTTGTAATTCTCTCCTCTTTTATTCGACCTCTTAGTCACAATGAGGTAACCGTTGTCTTTTGCCGTGTCTTGTACCCAACGCACCAACTCTTTACGTGACGAAAAGGTTTGCGTCGTATCAAACGAAAACGTAACCGGGTAACAGCCTTCCTCGTCAACAGACACATCCCCCGGCTCACCATCGTCACCGAGGTCCGAATATACTTGATGTTCAAAGTTGTGCTCGCCATCGTAACCGAAATTCGAATAACCTTGTAAGCTCTGTTGACAACCGTAACTGTCGTTTGGACCACACTCCTGCTGTACAAAGCTGTACTCGCCACCGTAACCGAAATTCGAATAACCTTGTTGTGCGTAAGGGTCCTCCACAGGGGTATTCAAATCCAGCGTCACCGTGTTATCACGATAATGAATGCCAGATACAACCTCTGCCTCCCTCAAGTTGGACGAGACCGGTTTCTCATACGAGTCAGAAATAGCGGTCCCCTCGTAAGAATCAGGAACAACTGTCTCGTCAGAATATTGACCGAAAATATAGTTGTTTAACCACGACATCGTTGTTTCAAGAGATGTAACTAATACAGCAAAACCGCGCGTTATTTTGAAGAAACACAACGGATGGGGAATAAAGGCAATACAAACCTTTGATCTGAAATGAATGAAAATGTATGAGCCAGTGTCTGTGAATGAAGATGTATATCGACGGAATGCTATCAGAGGTTGCTTTTAAAAGGTAAAAAGGGTGAAAGTTGGGGTCGAAGCGCCGCGCTATGGCCAAAGCGCGGCGCTTAGGGTTAACGACAAAACATCATAATCAGCTTTATGTCTGTCAAACAGTATCGAATGTTTCAAACGTCAATCGAAGCACGTTTTGTCGATCGAAGCGCCGCGCTTTGGCCATAGCGCGGCGCTTTGGGGTGTGAAAATAATTTTGGGCGTGTGCAGCTAGCATGACCCCTTTTCTCTCCTCATTCAATGCGTTTTCCCTCCAAAAACATATTGAAACAAACTTGCACAATGTGCATAAAAAATTGTAATAAACTACACTTTGCATGGGCCAATGGCAATCTTTAATCCAAATTCCAAAAACCAAAAATCCTTTTACTAAATCAACAAGAACCATTCAACAAAACTTATACTAGTTACCCTAAAGTCTTAAAGCACAAAGTCGGTGGCTGTCACATCACAGCCACCGCCTTTACTTTTATATACATACACTGTTTGAGCTTTGGTAAAACAAATTGAACTTTGGTCTGGTGGTTGTTGTGTCGCAAGCTAAACAAAGGGTCATGAGTTCGACTCCTTCTCCTCTTCTCATTAAATGGAGTTCAGATTTTCTTTCTCCCAGTACCTTTTTTTCCTCTTTTCAAATGTTGTTTAAATTTCCTTGTACTTAATTGGAGTTTAAATTTTATGTGATCATTATTACTCTACTAAAATTAATTACATTAATTATAAGTTGGTCTCTACACATTTTAATTTGATACCTACATCTCCTATTCTTTAAGTAAGTTACACATTGAGTTCTAATTTTTGGTAATTGATAACTTTGATCCGTCAACCTTTCTTCTCAATAACTTGGCGTCTCATTTTACTTGAATTGCTTTTACGACTTTACACCATAGCGTGTCAGACATTAATATAATTTTTTTTAACTATGCCTAACTATGTTAATGTCTAAATAACTTTTACAATTTTACATTGTTGTCTAAATTACCATTACAACTTTACACCGCAACGACGGAGACATTCTCTTTTTTTTTAATCTATGTCAAATGACGTTAATATCACAAACATACCATGTGTAACAATGTAAAACGCGTAATTTCACGTGCCGGCATTACACGTTAATGTCATGATCGTACATTGTAACCGCAATACTTATATATGTTACACTGAGATAGATCGGATACGCCGAAACACGTGTTTTTCTATGATTAACACACCACACAACGTACCACCAACTATAAACAACTAAAGTGTCGTAGCCGTAGCACGCGACGTATGGCAGTTTTAGCGTACATGTCGGTTTAAATTCGCGTTTCAATGGAAACGACTAACGTTTGACATAAACTTTTCCTGAAACGAGTATAGTCAAATATAATACGTTTTTATCCTTATTTTGTGTACAAAAGCGAGTCGAGTCAAATATAATAGTATTTCATTCAACGGTGACGTAATATTTTTCAGCTTGGATCAAATATACGGTATAAATTCGAGTTACTTTAACTTTCGACGCCGCCGCAACGCGCGGCGGGTCAAAGTCCTAGTAACTCTTAAAAATGAAAGTCGGTGGTACACTTACCACATAAGTCCATCCATTTTAAAAACATTTAATTTTCACCCTTGTAATATTACTTTATATTTACTCCCTTCAACTTTTAAAACTACAATTTTAAACCCTAAACCATTGCTTAATTTTACGACTTTTAAAATTTGCGTTTTATTCTTATTCTATACAATCTTAAAGGACAAAGTCGGTGGGTTTCCCACCGGCTTTGCCTCCTTGCCCCCCCCCCCCCCCTATTTTCATCATATTGCAATTTTAGCCCCTTGACTTTGTAACCTTTGAAGTTTCATAAAATTACAAATTTAGTCCCTAAACCTTTTACTTTGAATTTTTAAAACCACAACCTCATCTTTCAAACTTTGTCAGCACCAACCCTCTACTTTGGTTTTCCACCATCACCCCCTTAGCTCTTACATAGTTACGTACTAACCCTTTTCTTTTACATTTCCACCAATAACCCCTCATCTTTTACACATTTCCGCCACCACCCCTATACTTTTACACTTTGTCTTTTATAGACTTTGCTTTTTTACCCCTTTCACTATTACTCCATTTTTACACCCGCCCAACTTTAAAAAATTGCAATTGTAACCCCTAGACTACAACTCCTACTTTTGCAAATGTCAATGCATTGTGTTTTACGAAATGTCTTAGGCATTGTGTTTTACACTTTGTGTCTACCTTTGTGTTTTACACTTTTTTGTAATTGTCTTTTACGCACTGCGTTTTACGGATCGTGTTTTGTCTTACTATATGTTTCCACCCGTCAAAAGAAAAAGTTAGTGGAAACCCCACCAGCTTTGCCTCCCCATCCCCCGCACTTTTACGATGTTGCAATTTTAGCCCCTTGACTTTGGTACCTTTAAAGTTTCATAAAATGGCAAATTTAGTCCATAAACTACTACTCCATTTTACAAATAGTTTGCTTTTAACACCCCAACTTTTTGGTAGTTTTCTTTTCAGCTCCAACTTTGTTATAGTTTCCTTCTTATCCTAAAACTTTATCAAATTTAATCTTTACCCTTTCTTAGCCCTTAAGTTTAGGAAATGCAATTTTTAACCACTTAACTTTTTATGAACTTTGTAAATGCCACTTTGACCCCCCGAGAGTTTTTGGTTTGATACATTATGATTGTACGATATAAATTCGATTTACGTTACGCTTTAATCGAATCGCAATGCAACTATAGGATACCTTGACTTCAATCGGATACGTCAAAACGTGCGTTTTCATATGGTTAACACATCACATAACGCTTTGATTAATCTGTTCGATATTTGCGAAGTACCCGCGCCGCAACGCGCGCGGGTCTTATTACTAGTTTATCTTAAATTTTAAGACATTTAAGAAAATATATAATGCATTTGGTACAAGTATTGATGCATTAAGAACCTGTCATTTACCATTTTTTTCTCTTGTGATATTAATGATTTATTCAACGAACATAAACATAACTGGACCCGCCTTAAACTGTATTTGGGTATTATTATTGTTATAACTTTGTAAATATTTAGTAGTTATATACGTAAGTATCTAAATAAGATTACACTTAATCTAAATAGTATTGAGTTATAATTAACAAATTATATACCTAAATAAGTTTATAATCTAAATAAGTTTATAATTAACAAATTCAAAAAATTAATGCAAGTCTAGAAAAATTATATACCTAAATAAGTTTATAATTAACAAATTCAAAAACTTGATTTTGGACTGATCTAGCAACTTGAATCAAACCTCAGGGACGAATTTAGCAGTTTTACCCATTCATTAACTGAGGTTCTAACGGTGTTAATTTATTGGACTGAAATAGCAACAGAAACTAGGCTCAGGGACTGTTTTAGCAACAAAACTTGATTTTGGACTGATCTAGCAATTTGAGTCAAACCTCAGGGACGAATTTAGCAGTTTACTCTATAGTTTATTACAAATTCATCAAGTAATTTGAATTTTTAAGTGTTTAAAAGTTTAAAAATTATATATTGACGTAGGAAATTGGGTAATTAGGTAAACAAAGTTAATAAAAAGTTGGATGAAGGAAAATAGGTATGGAACGAACACAAATCAGGTCTTGTTCATGTTCGTTCGTTAAGGAAATAGTGTGTCCAAGAACGGTTCTTGAACACTTACCGAACGAGATTTCATGTTCGTGTTCGTTCATTATTGAAATGAATGTGTTCACGAGCACAAATATAATTAGCGAAAGCGTCAGGGGCTAAAGGCGGATGGCTGAGGGAGCAATGTTGGAACTTCAGGCCCTAATCATAGAAAAGAGGTCGATCGTATTCGTCGATGTGAATAATGAGAAGGAAAGGGGAGCGACGCATAAACAATGTGGGAATAGGATTTCCTATTTTATTTGTTAGGGTAATAGAATAAAATAAGAATTAAAGAATATAAAAAATTAGATAAAATAAATAAATGTACAAAAATATTTAATGAACAACATAAACAAATGGACATGAACAAACATAAATGAACGAATGTTCTCGAACACTTTACTAAATCTTCACGAACACAACCGAACGAACGAGACCTCTATTCGTGTCCGTCCAATTAACTAATCGAACGGAATTTCTTGTTCATGTTCGTTCATTTATTAAACAAGTTACCCGCCGAACGGTTCACGAACTGTTCACTGAACGTTCGGTTCGTTTACAACCCTAAAAATGGGTAATTAGGTAAAATAGGAACACAACTTGTTTAATCTTATAACTATTGGGCTTGTTTTAATTTTGACTTTGGGTAAGACCATCCACGATGGTTATAAATCTTTTCACTCTACATTAATGTCGCATAATAAAGCAAATGTCACATCACCATTGAGGAAGAGTCAGCTTTGCATCTTTTCGCCTCGTGCTGTATTGCGGAGCAAATTTGGGAGTTCATAACTCGGTGGTGCAGAATAAAACAGGTTCTTGTTTTGGAGTTGAAAGACTTGGCAAATATACATAAATGCAACAGAGGATCACATAGGTGGAAGAAAACGGTCAAGTTGGTAACACAAGCGACCATATGGGTGATTTGGAGAAGCCGAAACGAGGTGGTATTTGAAGGAAAGCAGCCCTATGTTAATAGGATGAAGGAAGAAATCAAGATGTTCGGGTATATGTGGCTGAAAAATAGAGTTAAAAACGCTAATATTTCATGGGATAATTGGTGTAATTTCGATTTAATTAGTTTTGGGGTATGATGGTTTAGATTGGTGTATGAACTTTTGGTGATACATCTGGCTAACAGTTGGTTATCCAAATGGTATGAAATAAAATTTTGTTGATCTTTCAAAAAAAAAAAATGTCACATCACCACACTACTTTCATTAACTTTTTTTTTTTACTAATCATCTCTAAAGTTTCTTTGGTTTTCATTATCTATCACCTATTAAAATAATATAAATTCAAAAACTTTAAAAATAAAATGAGATTGTGTGTAAAAACATGATTGGGTATGTGAAAGGTAGATACCACACGTTTATTTATTGGGCAAACCAATTAATTCATCATCAACACTTCCTCCTCTATAACTCTTACATCGTTAAACCTCCCACACCACACCTTGTTCATCCCCCTTCACGCCTCTACCGTCGATGTCCGACACCCTTTTACGCCGTCCTTCGTTCCACCTGGTACGGGCGTTGCTCGATAGTGGGCAACCTAAGTAACACAAAAAAGTCTAAAAAAAAGAGTAAAAACGTACCTTGCAAGGTTTGAACTAAGATAGATGTGGCTTGTGAGTGAACAACCACTCCAACCATACATCATCGCTTTATCCAATCACACAGATCAATTTATTTATGGAGGCTACGGAACCATTTAATTTTCAACAGTATATGTAACACTTAGGAAATACGGAGTCGCTTGACCTTGAACCTGTAAGGTGGGCCTACCCATGTGTACGCATATATACATGTATGTACATAAATATTTATATTTATACATATATGTATGCGTATATACATAAATACTACATATACCATTGTAGTGACATGTCCATGAATAACTTTACTTACACAGTGGCGGACCTATGAATTTTTTCCTGGGGGTGCGGAATATTTTCAAAGATTTTAGGCCTCTAGCTGTATAAAAATACCGGTTCATAGCGGGTCGGGTCGAATCATGTAAGACAAAAGAACACCAAACTAAAATTTATAAATCATCAAAAACACGTCAAACGTCATTACAAATTACAAACGTATTTAAAATTGTGCCCTACAGGTTTTTTTTTTTTTTTTTGAAATATATCCAAAATATCATCTAAAGATACTAAACACGTCACAAGTTCATTACATTCTTACTCATTTTCCTAACACATATAATTTGCTCCATAAGTTCATAAAACAACACTAAACACTTAAACAAAATAAACAATCATGTTCAACCATAGCCCATAACTTTTAATTATATTTTTAAACATTCAAGCCCTAATATTAAATGTTGATTACTTGTAACTAATCATTTAAACAAACAAAGCTATAAATAAAACAACAAGATCATTTAACTACAAGTCTAGAACAACAAAAAAATCAAAAAATATAAAAAGATTAAACCCTTACACATCTATATTTTCTCCTAATCATCACATAAAACAAAATAAATAAATAAATAAATAAACCATACTAGTTCTATATTGGAATTCTGACGTAATATGGGTTGGTCCAACCGGAATTTTGGTTTTTCTGGTAAAAAAGCCACCAGGTCGTGAGCAGTTGCGTCAAGGCGCTGGGAGTTTTTTGGGTGCGGGATTTGGAAATGGAATGGGTGGATGGGTTTGGGTTATTTTATTTAGTTCAAATTTCTTTAGGTTGGGTTTGGGCTTGTGTTAATAAAAATTGATTGCAGATTGGGCTTTGATTGAATTAAATAATTAAGTGAATAAGTGGTTAATAATTATTTTTTTCTAAGTGGGGCGGTTGAAAATTTTCAAGGGGTGCGGCTGAAAAATTCTAAGGGGTGCGGTCGGGATTTCCGGTGAAAAATAACACTAAAAAATATTTTTTCATAGGGTGCGCCCGCCCACCCTTGGCTTAGGGTGGGTACGCCCCTGTACTTAGGCCGTGGGGTATGGGGCGGGGGTTTGGGCGTGGGTTGGGGTAAAACGCCCAAGGCACCACCCCCCCCAACCCGGGTGGGCTTGGGTTGGGGCGTGGCCCCTTGGGGCTTGGGTTTCAAGCCGGGCGTGGGGCGGGGGAGCAAGGTGACATGGCGGTTTGTGAATGGCCAAAAGAAAAGAGCCGTTGGGCTAGCCGTTGGCCAACGGCTATATTAAAAAAAAAAAAATTATTCCATTTTTTCACTATAAAACTCACATTTTACTTCCATTTTTTACCACATTCAACCACAACTTCTATACATCTTCAATTCTCCTTCTACAAAACGAAAAAAATGCATCCTTACAACCGTCCTTTTGACCCGAGCAACCCGTATGGATTCCAAGAAAATAATCCTAGCCCACCACCCACTCGTCCATTAGCTTGTCCATTTTTCATACACTCTCATATGCCCGACATGGCGGGTTATGCATCGTATATCGGGAATCGTGTATTTACTAACTTCCCAAACACCGAAGATTCAATACCTACCCCGTTTTCACAATCGCCCATCGACCTTTCACCAACCTCCATCGACCTTTCACAAAACGAATCCGTTCCCGAAACTCAACCACCCAAAGAGAGTCCTTCCGCATCGAAACCCATCAAAAAAAGAAGTCATAAGAAAAAAACCGATGAGGATAAAGTAGTTGAAACCGCCAAACGAAAACAACAAAAATGGGTCTATGCTGAAGAAGTTGCATTGGCGAGGGCTTGGTGTGAACAATCTCAACATTCAACTTTAGGTATTCTTAACCTTTGTTTTTATTAATGGAATGGTTATTTTTTATATAAGTTTGCAATATATTAATATTTTTTTATTAAAATAGGAAATTCGCAACATCGAACCGCCCTGTGGGAATGGGTTAGTAAACTATTCCATGAAGAAATGGGTAGGGAGACTTATCGTGAAAACGATAGCTTATCCTCAAAGTGGAGCAAAATAAGCACCCATTTAACAAAATTTAGTGGGTTTTTAAATAAAGCAAAGCAAAACCCTAAAAGTGGTGAAACCGAAGCCGACATTTTGACAAATGCACTGGTCGCATTCAAATCAAATATGAAGACCAACTTCCGTTTCATGCATTGTTGGGAGATTTGTAAATTCCATCCAAAGTGGTCGACTATCCCCATTGGTAGCGAAAGTAACTCCTCTTCCAAAAGGTCAAGGGCCTCGTCCCAAGCCCAATCTGATGCACGAGATCAAGAGTTTGAGGACCTTTTGGATGATTCGCCAAGCCCAAACCGGCCTGAGCATGGAAGAAATGCCTCAAGAAGGCGTGCTAAAAAACAAACGGCATCGGCTTCAGCTGGGAGTTCTGACTCGCGTAGGGGAATATACAGCGACCAGTTGGATGACATTTCATGCAAGATGGATACATTCAACGTATTCCAACAACAAAGGGCCGAAATACGAAGGAGCAAAGAAGCTAGAGATTCTGCTAGAGATGCCCTGAAACAAAGACGTGATGATTTGAAAATTCTATCCCAGCCGATTGATCACCTACAGGGTGACGAGTTAGAAATAGTCTTGGCGTTGAGAGAAGAGATAAAAAACAAATATAAAAATTAGGAATTTGTTTTTTTTTTTTTTGTAATTTTCTTTTTTTGTAATGATCTTTATTTAAAAATATTAAAAATTAAATTTTTGTTTATTGGGTCTGCCCAGCGGGTCAGCCCACAAGCCCACCAAACCCACGCCCCAAACCCCCGCCCCACCATACCGTGTTCAATGTGGGTTTTACCCATGTCTGCCACCCCATTCCACGTGTCAACCAATGCCCAACCCACGCCCAAACCCCCGCCCCACCATACCCCATGGTCTTACATCACAATTCAATTATTTATTTAATATATCATTCTCAAGTGTCGAATACTCATAGCATTAAAAAACAAGCTTAACCGTGTTACAAGAAATCAACACCTCTATACGACGTTATGTATGTGACCATTAAGAGATCTGAACCATTAAGTGCTGAACCATTAAGAGTTAGTATAATACTTAACATTTAAGAAGCAAATGTCTGACCAATTCAGATTAGAGGTTTAGTCATTCAGACTCAATATAATCCTTAACCATTCGGAGGCAAATGTCTGAACCATTCAGACATCTGCTCACGAAACAAACAGTCTGAACCATTAAGTGTTAAACTAGTAAAAGGCATGAACTATTAAAAGTCCGCTAAACAAATAGCCCCTATGTGTGTATCCCTTACAATCCATCCGTATTCCCAATCTTTGTATAGGAACTAAAGAAGAAATCACGTTCGTACACGTGTATGTAGAAATTATGCTTGTACACATGTCTATCCGGCCAATTAATTCTTAGACCTATCAGCATTTAAGACTATATATATTAGGTACAATGTTTAATGACAACCATAAACCTCTATGTACTTTAAGTTAAAAGTTAGCATCCACACGTGTATGAACATGGTTTGTACTTGTTTGTTCTGCCCAACTAGACACCTTTATATAATTATATATATAGGGTCCCCATGGGTTTATCAACATTTGGCATTGAGGACAAACAAAACAAACCAAACAAATTACAACATTTAAGCCTGTTGTGTCCGAACAAACTTTAAGCATAGGTGTTTTCATGTACCCACCACCATTAATGTCTTCATCCATACAGATGGCGATTGACTGACGGGTGAAGCCACCACGATCACAAAAATTGAGTATGTTAATGGCGGTGGAGCGATGGTTATGATAGTTACTTATCTCTTTGAGGGAACATAGATATATTGTTTGTGTCTTTGTTATGCGATGGTGATGATGTTTTAGTTTCAAGTTTTACAAATTAGAGTGTCAATGTCTGAGATTGTAGTGGTGATCGATGATAGTGTGGTACCACTAAATTGTTGGGTTGAATGGGCCGGAGAGGGGGTGATGTTGAAATATCGCAACTTAGAATATCTTTAACGGAAATATGTTTTGTTAGAAATTATAGTTTTATTGACCAAGCTTCCCTTATCTATATGACCATTAGACATTAACACTTCACTTCTACCGGTATTAACAAATACTGTTTGTTGTACCACTAACTACAATTTTGAGAAATGACAAACTAAATTGTTGGGTTGAATGGGTCAACCGGACCGACTAATTTTGGAGGTTTGGTGGCTCATTTTTTTTTACTTGTTCGAGGTTGAACCCATATTTTTGTAAATTATTATTTTATTTCAATATGATTAGGTTGTATTAAAATTTTAATAATGATAAATAGGGTTTATTAATATGATAAGTATAAATAACTTGATATTCCAACATTGGAAAAAAAGTTTACCATCAAACAACAAATCTTATAAATGTCAAATCTGTAAAATCGCCTGAGTTGCTTCAGTTTATATGATCTAATCGGTTTTGATGGTTTATTCACTCCGACTAGCGTGCCGAACCCGAGCTCGATCAGACTTGAACTCGAGCTTGTTTAACTTACAAAAGCTCGAAAACTTTGTTTACAAAGCTCGAGCTCGAGCTCGGGCTCATAGGTAGTTTTTCAAGCTCGGCTCGTTTTTTATTTATTAATTAACTTATATTTATATTGCTTGCAATTATTATTTATTAATTAAAGAGTAAACTGCAATTTTACCCCCTGAGGTTAGGGGTGATTGGCACCCTTACCCCCCCTAACGAAATAATTGCAATTTTACCCCCCACTGTTCACTGTTATGTCGCAACCTTACCCCACGGCTTCAATTTTACCCCCCAACGTTTGCTGTTATGTTGCAACCTTACCCCCCCAGCTTCAAATTTGTTGACTGATCTGTTGACTATAACTTGAAATGACTATAATGCCCTTTCATATTTACCCCCTGTGTTTTGTGCACTATGTGATATTACCCACTGCCACCACTGCCACCGCCATTCACCACCACAACAACCACTGCCACCTCCAGCCACCACCACAACTTAATATCCCTTTCATATATAACACCACCACTACTTCCGTCACCGGAAACCTGCAACTCCGGTCATCTTCTCCAACGACTGCCACCACTGCCACCTCCAGCCACTACCACCTTCTTTCAAGATAAGCATGCCCTCCTTCATATATGATTCCAGCTCTCAAGGCATTTGTCCCAGCTCCTTCTTTCAAGATAAGCATGCCCTCCTTCGTTCAAGATAAGCATGCCCTGTGTTCCTCCATTTTCAAGATGGTTCCCGTTCATAAAAGGAGGTGTGCCTGAGGGTTCCGTTTATCGATTCAGTGCAGACACCTACCTCTGTCATAGCTCTGCTTCTGCTCTCGGTCCTTTCATCTGTTCCTGCTGCTCTCTAGAACTCCTTTGTCTGTTTGAGAGTTATCGATCTTGTTTATGATCGATTGGTATTGTGCAGATCTTCTTGTTGATGATCTGCTCTGTTTGAGAGTTGTTCTTAACATAAAAACATCTATCAGTCACACGCATACTTTCTCTGGTCTCTGCCCCTGCAGTTGTCGCCTCCTGTTATCGTCTGCACCGGCTGACTCTGTTGCTCGTGTTTGTTCATTGCTGGACGCAGATCATCTAGTTGATGATCTACTGTGTTCGGTTCATTGTACACGGCTGCAGTTGATATTTATTTGAGAAGGTTTACGGCTGAAGTGAAGATCTTGTGTATGCTGTGTTCGAGTTATTGTATACGGCTGCAGATTGTTGTTTATATACATAATTTTGTTCTTAATACCTTGTTTCTAACAATGTAATTACCATCGTATTTATTGTTTCTGGGTATGATTCTGTTTCTTTTAACGTTTGTATAATAATATTAATAATCTGGTTTTCTCAATCCTCAATTCTAATTTGATTTTCAATTTATCATCAAGGTTCAGATTGTTCAATTTTAATAATTTGCAGATAAGAATTAATAATATATCTTGGTTTCATTAAAGCTGACTGGGATCAACTATGATTACAAGATTCGTTTTTTAAGGGCCATTTTAGCTGACTCAGCAGCAGCTTCGGTTTGGCTGGAGCTGGCAGTGGTGGTTGTGGTGGTGGCTGGAGGTGGCAGTGGTGGCAGTCGTTGGAGAAGATGACCGGAGTTGCAGGTTTCCGGTGATGGAAGTAGTGGTGGTGTTATATATGAAAGGGATATTAAGTTGTGGTGGTGGCTGGAGGTGGCAGTGGTGGTTGTGGTGGTGAATGGCGGTGGCAGTGGTGGCAGGGGGTAATATCACATAGTGCACAAAACACAGGGGGTAAATATGAAAGGGCATTATAGTCATTTCAAGTTATAGTCAACAGATCAGTCAACAAATTTGAAGCCGGGGGGTAAGGTTGCAACATAACAGCAAACGTTGGGGGGTAAAATTGAGCTTAGGGGGTAAGGTTGCGACATAACAGTGAACAGTGGGGGGTAAAATTGCAATTATTTCGTTAGGGGGGTAAGGGTGCCAATCACCCCTAACCTCAGGGGGTAAAATTGCAGTTTACTCTTAATTAAATTATATTACTTACAATTATTATTTTATGTATAATTTAGTTATTTTTATAATTTTATAAATAATAATTATTACTATTATATATATATATATATATATATATATATGTGTGTGTGTGTGTGTGTGAGAGAGAGATATATATTAATGAAAAATTATACAAACAATGAGCTCGTTTAGGCTTGCGAGCCGGTTCGAGCTCGATAAGCGAAGCTCGGGCTTGGGCTCGTTTATTAAACGATCTTGTTTTTAGGCTCTAGCTCGTAAAGCTCAGATTGTTTCAAGCTTTTTTCGAGCCGAACTCAAGTAACCAGCGAGTAGCTCGGCTCGTTTGCACCCCCACTCTTAACAACTTAAGGTATCTTATAAATTAATGATCGCTCAAGCCTCTTTGCCTCTCAAGCAGTAGGCCTTCAGGAATTGGGTCAAATGGGCCTTACATGGGCTTGTTAACATGAATGCAAATATGCAATACCCAAACTTTGTTAAGAGCAATGGATCACAATCACATTAATTACAACTTTATATGCAATCACACATTCGCACTTACATTACAAAGCCAACGTACATATCAGGGTTATGTTGGCTTCACAAGACACAAGTAAAAGTGTAAAAACAAAAGCACAGCCAACATACATATCAAATTTGCGAGAGGACATATAGGTTAGCGTTTCAGCAAGGGTTACATGTTTTATAAAATCGAACGTTATTATGTTCCCATAAGATACTTCACCCCTCAATGGCTCAACTTAAAACAAATATTTCCAAATACATACAAAGAAATCACCCATAGTTATCTTATCTGAGAAAATTACAAAAATAGACATTGTTGACTAAAAACTTTCAAATATAGAGGTCACTTTTCAGGCGTTTCCAAAGTAGTCAACCTCATTTCCACCAATCAGAAGCTGTCACATCAGCTCTGCCGGCTGAGACGTACAAGATTTAGCATGCACTTTTTTGCGAGGTAGTTAGGCAGCCGAATATAGTTGAGACTGCTAAACCTACACTTTTTGTGAGGCAGCTAAGATGACTGAAGGTCAGACAAGACTAATTTGAAAAAAACTGAAAAGTAATGTTTATATTTGAAAGTTTTTTGTGTAACAATGTCTATTTTTGTAATTTTCCCATTATCTAATGCTTCCAAAAGTTATTAAGTATATAAATAGAAAATTATTAATTAAAATTGTTATAATCTGTCGATTTAAAAACTATTAATCCTGCATGTATAAAATTTCATGTCCAACCCTTTCTTCTTCTTCTTCAAGACTTTTAGTTTCCTTCACAGTAGCAGCAGTTCTCTTGCAATTCAGGTCAAATGTGTTTGGATCACCTCATTATTCTCAATGTTCCGCCCCCAAAGTTGAATTCAGTCTCTTCGTTTCCAGTTGAAGATGATTCTATCGGGAAAAAAGAAGAATCACTTGAATATGAGTTTATGTGCTTCTATTTAAAAGTTCAAAGATGAATCAGTGTCGTTTGTGATCGATATGTGATGGTGGAAATTATGGATCAGTAATTGATTTAGTGAGATGCTGGCAGGATCTGGATCCAAAAGTTGTTCCTAATATAGGGCAATTTTCATTAAACTTTATATATAAGCTTGAAATACAAAAATTCTAACAATTTGTATAGATATTGATTGTCAACTTATTGTTATGAAGGTTGTTGACGTTTAGCAATTGAAATCTGATTTCTGCATTTGTTGAGTCCTTGTTAAATTTTGATTTTAATATTAGTTAGTGAGCTTCAGTTTCAGTGAGGTTTTTCATTTGAAGAGATACATAGAGTATAGAATAATTATGTAACTAGAAACAATACTACTAGAACAATGACCATTTAAACACATAGAACCAACAAATCATAACCCACCACATAATCTATAACCGGTTTTCGGCTAACAAACCTTGCTCCTAAGTTCTCAAAATTGTTGGAAAAGAATTTTTCTATATACTTACGAACTATACTAATCATAATGGCAAATTTTAAAAAAAAATTGTGGCTATATTTTAAAGCACAAAACTTTTCTGGTGAATTATAAAAAAACAAACACACCAGTGTATTCATATTTTCTAAAAAGTTAAGGAGCAAATGCGTTACAATTTGCTAAAGAACGGGGAATATGTATTAATTATTTCGAAAGAAATGAATAAATGCGCAATGTATGTAACTATGTATACCATATAGAACATTGATGTAATATACTTGAAAAATATTTTTCTTTCATTATTAGCATTCTTAAGGGATCATGAACCATTGAGAAACATTTGGATTGCAAGGACTTGGAGGAAGCCTAGATCATTCCATAGAAATATCCTTGGAGATTTGAAAATGTCTTGTAGGGATCTAGAAATTAGCCTTAAATATTGCAAAGATAAACTAGAATAGAGAATTTTAGAATAAGCCGGGACTATGGCTTTCTAGTTGGGGGAGACTATTTGCACATTTGGTCTGTAGATAGTCAGTCCAAAAGAGTCAGTCCAAAAGGGGTTTTTTTGTCCTATATGCACACCCTGCAGTGTCGAGCTGTGGCCAAAGCGCGGCGTTTTGGTTCGGGCAACCAGACAAAGACCGACGGGTGTCTTACGGGTCTGTTGACCGGACCAAAACCCCAAGCTTTGGCCGCGTTTTGGTCCTGTCAACCAGACACCCGGTCAGTCTTTTGTCTGGTTGACAGGACCAAAACGTAGCCAAAGCTCGGCGTTTTGGTCCGGTCAACAGACCTGTCAGACACCCGTCAGTCTTTTGTCTGGTTAACCGGACCAAAACGTCGCGCTTTGGCCACAGCTCGACACTGCATGGTGTGCATATATGACAAAAAACCCTTTTTGGTGTGACATTTGGGTGTGCCAATAGGTACACCCTTCTAGTTTAAATAGGTGAGGTTGCCATTTGATTTCTCATCTACGAAATCCAGATTCACCTTGTATACAGGCTTTAGAGCTCCGTTGTAATTAATAAAAAGCTATTTTATAATAAGTTTTGCTACTTCAACATATGATCACTTCTGAAGGGTAAAGTTCTTGTACAAATAATCTTAACATACTAAACATACAAATTGAAGGAAAACTCAAAAAGACAAGGTGACATTTTTGTAATTATCAATAACTATCAAAGTTACTCTACAAATATACCTAAAAAAACCTAACCACTCCCCCCCCCCCCCCCCCCCCCCCCAAAAAAAAAAACCTAAACCCCCCACCCAAGCTAAAATGCTAAAAACTAAACCCCCAAAAAACCTAAAAAAATCTAAAAAAATAAAAAAAAAACACACAAATTATTTTATTTTATTTTTTTAACATTTTTTATTAAAAAATGAAGCAGCAAAAAAAAAAAAAATTTTTTTTTTTTTTTTTTTTTGCTAACGAAATGTAGCGATTTTTTAATAAAAAATGTTAAAAAAAAATTTGTGTTTTTTTAGGTATTTTTGGTTGTAACTTTGATAGTTGGTGGTAATTACAAAAATGTCACCTTGTCTTTTTGGGTTTTCCTTCAATTTGTATGTTTAGTATGTTAAGATTATTTGTATTTGATCTTTTGCCCACTTCTGAATTCCTTACATTGTTGGGTCAAACTTGTACGTGAGTTAAATAAAGAGTAAACTACCAAAATGATCCCTGAGGTTTTGTCACTTTTGCCATTTTAATTCAAAACTAACCTTTTGAATCTGGGTCCCTGTGGTTTTAATTTTGTTGTCATTTTCATTCAAAAGCAAAATTTGGTCAGATTTTTTAGTTAACATCCAGTTTTTGTCTTTTTTCGTTCCTTTTAATGAAGGGCAAAATGGTCAGATTTTTTTTAATTTGTTATAATAAAACATTAAAAGACCATTTTGTCCGTCATTAAATAATAAAACATTAAAAGACCATTTTGTCCGTCATTAAAAGGGAGGAAAAGACAAAAAAGCTGAATGTTAACTGAAAAATCTGACTAGGTTTTGATTTTGGATGAAAATGGCAACAAAATTGAAACCACAGGACACCCACCCAGATTCAAAAGTTTTGATTTTTGGACTAAAGTGGCAAAAGTGACTAACCTCATTTGACAGTTTACTCTTAAGTAAATTATACAGTTACATGTAGCTTTGCCTTTTGTTTCGGCTTGAGTCGGTCTTCTAATTAGCATTACATGGATTCGAATCCATTGAAGTGATGTGAAAAAATAACAATGTTAAAAGAGAATAATTAAGACTGTTGACAAAATATGAAGATCAAGGATAATTATTATTAAAAAACTTTAAGATTAGCAAAAAAAACATGTTGAATCAGGTGGCTTAAAGGCCGTAAATGTTGTCTTCCACATAAAGTATAAAGATATTGTTACGGAGACTTGGATCAAACAGTTAGTATAAGACTTTGAAATGTTGTAGGTGTTAATGAAAAGAATAAGGTTTTTGGCTCTTATGAGCTGACCTTAACATAGATCGGAGACTTAGGTTAGGGAAATGCTAAACATCTCAACTATGGTAAAACCAAAAAAAAATTAAGTTAGAGTGGAAAGGTTTTGTTAAAAATATGAACGACGTCGTTGAAAAGGTGTACAAATTAGAAGTTGTCATACAAGTTTTTGTCATTGGGTTATACAATTGATCCTAAAGTTATTATTAATTCTAATTTTGGTTAGTGAGCTTTAGTTTTCAGTCCTGTTATTCACCAAACAGATTAAAGGCGCATTCGTTATTCGATAAATCTCTTGTTGAAGTTTACTGATTTAGTTTAGAGTGAACTGTTTGTGAGATGCTTAAATTCAAGAGGTTTCAGTGATTATAAATCATCATGATGGTTACGTTGCATTGAGATTGATTTTTTTTTTAGCATTATAACTATTAAATACTTTTGTTTAAATAAAACTAACTGCACTTTATATCAATATCGCAGGTAAGCGAGCAACACGTTGCGCCCTTCAAACATAGTTTTTTTGGTTGTGTGCTTTAGAACACTAATAAGGTTGTACAGGTAGCGGTTTAAAAGAGCCGTTTGGAGACTCGTTTGAACCGTGAAATTATATTGTTTTTTTTTTGTTATTGCTTTGTGTATGGGTGTCTCTGATTGTGTTGGTGTTTGGTTGAAAGGACATGAAAATGAGCTTCAGTTCTGTACAAGGAATAAATGTTCTGAGCCAGACATTGAGAATTGAGCTACAACTATTCTGGTGTTAGGATGGAGACATGTTTCACTTTTCTTATGTTAGTGATTGTGTTCCGGATTATGATACACATTTTTGAACATATCCATGGAGCTTGTGCGTGTTGGTCAGGTTTACTTCATGATTAGAGATGTTAAGATGTATGATAAAGCATCAAACTCTATATTCGAGCGTTGCGTGTTAAATATACATGAGGATGTAGGGAAAATAAAGTATGCATTCTTTGAGAAAACTGGTACACTAACTAAAAACAAGATTGGATTTAAATATGCAAGCAGTTTCGGTATGGGGAGAAAACAAGCTTTGAAGGCAAACGAAGGGGATACCGCTTACTAAGTTTTCTCTTCTCTCCATCTACCTTTCCATTCAGTTCTATTCAGTGTCCGTGTTGTCAAGTTGATCAGTCTTTTTGTAGTTAGAATGAAACAATCTAATAATGTTCTTAAGTAGTTTCAATGGCTTTGGAGGCCAAAATGAAGTTAGAGGTTGACAAGGACCTATTTCAGTTGTCAAAGACTAGATATAGTACAAAGGCTGGCAAACTAATTTATGAATTTTGTCTTGCAACGATTGCCTATTGGGCCCATTGTTGTTACACACGCTAAGAAATCGGTCGATTATAAAGGGGAATCTCAAGATGAACATGAACAGGCACGTGTTTGCTGCTGCTTATGGTTTTATGTTTATGGAATGAACCTCTGGCCACATATAATCAACACTAAGGTATGTTAGTAACCGTCTCAATTTTGGCTTATGCTTTTCCTTAATCTACTTCTTATGTTATATTATCCATAATCATGACAATTCTAAGTTGTTAAGCTACACCATGTTGCTTCATTTATTTTGTGAATCATATTCGTAGTGTTATCCTGGTTATTCTTTGCTAAACTGATCCAAATATAAGAAGAAAGTGGATTCCTATTTTGTTTGTTTGGAGATTACATAAAAATGATAACTTATAGATTCAAACTTTGACTTTGTTTGGAGATTACATAAAAATGATAATTTATAGATTCAAACTTTGATCACCAGTATCTTGTCCATTTTAAATGCCAAAATTCGCGTATAATATCAATGTTATATGCTATAATTAGTGTATAGTAAAGGTGGCAATTTAGATCTTGTTACTTTTGAATATGTTACTTTGGGTTTTGTTTTATCTACGGGTCAAATTAAACTAGAGATAGATCAAATGAGTCGAAAGTTTCTCAAATTGTACTTTAATGCAAACAACCTCCTACTAGCTTAATCCTAAATTCAATATTATAGTTATTAATACGATAATATTATTTTTATAATCATTTTTAACTCATTAACTAATTATAGAAAATATTAAAAAAATTACGAAAAATGTGTGTGGATTAACCCGACCAGACATGTTTTGACCCAAACTAAAGAATACCCCTTTCAACTGCATACCCTACTTGCCCATTTTCAATAGGGGTGTTCAAAAAACTCGTGGCTCGCAGCTCGCTCGATAAAAGTTCGAAGAAAGTTTGGCTCGAAATTGGCTCGGTTGTAAACGAGCCAGCTCGGCTCGGTTTGTAAACGAGCCGAGCTCGAGCTTGGTCTAGCTCGACTCGTGAGCTCGTGAGCTGGCTCGGTAAGGTTTACATCCTTCATTTTTTTTCCCACATCGCTTAGAAAACAAAAACTAAGGGAGTATCTCCCATATAAAAGAAGGTAACGATAATGTACAAAGTGTATTAACTATTTATACTTGCATACTTAGTCATATGGTTAAATTAAATGGCAATTATGGCCCTTAGTCTATGAATAAATTTATTTTTAAGAGCTTTTTAAGTAGTAAATTTTGTGGTTCTTTATTAGTTCGAGCTAGATCGAGCCGAGCTAGCTCGAATTCTAATCGAGTCGAGCTCGAGCTCGAGCCTCAAATCTCAGCTCGATTTGAAATTCGAGCTCGCCAGCTCGAATCGAGTTCGAGCCGAGCTCGAGGTGTGTCTAGCTCGACTCGGCTCGTTTACAGCCCTAATAGCCCCCCCCCCCCCCCCCCCCTTCTCTCTCTCTGCGTCTCCATCCCTTGAGCTTGATGGACTTAAATTTTGTTTGCTTGGGTCATAAGGAAGAGTTTACTTTACAATATCCATTGTCCCCTAAAATGTCGGTTTTCTAAAACTAATATTAAGATAGTGTGATGTTTAGTTAGTTACGCTTCCTTTGTTATAGAGATATTTTTAATTCATTCTTGTTTGTAAAGTGGTCCAAAAGCATACATTTTTAAGTTCCTTCTATATTTTTAAGGTGAACATTTTTCTGACTCCCATTTTACATGATTTTCTGCTTAGACGGGCCCGATTGGCTCGGTTCCACCTCTTATGCTAACTTTATAGTTCAAACATGTTGGAAGACCAAAAAGGTTAGAGGTATATGTTAGATACCCATTTCCTTAAAATGTAGAAAAAGATTAATATTAAGATCACTTCTTCTTTGGAAACCATATTCTAAGATTACACCTCTTATGCTAACTTTGGCTCGTTTACAGCCCTAATAGCCCCCCCCCCCCTCTCTCTCTGCGTCTCCATCCCTTGAGCTTGATGGACTTAAATTTTGTTTGCTTGGGTCATAAGGAAGAGTTTACTTTACAATATCCATTGTCCCCTAAAATGTCGGTTTTCTAAGACTAATATTAAGATAGTGTGATGTTTAGTTAGTTACGCTTCCTTTGTTATAGAGATATTTTTAATTCATTCTTGTTTGTAAAGTGGTCCAAAAGCATACATTTTTAAGTTCCTTCTATATTTTTAAGGTGAACATTTTTCTGACTCCCGTTTTACATGATTTTCTGCTTAGACGGGCCCGATTGGCTCGGTTCCACCTCTTATGCTAACTTTATAGTTCAAACATGTTGGAAGACCAAAAAGGTTAGAGGTATATGTTAGATACCCATTTCCTTAAAATGTAGAAAAAGATTAATATTAAGATCACTTCTTTTTTGGAAACCATATTCTAAGATTACACCTCTTATGCTAACTTTGGCTCGTTTACAGCCCTAATAGCCCCCCCCCCCCCCTCTCTCTGCGTCTCCATCCCTTGAGCTTGATGGACTTAAATTTTGTTTGCTTGGGTCATAAGGAAGAGTTTACTTTACAATATCCATTGTCCCCTAAAATGTCGGTTTTCTAAAACTAATATTAAGATAGTGTGATGTTTAGTTAGTTACGCTTCCTTTGTTATAGAGATATTTTTAATTCATTCTTGTTTGTAAAGTGGTCCAAAAGCATACATTTTTAAGTTCCTTCTATATTTTTAAGGTGAACATTTTTCTGACTCCCATTTTACATGATTTTCTGCTTAGACGGGCCCGATTGGCTCGGTTCCACCTCTTATGCTAACTTTATAGTTCAAACATGTTGGAAGACCAAAAAGGTTAGAGGTATATGTTAGATACCCATTTCCTTAAAATGTAGAAAAAGATTAATATTAAGATCACTTCTTCTTTGGAAACCATATTCTAAGATTACATGATGTTTTAGTTGGTTTAAAGTTATAATTATAGTTTTTTTCTAATTTAATTGTAGTACATTTTAACAAAATATGCAAATGTATAAACTTTATCATTAAGCAATATTTCTGGAATGTCAATAAATGTTATTTATATAAATATAAATTAACCATTCACCTTTTAAAATTTATATATCAATAATTGCCCAAAATTTTATCTAAAGTAAATTAAAAAAAAATTGTCCGTTATGTTGACACCAGATTGCAAACAATATCCTTTATCATCGAAAAGTACAAAAAACGTACTCGATGTTTGCAAACTCTTACACGTTATGTTCTTTAACCTAACTTAGTTTGTTTTCATGGTTAAATCTGAACAAGTGGACCCCATTTGAGGGCAAATTAGACTTTCTACCCTTTTATTTATTTATTTATATGAAAATTTTTAATACATAAAACAAAAGATTAATTTAAAAAAAAAAACATAAAAAATCCACCCCTTTCCAGTTCTCTCTGTTTGTCTCCCTCTTTCTTCCGCTCTCTCCCACAAACCCACCACCCATAACAACCATCTGCACCCATCAAACACACCCATCATCACCTAACCTAACCACCCACGACCCCTCTCTCTCTCTCTCTCTCTCTCTCTCGTTATCATCTCCCCTCTCTTTGTTCTCCACTACCACCAACCGTCAGCGCCAACTCCGCCGCCACTATTGAAATTAGCGTTCAAAATCAAAGTTCTGATAGACGAATATGGCTGATCGATTTAGTTTTAGAATTGAGTAACTTATTATCATTATCTTTTTTTGTTAGGGTTTGTGAGGATAATTGATCCCGTGGAAATGGATGAAAAACAAGTGGGTTTTTGACTAATGGGTCTGCATTTAACATGTTTGATGAAATGCCTCTATGAAAACTTGTTATTCTGCCGTTCGAAAATCATATTTAATTTTTCATACAAAATACATACAGTTTTCTTTTTCGATTATAAGAACTGACTAATGGATAATTAAGTGAACAACTTGTTGATATTAGAGAGTTTGAATCCAGATTAGCTTCGATACCCCTTATTTGACTATATATTTGTGAATGTAGTGATGGTGGTGGTCGTGTAGTGGGAGCAGGGCCGGTCCAATCATATTGGAGGCCCTAAGCGAAAAAAGATTTGGAGGCCTTTTTTACGTGTCAATGTGTGATCTTTTTTGTGATTGAATCGAAGCTTCTCACTTTATTTTTCGTTATTATTATTTTATTCTTTTTTTACTTTTTGAATAACCAGAATTGTATGTTTGGTTTGTATTATTAAACATATAATATCTGAAGTATATAAATTATAAAAGACGATAAGCAAAAACAAATTAAACATATAATATCTGAAGTATATAAATTATAAAAGACAATAAGCAAAAACAAAAGTTAATTCGTAATGTTCGTATAACCACGTTATGTTATATTATTCTAAAAATAAATAACGAATATGACTATAAATCTATAACACAGTAAAGACCAATAATCAATAATCAAACAATTAAAGACAATAGGTAAATAAACAATTGGCAAAAGGAAATAAAATAAATAATAAAGACCATTGGCAAAACGAAATAAACAAACCTGAAGTATCAAGACAAAATTCCAGCTTCAAGTACTCTAAGCTTTTATCATAAAAATTAAAATCAGTCCGATTACAAACCTGAAGATTGATTCAATATACCAAGAAAAAACATAACAAATTACAAACCGTAAGTTATTAACTGTTTCAACAATTGTTGATTATAAGGGTAACCAAATAAACAATTAAAACTTACCCTATTAAATACAAGATTTGCTAAGAACTAATGACTAAGGATGAAATAACAATGATGAATAATCGAACTATGAAACCATAAATCAAAACTGTAGTTGGAGAAAAAAATTCAGAATTGCAAACTTACAGGTACTCGGCTGAAGTCATCTTGACGATTGGCTTTTCTAATCGACAGTTTCTCTATTTCCAATGATTTTGCCCAATCCCACTCTGATTTACATTTGTTTATAGAATTTCCAATTCCACGCTCGCTTGCACATGGTTAAACAGCCCAAATCCTTACCAGACCAGGCCCAATACATGTATTATGTAAAAACTTTAAAAAAAAAAATTTGGAGGCCCTATATTTTGGAGGCCCTAGGCCCGAACCTTACCTAATAACCTTAATGGGCCGGCCCTGAGTGGGAGAGGTGGGTGGTGGATGGTGGTGGTGGTGGTCGGGTAGTTGTGGTGGTGGTCGGGTAGTTGTGGTGAGAAAGAGGGTAGATAGAGAGAGAATGTATGTGTGTGTTTGTATATATATAACTAGGGAAAGTGTACTGTACAAATGCTCTTATCGTACATTACGTACGCGCCAATCTCAGCCGTCGGATCTTTTATCGCGCATTGAATTTGCATGTTGGTTTTTTTGTAACAATTTCGCATGTGATAATTTTTGATGAAATCGCATGTTGTTTTTTGTAACAATTTCGCATGTGATAATTTTGATGAAATAACATGTTTTTTTGTAACAATTTCGCATGTGGTAATTTTGATGAAATTGCATGTTAAAAAAACATGCGAAATTGTTATAAAAAAACATGCGATTTCAATGCCGGAAGATGATCTGACGGCTGAGATTGTAGCGTACGTAATGTACGATAAGCGCATTTGTATGATAACCGGCCTCTATATAACTATATAAACAAAATTCTTTTATTTATTATTTTTTTTATAATTGTTTATTTTAGTAGTTAGAGTAAAATGACCAAAATACCCTTATGCGGGGTCCACTAGGTCAGATTTAAGTATTTAACCATAAAACATAACTGAGTTAAGCCTAAAGGACATAACGTGCAAGAGTTTGCAAACATCGAGTACGTTTTTTGTACTTTTTGAAGACAAATGACACACATTGCAACCTAGTGTTAACATAAAGGACGATTTTTGTAATTTACTCTTTTATCTATTAATTTAAAGGGTCAAGATATAATAGGAAGTTAATTTGAGTAGAAAGGTTAGGAAGTAATCTTCACCATCTATTTTTAAGCAAGGGCTAAGATTAAATTAATGAAATTTATTTAGGGGTATTTTAGTCAATTCAAGACAATAGTTTATCTCTCCTCAAATTCCTCCCCGTTTTTTAAACGTTAATAATTTTTTCATATGACATTATTTTTTTTATAAAAATTGCAACAAAAAATGAGCGTTTTCTATCTGTAAAACGAGTATACTATTGTTATATTTTTGAAAAAAAAAATTGAAAACTCAGATGCGTAAAACGCAATGGACAAAAAAATCAAACAATGATTTTTTTCTAAAACGTAATTGACAAAAAAACACAAAAAAATATCTTGTTTCTAAAACGCAATGGATAAAAACACAAAAGAAATGTGTTTATTTCTAAAACGCAATGACTGAAAAACACAAAGACATGTTTTTTTTTTGTAAAACGCAATGAAGCAAAAACACAAAAAAAATGTGTTTTTTAAACCCAATGGACCAAAAACACAAAAAAATGTGTTTTTTCCTAAAACGTAATGGACCAAAAACACAAAAAATGTGTTTTTTCCTAAAACGCAATGGACCAAAAATAAAATAAAATAAAATAAATGTGTTTTTCCTAAAAAGTAATGGACCAAAAATAAAAAAAATTGTGTTTCTGTAAAACAAAATGGATAAAAAACACAAAAAAAATGTGTTTTTACTAAAACGTAACGGACTAAAAACACACAAAAATGTGTTTTTTTCTTAAAGGCAATAGGCTATAAACAAAAAAAAAATGTGTTTTTCTTAAAACGCAATAAACAAAAAACATAAACAAATGTGTTTTTTTTTTCTAAAATGCAATAAACTAAAAACCCAATAGAAAAATATGTTTATTCATTGTGTTAAAACACAGTTCAAAACCACATTTGTCATGTTCAAATACTAACATTTGTTGCTGACAAAAAAAAAAAAACAAATATTGATTCAAAATAAGATTTTTTTTTTTTTTTTGTTTTTTAGCCATTTCAACTTCTCTTATCCGTAGATATAAAATGCAATGCACCTTGCTGAAATAAAAAAATAATACTCAATCATTTTCTATTTTCTAACTACAACAAAGGTAAGTGTCGGCGGGAATAAACATTTCCATTGATTGGAGGAAAGGGGCGGCAAGGGGAATAGTGTCAGGCACCTGCCTGACACTCCTCTATTGTCCTAATAAATTTACGATTTTATCTCGCTTTAAAATTATATTTTGCCATCAGTTCAAAATTATGTATTTACCCCCAGTTAAAAATAAATTTACGCTTTTGCTCCCAACTAAATATTTCAATTTTGCCCCCGGTTCAAAATTACGATTTTGCCCCGTTTCAATTTATAGTTTTGCCATTAGTTTTTATCCCTTAAAAATACGATTTTGTAATCAGTTCAAAATTATGTTTTTACCCCCACTTAAAAATAAATTTACGCTTTTGCTCCCAGCTAAAAATTCCAAATTTGCCCTCAGTTTAAAATTACGATTTTGCCTCATATAAATTTATAGTTTTGCCATTAGTTTTTTTCTCACAGCCAAGTTACGATTTTGCCCTCAACTTAAATTTACATTTTCTCCATCGTTTTTGTTTGTTTTCCTGGTGAAATTACAATTTTGCCCCCAGTGTAAAATTACAGTCATGCCGACAACTTTCTGGCACTCCCCCATTGGTCCTTTGAATTTACGATTTTATCCCTGAATTAAAATTATGATTTCGCCCTCAGTTAAAAATTACGTTTTCCCATCGTTTTAGTTTTTTTAGCAAAAGTATAAAGGTTTTTTGTTTTAATTTGTTTACACGATTTAATTTTTTTTCGTGTCAATGAGATGCCTAACACTGGCTCATTAGTCCTGGGAAATTACAGTTTTGCTCTGAGCCCAAAATTACGGTCTTATCATCATTTTTGTTTTTTTCCCTAGCAAAATTATAGTAGTATTTTTTTAATTGATTGAGAATTATTTGACCATCGCCCCGCAACGCGAGCGGGGCATCAACTAGTTGTATCTAAGACGCATGAAATAAATAAAAAACAATTTCTTTAAAGATCAGTTTGATAATAGAACGTGAAAAGACAGTTTGAAAAATGAACACACATTTACTTAGGTGCTGTTTGTTTTTGCTTAAAACGTCTGCAAAGAGCCTATGTCTGCAGGCGGGCAGACATAAGACCTTGAAGACTGTTTTTTTTTAAACAGATCTAAAAATGGCTTCTTTCATCTTAAAAAAAAAAAGCTATGAACCTTTGCTTCTAACATCTTCACAAACCCTTTCTTCCTCTCTTTTCTATTCAAGAATACTTAAACTTGTTAGTCCCGAAAAACCCGTGACATCACTCGACGGTTCAATCAAACGCGGAATATAAGATCGAACCGAATGAACAAAAAGAAAATATTTCATTACAAAACTTAGTGTCGCTGCTTAGATCGCACACAGTCTCGAAGACTGTCTGGTACGATCTCCGAGAACCTTGCACACAATCTCTAGGATTGTCGGGTACAAGGTTCTCTATTGGGGGCTACATGATGACACAAATGAGCTCTACTACAATAACCTAGATAAGACTATTTATAGGAGCCTCTACCCCATTGGCCCACATGGCCTAGCCCAAGCCCAAGTCATAATATAAACCAAACAAACATAAAATAAACGTAATAAAGATAAACGTAAAACACTGGACCTAACAATCTCTCCCTAGTTTTATGCTCTCTTTATTACGGTTTATATGATCTCGGATAAGACACAAGTATCTTGGATGTCGGACGATGTCAGATGAAAAATGGTGTAGCTCGGATCAAGTCTCGGATAAGTTGAAGTGTGTCTCGGATGAAAGATGGTTGAAGATGTCGGATGATTTCTGGACTCCTGAGTTCACTGAGTTCACCGAAAGTGTAGGACCAGTATTTGCTGGGCTAGTCCCTTTAATCTGCTGCCCCCAAAAAAATGCAATTAGGATCCTCTTTGGAAATAAGCCCACTTCCACATCAATTCTGAAGATAAAACATCACCACCAGGCCCATATTCTTTAGACATAATTAATCCATTGGTAGTTGGCCCAGTTTTTAACATGAGCATGACTCGAGACAAGTCCACCATCAACCCTAGCGGCTACCAATGAATATTTTTGTTGCATCACCAGTGGTCCCCACAAAAATTCTACACTGAAATTAACACATCTCCTCACTTTTAGACCTTCTTTATTGCTGACCATTGATCGAACACCCCATCTAACGGCTAGCATTTGTTAGGGCTTTTTAATTTCCTGATTTGACATCCTCTGCAGCCGCAAGGAATGTTCCTGCTGCATCATCCTGACATCAGCATCAGAAAACCAACGTTTCTCAGCTCCGATAGCTTCTCCGGCATCTACACCATCACCTCCGCCGATCACCTTCATCTCCATTCGTCTTCATTAACACTCATCACAGTCTTCCCGTCTTTCACCATAACAACCATCTGCAAATCTTCCGTGTTCATCATTCATCATCGTCCTCCATCGTCATCATTACCGGCATCTTCTGACGCCGTTACCTGCAATAACACCGACGAGTCCTCCGGCCACTATCACCTTCACGAGACCAAAACCTGCAACATCACCTCCGGTCATCACCATTTCTTCTCCGACGACCGTTAACCACCGCTTACACTAGTTTCATCACCATTAACCATTGTTCATACACCGCAACCCGCAGCTATCTTTATCTATCATCACTGTTCGACACTTTCCGTCGTCATCAACAGATACTTGCATCTTTCACGCGAGCCACCATCATCCGGCTGTAAATCGGCTCGTGATTAACACAGAAATCCAACGGACAAACGACTTCAGCTGCTGAAACATTACGGCAATCAGAAGACACCGACAACCAGTTTTCTACCCCTGATCTCTCTCTACTCAGCTCTCTTTTTACAAAAACACGCAAACACCGAGCACCGATTCATGATTCACCGTGACTCACGAGAAACCAACGGCACCTCAGATTCCGAAAATCAAAGTGAATCGGTGACACTGTGCAAAACCTTCTTTTAGTTCTTCGAGCGATATCAAAACCGAGCCTTTGAAAGACTTCAATGGCTCTGATACCACTTGTTAGTCCCGAAAAACCCGTGACATCACTCGACGGTTCAATCAAACGCGGAATATAAGATCGAACCGAATGAACAAAAAGAAAATATTTCATTACAAAACTTAGTGTCGCTGCTTAGATCGCACACAGTCTCGAAGACTGTCTGGTACGATCTCCGAGAACCTTGCATACAATCTCTAGGATTGTCGGGTACAAGGTTCTCTATTGGGGGCTACATGATGACACAAATGAGCTCTACTATAATAACCTAGATAATACTATTTATAGGAGCCTCTACCCCATTGGCCCACATGGCCTAGCCCAAGCCCAAGTCATAATATAAACCAAACAAACATAAAATAAACGTAATAAAGATAAACGTAAAACACTGGACCTAACAAAACCCTAATCCAAACACTGCACACCATACATAAACAAAATTTATGCATGTACACTCCTCATTTCGTTATCTTTCTAACTTTAAGCATTTCATCTGCGTATTCGTATCCTGGTGAGGCTTCAATAATGTACCTGCATTACTTTTCATCCTCAAGACACACCATTAATAACGTATTACTCAACATATCTAAATTATGCACACTTACATTCTCACCAGCATACATCCACGTCTACATACGTACATACCTTCCTATACTTCTACATATTTGCATACTCTCATACGCACCTTCATGCATACATACACACATACACATTTACATACGTGCCTACATTTCTACATCTCTACAATACATGCATATACTCCTACGTATCTTCATATATACATAAATACTCACCTACATACGTACATACACTCCTACGTACACTTTCCATGTCTTGCATACTCATACATTAATCACATGGGACTTAGATTTAGATTTATAATCCATATACATCAAAGGAACGTTAAAAATCATGTTTGGGAGACCCACCGTAGTCCACGGATAATATACCGAAGCCTACGATGCATAAATTACATAAATAACGAAATTTCAGCTTTTAGGACATGGGGAGGGCATCGGCGACGACCCTATGGGGCGTAGGCGACGGCCCTTGCATTTACACGTAGCCAAAAACCTCCGTAGGCAGCAAAATAACCCGTCAGCAAAAACTGACTTTCCAGGGGGCGTAGGCGACGACCCATTAGGGCGTAGGCTACGGCCACTCGAAAATCAGTTTTCCTGCTGTGTTGTTTTTGTCGTTCGAACGCACTAAAACTCGCATAACTTTTAAACCGTTTACCCGTTTAACCTCCCGTTTCTTCCTACATGATTGTTGTTAGTACCGAAAAACCCGTGATATCACTCGACGGTTCGATCGAATGCGGAAAGTAAGATCAAACCGACAAGAACAAAAAGAAATATTTTATTAAAGAACTCAGTGCCGCTGCTTAGATCGCACACAGTCTCGAAGACTGTCTGGTACGATCTCCGAGAACCTTGCACACAATCCCTAGGATTGTCTGGTACAAGGCTCTCTATTTGAGGCTACATCATTTACAATGGAGAGCTCTACCACTAATAATCTAAACATGACTATTTATAGGAGCCTCTACCCCATTGGCCCACATGGCCTAGCCCAAGCCCAAGACATAATTTAAAACCAAATAAACATAAAAGTCCGTAATAAAGATAAGCGTAAAACTCTGGACCAAACAATCTCCCCCTAGTTTTATGCTCTCTTTATTACGGTTTAGACAATCTCCAAACTTGGGTTTTCTCCTTTAGTGGCCCAGTAGTGAACGAGCCCATCCTCTTTAAACCTTCGGGTCCAACAAAGAACTGATTCAAATATGCTCCAAAATTTTACACCACTTTAATTGGCCAACTTCACCAACAATTTGCATCCCAATATTAATATATCCCAACGGACCAAACAGAAAATGATCCCTGGCCCAGTCTTGTTTGCGGCCAAAAAGTGTATAATAAATCCCGGCCCAATGCATTTAAATTCTTCTTGCAAAATAGTCGCTTCTCTCATGGACCCATTCATATAAGAAGCCATCACTCATACCATCCTAATAAAAATTTAATGGGCCCAGAATAATTAAATAATCCTTCATACACAAACCTTAATTTCCACAATTAGTACAATTGTGTATGGAATGGAACACGTACAAACCATCTGTGCAAATTAAACAAGTGGTCCCCATGGAATAATTGAAAGATCAGCAGCCCAAGAGACACACTTATTTTCCAATCATGTGGCCCAAATACCAATGAAGCCCATGCACTTCAATCCTAACAAACCCTAGCTGCCATCGTGATTTTCAGCCGACAATATCATCCATTTGATTTAGGGTGCTACTTTCTACACCCCCCCTATTTACTTTTTTCACCCCCCTCCTCTCACATACTTACAGGTGGGGCATGCGTGAGACCGACAGTTTTCCTCTCACAAGAGGGGGTGTAATTAGGAAGGGGGGGGGGGGGGAGGGTGTGTATAGAATGAGCCTTGATTTAATCCAAACCGTTAATCAACAACCTGTGTAACTCCAGCCGTTATCAATCTTCAGCAACCACCCATGTGCCGCCGCAACCAACAACCACCGGAGATATGACTACCTACCGGAGACAACATCGGACCAAAAATATACCACCGTGCACCACCATCTTCCACATAAACCACCGGACACGTATACGCCAATCGTCATTTGCCTTGGATCCACCATTAACCATCATTGTGCACCACCCAAAAATTATTGTGGACCTGCCATCATCAACATGCACCCCTTGAAACTGCCTGAATCCACCACTCTCAGCCACCATAGACCATCGCTAGCCGTAAAACCTGCTCCCGATTAACCTTCTACATTTAAACTCCATTCAGACACTTCTCAGTGAACACCACATTGGATGAGGCAGCATGATACGGAACCGGCAAACAAAACTAAACGACGACCAGAATCATCAGCCGTCGGAACAGACTAGTATCCAACGCCGACGAGTATCAAACAACAAACCCAAAATCAAACTAACCAAGCTCCTCTTATTTAAATCGACAGACCCTATGTTGCCAGAACAGAAAACCCTTGCCGCCACCTTCTTTAAACTCCGAGAACAAACCCACCATAATCATTCTACACCTTAAAATCCATGAATCTAAACCCTTTTTCTTCCAAAACTCGATCACATTCTTGATCTGCATTCAAAACTACAACCATAACAGACACAAGTCTTGATTTTACGTCTTCTTATTCTTCGAGCGATATCAAAACCGAGCCTTTGAAAGACTTCAATGGCTCTGATACCACTTGTTAGTCCCGAAAAACCCGTGATATCACTCGACGGTTCGATCGAATGCGGAAAGTAAGATCAAACCGACAAGAACAAAAAGAAATATTTTATTAAAGAACTCAGTGCCGCTGCTTAGATCGCACACAGTCTCGAAGACTGTCTGGTACGATCTCCGAGAACCTTGCACACAATCCCTAGGATTGTCTGGTACAAGTCTCTCTATTTGAGGCTACATCATTTACAATGGAGAGCTCTACCACTAATAATCTAAACATGACTATTTATAGGAGCCTCTACCCCATTGGCCCACATGGCCTAGCCCAAGCCCAAGACATAATTTAAAACCAAATAAACATAAAAGTCCGTAATAAAGATAAGCGTAAAACTCTGGACCTAACAATTGTAAATTAACATTCTATCATGTGAACTTGAAATCCAACATCCGGGTTAAGGAAATTCTTGACTTATACGTTTCCGGCTTATTATTCATTTACGAATTATTCGACCCGTCATACATTTATCAAAACAATCTGTTGATTTGACCTCAACTTCATATGAACTCAATAATTTCAACGACGACTGTCATAAGAGATTAAATTCTCGGATGCCTTGCATCCTCTTAACCCATTTTCGCTCAAAAGCTTATTTCGACCCGTTATGGGTATTTGTGCATAAAAAGGGGTCTATGACATACAAAACCCTATTCTTCGCTTTCATGCTCGACCAAGACATTACTCAAATCGAATAGCTTGTTTCCAAACGACTTTTAAGGTCGTTTGCCCGATATACCTATCAAGGGCGTTTTTGTCAACTTCGCTCCATCCTTACAACAAAGGACTTCATTGCATAATTAACCAATCCTACTACTTAACTACAACTCTAAACACACATACCTGGCTCGGATCAAAGCTATAACCCGTTTTAATACTTTGTGCACTAAATAGCTAGTTAATAGCAACATAATTTCTTTCGCTATTCATCCTGTGAAAGTATAATACCATGTTCGTAATCAATACATTGAATAGATATTTTACAAAAAGGGGTGTAAGCTTTACTTACATAACATCCGAATATGCTTCCCGTGCGCATTAGTCCCGTTTGACCCGCTTCCTTCCCAAGCTTCCATGTCGCTTATTAAGCATCAACTATCATATATCATTCTCAAGATAGTTAGCTTATTCATCATTCATCAAATCCTTTTTATCACACGGATCTTATATTAAGTTTATCATTTAACCTTAAAACATGCTAATCCATCATTTCTTATCCAAGTTCTTTAAACATACTTACACATATATGATTTTCAACATTATTAACATAAGCATATCATTACTTCTATCATATCATCAAAAACCCACTTCATAACTACTTTGTTAATCACTTACAAGTGATCTAATATTAAGTTCTTCATAATTTCATCATACTTTTGATGTGTGTACTACCTCCTAAACATAGTGTACAACTAATTCATGCATATCCTTCTAATCTCATTCATAATTCAACAAATTCCTCCTTCTAATCAACATAAATCATTCATACACAAACATCAAACATACTAGTATCACATTTCTTTCAATTCCTCTAACAAGAATCCATCATACAAATCAAAATACATCAATATTAAGCAAGAATTGGACATGGGTGACCATTCAAGTCGTTATCATCACCATAATCAACGGGTTTCATCTCTAAACATCAAATTAGCCCAAACCATACATACCCCATGTTCTATATGACAATTCTAACACATACTCATTCTCAATTTCATACAAATTCGCAACTTACATCATAACCCACTTCGTGAAAGATCACCAATCTAATCTTTAAGACATACCTTATGATCCCCATGAGAAGGTGATCACTAATCCATGTTCGGTTATGAATTTAAGCTTCATCTTGCCTTTGATTTGATGAAATGGATGGAAACTAGGGTTTGGAGCTCATGGAGCTCCTGATCGATTTCTAGAACACACGAATGTATGTGTTTGTGTATGTTAACTTTCATAAATAAAACCCATCTTTCCATCCTAACCTCTTTGGTCCCTCAAGTTTCGTTTTGATTGCATACGGGACTAAAAACTCATCATCTTATTACTTATATACATAACACCACTAGGCTAATTTATTCCTAGTTATTTTGTTTATGGGTTAACTTTTACTACTAACGGTACTTTACCCATTCCTTTATCTTAACCGGGTTCTAAATTACCAAACCCGTTTTTGGGGTGTTACAAAAAGTCCGACCGGTTTCAGGTCGGATCTCCGGCTACCGCACACCCCTAACTCCCGTCCATTACATACACCCAACCCCCATCCTTGTTAAACTCTCTGCACACCCACAAGCACCCTCAATCTCATCTTTCTCTGGTTAAACAGACGGCCGACACCACTCTTGGTGGCGACAACACTGTGGCAGTGGCTCGACGATAAGGAAACGACAGCTAAAGTCGTTTATTTTCTGAAGATTGTGGTGGATAAGGACGACGGAGGCGAGCTCCGGCCATCAGAGAGCTGATAATGATGGGGGTTCAGGAGTGGCGGAGTCGTGGTGACCGGCCGACCACTTGTCAGGGCGGCACCACGAGTTGTGGCTTTCGGCAGGGAGGTGGCAGCAATGGTTCTGGTCGGAGATTAACGGAGACGAGATGCTGATAATGATGGTGGTATGCGACGGCATGACCTGATAAACCGGCGCCGGCGACGAGAGTCGTGACAGCAAGAGAAGTCCGAGCAGCAGGTATGTAAATTTGTGGTACTGAGGTTTTGAGTATAAAGTTGTTAAATGTTTTGTTCAAAGTGTGCTTTAGAATGTAAAATAACAAGAGCTTGTATTGTTACTCATTTGATAGTGTTGTGATTCTGTGAACAGCTGAACATGTTATGTTATTTGATAGTATTGTGATTCTGTGCAGACATTATCAATTTATAAAAACAAACAGTCTTATATTTTCAGCTTGCAGAGCTTCAGACCACATCTTCAATTGTAGACATAAGAACAAATGAAATCAGCTTGCAGACATTTTATGTCTTCAAAAACAAACAACACCTTATAGAATATGTTGTTTTTATCCAACCAATCATTTTTTCAACTCCAGATTACATTAAATCAACAATTTCATTAAAGTAAAACAGAAAAGCTTTGGAACATACCAGGTACGATTTCCATTTATGAATACTCGGATTCAAGAATGCAATTGCTGAGTGTAAGGGTGAATGAAGGTGCGATTGCCATTTCTGATCCTCAATATAATAGAAAATCTTAAGATATAAAACCCAATGAACTGTATTCGAAGGAGATGAAGATGTCGTAGTGTCGAAGCCCCCGACCCCTTTGCCCCGGGAGCGGGCGGCCGCAGGATTACTTCAGAGCGCGTGGTATCGGTGTTTATTAATTTGGCAGCGGAAATTTTTCATCAGTACCGTAGTTAGAAAATATGTTTATCAGAGTTAAACACCAAACTTTTATATATATATATATATATATATATATAAGTAAATGGGGTAAAACCCAAGTTTTTTCCATTTACAATACATTTATAGGGATAAACCCTAGTTTATTTAAAACAAAACTCCTTTTTATTTAGGTAACTTTTATAGCCACTTTTCCAAGCCTTCAATGCTCTCCAGCTGGCTTCTATTAGCTTCACATTAAGTTACCTGAAACACGTTTTAAAAAGGTTTTATCAGCAAGAAATACTGGCGAGTGCATCCCATTTTAATCAAAACAGTTTTATAATTTCACAGTGTTGAGAGCGATTACAATTTTTATATCTACACAGTTACTCATTCAGTATTGTCAGCACCTGACTTGTGGGTCATATTACTCATTGGCTAACTCTTTGTCCAATAGTAACAGATTAAAATAATGTATACAAAACCCCAACATACCGGTAGTAATTGCAGAATACATAGACTCAATCACTGTTAGTTATATTTGAAAACATTTGAGGTTTTGTAAAAATAGCTTACAAAAAGGTGACAAAAAGTAAGATGTACTCACATTGTATACTTAGGTAAAACTAAAGCTTCCTGGTGAATCTTCTGGTTATTATCTATTAAAAATTAAACAATGCACACGTGTTAGTAAGATAACCCAAATCACATTAACCGTACAACTTGAGACAGAACTCAATGACTGAGTCAGGCAGAGCCTTGACATGCATTACAGAGTCCTAGATCAATCGGGTGTAACACGAGACAGAACTCCAACGACTGAGTCAGGCAGATCCTTGACATGCGTTACGGAGCCCTAAATCGATCGGGTAGGGTAACATATATGTGATCGGGAGTTATAACACTTACAACGAGGCAGAGTTTCGCTTTATAGGGGTATTATTGTTGGACTCTGTATGCCCAAGACACATATTAAATTGATGTGGCTAGTACGTTATGATCCAAGTCGAGTCATACCCAATAGCAAGCTAGACAAACACTTATATTATTTATTTGTGATATGATCAAACAAATAAATATTAACACTTACAATATTTAGAAATTGGTTTTCTAAATAATTGCACTTGACAAACTAATAAATTATATGGGTAATTTATTTTGAGAGAATGTTTTATTTTGTTATTTAATTGGTTAAATAACATTTTAAAAGGTTATGAGAGAATGCATAAAGTCTTGTAATATGATATGTTATATTTTATAAATGTTATAAAATATATACAAGACTTATATTTTATAAAAGAATTTGATTTTTTTATAAAATAAAAGCTAGGCCGCCACCCCGTCCATGTTCTTCCCAAAGAAATGTTGGTCCAATAATGATACATGCACTTGCATGTATTTTCATTGGGTGGTCTTCCCTAAAGGTTTTGGCCAATCATATTACATGCACTTGCATGTGTTAGATGCCCTCTCATTGGATGATGTGGGTGGCAACTTTCTCTCTCTTGATTTAAATCTAATTTTGTATGACAAATGAGAGGATGATGAACTTGAAAAAACTAGAGAAGACTTGTAGAAAAGCTCTCAAAAATCGGCCAACATTGTGTAAGTTTTAGAAGATGAAATTCAAGTGTAAGACTTGAATTTACTCTCTAAAAATCGGGTCATGTATGGTTGATCAAAAGTGGTTTTTCAAGTTGATAAATCAAGTGCAAGAACTCCATAAACTCCCCTCATATTTTCGGCCATGGTGGTTGATCAAGATGGAATTTTAGTGAGTTCATAAGTGTAGAAATCCTAGCTAAACACAAGGTGTTTGTTGGAAGGCTTGGGGTATACAAGCTTGAGGTCTTCTACACTTGAAGGCAACCGTTCAAGAAGCATCATCATCTTCATATCATTTACTCCTTTGAATGTAGTATTCTAAACACTCTATGGTTGTGTTTTGATTTTTGATAGCATGCATGTTCGTATATGGATCCGAGGATTGGGTTTTACATATAAAATGGGTTTTATATCTTGTAAGTAACATGTTTTAAATAATTATTTCCGCTGCGTTTTTATTTCATAAGGATGAAATTACTTTGATAAACATGAGAAAAACCCAACAGTGGTATCAGAGCCGCTTATATGAGTGCATGCTTCATAGGATATGAAATTTTCGGGTTTCGGGTTTGGGTAAAACCCTATGGCCGAAATTTTCACCATGGTTATCCCTTTGTTTTTCAAGATTATATTATTACATGCATAAATGAATCTTGAAAAATTATTTCATTTGGATGATTATTTTGTTTGGACAAAAACCCACATTTTTCGGTTTTTCATTCTTGACCGAAATATTGTAGGTTGTAAAAGGGAACCATTTTGCTTCTTGAATTTTATATATTTGGATATATATATATTTTTGGTGTTCATAACCTAGCCATGACCTTGTGTGAAAATGTTGAATGATTGTGTTTGTGATTTGTATTTAATTATTTCAAAGGGTTGTAATAATAATTATTTTTGTTCTTCCATGTGTAAAAATATGTAATTTATTTATTTTCATTTGGTATGTAAAATAAATAGATTAGGTGCATTTTATTTTACTAGAAAAATGTATTAGGATATTTTTTTTTGTAAAAGAAGATGCACACAAAAATGCGGTTTTGGTTTTGGCCAATTTCGGGCCTAAAGGACTTCATAGTTCTTAACGGGATTTTAGCCCAATAACCAAAACACATTTACGGAGCCCAAAGGAGTTTGGAGCTGAATTAAAGTACATTTTGGAAGCTCAAAGAAAGTGGAGAAATCACAACACAAAAGGGAGACTTGAAGCATTTGGATGCGGGATCAAGTGGGAGTTCAACGACACATCGCTTGTGTCATTTTTCACCCTTTTAGGAAGGACCTTTTGACACACTTGTTTCGGCTAACAAGTGTTGTCAAAATAGTTGGCTATGGTTATGCACCTATTGTTATTTATGCTTGTGTGGTTGTTTATTTATGTTGTTTTGATGATATTTGGATATGCATGCTTAACAAACTAATAATCAACAACAAGCGTAAAAAATGGTTCTTTAAAAGATCATTAAAATGTTTAATAAAAGGTTATTAAAAATTAATGATTTTTATAATAAAATAGGTTTTACTAAAAAGAACCTTGAAAACATGTTTTCACAAAAGTACCAAGGATTTGAATGCATGCAAATTTATGGTACATAATGTTTTCTAAACTAGAATTTTGAAAACTCAAAATCCCTTTTATAAAAACAAGTCAAACACCATCCTTTTATACAACACTCGAATCACTTGGGAACTCTTTTGTGGGATAAAGGTCACCTAACAACATTTGAGGGAACTTGTATATTCGAGGTGGGTTTACCATGTTTGTGGGATAAAGGTCACCTAACCACTTATGTGAATAAACTCACACGTGTGTGTAAGTTGGACGACTTGATTTGGTAACCATGAACTTAGGGTCACCGAAGCATGGGGAACAAAGGTGTTGATGGGATTAAACATGCCAACTAAACATAAAGATGTTTAACCGATCCCATATGGCTAGAAGTTGCAAAGAGTTGCAATCGTCAAACGTTGACTACCTTGTTAATTTAAATAATGGGATAAAGGTCACCTAACCAATATTTAAATGTAACGTTGGATTCTAGATTTTAATTTTTAATTGTCTATGAGACACAAAAGGGTATTAATGATTAAAATATAATAATATCGAAAATACTAAAATTGAACCTTGTTAAATTTTGTAGATGGCCGCTAACAATATTACCCAAACCGTCCGTAATCTATCACTAAAAATAATCCTTGAAAAGGATCGTCTCAATCAAAACACTTTATGGATTAATATCGAAACTTAAGAATCGTTCTCAAGTAAGAAAAGATATCCTATCTGTTGAACGATCCTAATCCCGATGAATATCTTATGGAAGATAAGGATGCCTATAACGATTAGATTAAGTATATCGAAGATACTATGCAAGCCTCTTGCCTCATGCAAGGAACTATGATTCCCGAGATTCAAAAGGATTTTGAACATCATAGGCATACGACATGATTAACCAATTATAGGAAATGTTCCTAAGGGTAGAACGCATCGAAACGGTTTGAGCGCTTCATGCATGTCGAATGGAGGAAACCCAATCGGACTCATCTTATGTCTTTAAGATGAAAAGCCACATTGATCACCTCGAAAGGCTCAATATGGATAAAAGGGTTTTATCCATTCTAACGATCAATGAGGGTGGCAACTAGAAAGGGCATCACCCCGACACCAAAGCAAATGTTGAAAATGGAAACGGGAAATTCAAAGGGAAATGATTAGAAAGTCTAAAGCGAAACCACCGAAACCAAAAGAGAAAAAGGCAAAGGTTGCCATGAACGATCAATGCTTTGAGTGTGGTGAGATAGGGCATTTAAATAGGAATTGTCCAACCTATCTCAAAGAGTTGAAAAACAAGAGGGATGCTAGGCAAACCTCAGGTACAATCTTAATGATACATATTGACCTTAATGTTATTTCTTCTAACACATGGGTATTAGATACCGGATGTGGAACTCATGTTTGCAATTCGTTGCAAAAGTTTCAAAAGAAATAAACATTACAAGAAAGGAGACTATGTTTTGAAACTTCCAAATGATTTGGAAATTGTTTTAAAATGTCTTGAATACTCCTAGTTTGACTAGGAACATTATTCAAGTTTCCCTTATAAGACAATATGGTTTTGACTTAAAGTTTGTAAACATTGACATTTATATCGATGAATGACATGTTTTACTTTAAAGCTATGCCTTCAAATGGTATTTATGAATTGGTTCATGATAATATACAATTTGATAGTTAAATGTATCAAGCAATCACCAAGAAACTCAAAATGGATTTGAGTGAGACCTATCTTTGGCATAATCGCCTTGGTCATATAAACAGAAGTCGCATGTAAACACTTCGAAAGAATGATCTTTTGGAAACAAATGAAGTTGGTTCATTTGACACATGTGAATCTTGTTTACAAGGTAAAATGACTAAGAAACCCTTTAGCAGGAAAGGGCAAAAGATTTATTCGGAATCATACATTTGGATGTATGTGATCCTTTTAAGCCAATGACTAGGAATGGTGAAAGATACTTCGTTACCTTTTACCAACGACTATAGTAGTTATGGTTATGTGTACTTGCTGAGACACAAAGTTGAAGTTTTGAAATGTTCAAATCCTTCAAAAGGTGAAGTACAAAATCAAATCAATCAAAGTTCTTCGTTCCGATAGAGGAGATATCGAACTCTATTTTGGATATGGTTCGATCTATGATGGCTAGGAGCGCATCATCTCTATCATTTGGGGTTACGCTTTGCTCTCCACGGCCCGTATGGCCCCAACCAAGAAAGTGGATACGACATCTTTAAAAATATGGCATGGAAGGGTTCCATCATTATCATATTTAAAGGTAAGGGGTTGTAAAGCTTATGTTAACCTATACACCTAAAATAAATTGAAAGTCCGATCCACTAAGTGTATCTTCGTAGGATATCCTAGAAATGGTATAGGATATTAATTATCCAACAGAGCAAAAGGTATTTGTTGCTCGAAAGGGTAAGTTCTTGGAAGCTAAGTTCCTTATGGAAGGAACCAGTGACAGAACAGTGGAACTTGAGGAGGATCAAGAACCACAAGCCGATACACGTTTGGTTGATACTAGCACTCAACAAGAGGTTGTTGAAAACGATCAAGAGATTGATCAGAACACACAAAACGTTCGCAGATCTGGTAGAATAAGTAGTCCACCTGAAAGATATGGATTTTTCATGGATGGATGCTACGTGGTAGATTCGGGTGAACCTACCACATACCATGATGCAATGTCAAAATCCGATTGCGACAAATGGCTTGAGGCTATGAACGTAGAGATGCAATCCATGTATGACAACCAAGTTTGGGAATTGGTTGTGTCATCTCTTAACTCCAAAGTAGTTGGAAGTAAGTGGGTTTTCAGGAAGAAAACAAATATGCATGGAAACTTGGATACTTATAAAGCGAGACTTGTAGCAAAAGGTTTCATTAAAACTCAAAGTGTTGATTATGATGAGACCTTCTCGCCCGTCGCGATGCTAAAGTCAAATAAGGATATTATTTGCCATACCTGCATAATATGATTATGAGATTTGGCAAATGGATGTCAAAACGGCTTTCCTTAATAGATATCTTGAGGAAGATGTCTATATAGTTAAGCCTGAAGGTTTTGTCGATCCAAAACATCCTGACAAAGTAAACAAGTTAAAGAAATCAATATATGGATTGAAACAAGCATCTAGAAGTTGAAATCACCATTTTGATGAAGAGATTAGGGAATATGGATTCATCAAGAACGTCGATGAAGCTTGTGTGTATAAGAAGGCTAGTGGGAGCATCATCACTTTCTTAGTATTATATGTCGATGACATTCTACTATATAGGAATGATATTCCAACCATGGAAGGTATAAACCTGGCTTGAAAGTTGTTTTTCCATTAAGGACTTTGGTGAATTCGCCTATATTTTGGGAATAAAGATCTATTGGGATAGATCAAGGCAATAGATAGGTTTAAACTAGAGTGCATACATTGACAAAGTCTTGAAAGGGTTCAAGATAGAGAACTCTATGAAAGGTTTGGTACCTATTCAAGAGAGGACAATATTGAATGCGTTTCAATGTCCAAGCTCAAAGGATGAGCAAGAAAGAATGAAAGGAATCCCATATACGTCAGCTATAGGATTCATTATGTATGTAATGATATGCACTAGACCGGACAAGTTATGCGCTTTAAGCATGACAAGAAGATACCAGCGAGTAACGGTCATTGGGTGACTGTTATAAATATATTGAAATACCTAAAAAGGACTAAGGATATATTTCTAATATATAGATCTGGTGACAAGAACTCGTTATAAAAGGTTACAGGGATGCGAGTTTTGGAATTCGTTGTAAAGGGTTACATGGATACGAGTTTCCAAACTGATCAAGATGGTTCTCGATCATAATCAGGGTAACATTGTCCACTACATAATCAGAATACATCGCCGCTTCATTGATTGAGATAATTCATATGGATATGCCACTTGAATTATTGACGATCTAAGGGTAGTCCCTACCATTCAGGACCCTAGAAATCTTTGTGATAACGATGGTGTGATTGCTCAAATCAAGGAACCTCGTGTACATCAAAAGACTAGACACATTGAACGGAGTTTCAACTACATAAGGGATGAAGTTGAAAAAGGGAAAGATATGTATTCGCAAAGCTCACACTGATCAAAATATTGCGGATCCACTCACGAAGCTCCTTTAACGGGCAAAGCATGAAGGGTCATACTTGTGCCTTAGGACTTCGATATTCTAGTGATTGGATTTGATCTATTTTGTATTTGGATATTGGAACAACTATTATTATAACTCTTTATGGTATTTTGAGTTATGTTCCATTTTGCATGTTTAAATCCGTGAATAAGTTATTTATTCTAAATGTCCATAGTCGATCATACTTGTGGGAACAAATATGAATGTAAGACTATTATGAACTTGGATTGGTGGATATTCATTAGGTATGAATATAGAGCAAAGTGTTGCTGCCAAAGTTCATAGATGTTTGTGGGATACAAATATTGGACTGACTCGCTCTCAAATATTACTGCATGGAATCATTTGTGATTGATCATAAGTAAATTTGAGTAAAGGAGAATATCATAGTATCCTCAGACCTGAGATACATATTGGGTCTTTGATATTCACCAAATATTATACCTTGACTTTTTTCTTCGCTGTTAGTAATATGACAGTACATAAGGCTAAGCTCAGGTGTGGTACAAGGTGATTGTGAGAGACGTATGTAGTCAAGACGGGATTTGTTCCTCTTATTCGTTGAGAGTAAGATGTCTAAGGCCTGCTAAAGTTAAATCAACAGAGAGTGATCACTCTATGTCTCTGGATTTAACATGACATCTGTAACGAAAGGATAAATGATAGATTCACCAAAATCATGTTCAAGTAAGGGACTTGAAGGGGATGATGTTATTGAATGGCACATATAGTCATACGTATTAGGGGTAGTAAACCGTAGTTAGGCGTTATTTACTACTTGCATCAATCTTCTATGTATCTTGTGCAAGTGGGAGATTGTTGGACTCTGTATGCCCAAGACACATATTAAATTGATGTGGCTAGTACGTTATGATCCAAGTCGAGTCATACCCAATAACAAGCTAGACAAACACTTATATTATTTATTTGTGATATGATCAAACAAATAAATATTAACACTTACAATATTTAGAAATTGGTTTTCTAAATAATTGCACTTGACAAACTAATAAATTATATGGATAATTTATTTTGAGAGAATGTTTTATTTTGTTATTTAATTGGTTAAATAACATTTTAAAAGGTTATGAGATAATGCATAAAGTCTTGTAATATGATATGTTATATTTTATAAATGTTATAAAATATATACAAGACTTATATTTTATAAAAGAATTTGATTTTTTTATAAAAAAAAAGCTAGGCCGCCACCCCCTCCATGTTCTTCCCAAAGAAATGTTGGTCCAATAATGATACATGCACTTGCATGTATTTTCATTGGGTGGTCTTCCCTAAAGGTTTTGGCCAATCATATTACATGCACTTGCATGTGTTAGATGCCCTCTCATTGGATGATGTGGGTGGCAACTTTCTCTCTCTTGATTTAAATCTAATTTTATATGACAAATGAGAGGATGATGAACTTGAAAAAACTAGAGAAGACTTGTAGAAAAGCTCTAAAAAATCGGCCAACATTGTGCAAGTTTTAGAAGATGAAATTCAAGTGTAAGACTTGAATTTACTCTCTAAAAATCGGGTCATGTATGGTTGATCAAAAGGGGTTTTTCAAGTTGATAAATCAAGTGCAAGAACTCCATAAACTCCCCTCATATTTTCGGCCATGGTGGTTGATCAAGATGGAATTTTAGTGAGTTCATAAGTGTAGAAATCCTAGCTAAACACAAGGTGTTTGTTGGAAGGCTTGGGGTATACAAGCTTGAGGTCTTCTACACTTGAAGGCAACCGTTCAAGAAGCATCATCATCTTCATATCCTTTACTCCTTGGAAGGTAGTATTCTAAACACTCTATGGTTGTGTTTTGATTTTTGATAGCATGCATGTTCGTATATGGATCCGAGGATTGGGTTTTACATATAAAATGGGTTTTATATCTTGTAAGTAACATGTTTTAAATAATTATTTCCGCTGCGTTTTTATTTCATAAGGATGAAATTACTTTGATAAACATGAGAAAAACCCAACAATTATTTCCCGAGTATAATTTATACTAGAGATTGAAAGAGAATTCAGAAAATGAACGACGATCAAATGAGACCTGAGGCCCCTTATATAGCCTGATCGAAGGCCGGCTCGCGGCCCGCGACAGCCTGGGGCTAGCCCTTCGCGGCCCGCGACGAAAGTAGGGTAGGTCCTAGGCTTGTCGACTAAAGGGTGTAGGCTCAACACGCATCACGACACGTGGCGCAACAAGGTGCCGCCTGGTGTCACCGAGTCACGGCCTGCGACAGACCCAAAGACATGGGTCGCGCCCCGCGAGAAGATGAAATTCTTTGTTTTTATTTTATTTTTGTAAATATAAAGGTATATTAGGTCCATTTCTCGTATACGGGGTATATTAGGAACGTTAGGGATGTGTTAAGGGGTTTTAGGAGGGTGTTGTATCCTCCCACCTTTACTTATTTTTAAGACTGCTTCTGTCTTTTATATCCAGCCTAAGGTTGCAATGGCTCCTTCATTGCCTGAGAATTCTATTGGTTTGCAAGACCAGAATTCTTTATAAGAACAACCGAAAGACACGGTTCTTCTTCTTTTTGGAATACGTACTTGGATCAGTTGTCCATTATTTTCATTTACACTGTGACTTGGTTCAGCAGGTGGACGTTTACTTCCAATTACAGATTTATTATTTTCTGCTTCTTTAACAGTCTTGATAATATAGGGCATAGCATCTATAATTCCTTGTGCTACTATATGTTGAATGGCATTGTTATCTACTTGGTTTTCGTTATTATCATTATTCTGGTTTTTTTTATTTACTTCGTTATCCATCTGAATTGGAAACATTTATCAGGTATTAATTATCACATAATAAAATTTAATACAAACAATCACACAGACAGATTGATCAAAATCGTCGAACATCGCGACTTTACTCTTTTTATATATCTATGCATCGATTATATGTTACAACTGAAAATTAAACACTCTAGTACTTATGCATCGATATCTATTTTAGTATATCTATCTTAGTTGGTTATATTATATATATTTCTAAATACAAAATTACACACATATCTATGTATTATTCTAGGTGTTGTGTATCCAATCATGTATCTCACGCTCGACATGTTTCCACATAAGCTTCTCTCCTATTTGACGAATTTTATCTCCTTCTTCAACTAACTCATCGCCCCATTGGCGAAGTTCCTTCATATTTTCTTCACTCTTGGGAGGTAATGGTGCTGGTATTAGGTCAGGGTATCGAGGTATGGGGTGTCCGTAAGGGTATGGGTTACATATTATACTCTGCTTATACCAGTCACTGTTCCTGAATGGGTCTAAAGGGTTCAGGTTGGTATACTGAGCTATGGAGTTTGGTGGGGGAATTTTGGGGATCTCATAGGGGTCGACATCTGGGATTGGGAACTGGTCTTCCTGGTTTGGTTCTAGCATTTGTTGGTCTGGGAATAAGGGTAACAATGGCGGTTCCGCTATTTGGTTCAGATTAGAGTCTACTACTGTAGTGGCTAACATGTGGAAATCGGCTAACTGTCTATCTAGTTCCTCTTCTCACAGTGGTCTATTAACTGCTTCTTGGGTTTGTACATTTACTTCCCTATTGGCTTTCACTAATGCCCTCTGTTGTTGTGATTTCTTCATCCTCTTTCTTCTCTCATGCGCTGCTCTACGAAACTATCCTCTCTTTTTAGAAGGGAATGGTTCCTCAAACTGTGCCTTAAAAATAAATATTCCTTCCTCAGTATCAGCTGAGTATCCTGAGGGATTTGGCTGAGATGAGGTTCTTTCATCTTTTGGGGAACTAGCTAATTGACGATAAGCGTCGGATGTACCTTGCTCACTCATAATGTAAACTAACAATTTGACAAATAACACAAAACAATAATATACATAATCACATAAATTATTTCCTAACACAGTTTATTTAGAATTTAAGTGTTAGTAGAACACTTCATTGGCTTAAACCAGTGGCTGGAGCTCTAATACCACCTTCTGTCGCAGCCCCCGACCCCTTTGCCCCGGGAGCGGACGGCCGCGGGATTACTTCATAGCGGGTGGTATCGATGTTTATTAATTTGGCAACGCAAATTTTTCAACAGGACCATAGTTAGGAAATATGTTTATCAGAGTTAAACATTTACTTATTATATATATATATATATATATATATATAGAGAGAGAGAGAGAGAGCGGTTAACATACTTCACGGCTTATCCTACTTCACGTACGCGACAATCCTGGCCGTGGATTATCACGCATAGAACACATAATCACGCATGGACCTGGATTATCACGCATGGGACCTGAATTATCACGCATAGGAACTTAATCACGCATGGAACCTTGAACAAAAGATAATCACACAAGTTATCTATGTTAATCACGCACGTTATGTTCTTGTTACGTACGTTAACGTACGTTAAGCAGTTTTGTACATTATACTTTCTATATATATATATATAAGTAAATGGGATAAAACCCAAGTTTTTCCATTTACAATACATTTATAGGGATAAACCCTAGTTTATTGAAACCAAAACTCCTTTTTATTTAGGTAACTTTTATAGCCACTTTTCCAAGCCTTCAGTGCTCTCCAGCTGGCTTCTATTAGCTTCACATTAAGTTACCTGAAACGCGTTTTAAAAAGGTTTTATCAGCAAGAAATATTGGCGAGTGCATCCCAGTTTAATCAAAACAATTTTATAATTTCACAGTATTGAGAGCGATTACAATGTTTATATCTACACAGTTACTCATTCAGTACTGTCAACACCTGACTTGTGGGTCATGTTACTCATTGGGTAACTCTTTGTCCAATAGTAACGGATTAAAATAATGTATACAAAACCCCAACATACCGACAGTAGTTACATAATACATATACTCAATCACTGTTAATTATATTTGAAAACATTTGAGGTTTTGTAAAAGTAGTTTACAAAAAGGTGGCAAAAAGTAAGATGTACTCACATTGTATACTTAGGTAAAACTAAAGCTTCCTGGTGAATCTCCTGGTTATTATCTATTAAAAATTAAACAATGCACACATGTTAGTAAGATAACCCAAATCACATTAACCGTACAACTCGAGACAGAACTCCAATGACTGAGTCAGGCAGAGCCTTGATATGCATTACAGAGTCCTAGATCAATCGGGTGTAACACGAGACAGAACTCCAATGACTGAGTTAGGCAGAGCCATGACATGCGTTACGGAGTCCTAAATCGATCTGGTAGGGTAACAGATATGTGATCGGGAGTTATAATACTTACAACGAGGCAGGGCTTCGCTTTATATGGGTATTATTTCCCGAGTATAATTTATACTAGAGATCATGGTTGCAAAAGTCGTTAGGTGCTCTCTAGTCGGATTCGGCCATTCGGGAGTACTCGGGATGTACTCGGCTTAGGCGGAGATTACTCGGGGAGTAATTGGCCTGGGAGAACAGTACTCGTGCCTCGGTAGCCTACCTTGTAGCGAGTACTCGGGGAGTACTCGGAGCCTAGGCGGGACTTTTACAACCATGCTAGAGATTGAGAGAGAATTAAGAAAATGAACAACGATCAAATGAGGCCTGAGGCCCCTTATATAGCCGGATCGAAGGGTGGCTCGAGGCCAGCGACAGCTTGGGGCTAGCCCTTCGCGGCCCGCGACGGATGTAGGTTAGGTCCTAGGCTTGTCGACTCAAGGGTGTAGGCTCAACACGCATCACGACATGTGACGCAACATGGTGCCGCCTAGTGTCACTGGGTCGCGGCCCGCGACAGACCCAAAGACATGGGTCGCCCCCGCGAGAAGATGAAATTCTTTGTTTTTGTTTGATTTTTGTAAATATAAAGTTATATTAGGTCCATTTCTCATATACGGGGTATTTTAGGAAAGTTAGGGATGTGTTAGGCGGTTTTAGGTGGGTTGTTATACGTAGAGCCACTTGCAGAGAGGACCATTGCCGGAGGTGGTGGTTTCTAGCCGGATTGTGGGAGTCGAGTTCGGGTAAAGGTGTGGAAAATAGATGGTTGCAAGATCGGTGTTGTTGTTGGTGGTGGTTGTGGTGGTTAAGATGCCGGCGGTTGCCGTGGTGGTTATGGTAGTGGTGGTTGGGGTGGTGGTCATGGGTGATAGTGTGGTGGAGTGGTTGTGGTGGTGTAGGGTTGAAGAGAATGGTAAGGAAATGGATTTTTTAGATCTGGATGTATCGCATATTTTTTTGGACTAAAATGCCCTTCTTTGTGATTTTTGTTATTTGCTATTTGCCACATGTCCTTCTTTTATTGCTTCCTACACTTTCTACCCAAAACATACTTCCTATTTGATCCTTACCCTTAATTTAAATTCAAAATATTGACTTCTATTTATAGCGTTATCCATAAAACATTAACTTTTTGTATTTTATAGGGAAATTAGATTTTAATAATCCTAACTTTGATCCACTAACTGGCACTAATCCCAACTTAAGAAATTCCTCTGGACAATCCCAACTTTCAAACTATTTTTCTTCACAAAGTCGTGGCAACTTATAAGGTACAAACCTTAGTTATTTGCTAAGGTGAGGATTTGTTAGATTCATTGATCAGGTTCGGCATAAGAGCTTTCTAAGTTTCCAAAAAGTGAATATACCAAGATATAGACTTTGAACTTAAAAAAAACAGATATATTTATTTTTTTGTCTTTTTATTTTACCTGTTTGAGATAAAAAGACATCCAACCCATTTAACCATGTTTAACTAAGTAAAAGTGTAAAATTTAACCAGTTTGTTTGGAATGAGTTGGACTCAAAATGGTTTAGTTTTGGGTTAGTGGGCTATTAATTTAGGTTTAAGAAATGAAAAGTATTGGACTCAAAATGGTTTACTGGAGGGATTTGTTTAAGGTGGGTATGTTTGCAAAAGCATTTAGTCTAAAAACAAAGAACTAAAAATAAAAATCTTAATGCCTTTATCACTTGTTTACTCACATTCGGTTTTGGGTTTTTAGAAAGTATGCACTTGTCAAGTTCTAAATTTGCAAGGAGCGTTTGACTATCACACTTATTTCAAACTAGTTTAAGTACCCGTGTATGTCCTCATAATAAAATATATTATTTAACAATGTTGACACGGACCTTTAACGAAAGAAACGTTGAAGTACTAACTTAAATATTAAAATACACTAAACTGAAATAAATGAATATGAAAAAATCATAACTCGTTAAAAATTTCTTTATACACCACATTTGTTGTTCTATCTGTAGGTTTGTCGTCCTTGTCTAATATCAGTAGTTTGACTCCATCTCTGGTTTTTGCTCTTGATAAAGCGACATACAACTAGCCATGAGTGAAAACGGGTTGTTTCAAGTACAAATGATGTCGCAGCCCCCATCCCCTAACTACCCTGGAACGGGCGGCCGCAGCCAGTTTCGGTGGTATCGGTGTTTATCATTTTGGCAGCGGAAATTTCATCAGGATCGTAGTTAGAAAATATTTTATCAGAGTAAAATACCACGCTTTTATAATATTAAACACATGGGAAAATCCCAAGTTTCAAGTATACACATTTTCATAGGGATAAACCCTATTTTATTTAAATAAAACATCTCTTTATTTTAGGTAACTTTATAGCCACTTTTCCAAGCCTTCAGTGCTGTCCAGCTGGCTTCTATTTGGCTTTCACAGTTTGTTACCTGAAACGCATTTAAAAACATTTTGTCAGTGGGAAATACTGGTGAGTGAATCCCAGTTTAATCAAGACTTGTAAAAACCATTGTACAGTATTGAGGGTGGTCGCGCAATTACATTTGTTTCCATCTACTTTAATTACCACCCACGGCACTGTCAACCCGACTTGTAGTCATGTTACTACTCACAATGTAGTAACAAATTTTGTGTACAAAACCCCAACATACCGACGATAATTGTAGAATACAAATACTCAATCACTGTTTAATATATTTGTAGGATCGTTCGACTGATCCGAATGAGTCGTTTAGAGAAGTTTTGATCTATTTCAGGTGCGGAAAGCAAGAAATAGACTTAGTAACAGCTTGATCTTCACTTAATTCACTGATTGTATTGATATGACAATGATTATAGCTCAATCTTCACACTGGCAGCACTTCGATGTGGAATACAAGACAATACTACTGATTTCGCTTATGAGACCTCTATATATACTAACCAGATTTCGCTCATATGTACACATGACTATAAGAGCGAAATCAGTAATGTTCAAATAAGCGAAATCATTATCTAATGCCCTATGAGCGAAATCAGAACTAATACAATTCTATTTTGTCATCTTGTGAACATTTAATTTCATTCTATTTCACGTGCAAGTGTAGAATTGATGATGCAAGATGATGTCACTTGGATGATGTCATCATCAAGAATGATGACATCATTCTTGTTCCGAATCACAACGAACCGAAGACTCGATATAAGACGAAGACGACAGATGAATGCACTAACAGACTCCCCCTCAGATGTTGACGAGTCTTAAGTGTCGAGTCTTCGCATCTTCAGTCTTTATCAGTGTCTTTTCTTTCTTGGCATATACCAGGATCTTCTCTTTGGCTCTAACCTCGTCAGACTCCCCCTCTCATCATGATGGGATCGCTGTCTGGAATTAGCTATCACCTTGAGATTGCATCCTGGCTTTAACTCTGTTTTAAGTTCATTTCCTGCACAATCTTCTCACAAACACATAAGTTTTTACTTAAATCAATAAGAAAAACTCACTAGAAATAGTTACATCAAGTTCAAATTAATGACCCTGATTAACTAAACTCAATTTCTTTCTTAAATCAAAATTTTTCAATTCAGTACACATACTCCCAAACCAGTTCATCTTGTTTAGCACTTGGAATTTTGAAAATCAGCTCATCAACATCAGTTGTCGAAAATCTTTTTGAATTTTTCAAAAATTATGCTAAAACACACTAAAAATCTTTTTGGATTTTTGACTGAAAAGAAATGAAAAATGCAGAAATGAAATATTTACATACACTATTTTTGTGAGCTTGTGTAAGAGGATCATATCAGTTTATGTGACCAATCACTAGCACCGTTAAGCTTTAAACATTTTCAGTTCTAAACGATTCACGTTGATTGACGATATTGTTGTCCACTTAAACTCAATCTAAAAACTTTCGAAATGCTTACCGATACGTTAAGGTATATTAATTTTGCACTAAATTCTTATGGACCCCACGATCTCAGCATATCCCCTCATCATGCAATACACTAACTCAAGTAATGCCTTTAAACTTTTATCAACTGTGATTTGTGCAAAAACAAAGCAGAATGTTTAAACATTAACAATCAGGTCGATACTTCCGTATACGCAGAGAAAGTCCAATGTTTAAACAAAATAAGAAAAATAAAACAAGTTGAAGTTGTTTAGGCTTTAACCACCAGGTCGATACTTCCGTATACGCAGAGGTGATCCAAAGCTTAAACGAAACACCAAAGAAAATAAAGCAGAACGTTTAGGCAACAACATCCAGGTCGATACTCACGTATACGTAGAGGATGTCCGATGCTTAAACAAAATAAAGAAATAAAACAAGTTTAAATCTTTGCAAAATAAAATGCACAATCACAGCGACTTTTCAGCAAAGTTGTGAAAGTTCACAAACTTAACCAGTTTTATGTCTTTCGACAATCAGCGATTACTGAGTAGGCACACAATCAAGAAGGACAAAACTAAGTACTATGCTTTCGACCATGTTTCTCACTAGAACTAGGCTTTTTCATTTTAGGTTTGTATCGTTATCGCAAATCTACTAGTCTAGCTGAGCCTATCGTCACATCTTTAGTGAGATCGCTTATCACATTTTATCTCTCCATTTCTTTAGCATGCTGTGACAGTCCAACTGATCTACTATCATTTCCTCTTTTTCACAACAAAACTCATTTTTGCATTTTTCAATGTTTTTGTAATTTTCTAATTTTTTAAAATTTTTACTCCCCCTAAAATCAAAATATGTCTCAATTTTGATTTTCTGGGAAAATTTGAAAACAAGCTGTACAAGAATGTGACAACATGATGAGAATTACTTCAATTCTCCATTCACTTGGCTTGAACAATCAGAACTCCCCCTGACAACAAACTATTTTCCCATAGTGATTTCAAAACACTTAAGTTTGTTTTAATCAAATGGTTTTTCAGGAAAATAAGTTGTGTTGAATTTTCACAAATTCGGGGATCTTTCATCACTTTGTTTTCTTCAATCACTTGTAAAAACTAACATTTTTAAGATCAATTCTCAAACATCACTTGTAGAAAATCAAGTACAACTTAATGTCCCTGATTTACCACATGTAAGGCGAAAAATCACCAGAGTGAAATTTCTCTAGAAATGTGCCGATTCATGTTCCACGCTTACCAACCTGGGAACTCTGGCAAGTCAGGTTTTTCATTTGAACAAATTCACCCAAGCCTGACGGTCCTTGGGTGCTTTTGAATTCTTGTTCAACAATGGTGGAAAATTTGCATCATCCATTGTTAGACCAGAATTCTCAATTTTTACCTCAACAACTGGCTCTTCTGGTTTTACCATACCAGAATCATTGCCTGAATGTGGCTTGTCTGACTTTGATGAGCCAGATTCATCGCCGACATGTGGCTCCTTTGTTTCCGAAGAAACAGATTCATTGCCACAAACTTTCTTCTTCTTCTTTTCCTCTTTCGTCCTCAGATTTGTATCTGATGAATCCGTTTTGCTTGATTTGTCATTCTTTGGCGAGCAAGACGATTTATCAGAACTTTTATCTGTTTTACCAATTGTATCCGAGGACAAAATCCTTTCAAGATATTCTCTCGCTTTCTTCCTCTTCTTCCTCAGTCTGTCTTTCTGCCCTTGAGAAAGCTTCACTTTCGTTTCTTGAACTTTAGGTTCTTGAACCTTCTGTTCTTTGGGCTTGACATTGACTGATTTCTTTGCCATCTTCTGAGATTCAGCTCTCGATCTTCTCATTGATCTCATTGAGCAATCTCTAGCAATATGGCCAATGATGTTGCAGTTAAAGCATCTTCTTGACTCAAACCTCCAACTCTGGCAGTTAACAGCAATGTGTCCTTGATAGCCGCATCTGTAACACACTCTGTTATCGTACCAATCACCATTTTCAGTCCAAATGCTCAAATCAAAGCACTGTTTAGCTTGGTGATATTCCTTCCTCATGTTTGCTGGATTTGGCTTTTGAGCACTGTGGTCCGACCTGCACCACTTATTGCCAACTTTTTTTGAGTTTTCATTTTTCAATTTTTGTGGTTTTTGATTGCAATTGGATGATTGAACTGATGAGCTTTTATTTTCTTTTTGAACAATTTTTGGTTTTTTATCTTTTTGTTTTTGTTCTACATTCTTCTTTACAGGTTTTTTCGTTGAGCATTCACCTTTCTCAGTAGAATGTAGAACAGTTTCTTTAAACATTTCTTTTAATTTCAAAAATGTTTTCTTTTTCTCATCATCATCAGTTTTCTCATCACAATCTTCAACTTTGACATTGTCAAAGTTTGTGACATTGTCACTTATTGGAATGGAATTGATTGGTTTTGGACAGGGAAACTCAGATGAAGTCTCAAAACCTTTCAATTTCTTTTCAAGCTCTTTGATTTTAATCCGAGCTTTTTCAGCTTCATTTTCAAGCCGAATGATTTTCTGAAGATGAGAGTTTATTTCAATCTGTTTTTCAAGATTATTTTTAAAAATAGCAGATTTCTCATCTTCTAAAATCTTCATTTGACTTTGAAAATCTTTTTCAAATTTCAATATTTCATTTTCAAATTCTTTTTCCTTTTCTTTCAAAATCTCGTTTTCTAATGTCAAACTGTTCAAATTACTTAACAGTTTGTCATTTTCTGATTTCAACCTCTCACAATTTTCCTTCATTTCAAGAATCTGTTTATCAGCAGATTTCTTTTCATTTTTCATCACTGAAATCTCTTCAGTTTGTTCCTCTCCCACTTGGACACCTTTACTCTTGCTCTTCTTTAATATTGATTTTCCACTTTGACTTTTCTTCTTCTCATCATTGATCACCATCTGTTCTTCAATCTTTTTAATGAGTGGACAAATTGTCAGTTGGGAAAATTCTCCAGAAATCTTCAAGTTTAAGATCTAATTTTCCCATTCTTCTTGAGGTAAAGCACTGAAAAATTTTTCAACCCATTCTTCTGATTCTTTTTTAATACCCTTCTCAGACATTGAGCGAACAAGATGGCTATACCTCTCAATGATACTCTTTGTACTTTCTCCTGGATAACCTGAAAATGAATCAAATTCTTTATTTAATACATTTATTCTATCAAATGTTTCTTGAGTCATATTAAAGAAATTGATATCCATGATTCTTGTAGTTCAAGCGGAATAGCAACCTGTCTTTCAAGTGGAATACCTAAAACAAACAAACAATCAATCAGTTTAAACAACTTATCAATTAATCGAATAAGACTGGTACTCGAACTGGTGATAATTCTGTGTGGACTGAAAGTTGACACACTGTGCGGACAGCTTTGACCTGTTGTGATTTCAAACCGAGCAATATGAATTGCTTTAACTTTTGACACAAATCCACTTAGCCGACAAACATCAAAAATCACATGCACATCAAATGGTTCTGATCACCTCCTGCAAACGGCACAATATACTATGCACTTTTCAGAAACTACCTCGTTACATGAAACAAATCACATGGGTCGATGACAACTTGGGCTGACAATAATGATATAAACCAAAAACTGATTGGGCCAACAAAAACTCAGCAACACGACAACAATTTTAATTGGACCTCACAATCCACTAATTAAAATGTTGATTTAACCTAGATGTGTTTCAAATGTCTTAGGGTTTTCCTTAAGGATTTCCTAGTGATTATCTATTTTTTAAGAATTTTTAATTAATCGCGTGTGCATTTTTAAAATGTCTTGTAGGATCGTATTCCGACCTGAATGAGTCGTTTCAGAGGAGTTTAATCAGATACAGGTGCGGAAAACAAGTATCTGACGTAGAAACAGCTGAATCTTCTCTTAATCTACTGATTTTATTGAATTGACAATGTTTACAGTTCAATCTTCACACCGGCAGAGCTTCGGCATGGAATCCAAGAGAACAGTTATGTGGTTTCGCTCATGGACCACCTATATATAGTTGCTGAGGTTTCGCTCCAGTGTACATGTACACATAAGCGAAACCTCATCATGACAAATAAGCGAAACCATCTACCAATTGTCACTATGAGCGAAACCTCTACCTAAAACACATACACTTTCCTATTTTCTTGTAAATCATGCCCTAATCTATACAATACAATGTTAGACTCGATCCAAGACGAAGTCGACAGATGTAGTGCACCAACAGACTCCCCCTCAGATGTTGACGAGTCGACTATCGAGTCACGACAATGCTGTATCTTCACTTCTTCGGTCTTGATCAGTCTCTAGGCTTTTCTCTCTCTATCTTCATCAACAGACTCCTCTTCTTGATTTGCTGGCATTCCTTTGTTCTTCAGCAATATCTTGTTTCAGATTACAGAGTCTTCAATTTCCAGAATCAAAACTTTGCTAAACCTACACATTCTTAACCCGGAAATGAATTTCTAAATTTAACAATTTGAATGCATTAATAACAACTCTCATATGCATCAACAACAACTCTACCTCAGATCATATACACAAGATGAACCACTAGATGATTTAAAAACATATTTTGACATTTAAGATACACTCCCCCTCACAACAATGTCATCATGTTTAGCACTTGGAATTTTGAAAATCAGCTTTTCAACACCAGTTGTCGAAAATCTTTTTGGATTTTGAAATAAAGAAAAAAATAATGCAGTAAAGAAATATTTACGAACAATATTTTGTGAGTTCGTGTAAGAGGATCATATCAGTTTTTGAGACAAGTCACCAACACCGTTAAGCTATATTTCATTTTAAGTTTTAAACAATTCACTTAGATTGTCAGTATACTTGTCCATTTAAATTTTCACACAAATTTCAACTGATCCGAGATACAATGTTAATGTTTTAAGAGACTTAAACTTATCCGTGTGTCCCACTACTTGAATATACTCCCGTATCCAGATCCCAATATTCAGTCTTACAGGTGAGTATACCACAGATGATATCTGTCAGGGGTTATAATGCGAGGGCCGTGAGAGCTCAGGTCGATACTCCCGTATACGCAAAGAGATGACGGCTTCGACTTTTGGTGGGTCCCCTTTAGAGGATCTTTTGAATTACAACAACAATGACTATCAATTTTATTGTTTCATCAATTTGCTGAGGGCGGCGCTATATTTCAAGCAAGCAGAAAGTATTCTCCAGGGACTAGGCCATTGCTTCCGCAAAATCAGAAGTCCCGGGATAATACCCCAGATATCACTGAGTATAAAGACCTAGTATATCAGAAAAAGGAATATTTCAAACGAGATTTCGGGGGTTACCCATATATCCGAGAGATGTTTCCCCACGATATAAGCAAGTTTGAAATTTAGGTTTATATCTCGTCACAATCTACTAAATGTGCAAAAATCTACTGGCACATCATCAGTGAGACCGTTTATCACTTTTTAACTTTCCAATTCTTTAGCATGCTGTGATCGTCCACTGATGTACTATCATTTCCTCTTTTATGCAACAAAAACTCATTTTTCATTTTATCATGTTTTTGGCTTTTTCAAATTTTCAAATGTTTTTGGATTTTCTAAAATTTACTCCCCCTAAAATGCAAACACATTTTAGGAAATTTGAAAACAAACTGTACAATAAAGTGACAACTGATATCAAATCACCTCAATTCGCCATCCACTTGGCATAAACAATCAGAACTCCCCCTTACACAAAACTATTTTCTCATTATGATTTCAAAACACTTAAGTTTGTTTTAACCAAAATGATTTTTCCGGAAAATAAGTTTTGTTGATTTTACCACTTGTAAAATTAGGGGTTTGGTTCATCATATTGTCCATTCAATCTCTTGTATCAGAATTACATCAAGTTCAACCTAATGACCTTGAGTAATCACTTTGTCAGAATCAACCTCTTACCACTTGTAAGTATATCCAAAACATATAACCACATGTAGGAATAAAACATCTACACAAAACCATTTTACCAATCAAGATGCCGATTCCTGCTTCGCACTTACTAACCTGGAAGCTCCGGCGTAGTCATTCAACCCGGGATAATGCCTCCAACTTCTCTATAAACTGTGCAATCGATAACCTTCTAAACTGTCCGGAATTTTTCAATATCATCAGATATGTACCCCATTCCTGTTGCGGTAATGCATCAGCAAGTTTTTCAACCCATTCTGCTGGAGTTTTTGTAATCTTCAACTGTGACATAGTGCGTACAAGATGACAGTATCTTTCAATAAGACTCTTTGTTGTTTCACCAGGCATGCACGTAAATAGTTCAAATTCCTTTTTCAACAAAGCTGCTTTACTTTGTAGCATTTCAGTACTTCCCTCAAATTTCTTTCCAAGAGCTTCCCAAATAGAATAAGCGTTTTCATCATGTTGAAGCAACACAAATATATCTTCTTTAACAGCTTGTTGTAACAAATTGATCATCATCTTTTCTCCTTTGTAACTCTCTCTTTCTTGCTCTGTGAATTCTGAAATGATTTTACCGACTCCCGCTGAATTCTTTGGCCTCTCATATTCAGTTTCGATGCTCTCCCAAGCTTTTAAATGATTCGCCTGAACCCAATTCTCAAACCGTTTCTTCCATCCGTGATAATCTTTAATTCCCATAAGTTTCGGAGGTTTTTGCATTGTTCCGGTTTCATTCTCCATTGTCATGGTTTTAGTAATGTCGGATGGATTAGCCGGGGATGTAGCAAAAGCGTTGTAGAACTCAGTATCCATTTTTCAATGCGCGTTTTACAAACACAGGTACTTATGAGCGAAATCAGGTTCTTGATTGACCTTATGAGCGAAAACAAGTACTTAGGGTTGACACAAAAGCGAAATCAGGTTAATGATGGTCACAAAAGCGAAACCATATCTTGTTGATGGACACAAAAGCGAAACCAGGTTAATGATGGTCACAAAAGCGAAACCAAGTCTTGTTGATGGACACAAAAGCGAAACCCCTTATGTCCTTAAAAGCGAAACCTCAAATGTCAAATGAGCGAAACTACTTGATGTCCTTTGGAGCGGAACCTTGTTGTCTTTTGGAGCGGAACCTCTCAATAAGATGACACAAGAGCGAAATATGCTGTACTAATCAGCGAAACCCTTCAATTATGTGTCACAAGAGCGAAACTAACTGTCCAAATAAGCGGAACTATACTATGTCCGAAAGAGCGGAACCTAGTTCGAAGGTCATTTGATCCATTTTTAGTCCTTTTTTTAAGTCTGAAACTTTCCAGGATTTATCTATGTTCAATTGCGCACAATCTGTGAAATTTTTTAAGTTGGAGGCACAGGATCTGGAGCAGCAGAAAATTGCTAGAATGAACAGTTCTACTCATCAACAAGATATTAAATTGTACTATAAAGGAAATGTTCAAACTGCTGAAGCAAGTCCAAAGATACAAACTGCATTTAGTGCTGGAAATCAATCTACACCTAGCAGTCAAGGATCAGTCAACACTAGTGGGTTCTCAACGGTGAATCCTCTAAGTGTTCAAAGTTCATCTGCTGGGAATGGGCATTTAATTCAGTGTAATGTAGCTCTACATCTTCAAAATGGTCAAAATTATTCTGAAGAAGTTGTAAAGCATCATATGGGATTATTGGTCACTGCATTAGAGTCTTATGAAGGGTTGATTGCCGGAAGAATTGGTAATCCGATGCTTACAAAGGAAGATTATGACCAAATCGATGCAGAGGAGCTGGAACTGATGGATATTAAATGGGCCTTAGCTAGTGTTTTGAGGAGAGCAGAAAAATTTAGATTGGTTACAGGAAGAAATGATTTCTTGGATGCAAACCTTTCTAATCTAGGATTTGATAAATCTAAAGTTGTCTGTTTTCGTTGCAGGGAGAAAGGCCACTTTAAAAGAGAGTGCAAGAATCAGGAGCCGAGAGGAGCAAAGGAGTCGTCTGGGAAAGATGATTATTATAGGAAATCCATTTATCAGCAAATCACTTATCAACCGCATCAACAAAAAGAAGCTCAAACGGCACATGGAAGAATGATCGAGGATGCAAACAGGAAAGCTTATCATGGCATTGTTGATCAAGATGATGAGAAAATGGCTGAAGGTTTTAGCTGGGACAAGTTTATTCCAGCTGATTCAAATGTTCAAGCGTTTATTGCACATATTGTTCGAAATCCAGAAATGTTGAAGGAATGGATGGAGGTGTTATCTGATGAAGAGAAAAGTTAAGATGAAGGATCTGTTTCATCTGAAAACAGTTCATCAGAAACAAGTGATAGTGATGAAGAGATGGAACAGATAAATTTGGGAAAAACTCATTTATCTTCTGACACTTTTGAATTTTATTTTGCAGAAAAATTGAAGAAACTGAAAGAAAGGAAAGCTGCAAAGGAAATGAAAGAGGTCAAAGTGATTGAGAAGATTGTGGAAGTTGAAAAGATAGTTGAAGTCGAGAAGATCGTTGAAATCACAAAACCCTGTCTTAATTGTTTAGAGTCATGTAAACTATGTATAGAAAAGGATGAGAGGTTTAGTGAGTTAGAAAAGTTGAAAGAAAAGTTGTTGTTTGATGTAAAAAATTTGAAAGAGTCATATGATGTATTGAACAGAACTGTGAATAGTCTGGAAAAGACTAACTCTGAAAGAGAGAAAGCTTTGAAGATGTTGAATGCTACCATGATGACAAAGCAGAAAGAGATCAACTTGTACATAGAAGAATGTGCAAAGTGGAAGAAAGAGTTGGATAGTGAAGCAACCGAGAATGAAAGAATCAGAAGATTGCTGCAAAGTTACAAAGGTTATGACTACATAATTGATAGAATTTATCCAACAGTTGAAGGATTTGAAGCGTTTAAAGGTGAAGAAACAAAGCCAAAGAAGAAAAAGGATACTGGTAAGAAACAGGGTGTCTGTTATAATAAGTGTCCGCCTCCGATTTGGGAAGGGTATTCGTCTAGAAAACCAAATGAGGAGCAATTAAAAAAGGCAGTCAATATAAAGTAGGAGTCCGAGATAACCGATGTTTTACCGGATAATATTGACGTCACGTTCACAGCGTCCGACACAGATCATGAGTCAGAACTGATAAAACGAGTGGTCGATCAGGTGTTGGATAAGGATGAGGAGTCAGAGTCAAAGTCCTAGTCCAAAAGTTCGTGTTAGTCAGTTGGGAGTTCGAGTTCGTCCGAAAGGAGTTCAAAATCGTCGGGAAAACGGGTTTATAGTAAAGAGTTTTTATTGTCAAAATCTAATTTGGATGATGAAACATTTGAAGTTGTGTATACTTTGAATGATTCTGACAAATTATATTTTGATAAAGAGTTTCCAATAAGAAGTGTTCGTTTTGACATGATCAAAAAGGTTTTCAAAATGACAGAAATTAATATTTCTGAAATAAAAGATTTAAATCTTAATAGAAAACCTAAAAAATACACTTCAAGAGTTCAACAGCGGATAAACAAGAAAAAGAATTACAATTATGGTTCAGATTTTCAAAAGAAATCAAACCATAAGTGCAATTTCAAAAAGAAAGGATTAGGTTTTATTCCACCTGAAAACTATAAAAATGAAAAATATGTTCGAGATTTTAAATAAAAAATGACATATGTTGCAGGAACTAGTCATGAAGAAGAAGCAAAGAGCTCATTCTGGAAACAGTCAAACAAGGAGTTTCTTGCTGAAAAGATGAAGAATGGAGCTTTTCAAAGGAAAGAGACAAGAACCTGTTACAGATGCAATGAAGTTGGTCATATTGCATGGAACTGTCCCAAAGCAACCAATACAAAACAGGGAGTCTCAGAAAAACTCAAAGAATTAGTTGTTGATAATACGGAACCACCAACTGAACGATTTAAAGTGTTTAAAAATTGTACATATGAAGTTGGTGAGTGTTCCAAAAGATTTTACAAGAAACAGGGAAATCTTGACAACCAAACGTGGGTTGTTAAGAAATCAGAGGTAAAATCTGGCGATGAATCTGATTCCACAAAATCAGAGGAGCTACAGTTTGATGAGAGTGATGAAAACTCAGTTCCTTCAATGGATGATGAGAACTTTCCACCATTGAGGACTGAAAATTTTAAAAGGAAAACTGGAAAGTCTGAAATCTCAAATCAGGGTTATTCTGAGAAGGATAACTTTGATGTTGAGAAAGCGTTTAATGGGAAAGTTAAGAAGATATTAGGAAAAAGGGTTGATGGAAAGGTGAAAGGGGTAAAGGAGTTTTATGCTAAAAAGAAAGCAACTTACACCCCAACTGCTTCTGAATGGAAAACACCCAAGGCTGGTCAGGCTTGGGTGGACATTTTCTTTGCTTGAAAAACCTGACTTGCCGGAGATCCCAAGTTTGTAATCGTGGATCAGGAATCGGCATCTTTCATGTTTAATAAAGTTGTTTTGAAAATGCTTGAAATTGTTAAAATTTTACAGGTTGAATGACTACGCCGGAGCTTCCTGGTTGGTAAGTGCGAAGCAGGAATCGGCACTTTGATGGGTAAAATGTAGATGACTCATTCCTACAATTGGTATTGATTGGTTATATCTACAAGTGGTTATTCTTACAAGTGGTAAGAGGTTGATTCTGTTAAAGTGATTACTCAAGGTCATTAGGTTGAACTTGATGTAATCCTGATACAAGAGATTGAATGGACAATATGATGAACCAAACCCCTAATTTTACAAGTGGTTAAACAAAACTTATTTTCCGGAAAAGTCATTTTGGTTAAAACAAACTTAAGTGTTTTGAAATCATAATGAGAAAATAGTTTTGTGAAAGGGGGAGTTCTGATTGTTTATGCCAAGTGGATGGCGATTTGATGCAATTCGATGTCAGTTGTCAAGTTTTTGTACAGTTCATTTTATGTTTCAAGTGGGTCAAGAGTCTAGTAGTTTTCAAATTTCCTTAAATATGTTTGCATTTTAGGGGGAGTAATTTTTTCAGAAAATCCAAAAACATTTGAAAATTTGAAAAAGGCAAAAACATGATAAAATCTAAAATGAGTTTTGTTGTGAATAGAGGAAATGATAGTACATCAGTGGGCTGTCACAACATGCTAAAGAATTGGTAAGATAAAAAGTGATAAACGGTCTCACTGATGATGTGCCAGTAGGTTTTTGCACATTTAGTAGATTGTGACGAGATATAAACCTAAAATTCAAACTTGCTTATTCTGTGGGTAACAACATCTTGGATATATAGGTAACCCCTGAAATCTCGTTTGAAAGGTCCCTCTTTCTGAGATACTAGGTCTTTATGCTCAGTGATATCTGGGGTATTATCCCGGGACTTCTGATTTTGCGGAAGCAATGGCCTAGTCCCCGGAGAATACTTTCTGCTTGCTTGAAATATAGCGCCGCCCTCAGCAAATTGATGAAACAATAAAATTGATAGTCATTGTTGTTGTAATTCAAAAGATCCTCTAAAGGGGACCCACCAAAAGTCGAAGCCGTCATCTCTCTGCGTATACGGGAGTATCGACCTGAGCTCTCACGGCCCTCGCATTATAACCCCTGACAGATATCATCTGTGGTATACTCACCTGTAAGACTGAATATTGGGATCTGGATACGGGAGTATATTCAAGCAGTGGGACACACGGATAAGTTTAAGTCTCTTAAAACATTAACATTGTATCTCGGATCAGTTGAAATTTGTGTGAAAATTTAAATGGACAAGTATACTGACAATCTAAGTGAATTGTTTAAAACTTAAAATGAAATATAGCTTAACGGTGTTGGTGACTTGTCTCAAAAACTGATATGATCCTCTTACACGAACTCACAAAAATATTGTTTGTAAATATTTCTTTACTGCATTATTTTTTTTTCAAAATCCAAAAAGATTTTCAGTGTGTTTTAGCATAGAATTTTGATAAAATACAAAAAGATTTTCGACAACTGGTGTTGAAAAGCTGATTTTCAAAATTCCAAGTGCTAAACATGATGACATTGTTGTGAGGGGGAGTGTATCTTAAATGTCAAAATATGTTTTTAAATCATCTAGTGGTTCATCATGTGTATGTGATCTGAGGGAGAGTGATTGTTGATGCATATGAGAGTTGTTATTAATGCATTCAAATTGTTAAATTTAGAAATTCATTTCCGGGTTAAGAATGTGTAGGTTTAGCAAAGTTTTGATTTTGGAAATTGAAGACTCTGTAATCTGAAACAAGATATTGCTGAAGAACAAAGGAATGCCAGCAAATCAAGAAGAGGAGTCTGTTGATGAAGATAGAGAGAGAAAAGCCTAGAGACTGATCAAGACCAAAGAAGTGAAGATACAGCATTGTTGTGACTCGATAGTCGACTCGTCAACATCTGAGGGGGAGTCTGTTGGTGCACTACATCTGTCGACTTCGTCTTGGATCGAGTCTAACATTGTATTGTATAGATTAGGGCATGATTTACAAGAAAATAGGAAAGTGTATGTGTTTTAGGTAGAGGTTTCGCTCATAGTGACAATTGGTAGATGGTTTCGCTTATTTGTCATGATGAGGTTTCGCTTATGTGTACATGTACACTGGAGCGAAACCTCAGCAACTATATATAGGTGGTCCATGAGCGAAACCACATAACTATTCTCTTGGATTCCACGCCGAAGCTCTGCCGGTGTGAAGATTGAACTGTAAACGTTGTCAATTCAATAAAATCAGTAGATTAAGAGAAGATTCAGCTGTTTCTACGTCAGATACTTGTTTTCCGCACCTGTATCTGATTAAACTCCTCTGAAACGACTCAAAACTGAAAGAAAAACTTGTCTTTGAGAAGAAACAATCAACTGAGAAATCAAAAGTGTTTGAAAATTCAACTTCTGAAGAAGGTGAAAGTTCAAAACGGTTTTACAAAAGAAGAGTTGATTTAACAAAACAAAAATGGGTTGTTAAATCTGAGGGTAATTCTGACTTAATTAATTGCAATATCATTTTCTATAAATATTATGATTTAACGGATTAATCTTGTTGTTTGAAGCTGTATAAATTTTCAATTGTTTTGAGCAGATTAATTAAGTGAGGTTTTGCAAAAACAGTTTGCAAAAAGGAGATTACTCACATTGCTGTCTTAGGGTTTTCCTTAAGGATTTCCTAGTGATTATCTATTAATTACACAAATGCACACGCGTTAGTATAATAACCCAATATTTACATTAGTAATACCCTCCCCGAGACGGCATTCCAACGACTACGTCGGGCAGAACCACGACAGCCGTTACGGAACCCTGGATCAATCGGGCAGCGTATCTAATACGTAACCGGGGGTTATGATACTTACAACGAGGCAGAACTTCGTTATTTAGGGGGTATTATGCCCGAAAATCACTTTAGCTATATAGAAATTCGAGAAAGAAAAAGATTGTGAACGATTTTGACTGAACGGCCGATTTCATCTATTTATAGGGCTACTCAGGGGGTTTGTCGCGCCCCGCGAAGACCATACCAATGTCTTACGCGGCCCGCGACATAGGGTTGTAGGGCTTAGCTATTACTAGTAAGCACTCGTAGCCTCGACACACCACCAGACACGTGGTAGCACCGGGTGCAGCCTGATCTTCCAGTTGTCGCGGCCCGCAACTTGGTTGCCTAGGGCTTCGCGCCCCGCGAGCGGCACCAATTTCTTGTTTTTATTTTATTTTTAATTATATAGGGTATTTTCGGCTCGGTTTTCGCTTAAGGGGTATGTTTTAAGACATATTGGGACATTTTAAATATATATTAAGGGTGTCGGAAAATATTTTGGAGGGTTGTTATATCCTCCCCACCTTGTTTTAGAACTCGTCCTCGAGGTCTACTGGAATAAGTGCGGGTATTTCCTTTGCATTTCCGATTCAAGCTCCCAAGTGTACTCGAGTCCTCTCTTGGAATCCCATTTCACTTTGACCAGAACTAATCTTTTGTGTTTGAGATTCTTGACTTTCCTGTCTTCAATCTATAGAGGTCTTTCTACAAATTTTAACTGCTCATTTACCTCTATATCCTTAAGAGGCACTATCAGTGATTCATCAGCTCAGCACTTTTTGAGATTACATACATGAAATACATCATGTATTCCTGCCATTTCCTCTGGCAGTTGTAGCTGATAGGCTACAAGTCCTATTCTTTTAATAATCTCAAAAGGTCCAACATACATGGGGCTTAGCTTTCCCCTCTTGATGAATCTGACTACTCCTTTCCAAGGAGAGACTTTAAATAACACCTTGTCTCCTACCTGAAATTCCAAGGGTTTTAGTCTGTTATCAGCATAGCTCTTTTGTCGATCACGTGCTGCTTTCAATCATTCTTTGACTTGAATGATTTTGTCCGTTGTTTCTTGCACTATTTCAGGTCCAGATAGTTGCTTTTCTCCAACTTTTGCCCAACAAACTCGGGTTCGGCACTTTCGTCCATAAATGCTTCGAATGGTGCAGCATTGATACTTGTATGATAACTGTTATTGTAAGAAAATTCTATTAATGGTAAGTGATCGTCCCAATTACCTCCGAAATCAATTACACAAGCTCTAAGCATATCTTCCATTGTCTGAATTGTCCTTTCACTTTGTCCGTCCGTTTGAGGATGATAAGATGTGCTTAGATTCAACTTAGTTCCCATTGCTTTTTGGAAACTTATCCAAAAATGAGAGGTAAAACGACTATCTCTATCAGAAACAATTGATAAAGGAATTCCATGTAATGAAACTATTTCATTTACCTACAATTTAGCTAACTGTTCCATACTGAAAGTTTCCTTCATTGGTAGAAAATAAGCTGACTTAGTTAGCCTGTCTACAATCACCCAGATTGTATCATTACATTTCCTTGTTTTGGGTAATTTGGTAACAAAATCCATTGTTATCAATTCCCATTTCCACACTGGCATTTCTAATTGCTGTAATAAACCTGAGGGTTTCTGATGTTCAGCTTTAACTTGTGAACAGGTTAAACATTTGGAAACATAAGCTGCTATATCTTTCTTCATTCCTATCCACCAGAAGTTCTTTCTTAAGTCCTGATACATCTTATCACTCCCAGGATGCATCGTATACTTAGACTTATGGGCTTCTTCTAATATACGGTGGCGTAGGTTTCCTAATTTGGGTATCCACCTTCTTTTCTTATGGAATCTCCAAATTCCATCTGTCCCTTGGTCTAGTTCCTTAATTATTCCTTTCAATTTCTAAGTATCATCCTTGAATACTGATTCTTATGCTTTCCTAATCTGTTCATTTAAATCTATCTGTAGATTTAATCTAAGAGAACGTATTCTTTTTGGTTTCTCGTGGTACTCTCGACTTAAAGTATCAGCTACTACATTAGCCTTTCCTGCATGATACTGGATATTACAATCATAATCACTAATAATTTCCATCCAGCGTCTTTGTCTCATATTCAACTCCTTTTGCCCGAAAACATACCTTAAACTCTTATGATCTGTAAAAATGGTAAACTTACTACCGTAAAGGTAATGTCTCCAAATTTTCAGGGCAAAAATTATAGCTCCTAATTTTAAATCATGGGTTGAATAATTCTCTTCATGATTCTTAAGTTGTCTAGATGCATAAGCTATAACCTTTTGGCGTTGCATTAACACACATCCATAACCTAACTTAGAAGCGTCACAATAGACTACAAAGTATCCAGTTCCTTCTGGTAACGCTAGTATGGGTGCGTTGGTTAATCTTTTCTTAAGAATTCTAAAGGCTTCTTCCTGTTTTGGTCCCCATTCAAACTTAACAGATTTACAGGTTAACTTAGTTAAAGGAATGGCTATTCTAGAAAAATCTCGAATAAATCTTCTATAATACCTGGCCAGTCCTAAGAAACTTCTAACCTCGGTTGGTGACTCAGGGGTTTTCCATTTAGTAATCGCCTCGATCTTAGTGGGATCCACATGAATTCCTTCATGATTGACTAAATGCCCGAGAAACTGTACCTGTTCTAACCAAAACTCGCACTTTGAAAACTTTGCGTAGAGCTTTTCTTTTCTTAATAGACTTAGAAGTGCACGCAAATGTCTTGCATGTTCTTCTTTACTCTTAGAGTAAATGAGAATATCATCTATAAAGACAATTATGAATTTATCCAAATATGGCTTACATATTCGGTTCATCATGTCCATGAATGCAGCTGGGGCATTGGTTAAACCAAATGGCATGACAGTAAATTCATAATGGCCATACCTTGTTCTAAAAGCGGTCTTAGGAATGTCCTCTTCCTGTACCTTTAATTGATGATATCCCGACCGTAAGTCGAATTTGGAGAAAAATCGAGCTCCTTTCAATTGATCAAATAAATCATCGATTCTCGGTAATGGGTACCGATTTTTAATCGTGACCATGTTCAATTCGCGGTAGTCAATGCACATACGCATCAATCCGTCTTTCTTTTTAACAAATAAAATCGGCGCTCCCCACGGCGATGAACTTGGCTGTACGAATCCCTTCTCTAATAGTTCGTCTAATTGTTTCTTCAGTTCTTGCATTTCTGCCGGTGCCAAACGATAAAGGGCTTTGGCGATTGGTGTTGTTCCTGGTAGCAGGTGGATTCTGAATTCAACTTCCCTGTCTGGTGGTAGTCCTAGTAATTCTTCCAGAAATACATCTGGAAACTGAGATACTACTGGAATATCTTTCAGTTCTTTTCCTTTAGTGTTAGTGATTATGGAAATCAAATATACTAATGATCCTTTTCTTATATAACTTGCTGTTTTCATCACAGAGATGAATTTTGTGGATCTAGAGGGCTTATCTCCTTTAATTGTGATCTTTTCACCCCTCGGTGAATTTACTTAAATTGACTTTTGATCACATAAAATACTGGCTTTATTGGCTATTAACCAATCCATTCCTAATACAACATCAAATCCTGCCAGATTCATTAGATAAAGGTTTGCAATAAACTTTTGATTTAAAAATTATATTCTTGCTCCCTGCAAGATTTCAGAAATCTTAATGGTTTCTCCATTTGTTGTCTCTACTAGATATTCATGTGGGAGTTTAGTTAATGGTTGATTGAGAAGTTTGCAAAATGAAGTATTAATAAAACTTTGGTTTGCACCAGAGTCAAATAATACTTTGGCAAAGACATCATTAACTAAGAACATACCGGCGATAACGTCCGGAATCATCTTGGCTTCATCCGCATTCAGAACAAATGGTCTAGCATTTTTAGTAGTCTTGTTGTTCATGGTTGGAGCTAGTTTCAGACAGTTTGGTTTGATGTGACCTTTTTCTTCACAGTTGAAGCACATTCCATTATTAGGTTTCTTCCTGCAATCTTCTTCCGTGTGTCCTGGTATCTTGCAGAAATTGCAATAAGTGGAGCATTTTCCTGAATGCTTCTTTTTGCAGGCCTTGCAGTAGGGTGCAGAGGTAGAACCTACATTTTTCCCATGGTTGGAATTTCCATAACGAAATTCTTGGGTAAGCCTATGAGCTAGGTTCCTCCTCTGGTCCTCTTCTCGTGTATGCACTAATTCATCAGTTAGGGTGTTTTCTAGTTCTACAGCTTCCTCTATAGTTTGAGGTCTAGCCGCCTTGATTACATGCCTAATCTCACTAATTAATCCCCAGATGTAACAAGAGATTAATACTGGTTCAGGTGATGCAAGGGTCGGCACTATTCTAGCATATTCAAAGAATAATGTAGTGTATCCCTTACTATCCACTCCAGTCATCTTAAGGTTTAGGAATTTATTTGCTATCTGTTCTTTTTCATTAGGATGGCAGAATTTCCTTTCTACCATATTCTTAAATTCCTCTCATTCCATATTATAAATTATGTCACTTCCCCTAGACTGGAGGATAGTGTTCCACCATTCTAAGGCTGAGTTCTTAAACAGATTGGAAGCAAACATTATCTTATCCTCTTCCACGCATTTGCTTATTTTTAAGACTACCTTAGTCTTTTCTATCCAGCATAGAGCTGCAATGGCCCCTTCATTGCCCGAGAATTCCATTGGTTTACAAGACCAAAATTCTTTATAAGAACAACCATAAGACATGGTTCTTCTTCTTTTGGGAATGGGCACTTGAAGTATGGGTCCATTGTTCACGCTGTGTTCTGGTTCAGTGGGTCGTTTACTATCACGGTTACTTTTATTATCAGCTTCCCTAACTGTTTGGATAATATATGGCATCACGTCTATAATCCCTTGTGCCACTATGTGTTGGATGGCACTGTTATCCACTTGGTTTCCATTGTTATTGTTGTTCTGATTATCGTTATTCTGGTTATTGTTACTCTGGTTTTCCGGGTTATTATTCGGGTTTTCTTGATTCACTTGGTCGGGCATCTGAATTATAAACAATTACCACATATTAATATCACAAGATAATATTTAATGCAAACAATCATACAACACGCATATTGATCAAAATCGTCGAACATTGCGACTTACTATTTCTTATATATTATGCATCTAATACAAACTGGAAGTGGAATTTAAAAATTACAATACTATTAGGCATCAGTAGATATTGTCTAGGTTTTTTTTTCAAACATACACACATATTATATATTATTATTTTATTATTATTATTACTATCACCATCACTGATATGTGTTCATCCAGAACTCCATATTACGCTCGTCATACTTCCAGACGAGTCATTCTCCGATCTGCCTCATCCTCTCACTACCTTCTAAAATCTCCTCACCAAAGGTTCGGAGTTCTTGCACATTTTCTGCACTCATTGGGGGTGCAGGGGCTGGTACTAGGTTTGGGAACTGGGGCATGGGTTCTTGGTAAGGATAAGGATTCTCTAGAATTTCCCTGATGTATGGGTCATTATCGTAGTAGGGATATAGAGGGTCCAAATCTGGGTAAGCTGCTAGGTTCGGCATGGGTTCGTCTTCTGGTATTGGGTAACGTTGCTGGTAATCCCTATTGTCGTCTAACCACGGGTCGTAGTCTGAGTCTAAGGGATTGCGTGCTGGTATTCTAGGTATCTCAGCTGGATTGAAATCAGGTATTGGGATTTGATTTTCTGGGTTATTTTCAATTTCCATTGGCTGTGCGGGAAATAGTGGTAAGGGTAGGGGTGCTATGAGTTACTCAAGGTTAGGGTCAGCAGATGTGGTTGCTAGGATATGGAAATTTGCTAAACTCCTATTGAGCATATCCTGGGTGTGAGCATCTGTTTCTCTTTTAACGGCTGCTAAAGCACGTTGCTGTTGTAACTTTTTCATTCTTTTCCTACGTTCATGCGCACCTCTACTGAACCATCCTCTTTTCTTAGGAGGGAATGGCTCTTCAGACTGAGCCTTAAACACGAATATCCCATCTTCATTGTCAGCTGAATACCCTGAGAGGGCAGGCTGTGAAGAGGTACCTTCGCTTCTAGGTGAGCTGGACAACTGACGGTAGGCGTCGGAAGGTCCTTGGTCGCTCATACTGTAAACTAACAAATAGTCAAGTAACACACAACAATAAAATGCAGATATGCACGTATTTCCGTAATTTATTTCCAAACCTTTTGAATAATATCTTGATGTCAACAGAACACTTCTGTGGCTGAATCAGTGGCTTAGCTCTGATACCACCTTCTGTCGCAACCCCCATCCCCTAACTACCCGGGAACGGGCGGCCGCGACCAGTTTCGGTGGTATCGGTGTTTATCATTTTGGCAGCGGAAATTTCATCAGGATCGTAGTTAGAAAATATTTTATCAGAGTAAAATACCACGATTTTATAATATTAAACATATGGGAAAATCCCAAGTTTCAAGTACACACATTTTCATAGGGATAAACCCTATTTTATTTAAAAAAAACATCTCTTTATTTTAGGTAACTTTATAGCCACTTTTCCAAGCCTTCAGTGCTGTCCAGCTGGCTTCTATTTGGCTTTCACATTTTGTTACCTGAAACGCGTTTAAAAACATTTTGTCAGTGGGAAATACTGGTGAGTGAATCCTAGTTTAATCAAGACTTGTAAAAACCATTGTACAATATTGAGGGCGGTCGCGCAATTACATTTGTTTCCATCTACTTTAATTACCACCCACGGTACTGTCAACCCGACTTGTGGTCATGTTACTACTCACAATGTAGTAACAAATTTTGTATACAAAACCCCCAACATACAGACAATAATTGTAGAATACAAATACTCAATCACTGTTTAATATATTATTAATTAAGTGAGGTTTTGTAAAAACAGTTTGCAAAAAGGAGATTACTCACATTGCTGTCTTAGGGTTTTCCTTAAGGATTGCCTGGTGATTATCTATTAATTACACAAATGCACACGCGTTAGTATAATAACCCAATATTTACATTTGTAATACCCTCCCCGAGACGGCATTCCAACGACTAGGTCGGGCAGAACCACGACAGCCGTTACGGAACCCTGGATCAATCGGGCATCGTATCTAATACGTAACCGGGGGTTATGATACTTACAACGAGGCAGAACTTCGTTATTTAGGGGGTATTATGCTCTAAAATCACTTTAGCTATATAGAAATTCGAGAAAGAAAAAGATTGTGAACGATTTCGACTGAACGGCCGATTTCATCTATTTATAGGGCTACTCAGGGGGTTTGTCACGCCCCGCGAAGACCACACCAATGTCTTACGCGGCCCGCGACATAGGGTTGTAGGGCCTAGCTATGACTAGTTAGCACTCGTAGCCTCGACACACCACCCGACACGTGGCAGCACCGGGTGCAGCCTGATCTTCCAGCTGTCGCGGCCCGCGACTGGGTTGCCTAGGGCTTCGCGCCCCGCGAGCGGCACCAATTTCTTGTTTTTATTTTATTTTTAATTATATAGGATATTTTCGGCTCGGTTTTCGCTTAAGGGGTATGTTTTAAGACATATTGGGACATTTTAAATATATATTAAGGGTGTCGGAAAATATTTTGGAGGGTTGTTATAAATGAACCCTAGATAGTGAGTGCCCTTGGCTTTTGTTGATTGTCATTGCAAAACATACAACTAATCGAGTGACTTTCTGGTCCATCCTAAATAGATTTCTTGTGATATCGTCATCAATTTACTTCAACATGTATTAAAGTATATGTCAACACAAAATGGTCGGTGAGCATACAAGTTTGTCTACATATCATAAGTATAGAAAAAGTCTAAAATCCACATGTCAAATGTATACTATGTTATATGAAGCATACTAGCTTGCATGAACTGTAAATCAAACCAAAGTGTCCATTAGCGTAATCTTATCATCGCAATGGATAAGACCGTAAAGAAGGATTACTTAACAATGACCCACAACGGGCGGTGTGCTATTCCTATAATGCTATACATGTTAAGGGAGGCTTGCAAAGTTAATGATAGATAACATGCATACGAGTGTCCTAGTATGTATAAACAAGTAGCATAACAAATAACATGTTTAAGGATTGAGTGATTGATTGATTGTATAAGATTGCTTGTATGTGTGATTGTGTATTTTTGTATGGATACATGTTGCATCCCAAATAGTGTTTAAAGCGTAAAATGGGTCAAATATGAACTCATGGTTTGCAAATGCTTCCCACAAAGTGAGATTGAACGATTTGGAGGATGGATCACCGAGGTTATCCTAAAATGGATAAACAAGGTGTATGAGTTTGCAAAGTTGGTGGTATGAATAAATTCAGAATTTACAAGTATAAATACGAATATATATCTTGCTTTAGGTACTCATTTGGACACCATTGCTAGTTAGTGTTCTTCATGAGTGTGGCACTCATTGGAAGTCCAAAATAGGAAACTAAAACTAAGACAAATCCCAACTTACCACAAAATTCAACCATTATATTAGTTGGTATCATGGTTTGGTTTCGGATTAGGTAGTATGTGTTTTGGTCAAAAATTTGTTTAAGGATAATGTAACCAAATTTTATTTGTGAGGTAGAGTGCTTGAGTGTTGAACAATAATGTGATTGAATATGAAATGAAAATGGCAATGAACACAATGATTTATACGAGGAAAAAACCCTTGATCTTTAGAAGATCTCCGGCATAAAAAACCTCGGGTGATGTAAACTACCGATCACCAACTATATTGAACAATAAAAGTTACAACTTCGGATGTTAATCAAGTGTTGTACAATGATTGTTTGGTAAAGTGTATGAGAGCTTCTGATTGCAGTGTGTGTTCACGAATGTGTGAGAATGTGTACCAATATCTCTAATAACACTTGATCAACCTTTTTCAAATAAGCTAACCACTAAGTCCTATTTTCTAGGAAGACCACGTCCTAGCTCCATGAACGTTAGTGGAATTCATCACGTGCAATATCTCAAACGAATATTGAGTGAGATTCCAGCGAAGACTCGGTCCACGTCATCCATAACCTGCATAAGAACATTAGAAAACATAGAGAACAATTGTTAGATAACATAAGTAATAATAAGGTTCTTTGATCCTCAGGCTCCCTACACCATCTGCTAATGATAGGTGATCCATGCAACATCTTAGGATACATGATCCAGACTTAACAGAACCTATGCCCTAACAGTATGTATGTGTATATAAAAGTTATAGTCTAGTATATGGTCATGTATCAAGTCATGGATTGTCATGCATGGGTAGGATGATTCCTTTAACCCTTTAGTTCACCAATGCACAAATCATAACATGGATGATTTGGATGGTCATGAACATAAGTACAAGAATGTAAATTAACCTATCTAATTCACCAAGCAACCAAGTGGGTTTAACTAGACGAGTGCTTCCAACATTATAATGGTTGGAGGCTTGGTGTAGTTTGTCCACTTTGATTACTTGAAAGCTACTTGGTGATTTAGATTATTTGAAATGTGAACTTGGAAGCACAACATTTATGGAACATACTTCAAGCGAAACCTATCCAACATAGGGATTTGTTGGCAACTTGAAGATGTCCCCAAAGTTTTAATAAAGATGAACAAGTATGTAAGTTTTTAATCAAAACAGGAAATAAACCTAATTTGGACCTCAAAGTGGTGATGTACCAACTTGGTTTACCATGATAAACTTGTGGTAACAGTCCTAGAGGTTATCCAAGTAGGTTGAAAGCAAGAAACAAGAAGAAAAGATGAAGAAGAAGGTCCAAAACTCACTGTTTTGGACTTAAGTATATCTGCCAACACTTGAAGGTTTTGAAGACTGGGAGGTTTAGAGAGTGATTTGAGAGAGTGTAAAGTGTTTAGGAGGTGTGGAGGAGGTGTATTTATAAGTGGGTATAAGGGTTTGGGTAATCAAGAAGGTGGTTGGGAGTTAGGATGAGGGAAAGTGGGTTTAAACCCAATTTTCACGAATTTAAAACATCTGGCTAAAAACGTGCTCTGTCGCGCCACGCGACAATGCACTAGTGCTTCTTTGTGTGGCGCGAAGAAGTGTTGTTTTTCCAAAGTTTTGTAAAATGTTCCTTTCACCCCCCCCCCCCCTGAAGTTGATTTTATTGATTTTTCAAGCTAGAAACTCATTATTAAGCATTTTTTTGGGTATTTAAGGTGTATGCAAGTATGTGTAAGTACAAAATACGTATGATTACATTCTAAAGAGAATATAACTTAAAGTATGGTTCGATTTTGTATAAAACTCGTACTTCGTGATTGTTTGAGTATTGTGCATGAGTGATTAATCAAGTATGATATTGTCACACCCTGACTTTTTGCGAAAGCGTGATTATGGTGTGACTTTCTTAATACCATTGCATTCAATCATAACAACACTATATGATAAAACCATTAGATGTTCATCCATAAATTAAGTTTGAAAAATACCACAACATAATTGTTTGGAACATAGACTTCAAATTTAAATTACAAACCATACAACATGTTTGAAAGAGTTCACGAGGACTCGACAAAAGATCTTAAATAAAACCGAGCTTAGAGACATGTATCTCGTCTAGGATTAAGATACACGTCCTAAACCCATTGACTCCGGATGACATCTCTTTATTCATAACACAGCTTGGAACATGCAAACACCCGCCAGATCCACTTAATTCCCTGAAATACATGTAGTTTGAAAACATCAACAAAAGTTGAGCGAGTTCATGTGTTTATGTATATGAATAACCTTTAAAGTATGTCTGTATGTATGTAAAAATCCGGGTATGAAAGCAACAAGGAAAAACAGATCACCAATGGTTTGCAAGGCCAATGGTATGTGTAAAGTGATGCAGGAAAACTCAAACCTAGCAAATTTGTCTCCGGGAATAAGACATAGTCACCACATGGGCCACCCTGGTCCGCATGGGTGTGGGCTCGCTACACCCAAATAGATCTATCACTCATGTCCCTCGGTCCTACAATGAGGATTAATGGCCTTAAGTGTCATACCCACCACTCACATGATCAAGCAGTACCCTTCCTTAGCTAACCATACCTCATAAAATGTTCGTAAACAGTTTGTAACATGTATTTCACCCCCGAAGTTATAAAACTGAAAACAATTAAAAGAAAAGGGGGACATGAACTCACAGTCTTGCGTCTTCGGTACTCGTAACTCAAATCTCTTCAGCAAACACGACTACCTACAATGTACTAGGGTCTATTAGACGAACGGGCCGTGCCTTGACTTAGAATTAACGTTTTTGAGTTACGTTTCTGATATCATTCCAATTTATGTATTTATAGTCAAAATAATTAATATTTCAACTTAAATTATAGAGTAAATTGCCATTTTAGTCCTTGAGTTTTGTCCAAATAAGCCAGTTTAGTCCAAATAGTTTTTTTTTTTGCATCTGGGTCCCTGACTTTTATATTTTGTTGCCATTTTGATCACAATGCCTAACTCCATCCATAAACCCCATCTGTAACCAGGGGTATTTTGGGGATTAACTTAAAAAATGTTTTCAGTTGCCATTTTGATCCAATTCCAAAAAATCAAAAAAATTTCAAAAAATAAAAAAAATTCAAAAAAATCAAAAAAAATTCCAAAAAATCAAAAAAAATTCCAAAAAATTCAAAAAAATCTAAAATTCAAAAAAATTCTAAAAAATCATAAAAATTCAAAAAAATTCTAAAAAATCATAAAAATTATAAAAAATTCAAAAAAAATTTAAAAATCAAAAAAATTCTAAAAAATCCAAAAATCATTAAATGTTTCGACCGTACCGTTTCGAACCCGTACCGTTTCGAGCCGAACCGTTTCGAACCCGTACCGTTTCGACCCGTACCGTTTCGACCCGTACCGTTTCGACGCGAACCATTTCGACCCGAACCGTTTCGACCCGTACCGTATTGAACCGAACCGTTTCAAACCCGAACCGTTTCGAGCCGAACCGTTTCGAACCCGTACCGTTTCGAACCCGAACCGTTTCGAGCCGAACCGTTTCGACGCGAACCGTTTCGACGCGAACCGTTTCGACCCGTACCGTTTCGAACCGTACCGTTTCGACGCGAACCGTTTCGAACCGAACCGTTTGGACCCGTACCGTATCGAACCGAACCGTTTCGACGCGAACCGTTTCGAGCCTGTACCGTATCGAGCCGAACCGTTTCGACGCGAACCGTTTCGAGCCCGTACCGTATCGAATCCGAACCGTACCGTATCGGTTCGAAACGGTTCGCGTCAAAACGGTACGGTTCGATACGGTACGGGTCGAAACGGTACGGTTCAAAACGGTTCGGTTCGATACGGTACGGTTCGAAACGGTTCGGGTCGAAACGGTTCGGCTCGAAACGGTACGGGTCGAAACGCTTCGCGTCGGAACGGTACGGGTCGAAACGCTTCGCGTCGAAACGGTTCGGCTCGAAACGGTTCGGGTTCGAAACGGTACGGGTTCGAAACGGTTCGGCTCGAAACGGTTCGGGTTCGATACGGTTCGGGTTCGATACGGTACGGGTCGAAACGGTACGGTTCGAAACGGTTCGCGTCGAAACGGTACGGTTCGAAACGGTACGGGTCGAAACGGTACGGGTTCGAAACGGTTCGGCTCGAAACGGTTCGGGTTCGAAACGGTACGGTCGAAACATTTAATGATTTTTGGATTTTTTGGAATTTTTTTGATTTTTAGATTTGTTTTGAATTTTTTAGAATTTTTGTGATTTTTTAGAATTTTTTTTATTTTTAGATTTTTTTGAATTTTTTGGAATTTTTTTTATTTTTTGGAATTTTTTTTGATTTTTTTGGATTTCTTTTGATTTTTTGGAATTGGATCAAAATGGCAACTGAAAACATTTTTTAAGTTAATCGCCAAAATACCCCTGGTTACAGATGGGGTTTATGGATGGAGTTAGGCATTGTGATCAAAATGGCAACAAAATGTAAAAGTCAGGGACCCGGATGCACAAAAAAAAACTATTTGGACTAAACTGGCATATTTGGACAAAACTCAGGGACTAAAATGGCAATTTACTCTAAATTATATTTGTAAATTTTGGAATAATTGTTAAACAATATTTTTGTAATAATACTTCTCAAGTATTTATACTTATATTTCCTTCCCAAGGATGGGGGTATCTCATACATGTATATTTGTATCCTTGTATCCTTGTATTTGTTAAGTATTCTTATACTTAATTTTCTAATTAATTATTCCGGAATATTAAATAAATATCCAATATATATTTACAAAACACATGTTTTAAGGAATACTACTTAGAAAAGTTATTCATAATTTTTCTTTTGGCAAAACTATTTGTAGTTCCAAATTAATATATTTTTAAGTCTCACTTTAGAAAATATATATAAACTTGTTTTATCCAAAATAATGTATTTCAAGTTTATCCAAGAAAATATATATTTTTCCCAAAAATCATATATCTTCTAAAAATTCTAAGAAAATATATCTTTACTTCCCAAAAATAATATATTTTCTCCTTGTCGAGGATACGATATAACTTGGTAGTATTTGGAAAAGCCTTATTTTCCTTTTCTTGTGTCCAAAATATTATTTACCAAAAATATCCTTATAAATGTATTTTCCGGAATATTTTATAAGCCACATTATTTCGTTCGGTTTCCCAATATTATGTGTGTAACTTATATATTTATTCCTTGAGATTTTTGGCAATATTTTGGATTGTAATTTCTTGGTATTTTGTTAAGTTATATTACTTTAACCCTAAAATAATATAACTACTACACAAAGTATACAAATATTCACACACATGTGTCTTTAATATATATATCTAGCCATTTTTATTTATAAAAACCAACCTCCAATATTTGTATTTTTGTAACAAAAATTATGGCAAAGTTTATATGGAAGCTCATGGTTAAAATATACTTGTAAATACTTGTTTAAAAATATTTTTCTAAGTGTTTATATTTTAAGAAAATTTTGCCATAGTTTCTCCTAAAAATGGAGGTTCTCATGCTTTTAAAGCATATCATTTTCTTTTAAAATCATCACAAATAATCAACAATCAACCCTAAACAACTTACACTTACCAATTTGCCACAATCATGGGATTTACATAACAACATGAACTTGAACTTTCATAAAAACTTGTAGTAACTTGGTAGTGTGTTTAGTAGGTTTAGTTACCCTTTAAAATGTATTTACTTCTTTAAAAAAATCATTTTTAAAGAAGTTGGGTGTTTACAACTTCCAAACACATTTTCTAAAAATGCTTCTTTATGTAATCCTCTTGTTACACAAGTGTTTCTACACTTGTTTAACCATTAAAACAAGTTTGGTTTATGTAAGAACCAAGTATATGTAAATCTTATTATTTAACTTAGTTTCTTGGGAAAACTATCTTGGAAATTATCCACTTACAAGACTTGTATTTTGTTTAAATCATCATCACATGTGAAAACAAATTTTATTATTCAAGTTCATGTCTACATAAAGTATGATCATCTTGGTCTTTCACAAGATCATCATCTTAACTTACTAGATCATGTGTTTAATCACAATCTAGTAGGTTCCATATGATGTCTAACATCATAAACGCAAATAATCAATCATCAAGAAGCAAAACAACACTAAACAATATGTATTCTTATGTTATTAAGCTTTATGTGAGGGTTCATCTTCTTGTTCATTAGTGTTCTTCATGATTTGCATCATACATTATCTTTTAACCAACTAAATAAGAAGTAAAATGGTGTGTAGAAGATCTTACTACTAGCACAAGGGCTAGGGAAGAACCAAAGAAGATGATGAATGTGATGGATAAAAGAAATTGAAAGAGGTCCTTCAATCTCCAAGAGCTCCAAGCCTCCTTATCTTGCTTCTAACACCTTGTGATGAACTTGGAATGTATGAAAGTGAAATGAAGATGATGGTGGTGTGGGTGGTGGCTCACGGCCGTGGGTAAGGGAGGAGAGGGAGAGAAGAGTGTGTGTGAAGTGTAGGTGTGAGATAATGAGAATGATGATCTTCCATGCTTTACTTATATCCATCTTAATGTTTATCCAATGTGTAATGTGTCTTTTAAGTACATAACAAGATCTCTAATCATATCAAAACAAATCAAGGGAAATCAAGGGTGGGTCGACCCTTGTAACCGTCGACACAAGGGGGGGGGGGTATTGGTTGAGTTGTGATGGATAGTTAGAGAATTTAGTTAGATTTCAAGTGTGGTGTTTAGTGTTTAAGTTAATATGGTGTTATATAGGGTGTTAGGGTGTTCGGGGCCCATAACTAGCTTGGAAACATTAAAACAATGCTTCTAGTGTAATTTTGATGTTTCGGGTAGTGTCCGGTTGTTCGGTTAGATACCGGTTCGTTAAAGTGCTAAACTATACCGTTTAGTGTTCTTTATGTATCCTTTTGTGACACTTTTAATTCCCAACATTTAGGAAAGCATTCAGGGCCATTTAATCATATTTTTGCATGTTACTAGCTTGTTAAAATGCTGATTTTTGTTTAATTATGTTGAATTCAACACTTTGGGTGAGTTTTATGCACTTTCCGGCACTTAACTATCACTTAGGAATGCAATTTTGTGGTCCTTACTTCCCTACACACCATACTAGTGTAGTACTTAGTCTCTGGCCCATACTGGGTCTCATTGTATTGCCTGTCTATGTGCTGAGTCCTGTCAGCATTTTTCTGAGTTATCCGCTAACTGTGCTAACTGTGCTTTGTGCATCATTCTTGTCAATAAAGTTTGTATGTAATAATGTTGTGACGTCATGCAATATGTAATGCACATGTAAGTATGATGCAGTAATCAGAAGGTAGTTAATTGTATAATTCAGCACAATCATTAAGCATTAATCAAGATTAATTTGTTGTACGGATACCTGGATTTTTTACGGTTGTCACATTCTCCCCCTGTCGAAATTTATACTACTTTAACTCCTTAGGGTTACATTATGCGTGTATGTATATGAATAATACTGGGGTAGATAACCACAAAACCGAATCAAATCTTATTCACATCAGGTGAATTCCTGGGATATGTTTCAACAACAGGAACCCAATGGTTAAATGGTATGTGTTCTAGCATTTGATGTCAAAGGACACGAGCTGTATAGATGTATAATCTAGCGTAACTTAGTTTACAGGGGTGCAACAAAGGGGTTTTGACCAATGGATTCTCAAACAATCGGTCACAATATGCAAACGAGTTTTCACAAACCATAGCATCCGCTATATGAACTCAAAATCAACAACTTGAATATGAAAATGATCTGTCAACTTTCGAATGAATAAATGGTAAGGATTAGTGTGTTGACACTTTTGAATTGCGAGAATACACCGAATGAAATACAAGCAAATCTGGTGTATCATTGTAGTTGCATTAGGAATGTTTAAATGACAAGTCAAACAAAAGTATGTGTAGTTTTGTGTGAACGGTTGACCATGATTAGCACAAGCTACAAATTTGTAATGACACCACAAGGTGTCGAAATTGACATATTTTAACAATAGCGGTGACCGAACAAGTTCACCGTGCTTGAAATCAAAGGAAAGTGTATTGAAACAACTCTGAAAATTTGGTTTAAACAGCGTCATGGGGTTTTCAATCGAATATGGAACATCAAGGAACTACTATTTCTGATTGAAGATGGAAAGCAATAAATACTGCAAGGTATTCAATTTATAACGAAGGAATCGTTAGGAGGTACATCGTGATATGAAATGAATCTAGGTACCATTGTCTTAACACACAACTGGGTTGAGACCGCTTTAATCGTGATAAACAAAACGGATTTTAGAGCAGATAATTAGACAATTAAATCCGTGTATGAGGTGCGTAACCAAATTAGCGCAAGCTTCAATTTTGTGAAAATATCACCGTAAGGTATCGAAACCAACAAACGATTTAGTGGAGTCGTAGATCAATCAAGTCTACTACGACTCGAAACAAAAGAACCTTTGCAAAAATATTTGAATATGATACTCCCAATACATCATATGACGTCTTAAATTGAATATGCGAAATGGATAAGTTCAAGCAATTGAACTTGGTTTCAGCGTAACCCGACAATAAACGTATGTATCAACAAGGGAATCTCGGCATGGTTACGAAGATAAACCATGAATGTAACTTGAAAGAAAAGAAGTTTCAAGAAAGTGTGTTGACTTGATAGCAAAGGAGCCAATAATTACAATAATGTAGGTTATTCGAATCATAAACTAGTAGTTAGCTTTAGCAAAATAATATTTGAACTTTAATGAAGCGTTTATTCGAAACGAAACCACATGCGTAGCAAATGGTGCATGCGTGACATATAAGTTTCCAAGTAATGAAACAATGAGTGTTTGCTAAAATGAGGAAATGACCAAGTATCGAAGCAACTGTGTGTTCGCTCTTAGCGAAGAAAATTAACGCGATGCAACTACCATTAAGGGGAGTAGAGATGCAAACATCTATTCGCTAGAAGCAAAAGTGGAGATTTCAACAAAAGAAATTTGAGTACTTTTCTGTTTGATTAACTAAAATAGCATATACGACAGAGTAATGGTGCTGACCCGAGTTAATAGACGTGGTTCTTACGTGGTGACCTTTAATGGATCTCGACATAAGTTCCTGAAGGTCTTAAGTGCATGATTCCTAAAACCCTCAAAGTGTCGTACTCTGTGTGTAACTGTTTTGTGTACCGTGTATAAACATATCATTAGTGTATATCGGAAAACAAATTTTGACTCAGTGTTCTTCGGCATACCCTCCTTCTGAATTCGTAGCCAATGATACACGATCAACGATTAGTCTTATGGTAGTAGTTGGATCCTTGTAGTTAGTTAAATAAGTCGTTAATCCTCAGCAAGGGTTACCGACTCTTGTTGGTTAGCTGGTTCGGCTCCTGGTAGTTGATGCTCACTTGAGAATCATCGTCCTTCTCCTTGACCAACCATACTGAAACTCGTTAGGGAAAAAAGCTTGTCTTATAAATCCCCTATCTAGCAACTTCTGAAGCTGCGTTGGCAAATCTTGTATCTCAGGAAATGCAAGTCGATAGGGTGTCTTAGCTACAGGCACGGCGCCTGGAATCAAATCGATGCGAAATTCGACTTGTCGTTGAGGAGATAATTCTGGCAAGTCTTTGGGGAAGGCCTCAAGATATTCCTTATCACAGGGGTATCTTCGAGCTTAGGTTCTTCGACTTCCTCATCCACGTCATGAGCCAAAAGAAAAGGCAACACATCCTTTGTGCGAAAACTTCCGTGTCTTCAACGACTGATAATCCATAGGGGTGTATCCTGCTTCAGGAATCATGATCGTTTCTTCGTTCGCCATCGGGATGCGGATAACAATCTCCGCTTGATTGCTCAACAACCAATCCGTCCCATTTACCACGTCGAAGCTTCCCTTTAGCTAGTTTTATCGAGTACGGGTTATCTAACTTACTTGCTACAAAACCAAGTATATTCTTAAACTCATGAGATACGAAGCTATGGTCGGTACTGGTATCAAACCACATAGACGCAAATTTTTTGATGGATAGAGAACGTACCAGCATCCACATCTGGATCCTGGCATGCTTCACGAGCTCCGATGTTGGATGCTCCTTCACGGTCTTGGTTAATCTCCCTTGGGCAATCTTTTCGAAAGTGCCCCACGTCATCGTAGTCAAAACACCCTTCTCTACGTTCTTGATTGTCGCCATTTCCGTCCTGATAATTACTATTGTCATTGTTTACTCCGTGTTTTCTACTACCAACTTGACCTCGATTTCCACGTCTCGTCCGGCGCCAACACATCTCCTTGCAGTGTCCCACTCTGCCACAGTTATCACACTTTTCATTTCTGCATTGCCCGGTATGATGATGTCGACATTCGTCGCACTCAGGTAGTTTACCCATGTACTCCTTTCCCTTTTTGGCTTTGTTTTTGTTATTCGCCCGATCACCATCTTGGAAATCAAGGAGCTTCCTCTTGTTCCTTCTAGATGACTCCACCTGAGTTTCCTTCTTCTCGTCAGTGTTTGAAAGCTGTTCCAGTCTAACCGCTTCTTTAATGAGTGCCACACTTAAATCGACCGCATCGATAGCTGTTGGCGGATCTGATATCGTCATTAAGCGCAGGATCTGAGGCGTAAGTCCCCAGATGAATGTCTCCATCTGTCACACCCCCAAAATCCACCTGCGGAATTACCACCGCTTGGAGGCGTGACTGACCAGGATCCAGTCACCAATCATATTGAACAAGCAAACAAGTAATTATAAAAGTTCAACCAGTACGATTGGTGTTCAAACAAAACATAGTTTAAGTTGCAAGCGGAAGCATAAGTCTTAAAACCAAAACATAAGTTTAATTGTTCAAAGTTTAACATGGTACACAGCTGTCCATGCCCCACAACGACCCTCTTCCATGCAAGCTCCAGCTAAGTACCTAAAGACCTGCAAAGCATGTAGTAACGAGTCAACAACAAGTTGAGTGAGTTCACGGTTGGGTGTTCGTTTTAAGTTGTTTCGAAAACAGTTTCCTTTATCTGGCATCTTGCCGTGGGGGTTACCCCATAGTTAAAAACGTGACTTGTTTATTCCCGGTTACTCTGGCAATCCAGCCGTGGGGGCTACCCCGTGTTAGTTATCTGGCATTTCGGCCGTGGGGGCTACCCCATGTATACACTAGACTCGTTACCATATCGACTGCTGACTGTAGTCATGTTTAAGTGCCCTGAAACTGTCAATGTCTATCATCATTGACGTGCCCCAGATCCATTAGTTCACGCCCGTCCTCTGCGGCACGGTGTGAGGTTTGTCAGACCTAAATAGCGCTATCTAACTAATGACCCGCTCGCCATTGGCCCGGCGATTAAGTCGATATAAAAAGGAGGGACTTCGTGATAGAGTTTTGGTCTAGTACGAGTTATCTGTCCGTGGGGACGAGGAATTACATTCCTGAACCATTGCTGTCCTACCCAAGGAGGACGAGGAACCCATGTTCCTTAACCCCAATTCCCGACCCCTGGGAATCCCATGCTTTGTAGAGGGTGTGAACTCACCTTGGTTTGCTCGGCAGATACACAGAAAGGTCAATCAAGCAATATTGTGGTCACTCACGTCCTATCATTGTTGTATCATACAAATCAGGTTCGTATTCAAGCAGTACACATATGTTTCTAGCATATTGCATTCAAGTATCATTCATGGCAGTCCATCAACATTCACATTCGACAGTAACACATAAGGCCCATACGTTCGGCCCAATTACTTAGGCCCGTAATAGTGTGCAAGTCCAAACAGTGTGCACATGCACATGGTCTCGAGTCGAGACTGTGCGGTCTCTAGTCGAGACTGTGCGGTCTCGAGTTATAGCTTACAGTCTCGAGTCGCAACTGATGAGGTTTCGGGTTATGCATATGTTGGTCTCGAGTCGCAACCGGACTCGCAAGTGTGGTCTCGAGTCATGATGTTTATAAGCTGATCAAGTGTGGTCTCGAGTCGCAACCGGACTCGCAACCGTGGGTCTCGGGTCGTCACGAGGTGATCTCGAGTTGTAGCTTCATGGTCTCGAGTCGAGACTATGGGTTCTCGACTCGCAACCCGAGTCACAACTGTAGTCTCGAGCTATCATGCTCCCGGTCTCGAGTCGAGACTGAAGTTCTCGGCTGGGGACATTTGCTGAATTCGACATTGTACTTGGCCAATGAGATTTCATGGTCATGATATTATGTACTATCCAGTAATATTGCACTAACATGTTCCCTTGTCTATGGCTTACCAAAAATGGATCAAACATTGCAATTTCAAATGTTCATAACATATTCATATCATCTTCAAGTTGTTCTTCATATATTCAAGTCATGTTCATGTTGATTATTCAAACTTGTTCATCATATTTCCAGGTTTTTAGCATTAATCACAAACATAATCATGAACAACAAATCAACACACTTGAACATACTCATCTAAAGGTTTCAAATCATCACATAACATCTCAAAATCAACTCTACACTAATCCGATTCATCATGGTATTACACATATGCAAGCCGGTTTTCATGAACATTAACACTCAATGATTTGAATCATATTTAGACACAAGATATCACGAGCTCATTATGCAACATATCCTAAATCAAAACATATTAGCCGATTATCAACATCATACACAACCGATTTACAAAAACATCATCAAGCATACAACTATACTAGCTAAATCATATTGCTCATACTATCATTTAACAACAAACATCATAAAGACACTAATCGGTTGATGGGTTTCAAAGGTGAGTATGAAGCTTCCAAACGGGTGTGTGTGTGAGTCGATCCGAGAGCTCCTAGTGGTCACCGGTTTGAATCCGAGAATGAAGGAGAGGAAATGTTGTGGTTTAGGGTTTTAGTGAGGGAGAATGGAGAGTGTGTGTGTTAGAGGAGTATGTGTGTTGTTTGCCCAAAAATGACAAGTGTGGCTATCACTAAGGTTATATACTTGTTCCACCATGGTGCACCCTAATGGGTTTCGGATGAGGTGCACGGCCCAACCGGCCCATATGTTGCACTGTTCACTCGAGACCACATGGTCTCGAGTCGGGTTCTTGGTTCTCGGCTCACTTAAACATATACACATACTATACACACAAGCATATAACATAACACATAATCACAAAAAAAGTTCACTTATCATTAATCACATAAGTTAACTAGTCACACGTTTAAGCATGTTATATCGGGATACAAGAAAGGTTCTAAATTTCGAGTTGTCACACCATCCTTTTCAACTCTGGTCCCACCAGGTACGGAACAACTCGCGACAAATCATGAAGCCTCTGCACGTACTTCGCCACTTTTGGACCTTCCATCTTTAGCTTCCAGAATTCGAATTCCAGCTTCTGGATCTCCATCTGAGAACAATACTCCCTATGCATCATTTCCTTCAGCTCACCCCATGTTAAAGCATTTGTAGCAGCTTCGCCCATCATTCGAACCCGAAAGTTCCACCATAACAGGGCCCCATCTTGAAGCGATCCCGTCACATATGGGACTTGTTGCTCTGGCGTACATCCGCTCATTCGCAAAACAGATTCCATATTTTCAGCCCATTTCACAAAAGCTATGGCACCTCCAGTGCCGTCGAAATTCAGAGGCTGGCAGTCAAGGAACTGCTTGTAGGTACAGCCTGTACAGGCAACATCATTCACAGAAAGCATTAGCAATCGCACATGGAATGTCCAAATGTAACGTAATGTGTCTTTAGTGACTTAAACATTACCATATGGTGGGTTATTTCCTGAGGTACCTCCGCTGTGCTCAGAGCGTAAGGCCTCGTGCTGTGCTATTGCTTGTGAAATCCGTTCTTGTAGTTCGGCCTCTGTTGTGGGCAACCGCGTATCTCTTCGTGGAGGCATCTTCTAAAAGAAGATTGTATTAGTCAGGTCATAATAAGTATAGTAAGTACATGACATGTATACGTGATAGCATTCATTAAGCAGGTAAGCACATAACATCTCAATCATAGCATAATCAAGTAATTCAACAGTGTATATAATGAGAATATTGCGATTAAGCTTTCATATATCATTGACCACAATTACAGTTACATGTTCTACAAATGTATCGTATCACATCAAAAAGGACTACAGGGTCATACTACCCTTGTCCAAAACGTCTATCAGTTTACAACAGTCATAAAATCAAAAGTGGTCTTCAAAAGGCTTCGTAGGCAGGTTCAATAGCGATACTCTCATCGAAAGCAGTCTACCTGCATAAAACCAAAAACCGGCTATGTTGATGGTGGTGGAGGAGGAGGTGGAGAAACGAAAAGCAAACTGCGCACATGCGCTAACTCCTCCTCAAGAGCATAAATGTGACGTAACAAATAACTAATCTGCTGCTCCATAGTGAGAAATCGAACATCGAAATCTGGATAAGGCAAAAGAGGAGCAGGTGGAGTCGCAAAAGGTGACTGACACGCACAAGGTGGAGGACATGGAATCCTCTCTAGCTCCATAACTCTACGACACAGCATCTCCTGCTGAAGCTGCAATGACAGGAGTAAATCATCCCTCATGTAACCAATGTAATGTGAAGGATGGTATGGATCAGAAACTGGCATAGTGTTCGGCGGAAACCATATGAGTGGCTCGTCTGACGGTGCAGAAGTATAATGAGTAGCAGGTGTAAACTGTGGCATGAAGGGAAAAGCTGCTGACACGGGTGGAACATGACCAGGCTACTGGCTATAGGGACCTTCCCCTGGACGGGGTGGAATGATATCCTGCAAGAATGTGATCGGCAGGTCAGTGCGGTGTACATCAGACACAAACAGGTGAAACGGGGCAATATCAACAGGTGCATGTGTAAGTGCAGGTGGGGGAGTAACAGGCTCAACAAAAGGGGGCATATCATCATCATCATCCTCTATCCACCCATTGCTGGTGAACGCGTAACGGGGGTCTATCTGATCTGCAAAAGCAGCATGGTCAGCGGGTGCAGGGATCGGATCGGGTACAAGCGGTGCAATAACAGGTATGCCAACAGGTACAGGGTCATGATCAGGCAGAGGATCAGGAGCAGGTATAGGCTCAGGGTCGGCCGGTGCCAGCTCAGGATCAGCGGGTATCGGCTCGAGATCAGTGGGTGCATCAAAAGGCTGATCATCGGGAACGAAGTCAATCTCATGTCCAGGCTCATCATCAAACTCAAAGTCCTATGGAGGAATAGGTGTGGCAGACATAGTCGTGTCAGAATCAGTGGGGTAACGCTGCAATCCCAGTGCATGCAAAGTGGTGGATGACACAGACTCGAAAGAATTTGGAGCAGAATGATCAGATGAAATCTCAACGATAGGAACCTCAACAAGTGGAACAACAATGACATCATCAGCTGGAACTCCATCTCCCTGAGCAGCATCAGGGGGACCATCAATGAAAAGATCGACATCATCATCAGACATGTCATCAAAAGGCAAATCCTCGAAAGGAAAAGCAGCAAGAGGCAAAGGGGCGAGGATCGGAACCACGACATGCTCATCATCGGGATGTCCGAGGATGAGATGGTCCTGGTCAGGAATATGAAAGGGATCCTCGTCGGGTAAACCATCAGCATGCGGTACATCGTTGCCAAAGTCAGGTAATGCAAAAGGCTGGAAGTCATCGTCATCGTCACTCTCAGTGTCGGATGTAAAAATCTCAGGGTCTGGGATGATCTCATCATCCGAAACGATAGCCATAGGGTCGACAGTATTGGATAGTCCACTATCAGAAGACGACATAGAGTCTGTAACAAAACCATCACAACATATGCACATATATCAACAATCATCAATACGCATGTAAGTAGTAACAATGTAAGCGTGTATTCATCCTAGTCTTCCCAGACTACCCACCTAGTCTCTCAGACTAAGCCTCCCAGTCTCTCAGACTGAACTACTTACTCTCTCAGACTAAACTTCCCAGTTTCTCAAACTGTCCCAACTACTCTCTTAGACTAACTACCCAGTCTCTTAGACTGAATCTCCTAGTCTCTCAGACTGAATCATGAACATAAATTTTGAAATGTGTTTCGTGTCTTTTATTTGTAAAAATGTTTGTTTCCTGGATCTGGGCGTTTCATGTATGCAATGAAAGTATGTTTGTGAAAACATTATCGTGGGAGCCCTAATCATTGTAGTCTAGACTCAGGAAAGAATCCTAGTTCGCTACAATCGAAGCTCTGATACCAAGCTGTCACACCCTGACTTTTTACGGAAACGTGATTATGGTGTGACATTCTTAATACCATTGCATTCAATCATAACAACACTATATGATAAAACCATTAGATGTTCATCCATAAATTAAGTTTGAAAAATACCAAAACATAATTGTTTGGAACGTAGACTTCAAATTTAAATTACAAACCATACAACATGTTTGAAAGAGTTCACGAGGACTCGACAAAAGATCTTAAATAAAACCGAGCTTAGAGACATGTATCTCGTCCAGGATTAAGATACACGTCCTAAACCCATTGACTCCGGATGACATCTCTTTATTCATAACGCATCTTGGAACATGTAAACACCCGCCAGATCCACTTAATTCCCTGAAATACATGTAGTTTGAAAACATCAACAAAAGTTGAGCGAGTTCATGTGTTTATGTATATGAATAACCTTTAAAGTATGTCTGTATGTATGTAAAAATCCGGGTATGAAAGCAACAAGGAAAAACAGATCACCAATGGTTTGCAAGGCCAATGGTATGTGTAAAGTGATGCAGGAAAACTCAAACCTAGCAAATTTGTCTCCGGGAATAAGACATAGTCACCACATGGGCCACCCTGGTCCGCATGGGTGTGGGCTCGCTACACCCAAATAGATCTATCACTCATGTCCCTCGGTCCTACAATGAGGATTAATGGCCTTAAGTGTCATACCCACCACTCACATGATCAAGCAGTACCCTTCCTTAGCTAACCATACCACATAAAATGTTCGTAAACAGTTTGTAACATGTATTTCACCCCCGAAGTTATAAAACTGAAAACAATTAAAAGAAAAGGGGGACATGAACTCACAGTCTTGCGTCTTCGGTACTCGTAACTCAAATCTCTTCAGCAAACACGACTACCTACAATGTACTAGGGTCTATTAGACGAACGGGTCGTGCCTTGACTTAGAATTAACGTTTTTAAGTTAAGTTTCTGATATCATTCCAATTTATATAATTATAGTCAAAATAATTAATATTTCAACTTAAATTATATTTGTAAATTTTGGAATAATTGTTAAATAATATTTTTGTAATAATACTTCTCAAGTATTTATACTTATATTTCCTTCCCAAGGATGGGGTATCTCATACATGTATATTTGTATCCTTGTATTTGTTAAGTATTCTTATACTTAATTTTCTAATTAATTATTCCGGAATATTAAATAAATATCCAATATATATATTTCCAAAACACATGTTTTAAGGAATACTACATAGAAAAATTATTTATAATTTTTCTTTTGGCAAAACTATTTGTAGTTCCAAATTAATATATTTTTAAGTCTCACTTTAGAAAATATATATAAACATGTTTTATCCAAAATAATGTATTTCAAGTTTATCCAAGAAAATATATATTTTTCCCAAAAATCATATATCTTCTAAAAATTCTAAGAAAATATATCTTTACTTCCCAAAAATAATATATTTTCTCCTTGTCGACGATACGATATAACTTGGTAATATTTGGAAAACTCTTATTTTCCTTTTCTTGTGTCCAAAATATTATTTACCAAAAATATCCTTATAAATGTATTTTCCGGAATATTTTATAAGCCACATTATTTCGTTCGGTTTCCCAATATTATGTGTGTAACTTATATATTTATTCCTTGAGATTTTTGGTAATATTTTGGATTGTAATTTCTTGGTATTTTGTTAAGTTATATTACTTTAACCCTAAAATAATATAACTACTACACAAAGTATACAAATATTCACACACATGTGTCTTTAATATATATATCTAGCAATTTTTATTTATAAAAACCAACCTCCAATATTTGTATTTTTGTAACAAAAATTATGGCAAAGTTTATATGGAAGCTCATGGTTAAAATATACTTGTAAATACATGTTTAAAAATATTTTTCTAAGTGTTTATATTTTTAGAAAATTTTGCCATAGTTTCCCCTAAAAATGGAGGTTCTCATGCTTTCAAAGCATATCATTTTCTTTTAAAATCATCACAAACAATCAACAATCAACCCTAAACAACTTACACTTACCAATTTGCCACAATCATGGGATTTACATAACAACATGAACTTGAACTTTCATAAAAACTTGTAGTAACTTGGTAGTGTGTTTAGTAGGTTTAGTTACCCTTTAAAATGTATTTACTTCTTTAAAAACTTCATTTTTAAAGAAGTTGGGTGTTTACAACTTCCAAACACATTTTCTAAAAATGCTTCTTTATGTAATCCTCTTGTTACACAAGTGTTTCTACACTTGTTTAACCATTAAAACAAGTTTGCTTTATGTAAGAATCAAGTCTATGTAAATATTATTATTTAACTTAGTTTCTTGGGAAAACTATCTTGGAAATCATCCACTTACAAGACTTGTATTTTGTTTAAATCATCATCACATGTGAAAACAAATTTTATTATTCAAGTTCATGTCTACATAAAGTATGATAATCTTGGTCTTTCACAAGATCATCATCTTAACTTGCTAGATCATGTGTTTAATTACAATCTAGTAGGTTCCATATGATGTCTAACATCATAAACATAAATAATCAATCATCAAGAAGCAAAACAACACTAAACAATATGTATTCTTATGTTATTAAGCTTTATGTGAGGGTTCATCTTCTTGTTCATTAGTGTTCTTCATGATTTGAATCATACATTATCTTTTAACCAACTAAATAAGAAGTAAAATGGTGTGTAGAAGATCTTACTACTTGCACAAGGGCTAGGGAAGAACCAAAGAAGATGAAGATGATGAATGTCATGGATTAAAGCAATTGAAAGAGGTCCTTCAATCTCCAAGAGCTCCAAGCCTCCTTATCTTGCTTCTAACACCTTGTGATGAACTTGGAATGTATGAAAGTGAAATGAAGATGATGGTGGTGTGGGTGGTGGCTCACGGCGGTGGGTAAGGGAGGAGAGGGAGAGAAGAGTGTGTGTGAAGTGTAGGTGTGAGATAATGAGAATGATGATCTTCCATGCTTTACTTATATCCATCTTAAGTGTTTATCCAATGTGTAATGTGTCTTTTAAGTACATAACAAGATCTCTAATCATATCAAAACAAATCAAGGGAAATCAAGGGTGGGTCCACCCTTGTAACCGTCCACACAAGGGGGGGGGGGGTATTGGTTGAGTTGTGATGGATAGTTAGAGAATTTAGTTAGATTTCAAGTGTGGTGTTTAGTGTTTAAGTTAATATGTTTTTATATAGGGTGTTAGGGTGTTCGGGGCCCATAACTAGCTTGGAAACATTAAAACAATGCTTCTAGTGTAATTTTGATGTTTCGGGTAGTGTCCGGTTGTTCGGTTAGATACCGGTTCGTTAAAGTGCTAAACTATACCGTTTAGTGTTCTTTATGTATCCTTTTGTGACACTTTTAATTCCCGACACTTAGGAAAGGATTCAGGGCCATTTAGTCATATTTTTGCATGTTACTAGCTTGTTAAAATGCTGATTTTTCCGAATTATGCTGAATTCAGCACCTTGGGTGAGTTTTAGGCACTTTCCGGCAGGGATGCAGTTTTGTGGTCCTTACTTCCTTACACACCATACTAGTGTAGTACTTAGTCTCTGCCCCATACTGGGTCTCATTGTATTGCCTGTCTATGTGCTGAGTCCTGTCAGCATTTTTCTGAGTTATCCGCTAACTGTGCTAACTGTGCTTTGTGCATCATTCTTGTCAATAAAGTTTGTATGTAATAATGTTGTGACGTCATGCAATATGTAATGCACATGTAAGTATGATGCAGTAATCAGAAAGTAGTTAATTGTATAATTCAGCACAGTCATTAAGCATTAATCAAGATTAATTAGTTGTACGGATACCTGGATTTTTGAAGGTTGTCACAGATATAAACTGCGATTTCCATTATGATAAAAGTCTCGGAATTACAAGTATTGAAATTGAAATACGAATTAAAATAAGTTGGAAAAGAAATATAAAAAATACGGAAAGTTAAAGTCTCCCTTACTTTAGGAAATTTCATCCCGAAATTTATTTAAAGGTTGGTTATTAAGAAAGAAACAAGAGGTGGTATTCCCAGTGGTTGGACATGAATACATGAATAATAATTAGATAAGACGTTTGACTAGGAAGGGGACCACTATTTAGTTATTATGGATTGTTACGTGCGAGTGTATAAATTGAAAGTAAGTTAAGGTTGACATACTGTAACACCCGTCTCATTTATACAAGAATTTAATATAAAATAAGCATTTTTAAAACCAAAATACTTCGTTTAATATTTAAGATCAAACGGAAGTTTTTATAATTTTAGCATTCTAGTTAACTACAAACTAGTTTAAACATCCCAAACAAATATTTAAGTGTCTACAAAGTGAACATTGTCTACAACAAGGTTAAATTAACGCGGAAGCTTCAAAAGGTTGTGTTAGGTTCTTGAAAACATGCTTGATCGCCATCCGGATTGAGTCCAATATCACCTAGTGTCAAAACCACTTAAAATATTAGTTTTGACAATGTTAAAGTACATACCAACAAGTTCTAATGTCAAACAATTGAAAAGAAATAAAAATTTTCGAAATGTAGTCTGTCGCGCCACGCGACAGATACACTTGTATCTTTCGCGCCCCGCGAGCGCCTTCGCGTGTCGCGCAGGGATTGATGTCCCCTGTCGCGTGCCGTGGGGGAACCCAATTTCCAGCAGGTTCAGTTTTGAAACCTGCATTTTCCTGCCAGCTCCGTTTTTCATAAAAACAAACTTCAAAAGCTATGATCCAAATGTCCGTTTTAGGCGATTCTTTTTCCTACGCATCTGTAATTTAATTACCGATGCGTCTATTACATTTATTTTACCAAAATTTAAGTTTACGGTCCGAATGTCTAAAATCACTATTATGTTTATTTAACCTACAAAATTCGCACCAATTCTACTACCAATATTATTGTAACTTCAAGGCGCATTTTACCCAACATCCGGGGCTTATGATCACCGGAATTTCATTACCAAAACTATGATTTCATGTTCTTGTGATCCTTCATCACCAAATACTCTCCGAAACAAAATTTCTACTACTTACCACACATTTATTTGACCCGTTTGGCTCATTTATGGAGTCCTCCATTTTTAATGACTACCAAACGTTTTTCTAAGCTAATTTGATTCGTTCAACTAAGTAGTGATCATCATCACTTCAACTAATACAATTCCTTAGTCTAGAACAAAACTTCAAATATCTAAAATATCAAATTTACATAATGTAACTAGACATGTTACATACCTTCAAAGCACACCCTTCAAACGCGCGTCACCACCAGCTTGTCCACTTGACGCTCCAGTTTCCTTTCCTATAGAGTTCAACCTCAAACCATTTAGAACTCTTTTCTTACATATAACGCATAATTCGCCATAATTTTACAAACATGCGTTTTAGCTCAAATTTCCAGTTTTAAGCCTTCTTTTAGGCATTTTCACAAACACTTTAGGGGCATAATTTCTCACAATTTATAATCGAGTTCATAGCTTGTTATTTAGCCAAGATTATCACCAACTAAGCGTGTTCATATCAATTTTCACATTAACAACATCTGAATTACTTCCTAGAATTCAAATTACACTAGAACAATAATCAACATTTTAGTGTTTAACATGTTCCTACAAAACCCACTTATCACCTTCAATGGTGATTGTGAATTCACAAGAATAAGCATAATTTCAACAAGTGATTGACTAGGGTTTTACTCCTAGATGCAATATCATTCCTATTTCATCCAAACAACATTCATGCAACATAAATTTTGAATTTCTTAGGTTCATCCAGAAATTTAGATGGAGCTTTTCTATGAAATTTACATACCTTATGACCCCTTTACAGTGGAGATCACTATTCTATGTTCGGATTTCGATTTGGGACTGAATTTGGTCTTCAATTTTGATCAAATAGCAAGAACTAGGGTTTTGGAGGAATCCTGGTCGCCCCCTTTGTGTTTGATCGAACCCAACACACACAGAAGTGTGTGTTTGGGGTTTAAAATATGTTTTTATTATAATAAGTTTCAATTTAATCACTTTTGGTCCCTCTACTATCATTTAGTTCATATTTTGAGTGTTTTAACCCACTTATAAGTCACTACAAGACTTTTATCTAACTAGGTTATTTTTAATCCTAGTTAGTTCATTTGTTTATTTACCGACATCATATTTATAATAAAGATTTATATTTTCAGGGTGTTACAAGTCCACCCCCCTTAAAAAGGGTTTCGTCCTCGAAACCGGAATACGTACCGAATAATGCTGGGTAGAGACGTCGGACCTCTTCTTCGGATTCCCATATAGTATCTGAACCTTTTCTATGCTCCCACTTGATCTTCACTTGATCAATTTTCTTATTTCGCAAATCTTTAACCTTCCGATCTAGAATCTCTATTGGCCTTACCTCATAATTATGGCTATTGTCCACTTCGATATCATCGTAATGGATATAAGCCGTTTCCTCAGCTAAACACTTTCGGAGTTGTGACACATGAAACGTGCCATGGATTCCACTCAATTCGTCCGGTAATTCAAGGCGATATGCTACCTTGCCAACCCGTTCGATGATTTTAAATGGCCCGATAAACCTCGGGCTTAGTTTCCCTCTTTTTCTGAATCGGATAACATCCTTCCATGGGGAAACTTTTAACATAACCATGTCGCCCACCTGAAATTCAATCGGTTTCCGTCTTTTGTCGGCATAAGACTTTTGTCTGTCTTGGGCCGCTTTCAAATGAGCTCGAACCACGTCAATTTTCTCGTTTGTGGCTTGAACTACGTCTTTATGGGCCAATTCACTCGGACTCACTTCACCCCAACACACCGGGGTTCTGCATTTTCTACCATATAGCATCTCGTACGGGGCCATGCCGATACTGGCATGATAACTGTTGTTATAAGAGAATTCTGCTAATGGTAAATACACATCCCAACTGCCCCCGAAATCGATAATACACGCCCTCAGCATGTCTTCCAGTGTTTGTATCGTTCTTTCACTCTGTCCATCCGTCTGAGGATGGTATGCAGTGCTGATAAAAAGTTTCGTTCCCATCTGTTCTTGGAAATCTCGCCAGAAGTGTGAAGTAAACCGGGTATCCTTGTCAGACACGATGGATACTGGTACTCCGTGGCATGCCACTATTACATTGGTATACACTTCCGACATCTTTTCTGACGTATATGTCTCACGTATAGGAATAAAGTGAGCACTTTTCGTCAGTCTATCTACTACCACCCATATAGCATCGAATCCTCAGTTCGTCCTTGGCAGTTTGGTCAACAGGTCCATGGTGATATGTTCCCATTTCCATACTGGAATATCCAATGGCTGAAGCTTTCCATAAGGTCTTTGGTGTTCTGCCTTGACTTGTAAACAAGTCAAGCATTTTTCAACATACTTAGCCACATCTCTTTTCATTCCGGGCCACCAGTAATTTTGTTTCAAATTGTTATACATCTTGGTCTCTCCCGGATGAATGGAGTAACGGCTTTTGTGTGCTTCATCAAGCAGAAGCTTTTTGACTCCGCATGAATTAGGAATCCATATTCTGCCAAACCGGGTTTTCAACCCATTTTTATTTTCCGTTAACTCTTCCAACTGGCCCACGATTCTTTCCTTTTTCCAATTTTCCTCTTTTATCGCCTCGACTTGTGATTCTCGGATTCGTTCAAGTAGACCCGAGGTTAAAACAAGCTGCATCGACCGCACTCGTATTGGAACATCATCTGTTTTCCTGCTCAAAGCATCCGCCACAACATTGGCCCTTCCGGGGTGGTAATGTATCTCGCAGTCATAGTCTTTTACCATTTCCAACCATCGCCTTTGCCGCATGTTTAGCTCCTTCTGATCGAAGAAGTATTTTAAACTCTTGTGGTCGGTAAATATGGTGCACTTTACTCCGTATAAATAGTGCCTCCATATTTTTAATGCAAACACCACCGCCGCCAGTTCAAGATCATGTGTGGGATATTTCTTTTCGTGCACCTTTAATTTCCTCGAGGCATAAGCTATCACTTTGCCTCGTTGCATCAAAACACATCCGAGCCCCGAATGTGACGCATCCGAGTAGACTACCAAGTCTTCGACTCCGTCCGGCAACGTTAATACCGGAGCGTGAGTTAACTTCTCTTTTAGCGTTTGGAACGCCCTTTCTTGTTCAACGCCCCATATGAATCTTTCCTCTTTCCGAGTTAATTTAGTTAAAGCCGAAGCAATCTTGGAAAAATCTTGAATGAATCTCCTATAGTATCCCGCAAGCCCTAAGAAACTTCTAATTTCCGAAGGATTCTTCGAAGGGCTCCATTTCGACACGGCTTCTATCTTTAACGGATCTACTAATATTCCATCGGCACTTATGATGTGGCCGAGGAATTGTACCTCTCGTAACCAAAAGGCACACTTAGAAAATTTCGCATACAATCTTTCTCGTCTGAGTGTCTCTAACACTTCTTGTAAATGATGCGCATGATCCGCCTCATTTTTCGAATACACTAGAATGTCGTCGATAAACATGATTACCGACTTGTCCAACATTGGCTTGCAAACCCGGTTCATGAGGTCCATGAAAGCCGCAGGTGCATTCGTCAATCCGAAAGACATCACGAGGAACTCGTAATGTCCGTACCGCGTACGGAAGGCCGTCTTCGGTACATCCTCTTCCTTGACCTTCAACTGATGATACCCTGATCTAAGGTCAATCTTTGAAAACCAATTCGCACCTTGTAATTGGTCGAATAAGTCATCTATTCTCGGAAGCGGGTATCGATTCTTCACCGTGAATTTGTTTAACTCCCGGTAGTCGATACACATCTGCATGCTTCCGTCTTTCTTTTTCACGAATAATACCGGTGTGCCCCAAAGAGACACACTCGGCCTTATAAATCCTTTATCGAGCAAGTCTTGAATTTGCGACATTAGTTCTTGTAATTCCGATGACACGAGTCGGTACGCCGCCTTGGCTACGGGTTTCGCGCCCGGAACCAATTCAATTCCGAACTCTACTTCCCGTTAGGGCGGTATTCCCGGTAAGTCTTCTGGAAACACATCTTCGAAATCACGTACTACCGGTACGTCTTAAATCTTCGGCGGTTCTTTCCCAGGTTCATTCGCGTATATCATAAATGCTCTACATCCGTGCCTCATGAGTTTGTGAGCTTTTAGCATCGAACATATTACAGGATTTCCTCCTTTCTCGCCATAGATGGTAACGTGTTTTCCAGTCGGAGATGTTAACTTTATCTCCTTACGGTAACACACGACTTTCGCGTGGTGTCGGGATAGCCAATCCATCCCAACAACCACCTGGAATTCTCCCATTGACATCGGGATTAGATCTATCGAGTATTCTTCGTCATCGATACTCAATTTACAGCCTTGACAAACATCACACACTATGAAACTCTTGTTATCCCCTATTTCAACTTCTAAGGGCACATATAATTTTGTCAATACAAATGAAGGATGTCGAATAAATCCATGTGAAATAAAGGATTTATTCGCACCCGTATCAAATAATACACGTGCAGGAATCGAGTTTATTGCGAATATACCTGAGACCACATCGGGTTCTATTTTTGCTTCAGTCGCTGTTAGTTGGAAGGACCTGGCCTTCGCCTTCAGAGTTTCTGTTGGAGATTCTTTGGTGTCTTTCTTTCCAACCAAGTCCGGACATTCGGACTTCTTATGGCCCGGTTGGTAACACTTGTAGCAAACAGAGACCTTTCCCGGACATAATGACGCGGTGTGCCCCGTCTTCCCTCATATGGGACACAGTTTGTCTTTGAAGCGGCACTCACCCTTGTGCCCTTTCCCACATACCTTGCAACTTGGTGATCCACCCTTCGCATCCGTCTTCTTTACCGACTCATTTGTTCGAGCCTTCTTTGTAGGGCTCGGATTAACATCCATTGCCCTTCGTTCGCCTCGTTTAATTTGCTTTTTGAGTTCAATTTCTCTTTCTCGAGCCGTATTTATGATCTCGGTGAGCGTCTCATACTTGGAAGGAGTCATAAACTCTCGGTACTCAGCACTTAACATATTATAATAATAATATATTTTCTGCTCCTCGGTAGTCACTAGCTCATCGCAGAATCTCGGCTTATCCATGAAAATACCCATGCTTTTATCAATTGTTTCACCCTTCTGCCTTAACTGGATGAACTCCTCCTTGATTTTATTGATGACCGCCTTGGGACTGTGGTGTTTAAGGAATGGTACCTTAAACTCGTCCCATGTCATGGCCCTTGCCGCTTCGGGTCCAATCTCTTTCTTCTTGTTATCCCACCAATCCTTGGCTTGACCCCTTAACTGACCCGTTCCGTAAGCCAAAAAATCTCTTACGTCACAGTGGGTCCTTTCAAGCACCCCTTCGACATCGCTTAGCCATCTTTGACATATTATCAGGTCCACTTCCCCGTTGTAAATTGGCGGTTTAGACGCCATAAACTCCTTGTAAGAACAACCCTTACGTTCTCCAGATTTTTCTTTCACAAGGTTGAATTTGTCTTCCAACCTTTTAACCCGTTCCTCAACTAATGACAGCACTGTATTTTGAATTTTGTCTATAAAACCGGATAGACTACTCTCAATTGCCTTCCCTACTTCTTCGACAATTACCTCTTTCATTTGTTCGGTGACTATCGGCACCGGATCATTGTTACCCCTTTCCGTCATCTTGAAACTGAAATGTTTACATCAATTATTAAACATTTCATTTATAACATATACTTTATTTGCTTCGGTTTAGCCAAGTTCATAACTTGCTTTGACCGTTCTCATTTAGTGCACTTTCCGGGTTTGAGTGTGTTAACACGCTCTTTCCGTGCACATTAATTTACATCCCTTTTTCTCACATATTATAAAATCTACTAAAATAACTAATTCTTACCGGATGATTGATCAAGCTTGAACCGAACACACTTTGTTGACAACCTTGAGCTCTGATTACCAACTTGTAACACCCATCTCATTATACAAGAATTTAAATAAAATAAGCATTTTTAAAACCAAAATACTTCGTTTAATATTTAAGATCAAATGGAAGTTTTTATAATTTTAGCATTCTAGTTAACTACAAACTAGTTTAAACATCCCAAACAAATATTTAAGTGTCTACAAAGTGAACATTGTCTACAACAAGGTTAAATTAACGCGAAAGCTTCAAAAGGTTCTGTTCGGTTCTTGAAAACATGCTTGATCGCCATCCGGATTGAGTCCAATATCACCTAGTGTCAAAACCACTTAAAATATTAGTTTTGACAATGTTAAAGTACATACAAACAAGTTCTAATGTCAAACAATTGAAAAGAAATAAAAATTTTCGAAATGTAGTCTGTCACGCCACGCGACAGATACACTTGTATCTTCCGCGCCCCGCGAGCGCCTTCGCGTGTCGCGCAGGGATTGATGTCCCCTGTCGCATGCCGCGGGGGAACCCAATTTCCAGCAGGTTCAGTTTTGAAACCTGCATTTTCCTGCCAACTCCGTTTTTCATAAAAACAAACTTCAAAAGCTCATAACTTTTGATCCAAAGGTCCTTTTAGGCGATTCTTTTTCCTACGCATCTGTAATTTAATTACCGATGCGTCTATTACATTTATTTTACCAAAATTTAAGTTTACGGTCTGAATGTCTAAAATCACTATTATGTTTATTTAACCCACAAAATTCGCACCAATTCTACTACCAATATTATTGTAACTTCAAGGCGCATTTTACCCAACATCCGGGGATTATGATAACCGGAATTTCATTACCAAAACTATGGTTTCATGCTCTTGTGATCCTTCATCACCAAATACTCTCCGAAACACAATTTCTACTACTTACCACACATTTATTCGACCCGTTTGGCTCATTTATGGAGTCCTCCATTTCTAATGACTACCAAATGTTTTTCTAAGCTAATTTGATTCGTTCAACTAAGTAGTGATCATCATCACTTCAACTAATACAATTCCTTAGTCTAGAATACAACTTCAAATATCTAAAATATCAAATTTACATAATGTAACTAGACATGTTACATACCTTCAAAGCACACCCTTCAAACGCGCGTCACCACCGGCTTGTCCACTTGACGCTCCGGTTTCCTTTCCTAGAGAGTTCAACCTCAAACCATTTAGAACTCTTTTCTTACATATAACGCATAATTCGCCATAATTTTACAAACATGCGTTTTAGCTCAAATTTCCAGTTTTAAGCCTTCTTTTAGGCATTTTCACATACACTTTAAGGGCATAATTTCTCACAATTTATAATCGAGTTCATAGCTTTTTATTTAGCCAAGATTATCATCAACTAAGAATGTTCATATCAATTTTCACATTAACAACATCTGAATTACTTCCTAGAATTCAAATTACACTAGAACAATAATCAACATTCTAGTGTTTAACATGTTCCTACAAAACCCACTTATCACCTTCAATGGTTATTGTGAATTCACAAGAATAAGCATAATTTCAACAAGTGATTGACTAGGGTTTTACTCCTTGATGCAATATCATTCCTATTTCATCCAAACAACATTCATGCAACATAAATTTCGAATTTCTTAGGTTCATCCAGAAATTTAGATGGAGCTTTTCTATGAAATTTACATACCGTATGACCCCTTTATAGTGGAGATTACTATTCTATGTTCGGATTTCGATTTGGGACTGAATTTGGTCTTCAATTTTGATCAAATAGCAAGAACTAGGGTTTTGGAGGAATCCTGGTCACCCCCTTTGTGTTTGATCGAACCCAACACACACAGAAGTGTGTGTTTAGGGTTTAAAATATGTTTTTGTTGGATCTGAGTTTCTTTTTGATTGTATTTTCGTTTGAAATTAAGATGGAAATGAAAGAGTTGTGCAGTGGAATTATAATGAAAACAAACTTTGCATACAATCAAACGAGAGTAATACTTTTATCAAACATCTTTACACAATGAATCGAAAGATTGAATTTGTTTCAACACCGATTACAATGATTGATGAATGAATGCAAACTCCCCCTCAGCCAGAGCTCAGTAGTTTGTTCATGCAAAGAAGACGATGTGGTGAAAGAGCTAATAGAACAGTACAAAGTACTGAACTATTTATAGGCACTTGCAAACCACTGAGCATCTTAGCTGACGTCACCATGAAAGTGACATCTAACCTCCTAACAAACTCTAACCACTGATCTATACAAACTCTGATGTACTAACTACTGCTATTACATTTCTTTGCATAAAAGACACTTAAACAGCTGCTGCATCCTTCCACTGCTGTGAACCCAGCAGTGCTTGTCCGGATCAGCAGTACTTGACTCAAGGCAGTAGGTTTAGTCAGCAGAGCTTTGGTCTTCCATCAGTCTTTGACATTGGTCAGTAGATGCAAATCAGCAGTTGTAGGTCAGCACTTAGTAGGATCAGCAGATAGGAGGTCAGTAGATACAAAACCACTTTCAAGGGGAGAGATTTGCATGAACTAACTGTAATCGTCTGCTTATTCTGGATCCACTGCTCTGATCCAGTTTTGGCTTTAATTATCTGTTCCTCTGATAGGGTTCAATCCCAACAATCTCCCCCTGGAACAGATAATGCCAAAACTCTTCATTATTTGTGGAATTCTTTATTGCCTCATCAACAGCTCCCTTATCTGACCTTTAAATTGTAATTCAAAGTCTAGGGCATCTGTATCTTCATCATCCCTGCTAAGTGGAAGATCAAGGAGATCCTGCAAATCTTCAAGACTCAGGCCAAGAGCTTGTTCCCTTGATATTTTCTCCACTTCTCCACCAGACCTGAGCAAAGTCAATACGCAGGTCTGTTTGTCAGTTTCCCACTTTTGTATTTTTTAGCCTGGTGGGTTTCTTGGGAGATGTTTATTTGCAGAAGTATTTGGTGAGGCTGGCCTGTTCATAGCTGGCTGAGCAGCACATGCAGATTGTTCCAATTCAAGATCTTCTTTTATCATTACTTCCGTGCCAGCTTTTACAATGGCATCTCCGGCTAAAAGATCTTGAATTGTTTCCATGCTAAACTGGTTTTTGCTCCTTCTTTTGTAGATGGCAGCACCAGCTGGAGTAGTGGTTCTTTTGATTTGCAGCTTTGGTGGTCTGTTAGAAACCTCTGCTTTGGAATAGTCAGGCTTTTGTGGAACTCTTGGATCTTTCTTTCTAAGTTCCTCTAATCTTTTATAAGTTGCCCTGACTCTATCTTCTCCCCACTTTGACACTGAATTCTTTGACCCATAATCTGCTGTAATCAGCTCCTCTTTCATTCTCCTCAACTCTAACATCTTTTCAGCTTCAAATTGTTTGAATCTTTCAGGAGGAGTCTGCTTGACCTTATTTTTGATCATGTATTGAATCCTGGCTGCTTCTTTTTCAAGCTCAGGAATGGTCCAGTTTTTGTACATGTGTTTCTCCCCCTTGTATTTCTTGTAGGTCATGATGTTTTCAATGTAGTCTTTTCTCAAGGACTCATCTGCCCTTTCTGAAATTTTCTGACATACATTTTTAGCAAATCGCTCCATAGTATTGACCTGTGAGAGTAAAAACTGATAGTTTTGTTGAAAATCTCTATCAGATTTCCCTCTTCTGTTTTTTAGTGCAATATCCTCTGCTTGCTTGGCCTTGAGTTTCAAGTATTCTTCAATATTGTTAGGCCTGGGATATTCTGCAACTGATGGCAAACTCCTTTTGGCTGGGTCATCTTCATAATAAAAAGATTTGATTTCTTCTCTGACTGCGATGAGTTCCAGAGGAAATGAGACACCAGCAGGAGGTAGTGATTGTACAATTTGAGCTGAAGAGAGAGGTATGGGTTTTGGAATAGTGACAGTTGACAGGGATTTTGAAGATGTTGGTGATGGAGATGTGTCATCATCTTTTAAAATTAGCCTTCTCCTTTTTGTAGGAGGGACTGATGATGTTTTGGATGGAACAGTGGTGGTAGATGTAGTGGCAGTGGATTGTGATTGACTAACAGCTGTTGAAACAACTGGTGTTTCAACCACTGTTGTCATTACAACAGATGTTATAACATCTGCTGTCTCCTGCTGTGTGTCAGCAGGTGTTGTTTTTGGTGGTGATGATGGTAAAACAGTGGATGTTGTGTGTGTTGAAGTGGTGTGTGTTGATGGAACAACTGTTTGGCAAGCAGTAGTTTTTGTAACTCCTGTTGCATCAGCTGTTTGGTATGGTGGTTTTTGAACAGACTTTGAATGTCTGGTTGGAATGAATTTGGGTTGCCTTACTTTTCTAGTAGGCTTCTTCTTTTTCTCAACAGGATTTTCATGATCCTTTGACCCAGAAGTACCCTGATCTGGGTGATCCATTCTGTCCACCCTGGCTTTCCTTTTGGCCTCTCTATCCCTTTTTACACTTGCAACTGCTTCTGCTAGTGCATTTGTTGTCACATCAATTTTCTTGCTGCCATCTGGCAAAGGGATCTTTTTGGTCATGTTTGAATTTTCTGGTTCAAGATAGAGACCATCCTCTATACCCTTCTTTTTCCACTCCTTAATTTTCTCCCCCTTTTTGGCATTATCTTCTGGGAGTTGATAAATGTAGTGTACTGTTGGAGGAGCAGTGCCAGTGGTGTGCAAGATTTGAGTTTTGAGAGCCTTTAAATCAGCCTGAGTGGTCTTGAACCTTGACTCCATTGCATTTCTCAGCTGTTGAACATGTTTTTCATGTTGCTGATCTGCTAGTTTTGCTTGTTGATGGAGAAAAGGTTGAAATAAATTCCAGAGCTCATTTGTAGCAGGTGCCCTTTGTGGAGCAGGTGCTTGAGGTGGAACAGCAGTTGTTTGTACCTTCTGAACTTGTAACACCTGTTGTAGCATAACTTTGAGTTCTGCAACAGAGTTATCAAGCTTTGTAATACGATTCGTCAATTTCTGGTACTTTAAACCATCACCCAAGTTAATGGGATCATCTGATTTCCCACTAGCAGTGGTTTTATCAGTGGTAGATGTAGGGAGTATACTCCAAACATTAACCACTGATGCCCCTTTGTCTTGGTACTGGGGTCTTCTTCCTTCAACACTTGACAACCGTTTGATGTTGCCAGTAGGATAAAGAAATCCACTGGTGGTTGACAGAGGTGCTATCAAAGGAATTGCCTCCAAGGAAGTCTGATGGATGTAACCACTGTCCAAATGTAACCCAGTGGGTGTAACAGTTGTAGTGGCTGCTTCACTTGGATTACCACCAAGAGTTACTTGTAACTCAAGGGGTGTAACCTCCTCAGGTTGTGTTGGTGGGTTAGCAAAGATTGATACAACAGACCCAGTCAATGGTTGAGGCATATTCTCATTGATGGGTGATTGAGAAGGACTGGTTAATGCCTGGTTCAAATCAATTGCATCCAACAGCAGTTTTGTTGGTGGGGGAATTGTGGATGTGAAGGATGGTGTAGAAAGTGGAGTTGCCCCGGGTATTGAGCGGTGGATGATAGAAACGAGTGTTTCTAGAGCATCATGATGTGGAGACCCTATGTGTACAACATGTTCTTTTTGTGAAGAAGCAGGACGAGTTGTGGTTATGGGTTGAGATATTTGTACCAACTGCTGTGAGGAAGTAGCAGCAGTGGTTTCATGTGACATTTGTGTTGTCACAGGCAGGAGCTCTGGTATCTCATCCTCCAGAGTTGCCTTTTTGATGGGTTTTGTGGGTTTTTGAGTTTTTCTTTTTGGCTTTTTGGAAATAGTAGGTGTGGGTTTCAAAGCAGTTGTGCTGCTGCTTTGATCACCTTGAGCAGTAGGCTCAGCAGCAGATACCTGAGGAGCAGTTGTAACTGCTAAAATCTGCTCAGGCACCTCTGCTTGTGTTTTGCAAGGTGTGGACATCCTTGTAAAAGTTTCAGCAGTTAAGCAATTTGTTTGAATGAAATCACCTTGTTTTATTGCAGCAGCATCCTTCTTTCCAAGTTTCATTTCAAAATAGTAACTTAAAAATCTTGGAAAAAGTAGGAATGCCTTTGTTTCAACATTTTTAACCAAATCATTAAAAATTTCCTGGGAGTAGTTAAAATTTTCATCTTGAAGAATTGCAAATCCCAGTTTTTGAATTTTTAATGGTATCTCATTGAAAGAAGTGGTTTTGTTTGAAACACATTTTAAGAGGGTGTGAAATAAAAATCTTGTTGCAGGAGGAAAGTAACCTTTTTCTAAGGTGTCCTTTTTGACCTCTGCATTGTACCCCCTTTCCAGAAAATCATTTTTTAACTCGTTTTTAGGGAAAGTAATTTTACCTTCTTGATCGTCGAGTTGAAAGACCTCTGAAATTGTTTGTGGTGTAATCTTGACTTCTTTTCCCTTTAAAGTAGAGTTAATGGCTATTACAGCTTTTCCTTGTGTTTCAAGGATTGCATTCTTCCAAAACTCCCTTTGGGTTGCCAAGTAAATTGGTGCATCCGCTGTCAACAAAGTTTTGTACTTTGAGGCAGTGATGATATCAATGATGGAATCGAAATCCTTTGTGGAACTGGGTTTTGTAAGAAGACCAAGAAGATTGTGAGATGGTTTGTGTGGAATTTCAGTGGAGATTGCCTTTTGAGAGGCTGTTTTCGATGAAGATTTGGATGAGGGTTTTGTAGATTTCTTTGATTTAGTCATTTTGAGGATGATTGATCGAAGAAATTTGTGGAAGATGAGATAAAAAAAACTGTTTTGAGAAGAGAATTTTTAAGAATTCAATTCGACAGTAAAACCCTGTTTTGGTGGTGAATGAGGGATTTTATAGGGGAGAAAGTGAATGCTGAGGTGGCAGCCGTTACAAAAAGTCTGACCAATATGTACTGCCCACGTGACAACCCCTGGTGAAAGTGAAGGACAGTACTTTTGTGAAAGTGACTGATGAAGGCAGTGGTATGAAAGCAGTGGATGATTTTTACTATCAGTGGATAGCATATCAGTGGATAAGACACTGCTTTTGGACAACAGAGTTTATCAAAATAATGAGAGAGCAGGGGTTGACTTTCAGCAGTGGACAGACTTTTGAAGTAAAGCAGACTTTTGAACAATCAGTGGTTAATGGCAGACTTTTAAGGACTTTAATGAAAAATTTTCATTTTTAGCTATTTTTAAGGATGGAGTTTTGATTTTCTGAAAACATTTTGTTGCTTTTATTCATAGAAAAACAAGATGTTGCTTGTTATTCCATGTTCAGCATCCCAATCCTAGAGACCAAACTTTCAAAAGTGGCTGTATCAAGTGCTTTTGTGAGCACATCAGCCAGCTGGTCTTTAGTTGGGACATGATGCAGAGAAATCAAACCTTTTTCATAGCAATCCCTCACAAAGTGATGTCTGATGTCAATGTGTTTGGTGGTTGAGTGGGAAACTAGATTTTTGATGATATTTTCTGTTGCCTGACTGTCCAACATGAGAGGTGTCTTTAAGGCAGTGATACCAAAATCCAGCAACTGATTTTGAAGCCACAGGAGTTGGGCTGTACAGCTTGCAGCAGCAATGTATTCAGCTTCAGCAGTGGATGTTGAAACAGCTGCTTGCTTTTTGCTTTGCCATGAAACTAAGCAATTACCTAGAAACTGGCACCCTCCTGATGTGGACTTCCTTGTGGTGTGACATCCAGCAAAGTCACTGTCTGAGAAACCTGAAAGCTTGATGTTCCCATTAGCTGGATACCAGATACCAAGTGTGGGAACACCTTTTATGTATCTGAAGATCCTTTTTACAGCAATGAGATTTGATTTTCTGGGAGCTGATTGACTTCTTGCACAGACACATGTTGCAAACATGATGTCTGGTCTAGATGCAGTTAGGTACAATAAAGACCCAATCATGCTTCTATAAAGTGTTTGGTCAATCAGCTCATCCTTTTCATCAGACATGACCAGCTTATTTGTTGCCATGGGTGTGCTGCATGGTTTACAATCATTCATATCAAATTTGGTTAAAAGTTCTTTAGCATATTTGCTTTGATGAATGAAAGTTCCATTTTGCAATTGCTGGACTTGAAGACCAAGAAAGCATTGCAGCTCACCCATAGCACTCATTTCAAACTCAGCTGTCATGAGTTCTCTAAACTCTTCACACATTGAGTTACATGTGCTTCCAAAAATAATGTCATCCACATAAATCTGGACAATCATTAAATCCTTCCCTCTCCATTTTAAAAACAATGTCTTATCAATGGTACCTCTTTTGAAACCATTTGAGAGTAGGAAGTTGGAAAGAGTTTCATACCAGGCCCTTGGTGCTTGTTTCAAGCCATACAAGGCTTTGTTTAGCCTGTAGACATGATCTGGATAAAAAGGATCCTCAAAACCTGGAGGTTGACAAACATACACCTCTTCTTGAATTGTACCATAGAGGAAAGCACTTTTGATATCCATTTGAAACACCTTCATATTGTGGTTGACAGCAAAGGCCAGGAACAGTCTAATGGCTTCCAATCTTGCAACAAGGGCAAATGTTTCATCATAATCAATCCCCTCTTCCTGTCTGTAACCTTGAACCACAAGCCTGGCTTTATTCTTGACAACAATACCCCTTTCATCAGTTTTGTTCTTGAAGACCCACTTTGTGCCAATGGGACTAACCTCTTCTGGCAGTGGTACAAGCTCCCATACTTGTTGTCTTTTAAACTGTTGGAGTTCCTCTTGCATGGCTTCTACCCAGCTGTTGTCTTTTAGTGCCTCTTGGTACTTGACTGGCTGATGGAGTGATAGAAAACCAGCAAAAAGACAAATGTTTTGGGTTTGACTTCTTGTGAGTACCCCTTCATTTATGTTGCCAATGATTTGATCAGGTGGATGAGATCTCAAGAAGATTAAATCTCCTTGATATGGTATGATGGCATTGGTTGGTGAAGGCTGCAAATGTGTATCATCTGAGCTAACCACTGCTGGGGACTTTGATGATCCAGCAGTGGCTTCAAAAGGTGGTGGTATAGGAGGTAATGAAGTGGACAACTGCTGACTTTTATCCACTGTTTGAGGACTTTTGTCAGCAGTGTTTGAGGATGTGGAAGCAGTGGTTGATGGGCTACTTTGGTCAACAACTGTTGAGGTAGCAGTGGTTGAGCTTTGACAACTGTTTTGAACAGCTGGTGCTTTTCCCTTTGTGGCAGACCTTTGAGGGATGATGATTTCATACCCATAGTCTGGTGTTGTATCCTCTGATGGACCTGCACTGTTAGTCTTGACAGCAGTATTTTCAAAAGTGAATTTTTCAAGATCAAACAGATCTGCAGGGTTTGCTGGGATTTTCATTGATGAAAGTTCATTGAACTTAACATTCAAAGTCTCCTCCACTGCCTTGGTCCGTGTATTGAACACTTTGTAGGCCTTGGCAGTGGTTGAGTATCCCAGATGATAACCACAATCAATTTTGGCTGCAAACTTTGAAATGGAATCTTTTAGGTTCAAGATAAAGCATGGGCAGCCAAACACTTTGAAATATGAGATCAGTGGTTTAATTTTGTACAGAATTTCATAGGCAGTCTTTTTGTGCCTGGGGTTTATTAAAACTCTGTTCTGAACATAGCAAGCAGTGTTTACTGCCTCTGCCCAGAAAGTTAATGGCAAACCTGAATCTGCAAGCATGGTTCTGGCAGCCTCAATCAGAGTTCTGTTCTTCCTTTCCACTACCCCATTCTGCTCTGGTGTTCTTGGGATGCTGTACTGCCTTACAATCCCTTTCTTCACACAGAAGGCATCCAACTCCCTATTTTTGAATTCTGTGCCATTGTCACTCCTGAAGCTTTTCACTGGAAGGTCAAATTGCTTTTCAACCTGTATTACAAAGTCTTGCAAAATGCCTGCAGTTTCATCTTTTGAGTGCAAAAAGAAAGTCCATGTGAACCTAGAAAAGTCATCAACAATAACCAAACAATATCTTTTCTTTTTAAGGATCATGACTTGAACTGGGCCAAACAAATCCATGTGTAGCATTTGCAAACACTGGGTTGTTTTGGACTCTTCAATGGACTTGTAAGAACTTTTATGTTGTTTTCCTTTTAAACAGGAAATGCAATGTTTAGGACATGAAAACAATTTTTGTGGTAGGCCTCTCACCAGACCATTTTTTGAAATTTCTGTGATTGTCTTAAGATTTGTGTGTCCCGGCCTTCTGTGCCAAAGTTCTGTCTCTTTGTTAGAGGCAGCTGAGAATAGACAGGCATCAGCTCTGGGACACTCTTTTGACATGTCAACAACATAAACATTGCCACTTCTTTGAGCAACAAGTTTAGTTTGACCAGAGTTGATTATTGCTTCAATCTTTTTGACCATTTCTGGTCCAACAATCCTACAACAGTCTTTTGTGAAGAATGACCCAAATCCCTTATCACTCATTTGGGACACACTTAGAAGGTTGAATTTTAGATTGTCTATTAGATTGACATTTTCAAATTTTACATTTCCAGATTGCACTGTTCCAGACCCCAAAACTTTCCCTTTACTATTATTCCCAAAGGATATATCACCCCCACCATGGATTTTAAAGTCTTTGAGGAGGGCTTTACATCCTGTCATGTGCCTGGAGCCTCCACTATCTACATACCAAAGACTATCAAAGCATGCAGAAGCTCCCTGCACATGAAGTAAAAGGATTAGTTCATTAAGGTCTCCAAAGCCAACAAGGCTTTGGATGGGGTCTCAACAGTGTCTGGGATGGAGGCAGAATGATGGACAGTGGTTAGGTCAGGAGTTTGAACTGTTTTAGGACAGTGTTTCTCTAACCACTGTTGTGGGTCCTGACCAATCATCTGCTGGTAACCAAAAGGATGCTTGTTCACTTTGGGTTTAGAGGGCCTTTTGTAGGCCTCATAAACGTGAGGAATCCTTTGGTAGGACTGTTTTTCTCTGCCTTTTCTGAACTGATTGGCAGGGGGTGCATCAGTAACCTGAACATCTCTTTTGACAGATGTTTGGTTCAGCTGTTTTGTAACAGCTGTTTGAACTGGCACAAACAGTGGTTGTTTCTTGGTAAATTTGACAGATGTTGATGATGATGGTGGACTCAAGGATGTTTTAGCCATGTACTCATTCTTTTTCACATCAAAGTTTTTGAGGTACACACATGCTTGAGTTTTGTGGTTTGTCTTACCACAAACAATGCAGCTTTCTGCTGAAACAATGACACTTGTTTTGTTTAAATCATAAGCTTTCAAGTGGAAACAATCTTTTGTTAGATGATTCCTTTTTTCACAGAATTCACAAAACAAGTTATCAATTTTTTCTTTCTTCTTTCTCTTTTCAGACTCCTTTGCAGCAGAGGTTTTAACCACTGCTGGGATGTCCTTGAGAGGTATGACTTTAGCTTTTGGAGCTTTAACACCATCAGTTGATGTAAAGTCCATTGGCTTGAAATTTTCAAGAATATCACACTCGTCAGACCAGGTAGGTTTAAACTGATATTTTTCAAGTTCTTCAAAAGTTGAGGAACTCCTTGTTCTGCCAAGTGTGATTTTGTTACCAAGTTTGTCAGTGATTTTCACTTCTTGGCCATTCTTGTTTGTGGGGATGAACTCAGTAGTTACATCAGTGTTTTGAACAGATTTTTCACAAGCAATGTGTTCATCATCATATTTTCTATACCCAACCCCAAATTTCACATTACTTTCAATCTGTTTAGCAAGCATCACCTCATATCCTCTGCAGGATTCCACCCATCTTTCACAAGTAATCTGGGTGGATTCCAACTCCTTTTTGCAACTTTGGTATTTTTCTACCATAGTTTGAAGTTGGGTTTTGGTGATGCTTTGCTCTTCTTTTAGACAGATGATTTCTTTTTCCTTTTCAGTCAATTTGTTTTTAAGTTCTTTTAAAGAGCTTTCAAATTTGACCTCATCAGACAAGATTTTATCCCGAAGGTTTTCATTCACCTCTTTAATGTTTGCAAAAGCAATTATGCAATTGTCAGAACACAGTTTTTCAAGAACTTGAGGAGATACCTTGGCAGCTGCCATCATTGCACAATCACATTGATGATCTTCATCATCATCAGCTTTTACCTTCTTTTCACCAGCCTTTTCTTCTTTCTCTTCTTCTTTGTCCTCTATGGACCATGGATCTGTCATTGGTTCAATCAGGGTACCTGAACTTTCTCCCAACAGTATTTCACCAGCCACAGCAGTAACCACTGCTTCAGTCACCACTTCCACTGTTTCTAAGCTCTGCTGTTCCTCCTCAGTTTCAACCCCCTCCTGTATTGACTCTAATGCCATCAAACAAAACTCATCATGAGAAGAATCATTAGAAGCATAGAGTGCAAAATTTTCATCATTAAGGTCTTCAGGCATACTGCTCCAGTCAACAAACCCTTGAGTGAAAAAACTTTGTTGATCTGGTTGTGCTGCTGCTGGAGCAGTGGTTTGAGGTGCAACAGGTTGCACTTGTACTTGTGGAACAGGGGTTTGAACATATTGGATTTGTGGAACAGTAGTTTGGACATAATGTACTGGCACAGGGGCAGCAGCATAGTGAGCAGTGTTCACTTGAGCTGCTGGGGCATATTGGGCATAGTGCACAGTGTTTTGGTTTTGAGGTCTAGGATTTGAGCTAGGATGAGTAATTATGGGACCAGTAGTTTGACTCCTACATTCCCTAGCGAAATGTCCCAACCTATTACACTTGTAGCACTTGATTTTCGATTTATCCAACCCAACCCTTAGATTCCCATGCAAACCTGGGAATTTTCGCCCTGTTCTTTTGTAGAACTTGCTAGTTCTAACACTTAGCAAAGCCAGTTGATGCAGGATGTCCATTTCCTCTAAATCAGTGGGATCAAAATGTTGCAAATCATTTAGTTCAAAACTTAAATTGTCTGACATCTGGTTTTCGTTAGCAGTGAATGCATAACTTGCAGAGTGAGGATCAGGGTTGTTAAAATTTGCACCAGCAGTTATGTCAATGAAGTGATCATAACCCTGATCCTTACCACTGCTCCCAGATTCTTCTTGACCCAGAAGAGCAGTATTACCGAAAGTGTAATCATCGGTAACTTTTCCTGACTCTTGTAACCTCCTTTTCTGGTTCAACTCCCTTTCGTAGGTCAGGAGTCGACCATGGAGTTGGGTCAAGGTCAGATCCTTGAATTCAGGTGAATTTCGGGTGACAAAAGCTATGGTGTCCCATTTTTCTGGCAGTGACCTGAGGAACCTGCTATTTTGAGTTGAGTTTGTAAAAGTGGTGTTAACAAGCCTCAGTTCACTGATGAGACAACTGAAACGCTCAAATTGTTGCGTTAGTGATTCTCCTTTAACATAGCAAAATGTTTCATACTGTTGGTTCAGGATTTCCCTATTGTTTTCTATGACTTCTTCAGTTCCCCCAAACTGTTCCTTAAGTGCGTCCCATAACTCTTTGGCACTGTTACAGTGTAACAGTCCAGCATATATCTCATTGGGCAGCGCTGATGCTATGATGCTAAAAGCTTTAGCATCTAGTTCGATCTTTTGAAAGTCGGTTTCGGTATAATTTTCAACTGGTTTTGGAACGAACTTTTTAGCATCTTCAGCGCTTGGCACTGAAGGAACATGGGGACCATAAATGACAGACCTCCAACAACCTGTGCTTTGTTGAGCAAGGATGTGACCCATCCTTCTCTGCCAGATGTTGTACTCATTTCTTTTTAGCATAGGTGGTTTAAAAAGTGAGCCGATGTTGTTTTTATCATCCTGAGATTGTGACGTCATTCTTGTTGTTTTACAGACACTGAGAAATCAACTTTAATGGTGATTAATCCTTGCTCTGTTTTTCAACGGACGAACAAACGATCAGTATCAACTGTTATGAGCTGAACTATTTACGTCAAAATGATTGTTAAATCAAATTTGACTGTCCAGGCTCTGATACCAATTGTTGGATCTGAGTTTCTTTTTGATTGTATTTTCGTTTGAAATTAAGATGGAAATGAAAGAGTTGTGCAGCGGAATTATAATGAAAACAAACTTTGCATACAATCAAACGAGAGTAATACTTTTATCAAACATCTTTACACAATGAATCGAAAGATTGAATTTGTTTCAACACCGATTACAATGATTGATGAATGAATGCAAACTCCCCCTCAGCCAGAGCTCAGTAGTTTGTTCGTGCAAAGAAGACGATGTGGTGAAAGAGCTAATAGAACAGTACAAAGTACTGAACTATTTATAGGCACTTGCAAACCACTGAGCATCTTAGCTGACGTCACCATGAAAGTGACATCTAACCTCCTAACAAACTCTAACCACTGATCTATACAAACTCTGATGTACTAACTACTGCTATTACATTTCTTTGCATAAAAGACACTTAAACAGCTGCTGCATCCTTCCACTGCTGTGAACCCAGCAGTGCTTGTCCGGATCAGCAGTACTTGACTCAAGGCAGTAGGTTTAGTCAGCAGAGCTTTGGTCTTCCATCAGTCTTTGACATTGGTCAGTAGATGCAAATCAGCAGTTGTAGGTCAGCACTTAGTAGGATCAGCAGATAGGAGGTCAGTAGATACAAAACCACTTTCAAGGGGAGAGATTTGCATGAACTAACTGTAATCGTCTGCTTATTCTGGATCCACTGCTCTGATCCAGTTTTGGCTTTAATTATCTGTTCCTCTGATAGGGTTCAATCCCAACAGTTTTTATTATAATAAGTTTCAATTTAATCACTTTTGGTCCCTCTACTATCATTTAGTTCATATTTTGAGTGTTTTAACCCACTTATAAGTCACTACAAGACTTTTATCTAACTAGGTTATTTTTAATCCTAGTTAGTTCATTTGTTTATTTACCGACATCATATTTATAATAAAGATTTATATTTTCGGGGTGTTACACATACAAAATCGACCAACGAATGTTTTGGCTAAAAGGATGATTCATTGAGGTGTGGATAGATTAAACCATTTGGTTGGCTAAGTATATGGTACAAATAAATATATGAGTTTGTAAAATTCACCCGTTTGTTTAAAAATGGATTGAGATATCATCTATAAGTAAGTGTAAAAAGGTTGTAAAATGGATAGATGTGTGTATATGTGATGGTATTGTAATCAAATCTAGGCAACTTGATAAACAGACGACCAAAAAGAGTGCTTAGGTAAACCGACTTAAGGAGTAATTAAGTGGAAAAATTAAGGACGAAAGCCTATAAAATGAGATGGTAAAAGTTTATAATTTGCAAGGAGAGATTTTATCGGGTAATTAGATTGAATAGTCGAAGTCTAAGTGTGGAAGAGGAGGTAAAAGAAAATTCTAAAATCTCCTTGATTAAGTCGAGTTTGCGAGAATGGGTACTTAAGCAAAATTCTAGTATAAAGATAAGTGACTACACGTTTTGAAAATTTGTTAATCGGGTAGCTATGCGTGTAATTAAATAAGCTGTTGAAGGTAGTTAATCGATTTTTTTGCCGGTAAGAAAATGTCGCGCTTTAAGTGGGTGCGTAGAACAAAAAGGAAAAAAGTAGATCGTTGAAGAATGTCGAAGGTCAATGTAGTCACAAAGGCTAACGGGTCTGGGACTTGTTCATCTACACCTTTTCGATCGAAAATCGATACTTCTTTCTCTCTCGTTCTGTCGTTATAATGCTAGAACCCCTAAACCTCGAAACTCTGATCCATAGAAAAGGTACTAAACCCTGATCACTGAAACGATACCCTGTACAATAGATCCGAAACCAATCAACGGATGCCAAAGTGCTGCCTGAGTAAGGCTATACTTTGTTAACTACGTTGAGGTTTTGATCTCGTGATTATCGTTAAAGTTTTAGTTGGGTTTATACATTAATACGGATTACATTCTGTGAAATTAGGGGTTAGAATCAGAAGGCTTAAATTCACTGATAAAGTAGATGCTTAATTATCAGAAGACTTGGAGCTATAAACTTACTGTTAATCAAGATACTTAGAATCAGGAGGCCTGTTAAATCAAAACCCTAATTCTGCAAAGTGAGTCATTCTCTTTTTATTAAATGCTTTCAAAACCCTATATGTTTTCCAAGTTGTATTTACAGTGATTAAGTTTTTGTATTATGAAATTACTGCCAGTATGTTGGGTTTTGTATACGCTGCTAGTCCAGTGTTGCTATTGGACAAAGAGTTAGCCAATAGTAATATGACTACAACCACCTAGTTGGATAGGTGATAAATACTGATTGAGTAATTGAAAGATATAAACAAATGTAAAAACCATTAATGCTGTAATAATAACATTGTATCTTTTATAAACTTGAATGAACTCACCAGTATTTCCTGCTGATAAAATGTTTTTAAACGCATTTCAAGTGATTACATTAGATCAGAATAAGAGTTGCGATACGGAACCGAAAGGCTTAAAGAAGTGGCTTATTTTATCAATTAAATTAAGAAATGTTGTTTTATGTATTTGGGTTTATCCCCTATTAACAGCTACCTTTGTAAAACATGGGTTTTATCCCCATCTATTTAATAAATAAAATCCGGTGTTTCTAAACTCTGATATTTTTCCTAAGTCACGATCCTGATGAAATTTCCGCTGTAATATCTTCGAAATAACCACCGGTACCACTTGATTGTTCACGACTCTCGTCCAGGGTGTGGTCGGGGGTTGTGACCAAAGTTTCATTCGATTGATAATGTTGTTTAGTAAAACAGGGTCCAATAACACCGAACTTCACATGGCATGTTTTACGTTACTTTTGTTCACATGGTAGGAACACTTATATATAGGAAGTACCAGCGGCGTATCCACCATGTTCTAACCATGTCACATCTGTTTCGTTACTCGATGTCATGTTACGTTCTATGTTACGACATACCATAGAACTTGCTATGATTTTCATGTGCCTGTCATGATACTTATGTGTGCACCCGTAGTTATTCAAACCATTGCATGATACGCATAGGTTGTACTAGTGGTGTATGGGTCAAAGGGTAAAAATAAGGTATTACACTAAAAGTACATACATGTTAGTTGAGATGTCTTGTGCTAAAATCGATGAACAAAATGCATAGCATTAATAAGTTTTTATTACGAGGGTATTCGAATGTAAAGTATGAGATTATAGTAAGGATGGATATGCGATTGTTTTGAGTAAGAGCCATAGTGTGATTTGTCATGGATTGATGTATGGATGCATGGAGGTACCGAGTGTGTGTATATGTTATTGTATTAAAGTATGCATGAGTACATATGTATGCAAAACAAACCGGGTCACATCAAACGAATAGGTTTGAGTATGAGTAAGGATATGCACATGAGACTAAACATGCAACACCGAATGTATAAGTTTCAAGTATGAGTGGTGATAAGCATATGTAGGACTATCATGTAATGTCAAATGTATGAGTTTAGGTATGAATAGTGATAAACTATGTAAGTCTAAGGTGTAATGTCGAATTTATAGGTTTAAGCATGAATAATGAATGACATATGTAAGATGAATGTGTAATGTTGAATGTATAGAATGTCATGATAAAAAAAAGTTTGGGAAAGGGTAGGAATAACCTATAGGAGAGTAGTTAGTGGGTTGAGTATGAGTTGAGTTTGATGATAACGAAAAGAAAATTTTGAGTTCGTTGAAGTTGGAGAATCGAGCTTGTTGCCATTTGGGGTTTAATAAGATTGACTTTACTTGAGGTAGAGATTGAAAATGTGGCTAAATTTATAAAAAGTATCACTTTTGTTGAAAGTTTGATTCGCAGGTGTCGTGGGTTGCTCGATTTCGTGAATTTATGCCCACACGTTTAGACCCAAGACTAAGCGTTAGCATTGTTGGGTGTTTGAGAAAAATTTCTAGATAACGAGAATGTTTTATTGAGAGTATCTTGCACAAGGTGGGAAAAGTTGTGCTTGTAGCTTTATGGAAAATTTTGATGACAAATGAACTTATAGATAATCAACTTTGTTGGTGTTGGCGTGTATGGTTTGAGTTACTAAGTTAGAGCATGCATAGGTGTTGGGTTGACCGGTGGGAGGATAGTAGTAGGTTGGGTGGGTGGTACTTTGGTAGTATGGTGTCAGGTTCCGACTAAATGACTCTAGGTATGACACTTGGTGCACAAACGACACGATGTACGAGTGGGATTTCGGGAGTTATCGGTTGTGTGCAATGGGAGGCTTCCTAGGTATGGATTTTATCGGTTTCCTAGTCTTTGAGTATAGTTGGGGTTGTAGAAGTTCGGTTTTTTATTGGAGGTCTCGAGTTTTAGGTTGTTTGCCCTCATCCTAAGACGTTTGGTAGGGTCACCCAATGTTGCAGAAGTCAGTCTAGGTGGCCGATTAATCGGCGTCTAGGCGGTAATCGGTTGGTCATTGCCTAAAAATGAGCAAATCGGTCAATAAAATCGGTCCAGGTCAAAGTCGATCAAAATCGGTGCAAGGCGGTCCTAGTCGGTGTTAATCAGAAGAAATCGAACTAATCGGACCCGGGTTTTTTTAACTCAATAAACCCGAATTTTAGACCTGACCCATGGTTTTAAAGGGTTATTCACGTTCTAACAGTGTTGCAGAAGTTATAACCCTAATATTTACAGCCGTCAAAGCTCTGCAACATCCATTTTCTCCGACGAGACTTGTTATGTTTAATTTTAATTGCTTATGTTTGAACCGTACTATTTGAAACTTGAAGTATTTATGTGAATTTTGAAGTATTATTTTTATATTATTGTGTATATATATATAAAATTTAAAAATTACATATAAAAATTCCCATTCCGATTAATCCCTAGGCGGTACCTCACCGCTCGACTGGCGCCTAGCGCCTTCTACAACATTGGGGTCACCGGTAGGAGAACCTAGCACTAAGTTGAGGGTTATCATCTTGGTTGATGTCTCTAGGGCGTGTAGGTTGACTCACTTGTGTTCTTCGATTAGGGCGACTACTAGTCAATTACGCTTCACTAACTAGGTGGGTCGATGTTTGTAAAAACGAAGAGACGTTTATAAGAATCATACGTATGTGAGAAAAAGAATTTTGGGTTTTGTTTAAAAGAGGGTGATCTTTAAAAAAATGGAGTAACGTGAGTGATTATTAGTAATTAGATTAATTACGAAAATTTGTGGGCAAGAATCACTAGATCGAGGAGATTGACAGGTTGCATATTATAAAATTGAGAAGAGATTTGTAAGTGAAAATAATTGAGGCGTGAAAGAAATTAACACACATCGTGTCATATAGTGTATTGATGTTGAAAAAGAACAAGGTCGCTTCAAGGATTTTAAAAAAAAATGGTTAGATTTTGGATCAAGAGTCGAAGCATTGTTGTATTCAAAAATATGTTGTAATTGTAATTGTGTAGACGATTCGTAGGTTTTTCAAAAATGTATATAATTAATAAACAATGAAGGTAAGTATAACAACTCTCCAAAATTTATTCCGACACCCCTAATATAATTATAATGTCCCTATATGTCTTAAAATACACCCCGTATCCGAAAACCGAGCCTAAAATACCTTATATAATAAAAAACTAAAATAAAAATCAAATTTTATTATCTGTCGCGGGCCGCGAAGACCTACCATCCATCTTACGCGGGTCGCGAGCACCTGGACATGCGGCATAACCCGGAAACCGCCACGTGTCAACACGTGGCGAAGCTAGATTTGTGACAAATCAAAGCTAGGCCCTATGGACCCTAAGTCGCGGGGCGCGAAGGCCCCTTTTGTGTTCTTCGCGGGCCGCGAGGGAGCCCGAATCAGGCCGTATAAATAGAGGCCCTCAGCTGTTCATTTCAATCGTTCATCACACACTTTCTCTCTCGAATTTCTGTAGTAGAAAAGCTATAATCGGGTACTATACCCCCTAATTAACGAAGTTCTGCCCCGTTGTAAGTATTATAACCCCGGTTACGTATTAGATACGCTGCCTGATTGATCTAGTGCTCCGTAATGGCTGTCGAGGTTCTGCCCGACGTAGTCGTTGGAGTTCTGTCTCGGGAAGGGTATTACTAATGTAAATATTGGGTTATTATACTAACACGTGTGCATTGTGTAATTAATAGATAATCACCAGGAAATCCTAAAGGAAAACCCTAAGACAGCAATGTGAGTAATCTCCTTTTTGTAAACCTTTTTGCAAACTGTTTTTACAAAAACCGCAATGTTTCAAATTATAATTAAGCAGTGATTGAGTATTTGTATTCTACAATTATCGTCGGTATGTTGGGGTTTTGTATACAAAATTTGTTACTACACTGTGAGTAGTAAAATGACCACAAGTCGGGTTGACAGTACCGTGGGTGGTAATTAAAGTAGATGGAAACAAATGTAATTGCGCGACCGCCCTCAATACTGTAAAACGGTTTTACCTGTCTTGATTAAACTGGGATTCACTCACCAGTATTTCCCACTGACAAAATGTTTTTAAACGCGTTTCAGGGAACAAAATGTGAAAGCCAAGTAGAAGCCAGCTGGACAGCACTGAAGGCTTGGAAAAGTGGCTATAAAAGTTACCTAAATAAAGAGATGTTTTATTTAAATAAAATAGGGTTTATCCCTATAAAAATGTGTGTATTTGAAACTTGGGATTTTCCCATTTGTTTAATATTATAAAAGCGTGGTATTTTACTCTGATAAAATATTTCCTAACTACGGTCCTGATGAAAATTACGCTGCCAAACTGATAATCACCGATACCACTGAAACTGGCCGCGGCCGCCCGTTCCCGGGTAGTTAGGGGATGGGGGTTGTGACAGAAGGTGGTATCAGAGCTAAGCCACTGATTCAGCTAGGGCTGTTCACGAGCCGAGCTGAACCGAGCGGACCTTTGCTCGTGCTTGGCTCGTTTACAAACCAAACCGAGCGGAGCGGCTCATTTAAAACCGAGCATCAAATCAAGCGAGCATTTTTCGAGCAGCAAAAATTCCGAGCGAGCGTCGAGCGAAGTTCGAGCGATTTGGACAACCGTGTCGCCCAATTTAAATTTGCTGAGAGAGATAGTAACAATGTGGGTCTCAAGTTTTTATGTCTTTAAAAACATGCACATTTCATGGCATAATATTTTTCTTATGAATAACAATGTTGTGGCTGACGAGGCGATGATCATATTGCACGAACAATTACGTTGAGAGCAGGAGACGATCGACTTAGGGTAACGACATGAAACATTGAGGCGAAAAACAGACTGTCGTTTATCGGTTTAGGGTTTAGCTTTTAGTTTTGATTTTATTTTATTTTATTTTTTATTGGCGTGGTTGGGCTAGTACGTATAGATATAGTTGTCAATTTGTATATAGTTGACCAAAATCTAATAGATTGGTACATATAAAACTATAAATTTAATTTATATTTAAGTATATATGTAAGTGTAAGTGTGTGTATATATATGTATAATTTATATTTGTGTATATATGTGTGTATATACATGTTTATAGATGTATGTGTATATGTGCATGCATATATATACTAATTAACATAATAATTCGAGCCGAGCCGAACCGAGCGGACCTTTGCTCATGCTTGGCTCGTTTACAAACCGAACCGAGCAGAGCGGCTCGTTTACAACCGAGCGTCCAATCGAACGAGCATTTTCCGAGCAATTTCGGAACGAGCGTCGAGCGAGCGACGAGCGGCGAGCAATTTGAACGGCCCTAGATTCAGCCACAGAAGTGTTCCGCTGACACCAAAATATTATTCAATATGTTAGGAAATTATTACGAAACTACGTGCATATCTGTATATTATTGTTGTGTGTTATTTGATAATTTGTTAGTTTACAGTATGAGCGACCAAGGACCTTCAGACGCTTACCGTCAGTTGTCCAACTCACCTAGGGACGAAGGTATCTCTTCACATCCATCCCTCTCAGGGTATTCGGCTGACAATGAAGATGGGATATTCGTGTTCAAGGCACAATCTGAAGAGCCATTCCCTCCCAAGAAGAGATGATGGTTCAGCAGAGGAGCGCATGAACGTAGAAAAGGATGAAAAAGTTACAACAGCAGTGAGCTTTAGCAGCCGTTAAGAGAGACACATATGCCCACACTCAGGATATGCTCAATAGGAGTCTAGCAAATTTTCATATCTTAGCAACTACAGCTACAGACCCTAATCTAGAGCAACTCATATCACCCCAGCCCTTACCACTGTTTCCCACACAACCAATGGAAATTAAAGCCAACCCAGAAAACCAAATCCCAATGCCTGACATTGACCCAACTGAGATACCTAGGATACCAGCACCCCATCCCTCAGACCAGACTACGACCCATGGTTTGACGACCATAGGGATTACCAGCAACGCTACCCAATACCAGAAGACGAACCCATGCCAAACCTAGAAGCTTACCCAGACCTGGACCCTCTAGATCCCTACTATGATAATGACCAATACATCAGGGAAATTCTAGAGAACCCTTATCCTTACCAAGAACCCATGCCCCAGTTCCCAAACCCAGTACCAGCCCCTGCACCACCCATGAGCGCTGAAAATGTGCAAGAGCTCTGAACCTTTGGTGAGAAGATTTTAGAAGGAAGTGAGAGGATGAGACAGATAAGAGAACGACTCGTCTGGAAATATGACGAGCATAATATGGAGTTCTGGATGAACCCATACCAGTAATAGTAATAATAATAATAATAATAATAATAATAATAAAATAATAATAATATATAATATGTGTGTATGTTTGAAAAAAAAATCTAGACAATAGCTATGGATGCATAATAGTATTGTAATTTTATATTTCAGTTCCAGTTTGTACTAGAAGCATAATATATAAAATAGAGTAAGTCGCAATGTTCGACGATTTTGATCAATATGCGTGTTACGTGATCATTTGCATTAAATATTATTTTGTGATATTAATATGTGGTAAATGTTTAAAATTCAGATGGACAACGAAGTGAACCAGGAAAACCAGAATAACGATAACCAGAATAACAATAATAATGGAAACCAAGTGGATAACAGTGCCATCCAACACATAGTGGCACAAGGAATTATAGACGCGATGCCATATATTATCCAAACGGTTAGGGAAGCTGATAATAAAAGTAACAGTGGTAGTAAACGACCTACTGAACCAGAAAACAGCGTAAACAATGGACCCATACTTCAAGTGCCCATTCCCAAAAGAAGAAGAACCATGTCTTATGGTTGTTCTTATAAAGAATTCTGGTCCTGTAAACCAATGGAATTCCCGGGCAATGAAGGGGCCATTGCAGCTCTACGCTGGATAGAAAAGACTGAGGCAGTCTTAAAAATAAGCAAGTGCACAGAAGAGGATAAGATAATGTTTGCTTCCAATCTGTTTAAAAACTCAGCCTTAGAATGGTGGAACACTATCCTCCAGTCTATAGGAAGTAGCCGAGTCTATAATATGGAATGGGAGGAATTTAAAAACATAGTAGAAAGGAAATTCTGCCATCCTAATGAAAAGGAACAGATAGCAAATAAGTTCCTAAACCTTAGAATGACTGGAGTGGATAGTAAAGGTTACACTACACTATTCTTCGAATATGCTAGGATAGTGCCGACCCTTGCATCACCAGAACCAGTATTAATCTCCCGTTACATCTGGGGATTAATCAGTGAGATTAGGCATGTAGTCAAGGCAGCTAGACCCCAAACTATAGAAGAAGCTGTAGAATTAGCAAACACCTTGACTGATGAGTTAGTACGTACACGAGAAGAGGACCAGAGGAGGAACCTAGCTCAAAGGCTTACCCAGGAATTTTGCTACGGTAATTCCAACCGTGGGAAAAATATAGGTTCTACCTCTACACCTTACTGCAAAGCCTGTAAGAAGAAGCATTTAGGAAGATGCTCCACCTACTGCGACTTTTGCAAGATACCGGGACACAAGGAAGAAAACTGCAGGAAGAAACCCAGCAATGGAGTATGCTTTAATTGTGGAGAAAAAGGATATATTAGGACGAACTGCCCAAAACTGGCTCCAGCTACAAACAACAAGACTACTAAAAGTGCTAGAGCATTTGTTCTGACAGCTGAAGAAGCAAAAATGATTCCGGACGTGATAACCGGTACGTTTTTAGTTAATGATGTCTTTGCTAAAGTATTATTTGACTCTGGTGCGAACCAAAATTTTATTAATACTTCATTTTGCAAATTTCTCAATCAACCATTAACTAAACTCCCATAAGAATGTCTAGTAGAAACAGCAAATGGGGAAACCATTAAGATTTCTGAAATCTTGCAGGGAGCAAGAATAGAATTTTCAAACCAAAAGTTTATTGCAAACTTTTATCCAATGAATCTGGCAGGAATTGATATTGTATTAGGAATGGATTGGTTAATAGCCAATAAAGCTAGTATTCTATGTGATCAAAAGTCAATCCAAGTAAATTCACCAAGGGGTGAAAAGATCACAATTAAAGGAGATAAGCCATCTAGATCCACAAAATTCATCTCTGTGATGAAAACAGCCAGTTATGTAAGAAAAGGATCATTATTGTATTTAATTTCCATAATCATTAACAATAAAGGAAAAGAATTAAAAGATATCCCTGTAGTATCTCAATCTTCAGATGTATTCCCAGAAGAATTACCAGGGCTACCACCCGACAGGGAAGTTGAATTCAGAATTCATCTGCTACCAGGAACAGCACCAATTACCAAAGCACCCTACCGCTTGGCACCAGCAGAAATGCAAGAGTTAAAGAAATAGTTAGACGAACTGCTAGAAAAAGGATTCATACAGCCAAGTTCATCGCCATGGGGAGCGCCGATCTTATTCGTCAAAAAGAAAGACGGGTCGATGCGTATGTGCATTGATTACTGTGAATTAAATAAAGTCACGATTAAGAATCGATATCCATTACCAATAATCGATGATCTATTTGATCAATTGCAAGTAGCTCGATTTTTCTCTAAGATCGATTTACGTTCAGAATATTATCAATTAAAGGTACAGGAAGAGGACATTCCTAAGACCGCTTTTAGAACAAGGTATGGCCATTATGAATTTACTGTCATGCCATTTGGTTTAACCAATGTCCCAGCTACATTTATGGACATGATGAACCGAATATGTAAGCCATATTTGGATAAATTCATAATTGTCTTTATAGATGATATTCTCATCTACTCTAAGAGTAAAGAGGAACATGCAGCACATCTGCATGCACTTCTAAGTTTGTTGAGAAAGGAAAAGCTTTATGCAAAGTTCTCAAAGTGCGAATTTTGGTTAGAAGAAGTACAGTTTCTTGGACATTTAGTCAATCATGAAGGAATTCATGTGGATTCCACAAAGATTGAGGCAATTACCAAATGGAAAACCCCTGAATCACCAACCGAGGTTAGAAGTTTCTTAGGATTAGCCGGTTATTACAGAAGATTTATTCGAGATTTTTCTAGAATAGCCATTCCCTTAACTAAGTTAACCTGTAAATCTATTAAGTTTGAATGGGGACCAAAACAAGAAGAAGCCTTTAGAATTCTTAAGCAAAGATTAACCAATGCATCCACATTAGCATTACCAGAAGGAACAGAAGACTTTGTAGTCTATTGTGACGCTTCCAAATTAGGGTATGGATGTGTGTTAATGCAACACCAAAAGGTTATAGCTTACGCCTCTAGACAACTTAAGAATCATGAAGAGAATTATTCAACCCATGATTTAGAATTAGGAGCTATAATTTTTGCCCTGAAAATTTGGAAACATTACCTTTACGGTAGTAAGTTTACTATTTTCACAGATCATAAAAGTTTAAGGTATGTTTTCGGGCAAAAGGAGTTGAATATGAGACAAAGACGCTGGATGGAATTTCTTAGCGATTATGATTGTAATATCCAGTATCATGCAGGAAAGGCAAATGTAGTAGCCGATGCTTTAAGTCGAAAGTATCATAAAAAGCCAAAAAGAGTATGTTCTCTTAAATTAAATCTACAAGTAGATTTAAATGAACAGATTAGAAAAGCACAAGAATCAGTAATCAAGAACGATACTGAGAAACTAAAAGGAATGATTAAGGAATTAGAACAAGGAACAGATGGAATTTGGAGATTCCATAAGAAAAGAATGTGGATACCCAAATTAGGAAACCTACGTCACCGTATATTAGAAGAAGCCCATAAGTCTAAGTATACGATGCATCCTGGAAGTGATAAGATGTATCAGGACTTAAGAAAGAATTTCTGGTGGATAGGAATGAAAAAGGATATAGCAGCTTATGTTGCCAAATGTCTAACTTGTTCACATATCAAAGCTGAACATCAGAAACCCTCAGGATTACTGCAACAGTTAGAAATGCCAGTTTGGAATGGGAATTGATAACAATGGATTTTGTTACTAAATTACCCAAAACAAGAAAAGGTAATGATACAATCTGGGTAATTGTAGATAGGCTAACTAAGTCAGCTCATTTCCTACCAATGAAAGAAACTTTCAGTATGGAACAATTAGCTAAGTTGTATGTAAATGAAATAGTTTCATTACATGGAATTCCTTTATCAATTGTTTCTGATAGGGATAGTCGTTTTACCTCTCATTTTTGGACAAGTTTCCAAAAAGCCATGGGAACCACGCTAAATCTAAGCACCGCTTATCATCCTCAAACGGACGGACAAAGCGAAAGGACAATTCAGACAATGGAGGATATGCTTAGAGCTTGTGTGATTGATTTTGGAGGTAATTGGGACGATCACTTACCATTAATAGAATTTTCTTACAATAACAGCTATCATACCAGTATCAATGCTGCACCATTCGAAGCACTTTATGGACGAAAGTGCCGAACTCCAGTCTGTTGGGCAGAAATTGGAGAAAAGCAATTATCTGGACCAGAGATAGTACAAGAAACAACGGACATAATTATTCAAGTCAAGGAACGACTGAAAGCAGCACGTAATCGACAATAGAGTTATGCTGATAACAGACGAAAGCCGTTGGAATTTCAAGTAGGAGACAAGGTATTATTAAAAGTTTCTCCTTGGAAAGGAGTGGTAAGATTCATCAAGAGGGGAAAGCTAAGCCCCAGGTATGTCGGACCATTTGAAATCATTAGAAAAATAGGACCTATAGCCTATCAGCTACAACTGCCAGAGGAAATGACAGGAATACATGATGTATTTCATGTGTGTAATCTCAAGAAATGCCTAGCCGATGAATCTCTAGTAGTGCCTCTTAAGGATATAGAGGTAAATGAAAAGTTAAAGTTTGTAGAGAAGCCACTACAGATTGAGGACAGAAAAATCAAGAATCTCAAGCACAAGAGGCTAGTTCTAGTCAAAGCGAAATGGGACTCCAAGAGAGGACCAGAATACACATGGGAGCTTGAATCAAAGATGCAAGGAAAATATCCACACTTATTCCAGTAGACCTCGAAGACGAGTTCTAAAACAAGGTGGGGAGGATATAACAACCCTCCAAAATTTATTCCGACACCCCTAATATAATTAGAATGTCCCCATATGTCTTAAAATACACCCCGTATCCGAAAACCGAGCCCAAAATACCTTATATAATAAAAAAATAAAGTAAACATCAAATTTTATTATCTGTCGCGGGCCGCGAAGACCTACCCTCCATCTTACGCGGGCCGCGAGCACCTGGACATGCGGCATAACCCGGAAACCGCCACGTGTCAACACGTGGCGAAGCTAGATCGGTGACAAATCAAAGCTAGGCCCTACAGACCCTAAGTCGCGGGGCGCGAAGGCCCCTTGTGTGTTCTTCACGGGCCGCGAGGGAGCCCGAATCAGGCCCTATAAATAGAGGCCCTCAGCAGTTCATTTCAATCGTTTATCACACACTTTCTCTCTCGAATTTCTGTAGTAGAAAAGCTATAATCGGGTACTATACCCCCTAATTAATGAATTTCTGCCCCGTTGTAAGTATTATAACCCCGGTTACGTATTAGATACGCTGCCCGATTGATCTAGTGCTCCGTAACGGCTGTCGAGGTTCTGCCCGACGTAGTCGTTGGAGTTCTGCTCGGGAAGGGTATTACTAATGTAAATATTAGGTTATTATACTAACTGTGTGCATTGTGTAATTAATAGATAATCACCAGGAAATCCTAAAGGAAAACCCTAAGACAACAATGTGAGTAATCTCCTTTTTGTAAACCTTTTTGCAAATTGTTTTTACAAAAACCTCAATGTTTTAAATTATAATTAAGCAGTGATTGAGTGTTTGTATTCTATAATTATCGTCGGTATGTTGGGGTTTTGTATACAAAATTTGTTACTACACTATGAGTAGTAACATGACCACAAGTCGGGTTGACAGTACCGTGGGTGGTAATTAAAGTAGATGGAAACAAATGTAATTGCGCGACCGCCCTCAATACTGTAAAACGGTTTTACCTGTCTTGATTAAACTGGGATTCACTCACCAGTATTTCCCACTGACAAAATGTTTTTAAACGCGTTTCAGGTAACAAAATGTGAAAGCCAAGTAGAAGCCAGCTTGACAGCACTGAAGGCTTGGAAAAAATGGCTATAAAAGTTACCTAAATAAAGAGATTTTTATTTAAATAAAATAGGGTTTATCCATATAAAAATGTGTGTATTTGAAACTTGGGATTTTCCCATTTGTTTAATATTATAAAAGCGTGGTATTGTACTATGATAAAATATTTCCTAACTACGGTCCTGATGAAAATTCCGCTGCCAAACTGATAATCACCGATACCACTGAAACTGGCTGCGGCCGTCCATTCCCGGGTAGTTAGGGGATGGGGTTTGCGACAGTAAGAGGTTGATTTGGATAGAAAGTTTAGAAATTTGAAAAAAAAAACGATAATGTACGTTTGAAAATAAGGAAAAGGGAATTGGAATCGAATGGTTAACATAGAGTGGGTTGAGATGAAACGTCCATAAAGGAAGGTTTAAAAATAAATTTTGGATGTTTCGTTTAATTTATAAATCGACGGAAAATATAAATTTTGTAAAGGGGAAATGTTGAAACATGAGTTACGTAAAATAGGTGCGTGTATAGAAGAGGTTTAATTAGTGTTTGGAATGTTCCGGAACGGAACTTAAGACTAATCCAAAGCGATCAAACTTCTTTTGATTTCGTGAATCATGCTTTGGCCTAATATGTCACGGGCCCTGACCCGGTTTTACCCGGTTCAGAAGCCGTGGGACAGAAACCCGAGGTATTGAAGTTTAATTAGGCAGTGGAAATTTTAACAGGATCGTTTCAACTGAAAATATCCATTTACTTTGTTTCAAATATTGGGACAGACCCCGTAAGTTACAATAAAGGAATTTCACTGGGAAATCCCCGGGTTACAAAAACATGTTTATTTATTTACTGAGCCACTTCCTTCAAGCTGTAGTGCTATGCGGCACTTTTCTTGGTTCACAATAAATCACCTGAAACATGTTTAAAAAGATTTTATCAGCGAGGAAATACTGGCGAGTCATTCAATTTTGTACAAAAGGACACATTGTTACAATTTACAGCATTAAGAGTTTTCACATTTTCCCCTATCTTATAATTAGCTGGTTCAGTTGTCACTCGACCGGATTTATGACTGTGGACATATCACAAAATTAGGCTCGCCCACCTAAAGTGATAAATCATTAGTAGTAATGTGCATAAAACCCCCACTTACTGCCAGTAATTAAAGATTAGCAAAGACTTAATCACTGCAAAGTATAACTTGAAAACATTTAGGGTTTTGTAAAGCAATTTGGTAAAAAGAGAATGACTCACATTGCAAGTTTAGTTGGACAGAGTATGCCTACTGATTAAGCCTGGTAACCTAGTTAAATAATGCAAACGAAACTAGGTTAGTAACTTAATACAACATTAACGATAAGCTCACGAAATCAAAACCCTCAAGACGAATGACAAAGTATAGCCCGAATTCAGGCAGCACTTGAACATCCATCGGACCGGTTTCAATCGATCGGACATTGTATCGTAGCAGTGATCGAGTTATTACCCTGTATCGCAGCAGCGTTTCAATACTTTGAACCTGATTTTAAAGCAGAAAGATAGTGATTTTGAGAACTTTTTCGAGCACAGACGAAAGGCCATGCAACGTACTATTTATAGCTAAAATTTGAGTTCCTCGCGGCCCGCGTAGACCTGAGGGTGTGTCCTTCGCGGCCCGCGAGGGCCACCCTAGCTACTGCTAGGGCTACCGTGTCATACCCTAGGTCTGCCACGTGTCTGACACGTGGCCTAAAGCTTATCCGGAGAATTGCATGGCTGTCGCGCCCCGCGTAGACTCTCCTTAAGTCTTACGCGGCCCGCGATAGATCAACAAATTTGGATTTTCTTGATTTTTCATGAAATTTAGGGTTTTAGGGCTCCGGGTTTCCACTTACGGAGTGTTTTGGGACATTTTTGCAGGTCCTTACATCCTCCCCACCTTATTTAAAATCTCGTCCTTGAGATTTACTGAAAATAAGTAAGGATATTTTCGTTTCATTTCCGATTCCAACTCCCATGTATACTCAGGTCCTCTTTTCGAATCCCACTTTACCTTGACTAGCACCAATCTTTTGTGCTTGAGGAACTTGACCTTTCTGTCTTCTATTTGAAGAGGTTTCTCAACAAATTTCAACTTATCATTTACCTCTATGTCTTGAAGAGGTACTACCAGGGATTCATCAGATAAACACTTTTTAAGATTAGATACATGAAACACATCATGTACCCCGGCTAGTTCTTCTGGTAGTTGTAATTTATAGGCAATTAGTCCTATTCGTTGGGTAACTGTGAACGGTCCTATGTACCTGGGACTTAGCTTTCCCTTCTTACCGAATCGAACTACTCCTTTCCAATGAGATACTTTTAATAGGACTTTGTCCCCAACTTGGAATTCTAACGGCTTACATCGATTGTCTGCATAACTCTTCTAGCGATCTCGAGCCGTTTTTAGTCTTTCCTTGATTTGAGTGATCTTGTCGGTGGTTTCCTATACAATCTCGGGACCTGATAATTGAATTTCTCCTATTTCTGCCCAACATACTGGAGTTCGACACTTTCATCCATACAGTGCTTCGAATGGGGCAGCATTGATACTAGTATGATAACTATTGTTATATGAGAATTCTATTAATGGTAAGTGGTTGTCCTAATTTCCACCGAAATCAATTACACATGCCCTGAGCATGTCTTCTAGGGTTTGGATCGTCCTTTCACTTTGTCCATCTGTTTGGGGATGGTATGCAGTACTTAGATTTAATCGCGTTCCCATTGCCTCTTGGAAACTTGTCCAGAAATACGAGGTGAATCGACTATCCCTATCTGACACAATGGAGAGTGGAACTCCATGTAGTGACACTACCTCGTCAACATATAACTTAGCTAATCTCTCCATGCTAAAGGTTTCCTTCATTGGTAGGAAGTGAGCGGATTTGGTTAATCGATCCACAATCACCCAGATTGCATCGTTACCTTTCCTGGTTTTGGGCAACTTAGTAACAAAGTCCATTGTTATGAGTTCCCATTTCCATACCGGCATTTCTAACTGTTGAAGTAAACCGGAGGGTTTCTGGTGTTCTGCCTTGACTTGCGAACAAGTTAGACACTTAGAAACATATCTAGCTATGTCCTTTTTCATTCCTATCCACCAGAAGTTATTCCTTAAATCTTGATACATCTTGTTATTACCAGGATGCATCGTATACCTAGATTTATGGGCTTCTTCTAGAATCTTATCTCTTAAATTTCCTTGCTTAGGTACCCAAATTCTTGTCTTATGGAATCTCCAAACTCCATCAATCCCTTGTTCTAATTCTGTTAGCCTCCCTTTCATTCCTTCAGCATCATCCTTGATTGCTGTTTCCTGAATGTTTTTCAGTTGTTCCATTAAATCTAATTGGAGATTTAATCTAAGAGCACGAACTCGCCTTTGCTTTTCATAATATTTACGACTTAGGGCATCTGCTACTACATTTGCTTTTCCTTCGTGATATAGAATATCACAGTCATAATCACTTAAAATTTCCATCCATCTTCTTTGTCTCATGTTCAATTCTTTTTGCCCAAATATGTATCTTAAACTTTTATGATCTGTATAGACAGTAAACTTACTTCCGTACAGATAATGCCTCCAAATTTTAAGGGCAAAAATTATTGCTCCTAATTCTAAGTCATGAGTCGTATAATTTTCCTCGTGCTTCTTCAACTGCCTTGAGGCATACGCAATTATCCTTTTGCGTTGCATTAGCACACATCCTAACCCTAGCTTAGAAGCGTCGCAGAAGACTTCAAAATCTTTCGTTCCGTCTGGTAAGGCAAGAATTGTGGCATTTATTAATCTTCGCTTTAAAATTCTAAAGGCCTCTTCTTGCTTGGGTCCCCATTCAAACTTAACAGTTTTACAGGTTAACTTAGTTAATGGAACAGCTATCTTAGAGAAGTCTCTTATAAAGCGCCTATAATATCCGGCTAACCCTAGGAAACTTCTAACTTCAGTAGCTGGTTGCGGGACCTTCCAATTTATGATTGCTTCTATCTTGGAGGGATCTACGTGAATGCCTTCGCGATTTACAATGTGACCTAAAAATTGCACCTCTTGTAGCCAAAATTCACATTTCGACAATTTGGCGTAAAACTTTTCTTTTCTTAACAAAGTTAGGAGTGCATGCAATAGTTCACAATGTTCGTCCTGACTTTTGGAATAAATAAGTATATCGTCGATGAAGACAATTACAAATTTATCTAGATACGGCTTACAGATTCTATTCATCATGTCCATGAATGCTGCAGGAGCATTCGTTAATCCAAAGGGCATGACTATAAACTCGTAGTGACCATACCTAGTCCTGAAAGCAGTTTTAGGTATGTCTTCTTCCTGTACCTTTAGCTGATGATATCCGGAGCGCAAATCTATCTTAGAGAAATATCTAGCTCCTTGAAGTTGATCGAAGAGATCATCAATCCTAAGTAATGGGTATCGGTTCTTAATTGTAATCTTATTCAATTCCGTATAATCGATACACATTCGCATTGAACCATCCTTCTTTTTCACAAACAACACAGGTGTTCCCCAAGGGGATGAACTAGGTTGTATGAATCTTTTGCTTAATAATTCATCTAACTGCTTTTTCAGTTCTAACATTTCGGTGGGTGCTAACCGATAAGGTGCCTTAGCTATTGGTGTAGTTCTAGGGATTAGATGAATTCTAAATTCTACTTCCCTATCGGGTGGTAATCCAGGTAGCTCTTCTAGAAATACATCAGGGTATTTTGAGACTACTGGAATTTCCTTAAGATTCTTACTTTTAGTGTTAATGATTACCGAAATCATATATACTATTCCTTGTTTGCGTTCATAACTAGCGACTTTCATTACTGAAATGAACTTCATTGGTTTGCGTGGCTTATCTCCGGTAACCAAAATTATCTCTCCTACGGGTGTATGAATTTCTATGGAATTCTTATCACAGAGGATTCGAGCATGGTTGGCTACTAACCAATCCATTCCTAACACAACATCGAATCCGGCTAAATTCATAGGTAGCAGATTTGCCGAAAATTTATGCCCTGAAAGTTCGATCTTCCCCTCTTGGAGAATCTTATCTATGTTAACAGAATTTCCATCTGCTGTTTCTACCGTATAAATTCGCCTAAGTTTGGTTAAAGGTAGGTTAAAAGCTTGACAGAATGAAGTATTTATAAAACTTTGGTTTGCACCAGAGTCAAATAATACTTTTACATAAACATCATATACAAGGAACGTACCAGCTATCACCTCGGGAATTAGATCTGCTTCTTGAGTTATCAGCTGAAAGGCTCTAGCGTTCTTCTTATTTGTTCCTTCGGCAGGTTTGGCCTTGTTATCAGCTGGTTTGACCAATTTTGGGCAATCGGGCTTGAAGTGTCCCGTTTCGCCGCAGTTGTAGCAGATTATGGATTTCTTCCTGCATTCCTCCTCTCAGTGGCCTGGTCTCTTGCAGAAATTGCAATTTTCCTTGCATTTTCCAAAATGTTTCTTTTTGCAATTTCCACAAAATGGCGGTATGGAAAACTGCCCGGTTCTCTTTTTCTTGAAATTACTACTATTATTACCCACACGAAATCCTTGGGTAATTTTTTGGGCCAATTCCTTTTTCATGTTTTCTTCCCTCGTGCGCACCAGTCCGTCAGTCCGAGTGTTGGCCAATTCGACCGCATCGTCAATTGTTCGAGGTCTCGCAACCTTGACTATATCACGAATCTCGCTAATTAGCCCCCAAATATAGCAAGAAAAAAGCGCCGGTTCTGGCGAGGCCAGAGTTGGTACAATTCTAGCATACTCGAAGAATTTCGAAGTATACCCTCGACAGTCAACATCCACCATCCGGTGGTTCAGTAACTTATTCGTCATTTGTTCCTTTTCATAGTCGGGACAAAATTTTCTTTCCACCAATTCCTTGAATTCCTCCCAACTCATGGCATAAGCCACATCGCTTCCTTTAGCCTGTAGCACCGTGTTTCACCATTCTAACGCCTCTTCCTTGAAAAGGTTGTCACACCCCCAAAATCCACACGCGGAGTATCACCGCTTGGAGGCGTGACTGGCCAGGATCAAGCCACCAATCATATTGAACAAGCATGTAAGTAAACATAATTCAACCAAACAATATGAAAGGTGTTCAAAACCAAAGCATAGTTAAGTGTTTAGCGGAAGCATAATTGTAAAACCCATTGAAAGTATAAAGTAATGTTTATACCATGGCAACCACTGCCATATCCCACAACGACCGTTTCTCCCTGTGCAAGCTCCTTGAGTACCTAATGACCTGCAAGGCATGTAGCAACGAATCAACAACAAAGTTGAGCGAGTTCACAGTTGGTTGTTTGGTTAGTATTCATTTCGTAAATCGTTTGTTCGTTTTGTAAACCATGTATCGTATTAATCCGTATCGCGGCCATTCCAGGCATGTGTGTGATGATTAGTGGGGGCTTCCCATGTGTTACTAGACCACGCGTATCGACTGCTACGAAAATGTAAGAGGTGCCCAAAGTCAATGTCTATCAGCATTGACCCTTTGCCCATAGTCCATTAGTACACGCCCGTCCGACTGGCACGGTGTGAGGTTTGTTAAACCTAATAGCGCTATTAACTAATGACCCGCTCGCCATAGGCCTCGGCGATTAAGTCGATAAATGAGGGACTTACTTTAATAGAGTTGATGGTCTTATGATCGTGTACGTAGGCTTTACGTACGTGCCCTTCAATCCGAGGACAGTAGTAAGTATAACTGTACGTAGGTTTTACGTACGTGCCCTTCAATCTGAGGACAGTAATAATTAGTTTAATAGTAATGGTTGTACGAGTAGTTATTCAATCCCATTCCCAACCCCTGGGAATCCCATGCCTTGGCTAGTGTGAACTCACCTTGGTTTGCTCGGCAGATACACAGAAAGGTCAATCGAGCTAGTTGAGGCTAACCACGTCCTAACATGGTTACCATACAAGTCAGGTCTAGGTTCAAGTAAAGCACGTATGATTACACAGAGATAGCAGGTTACGAACACATGGTATACACGACATACACGTAAAATAATATTAGATAAGTAAATGACAAGGCCCAATAATACCCAGCCCAACATGTTGTGCGTTCAGCACAGCCTTGTGCGACCCACAACATGTTGTGCGATCCAATATACACCCGGCCCAAAAATTAGAAGCCCAAACAGTGATCTTGTGCGGTCCGGTTAAGCTTGTGCGATCATACGAATTACCAAATCATTAAACAATCACGAACATCATCCAGTCATCATTCGACATCAGCAAGAAGTTATGATCATTCAGTAGTCGACATGTACTTAAACCTAGAACCCTAATCTGTTACTCATCTACTATCATGACATCAACATAACAAGATCATCAACATTCAATCATTATTCAATAGTAGCAGGTTGACATATATCTAATTTAAAAGCACATGCAACAAGCACATGATTACTGACAATCCTATGCAAATATGATAACAATGGCCGACATAATTAATTATGAGGGATCCTTATCATACAATTCAATCACATATATGCAAACAAATAACATATGAATCTTGACTAACCTAACCTGACAACACACACATGGGCCGCCCTTTGACAAATCAAACTATCAATTAATTCTCATCAAAATTTATAAACATTATCACAGTTGGTAATATTATATAACCATCATAGAAGTCCTTTAAACAATTCTAATATACATCCGATACATGGCCCTTCCTAATTCGTTCATGAACAATATCCTAGCAAACACTCCTAATTATGCAAGACATATTCACAACCGATACATGGATATATAATATATATTCCACTACCATAATCTATTGTACATGCATGATTCACAAATATTCAGTGATATACAACATGATTCACAATTGGCCAGTAACATACATGATCATGATCCGTAATACATGTAATCGCTAGCACCTATAAACACCACATAACATAAGTAATATGTAAAGTAGCAATGCACATACCGATCAATTGAAATAAACCAGTGATGCCCCACAATTATGGGGTTAATTCGATTGGGGGGGGGTAGTCTGCTGCCGTCCGTATTTTAGAGAAGGGGAAAGTAATGCACTAGGGTTTTTATTTTGAGTTTTGGCAAAACAATAAGTTACGTGCATTAATATATTGATAAGGGTTTGGGCGGTTACCCACCTTGACCGAAATGGGCTCAAGCCCATTTAATTGTGTTGGCACAATTTTTAGGTAAGCTATCACTATGATGGATAATGGGCCGATTTCAAACCAATACATAATTTATTATTTAATCCAGTTATAGTTTATGACAACGCATATCAAGCATCAACAATTAACATATTACAAACGTGCACAGTTGTGAAACAAACAAGTCGTGTCAACAAACAATCTAAACAATTAACGTGTAATAGTGCGAAGATGGAATCTTGGAAACTCGAGTTGTCACATTATCCCCAACTTGAAAGAAATTTCGTCCCGAAATTTGGTACGTACTCACTGAGGAAGCTAGTTAAGTTGCATGGTTATTCTGGTTTTCCTGGGTTGTCACATCCTCCCCCCGTGGATCTGGAATTTCGTCCCGAAATTCCACTGTAGCTTCAACCTCAGTAGTGGTCGTACTGTTTGCGAACAGTTGGGGATACTTTTGTTTCATCTGATCTTCGCGTTCCCAGGTGAACTCTGTGCCACGACGTGAGTTCCAACGAACTCGAACAAGAGGAATTCTAGTGCGCTTGAGGACCTTAACATCCCGGTCCGTGATTTCAACTGGTTCCTCGACGAATCACAACTGATCGTCAATAGTGAGTTCCTTCAAAGGAACTATGAGGGTCTCATCTGACAGACACTTCTTCAGATTCGACACGTGAAAAACATTGTGAACTGCACTGAGTTCTGTTGGTAGGTTCAGCTTGTAGGCCACTTTGCCTATTCTCCCTATGATGTCGAATGGTCCGACGTATCGCGGGTTAAGTTTGCCTCGTTTTCCAAAACGAACCACACCCTTCCAGGTTGAGACTTTGAGTAGCACTCGATCCCCAACCTGGAACTCGAGTGGTTTCCTGCCCTTATCGGCATAGCTTTTCCGACGGTCACGAGCTGCCGCCATTCGTTGTCGTATTTGAGCAATCCCTTCTGTTGTGTCTACCACAAGTTCTGGGCCAGTGATCTGACTATCCCCCACCTCTGCCCAACAGAGAGGTGACTGGCATTTATGCCCGTACAATGCCTCAAACGGAGCAGCTTTAATGCTGGTGTGGTAGCTGTTATTGTACGAAAATTCCACAAGTGGCAGATGCTTTTCCCAGCCGTTGCCGAAGTCAATTACACATGCCCTAAGCATGTCTTCAAGGGTCTGGATGGTGCATTCAGACTGCCCATCCGTTTGCGGGTGATAAGCTGTGCTCATATTTAGACGTGAGCCAAATGACTTGTGCATTGCTTGCCACAGTTCTGAAGTAAAACGTGCATCACGATCAGAGATAATAGAGGTGGGCACCCCGTGCCTCGAGACAACTTCCTTAAGATATACGTCTGCTAAAGTGGAGAACTTATCCGTTTCCTTGATAGCCAAGAAGTGTGCAGACTTTGTGAGTCGATCCACGATCACCCAAATAGTATCATTACCACGTTGAGATCTAGGTAGGCCAGTAGCAAAATCCATGGAAATATGCTCCCATTTCCATTGCGGTATCTCTGGTTGTTAGAGTAGGCCTGAGGGTTTCTGGTATTCGACTTTGACTCTCTCACAAGTCAAACATTTACTAACGTAAGTTGCTATGTGGGCCTTCATGCTAGGCCACCAGTATGTAGTTCTGAGGTCGTGGTACATCTTATCCGAACCAGGATGTACTGAGTAGCGAGACTTGTGTGCCTCATCCATCACAAGCTCTCGTAGGTTTCCCTAAAGTGGGACCCAGATGCGTCCTATTACGTAGTAAGCACCGTCTTCCTTTTGTTCTAGTCGTTGCCTTGAGCCGCGTAGGGCTCCAGCCCTGATGTTTTCTGGTTTCAATGCTTCTACCTGAGCATCTCGAATCTGAGAGGGAAGACTAGACTGTATAGTGAGTTGTAAAGCTCGTACGCGCTTAGGCGCAGTGTCCTTTCAACTGAGGGCGTCAGCCACAACATTGGCTTTGCCTGGGTGGTACCTGATCGAGCATTCATAATCATTCAGTAGCTCAACCCATCGTCGTTGTCGCATATTCAGTTCCTTCTGTTTGAAGATATGCTCGAGACTCCTGTGATCTGTGTAGATGGCGCACTTGGTACCGTACAGGTAGTGTCTCCATATCTTAAGTGCAAAAACAATAGCTCCCAGCTCTAGATCGTGCGTAGTGATGTTCCTTTCATGAACTTTAAGTTGGCGTGAGGCGTAGGCTATAACTTTATCCCGCTGCATCAATACACAACCAAGACCCTGAATAGATGCGTCGCAGTAAATCAAAAAGTCGTCTGTGCCCTCTGGCAATGAAAGAATAGGTGCACTGCAGAGTCTATCCTTTAAGTGCTGAAATGCTAATTCCTGTGCATTTCCCCATCGATAGACAACGCCTTTCTGCGTTAGTGAGATGAGGGGCTGTGCAATCTTGGAGAAGTCCTTGATGAATCTTCTGTAGTAACCTGCCAAGCCCAAGAATTGGCGAATTTCCGTTGGTGTACGAGGCGCAGGCCAATTCTTAATCGAGTCTACCTTAGATGGGTCAACGTGAATCCCATCCTTATTCACCAAATGGCCTAAGAAATGGACTTCACGAAGCCAGAAGTCGCATTTTGAAAACTTGGCGTACAACTGTTCTATTCGAAGGAGTTCCAAAATGAGTCGTAGATACTGCTCGTGTTCCTCCTGACTCTTCGAATAGATCAGGATGTCGTCAATGAAAACTATAACAACTTGTCCAGGTAAGGCTTGCACACTCTATTCATCAAATCTATGAAGACCGCAGGTGCGTTTGTCAGCCCAAAAGGCATGACCAAGAACTCATAGTGTCCATATCAAGTTCTAAAGGCTGTTTTGGAGACGTCCTCTTCTCGGACTCTCAGCTGGTGATATCCTGATCTCAAATCAATCTTTGAATAGTAGCTCGACCCTTGTAGCTGGTCGAATAGGTCGTCGATGCGTGGAAGAGGATAGCGATTCTTCACAGTCACCTTGTTGAGTTCACGGTAGTCGATGCACATTCTGAAAGTACCGTCTTTCTTCTTCACAAACAAGACTGGAGCTCCCCAGGGCGAAGAGCTAGGATGAATAAAACCCTTATCCAAGAGTTCTTGTAGTTGCGTAGAGAGTTCTTCCAACTCTGATGGAGCTAAACGATACGGTGCACGAGCTATTGGTGCAGCTCCAGGAGCTAGTTCAATCTGAAACTCGACTTGGCGATGAGGCGGAAGACCAGGCAATTCCTCAGGGAATACCTCAGGATAGTCGCGTACAATCGGAAAATCTTCTATCTTCTTCTCTTTCTTCGAGGTGTCAGTAACGAGAGTCAAAATGGCAGTGTGGCCCTTACGCAAACACTTCGGGGCCTTAAGGAAAGAGATGATGCTCACAACAGCACCACTCTTGTCACCACGAATCAATAGAGGTTCATCCCCTGACCAATCACAATCACTCAACCCCTGGCACCACTGCCGTCGTTATTACCCCCGTTGTTGCCTCCATTGTTGTTGTGGTTCTGATTCTGGTTCTGGTTCAACTGTGGGCAGTGTCTCATGAAGTGACCTTCAGCACCACACTGATAACATCCCTTGTTACCCTTCTGTTGCTGCTGATTCTGTGGAGCTTGTGGCTGCTGTTGTCGGTTCTGGTTTGCAGGACGTGAGCTTCTACAATCCTTGGCTCCATGACCAAGCTTGTTGCATCTCTGACAACGATCTTTGTTGCACGGCCCGTTGTGGTGTAAATTACATCGATAGCACTTAGGGTGATTTCCCCTGTATCCACCCTGACTTCAATTACCAAAAGACTGCTGCCTGGGGCTCCTGTACTCATCCGTTTTTCACTGCTGCGACTGAGACTGAACCGAAGTGGAACCCTTGCTCGAATTTCCATCCCACTTGCGTTTGTTATCACTGGGAGCATCCGAAGTAGTTGTAGGAGCATTAATACGTTTCAGCGGTTTATTCTGTTCTACCGCCTGATCTGAGAGACGTTGAGCAAGACGAGTAATATCCTGGATGGTAGCAAGGTTAGCCGAAGTTACATGACTTTGAATTTCTGATACTAAGCCTCTGAGGTACATCTTAATACGCTTGATGGGATGATCCACCATGGTTGGGCACAACACTGCCAGTTCGATGGGTCGTTTCGCGTACGCTTCTATCTCTGACCCCGTCATCTTCAGGTTAAAGAACTCCGCTTCCAGCTTGTGGATGTCATCACGACTACAGTATTCACGTTTGATCAGTTTCTTAAAATCATTCCATGGGGTGGCATTAGCAGCCGCCAGCCCCAGTATCTGAACTTGCGCGTTCCACCAAGTTAGCGCAGTGCCTTCGAGAGTACCAGTGGCATATTTCACCCCACGAGCCTCGGGGCATTCACACATTTCGAAGACTGACTCGTGCTTCTCAAACCAAATGGAGGAGTCCAACAGCTCCTTTAGTGCCACTGAAAGTACTAGGACGACAGTCCATGAAAGTCTTAAATGTGCATACAGGCGGCTGAGCGTTCTGACCTTGTTGCGCGAGGAAGAAAAGACAGGGTTAAGCACGAGAGTTGGGTCATGAGAGTAGGATCTAACATCCTAGGATAGGTTCGGAACAACAGGTTATACCTCCTGCCTGAGCGGCTGCGAGTGCGGCCGTAACTAGTTCGTTGATAAGAGCCGTCAGCTGGGCTTGAGTTAGGTTCACACGTACACTCATGATTCTCCACATCGAAGGAAATATGAGTGAGAAAAGTTCGCGAAAGTGCGATGACAGAAGAGAGTAAGCACACAAGTGTTTTCAATTAACAGTTGCTACGTTTATCTAAGCATACCATGAGCAAAGTTCTATGTAATCTAGCAAGTAGGCAATGTAAACCTAAATCGTATCACCTAGAATGTTGAGTCTTGCACGTGGAGCGAAGCGTCGTTGTGGATCGTTGAGCACTGTTCAGGTTATAGTCTGGTTTTAACAAAAACTTTTTCCCTTATTAAAACCAAGTTCTCTATAACCAATGGCTCTGATACCAATCTGTCACACCCCCAAAATCCACACGCAGAGTATCACCGCTTGGAGGCGTGACTGACCAGGATCAAGCCACCAATCATATTGAACAAGCATGTAAGTAAACATAATTCAACCAAACAATATGAAAGGTGTTCAAAACCAAAGCATAGTTAAGTGTTTAGCGGAAGCATAATTGTAAAACCCATTGAAAGTATAAAGTAATGTTTATACCATGGCAACCACTGCCATATCCCACAACGACCGTTTCTCCCTGTGCAAGCTCCTTGAGTACCTAATGACCTGCAAGGCATGTAGCAACGAATCAACAACAAAGTTGAGCGAGTTCACAGTTGGTTGTTTGGTTAGTATTCATTTCGTAAATCGTTTGTTCGTTTTGTAAACCATGTATCGTATTAATCCGTATCGCGGCCATTCCAGGCATGTGTGCGATGATTAGTGGGGGCTTCCCATGTGTTACTAGACCACGCGTATCGACTGCTACGAAAATGTAAGAGGTGCCCTAAGTCAATGTCTATCAGCATTGACCCTTTGCCCATAGTCCATTAGTACACGCCCGTCCGACTGGCATGGTGTGAGGTTTGTTAAACCTAATAGCGCTATTAACTAATGACCCGCTCGCCATAGGCCTCGGCGATTAAGTCGATAAATGAGGGACTTCCTTTGATAGAGTTGATGGTCTTATGATCGTGTACGTAGGCTTTACGTACGTGCCCTTCAATCCGAGGACAGTAGTAAGTATAACTGTACGTAGGTTTTACGTACGTGCCCTTCAATCCGAGGACAGTAATAATTAGTTTAATAGTAATGGTTGTACGAGTAGTTATTCAATCCCATTCCCAACCCCTGGGAATCCCATGCCTTGGCTAGTGTGAACTCACCTTGGTTTGCTCGGCAGATACACAGAAAGGTCAATCGAGCTAGTTGAGGCTAACCACGTCCTAACATGGTTACCATACAAGTCAGGTCTAGGTTCAAGTAAAGCACGTATGATTACACAGAGATAGTAGGTTACGAACACATGGTATACACGTAAAACAATATTAGATAAGTAAATGACAAGGCCCAATAATACCCAGCCCAACATGTTGTGCGTTCAGCACAGCCTTGTGCGACCCACAACATGTTGTGCGTTCAGCACAGCCTTGTCACACCCCGGTTTCCACGTGTCACCGGTGGGCCCGGTGGGGGAGTATCGTGACGTGGTTGGCAACATAATAGTCAAACAACACAATATTTAATATGCACAGCGGAAGCAATTTAAAAGATATAATACAACCGAATTTATTTATTGTAATATCAATGTCACAATATTCGGAAGTTTATCCACAGTAGGATCGAAAATAAAATAGTCTTTATGGTTCAACAGACTTCAGGCATCTTAAGCTTGCGAGACTTCTAATGATGCTAAGGAGAAATCCCAGCCAATTTCGCTTAGTACCTGCATTTAATCTTTTTGGGAAAATACGTCAGTTTACACTGGTAAATACATTCAACTGACTCATTTTGGAAAATGATTGAAAATTGGTTTGGATGCACATGGCATAAACATTTTATTTAACTTGGGAAAATTATTTAATATTATAATCTTGTGAACGAATTACATGTTGCTTGTGCGTTCAGTAGCCCGGATCTTGTCCGGGTTAAAGATCAATAGACACACCACAATATTCTTTTGTGCACTGACGGGTGTACGCCTACACCCCGCGCTTAAGTCGTTGCCATTTCGTAAAATGATGCCAAGGATATCCGGGACATGGTCATTAACCCCCCAAAGGCTTTAAGTAACAAGACTGTTTAAACAAGCCGATCAAATTATTCAACTACCCACCTAACGGTGGAGATTTGATGCCCGATCAAGCGGTATGCTATATACCGTAACCCAAGCCCGTATAGGGAAAATAAGTTAAAGTATTTACCTGAGCAAGTATAATTCACAATTAGCAAAATGCACGTAGCTTTTACTGGTCCTCCTAATCTGGAACGAAGGTTTTATAATAACCTATTAGAATCCTAACGGGTCTTTAATTAAGCTTAAGCTTAGACCGGCTAGTTTCAAAGATACGGTTCGTACGCACGATTACGCGAAGACCGGATAGAATGTGATTTAGACCCGACAAGTTTGAAGACTTGTTTAATATGGGTTTATTATTCACATTCTGGATTTTGAGATAAAACCGTTAAGGTTTGACCCGTTTCGGCTAATTTATGTAAACTTGTTACATAAACCGAACCGAACGCGTGATAAGCGTAACGGGTATCTGTAAGAGCCATATACAGGTTTCCTAAGTTAATATGCTTCAAATATGTTGTGACATCAGTAAGATGTCTTTTATTATGCCCGAAACGAATTTAAACACAAACTATGCCCCGTAGGGGTAGTTTGGTCATTTTAGAGGTTGTAAAAGAGTTTAAGTGATAACCTGAGTTACAGGCCTGATGTAATCAGCAAATATACTCAATTTGCTAAGTTATATCAGTAGGTTAAAGTATTTATGTGAAATTTATCAATTATAACCAAACTATGCACCGTAGGGGCATTTTGGTAATTTCACATAAGCCGAAAAGCTCAAAACCTAAGTCCGAGTTTATCAACCTTTGCTTACTGTTAAAATATTCTAATTTGCCTAAAATATCAGTAGGTATCAACCCGGGTATGTTCAATATGATTTTAATACATACTATGCGTTAAAAACGCTAAATAAGGCGATTAAAGGCCATTTCCGGGTTCGATAGTTAAATCTGATATTTTTATATTTCCAGAAGGATTAAAATAATTTATTTATCATATGTGATCAGTAGCAAAAGGTTTGGAGTCGTTTAGATATGTAAAACTCATTTTATGGCCCGTAAGGGCAAAACCGACAATTACCGGATTAAGCCTACGACTATGAGTTATGCTCAGTCTAAAATTAATTAAAAATCTTTAAAAATCCCAAAATAATATATTACATCAGTGGGTAAAAGATTTGATATCAAAAAGTATGTTTAACTAGGCTATACGCTAATGATGCCGTTTAATTAACATAAAGCTTTAAATTTGCGACAATGAGCATAACTCTTAATCTACAAGTCAAACTGATGTCAAACTTTGCATACAAGTTTATATATCAGTAATTAAAGTTTCTACTCTTTTACATTTCCAAAAATCACGTTTTAAGGTAATAAGGGCATAATGGTCAACATATGAGCAATTAACGGAAACACGCATATTAATTGGATAACTAATGAACCAAGGTGTATAATCACAGAGGGTTGTACTAACATGTAACCTAGTCCAATTAAAGCTCTGAGGCATTTCCAAAACATGCCTAAACGGGTCAGAACTGAAAGTCAAAGTGAAAGTCAAACTATGTGACTTTCGGTTCCGAACCGGGTCTAAACAGGAAATTGTCGGGTTGAACATGTTTATACATGTTCTTACACTTATTACCAAGTTATAACAATGATCCAATAGGTTGTAAATGATCTACAATGTTAATTATGCATAGATGGTATTTTAAGCTTCCTGTTGACTTTTTAAATATAAGTTTGACCCGACTTTTGACCTGGTTAGAGTGGTAATCATGGGGAACCCTTTTAAGGGTTTATTACCCACATAAATACCTACTTATAACTACTTTTAATTCGAGATATGACTGAGCCATTAATACTTAATCTCGAAGTCAAACCGTAATTACGACGGTTTGACTTTTAGCTAATTAACCAAGCAAAACACAATTAAAGAAGGACTAGCAGACTTACAAGAGTCCTATGCACGAGATATGATCAGTTGAGGCTGCTTGGGAGCTCCAAGAATGATCAGAAGCTTGTTTGAAGGTGTGTGGAACAATGTTGCACAATGAGGCCTTATATACTAGTTGTAATCACCATAAGATGTTGACAACTAAGGCTATCAGCTGACCACAACCTTCCAACATGTGTTCCTAGTGTCTAGGACTGTTTAGGGGTCGCCCACATTGCATTAATGTCGTTTAAAGATCGGTTCTCCGCATTTACAGGAGTCTGTCACGTTTTTCTGGTTCTGGGCGCCTGACGCGGCCCGCCTGAGGATTCTTATATGGCTACGCGGGCCGCATGGCCCTTCTGATCAGCCAAAAACGTTTTCTTGATGTTGCATCACACCCCTTGGCCCTTCCGAAAGGTCAATTAAGCTAGAAACTTGCAATTTGACCCCTTGTAATATACCCACAAGGGCCTTAGGACTTATACCTACCTTGCCAAGTCCCTGGACACTTCCGGTTAACCCGAAAAGTCTTAACTTTCAATGTTTTCGCTTTAACCCCTCGCACACGAATTTGATCATAACTTTCTCATACGATAACAAAACTTTATGAAATTTATATCGCGCATTCTAGTGAGCATAATTAACATTTACAAAGCTTCGGGTTTGTCAAAAGGTCACTCAGAGGTATATCTTTAAACATGTTGACACATTTAACCCCTGTAGTTTGTAATCTCTCACTTTTAGCTTCGTATGATCCATGATTTATTCGTTTGATGTTATAAACATCATGTAGGGTTATTATACATTATATTTATTCACAGTTGACACTTAGAATACGTATATTCACATACTTTCCATGTTTGTCAACTTTAGTCCTTCTATAATATTTCTTTCACACGTTTAAACATTTGACACGTGTCTACACATTATAGGACGTGAATTTTCGAGGTGTTACAATATTCACAACCGATACATGGATATATAATATATATTCCACTACCATAATCTATTGTACATGCATGATTCACAAATATTCAGTGATATACAACATGATTCACAATTGGCCAGTAACATACATGATCATGATCCGTAATACATGTAATCGCTAGCACCTATAAACACCACATAACATAAGTAATATGTAAAGTAGCAATGCACATACCGATTAATTGAAATAAACCAGTGATGCCCCACAATTATGGGGTTAATTCGATTGGGGGGTAGTCTGCTGCCGTCCGTATTTTAGAGAAGGGGAAAGTAATGCACTAGGGTTTTTATTTTGAGTTTTGGCAAAACAATAAGTTACGTGCATTAATATATTGATAAGGGTTTGGGCGGTTACCCACCTTGACCGAAATGGGCTCAAGCCCATTTAATTGTGTTGGCACAATTTTTAGGTAAGCTATCACTATGATGGATAATGGGCCGATTTCAAACCAATACATAATTTATTATTTAATCCAGTTATAGTTTATGACAACGCATATCAAGCATCAACAATTAACATATTACAAACGTGCACAGTTGTGAAACAAACAAGTCGTGTCAACAAACAATCTAAACAATTAACGTGTAATAGTGCGAAGATGGAATCTTGGAAACTCGAGTTGTCACAAAGGTGGGATGCATGCATAACCTTGTCTTCCTCTGCGCATTTACTTATTTTAATCACTACTTCAGTCTTTTCCAACCATCGTAGTGCGGCAGTCGCCCCTTCATTGCCTGCAAATTCGACTGGCTTACAGGCAAGAAACTCTTTATAAGTGCAACCAAGTGTTGCAACTTTCATTTTCTTAAGAAATGGGGCTTGAACCATATTATTATCATTATTGCCGCATCCATTTACACTATTGCTAAAATTATCGTCGCGGGTACGTTTGTTGTGGTTAGCATGGGAAGGTTCAACGAGATTTCTAGCAGCAGCGACGATTGCTGGAATAGCATTGGCTATTCCCTGAGCAATTATATTCTCAATATCTTGCCTATTGAGAAATTGTTCTTCATTATTTAGGTCAGGCTAGTTAACTTCATTTGCCGGTTGATTTTCTACGTTTTCCATCTGAATAATGATCAATATACATATATTACTGCCACAAAATGGATAACAACTAAACACAATAGAGCAATTACGGAAACAATCAAGTTAACACTTAGGATCAGCGTAACTCTCCTGCCTATCCCGGGCAGCTTTGAGACGGTCTCGAATCTGGACAATCTTGTCCGTTGTTTCGAACACTATTTCTGGTAGCTATTGTTGTAGGAGAATTCGATTAATGGTAGGTTCTTATCCCAACTACCACCCAAATCGATCGCACATGCACGTAGCATGTCTTCCAACGTTTGAATAGTACGCTCACTCTGACCGTCAGTCTGAGGATGATAAGCCGTACTAAAATTCAGACGTGTGCCCAAAGATTGTTGGAAACTTTTCCAAAAATGCGACGTGTACCTAGTATCTCTATCAGAGATAATAGCCACAGGTATGCCATGTAAGGCTACAATCTTATCAACGTATAACTGGGCTAACATGTCGGAGCTATAAGTCTCCTTGATGGGTAAGAAATGTGCTGACTTAGTCAGTCTGTCAACTATAACCCATATCGTATCATTTCCTTTCCTTGTCTTGGGTAACTTGGTAATAAAATCCATAGTTACCATTTCCCACTTCCACGTAGGAAGTTCAGGCTGTTGTAGCAAGCCTGATGGCTTTTGATGCTCGGCTTTGACTTGCGCACATGTCAAGCATTTAGCTACATGGGTGGCTACAGACTTTTTCAAGCCTATCCACCAATAATTTGCCTTTAGATCCTGGTACATCTTATCAGCTCCAGGATGAACGGAGTATTTGGAACTATGGGCTTCCTGGAGGATAACATCTCGAAGACCTCCATAAATTGGAACCCATATTCGTCCATTTAATCGTAAAATTCCGTCCTTGCTAAGAGTTAACTGCTCCTCAGTTACTCCTAGCTTTTCATTAGGATAGTTAGCTTCCAACACAGCTTCCTTCTGTGCAGCTAACAACCTTTCAATCAAATTATTCTTTATCTCCATGCGCTTGGCATTGATTCGGATGGGTTTCACCCTTTCCTTCCGACTCAAGGCATCGGCGACTACATTTGCCTTGCTGGGATGGTATTTGATTTCACAATCATAATCATTTAAAGTTTCTATCCAACGGCGTTGCCTCATGTTTAGTTCCTTCTGATTAAACAGATGTTGGAGGCTCTTGTGATCAGAATAAATCACACACTTGATCCCATATAGATAATGCCTCCACAGTTTTAGTGCGAATACAACGGCACCCAATTCCAAGTCGTGGGTGGTGTAATTCTTTTCATGCACCTTTAACTGTCGTGAAGCATAGGCAATAACCTTGCCTTTCTGCATAAGCACACACCCCATGCCAGTGTGCGATGCATCGCAGTAAACCACGAACTCTTCTATTCCATCTGGCAATGTCAGTACTGGGGCGTTGCTCAGCTTTTGCTTCAGAATATCAAAGGACTCTTGCTGCTTAGGGCCCCAAATGAACTTTACTTTCTTCTTAGTCAAGGAAGTTAGGGGTACAGCAATCCTTGAAAAATTTTCGATGAAACGCCTGTAATATCCTGCCAATCCCAGGAAGCTACGAATCTCTGTAGGCGTCTTCGGCTCTTGCCAGTTCATTACGGCTTGAACCTTAGAGGGATCCACCTGGATACCACGCTCACTAACCACGTGTCCAAGGAATTGGACTTCTCGTAGCCAAAATTCACACTTAGAGAATTTGGCATAGAGCTTCTCCTGATGTAGAGGTTTGAGAATACAACGAAGGTGTTTCTCATGGTCAGCTTGATTCTTAGAATAAATGAGAATGTCGTCGATGAAAACGATGACGAATTTATCCAAGTAAGGCTTGCAGACGCGATTCATGAGATCCATGAACGCGGCTGGTGCATTAGTGAGCCCAAACGACATCACTAGGAACTCGTAGTGACCATAACGAGTCCTAAATGCAGTCTTGTGCACGTCTTCATCCTTAACCTTCAACTGATGGTAGCCTGACCTCAAATCAATCTTCGAGAAGTAACTTGCCCCTTGAAGCTGATCGAACAAATCGTCGATCCTGGGCAAAGGATACCTATTCTTGATCGTGACTTTGTTAAGCTCACGATAGTCGATGCACAGGCGCATCGACCCATCCTTCTTCTTGACAAACAAGATTGGCGCTCCCCAAGGGGATGAACTAGGTCTAATGAAACCTTTAGCCAGCAATTCATCTAGCTGCGTCCTCAACTCCTTCATTTCTGTGGGTGCCAATCTGTATGGTGCTCTAGCAACTGGTGCTGCTCCGGGGATGATATCGATTCTGAATTCCACTTGTCTATCTGGTGGTAAACCAGGTAGATCTTCAGGAAACACTTCTGGGTATTCAGAGATGACAGGGATGTCTTCTATCTTTGGTTTAGGCTCATCAATAATCACTTGCGCCATGTAGATGACACACCCCTTCTTCAAACATTTGGAAGCCTTGAGCATAGTCACTTGCTCAGGTAGTCCATACTGGGTATCTCCCCGAATGGTAAGTGATTCACCAGACGGAGTCCTTATTACCACTTGTTTCTTGTTACAGACAATTTGGGCCTGGTTATGAGATAACCAGTCCATACCCAGAACTATGTCAAAACCGGCCAACTTAAAGGGAAGTAAAGACAGAGGAAAAGAATGGTTCTTAATGGATATAACACATCCATCTAACACAGTGGAGACGGTTTCTAGAGAGTCATCTGCTAACTCCACCTCATAGTTCACTTTTAAGGTTTTGACAGGTAATTTCAACAGTTCACAAAACTTATTGTCTACAAACGACTTATCAGCGCCAGAATCAAAAAGTACTCTAGCATATACGTCATTTACAAGGAAAGTACCTGTAATAACGTTGTCGTCTAGAACCGCTTCTTTTGCGTCCATTCTGAAGACTCTAGCATTAGTCTTCTTGGCCTCTTCAGGCTTCTTGTTGTATTTCGGGCAGTTGGTCTTAATGTGCCCCTTTTCATTGCAACGGTAGCACGTTGCGTCTTTTATCTTCTTGCAATCCAAGGTTTTGTGATCCGTGGATTTGCATATACCACAAGCAAAGGGTTTTGACTGAGTCTGAGAGTTCGACTCGAGTCTGCACTTTCCATAGTGCTGTTTCTTGCAAATTTTGCATTTGGGCTTCTCACCAGAGTTATGCCCTGTAACACCTCAAAAATGTCGTGTTCATTAAGTTAACGACACGTGTCATGTAAGACAAAACACGTTGTAAACCCGGATAAAATTAAAGGTGTACGTCAGGAATTAAAATGTCGTCATGTTAACTTTTGCACCTCTGAACGACCTCACTTATAAATCCCAAGACAAATAAACCTCTGGTATATATTTAAATCCGTTGAGTTCTAGAATTATCTGATTCATAATTGATATGGTGGACTCCTACGAAGAAAAAGCACGGTAACCCTTTGTTTTCGGCACGTTAAAATGGATTCAAGTGAAACAAATCATAATGGTAGGGTATGTATCTGTTCATGGCACTTTTTAAAGGCCCTTATTGATAAAACATGGCCCTAAATCGATTGCACATCACTTGCCCTTTCAAATGCATGAAAGAACAAGTTTTTGGCTGCTGAAGAAGCCTTGCGCACCGCAAGACTTTACCCTTACGGTGCGCAAGGGGTGTGCCAGCGACCAGAAACATGGCAGGTGGCTGTTATGCGCGATTTTAACCGTTCTTGCCGGTATTTCTCACTTGTGGACGACCCCTAGGCACCCCCTAAGCTCTAGGATCATGTGTTGATCAGTTGTGGTGGATTGTAGGCTTAGTTGTCAATAAATTATGGTGTTTACAAACACTATATAAGACCTCCTAAATTACAAACATTCCTCACAACTTCTCCTGCATTCTTGGATCATTTCTGGAGCTATCAACAGCCTCAAGTGATCAAAAATTCGTGCATAGGACTCTTGTAAGTCTGCTAGTCCTTCTTTAATTGAGTTTAGCTTGTTTAATTAGCTAAAAGTCAAACCGTCGTTAATTACAGTTTGACTTCGAGATTAGTCAACAATGGCTCAGTCATATCTCGAATTAAAAGTAGTTATAGCTTGGTATTTATGTGGGTAATAAAACCTCAAAAGGGTTTCCCCTGATCACCACTCTAACCAGGTCAAAAGTCGGGTCAAACTAGTTTAGAAAAAGTCAACAGGATACTTAAAATGACATTTATGCATAATTAACATTATAGATCATATACAACCTGTTTGAACATTGTTATAACTCGGTAATAAATGTAAGAACATGTCCAAACATGTTCAACCCGACAATTTCCTGTTTAGACCCGGTTCGGAACCGAAAGTCACATAGTTTGACTTTCACTTTGACTTTCAGTTCTGACCCGTTTAGGCATGTTTTAGAAATGCCTCAGAGCTTTAATTGGACTAGGTTACATGTTAGTACAACCCTCTGTGATTATACACCTTGGTTCATTAGTTATCCAATTAATATGCACGTTTCCGTTAATTGCTCATATGTTGACCATTATGCCCTTATTACCTTAAAACATGATTTATGAAAATGTAAAAGTGTAGAAACCTTAGTTACTGATATATAAACTTGTATGCAAAGTTTGACATCAGTTTGACTTGTAGAATAAGAGTTATGCTCATTATCGCAAATTTAAAGCTTTATGTTAATAAAACGGCGTAATTAGCGTATAGCCTAGTTAAGCCTACTTTTTGGTATCAAACTTAATAATCACTGATGTAATATATTATTTTGGGATTTTTAAATATTTTTAATTAATTTTATGCTGAGCATAACTAGTAGTCGTAGGCTTAATCCGGTAATTGTCGGTTTTGCCCTTACGGGCCATAAAATGAGTTTTACATATCTAAACAACTCCAAACCTTTTTGCTACTGATCACATATGATAAATAAATTATTTTAAGTCTTCTGGAAATATAAAAATATCAGATTTAAGTATCGAACCCGGAAATGGCCTTTAATCGCCTTATTTAGCGTTTTTAACGCATAGTATGTTTTAAAATCATATTGAACATACCCGGGTTGACACCTACTGATATTTTAGGCAAATTAGAATATTATAACAGTAAGCAAAGGTTGATTAACTCAGACTCCGGTTTTGAGCTTTTCGACTTATGTGAAATTACCAAAATACCCCTACGGGACATAGTTTGGTTAAAAATGATAAATTTCACATATATGCTTTAACCTACTGATATGACTTAGCAAATTGAGTATACTTGCTGATCACATCAGACCTGTAATTCAGTTAAACACTTAAACTCTTTTACAAACTTTTAAATGACCAAACTACCCCTACGGGGCCTAGTTTGTGTTTAAATACGTTCCGGGCATAATGAAAGACAACTTACTGATGTCACAACATATTTGAGACATAATTAACTTAGGAAACCTGTATATGGCTCTTACGGATACCCGTTACGCTTATTACGCGTTCGGTTCGGTTTATGTAACAAGTTTACATAAATTAGCCGAAACGGGTCAAACCTTAACGGTTTTATCTCAAAAATACAGAATGTGAATAATAAACCCATATTAAACAAGTCTTCAAACTTGTCGGGTCTAAATCACATTCTATCCGGTCTTCGCTTAATCGTGCGTACGAACCGTATCTTGAAAACTAGCCGGTCTAAGCTTAAGCTTAATTAAAGACCTGTTAGGATTCTAATAGGTTACATTAAACCTTCGTTCCAGATTAGGAGAACCAATAAAAGCTACGTGAATTTTGCTTATTGTGATTAATACTAGCCCAGGTAAATACTTTTAACTTATTTTCCCTATACGGGCTTGGGTTACGGTATATAGCATACCGCTTGATCGGGCATCAAATCTCCACCGTTAAGTGGGTAGTTGAATAATTTGATCGGCTCGTTTAAACAGTCTTGTTACTTAAAGCCTTTGGGGGGTTAATGACCATGTCCCGGATATCCTTGGCATCATCTTACGAGATGGCCACGACCTGAGCACGGGGTGTAGGCGTACACCCGTCAGTGTATAACTCAATAATGTGGTGTGTCTATTGATCTTTAACCCGGACAAGATCCGGGCTACTGAACGCACAAGGAACATGTAATTCGTTCACAAGATTATAATATTAAATAATTCTCCCAAGTTATAAAAATGTTTATGCCATGTGCATCCAAACCAATTTTCAATCATTTTACAAAATGAGTCAGTTGAATGTATTTACCAGTGTAAACTGACGTATTTTCCCAAAAAGACTGAATGCAGGTACTAAACGAAATTGGCTGGATTGTCTCCTTAGCATCAATAAAAAGTCTCGCAAGCTTAGGATGCCTGAAGTCTGTTGAACTATTGTTTCATATTTTATTTCGATCCGTTCTGTGGATAAACATCCGAACGTTGTGATACTTGATATTACAATAATTTACTCGGTTGTATTATATCTTTTAAATTTGCTTCCGCTGTGCATAATGATATTGTGTTGTTTGACTATTATGTTGCCAACCACGTCACGATACTCCCCCATCGGGCCCACCGGTGACACGTGGAAATTGGGGTGTGACAGGTTGGTATCAGAGCCAACTCTGAGTGAATTAAACACTAGCCTTTTGTGTTTAATCTCAGTTACACAATTGCACATATCTAAACCTCCGAGTCTAGACTTATAACATAGGACAAATTCCTCCTTATACGGGTTTTGTTTTGTCCTTTAAATTTTATATTTTGTTATTGTTATCTTATGCTTTATTGACAGGAATATCAAAATGCCTCCAAGATTTTTCCGTATACGAGGACGAGGAAAGGGGCCGATCACCGCCCCCAACGACAATGAAGCTGGACCGTCCAATGTACGAGCTCCATCTGCTACGGAGAGCGACGATCCACGTCAGAACAGGAGGAACCTGTTCGAGCCAGCGAGACGATCCGTTTCGCACAGCTCTACACCTCCGGTCCAAAATTCATACGGACCGCATTCGGAAGACGAACCCAACAACCCTCTGCCTTCCTACATACCGCTGCAGAGGTCTTTGTCCCATCATTCCTATGGAGACCCTACACCAGTGTTCAGGGGCCGGTTTAACCCGGCCAACTACTTACCAGAACCCGTGGGTTTTAACCCACTGGGTCCAGATGACCATTTCTCGGTAGATAACGCAGATGACATGGACGAGGATACGGACCCCGTCGAACCTGCCAGTGGTACTCCGAACCACCCCATCGAGATCTCTGACGGATCTTCATTCCATGGATCACCCTATGTTGGTCCGGATAGCTTCCAAGCCTTGTTCACTCAGCACGAGTGGTACTATACACCTTCTCACCACTCGTCGCCTCATGAGCAGCAGCAGCATCATCAAGATTCCTCTGGGGACCCCCGATTTGTGGTGCCTCCGCCACCACCGAGGCGTAGGAGGTCAGGTGCACGTATGTCATCACGTGCGGGAGACTTTCATTTCAGCTCCCCACGTCAGTCAAGTGCCAGCCATTACCCGCCACATCAGGAGGACCCGCAAATGGGTGGACCTTCCAACCCCGCGATGTCGCAGCCGCCGCCAATGGGTTTTGACAACCCAATCCCAGCTTATACAGGTTCCATGGCATACAACCCGTTCGAGCCGCCAGTCCACAACAACTACGGGTATGCAGAGGCCGACCCCTACTTGGTGGCAGCTAACTACAATGCCCTGCACCCAGAAGGACCATACGGAGCTCCATGGGGAGTTGGGTACCCAACACAAGGGTACCAGATACCACCTAGGCCCATCAAAAGGACTCAATCGCAGCCACCTAGGTTCTCCCCACCTGAGCATGAAGAACTCCTTCAGAGGCTGGATCAGGTTGAACGGGAAGTGCACAGGGACCGTAGGGAGAGGCAGACTTTCTTCCAAGGATTAGCAAGTTTGATCAAAGGGAAGAGTAAGAAGGATCATTGAATCCTTCCACTGATTGTTTTTCCTTGTATTTGCTGTATTGACCCCTGCGTGGGTCTATCTTTCTGTAAACCCCTGCGTGGGTGTGTTATTTATGTAAGTCCCTGCGTGGACCATTATGCTATTAAGCCCCTGCGTGGGCATGTGTGTTGTTAAGCCCCTGCGTGGGTAAGTACTTGTTTAACCCCTGCGTGGGTAAGTTTGTTATTTGAAAAGACCCGTTTAGGGCAGCTTGTAATGTTTTGAATAAAATAATGGAATGGTTGTATTATAAATTTCATGTTTGCTTTATGTGCATATATAAATTATAAATGAAATAAATAAATTAAAATCATTCCTTTTAAAATAATATGCCTAAGTAATTATTAAATTAAGAATCTTAAAGTGTGAAACCTAGCCTCGTGTCAAATATAAGACCGGGCCAAGATGGTAAGACCTGTTTAAAAGATTCAAATCCCTGTTAACATCTTAAAACATGTTAACACTCCTGGCAGAAGTGATTCGTTAAAATCACATGTCATTCTTATATGTATAAGGATTCTTTAGAAGATTCCTAACCCAATTTAATGATCTCTGAATCATGGGTTAAGATCATCAATTAAGATGATCATATTTTTACCATACGTTGGTAATATAATGCCTACGGGCCTTGCTCATTTCTACATGAGCCAAAAGACAGTTGTAGCTATGACTCCCTGTCTGAAAAAGGTAATAAACTATATTTAAACCTTAAAAGCCTTGATTCTCTGAAATCATAGCTTATAATTTATATTGTCCTTGTGACTAGGCCTTTTGTGCCACAAATAAAACTATTATTGTTTTATAATTAGGATAAATTATAATAGAAATCCTAAATAGATATGATTTATAAATTAACCAAATATGGTCTCTGTACCATGGTTAATGAATTGCCATGAAAGACAATTCCATAAACTCCCAAATAAACTATTTTTCTTGTTTTCTGCAACAGTTCAATTTAAATGGCTAACTCAGACGAGGTTAATAGCCATCCTATGGAGGTTAATAATGACGCCCAAATCAATCTAACGGGTGCTGAATTAAAAGCGATCATAGACGGCGCTGTTACACAGGCTCTGGAGCGGCAGTATGATGATTATAGTGGTACTCGAAGTAGGACCCAATCTGCACCGCATTCAAAGCCCAAGACACATTCAGAGGCTCATAGCAAGCCTCCTCCCAAAAAGAATGGACCCAAGAGAGATGGCGATGACCGTCAGTCTACTAACCATCAAAGTGTCCCATCTCAGCAGATAGTGCTGCATCAAGAGCCCCGTAACAAGGGTCGCTCCTATAAGTACTTCGTGTCTTGCAAGCCCCGGGATTTTAATGGGGAAAAAGGAGCCGTCGACTGTATGACTTGGCTGGACGAGATGGACACGGTGGTAGATATCAGCGGGTGCGCTGAAAGGGATGTGGTTAAGTTTGTGTCACAGTCCTTCAAGGGTGAAGCTTTGGCATGGTGGAGATCTTTAATTCAAGCCACCGGGAAAATCCCACTATACAATATGACATGGGATCAATTTGTCGCCCTGATCAAGGAAAATTACTGCCCTCAACATGAGGTGGAGAAGATAGAATCTGACTTTCTATCGTTGGTGATGACGAACCTTGACTGTCAAGCTTACCTGACAAGCTTCAATACGCTGTCCCGGTTGGTTCCTTATCTGGTAACCCCGGAGCCAAAAAGAATCACTCGTTTTATCGGTGGTTTAGCCCCGGAAATCAAGGCAAGCGTAAAAGCTTCTCGGCCAGCTACCTTCAGGTCTGTAGCTGACATTTCCTTATCCCTCACTCTGGATGCGGTCAGACAGAGATCGCTGAGGAATAAGGAGGCTGAAAAGAGGAAGCGTGAAGATGATGGTTCACGAAAGTCGAACAAGAAGCACCGTGGGAGCGGTGACAACAAGAAAGGGTCGGAGTCGAGGAAGGATGGGCATAATTCTGGTGAAAAGCCCAAGTGTAAAATTTGCAAGAAACAACACTATGGAAAGTGCAGACTCGAGTCGAACTCTCAGACTCAGTCAAAACCCTTTGCTTGTGGTATTTGCAAGTCCACGGATCACAAAACCCTGGATTGCAAGAAGATAAAAGACGCAACGTGCTACCGTTGCAATGAAAAGGGGCACATTAAGACAAACTGCCCAAAATACAATAAGAAGCCTGAGGAGGCTAAGAAGACTAATGCCAGAGTCTTCAGAATGGACGCGAAAGAGGCTGTGCAAGACGATAATGTCATAACAGGTACTTTCCTTGTAAATGATGTCTTTGCAAGAGTACTTTTTGATTCAGGCACAGATAAGTCTTTCGTAGATCATAAGTTTTGTAAATTGTTGAATTTACCTGTCAAAACCTTAAGCGTAAACTATGAGGTAGAGTTAGCAGATGGTACCATAGAAACCGTCTCAACTGTGTTAGATGGATGTGTTATATCCATTAAGAACCATTCTTTTCCTCTGTCTCTACTTCCCTTTAAGTTGGCCGGTTTTGACATGGTTCTGGGTATGGACTGGTTATCTCATAACCAGGCCCAAATTGTCTGTAACCAGAAACAAGTGGTAATAAAGACTCCGTCTGGTGAATCACTTACCATTCGGGGAGATACCCAGTATGGGCTGCCTGAGCAGGTGACTATGCTCAAAGCTTCCAAGTGTTTGAAGAAGGGGTATGTCATCTACATGGCGCAAGTGATCATTGATGAGCCTAAACCGAAGATAGAAGACATCCATGTCATTTCTGAATACCCAGAAGTGTTTCCTGAAGATCTACCTGGTCTACCACCAGATAGACAAGTGGAATTCAGGATCGATATCATCCCCGGAGCGGCACCAGTTGCTAGAGCACCATACAGATTGGCACCCACAGAAATGAAGGAGTTGCGGACGCAGCTAGATGAATTGCTGGCTAAAGGTTTCATTAGACCTAGTTCATCTCCTTTGGGAGCGCCAATCATGTTTGTCAAGAAGTAGGATGGGTCGATGCGTCTGTGCATCGACTATCGCGAGCTTAATAAAGTCACGATCAAGAATAGGTATCCTTTGCCCAGGATCGACGATTTGTTCGATCAGCTTCAAGGGGCAAGTTACTTCTCGAAGATTGATTTTAGGTCAGGCTACCATCAATTGAAGGTCAAAGATGAAGACGTGCACAAGACTGCATTTAGGACTCGTTATGGTCACTACGAGTTCCTAGTGATGCCTTTTGGGCTCACTAATGCACCGGCCGCGTTCATGGATCTCATGAATCGCGTCTGCAAGCCTTACTTGGATAAATTCGTCATCGTTTTCATCGACGACATTCTCATTTATTCTAAGAATCAAGCTGACCATGAGAAACATCTTCGCTGTATTCTCAAACTTCTACAACAGGAGAAGCTCTATGCCAAATTCTCCAAGTGTGAATTTTGGCTACGAGAAGTCCAATTTCTTGGACATGTGGTCAGTGAGCGTGGTATCCAGATGGATCCCGCCAAAGTTGAAGCAGTTATGAACTGGCAAGAGCCAAAGACGCCTACAGAGATTCGTAGCTTCCTGGGATTGGCAGGATATTACAGGCGTTTCATTGAAAATTTTTCAAGGATTGCTGCACCCCTAACCTCCTTAACTAAGAAGAAGGTTAAGTTTGTTTGGGGCCCTAAGCAGCAAGAATCCTTTGATATTCTGAAGCAAAAGTTGAGCAACGCCCCAGTACTGACATTGCCAGATGGAATAGAAGAATTTGTGGTTTATTGTGATGCTTCGCACACTGGCATGGGGTGTGTGCTTATGCAGAAAGGCAAGGTGATTGCCTACGCTTCACGACAATTGAAAGTGCATGAAAAGAATTACACCACCCATGACTTGGAGCTGGGTGCCGTTGTATTCGCACTGAAGCTTTGGAGGCACTATCTTTATGGTGTCAAGTGTGTGATCTATTCTGATCACAAGAGCCTTCAGCATCTGTTTAATCAGAAAGAATTAAACATGAGGCAACGCCGTTGGATGGAGACCTTGAATGATTATGATTGTGAAATCAAGTATCATCCCGGCAAAGCGAATGTAGTCGCTGACGCCTTGAGCAGAAAGGAAAGGGTTAAGCCCATCCGAATCAATGCCAAGCGCATGGAGATAAAGAATAATTTAATTGAAAGGTTGTTAGCTGCACAGAAGGAAGTTGTGTTGGAAGCTAACTATCCTAATGAAAAGTTAGGAGTAACTGAGGAGCAGTTAACTCTTAGCAAGGACGGAATTTTACGATTAAATGGACGAATATGGGTTCCAATTTATGGAGGACTTCGTGATGTCATCCTCCAAGAAGCCCATAGTTCCAAATACTCCGTTCATCCTGGAGCTGATAAGATGTACCAGGATCTAAAGGCAAATTATTGGTGGATAGGCTTGAAAAAGTCTGTAGCCGCTTATGTAGCAAAATGCTTGACATGTGCACAAGTCAAAGCAGAACATCAGAAACCATCAGGCTTGCTACAACAGCCTGAACTTCCTACGTGGAAGTGGGAAATGGTGACGATGGATTTCATTACCAAATTACCCAAGACAAGGAAAGGAAATGATACGATATGGGTTATAGTTGACAGACTGACTAAGTCAGCACATTTCCTACCCATCAAGGAGACTTATAGCTCCGATATGTTAGCCCAGTTATACGTTGATAAGATTGTAGCCCTACATGGCATACCTGTAGCTATTATCTCTGATCGAGATACTAGGTACACGTCACACTTTTGGAAGAGTTTCCAACAATCTTTGGGCACACGTTTGAATTTTAGTACGGCTTACCATCCTCAGACAGACGGTCAGAGTGAGCGTACTATTCAAACGTTGGAAGACATGCTACGTGCATGTGCGATCGATTTGGGTGGTAGTTGGGATAAGAACCTACCGTTAATCGAATTCTCCTACAACAATAGCTACCACACCAGCATAAAAGCTGCGCCTTTTGAGGCATTATACGGTAGAAAGTGTAGATCGCCTATTTGTTGGGCGGAAGTTGGAGATGTCCAATTGTCAGGACCAGAGATAGTGTTCCAGACGACGGACAAGATTGTCCAGATTCGAGACCGTCTCAAAGCTGCCTGGGATAGGCAGAAGAGCTACGCTGATCCTAAGCGTAAGGATTTTCACTTCGAAGTAGGTGACAAAGTCCTACTTAAGGTGTCACCCTGGAAGGGAGTGATGCGGTTTGGTAAGAAAGGCAAGCTAAGCCCGAGATACATAGGACCTTTCGAGGTTATCGAACGTGTCGGGTCAGTTGCCTATAAGTTAAACTTACCGGAAGAGCTCAGTGGAATTCACAATGTGTTCCACATCTGCAATCTGAAAAAGTGCTTCGCTGATGAATCACTGGTAATACCGCATACAGATGTGCATATAGATGAGAGCTTAAAATTTGTGGAAAAACCTGTGTCGATTGAAGATCGACAGGTAAAGAAGCTTCGAAGAAAGCATATACCTATTGTGAAGGTCAAATGGGATGCCCGTAGAGGTCCCGAGTATACGTGGGAGGTTGAATCCACCATGAAAGAAAAGTACCCTCATTTGTTTCAGTAAATCTCGGGTCGAGATTTATTTTAAGGGGGTGAGGATGTAACACCTCAAAAATTTCGTGTTCATTAAGTTAACGACACGTGTCATGTAAGACAAAACACGTTGTAAACCCGGATAAAATTAAAGGTGTACGTCAGGAATTAAAATGTCGTCATGTTAACTTTTGCACCTCTGAACGACCTCACTTATAAATCCCAAGACAAATAAACCTCTGGTATATATTTAAATCCGTTGAGTTCTAGAATTATCTGATTCATAATTGATATGGTGGACTCCTACGAAGAAAAAGCACGGTAACCCTTTGTTTTCGGCACGTTAAAATGGATTCAAGTGAAACAAATCATAATGGTAGGGTATGTATCTGTTCATGGCACTTTTTAAAGGCCCTTATTGATAAAACATGGCCCTAAATCGATTGCACATCACTTGCCCTTTCAAATGCATGAAAGAACAAGTTTTTGGCTGCTGAAGAAGCCTTGCGCACCGCAAGACTTTACCCTTACGGTGCGCAAGGGGTGTGCCAGCGACCAGAAACATGGCAGGTGGCTGTTATGCGCGATTTTAACCGTTCTTGCCGGTATTTCTCACTTGTGGACGACCCCTAGGCACCCCCTAAGCTCTAGGATCATGTGTTGATCAGTTGTGGTGGATTGTAGGCTTAGTTGTCAATAAATTATGGTGTTTACAAACACTATATAAGACCTCCTAAATTACAAACATTCCTCACAACTTCTCCTGCATTCTTGGATCATTTCTGGAGCTATCAACAGCCTCAAGTGATCAAAAATTCGTGCATAGGACTCTTGTAAGTCTGCTAGTCCTTCTTTAATTGAGTTTAGCTTGTTTAATTAGCTAAAAGTCAAACCGTCGTAATTACGGTTTGACTTCGAGATTAGTCAACAATGGCTCAGTCATATCTCGAATTAAAAGTAGTTATAGCTTGGTATTTATGTGGGTAATAAAACCTCAAAAGGGTTTCCCCTGATCACCACTCTAACCAGGTCAAAAGTCGGGTCAAACTAGTTTAGAAAAAGTCAACAGGATACTTAAAATGGCATTTATGCATAATTAACATTATAGATCATATACAACCTGTTTGAACATTGTTATAACTCGGTAAAAAATGTAAGAACATGTCCAAACATGTTCAACCCGACAATTTCCTGTTTAGACCCGGTTCGGAACCGAAAGTCACATAGTTTGACTTTCACTTTGACTTTCAGTTCTGACCCGTTTAGGCATGTTTTAGAAATGCCTCAGAGCTTTAATTGGACTAGGTTACATGTTAGTACAACCCTCTGTGATTATACACCTTGGTTCATTAGTTATCCAATTAATATGCACGTTTCCGTTAATTGCTCATATGTTGACCATTATGCCCTTATTACCTTAAAACGTGATTTATGAAAATGTAAAAGTGTAGAAACCTTAGTTACTGATATATAAACTTGTATGCAAAGTTTGACATCAGTTTGACTTGTAGAATAAGAGTTATGCTCATTATCGCAAATTTAAAGCTTTTTGTTAATAAAACGGCGTAATTAGCGTATAGCCTAGTTAAGCCTACTTTTTGGTATCAAACTTAATAATCACTGATGTAATATATTATTTTGGGATTTTTAAAGATTTTTAATTAATTTTATGCTGAGCATAACTAGTAGTCGTAGGCTTAATCCGGTAATTGTCGGTTTTGCCCTTACGGGCCATAAAATGAGTTTTACATATCTAAACAACTCCAAACCTTTTTGCTACTGATCACATATGATAAATAAATTATTTTAAGCCTTCTGGAAATATAAAAATATCAGATTTAAGTATCGAACCCGGAAATGGCCTTTAATCGCCTTATTTAGCGTTTTTAACGCATAGTATGTTTTAAAATCATATTGAACATACCCGGGTTGACACCTACTGATATTTTAGGCAAATTAGAATATTATAACAGTAAGCAAAGGTTGATTAACTCAGACTCCGGTTTTGAGCTTTTCGACTTATGTGAAATTACCAAAATACCCCTACGGGGCATAGTTTGGTTAAAAATGATAAATTTCACATATATGCTTTAACCTACTGATATGACTTAGCAAATTGAGTATACTTGCTGATCACATCAGACCTGTAATTCAGTTAAACACTTAAACTCTTTTACAAACTTTTAAATGACCAAACTACCCCTACGGGGCCTAGTTTAAATACGTTCCGGGCATAATGAAAGACAACTTACTGATGTCACAACATATTTGAGACATAATTAACTTAGGAAACCTGTATATGGCTCTTACGGATACCCGTTACGCTTATTACGCGTTCGGTTCGGTTTATGTAACAAGTTTACATAAATTAGCCGAAACGGGTCAAACCTTAACGGTTTTATCTCAAAAATCCAGAATGTGAATAATAAACCCATATTAAACAAGTCTTCAAACTTGTCGGGTCTAAATCACATTCTATCCGGTCTTCGCTTAATCGTGCGTACGAACCGTATCTTGAAAACTAGCCGGTCTAAGCTTAAGCTTAATTAAAGACCCGTTAGGATTCTAATATGTTACATTAAACCTTCGTTCCAGATTAGGAGAACCAATAAAAGCTACGTGCATTTTGCTTATTGTGATTAATACTTGCTCAGGTAAATACTTTTAACTTATTTTCCCTATACGGGCTTGGGTTACGGTATATAGCATACCGCTTGATCGGGCATCAAATCTCCACCGTTAAGTGGGTAGTTGAATAATTTGATCGGCTCGTTTAAACAGTCTTGTTACTTAAAGCCTTTGGGGGTTAATGACCATGTCCCGGATAACCTTGGCATCATCTTACGAGATGGCCACGACCTGAGCACGGGGTGTAGGCGTACACCCGTCAGTGTATAACTCAATAATGTGGTGTGTCTATTGATCTTTAACCCGGACAAGATCCGGGCTACTGAACGCACAAGGAACATGTAATTCGTTCACAAGATTATAATATTAAATAATTCTCCCAAGTTATAAAAATGTTTATGCCATGTGCATCCAAACCAATTTTCAATCATTTTACAAAATGAGTCAGTTGAATGTATTTACCAGTGTAAACTGACGTATTTTCCCAAAAAGACTGAATGCAGGTACTAAACGAAATTGGCTGGATTGTCTCCTTAGCATCAATAAAAAGTCTCGCAAGCTTAGGATGCCTGAAGTCTGTTGAACTATTGTTTCATATTTTATTTTGATCCGTTCTGTGGATAAACATCCGAACGTTGTGATACTTGATATTACAATAATTTACTCGGTTGTATTATATCTTTTAAATTTGCTTCCGCTGTGCATAATGATATTGTGTTGTTTGACTATTATGTTGCCAACCACGTCACGATACTCCCCCACCGGGCCCACCGGTGACACGTGGAAATCGGGGTGTGACATGCCCATCTCTCCTTGACTCCGATCCTTTCTTGTGGTCACCGTTCCCACGGTGCTTCTTGTTCGATCTACGTGAACCATCATCTTCACGCTTTCTCTTCTCAGCCTCCGTATTCCTCAGCGATCTCTGCCTGACCGCATCCAGAGTGAGGGATAAGGAAATGTCAGCTACTGATCTAAAAGTAGCTGGCCGAGAAGCTTTCACGCTTGCCTTGATCTCGGGGGCTAAACCACCGATAAAACGAGCTATTCGCTTTGGTTCCGGGGTTACTAAATATGGAACCAACCGAGACATAGTGTTGAAGCTCATTAGGTAAGCTTGACAGTCGAGGTTTGTCATCACCAAGGATAGAAAATCAGATTCTATCTTCTCCACCTCATGCTGAGGGCAGTAATTTTCCTTGATTAGGGCGACAAATTGATCCCATGACATAGTGTACAATGGGATTTTCCCAGTGGCTTGAATTAAAGATCTCCACCATGCTAATGCTTCACCCTTAAAGGACTGTGACACAAACTTAACCACATCCCGTTCAGCGCATCCGCTGATATCTACCACCGTGTCCATCTCGTCCAACCAAGTCATGCAGTCGACAGCTCCCTTTTCCCCAGTAAAATCCCTGGGCTTACAAGACACGAAGTACTTATAAGAGCAACCCTTGTTACGGGGTTCTTGATTCAGCACTATATGCTGAGATGGGACACTTTGATGGTTGGTGGACTGACAGTCATCACCATCTTTCTTGGGTCCATCCTTTTTGGGAGGAGGCTTGCTATGAGCCTCAGAATGTGTCTTGGGCTTTGAATGCGGTGCAGATTGGGTCCTACTTCGAGTACCACTATAATCATCATACTGCCGCTCCAGAGCCTGTGTAACAGCGCCGTCTATGATCGCTTTTAATTCAGCACCCGTTAGATTGATTCGGGCGTCATTATTAACCTCCACTGGATGGCTATTAACCTCGTCCGAGTTAGCCATTTAAATTGAACTGTTGCAGAAAACAAGAACAATAGTTTATTTGGGAGTTTATTGTGGAATTGTCTTTTATGGCAATTCATTAACCATGGTAACAGAGACCATATTTGGTTAATTTATAAATCATATTTATTTAGGATTTCTATAATAATTTATCCTAATTATAAAACAATAACAGTTTTATTTGTGGCACAAAAGGCCTAGTCGCGTGGACACTTTTAATTTAATCTATGATTTCAGAGAATCAAAACATTAAGGCATACTGGCACAATAGGCCTAGTCACAAGGACAATTATAAATTATATGCTAGGATTTCAGAGAATCAAAGCATTTGAGGTTTGAACCTAGTTCATTACCTTTATTTGACAGGGAGTCATAGCCACCATTTTTTTTTTTGCTCATATGGAAATGAGTAGGGCTCGTAGGCACGTACTACCACGTATGGTAAAAATATGATCATCTTAATTGATGATCTTAACCCTTGATTCAGAGATCATTAAATTGGGTTAGGAATCTTCTAAAGAATCCTTATACATATACAATGACGTGTGATTTTAACAAATCACTTCTGCCAGGAGTGTTAACATATTTTCAGATGTTAACTTGAATTTGAATCTTTTGAACAGGTCTTACCATCTTGGCCCGGTCTTATAATGACCAAAAGGCTAGGTTTCACACTTTAAGATTCTTAATTAATAATTGTATAGGCATATTATTTCAAAAGGAATGATTTTAATTTATTTATTTCATTTATAATTTATTTATGCACAAAATGGCAAACATGAAATTTATAAAACAAACATTCCATTAATTTATTCAAAGTATTACATACTGCCCTAAACGGGTCTTTTCAAATAACAAACTTACCCACGCAGGGGTTTTAAACAAGTACTTACCCACGCAGGGGCTTAATAACACACATGCCCACGCAGGGGCTTAATAATATAATAGTCCACGCAGGGACTTACACAAATAGCACACCCACGCAGGGGTTTACAGAAAGATAGACCCACGCAGGGGTCAATACAAACAAGCATACCCACACAGGGGCTAATAAAGCAAATACAGGGAAAAACAACAGTGGAAGGATTCAATGATCCTTCTTACTCTTCCCTTTGATCAAACTTGCTAATCCTTGAAAGAAAGTCTGTCTCTCCCTACGGTCCCTGTGCACTTCCCGTTCAACCTGATCCAGCCTCTGAAGGAGTTCTTCACGCTCAGGTGGGGAGAACCTAGGCGGCTGCGATTGAGTCCGTATGATAGGCCTAGGTGGTATCTGGTACCCATGTGTTGGGTACCCAACTCCCCATGGAGCTCCGTATGGTCCTTCCGGGTGCAGGGCATTGTAGTTGGCTGCCACCATGTAAGGATCGGCCTCTGCGTACCCGTAGTTGTTATGGACCGGCGGCTCGAACGGGTTGTATGCCATGGAACCCGTATACGCTGGGATTGGGTTGTCAAAACCCATTGGCGGCGGCTGCGGCATCGCTGGGTTGGAAGGCCCACCCATTTGTGGGTCCTCCTGATGTGGCGGGTAGTGGCTGCCACTGGATTGACGTGGGGAACTGAAATGGAAGTCCCCTGCTCGTGCCGACATGCGGGCACCGGTTCTCCTACGCCTTGGCGGTTGAGGAGGTGCCGGCTGAACTGGTGGCGGCGGAGGTGGTGGCGTAACTGCCACAAATCGGGAATCCCCAGAGGAATCTTGATGATGCTGCTGCGGCTGCTGCTGCTGAGGAGGCGACGAATGGTGAGGAGGTGTATAGTACCATTCGTGCCGAGTGAACATAGCTTGAAAGCTATCCGGACCAACATAGGGTGATCCGTGGAATGAGGATCCGTCGGAGATCTCGATCGGGTGGTTCGGCGTACCACTGGCTGGCTCGACGGGGTCCGTATCCTCGTCCATGTCGTCCGCATTATCTCCAGAGAAGTGATCATCTGGCCCCAGTGGGTTAAAACCCACGGGTTCTTGTATATATCCTACCGGATTAAACCGGCCCCGAAATGCAGGTGTAGGGTCACCAAACGAATGATGCGATAGAGATCGCTGCAACGGTATATAGGACGGTTGAGGGTTGTTGGGCTCATATTCCGGCTGAGGCCCAAAAGGGTTAGGAGGTGTTGAACTATGTGAAACCGACCGTCTAGCCGGCTCGAAAAGGTTTCTCCGGTTCTGCCGGGGATCGTCACTTTCTGTCGTAGATGGAGCTCGAGCATTAGAAGCCAGCTTCGTTATCGTTGGGGGCGGTGACTGGCCCCTTGCCTCGTCCTCTCCTTCGGAAGAATCTTGGCGACATTTTCAAATCCTGTCATAATAATATGAGATAACAAATAACAAATATAAAATTTAAAGGACAAAACAAAAACCGAATAAGGTGGAATTTGTCCTATGTTATATGTCTAGACTCGAAGGTTTAGAAATGTGCAATTGTGCAACTGAGATTAAACACAAAAGGCTAGTGTTTAATTCACTCAGAGTTGGCTCTGATACCAACCTGTCACACCCCGGTTTCCACGTGTCACCGGTGGGCCCGGTGGGGGAGTATCGTGACGTGGTTGGCAACATAATAGTCAAACAACACAATATTTAATATACACAGCGGAAGCAATTTAAAAGATATAATACAACCGAATTTATTTATTGTAATATCAATGTCACAATATTCGGAAGTTTATCCACAGTAGGATCGAAAATAAAATAGTCTTTATGGTTCAACAGACTTCAGGCATCTTAAGCTTGCGAGACTTCTAATGATGCTAAGGAGAAATCCCAGCCAATTTCGCTTAGTACCTGCATTTAATCTTTTTGGGAAAATACGTCAGTTTACACTGGTAAATACATTCAACTGACTCATTTTGGAAAATGAATGAAAATTGGTTTGGATGCACATGGCATAAACATTTTATTTAACTTGGGAGAATTATTTAATATTATAATCTTGTGAACGAATTACATGTTGCTTGTGCGTTCAGTAGCCCGGATCTTGTCCGGGTTAAAGATCAATAGACACACCACAATATTCTTTTGTGCACTGACGGGTGTACGCCTACACCCCGCGCTTAAGTCGTGGCCATTTCGTAAAATGATGCCAAGGATATCCGGGACATGGTCATTAACCCCCCAAAGGCTTTAAGTAACAAGACTGTTTAAACGAGCCGATCAAATTATTCAACTACCCACCTAACGGTGGAGATTTGATGCCCGATCAAGCGGTATGCTATATACCGTAACCCAAGCCCGTATAGGGAAAATAAGTTAAAAGTATTTACCTGAGCAAGTATAATTCACAATTAGCAAAATGCACGTAGCTTTTACTGGTCCTCCTAATCTGGAACGAAGGTTTTATAATAACCTATTAGAATCCTAACGGGTCTTTAATTAAGCTTAAGCTTAGACCGGCTAGTTTCAAAGATACGGTTCGTACGCACGATTACGCGAAGACCGGATAGAATGTGATTTAGACCCTACAAGTTTGAAGACTTGTTTAATATGGGTTTATTATTCACATTCTGGATTTTGAGATAAAACCGTTAAGGTTTGACCCGTTTCGGCTAATTTATGTAAACTTGTTACATAAACTGAACCGAACGCGTGATAAGCGTAACGGGTATCTGTAAGAGCCATATACAGGTTTCCTAAGTTAATATGCTTCAAATATGTTGTGACATCAGTAAGATGTCTTTTATTATGCCCGAAACGAATTTAAACACAAACTATGCCCCGTAGGGGTAGTTTGGTCATTTTAGAGGTTGTAAAAGAGTTTAAGTGATAACCTGAGTTACAGGCCTGATGTAATCAGCAAATATACTCAATTTGCTAAGTTATATCAGTAGGTTAAAGTATTTATGTGAAATTTATCAATTATAACCAAACTATGCACCGTAGGGGCATTTTGGTAATTTCACATAAGCCGAAAAGCTCAAAACCGAAGTCCGAGTTTATCAACCTTTGCTTACTGTTAAAATATTCTAATTTGCCTAAAATATCAGTAGGTATCAACCCGGGTATGTTCAATATGATTTTAATACATATTATGCGTTAAAAACGCTAAATAAGGCGATTAAAGGCCATTTCCGGGTTCGATACTTAAATCTGATATTTTTATATTTCCAGAAGCCTTAAAATAATTTATTTATCATATGTGATCAGTAGCAAAAGGTTTGGAGTCGTTTAGATATGTAAAACTCATTTTATGGCCCGTAAGGGCAAAACCGACAATTACCGGATTAAGCCTACGACTATGAGTTATTCTCAGTCTAAAATTAATTAAAAATCTTTAAAAATCCCAAAATAATATATTACATCAGTGGGTAAAAGATTTGATATCAAAAAGTATGTTTAACTAGGCTATACGCTAATGATGCCGTTTAATTAACATAAAGCTTTAAATTTGCGACAATGAGCATAACTCTTAATCTACAAGTCAAACTGATGTCAAACTTTGCATACAAGTTTATATATCAGTAATTAAAGTTTCTACTCTTTTACATTTCCAAAAATCACGTTTTAAGGTAATAAGGGCATAATGGTCAACATATGAGCAATTAACGGAAACACGCATATTAATTGGATAACTAATGAACCAAGGTGTATAATCACAGAGGGTTGTACTAACATGTAACCTAGTCCAATTAAAGCTCTGAGGCATTTCCAAAACATGCCTAAACGGGTCAGAACTGAAAGTCAAAGTGAAAGTCAAACTATGTGACTTTCGGTTCCGAACCGGGTCTAAACAGGAAATTGTCGGGTTGAACATGTTTATACATGTTCTTACACTTATTACCAAGTTATAACAATGATCCAACAGGTTGTAAATGATCTACAATGTTAATTATGCATAGATGGTATTTTAAGCTTCCTGTTGACTTTTTAAATATAAGTTTGACCCGACTTTTGACCTGGTTAGAGTGGTAATCATGGGGAACCCTTTTAAGGGTTTATTACCCACATAAATACCTACTTATAACTACTTTTAATTCGAGATATGACTGAGCCATTAATACTTAATCTCGAAGTCAAACCGTAATTACGACGGTTTGACTTTTAGCTAATTAACCAAGCAAAACACAATTAAAGAAGGACTAGCAGACTTACAAGAGTCCTATGCACGAGATATGATCAGTTGAGGCTGCTTGGGAGCTCCAAGAATGATCAGAAGCTTGTTTGAAGGTGTGTGGAACAATGTTGCACAATGAGGCCTTATATACTAGTTGTAATCACCATAAGATGTTGACAACTAAGGCTATCAGCTGACCACAACCTTCCAACATGTGTTCCTAGTGTCTAGGACTGTTTAGGGGTCGCCCACATTGCATTAATGTCGTTTAAAGATCGGTTCTCCGCGTTTACAGGAGTCTGTCACGTTTTTCTGGTTCTGGGCGCCTGACGCGGCCCGCCTGAGGATTCTTATATGGCTACGCGGGCCGCATGGCCCTTCTGATCAGCCAAAAACGTTTTCTTGATGTTGCATCACACCCCTTGGCCCTTCCGAAAGGTCAATTAAGCTAGAAACTTGCAATTTGACCCCTTGTAATATACCCACAAGGGCCTTAGGACTTATACCTACCTTGCCAAGTCCCTGGACACTTCCGGTTAACCCGAAAAGTCTTAACTTTCAATGTTTTCGCTTTAACCCCTCGCACACGAATTTGATCATAACTTTCTCATACGATAACGAAACTTTATGAAATTTATATCGCGCATTCTAGTGAGCATAATTAACATTTACAAAGCTTCGGGTTTGTCAAAAGGTCACTCAGAGGTATATCTTTAAACATGTTGACACATTTAACCCCTGTAGTTTGTAATCTCTCACTTTTAGCTTCGTATGATCCATGATTTATTCGTTTGATGTTATAAACATCATGTAGGGTTATTATACATTATATTTATTCACAGTTGACACTTAGAATACGTATATTCACATACTTTCCATGTTTGTCAACTTTAGTCCTTCTATAATATTTCTTTCACACGTTTAAACATTTGACACGTGTCTACACATTATAGGACGTGAATTTTCGAGGTGTTACAATATTCACAACCGATACATGGATATATAATATATATTCCACTACCATAATCTATTGTACATGCATGATTCACAAATATTCAGTGATATACAACATGATTCACAATTGGCCAGTAACATACATGATCATGATCCGTAATACATGTAATCGCTAGCACCTATAAACACCACATAACATAAGTAATATGTAAAGTAGCAATGCACATACCGATCAATTGAAATAAACCAGTGATGCCCCACAATTATGGGGTTAATTCGATTGGGGGGGGGTAGTCTGCTGCCGTCCGTATTTTAGAGAAGGGGAAAGTAATGCACTAGGGTTTTTATTTTGAGTTTTGGCAAAACAATAAGTTACGTGCATTAATATATTGATAAGGGTTTGGGCGGTTACCCACCTTGACCGAAATGGGCTCAAGCCCATTTAATTGTGTTGGCACAATTTTTAGGTAAGCTATCACTATGATGGATAATGGGCCGATTTCAAACCAATACATAATTTATTATTTAATCCAGTTATAGTTTATGACACGCATATCAAGCATCAACAATTAACATATTACAAACGTGCACAGTTGTGAAACAAACAAGTCGTGTCAACAAACAATCTAAACAATTAACGTGTAATAGTGCGAAGATGGAATCTTGGAAACTCGAGTTATCACAAAGGTGGGATGCATACATAACCTTGTCTTCCTCTGCGCATTTACTTATTTTAATCACTACTTCAGTCTTTTCCAACCATCGTAGTGCGGCAGTCGCCCCTTCATTGCCTGCAAATTCGACTGGCTTACAGGCAAGAAACTCTTTATAAGTGCAACCAAGTGTTGCAACTTTCATTTTCTTAAGAAATGGGGCTTGAACCATATCATTATCATTATTGCCGCATCCATTTACACTATTGCTAAAATTATCGTCGCGGGTTCGTTTGTTGTGGTTAGCATGGGAAGGTTCAACGAGATTTCTAGCAGCAGCGACGATTGCTGGAATAGCATTGGCTATTCCCTGAGCAATTATATTCTCAATATCTTGCCTATTGAGAAATTGTTCTTCATTATTTAGGTCAGGCTGGTTAACTTCATTTGCCGGTTGATTTTCTACGTTTTCCATCTGAATAATGATCAATATACATATATTACTGCCACAAAATGGATAACAACTAAACACAATAGAGCAATTACGGAAACAATCAAGTTAACACATATGGCCAAAATCGTCGTCCTTGTGACATTTATATATTTTTATAATAGTATGCATCAATACACACTATCTATTTTACAAAAGTTTTATTTTAGTTATTATTATACATATTATATTATTATTATACATATTATATTATTATTATACAAAAACTTTTTAATTTCAGATAACTGGCTTTTCAGAAATGACGCTCCCTCTCGTCGTACTTCCACGTAATGTTTCCCCCACTTCACAAATCCTATTCCCCGCATCCACCAACTCTTCGCCATAGCGGCGTAATTCAGCAACGTTCTCCGCGCTCATAGGTGGGAATGGTGCAGGTTCTGGATCAAACTGGGGAAAGTAAACATTTGGGTTATTCATGAAATTCTGAAAATGCCACTCGCTCGTCCACCATTCTTCCAACTGCCCTGTGAAAGGTTGAGGGTTAACAAGAGGGTCCGGAATAGCGGGTTCCAAGTTGACAGGAAGTGCTGATTGGGCAGGGAAATTGAAAAGAGTTTCATCAGCAGGTCCGATGAGGTCACAGTTTGCGAGTTTTCGATCCAATTCTTCCCAAGGTGGCAACTCTTGGGCTTGACCTGAGCTCTCTCCTATTTCCTTTCCTTTTCCTTTGTCCTTTGGATCCACCGTCTTTTTTCACCCTCTGGGCAGCGGGTTTCTTCCTTCGTCCTCATTTCAAGTCCAACAGCCTTCTTCTCTTTTTAGGTTTAGGTTTCTCCTGAGGCTGGGCCTGAACACTGGTGGCTCCTCGGTATCCGCCTAATATCCTGACTGGGTTCCTGTTGTATCCATATCAATCGTATGGATTGTAAAGTTTCGGAGTGCCTCCGACAGTTCATTCATGCTGTTAGCACACATGAAGAAACACCCAAAATTTCAAGTTAAAATTTTATTTGTTAAATTAAATTTTCACAGAATCACAGAATGGCAATCTGGAAAATTAAGTATTTCTAAATACTTAATTGGCTTAAATCAGTGGCTCTGATACCACCTTTTTCTGTCACGGCCCCTGACCCGGTTTTACCCGGTTCAGAAGCCGTGGGACAGAAACCCGTGGTATTGAAGTTTAATTAGGCAGCGGAAATTTTAACAGGATCGTTTCAAATATTGGGACAGACCCCGTAAGTTACAATAAAGGAATTTCACTGGGAAATCCCCGGGTTACAAAAACATGTTTATTTATTTACTGAGGCACTTCCTTCAAGCTGTAGTGCTACACGGCACTTTTCTTGGTTCACAGTAAATCACCTGAAACATGTTTAAAAAGATTTTATCATCGGGGAAATACTGGCGAGTCATTCAATTTTGTACAAAAGGACACATTGTTACAATTTACAGCATTAAGAGTTTTCACATTTGCCCCTATCTTATAATTAGCTGGTTCAGTTGTCACTCGACCGGATCTATGACTATGGACATATCACTAAATTAGGCTCGCCAACCTAAAGTGATAAATCATTAGTAGTAATGTGCACAAAACCCCTACTTCTGCCAGTAATTAAAGATTAGCAAAGACTTAATCACTGCAAAGTATAACTGGAAAACATTTAGGGTTTTGTAAAACAATTTGATAAAAAGAGAATGACTCACATTGCAAGTTTAGTTGGATAGAGTATGCCTACTTATTAAGCCTGGTAACCTAGTTAAATAATGCAAACGAAACTAGGTTAGTAACTTAATACAACATTTACGATAAGCTCACGAAAACAAAACCCTCATGACGAATGACAAAGTATAGCCCGAATTCAGGCAGCACTTAAACATCCATCGGACCGGTTTCAATCGATCGGACATTGTATCGTAGCAGTGATCGAGTTTTTACCCTGTATCGCAGCAGCGTTTCAATACTTTGAACATGATTTTAAAGCAGAAAGATAGTGATTTTGAGAACTTTTTCGAGCACAGACGAAAGGCCATGCAACGGACTATTTATAGCTAAAATTTGAGTTCCTCGCGGCCCGCGTAGACCTGAGGGTGTGTCCTTCGCGGCCCGCGAGGGCCACCCTAGCTACTGCTAGGGCTGCCGTGTCATACCCTAGGTCTGCCACGTGTCTGACACGTGGCCTAAAGCTTATCCGGAGAATTGCATGGCTGTCGCGCCCCGCGTAGACTCTCCTTAAGTCTTACGCGGCCCGCGACAGATTAACAAATTTGGATTTTCTTGATTTTCATGAAATTTAGGGTTTTAGGGGTCCGGGTTTCCACTTACGGAGTGTTTTGGGACATTTTTGCAGGTCCTTACATAATAGGTAAAATACTCTCGTCAAAACTTTCGGTTAACGATATTCACCCTTTCGGTTACTACATATCCCTACCATCTGTACTATTTGTACTTGTCACTGCGCTGCATGCGCTGATACGAGCTTGCACGCATGCTCTAGTGATACTTAAGTGTTGTTTTGCTAAGTATGGGTATGATCCTCTGCGCACAAGTCTTGCAATGACTTGCACATGATTCAGAAACATGCCGCTTTTAACTTCTTACCCAAAAAACCTCTTTGTACCTGCTTCTCTCTCTATGTGTGTTTGATTTTTCTAATCTTATTAATAAAACGGCAAAAGAATATAACGAACTTATCGGTTATTTTCTTAAAGGCTCATTCTATACGCACCCCCCTATTACTTTCTACACCCCCCTTGTGAGAGGAAAACTGTCGGTCCCACGCAGGCCCCACCTGTAAGTATGTGAGAGGAGGGAGGTGTAGAAAGTAATAGGGGGGGTGTGTATAGTAGCACCCTTCTTAAAACGTTGGACCTTAAGTCTGCCGTATTAAAATATTATTAGCTTATTAATAAAACATTCTGTCTGTCGGATTAAAACATTATTAATTATTAATAAAACAGCAAAAGAATATAACGAAGTTATCTGTTATTTTCTTAAACAGAACCTTAAGTCTGCCGATTCAAATATACGAAAAATTAAACTAAAACCAAATCCCTTATATAAAAAGTTTACAAACATAAAATATCAACGTCACTAAAATACCATAAAGTTATGTTTTATGATTTAAATGCATCGAACATTAAAGTTAATAAATACAAAATGAAAAAGAATATTATGGATATAATAATTATTAAAATATGAAAAGGACAAATGGTGCCATCCAGAATACAATCTATTGCTATCCCAAGTTTCAAAATCAACACCCACATGGTCTCCACAACAAATTGCATTATTCTTTTACAATATATTCTGCATTATTTTCCATATAAAATGGGAAATTAACTGAGTTTAGATTTTAGAATAACTTTCAGAAATAAAATAGATTGTGTAAATAGCTATTGTTTGAATTTATACAGAAAATGTCTAAATATGTATTTGTTTTAAAGTTTTCAGTATGTTTTGTGGGTTAGCTCAACACAAATATGAGATATGTGTCAAAACACCAAAATGGGGCGAACACCGATGCAAATTTTTATGGGTTAACATGAGCACGACCCGTTTAACAAAAAATATGTATTTTATTCTTTTTTATCTAATAGATTTTGACACAAAGTATCAAGTCCGTTCAAATTATGACGTAACATATATTTTTCAAAAATCTACAAAAAAACAAACCGGTTAGATTAGTCCATATGTAAATTTGTCAGGTTGACTGAACACACCCGTTTGACTAAATGTGTTTGCGAGTTTGACTTAAATTCGAACCGGATCATTTAAACTATACTCATACCGTTAAATATATGTAAATCTGACTGGAGCGTGTGAGCGGTGAGCCCCTCTCAAACATGCTCTTTATATTTTATATAACAACTAAACTTTAATTATAATTTTGTTCCAAATTATAAGAATAAAAGGAGGTCAAGATATGATCTTATTACTTATAGGTCCGAAAATGTTAATAATATTTCAATACCAAATAAATAAAATAACTACAAATCATATATATAACTACTTAAATAACAAGGGTGTAACCAAATCAAACCAATACCGACCGAATTTCCGCGCAATATAATTACTTAGGTGCTGTTTGTTTTTTCTGAAAAGCTCTGCGCAGCGCAGACCACGCGCAGACATTGTCACGCACAGATTGTTTGTTTTTCTGAAGACGTTTCATTAAAAAACGTCTGCGTGAGCTCTTCTTGGTGCAGACTTAGCCCAACCACTTCTAAGATTTTTTAAGGTCTACAGAGGGTTAAACACCACCACTCACCACCACCGCCCATCACCACCACCACCACAGTTTACCACCACCACCCACTACCGTCCATCACCACCACCACCACCGTCCACCGTCCACCACCGTCTATAACCACCTCCACCGTCCACCACCACCACCACCGTCTACCACCATCACCGTCCGCACACCAATACCAATTTATTTTAAAAGTCTGCATACTTTAAAAAACAGTCTTCCTCTTGCAGATTGCAGATGTTTGATTTACCTCTTCTTTTACAAATGTAGTCCGCAAACTGGACTGTAAACAAATCGAACTGATACTTACTTAAATATTGGATCAAGTGAATGTGTTTGTTCATTTTCTAAAAAAAAAAATAAGAATTGAATAATATCGATACTATTATTTGTTTGGTTTAACGGTGAAGGTTCGATCTGAGAAGTAGTCAGTCGTATACGACAGCTGTGCTGTACGATTCTCCTTTTACATACCGCCTGTCTATGGCGGATTAGCCGAAGGCTTATCTCTTCCCCTTACGACGTCGTTTCCATTTCCCTGCACAACTTTTCATTTTTCTCAAATTTCACTTCTCTTTACTGCTGAATATGCTTACGAAACCCTAGGTCCGTACTCTATATCATTGATTGCTTACTTTATTCACCTTTTTAGTTGATTAGTGACTGAATGTTGTTAGCTGTATGATTGATTGATTGTTTAGTTCGGTTTTTAGTTGATTTTTTTTCGGAATTTGGTGTTTGAATGAGTGAATGATGTGAAATGCTGTGTGTTTTTGTTTGTAGATTGATTTGATTTGATTAGTTTGTGATTAGAATTAGTTTGTGAAATTGAAGGTGTATGGATCGTGAATTTTGGGGGATTTTGATGCTCGTGTCGGTGATTTGGAAGTTGTGGTTACTTAGAAGGTTAATGGCGACGTTAGTGATTTGATTATGTCTTGCTAGTGATTTGAGATGATCAGGAAAGAAATGTAGGTGAATTTTAGTGATGGAAGAAGATGACACTTTAGGACTGATGTTCAGGTGTTTCAATTTGATGTCGGAATGACTGAATGATGTGAAATGCTGTGTGTATTTCATTAGGATTGATGTTCAGGTGTCGTACATTGATTAGTTGTACTCGAATCAGTTTGTGAAATTGAAGATGTAGGTGTTTTTGGGCGATTTTGATGCTCTTGTTGGTGATTTGGAAATTGTGCCTACTTATAAGACGAATGTCGACATTAGTGCTAGTGATTTGAGATGATCACAAAAGAAATGTAGGTGAAATTTTGCTCAGGGAAGTGATTGAAGAAGATGAGAAATTAGGAAACATTTTGCTTTGGTTGACATTGCTGATTCATTATATGGACCTTCGATATTTGTTGCAGATTTCTCTGTTTAAAAAAAAAATCGTTGTAGATTTGTAAGAAATTGGTCATGGATTATGTTTGAGATCTTAATCATTGCATGTTGATTCGGATGAAGTGATGAACATATGTTTCTAAATCAGTTTCCTTTTTTGATCTTTGCCTTATGGAGTACATTATAGTGTTATACTATTATAGCAAAATGCCTATCGTCTTTTTTTATCGTTTTTAACAGTTTTTCTCTTTCTAATGTTACAGGATTTCTGACTCATCAACTTTTCTCTTAGAACAGTTTTACCAGACATTATAAAATATCAAGCAGTTACATAAAGCGACACCATAGAGATTTGTCGATTTGAGCATCTATACTGTTTACTTATTAAATCGATCATCAGCTCACATTGCGGTGTACAGTCAGTCTAACTTAGCTTGAAGTTATGTTTTTATTTATAGAAAATAGTTAAACTACCACATTGTACTCACTGAGGCCATCATTTGGAGGTAGCCTTGAAGGACATGATGTTTGAAGGACCTGAGTTATAAACTTATATTCCAATTCCAATAAAAAAACAATGTTACCATGTTGGAGCGAATTGACATCAAGTTGACTAGCAACTCTAGGTGTTTAGGGCATCTTATTGTAACAAAGGTTATATGCTTATGATTTAGAAAAAAAAAATGGAAGTACCAAAGCAGAAGTTTCCGGTCAATGCAGAGGATTACAAGCTATATGAGGAAGTTGGTGAAGGAGTCAGTGCCTCCGTGTATAGGGCACTCTGTGTTCCATTGAACACTATAGTTGCGATCAAGGTTCTTGATCTGGAAAAGTGTAATAATGACCTGGTATGTTGGCAATCTTTTACTCAACAAATCAGACACAGAATACAACCTTGCAATATCACGATTTAGTCAAGTATCATATATATTCAAGCTGATAGGAATCATAATCTAGTTTATAGTTAATTGTCATTTGTCTATTCTAGGAGGGGGATTAGTGTAATTACTTCTCTATAAATAAGGCATTAGTCATTAGTGAAGATAAGAAGAGAATTAGTTAGTTGTTAGGCTCATGCTCATGGCATTGAGAAGGGCATAGCCCTGGCCACTTAGGTGGTTAGTTATTTGTATTGTCTTCTTCTTCAATCAAACTAATTCTCTTCTTATCTTCACTAATGACTAATGCCTTATTTATAGAGAAGTAATTACACTAATCCCCCTCCTAGAATAGACAAATGACAATTAACTATAAACTAGATTATGATTCCTATCACAAGCAGTCACTATTGAGTTTCTTTGTAAAGGGTATTACATAAAAAGTCAACATTGGTAATACAAGGTTCCCAAAACGGTAAAACGACATAAATGCCATAGACCATAGTTGAAACCATTGTAATTGCCTTTGTGACAATCGACATGGTATGATTGCCATAAATATGTCATATCTATTCTTCATACATAAATATGTTTCGGTGCAGTAACTGAAGAAGGCTCCAAAAAGATTTTGATACACGAACATTCTTTAATATTACCTTTTGTTACTCTAAAGTAATTCAAGGCAATGCTTATAAGGATTTCAGTTAGAATTATCGGTTGCAAAACACTTTATTTCTTTCTAAACATCATAGATGAATACATCAAAATTTTCCCATGCAATGGAATGACATTATTTACTATGCCTTTCATGACCTTGAACTTTGTCAAAACAATATTTTGATGGTAATTAACTTTGTATTGTTACATGTTCAATATTACATCCTGTTTTTTTTTTTTTTTTTTTTTTTCTGACATTCTGTTTTAATTAAAATAGGATGGCATACGTCGTGAGGTACAGACTATGAGCTTGATCAATCACCCAAATTTATTACGGTCATATTGTTCTTTCACAACTGGTCACAACCTATGGGTTGTTATGCCATTTATGGCTGGGGGATCCTGTCTCCATATAATGAAAACTTCTTTTCCAGAAGGTTTCGAAGAGCCAGTTATTGCTACAGTGCTTCGAGAGGTCCTTAAAGCCTTGGTCTATCTACATGCACACGGACATATTCACAGAGACGTCAAGGTTTTGCACTTGATTCTTCTATAAAGATCTATTAGGTTTCAGTTACACTATTCATTTGCCAGTTAATGATCTTGGTTAGTTCATTTCAGGCTGGGAATATATTAGTTGATAATAATGGTTCCATAAAGTTAGCTGATTTTGGAGTGTCTGCATGCATGTTCGATACTGGGGATAGGCAGCGTTCTAGAAATACCTTTGTCGGAACTCCTTGTTGGTACATTCATTTCTTACCCTTTGCATCTTGCTTGTTATTATGTCGGTATTCACTTTCCGCTAATGTTTTCTTTAGGATGGCACCAGAGGTAATGCAGCAACTACATGGATACGACTTTAAGTAAGTGGTGATCCATATATACATATACTCATTACTTTTTACGAATTACGATATATCTTTTGTTAAATAAATTTATAATCATATATGCTTATACAACTATAAGCTAAAGAGCTATACTGTGTGTAAACAGAGCAGACATCTGGTCATTTGGAATCACGGCTCTTGAACTTGCTCATGGTCATGCACCGTTTTCAAAGTATCCACCGATGAAAGTAATTAATATAGATCTCGTTATCATGGTTGCATTCAGTTGTAGAATTACCATCTTACCGAACTAGAACATAACTCTTCTCAATTTATCTCGTATTTCCAGGTTTTGCTTATGACACTGCAAAATGCACCACCAGGTCTTGATTATGAACGGGACAAAAAGTTTTCAAAGGTTCGTGTCACACTATGAGTATTACAATACGTAGGATGACGTGCTTAAATAATTTTATTTATTTGTTAATTGTTATTACATTTTTCGCAGTCTTTTAAAGATTTGGTTGCTGCTTGCTTAGTGAAGGACCCAAAAAAACGTCCATCATCAGATAAGCTTTTAAAGCACCCTTTTTTTAAACATGCACGGGCAACTGATTATCTTCAAAGAAACATTCTTGATGGTCTTCCGCCACTAGGTGATCGTTTTAGGATGCTAAAGGTTGCTCATTTCCCATTTTTGCTTTTTTTTTAAATATATTTTGCTAGTTACTTGACCGTGTTGTTGTTTCAGGCAAAAGAAGCAGAACTTCTACAGAACAGTGAGTTAAATGGAAGTAAAGAACATTTATCACAGGTAACATGGCTGCACTCATTATTTTTAATAGAGTAAAATGCCATTTGTGTCCTTGAGGTTTGGCCAGTTTTGCGACTTTCGTCCAAAGGTTTGTTTCTCCACATCTGGATTTAAAAGGTTTGAAATCTTGCCATTTTCATGTGGCTCGTTAACTCCATTCATTTTTCTCCGTTAAGTCAGGGGTATTTCCGTCTGTTTTGCTAACTTAAAGGGCGAAAAGGACTGACTTGCCCTTTAAGTTAGCAAAACAGACGGAAATACCCCTGACTTAACGGAGAAAAATGGATGGAGTTAAAGAGCTGGATGGAAATGACAAGATTTCAAACCTTTTGGATCCCGATGCGGAAAAACAAACCTTTGGACGAAAGTCACAAACTGGCCAAATCTCAGGGACGAAAAGGACATTTCACTCTTTTTAATATGCTATAAATGGTTATCCTGATATAGTTATATTTCGTAACATGCAGCAAGAGTATATTCGAGGAATAAGTGCTTGGAATTTTAATTTGGAGGACTTGAAGAATCAGGCTGCACTTGTATGTTTTATTAAATAGTGTTTTTTTTATCAGTTTTAATATAAAGAACACTCGGTGTTCAACCTTTTCACACTGTTCTCTCTGAGGGCAGATCCAGGATTATGAGGATAATTCAACGGCTGAAGATCTGAATGCAAGTTCAAAGCAACAAGACGAGCTCAATGATGCTGGATTTTCAGCAGAAAGGTCATCCTCTGAGATACTTAACCGTTCAGATGATGGGTCCCACCTTGAGGTATCATGTTGATTGTGCTGCATTGACAGTCTTAGAACGTTTTGCCCATGCAAACAGGATTAATGTCGAATTTATGAATAAAATTAATTACAGGATGAGATTGATGAAGTTCCTAGTTTGGAGGATTCATTTGCTGCATTTCCTATGAAGCCTATTCAAGCACTCAAGTAAGATCATACTCATCATACAAATTTCAGTTTCTTTTTCTTCAGGTTTTATGTAATTAAGGATAGAAAGTAGTAATTGGATACATATTGTGGCAGTTGGATTATTTATGTGTGTTGGCATGCAAGATTTGCAATTAGGCCTGTAAACGAACCTAACGAACACAAACATAGGCATGTTCGTGTTCGTTCATTTAACTTTATCCGAACATGAACACGAACACAAAGAAATAATCGAACACATGTTTTTGTTCATGTCTGTTCATTAAGAAGATGGGCATGCTCATGTTCGTTTATGTTCGTTCATTTAAACCTAAATGAATAGTTCACAAACCTAAATGAACATAAACAAACAAACTTAAACGATCATAATTTAGCAAACAATAAACAACACACATAAAGTAATTGAACAAAAATAAACGAACACAAAGGAACATCATTGACCAATCATAGACGATTACAAACAAATGTAAAGTAGTTTTTTATATAAATTAGTGACTAAATACGATAATTTCTTTGGAAAATCCAATTTTATTACTAGAAAGCTCAATTACTAATTAGTTATATTTGTATAAGTTAGAATGCCCATTTTATGTTTATATTTATATTTTTTTGAATGGCTGAACTTGCATACCATGGGGATTGAACCAATGACCTACAATCCTACACCTTATCTACTCACCAACACCATTGGGCTATTCCCAATGGATGTTTATATTTATATAATATAACTACTTGTGTATTTATTAAAATTTAAACGAACATAAACAAACATAAATGGACGTTCACGAACATAAATGAACAAACATAAAGGTGTGTTCATGTTTGTTCGTTTAATTAAACTAACTGCCCGCCGAACAAGTTCACGAACATTTCATGAATGTTCAGTTCGTTTACAGGCCTATTTGCAATTGGTAACATGTGAATGAGAAGAACTCAATGATACTTTTGTTTCTTTTCATCTGATTCAGAGTTGTGTTATGATACAGGGGATGTTTTGATGTTGGTCAGGCTGATATGGCGGATGACGAGGATACGGTGAGCCCAACTGTAGGAGATGAAAACCAATCGGATATTGAACAGCATGGCGCCATGAAACCATCACTAAAATCTGAGAACCAAGTTGAAAAAAATGACGCTGAGCTTCTAGAACGTAAAAAATCATTACCGCGGCCAAGTATTATCAGTCCAAAAAAATATTTGAGTGGTTCGCTGCTACCGGATAAGGTGCTGTCTTCTAAGAAGTTCGTTGGCGACTTTGAAAGGTAACTGCAATTCTTAAGTACCTGCACTTGTAACTTTTTAAAACACTTTTCTGGGTTGTAATTTATTTATTTAATAATATGAAGAGAATCTACGCAACGGGGCTTTCGAGTCGAGCGCAGTTACAGTGGTCCAATACAAGGTCGTCAAAAGATTAACACAAGCAATTCTTATCCCGGTAAGCAATCTTTAACCTGCTAATTCACCTTGTATATGTTATTTTAACGGGTCTCTAGTAAAAATAATTTCTTTATTTTCACATGTGCGTTTCTAATTGTTTTCCCTGGTGTTATAGAGGATGCTTCAGAGGAAGGCGTGGTGCAGCGCAAGGGACGTTTTAAAGTCACTTCAGCAGATCCCAAGGTATGGAGTTACTCATTTATCCTCTTTATTGAAAATTTATTATATTTTCAGTATCATATTTTTTACTATGTTATGTAATCTGCTAAAATATATCCCATTTCGAGACATCGAGTCGTGAGTATTTTATACTAAACAGATCATTAAAAAATTGCATTCAGACCTTAAAAATTAGAAACGAGTCTATTGTTTTATCTGTTAATTAGTTTATTTTTAGGTATGATTGGTAATTGTTATCTGTAAGTATTATAATCACTTACCTTTTGTAAAATAGTGGAAAAAAACATATATGAAATAAGATACATAACCAACAAAAGTGAAAATAAACTAGGATATTTGATTTAAACTAAAAAGCCACAATTAAACGAAGGCACAATTGTATAAGGAATTACAGCCATATCAAAAGTAACTTCTACATTATGAATTTCATAATGCGCGATTCGACATTAATGGTGGTAATTCAGAATTTTATAGGTAAATTTATTCTAATGTAATCTTTGTCATACCTTTTGAACACATTGAAAAAAAAACTTATTACGAAAAATATTTTAATAAACAAATCAATTGGACTTGTTGGTGTAGGGATGGATTTCAGTTATTACCACAACTAATTCATGGTTACTTAAACAGATTCTCTAACATCCTTTTTTATCTGGAAATTTAATATCTTTTATTGTATTTTGTTTTTTCGTTTCTTTTTCCCTTCAGGTTCCTGTCATCAGTCCCAATTTCAGTGGAACGACCAGTCCACCTGCATCAGGCGTAGCTGCATCAGTTGTTTCCTCATTGCAAACTATTTTGTACCAAAGCACATTGCAAAAGGTATGCACTTGACCCATCTTTATTGCAACTGACTTCTGAATTCTCTCTGATGGACAGCAAATTTGCTACTTTCTTTGTACTCAGGAAGAACTACTTAGGTTAATCAAGTTTGTTGAGCAGATTTCTGGTATTTCAGTTTTCATGATCCGTCATCGAGATGTTTCTGTATGCAATGACATACAAATCTGACTTTTATCGTTGTATGCAGGCAATTCCATGGAGTATGTGGAAGCAGGAATCAACGGGTCGTCACAGGTAACGACTAATGATGCTTTTATCTATTAAGTATTATAAAATCTGTTAATTATCTGCTGCATGTTTTGATTTTGGATTGGGTGACCATTAAGTTCTACCGATGGTTCATCTTCCATCTATACTATTACCATTTAAATGCATTATGGCATTTTATAACTTAGTTTCAACTTTGGTCAACACTCACCATTCTCTATGGCATTATTTGTTAAAAGTTATAGTTTCATACATATTTTTGTAGAAGCTAAAAATATTATATATATTCTTCTAAGTATCATAATATATTTACCTTTTCAAAAACACTAAAAATGTCATATTTACCTAATTACTCATCCGTTTTAAATAAAATAAAATTAGTTACTTATAACAGTTTGTTTTACTAAATAAACAAATAAGATTACTGCAAGTGAAAATCATCACAGCGTATAAATAACGAACTTATTATTTTTTATCGAATAGGTAAATATGGGTATTATTATTGTATATGGAATTGTCCATTTTATGTAAATAATTTAGAAGTTATATCATCTCAGTAATAATATCATTTTTTTGAATACAGTGATTACACAATAAAAATATAGTTTGGGTGACTTTTGACCCGTTTCCTCTAAAACTTTCCTTTTATATACTCGTTTGGCCCATTCATTACATGCTATTACCATTTCTGTATATGATGACATTCTTCTGTCAAACTTTTTCGCTCACTTGCTTACTTAAATTTCATCACATGTAGATCCCTCTTACTTCGCCAAGGGAAAGAGAACTGCAGTCTCAGCTGATCCAGTTACAACAAAGGTATGAAATTTGGTTTACTCAACCTGCAATCTTTTTATCTAATATCATACTTCACGTTTTTCAGAAACACCATTCTCGCTGAGAAATTGCAGAGACAGAAGATGATGAATGCACAGGTAACCATTGAAACCGACGAACCGCCCCAACCGAATCAGATTGGCTGGTTCAGCCGGTTTGAGATCTTTATGCGGTTCGGTCCATGGTTTATGGTTTAATAAACCGTATTTTTTTGGTTCCGCTGGCAAGATGGAACTTGGAACCGTCCGTGTAAGCAGTGGCGGATCTTGCCCGTTGAACGTGCCAGGGCCGAAAGACACGGGCACTTAAAAAAGCCCGGGCAAGCCCGGGCCAAACATAGTATATATAAAAAAATTTCGATCGAAATGCGGAAAATTAGCACTACAGCCGAAAAACTTGCCCGGGCCGTGGCCCTTTCTAAGAACCACCCCTGCGTGTAAGAGCATTCACATTGGATTCTTTATCCATATCCATATAATTACATTAAAAATCATTACTTTTTCTCTCCTTTTCAATTAAATAATATTTTTTATACATTTATTATTACTTTCTCCCTCCTCCACTCACAACCAACTTTAAAAATAATAAAAAAATTATCACGGGTGAACACTGTTTCCCATATATTAACAGATGAACAGGAACATTCCCATATATTCTCTCTCCTCCACTCACAATCACTCACAACTATTCCTTATAATATAAGTTGTCACTCATATAAATTTAAGAGATCCATTGTGAATGCTCTAAACCAAACCAGGTGTTTCATCTTTCTTATTTTTATTATCATTTTTTTAATTTTCGTAATATGTTCCTATGTGTGTATAATACAATCATATATAAATTTTCAAAACGAACTAAAGATTTTGACAAAAAAAACTGGTTCAAACTGTCAAACGACTCGAACCGAATCATTGGATTCATTTTAATCCAACGTTCTTTTTAAGAGATTCAATGCAAGCATTGAAGAACAAAATAAATCGTTTGAAACCACCAAAACAAACCATTTTGACCCAATCACTCAGCCAGTTCGTATTAAAAAGTTCAATACAAACTAAAAGTTTTGAAAAAAAGAAATGATTCAAATCCCCAAACAGAACCATTTTGAACCTGCAGGGCCATCATAAAAAAATCAGATATAAAAATGGTTCAAACTGCCAAACACAACTGGTTTGTAGTTTGCAGTTCATATGAGAACTTTCCCTTTAAAATCGGCTGGAACTAGATAGTGAACACTTTAAATTATTTCAAGCCCTTAAGTACCTACATCTCAGTCAAAATATTTTTTCTTTTGTGTAGTTGGAAATGAAACTGAGTGATTTGATGAAGAAAGAAAACATCGAAGAATGATTTACATGTCCTGATTGTGCGCGTATTTGAATTTTGTGTCTTTTATTCTTTAAAAAATGTAACATATTTGTGAATATAAGGAAAGGGAGCCTAGTAATTATGAGTTTGTGATATTCCTATTAATGTAATAATATAGCCCCCTTAATATTATTAAAATATTATATACAAGCAGGATTATTTGTGTTTTAATGGTGGATCAAATAATATTCAATTTTGATGTGAGGTGATTAGAGTTGTAGTCCATTTGTTCAAGCTTGGATCTGCTGTTTCATTTTTTGTTCTGCCTTTGTATTAGATTGTGTAACAATCTTACAATGCAAATAGGGATGGCAATGGGTCGATTGTTGGTATTATTTATTGGCATTTCTATATACATGTCTTACTATTTAGCTTTTATTTAACTTTATTACCCAAGTAAATTAGAAATATATACATATCAAGTAAAAGAAGGGTAAGTTGGTTGATTACCCTGGAATAAAAAATTTAATTGCGTTTATGTTGTATAATACAATCCTAAAATATGCATATTGAAATGGCAATGAGACAGTATTAGTAACATGTTGGGATTTGTATATGCATTTCTTAGGTGGTGTTTGTTTTTTCTGTAGGAAAAGGTCTGCAGTCTGCGGACCACATCTGCAGGCATCTGCAGAAGAAGAGGTGGACCAAAGGTCTGCAGTCTGGAGGGTTTGTTTTTTTTACTCCTCTCTCTCTCATTGTCTGCATCTTATCTACAACCAAACCCTCACACACACAAATGAAACACATACATTATCTTCTCCACTCTCTCTCTCGATTACCTAGAACAAACACAGAAAAATCACCATCTTCACAAACAAAACCCAACCCTCAGCCACACCCCCATCTCCCCTCGAGCTACTGGACGGCCGACCACCACCACTGTCTGGTGGCGGCGGCGATGGTATAACGAGGAGGAGAGAGAGGGAGAATGCAGGAGAGAGAGGAGAAATCGTGGAGAGAGAGAGAGAGACTGAAGACGAAGATGGAGCCGGCGTCGGAGGGCGGCAGCGGTGGTCTCAGGAAGGCTCGGTGATGTTGATGGTGTCTCCGACGACGGTAAACCCCTCCCTCCTGTTTATGTCTTTTATTTGCTGAAGATGATGTCGTTTTGTTTCCCGAAATGTTGAAGATGATGATGTTTTGGTTTGGGTTTTCAGTTCTTAGAAGTTTCGATTTGGGGGTTTTGTTTGCAGATGAAGATGATGGTTGGTTGGTGGTGTGTCGGAGGAGGTAGGTGTCGGAGGTGGAGGTGGTGGCGGAGTGGAGGTGGGCGGAGGTGGAGGTGGTGTCGGAGATGGAGGTTTTGGCAGAGGAGGTGGTGTCAGCTGGTGGGAGAAGAGGAGAAGATGTTTGAAGAGGTTTGCAGACTTGGGTTCATGTCTGCTTGGGGAAGAGGTGGGGAAGATGTTTTTGGTGAGAAACTCTTCAAGAAAACAAACAAGCTGCAGGATCTGAAGGTCTGCGCGCGTCTGCGCGACGCAGACATAAGTGCTCAGGAGAGCTTCTAACCAAAAAACAAACAACACCTTAGTGTTAAACTTCTGGGAATTCTATATGCATTTCTTATAGTGTTAACTTCAATATAACTTGATAACCCAAGTAAAAAGTAAAAATTACAACTTCAATATAACTTTATAACCCAAGTAAAAAGTAAAAATTAGTAAAGTAGTAAATTACTCAATTATCCAAAGGCAAAGAAAAAAGAATATTAAAAAAAAAAGTTTATGTGCAGTTCAATTAAATTTTTTTGAAACCAGCCAACTTCAATAAAAATATAGAAACAAATGGGCCAGCTAGAAACTGCAACCACACAAAACACCTTACATCACAATGTCACGGATATTAAAATCACACCAACGACCCCAATCTAAGTTCTTAAAAATAGATCGACTACATAACCAAAGAAAAGAAACCTCCTTTATCCTCTCCCCCACTACCGTAGTTGAGTCGTAGACATTGTTGAAAATATTTTTGTTTCTAGTGCACCATATCTCCCAGCAGGTAGCAAGAAAGATCACACCAATAGTCTTCTTCCACTTAGTAGATCCATGGAGATTCTGAATCGACATCGCCAATGATCCAATGGAAAGATCAGCTGGAGACATTGGCAACTTAATCCAAATAAGAACTTGTCGCCAGATGGTCTTGGTCCAACATCAACTCACCTATGCTATACCCATCCTATAGCCGTTGACATTTTAAACTAATCTCATACTCAATTAGCTGTCCTGAATGTTTCGAATTTATGTTTGACCGTCAGGTTGAGGTTCATTTACCATCCCCAAATCCCAAATGCATATGGCAACTTATCTGTTAAAGGTGTTTGCTTCAACTTTTATCAAAATGTTTGGTGTGAATAATTTTAGGAAAGTAACAAATCGTTAGTTGAATTGAAATGACAATCGGTAAATATTAACTAAAGTTTTAGTGTTGTGTCAACAATTTTTTAAAATAATTCTACTTCAAATCAATATTGTTATATTTAACATTTAGTGTTATATCAACATTTTTTTTTAAATAAATCCACTTCAAATCAATATTGTTAGTAACAGTTTTCATAATAGGTTAAATTTATATTAATTAATTAAGGGATATTGGATTTAAATAACCTCAACTTTCACCAATTGATTGATCGTACTCCCAACTTTTGATTTGTACCACACCACTCACAACTTTCAACTTATTGGCCGATAACACTCCCAAACTAACCCAGTTTGCTGACATCAGCTGCCATGTCACCAAACTAGTGTCACATTAGCTGCCACGTCATCAAAAAAGCCAAGTCAGATGCCATGTCAGCTGCCACATCATTAAAAACTCCACGTCAGATGTCACGTCAACATACAAGTGCCACAGCAGCAAAAAAAACTAACTGAGTTATGGTTCAATTAGGCTGGAGGGTGTGGGGGCTCCATCCCCGCCACGTCACCATGTATAGCGCCCATATGGGCTCCATCACCACACCCTCTAAGTGAAGAGGGGGGCGCCATTGATGGGGCTCCATCATGGTAACTAGTGGTAACGCCATTGCTTGGACATATGAACCAATCAAATGTTTTTTTTTAATTTTGTTTAATAGGGGCTACATCCACACCATGTAAATTAAAGGGGGGCTCCATAGGTGAGGTGGATCTTAGGTGGACTTGATAAAGCCCCATGGGGCTCCATCCACACCTCATAGCCTTAGTTTGGGAGTGCTATCGGCCAATAAGTTGAAAATTGGGAGTGGTGTGGTACACGTTCAAAATTGTAAGTGATATTGACCAATTGGTGAAAGTTAGAGTTATTTTAATCTAATATCCCATTAATTAAATGTAACAAGTATAAACATGATTAGATTAACTAAATGTAATAAGCATAAACATGATTAGATTTGGACTTGTCATACCTACTACCACATCATACATAATCGAAAGAAAGAGACGAAAGGTTCTAGAAGAAAATTGACTCCTTTTGTCCTTTGACGCTTGTATTTTTCCTTTGAATTATTTTTGGTCTATCACATGCCCACAAATACGGCATGTTAACCTTAGCAGCCGGGTCACATTTGTTGGTACTATATTACTTTTTCTTTTTTAATAATTTTCTCTTTTTAGTTATATCATATAGTTGACATGTGAGATGTAGGTATGTGACCGGAACACAAGGCATCGTGATCGGATCGAAGCTCACCAGGCTAATGCTCAACACATCGAAGCTCTAAGTACTAGTCAAAGGTAGGGACCGTAGTTTGATAAGACACGTGACATGCGATACACAAAGTATCTTTTAGTATAGTAGGCTATGCTGAGTGTCGGTACTGTACAAGTACATTGACAAACAAAACCGGTACCGAACGAACAACGTGAGTACCGATGTTGGCATTATGAGAACCGGTATATAGTATTCATTTTTATGATTTTCGAACGATGTAAAACACGACTTTAATTTTTGGTTTACACCAGACAATAAACCGTCGTAAATATTCTTTTTGTGTCATAAACTATAAACTATATACAATATACGAGTACATGTATTTTTTCTAGAAACTGTTATTTATTTGACCCTAATTTAATAGAACACTATAAACCGGTGACATAAAAAGGTAGTGACATGGAAATAGATCAAGGAAGATAATTATCAACTAGAAATGTCTTCCAATTGGACTGGAGGGTAGGTCTATTGTGTGCCAGACATTCAACCACGTGTTCACCTTACTTTTTTTTTTCTTATATTATCTATTAGGTTAAAACCCCGTGTATTACACGGGTTACATAAATAAAATTTTATATAATAAATAACAAAAAGATATATTTTTAAAAAACTGATATATTGCGCGTATTGAATAAAATATAATGTCATATGTTAATACAAACAGTTATCAAGATTTATCTTTTAAAAATGAACATTGATATACTATTTACTTATTATAACATTTTACTATGTTTTTTTTTATTTTGCATAAAAGTAATTTTATATAATAAATAATAAAAAATATATATCTTAAAAAAAACTCGTATATTGCATGTGTTTAATAAAATATAATGTCATATGTTAACGCATACAGTCGTCAAGATTTATCTTTTAAAAATAAACTTTAATTTACTATTTACTTATCATAATATTTTATTTTGTTAAATATGTATTCTTAACTAATTTTTTGTTTAAAATTATTATTATTATTTAATATGATCATAATAAAAACAAATGTTTATATTCTTATCTAATTTTTTTATTTAAAATTATTATTATTATTATTATTAAATATGATCAAAATAAAAACAAATATTTATCCTTATCTAAATATTTATTCTTATCTAATTTTTTTGTTTAAAATTATTATTATCATTTAATATGAGAGATAAATAGGAAAATAAGGTGAGAAAGCACCAGGAGGTGACATGTGTCCAAAAAAGATTTTTATTTATTAGTATAAAGATTTATAACCATAACTATATTATATAGATAAAATATCACATACAAATACCCTTATCATACCAAACGCATGAATATGGTGAAAAGGTAAAAAACACGGTGACATTTTCGTAATTATTTACTCGTAGAGTAATTATCAAAATTACCATACAAATGATATTGTAGGGTAATTCTGATCTTGTAAGGTAATTTTGCAAAATGTTTTTATAGACTAATTTTGATCTTGTATGTTAATTTTGTAAAATATTCTTGTAGAGTAATTTTGATTTTGTAGAGTAAAAGTACTTTGCAAGTTTCAAAATTACCCTACAAGAACATTTTATAAAATTACCCTACAAGATCAAAATTACCCTACAAGAACATTATACAAAATTACCTTACTAGATAAAAATTACCCTTTAAAATCATTTGTAGAGTAATTTTGATAATTGCCCTACGAGCAACTAATTATGAAAATCACACCACATTTTTTTGTTTTTGCTTTTTCATGCCTTACGTACATTTTGTATGATAAGGCTGTTTGTACGTGAACTTAAAATTCTCTCTTTCTCTCTATATATATATACTAAGTTATAGACCCATGTATTACACGGGTTGAATAAAGACAATAACTTACGTAAACCGTGTAACACACGACACCTAAAAACAGTGCTACAAAACATGTAAAGTGACTTTGACCACTATCACAAACTTTGAACTAAAATGCAGGAGAATAAAAAGAAGGAAATATGGGAATTAAGTTGCATAAATTGGAAATACAAACAAGGCTCTAATTTGCTGCAGATGGGTCTGATCATGGCGGGTCTTCGGGTTCGGATGCGGGTAAAAATGTGACCCAGTTAACCCATATCAGTAACTGAACCTGATATATATAAGTATCGGTATCGAAAATCGTCAAATATAGATACTGATTGATGCGTGTGAAGTGTGTATATAAGTTTAAGTATATTTTAAGCTCTTTTACACTTTCTTTAGCCAAGTTTTAAATTTATAAAACACGATATTTACTAACACTAGACACACATATGGGCAAGTGCACTCATCGTGAGCGTAGTATAGTGTTGGCAAGATACCGAGGTCGTCCAAGGACACAAGAGCTTTTAGTACCGGTTTATCCTCAACGTCTAATCAAATCAAAAGTTTAGAAAAATGTTTTAAACTAAGAAAATAAAAACTAACTAAAATGCTGAAAAATAAAAATAAAAGTAAAAACAGATAGACAAGATGAATCACTTGGCTCCGACTCGTGTTTAGGAGATTATCTTTGATTATTTCCGCACTTTTGCACTATTTAAGAGATTATCTTAGTTATTGTAGTAGGCCCCTCTTTTGAAGGTGACGTTACCCTCAACCCAGTAGTTTGAGTCAGCAAGGATACAATCCTAAAGGGTCGGATTATTGAAAGATAATTAATTAAGTTATTAATACATATTGTGGTAGGCCCCTCTTTTGAAGGTGACATTACTAATGTGCGGTAAAGTGTTACTTATTTTAGGTGTATATTTTAAGCCTTTTTTAACACTTATTTTAGCCAAGTTTTAAATTTATAAAACACGATATTTCACTAACACTAAACACACATATGGGCAAGTGCACCCATCGTTGAGTGTAGTATAGCGTTGGTAAGATACCGAGGTCGTCCAAGGACACAAGAGCTTTTAGTACCGGTTTATCCTCAACGTCTAACCAAAATAAAAGTTTAGAAAAATGTTTTAAACTAAGAAAATTAAAAACTAACTAAAATGCTGAAAAAAAACAAAAAAAAAACAGATAGACAAGATGAATCACTTGGTTCCGACTCGTATCTAGTATAACCTTTGATTATTTCCGCACTTTTGCACATAATTAAGAGATTATCTTAGTTATTGTAGTAGGCCCCTCTTTTGAAGGTGACGTTACCCTCACCCCAGTAGTTTGAGTCAGCAGGGATACAATCCTAAAAGGGTGGATTATTGGAAGATAATGAATTAAGTTATTAATGCAGTATTGTGGTAGGCCCCGCTTTTGGCGGTGACGTTACCCTCGGCTAAGTAGTCTGAGTCAGCAGGGATACAGTCCTAAATAGACGGGTTATAGTATTAATAGTAGTTAACTTATGAGGGGATCAAAGAGTTTGGACCCCCGCCATCCAATACCGTGAAGTATTGAAGGAGATCCTACTAAATTTGACCCAGGTCCATTGCAGGACCTCTAAACGCTGAACAATGGCAAGACCTTTACCAAACCGTTCCCTTAACCCCCGACCAGGTAGCCAACATATCTCCATATAGACCGTGGAGATATGAATGGTGAAAATCCTTTATTTTATATAGACAGTAAAATAATGCCAAGACACCACGGACAAACGATAAGGAAAGATCACCTTCAACATAAGTAACTAGTTATTAAAGTCATTAATACAAAACCAAATAAAAAGTGCAAAAGATTAGAAATAAAAAGTATTATACTAGACACTTTGTCTTCACCAAGTGATGTAAGAGACTTAGGCAAACATGGCCTTGATTGTCAAGAACTCTTACGATCAATCTTGGATCCCGAGACGACTCACACACTCTACGATGGACAATGGATGATGGTGGTGGATGATGGTGTTGTGATGGTGGTGGGTGGTGGATGAAGTGTGAGAGAGGTGGTGTGCCAAGGGATGAGATGAAATGAATCCAAGCCCTCCTATTTATAGGCTGAACAGAGAGCTGGACACGGCCCCGTGTCCGCTGGGCACGGCCCCGTGTCTGTCTGACAATCTCTCTCCTCATTAATTGTAATTCGCAATTACAATAAATACGCCTGCTGTACTTTCGACACGCCCCCGTGTCCGCTGAGCACGGCCCGTGGTGGGCAATAGAAGCTTCTATAGGTTTGTCTTTTCTGTTGCTTCTTGGGCACGACCCCGTGCTGGCTGAGCACGGGGCGTGTTCAGTCTTCTGATTTCTCTATTTTGCTTTGGAAGGTGCCGTTGAGGGGTCGGGCAGTTCACTAATATTCCTTTTCTTGTATTTATGTTGGATTTAGCTGTCTTTTTGCTTCTTTTGCGTTTTTGAGCTCATTTAATCCTGAAAATACAAAAGGAAGACAAAAACACTCTTTTTCCAATATTAGTACTTAAAAATGGTTAGTTTTATGCCTCATTTGATGTAATTTATATGTTGCATTTTACATACATCAAATACCCCCACACTTGAACTTTTGCTTGTCCTCAAGCAAAACTCTTTAATATGTGGCTTACACTCCCAAATGGAATAGGTAGAAGAGAAGGTTTTGGGCTTGTCGTAGAGTGTCGGGATATCCAAGATCTTTTTGGGTTGTATTTTTATTTATTTACAATTCTATTCGTAATGATTTATTTAGAACTTTTCATAGGAGAAATTACTTATTTGGGCATAACATGCCTTTTTAAAATTCCATTTATATACAAGTTCACATACCTCACGGGAGAAGTCACTCACACTCGGCCGAAGGTGTATTTTTAGTGAATCACTCGAGAGCGGCATGGAACTTATTCCTACCATAGGCTTGCCAAGCAATCAATCTTCCTCCTTTTTAAGTTTTATACCTTTGTAAATATCAAGAGGACTTTGTGGGTTAAGGGTTAGGCTTGGGTTAAAGGTAGGTGGTTGGGATAGTGGTTAGTGGTTAGTAGAAAAGGGCGAAAAGCGTAACAAGTGTCGGTTTTCGTAAGACTTTATTTTGATGAAGCATTTATTCAAACAAAGTTATTTTTGATGAATTTGTTTGTTTATTTTCTTTTTGCTTCATCTTCAAAAAATATTTTTTTTTTCATACGAAAAACCGAACTTGTTACTAAAACAAAGGGTAAAAAAAATGAAAAAGGTTTTTGGTGGGTAAAAGGGTTTTTTTTTTTTTTTTTTTTGGGTGATGAAATGAAAAGGTTTAGGCTCAAAGGGGTTAACTAGGGGGTGGTAAAAGAAAAAGAAAAATAATGGTGTAGAAATGAAAATGGTTAGTCCTAATGCCTCCATCATTTACTTACTCGGGTTTAAGTTGATAAGGACCGGGAATGTATCGTCATGGCAAGTTCTAGAGTCGTAAGAACCAAGCGACTATTCACACAAGAAACGAAAAATGAGCATTTAGTCTAATGATATGTAATTGTGTGCTCAATAAAGGCTCAAAACTCACTTTTGTGGGAATGGGTTTTTATGTGATCAAGTATATATAATCAAATTTTAAATAAGTTTGTCATGCCTTTTCATAATTTTCTTATGTTGGTTCTTTTTATCACTACGCTATCGGTTGTAAATTTGTGAAAATATAACCTTTTTGAGAACTTGAATTTCCCGAGTTAAACCTAGACAAGTAAAAAAAATGAAATTTTTGAAAAAAAACAAAATTTTGGGGTGATTAGCGGTTCCAATAGAGTTTTGTGTAAGGCTTGTATTTAGGACTTGCAAAGTTCAAGGTTTTAGCATTCCCCCCACACTTAAATTACACATTGTCCTCAATGTGTCCCAAAAATAAATTTTTAGGTTGATTAGATGTGTAAAATAGTGTTTAAAAAGCAAAAATTTTGTGTTACTGGGCACTGAACACGGCCCCGTGTTGAGTGGGCACGACCCCGTGTTCAGGTGCCAGTAACGAGAACTTACAGAAGGTGGACACGGCCCCGTGTCCACTGGACACGACCACGTGTCTGACAAAAATCTGCAGGACAGAAGCCAAACAGCAGGTCTGGGAGGTGAGCACGGGGGCGTGTTGGCTGGACACGTCCCCGTGTGGATAGTCTGAAAGCCTGAAAAACAGGTTTCTTCCCCTGGTTTTTTCCATCCTGGCTCTATAAGTGCTGAGGCTTAGCACCCCAAGCCTTGGTTTGTACCTGTTTCATCACTTAATACCACACCAAGCAACACAAACATCCTAATTTACCATAGTTAATCGTTCAAAGCATAAAGTAAAAGAAAAATAAAACGGAAAATAAAAGTGTTGCAAGGAAAGTAAATTGTTCAACTTCTGGCACGCAGGCCACCAATTGTTCGATAGATAAAGGAACTTAAACCTGTGGGCTCGCCATCAACCCGCTCCTGCTCCTCCAAACCTTCTACTCCATATCTTCATCGCTATCATCACCTCCATCCCCATGCCCCGCCATGTACTCCCGGATGCTGCCGATATCGTCTTGTATATCGTTGATGTTGCGTTCAATAGCTCCGACCCGGTGGTAAGTATTGTTGGCGAGGTTGTAAGCGTTCCTGGTACACATGAGGTTTTCCTGCATAAGATCATGTAAGCTTTGAAAATTAGGAAAACCGCCTCCTTGTGAGGAGGATTGACCCGGATCACCATGGGGTGGATACTGGTGGTGGGGAGGTGGTGCGTGAAGAACTAGGGCCTCCTGTGGGTTCCATGCATAGCCTTGCGTTCTTTGGAAACTCACTGTTCCGTCTTCCGCCTCATAAAGCAAGTTCATGGCTCGGCAAATGTGGTAGTCAACTCGTCCCGACCATGGGCTTCTTTCAAAGGCTCTTGGAATTTGCGTGTAATGCTTAAAAAGACGGTACACCCATCCTCCGAAGAAGATAGGCGTTGGAGCTCGAGCAAGGCGGTTGAGATGCATGTTTCTTAACAGGAGATACGGAACATCGAGAGGCTTTTGGTTGTGGATACAGTGGAGGACAACCAAATCTTTCAACCCTACAACACCGCTACTGTCGTGACGTTGGTTTAGAGAGTAGGTGAGGATCATGTGAATGTAGCGATAGAGCGGATCCCGTAGCTTCGTACTCTTGGTGCTACGAGGGTCGTAGATTCCTTCACCGATTTGAGCCCATGCGGCTTGTCTTTCATTTCCCTCCAAGTCTCGTAATCCCCCGGTATTTTCTTCGTTTCCCGATTCCTCTTCTTGGTATAGACCTATTATGGCTCCAAACTGTGCCATGGAGATCGAGTACATTGTCCCTCCACACCGAAATACAACCCCTTCATTGTCGAATGGGTCACACCTTGAATTGAAGTTGAAGGTACTGTAGAACTCCATGGTGCATTGATGCACCGACCGAAGCCTAGTGTTTAATGCAACAGCTAGTGGTCCCGTAATGATGTTGTTGAATCGGTTCAGCTGGTTTACCAAGGTTAACAGATCCGTGCAAGCTCTCCTGGGGTACTCTTCGGGTCTTGTTTGAAGAACCTCATACCTTGCCCTTGCATCAAGCTCACTTGCATTGAACCTTGTGAACTTTGCCATCTGAAAGAATACACCAAAAATTAGCACGAAACAGAAATGTTTTCGGACAAAACTGCAAACAGCGGACTGGACACGACCCCGTGTCCAGCGGACACGGCCCCGTGTCCAGAGGTCTGTTACTCAAAAACTTCATTTTTCGACCCGGTTTCGAAAACTTGAAAATTTTTGGTCCAATAGGTGCGGTTTCCCCCGAAAATGAAACCCTAAACACCGTTTTTCCCAAAATATCCCGTTGACCCTATCAATTTTATCTTTTTCGGTTCAAAAACAAAGGTTTGGGGGTTTTTGTAAGAAATCGGGTGAATCTTTGAACAATCTAAGTGTATTTACTTTCCTTAACACTAATCTAACTAAATGCAAACAGATTTAGGTAAAAATTTTAGGTTCGATCCGGATGAACTTCAAGAACCCTAGATTTTCCCCCAAATTTGTGGTGTTTTAACTACATGCAAGTAACTAATCTAACTACTAAGAGTGATAGAATCATACCTTGACGTTGTTAGATCGGTAAGAGACGTTGGAATTTTGAGAAAAATCGCCTGGAACCAGAGCTTTTGTGGGGAAACGGGGCGTGTGGAATGAAGAAACTGTTTTGAAAAAGGGGTTTTATCCCGTCTGCAGTGCGAACATGGCCCCGTGTCCAGCGGACACGGCCTCGTGCCGAGCAGTTTTTTTTTTTTTTTTTTTTGTGCGCGTGTGAGTGCCCCTTTTTCCCATAAGCTATGGTTTAGAAAACTTACCGCTTTATTTTGTCGTCTCAATCGTTCGTAACTTACCAGGCATGATGTTTTTATTCTTCCACGGTTTGAAGCGAGATCTCTTCTTCCTCATCCTCAATAAATCCTTGATAGAGTTTCAGCCGTTGGCCATTGATTTTAAATGGTGACCCATTTCGAGGTTTAATTTCTACTGCACCGTGTGGAAAAATATGGGTGACGGAAAAAGGTCCTGACCAACTAGACTTTAATTTACCAGGAAACAATCGAAGTCGTGAATTAAACAAAAGAACTAAATCTCCTATCCGAAATTCATTAGGTTTAATATGTTTGTCATGCAAATTTTTCATTCTTTCCTTATAAATCTCGGAGTTTGAGTATGCATAATTCCTAAGCTCGTCTAATTCATTTATTTGACAAAATCGATTTTTACCAGCAAATTCTAGATCTATGTTTACATTTTTGATTGCCCAGTAGGCTTTGTGTGCAATTTCTACTGGAAAATGACAACTTTTTCCATAGACTAGCTTATAGGGGGTTGTACCTATTGTTGTTTTATAAGCAGTTCGAAAAGCCCATAAAGCATCATCTAATTTATCAGCCCATTCCTTTCTATTTAACCCTACGGTTTTTTCGAGTATTCGTTTTAACCCTCTATTAGTCACTTCGGCTTGTCCGTTTGTTTGAGGGTGATATGCTGTCGAAACCCGGTGATAGACCCTATATCTTGTTAAATTTTTTTCAAGTTGATGGTTGCAAAAATGGGTACCTCTATCACTTATTAAAGCTTTAGGTGTGCCAAAACGAGAGAATAATTTTTTCAGAAATCTTACCACTACTCTTCCATCATTTGTTGGAAGTGCCTCGGCCTCGGCCCATTTAGACAAGTAATCTACTGCCACAAGTATGTATTTGTTTCCTTTTGATGGTGGGAAAGGTCCCATAAAGTCGAGTCCCCATACATCAAAAAATTCACAAACAAGAATGCCATTTTGTGGCATTTCGTTTTTGGAAGAAATATTACATGTTCTTTGGCAAGCATCACATGTCTTTTTCAAGATTTTGAGCATCTTTGTAAATGGTTGGCCAATAAAATCCTGAATCGAATACCTTTCGTGCGGTACTGGCAGCACCATGATGTCCTCCGTATGGACCTTCATGACAATGGTGGAGAATTCTTCGTGCTTCACTACCATGTACGCATCGTCTGACGAGTTGGTCGGCACACATTTTGAAAAGATATGGATCTTCCCAAAAGTAGTGTTTCACATTGGCAAAGAATTTTTTTCTTTGATGATGTATGGCCATCCTTTTGCGACTATACCGCTAGCTAGGTAGTTAGCAAAGTCGGCGTACCATGGTTCTTCCTTATATTCCACCATTTCCAGGGACTCAGTTGGAAATTTTTTGTTGATTTGCTCGTCCCTGGTTGCCTCCAAAGCTGGGTCTTCTAAGCGTGAAAGATGATCTGCTGCGGTATTTTCTGCTCCTCTTTTGTCCTTGATTTCAATGTCAAATTCTTGGAGGAGTAGAATCCACCTAATCAAACGTGGTTTTGCGTCTTGCTTCTTAAAGAGATATCGAATGGCTGCATGGTCTGTATAGACTATAGTTTTAGAAAGAACAAGATAAGAACGAAATTTATCAAAAGCAAATACCACAGCTAGTAACTCTTTTTCAGTTGTTGTGTAATTTTCTTGTGCATCGTTAAGTGTTTTACTAGCATAATAGATTGGGTGGAAATGCTTTTCTTTTCTCTGTCCCAAGACAGCTCCAACTGCAAAGTCACTAGCATCACACATGATTTCGAAAGGAAATTTCCAATCAGGTGCTATCATGATAGGTGCATTGACTAGCATTTCCTTTAGGGTTAGAAATGCTTGATTGCAATCCTTGTCAAAGATGAAAGGAGCATCTTTTTCAAGTAATTTTGTTAGAGGCCTTGAGATCTTTGAAAAGTCTTTGATAAACCGCCTATAAAATCCAGCATGCCCTAGGAAACTTCTAATAGCTCTTACAGAGGATGGAGGTGGTAATCTAGAAATGGTATCCATTTTGGCTCGATCCACCTCCATTCCTTCGCTTGAGATTTTGTGACCGAGTACTATTCCCTCCGTTACCATGAAATGGCATTTTTCCCAATTAAGGGCGAGGTTAGTTTCCTCACATCGGGATAGCATTCGTTCAAGGTTATCGAGGCATTGGTCGTATGAATCCCCAAAGATAGAAAAGTCGTCCATGAAGACTTCCATGGTCTTTTCTATCATGTCATGGAAAATGGCTACCATGCAACGTTGGAATGTTGCGGGGGCATTACCTAGACCAAATGGCATGCGTCGATAAGCAAAAGTTCCATAGGGACATGTGAAAGTTGTCTTTTCTTGGTCTTCGGGTGCTATCGGGATTTGAAAGTAACCTGAAAAACCATCCAAGAAACAGTAAAATTTATGACCGGATAATCTTTCTAACATTTGATCAATGAAGGGTAAAGGAAAATGATCCTTTCTTGTTGCTTCATTTAATCGTCTATAATCTATACATACTCTCCATCCTGTGACGGTTCTCGTTGGTATTAGTTCATTCTTTTCGTTAGTAATTACCGTCATACCTCCTTTCTTTGGAACTACTTGGACGGGACTTACCCAAGGACTATCGGAAATAGGATAGATAAGTCCGGCGTCAAGTAACTTGATGACTTCGTTTTTAACCACTTCTTGAACATTTGGATTTACTCGACGTTGTGGTTGTATGACCGATTTGTAGTCATCATTCATCAAAATTTTGTGTGTGCACATAGAAGGACTAATTCCTTTTATGTCAACAAGTTTCCAAGCTATTGCATTTTTGTGTTTTTTCAAAAGATTAATTAGTTTTTCTTTTTCTAAGTTATCTAATTTAGACGAAATAATTACAGGTAACTTACCATCTTTGTCTAGAAAAGCATATTCCAAACCTTTTGGAAGTTCTTTGAGCTCAAGTGATGGGTCTTTAGGAGACTCCTTATTTGGTTGCTCGTTTCGATCAAGAACTTTAAAAGTTTGTTCTATGGCGACCTCTTCTTCAACAAAGTGGTCAATTTCTTCACTTGTATCGGGTGGTTCATCTTCATCTTCAATTAGGGGGTCATTATTGCCGAATGGATATTTCATTGATCGCTCGAGATCGACACTTCTTTTAAATGTCCCTAATTGAAGAGGTAAATTGTTGAACTTCCGGTTTTTCAAAGCTTCGTGAGTTTTTACAAATGGTCGTCCCAACACTAGAGGAGCGTCATCGAGGATGACGAAGTCGGTTGGGATTACCATTTGATTTGTTTGAATCAAGACATCTTCAACTATACCGATTGATTTTATTACTTTCCGATTGGACAGAAAAATGGGTATTTGAAGTGGAGAAAAATCACTAATACTTAATTTTTCGAAAATGTAGTTAGGCATTATATTAACACAAAGATCTTTATCGATTGTGACATTACTAATAAACGAATTTTGAAAGAAACATGGAACCGGTGTAATGTTAATTTCAAATGGGTCTTCTTTTATTAGTGAGGTTTGATCATTAGTTAACTTAACACTTACCGTTTTTTCAATTTTAGTGTTAGTGTTTAACTCTTTTAAAAACTTAGCATGAGTGGGTACTAAACAATGATTTTCGAAAGAAGGTGTCAAGAGATTAATTTTTTCAAAATTAGACTCTTCTTGGATTTTAACGTTATCGGACTCACCTTTTTCGTTGTTTAACTCATGTGTCGGTTTTTCACTTATTTGTTCTTCCATTTTTACATTTTCAGTTATCTCTTCCCTTTTTAATTCTTCTCTTGCGCGGGACTCCTCTTCCCTTGCGCGAGCTTCTTTTATACATCGATCGATAACTCTAATGTGTTCTAATATCCTATCGGTCACTTCGGTTATAGAAAAAGAATCATTATTTTCTAAGCTTGAATCCGGTTGTTCGACCCTTTGTTCCTCATAATACCCATATGAAGTTGATGGTTCACACCATTGTTCTTCATTGTAAGCATATGATGGATAAGGTTCGTAATTTTGTTCTTCATAATACTCATATGAGGTGGGTTGTTCACGCCAAGGTTCCTCATAATAAGCATATGAAGGTGGTTGCTCATACCTTGGTTCCTCAAAGTATAAGTAAGAAGGCTCATACCTTGGTTCATCAAAATATGAGTATGAGGGAGTAGGTTCATACCTTTGGTCTTCATAGGATGTGTATGAAGTTGATGGCTCGTACCTGGGCTCCTCATAGTAAGCGTATGAATTGGATGGTTGATACGAGTGATTATTTTGAATCGAACGTGTATTACGACAATTAGTGCAATAATTACCCCTATAATCATCCTCATCATAGGTGTAGTTGTAACCTCCTGAGTATTGATCCATAAGAATCACTCAGCAGACCACAACTGAGTCTCGGGACCAGAAAACGAAAACAAAGACTGAAACAGAAGGCTGGACACGGCCCCGTGTCTGGTGAACACGGCCCCGTGTACAGGATCTGTATCTGGGCGTTTTAATTAAAGTTACTGGTCACGTTGAGCACGGGGGCGTGTTCAGAGAGCACGGCCCCGTGTTATGACTCTGTATCTGGGTATCTAACTAAAAATATGCAGCACGGGGGCGTGTTCAGTGAGCACGGCCCCGTGTTCAGGCTACTGTAAATGCAAACTAAACTAAAATGCAGAAAAATGTGCGCGCGTTTGAAAAGGTTTTGAAAAACTGGTTAGGCCGTTGATTTTAAGCTTTCTTAAAATCCTTGTGTCCCCGGCAGCGGCGCCAAAAACTTGATGTGCGGTAAAGTGTTACTTATTTTAGGTGTATATTTTAAGCCCTTTTTAACACTTATTTTAGCCAAGTTTTAAATTTATAAAACACGATATTTCACTAACACTAAACACACATATGGGCAAGTGCACCCATCGTTGAGTGTAGTATAGCGTTGGTAAGATACCGAGGTCGTCCAAGGACACAAGAGCTTTTAGTACCGGTTTATCCTCAACGTCTAACCAAAATAAAAGTTTAGAAAAATGTTTTAAACTAAGAAAATTAAAAACTAACTAAAATGCTGAAAATAAAAATAAAAAAAACAGATAGACAAGATGAATCACTTGGTTCCGACTCGTATCTAGTATAACCTTTGATTATTTCCGCACTTTTGCACATAATTAAGAGATTATCTTAGTTATTGTAGTAGGCCCCTCTTTTGAAGGTGACGTTACCCTCACCCCAGTAGTGTGAGTCAGCAGGGATACAATCCTAAAAGGGTGGATAATTGGAAGATAATGAATTAAGTTATTAATGCAGTATTGTGGTAGGCCCCGCTTTTGGCGGTGACGTTACCCTCGGCTAAGTAGTCTGAGTCATCAGGGATACAGTCCTAAATAGCCGGGTTATAGTATTAATAGTAGTTAACTTATGAGGGGATCAAAGAGTTTGGACCCCCGCCATCCAATACCGTGAAGTATTGAAGGAGATCCTACTAAATTTGACCCAGGTCCATTGCAGGACCTCTAAACGCTAAACAATGGCAAGACCTTTACCAAACCGTTCCCTTAACCCCCGACCAGGTAGCCAACATATCTCCATATAGACCGTGGAGATATGAATGGTGAAAATCCTTTATTTTATATAGACAGTAAAATAATGCCAAGACACCACGGACAAACGATAAGGAAAGATCACCTTCAACATAAGTAACTAGTTATTAAAGTCATTAATACAAAACCATATAAAAAGTGCAAAAGATTAGAAATAAAAAGTATTATACTAGACACTTTGTCTTCACCAAGTGATGTAAGAGACTTAGGCAAACATGGCCTTGATTGTCAAGAACTCTTACGATCAATCTTGGATCCCGAGACGACTCACACACTCTACGATGGACAATGGATGATGGTGGTGGATGATGGTGTTGTGATGGTGGTGGGTGGTGGATGAAGTGTGAGAGAGGTGGTGTGCCAAGGGATGAGATGAAATGAATCCAAGCCCTCCTATTTATAGGCTGAACAGAGAGCTGGACACGGCCCCGTGTCCGCTGGGCACGGCCCCGTGTCTGTCTGACAATCTCTCTCCTCATTAATTGTAATTCGCAATTACAATAAATGCGCCTGCTGTACTTTCGACACGCCCCCGTGTCCGCTGAGCACGGCCCGTGGTGGGCAATAGAAGCTTCTTTAGGTTTGTCTTTTCTGCTGCTTCTTGGGCACGGCCCCGTGCTGGCTGAGCACGGGGCGTGTTCAGTCTTCTGATTTCTCTATTTTGCTTTGGAAGGTGCCGTTGAGGGGTCGGGCAGTTCACTAATATTCCTTTTCTTGTATTTATGTTGGATTTAGCTGTCTTTTTCCTTCTTTTGCGTTTTTGAGCTCATTTAATCCTGAAAATACAAAAGGAAGACAAAAACACTCTTTTTCCAATATTAGTACTTAAAAACGGTTAGTTTTATGCCTCATTTGATGTAATTTATATGTTGCATTTTACATACATCAATTACCCTCGGCTAAGTAGTCTGAGTCAGCAGGGATACAATCCTAAGTAGCCGGGTTAAAGTATTAATAGTAGTTTAACTTATGAGGGGATCAAAGAGTTTGGACCCCCGCCATCCAATATCGTTAAGTATTGAAGGAGGTCCTACTAAATTTGACCCAGGTCCTTTGCAGGATCTATACACTGAACAATGGCAAGACTCTTACTAAACCGTTCTCTTAACCCCCGACCAGGTAGCCAACATACCTCCATATAGACCGTGGAGATATCAATGGTGAAAATCTTTTATTTTATATAGACAGTAAAATAATGCCAAGACACCACGGACAAACGATAAGGAAGAATCACCTTCAACATAAGAAACTAGTTATTAAAGTCATTAATACATAACCAATTAAAAAGTGCGAAAATATTAAAAATAAAAAGTATTACACTAGACACTTTGTCTTCACCAAGTGATGTAAGAGACTTAGGCAAACATGGCCTTGATTGTCAAGAACTCTTACGATCAATCTTGGATCCCGAGACGACTCACACACTCTAAGATGGACAATGGATGATGGTGGTGGTGGGTGAAGTGTGAGAGAGGTGGTGTGCCAAGGGATGGTTTGAGCTTGAGCCAAGCACTCCTATTTATAGGCTGAACAGAAGCTCGGGCACGACCCCGTGTCCAGTGGGCACGGCCCCATGTCCACATCCTTCTCTGTCTTCATTAATTGCTCTTGTCTTTATTAGTTGACCACGTCCCCGTGTTCGCTGGGCACGACCCCGTGTGCAGAAGCATATCTGTACTATCAAGATTTGTCTGGATTCTGCGAATCTTATAGTTGACCACGACCCCGTGTCCGCTGAGCACGGCCCCGTGGTGGGCGATGGAAGCTTCTACAACTTTGTCTTTTATGCTGACACTTGGGCACGCCCCCGTGCTCATTGAGGACGGGGCGTGTTCAGCCTCCTGTTTTCTTGTTTTGCTTGGGAAGATGCTTTCTGTCACACCCCCAAAATCCACACGCGGAGTACCACCGCTTGGAGGCGTGACATGACCAGGATCAAGCCACCAATCATATTGAACATAAGTATATAGTAAAAGTCATTCATCAATACGATAGGTGTTTCCAAAATCAAATATAAACATGTGTGTAACGGAAGCAATAAGGTAAAACCCAACATAAGTTTAAGTACAAAATGTCATAATGTTTAACAACACATTCACGATCCATGTCCACAACGACTGAGCCTCCCGTGCAAGCTCCAAAAGTACCTAAGGTCCTGCAAGGCATGTAACAGAGAGTCAACAATTAGTTGAGCGAGTTCACAGTAAGTAAGTTCGTAAATGCAAGTTCGTTTCGTAACGTGCGGCTATACTGGGCCGATAGTATGTTCTATTAATGGGGGCTTCCCATGTTTGCATATACACTAGACTATTCGCAACCATAAGTGTTCTTCTTACCGAGAACAGTAGTACGTACAAAGTTTACGTAGGTTTTACGTAAGTGTCCTTCACAACCGAGGACAGGGGTACGCGGGGGTTTACGTAGGTTTTACGTAAGTGCCTGACACAACCCGAGGCAGTAATGAATATAAGTTTACGTAGGTTTTACGTAAGTGCCCTTCACAACCGAGGACAGTGATGTGTACAAGTATACGTAGGTTTTACGTATGTATCCTGCGCATCCGAGGACGATGGTAGATAGTCTAGTAACATTGTAAGTACAAATCCATTCCTTCAATCCCATTCCCAACCCCGGGAATCCCATGCCTTGGTAAGAGTGTGAACTCACCTTGTTTGCTCGGTATGCTAAGTTAAGTGCTCACAATTAATCAGTCAAGTCCTATAGTGCACGTACGTTAAGTCAGTACATGTTTGTAAGATTTCACATGTAACTATCCTCACAGTAATATCACAAAGTGTTTTTGGCAGTTAATCATACAACATAAACAGTTAATTGCATCCATACATTTAACAGAATTGGCATCCAACAGAACTAACAACTAACTGGGTTTAGAAGTAAATCAACTCAACAGAACCAATAAACTTAACAAAGTTACCATACTATCTGAATTAATAAACTGAGCAATTAAACCAACTAGGTTTATTTATTTAACGGAGTTACCCACTTAACAGGGTTAACTTAACTAACACAGTTAACAAGTTAACAGTAAACAAATAAACCAAGTCGCCAATATGGCGAAATCCCCCTTGTGGCCGAAAACACCCTTATGGCCGAAAACCCCATTGTTGCCGAAATCCCTCCTTGGGCCGAAATCCACCTTATGTTCGAAATCCCTTATATGCCGAAAACACATAATGTGCCGAAATCACTAGTGGGCCGAAAACACTCTTTGGGCCGGAATTGTTTGGGCCGAAATCACTTAAGTGATTTCGTCCATTTTAAAGATGTGGGTGATTTCGCTACTATTCATCATCATCAACAACACTTCTGTAACATATGTAAAACCCAGAAACTTTATAATCTCACCATGGTTACATGATTAATCATCTACAAAGTTATTTAATCAATCATTGATATAAAACAAATACTCTACCAAAACTTTGTGAGATCAAGAACATACTTGAAGCAGTTTATCTTATATTAACATATACCCACTGTTGATCAAAACATCAAATATACAGAAGGTTCATAGATAATAATCATCTATCAAGCACACAATAATCAATCACATAATCACATATATACATACAACATGATTAAACATCCAAAAATCATACGATATGCAACAAGAAACAACTTGAATCATGAAATCACTAACCAAGGATTAAACAGAGGTTTTGCTTCAAATGAGGAATTCTCTTTGTGGGTTTCAGAGATAGAAAGAGAAACAAAGTGATAAGCTATGGTTTGGTAACTGTGAAACTTCTCTGAGAAGATTGTTTATAAAATGACTATTTATAAAATATCTCAACCCACACTGGGCCAAGGCCCATCTTCTGATTTCGTTGGCCATCAGTGGACGAAAACACTTAAAGTGTTTTCACCACTTGGGTGATTTCATGAGTACTTGTTCTCAGTGAGTTCCAACTTTATTTAACATGTTAATTAATACAAACCTTATTAACATACAATCACATAAAATAAATATGATGGATCCCAAGTATAAAATGTCAATCGAAGTACGATATAACGTATTACAATTGTAAGCGTTGTGAAACAACGAGTCGTGTAACAAACCACATAAACAATAATAAAAAAAAATTAACGTGCACTAAATGCGAAGATGGAAATCTTGGAAACTCGAGTTGTCACATTATCCCCAACTTGAAAGAAATTTCGTCCCGAAATTTAGCATGCGGTTACTGAGGAAGCTAGGCAAGTTATCGTTTACTGGTTCTCCTGGGGTGTCACATCATCCCCCCCCGTTGATTTGGAATTTCTTCCCGAAATTCTGTAGTAGCTTCAGCCTCAGTAGTAGTTGCATTGTTTTCGAACAACTGGGGATATTTGAGTTCCATTTGGTCTTCGCGTTCCCAGGTATATTCTGGGCCACGACGGGAGTTCCAACGAACTCGAACAAGAGGTATTCTGGTGTTCTTGAGGACCTTAACATCCCGGTCCGTGATTCCAACTGGTTCCTCGACGAAATGCAACCGTTCGTCGATAGTGAGCTCCTTCAGAGGAACTATGTGGGTCTCATCTGACAGACACTTCTTCAGATTCGACACGTGAAAGACGTTGTGAACTGCACTGAGTTCAGCTGGTAAGTTCAGTTTGTAGGCCACTTTGCCTATCTTCTCAATAACTTCAAATGGTCCAACGTATCGTGGATTGAGTTTGCCCCTTTTGCCAAAACGAACAACACCCTTCCAGGGTGAAACTTTGAGTAATGCTCGATCCCCAACCTGGAACTCGAGTAGTTCCCTGTCTTTATCGGCATATACTTTCTGACGGTCACGAGCTGCCGCCATGCGTTGTCGTATTTGAGCAATCTTTTCAGTAGTATCAACTACCATTTCTGGACCTGTGATCTGACTGTCACCCACCTCTGCCCAACAAAGAGGTGATCGGCATTTACGCCCGTACAATGCCTCAAACGGAGCAGCTTTAATGCTGGTGTGGTAACTGTTATTGTACGAAAATTCCACAAGTGGCAGATGTTTTTCCCAGCCCTTGCCAAAGTCAATTACGCACGCCCGAAGCATGTCTTCTAGAGTTTGAATAGTGCGCTCAGACTGCCCATCTGTCTGAGGATGATAAGCTGTGCTCATGTCTAAACGAGAGCCAAAAGATTTGTGCATTGCTTGCCACAGTTCTGAAGTAAAACGTGCATCACGATCAGAAATAATAGATGTGGGCACCCCGTGCCTCGAGACAACTTCCTTAAGGTATACGTCTGCTAGAGTGGAGAACTTATCCGTTTCCTTGATAGCCAAGAAGTGAGCAGACTTTGTGAGTCGATCCACGATCACCCAAATAGTATCATTTCCGCGCTGAGATCTAGGCAGGCCAGTGACAAAATCCATGGAAATTTGTTCCCATTTCCATTGTGGTATCTCAGGTTGTTGGAGTGGGCCTGATGGTTTCTGATATTCCGCTTTGACTCTCGCACAAGTCAAACACTTGCTAACGTAAGTTGCTATGTGGGCCTTCATGCTAGGCCACCAATATGTAGTTCTGAGGTCGTGGTACATCTTATCCGAACCAGGATGTACTGAGTAGCGAGACTTATGAGCTTCATCCATTACAAGCTCGCGTAAATTACCATAGAGTGGGACCCAGATGCGTCCGGTTACATAATAGGCGCCGTCTGCCCTTTGTTCTAACCGTTGCCTTGAACCGCGTAGGGCTTCAGCCCTGACGTTTTCTGGTTTCAATGCTCCTACCTGAGCATCTCGTATCTGTGAAGGAAGACTGGACTGAATAGTGAGTTGCAACGCTCGTACACGCCTAGGTGTAGTATCCTTTCGACTGAGGGCGTCGGCCACCACATTGGCTTTGCCCGGATGATACTTTATAGCACATTCGTAATCGTTCAGTAACTCGACCCATCGACGTTGTCGCATGTTCAATTCTTTCTGCTTGAAGATATGCTCAAGACTCCTGTGATCGGTGTAGATGGTGCACTTGGTGCCATACAGATAATGTCGCCATATCTTGAGCGCAAAAACAACAGCTCCAAGCTCTAAATCGTGCGTAGTGTAATTCCGTTCGTGAATCTTAAGTTGTCGTGAAGCATAAGCAATAACTTTATCCCGTTGCATCAACACACATCCAAGACCTTGGATAGATGCGTCGCAGTAGACTACAAAATCGTCCGTGCCTTCAGGCAATGAGAGGATAGGTGCGCTACAAAGTCTATCCTTTAAGTGCTGAAACGCTGTTTCCTGTGTATCACTCCAACGGTAAGCAATACCTTTCTGTGTCAGTAGTGTAAGCGGCTGTGCAATCTTTGAGAAGTCTATGATGAACCGTCTGTAATAACCCGCCAAACCCAAGAATTGGCGTATTTCTGTCGGTGTGTTAGGTGCAGGCCAGTTCTTGATCGAATCTACCTTGGATGGATCGACATGAATCCCATCCTTGTTTACCACGTGGCCTAGAAAGTGGACTTCACGAAGCCAGAATTCGCATTTTGAAAACTTAGCGTACAGCTGTTCCGTTCGAAGGAGTTCCAGAATAAGTCGTAAATGCTGCTCATGTTCCTCCCTATTCTTCGAATAAATTAGGATGTCGTCGATGAAAACAATAACAAACTTGTCAAGATAAGGTTTGCACACCCTGTTCATAAGGTCCATGAAAACCGTAGGCGCGTTCGTTAGCCCGAATGGCATGAACAAAAACTCATAATGACCGTAGCGAGTTCTGAATGTTGTTTTGGAGACGTCCTCATCCCGGACTCTCAGTTGATGGTAACCTGACCTCAGATCAATCTTCGAGTAATAGCTCGACCCTTGCAACTGGTCGAATAAGTCGTCGATGCGTGGAAGAGGATAACGATTCTTCACCGTCACCTTGTTCAGTTCGCGGTAATCTATGCACATACGAAAGGTACCGTCTTTCTTCTTCACAAATAATACTGGAGCTCCCCAGGGTGATGAGCTAGGACGTATGAAACCCTTTTCCAAGAGTTCCTGCAATTGCTTAGACAGTTCTTCCAGTTCAGTTGGAGCTAAGCGGTAAGGCGCTCGAGCTATAGGTGCTGCTCCTGGAGCTAGCTCGATCTGAAATTCGACCTGGCGATGAGGCGGTAGCCCAGGTAACTCTTCAGGAAACACTTGAGGAAAGTCGCGTACTACAGGAATATCCCCAATCTTTTTCTCTGTCGTCGATGTATCAGTAACGAGTGCTAAAATAGCTATGTGGCCTTTTCGCAGACATTTCTGAGCCTTCAAGAAGGAGATGATGCCACTCACGACGCCACACTTATCGCCTTGAACTTCGAGAGGTTCTTTGCCAGTACGGGGAATACGAATGATCTTCTCCTTGCATAGGATCTCTGCTTGCTGTTGGGATAACCAATCCATACCAATGACGATATCAAAACTACTCAGAGTTATAGGAATGAGATCGATAGAGAAAGTCTGACCAGCGAGGATAAGATTACAACCCTGAACTATGTGTGTGGCCTCTAGACTTTTACCATTAGCTAACTCTACGACATGTTTGGTGTTCAAAAGTGTTGGTGCGCGTTTAAGCATTTGACTAACTTTCAGAGACATATAACTGGTATCCGCACCCGAATCAAATAATACGGTAACATAAAAGTCGTCGAGAAGAAACTTACCCGTAACCACATTAGGATCGTTCCTTGCATCACTCCGACCAATCACAAATGCACGACCCCTAGCGCCGTTGTTCCCATCGTTGTTGTTTCCCCCGTTGTTGTTGTTCCCATTGCCCTGGTTGTTGTTGTTGTTCTGGTTTCGGTTTAACTGAGGGCAGTGTCTTTTGAAGTGACCTTCAGCACCACAATGAAAACATCCCTTGTTACCCTGTTGTTGGTTCTGCTGCGTTTGCTGCTGCTGTTGATTCTGAGTTACAGGCCGTGGGCTCCTACAATCCTTGGCCTCATGGCCCATCCTGAGGCACCTCTGACAACGACCCTTGTTGCACTGGCCACTGTGATGCCTGTTACAGTTGTTACACCTTGGGAGGTTCCCTCGATAACCACCCTGCCTGTGACTGCCCGAAGATTGCTGACTAGGGCTCTGATAGTTGTCAGTCTTTCGCTGCTGAACTTGAGACTGTACTAAAGCTGAACCTTTGCTGGAATCCCCCTCCCATTTTCTCTTGTTATCACTGGGGGTAGCAGGAGTAGTTGCTGAAACAGTAGCAGTAGTAGTAGCGCTGATACGTTTAGGCAGCTTGTTCTGTTCCACTGCCTGATCGGTGAGGCGATGAGCTAGCTTGACGATCTGTTGAACAGTGCCAAGATTCGCTGAGGTTACGTGGCTTTGAATCTCCGGCACCAGACCATTGAGATACAGTTCGATACGCTTAATGGGAGGGTCCACCATAGTAGGACACAAAATAGCCAACTCATTTGATCTTCTGGTGTACGCTTCAATTTCTGACCCCGTCATTTTCAAGTGGTAAAACTCTACCTCCAGCTTATGAATGTCATCACGGCTACAGTATTCCTCTTTGATCAACTCCTTGAAATCATTCCAGGGTGTGGCGTTAGCAACAGCTAACCCTAACATCTGAATTTGCGCATTCCACCAAGTCAGCGCGATGCCTTCTAGAGTACCAGTGGCGTACTTCACCCTGCGAGCCTCAGGGCATTCACACATTTCAAATACGGACTCGAGCTTTTCAAACCAATGGAGGAGTCCAACCGCTCCTTCCGTGCCACTAAAAGTAGTAGGACGACAGTCCATGAAAGTTTTGAAGGTACAAATAGGTGGTTGACCTCCTGCTTGTGTGGCTGCAACTGCCGCAGCGACTTGTTCGTTAATGAGAGCCGTCAGCTGGGCTTGTGTCATGTTGATACGTCCAGACATGATCTTCATAGCAAAGATAACATAAGTGAGAGAGGTTCGCGAGTAGTGCGATGACCGAAGAGAGTAAGCACACAAGTGTTCTCATGCAATAGTGTTACGTTTATCTAAGCATACCCTGAGCAAAGTTCTATGCAATTCTAGCAAGTAGGCAATAAGACATGTACCATATTACCTAGGATGTTGAGTCTTGCACGTGGAGCGAGGCGTCGTTGTGGATCGTTGAGCACTGTTTCGGTTATAGTCTGGTTTTAATAAAAACGTTTTCCCTTTATTAAAACCGAGTTCTCTATAACCAATGGCTCTGATACCAATCTGTCACACCCCCAAAATCCACACGCGGAGTACCACCGCTTGGAGGCGTGACATGACCAGGATCAAGCCACCAATCATATTGAACATAAGTATATAGTAAAAGTCATTCATCAATACGATAGGTGTTTCCAAAATCAAATATAAACATGTGTGTAGCGGAAGCAATAAGGTAAAACCCAACATAAGTTTAAGTACAAAATGTCATAATGTTTAACAACACATTCACGATCCATGTCCACAACGACTGAGCCTCCCGTGCAAGCTCCAAAAGTACCTAAGGTCCTGCAAGGCATGTAACAGAGAGTCAACAACTAGTTGAGCGAGTTCACAGTAAGTAAGTTCGTAAATGCAAGTTCGTTTCGTAACGTGCGGCTATACTGGGCCGATAGTATGTTCTATTAATGGGGGCTTCCCATGTTTGCATATACACTAGACTATTCGCAACCATAAGTGTTCTTCTTACCGAGAACAGTAGTACGTACAAAGTTTACGTAGGTTTTACGTAAGTGTCCTTCACAACCGAGGACAGGGGTACGCGGGGGTTTACGTAGGTTTTACGTAAGTGCCTGACACAACCCGAGGCAGTAATGAATATAAGTTTACGTAGGTTTTACGTAAGTGCCCTTCACAACCGAGGACAGTGATGTGTACAAGTATACGTAGGTTTTACGTATGTATCCTGCGCATCCGAGGATGATGGTAGATAGTCTAGTAACATTGTAAGTACAAATCCATTCCTTCAATCCCATTCCCAACCCCGGGAATCCCATGCCTTGGTAAGAGTGTGAACTCACCTTGTTTGCTCGGTATGCTAAGTTAAGTGCTCACAATTAATCAGTCAAGTCCTATAGTGCACGTACATTAAGTCAGTACATGTTTGTAAGATTTCACATGTAACTATCCTCACAGTAATATCACAAAGTGTGTTTGGCAGTTAATCATACAACATAAACAGTTAATTGCATCCATACATTTAACAGAATTGGCATCCAACAGAACTAACAACTAACTGGGTTTAGAAGTAAATCAACTCAACAGAACCAATAAACTTAACAAAGTTACCATACTATCTGAATTAATAAACTGAGCAATTAAACCAACTAGGTTTATTTATTTAACGGAGTTACCCACTTAACAGGGTTAACTTAACTAACACAGTTAACAAGTTAACAGTAAACAAATAAACCAAGTCGCCAATATGGCGAAATCCCCCTTGTGGCCGAAAACACCCTTATGGCCGAAAACCCCATTGTTGCCGAAATCCCTCCTTGGGCCGAAATCCACCTTATGTTCGAAATCCCTTATATGCCGAAAACACATAATGTGCCGAAATCACTAGTGGGCCGAAAACACTCTTTGGGCCGGAATTGTTTGGGCCGAAATCACTTAAGTGATTTCGTCCATTTTAAAGATGTGGGTGATTTCGCTACTATTCATCATCATCAACAACACTTCTGTAACATATGTAAAACCCAGAAACTTTATAATCTCACTATGGTTACATGATTAATCATCTACAAAGTTATTTAATCAATCATTGATATAAAACAAATACTCTACCAAAACTTTGTGAGATCAAGAACATACTTGAAGCAGTTTATCTTATATTAACATATACCCACTGTTGATCAAAACATCAAATATACAGAAGGTTCATAGATAATAATCATCTATCAAGCACACAATAATCAATCACATAATCACATATATACATACAACATGATTAAACATCCAAAAATCATACGATATGCAACAAGAAACAACTTGAATCATGAAATCACTAACCAAGGATTAAACAGAGGTTTTGCTTCAAATGAGGAATTCTCTTTGTGGGTTTCAGAGATAGAAAGAGAAACAAAGTGATAAGCTATGGTTTGGTAACTGTGAAACTTCTCTGAGAAGATTGTTTATAAAATGACTATTTATAAAATATCTCAACCCACACTGGGCCAAGGCCCATCTTCTGATTTCGTTGGCCATCAGTGGACGAAAACACTTAAAGTGTTTTCACCACTTGGGTGATTTCATGAGTACTTGTTCTCAGTGAGTTCCAACTTTATTTAACATGTTAATTAATACAAACCTTATTAACATACAATCACATAAAATAAATATGATGGATCCCAAGTATAAAATGTCAATCGAAGTACGATATAACGTATTACAATTGTAAGCGTTGTGAAACAACGAGTCGTGTAACAAACCACATAAACAATAATAAAAAAAATTAACGTGCACTAAATGCGAAGATGGAAATCTTGGAAACTCGAGTTGTCACACTTTCGGGGAGGTCGGGTATGCCACGTTTATTCATTTTCTTGTATTTATGTTATATTTAGCTGCCTTTTTGCTTCTTTTGTTAATTTGAGCTCATTTAATCATGAAAATACAAAAGGAAGACAAAAACACATTTTTTCCAACATTAGTACTAAAAAGGGTTAGTTTTATGCCACAATTGATGTAATTCATATGTTGCATTTTGCACACATCAAATACCCCCACACTTGAATCTTTGCTTGTCCTCAAGCAAAACTCTTTATAATGTGGCTTTACACTCCCAAATGGAATTGGTAGAAAAGAAGGTTTTTGGGCTTGTCATAGAGTGTCGGGATTTCCAAGATTCTTTATTTAGTTTTATTTTTATTTATTTACAATCCTATTCGTCATGATTTATTTAAAACTTTTCATATGATAAATTACTTATTAGGGCATAACATGCCTCTTTAAAATTCTATTTATATACAAGTTCACATACCTCACGGGGGATCACTCAACACTCGGCCGAAGATGTATTTTAGTGAATCACTCGAGAGCGGCATGGAACTTACTCCTACCATAGGCTTGCCAGGCAATCAATCCTCATCCTTTTTAACTATATACCTTTGTAAATATCAAGAGGCTTTTGGGTGAAGGGTTAGGCTTGGGTTAAAGGTAGGTGGTTGGGTTAGTGGTTAGTGGTTAGTAGAAAAGGGCGAAAAAGCGTAAAAAGTGTCGGTTTTCGAAAGACTTTTTATTTTTGCAATTTTTATTTTGATGAAGCTATTATTCAAACAAAGTTATTTTTGATGAACTTGTTTGTTTATTTCTTTTGCTTCATCAACAAAACATAATTTTTTTAGGAAGTCAAACGAAAAACCGAGCTTGTTACTAAAACAAAGGGTTAAAAATAAAAAGGTTTTGGTGGATGAAAGGGTGTTTGGTTTGGGTTAAGAAATGAAAAGGTTTAGGCTCAAAGGGGTTAACTAGGGGGATTTTGGGTAGGTGGTAAAAAAAAAAGGAAAATAATGGTGTAGAAATAAAAAGGGTTAGTCCTAATGCCTCCATCATTTACTTACTTGGGTTTAAGTTGGTAAGAACCGGGAATGTATCGTCGTGGCAAGTTCTAGAGTTGTAAGAACGAAGCGGCTATTCACACAAGAAACGAAAAATGAGCATTTAATTTAAAGATATGTATTTGTATGCTCAATAAAGGCTCAAAACTCACTTTTGTGGGAATGGGTTTTTATGTGATCAAGTATATATAATTTAATTTTAACTAAGCTTGTCATGCCTTTTCATAATTTTCTTATGTTGGTTCTTTTTATCACGACGCTATCGGTTGTAAATTTGTAAAAGGGTAAATTACACTTTTCGTCCTTTATGTTTGTACCGAATTGCAACGGATAACCTTTAACTTCAATAATTACAGTTACAATCCTTTATTTGGAAAACTCGTTACACTTTAGGTCCTTTAACACTAACCAGGTTAAAATTTTCAGTTAACTTTGATCACATAAGGGTAATTTAGTCTTTTAACTTTAAAAATAATTTTCATAAGTAAAACAAAAATACATATAACTGAACATATTAGAGCATTCTCATCCAATCCATCAAAACTTTTGAGAGTGAGTTTTTATATTGTAAAGGGTAAAAAAAGTGGTTGTGAGTGGAGGAGAGAGAAAATGTTACTGTTCATCTGTATATTTGGGGGGACACTGTTCACCCAGTAAAATTTTTTTAATATATATTGAAAGTGGTTGTGAGTGAAGGAAAGAGAAAAAAGTGATGATAATATTATTTAATTGAAAGAAGAGAGAAAAAGTATTTGTTTTTAGTAGAAGTATATTGATATAGGAGTTGTTTTTTAGTGAAATGTATGTATAATTTGATGGATTGGATGTGAATGCTATATCAATATATACATATATTCCACTAAAAAACAACTCCTATATCAATATATTTCCACTAAAAACAAATATTTTTTCTCCCTCCTTTCAATTAAATAATATTATCACTACATTTTTCTCTCACTTCCACTCACAACCACTTTCAAAATATATTAAAAAATTATAATGGGTGAACAATGTCCCTCCAAATATACAGATGAACAGTAACATTTTCTCTCTCCTCTACTCACAACCACTTTTTATACCCTTTATAATATAAAAACCCCTCCTCACATAATTTGATGCTTAGGATGTGAATGCTCTAATCACCCCATATTTTTACACAAACCACCTGCATCAACACACCAACACCTTCAAAACCCACATTATCCCAACTATCTGCCATTACCAAGCCACACCAACACCTACCCCTTTCACACAAAATCAGTTGTTCAACACATTTTGAGATCAAATCAAACCCTAAACAAAAAGTTACCTATTTTTGTCATGTGTTCCTAAGCTGCAGACCACTGAGATCTCTATATCTCTCTAACTTCCGGCCACCTCCGATTGCGATATTGTGGTCGGACTTCAAATCTGGAAGAAAACAGCGACGGAGGTTCTTCCCGATGGGATTTAAAGTCAGCGACGATCGTGGCGTCTAGATGGGTGACAGGTATGCCGGAGTTGGGCTACCGACGATTAGTCGAGGAAGGTGTTGTACTGAACGACGGTGTCTAGTGACAGTGAACTGTAGCTACTGGGAAGAACCACCGTCACCGGTGTATGAATTTATATAGCTATACAACACCGTCGCTGTACAAATTGGGTGAAATATTTGGGGGTTTGTTTGAATTGAGTGAAATGTTTGTGGGTTTTGTTGAATACTTATAAAAAGATCCAATTTTTTGCTAACTATTGTTGAAACTTTTGTGGGTATTGTTGAACTGGGGGGAATGAGCATGTTAAAGGTCAAATTGTTTGAAACTCAGTTGCTGAATCACTTGCGTTTGGAAGACTAGATGAAGAAGCGAAAACAGAGGTGAGGGATTTATTATGTTTATACTAGCTGATAATGATTTTGTACGAGATGATGATGTGAAGTAATGGAGTTTGTGGTGGATTAGATCTGAATGGAGCTTCTTCATTGGTTGATGATGTGGGTTTTTTGGCTATGTGAATTGTAGATAGTTCCACCATTGTTGTCTCATTAATAGATATATGGAAAAGATGATGTTTCTCAGATTTATATACGCAGGTTAGGGTTTATAGATGTAACTAGTAAAATTACCAATATACCCTCATGTATAAGGAACATACCGTACTTAACTGAAAATTTTAACATAGTTAGTGCTAAAGGACGTAGGGTGTAATACGTTTTACAAATAAAGGACTGTGATTGTAATTATTGAAGTTAAAGGGCATCCATTGCAATCCGATACAAACATAAAGGACGAAAAGTGTAATTTACCCTTTGTAAAAATATAACCTTTTTAGAACTTGAATTTCCCGAGTTAAACCTAGACAAGTAAAAAAATGAATTTTTTTTTCGAAATTTTTTTTTGGGGTGATTAGCGGTTCCAATAGAGTTTTGTGTAAGGCTTGTAGTTAGGACTTGCAAGATTCAAGGTTTTAGCATCCCCCCCCTACTTAAATTACACATTGTCCTCAATGTGTCCCAAAAACAAATTTTTAGGTTGATTGAATGTGTAAAAAGGTGTGAAAAAGCAAAAATTTGTGTTGCTGGGCGCTGGACACGGCCCCGTGTTCAAGTGCCAGTAACAAAATTTAAACAAAAGAAACAGAAGCCTGGACACGGGGGCGTGTTGGGTGAACACGGCCCGTGTCCAGTTTACCTGAACTGGGTCATTTCTGCAGACTGTGCAGCACGGGGCCGTGTTGGGCGGACACGGCCCGTGCTGAACTTACTGTTAAAGAAGAAAATTGTCGGATGGCCCTGTTTTCCTGCATGGGGTGCTGGTTCAAGTTTCCCTTGTTATCCCTTGCCATCCTGAGTGTATTTTATTCCTGAAAATTAAAACTAACTAGAAAACATAAAGATTAATCTAAACTAAACTAAGGATAGTTTCGCGGAATGCCTCCGTGGTGCGCCACGTTTATAAGGGTCCTTGGCTAGACCCAAAGCCTGGTCATATGTTACTCAAGTGGGATGTTTTGCATCCCATGCTACACCGTCGGAGAGCGTCATCCAAGCTTGAGTCTATGACCTTCATGTAGTTGACCGGGTCTTCATCTTCTACTCTCTTTCCAACTCCAAACTTCACTTCCTCGTCCCCAAACTTCAATGTTAGTGTTCCGTCATTCATATCCACCACTGCTTGGGTGGTGGCTAGAAATGGCCTCCCGAGGATGAGAGGGACATCGGCGTCTTCCTCCATGTCTAGGATGACAAAGTCGGTCGGGAAAACGAAATTGTCAACTTTGACCAATAGAATTTCAGTGACACCTTGTGGAAATTTGACGGATCTGTCGGCGAGTTATATGCTCATCTTTGTAGGGCTCGTTGTTCCTAGGCCGAGTCGTTTGAACATTGATGTGGGCATGAGGTTAATGCTAGCCCCAAGATCGGCTAGTGCATTACGAATGGGGGATTCCCCAATCGAGCAAGGAATCGTGAAGCTTCCGGGATCAATTTTCTTTTGTGGGAGTTTGTTGAGTACTAAGGCGGAGCATTCTTCGCCTAAGTTAACTAATTGCAATGATTCAATTTTCCTTTTGTGAGTGAGGAAGTCCCTCATAAATTTTGCATATTTAGGCATTTGGGTTAGGACCTCGATAAAAGGAATATTAACATGCAATTGTTTTAGTAAATTTTCGAACTTTGCGAATTGCTCATCGGTCTTTTGACGATTTAACCGACCGGGGTATGGAACCAGAGGAGTCTTCGTGAGCTCTTGATTTGGTGGAGAAGCCTTTTCTGGTTGTGGTGCGAGTGGAGTCATGGTTCGGCTAGATTGGTTTTTTTCAGCCGGCGGTAATGGAGCCTCCTCTGGACCCACGATTCGGTTTCTCAATGTGATGAGATGTACTTGCGCTTTTGGGTTGGTTTCAGTATTGCTTGGTAACGCGCCTTGTGGTCTCTCAGAGAAATTTTGAGCTACTTGATTTAATTGTTTTTCAATGTTTTGAATGCCAGCTTGTTGATTTCTAAAATTCGATTCCAATTGCTGAAATCGATCCGAGTTTTTATTTTCGGTGTCGGAGATGAGGCGAGATACAGTATCTTCAAGCCTTTCTCGTCCACCTTGTTGTTGAGAAAAGTTTTGTGGTTGTTGAAAGTTAGTTCGTTGGTTTTGTTGGTTACTACTATTGTCGGGATCTTTCCAACCAAGGTTAGGGTGATTACGCCATCCTTGGTTGTAGGTACCCGTTGGTGGACCCGACGGCCTAGGTCTATTATCAATGTAGTTTACCATTTCTATTTGATCATCTACTTCTTTCATACAACTCCAATTTTCATGTGGTCCACCACACCCCTCAAAAGCCATAACCGAGGCCGTTTTTTCCATTTCTAACTTTTTGATTTTTGAAGAAAGGGCCTCGATTTGGGCTTGTAAAGAAGTGCTTTCATCAACCTTATGGGCGCCCGGGGCAATAGATTTATTACCTCGGGAAGTGTGCCACTGAAAATTGGTTTGATCAATTTCCTCAATTTGATTGTATATTTCATTTGGGCGACGATTACCTAGAAGTCCCCCGGAGCTAGAGTCAAGTGTTTGTCTTGTGTGTGGCAACAACCCATTGTAGAAAGTGGATACTTGTTACCATACCGCAAGACCGTGATGAGGACACTTTCTTAGTAGCTCCTTGAACCTTTCCCAAGTTTCATATAAGGATTCCCCATCCTCTTGTGAATATGTGTTAATTTCAGTCATTAATTTAGCCGTTTTAGCAGGAGGGACATACTTATATAGAAACTTTTGGGCCAGTTCATCTCAGGTGTTTACCGAGCCAACTGGGAGGGTGTTGAGCCAAGCCTTAGCGCGGTCTTTTAGTGAAAATGAAAACATTCGAAGGCGGATGGCGTCGTTTGATGCTCCATTGATCCGAAAGGTATCACATATTTCTAAGAAATTAGTAATATGTAGATGGGGATCCTCGTCCGCAAGCCCATGAAAGGTTGCGGAGTTTTGAAGCATTTGTATCAAATGCGGTCGAAGTTCGAAGTTATTGGCTTCGACATTTGGTGCATTGATAGCGGCGCCGAGATTACCTACAGTGGGTCGTAGGTAATCCATGAGGGTACGTTGGTCCGCCATTGGAAGTGGTTCCCCCGAAACTTTCTCTTGGTTTTTAGCTTTAAGTCTTTTTCTGAGAAAGCGTTCGGGTTCTTCTAGGGGTTCTTTTATGTCTCTACTAGAACTGGAGCTCATACACTACGTAGGAAGTTCAAATGTGGCGCCTGGGTTCTAAGTCCTACAATAAAAACAGAAAAGAACGTTGGTCAGTAGGTTCACCACGGCCCCGTGTTCAGCGAACACGGCCCGTGGTCGGAGATACAGTGATTGTTTTCCGGATCCCAGTTACTGGGGAGTTCGACACGGCCCCGTGTTGCACCGACACGGCCCCGTGCTCAGCTCTCTGTAACTCGGAAAATAAAAACTGCCAGTAACAATGCTGGGCATGGCCCGTGTTCGACCAGGCACGGCCCGTGCTGAGCTCTGCAGAAGCTGAAAAACTTAGAAAAATCCTAAAAAAAATAGAAAAATAAGAAAAACGATTAGGCCGTTGATTCCTAACTTTCTTAAAATTCTTGTGTCCCCGGCAACGGCGCCAAAAACTTGATGCGTGTGAAGTGTGTATATAAGTTTAAGTATGTTTTAAGCCCTTTTACACTTTCTTTAGCCAAGTTTTAAATTTATAAAACACGATATTTACTAACACTAGACACACATATGGGCAAGTGCACCCATCGTGAGCGTAGTATAGTGTTGGCAAGATACCGAGGTCGTCCAAGGACACAAGAGATTTTAGTACCGGTTTATCCTCAACGTCTAATCAAATCAAAAGTTTAGAAAAATGTTTTAAACTAAGAAAATAAAAACTAATTAAAATGCTGAAAAATAAAAATAAAAGTAAAAACAGATAGACAAGATGAATCACTTGGCTCCGACTCGTGTTTAGTGTAACCTTTGATTATTTCCGCACTTTTGCACTATTTAAGAGATTATCTTAGTTATTGTAGTAGGCCCCTCTTTTGAAGGTGACGTTACCCTCAACCCAGTAGTTTGAGTCAGCAAGGATACAATCCTAAAGGGTCGGATTATTGAAAGATAATTAATAAAGTTATTAATGCATATTGTGGTAGGCCCCTCTTTTGAAGGTGACGTTACCCTCGGCTAAGTAGTCTGAGTCAGCAGGGATACAGTCCTAAGTAGCCGGGTTAAAGTATTAATAGTAGTTTAACTTATGAGAGGATCAAAGAGTTTGGACCCCCGCCATCCAATACCGTTAAGTATTGAAGGAGGTCCTACTAAATTTGACCCAGGTCCTTTGCAGGATCTATACACTGAACAATGGCAAGACTCTTACCAAACCGTTCCCTTAACCCCCGACCAGGTAGCCAACATACCTCCCTATAGACCGTGGAGATATGAATGGTGAAAATCTTTTATTTTATATAGATAGTAAAATAATGCCAAGACACCACGGACAAACGATAAGGAAGAATCACCTTCAACATAAGAAATTAGTTATTAAAGTCATTAATACATAACCAATTAAAAAGTGCGAAAAGATTAAAAATAAAAAGTATTACACTAGACACTTTGTCTTCACCAAGTGATGTAAAAGACTTAGGCAAACATGACCTTGATTCTCAAGAACTCTTACGATCAATCTTGGATCCCGAGACGACTCACACACTCTATGATGGACAATGGATGATGGTGGTGGTGGGTGAAGTGTGAGAGAGGTGGTGTGCCAAGGGATGGTTTGAGCTTGAGCCAAGCACTCCTATTTATAGGCTGAACAGAAGCTCGGGCACGGCCCCATGTCCAGTGGGCATGGCCCCGTGTCCACATCCTTCTCTGTCTTCATTAATTGCTCTTGTCTTTATTAGTTGACCACGGCCTCGTGTCCGCTGGGCACTACCCCGTGTGCAGAAGCATATCTGTACTATCAAGATTTGCCTGGATTCTGCGAATCTTATAGTTGACCACGACCCCGTGTCCGCTGAGCACGTCCCCGTGGTGGGCGATGGAAGCTTCTACAACGTTTTCTTTTATGCTGACACTTGGGCACGCCCCCGTGCTCATTGAGCACGGGGCGTGTTCAGCCTCCTGTTTTCTTGTTTTGCTTGGGAAGATGCTTTCGGGGAGGTCGGGCATGCCACATTTATTCATTTTCTTGTATTTATGTTAGATTTAGCTGTCTTTTTGCTTCTTTTGTTAATTTGAGCTCATTTGATCCTGAAAATACAAAAAGGAAGACAAAAACACACTTTTTCCAACATTAGTACTAAAAAGGGGTTAGTTTTATGCCACAATTGATGTAATTTATATGTTGCATTTTGCACACATCACTGATACAAAAAATGTTCGGTACGGTACAACGTCTGTACCTATATTTGAATGTAAATCTGTTAAAATATTGGTATCGTACCAAAACAGTGTTGAAAACATCATAAAATAAGTACCAAAAATAATTCGGTATGAAAAATTCTACCAATACTAGTATCCGAAATAAAATTGTCATTCCTAGTTACATTTCAGTCATTATTCAACGTATACAAAAATAAAGGGCGGTAATAGTATTTTCATTGTATTGGTTGAGTTGGGCGGCCACATGCCACCCATAATTTTTTTTTCCAAATTACGATTTTGCCCGTTTATATTTATAGTCATGCACGACACTCCCCTATTGCCCAACAAATTTACGATTTTATTCCGTTTTAAAATTACGATTTTATCATCAGTTCAAAATTATGCTTTTACCCTCACTTAAAAATAAATTTAGCTTTTGCTCCCAGCTAAAAATTTTCAATTTTGCCCTCGGTTCAACATTACGATTGTGCCCCGTTTAAATTTACAGTTTTGCCATTAGGTTTTTTTCCTTATAATAACGATTTTGCCATATGTTCAAAATTATGTTTTTACCCTCATTTAAAAATAAATTTATGCTTTTGCTCCCAGCTAAAAATTTCAATTTTGTCCTCGGTTCAAAATTACGAATTTTGCCCCGTTTAAATTTACAGTTTTGTCATTAGTTTTTTTCTCACACAGCCAAGTTACGATTTTGCCCTCAACCCCATTGGTCCATTTAATTTACGATTTTATCCCTGAAACAAAATTATGATTTCCCCCTCCGTTCAAAGTTACGTTTTCCCAATCGTTTTACTTTTTCTTGTAAAACTATAAAAGTTTTTTTTTAATTGGTTGACTCGATTTAATTTTTTTGTCTAAAGGAGCTGCCTAACACTCGCTCATTAGTCTTGAAAAATTACAGTTTTGCCCTGAGCCCAAAATTACGGTCTTATCATCGTTTTAATTTTTTTCCTAGCAAAATTATAGTAGTGTTTTTTAATTGATTGATCATCGTTTTAGTTTTTTTCCTAGCAAAATTATAGTAGTGTTTTTTTAATTGATTGAGAACTATTCGGCCATCGCCCCGCAACGCGGGCGGGAAGTATCACCCTGCCATTGGTTCAAATGGGCGGCGAGCAATACCCATTGGACCAACCAGTTTATTATTTTATATCTATTTTAAAATTACGTTTTTGCCCCCAGTTAAAAAATACAGGTTTGCCTCAACTTCAAAATACGTTTACCCTTTTGCCCAGAGGCTAAAAAATACGTCGACCTCGGAAAAAAATTACGCTTTTACCCTTAGCCAAAATTACGTTTTCGCCCTAGTTCAAAATAAAATTTTGTTTTACCCCCCGACTCAAAATTATGAATGTACACCAATTTATTATTTTTTACCTACTTTAAAATTACGGTTTTGCCCACAGTTTAAAATTACGTATTTGCCTTCAGTTCAAATTAAATTTATGCTTTTGCCCCCAGCTAAAATTTACGAATTTCCCCTCGGTTCAAAATTACGATATCGCCCTCAATTCAAAATTACGTTTTTGCCCCCAGTGCAAAATAAAAATATGGTTTTCCCCTAGTTAAAAATTAAGATTTTACCCTCGGAAAAAAAATTGATTTTTCCCCAAGTAAAAATAAAAATATGACTTTGCCCCTAGCTAAAAATCGTGTCAAAGAGCTGCCTAACACTCATTTTACTTTTTATTTCTAGCAAAACTATAGTACTTTTTTTTTAATTGGTTGAGAATTATTCGGTCATCGCCCCGCAACATGAGCGGGGCATCACCTAGTTTATATACATACTATGAAGTTGGTACCAAGACTATTTATGTAATTTTCCCTGATGATTGTGATGAAATAAAAATGCTAATTTTATTAAAAAAAAAAAATTAGCATTTTTGTAACATTTTGGTTGACTTCTTCTGGAAAGCTCAACGACAGTCACAATAATATAATATTACTGAACGTCGAGTACGTTAGCCAATCAGAGGTGGCCTTCATATAACTCATGAAGCATGTGGCTGTAAGTTTAGCCACTCTTCTTCTCCATCTAACATTCAATTATTCAAACCAACCTCTTCAAAGCCAAGCCGTTTTTTCTTTCTAGCTCAGCCGTCAAGCCAAGATTATTCCCTTTCATTTTTTTTTTTGCAAAATTAACATGACAAATAGCATGTACAAAAATTATAGAAAATCACAAGATTATCCCTATCATTTTATTTCTCTTTTCAATTTTTGCTATATAATCTTAGCTATGTAAGGAGAAGAAATTTTAAATATCTACTTCAAGAAAACAAAGTAAACATGAAAATAAACTAAAAATGAAAAAAAGAGATGTATGTGTAAATGGAAATAAAAAAAATCAATCAAGTTTGTGCAAAACATTTTTAATGATACATAAACATAAAATAGATATGTGAAATAATAGTGCGGATGCTATGGTTGTAAACTTAATTTGCCATGTCAAGAAACATCTGTTCTAATCCGTAGGGGATTGAACCTAAAAGTGGTATCTCGATAATGGGGTTATCTTGTTAATCCCTTCTTCGATTAATACGGCTTGAATGATCTGCAAAATAAAATACCGTGAGTTTGTTATGAGAAGGAGAGGTGAGGGTTCTTCTCGTAACCACCATCTAGCATGAGAATAAGTATTATTCTTACAAGGAAGAAAGAAAACAAGTATTTGTTAAGAGTGAGAGAGCAAGAAATCGGATCCTTAAACCTTTGGTAGTGGTTGGTATTTATAGCCGAAGGGTTTGGAGAAGGAGATAGGCTCATGGGCCAAGTGTTACCATCAAGGAATATCCATTTGGTCCCCTCTAACACGGCATGTAGTATTTGCAGAGGTGGAGGTATGCTGGCGCATCGTGATTGGTTACACGTCGTCTGCTAAATGTATGACGCGTCTGTCATTAGCTGTTAGTGAAGATCATGGAACAGTGAACGACGCATCCTAATTGGTTACACATCGCTGGCCTTTTGTACTGTTTGTCCCTTGCACAATTGATCATCGTAGAGAATGGTTGGGGCAGAGCCTGGTGCACGTTGATTGGCTGCAGGCTACTGCCACTTGTACTGGTCATACTTTAATGAGTTATCATGGTTATGCGTCCGCAGGAGGATCCCACGTGAGAACCTTGGCTAAATGGTTACGAGTTATCATGGAACAAGCTGAGTGTTTTGGGAATTAAATGTGGGTATGGTCTTGCGCAGCATATGGCTTGCGCAACATTTGAGACCATACCCTTCACCATGTAAATTTGGGTTCATCAAAAAACTTATTATTATCGATCTGTATCAGAACATTCATGGAACCGAACATAACAATTTAAAGATTTATGGAGTGTCATACTAAAGAAAAGGGTGTTTTTAAAAAAAGCAACAGTCAATCAATTTACAACATGTTTGACAAATTATTTGTCACACCGCAACCAATGGCGTAATCATCGGAGTGGGACGAAGAAAGATTGCTCATCACACATAACGCTACTTGTGAGAATATTTAAATCAAAACCGTTTTCATTTCATAAATCAAATTGTCAAATATTACATAGAAATTCAAATAACAACAAGTTCAATGGGAATACATAACAACAAGAACCAAAATTTATACAACATATTAAACCTAATACGTCTATATGTATATCTAAGCATCGTCGCTACTTCATTTCATAGCATCGTCATCCTCAACCTGTAACATGTTTAAAATAAAGTTCAATGCAAAAACAAAAGCGAGTATACAAGTTTTCTATATATGTACAAGCATAAAAGTTTAAAACGAATCCACATGGCAACTTAAGTTATTCAAGATAAACGTAACATGGCATGCGATAATCCTAGTCAATCCTCTGTTACGCAATAAAGAATGATGTTTTAACATGACCACAAGTCTACGGGTGGTGCGTTACTCCTATAGCGCTATACATGTTAAATGGAGGCTCATACGAAGCTAATGACTATGGTATCACATAAGAATCACCAAATTCACGTATCAAGCATAACAAGTAGTTTCATGTATAAGGATTCTTTTGTGCATGCATAAAGAATAAAGTTTGAGTGTAGTTTATAGTTTAACATGTTACACCCCAAAAGTGGTAAACGAAAAAGGGGGTTCAAGTATACTCACGGTTTTGCAAGCTTTCCACTTGATAATCCCACGAGAGTTGTTGGTAGATTAGAATGGAGCACCTTGTCCTTCGACACGAAGAAACATAGGTGTGTGAGTATGGAGAGTTTAACGGAAGATTAACGATTCAGAGTTTAAATTACATGAAAATAACATATGAGAAAGTAATCATCTAGTCATATAATATTTGTTTGACACTATGAAACCCCAAGGGTTAGAATGTTTTCATTAGTCAAAATACCCATTAGAATCATAACAAGTTATTATGTCTTAGATGATGTAATCTAATACTTTGACAAATGACCACAAATTCATCATCAAAAGTTCGATTACTTGGATATTATATAAGTATTATATAGTGTACATTATATCATATAGGTCAAGCATGAGGTAGGAGGATAAATCCCCCATTTAGGAACCTCTTTTGTATATCATATAAGTCATGTAGGAGGTAGGAAGAACAAGTCTTACATTTAGGTACCTCTTTGGTGTTCACCACTACATTTGTTGTTATAAACAATCAAGGAGGGTCATGAACATACAATAAGGAATAAATTAATAACAACTAATCTAAGAAATCATTAAGAAATGTGCGGATTTTCAAGTAGGATAGCCCAAGCTAGTCCTATAATCACACAAACATCAAGCTTTAAGCTTGTTCATTACTTGTGGGTTAAACCCTAACCAAAACAGAAAGTTTATGAGGTTTTAACCTCTGATTTTAAGTGTCACAACCTTGTTTTTAAGCCCAACTATGTCACACCCCAACCGATGGCGGAATCATTGGGGTGTGGCACTGAGCAAAACAGATTGTTCAAGAGAATCCATATCACTATTAATGACAATATATTAATTGTTAACGTCCCATTCCATCAACATATAAAGTAAAAATAGCTAAGGTGTCAGGCAAACAATCACTGTGTAATCATAACATTTGAGCATTCATCGAGACACGTATAACATGCGAGAGCGGTTAGCGTTAAAAGTGTTTGCGTTGTGTATTGATGTGATTTAATATAGGTAACGTATGTAACACCCAAAAGTGCGTTAAGCAAAAAGGGATCGAGTATACTCACAATATGTGTTTAATAAATAAATACTGCCTTGGATTGAAGGGAGTGCTTGGAAGTTATCCTGATCAGAGAACGATAGTGTAAGCGTTGAACAGTGTGTCGAGTGAGATGAGTGATCGGATGGTGGTTCGATCGGATGACCGTCCAGATGGATGACCATTCGGTCGGTTGGTCATTCGACTAGGTGAGTGTGTTTGTAAAACGTTTGAACTTTTGAAGTTTTTGTTGTAGTATAGATCAAGTCATTCGATTGAAAAGCTGATATTTTTTGAAGTTTTGAAAAATTGTTTAAGCTTTGAACTTACAAGATCAAGTCACCTGGTCGAATAGTCATTCGATCGGATAGCTATTCGATCGAGCAAGCAGTTTGTCTGAAACTTTGTAAAAATTTGATAAGTCAAAAAGTTTTGCGGTTTAACGGAGACGGCGTGACGACGTGTTGAACAACGGAAACCACACCATGTCCAACTCATTCGATCGGATGGGAATCACCCCATTCTATCAGACTTAACTGTTCTTGACGGAGTTTCTTGTTCAACCCGTGAATCAGTCGTCTTCTTCGGTAGAAATCCATTCTCAGACTGGTTCTCCACTAGAGAATGAGTAGAGAGCCTGAACGAGTCCAGATTCTAACGGTTTTGAGTAAGAAGTGAAAGATGTTGAAGAAAAGTTTGAATCAGTTGTAAAACATTTAGATTTAGTCGAAATCAGTGTAAAAACATGTAGAAATCCTTTAGATCCGAACCGTTCTTGATGAGATGAGGTCATACTTCGGTGTTCATAAGAACCCGAGGTGACATCACCCTAAAACAGCCCAAATCAGGTGATTTCACGGTGAAAAGTAGTGATCTGATGGAGAAACTGATGATGGAAGTACAAGATTTAGAGTGAAAACTTACAAGAATCGCGAGGAATCGAGAGAAAAGAGCCTGACAGTGTGTGGGTCGGATAAAGCTGTCACATCAATGAACAGTTGATGTGACAGGGGGTATTTATAGGTGAGAGGTGAGAAAGTCGGTGGAGGTTGTCACACCCCAACCGATGGCGGAAACATCAGGGCGCGGCACAAAGCGTTCAGCTTGCTCAAGAGATTCCACAACACTATTTGTTTCAATAATGATTAATCAGATTTCATAAGAATTGTCTAAACAGAATCCACGATCCAACCACAAAAGTATCAAATACATAACATCCAAATATTGTTCAAAATTCCTGAATTAACTAAGCTGAGTATCTAAGCAGCATCCTAGCATGTTTCTTGATTTCCTCAACTACTATCAACCTGCAACATGTATTAAAATACTATTAACAAAATGTTGGCGAGCATACAAGTTTGAATACATAGCATAATAGTTTACAAAAAACTCATATCCATCATATAAACATATAAAAGTTTCACCATGCTAGCTTACGCAGTCCAAGTGATAGCCCAAGTTTCTAATGCGTTAAATGCCTTTCCCAAAGACTAACGGGAGGTTAAATGTCTCATCCTAACAATACCCCAAAGACTAACGGGGAGGTGCATTACCCCTATAGTGCTACCATTGTTAAGGCGGAACCACACACAAGGATTAAACGTTCACATAGCATAAAAGTCTCAAGTATCAAGTTTCAAGTTTCATGTTTAACGAGGATAGAGTATGTTTGAAATAAGTTTCAAGTGTCAAGTGTCTTGTTTATAAAATACATGTTGCATCCCAAAAGTGTTTAAAACAAAAAGGGATCGAGTATACTCACAGTGGGTGCTTAAACCAGACACTACTAATGATTGGATCGAAGGGAGCGTTGGATCAGTCTGCGTACGGGAACAGAGAATAAGTCCTCTAAGAGCTGACCCGGTTGGGAACAGAGTGTCGAGTGGTGTGAAAATCAAGTAAAAGTGTCTGACTGTATACCTTAGCGAATGGTTATCCGGACAGATGGTCATCCGATCGGATGACCATTCGAACAGATGGCCATTCGAACAGTGGGTGTTTACGAACCGATAAAGTTTCAAGTGTTGTGATCATAGTGTCTTGTAAAACAAACAAGTGTCAACATAATCAGATCATCTGGACGGATGGCCATCCGGACAGACGATCAGTGAGTGAAGTTGTGTGAAAGATTCTAAGTTTCAAGCTAACAGAGACGATGTAATGATGCCTCAAACAACGGAAACGTACCAAACTCAGCTCGTTCGGTCGGCTGGGAATCACCCCCTTCTCGAACCAACGAACTGTCTCCGGTGCGCGTCATGTTTGGCTCGTCAAACTGTCCATTTTCCGGTGCAGTTCAGTTATCGGACCCGCTTTTGACTAAGGAACAAGTCAATAGCCCATTTGAGACTGATTCCACCACTGTTTTGTATAATAGTTGAAGAAAAGCTCGAAAATCAAGTGGTCAACATGATGTTTATCAGATCTGAACTGGAAAGCAAGTGTCATTCCGTCAGATCTGAGATAAAAGTGCAAGTTTTCCTTTAGATTATGTATGAGAACTGTGAAAATCCTTAAGATCTAGGGTCGTTCTTGATTAATTGATGCTCCATAACAGTTTGTACTTCAACTGAGTGGAAAACACTTTCAAGAAACCCCAAATCAGCTGGTTTTCATGAAAATGTTTGAGTGTTCGTGTGATTTTGTTGAAGAATCTTATGTAGAAGTGTTAAATGACTAAGGTTGTACAAAAATCTAGAAGAAATACTTACGGTTTGGGCTTGAATCTCGAGGAAAATGCTTGAAAGGACCAGGGAGTGCGTGTGGTCGGATGAAAGAGACGAAAAGTGTGAAATGAAGGGTCAGGGGGCCTATTTATAGCTGAAAGGGACAGCTAAGTCGGTGTAGGTGTGCAAGGGTGTAACACCCACCCCGTAACCCGGGTGATTATGCACAATTGATACACTTACAGTGGAAACAAACTAAACTTTTATTAAAACTTATAATAGTTTGAGTACAACACTTTATTTATTTACAATCTTTTGGCAACTAAGAACTCCTTGATCTTCTAAAACTCCACAACTGTCAAGTAGTTCCTATAGCTTTCCTCATGACTCACCTGAGATAAATATACTCAAAACAACGTTAGATATATACTGGTGAGCTCATACTATACAATTTTTATAAAGACAGACCACAGTGTACATTATATGCATACACAATATGGGCATGTGACCACATTATATTCAGGTTGGGCCTCATTGAACCTTATAGGTCACATTTGACTTGTCACAAACCACCGTACAAGAGATATACTGGTCCTCCAGCTGTGTCCCCCTACGGCCGTCACATAGGTATGAGTGTGTGTCGCTGGACCTTATAAGCACGAAGTGCCTGTGGGTACAACACCTTATTACCCTTCCTAGAGTGACACAACTCATTAAGCATAATAGGATCCCATATACCCCTACTGACACATGCATACTACAGCATTCTCATTATTACCAGTTATGGACGAGTATACTATCACAGTTTAAAAGACAAGTATGATGACTCACTTGATTAGCAATTGCTTAACTGCCGCTAGTACGACTGGGTTATGTCTCAAGGTCCTGACACAATTACATAATCCTAGGTTAGGTAATGGTACATCTAACTAGTCATTATCATGGTTGGATATTGGTTAGTGCTGCCTTGTTTAAGCATGGTTGATCAGGTCATGCTTAACTAAGGCTAGGCTACCCAATACCCGCCCCTGACAATAACCCTAGTACCTAAAAATAATACTAACATTACTACTACTAATAATAATATTACTACTAATAATAATACTCCTATTAACTACTAAAATTAAATAATAATTAACTAATCATAGACGTAAACGAGAACATACCTTAAAACTATCTACGGCACGTTGATGTAGAGTTTCCCTACTTCTGCTCCTACTTGCGCTCCAAAAACGACTATTAACAACACCCAACGGGGTATCGTATACTCGGGATTCTCTATACTAGAGTGTTTCCGTTAAAGAAACTGGTACCTAAACAAACTACTGAGACTCTTATTTAAAGGAAGCAAACAAGCACCTCAAAACCCTTTCTGGGTCGATGTGGGATTCAAGTGATGTGCCTACCTGCCTACCTGCTTGACTTGCTAGCTTGCTTATATATATTAATTCAGCTGCTTCACTCGTTTTTCTCGTATAACTTTTAAAATATGACATTTTATAAAACGACGAATATGTCATTAGAACGAGCATATTTTTATCTACGTTTTAACCTAAGTTTCATTAAAAACGGAGTAAGGTCAAAAATAATATATTTAATTATTAATATTAAACGGTCTCTTATGTTAGCCAAGGCTTGTCAAGATATTTCACCTTTCACACAATCATCTTTACTCGTTTAACAATATATGAAATATAAATTACACAATTCATATGTTTATAACCAGTACATTAAGGTTCGGGGTATTACATCCTTCCTTCCTTCAAAAATTTTCGTCCTCGAAATTTGTCATCACTTAAAAAGATGAGGGTACTTATCTTTTATTATGTTTTCTAATTCCCATGTAAAGTTGGGTCTATGACGTGCGTTCCACTTGACTTTGACTAACGGAATTTCCCTCTTGCGTAACTTTTTAACCTTCCTATCTTCGATTTGTAGTGGTTCTTCAATGAAGTTGAGTTTGGCATCAACCTGTACGTCTTCCAGGGGTATTTGTTGGGCTTCGTCCACTAGGCACTTCCTTAAATTTGATACATGAAAAGTATAATGTATTCCTGCCAGCTGTTCAGGAAGTTTTAGCCGATAAGCCACTGGTCCTACTTTGCTTGTTACTTCAAATGGCCCAATGTATCGGGGTTTCAACTTTCCCTTCTTTCCAAACCGAATCACTCCTTTCAGAAGCATTACTTTATCCCCTAGTTGGAACTCTAGGGGTTTACGCCTCTGATCTGCATAACTCTTTTGTCGATCTTGAGCACGTTTCATCCTTTCTTTTATTTGTTGGATCTTTTCTGTGGTCTCCACAATGATTTCTGGTCCTGATAGTTGACTTTCCCCTACTTCCGTCCAACAGATAGGAGTTCGGCACCTTCTTCCGTATAAAGCTTCATAAGGTGCAGCTTTGATGCTGGCGTGATAGCTATTATTGTAGGTGAATTCGATGAGTGGTAGATGAGTGTCCCAACTTCCACCAAAATCAATTACACAAGCCCGAAGCATATCTTCTAATGCCTGAATAGTCCATTCACTCTGCCCATCCGGCTGAGGATGATATGCAGTGCTTAGATTAAGCTTGGTTCCCAACTCTTGTTGGAAACTTTGCCATAATTTTGATGTGAAACGACTATCTCTGTCTGATATGATCGATACAGGCACCCCATGTCGCGAGACTATTTCTTTGATGTAAATTTGAGCTACCTTGTTCATCTTATAGTCCTCACGAATTGGCACGAAGTGTGCAGATTTGATCAGTCTGTCCACTATTACCCAAATAGTATCATAACTGTAACTTGACCTTGGGAGCTTCGTGATTTTCTCCCTGGTGATTTTCTCCCATTTCCATTCTGGAATCTCTGGTTGTTGCAAGTATCCAGAGGGTTTTTGATGTTCTGCCTTCACCTTAAGGCATGTAAGACACTTTTCCACATAATGGGCAACAGATCGCTTCATTCCCGGCCACCAATAATCTCTCCTTAAATCCTTATACATCCTGTCACTGCCAGGGTGAATGGAATACTTAGACTTATGAGCTTCCTCTAAGATTGTATCCTGCAGTCCTCCAAAATTAGGAACCCATATCCTATTGCTGAACCTAAGGATATTATCATTTCCCATTGTCAGTAGCTTCAGTCTCCCAATCATTCTTTCTTTTACCATATGATTCTCTTTTAAGGCTTCTTGTTGTATATTCTTAACTTGATCTAAGAGACTAGTTTTAACCTCTATTCTGGTTGCACGAATTCTTATTGGTTGAGGTTTCTTTTTTCTACTTAGAGCATCTGCTACTATGTTTGCCTTACCTGGATGGTATTGGATCTCACAGTCATAATCACTTAATAACTCCATCCATCGTCTCTGACGCATATTGAGCTCCTTCTGCTCAAATATGTGTTTTAAACTTTTATGGTCACTATAGATAGTGCACTTTGTACTGTAAAGATAGTGCCTCCAAATTTTCAATGCGAACACTATGGCACCAAGTTCCAAATCATGGGTTGTGTAGTTCCGTTGATGAATCTTTAACTGTCTAGAGGCGTAGGCAATCACTTTGCCTCTTTGCATGAGTACACATCCCATACCATAGTGAGATGCATCACAGTAGACGGTAAAATCTTTCGTTCCCTCAGGAAGTGACAGTATTGGGGCACTACATAACTTATGCTTTAACGTGTTAACGGCTTCTTCTTGTTTAGGTCCCCAATTAAACTTAGAGGCTTTTTGGGTTAGTGTGGTTAATGGTGTTGCAATCTTTGAGAAGTCTTGAATAAACCTTCTATAGTATCCTGCTAACCCCATAAATCTTCTGATTTCAGTGGGATTCTTCGGTACTTCCCATTTCTTGATGGCCTCGATCTTTGCAGGGTCAACTTATATTCCATGTTCATTTATCACGTGGCCTAGGAATTGCACCTCACGTATCCAAAATTCACACTTAGAGAACTTTGCATAGAGTTTTTCTTTCTTGAGCAATTCAAGGACTGCTCTCAGGTGTTGTTCATGTTCTGCCTCATTCTTAGAGTAGATAAGGATATCGTCAATAAAAACGATCACAAACTTATCGAGGTAAGGTTTACAAACCCTGTTCATGAGGTCCATGAACACTGCAGGTGCGTTGGTTAATCCAAATGGCATTACCAAAAATTCATAATGACCATACCTAGTCCTGAAGGCAGTCTTACGTATGTCTTATAGTGCAACTTTCACTTGGTGGTATCCAGACCTCAAGTCTATTTTAGAGAAATAGCTTGCCCCTTGTAATTGATCAAACAAGTGGTCGATCCTGGGCAAAGGGTATTTATTCTTTATAGTGGCTTTATTCAAGTCTCTATAATCGATGCACATGCGCATCGTCCCATCTTTCTTCTTGACAAACAAGATGGGTGCTCCCCATGGCGACGAACTAGGTTGGATAAGCCCCTTGTCAAGCAACTCTTGTAGTTGCTTCTTGATTTCTTGCATTTCTGTCGGGGCTAGTCTGTACGGCGACTTAGCAATCGGTGATGTACCGGGGACTAGGTCAATGCGAAACTCAACCTGTCTATCCGATGGTAGTCCCGGGAGTTCGTCGGGAAACACTTTGGGGTATTCTCGTACTACTGGCACGTCCTCGACCTTCTGCTTTTCTGTAGTGTTTACGACATATGCTAAAAAGGCAACATACCCTTTCCTTAGGCATTTATGTGCTTGGGCTATCGTGATGAGGTTCTTCGTCTTGTCAGTGCGGTCTCCCGATACAGTTAGCTGTTTGCCGTTGGGTAATCGGAGTCGGACGATCCTTTTGTCACATATAACTTCCGCATGATATGGTGTCAACCAGTCCATTCCTATGACTATGTCGAATTCTCCAAGTTCCATAGGCATTAGGTCTATAGGGATAACATGGGTGTTTAAGCTTATTTTACAATTCTTAACAATGTCAACTATCTCTCTTTGACGCAGCCATTTCTACTGTAAAGGAATGATCTAGGTTTTGGGACGCCTGGTTCAAGTAAGTTCTAAAGGTAGTCGACACTAGACTTCTATTTGCACCGGTATCAAATAACACACGCGCATATACATCATTTACGAGATACGTACCCGTGATAACGTCTGTATTGGTCATGGCTTCTTCCGTGGTGAGTACAAATGCACGCCCTTTTGGCTGATTTGGTTGTGTCTTATTATTTCTTTTGAGTTCGGGACATTCAGATCTCATGTGGTTAGGGTCTCCACATTCGAAACACTTCTTCTTTTCCTTGCATTCTTGAAGAGCATGACCCGTCTTTTTTACAATTTGGACAAGGAAAACGACATTCCCCCGTATGAAAGCGTTTGCAAATTTGAAATTGAGGAAATGTTTTAGGCCTTTTAGAGTTGTTATTCCGGGTGTCCCCCTTTCTTTCTTCCCACTTCCTTTTTGGTGCGGGAGATTCAGCCTGCCGCAGAATCATCTCGGCAGCCATGACGGCGCCAGCCTCAACAGTTTTTGTAAAAGTCTTGGGGAATTTGGATTTGATAAACACCCTCATTTCAGAGGGTAGACCCCAAATAAATCTATTGATCAGTTGTTCCTCAGTCAATGCTAAATAAGAAACCAGTCGAGATATGTCGTTGAAACGAGAAACATACTCTCGATAGGTTTTATTTCCCATTTTTAACTGAAAGAATTCCACTTCCAGTTGCTCAGTCTCACTGGGAGGAAAATACTTAGCAAGAAACTTATGAATAAACTCCTCCCACTTCATCTCCTTAACCTTTTCTTTTCCCTCTGTTCGGACCACAATGTTCCACCAGTGAAGGGCTTCAGCTTCAAACATATGTACGGTGAACCGTACTTTGTTGCGGTCATCACACTCACATATGTCTAATACTAACTCCATTCTGTTGAGCCAGTCTTGAGCTTCTAGTGCTCCCTTTCTTCCGTCAAAGGACTGAGGTTTACAGGACATGAAGTGCTTATAAGTACATTCCTTTGATTTGGAATATTCACCTTTTCCTTCTAGTGGCATGGTTGCAATAGTGTTTTTCCTTTCGCCCATTCCTTCCCTTTGTACTGGCGTGGAGGCTGCTGAGCATTCTTCATGTCGTTCTCCAGATTGGTTAACATTACCGGTTTGTGCATTCTTCATTACCTTAGCCACTTCCACAACTATATTGTGGATATCCTCAGTATTTAGACGCATGCTTGTACTAGACCGGGACCTGACACTGTGAGAGGGAGTTCGAGTCCTATAAGAACTTTCCTCTCCCCTTCTGTTATTCTGATTATTTCTAGACCCTTGTTCATCTCTATGTTCAGACATTGTCTCCTTCCTATAGGAATATGAGTATAAAGAGTTACTGGTATGTATGATACATCATTGTAATATAACAACTATATACGTCACATATATATATATATATATATATATATATATATATATATATATATATATATATAGCACTTAAAAAGGCACAACATAGTTTACTTCTTCTAGCGTCACTCAATTGACTATGCAAGTACTTTTCCTGAGAACATGTTATTTGGCCTAGTCTGAGTGAATCTTTAAAGAACTACTGGTTAAAGCTTAGGCATTCCTGCAATACCTAATTCGCTAAAACCTCGGGCTCTGATACCAACTGTAACACCCACCCTGTAACCTGGGTGATTATGCACAATTGATACACTTACAGTGGAAACAAACTAAACTTTCATTAAAACTTATAATAGTCTGAGTACAACACTTTATTTATTTACAATCTTTTGGCAACTAAGAACTCCTTGATCTTCTAAAACTCCACAACTGTCAAGTAGTTCCTATAGCTTTCCTCATGACTCACCTGAGATAAGTATACTCAAAACGACGTCAGATATATACGGGTGAGCTCATACTATACAATTTTTATAAAGACAGACCACAGTTTACATTATATGCATATACAATATGGGCATGTGACCACATTATAGTCAGGTTGGGCCTCATTGAACCTTATAGGTCACATTTGACTTGTCACAAACCACCGTACAAGAGACATAATGGTCCTCCAGCTGTGTCCCCCTACGGCCGTCACATAGGTATGAGTGTGTGTCGCTGGACCTTATAAGCACGAAGTGCCTGTGGGTACAACACCTTATTACCCTTCCCAGAGTGACACACCTCATTAAGCATAATAGGATCCCATATACCCCTACTGACACATGCATACTGCAGCATTCTCATTATTACCAGTTATGGACGAGTATACTATCACAGTTTAAAAGACAAGTATGATGACTCACTTGATTAGCAATTACTTAACTGCCGCTAGTACGACTGGGTTATGTCTCAAGGTCCTGACACAATTACATAATCCTAGGTTAGGTAATGGTACATCTAACTAGTCATTATCATGGTTGGATATTGGTTAGTGCTGCCTTGTTTAAGCATGGTTGATCAGGCTATGCTTAACTAAGGTAGGCTACCCAATACCCGCCCCTGACAATAACCCTAGTACCTAAAAATAATACTAACATTACTACTACTAATAATAATATTACTACTAATAATAATACTCCTATTAACTACTAAAATTAAATAATAATTAACTAATCATAGACGTAAACGAGAACATACCTTAAAACTATCTACGGCACGTTGATGTAGAGTTTCCCTACTTCTGCTCCTACTAGCGCTCCAAAAATGACTATTAACAACACCCAACGGGGTATCGTATACTCGGGATTCTCTATACTAGAGCGTTTCCGTTAAAGAAACTGGTACCTAAACAAACTACTGAGACTCTTATTTAAAGGAAGCAAGCAAGCACCTCAAAACCCTTTCTGGGTCGATGTGGGATTCAAGTGACGTGCCTACCTGCCTACCTGCTTGACCTGCTAGCTTGCTTGCTTGCTTATATATATTAATTCAGCTGCTTCACTCGTTTTTCTCGTATAACTTTTAAAATATGACGTTTTATAAAACGACGAATATGTCATTAGAACGAGCATATTTTTATCTACGTTTTAACCTAAGTTTAATTAAAAACGGAGTAAGGTCAAAAATAATATATTTAATTATTAATATTAAACGGTCTCTTATATTAGCCAAGGCTTGTCAAGATATTTCACCTTTCACACAATCATCTTTACTCGTTTAACAATATATGAAATATAAATTACATAATTCATACGTTTATAACCAGTACATTAAGGTTCGGGGTATTACAAAGGGGTCGGATGGCTATCCACTGGAATGGTCATCCGATCGAATGTCCATTCGGATAGCCAAATCCCGTTTTCTAGTTTTCCGACTTTGGTTCGTTTTGCGAGCAAGATTAAGCGTTGCGTATTATTGTGAGTACTCATTGCATGGTAAAATTATATACTTAACACAAAAGTTTCCAAGTTTCAAGTCTGTGTATAAGTGTCGCAACCCCCGCCCCCTATCTGTCCCGGGAACGGGCGGCCGAGAGACCAGTTTTGGTGGTATCGATGTTTATCATTATTTGGCAGCGGAAATTTCATCAGGACCATAGTTAGGAAATATTTTATCACAGTAAATTCCACATTTTTATAATATTACACATATTGGGATAAAACCCAAGTTTTTATTACAAACTGATTTATAGAGATAATCTCCATTTTATTGAATAAAACATCTTCTTTTATTTAGGTAACTTTTATAGCCACTTTTCCATGCCTTCAGTGCTGTCCAGCTGGCTTCTAGTTGGCTTTCACATTTTGTTAACTGAAACACATTTAAAAACATTTTTTCAGTGGGAAATACTGGTGAGTGAATCCCAGTTTAATCAAGAAGAGTTTTATCAATTAACACAGTATTGAGAGCGATTGCAATGTTTACATCTACACAATTACTCATTCAGTACTGTCAATCCTGACTAGTGGGTCATATTACACATTGGCTAACTCTTTGTCCAATGGTAACGTGTCTCACATTTTGTGTACAAAACCCCAACATACCGGCAGTAATCGAAGAATTACAAAGACTCAATCACTGCTTAATCATATTGTAAAATATTTAAAGTTTTGTAAAAACAGTTTACGAAAAGGAGATTACTCACATTGCTGTCTTAGGTTTTCTTTAAGGGTTTCCTGGTGATAATCTATAATTAACACAAATGCACACGTGTTAGTATAATAACCCAATGTTTACATTAGCAATACCCTCCCCGAGACGGCATTCCAACGACTACGTCGGGCAGAAACACGACAGCCGTTATGGAACCCTGGATCAATCGGGCAGCATATCTAATACGTAACCGGGGTTATGATACTTACAACGAGGCAGAACTTCGTTATTTAGGGGGGTATTATGCCCGAGTATAGTGTATACTACGTAGAAATTGATAGAGAATCAAAGAAAATGAGCGACGGAAACTGAAGGCTGAGGGCCTTCTTATATAGGTGACCTTTCGTCTTCCCTCGCGGCCCGCGTAAGCCGAAGGATAGTCCTTCGTGGCCCGCGTAGTAGGTCTGTAGGGACTAGGGTTGCTGATTCGTCAAGTTTAGCTTCGACACGATGATGACACGTGGCGGCATCGGGTGAAGCCCTGACTTCGAGTTGTCGCGCCCCGCGTAGGTGGTAGCCAAGGGCTACGCGCCCCGCGAGAGACCATTAAAATTTGATTTGATTTTTAATTATATATTGTATTTCGGGGTCGGTTTTCACATACGGGGTGTATTTTAGGACATATTGGGGTATTTTAAAATATATTAGGGGTATCGAAAATTATTTAGGAGGGTTGTTATATCCTCCCCACCTTGTTTTAGAACTCGTCCTCGAGATCTATTGGAATAAATGTGCATATTTCCTTTGCATTTCTGATTCAAGCTCCCATGTGTATTCTGGTCCTCTTTTGGAGTCCCATTTTACTTTTACTAAAACCAGTCTCTTGTGTTTGAGGTTCTTGACTTTCCTATCTTCAATTTGTAGAGGTCTTTCTACAAACTTTAACTGCTCATTTACCTCTATATCCTTAAGAGGTACTACCAGTGATTCATCAACTAAGCATTTCTTGAGATTAGATATATGAAATACATCATGTATTCCTGCCATTTCCTCTAGCAGTTGTAACTGATAGGCTACAGGTCCTATTCTTCTAATAATTTCAAAAGGTCCAATATACCTGGGGCTTAGCTTTCCCCTTTTGATGAATCTTACCACTCCTTTCCAAGGAGAGACTTTTAACAATACTTTATCACCTACCTGAAATTCCAAAGGTTTTCGTCTGTTATCAGCATAACTCTTTTGTCGATCACGTGCTGCTTTTAGTCGTTCCTTGACTTGAATGATCTTGTCTATTGTTTCACGCACTATTTCAGGTCCAGATAGTTGCTTTTCCCCAATTTCTGCCCAACAGACTAGGGTTCGGCACTTTCGTCCATAAAGTGCTTCGAATGGTGCGGTATTGATACTTGTGTGATAACTATTATTATAAGAAAATTCTATTAACGGTAAATGATCGTCCCAATTACCTCCGAAATCAATTACACAGGCTCTAATCATGTCTTCCATTGTCTAAATTGCCCTTTCGCTTTGTCCGTCCGTTTGAGGATGATAAGCTGTGCTTAGATTTAACTTGGTTCGCATGGCTTTTTGGAAACTTGTCCAAAAATGAGAGGTAAAACGGCTATCCCTATCAGAAACAATTGATAAAGGAATTCCATGTAATGAAACTATTTCATTTACATATAATTTAGCTAACTGTTCCATACTGAAAGTTTCCTTCATTGGTAGGAAATGAGCTGACTTAGTTAGCCTGTCTACAATCACCCATATTGTATCATTACCTTTCCTTGTTTTGGGTAATTTGGTAATAAAATCCATTGTTATCAATTCCCACTTCCACACTGGCATTTCTAACTGTTGCAACAAACCCGAGGGTTTCTGATGTTCAGCTTTAACTTGTGAACAAGTTAAACACTTAGAAACATAAGCTACTATATCCTTTTTCATTCCTATCCACCAAAAATTCTTTCTTAAATCCTGATACATCTTATCACTTCCAGGATGCATCGTATATTTAGACTTATGAGCTTCTTCTAATATACAGTGACGTAGATTTCCTAATTTAGGTATCCATATTCTTTTCTTATGGAATCTCCAAATTCCATCTGTTCCTTGTTCTAATTCCTTAATCATTCCTTTCAACTTTTCAGTATCATCCTTGATTACTGATTCTTGTGCTTTTCTAATCTGTTCATTTAAATCTACTTGTAGATTTAATTTAAGAGAACGTACTCTTTTTGGCTTTTAATGATACTTTCGACTTAAAGCATCAGCTACTACATTTGCCTTTCCTGCATGATACTGGATACTACAATCATAATAACTAAGTATCTCCATCCAGCGTCTTTGTCTCATATTCAATTCCTTTTGCCCAAAAACATACCTTAAACTCTTATGATTAGTAAAAATGGTAAACTTACTACTGTAAAGGTAATGTCTCCAAATCTTAATGGCAAAAATTATAGCTCCTAATTCCAAATCATGGGTTGAATAATTTTCTTCGTGATTCTTAAGTTGTCTGGATGCATAAGCTATAACCTTTTGACGTTGCATCAATACACATCCATAACCTAACTTAGAAGCGTCACAATAGACTACAAAGTCTTCAGTTCCTTCTGGTAACGCTAGTATGGGTGCGTGGGTTAATCTTTGCTTAAGAATTCTAAAGGCTTCTTCTTGTTTTGGTCCCCATTCAAACTTAATGGATTTACAGGTTAACTTAGTTAAAGGAATGACTATTCTAGAAAAATCTCGAATAAATCTTCTATAATAACCGGCCAATCCTAAGAAACTTCTAACCTCAGTTGGTGACTCAGGGGTTTTCCATTTGGTAATTGCCTCGATCTTGGTGGGTCCACATGAATTCCTTCATGATTCACTAAATGTCCAAGAAACTGTACCTGTTCTAACCAAAACTCGCACTTTGAAAACTTGCATAAAGCTTTTCTTTTCTTAATAAACTTAAAAGTGCGTGCAAATGCTTTGCATGCTCCTCTTTACTTTTAGAGTAAATGAGAATATCATTTATAAAGACAATTATGAATTTATCCAAATATGGCTTACATATTCGGTTCATCATGTGCATAAATGCAGTTGGGGCATTGGTTAAACCAAATGGCATGACAGTAAATTCATAATGGCCATACCTTGTTCTAAATGCGGTTTTAGGAATGTCCTCTTCCTGTACCTTTAATTGATGATATCCTGACCGTAAATCGATTTTAGAGAAAAATCGAGCTCCTTGCAATTGATCAAATAAATCATCGATTCTCGGTAATGGGTACCGATTCTTAATCGTGACCTTGTTCAATTCGCGGTAGTCAATGCACATACGCATTGATCCGTCTTTCTTCTTAACGAATAAGATTGGCGCTCCCCATGGCGATGAACTTGGCTGTATGAATCCTTTTTCCAACAACTCGTCTAACTGTTTCTTCAGTTCCTGCATTTCTGCGGGTGCCAAACGGTAAGGTGCTTTGGCAATTGGTGCTGTCCCTGGTAACAGGTGGATTCCGAATTCAACTTCTCTGTCTGGCGGTAATCCTGGTAACTCTTCTAGAAACACATCTGAGAATTGAGATACTACTGGAATATCTTTTAGTTCTTTTCCTTTAGTGTTAGAGATTATGGAAATCAAATACACTATAGATCCTTTTCTTATATATATTATGCATCTAATACATACCAGAACTGGAATTTAAAATTACAATACAACTGAAATAAAAATCACACTACTAGTAGGCATCCATAGTTTTTTTTTCATACACACATATCATATATTATTATATTATATTATTATTATTATTATTATTATTATTATTATTATTATTACCATCTCCACCATCACTTTCACTGATATGGATTCATCCAGAAATCCATATTACGCTCGTCATACTTCCAGACGAGTCGTTCTCCTACCTGCCTCATTCTCTCACTACTTTCTAAAATTTCTTCTCCGAAAGTTCGGAGCTCTTGTACATTTTATGCACTCATTGGGGGTGCAGGTGCTGGGACTGGGTTTGGAAACTGGGGTGCGGGTTCCTGGTATGGGTAAGGATTCTCTAAAATTTCCCTAATGTATTGATTGCTATCATAGTAGGGATCTAGAGGGTCCAAACCTGGGTAAGCTCCTAGATTGGGCATGGGCATGTCTTCTGGTATTGGGTAACGTTGCACATAGTCCCTATTATCATCTAACCACAGGTCATAGTCTGGGTCTAAGGGATTGGGTGCTGGTACCCTAGGTATCTCATCTGGGTTAAAATCATGCATTTCGACTTGATTTTCTGGGTTGTTTTCTATTTCCATTGGCTGAGCGGGAAATAATGGTAATGGTTGGGGTGCTATCAGTTGCTCTAGGTTAGGGTCGGCAGCTGTGGTTGCTAGGATGTGAAAGTTTGCTAAACCCCTATTAAGCATATCCTGGGCGTGGGCATCTGTCTTTCTTTTAGCAGCTGCTAGGGCTCGCTGTTGTTGTAACTTTTTCATTTGTTTCCTACGTTCATGCGCTCCCCTACTGAACCATCCTCTCTTTTTAGGAGGGAATGGCTCTCCAGACTGAGCCTTAAACACGAATATCCCGTCTTCATTATCAGCTGAATACCCTGAGAGGCAGGCTGTGAAGAGGTGCCTTCGCTCCTAGGTGAGCTGGATAACTGACGATACGCGTCGGAAGGGCCTTGGTCGCTCATACTGTAAACTAACAAATAGTCAAATAACACATAACAATAATATACAATTATGCACGTATTTCCGTAATTAATTTCCTAACATATGATATTTTGGTGTCAGCAGAACACTTCTGTGGCTGAATCAGTGGCTTAACTCTGATACCACCTCCTGGCGCAACCCCCGCCCCCTATCTGTCCAAGGAATGGGCGGCTGCGAGACCAGTTTTGGTGGTATCGATGTTTATCATTATTTGGCAGCGGAAATTTCATCAGGACCGTAGTTAGGAAATATTTTATCAGAGTAAATACCACACTTTTATAATATTAAACATATTGGGATAAAACCCAAGTTTTTATTACAAACTGATTTATAGAGATAATCTCCATTTTATTGAATAAAACATCTTCTTTTATTTAGGTAACTTTTATAGCCACTTTTCCAAGCCTTCAGTGCTGTCCAGCTGGCTTCTAGTTGGCTTTCACATTTTGTTACCTGAAACGCGTTTAAAAACATCTTGTCAGTGGGAAATACTGGTGAGTGAATCCTAGTTTAATCAAGAAGAGTTTTATCAATTAACACAGTATTGAGAGCGACTACAATGTTTACATCTACACAATTACTCATTCAGTACTGTTAATCCTGACTGGTGGGTCATATTACACATTGGCTAACTCTTTGTCCAATGGTAACGTGTCTCACATTTTGTATACAAAACCCCAACATACCGGCAGTAATTGAAGAATTATAAAGACTCAATCACTACTTAATCATATTTTAAAGTATTTAAGGTTTTGTAAAAATAGTTTACGAAGAAGAGATTACTCACATTGCTGTCTTAGGTTTTCTTTAAGGGTTTCCTGGTGATAATCTATACTTAACACAAATGCACACGTGTTAGTATAATAACCCAATATTTACATTAGCAATACCCTCCCCGAGACGACATTCCAACGACTACGTCGGGCAGAACCACGACAGCCGTTACGAAACCTTGGATCAATCGAGCAGCGTATCTAATACGTAACCGGGGTTATGATACTTACAACGAGGCAGAACTTCGTTATTTAGGGGGGTATTATGCCCGATTATAGTGTATACTACGTAGAAATTGAGAGAGAATCGAAGAAAATGAGCGACGGAAACTGAAGGCTGTGGGCCTTCTTATATAGGTGACCTTTCGTCTTCCCTCACGGCCCGCGTAATCCGAAGGATAGTCCTTCGCGGCCCGTGTAGTAGGTCTGTAGGGACTAGGGTTGCTGATTCGTCGAGTTTTGCTTCGACACGATGATGACACGTGGCGGCACCGGGTGCAGCCCTGACTTCGAGCTGTCGAGCCCCGCGTAGGTGGTAGCCAAGGGCTACGCGCCCCGCGCAAGACCATTAAAATTTGATTTGATTTTATTTTTAATTATATATTGTATTTCGGGCTCGGTTTTCACATACGGGGTGTATTTTAGGACATATTGGGGTATTTTAAAATATATTAGGGGTATCGAAAATTATTTAGAAGGGTTGTTATAATAAGCTAGTTTCTCGTTCAATAAGTATCAAGTATCAAAGTGTTAAGTATCAATGCATCAAGTATCAAGTCTCTCGCTCAATAAGGAATCCAAGTTTCTCGTTTAATAAGTATCAAGTTTCATGCACCAAAGTTTCTCGTTCCATCAAAGTATCAAGTATCAAAGTCTCTTGTTTAATAAGCATCAAACATAACAAGTGTCAAGCTTAAAGTTTCAAATCTCAAAGCATCAAAAGAGTCTACATTCAAAGTATCACGAGATTCAAGTATCATAAGAGTCAAGTATTGTGAGTCAAGTATTGTGAGTCAAGTATCACATCGAGCAAGGTTTCACATAGTTTAACGTATTCTAAGGCTCAAATAGGCAACACCAAAAATTACAGGGACTAGACTTGCCAAATGATAAAAGATTCAAAACGCAGGGCGTTACAGTCTCCCCTCATTTAAGAGATTTCGTCCCCGAAATCTAAGAGGAAGACTGTTTGAAGAGCTGTGGGTACTTGGTCTTCATTTCACTCTCGAGTTCCCAAGTAAATTTGGCGCCACGCTTTCCTTCCCATCGCACCTTGACTATGGAAATTTTGCTTCGCCTCAACCGCTTGGTACCTCGCTCCATGATTTTGACCGGTTTCTCCACAAAATGAAGAGTCTCGTTTATTTGCAAGTCTTCGATGGAAACATGAAGTTCCTTGTCGGCTAAGCACTTTCGTAGGTTAGATACGTGGAACGTTGGATGTACATTGCTAAGCTCTTGTGGCAGTTCGAGTCGGTAAGCCACCTTGCCAATCCTTTCGAGTATCTTGAAATGACCCACATAGCGAGGGGCAAGCTTTCCCTTCTTACCAAAGCGTATAACTCCTTTCCAAGGAGATACTTTGAGCAAAACCTGATCTCCAACATTGAATTCCAGAGGCTTACGCCTTTTGTCAGCATAGCTCTTTTGTCTGCTCCTAACCTTGATCAAGTTATCGCGGATCTGAAGAATCTTATCCGTCTTTTCTTGAATGATCTCAGGGCCAGTAAGTTTCTTGTCACCAATCTCATGCCAACCGAGAGGAGATCGGCACTTGCGACCATATAAAGCTTCGAAAAGAGCCATTTGAATACTGGAATGATAGCTGTTGTTGTACGAGAACTCAATCAATGGTAAATGTACATCCCGATTACCACCAAAGTCGATGACACAAGAACGGAGCATATCCTCTAGGGTTTGAATAGTGCGTTTAGTCTGTCCATCCGTTTGAGGATGAAAGGCTGTACTAAGATTCAAGTGAGAACCCATAGCGGACTGAAAAGTTTGCCAAAGATTCGAAGTAAAACGACCATCACAGTCAGAGATAATGTCAATAGGCATGCCATGTCGACATATGATTTCATCAGTATAGATCCTAGCTAGTTTCTCCACTTCGAAATCTTCTCGAATAGGAAAAAAGTGGGCTGACTTGGTTAAACGATCAATGATGACCCATATGCTATCATGACCGGCAGGTGTACGAGGTAGCTTAGTTATAAAATCTATAGCAATGCTATCCCATTTCCAAACAGGGATTTCGGGTTGTTCAAGAAGGCCTGAAGGACGTTGATGTTCGGCTTTAACCTTTAAGCAAGTAAGGCATTTCGAGACGTATGCGGCGATTTCCTTCTTCATACCAGGCCACCAATAAGCCGTATGCAAGTCATGGTACATCTTATCAGCACCAGGATGAATAGAGTATCAGGATTTGTGAGCCTCATTCATAATGAGCTCACGAAGATTGTCGCGATCTGGCACCCAGATGCGGTTGAGATAGTATTGAAGTCCATCAGAGTTTGTTTCGAGTTGATCGATCGTAGCACCACGTATTTCAACGATTAGACTACCTTTGTTGGCTGACGAGTACTGAGCTTCGCGGATACATGCATGAAGATCGATAGTGATCTGAGAGCAGAGAATGTTATTAACATGAGTCTTACGACTAAGAGCATCAACCACGACATTCGCCTTGCCAGGATGGTAACGAATCTCGCAGTTGTAGTCGTTAAGCAACTCCACCCATCGTCGTTGACGCATATTCAGTTCTTTCTGGTTAAAGTTGTGTTGCAGGCTCTTATGGTCAGTGAAAACCACACACTTAGTACCATATAGGTAGTGTCTCCAGATCTTTAACGCAAAGACAACTGCGCCAAGCTCTAAGTCGTGGGTAGTATAGTTTTTCTCATGTATTTTGAGCTGTCGGGAGGCATAAGCGATGACCTTGTCCCGCTGCATGAGCACACAGCCCAAGCGACGGTTCGAGGCAACACAATATACCACGAAATCATCATTCCCATCAGGGAGAGCAAGTACAGGAGCGATACAAAGCATATTCTTAAGAGTTTGAAAGGATTCCTCTTGCTCGGGACCCCAAGCAAAAGGTTTCTCTTTCTGAGTCAAGGAAGTAAGAGGAACGATGATCTTTGAAAAGTTTGAGATGAATCGACGGTAATAACCCGCCAATCCTTAGAAGGAACGAATCTCAGATGCAGATTTAGGCGTACTCCAATTCTTCATTGCTTCGATTTTAGAAGGGTCAACATGAATTCCTTGTTTACTAAAAACGTGCCTGAGAAATTGTACTTCATTAATCCAAAACTCACACTTTGAAAAATTTGCGTATAAGCGTTCACCACGTAAAAGTTCTAACATAAGGCGTAAATGTCGTGCATGATCAGCTTGGTTCTTCGAATAAATAAGAATATCATCAATAAAGACTATCACAAAATGATCCAAATAAGGTTTACAAACGCGATTCATAAGGTCCATGAACACGACGGGCGCGTTAGTCAAGCCAAAAGGCATAGCCACGAACTCGTAGTGTCCATAACGAGTGCGAAAAGCAGTTTTGGGGATATCTTCTTCGAGAACACGAAGCTGATGATAACCAGATCGAAGGTCGATTTTCGAGAAACAACTCGCTCCTTGTAGTTGGTCAAATATATCATCAATACGAGGGAGAGGATAACGATTTTTGACGGTGAGTTTGTTAAGTTCACGGTAGTCGATACACATCCGAAACGAACCATCTTTCTTCTTGACGAATAACACATGAGCACCCCAAGGTGAGGTACTTGGACGTATGAAGCCTTTGTCGAGTAGCTCTTGTAGTTGACTAGATAGCTCTTGCATCTCAGAGGGCGCAAGTCGGTAGGGAGCCTTGGCAATAGGAGTTGAACTAGGCAAGAGATCAATACAAAAATCGACAGATCTAGGAGGAGGAAGACCAGGGAGATCTTCAGGAAAGACATAAGGGAAATCACACACTACTGGGACATCACTTACGCTATTTCCCTTGAGCTTTTGTTCCACTATGTGGGCCAAGAAGGCAAGGTACAATTTACGTAAGCATTTGTTCGCTTGAGTGCATGACATCAACTTCAGTCCTCTAGAAGGTCGGTCTCCATAGATGTGTAAGGTATCACCAGACGGGAGAGGTAAACGAACGTACTTCTCGTGACAAGCAATTTCGGCATGGTTCTTTCGCAACCAATCCATGCCGACTATGATATCAAAACTACCCAACTGCATGGGTATAAAATCGATAGTGAAAACGTGATCGCTAAGAGTCAGGGAACAATCACGAAGGATAGAATCAACTAGAATAGACTTACCATCAGCAATCTTAACAGAGAACGAATTGGGTAGTTTAGAGCGTGCACATGTTAACAAAGATTCAAATTCTACAGACACAAAGCTTCTGTCAGCACCCGTATCAAATAGTATCGAAGCGTAGAGATTATTAACGAGGAACGTACCATTAACGACATCATTGTCGTTACGAGCCTGGTTTGCATTGATGTTGAACGCTCATCCACGAGCGGCTTGCTGCTGCTCCTGATTCAGCTGGGGACATTGGTTACGGAGATGAGTAGTGTCTCCACACTTATAGCAGGCTCTCACATTGTTTGCTGGTTTCGGGTTCTGAGGAGCTGGAAGAGCTGGCTGAGCTGGTTGAGCTAGTGCTTGCTGGACCTGATTGGCTTGACGGCAGTAAGGGGTTGTGTGACCATAGCGGTTGTAGTTGGTACACAAACGGCAAGCAGAGTTTGCCGGGTGATGATAGCTGCAAGTCGCACACTTGGGATGAACCCCAGTGTACGACTTCTTGATGTTTTCTGGAGCAGGAGGATTAGCAGCAGCTGGCACAATAGCATTGCCAGTAGGGTTTGCGTTCGCAGCAGGGACAATTGCGTTGTAGCCAGAACCTTGGGACTTTCGTTTCTTGTTCTTCCTGCTACTTGGTTGCTGCGTGATTTGATTAGCAGGTTTCGATGGAGCAGAGTTTCCAGACTGTTTATCACGGACACGGTTGTTGTTCAAACTTGCTGCAAGACGATAAACTTCTTCAATTGAGCTGAGTTGAGCTGCTTCAATGGCGTTACGCATAGCAGGAGGTAACCCATTGTACTTGGTGATCATGCGCTAAGAAGTAGACACCAAGTGTGGCACGATGATGCTGAGTTGCTTAAAACGGGTAGTATATTGTTTGAGATGCCAGAAGTCATCCTCAAGTTTCGAGTTGCTTAAAACGGGTAGTATATTGTTTGAGATGCCAGAAGTCATCCTCAAGTTTCGCTGCTCATGCGGAGGGCAGAATTCAAGCATCATCATTTCCCTAACCTCGGCCCAGGGTAAAGCGTAGGCTTCTTCATTCGTGCGGATGTTTCTCTCATTTGTCCACCATTCTAGAGCTTTGCCTTGAAACACGCCAGTTGCACTCCTAGTCTTTAGGTGCTCTGGGCATTCACTGTTGATGAAAGTAACTTCTATACTGTCGAACCACTCTAGTATCACAGTCACCCCATCACTGCCCGTGAAAGGCTTAGGGTTGCAAGAGACAAAGTGTTTGTAGTTGAAGCTAACAGGCTTAGGTTTGTCTGCTTTAGAGTCAACAGAGGAGGGAGGAGTGTTTGATCCCTGGATTTCAGTGACAATCTTGGGAACAATACGTGCAATCTGGTCGGCCATGAAAGACATCATCTTTTTCTGAGTGTTGGCCTTTGACCTCTTGTGTGGGTTGGAGAGACGACTTGACGACATCTAAAGAGTCAGATTAAGAATTGGGTAAGACTCGACCACAAGGTTTTGTTTAAATACCATAGTTTCACGAACACGTAGTATAGCATAAAGTTTCATATGATTGCGCAAAAGACTCAAGTTGTTTCACATATCACCAAACGTTCAACAAGTTTCACATTGTTTAATAGCATAATACGTTCAACATGTTTCACATAGTTTGATCAAATTATTTCACATATCATAAACGTTCATCATGTTTTCTCATTACTTAACCAAGATTCCACCTAGTATAACATAATGATCAAGGCATCATAAATTTAGTTCGATCCTGAGAGATTTTTATTAATGTTTTAGATTGCGGAGATACGTGCGATCCGTGTAAAAGTTTCGAACGAACAAAGTATCAAGTATAAAACCATATGCAAAATCGAGATAACATAAAAGAAAGGCTCATAAAACATAGGATTGTTCTGGGTAGAGGAACGTTGACTAACCAAAGTGAATCGAACCCCTCTCGAATTGAGGCAACGTGCCTTGGCTTACTTAGACAAATACATCATCGATGTTAGGCCTACGATATTTGTCCTTTCGGTCACTACACGTCCCTAATTGATTGGGAATTTCGAGACTTTGGCGGGACTGAAAATCAAAGAGTGGGACTAGTCATCAAGATGTGAGTTTCACCTCTAACTTGACAACATCGTACCCAAATAGTGTCGGTGCTCATCAATAGACAAGACCTACTAGATTATGGAGATTTCCCTTCAAGGTTTGGATGTCACTCCTGACTTGAGGGTAAATCTCGTGCAAAATACAAACACCGCTCAACAGTGTTTTCAAAGAATCCAAGTGTGTATTGTGTTAGCCATAGGAAAGGCTGGTAATGTTTAACATGAAAGTGTTGATAGGAAGCATGTACGGTAGAATGCATAAGTTTTAAACAACAAATAAGAGTCAAAGTTCCTAGAACTATAGACTAGGGCAAAGTATTCCTACTTTGTCCTAATTCCCTATAGTTATGGCTCTGATACCAATCTGTCACACCCTAACCGATGGCGGAAACACAGGGCGCGACACTAAGCGTTCAGATTGCTCAAGAGATTCCACAACACTATTCGTTTCAATAATGATTAATCAAATTTCATAAGAATTGTCTAAACAGCATCCACGATGCAACCACACAAAAGTATCAAATACATAACATCCAAATATTGTTCAAAATTCCTGAATTAACTAAGCTGTGTTTCTAAGCAGCATCCTAGCATGTTTCTTGATTTCCTCAACTACTATCAAAAAAATGTTGGCGAGCATACAAGTTTGAATACGTAGCATAATAGTTTACAAAAAAAACTCATATCCATCATATAAACATATAAAAGTTTCACCATGCTAGCTTACGCAGTCTAAGTGATAGCCCAAGTTTCCAATGCGTTAAATGCCTTTCCCAAAGCCTAACGGGAGGTTAAATGTCTCATCCTAACAATACCCCAAAGACTAACGGGGAGGAGCATTACCCCTATGGCGCTACCATTGTTAAGGCGAGACTACACACAAGGATTAAACGTTCACATAGCATAAAAGTCTCAAGTATCAAGTTTTAAGTTTCATGTTTAACGAGGATAGAGTATGTTTCAAATAAGTTTCAAGTGTCAAGTGTCTTGTTTATAGTATACATGTTGCATCCCAAAAGTGTTTAAAACAAAAAAGGATCGAGTATACTCACAGTGGGTGTTTCAACCAGACATTGCTAATGATTGGATCGAAGGGAGCGTTGGATCAGCCTGCATGCGGGAACAGAGCATAAGTCCTCTAAGAGCTGACCCGGTTGGGAACAGAGTGTCGAGTGGTGCGAAAATCGAGTAAAAGTGTATGATTGTATACCTGAGCGGATAGTCATCCGGACGGATGGTGATCTGGTGGGATGACCATTCGAACGGACGGCCATTCGAACAGTGGGTGTTTGTGAACAGATAAAGTTTCAAGTGTTGTGATCACAGTGTCCTGTAAAACAAACGAGTGTCAACATAATCAGATCATCCGGACGGATGGTCATCCGATCGGATGGCCATCCGGACAGACGATCGATGAGTGAAGTTGTGTGAAAGATTCTAAGTTTCGAGCTAACGAAGACGATGTAATGACGCGTCAAACAACGGAAACGTACCAAACTCAGCTTGTTCGGTCGGCTGGGAATCACCCCTTCTCGAACCAACGAATTGTCTCCGGTGCGCTTCATGTTTGGACTCGTAAAACTGTCCGTTTTCCTGTGAAGTTCAGTTCTCGGACCAGCTTTTGAGTAAGAAATGAGTCAATAGCCCATTTGAGACCGATTCCACCACTGTTTTGTATAATAGTTGAAGAAAAGTTCGAAAATCAAGTGGTCAACATGATGTTTATCAGATCTGAACCGAAAAGTAATTGTCATTCCGTCAGATCTGAGATAAAAGTGCAAGTTTTCCTTTAGATTCCGTATGAGAACTGTGAAAATCCTTAAGATCTAGGGTCGTTCTTGATTAATTGATGCTCCATAATAGTTTGTACTTCAACTGAGTGGAAAACACCTTCAAGAAACCCCAAATCAGCTGGTTTTCATGAAAATGTTTGAGTGTTCGTGTGATTTTGTTGCAGAATCTGTGTAGAAGTGTTAAATGACTAAGGTTGTACAAAAATCTAGAAGAAATACTTATGGATTAGGCTTGAATCTCAAGGAAAATGCTTGAAAGGACCAGGGAGTGCGTGTGGTCGGATGACAGAGGCGAAAAGTGTGAAATGAAGGGTCAAGGAGCATATTTTTAGCTAAAAGGGACAACTAAGGCGGTGTAGGTGTGCAAGGGGTCGGATAGCTATCCAGTCGAATGGTCATCCGATCGGATGGTCATCCGATCGGATGTCCATTCGGACAGCTAAATCCCGTTTGCTAGTTTTCCGACTTTGGTTCGTTTTGCGAGCAAGATTAAGCGTTGCGTTACGTATTATTGTGAGTAATCATTGCATGGTAAAATTATATACTTAACAAAAAAGTTTTCAAGTTTCATGTCTGCGTATAAGCTAGTTTCTTGTTCAATAAGTATCAAGTATCAAAGTATTAAGTATCCAAGCATCAAGTATCAAGTCTCTCGCTCAATAAGGAATCCAAGTTTCTCGTTTAATAAGTATCAAGTTTCATGCACCAAAGTTTCTCGTTCCATCAAAGTATCAAGTATCAAAGTCTCTTGTTTATTAAGCATCAAACATAACAAGTGTCAAGCATAAAGTTTCAAATCTCAAAGCATCAAAAGAGTCTAGATTCAAAGTATCACGAGATTCAAGTATCATAAGAGTCAAGTATTGTGAGTCAAGTATCACATCGAGCAAGGTTTCACATAGTTTAACATAGTCTAAGGCTCAAATAGGCAACACCAAAATTACAGGGACTAGACTTGCCAAATGATAAAAGATTCAAAACGCATGGCATTATAGAGGTTAAGTAGGGCAGATAGCCGTTCGATCAGATGGCCATCCGACCAGATGATCATCCAATCGGATGTCCATTCGATAGGTTGGTCGTTCGATCGGTTGGCTTGCGCGAGTTAGTTTTCCGACTTTTGTTTCGTGCGTTGAGCGTTGCGTTGCGTTTAAGCGAGTTGCGAGTAAGCGATGCGATAGTATTAACAAGTAAATAACATAACACATAAAAAGCGTAAAAGTAAATCTGCGATTCGAGTTGCGATGAGATTGCGCTGTGTTAGAGTTGCGATTGCGTTTGCGAATAACATCCCAAAACATAAATAAGGCACACACAAGTAAAGCACATAATAACACACACAATAGAACAATACCTATAGCTGCATTTCGATTTTGTGTTGGTGATGTGATACCGTTTAGACTAACATGCGATGCGATAAAATGCGTTAAATAATATGCGTTGTAAATGCGTTAAATGCAATAAATGCATTTTGATTAAGCGTTATAAAATGTGTTGTAGAATTATAGTTTAAAATATCGTCTAAAATCGTTACCAATATATCGTTTATCGAGTCTCGAGAGTACACGGCAATAATTAAGCAAGAAATGTCAGATCTGAGTAACGACCTGACTTTGACTTTGCCTTGAAAAGTCGGGTTGTTACAAACTAACCATAGAAGTGACTATTAGCATAAGGACATAGGAATGTGTATGAGATAACTCAAGTTCAAGCAAGTTTAGTAATGTTTAATCAACAGAAAGTTTGGAGCCTTATTTGGTGATGTTACAGCCTTGGTTTTCCATGGAAAACCTGTTGGAAACATACCTAAGGTTGTTTCAAGTATTTAGAAAGAAGAATCAAGGAAAAAGGTTAAGAAATGAGGAAGTTATGTTCACTTTTGTGAGTTGTAGTGAATCTGATTATCTTCCTGAATTCAGTTGCGTTTTAGTGACTTTGAGAGTGATTATGGAGTGTTTGCAAAGTGGAAAAAGCTTGGAGAAGTGTTGTGTCACACCCCAAACATGGTTAGTCAAGGAAGGTGCAACACAACGGATGAACCTGGCTATGGTTTTAGGGATAGTGTTGACTTGTCCAGGACAAAGGACACTAAGCTGTTTGAAACGCGTGATCAGACCATCCATGTCACTCCCCTTTTGCGTTAGGTTCCAAAATTCATTCTCCAACTTTTGGAGTTCGTGAGGAGGACAAAAGTGATCTTTCATGAGCTGCTTAAGTTCGTCCCAAGGCATGGCACACGCAACATTGTTTCCCCTCTTGTTGCGTTTGGTGGTCCACCACTCGAGTGCCCTCGAGCGGAAGACTCCAGTCACGTTCAAGGTTCGTAGCTCATCAGGACAACCACTTTGCAAGAAAGTAATCAATTGCGTCAAACCAATTCATCATGGTGGTGGCGCCATCTTTTCCTGTAAACTCCAAGGGTTTACAAGCCATGCGGTGAGTCGGTGTTTGGCTGAATCTTGCTAACAATGTCAGGTATGACCTTAGCCATGGAGTTGGAATTGGTGTTGGAGGTCGAACCCTTCTTTGACTTGATCTTCTTTGATGCACCGTTGGACGACATCTAAGAATCGAAAGAGAAGGAATGGATGAGACTTGATCATAAATTCAAAATAAGTTTTGCAAGTTTAAGTATGCAAGCATGATGTATCACGTATGGTTCACATAATTAGCATAAGTTTTCAACATGTATCCACAAGTATAAACACGTAAGAATGCGTATAAAGAGTATAAATTTAGTTCATTCACGAGGATTATTATTGTTTTTGATTGCGTGAGACGTGCGAAACGTGTAACGGTTTTGAAATGAATGAGGTAACAAGTATAAAATCACATATAAATTGAATCACATAAAAGAGAGGCTCAAAAAACATAGGATTGTTTCGGGTTTAGAAACGTTGACTATTCCAAAGTGAATCGAAAGTCCTTTCAAATTAGAGAAACGTGCTTTGGCCTATAGGTAAGATACTCTCGTCGAGAAGCGATTAACGACATCTTACCCTTCCAGTTACTACACGTCTCTAATCGATTGAAACAATCGAAACTTTGGCGAGATCGAAAATCAAAGAATGGGACTTAATCGACAAGGTGCGGGTTTCTCCCCTAACTTGACGATTTCATACCCTAATGTGGTTAGTACTCGTCGGGTCAAAATATAATTTCGACACTTTGACGAGGGTCCACTAGAGTTTGAGTTGGAAATTTACCATTAAGATGTGGATTTCACTCCTAGCTTAATGGCGAAATTTCGTGCAAAATAAGAATTAGCGAAATGAGAGTCGTTCACCAAACTGTGGGTTTCACGCTTATTTTGGTAAACTCGTCTCTTTTGTATAAAGAGTGTCTTCAAGTGTATTGTGTAAAATGTCTTAGGAAAGACATTATGTAAATATTAAGACCAAAAAGAAGAGAAAGAATCAAAGTAGGGAGAATAACATTTTAAGCAAGAATCAAGAATGGTCAATAATATGGTTCCTACTATAGACTAGGTCGAACATGGTAATTCTACCTAATTCCCTATAGTTATGGCTCTGATACCAATCTGTCAGGCCCCAACCGATGGCGGAATCATCGGGATGAGACGAAATAGATTGCAAGAGACTTCATAACACTATTTGTAACAATATTTAAATCAACCATTTTTCATTTCATAATAAAATTGTCAACTTTACATAGAAATTCAAATAACATGTTCATAACATAACGAAACAAAATTTGATACCACAATTTAAACCTAAGACGTCTAAATGTGAATCTAGGCATCATCGCTACTTCGTTTCATAGCATCATCATCATCATCATCATCATCATCAACCTGTAACATGTTTAAAATAATTTCAATGCAAAGCAAAGGCGAGTACACAAGGTTTTAATAAGTATAGCATAAGTATAAAGGCATTATCTCGAATCCACATGGCATTTTGTAAACAAGGTAACTAGCATGCATAGCAATACGTCAAGCCGAAGTGTCCACTAGTATTTAGCATCCCTCGCCACAAAAGTGACGAGACCGTTTAGAATAAAGACTTAACAAGACCCCGACGGGTGGTGTGCTACTTCTATAGCGCTATATATGTTAAGTTGAGGGCTTAGCAAAGTTAATGACATATAGCATGTATATTCTAGCATGAACCTAAGTAAACAAGTAGCATGTATAACGGATTGAGAGTGTAAAGAATGTTTAAGTGTGTGAGTGTGTATTTTGTATATTAACATGTTACAACCCAAAGTGTCTTTTAAAAGTAAATGGGTTAAGTGTACTCATGATTTTGCAAGTCTTGAACTTGAGAATCCGCGAGTGAGTTGTGTGTTGATAAGGGGGTTGGAACACCAAGTCCTTCTACACGAAGTAAACAAGGAGTATGAGTATCGGAGGATTAAAGATTTAGGAATTTAAAACATAAGAACATATGTATATGAAAGTAATAATCTTTTAACACAAAGTACTTGTTTTGACACTATGAAACCTCAAGGGTTAATGTTTTCATGAGTAGTATACTCATTAGAATCATACAAGTCTTATGTCTTAGATGATGTTATTCTAGCACTTTGACGAATTAACACAAGTTCATCATCAAGGGTTCGAATGTTGAATAGTATATATATATATATATATATATATAAGAATTATTTAGGTTATACATTATTATGTCCAATAGTCAAGCGTGGGGTAGAAGATTAACTCTTCATTTAGGTACCTCTAAGTTTCATGGAAATCATGTAGGAGGTAGTAAGAGAAGTCTTCCATTTAGGTACCTCTAAGTGTTCACCATTACACTTGATGTAAAAACATACAAGGAGGGTCATGATACAAGAATATAAAGAACTAATCTATAAGAAATCATCAAGCAAATGTGGGGATTTTATGTTGGACAACCCATGTTTGTCCTTAATCACACCTACATCAAGTCTTGGACTTAAACATTGCTTGTGGGTTAGAAACCCTAAACAAAACAGAATGCATATGAGGTTTAACCTCTGATTTTGAATGTCTCAACCTTGTTTTTAAGCCTAACTAACCATAGAAGTGGTTATAAGCATAAAGACATAGGTTTGAGATGAGTTAAACTCAAGTCGAACAAGTTTAGTAAAGATTAGATGAAATTAGAAATGAACAGTGAACTTTGGATCCTTTTTGCCGGAGTTCCAGGGACTTATTTACTGTGAAAAACCCATGGAATCGAAGCTAAGGTCAATCCAAGCACATAGGAAAAAGAATGGACTAAATCGGACAAGTATTGAGTGAGTTATGCTCACTTTAGTGAAGGTTGAACAATCTGCTCAAACTTGAGATAATCTGCTGATTAGAGAGTGTTTTGGAGTGAAATGGAAGTGCTTGTAAAGTGATTTGAGCTTGGAGGAGGCATGGTATTTATAGGGGAGGGTTATGGTGGTTTGTAGTTGGGTATATAATGTTAAAAACGAGTTTAAACTCAAGTTAAACCCATTATCCCGCTCAAAATCGCGAGCTGAATTGAGGGAACTGTTCTGGGACTTGGCTCGTGGCCAGCGAAGGATTTAGGGGTGGTCTTCGCGGCTGGAAACAAGGGGAAAAGCTAAGTGTCAGTTAATTACAATTTGGCCCCTAAAGTTTATAAATTAGGGTTTTTAGGTGTTTTAGGGGCTATTTTCGACATATAAGCATAGTATAAAGGTAAATAAAGTATAATGAACATAATCCAAGTATAATTAAGTGTATGAATGTCGTATTTAAGTTTCGTATACGTTCAAAAGAAGTTTTATGCATAAGTTTCACATATTGGCTAGTTTAGCACATAGTTTCCAAGAATTACGAATAAGCATCAATTGTTCCACGAAATTGAATGTATGAGCATGTATAAAGTATGTACAACATGAATTTAACAAAATACGAGTTTTATTTATGATCCAAGTCTTGGATTTTACAACGATTACAAAGGAAGAAGGATTACAAGAACACAAGACTTCCAAAATTAGAAATAAACAAGACTTTCTATTTATGGAAAGTATGAAGAAGCAGGGCGTTACAGTCTCCCCTCCTTTAGGGAATTTCTTCCTCAAATTTAGGAAGAAGTAGCAAAAAGATATGGATACTTCGTCTCCATTTCACTCTTGAGTTCCCAAGTAAATTCAGCGCCACGTTTTCCTACCCATCGAACCTTAACGATATGAATTTTACTACGCCTTAATAACTTGACTCCTTGATCCATGATTTCGACGGGTTTTTCCACAAAATGCAAGGTCTCGTTGACTTGGAGGTCCTCAAGTGGGACTTGAAGTTCTTCGTCAGCTAGACACTTCTTTAGATTGGACACGTGGAAGACAGGATGAACGTTGTTGAGTTCTTCAGGCAGGTCCAGTCTAAACGCAACCTTGCCAATCCTTTCGAGAATCTTGAAAGGACCAATGTAGCGAGGTGCGAGTTTCCTTTTCTTGCCAAATCGAACCACGCCCTTCCAAGGGGACACCTTGAGAATTACGAAGTCACCTGTCTTGAATTCCAAGGGCTTGCGACGCTTGTCGGCGTAACTCTTTTGTCGGCTCATGGCTTTCAGTAAGTTGTCTCGAACTTGTAAAATCTTGTCCGTCGCTTCTTGTATAAGCTCGGGACCAGTGAATTGAGATTCACCAATCTCATGCCAACAAATAGGCGAATGACACTTGCGACCATACAATGCTTCGATAGGTGCCATTTGAATACTCGCATGATAACTGTTATTGTACGAGAATTCGATCAAAGGCAAATGTGAATCCCAGTTGCCACCAAAATCTATTACGCAAGAACGAAGCATATCCTCTAATGTTTGGATAGTACGCTCAGTTTGGCCATCTGACTGAGGATGGAAAGCAGTGCTAAGGTTAAGAACAGTATCCATAGCAAATTGAAAAGTTTGCCAAAGACGAGACATAAAACGAGCATCACGATCGGAAATGATGTCAATGGGGATACCATGACGAAAGATGATTTCATCAGTGTAGATTCTAGCCAATTTCTTGACTTTGAAATCTTCATGCATGGGAAGAAAATGAGCTGATTTGGTCAATCGATCAACGATCACCCAAATACTGGCATGACCAGAAGAAGTACAAGGAAGTTTAGTGATAAAATCCATGGCAATGCTCTCCCATTTCCAGACAGGAATTTCTGGTTGTTCGAGCAGCCTAGAGGGACGTTGATATTCGGCTTTTACCTTCGAACAAGTGAGACACTTCGCAACGTAAGAGTCGATATCCCTCTTCATTCCAGGCCAACAGTAAGACGTACGCATATCTTGGTACATCTTGTCAGCGCCAAGATGAACGGAATACTTCGATTTGTGTGCCTCGGTCATTAGAAAGTCACGAAGGTTTTCACGATTAGGGATCCAGATACGATTGTGATAGTATAGAATACCATCAGGTTTGGACACGAGATCATGCTCCCTAGCACCTCATATCTCAATAGAGAGACCACCTTCATTAATAGAGGCATATTGAGCTTACAGAAATGCGGCATTGAAGATCGTTAACGAGTTGGAGACAACGGATACTCTTCACATGAGTTTTACGACTAAGAGCATTGGCTACTAGATTCGCTTTACCTGGATGGTATTTGATTTTCAGTCGTAGTCGTTTAACAGTTCTACCCAACGACGTTGACGCATGTTCAGTTCCTTTTGGTCAAAGATATGTTGGAGGCTCTTATGGTCGGCGAAGACCACACACTTAGTACCATAAAGGTAGTGTCGCCAAATTTTCAACGCAAAAACTGTAACAACCCACTTTTTGGAAAGTCAAAGGAAGAAAAGGTTGCTAATTACGATCTGTCACTCTTTGCTTAACTACCGAATTATGCTTTTTGACTTGTAATCGAATTCTATTAGTTAGTCGCTTTAGTTGTATTATGTGGAGTATCTATTAATAATCAAGGTTTAATCGCATGTTTAATCACTAATCGACCTATCGCTAATCGTATCGTAATCGGAATTATAGGTTATGGATATTGTTTTACATGTGTGTGTGTGTGTCTTTATGTGTTACTAGCGCATGTTATGTTTGTGTTGAGGTGATTAATCGCAATCGCAACTCTATCGCATCGCAATCTAATCGCAAACGCTAAAAGCAAGTTATTTATAGTGATTGTATGTTAGATATAGTAGTTAGGTTATTTGTTTAACTAATGGGTAAAACTATCACATCGCTTGCTCGAAACACATCGCAATGCTCAACGCACGAAACGAAAACACGAAAACCAACTCGCCAGAGCCACTCGATCGAATGACCATTCGATCGACTGGTCATCCGAACGGATGACCATCCGCTCGGATGGCCATCCGATCCGTCAACTGAGTGTGCTCTTTCCTCTTTTGGAAACCCTATAAATACCCCTGTCACATCACTAAAGTGATGTGACAGCTCCACTCGCTCGACCAGACGCTCCAACCCACTTTTCTCTCGATTTCTCGCGATTCTTGTAAGTTTTCCACTCAAATCTTGTACTTCTAACATCTACACGCATCTCTTCATCATTTTCGCCTTTGAATCTTCACTTTTAACCGTGAAATCAGCGGGTTTAAGTTGTTTTAGGATGATGTCATCATGAGGTTCTTATGAACCTCAAGTTTTGGCACTATTCCAGCAAGAACAACTCAGATCTACATGATTTCCACATGAATCAACACTAATTGCATCTAGAACTAAGCATTTTCGACATGTGAAGGATTGGAAGTTGGTTTCTAACTTTCTTTCAACTCTTTTACACTCGATGCTCTCAAAACCGATAGGATCAGGGCTCATTCAGGTTTTCTACTCAATTCTTAGTGAAGTGTCGGTCTGAGATCTGATTTCTATCAAAGAGACGACCGATTCTGGATTGAATATGAACAACCGTTGAGAGCAGTTAACTGATTGGATTTGGGTGATACCTGTTCGATTGGGCGACTTGGGGCAAGACGAGGTTCCGTTGTTTAGTACGTTGTCATACCGTCTCAAGCAAACCGCAAAACTTAACAAAAATTTCAAGTTTGCAAAACGGTCAGATTGTGGGAAGGATTGTCGTCCGATCGGATTGCCATCCGATCGAACCGCAATCCGGTCAGATTGCACTTAAGGCTCAAACACTTAAACTTTTATGATTCTCAAAGATCATTAGTTTCTAACGGATTTCCATCCGATTGATAGACCACCCGATCGAGTGACAAATCTGCTGTGAACTTGTTCTCCGAGAATGTCTAACCGACGGATCGCCATCCGATCGAACAACCGTTCGACCATGCGACCTAAATGGTAGAGATATTCCTCTGTTTTTAAAATGATACAACGAAAACTTCAAAGCCATCATACACAAACACATCCATCCCAAACGAGTGTCAATCCGACCGAATGGCCATCCGAACGGATGACCATCCGAATGGATTGACATCCATCGAATGGCCATCCGTTCGGATTGCCATTCGACCGGATGACCACTCGTCACTTGCTCCCCATGCATCGTTTTACGTGACGCTTATCGCTTATGCCATCATTCTGATCAGGCTCATTCACTCTAGCGCTCCCTTCAATCCATTAACTACCATCGCTGTGAGTATACTCGATCCCTTTTTGCTTTAAGCACTTTTGGGTGTTACATACGTTACTTATTCTAAATCACATCGACACACAACGCAAACACTATTTATACGCTAACCGTTATTGCATGCTACTTGTTACTCGATGAATGCTTGTATGTTATGTTAACACAATGATTGTTTCCTGACGCCTTAGCAACGATAGTACTATTTGTTTGGACTCAGCACCTGTCGTGGATAGGGGTTGTTAAGGTTACTTCTTCACGTGTCACAGTGGTGATATGTGTAGCGCATTCTACAACTCGCAGTCTAGTCTGTGCGTATTTCATTGTCGATAACCTATCAGCTTCACACTATACATGTTACATGCTGGTTATGCGTAAACGCTTTCGAACTCTATTATTACTATTAAACTTGTATGCTCACCTTTACGCAATGTGTATTGACCTCTATTTTAACGTATATGACAGGTGTTTAGGATGCTGTGTTTACATGTTGGAAATCAAGCTAGGATGGAGTCTAGAAACAAATCTACTAAAATCTGAGTTGTCGGAACTGTTTGCTTGTTTTTGTGACGATTATCTGTAATAACCATGGTTGTTTTATCTGTTAGTAGTATGGGATATTAACATTAAAGATTTGGTAATTTAATAGTTGTTGTGGATTCTCTTGAACAATCTTTTTCGCTCAGTGCCGCGCCCCGATGATTCGCCATCGGTTGGGGTGTGGCAGATTGATATCAGAGCCATAACTATAGGGAATTAGGCAAGACTCGACCTAGTCCAGGTTGATGTCTTAGAATCGACCTAGTTTATAGTCTAAAGCACCAACAGACCGACTTGTACATACCTAGTAGGGGTTTTTGTACGAGCCTACTCGCTATTCTCATTCGTACTCATTGTACACTACATACCTAGTAGGGGTTTTTGTACGAGCCTACTCCCAAGGCTGGCAACACACACAAACGGACGATTTGGCTGAGACTAGGTGTGAAAACCGTAAACTCTTGATCAAATCGCCTGTTCGACACGCACTTTCATTATAAAACACGAGAATTTGCGTGAATCAGGAGTGAAATCCCTACTTCGACGCAAATTTTCCTCTCTACTTCATCAATACAGGAAACATAGCCGTTAAGTTAGGGGTGAAACCCGAATCTTGATGACATATTCCGCCCTTTAACTTTGGTTTTGCAAAACTCTCACCAAAGTCTCGACGGACCCCAACGACTTTAAGTCACGCTGTAACTGGAAGGATGCGTGCCGATCGCCCGGATTAAGGCGAGAGCACAGTCTAGAAGGCCTGAGTGTGCACTCAAAGTCCTTGTGAATAGTCGAATCACTTTGGATAGTCAATGTTTAACATCCGCAGACAGTCTATTCTCGATTTTATGTGTTTCGATTCTGGATTTCGCCGCCGCTAACTCTGAGAATTTATTGATTTTATGTGTTTCATGTGGATTTACCTGTTTATGTGTTTCGATTTTTGGTGATTTATTCGCTTTTCGCTTCTCTCTTTGATCAACACACACCACTCGCACTGCACATCTATCTCAACACGCTAACAAATCGTTGCTCCATGGACAAATCACATGCTATATTACTTGGAATCTCGCTATTCGCACTCGCAACTCTTGATCGCTTCCGCAACCTTGAATGATAGGAGAATCTATACGACAAATGTAGGTGAATACGTGCAAAATATAGTGTGGTTTCTGTGGATTACGTGCTTCTGTGCTCTACGTGCCTATGTGTTTCTGTGCTTATGTGCCTACGTGTCTATGTGATTATGTGTTTTGATGTGTTCCTTCGCTTTAGTAGCTTGTGGTAAGATCGCTAGACTATATTAGGGTTAATCACATTGTGTTGAGCCTTGTGACAATGTCTATTGCAGACAATGTCGTCATTCGGTACACACCACTCCCGAGCTGCAAGACGTAATCATGTTGACAAGCGAATCGCCTCTCTCATCGCAAAGCAGATGGCGAAAGTCATACCGCAAATTGTTAGCGAGCTGAACGAAAACGCTAGTAAATCCTCAGAGGAGTCCAGGACTGATACTCCCAAGACTACTTTTAGCTTCAAGCAGTTCAAAGCCTGCAGTCCAAAAGAATTTACCGGCGAAGATGGGCCTACGGCCATGTTTCAATGGTTTGATTCTATCGAAGTCACCTTGCGCCAGAGTGGTTGTCCGAAAGACCTCCGCACTGTCAACACTGCCGGCGTCTTCCAATCCCGCGCTCTTGATTGGTGGACAACCGAGAGGAACAAACGAGGGAACAATGCAACTTTTGGATTGTCATGGGACGAGTTGAAGAACATCATGATGCAAGAGTTCTGCCCTCCCCATGAACTTCAAAAGCTAGAGGACGAATTCTGGCATATCAAGTAGGATGATGGAGATAACGCTAGTTTAAATGTTCGCTTCAAGCAGTTGAGTATCATCTGCCCTGGTCAAGTTACTACCCCTGAGATTACAATCAAGAAGTATATTTGTGCTCTGCCGGATTGTGTCGTAGATTTTGTTCAGGCTGCAAAGGTAACAACAATCGAGGAAACCTACCTGCTCGCAGCGGAGATCAACGATAAGCGAGTCAGGGCTGGTTACTTTGATAAAGCCTCCAAGAACCTACATCAAGCCACTGCTGCTACCACCACTGAGACTACCGCTGCACCGCAATCTTCAAAGCTCTCACGCCACAAGAGAAAGAACAACAGCTCCAGCAACAAGAACTATGCAGTTACCGCCACACCACTTCAAGTTGTACCAGCTGAACCGCAACCCCAACACCGCCAAATAGCGGCGCCTGTGGCCAATGCACAGCCAGCAACGCGTGCATACACTGGCCCACATCCGCTCTACCCTACTTGTACTTTTCATCACCCGGTTGGTATCGCGTGCCGGTTCTGCGTTCACTGCAACATGTACAGCCACTTCACCGCAAACTGCCGTACTGGTCCTCGCCAAACTACAGCTCCAGCGCCAGCTCAAGCTCCTTCTCTACTAGGGGTGTTCACGATCCGATCCGATCTGATCGAAGGTCTGCTCATGCTCGGATTGAATTACAACCGATCCGATCCGAGCGGATCAAATTTGTAAAACCGATCGCAAAAGTGATGCTCATGCTCGGATTGAATTTGAATCGATCGGCTCGGTTTCACTCGGTTTTTATCAAATCCTAAAAAAAAGCGAGCGGATCGTTTTCGCTCAATTGAATAATAAGGCTTCGTTCAACAAAAACAAATTCTAACTTAAAGTGCGAATATAAAAGCAACACAAAATAAAGTGTGAATACATAAGAAACACAAAATAAAGTGCGAATACAAAAGCAACACAAAATAAAGTGCGAATACAAATTGTCATGTAGTTCAAAAGCCATAAACTTCTTCTTTAAGCTTGTTTATCTTCATCCACAAAATTCAACTTCAAATCAACTTATAACCTATAAACACAAGCATTAAACAAAACCATTAAGTTCTACACATTACAAAACAATTTTTAGGTTTTGTCAATTATAAAAATACCTTTCATTTATTATCAGACTCATCTGGAGTCAACACATCAATTTCCAATTTTTCTTCATCTCTTGCAGCTTGCTACACATTAAAAAAAACAAAATACAAATGTTAATGCATAAACTACAAAACTATAAGTAGATTATAAATGTAATAAAATCTTACTTTCAATGTTTTTAAGGTTGTTTTTGAGCTCGCCTTTAACCAATCACTTCCACAAACAAGAAGTTCCACCATATCCTTTGAAAGAGAGCTTCGGTAGTCATCCAATATACGCCCCCAGCACTAAAGGTTGATTCGGAAGCCACGGTAGTGATCGGGATGCCAAAAATGTCTTTCGCCATTTTACTCAAAACCAGAAACTTGCTACAATGTTGACTCCACCACTTCAACACATCAAACTTTGGATCCATACATTTTAGGTTTTGCTCATCCAAATACTCATCAAGTTCAGATTTTCTTTCAATCGACATGGTTCTTGAATTGAGGCAAGCATAAAAATCATTCGTGTGTGAACTTGACTCATTATAAGATGTTTTTGAGCTATTCATGGCAGCCTCAGATGTCTTAAATGCATTACAATACTTGTCAAAAAGTGATTTCAACTTACTTTTCACATCTTCAACCATGATCTTACATTCATCCTCTAAATACAATCTCTCAAAAGTCCACTAAACTGAGAACATCTTAAAACGGGGATCTAAAATTGATGCAATAGACATAAGGATCCCAATTTCCCCCCAATATTTCTCAAATTTCACATACATCGGTTTACTCATGCTCTTCAAGAAAGTATCATCGGAAAAAATGCATTACATATCTCTTTCTTCACTTCATAAATTTCAATAAGAAACAAGTTTGAAGTTGGATACGATGTACCAGAAAACAAATTAGTAGCTTTTAAAAAAACTACAAGTAGATTGCAAACTCTTTCGGCACGATTCCATTCATCAACTGTGGGGGACCACACAAAGTTGGAATCTCTCAACGCATAACCTAGAAAAGCTTGTTTATAGTGAATAGCCGATTCAAGCATACGGTGCGTTGAGTTCCACCTAGTTTTTACATCGGTACATAAAGACCGATTAGTGGATATGCCTCATACTTATTGTGCTCTTCGAGTTACCACGTACATATGTATGCTTGCAATACATGAATTGTGTTTTTTGGCACCATTTTCCCTTTGTACAAACCCTGAACATCTACAAAATGTAGATGCACATCGGAATTTTTTTTTCTCTTTTCTGAACAAGCACCTTCGGTCGCTGTATCAGCTACATCGGTATTATTGGATTCGGGTCGTCCTCTCCATCAGTCAGATCAACATGAGCAGCCGGATTCTCGTTTGATTCTTTGTAAGAAGACATCTTACCAAAACAGAAACGAAACATAACATAAACAATCGTTAACACAATGGTTAACACAATTATAACAGAAACATACTGTATGTGAATTGAACTCAATTTGATTCTGGTAACAGATTGTGAATTGAACTCAAACATAAATGATTTAACAATTAACATAAAGAAACAATATGGTTAACAGAAGCAGATTTAACTCTTTGTAGATTAAGATCTACATTCTACAAACAAACGCCACTAAAACATACATACAATCTGTGTATGTATGTTACCAAACAGAAGATGCAATCTTTAACGATTAAATAACAAAAAAACATACAGATTGAAGCCTAAAACAAGTCCGACGAGGCGACGAATGAAGACTGGAGAGAACGGAAACAGATATTTAACGATTATTGAAGAATGAACAGATACAGATATTTAACGATATGTTGCAGAAACAGAAACATATATTTAACGATTATTGAAGAATGAACACAAATATTTAAACTGAAACAGGAGCGACTAACCTTTTAGGAGACACTTGAGCCGATGATTGTCTGATGAATTGAGTCGGAGACACTTGAGCCGATGATTGTCCGATGAATTGAGTCGGAGAGGGAGAGTGAGAGTCGAGACACTTGAGCAGTTGAGAGCGGTGACTGAATTCTGTTTTAGCCTTTTAGGAAATAGATTTAGGGTTAGATTTTTATATTAAATATTAACTTGGGCTAATATTATTTGGGCTTTTAATTTTTTTGGGCTATTATATTTTTTGGGTTTTTAATCTATAAAATATAATATATATATATATATATACTAATTATTAATAAAAAAATAATTCGAGCGAAACCAAGCGATCGACGAGCGAGCGGAGCTTTGCTCATGCTCGGATTGAATTTGAATCGAACCGATTCGATCGGCTCATTTACAAACCGAGCAGGAATCGAACGAGCATTTTTCGAGCGATCGTTGAGCAGTTTGGACAGCCCTATTCTCTACCAGCTCCGCAAGGACAACAAGTAGCTCCTACTCCCGCTGCTCACGCAAGAGCCTGCTTAGTGTGTGGTGATCTCAACCACTTCGCAAACGTCTAACCAAACAGAGTGGTGAAGCCAGAGCCACAGCAGCAGCAGCCAGCACCGCTACAGCAACTGCAGCAGCAGCAGCCAGCGTAGCAAGCAGCCCGCGGGCGAGTCTTCAACATCAACGCCCGTCAGGCTCAGGCAGACAACAACGTGGTTATTATTACATTTCTTGTAAATGGTGTATATGCTTCGTGCTTATTTGATACTGGAGCCGATAACTGGTTTGTGTCATTTGAATTCGAAAGGCTCCTAAATCGTAAGCGCGTTAACCTCCCATCAACCTTCGACGTAGAAGTTGCCACCGGAAGAACCGTCACCGTCAGTTCCGTTCTGCGTGACTGTACTCTTGATCTTAATGGTCAAGTTTTCCCGATTAATCTCATTCCGATGCAACTCGGTAGCTTTGATGTCATAGTAGGTATGGATTTCCTTCGGGAAAATCATGCTGAAATTGTTTGCTTCGATAAGATGATTCGTTTTTCTCTCGCGAATGGTGATCAATTGTGTGTGTATGGCGAAATCGCTTCGAAGAGATTACAACTCATGTCATGTGTCCAAGCTAGCAAGTATCTCCGCAAGGAATACCAAGCTTTTTTGGCACACATCGTAGTAGCGGAGAAGGAAAATAAAGGAAAGATGATGGAAGAAGTACCTGTTGTTCGTGAATTTCCTAACGTTTTTCCTGATGAATTACTTGGTTTACCTCCCACTCGTGATATTGATTTTCGAATCGACCTTATTCCTGGAGCAAATCCTGTTGCTAGAGTGTCTTATCACCTCGCACCCCCTGAAATGCGTGAACTCTCAAGTCAGCTCCAGGAATTGCTTGATAAAGGATTTATTCGCCCTAACACCTCTCCTTGGGGCGCACCTGTCCTTTTCGTTAAAAAGAAGGACGGATCGTTCCGGATGTGCATCGATTACAGGGAACTGAATAAGCTTACCATCAAAAATCGATATCCCTTGCCCCGAATCGATGATTTGTTTGACCAATTACAAGGTGCTACGTGTTTCTCGAAGATTGATTTGCGCTCAGGCTATCACCAACTACGAGTTCAGGAGGAAGACATACCCAAAACCGCTTTTCGAACCCGCTATGGTCATTACGAGTTTGTTGTTATGCCTTTAGGTTTGACTAATGCTCCCGCAGTCTTCATGGATCTAATGAATCGCGTGTGCAAACCCTTCCTTGACCGCTTCGTCATCGTGTTCATTGATGATATCCTGATCTATTCCAACTCAAAAGTCGAAAACTCGCAACATCTACGTTTGGTTCTTGAGTTACTCCAGGGAAACCGCCTCTATGCCAAATTCTCCAAGTGCGAATTCTGGCTTGAGGAGGTCCAATTCTTGGGTCACATTGTCAATAGTCAAGGTATTCACATCGACCCCCACGAAGATCGAAGCTGTTAAGAGTTGGGTTACACCCAAGAACCCATCTAAAGTCCGTTCTTTTCTCGGGCTAACAGGCTATTACCGCCGCTTTATCGAAGGTTTCTCTAAAATCGTTGTGCCGCTTACCTCGCTTACACATAAGGACAAACCTTTTGTTTGGGGAACTAAACAAGAGGAGTCTTTCCAAACTCTCAAAGCAATTCTTTGCGATGCTCCCGTGCTCTCAATTCCCGACGGAAATGACAATTTCGTAGTCTACTGCGATGCCTCTAACCTCGGCCTTGGTTGTGTCCTCATTCAACAAGACAAGGTTATCACGTACGCCTCTCAAAAGCTCAGGATCCACGAGAAGAACTATACCACACACGACCTCAAGCTTGGTGCAGTTGTTTTTGCGTTAAAGATTTGGCGACACTACCTTTACGGTACCAAGTGCACGATCTTCACCGATCATAGGAGCCTACAACACATCTTTGACCAGAAAGAACTAAACATGCGCCAACGCCGGTGGGTAGAATTCCTCAACGATTATGAGTGTGAGATCCCTTACCATCCAGGCAAAGCAAACGTCGTCGCCGATGCTCTCAGTCGACGAAGCTATTTGCATAGCGTTCATAATATCCAAGCCCAGCATAATCTCGAAACTCTGATATGTGACGCTCAACATGCTTGTTTTACCGAACGATCCTTGAAGAAGGAAAGAATTCTTAATGACGGTCCTCAACTCGAGAACAAATCGAACGATATCTTTCATTATCTAGACCGAATTTGGATCCCCAAGCGTACCGACTTACGACGAATTCTGCTAGACGAAGCTCACAAATCTCGATATTCCATTCATCCCGGTGCCGACAAGATGTACCAGGACATGCGCTACAAGTACTGGTGGCCGGGCATGAAGAAGGATATCGTTGTCTATGTTTCGAAGTACCTGACATGTTCGAAGGTCAAGGCCGAGCACCAAAGACCCTCTGGCTTACTCGTACAACCCGAGATCCCTATGTGGAAATGGGAGGGTATAGCTATGGACTTTATAACGAAACTCCCGCGCACGCCATAGGTGACGACAACATCTGGGTTATCGTCGACCGTCTCACCAAGTACGCTCACTTTCTATCGTTACGGGAAGACTATAAGGTAGAATGACTAGCACGAATCTACACCGACGAGGTTATTTGTCACCACGGGATACCTCGTGATATCATCTCTGACCGCGATGGTCGATTCACTTTGTGACTTTGGGAAACGTTTCAATCTGCTCTCGGTACTACCCTCAATCTAAGTACCGCTTTCCATCCCCAGACCGACGGTCAGGCTGAACGCATGATTCGTACCCTCGAAGACATGCTTCGCTCGTGTGTCATAGATTTCTTTGGTATTTGGGACTCGCACTTACCTTTAGTCGAATTCTCGTACAATAACAGTTATCACTCTAGCATCCAAATGGCGCCATTTGAGGCATTATACGTAAGAAAATGTTGATCGCCTATTGTATGGGACGAGATCGGAGACGCGCAAATTACCGGTCCTGAGCTGTTGCAAGAGACGACTGACAAAATCCTCCAAATCCGAGACAATCTGCTGAAAGCTCGGAGCCGATAGAAAAGTTACGCCGATAGACGCTGCAAGCCCCTTGAATTTGATTTTGGCGATCACGTACTCCTAAAGGTTGCACCTTGGAAGGGGGTGATCGGATTTGGCAAGAAAGGAAGGCTCGCGCCTCGATATGTTGGACCCTTTAAAATTCTGGAAAAGATTGGCAAAGTGGCCTACAGACTCAAACTACCGGAGGAACTGAGTAATGTCCACCCGACCTTCCACGTTTTGAACCTCAAAAAGTGTTTAGCCGACCAGGAATTTCATGTGCCTCTCGAGGATTTACAAGTGGATGAAACATTACACTTCGTGGAAAAGCCTATCGAGATCATGGGCCGAGAAACCAAAGTACTCAGACGCTCACGCATTCCCATTGTGAAGGTTCGCTGGGAAGGCAAACGCGACGCCAAGTTTACCTGGGAACTCGAAAGTGACATGAAGGCGAAGTACCCGCAACTTTTTGTTACACCTACTTCTTAAATTTCGGGACGAAATTTCCTAAAGTAGGGGAGGCTGTAACAACCCACTTTTTGGAAAGTCAAAGTACAAGTCAAAGTCAAAGGAAGAAAAGGTTGCTAATTGCGATCTGTCACTCTTTGCTTAACTACTGAATTGTGCTTTTTGACCTGTAATCGAATTCTATTAGTTAGTCACTTTAGTTGTATTATGTGGAGTATCTATTAATAATCGAGGTTTAATCACATGTTTAATCACTAATCGACCTATCGCTAATCACATCGCTATCGCATCGCAATCCGAATTTGTAACAACTCTCACCATAATTATTATTTCTTATGTTATTTTGTCCAATAAGAAACCCTAATTGAGACCCCCAAGTAATATAACATGACCCCTAAAATTTTCAGAACAACTGGAATCAGGATCAGGGCCCCTAAAACTCAGGGGGGGTATTCCGTAATTGATATTATCTAAACAGTTTTCGATAGAATTCGAATTTTAACGAACCGTCGACTCACCCAAGCTACTGAGACACGGGGCTACCCTATGCTAGGGGGGTGCCCCTCGCGCCACGTAACAGCCCCTCGCGCCACGCGAGGGAGCCCATTTTTCAGTATATATAGAGGGGTGTGGCAGTTGAAATCTGGCGTTGGTTCGACGTAAAAATTCATTTTGTACGTTGAGACATCGTCTGATTACTCCAAAAACACACACAATCACGAAATTCTGCCGCGATAACAGGGTAATAACTCGATCACTGCTACGATTCAATGTCCGATCGATTGAAACCAATCCGATGGATGTTTAAGTGCTGCTCAAACTCGGGTTATACTTTGTCATTCGTCGTGAATTCGATGGATGTTTAAGTATTGCACTTTGTCATTCGTCGTGAGGGTTTTAATCCCGTGAGTTATCATAAATGTTGTATTAAGTTACTGACCTAGTTTTCGTGTGCATTGATTATTTGAATTAGGTTAACAGGCTTATCAGTAGGCTACACTCTGCCCGTTTAAATCTGCAATGTGAGTCATTCTCTTTTTATCAAATTGTTTCCAAAACCCTATTTATTTTCAAAAGTTATAATTACAGGGATTAAGTCTTTGTAGTCTTCAATTACAGCCGATATGTGGGGTTTTGTATACATTACTTGATAACCGTCACCATTGGACAACGAGTTAGCCAATGGGTGATATGACCATAGTCACAGAAACAGGTCGAGTGATAAATACCGTTGGGTAATTGGTTGATATATAAACATTGTAATCGCTCTTAATACTGTATATTATAACAATGTGTCGTTTTGTGCAACTTGAATGACTCGCCAGTATTTCCCTGCTGATAAAACCTTTTTGAAACATGTTTCGGGTGATCTGCTGTGATCAAGGAAAAAGTGCCGTGTAGCACTACAAGCTTGAGGAAGTGGCTTAATAAAAATCAAGAAATATGTTTTTTTGTAAAAATAGGGATTTCCGAGTAAAATCACCTTTATTGTAAATTATGGGTGTAATCCCCAATTTGTGAAATAGAATAAATTGGGTATTTTCAAGTTTTAAACGATCCTGTTAAAATTCCGCTGCCAACATAATTATTACCACGGATTTCTGTCCCGCGGCTCCTGGAACGGGTAAAACCGGACCGGGGACCGTGACAGAAAAAGGTGGTATCAGAGCCACTGATTTAAGCATATTAAGTATTTAGAAATACTTAATTTTTCTGATTGCCATTCTGTGATTATGTGAAAATTCAATTTACAAATTTTTAACTTAGAATTTTGTGTGTTTCTTCATATCTGCTAAATAACATGAATGAGTTGTCTGAAGCTCTTCAGAATCTCAATCTCTATTATGTTAATGTGGAAGTTTCCAGAGACTTTACCGGTTATTGTGCCGACGTTGATGAACCTATGGAATTTCAAGCCCAGCCTCTGGAGAAACCCAAGCCAAAGAAGAGAAGAAGATTCGTGGGCTAGAGGTGTGTGCGCAGGAAGAAACCAGCGATACGGAAAGTGATAAAGACTGAGGATCCGATGGATAAAGGCAAGGGAATAGAGATTGGAGAAAGTTCCAGGCAAGATCAGGAAATGCCATCTTGGGAAGAGTTGGATCATAAACTGGCACTGAGTGACCTCATCGGACCTGCCGATGCAAACCTCTTTAATTACCCAGTGGAAGCACAACTTCCAGTTGATCTAGAGCCTGATATCCCAGATCCTATTATCCACTCCCAACCTCTACCAGCAGAGCTAGAAGAGTGGTGGACCACCGATTGGCAGTTTCAGAATCTCCTCAATAACCCTAATACCTTTTTCCCCCAGTTTGACCCCGAGCCTCCACTACACCCACCTATGAGCTCCGAAAACTTGTCCGAACTCCGCCACTATGGCGAGGAGCTGGTGGACGCAGGAAATAGGATCCGGGAAGTAGGGGAGAGGATATCCTGGAAGTACGACGAGAGAGAACGTCGTTTCTGAGATGCCAGCTGACTAGAGTTGTGTGGTTGTGGAAGTATGTGTTTAATAATAATATAATAATAAAAATATAATCATGTGAAATAACTAAAAAAATAAAACTTGTGTAACATAACTGGTGTGTACGGACGCATAATAATATATAAAATATGGAAGTCGAAAAATCGACAATTTTGGCTATACGTGTTAACTTGATTATGTGCGGGTTTTTTTATTATGTTTGGTTGTTATTCATTTTATGCTAATAACTTATATATATTAATTACCAGATGGAACACGCTGGTAATGAACAAGTTAACGAGGGTAACCAATCCGCGCAAAACCATGAAGATCAATTTCTGAATAGACAAGATATAGAGAATATCATTGCTCAGGGAATAGCCAATGCTATTCCAGCAATCATTGCTGCTGCCCGAAATCCAGTTGAACCTCAACAAATTATTCCTAGCAAACGTACTCATGAAGACAACTTCAGTAATAGCGTAAATGGAGGCGACAACATTAATAATAATGATAATGATGTAGTGCAAGCCCCAATTCTTAAGAGAATGAAAGCTGCAACGCCTGGTTGCACTTACAAGGAATTTCTTGCCTGTAAACCTGTTGAATTTGCAGGCAATGAAGGGGCGACTGCTGCACTGCGTTGGTTGGAGAAAACCAAGGCAGTAATCAAAATAAGTAAATTTGCCGCGGAGGATAAGGTCATGTACGCTTCTCACCTTTTCAAGGAAGAAGCATTAGAATGGTGGAATACGGTGTTGCAAGCCAAAGGAAGCGACATGGCCTATGCCATGAGTTGGGAGGAGTTTAAGCATCTGGTGGAAAGAAAATTCTGCCCCAAATATGAAAAAGAGCAGATGGAGAATAAGTTCCTAAGCCACCGAATGGTGGATGTGGATTGTCGAGGGTATACTTCGAAATTTTTCAAATATGCTCGAATTGTGCCTACTCTGGCTTCGCCAGAACCGGAACTTATTTCTCGCTACATCTGGGGTTTAATTAGCGAGATCCGTGATATTGTCAAAGCTGCGAGACCCCGCATGATCGATGATGCGGTGGAATTAGCCAACACTTTGACTGACGGACTGGTGCGTACGCGAGAAGAAAATAGGAAGAATGATTTGGCTCAGAAAATTACCCAAGGATTTCGTGTGGGTAATAATAGCAATTTCAAGAAAAGAGGAACTGGGCAATCTTCCACTCCGCCATTCTGCAGAAACTGTAGAAAGAAACATTTTGGAAAATGTACTAAAACCTGCAACTTCTGCAAAACTGTAGGACATCGTGAAGAAGATTGCAGAAGGAAAACAAAACTCTGCTTTAACTATGGAGAAGCTGGGCATTTTAGACCAGAATGCCCTAAATTGGTCAAACTAGCAGATAACAAGGACAAACCTGCCAAAGGGACTACGAAGAAAAACGCAAGAGCCTTTCAATTGACCACGCAGGAAGCTGAACTGATTCCTGACGTAATAGCTGGTACGTTCTTAGTTCACAACGTTTATGCAAAAGTATTATTTGACTCTGGTGCAAACCAAAGTTTTATAAATACTTCATTCTGCCAAGCTCTTAACCTACCCTTAACCAACCTTAGACAAATCTTTACGGTAGAAACGGCAGATGGGAATTCTGTTAAAATAGATAAGGTTTTGCAAAAAGAAAAGATAGAACTCTTAGGCCATAAATTTTCTACAAACCTGTTACCTATGAATTTAGCTGGATTCGATGTCGTATTAGGAATGGATTGGTTAGTAGTCAACCATGCTCGAATCCTCTGTGATAGGAATTCCATAGAAATTCGTGCACCCACAGGATAAGTAATCATGATTACAGGGGATAAGCCGCGTAAACCAATGAAGTTCATTTCAGTAATGAAAGTTGCTAGTTATGAACGAAAGCAAGGAATAGTGTATATGATTTCGGTAATCATTAGCACTAAGGGTAAGGAATGTAAGGAAATTCCTGTAGTATCAGAATACTCGGATGTATTTCCAGAAGAACTACCAGGATTACCACCAGATCGGGAGGTAGAATTTAGAATTCATCTAATTCCTGGAACTACAGCGATAGCCAAGGCACCCTATCAGTTAGCACCCACCGAAATGTTAGAACTAAAAAAGCAGTTAGATGAATTATTAAGCAAAGGATTTATACAACCTAGTTCATCCCCGTGGGGAGCTCCAGTGTTGTTTGTGAAAAAGAAGGATGGTTCCATGCGAATGTGTATCGATTATAGGGAATTGAACAAAGTTACAATTAAGAATCGTTACCCATTACCTAGGATTGATGATCTTTTTGATCAATTGCAAGGAGCTAGATACTTTTCTAAGATAGATTTACGCTCCGGATATCATCAATTGAAGGTACAAGAAGAAGACATACCTAAAACTGCTTTCAGAACTAGGTATGGTCATTACGAGTTTACAGTCATGCCCTTTGGGTTAACAAATGCTCCTGCAACATTTATGGACATGATGAATAGGATCTGTAAACCATATTTGGATAAATTTGTAATTGTCTTCATCGACGATATACTTATTTATTCCAAAAGTCAAGATAAGCATTGTCAGCACCTGCATGCACTCTTAACTTTGTTAAGAAAGGAGAAGCTTTATGCCAAATTCTCGAAGTGTGAATTTTGGCTACATGAGGTGCAATTTTTAGGTCACATGGTGAATCATGAAGGTTTTCACGTAGATCCTGCTAAAATAGAAGCGATCACCAAATGGAAGGTCTCGCAATCAGTTACGGAAGTTAGAAGTTTTCTAGGATTAGCTGGGTACTATAGGCGTTTTATTAAGGATTTTTCTAAGATAGTTGTGCCATTAACTAAGCTAACCTGTAAAACAGTTAAGTTTGAATGGGGACCTAAGCAAGAAGAGGCTTTTAGGATTTTAAAACAAAGGTTAACCAACACCCCAATTCTTTCCTTGCCCGAAGGGACAAAAGATTTTGAAGTATACTGTGATGCCTCTAAGCTAGGATTAGGATGTGTGCTGATGCAACGCAAGAAGGTAATTGCGTATGCCTTAAGGAAATTGAAGAAGCACGAGGAAAATTATACGACACATGACTTAGAATTAGGGTCGATAATTTTTGCCCTTAAGATTTGGAGACACTATCTGTATGGAAGTAAGTTTACCGTTTATACAGATCATAAGAGTTTAAAATACATATTTGGGCAAAAAGAATTGAATATGAGGCAAAGAAGATGGATGGAAATTCTAAGTGACTACGACTGTGATATTCAATATCACAAAGGAAAAGCAAATGTAGTAGCAGATGCCTTAAGTCGTAAGTATCATGAAAAGCAAAAAGGAGTTCGTGCTTTAGATTAAGTTTACAATTAGACTTAATGGAACAATTGAAAAATATTCAAGCCACAACAATCAAGGATGATGCTGAAGGAATGAAAGGAAGAATAAAGGAATTAGAGCAAGGAGCGGATGGAATTTGGAGATTCCACAAAAGAAGGATTTGGGTACCTAAGCAAGGAGAGTTAAGAAATGAGATCTTAGAGGAAGCCCATAAATCTAGGTATACCATGCACCCGGGAAATAATAAGATGTACCAAGATTTAAGAAATAACTTCTGGTGGATTGGTATGAAAAAGGACATAGCTAGATACGTTTCTAAGTGTCTAACTTGTTCACAAGTTAAGGCAGAACACCAGAAACCTTCAGGGTTACTTAAACAATTAGAATTGCCTGTATGGAAATGGGAATTAATAACCATGGACTTCGTTACTAAGTTGCCCAAAACCAAAAAAGGTAATGATACGATTTGGGTAATTGTGGATCGATTAACCAAATCAGCTCATTTTCTACCCATGAAAGAAACCTTTAGCATGGAAAGGTTAGCAAAGTTGTATGTAGATGAGGTAGTATCCTTACATGGAGTCCCACTCTCTATTGTATAGGATAGAGATAGTCATTTCACTTCACACTTCTGGACAAGTTTCCAAGAAGCCATGGGGACACGATTAAATTTAAGTACAGCTTATCATCCCCAAACAGATGGACAAAGTGAAAGGACAATTCAAACCCTGGAAGACATGCTTAGGGCATGTGTAATAGATTTTGGTGGAAATTGGGATGACCACCTACCCTTAATTGAATTCTCCTATAATAATAGTTATCATGCAAGCATAGAAGCTGCCCCATTCGAAGCACTGTATGGACAAAAATGCAGAACCCCAGTCTGCTGGGCAGAAATAGGAGAAAGCCAATTATCAGGTCCCGAAATCATACAAGAAACCACCGACAAGATCACTCAAATCAAAGAAAGACTGAAAACGGCTCGAGATCGCCAGAAGATTTATGCAGACAATAGACGCAAGCCGCTAGAATTTCAAGTTGGAGACAAGGTACTCTTAAAAGTTTCTCCTTGGAAATGAGTAGTTCGGTTCGGTAAAAAGGGAAAATTAAGTCCAAGGTATGTAGGACCATTCCCAGTAATCCAGCGAATAGGACCAGTTGCTTATCGCTTACAACTACCAGAAGAATTAGCTGGAGTACATGACGTGTTTCAGGTATCCAATCTCAAGAAATGTCTATATGACGAATCCCTGGTAGTACCTCCTCTTCAAGATATAGAGGTAAATGAAAAGTTAAAATTTGTTGAGAAGCAACTATAGATAGAAGACAGAATGGTCAAGTTTCTCAAGCACAAAAGACTAGTGCTGGTCAAAGTCAAGTGGGATTCAAAGAGAGGACCAGAGTACACCTGGGAACTGGAATCAGAGATGAAGCGGAAATATCCTCACTTATTCCAGTAAATCTCGAGGACGAGATTTTAATTAAGGTGGAGAGGATGTAACAACTCTCACCATAATTATTATTTCTTATGTTATTTTGTCCAATAAGAAACCCTAATTGAGACCCCCAAGTAATATAGCATGACCCCTAAAATTTTCAGAACAATCAGAATCAGGATCAGGGCCCCTAAAACTCAGGGGGGGGGGGGGGTATTCCCAAATTGATATTATCTAAACAGTTTTCTATAGAATTCGAATTTTAACGAACCGTCGACTCACCCAAGCTACTGAGACACGGGGCTACCCTATGCTAGAGGGGTGCCCCTCGCGCCACGCGAGGGAGCCCATTTTTCAGTATATATAGAGGGGTGTGGCACTTGAAATCTGGCGTTGGTACGACGTAAAAATTCATTTTGTACGTTGAGATATCGTCTGATTACTCCAAAAACACACACAATCACGAAATTCTGCCGCGATAACAGGGTAATAACTCGATCACTACTACGATTCAATGTCCAATCGATTGAAACCAATCCGATGGATGTTTAAGTGCTGCTCAAACTCGGGTTATACTTTGTCATTCGTCGTGAATTCGATGGATGTTTAAGTATTGCACTTTGTCATTCGTCGTGAGGGTTTTAATCTCGTGAGTTATCGTAAATGTTGTATTAAGTTACAGACCTAGTTTTCATGTGCATTGATTATTTGAATTAGGTTAACAGGCTTATCAGTAGGCTACACTCTGCCCGTTTAAATCTGCAATGTGAGTCATTCTCTTTTTATCAAATTGTTTCCAAAACCCTATTTATTTTCAAAAGTTATAATTACAGGGATTAAGTCTTTGTAGTCTTCAATTACAGCCGGTATGTGGGGTTTTGTATACATTACTTGATAACCGTCACCATTGGACAACGAGTTAGCCAATGGGTGATATGACCATAGTCACAGAAACAGGTCAAGCGACAAATACCATTGGGTAATTGGTTGATATATAAACATTGTAATCGCTCTTAATACTGTATATTATAACAATGTGTCGTTTTGTGCAACTTGAATGACTCGCCAGTATTTCCCTGCTGATAAAACCTTTTTAAAACATGTTTCAGGTGATCTGCTGTGATCAAGGAAAAAGTGTCGTGTAGCACTACAAGCTTGAGGAAGTGGCTCAATAAAAATCAAGAAATATGTTTTTGTAAAAATAGGGATTTCCCAGTAAAATCACCTTTATTGTAAATTATGGGTGTAATCCCTAATTTGTGAAATAGAATAAATTGGGTATTTTCAAGTTTTAAACGATCCTGTTAAAATTCCACTGCCAACATAATTATTACCACGGATTTCTATCCCGTGGCTCCTGGAATGGGTAAAACCGGACCGAGAGCCGTGACAGAATTATAGGTTATGGATATTGTTTTACGTGTGTGTGTGTGTCTTTATGTGTTACTTATGCATGTTATGTTATGTTGAGGTGATTAATCGCAATCGCAACTCTATCGCATCGCAATCTAATCGCAAACGCTAAACGCAAGTTATTTATAGTGATTGTATGTTAGATATAGTAGCTAGGTTATTTGTGTAACTAATGGGTAATACTATCGCATCGCTCGCTTGAAACGCATCGCAATGCTCAACGCACGAAACGAAAACATGAAAACCAACTCGCCAGAGCCACTCGATCGAATGAACATTCGATCGAATGGGCATCCGAACGGATGACCATCCGCTCGGATGGCCATCCGATCCGTCAACTGAGTGTGCTCTTTCCTCTTTTGAAAACCCTATAAATACCCCTGTCACATCACCAAAGTGATGTGATAGCTCCACTCGCTCGACCAGACTCTCCAACCCACTTTTCTCTCGATTTCTCGCGATTCTTGTAAGTTTTCCACTCAAATCTTGTACTTCTAACATCTACTCGCATCTCTTCATCATTTTGCCTTTGAATCTTCACTTTTAACCGTGAAATCAGCGGGTTTGAGATGTTTTAGGATGATGGCATCATGAGGTTCTTATGAACTTCAAGTTTTGGCACTATTCCACAAAGAATAACTCAGATCTACATGATTTCCACATGAATCAACACTAATTGCATCTAGAACTAAGCATTTTCGAGATGTGAAGGATTGGAAGTTGGTTTCTAACTTTCTTTCAACTCTTTTACACTCAATGCTCTCAAAACCGATAGGATCAGGGCTCATTCAGGTCTTCTACTCAATTCTTAGTGAAGTATCGGTCTGAGATCTGATTTCTATCAAAGAGACGACCGATTCCGGATTGAACATGAACAACCATAGAGAGCAGTTAACTGATTGGATTTGGGTGATACCTGTTCGATCGGGTGACTTGAGGCTCGACGAGGTTCCGTTGTTTAGAACGTTGTCATACCGTCTCAAGCAAACCGCAAAACTTAACAAAAATTTCAAGTTTTCAAAATGGTCAGATTGTGGGACGGATTGCACTTAAGGCTCAAACACTTAAACTTTTATGATTCTCAAAGATCATTAGTTTCTAACGGATTGCCATCCGATTGGTAGACCACCTGATCGAGTGACAAATCTACTGTGAACTTTTTCTCCGAGAATGTCTAACCGACGGATTGCCATCCGATCGAACAACCGTTCGACCGGGCGACCTGAAGGGTAGAGATACTCCTCTGTTTTCAAAATGCTAAAATGAAAACTTCAAAGCCATCATACACAGACACATCCATCCCAAACGAGTGTCAATCCAACCGAATGGCCATCCGAACGGATGACCATCCGAACGGATTAACATCCGATCGAATGGCCATCCGTTTGGATTGCCATCCGACCGGATGACCACTCGTCACTTGCTCCCCATGCATCGTTTTACGTGACGCTTATCACTTATGCCATATTCTGATCAGGCTCATTCACTCTAGCGCTCCCTTCAATCCATTAACTACCATCGCTGTGAGTATACTCGATCCCTTTTTGCTTTAAGCATTTTTGGGTGTTACATACGTTACTTATTCTAAATCACATCGACACACAACGCAAACACTATTTATACGCTGACCGTTATTGCATGCTACTTGTTACTTGATGAATGCTTGTATGTTATGTTAACACAGTGATTGTTGCCTGACGCCTTAGCAACGATAGTACTATTTGTTTGGACTCAGCACCTGTCGTGGACAGGGGTTGTTAAGGTTACTTCTTCACGTGTCACAGTGGTGATATGTGCTACGCATTCTACAACTCGCAGTCTAGTCTGTGCATATTTCATTGTCGATAACCTATCAGCTTCACACTATACATATTACATGCTGGTTATGCGTAAACGCTTTCGAACTCTGTTGTTACTATTAAACTTGTATGCTCATCTTTATACTATGTATTGACCTCTATTTTAACGTATGTGACAGGTGTTTAGGATGCTGTGTTTACTTGCTGGAAATCAAGCTAGGATGGAGTCTAGAAACAAATCTACTAAAATCTGAGTTGTCGGAACAGTTTGCTTGTTTTTGAGACAATTATCTGTAATAACTATGGTTGCTTTATCTGTTAGTAGTATGGGATATTAGCATTAAAGATTTGGTAATTTAATAGTTGTTGTGGATTCTCTTGAACAATCTGTTTCACTCAGTGTCGCGCCCCGATGATTCCGCCATCGGTTGGGGTGTGACAAAAACAATTACGCCAAGTTCAAGGTCATGAGTAGTATAGTTTTTCTCATGTATTTTGAGTTGCCTCAACGCATAAGCGATGACCTTGTCTCGTTGCATAAGCACACAACCAGACTCTCCAACCCACTTTTCTCTCGATTTCTCGCGATTCTTGTAAGTTTTCCACTCAAATCTTGTACTTCTAACATCTACTCGCATCTCTTCATCATTTCGCCTTTGAATCTTCACTTTTAACCGTGAAATCAGTGGGTTTGAGATGTTTTAGGATGATGTCATCATGAGATTCTTATGAACTTCAAGTTTTGGCACTATTCCACAAAGAACAACTCAGATCTACATGATTTCCACATAAATCAACACTAATTGCATCTAGAACTAAGCATTTTCAAGATGTGAAGGATTGGAAGTTGGTTTCTAACTTTCTTTCAACTCTTTTACACTCAATGCTCTCAAAACCGATAGGATCAGGGCTCATTCAGGTCTTCTGTTAGGATCTAAGGCTCTCATGATTGTGCTTGATTGTGGGATTTGAACAAATCAAATAGATATGAGTAGTTTTAAGTGCAGCGGAAATGAATAACAAACTTTGTAAACACAGTCAAAGGAGAATATAGTTTGATAAACAATTGCTTTTCATAGAGTCGAAAGATTACATCAAAAGCAAAAGGTTACAATGCAAGCTTACAGACTAAACTCCCCCTCAGCCTGATACTTCAGGATTGGTTGCACAAGATGAAAGGATTGAATTGAGGAGAAGAACTCACTCAAAACGATCAAATATAACAGTATAGAGTACTGTCATATTTATAGGCAAACCAAACTACTGATGTACCTCAGCTGACGTCACCATGATAGTGACATCTAACAGCCTAACAACCTATAAACACTGGTCTATACAAACTACTGATGACTAACAACTGATTGATAATAAAATACAAAACAAGTTTAACACTGTTCACGTTCCACTGTTGTAGCCTAAGCACTGATTACTTGAACATCAGTGCTTTCTTCAAAAGGTGATCGGTCTTTGAATGAGCAGTGCTTGGGTCTTCAGCAGTACTTAAGAGACAGCAGTAGATAGAGCTCAGTGTCTGCCTTTTAGCAGTCTTTAGTTGTTTCATCAGTGTTTGGTTCATCAGTTGTTCTTCAGAGCAGTACTTAGAGTGTATCAGCAGATAGATAACCACTGTCAAGGGGAGAGCTTAGAGTAAACGTCTGCTTATGGTGAATCCACTGTTGTGAACCGGTTTTGGCTTTACATTATCTGTTCCTCTGGTAGGGTTCAATCCCAACAATCTCCCCCTGGAACAGATAATGCCAAAACCCTTCATTATTCTGGATTTTTATTCTTCATCAGAAGTTCCTTTGCTTTTCTTTTAAATTCTTTCTCAAACTCTTTGGAACTTGAATCAGCCTCATCCCTGCACAGTGTAAGCTCAAGGAGATCTTGTAGATCTTCAACACTCAGGCCTAGTGCTTGATTCCTTGATATATGCCTCACTTCTCCATTGGTTCTGATCAGAGTCAATACGTGGGTCTTTTGATCAGAGAGCCACTTTAGTATTTTTAAACCAAATGGGTTTCTTGGGAGAGCTTTATTTTCTGATGAACTTGAGGTTTTTGGCCTTGAGAAAAACTGTAAAGCAGTATCTTGAACTTCAGACATTCTTTTAAAAGCTTCTTCTATGACTTTATTTGTTGCAGCTATATCTTCTGCAACTTCTTTGTCAAGCAGCTCTTGTTTCTGTTGTTGATCAAGCTCACTGTCTGTGATATCTGCTGATGATGGTTGGCTCAAGACCTTTTTGGTAAGGTCTTGTAGCTTTGCCAATTTTTCTTTATCTGAAGCTATTTTCTTGATAGCTTCTTCAAGATAATCAGTCTCTTTTTCCTTTTCTCCTCCAGCAGTCAGTTGTTCCCTCTTTTCTTTTCTCAACGTTATGAAAGAGGTTTCTGCTGCTTTGATTTGTGTTTCAAGAGTCCTGATATGCTCCTTTAGCTTTTTGTAGTCAGACTTTTTAGGAGTGTCCCTCCTTTTCTTAAGCCTTTCATAAGCTTCATCTGTTTACTGCTTAGTCCATTTTGCTATGGCATTTGCAGAATCCACCCTTGCATCCACCAGCTTCTGCTTCTTTCTTTTATATTCAGAAGTAAGATCAGCTATGAGTTTTCTGTATTTGTTCCAATTTGGAGCTGTCTTTTTCTTTCTTGGATCATTTTTAACCTTTTCAATTCTTTTAGCCTCATGCTTTAATGCAACTATTGGCCATTCTTTGAATTCTGTTTCTTCAGCAGGATAGAACTTTTCTTTCATTATGTATGCAAGATATTCTTTTCTCAATTCATTTCGTTGATCTGTTTCAAGAGATAGGCTTGACACTTCTTTGTTCAGATCACTTGCATATTCTTCCATTTGCTTGACTTTGTTGAGCAAGAACTCCCTTCTTTCCAAAATGGCTTCATCACCTTGATTCTTGCATTCAACTTTGGCTTTTATCCTTGCTTGTCTTGCTTTCATTTCGAGATATTCATCCATTGTAACACCTCGAAAATTCACGTCCTATAATGTGTAGACACGTGTCAAATGTTTAAACGTGTGAAAGAAATATTATAGAAGGACTAAAGTTGACAAACATGGAAAGTATGTGAATATACGTATTCTAAGTGTCAACTGTGAATAAATATAATGTACATTAACCCTATATGATGCTCATACCTTCAAACGAATAAATCATGGATCATACGAAGCTAAAAGTGAGAGATTCCAAACTACAGGGACAAAATGTGTCAACATGTTCAAATTATACCTCTGAGTGACCTTTTGACAAACCCGAAGCTTTGTAACGGTAAATTATGCTCACTAGAATGTACGATTAAAATTTCATAAAGTTTCGTTATCGTATGAGAAAGTTATGATCAAATTCGTGTGCGAAGGGTTAAAGCGTAAACGTTGAATGTTAGGACTGTTCGGGTGACAACGAAGTTAACCGGGGACCTAACAAAGAGGGTATATGTTTTAAATCCCTTATAGATCAACATTGAGGGTTTATAATGCAAGAAAACAAGTGCCTAATCAAGTTTTGAAGAGCCAAGGATCAAATTGCAAGAAATCAAAAAGCTGATCAGGGAGGGCCTAGCGCGACGCGAGGGAGGCCTAGCGTCACGCTAGGGGTGCCCAGCTCCGAAATTTTTGGGTTTTGCCTGCTGAGTGCAATCGGCTCGATTCTAACACGATTCTCCACATCCCTTGACCCCTAAAACACCCCCTAAACACTAGAACCAAGTGTTGATCAGTTGTGGTGTGTGCTAGGCTTTGTTGTCAACACTTTGTGGTGCTTGAATCCACTATATAAGGCCTTAAACTTGCAACTCTTGCTTCACACCTTCATCTGCATTTGTGGATCACTTCTGGAGCTCAAACTTCCTCTCAAGTGTTCCCTAATCAAGCTTAGGACTTCAGTAAGTGTTCTAATCCTTTCTAAATTGAGTTTAGCTTAGTTAGTTAGCTAAAAGTCAAACCGTCGTAATTACGGTTTGACTTCGAGATTAGTCAATAATGGCTCAGTCATATCTCGAATTAAAAGTAGTTATAGGTTGGTATTTATATGGGTAATAAACCCTTAAAAGGGTTCCCCCTGATTACCACTCTAAGCAGGTCAAAAGTCGGGTCAAACTTATATTTAAAAAGTCAACAGGAAGTCTAAAATGTCCTTTATGCATAATTATCAATGTAGATCATATACAACCTGTTTGATCATTGTTATAACTTAGTAATAAGTGTAAGAACATGTCCAGACATGTTCAACCCGACAATTTCCTGTTTAGACCCGGTTCGGAACCGAAAGTCACATAGTTTAACTTTCACTTTGACTTTCAGTTCTGACCCGTTTGGGCATGTTTTAGAAGTGCCTCAGAGCTTTAATTGGACTAGGTTACCTGTTAGAATAACCCTCTGTGATTATGCACCTCGGTTCATTAGTTATCCAATTAATATGCATGTTTCCGTTAATTGCTCATATGTTGACCGTTATGCCCTTATTACCTTAAAACGTGATTTATGAAAATGTAAAAGTGTAGAAACCTTGATTTCTGATATATAAACTTGTATGCAAAGTTTGACATCAGTTTGACTTGTAGAATAGGAGTTATGCTCATTATCGCAAATTTAAAGCTTTATGTTAATAAAATGGCGTAATTAGCGTATAGCCTAGTTAAGCCTACTTTTTGATATCAAACTTAATACCCACTGATGTAATATATTATTTTTGGATTTTTAAAGATTTTTACTTAATTTTAGGCTGAGCATAACTAGTAGTCGTAGGCTTAATACGGTAATTGTCGGTTTTGCCCTTACGGGCCATAAAATGAGTTTTACTTATCTAAACGACTCCAAACCTTTTGCTACTGATCACATATGATAAATAAATTATTTTAAGCCTTCTGGAAATATAAAAATATCAGATTTAAGTATCGAACTCGGAAATGGCCTTTAATCGCCTTATTTAGCATTTTTAACGCATAGTATGTTTTAAAAGCATATTGAACATACCCGGGTTGATACCTGCTGATATTTTAGGCAAATTAGAATATTTTAACAGTAAGCAAAGGTTGATTAACTCAGACTCCGGTTTTGAGCTTTTCGGCTTATGTGAAATTACCAAAATGCCCCTACGGTGCATAGTTGGCTATAAATGATAAATTTCACATAAATAATTTAACTTACTGATATAACTTAGCAAATTGAGTATATTTTCTGATTACATCAGACCTGTAACTCAGGTTAACACTCAAACTCTTTTACAACCTTTAAAATGACCAAACTACCCCTACGGGGCCTAGTTTGTGTTTAAACACGTTTCGGGCATAATGAAAGACATCTTACTGATGTCACAACATATTTGAGACATAATTAACTTAGGAAACATGTATATAGCTCTCATGAATACCCGTCACGCTTATTACGCGTACGGTTCGGTTTATGTAACAAGTTTACATAAATTAGCCGAAACGGGTCAAACCTTAACGGTTTTATCTTAAAATCCAGAATGTGAATAATAAACCCATATTAAACAAGTCTTCAAACTTGTCGGGTCTAAATCACATTCTATCCGGTCTTCGCTTAATCGTGCGTACGAACCGTATCTTTGAAACTAGCCGGTCTAAGCTTAAGCTTAATTAAGGACCCGTTAGGATTCTAATAGGTTATGTTAAACCTTCGTTCCAGATTAGGAGAACCAGTAAAAGCTACGTGCATTTTGCTTATTGTGATTAATACTTGCTCAGGTAAATACTTTTAACTTATTTTCCCTATACGGGCTTGGGTTACGGTATATAGCATACCGCTTGATCGGGCATCAAATTCTCCACCGTTGAGTGGGTAATTGAATAAATTTGATCGGCTCATTTAAACAGTCTTGTTACTTAAAGCCTTTGTGGGGTTAATGACCATGTCCCGGATATCCTTGGCATCATTTTACGAAATGGCCACGACTTAAGCGCGGGGTGTAGGCGTACACCCGTCAGTGCACAAAAGAACATTGTGGTGTGTCTATTGATCTTTAACCCGGACAAGATCCGGGCTACTGAACGCACAAGTAATATGTAATTCGTTCACAAGATTATAATATTAAATAATTCTCCCAAGTTAAATAAAAATGTTTATGCCATGTGCATCCAAACCAATTTTCAATCATTTTTCAAAATGAGTCAGTTGATTGTATTTACCAGTGTAAACTGACGTATTTTCCCAAAAAGACTGAATGCAGGTACTAAACGAAATTGGCTGGATTGTCTCCTTAGCATCAATAAAAAGTCTCGCAAGCTTAGGATGCCTGAAGTCTGTTGAACCATAAATACTATTTTTATTTCGATCCGACTGTGGATAAACTTCCGGATATTGTGACATTGATATACAATATTAAATTCGGCCGTACCATACGTTTACATTTGCTTCCGCTGTGCATATTTATATTGTGTTGTTTGACTATTACGTTGCCAACCATGACGTCACGATACTCCCCCACCGGGCCCACCGGTGACACGTGGAAATTGGGGTGTGATAGGTTGGTATCAGAGCCAACACTGAGTGAATTAAACACTAGCCTTTTGTGTTTAATCTCAGTACACAATTACACAATTCTAAACTTTCGAGTCTAGACATATAACATAGGACAAATTCCACCTTATTCGGTTTTTGTTTTGTCCTTTAAATTTTATATTTGTTATTGTTATCTTATGCTACTTTGACAGGATTAGCAATATGCCTCCAAGATTCTTCTGTAGAAGGGGGCGAGGAAAGGGGCCGATAACCGCCCCCAACGACAACGAGGCAGGACCCTCAAATGTTCGAGCTCCGTCTACCATGGAGAGTGACGATCCACACCAAAACAGAAGAAACCTGTTTGAACCAGCAAGAAGATCGGTATCACACAGCTCTACACCGCCGGTCCAAAACCCGTATGGGCCACAACTGGGCTATGAGCCGAACAACCCTCAGCCTTCCTTCATACCATTACAACGATCTTTATCGCACCATTCTTACGGGGACCCCACACCTGTTTTTCAGGGCCGGTTTAATCCGGTAAGATACATACCAGAACCCGTGGGTTTCAACCCACTGGGGCCAGACGATCACTTCTCTGTCGATCACGCGGATGACATGGACGAGGATACTGATCCCGTTGAACCCGCAAGTGGCACTCCAAATCATCCGATCGAGATCTCCGACGGATCGTCTTTTCACGGATCACCCTACGGTGGTCTAGACAGCTTCCAAGCCATGTTCACTCGGCACGAGTGGTACTACACACCTCCTCACCACTCGTCGCCTCATGAGCAGCAGCAGCAGCATCATCAAGATTCCTCTGGGGATTCCCGATTTGTGGCAGTTACGCCACCACCTCCACCGCCACCAGTTCAGCCGGCACCTCCTCAACCGCCAAGGCGTAGGAGAACCGGTGCCCGCATGTCAACACGAGCAGGGAACTTCCATTTCAGTTCCCCACGTCAATCAAGTGGCAGCCACTACCCGCCACATCAGGAGGACCCACAAATGGGTGGACCCTCACAACCAGCGATGCCGCAGCCACCGCCAATGGGTTTTGACAACCCAATCCCAGCATATACGGGTTCCATGGCATACAACCCGTTCAAGCCGCCGGTCCACAACAACTATGGGTACGCAGAGGCCGACCCTTACTTGGTGGCAGCCAACTACAATGCCCTGCACCCGGAAGGACCATACGGAGCTCCATGGGGAGTTGGGTACCCAACACACGGGTACCAGATACCTCCTAGGCCTATCATACGGGCTCAATCTCAGCCGCCTAGGTTCTCCCCACCTGAGCGTGAAGAACTCCTTCAGAGGATGGATCAGGTTGAACGGGAAGTGCACAGGGACCGTAGGGAGAGACAGACTTTCTTCCAAGGATTAGCAAGTTTGATCAAAGGGAAGAACAAGAAGGATCACTAAATCCTTCCAATTGTTGTTGAGCCCCTGCGTGGGCCTGTATTTCCTGTAATTGTTTAAGCCCTGTACGGGTATGTATGTGTGTTTGTTTTGACCCCTGCGTGGGTCTATTTTCCGTTAACCCCTGTGAGGGTATGATGTTTGCTTAAAGTCACTGCGTGGACTAGTTTGTTTGTTTAAGGTCCCTGTGTGGACTATTATGTTAGTTTAAAGTCCCTGAGCGGACAAGTATGTTGATTAACCCCTGCGTGGGTAATTGTTTGTTGGAAAGACCCATTTAGGGCAGTATGTAATATTTTGAATAAATTAATGGAATGTTTGTTTTATAAATTTCATGTTTGCCATTTTGTGCAGAAATAAATTATAAATGAAATAAATAAATATCATTCCTTTTGAATTAATCTGCCTATGTAATTATTAATTAAGAATCTTAAAGTGTGAAACCTAGCCTCGGGTAAATTATAAGACCAGGCCAAGATGGTAAGACCTGTTCAAAAGATTCAAATCTAAGTTAACATCTGAAAACATGTTAACACTCCTGGCAGAAGTGATTCCTTAAAAATCACACGTCATCGTATATGTATAAGGATTCTTTAGAAGATTCCTAACCCAATTTAATGATCTCTGAATCAAGGGTTAAGATCATCAATTAAGATGATCATATTTTTACCATACGTGGTAATATAGTGCCTACGGGCCCTGCTCATTTCCATATGAGCCAAAAGACAGTGGTAGCTATGACTCCCTGTCAAATAAAGGTAATGAACTAGGTTCAAACCTCAAATGCTTTGATTCTCTGCAATCCTAGCATATAATTTATAATTGTCCTTGTGACTAGGCCTATTGTGCCACTATACCTTAATGTTTTGATTCTCTGAAATCATAGATTAAATTAAAAGTGTCCACGTGACTATGCCTTTTTTGCCATAAATAAAACTGTTATTGTTTTATACTTAGGTTAAATTATAATAGAAATCCTAAATGAATATGATTTATAAATTTACCAAATATGGTCTCTGTACCATCGTTAATGAATTGCCATAAAAGACAATTCCATAAACTCCCAAGTAAACTATTGTCCTTGTTTTCTGCAACAGTTCAATTTAAATGGCTAACTCAGACGAGGGTAATAGCCATCCAGTGGAGGTTAATAATGACGCCCGAGTAAATCTAACGGGTGCGGAATTGAAAGCGATTATAGACGGCGTTGTTACACAGGCTTTGGAAAGGCAGTATGAAGAGTACAGTGGGACTCGTAGTAGGACCCAATCTACACAGCCTTCAAAGCCACCGCCCAAGAAGGACGACCTGAAGAACGATAATGATCGACGCTCCTCGAACCACAGTGCTCCATCTCAGCAGGTTATACGTAATCAAGGGCCCCGTGACAAGGGTTGCACGTATAAATATTTTGTTTCTTGCAAGCCCCGGGATTTCACTGGGGAGAAGGGAGCCATTGACTGTATGACATGGCTGGATGAGATGGATACGGTTGTAGACATCAGCGGATGTGCTGAGAGAGACGTGGTCAAGTTTGTGTCGCAGTCTTTTAAGGGTGAAGCGTTAGCATGGTGGAGATCTCTGATTGAGGCCACCGGAAAAATCCCATTGTACAATATGTCGTGGGATCAATTTGTTGCCCTTATCAGGGAAAATTACTGCCCTCAGCATGAGGTGGAGAAGATAGAGTCTGATTTTCTATCCTTGGTGATGACAAACCTCGACTGTCAAGCTTACCTAACGAGCTTCAACACTATGTCTCGATTGGTTCCATATTTAGTAACCCCGGAACCAAAGCGAATAGCTCGTTTTATCGGTGGTTTAGCCCCTGAAATCAAGGCAAGCGTGAAAGCCTCTCGGCCAGCCACTTTTAGATCAGTAGCTGACATTTCCTTATCCCTCACTCTGGATGCGGTCAGGCAGAGATCGCTGAGGAATAAGGAGGCTGAGAAGAGGAAGCGTGAAGATGATGGTTCACGAAAGTCGAGCAAGAAGCACCATGGGAACGGTGATAGCAAGAAGGGGTCTGAGTCAAGAAGAGATGGGCACCGGTCTGGTGAGAAGCCCAAGTGCAATATTTGCAAGAAACAACACTTTGGAAAGTGCAGACTTGGATCGAGCTCGAATAATGAGTCAAGATCTTTTGCTTGTGGTTTGTGCAAGTCCAAGGAACACAAAACCTTGGACTCCAAGAAGATAAAAGACGCAACGTGCTACCGTTGCAATGAAAAGGGGCACATTAAGACCAACTGCCCGAAATACAACAAGAAGCCTGAAGAGGCCAAGAAGACTAATGCTAGAGTCTTCAGAATGGACGCAAGGGAAGCGGTTCTAGACGACAACGTTATTACAGGTACTTTCCTTGTAAATGACGTATATGCTAGAGTACTTTTTGATTCCGGCGCTGATAAGTCGTTTGTAGACAATAAGTTTTGCGAACTGTTGAAATTACCTGTCAAAACCTTAAAAGTGAACTATGAGGTGGAGTTAGCAGATGGCTCTCTAGAAACCGTCTCCACTGTGTTAGATGGATGTGTTATATCCATTAAGAACCATTCTTTTCCTCTGTCTCTACTTCCCTTTAAGTTGGCTGGTTTTGACATAGTTTTGGGTATGGACTGGTTATCTCATAACCAGGCCCAAATAGTCTGTAACAAGAAACAAGTGGTAATAAAGACTCCGTCTGGTGAATCACTTACCATTCGGGGAGATACCCAGTATGGGCTGCCTGAGCAAGTGACTATGCTCAAGGCTTCCAAGTGTTTGAAGAAGGGGTGTGTCATCTACATGGCGCAGGTGATTATTGATGAGCCTAAACCGAAAATAGAAGACATCCCTGTCATTTCTGAATACCCAGAAGTTTTTCCTGAAGATCTACCTGGTTTACCACCAGATAGACAAGTGGAATTCAGAATCGATATCATCCCCGGAGCAGCACCAGTTGCTAGAGCACCATACAGATTGGCACTCACAGAAATGAAGGAGTTGAGGACGCAGCTAGATGAATTGCTGGCTAAAGGTTTCATTAGACCTAGTTCATCTCCTTGGGGAGCGCCAATCTTGTTTGTCAAGAAGAAGGATGGGTCGATGCGCTTGTGCATCAACTATCGCGAGCTTAATAAAGTCATGATCAAGAATAGATATCCTCTGCCCAGGATCGACGATTTATTCGATCAGCTTCAAGGGGCAAGTTATTTCTCAAAGATTGATTTAAGGTCAGGCTACCATCAGTTGAAGGTTAAAGATGAAGACGTTCACAAGACTGCATTTAGGACTCGTTACGGTCACTACGAGTTCCTAGTGATGCCTTTTGGGCTCACTAATGCACCAGCCGCGTTCATGGATCTCATGAATCGCGTCTGCAAGCCTTACTTGGATAAATTCGTCATCGTTTTCATCGACGACATTCTCATTTATTCTAAGAATCAAGCTGACCATGAGAAACACCTTCGTTGTATTCTCAAACTTCTACATCAGGAGAAACTCTATGCCAAATTCTCTAAGTGTGAATTTTGGCTACGAGAAGTCCAATTCCTTGGACACGTGGTCAGTGAGCGGGGTATCCAGGTGGATCCCGCTAAGGTTGAAGCCGTAATGAACTGGCAAGAGCCGAAGACGCCTACAGAGATTCGTAGCTTCCTGGGATTGGCAGGATATTACAGGCGTTTCATCGAAAATTTTTCAAGGATTGCTGCGCCCCTAACTTCCTTGACTAAGAAGAATGTTAAGTTTGTTTGGGGCCCTAAGCAGCAAGAATCCTTCGAGATATCTGGAAGCAAAAGTTGAGCAACGCCCCAGTACTGACATTGCCAGATGGAATAGAAGAATTTGTGGTTTACTGTGATGCTTCGCACACTGGCATGGGGTGTGTGCTTATGCAGAAAGGCAAAGTTATTGCCTACGCTTCAAGACAGTTAAAGGTGCATGAAAAGAATTACACCACCCACGACTTGGAGTTGGGTGCCGTTGTGTTCGCACTAAAGCTTTGGAGGCACTATCTATATGGTGTCAAGTGTGTGATTTATTCTGATCACAAGAGCCTCCAACATTTGTTTAATCAGAAGGAACTAAACATGAGGCAACGCCGTTGGATGGAAACTTTAAATGATTATGATTGTGAAATCAAATACCATCCCGGCAAGGCGAATGTAGTCGCCGATGCCTTGAGTCGGAAAGAAAGGGTGAAACCCATCCGAATCAATGCCAAGCGCATGGAGATAAAGAATAATTTGATTGAAAGGCTGTTAGCTGTACAGAAGGAAGCTGTGTTGGAAGCTAACTATCCTAATGAAAAGCTAGGAGTAACTGAGGAGCAGTTAACTCTTAGCAAGGACGGAATTTTACGATTAAATGGACGGATATGGGTTCCAATTTATGGAGGACTTCGAGATGTCATCCTCCAGGAAGCCCATAGTTCCAAATACCCCGTTCATCCTGGAGCTGATAAGATGTACCAGGATCTAAAGGCAAATTATTGGTGGATAGGCTTGAAAAAGTCTGTAGCCACCCATGTAGCTAAATGCTTGACATGTGCGCAAGTCAAAGCCGAGCATCAAAAACCGTCAGGTTTGCTACAACAGCCTGAACTTCCTACTTGGAAGTGGGAAATGGTAACTATGGATTTTATCACCAAGTTACCTAAGACAAGGAAAGGAAATGATACGATATGGGTTATAGTTGACAGACTGACTAAGTCAGCACATTTCTTACCCATCAAGGAGACTTATAGCTCCGACATGTTAGCCCAGTTATACGTTGATAAGATTGTAGCCTTACATGGCATACCTGTGGCTATTATCTCTGATCGAGATACTAGGTACACGTCGCATTTTTGGAAGAGTTTCCAACAATCTTTGGGCACACGTTTGAATTTTAGTACGGCTTACCATCCTCAGACTGACGGTCAGAGTGAGCGTACTATTCAAACGTTGGAAGACATGCTACGAGCATGTGCGATCAATTTGGGTGGTAGTTGGGATAAGAACCTACCATTAATCGAATTCTCCTACAACAATAGGTACCATACCAGCATTAAGGTTGTGCCTTTTGAGGCATTATACGGTAGAAAGTGTAGATCGCCTATTTGTTGGGCAGAAGTTGGAGATGTCTAGTTATCAGGACCAGAGATAGTGTTCGAAACAACAGACAAGATTGTCCAGATCCGTGACCGTCTCAAAGTTGCCCGGGATAGGCAGAAGAGTTACGCTGATCCTAAGCGTAAGGATTTTCACTTCGAAGTAGGTGACAAAGTCCTACTAAAAGTGTCACCCTGGAAAGGGGTGATGCGATTTGGTAAGAAAGGCAAGCTAAGCCCAAGATACATAGGACCTTTCGAGGTTATCGAACGTGTCGGGTCAGTTGCCTATAAGTTAAACTTACCGGAAGAGCTCAGTGGAATTCACAATGTGTTCCATATCTGCAATCTGAAGAAGTGCTTCGTTGATGAATCACTGGTTATACCGCATACAGATGTGCATATAGATGAGAGCTTAAAATTTGTGGAAAAACCTTTGTCGATTGAAGATCGACAGGTAAAGAAGCTTCGTAGGAAGCATGTGCCTATTGTCAAGGTCAAATGGGATTCCCGTAGAGGTCCCGAATACACGTGGGAGGTTGAATCCACGATGAAAGAAAAGTACCCTTACTTATTTCAGTAAATCTCGGGTCGAGATTTATTATAAGGGGGGTGAGGATGTAACTCAAAAATTCACGTCCTATAATGTGTAGACACGTGTCAAATGTTTAAACGTGTGAAAGAAATATTATATAAGGACTAAAGTTGACAAACATGGAAAGTATGTGAATATATGTATTCTAAGTGTCAAATGTGAATAAATATAATGTACATTAACCCTATATGATGCTCATACCTTCAAACGAATAAATCATGGATCATACGAAGCTAAAAGTGAGAGATTCCAAACTACAGGGACTAAATGTGTCAACATGTTCAAATTATACCTCTGAGTGACCTTTTGACAAACTTGAAGCTTTGTAACGGTAAATTATGCTCACTAGAATGCACGATTAAAATTTCATAAAGTTTCGTTAACGTATGAGAAAGTTATGATCAAATTCGTGTGCGAAGGGTTAAAGCGTAAACGTTGAATGTTAGGACTGTTCGGGTGACAACGAAGTTAACCGGGGACCTAACAAAGAGGGTATATGTTTTAAAGCCCTTATAGATCAACATTGAGGGTTTACAATGCAAGAAAACAAGTGCCTAATCAAGTTTTGAAGAGCCAAGGATCAAATTGCAAGAAATCAAAAAGCTGATCAGGGAGGGCCTAGCGCGACGCGAGGGAGGCCTAGCGTCACGCAAGGGGTGCCCAGCTCCGAAATTTTTGGGTTTTGCCTGCTGAGTGCAATCTTCTCGATTCTAAAACGATTCTCCACATCCCTTGACCCCTAAAACACCCCCTAAACACTAGAACCAAGTGTTGATCAGTTGTGGTGTGTGCTAGGCTTTGTTGTCAACACTTTGTGGTGCTTGAATCCACTATATAAGGCCTTAAACTTGCAACTCTTGCTTCAAACCTTCACCTGCATTTGTGGATCACTTCTGGAGCTCAAACTTCCTCTCAAGTGTTCCCTAATCAAGCTTAGGACTTCAGTAAGTGTTCTAATCCTTTCTAAATTGAGTTTAGCTTAGTTAGTTAGCTAAAAGTCAAACCGTCGTAATTACGGTTTGACTTCGAGATTAGTCAATAATGGCTCAGTCATATCTCGAATTAAAAGTAGTTATAGGTTGGTATTTATATGGGTAATAAACCCTTAAAAGGGTTCCCCCTGATTACCACTCTAAGCAGGTCAAAAGTCGGGTCAAACTTATATTTAAAAAGTCAACAGGAAGTCTAAAATGCCCTTTATGCATAATTATCAATGCAGATCATATACAACCTGTTTGATCATTGTTATAACTTAGTAATAAGTGTAAGAACATGTCCAGACATGTTTAACCCGACAATTTCCTGTTTAGACCCGGTTCGGAACCGAAAGTCACATAGTTTGACTTTCACTTTGACTTTCAGTTCTGACCCGTTTGGGCATGTTTTAGAAGTGCCTCAGAGCTTTAATTGGACTAGGTTACCTGTTAGAATAACCCTCTGTGATTATGCACCTCGGTTCATTAGTTATCCAATTAATATGCATGTTTCCGTTAATTGCTCATACGTTGACCGTTATGCCCTTATTACCTTAAAACGTGATTTATGAAAATGTAAAAGTGTAGAAACCTTGATTTCTGATATATAAACTTGTATGCAAAGTTTGACATCAGTTTGACTTGTAGAATAGGAGTTATGCTCATTATCGCAAATTTAAAGCTTTGTGTTAATAAAATGGCGTAATTAGCGTATAGCCTAGTTAAGCCTACTTTTTGATATCAAACTTAATACCCACTGATGTAATATATTATTTTGGGATTTTTAAAGATTTTTAATTAATTTTAAGCTGAGCATAACTAGTAGTCGTAGGCTTAATCCCGTAATTGTCGGTTTTGCCCTTACGGGCCATAAAATGAGTTTTACTTATCTAAACGACTCCAAACCTTTTGCTACTTATCACATATGATAAATAAATTATTTTAAGCCTTCTGGAAATATAAAAATATCAGATTTAAGTATCAAACCCGGAAATGGCCTTTAATCGCCTTATTTAGCGTTTTTAACGCATAGTATGTTTTAAAAGCATATTGAACATACCCGGGTTGATACCTACTGATATTTTAGGAAAATTAGAATATTTTAACAGTAAGCAAAGGTTGATTAACTCATACTCCGGTTTTGAGCTTTTCGGCTTATGTGAAATTACCAAAATGCCCCTACGGTGCATAGTTGGCTATAAATGATAAATTTCACATAAATAATTTAACTTACTGATATAACTTAGCAAATTGAGTATATTTGCTGATTACATCAGACCTGTAACTCAGGTTAACACTCAAACTCTTTTACAACCTTTAAAATGACCAAACTACCCCTACGGGGCCTAGTTTGTGTTTAAACATGTTTCGGGCATAATGAAAGACATCTTACTGATGTCACAACATATTTGAGACATAATTAACTTAGGAAACCTGTATATAGCTCTCATGAATACCCGTCACGCTTATTACGCGTACGGTTCGGTTTATGTAACAAGTTTACATAAATTAGCCGAAACGGGTCAAACCTTAACGGTTTTATCTTAAAATCCATATTGTGAATAATAAACCCATATTAAACAAGTCTTCAAACTTGTCGGGTCTAAATCACATTCTATCCGGTCTTCGCTTAATCGTGCGTACGAACTGTATCTTTGAAACTAGCCGGTCTAAGCTTAAGCTTAATTAAAGACACGTTAGGATTCTAATAGGTTATATTAAACCTTCGTTCCAGATTTGGAGAACCAGTAAAAGCTACGTGCATTTTGCTTATTGTGATTAATACTTGCTCAGGTAAATACTTTTAACTTATTTTCCCTATACGGGCTTGGGTTACGGTATATAGCATACCGCTTGATCGGGCATCAAATTCTCCACCGTTGAGTGGGTAATTGAATAAATTTGATCAGCTCGTTTAAACAGTCTTGTTACTTAAAGCCTTTGGGGGGTTAATGACCATGTCCCGGATATCCTTGGCATCATTTTACGAAATGGCCACGACTTAAGAGCGGGGTGTAGGCGTACACCCGTCAGTGCACAAAAGAACATTGTGGTGTGTCTATTGATCTTTAACCCGGACAAGATCCGGGCTACTGAACGCACAAGTAATATGTAATTCGTTCACAAGATTATAATATTAAATAATTCTCCCAAGTTAAATAAAAATGTTTATGCCATGTGCATCCAAACCAATTTTCAATCATTTTTCAAAATGAGTCAGTTGATTGTATTTACCAGTGTAAACTGACGTATTTTCCCAAAAAGACTGAATGCAGGTACTAAACGAAATTGGCTGGATTGTCTCCTTAGCATCAATAAAAAGTCTCGCAAGCTTAGGATGCCTGAAGTCTGTTGAACCATAAATACTATTTTTATTTCGATCCGACTGTGGATAAACTTCCGGATATTGTGACATTGATATACAATATTAAATTCGGTCGTACTATACGTTTACATTTGCTTCCGCTGTGCATATTTATATTGTGTTGTTTGACTATTACGTTGCCAACCATGACGTTACGATACTCCCCCACCTGGCCCACCGGTGACACGTGGAAATCGGGGTGTGACATCCATGTCTTCTGGAATTATGAAACCTATGAGAGAAGGGAATTTCCTTTTTGAAGGATCATCCTCAGTGTAGAATTGTTTCATCTCATTTTTCACAGCTTCTAATTCCAATGGATATTTAGCAGCAACAGGATCATACTTTTCATCAGTAGCCTATGTTGTGTCTCTCTTTCTTTTGTGAAGCTTTGGAGGTTGTGGTGTAGGAATGATGTGATCAGTGGTGGATGTTTGACTAACAATGGTTGAAACAACTGGTGTTTCAACCATTGCTGTCATTACAACTGCTGATGTATCAGCAGATGTCTTCTGCTTTTGAGCAGGGGTTTTTGATGGTGGTGATGGTGACTCATCATCAGGAATAAAAACCCTTCTCCTTTTTAATGTAGGAGAGGCTGATGATGTTTTGGGTGGATCAGTGGTTTGAGATTGAATGGCAGTGGTTTGTGACTGTGATTGACTGACAGTGGTTGAAACAACTGGTGTTTCAATCACTGTTGTCATTACAGCAGATGTTGTAACATCTGGTGTCTTCTGCTTTATGGCAGGAGGCAGAGGTGGTGATATGATTGTAGATGATGATGGTGGTGGAACAGTGGTTGTGATGGTGTGTGATAGAGTGGTGTGTGTTGAAGGTGTGTGTGTTGATGAAATGGCAGCTGTTTGGCTACTGACAGCAGTTTTTGTAACTACTGCTGTATCAGCTGTTTGACTAACAGGTTTTGAGACCTGCTTTTCTTTTTCTTTTTCTTTTTCAGGCTCAATATAAAGCCCATCTTCTATTCCTTTCTTTCTCAACTTGATTTTCTCCCCCGTTTTGGCATTATCTGCAAGGGGTGTATCCATGAAGAGGATGGAAGATGGAACTTTTCCACCATGGGCAGTCTTTTGTATGCTAGCCTTTATAGCCTTGATATCTGCTTGAGTGTCTTTAAACCTTGATTCCACCATGTTGGTCAGCATTTGTACTTGAATAGCATGCTTTTGATCAGCCATATGTTCCTGTTTTTCAAGCGTGGGTTGAAAAATATTCCAAAGCTCATTTGCAGCAAATGCATGTTGTGCAGGTGCTTGAGCAGGAACAGCAGTGGCTTGTGCTTTTTGAGCTTTTAAAATCTCTTGCACCGTATTCTTTATTTCAGCAACTGAATCTTCAAGTTTTTCAACTCTGTCCGTCAATTCCTGATATTTTGAATCATCACCTACTTTAGTAGGATCATCTGAATCCCCACCAGCAGTGGTTATATCAATGTGTGACTTAGGAACAGAGTCCCAAAAATCACCCATTGATGCCCCTTGTTCTCGGTACTGGGGACTTCTTTCTTCAGCACTCGATAAACCTTTGATGGTACTAGTGGTTAGATCCAACTCACTGGTGGTTACCGAAGTTGCTATGGAAGAAATTGCCTTCAAGGGAGTCTTACTAATGAAACAACTGTCCAACTGAAGATCTGTTGATCCATCAGTTGTAGTTGCTGCTCCACTTGAACTACTGACAAGAGTTACTTGTAACTCCTGCAGTGTAACCTCCTCAACTGTTGCTGGGATAGCAGAGGTATAAGCATCAGACCCAGTCACTTGTGGGGGTATACTCTCAGTGATAGGTGATAGAGAGGAACTGGTTTGTGTCTGTGCAATATCAACTGCATGCAACAGGGGTATTATTGATTGTGGCATTATGATTGGTGAGGGTATGGGTGTTGAAAGAGACATGTCCTTGGGATCAGGACTGTGGAAGATAGAGCCAAGTGGATCTAGAGCTTCATAATTTGGTGTCCCTGTGATTACAACCTGATCCTTTTGTGAGGATGCAGGAGGAGTTTTAGGCATGGGTTGAGATCTTTCTTCCAACTGCTGTGAGGAAGTAGTAGCAGTGGTTTGTGGTGACTTTTGTGTTGTCACAGGCAGTTGCTCTGGGATCTCATCTTCCAGAGTTGCCTTTTTCTTAGGTTTAGTGGGCTTTTTGGAAGATTTTCTTTTGGTCTTTTTGGTGATGACAGGTGTGGGTTTCAAAGCAGTGGTTGTGTTGCTTTGATCACCTGGAGCAGTGGGCTCAGCAGAAGTTGCCTGAGGACCAGTGACAGTTTCTAAAGTCTGCTCAGGCACCTTTGCTTTGAATTTTATTGGTGCCATCATTCTTGAAAATGGACACCTTGTTTGGGCAAATTTTCATCCTCTTTTTCAAATTTTTGTTTAAAGTAATAGCTTAGAAATCTTGGAAAAAGAAGAAATGATTTGCTAACAACATTCTTTACCATGTCATTGAAGATCTCCTGGGAGTAGTTATAATTTTTATTGTTTAAAATAGCATAGCCCAGGCATTGAATCTTCAATGGTATTTCGTTAAACGATGTTGTTTTATTAGAAACACAACTCAAAAGTGTGTGAAACAAAAATCTGGGTGCAGATGGGAAATAACCCTTTTGTAGGGTATCTACCTTTGATTGTTCTGCATAACCCCTTTTCAGAAAATCAGCTTTTAACTCGTTTTTGTCAAAAGAAGTTTTACCATTCTGATCATCGAGTTTGAAGACTTCTGAAATTGTTTGCGGAGTGATTTGAATCACTTTACCCTGTATCGAGGAGTTTATAGCTATGACTTTGTCGTCTTGTTTTTCAAGTGTCGCCTTTTTCCAAAACTCGTTCTGGGTTTGTAGATAAATGGGAGCATCTGCCGTTAACAAAGTTTTGTACTTTGATGCAGATAATGTATCAATGATGGTGTCGAAGGTTTGGTTATCAGTAGGTTTTGTGAGTAAACCCAGATAATTATGAGGAGATTTGTATGGTATCTCGTTGGATTATTCGGTCGTTTGAGCGACCTCTTTTGAAGGTGGTGGTGATTTTGGTTTTGATTTTGACTTTGATTTTGTCATTTTTGCGGAGAAGAACGAAGAATGATTTTGGAGATTTTGAGAAGAAGGGTTGGAAACTGCTTTGAGAAGAGAATTTTGGAATTCAATTCGACAGTGTAAAACCCTGTTAGGGGTTTAGGGCAGAGTTTTATTTAGGGAAAAAATGATCGCTGATGTGGCAGCGGTTATTACGATCTGAGGGCAAAAAACTGACCACGTTTCAAATACTGATGAAATGGATGAAGGGTGGAGAACAGTTGTTTTAGGAGCCACTGATGTATCAAGCATCAGTAGTTACAACAGTAATAAAGTAAAAACAGTGGAGGATTTTTACTATCAGTGGATAGCATATCAGTGGATAAGACACTGATTTTGAGCATCAGTGCTTGTCTTAGCAAAATGAAGAATCAGTGGTTGACTTTCAGCAGTGGATAGTATTTAGTGATCAGATGATTGAACAAAACAATGATTAGGGTAAATGATACAGATTTGAAGAACAAATATTACAGCAACTGTTTTGAGAATTTTTAATTCAATGTTTTGTTTCCACATGTCAATTTTGAGGGACAGTGGTTTAGTACCCCAGATGATGAGAACTCTTTACTAAGACACCTCATTTTCGTTTAATATCCAATTAAAACATGAGTGCCCCAGTAATATAAGTACAGTTTGACAATCAACCTTTGATAAATGTTTAAAAACAAACCTGAGTAAGATATGATCTCGACATATGAACCATTTCCTTCTGACCCATTTATGAGGACAATAATACCAACAAAAATAAGGTACTATATCCTGACAGGAACTGAAACTATTGCCAATAAAAACAAGCAAAAGTTTCAGATATATTATTCCAAAAAAAAACGAACAACATATCCTGGTTATTCGAGAAAATCCTTTGTATAAAAATGATTAAAGGATTTTCTGAGAACAGCATCAAAAGGATCTGGTAAATCTTCAATAAAATACGTAATCATATCATACTCAAGTTTATGAAAATGGTCAGTGGTTTGACAACAGTTGGTAAAACATTTTGAATACATTTTGACCACTGTTTGGTAACATTTTCTTTGTCAGTTGATTGCAATCATGAGGACTCATGGATAAATTTTTGAACATTTGTCTCATCCTCTTTGGAGTTCATTCACGGGAATCAAAACCTTTTCCTAAACAGATGAATGCACATAGTTGCTTAATAACCATTATTATCGTAAACTTTAACTCATAAGTGCTTTATGTTTATACTCTTTTCTTTTGACTTCAAAAGTTTTGAGATAAACACACTTCTGAGTTTTTGTGAATTTTCTTAATGTATTTTAACATAGTTGATTTTGTTCTTTTGAGGAACTCAACCTGTTTTCAACACATAAGATCTGAATGACTAAAGTTTTAATTTCCCTCTTTTTATGTTATCAAAAACACTAATGTTTTATGAACATAGGTTTTTGTTAATCTGAGGTTCATACTTTGGCATTTTAACAAGGTGACATCACAATTTTCATAACAGCAATTGAAATCAATTTTGAAAATATGAAATGATCCCACGTTTAACAGATATGTTTTCAGATCTGAAGACTATGAGTGACTTATGTATGATATCACTTGTTGTGTGAGATTTGTGTGTCATATGACATCTTGGTTGATTTACAGAGTTTTTGAAAAACCATTTTGATCATGATTTACCCGTTACTCTGTTTTTCAACTGAATACAACCAACCTTAGTATCAATAAATTTTGAGCCGAACTGTTATGTCAAATTGATTGTTAGATCGAATTTGACTGTCCAGGCTCTGATACCAATTGTTAGGATCTGAGGCTCTCATGATTGTGCTTGTTTATGAGATTTGAACAAATCAAATAGATATGAGTAGTTTTAAGTGCAGCGGAAATGAATAACAAACTTTGTAAACACAATCAAAGGAGAATATAGTTTGATAAACAATTGCTTTTCATAGAGTCGAAAGATTACATCAAAAGCAAAAGGTTACAATGCAAGCTTACAGACTAAACTCCCCCTCAGCCTGATACTTCAGGATTGGTTGCACAAGATGAAAGGATTGAATTGAGGAGAATAACTCACTCAAAACGATCAAATATAACAGTACAGAGTACTGTCATATTTATAGGCAAACCAAACTACTGATGTACCTCAGCTGACGTCACCATGATAGTGACATCTAACAGCCTAACAACCTATAAACACTGGTCTATACAAACTACTGATGACTAACAACTGATTGATAATAAAATACAAAACAAGTTTAACACTGTTCACGTTCCACTGTTGTAGCCTAAGCACTGATTACTTGAACATCAGTGCTTTCTTTAAAAGGTGATCAGTCTTTGAATGAGCAGTGCTTGGGTCTTCAGCAGTACTTAAGAGACATTAGTAGATAGAGCTCAGTGTCTGCCTTTTAGCAGTCTTTAGTTGTTTCATCAGTGTTTGGTTCATCAGTTGTTCTTCAGAGTAGTACTTAGAGTGTATCAGCAGATAGATAACCACTGTCAAGGGGAGAGCTTAGAGTAAACGTCTGCTTATGGGGAATCCACTGTTGTGAACCGGTTTTGGCTTTACATTATCTGTTCCTCTGGTAGGGTTCAATCCCAACATCTTCTACTCAATTCTTAGTGAAGTATCGGTCTGAGATCTGATTTCTATCAAAGAGACGACCGATTCCGGATTGAACATGAACAACCATCGAGAGCAGTTAACTGATTGGATTTGGGTGATACATGTTCGATCGGGTGACTTGGGGCTCGACGAGGTTCCGTTGTTTAGTACGTTGTCATACCGTCTCAAGAAAACCGCAAAACTTAACAAAAATTTCAAGTTTTCAAAATGGTCAGATTGTGGGACGGATTGCCGTCCGATCGGATTGCCATCCGATCGAACCACAATCCAATCGGATTGCACTTAAGGCTCAAACACTTAAACTTTTATGATTCTCAAAGATCATTAGTTTCTAACGGATTTCCATCCGATTGGTAGACCTCCCGATCGAGTGACAAATCTACTGTGAACTTGTTCTCCGAGAATGTCTAACCGACGGATTGCCATCCGATCGAACAACCGTTCGACCGGGCGACCTGAAGGGTAGAGATACTCCTCTGTTTTCAAAATGCTACAACGAAAACTTCAAAGCCATCATACACAAACACATCCATCCCAAACGAGTGTCAATCCAACCGAATGGCCATCCGTTTGGATTGCCATCCGACCGGATGACCACTCGTCACTTGCTCCCCATGCATCGTTTTACGTGACGCTTATCACATATGCCATCTTCTGATCAGGCTCATTCACTCTAGCGCTCCCTTCAATCCATTAACTACCATCGCTGTGAGTATACTCGATCCCTTTTTGCTTTAAGCACTTTTGGGTGTTACATACGTTACTTATTCTAAATCATATCGACACACAATGCAAACACTATTTATACGCTGACCGTTATTGCATGCTACTTGTTACTTGATGAATGCTTGTATGTTATGTTAACACAATGATTGTTGCCTGACGCCTTAGCAATGATAGTACTATTTGTTTGGACTCAGCACCTGTCGTGGACAGGGGTTGTTAAGGTTACTTCTTCACGTGTCACAGTGGTGATATGTGTTACGCATTCTACAACTCGCAGTCTAGTCTGTGCATATTTCATTGTCGATAACCTATCAACTTCACACTATACATATTACATGCTGGTTATGCGTAAACGCTTTCGAACTCTGTTATTACTATTTAACTTGTATGCTCATCTTTACACTATGTGTATTGACCTCTATTTTAACGTATGTGACAGGTGTTTAGGATGCTGTGTTTACTTGCTGGAAATCAAGCTAGGATGGAGTCTAGAAACAAATCTACTAAAATCTGAGTTGTCGGAACAGTTTGCTTGTTTTTTAGACAATTATCTGTAATAACTATGGTTGCTTTATCTGTTAGTAGTATGGGATATTAACATTAAAGATTTGGTAATTTAATAGTTGTTGTGGATTCTCTTGAATAATCTGTTTCACCCAGTGCCACGCCCCGATGATTCCGCCATCGGTTGGGGTGTGACAAAAACAATTGCGCCAAGTTCAAGGTCATGAGTAGTATAGTTTTTCTCATGTATTTTGAGTTGCCTCGACGCATAAGCGATGACCTTGTCTCGTTGCATAAGCACACAACCAGACTCTCCAACCCACTTTTCTCTCGATTTCTCGCGATTCTTGTAAGTTTTCCACTCAAATCTTGTACTTCTAACATCTACTCGCATCTCTTCATCATTTCGCCTTTGAATCTTCACTTTTAACCGTGAAATCAGCGGGTTTGAGATGTTTTAGGATGATGTCATCATGAGGTTCTTATGAACTTCAAGTTTTGGCACTATTCCACAAAGAACAACTCAGATCTACATGATTTCCACATAAATCAACACTAATTGCATCTAGAACTAAGCATTTTCGAGATGTGAAGGATTGGAAGTTGGTTTCTAACTTTCTTTCAACTCTTTTACACTCAATGCTCTCAAAACCGATAGGATCAGGGCTCATTCAGGTCTTCTACTCAATTCTTAGTGAAGTATCGGTCTGAGATCTGATTTCTATCAAAGAGACGACCGATTCCGGATTGAACATGAACAACCATCGAGAGCAGTTAACTGATTGGATTTGGGTGATACATGTTCGATCGGGTGACTTGGAGCTCGACGAGGTTCCGTTGTTTAGTACGTTGTCATACCGTCTCAAGCAAACCGCAAAACTTAACAAAAATTTCAAGTTTTCAAAATGGTCAGATTGTGGGACGGATTGCCGTCCGATCGGATTGCCATCCGATCGAACCACAATCTGATTGGATTGCACTTAAGGCTCAAACACTTAAACTTTTATGATTCTCAAAGATCATTAGTTTCTAACGGATTGCCATCCGATTGGTAGACCACCCGATCGAGTGACAAATCTACTGTGAACTTGTTCTCCGAGAATGTCTAACCGACGGATTGCCATCCGATCGAACAACCGTTCGACCAGGCGACCTGAAGGGTAGAGATACTCCTCTGTTTTCAAAATGCTACAACGAAAACTTTAAAGCCATCATACACAAACACATCCATCCCAAACGAGTGCAATCCAACCGAATGGCCATCCGAACAGATGACCATCCGAACGGATTGACATCCGATCGAATGGCCATCCGTTTGGATTGCCATCCGACCGGATGACCACTCGTCACTTGCTCCCCATGCATCGTTTTACGTGACGCTTATCACTTATGCCATCTTCTGATCAGGCTCATTCACTCTAGCGCTCCCTTCAATCCATTAACTACCATCGCTGTGAGTATACTCGATCCCTTTTTGCTTTAAGCACTTTTGGGTGTTACATACGTTACTTATTCTAAATCACATCGACACACAACGCAAACACTATTTATACGCTGACCGTTATTGCATGCTACTTGTTACTTGATGAATGCTTGTATGTTATGTTAACACAGTGATTGTTACCTGATGCCTTAGCAACGATAGTACTATTTGTTTGGACTCAGCACCTGTCATGGACAAGGGTTGTTAAGGTTACTTCTTCACGTGTCACAGTGGTGATATGTGTTACGCATTCTACAACTCGCAGTCTAGTCTGTGCATATTTCATTGTCGATAACCTATTAGCTTCACACTATACATATTACATGCTGGTTATGCGTAAACGCTTTCGAACTCTGTTATTACTATTTAACTTGTATGCTCATCTTTACACTATGTGTATTGACCTCTATTTTAACGTATGTGACAGGTGTTTAGGATGCTGTGTTTACTTGCTGGAAATCAAGCTAGGATGGAGTCTAGAAACAAATATACTAAAATCTGAGTTGTCGGAACAATTTGCTTGTTTTTGAGACAATTATCTGTAATAACTATGGTTGCTTTATCTGTTAGTAGTATGGGATATTAACATTAATGATTTGGTAATTTAATAGTTGTTGTGGATTCTCTTGAACAATCTGTTTCACTCAGTGCCGCGCCCCGATGATTCCGCCATCGGTTGGGGTGTGACAAAAACAATTGCGCCAAGATCAAGGTCATGAGTAGTATAGTTTTTCTCATGTATTTTGAGTTGCCTCGACGCATAAGCGATGACCTTGTCTCGTTGCATAAGCACACAACCAAGTCCAAGGTTTGAAGCATCGCAATATACGACGAATTCGTCGTTACCATCAGGAAGCGCGAGAATAGGACCATTACAAAGCATCTCCTTGAGCATTTGAAATGATTCCTCTTGTTCGGGACCCCAAACAAAAGGTTTCTCTTTTTGAGTCAAAGAGGTCAAAGGAACAGAGATCTTCGAGAAGTTAGAGATAAAGCGACGATAATAACCAGCAAGACCAAGAAACGAACAAATTTCAGATGGAGATTTAGGTGCGATCCAGTTCTTCATAGCTTCGATCTTAGCGGGGTCAACGTGAATACCAAGTTCGTTGATAGTATGACCAAGGAATTGAACCTCTTTTAACCAAAATTCGCACTTGGAGAATTTGGCGTATAGACATTCAGTACAAAGAAGTTCAAGGATAAGACGCAAGTGTCGCTCATGCTCTTCTTGTGTCTTGGAATAGATAAGAATATCTTCGATGAAGACGATCACGAAACGGTCCAAGTACGCTTTGCACATGCGGTTCATCAAATCCATGAAGACAACAGGTGCGTTAGTCAAACCAAAGGGCATGACCACGAACTCGTAATGACCATAACGCGTATGAAAAGCGGTTTTTAGGTACATCTTCTTCAAGAACTCGAAGTTGATGGTACCCAGAACGAAGATCGACCTTTGAAAAGCAGGTCGCACCTTGCAATTGATCGAAGAGGTCATCGATGCGAGAAAGAGGGTATCGGTTCTTGATAGTAAGCTTGTTGAGCTCACGATAGTCAATACACATACGGAATGACCCATCTTTCTTTTTGACGAACAAAACGGGAGCGCCCCAAGGAGAAGTACTAGGGCGTATAAAGCCTTTATCAAGAAGCTCTTGAAGTTGACTCGAGAGCTCTTGCATCTCCGAGGGTGCTAAATGGTAGGGATACTTAGCGACAGGCGTAGCGCCAGGCACGCCAGGCACTAAATCGATTCGAAAGTCGACAGAACGAGCAGGAGGCGGACCTGGAAGATCGTTGGGAAACACATCGGGGAAATCACGTACGACGGGAACGTCGCTTATGCTTGGGCCTTTGTCCTTCTTTTTCACGATATGGGCGAGAAAGGAAAAGGTACCCTTGCGTAAGCATTTGTTCGCTTGGATACACGACATAAACTTGAGACCTTGAGAAGGTTTCTCGCCATACACGTGTAGAGAATCACCGTTTGGAAGAGGGAGGCGGATGAACTTTTCAGAATAAACAACTTCAGCACGAACTCGCCTAAGCCAGTCCATGCCTACTATGATGTCAAAGCTACCCATTTGCATAGGTATAAGATTGATCGAGAAGGTATGATCGTTAAGAATCAAGGAACAATTGGAAAGAACGGAATCGACAGCGACGGATTTACCATTAGCGACTTCGACAGCGAAAAATCTTGGCAACATAGAGCGTTTAAACATGGTTCACAAAAAACGTACCAGTAATAACATCATTCGCGTTTTGAGCCTGAGCAGTAGTGAGGAGAAAAGCTCGGCCCCTAGCTGATTGCTGAGCTTGTTGCTGCTGCTGTTGAGGTTGATTCCTTTGAGGGAAAACATTGGTGAGATGATTGAGATCGCCACATTTGAAGCATGCTCGCACAGGAGCTGCTTGAGGTTGAGCCTGATTAGGTGTAGGGTTTGCAACGATAGCCTGATCTTGGGCAGGCTTTGGGTTGTAGCGACAGCGATCGGCGAAATGCCCTAGCCTATAACAGGTGGCGCATTTGTGACATGGGGTGCCAGTAGGATGATGGTAAGAACATTGGTTACACTTGGGCCATGTCCCAGTGTAGTTTCTTCTTGGAGGTTCTAGGGTAGTGGGATTAACGGCAGCTACTGATTGGATGGGTTGAGGGTTTGGCGGAGTAACGACCATAAAGTTCTGGCTTGAAGCCTTCCGCTTCTTGCCCTTGTTCTTCTTGGGTGGTTGAGAGGGTGAAGGTTCAACAATGGTGGTAGTATCAGTGGTATCAATGACGGCTTGATGAGCACTCTTCGTCGAAACCTTATCATAGGTTCCATGAAGAACGCAATTGTTGTTAAGATCTGTGGCTATGCTAAAGGCTTCCTCTATGGTTTTAGGACAAGCAGAGGCAACCTGGTTAGTCAAGGAAGGTGCAACACAATGGATGAACTTGGCTATGGTTTTGGGGATGGTGTCGACTTGTCCAGGACAAAGGACACTAAGCTGTTTGAAACACATGATCAGACCATCCATGTCGCTCCCCTTTTGAGTTAGGTTCCAAAATTCATTCTCCAAATTTTGGAGTTCGTGAGGAGGACAAAAGTGATCTTTCATGAGCTGCTTAAGTTTGTCCCAAGGCATGGCATGCGCAACATCGTTTCCCCTCTTGTTGCGGTCGGTGGTCCACCACTCGAGTGCCCTCGAGCGGAAGACTCCAGTCGTGTTCAAGGTTCGTAGCTCATCAGGACAACCACTTTGCAAGAACGTAAGCTCAATTGCGTCAAACCAATTCATCATGGCGGTGGCGCCATGTTTTCCTGTAAACTCCAAGGGTTTACAAGCCATGAATTGCTTGAATTGGAAGGTCGATTTGGGTTTGTCTGCCTTTGAGTCGACAGAGCCATGTGATGAGTCGGTGTTTGGCTGAATCTTGCTAACAATGTCAGGTATGACCTTAGCCATGGAGTTGGAATTGGCGTTGGAGGTCGAACCCTTCTTTGACTTGATCTTCTTTGATGCACCGCTGGATGACATCTAAGAATCAAAAGATAAGGAATGGATGAGACTTGATCATAAATTCAAAATAAGTTTTGCAAGTTTAAGTATGCAAGCATGATGTATCACGTATGGTTCACATAATTAGCATAAGTTTTCAACATGTATCCACAAGTATAAACACGTAAGAATGCGTATAAAGAGTATAAATTTAGTTCGTTCACGAGGATTATTATTGTTTTTGATTGCGCGAGACGTGCGAAACGTGTAACGGTTTTGAAATGAACGAGGTAACAAGTATAAAATCATATATAAATTGAATCACATAAAAGAGAGGCTCATAAAACATAGGATTGTTTCGGGTTTAGAAACGTCGACTATTCCAAAGTGAATCGAAAGTCCTTTCAAATTAGAGAAACGTGCTTTGGCCTATAGGTAAGATACTCTCGTCAAGAAGTGATTAACGACATCTTACCCTTCCAGTTACTACACGTCTCTAATCGATTGAAACAATCGAAACTTTGGCGAGATCGAAAATCAAGGAATGGGACTTAATCGACAAGGTGCGGGTTTCACCCCTAACTTGACGATTTCGTACCCTAATGTGGTTAGTACTCGTCGGGTCAAAATATAATTTCGACACTTTGAGGAGGGTCTACTAGAGTTTGAATTGGAAATTTACCATTAAGATGTGGATTTCACTCCTAGCTTAATGGCGAAATTTCATGCAAAATAAGAATAAGCGGAATGAGAGTCGTTCACCAAATTGTGGGTTTCACGCCTATTTTGGTAAACTCGTCTCTTTTGTATAAAGAGTGTCTTCAAGTCTTCAAGTGTATTGTGTAAAATGTCTTAGGAAAGACATTATGTAAATATTAAGACCAAAAAGAAGAGAAAGAAGCAAAGTAAGGAGAATAACATTTTAAGCAAGAATCAAGAATGGTCAAAAATATGGTTCCTACTATAGACTAGGTTGAACATGGCAATTCTACCTAATTCCCTATAGTTATGGCTCTGATACCAATCTGTCACGCCCCAACCGATGGCGGAATTATCAGGATGAGACGAAATAGATTGCAAGAGACTTCATAACACTATTTGTGACAATATTTAAATCAACCATTTTCCATTTCATAATAAAATTGTCAACATTACATAGAAATTCAAATAACATGTTCATAACATAACGAAACAAAATTTGATACCACAATTTAAACCTAAGACATCTAAATGTGTATCTAGGCATCATCGCTACTTCGTTTCATAGCATCATCATGATCATCAACCTGTAACATGTTTAAAATAATTTCAATGTAAAGCAAAGGCGAGTACACAAGGTTTGAATAAGTATAGCATAAGTATAAAGGCATTATCTCGAATCCACATGGCATTTTGTAAACAAGGTAACTAGCATGCATAGCAATATGTCAAACCCAAGTGTCCACTAGTATTTAGCATCCCTCGCCACAAAAGTGCCGAGACCGTTTAGAATAAAGACTTAACAAGACCCCGACGGGTGGTGTGCTACTCCTATAGTGCTATATATGTTAAGTTGAGGGCTTAGCAAAGTAAATGACATATAGCATGTATATTCTAGCATGAACCTAAGTAAACAAGTAGCATGTATAACGGATTGAGAGTATAAAGAATGTTTAAGTGTGTGAGTGTGTATTTTGTATATTAACATGTTACAACCCAAAGTGTTTTTTAAAAGTAAATGGGTCAAGTGTACTCACGATTTTGCAAGTCTTGAACTTGGGAATCCGCGAGTGAGTTGTGTGTTGATTAGGGGGTTGGAACACCAAGTCCTTCTACACGAAGTAAACAAGGCGTATGAGTATTGGAGGGTAATGGTAGATTAAAGATTTAGGAATTTAAAACATAAGAACATATGTATACGAAAGTAATCATCTTTTAACACAAAGTACTTGTTTTGACACTATGAAGCCTCAAGGGTTAATGTTTTCATGAGTAATATACTCATTAGAATCATACAAGTCTTATGTCTTAGATGATGTTATTCTAGCACTTTGACGAATGAACACAAGTTCATCATCAAGGGTTCGAATGTTGAATAGTATATATATATATATATAAGTATTATTTAGGTTATACATTATTATGTCCAATAGTCAAGCATGAGGTAGAAGATTAAATCTTCATTTAGGTACCTCTAAGTTTCATGGAAATCATGTAGGAGGTAGGAAGAGAAGTCTTCCATTTAGGTACCTCTAAGTGTTCACCACTACACTTGATGTAAAAACATACAAGGAGGGTCATGAACTACAAGTAATATTAGAATATAAACAACTAATCTATAAGAAATCATCAAGCAAATGTGGGGATTTTATGTAGGACAACCCATGTTAGTCCTAAATCACACCTACATCAAGTTTTGGACTTAAACATTGCTTGTGGGTTAGAAACCCTAAACAAAACAGAATGTATATGAGGTTTAACCTCTGATTTTGAATGTCTCAACCTTGTTTTTAAGCCTAACTAACCATAGAAGTGGTTATAAGTATAAGGACATAGGTTTGAGATGAGTTAGACTCAAGTTGAATAAGTTTAGTAAAGATTAGATGAAATCAGAAATGAACAATGAACTTTGGAGCCTTTTTTCCGGAGTTCCAGGGACTTATTTACTGTGAAAAACCCATGGAATCGAAGCTAAGGTCAATCCAAGCACATAGGAAAAAGAATGGACTAAATCGGACAAGTATTGAGTGAGTTATGCTCACTTTAGTGAAGGTTGAACAATCTGCTCGAACTTGAGATAATCAGCTGATTAGAGAGTGTTTTTGAGTGAAATGGAAGTGCTTGTAAAGTGATTTGAGATTGGAGGAGGCATGGTATTTATAGGGGAGGGTTATGGTGGTTTGTAGTTGGGTATTTAATGCTAAAAACAAGTTTAAACTCAAGTTAAACCCATTATCACGCTCAAAATCGCGAGCTGAATTGAGGGAACTGTTCTGGGACTTGGCTCGCGACCAATGAAGGATTTAGGGGTGGTCTTCGCGGCTGGAAACAATGGGAAAAGCTGAAGTTTCTGTTAATTACAAGTTGGCCCCTGAAGTTTATAAATTAGGGTTTTAAGGTGTTTTAGGAGCTATTTTCGACATATAAGCATAGTATAAAGGTAAATTAAGTATAATGAACATAATCCAAGTATAATTAAGTGTATGAATGTCGTATTTAAGTTTTGTATACGTTCAAAAGACGTTTTATGCATAAGTTTCACATATTGGCAAGTTTAGCACATAGTTTCCAAGAATTACGAATAAGCATCAATTGTTCCACAAAATTGAATGTATGAGCATGTATAAAGTATGTACAACATGAATTTAACAAAATACGAGTTTTATTTATGATCCAAGTCTCGGATTTTACAACGATTACAAAGGAAGAACGATTACAAGAACACAAGACTTCCAAAATTAGAAATACAAACAAGACTTTCTATTTATGGAAAGTATGAAGAAGCAGGGCGTTACATGTTGGGATTTATAGAGGATCGATTAGGGTTGGGTTGGTGAGCATTTATTGAAGAAAACACACTTAAACACAACAACATAACATAAAATCGCCCAATAGTTGAGTTGAAAACACATTCTGGCGGATTAGGGGTGTCGCGCTGCGCGACAACACAAGTCCACACCCGTTGCGCGACGCGACAGGGTCTAGTTCCAGAATTTAGTTTGTTATTTTGCACATTTGGTCCCTGTAGTTCACACTTGAGTGTTTTAATGTATTTTGAGGGTGTTTTATGAAATATAATCATAGTATTAGGGTTGTTAAGTATTAATAACATAAAACAAGTATAAGGGAGTATGATTTAGCATATGTATGTCGTAAATAAAGATCGTATGCATCCAAATGACGTATGATTCACATATATCACGTATTTGCAAGTATAACACATATTTTCCAAGAATTACGAATATTGTATCAATTGTTTCACGAAATTAAACGTTTGAACATGTATGAAGTATGTATAACACTAATTTAAAGAAATACGAATTTTATTTATGATCCAAGTCTCAGATTTTACAACGATTACAACGAAGAACGATTACAAGAACACAAGACTTCCAAAAATAGAAATACAAACAAGACTTTCTAATTATGGAAAGCACGAAGAAGCAGAGCGTTACATTATTCATCAAAAATGGTATATTTAACTTAGACTAAATTACAAAAATCAACCTTTATGTTATACTCAAACTGCACTTCGTACCTTTCACTATGGAATCCGCAAAAAACAACCTTTATGTTCATGTTTTGCTACAAGGTCGACCTTTACCACTAACCTCGTTAGATTTCTTGGTTAAGTTACCTCACATGCAAGCATGTGAGGGTATTTTAGTCTTTTTAATCAATATTTAATAGATATATATTAAAACCACAAACCCATATTAACCCTTTACTATTTTACACCTGCATATTGGTGGTTTACTTGCCCCCCATTTGTTGCCTCCTATGTTTCTCAATAGCAAAAAGTTTAGTATCTTTCCCATTACCTTTCCCACCACCAAACTCCAAAATCGCATCCCCTTCATACAAATTATGATGATGATTACTCTGTTCTCCCCTCTCCATCTCCATTTCCTCGAAAACCCGACCCGCAACCGCTTAAATTAAACCCAATCGGGAGCGAATTCAGCAGCTCTCTAAACATCGGAGGCTATGGTGGACCCAATCACATTCACATTAATAGGCAACACCGGCTCATACACCACTTGACCCGAATTCTGATCAATCCGGGTCGGGTCAGAAAAACAGATTGTTGATGAACATTTTGGTAACTGAAACAAGTTTAAAAGATCCGGTGGTGTAACTGCAATTTGATTAGACAAACAGTTGTTAATGTTATAATTGTTTCCCATGAGAATTTGATCATGGAGATTGCTGTTATTATGGTTCCAGTTAATTTGGTCGATTCGGGTCGGCTTTTGGTGGTACATTTCGATATTGATCAGGTGTTGGTGATCTGCAGGGGTGAAATTGGGGATTTGTGGGAATTGGTGGAAGTTTGAGAGGTCGTGTTGATGATCGATGAACAGTTGTTGGTGATGGGTTGAAGAGTTTGGATCGAAACAAGCGGTTGATTCGAACATGTCTGGATCGAAACAAGCGGTTGATTCGAACATGTCTGGATTATCCAACATTTTGTTTACAGGGAGATGATGATTGATGAGATAAAGTTGAATAAAATGAGTTTTTGGTGTTGCGATGGATGTTTGAAGATACCCACAAGAAGAAATTAGCAAATGACCATGGAAACAAAAGGAATTGCAGGTGTGTGTGTGAGAGAGAGAGAGAGGTAGGTTGAAAGTATTGGTGGTTTACGGTGAATATCGGGTGTGGTATTTTAGAGAGAGATTAAAGAGAGAGAGAGAGAGAGAGATAAAGAGAGAGTGAAAGAGTGTGGTGGGTTTTATAATAACAAAGGTGAAATGACTAAAATACCCTCACATGCTTTGGTAACTTAACCAAGAAATCTAATGAGGTTAGTGGTAAAAGTTGACCTTGTAGCAAAACATGAACACAAAGGTTGGTTTTTGGGAATTTCGTTTTAAAAGGTACGAAGTGCAGTTTTAGTATAACATAAAGGTTGATTTCTACAATTTTGTTTTTAACTTATAAAATCTAAATAGCAACCAATTATTGAATTCTTAACGCCTTTTTTCCAAGTCGCACCATTTGCATCTTGAAACCCATCACCATCACAATCATGCTTCTCTTTGATTACTTTGAGACAAAGATAATCTTTTTCCACTTTGAACCACTAAATCCATTTGCCAAAAGACTAAAATTTTATATTAAAGATGTTCATTTAACTAAGCTATCTAATGGTAGAGATGTTTAAGAAAACCGGAAACCCAAGTAGAACACCTTGATCCAAAACTAGCAAGACCAATAATTTGAACACCGGTTTATCATGAGTAGGTTTATGTAGTTAACTAGTTATATATATATCTGGTGAAAGATAAAACGAAAACTCATTTGAGTTGAGAAAACTCAAGAAAACCCTATGTAAAATTTTTGTTTTTTTCTAAAAAAAACACGGATGAAATTTTGAACATTTTTTAAAAATTAAACTACTTGGTGCTTTTTCATTTTTCTATATGTATGTTATATTTCCTATTTTTTTAGAAAAAAATTAAAATGTTACATGGGGTTTTTACAAAGGTTTTTTGAGTTTTCTCAATTCAAGTATATTTTCGTTTTGTTCTTCACCTATATGTATATAAAGGTATAAACACATAATTACTTTTGAATTACTAAGTTACAAAAAACATAGGAAAATACACTTTCAATAATACTGATATACTGATACCAATGATGTTCGTTCAATATCGGTTCATTACCGGTACAACCCAAAATGATATTGATAACCATTTTACATTGACTGAGTGGGTGTTGCTATTTGCACTCCCATTTTTTTTAAATTTTACTGTTTGCACCCCCCCCCCCCCCCTTGAAGTTTGTAAATAAATACAATCAACCCTTGTATTTTGTATTTTTTTTCAAAATTTGTATTATGAAATATCCCTATTTTTTCTAGGGATTTATCTAATTGACATAGTTTGAATATTTAGATATATATGTAACAATCCTATGGAAGAAAAAAATCCTGCAACTAATTGAAATAAGGAGATTAAGAAAGAGCTTGAAGAAACAATTTTTTTCAACTTTGATTTTCATCATAGTTGTTCTTGGTATGTATTCTAACTAAAAGTGTTCGTCATCTATTTCAAAAATTCATCAAAAGTGTTCCTGTTCTACCACTTCACGTTAGTTTTCTTATTCAAAATGTTGTACTGTTCAAAATTTCTTATTCAAAATGTTGTACTGTTCAAAATTTCTTATTCAAAAGTGTTAAGAATTAAAAATTTCTTTTTTCGCTGTAACGTTAATTGGCAGAACAAGAATTTTGAATTTTTAGATCATAAAGTGATTATTCATTTTAAGTGAAATTTCTTAAAAAAATTATTTTTTCGTTGTAACTTTAATTGCCCTATTTAAAAGTGTTCTCTCATGTCACTTTCACCAAAAAGATCATAAAGTGATTATTTATGTATAAAAAGATCACACAGAACATACAAAAAAAAAGTAATATGCTTTTCAATACACTTTTAAAGTATTAAATTTTAATTCTTAATACATTATAAAATGATTATTTATGTATATGTTCGAAATTGCTTTCGGGTTTGTCTCTGATACGGTTTATCACAGTTCGACATCAAGAGTTATACAAAAAGATGTCTGCATTTTCTACCAATCAGGTATGCGTTTTATTTAAAGGATTATAAGCTTGTATTTTTATTTACATAATGTTTGTAGTTATATGTCCCAACTGTAATATTTTTTATTATTAGGCATTCAAGTCTCATGAAGAGATGATTAAATGGGTTCAAAACACCGCACGTGTTGTTGGTCATGTTATCGTCATTAAAAGATCACAAAAAAAGCCAAGTGGCTATTGTAAAGTCATACTAATGTGTGAACGTGGTGGAGCGTATAGGCCCGTTAAAGGTACAAGTAAAGCAACTGGCACCAAAAAAATTGATTGTCCATTTGAATTGATCGGGGCATATACAAAAGAGAACAATTCTTGGAAGTTAAATGTGATACGCGATGAACATAATCATCTACCTGCACAACATATGGAGGGGCATGCATTTGTAGGGCGATTGTCATGTAACGAGTTTCAATTAGTGGCAGATTTGACGAAGAAGCATGTGGCGCCACGAGATATTCTCGGTATCATAAAGGAGCAGAATGAAGATAATGTCTCTACGCTTAAAACTGTATACAATGCACGCAATAAAATTTGAAAGACAACCCATAAAGGGAAAAGTCCAATGCAGGTTGTTATGTCTCATTTACATGAAAAATCTTATACTTATTATACTTCTACCAATAGTATTTCAAATGAGTTGGAAATATTATTCTTCACTCATCCGACATCGTTAGACTTATTGCGTGCATTCCCAGATGTGATGCTTATGGATGCCACATATAAGACAAACAAGTATAATATACCTTTTCTTGAAATTGTTGGTGTAACTTATACCAGCAAGACGTTTTCTATAGCTTTTGCGTTTATGCATAAAGAAACAAAGGATGTCTACTTGTGGGTATTAAACTGCTTAAAGTCAATTCTAGATAACTGCATGCAACCACGCGTTATAGTTACAGACAGAGACTTCGCACTCATGAATGCATGCCAACAAATTTTTCCGAATTCTACCCGATTAGTTTGCAGATTTCACATTTCCCAAAGCATATTTAGGAATTGCAAGTCACATTTCAAGTCGCAACATAAGTGGGAGTCTTTTACTGGAATGTCGAGTTCACTAATTGAGTCTCAAACTTTGACATCATACAAGGAAAAATACAAAGAACTTCAATCAATGTTGACCAAACATCCATGTATTAATTATTATTTTTATTATTATTCTTGTTGTTGTCGGTGGTGTATTATTTATTAGTGTCCTTGTCATCATCTTACAGGTGTCTTACATTACCTGGAAAATACTTGGTTGGATAATCACAAAGAACTATTTGTCTCGGTTTGGACTGATGAATGCTTACATTTTAGAAATCAGACAACCAACAGAGTTGAGAGCCAACATGCAAAGCTAAAGGTATACTTGAATTCAGCAAATTCTAGCTTAGATAAGTTTGTTGGTTGCATTGATGACATTGTGAATTCACAATATACATCAATTAAAGCAAGTTTTCAAAAGAGTAAGAACACACTAAAGCATAAACATAATTTACCAGTCTTGAAACTACTATGTGGTTTTGTTTCTCATAACGCATTGGATATAATAGTGGAAGAGAGAAAGTTAAACTCTTCTAATTGTGGTTGTCAAGTTCGTAAGAGTTGTGGATTACCATGTGCTTGCGTTATTTCAACACATGTGAAAGAATGTTAGTTAATAATGATAACTCGATTTATTTTTACACATATATTCACTATTCCAATATAACAAAAAAAAATAAGTTGATTTTTTTTTATGCAGAGCGGTGTATTCCATTGGATTCGATTGACATATTTTGGAGGAAACTTGATATATTGCCGTTAAAACATGAGGAAGATGGTGACATTACTTGTGATGCTGAATTAATAATGTTTAAAGAACTCTTTGACAAGCAATCCAAGCCGGGGAAGAAAGTGATGCTTGAAAAGCTAAAAGAAATAACTGATCCAAGTAAAACATCATTTGAAGAACCTACTGTTCGAAAAAATACTCGTGGACGACCAAGCTTAAAGAAACAACAACAAAAAACTCGAGCCAATCCTCAACATTCCTATAAACGTAGTCGTTCAACCACGTCAAATGTTGTTGAATACAATTTTATGGACTTGAAATCATCACCTCCGAGACATCGTTTAGACGCGAACAATTATGAGCCATTAATGAAAAAATCTGTTGTTAAGAAAAAAACTCGTGGACGACCAAGCTTAAAGAAACAACAACAAAAAGAAGGTATTGTGCTTGAATATAATTTTATGGATTTGAAACCATCGCCAAATGTGGTTGAATATAATTTTATGGATTTGAAGCCATCGCCAAATGTGGTTGAATATAATTTTATGGATTTGAAGCCATCGCCTCCAAGACATACTTCCTACGCAAATGATTCTGAGCCACTAATGAAAGAAATCCCAAGCATCTTTCACCCGCACATTTCATGTATAAAAAATGTCGATCCCGATGGTAATTGTGGGTTTCGATCTGTCGCTGTGGGGTTGGAGATGGATGAAAACTTGTGGAGTTTTATTCGAACTGAACTTGTATAAGAGATGGACATTAACTCAAAAACATGGACGCAAATTTTTGACACAGTTGTCACCGGAGAGTATAACCGTCTACGTCGCAACATAGATTTTCAAGGAAAGGGATTTGCAAATTTTTGACACAGTTGTCACCGGAGAGTATAACCGTCTACGTCGCAACATAGATTTTCAAGGAAAGGGATTTGCAAGCGCTGATCATTGGATGGATATGCCCCACACTGGACTCCTCATTGCTCAAAGATTTGGTGTGATTGTTCACCTTTTAAGCATCGCCGACAATCAAACTTTCTTCCCGCTATTGACTGATCCAAACCAAATTCGTATCCCTCATCAAGTGGTGTCGCTTGTTCATGTTCATGGAAACCATTTCATCCATGTTAGATTAGAAAGAGACTATCCGATGCCTCTACCGAACAGTCTTTGGAGTAGGAACCGAAGTGACGCTGCAGCAGATTGGGAAGTTATGTACGGTTCTCGTATAAACGGTATAAGGAGCTAAAAAATCCTAATCCAGACCGAACTGTACAATATGTTGGTTAAACTTCAGTTGTAATTTGTTTCGGTTAAACTTTATTTGTTTCGATGATTTTCGGTTGAAATTTCATACATTTTGGACTGATTCGGATCTGTTCGATGTATCATTTGCGTATTTCGAACTGATTCGGTGTGTTTCGGTAGATTTTAGGTTTGTTTCGGTAATATTTTGAATATTTCAGACACATATCAGTTTGTTTCTTTGAAGTTTTGAACGTTTTGAATACTATACATCGGTTATAGATTGTTTAAATCAACAAAATCAGTTGAAATCACAAGTAAAACCGTTCAAAGTTTGTTTTTGTTCACATATTATACAGAAAGAAAAAGAAAAATGAAGTGAAATGATTTGATTGCAGGTTGTTAATCGAATAAGAAAATATAATCATTTTTGTTGCTGTTGATCTTTTAAAAGGATAGAAGAAGAAAATAACAAAATTTAAAAGTTCCTATTGAAGAAGAGTCTAGAATTTTGAACTTTGAATTTTGATTTCAAAACGGTGTGCTGTCTACTTGTGTATAATCAGCGAACAAAAGATAATATTATGAAACCGAATATTAACAGTTTTCGTAAAAAAATAATATTAACATAAGGATTTATTTTCAAAAATTATAAAATACAAGGGTGAAATTTATAAAATTATAAAACTGATATTTTTGGAAATGGAGGTATAAGCAGTAAAAATGGAAGTGCAAATAGCCACACCCTGACTTGAAAACCATAAAAAAATACTATTACTGGTTCTTATAATACCAATATAGTTCATAAAAACAACTTTCCAATAATACCGATACAAACAAAAGATACAAAATATAGATAACAAAGAAATAAGAAGCCGGCTGAGCCGCACCAGCTTATTCTCTAACAAAGTAAGCCGAAATACATTTGTAAGTTTGTTATATAAACACATAATAAGGCGCTTTAAGCATGATATCAACAAACTCTGATTCCTCTAACCGTCTTTTCTGCTTTTTTACACTTCTTCAATGGGCGTCGTACGGACGGATGAGAGCCGGAGATCTGAGATCGAAGAGTTTCGCCGGATGCTACTATCCTGTTCCGCCGTCGTCCTCAAAGTCACCACGGAAGACGACACCATTCACCGGCGAGTAACCGCCGCTAACCGAAACGAACACGCAGTAGATCAGAAGCTCGTTTGCGTCACCAGCGGTGTCTCGTTCCTCGGTATAGCTATTGTTAAACAGCTTCTGATCAGAGGCTATGCCGTTCGGATCATCGTCGATAACGAAGGTAATTAAAGCTTGTATGTATTTTGTTAACTATGAAGAACAATGAACTCTGTGATAGCTAGGTTATAAGTTTTATGATTGAAATTATCGGTGATTTTGTGTGTAGATCTTAGAAGCGTTTGTGTTGACTTTGTGAAGTGGTATATTGATTGAGTATTGAGATTTTTGACATATGTGTTCTAGATTTGTTGAATCATGAGCTTGATAGTGTATACATTTACATAGCTATCGTGAAAGTGTGAAACAGCTTCTGATTATAACGAAGGTATAACTTGTTCGTTCTAATGTTAGTATATGCATATTGTTAAATATTAACTGCTGTTAAGTATGAAGAACAGAGCACTCTGTGTTAGGTTTTAGGTTATATGATTGTAATTATTAGTGTTTTATGTGTAGATCTTAGAAGCGGTTATGTTGACTTTGTGTAGTGATGTGTCGATTGAGAATTTTGAAATTTTTGACATCTATGTTGTAGATAGTTGAATCAAGAACTTCATACATTTACATAGCCTAGCGAACTCTGTAGTAGGTTTTAGCTTTTATGATTGAAATTATCTCTGGTTTTTTTGTGCTTTTTTTTTTAACGGCCAAAAGAAAAAACAATAAACAGTGATAATTTTTGTGTAGTGACTTTATAAATTGAGTAATACATTTACATAGCAATTAATTGTTCCTGAATTAACTGGAGAGTTTGAAATTACAGAAGATATAGTGCGGCTGAGAGAGATCGAAAATTCAGGAGAGATTGAAGGATCAACGAGAGCTACTACAAACAACAATCTGATAGGAGTTGTTGTGGCAAAATTCGACGATCGCAGAAGCTTAATTGAAGCGTTTGATGGATGCTGTGCGGTATTTCACACCACCGCCTTCATTGATCCAAGCGGATTGTCTGGTTACTCGGTGAGTCTAGCTTTTATTTTTTGGCTTATGCTTATATTTTAAAGTAGTTTATAACTTATTTTTTTATCATTTGATAAGCTCTTTTTGAGTGTTTCGATTAATTTATAGCTTATTTTATATCATTTACCCTTACACAAAGAAGCTTCTTCAAATAAGCTAAAAAATCATCTTCAAATAAGCTTCTTTAAATTAACTTATATAAGTTAATAGATATAAGTTTAAAAAGCTAAACCAAGCACCAAGTTAAGCTTATTTTGTAAAAAAAAACTATAAGCTTTGTTAAAAAAGCTTAGGCCAAACACCCCCTTAATCACCTTTTTATTGCATCTAGACATAGTCCATCGTACTAGGTAAAACCGTAAAACAGACGCAAAAAAGCCGAAAAAGTGTATTGGTACATAATAATTTATCTTTTTCTTTAACAACAAATACACCCTCACTTAAAGTTTGAAAACCTAATGCTAAAGCTAACTGACTAGCAAGTGCTAATAAGGCTAGAGGGTGTGGGGGTGTCACCTCACCATGTATAGCGCCCATATGGGCTCCATCACCACACCCTCCATTTTAAGAGGGGGTCCCATCTTCTCTTCGCCAACATGGTAGCGCCAAGGTTGAAATGTTCAGGTGGGGCCCACTAGTTTTAGTCCAATCAAATTTTTTTTTTTAATTTTGTTTAGGTAGGGTTCCATCAACACCCTGCAATTTAAAGGGGGGCTCCATGGCTGACGTGGATCCTACGTGGCTTGATAAAACCCCTAAAAGGCTCCAACCACACCCTCCAGCCTAATAAAAAAACCTCATCAGCTAATATACAAATTTAAAAATATATAATAAACTAATTCGACTTTAACAGTCGGCTGAAATCAATTTGTTTTATTATTTTACTTTTCCTTCTAGAAGCATTCTACAATTCTATTTAACTCCATTAATGGAAACCAATAACAACCTGTCATTTGTCCAACTGTTGAGGAGGGCCCTAGTGTTTCTCACAAGATATTATTGTTTTTTGTATGATATCTTTCAATCTAGATTTCCTATAATTTTATTTTGTTTACTCATCACTATTTGACTACACACAAAAATATTATCAAATGAGTGTGAATTTGATCCATAAAAGTACGTGAAATGTGATTATTGTTTCATGAAAAATGATAGAAATCGATGGCGGAAATAGAAGCAAGGGCCGCGGAAAATGTAGCAGAGGCTTGCGCAGAAACGCCCTCTGTTAGGAACTATGTGCTTACATCTTCTCTATTGGCATGCATATGGAGAGATGGTTCCAATGGCAGCCTACCTACAGTAGTAGACCACAATAGCTGGAGTGATGAATCCTTTTGCAGTAGCAAAAAGGTTAGGAAACTCTACCCACTTTTTGTGTTAGACCTTTTAATCTTTTATCCTATATACAACATAATATTGCATACGGAAATTGTGTTATACAACATGACCCTACAATACAATGTTGGGGATATAAGATCGGGACCATAGACTGTCGGGACATCTTTGTCATATATGCATGCATTGTAGGGTTATATGGTCATATTGTACACTTGTACAACATAATATTGCAACCTGTGTTATACAATATGTTGGAGATATGAAACTGGGATATCTTTGTTCTACTTGCATTGTAGGATTATACAATATATACAATGTACGAGGTACAAAAATGGGGCAATCGATTTGAGCTCGCTTTAGAACTCCATTTGGATGTAATGACCAATTGACCATTAATGTTTTACAATCTCATGAAAACAACTTAACAACTGTTATCTAAAGGGGAATTTACCAAAATAGCCAAGAATATAATTTGACCACCAAAATAGCCATTTGATGCCTCCTTGGAGCAGGGCATCACGGATTCAAATGTGCGGGATGCCTCTTTCAAGACCCCTCATGCCTCTTTAAATATGGAAGTGACACGTGTCTCAATGATTAGGTAGACTCTTCCAATGCCCCTCAGCAGACTCTTCCAATGCCTCAGCAGACTCTTCCAATGCCCCTCAGCAGACTCATCCAATGTCTCAGCAAACTCTTCCACTTCATCTTCACCACCACCACCACCGTCACCACCACCACCACCGCCACCACCGCCACCGCCACCACCACCACCTCATCTTTAAGATCCTTCATGAGCTCCAACACATCTTCAAGATCCTTCGGTCTATGCAAGAACGTGGTCCCTATAACTTCTGATATCTTTAATACTATTATTTTCGAATTCAAAGATTAGTAGTATATTTTATGGTGGTGGCGGCGGCGGTGGTGGTGGCGGTGGTGGTGGTGGTGACGGTAGTGGTGGTGGTGAAGATGAAGTGGAAGAGTCTGCTGAGGCATTGGATGAGTCTGCTAAGGGGCATTGGAAGAGTCTGCTGAGGGGCATTGGAAGAGTCTGCTGAGGCATTGGATGAGTCTGTTGAGGGGCATTGGAAGAATCTACCTAATCATTGAGACACGTGTCACTTCCACATTGAAAGAGGCATCCCGCACATTTGAATCCGTGATGCCCTGCTCCAAGGAGGCATTAAATGGCTATTTTGGTGGTCAAACTATATTCTTGGCTATTTTGGTAATTTTCCCTTATCTAAATTCCACTACAAATCCCATACAAAAATTTTATATTTACTTTCTTAAAATAATAATATAATCCCTCAAATTTATGCATAATTAAAAAATTATCATCCTAATATGATTGTGACACATGACAAAATTAATTACCGTCCTAATATGATTGTGACACATAACAAAATTTATGCATAATTGAATAATTATCGTCCTAATATGATTGTGACACATGACAAAAGGAGAATTGGCCTATAATAATCTCAACTAGAGGTTATTAGCCATTGACAGTTCCACCTTTGAATATTCCCTTCACCAGTCCCACCTTTCACCTATTTTTCCTACACCGGTCCCCCGTTAAAAAAAATAATTTTACGGGGTTAAGGCTTTTCCAAATTACAAACAGGTTTTTTATCAGAACGACGATACAAGTTCATTGATGTTAACTTACCTCGAAATGGTGCTCCTCCAAATGAGTCATCATCATCATCATACTCAGTATATCCCACCAATAGCAAAGCTAAGGTAGGGTCTGAGGAGGGTGAGATGTAGACAGCCTTACCTCTACCCCGTAGGAATAGAGAGGCTGCTTCCAATGAGACCCCCGGCTCGATTGTGGTTTTGCATCAAGCCTTGGACATAAGGCACATAACACTCAGCAATTGAGACAAACGCCGATTAGTGCATGCACCCCTTTGTCTTTTGGCTATCAACGCCACCACATGATGCATGATTAACCGTCCCCCTCTTTTAACGTTATTTTCACGAAATTAGTAAAATAACGTTAAAATTAGTGCACTTTCACTTTTGCCCCCCGAGCGCCCACGCATATATACATTATATGAGCTCCTCCAAATGAGTGATTTTTGTTAATTGGAAATTTTAAACACCCGAATTGAAGCGCCGTTTTTATCGTTTGGAGCACCGTTTCGAGGTAAGTTTTACATCAATGGACTCGTCTCGTCAAAAGCCGTAAAAAACTGTTTGTAATTTGGAAAAAAAACATAACTCCGTTAAGTTTTTTAACGAGGGACCGGTGTAGGAAAAATAGGTGAAAGGTGGAACTAGTGGGGGAAATATTTAAAGGTGAGACTGTCAATGTTACATGCCAATTCCCCCATGTCAAAATGAAAACACGAGACAAATTAAAGAAAGTTATGTCAACACAGGTCATCTTCTAACCATGACGGATATTACCGTTGTAAAAAATATGCAAAAAAAGATCAAACAATAAGAAAACATTACCTTTAAGATGGAGACATGTCTGAAATAGGTGTTTGTTTGAAATATTACAGTTATGGTATGCATTGGGTAAGCTAAAAGCCGAACGAGTGTCATGGCGGATAGCCGAGGAAAAGGGGTTGAAGTTGACCACGATATGCTCGGGTCTTATCACCGGCCCTCGTTACTTCTGTACAAATCCATCATCCACCATAGCATACCTTAAAGGTGCCATTTTATTACTTAAAATCGCTTCAAATATTTGGGAAATCATAACTCACAATAATGAGAATATGCAGGTGGTAAAGATATGTATGCACATGGTTTACTGGCGACAGTTGATGTTAATAAATTAGCTGATGCACATGTAAAGGTATACGAGGAAATGCACAAAACTGGTGGTGGACGATACGTTTGTTTTGACAACGTTATTGGTAGCCCAGACGAGGTTCAAAGACTAGAACAAGAGACAGGAGTTCACATAAACACGAGTTCACACGATGCCACATTTAGATTTGAGTTGTCAAATAGAAAGCTTGATAGATTAATGTCCCAAACGCACAGATGCATGAATGTATGTTAGCTAGCACATCGATTATAAGATTTTGACCGATAAGATGCGGGTTTATCATGGTAAACGGGTGTTGGAACATGATAACGATAACGTCAACATCAAATTTGGTTTATATCTAACTAGCTAATACCATAGGATTTAGTTAAAACTGAATCCAACTGACGCATAGCCGTAACACAAATGATAAACAGAAATCATCTAAGAAAGATCACAAATAATATTGAACTCGAAAACTATTATATGAAAAAACCCTTTTACAGGGGATTTCTAACTTTTGTATAACGTATTGTAAAATCTTTAAATATAAAATTGACACCTAATTAGTGAAATGTCATTCTCTCATTAAGTCACTCTTGATGAATTAGTTATCCCTTTGGCTCATTGACATTATCTAAATCTCACTCATATAATTTTCTTGATGCGTCACTCAACACCCCCCCCTCCTCCTATCACGTTTAAAATTATTTGGTCTCCTCATTCATCTTAATTCTTAAACATCATTATCATCATCATTGAGTCCATGACAACATAGTAGCTATTGTTATTGCAACAAAACTAGTGTTTCATCATAGAAAAAAAAGTTGAATTAACGTGCATTTTATTTGAGGAAAAAAAAAACATTCCTGTGTTATGAAATTTCATTATGTAAAAAAGGTAACAAAATCTTAATATAGATAAAAGGGGCATTCCGAGAATCGAACTCGGGACCTCTCGCACCCAAAGCGAGAATCATACCACTAGACCAAATGCCCACTTGCTTTAAAATCCAACATTATTATTTATATACCAATATTCAACTTAAAACATATAATTCAATTTCACAGCCTACTTAGCATACAACAACATCCGCAACCAATAAATCCCACAAATAGTAAAGCTACTGGAAAAGTATAGGAATGGTAAGATGTAGCCACACCTTACCTCTATCCATATAGATAGAGGCTTCCAGAGTCAGCATACCAATACGCAAATGCAGCTGCCGAAGCAGCCACAACAATGCCAGAAACTGCATACCACAAGTAAACTCCTTTCTTCAAAGGAACACCAGAATCACCACCACCACCGCAACAAACAGTGGGCGATACTGGCGGTTTCTGGCCCACCGCCAACACGAAATCCACACCCTTCCTCTCAAGCTCAACCAAGTCCAAAACAACCGGTTTAAGCCTGATCGCATCCGCTATAGCCACATAATCTTCATTCCCTCCACCTTCAAGAAAACACCCAACCAACCGGTTATCACTCACCCAATACGCTCCAAATTTAGTCCCCGAAAAATCACCAAAATGAACTACTTCCCCAACATTGTCTCCGTAAAACTGCCAAGACAATGAGAACACCCTCGAGTAGAAGAATGGCATGTAATCGAAATCCGAAGTGGTTTTTGGCTCCATAATTTCACACACAGCGTGCTTGGCGGTTTTTCTAGCGGCGTCAACATGCTCGAGCCTTCGAGTGTCGCCAAAAAGCTTAACGGGAAATGATGCAATATCTCCAACTGCGTAGACTGAGGTTTTACTTGATTGCATTTGGCTGTTTACTTGAATTCCTCCGTTTTCGAAAGTGAGCTGGCCTTCAAATAGGCTCGTGTTGGGGCGGGCCCCGATCCCGACGACAACCATGTCAGCATGAACGTAACGTCCGTCCTGAAGTTTAGCTCCTGTGACCTGTTTATTTCAATTCATTTAGGTGAATTTGAGTTATGATTATTTTATGTACATTTATATTTTTTTTAGTAAATCTGTAATCGTGCTCATGTGTCTGACACAGTACTCGGCTTCGTCTTGTGTTCGAGTCCAACCCGTTAACCCAAGAATACGACCCATTTAACATCCATATTCTTGAAGCTGAATAAGTTGGGATTTACATTTACCTTCCCATCTAAGTTAATAACTAAAGATGACAAGCATGTGCCTTTGATGAAATTCACCCCTTTCGACTTGTAGAAATCTTCGTAATAGCGTGCTATTTTCGGGGAGAATAAACGATCCACTGCAGAAAAATAGTTTGAAACTATTATCAAAACTGATTATATTCGAGTAAAATGCAGTTTTCATCCATGAAGTTGGCCAAATTTGCGACTCTCGTCCAAAGGTATGTTTTTCCGCATCTGGATTCAAAGGGTTTGAAATTTTGCCCTTTTCATCCAGCTCGTTAACTTCATCCATTTTTCTCTGTTAATGCAGAGTTATTTTCGTCTTGTATGTTAACTTAAAGGGCAATTCGGAAATTTTCACTTTACGTACAAGGATTTAGCATAATGTACAAATATTAAAAAAAAAAAAACGATTATACCCTTAAGTTAACAAAAAAGACGAAAATACCCCCGCCTTAACAGAGAAAAATAGATAGAGTTAACGAGCCGGATGAAAATGACAAGATTTCTAACAAACCTTTGTACGAAAGTCGCAAAACTGGCCGAATGTCAAGGACGAAAATGGCATTTCACTCCTGATTATTTGACCCCTAAATATATAACTTATAAATCTATTATCTATATTTAAGGCAATGAACATAATTAATATAAGAAATAGTTTGATCCAATGTGCTTACTACAATACGATCCGGGGAACACCATGGTAACCTTGATCTTGTTCATCATCAAAGAAGCAGCACATTCCATTCCAATATAACCTCCTCCTATGACAATGGCGGTTCCACCCGTACACATTCTCATCATGTTCACGAGCTTGGTTGCATCAGCTAGATCACGCAGATAACATACATTTTCAGCGTTGGATCCGTTTATTATACCAATCTCTTCAAGTTTCAATGCCTATAATGAAACCGTAAATTAATTTATGTAAATGAACTAACAACTCATTGTAGTAATAACAGAGAATCCCATCAAAGTGGGAAATGAGCAACCAAATGATAGTATAAGTTATTTACTAATAGTTATTGTTTTACATTATTTTCACATAAAAGTTCCAACTGTTATCTTTCTTCATAATAGAGTTATAAACAAGAAGGGTAAAGTACATGGATGGTCCATGTGGTTTACACTTTGTAACGCATTTAGTCCCTAACTTGGACCTATCTAAACCTTTAGATATGTTAGTGGGGACTAAAAGCGTTACAAAGTGCAAACCACAGGGACCATCCATGTACTTTTGAAAAGCTAGGGACCAAATCCAAAATTTTGGTTAACCACAGGGACCATCTGTGCACTCTATAAACAATGAGAAATGCATATTGAATGTATTAAAAATACGGTAAAAAAGAGTTATTTTCCCTAAATAAATAGTTTCTTTTAGATGATATGAAACTGGTTATCCAATAATTGATTATTTGATTCAAATGAATCAGAACTGATTCATCCACACACTAAGGTAGGCCGGGGCACTCGTGGGTTAGGCTATCACGGGTTCGAACCAGAGCAAGAACACCGCCGCCACCCATGCGGGCTAGGTGGGCGGGTTCGGCTAGCCACAACCCAAACCCGTGTGAGATTTACATTTCCCAGGTCAATATGACCGTTAAAATTGAAGTTTGACCGTTGCTTAAAAAAAAAATCAAATTCTGAAAATCAAATAGCTTTCTCTATTTAACCAACCCATTCCATTATTTTAATATACCCCATCCACATAAACTGTCTCAATTTTTCTTGTGTCTATCTACAAAAAAATCCTCTCAAAATGTCAAGGAATTCGTGGACCGAAGAGGAAGACATTGCATTGGCTATGTCTTGGGTCTCAACCCATCATGAACAAGCGTCTACTAGTAGAAGGGTTTCGTTTTGGAACCGGGTTTTCCAACAATTTTGTCTTCATATTGGTGAGACCAACCGAACCGTGGATCAACTTAACTCACGTTTTGCGTTTATCCATTTCAAATGTAAACGATATCATGGGAGGTGCACCAATGTGGAAAATCCCGACAACAACCTCTCGGAATCTGAAGTCATTCAAGTGGCCCTTGTGGACTAGAAACACACTTACGACGAGGACTTTAACCATGTTTTTGGCGTGGCCAATTATTAGGATGTATGTTTAACTTTTATGTAATGTTTAAGTTTTACGTTTTATTTTTTATGTAATGTTTAAGTTTTATGTTTAATTATTTACTGTTAAATTGAATTTGAAAAAAAGAAAAAGAAAATATAGTTATGGCAATGGTAGGCGCCGCAAGTGTTTTATGGCAAATTGGTACTTTGAAAGAAAATTGACACGGTGAGATTTGGTTGATTAGGGCAAGGGTGCTACCCTTGAGTGCCCCTTCCTCCCTAAAAACTGATCAGTATGACTCTCATATCACACATCCAAGCACCCCTTAAGTTTCAGTACCCGAGCACCGGTTGCAATGATGAGATATTTGTAGGTAATGGTGTCTCCGGTTGCTGTCAGTAGTGTCTTAAGCCTAGTATCAGCAGATATAACTCGGGTTCCCAGTATCAATTCAATTCCTGATAAATGTTTAAAAACAATAAACCATCCTTCCAACATAATTTTCATGTATGGATAATAATACACGTATAATTAAGATTCGAGAACATTTACCATGTTCAGTGTACCAGTTTGGTGTTAATTTCTCTTCATTGGCACCTACACATGTATGAAATCCAGGAAGGCGCGCAGGAGCTGAATGGCACAACCACAAAACTTCATAAAATTAGATTATGACGTGATGAAAATAAAATACGAACCTAACACGAAATTTAGGATTTGGGTTTCATCGAAACAGGTTCGGGTCAGTTTCAGATTGAACCTGTGAACACGTTTAGCTAAACTGGTTGGTTTCAGGTTGACTTGACCTGGTGGGTTCACAGGTTTACTCGTTTAAAAAAATGACATTGTGTTTTTATGTCATGACTAAAAATGGTCATTTGGGTACTGTATTCTGAAATTTAAAAATTAAAAGAAAAATTGACATCAACTTATTATATAACTGTAACTATTTATACATTTATATTTTTTTATTGTAAATTTGTAATTTTAGAGTACTAATATTCAATAAAATGTAGGTTAAACGGGTCGTATTCCTGTCAACCCGCGAATACTCGTTTAGCGTTCATGTTCGTGTGTCTGAGTCTGACACGATCTTTGGGTGCATGCCGTGTTTGTGTCAACCAACCCAAGCTGTTTATCACCCCTACGAATCATCCCACATATAAAAGCATTCATGTTTGGTATTTCATCGTACACCAAAAAATTCTTCAGGAAAACCATATATGTGTTCAAGAAAACAAATTGCAGCAGAAGATTTCAAGATGATAATTGATACCTTCTGGAAATAGAAAACCTTTGCTTAGTGCAGGTCTCTCATAAGGTGCCACCTGCAAAACAAGGTTTATAAACTCATTGGTATGAAACCATCATACATATTTATGAAAGAAGAAAGTTGTTCAAAGGCTGCATCTTAACCCCATGACCCTCTAAGACACATAACTACAAACACCTGGTGTGCATATTAAATATACTCATTATCAAATCAAAATCGCAAATAAACATAAATTAAACCCCATGACCCTTTAAGAAGCAAAACATCAGACTAGGGCTGGCATAACAGGTTAACACGACACTATGGCCTGAGATGCTAGACACGTACCTGACACGATAACTTATCGTGTCATTTTTCCCAAACATGAACCCTACCCGTTTAGAAACAGGTCAATACGAAACGACATGTTAACAAACCTGTTTGGGGACATGATTAATATGTGTTAGTGTATGTTATCATGGGCGAAGCTTTTAAGGGGCGGGAGGGGGCGGCCGACCCCCCGAACTTTTCGCTCAATAGTGGAGAGTGTGTAGTTTTCGTATAGAAATTTTTGGGTATATGCGTTTTCGACCCCCCGGTTTTATAGAAATTTTTAGGTCCGGTGACTCCCCCCCAGTCGGAAATCTCAAGCTTCGCCACTGTATGTTATGATTTGACTTTTATTGATTTTTGTTTTAGGTTTGCTAAATGATTAATATGTTAAGGATCAAATCATAACATCTATTACAAATATAAACATGTCACTAATAGGTCTTTAACCTGTTTAGACACAAATTTTATCGTGTCCTAAACGTGTCGACCTGTTTAAGACAAGAAACCTGTAAAGCACATACACGAGACCTGTTAAGAACTTCTCGTGTTAACATGTACGAGTCTGAAATTGCCAGCCCTACATCAAACACCTTATGTGCACACTTCGAATGCTGAACAATTTATTAATATTATTATCAAATTAAAACCGCAAATAAACATAAATTGAGCATTTAAACCCCATGACCCTTGAAGAAGCAAAACATCAAACACCATGTGTGCATAGTTCTAATGCTCAACAACTTATCAAATCAAAACCTCATATAAACATAAACTAAACCCTTAATTAGTTAGACCGAAAAGAAACATTACAGTTTCGTCGGAGATGATACATAGTTGACCATGAGAGACACCTTTTTTCGTAAATTCAAGAGCTGCATAACCCGCGGCGACACCCCCACCAACTATCACATAAACAAAATCTCTCCACATTTCTACTCAATTCTCTGTTTCCGCATTTCGTTGGTACGAGCGGACTTTTAAAGATTGAATTGTATTGCAGAGCAAGCGATTCCATTTATGGATTCTCAAATGATTCATTCTTCTTTAATGGAAGAAAAGGAAAGTATATAATTCCTTTTCATATTGAATATACAATAGGGGAAATATGATATTGAATGAAAATTCAAATGTGGCCGTTACAGTTTTTTTTGGTGGGAAAATTTTCGGTTAGTTTCGATTTTCAGTTTAATCGGTTTGTAACTGAATGCTGAACACCTCTACTTTGGATTGTGTTAACGTGTCAATTCATTATAGACACTAGAGTTAATAGCCAAAATGGTCCCTGAGGTTTGCTCACTTTTGCCACTTTAATCCAAAATCCAAAATTTTTAAATCTGGGTCCCTGAGGTTTGCTTTTTGTTGCCATTTTAGTCCAAATTTCAAAAACTCCCTTTTTTGACTGTTGCAACCAGCCTATTTTGTCCTTTTGTGCAGGGGTATTTTGGTTATTTTTATGAGTTATCATAACAAACTCAGATCAAGAACCCATAATACCCCTGCGCAAAAGGACAAAATAGGCTGGTTGAAACAGTAAAAAAAAGAGTTTTTGAAATTTGGACTAAAATGGCAACAAAATGCAAACCTCAGGGACCCAGATTTAAAAATTTTGGATTTTGGACTAAAGTGGTAAAAGTGAGCAAACCTCAGGGACCATTTTGGCTATTAACTCTAGACACTAAACAATGTGATCAATATAAAGTTATAAACAATCCAAATAATTCCATCATTTATATTTCTTTTTTTTAACGGCCAACGAATCCTCCAAATGGGTTACTGACGAAATTCACCACATCAGGATATACTCGCCTCCGAACCGGGGAAAAACTGAAGCCCGTTAACACTCACCCGAAGGCACGACAGTATGGTGAGGTAAAACCAGCTCAGTTCAAGGATCGAACTAGGGATCTCCACCAATTCGCCTAGTCTCTCATCATCACTAGGTGCCGAAGAAAATAATGGGGATGACAGGAATCGAACCTGAGTCCCTTTTAGAACACCAAGTCTCTCCCTTATCGCTCCACCACCACCTTATTGGCATTTATTTTAATTTCAATATAGTCACTAAACAATGCATGTTAATATAGTTTGAGGTGCGCTTATACATTTCATACTCTATAAATGTTGTCATTAAGAATCGCATCAAGTGATCAAGCGTATACTAATACGAACCGGATAACCACACCACCCACGTTTCCATGATGCCATGCATGTTTTTGCTATTTGCATGTTTTCCTTTTTACTAGCTAGCTACATTGTTTTCCTTTTTCTGCATTAGTAGATTTAGTGGTACGGTGCATGTTCTCTTCGGTTATTTCACATTGTAAGCCTTTAAAAAGGCTGAACCACTGGATTGAATTTTATGAATGAAATATAAGAAAACTGCTCTAAACGAGAGTGTCTCATCTTGTCTAGTTTTTTGGGAGATTAGTCATCTCAAATCGGCTTCTATCATATACCTTGTTTGTTGTCTGAAAAAATTGTGTTCGCAGTATTGTATTTATTAAAATAATGGAATTAATCAATCTTGTCCTCGTATATAAGCATGAGAGATTAGATTCATTAGGACTATCTAACCTCATTCATTACCTTTTTGATGTTTTGTTTTGTTAGATATTTTAGTATAATCGGGATTGACTTGGTGATCAAAGTAAATAATAATACATATCAAGCAAGTTAGGAGGTGCGAGAGTGCACGCTTGTTTGAGTTATTATAATTGAAAGTGTACGGTCGGAGCCCGTATTCTACGAGGGTTCCAAGGGGGCAACGCACCCTTGATGGGGGTCCGGGGGCATCGCCCCTGGGAGAAGGGTCCAACGGGCGGCAGCCCCTGGCAGGGTCGAACTTGTAAAATTTTACATTAATTAAATTGCTATAATAAAATTGCATCAGAAAATTTTATTTTCTGGAAAATGCCATAATTTCGAAACATCAAAATAATGGCAGTTAAGAGCCAGTTTTAAGACAAATTGAGATAATTGCCATTAGGCAGTTAATCACCCCGAACCCCAAAATTCGTAGACACTTTTGATTATACTTTCTCTGGTTCAGACAAATTCTCTACACACATACCCTGGTTCAATTTCTCGAAAATCAGAGTTGTATCCGATTAAATTATTCCGGTGAACCACCGAAATAATTTGATCTGAGAGTGATCACACGCCTCTCTGATCATCCGATTTTCTAAAAATTCCCCAACAAAGATCAAATTATTTTCCGTGAAGATGGCAAGCGGATCGATAAAGGATATGACAAGCAAGTTTGACAAACTGGAGAAGTTCGAAGGTCAAGACTTCCGAAGATGGCAGATGAAAATGCACTTTCTTCTCACAACGCGGAAGGTGGTGTACATGTTGACTACTCCAATCCTGGAGATTGTAACGTCTCGCTTTTTGGAACTTTCTTTATTTAGAAAGATTATTTATACTCTTATTTTTGGAAACTTATATCCATATCGTATTCGTATTCCACTTCCAGCTTCGTAATTCGAGACCTTAATCGTAAAGAAATTCATATTTTATATAAGAGTTTACTTACAAACTGATGTGTTCAAAATGTAACATATAAATTTCATCAAATGAGGCGTAAAACTAACCCCTTTTTAGTACTAATGTTGGAAAAAGTGTGCTTTTGTCTTCCTTTTGTATTTTCAGGATTAAATAAGCTCAAATTAACAAAAGAAGCAAAAAGACATCAAAATCTAACATAAATACAAGAAAAGGAACAAAACGTGACATGCCCGACCCCACAACAACATCTTCCCAAGCAAAACAAGAGATCAGAAGACTGAACACGCCCCGTGCTCAGCCAACACGGGGGCGTGCCCAAGTGTCAGCAGAAAAGACAAAGTGGTAGAAGCTTCTATTGCCCACCACGGGGCCGTGCTCAGCGGACACGGGGCCGTGGTCAACTATAAGATTCGCACAATCCAGCAAATCTACATAGTACAAAGATTCTTCTGCACCACGGGGTCGTGCTCAGCGGACACGGGGGCGTGGTCAACTAATAAGACAAAGCTGCATTAAATGAAGAAAGAGAAGGATGTGGACACGGGGCCGTGCCCGAGCTTCTGTTCAGCCTATAAATAGAAGTGCTTGGCTCAAGCTCAAACCATCCCTTGGCACACCACCTCTCTCACACTTCACCCACCACCCACCACCCACCACCACCATAACACCATCATCCACCACCATCATCCATTGTCCATCATAGAGTGAGTGAGTCGTCTCGGGATCCAAGATTGATCGTAAGAGTTCTTGACAATCAAGGCCATGTTTGCCTAAGTCTCTTACATCACTTGGTGAAGACAAAGTGTCTAGTGTAATACTTTTTATTTCTAATCTTTTGCACTTTTTATTTGGTTTCGTATTAATGACTTTAATAACTAGTTGCTTATGTTGAAGGTGATCTTTCTTTATCGTTTGTCCGTGGTGTCTTGAAATTATTTTACTGTCTATATAAAATAAAAGATTTTCACCATTCATATCTCCACGGTCTATATGGAGGTATGTTGGCTACCTGGTCGGGGGTTAAGGGAACGGTTTGGTAAAGGTCTTGCCATTATTCAGCGTTTAGAGGTCCTGCAATGGACCTGGGTCAAATTTAGTAGGACCTCCTTCAATACTTAACGGTATTGGATGGCGGGGGTCCAAACTCTTTGATCCCCTCATAAGTTAACTACTATTAATACTATAACCCGGCTATTTAGGACTGTATCCCTGCTGACTCATACTACTTAGCCGAGGGTAACGTCACCTCCAAAAGAGGGGCCTACCATAATATTGCATTAATAACTTAATTAATTATCTTCCAATAATCCACCCTTTTAGGATTGTATCCTTGCTGACTCAAACTACTGGGGTGAGGGTAACGTCACCTTCAAAAGAGGGGCCTACTACAATAACTAAGATAATCTCTTAATTATGTGCAAAAGTGCGGAAATAATCAAAGGTTACACTAGATACGAGTCGGAACCAAGTGATTCATCTTGTCTATCTGTTTTTCTTTTTATTTTTATTTTCAGCATTTTAGTTAGTTTTTATTTTTTTTAGTTTAAAACATTTTTTCTAAACTTTTTATTTTGATTAGACGTTGAGGATAAACCGGTATTAAAAGCTCTTGTGTCCTTGGACGACCTCGGTATCTTGCCAACACTATACTACGCTCACGATGGGTGCACTTGCCCATATGTGTGTTTAGTGTTAGTAAAATATCGTGTTTTATAAATTTAAAACTTGGCTAAAAATAAGTGTTAAAGGGGCTTAAAATATACACCTAATATATATAACACTTCACACGCATCAAGTTTTTGGCGCCGTTGCCGGGGACACAAGGATTTTAAGAAAGCTTAAAATCGACGGCCTAATCTGTTTTTCAAAATCTTTTTAAAACGCGCGCACATTTTTCTGCATTTTAGTTTAGTTTTGCATTTACAGTAGCCTGTATACGGGGCCGTGTTCACTGAACACGGGGCCGTGCTGCACATTTTCATAAAAACACCCAGTAACAGTAGCTTGAACACGGGCCGTGCTCACTGAACACGCCCCGTGCTCAACGAAATCAGTAAATTTAATTAAAATGCCCAGATACAGATCCTGAACATGGGGCCGTGTCCACTGAACACGGGGTCGTGTCCAGCCTCTGTTTCCGTTTTTTATTTTTGTTTTCTGATCTCGAGACTCGGTTGTGGTCTGCTGAGTGATTCTTATGGATCAATACTCAGGAGGTTACAACTACACCTATGAGGAGGATGATTATAGGGGTAATTATTGCACTAATTGTCGTAACTCACGATCAGTTCAAAATAATCACTCATATCAACCATCCAATTCATACACTTACTATGAGGAGCCCAGGTACGAGCCATCAACTTCATACACATCCTATGAAGACCAAAGGTATGAACCTCCTCCCTCAACTTCCCACCTAATTGCCTTTAAACCACATTTAACACTAAACCTAATCCACCCACTATATAAACAATCTTCCGAACCCTCATTTGCACTTTCCAAACACATCTAAACTATCAAAACACTCTCAAAATTTCTGGAATTTCAAGAACATGGCAGATTTCTTTCAAGTGCAAAAGTGAGTTCAAACTCACTTTTCTTTACCATTTCTTCCTCTACAAAGCTTGTAACACCTATAGGAATGTTTCCACATGTTTACCATGGTGAACGAATGTGGAACATCACCATTTTGAGGTCCAAACTTTTTGTTTTGGATGAATCTATGGTTAACTTTTATAAAACTCAACTTTTCTTCATGAATCTCACGCCTAACATCTTCCTAAACCCATCTATGGTTATGGGACTTGTTAGAGCTTGATTCCTACAAGTTTAGGGGTGCAAATACCCTCTAAACTTTCTGTTTTGATAGGGTTTAAGACAACCCTCAAGTGTTGAAGTCAACCAAGTCTACCATTGTTCATATGGCAAGACTTGTGTTTGATGCAAGTGTGAACCTTGGAAGCTTTGACTATCCTAACTTGTTCCACACCTCACTTGATGTTTTATTTTGCTAATCTAAGTAGCTTGGTAGTCTTAAAGTAACATAACCCGTCTAGCCTCCAAGACCTAGTTAATTCTTTCCATGTTGGGATGGCTCACCCGGGTTAATCTTACTTGGCTACTTGAAGACATACTAGTTAGTTGTATATTTCCTTTTCATTCAAGACCATCCGAATCATCCTTGTGATGATTTGTGTATTGGTGAATCATACAATGAGGTTAATCCTCCATAATTGACTTACATGAATATCTACACACACACACACACACACACACACACACACACACACACATATATATATATATACAAACATGGCCGAACTCACGATGATAATCGGTTTATGATTATTTGTCATGAACTTAGGCTACTTTATCTTTGATTCTAAGTCTCTCGTTGTTGATTCTAATGGGCAAACTAGGACCCATGAAATCACATACAACTTAATGTCAAAACGAGTATTAGACTAGATATACTTTTATGCATACATACTTTTGTACTTGAATTCTAAATCCTGAATCCAACCACTCCATAAACGCCATATGACCTTATACCTTCGATTCCCCATTCTCAAACAACTCGTCACTCACGGATAATCAGAAAGCTTTTGCAAAATTGTGAGTATACATGACCCCTTTTTTCTTTTACACTTTTGGGTGCGATACGTTTATGCTATTAAACACACGCAATCACATATTTTATGCAAACACAAACAATCCAATCATACATGCTTAAATATGTGATACTTGATTTGTATTCTTGGGACATTCTTATGTTATTTACTTGTCATTAACTTCGTACGAGCCTTCCCTTAACATGTATAGCGCTATAGGAGCAACGAACCACCTGTATTCTTGAGGTCATGTTAAGTTAAGTCATACAAAAACGGTCTAATCGTTGCTACGATAAGATATGCTAGCGGCAATCAGAGGATTGACTTGTATAATCGCATGCCATGTTTACATTAATCTAGTTAACTATTTTTGTCATGTGGATTGTTCAAACTTTTATATATATTCTAGTACTCAAACTTGTATGCTCGCTAATATTTTTGTATTGAACTATACTTTAAAACGTGTTGCAGGATTTTGATGATGATGATGATGACGCACAGAATCTAGTAGGATGCCTAGAAACGCACTTTAAACTTTAAATACTTGTTGTATTTTATTTTGATTATTTCAAACTTGTTGTAATTCTATTTTTAAACGATGTACTTGATGTTAGCAATGAAATGAAAATTGTTTATTAAATACTTGTCACATTTAGGTTATGAAGTCTCGAACAATCTCGTTCGTCTCACTCTGATGTTTCCGCCATCGGTTGGGGTGTGACAGAGATACTGGAGGAAGGCAATCTGGAGCAAATCAGGAAAAGGTCGAAGTGGGAGAACGACAATTACATATGCCTTGGCCACATTCTGAATGGTATGTCTGATCCCTTATTTGATGTTTATCAAAACGTACAAACTGCAAAGTTATTGTGGGACACTTTGGAAGCCAAATACATGGCAGAAGATTCTTCTAGTAAGAAGTTTCTTGTCAGTAATTTTAACAATTACAAAATGGTTGATTCAAGGCCTGTCAGGGAATAATACAATGAATTGTTACGAATTCTGGGGCAGTATGCCTAACATGGCATGAAGATGGATGAATGCATCTTGGTTTCAAGTATCATTGACAAGTTACTTCCTTCCTGAAAAGATTTTAAACATAATCTGAAACATCAGAAAGGAGAGTTAACTTTGGTTGAACTTGGAAGCCACTTCAGAATTGAAGAAGGCTTGAGAGCACAAGAAAACTTGTTGGTCAATGATGAAAAGAAACATGATGGAACGTCTTCTGTGAACATGGTTGAGACGGGTGAATCATCCAAAGGAAACAATAAGTTCAAAGGGAAACGGAAGTTTCAAGGGAACAACAATTCAGGTCCAAACAAAAAGCCAAATTACCCTTGTTGGAAGTGTGGTAAGGTTGGTCACTTTAAGAGGGACTGTAAATTGATAAAGAATACCAACAAGTTTGGTTTAAAGAACAAGAATGAGGTTGGTTTTAGCATTTCCAAGGACCCGGGCAAGCAAGGTCAGAATTTAGTACAATTTAATAATTCGGTTCAGAATTATGTATCACTAATTTCTGAAGTATTTTATGTGCAGGATGATGATATTGCTTGGTGAGTTAATTCGGGTGCAACAAGCCATGTATGCAAGGATCTTCGTTGGTTCAAAGACTTTCAACCAATTAAAGACGGATCTATCATCAAGATGGGGAATGTTGCAACTGAACCAATCAAAGGAATAGGAACCGTGCATCTTGTTTTTACTTCTGGAAAATCTTTACTTTTAAACAATATTTTACATGCGCCTGGAATTCAAAAGAATCTGTTAAGTGGCATTGTGTTGAATAATTGTGGTTACAAACAAGTGTTGGAAAGTGACAAGTATATCTTGTCAAGACGTGGTACCTTTGTAGGTTTTGGTTATCTTTGTAATGATATGTTTATGTTGAATGTTGATGTTTCTTGTATGAATGAATCTGTTTGTGTTGCTTCAACTAGCAATGTTAATGACATAGCTTCAACTAGTAATAGGAACAACTTGACTGATTCGGAATATATGGCATGCTAGACTAGGACATGTACATTATAAAATAACTAAGGAAATGTCTAAAATGAGCCTAATTCCGCCTATTAACATAAAAAATGATAAATACCATATTTGCAAGTTGAATAAGATAACTAAAAAGCCTTTCATGCAACATGTTCTTAGGGAAAATAAAATGTTAGATTTGATACATAGCGATCTATGTGACTTTCATCCTACACCATCACTAGGTAATAAAAAGTATGTAGTAACGTTTATAGACGATGCTACTAGATTCTGCTATGTTTATTTGTTGCATGTTAAGGATGAAGCTCTTGAAAAGTTTAAGATCTATAAACAAGATGTAGAGCTTCATCGGAGTGGGTTTATCAAAACCCTACATACGGATAGAGGTGGTGAGTATTTTGATCCGGTGTGTTTCCAATCGACTGGAATAACACACCATACCACAGCTCCTTACACACCGGAACAAAATGGTGTGGTGGAAAGGAAGAATAGGATTCTAAAGGAAATTGTCAATACCATGTTGTCCTATTCGAGCCTAAGTGAGGGCTTTTAGGAAGAGGCTATGTTGACAGCCTGCTATTTGCTAAATATGGTTCCAAATAAAAGGAAAAAGACCACCCCTTTTAAGCTTTGGTATAAAAAACCACCTGAGCTACATAAACTAAGATTTTGGGGTTGTAGAGCCGTGGTAAGGCTCACTGATCTTAAGATAAGGAACATAGGGGAAGAGGTATAGATTGCATTTTCATTGGATATGTTGAGCATTCATTTGCTCACAGGTTCTATGTTATAGAACCAAATGACTACGTGTCTGTGCATACGGTAATTGAGGCAAGAACTGCAGACTATGATGAGAATAGATTCTCTTCAATACCTAGGCTTAGGGACATGGTTCCAAGCTCTAGTAACTCTCAAGTGGCTGATCAAGTGATTGATACTCCTCCGGAACCTAGGAGGAGTGGTAGAGCAAGAAAAGCTAAATCATTTGGCGATGATTTTCAACTATGTTTTGTTGAAGGATCTGGAGATGAAATTAAAATTCAATATCAATATTGTTTCAATATTGAGGAAGATCCTAGAACCTATAGTGAAGCCATGGCATCTCGGGATGTAGCTTTCTGGAAAGAAGCTATAAATAATGAGATGGACTCTATTATGCAGAATAACACTTGGAAATTGTCTGATCTACCCCCTGGGTGTAAACCACTTGGTTGTAAATGGATCTTCAAGAAGAAGATGAAAGTAGATGGTTCAATTGATAAGTTTAAAGCTCGATTGGTTATCTCTGGCTTTAGACAAAAGGAAGGAATTGACTAGTTTGATATATATGCTCCTATAGCAAGAATATCCACAATTAGATTGTTGGTTGCCTTAGCTGCAATACACAATCTTGTGATTCACCAAATGGATGTGAAAACCGCTTTCCTGAATGGCGATTTGGATGAGGAGATATATATGAAATAACCAGAGGCTTTTGTTATGCCTGGCAATGAGCATAAGGTGTGTAAGCCAGTTAAGTCATTGTATGATTTAAAGCAAGCACCCGAACAGTGGTATCAAGAGTTTGATGATGTGGTTTTGTCTAATGGTTTTGTATTAAACCAAGCGGACAAATGTGTATATATAGCAAATTTGATGATTCTAGGAAATGAGTCATAATTTTTCTATATGTAGATGATGTGTACAAAATGCAACATATAAATTACATCAAATGAGGCATAAAACTAACCCTTTTTTAGTACTAATGTTGGAAAAAAGTGTGCTTTTGTCTTCCTTTTGTATTTTCAGGGTTAAATGAGCTTAAATGAACAAAAGAAGCAAAAATGCAGCTAAATCTAACAATAATACAAGAAAAGGAATAAACGTGGCATGCCCGACCCCCCGACAACATCTTCCCAAGCAAAAACAAGACATCAGAAGGCTGAACACGCCCCGTGCTCAGTGAACATGGGGGCGTGCCCAAGTGTCTGTAGAAAAGACAAAGCTGTAGAAGCTTCTATTTCCCGACACGGGGGCGTGGCCAGTAGACACGGGGCCGTGGTCAAAGCTAAGATTCGAAGAATCTAGGCAAATCTTGATAGTACAAATACGCTTCTACACACGGGGTCGTGTCCAGCGGACACGGGGGTGTGGTCAACTAATGCAGACAAACTGCAATTAATGAAGAAAGAGAAGATGGGTGGACACGGGGCCGTACCCAATGGACACGGGGCCGTGTTCGAGCTTCTGTGCAGGCTATAAATAGGGTGCTTGGCTCACTTGCAAACCATCCCTTGGTAAACCACCTCTCTCACACTTCACCCACCCACCACCACCATCACAACCCACATCCACCACCATCATCCATCATCCATCATAGAGTGTGTGAGTAGTCTCGGGATCCAAGATTGATCATAAGAGTTCTTGACAATCAAAGGCCATGTTTGCCTAAGTCTCTTAAATCACTTGGTGAAGACAAGCATTTAGTGTAATACTTTTTATTTTTAATCTTTTCACACTTTTTATTTGGTTATGTATTAATGACTTTAATAACTAGTTTCTTATGTTGAAGGTGAATCTTCCTTATCATTTGTCCGTGGTGTCTTGGCATTATTTTACTGTCTATATAAAATAAAAGATTTACACCATTCATATCTCCACGGTCTATATGGAGATATGTTGGCTACCTGGTCGGGGGTTAAGGGAATGGTTTGGTAAGCGTCTTGCCTTGTTCAGTGTATAGATCCTGCAAGGACCTGGGTCAAGTTTAGTAGGACCTCCTTCAATACCCACTGGTATTGGATGGCGGGGGTCCGAACTCCTTGATCCCCTCATATGTAAACTACTATTAAAACTTTAACCCGGCTACTTAGGATTGTATCACTGCTGACTCAAACTACTTAGCCGAGGGTAACGTCACCTTCAAAAGAGGGGCCTACCACAATATGCATTAATAACTTAATTAATTATCTTTCAATAAACCAACCCTTTAGGATTGTATCCTTGCTGACTCAAACTACTGGGTTGAGGGTAACGTCACCTTCAAAAGAGGGGCCTACTACTATAACTAAGATAATCTCTTAAAAAGTGCAAAAGTGCGGAAATAATCAAAGGTTACACTAAAGGCGAGTCGTATCCAAGTGATTCATCTTGTCTATCTGTTTTTATTTTTATTTTCAGCATTTTTAGTTAGTTTTATTTTCTTGTTAAAAAAACATTTTTCTAAATTTTTGATTTGATTAGACGTTGAGGATAAACCGGTACTAAAAGCTCTTGTGTCCTTGGACGACCTTGGTATCTTACCAACACTATACTACGCTCACGATGGGTGCGCTTGCCCATATGTGTGTTTAGTGTTAGTAAATATCGTGTTTTATAAAATTAAAACTTGACTAAAAGTGTTAAAAAGGGCTTAAAATAAACTTAAATATATATCACGCTACACACAAATCAAGTTTTTGGCGCCGTTGCCGGGGACACAAGGATTTTAAGAAAGTTAGGAATCAACGGCCTAATTTTTTTCTTATTTTTCTATTTTTTTCTAGGATTTTTCTTAAATTTTCAGCTTCTGCAGAACTCAGCACGGGCCGTGACCGCTGAATACGCCCCGTGCCCAATCTTTGGTACTGGCAATCCTGTTTAAAGTCAGACGGTAGCTGAACACGGGGCCGTGCCCAATCAACACACCCCGTGCCCAAGTATCAGTTACTGAAAACAGAATCGTAAGATCCCGACGGTTGGTAATTTCTGACACAACCATGAGTGATATTGATTCTTTTTACTGTCGACCCTCTTACGGTACGTGGTGTCAAATATGTGGTGGCAATCATAAAGATTTAGAATGTTATTTTTTAAATTACAAACCCCACTATATAGACCCATTGTTTTCCTGTAGCCTCAAGAGGGGCGAAAGTAAAAATAATCCTTATCTCTCCCTCGAATGCTCTCAATCAACCCTTCTAGGAGAAATGCTTCTTGATGAATTATTTCAAATGGAAGATCTAATTCTTAATTGGGTAAAAGAACTTGAATTGGATTTCATTAATTCACCTCAAGACGATACCCAAGAAGAATTATTGGGATCGCATTCGAATAAAAACAACTTCGGTGTTCCCGATACCATTTCTGACTCTCGTGAAGACTTGAGCGATAGTCGTCCCTGTGTCGATTGTGCCATGAAGGACTCCCCATCGACTTCGTTTGGTGCATACATAGACCTGAGCGATTCGGCATACACCTTCTTTAACGAGAGCCCGGGAAAGGGTTGGACTTGTCCACCTACATTTAGCATAGGAATCACCCTTACCGACAACCTCTTGCGTTCTCGTCTAAATCTAGAGCAATTAAGGTATCTCAGGCACTTCGGTGTTGTTCCGTCCAGTAAGGAACCACCCGATCCGGATAAATTCCTTAGAAATAGACGAAACTTCATAAACAGCCTCTAGGCATACCAAAAGATTCCCTTCTGACTTTTTGTCAGAATACGGACAAAATGTGTCAGGATCTTATCTGCACACGGGGCCATGTCCAGCCAACACGGGGCCGTGTGCAGCTTGCTGTCGTTTTCTATAAATGCAGCCAAGAATCCTGCACATTTGGACCACTCCAAAAGACAGAGATTTGCTGGATCTTCACACATACCCTCCTAGGTATATTCTAAAGAAGGTTCCCAACAACCATCTTGTCTTTTCCACTTTTGTCTTTTGCCTTCTTCTTCATTTTTACCTCAAAACACCTCCATTAAAGCTTGAAATCCCCATGGTTCCAAGCCTTATTGAGATTTTTGTTCAAGGAATCTTGTTAAAAATAAGTTTTACAACATTGTTTTAAGTTATTTTTGCCTAAAAATACATCAAGAGTCAGAAAAATAATTTAAAACTCCAAGATTCCGTGTTCCAAAAATCTGCAGAAAGGTGAACACGGGGCCGTGCTCATTGAGCACGGGGCCGTGTCCGAGGTACTGTTTCATTAAAGTGAACTCTTTTCAGTTTATTTTCGTAGAATGTCAAGCCAAAACAGTGGAACTTCATCAGCACATTCCCGAAACAGTCAAAGAGAACGCAGATCTTCAATCGAAGCAACTCTTGTACGCTATGTTATGGCCTTACGTGAAGCTCTAGATGAGATGACATTAGTAGAGGAGGTCCTGATAGACCGTATAAATTATCTTACGGTGGGGTTGGAAAACAGTTTACAAGAAATCAACCTCTTGCACCAGAGGTTGAATATTCTTGTGACACCTCCCATGGAACCAATTAACCTAGCACTTGGAGTCAATAATCCCACAGGATGGGACGACATCCCCGCGGAACCTCCTCTCGACAACCTGCAAGAAATCCCGGTGGAAGTTACACCCCCACAAAATGATGCCAATGAGCCCGCCTTTCTTCTCCCTAGGGAGATAGAAGAATGGCTCGCCGACGTGTGAGGGACCAATAACCGGAGAAGGAAGTTCTTCAAGCCGCATCCAACCGAAAAATTTATCTTTTCAGAAATTTTGCTATTAGAATAAACCATAGGATAGAACTTCTTTTTGGGTTTAAACTTCTTGTGTTTTCTGACCTATTTACTTATAATTTTAGTTTATTAGGAGCTTTATGTAACTCTCTCTATTTTAATGGAATGATGGTTTTAATTAAATTGGTGTTTGGATGATGATGTAATGGGTAAAACACACTCGGGATGGTGAAGGATACTAAGGGAAACTTGAACCAACACCCCATGCACAAAAACAGAGCCTCCCGACAATTTTTCTTCGTTACAACAAGTTTGGCACGGGCCGTGTCCCGCTAACACGGCCCCGTGCTGAACAGTCTGCAGGAAATCGCCCAGTTCAGGTAACTGGATACGGGGCGTGTTCGCTGAACACGCCCCCGTGTCCAGGCTTCTGTTACTTTCTGATAACTTCTGTTACTGGCAATCTGAACACGGGGCCATGCCCGGACACCACGGGCCCGTGTCCAGATGCCCAGTAACATACAATTTTGTTTTTAACACACCTTTTACACATTCAATCAACCAAAAAACTTATTTTTGGGACACATTGAGGACAATGTGTAATTTAAGTGTGGGGGGATGCTAAAACCTTGAATTTTGCAAGTCCTAATTACAAGCCTTACACAAAACTCTATCGGAACCGCTAAACACACCAAATTTTTTCATTTTTTTACTTGTCTTGGTTTAATTTGGAATAACAAGCTCTAAAAAGGTTATACTTTTACAAATTTACAACCGATAGCGTCGTGATAAAAAGAACAAACATAAGAAAATTATGAAAAGACATGACAAATCTAGTTAAAATTTGATTATATATACTTGATAACATAAAACCCCATTCCCACAAAAGTGAGTTTTGAGCCCTTATTGAGCATACAAATACACATCTTTAAACTAAATGCTCATTTTTCGTTTCTTGTGTGAATAGCCGCTTGGTTTCTTACGACTCTAGAACTTGCCAAGACGATACATTCCCGGTCCTTACCAACTTAAACCCAAGTAAGTAAATGATGGAGGCATTAGGACTAATTTTTTTTATTTCAACACCATTATTTTTCTTTTTTTACCACCTACGCAAAATCCCACTAGTTAACCCCTTTAAGCCTAAACATTTTCATTTCTAAACCCAAAACAAACACCCTTTTACCCACCAAAACCCTTTTTCATTTTAAACCCTTTATTTTAGTAACAAAGCTCAGTTTTCTTGTGACTTTCTTATATAAAAAAAATTATAGAGAAGAAAAGAAAAATGAAGTTAGCAATCAAAAGAAGGCTTGTTTGAATAATGCTTCATTAAAATAAAAAGTCACAAAAACAAAATTTTTTACGAAAACCGACGCTTTTTACGCTTTTCGCTCTTTTCTACTAACCACTAACCCAACCACCTACCTTTAACCCAAAGCCTAACCCTTCCCCAAAGTCCTCTTGATATTTACAAAGGTGTATAGTTAAAAAGGAGGAGGATTGATTGCTTGGCAAGCATATGGTAGAAGTAAGTTCCATGCCGCTCTCGAGTGTTTCACAAAAATACATCTTCGGCCGAGTGTTGAGTGATCCCCCGTGAGGTATGTGAACTTGTATATAAATGGAATTTTAAAGAGGCATGTTATGCCCAAATAAATAATTTCTCTTATGTAATGTTTTAAATAAATCATGACGAATAGGAGTGTAAATAAAGTAAAAATAAAACCTAATAAAGAATCTTGGAATCCCGACACTCTATGACAAGCCCAAAACCTTCTCTTCTACCCATTCCATTTGGGTGTATAAGCCACAAAATAAAGAATTTTGCTTGAGGACAAGCAAAGATTCAAGTGTGGTGGTATTTGATGTGTACAAAATGCAACATATAAATTACATCAAATGAGACATAAAACTAATCATTTTTTAGTACTAATGTTGGAAAAAGTGTGCTTTTGTCTTCCTTTTGTATTTTCAGGGTTAAATGAGCTTAAATGAACAAAAGAAGCAAAAATGCAGCCAAATCTAACAATAATACAAGAAAAGGAATAAACGTGGCATGCCTGACCCCCCGACAACATCTTCCCAAGAAAAAACAAGACATCAGAAGGCTGAACACGCTCCGTGCTCAGTGAACACGGGGGCGTGCCCAAGTGTCTGCAAAAAAGACAAAGCTGTAGAAGCTTCTATTTCCCAACACGGGGGCGTGGCCAGTGGACACGGGGCCGTGGTCAACGCTAAGATTCGCAGAATCTAGGCAAATCTTGATAGTACAGATACGCTTCTGCACACGGGGTCGTGCCCAGCGGACACGGGGGCGTGGTCAACTAATGCAGACAAACTGCAATTAATGAAGAAAGAGAAGATGGGTAGACACGGGGCCGTGCCCGAGCTTCTGTGCAGGCTATAAATATGGGTGCTTGGCTCACTTGCAAACCATACCTTGGCAAACCACCTCTCTCACACTTCACCCACCCACCACCACCATCACAACCCACATCCACTACCATCATCCATCATCCATCATAGAGTGTGTGAGTAGCACTATGCCAAAATAGGCTTTTAGCCATACATTTCCCAAAACACCCATGCCACACTTTTGATTAAATATGTGGCTAAAGGTCATTTCTAACACTTGAAAAACTTCCAGTCCACTTTTCGCCACTTATTTTACGTTTTCATGTGACTATTGTATAATACCTCAAAACTCTTAGCCACACTACAAGAAAAAACTGTGACATTTATTAGTCATACGTAAAAAAGTGTGACAAAATGTGATCTACGGACATAGTATTTGTTGCATGTGACCAAAAACACATCTTTTCGAAACCTTAATTAGCCAAAATTTAAGAAAAACTTTGTTATTTATTAGTCACACGTAAAAAGTGTGGTCAAATGTGACTTACTACTAAAATAGTTTTTTATGGTGTGGCTAAAAGCTACTGCATAATGGCCATTTATATTAGTTAATGTGACAAAAACTAGGTTTTATTAGCCATATATAAATTTTTATGTGTGGCCAAAAGTATTACTCAACTCTATCCATTTTAGTACTATGCCTACTCATCCATCTGCTTCGTCGACTTCGCCTACCATTCTCAATTTCTGAAATTAAGAAATCAAGAACCCTAAGTTTATGGATGAAGACGATGTAAAATCTTTGTGTCTCCGAGGCCAGTGATTCAGGCGACGATTTCAATTGCTAAGAACCTGAAGATGGATTATGTAGATATGACATCGATGAATCCTGTAAAGAGAACGACACCGCATTCCGACAACGGATTCTCTTTTGAGGTACACCGTTATTCTGTAGGTGAATGAGATGTAATAAAGTCATTATGCTGTTTCTTGATATCGTGGTTTATTGTGACACCGAAAGAGGAAGAGAGCATGGAGTCTCGCATAACACAAGTTATGAGTTCTCGTCTTCAACATTTCAAAGACCAAACCGAGTATGCTTGTTTACCCCTTTCTTATAACACAAGTTATGAGTTCTCCTTATCTTTCTTGTAGCATCGTATTCCAATATTTGTCTTTCCTACTCGTATTTTTTCCTTTAATTAAGCTAATCTAGTTAAACAGATTGGGGTTGGAAATATGTACCGATTACTGATGTATTTCTTGTTGTTTCTTGATATCGTAGTTTCTTGTGATAATAAAGTTATATGCTTGTGTTGTGTACTTGTTTATGTTGAAAATTGATCACATACAAGTATGGCATGTGGGGTTTTTGTGGCAGATGCATACTGGTTCATCCGTTAGTAACATTTGTTGTGTTTTGAGGCATTCGTGTTTAAATATTTTCGTTTAAATTTCCTAGCATTATCATGAATTTAAGGCATCTTTTTGGAACACTTAACACTTAGCTCTAGGGATGAGAAAATCCCGATCCCGAAAATCCTGATCCCGAATTTCGCCAAAATTGGGTACCGATACCGAAATATGTCGGTACGGTACGGTATCGGTATGGTATCGGTACGGTAGCGGTATTTGAAGGTAAAATTCGGTATTTTACCGGTACCGAACCGATACCGTTCCCGAAAATACCGATACCGAAAATGTCAAAAAGTGGATACTGTTTCCGGTACCAAAAAAAATCGGTATGGTATTTTCGGGATCGGGATGGTATCAGGACGGGATCGGTATTTGATACCAAATGCTCATCCCTACTTAGCTCTTGTTTGGGTCAAATTGATTATTCATACTTTCTTTCTTGTAATGCTTTAGTGAAGTAAATTATTTTGCAAATGAAAGAATTGTGTTCCGATTTTGATAATATGGTTGATGACATTGAACTTGGTTTGTATATGCAAGGTAATTTTGGTTTTAATTTAATGATCAACAATGATAGGTCTTTGTTGTTCTATAATGAGCTAATTTGCTAACTTTTTTTAACAAATAGGGGGCCACTTTTATTTCTTAACAAAATATCTCTAGCCACGAGCAGGAGAATGATATAGTACACCATCACCATATTCACCTATCCACCTATTACATTAATTCCAGCACTAAACCAATTCTCCATTGTAATATAATTATTCAATTTAGCTCTGTACTTCAACCACAAAAGGGTACCCTCCTTGATTTCATCAAATATATTGTTGTTTGAGATGTTAGTTCCCCTCAATATCTTCTCATTTGTTGAGGTCCAGATCTTCCACGGTGTTGTTATAGTGCCACCTTCTTTTTTCTTTGAGTAAATTACAAGTTTTGTCCTTTATGTTTGCATCAAATTTCAGGCGCTGTCCTTTAGCGCAAAAGTTGACAGGCGGTGTCCTTTACCTTTCAAAATCTTGCACGTTTTGTCCTTTAGGCCAAACCCAGTTAGTTTTTTTAGTTAAATCTAGTCATGTGCAAGGCACATGAGGGCACTATTGTAATTTCAGAATTCAAGGGGTTATTGTGTAAGATAAATTATATCAAGGGGCTATTATGTAAAAATAAAACAAAATAATTTAAGATATTATTTTTATAACCATATATATATATATATATATATATATATATATTTCTGAAATTAGGAACCACTTGTCACCACCATCCTCCACCTCCACCTCCACCACCACCACCCTTCACCGCCACCACTACCACCTTTCATCATCTACAACCACCATACAATCAGACCAAATTTGCCCATAAAACAAGTACCAGATTAAGCCCATAAACTTGTGCAGATAAAAACCCCAAAACAAAACAAAATATATAAAAAAAATCATATGATAAATCAAAACAGAGGCCTGGATTTTAATTACACATATATTCAAGAAAATCTTGAAAAGACATAATCATTTTTATCTCATATATCTTTGATTCGCTTGTGTAGATTCAATAGATCAAGTCCACGGCATCGGAGATTGTGGAATAGTGAAAAATCACCGCCTTCCACCTCCACCTCCCACCACCAACACCCACCACCGCCACATCCCAGATAGAAGATTCAACGGAACAACGTGTGTTTCCGGCGAAAGAGAAAGGGGTTGTCGGCCTACTTCCAGCGAACTCCGATCTACGATGGCAAACCCAGAACGGAGATTCAAGGGAACAACGTGGTTTGGTGACGTTCACATTATTTGTCCGGATCTTGTTGCTGATCAGAATTCAGTTGGGCGCTGAATTTAGAGATGTTTAGAACTGAATTCACCTCTCGGATCTTGTTGTAGTTCCGTTATCAACCATGAAGTGTTTATTCATATCTCCCACTGTGTAAACATGCTTCCCGGATTGTTGTTGGTTGTCTGCAGTGGTGCGGTGGTTAACGGTGGCTTGGAATCAAAAATATGGTGAAGGATAGTTGCAGGTGTTCTTTTGATTTTGTGTTTTGATTTGATAACATAGAGAGAGAGAGATAGTGAAGAGAGCAGGGGTGACGGCTGCAAATCAAGCAATTAGGGTTTCATATCTTTTAGCAAGTGTGTGTGAGAGAGATAAGGGTGAGTGCTGAGTTTTGTTTTTTTTAAATCTTTTTATTTTTTACACTATAGTCCTTTAATATAAGTTGTGTTACACAATAGTACTTGAGGAGGTGAAAAGACAAGAAAGCCCTCATGTGCCTTGCACATGACCAAACTTAACCAAAAAAATTAACTGGGTTGGGCTCAAAGGGCATAACGTGCATGATTTTGATACGTTAAGGACAAAACTCGTCAACTTTTGATCTAAAGGACGACGCCTGCAATTTGGTGTAAACATAAACGACAAAACTTGTAATTTACTCTTTTTCTTTTTTGGCAGCCTTAAGTCACTTGTAGCTATGAGGATTTTACTTGACTGGTGTGCAGGTCGAAAGGATATTTATATTAAGCCATACTCCAATCAGCCACCATATGGTTATTGCCACTAAACATGACACAGGAATATGGTCCACCGTTTCTTGTACATACCCGCAACAAGGGCAGAGAGTGATTTGAACCTGAACTCTTTTTGCCAATTCAACCCGGGTTGGAAGTCTTCCTGCAGCACTTTTTCGGACAAAGGTATTAACCTTTGGAGGCGCCCACCCCCACCACTTCATGACTAAACCATTAAGTTGCAGGTTGTTCATCACATGTAATTTTTCCCTCGCCATCTTTTCCAAAAATTTAACCGATTATCTGAAGCCCAACCCCATGTGTCATTGCCTTATTTTCGGTTCCTAAGCAAACCGTACTATTGCATAAACTCATTCCAAGCTAATTTGTTAAATAGGGTAACTAATTAATTACTTAGAATAAATTATTATAGTTTGTGGACCTTAGAGTTAGTGCAATGGCTAATTCCGTTTAGATTATGATGGTGGGTATGGAGTCATATGTGTGAGAGGAAAGTGTATATATGGTACCCCAATTACTCTTGTAGGTTTGATAGGTAGCTCATATTAGTCTGTTGATTTTTCTTTGTCTTGTATTAGTAGCACCTAACCAAAAATGAGTGTTATGTTCTTTAAAGTTGTGTGCCAACAAGTAATAATTTTTTTTGTATTACCAATATCAGTACAATTTAGTTACATGAGTTAAAAATTAGAAAACTAATATATGTCTAATATAGTAAAATAAAAGGGTCTTAGTTATTTTGGTTTTTGTAATCGGCAGTGAAAAAGAACCATGCAAGGAGACTGGATTTGCGCCACTATGCTCCTAGGCCTCGGGTATGTATCTTTAAGCCAAAAGGTTGGTTCTGTCATGCTGGGTTCTGTCACACCCACAACTACGCCAATTGTTGGTCCTGCTTTAGATGTCATGCAGTCACAAGCTAAAATATAGAAATTAGCAGACTGTTTGTGACCCATTATGCATGGTTAATTTCAGCCATGTCATACAGGTCAAGTAAAAAGGTTAGCTAAAAAGAGAGTACCCAAGGGCTATTTTCTATTTTCTAATGCACGCAGACTATTAAGTCATTTTATCAAAGATACATTTGTAATAATTAACGCATAAATTATTTACAGTTTAGAGTTTATGCATTTAACACGTTAAAAATCAAACATAATCACAATCAAGCCATATCTATGAGGTTTTACCATATTGGCTATTTACGGATAAACTTGTTTAAAATTTGGGAAATTAGCTTCAACATTTTTTCTATATAATTGCAGATATTAAGTCAAAACCAGGTTGGGTTGGCGAGCATGGGATATAATTTGCCACAACCAGCTTAGCTTTGGGAAAGGTAACTTCAACTTTGTGAATTTTTTTATACTTTTATGAAATATGGACATTGTAGGATGTGTCCAGCAATAAGAAAGAGCATAGAAACTGCCATTCAAGCGCTTATCAATGCCTCAGCCACCCAAACTCTTCTTTGGTCTCTCAAATATGACTATTTGATCCTAATCATTATGTAGAAGTGGCATTTTCGACCCATTTGCTTACGAATGGTTGTATTTGTGTTATAAATTATATCAAACGGGTCTGATCATCAACTGTAACTCAAATGGGTTAATGGTTTGAAAGTTGCCAAATGTGTATATATCATATATAAAACCTCCTAAATATTCTAATATTTAAGTTTTATTTAACAATCAATTATTAAAATTATAAAAAGTGGGAAGGAGTGGTTGCTTGCCAACCGAACCCAACCCGGGTTGACCTCTACTAAACAAACATGTTGTTCTCTACCCGGTTCGATCAGTTAAATCCCTGTTTTCCATCATCTTAAATAAGCAACATATTTTTCTATAAAATTGCAGATATTAAGCTTTGTCACGACAACATGACATAACCCATATGATGAGAGGCATTCTCATCAACCAGCTAACTAGTTGCAGGTTGCCGGTCACGCGTGTTAGAAAGTTCCACAGATTTGCTGCTACATGCTGCTTCGTTGCGAATGCTTTTGGGATTGGGTCCTAGGTGTTTTTTTTGTCATTGTATGAACATAATATACATATATAAATTGTTTCTATGTTTCGAGTCTTTGGTCCCTTATAAGGTTCAAAGAAATTAAACATGTAATCCCTTCTTTTTGAATCGAGTCTTTGGTCCCTTATAAGGTTCAAAGAAATTAAACATGTAATCCCTTCTTTTTGAATCGAGTCTTTGGTCCCTTATAAGGTTCAAAGAAATTAAACATGTAATCCCTTCTTTTTGAAAAATTGCTTAAATTTCGGCTCGTTTCCTATCCTAACTATGTTTTTTGTTGTGTAAATCTTAGAAATTATACATGTGGCTTTATGCCTTTACACAATACAAGAAAACTTTTAAAATTCTTTTTTTCCCTCTTGAGTTATTTCTCTTCAAAATATTTCATTTTAAAACTTCCCCCTAAATGGCAGTCTTAGTTTAAAAATTACATTATTTAAAATAAAGATACAAATATTTTTAATAGATAATAGAAGATCATATATTTCTCAATTGACTCCATTGGGTCATAACAACTACGACAACTTTTAATAGATCATTATCGGCTTTATCATATTACAATAAGTACTAAGGGGTTAGACTAAGTTGTAATGAGTCATATAACATAATGGACAATAATGGATCATATGTGTTTTAATGGGCCTTAATAGAACGCAATGGTAGATAATAGATCATATATGTATTAATGAGCCCATATAGGCCTTTATAACTATGATAGCCCTTAATGGATGATTATGGGCTCTCTCATATCACACTAATAAGATAAGTCTTAATGAATCATTATGGGCTTTCTCATATCGCATTAGGTCCTAAGGGGTTATATCAAGATGTAATGACTCATACTATGTCATAATGGATGATAGTAATTCATATATGTCTTAATAGGAACTATTGGGCCTTAATAACTATAATAACTCTTAATAGATCTTTATGAGCTTTCTGATATCACATAGGTCCTAATGGGTAAGATCAAGTTGTAATGAGTCATACTATATCATAATAGTCAATCATGTATGCCTTATTGGCCCCCATTGGGCCTTAATAACCATTATAACTATTAATGGGTCATTATTGGCGTTCTCGTAACATATTAGGTCCTGAGGGGTTAGATAAGCTATAGAGAGGCATCCTATATCATATTAGATAATGGATGACAATAAATCATATTTGTCTTAATGGACACATCGGGCCTTAATAACTATGATAGCTATTAATGTCTCATTATGGGCTTTCTCATATCACATTAGGTCCTAAGGGGCTAAATCAATTTGCATGTAATGAGTCATACTATATCATTATGGATAATAACATATCATATATCTCTTAATGGGCCCTATTGGGCCTTAATGACTATAATTGCTCTTAATGGATCATTATGGGTTTTCTCATGTCACATTAGGTCCTAAGGTGTTAGATTAACCTGTAATGAGTCATACTTTATCATGATTGATGATACTAAATCATATTTTTCTTAATGGGCCACATCGGGCCAATAATCATTATGATAGCTATTAATGGATCATTATGGGCTTTCTGATATCACACTAGGTTATAAAGGGTTAGATTGAGTTTTAAAGAGTCATATTATATCATAATGGATAATAGTCAATCATATATGTCTTAGTGGGCCCCATTGGGCCTTAGTAACTATGATAGCTATTAATGGATCATTATGACCTTAATGGATCAAAATGGACTGTATTGGGCCATAATGGATCACAATGGACAATATTAGATTATACATGTTTTATTAGACCATACTAGGCTTTAATGGATCATGATAGCCAACAATAGATCATATATGTGTTAATGGATCATATTAGGCCTTAATGGATCATAATCGACAACAGTATATCATATATGTCTTAATGGACGACATTGAGCTTTAATGGATCACAATCTACAATATTAGATTATATACATGGCTTAATAGGCTATATTGGGCCTTAATGGATCACAATGAACAATAATAGATAGACCATATTGTCGTTTACTGGACAACATTACGCCTAAATGAATCACAATGAAAAATAGTAGATAATATATGTTTTAATAGAACATATTGGTCCTTAATTAATTACAATAGATAACAAACGAGTTGAGTCTGAGCCAAGCTTGAGTTTGAGAAACTACCAACCAATCGAGTTTAGGATGACAATGGGCCGAGTATGGGCCGGGTATGGCTAATCTCATACCCATACCCGATTGTAAAATCTTGTCCCATACCCGGCCCATTACCCATCGGGTATTTGGCGGGTATTTACCCGTCAGGTATCGGACATACCAGTTGGGATTTTCATGTTTTTTACTTTGTTTTATTATTTTTTGCTTTAAAAATATATATTATATATATTATATTATGATAAATAACCACATATCATCGTTACCATAATAATATTTGATAGTTTTAAATTTGTATATATATTAGAATATTAATCTCAAAAAATAATTTCGCAATTCATAGCATATAATTATGAATAATGTCATCAAAATATATATTTTAAATGAAAAGTTTATTTTACGAATAATAAAGCTACAAGATTGAAACATTATTAACAAATATGAATACTTAAAGGTTTTCGGGTATATTTCGGGTAAAAGGGTATATGGTTTTGGGTAATCGGGTCGGGTGTCATCTAATCCCATACCTACGAAATATTTTTTTTCCATACCCATACCCGGCCAAATACCCGTCGGGTATCGGGTATACCCATCCCAAATGCATCGGGTATACCCGTCGGGCATGGGTATTTTTGTCATCCCTAATCGAGTTCGAGTTCTAATAAGTTAATCGAGCTTGTCAAGCTCGGACGCGACTCGTTTGCACCCCTAATTTAGGCTTTAGCCAATTTCCCTTTTAAAATGAAATTACTTCAAATTATTTTAGTTCCCCGTCCTCGTTTTCCCTCTTCCTAAGAGCATTCACATCCAGCTCCCTAAAAATATACATACATTCCACTAAAAATCAACTCCTATATCAATATATTTCCACTAAAAACAAATACTTTTTCTCTCTCTTTTTCAATTAAATAATATTTTTTATACCTTTATCATTACATTTTTCTCTCTCATTCTCTCACAATCACTTTCAATATATATTAAAAAGTTATAGTGGGTGAACAGTGTCCCTCCAAATATACAGATGAACAGTAACATTTTCTCTCTCCTTCACTCACAACCACTTTTTATACTTTTTATATTTTAAAAACCACACACATAGATTTTGATTCTCAGGATGTGAATGCTCTAAAAACCCAAATTTCCCCTTATTCTCCAAACCTAATTTGAAGATCCCACTCCAAATCAACCAACATCCAGAACAGAAAATTCGAAGCCCTAGCTCTCATTCTTCACCCCATCTGCACTAGTTCACACCAGATTGGAACCCTAGCTCTCCTTCTTCCCTACCAGACTATTCGGACCAATCACTTCACACTAACAACATCGTTCGTCTATCCAACAATGGAGGCGATTACATACGGTGGCCCCCGCAGTGGATACGGTTCCGAAATAACCCTCAAGATCTACGTCTACGATGAAACCAAAATTGGCGGCGTTAAAGAGCTGTTGTACGGACATGACTAAATCTTGCCTCAGGGGCCGATTGGGCACTCAGGTAGTCTGGTTTCATTCTTTGAGTTTATAGACTTGATACATCTTTGTTTTGATTTGTTTATGATTTACTGATTCGGTGATGGAAGATGGTGAATTTTGGGTGGTTTGGGGTTTAGTAAATGGGTATATTTGGATTGCTGATAGAAATAATGCTGGTGCATTTAATCAAGTATTGTTTTCAGGGGTGTGTTATAAGCTTCTTCTTTCTGGTGGAAATCTTGACATTATTAGTGTTGGATTGTATGTGTTTGACTTTGTTAAAGAGTTTGATTGTGACTGATGCTAATGGCATCCAAGAGATACCAATATACCATGATAGTTTGCTACACATTCAAATTGTGAAATGTTGTGTGGTCTGTATATCTCTTGATAGGTGCCCCTAACTTCAGAATTTTTTCGTAAAGCGAAGTCGCATGGAACATGTTGTACTGAACTGCCATCTTCTGTAAGATCTTGATATAGAATCTTGTCATAAAGTTCTAGATGTCGATTTTTCTTTGTCTTGTATTGGTAGTACCTAACCGAAAATGCGTGTTACGTTCTTTAAAGTTGTGTGCCAACAAGTAATAATTTTTTTTGTATTACTAATATCAGTACAATTTAGTTACCTGAGTTAAAAATTAGAAAACTAATATATGTCTAATATAGTAAAATAAAAGGGTCTTACTTCTTAGTTATTTTGGTTTTTGTAAACGGCAGTGAAAAAGAACCATGCAAGGAGACCGGATTTGCGCCACTATGCTCCTAGGCCTCGGGTATGTATCTTTAAGCCAGAAGACTGGTTCTGTCATGCTGGGTTCTGTCGCACCCACAACTACGCCAATTGTTGGTAGGGGTGTTAAACGGGTCGTGTTCGCGGGTTCAACCCGACCCGAACTCTAAAATTTTATACAAACCCGAACCCGAAAATCATATCATACATATGAACCCGAACACAACCCGAAGTTTCGTGGGTTGACCCGAACACGACCCGTTCAACCTGAATTTTTTATTTTTTTTTCTGAATTAATATATTAAAATTAAAATTTACTTAAGAAACACAAATGTATATAATAATACCATATTTAAATTATAAAATCTATGTTAATTTCTCTTATTAAGTTATAATCATGGCATAAAATACACACCCCATTTAATTTATGACATAAAATATATTGTAAAATAATATAACATAGTATAAATGTGTTAAACGGGTCAACCCGCCAACCCGACCAGGTTGACCCGAACCCGACCCGTTAACCTAAACAGGTTCGCGGTTTCAACCTGAAACTGACCCGAACCCGTTTAGACTAAACCTAAACCCGCGAATTTCGTGTTAGGTTTTCGGGTCGTGTTAGAAATTCACACCCCTAATTGTTGGTCCTGCTTTAGATGTCGTGGAGTCACAAGCTAAAATATAGAAATTAACAGTACCGTTTGTGACCCATTAGGCATGGTTAATTTCAGCCATGTCATACAGGTCAAGTAAAAAGGTTAGCTAAAAAGAGAGTACCTAAGGGCTATTTTCTAATGTACGCAGACTATTAAGTCATTTTATCAAAGATACATTTTTAATAATGAACGCATAAATTATTTACAGTTTAGAGTTTATGTATTTGACACGTTAAAATTCAAACATAGTCACAATCAAGCCATATCTATGAGGTTTTACCATATTGGCTATTACAGAGAAACTTGTTTAAAAGTTGGGAAATTAGCTTCAACATTTTTTCTATATAAATGCAGATATTAAGTCAAAACTAGGTTGGATTGGCGAGCATGGGATATAATTTGCCACAACCAGCTTAGCTTTGGGAAAGGTAACTTCAACTTTGTGAATTTTTTTTATAATTTTATGAATTTTTTTATACTTTTATGAAATATGGTACATTGTAGGAAGTGTCCAACAGCAAGAAAGAGCATAGAAAACTGCCATTCAAGCGCTTATCAATGCCTCAGCCACCCAAACCCTTCTTTGGTCTCTCAAGTATGACTATTTGATCCTAATCATTATGTAGAAGTGACATTTTCGCTCCATTTGCTTATGAATGGGTCTATTTGTGTTATAAATTATATCAAACGGGTCTGATCATCAACTGTAACTCAAACGGTTTAATGGTTTGAAAGTTGCCAAATGTGTATATATAATTTTGTAGACTTGAGTTTTAGACTTGAATTGTCGTTGCTAAAGTGGTTGCAGGTTTATAGACTTGAGTTTTAGAAGTGCAGTATTATCATTCATTAATTTTTAAGTGTCTTGCATTCTAGCAAGTCAACATTGTATCAAACTCGATCACTGCAAGTATGGTTTAGTTAGTCTTTTATCTTTTGGATTCTTAGTTGTGATGTAATTTTGCATGCATGAAGTTTTTTTTTAATTTTATGCAGATACTAGTTTTTCAAAAACATGATAGCTTAACATCATTAGAGTTGCAATGCATGTAAGTACATATATCAACATCAACAATTTATTCTACGTTTTTCATCTCCTTTTTTACTAACATATCTCTAATATGCCTTGCTATATAGATGAGAGAACGGTTGGTGGTAGAGAACCGGAAAAAGTATTAAAATGTTAAGGCATGTGTTTTTCAACTTGGTGACTAAATGTTTTACTGGCCCTTTAAGATCTTTTGACCTACATTTTTTTTTGTATGCAGGCTCCTTCAAGATTTTCTGAATTTAAAATAGAGTCTTATCTTTAAACAATTGTTTTCCATTGGGAGATTAACGAAGTGCAGAAAGTAGCTGGTGGAAGGGGAGTTGGTGGTGTTCAGATTTCACTCACGGATAGCATCCGAAGCAAACAAAGTATTTATTGTCGCTGAGTAACTAATTAAGGTTTGGTTCAGGTGATTATGCATTAGCTCCTACAACAGGCACCATTATGTAAGCCAATGGAGTATATCGGTTTGCTGCTGTTGCAAGTGCTGCTAGTAGAGTGATGTAGGTTCTGTTGCACTTGTTGCATCATTTGGAGATATCTTTTGATAGAAGCCTATGTATTTGGTATTTAAATTTTAAATTTATGTATGGATTTTGGTTTATTATTGTTAATATTATTAGGTTTTTAAGTTTTCTTATGTTTGGTGTTGTTTTGTGTTACAAAACAAATGAATATAAAAATGCTAATTATTGAAAATGGCCACATGGAACCATTATAAATATGCGTGACCAATGTTAGACAATAGCCACACATAAAAGTACAAAATTTTCTTTGGCTTTACATGATCATTAGCCACACTATAGGCACTTTGTTTTTTGTTTATGTGACGAAATGAAACCATACCAAACATCACAGAAAAAAAGTTATGTGTGACCAAAAGTTAGCCATTAGCCATACTTAAAAACACAAAACTTAATGTGGCTTTACATAAACATTAGCCAAACTATCGTCATTTTAGTTTTGTGTGACAAAATGATAGCAAGCGTCATGTAAAAACAAATTATGTGTGACCAAATGTTAAACAATAGCCACACTTAGAATTATAAATTTTCATGTGACTTTACATGATCATTAGTCACATCATCGTCACGTTGTAAATTTTGGTGTGACAAAATGTTAGCGATTGTGATATCATAGGTAAAACATATTATGTGTGGCCAAAGGTTAGACAATAGCCACACTTAAAATTACAAAATTTCATATGGCTTTACATAATCATTAGTCACACCATTACCATTTTGTTTATTTTGGTGTGACGGAATGATAGCAAACGTGATGCACAAAATGAATATGTGTGGCCAAAGTTTAGATGATAGCCACACTTAAAATTATAAACTTTCATGTGACTTTACATAATCATTAGCCACATTATCATTACTTTGTTTTTTATGTGACAGAATGATAGCAAATGTCATGAGAAAAGTAAATTATATGTGACCAAATGTTAGTTATTAGCCACACTTAAAAGCACAAAACTTCATGTGGCTTTACATAAACAATAGCCACACTATCGTCACTTTATTTTTTTTGTATGACGGAATGATAGAAAATGTCACCAGAAAAAAAAGAATGTGTGACCAAAGGTTAAACAATAGCCACACTTAAAATTATAAAACTTTATGTGTGACTAAAGGTTAGACAATAGTCACTTTTAAAATTACAAAACTGTTTTGTGTGTCTAGAAATAGTTTTTAGCCACAATTATAGTAAACTCATGTGTCTAAATAATAGAAATGGCCACACTTACAATAAATTCATGTGGCTGTTGCTACCCTTTAGCCACACTTATTGTACAAAATTTTGATTCCAGAAGAAATAGTGGTACCCTTTAGCCACATTTTTAAGTGGCTACGGCCACTAAACATGAATGTGGCCGTATAATACCTACGATGACTCGACCTTTGGTCACACTTGAGTTGGAAAAAAAGTGTGGCAAAAGGCGTATGGTCACACTTTTTTTGTGTGACCGTAAGCCTTTTTAGACGTAGTGTAGCCTCGGGATCCAAGATTGATCGTAAGAGTTCTTGACAATCAAAGGCCATGTTTGCCTAAGTCTCTTACATCACTTGGTGAAGACAAGCATTTAGTGTAATACTTTTTATTTTTAATCTTTTCGCACTTTTTATTTGGTTATGTATTAATGACTTTAATAACTAGTTTCTTATGTTGAAGGTGAATCTTCCTTATCATTTGTCCGTGGTGTCTTGACATTATTTTACTGTCTATATAAAATAAAAGATTTACACCATTCATATCTCCACGGTCTATATGGAGATATGTTGGCTACCTGGTCGGGGGTTAAGGGAATGGTTTGGTAAGCGTCTTGCCTTGTTCAATGTATAGATCCTGCAAGGACCTAGGTCAAGTTTAGTAGGACCTCCTTCAATACCCACTGGTATTGGATGGCGGGGGTCCGAACTCCCTGATCCCATCATATGTAAACTACCATTAAAACTTTAACCCGGCTACTTAGGATTGTATCCCTGCTGACTCAAACTACTTAGCCGAGGGTAACGTCACCTTCAAAAGAGGGGCCTACCACAATATGCATTAATAACTTAATTAATTATCTTTCAATAATCCAACCCTTTAGGATTGTATCCTTGCTGACTCAAACTACTGGGTTGAGGGTAACGTCACCTTCAAAAGAGGGGCCTACTACCATAACTAAGATAATCTCTTAAAATGTGCTAAAGTGCGGAAATACTCAAAGGTTACACTAAAGGCGAGTCGGATCCAAGTGATTCATCTTGTCTATCTGTTTTTATTTTTATTTTTAGCATTTTTAGTTAGTTTTATTTCCTTGTTAAAAAACCTTTTTCTAAATTTTTGATTTGATTAGACGTTGAGGATAAACCGGTACTAAAAGCTCTTGTGTCCTTGGACGACCTCGGTATCTTACCAACAGTATACTACGCTCACGATGGGTGCACTTGCCCATATGTGTGTTTAGTGTTAGTAAATATCGTGTTTTATAAATTTAAAACTTGACTAAAAGTGTTAAAAAGGGCTTAAAATATACTTAAATATATATCACGCTACACACGCATCAGTAGATGACATGCTGATCTTCGGTACTAATCAGGATCAAGTTGATAAAACAAAGAAATTTATGTCATCTTGTTTTGACATGGGGGAGGCGGAAGTGATCCTTAGTATAAGGATCAAACGAGAGAACATTGGCATATCGATATCTCAATCTCATTATATTGAGAAGATATTGAAAAGGTTTAATTTTCTTGATAGTTCTCCGGTTAGCACTACAATGGATCCTGCTTTTAAGCTCTCACCTAATGAAGGTGTAGCTGTAAGCCAACTTGAATATTCAAGGGCCATTGGATCTCTCATATATGCCATGATTAGCACTAGACCGGATATAGCTTATGTTGTTGGAAAGCTTTGTAGGTATACTAGCAATCCAGGTGCAAGTCATTGGCAAGCTATGAATCGAGTATTTAGGTACTTGAAAGGAACCATGAAATATGGTTTGACTTATACTGGATTTCCTTCAGTTTTAGAAGGTTATTCGGATGCAAGCTAGATTAACAACAAGGAAGATCATTCTTCCAGAAGTGGATGGACTTTTCTGCTTGGAGGAGGTGCCATATCTTGAGCATCTAAGAAACATACTTGCATAACTGATTCAACAATGGAGTCTGAATTTGTAGCATTAGCCGCAACTGGTAAAGAAGCTGAGTGGCTAAGAAACTTGATTTATGAGATTCCATTGTGGCCCAAACCTATATCAGAAATATATATTAGATGTGATAGTGTTGCTACCTTGGCTAATGCCTATAGCCAATTGTATAATGGGAATTTAGACACTTAGGTGTTAGACACAACGTGATTTGTGAGCTCATCATGCATGGGGTGATATTGGTGGAGTTTGTGAGAACTCAATAAAATTTAGCCGGCCACTTAACCAAAGAGTTGTGTAGAGATCTTGTGCACAAGGCGACTGTAGGATGGGATTAAAGTCCACATGAAATTTCTTGTGTTAAGATACCCAATTCCCCACCTAATATGACATTAGGTGCTGAATTCGATGCGGAAAGCTTAACATCTAGAAATTGGAACACATTAGTAGCATCATCCCAAGGTATGTGTTCAGACCTGCAAGTTAAAGGAGGTTGAAGATTTTTCTTCTTAATAGTTTTTTGAAAAAATGCATATGCAGGTGCAAGAATAAAGAGTTACCTATATGAGCATGCAGTTTAGCCGCTTCAAAAAGCTAGGACTTGGCTTTGATATGTTCATTGAAGGATGGGACACAGGCTAGTAAAAATAGTGTCAAGAAAGAACATTAGAGTATGTAAACTTGTGTGTATATTAACTTCATGTATTCACTGAATAGAAATGGTTCAATACTTAGCGACACCTCTATATTCGAATATTTGGAATGTGTAATATACTAATTTACTACCACTAGGCCACCCTTTGGAATGGATAAAGTGGTATTTAATGGGTTATATTTTATAAGGTTTTCATCGTGTAATTCAAATTTGAGTTGTATCTATTTATTGATATGAAGAAAAAAGTGAATATTTAAAGTTAATATGTAATTTGGAAGGAGTTTTAATACTGGGCCATATTTTTGTAAAATAATTTAATAATGGGCTATTGTCTCATTAAGAAATGAGACGCCTTAAGGCCCATTTAACCACTAACTTGTTTTTCGGTATTAGATATTAATAATATTATGATTAATAGAAATAAAATTATTCATTGTTGTTTTATTCTAAAGAGTTAATTACGTTTTTCGTCCATGTGATTTGTTAAAAATAATTATTACTGTCCATTAGTTTAAAACTACCAAAATAGTCCCTGTACTTTCAGTTTTGTAACAATTATTGGCCACCCTCAATAAAGACATCCAGTTATTATGTTAGTTTATATGAAATGACAATAATGTCCCTGTATTAAAACTACAATATAGAGAAATAAAGAGTTAATTACGTTTTTCGTCTCTATGGTTTGTTGAAAATAACTATTACAGTCCATTAGTTTAATAATTGCCAAGATAGTACCAATTTTTTCAGAACTTCCATCTTAAACTCACCAACAAAGGCGGTTAACAACCTCATCTATCTACACCATCCGAATCCTTGAACCTTTTTACGTAATTCCCCACCACCAATTCCACTTTACATTCACTCTTACTCGCGAAGTCGATTCAAGAACAAAGCTACGGCTCATAACTTCTCTTATCGATTTCTCACTCAATTCTCAATCAAATCAGGTGATTCTTGATTCCATTTTGTTTAATTTTCCATGCTCTACAAAAGCCCTTTATCCATTTTTGTGATAAAGAGCAAATGAATTTGAATTTGGATTGTTGTGAAATTAGGGTTCTTATGTATTCTAATTTGGGGCTTTTTAATGTAGAAACATATTTTTTTTGTGATATCAATCTGATCATTTACACATTAGAGCATTAGCATCTCTTCCATCAAATTCTCTGTTTTTATATTATAAAAGTGGTTGTGAGTGGAAGAGAGACAAATTATTCCTGTTTATCTGTATATTTGAAGGACCCTTGTTCACTTTCTATAAAATTTTAATACATTTTGAAAGTGGTTGTAAGTAGAGGAGAGAGAAGATAGTGATAAAAGTATAAAAATATTATTTAATTTAAACAAGATAGAAAATGTAGTGTTTTTGTGTGTGTGTAATTATAGGGTAAATATGATGGAACGGATGTGAATGCTCTTAGATTAAGTTCTGGAAATTTTGAGAATTTATAGATATTGTATGGATTTATTTTGTATTTATACATGTTATATTAATTTAGAAAATTTCAATAAGATACAAATTAAACAAAATAAAATTATACCACAATTATTTTTTCTGATTTTTCCAATATATAATGGAGTCATAAAATTTTTTATAATACGGTTCACATTTAAGTTGTAATTTATTTGTATCGAGATGATCAATAAATTATAAAACTGTTTTATTCTTTTTACAAATATAACAAATTTTATTGTTACAAAGAGAGCAATTTTAAATAAAATAAAATTTTGTATAAGTTAATCATAATCTTCTAATTAGTAAATTAACTAGATGGTTATTTATAAGTATTTAAATTTAATACTCAAAAAAAGACATAGTGGCATAAATAAATTTATATTATTATTTCTTAAAAATAATTCAAATTAAAAATCATATTTATTTATTTATTTATTCATATATTCATTTACTTATTTATTTGGTTGGCAATTATTTATCAACCTTTATTTTATACAAAAGCCCCTAAATAAAAGAACCCAAGTTCTAGTCTCGTTTATTTTGTATAAATTTGTTATTATATATTTTAGGGTAATTTTATTTGGATTATTCATTTCCATCGCGGCGTCATTTGTGGATTATTTTCGCAAACAGTGAGTAAATCCCCCCTATTTACTTTAAAATATTTTGTGGTGTATCATCATCCCTTAAATCTCATACTCGTTTTATTCATCAAATCAAGCATGGAAAATTCATTGTGTAAATTATGTATTATGTGTTTAATTGTTTATTGAGATTGTATCTGGTAGTCAAGTTAGTCAAGCAAAATCAAGCATAATTATAGATCTATTGGTTGAGCATTTACCCATGGCTATGGGTGATTGGAACCGCATTTCTCTAGTCTAACTCCTCGGAGTTAGGGACATAAGAAAACATTGATATATTTTATTTGTTATTCATGGAATATTATGACAACACATGATTTGCATGACCATTTTCAAAATAACTTATATTTATTCAAAACTAGACCAATCACCAGTTCTTTGCAGTTGACCTAAATATTTTGCACATGATACAGGAAATGAGGTTTGAAGATGCTTGGATTTCAATCACATAGGATGGGACCTATAAGTTAATAATGAGATTTCTATGTATTTCCTTTTGAATTATGTTTGGATATTTGAACATTGTATGTTTTGGTGTGTTTTCTTAATAAAAAAGACATGAACAATTAAGAAACGTTAACTAGTGTTATGAGCAGTGGACAATCATCACGCCCCATGTGACATTTCTATATTTTCAATCATTGTACAAATCCGAACATTTTCGTATTCAATAAAATCTATTTTATTTACGAAATGCATACTCTCAATCGTTGTACAATTTCGATCATTTTCGTGTTCGATAAAATGTTATATTTTATTTACGAAACACGTTACCGTATGATCAAACGAAACGATATCCACAACATTTATGGACAAAAGCTGAGTTACACATGCCTTAACACCTTTATATAACCCAAATATTATGTTAAAAGGGGTTAAAAGTGATAAGATGTGACAATACAAGTCCAGGGGCCAAATCTGCCAAAATGTGAAAGTTCTGCCCAGCCTAGGCTTACAAACCGTAAGCAAATAAAGCCATACGGTCCGTATGGACCTGCCAGTAATAGAAAAAAAAACTGGCAGCTGGCAGTTAATCTCAATTCTTGGCCCCCAAGTCGCGATTTTTGCCACCTCTCACCTGCTTTGGACACCTGGAAGGACACTTGGCAAGATTTGGTGATCATTCGATCACTATAAATAGCCTTGTTCATCCACCATTTCAACTTGCTCATTTCTATCTTCTTTCTCTCTTCATTGGAGCTTGTTTCCAGCTGATTGGAAGCATCCTACTTGAAGTTCTGAAAGTGTTTTCAACACAAGTATGCACTTTCCTTATTTCTTTCATTATTTTAGCTATTTGAGCTAAAAGTCAAAAAATTTGACTTTCTGTGTGACTTTCGTTTCTGACCATTTTTGGTCAAGTCAAAGTTTAATTGAACTGTGCAACGTGATCGTAATCACGAAGGTATAATCTCTTGCGATTGCACCTTCTGATTTCCATCTTTTAGTAGGCAACGTGACGAGTCAAAGTTTTACAAAATAAAAGTAAAATGCACAAAAGTGCATTTTACGACGAAAACGTTTTTGGGTATTAAAACTTAATGTTTTGTCACCAAATCAGTTTTATAATATTATTAGACATGTTCAAACATGTCTAACTCATCATTTCTAGTTTAGTGCTTTTTATTTAATCGAAAGTCGAGCGGTTTGACTACCGCTTTGACTTTCGAATCTGACCCGTTTGGTCAATCTTAGGATTCGACCAAGCGCATTTTTGTGACCATAGTATTATAGGGAATAACCCTCTGATATTATACCTTATGGTCATGTCGTTGGTTAGTTATATGACGAGTCGATTTTTATGTTCTTTTAAATTGACAAAATGCCCTTTTGGCGCATAAAATGGTTTTAAGCATATAAGACCAATGTTTTGACATCTAAACTGATGTTGTAACATAATCAAACTTGTTTTTGACATATTAGACTCATCATAGGACTTGTTTAACCATCCGAACCCGTAGCTACGCTTACAACCCGTTAAAATGGTGTAAACCACTTTAACGAGTAATAACGGGTCAAAGCACTTAGGAATCATTTCTAATCAAAATGGAAGGTCTAATAAACCATATTACACGAGGTCCTTATCTCGTTTGGTTTATAAACCTCATTCTATCCAAATCCTCCGATTAAAGTCTTGACACGCTAACAAAGTTATCCGACACATTAGGACACACTTGAGCTTTGTTTATTCCATTGAACGAGGACACATACGCAATCCCAGGTGAGTACATAGTTCCCCTCTTTTTCGTATTCAAATGTTTTGGGGTGATCCATATGTGCCAAATTATCTTTCAAACTACATGTTTACTACTTTTAGCTCATGTGAGTACATAGCTCCCCTCTTTTACGTTTTCTAAATGTTTTAGGGTGACTCATATGTGCTAAATCGTTTTCAAGTTTTCAAAATAAAGTCTATGGTTTATATATAACACTATGCTTTCAATAATATGGTAAACTTGTTGGTGCGTTATCCATAACGTGAATGACACTCATTAACTTTGGCCGAGCCGACCAGTAGTATGTTATGGTACCATAGGACTGACAATCCCGTTACCAAACTTCCCGGGGTTTGTGGGGAAGTTTCGGGAATGACAAAATTTTTTTATGATTAACAAACCCTTTGTGGTTTGTTAGTCAATTTAAAGAGACCCTTTGGTGGTCTAGACAAGTTAACACAGGTTTGAATGTATTCATTAAAGAACGACCACAAATTTCATAATTAAAACACAGATGATTTGTTTACACAAAACAAGGACGATTGGTTTATAACACGGACGATTGATTTATAACACAGACGATTTATAACACGGATGATTGGACGATTGGTTTATGATAAGCAATTTAGATAACGAGACGGGTGTAATATGATAAAAGCATTGTGGATATGCCGCTGGTACTTCCTATATATAAATGCTTTTATTGTATTACATATTGTAGTGTTATCCAAATTACTTCAACAAGGACAAATGGTTTTGAACGATGTCACGAACGATTTTTCCTAAAGATATAAACCATACAATGTTTTCTTTTAAATCGATTTGTTACTCGGTTTTACAAAATAAATGCTTTGGTCAAGATTCATGGCTACAAGGTTTTATAACTTAAACCAGCTTGTTTAGTTGGTTAAATATATTGCAATATCAGACACTTTTGATACAAGGTTTTCATTTATCGACTCTCGTAGTCGGACGAGGTATTGCAATAACGAATACAAAGCCATGAATTTAACACACACAAAACCTATGTACTCGCCAGCTTTTTATGCTGATTGTCTTTTCACATATGTTTCAGGAGCCAATGTTTAATGATTTGATTGCATACTTCACATAGGATGGACGCGGGCCTTAGTGACTTTAAAAATTGAAGGACAATTTGTTTATATTTTATTTATGTTATCCAAAGATAATGTAATCTATTAATAAAATGAAACAAAACTTTAAGTACCATGTGTTGTGAAAAATTCGTGTAACGTGATTCCCTGATATTTCCCCATGGTTTGTTGTTTTACGCGATCAGGGTGTTACACCCCAGTCAATAATCCACCATGGGTTGGGGTGTGACATTTGGGGGATTGAAAAATGTTATTTTACTATTTAGAACGTTCGGGATGAGCAAATTGGGGTCGAAACGGTGAAAAAGACCAAAATCCGGGCGCATACCATATGGGGGAGTCGCCGACTCCCCTACCCGACATCACCAATGCCGCCAGTTTGGTCTACGCCCAGACTTGCTGTCTACGGGCCTGTCGATGCCGATAGCCCCCGTTTCTTCGTTTTCTTTGATCCTGGACCCCGTTGACCCATTCTCACGCACCGTTAAAGTTCTATAATGCACCACAACCTTACCAAATAGTTGTGTGATGTACGGGTGAGTATAGGACTCATTTTGAAGCTTCAGAAATGTACCCTAATCTTACCGAAGAGATGTGCGGAGTGCGGATGAGTAGGAAACTTGTATATGGGTATGTATGAGGATGAAATAAGTATGTATGTAGTATGGATTTATTTAATACTGTGTTAGTAGAGGGAAACTATAGATGAGCATTATTAAGAACGAATACATACTTAGGTTTGTATGTATGAGATTTGTATGTATGGATGCTTGTGGCTAGGATTTGTATGTTTGAATGTATTAGCATGTAAGATGTATGTAAGATTATGCATGGAAAGATAGGTAGACACGTATTGGAATTTAGTATATACGAATGAATGAGACTTGTACATATGTATATATGGTTTTTAATACGTATAAGTAATAACGGTGCTAATAATGCTGTTTTGAGAATGGAATGAAAGTGCTGGTAAGTTCTTATTGGCGCTTTTGAAGGTTCGACGCCGGGATAGAAAGATTGAGTCTAGAAGGATAATCAAATGGATTATCATACGTTGGAACAATGCGATATGTCATTTAAATTACATATGTTCTAAATTACGTATGATGTCGTCGATTACTAATGATGTGATACGGCGACTGGAGGTTACACTGGTCATCCTCATGGAATGTAAAATGGTGAAGATCGAGTTAGAGCATGGATCGTACGGGAGCGTGTAGTCACGTAATTTGTAAACACATGTTAATTTGATATCTTAAGTATGAATAGAGGATGTAATTGTTTTAAAGAAGTTATTCTTAAAAGGTTTTCAAGTATGTTAGAACGTTCATAAAGAAAGAAATTTTTGGGTTCGCTTTTTTCCTTTACGTGTTTTTGGTTAAACCAGTTTAGGGTCTTACACAAAACTTAGATAAAAAATACGTTGTGAGTTTGGATTGGTTTCACACAAGGAAACATTGATTAAAAATAGCTTGTTACACAGATAAAATCTTTTAGAATGTATCACTATTTCACCATCTCGAAATTTATTTAGTTAAAAAATTAGTTAGATGACAAAAGAAAAGGAAAATTTGTATTTTATGTTAAAAGACTTAATTACACAGTAAGTCCACTTGGTTTCTCAAAAGTAACAAAGTTAGGTACTAAAATATGAAATGATGAAAATACCCTTAGGACCCATTTGGTTAATGGAATTCACTTGAATTTGAATATATTCTGTTCAAAATTTTGTTTGATTAGTCAAATGAAGGAATGTGAATTCGAATATTTTCCCTCGATCAATGCAACTTACTTTCCTTCTTATAGGTGATCGAATTGTAAACTTTCGAATGGAATGTTTTAAAGTTACCAAATCTTTATATACTATTAATTTGAAACATTTATGTGCATATTTAGTTGTAAGTTGTGCTTCAATGGTTGTACCTTAATCAAATATAGGTTGTAAGTTGTACTTAAGTGGTTGTACCTTAATCAAATAATAATGGTTTCATTACCTTACCAAATTCAATCTGTTTTGTATGCATGTATGGTTGTAAATTGTACTTAAGTGTGCTGATTCCAGGAACCGGCGAGTTTGACGGAGCTTCGGTCCAGATCCGACGTGTTCGGTGCGTTTATTACGACTAAGAAAGGAGTTGAAACAGAATATGACACCGAGCAGTCAATTTCAATCTGGTCTCTATTGATTATACAACGGTACAGCACCACGAGACCAGTTGGACAGCATGTCCCCTCTAGGAACCAAAAGCTTGTCCAAATGGGAGGCTCAAGCCCCTATTTATAGACATCACCTACACTATGTGTCCATCCGATCGGATTGCCATCCGACCGGATGGTTATCCGTCCGGATGGACCTTGACAATTACAAAACCTGTCCAACTTCTCTATTCTATACAATATTCAACACACGCTCTATCTAACTATTCGCACAGTGGTAGATGTACGAAATATGCACCAACAGATTCCCCCTCGGATGTCACTGTAGAATCATCTTTACAACTTTGAGAACCTTGAGCCGTGTTTGAATATTCTGCAATCTTCAACTTTTCTGCAACTTCGATCAGGTTTCTTGAAATCTGACTATCCAATTTCCCCCTCGATTGATGATTCGGGTTTGCTTTTGCCAAAGTAAAGCACTAATTCCCCCTAGAATGAATCTTCAGGTCTTTTGCACAGTTTACGACTCTCCTCTGATTTGCTAAACTGCAACCTTCACGAACAATCACCAACTTGAAACTAATCAATGCAGCATCTTCTATTTCAACTTTAACCGCATCCGAGCTCAGTTTTTGATATCACAAGTTAGCACCACGATATTCGCATTCTGCCTGCTCGATCTAAGAATGTACAAAAACTCAACCAACAATTGATAGAAACTTCAAATACCCCACTGATTAACTTCAAATCCGTGATTCCCCCTGAGGATCTGATATCCCGTTTACCGTGATCCACGTTAACGCACCGTAAGAATGACAGATCCGTGTAAACGGTATTCTCCACAATCAGCAAATCTTCATCGGAAAACAAATCATCTGGTAATGTAATCCGATCTCTGAAGCATTCGTCCACAATCAGATTCATCTCCTCGGATAATCTAGATCTCAGAAGCTATCATCCACGATCACTCTCAAATCTCTGATGCTTTCGTCCACGATCGGATATCAACACCTCGGATCATCTTGATCTCGGAAGCTTACACCCATGATCAGATTCACATTCCCCCTGACAATCTGAAGTCGAAACTACCCGAATATTGTTGTAGTGTCACGAATTAAAAAAATGCCAGAATTTCAACATACGACAGTGAAATTTTTATTCCCCCTCATTTTTGCAAATTTTGACGTCTCTAATACTGAATTCCCCCTCAAACTGAATTCAGTTTCTAATTCTCTTCTCCAAAAAACTTGACCAAACTAAAATATCACAATATTCGCCATAATTGTCAGTTTTTCGTCTTTGTGGATTTTACGTTTTGGCCCATAAATAGTCAGATATCCCGAATGATAAACATTCTGCACTAATATCATGACTACCCCACTAATTTCCACAATCTGTGATCGCATCATCAAATCTATTCACTGAAGTCCCTGGCGGTGTCCCCGAACAACCCTGCTTAGTCGTTAAAAACCCGAAAAAATTTGTCAATCACCAAATTTTTTCTAGAGACTCTCCTCGTCGTTGCGATCAAAAAATGCCTTTTTTTAGGCATTTGATCATCTGGTCGAATGGCATGTGATGGATGGTCATCCGATCGGATTGCCATCCGATCGAATTGTCATTCGATCGAAGGACAGAATGAACAAGATGGTATGATGGATCGGATGGTCATCCGATCGGATTGCCATTCGATTGAAGACAACTGATCTTTCAAACACCCCATAGTGACATGGATCGGATGATCGTCCGATTGGATTAATCCGATCGGATTGCCATTCGATTTGAAAAGCAGTTAACCTTCAATAAGCCTTCAAGCAAGATAGTGATATTGTAACGCCCGTCTCTTTTAATATAATTAAGATATTAAATACGCATTTTATGTAAAAATGCGGCCTTTCAAAAACTTTGACAAGTTAACGTTCATACAAAATTAAAGTTTTCAAATTAAAGTAACAATTGTTTACATAGATCATAAAATAAAACATAATGATCTCTTAGCGGAAGCTTGAAATGACGAGTGTTCGGTCCTTTACGTCGCTAGATCTCCATCCGGGTACTTTTGACCTTCACCTATGATCAAATCCAACTCAAAGGCTAGTTTTGATAGTTAAATAATGAGTTTAAACAAGTCATATGGGTCAAACAAAGAAAATAAAACAATTCGCCAGCATTTGGAGCTCTCGCGAGCCGCGAAAGCTTGATAAGGATTCGTCGCGGGCCGCGACCGAAGTCGCGTGAGGCGACGGTAATTTCCTTTCGCTGTCACGCAGCGCGACAACCCATTTTTCACAGCAGGTTTCGTTTCTTGATGCTGTAGTTGCCCAACTATGAGTTTTTATCCAAAACTCAACTTCCAAAAGCCATAAATTTTATTCTACTTATCCAATTCGCGTGATTCTTTTTCCTACGCGACCGTAATTTGATTCTCCATCATGTGGAGTTAAAATTCAACATCCGAACTAATAAAATTCTAAATTTTATAAGCATTCAGCTTATCATTCAAATTCAACTTTTTGACCCGTTTGTATTTAAAACCACCAACTTGTTTCTTAAACAATCAAAATATATACATGAAAGTATTTAACTCAAAATCCTTAGCTTGGGTTCGTAATTTTTTTATTGAATTATATACGCATAATCCCTTTGACCCGTTTAGTCTATTTAAGAAATTTTTAGTCTAAAACTAGCTCTTTTCTTTTCATAAATTCCATATCCAAACTGTTTGCTTATATTCCACCACAACAAATTTTATGGTGGATTTAGCATATCTAACCTATTAACCCAAATTTACCCATCGGTCGCTCATTTCACGCAAATGACCATTTTTATGCATTTAACCCACGAATGTGCATATCTATAACTTTTATTCATATTTAATGATTCCACAATTATAACCCAAGTTCCTAAACAACCTCTAAGGGTCATTTGACCGATTTACCCGTCAAGGGCTTTTTGGTCAATTTTATGTCCTTCATTTTACGGCGAAGGACTATCACTATCTATTTGACCAAAATTGCACTTTTAACTATAAATTCATTTAGGCGTACATGGCTCGGGTCAAAGCTAAAACCCGTTTTATTACCGCATCAATGGAGTTTCTAATTCAATGCAATGCAACTTCCATAAGCCATCTTACCCTGTGAGCATTAGACTCGACAAGTACTTGTTAGTCGTTATGTGTCAAATGTTATTAACATTACCATTTGACCCGTTTGGTCTAAACGACCAAACATTTTGCACTCATATTTAAATGGTATTTATTCACCATTTCGTTAACTAACTAATCTAGGATTTCTCACCTTATAGTTATCTCTTTTAAACCCTCCTTTTTTTACACGTCTAACCCAACATGGCTTATGCCATATGGTGTCATTTTAAACTTCAACTCTTTTCCGTCTACACATGACTAAATCGCCTTTTTATTCTTTTTATTCGTTTAGGCTTACCCTAAATAAGTAGCCGTTCAAAAACTCATTTTATATATATATGTCATCTCGTGACCAATTACCATTTCACCCATTTTACCATTAAACATGGTTTATCATTTTTTTATATGTTCCGACCCGTTTCATTTCGTGTCGGAACCATATTTCGAATATAGCTTTTGTCGTATTTACAACCTAAGAATAAATACATAACTTACAAAAGAGTGTGTAAGCTTTACTTACATTGCATCCGGTTATGCTCTTTTCCGCGCACCCGATCCGTTTGACTTGCTTCTTTCCCCAAGTCGTCACCTAGCTCGTTAAGCGTTAAACTATCATCATCATTTACAAGGCGGTTAGATTAGTCATTAACAATCACAACTATTCCACCTTACTTATTTTCTATGTCGAAACTACTATTCGACTTCATCATTAGTTAACTTAACTTATCAAAAGTTAACTACTTTTCAATCACATGGTTTACACAATTAAGTTAAATCAACATTATGATTAGAACCCGCTTTAACCCATATTTCACGTAATTAGTCAAACAAGGCAATTACGCGTTTCATTCGTAATTTCAACATATGAACATTCACTTAGGCATTTTAACAAACACCTTGTGGGAATGATTTGTATACTTCTTTTATCAAGCTCAAGGTTATCGTTTTAACTAAGTTTTAACATCAAATTCAAACCTCCATGTCTAGTGTATATGAACAACATCTAGAACTTATATCACAACAACAATTTTCACATATTTATCATCACTTATCACCTACAAGGTCATTAGTTAAATCTCTAGTTTTATGGCACTATTTTACTAAATTCACATCTAGGGTTTGTTCCTAGATTCATACACATACCAATTTTGCTATAATATTTGTCATTCACACTATAATTTCATTCATGCATGATTATCAAAATTTCAAAACATCACCAAAGCATAGATTTCGACATACCTTACGATCCCCTTGACTTGGTGATCGTTTATATATATTCAAATTCGAATTTGGCCTTCAATTGTTCCTTTAATTTGAGGATTTGTTTGAGCTAGGGTTTATACCCTGTCTTTCCTGCTCCTGGTCAATCGAACACACACACACATGTGTGTGTGTTTTGATTTTTAATATTGTTTTTAATTAAAACATTTCCTAAGTTGCCCACTTTTAGTCCCTCGTGTTTTATTTTGTTTCGAAAGAGGCTATAATTCATTACTTCTCACTTAATCACATATTACTAACTAGGTTAATTATTCCTAGTTAACTTAATGGGTTCGAGAAGTCATAACCCATTTTATTTTAAGTCCCGTTAACTCGGGTCTTCTATATACTTTGTTTTTCCCAAAGTATTTATCCTCCTTTTAATTAACATCAAGTTTATTTATTTAAATCCTAATATTTACCAGGTTAATTTTTACCACTAACGGTATTTTACCCGTCTTTACTATTAACGTGGTTTGATTACCAAATGTAACGCCCCAAAAATACAAATTTTTATATTTAAAAATTTAATGTTAGTAATAAACAAAATAAACTAACTAGGAATGAATAACCTAGTTAGTTAGTTAGTTGTCTAGTAGTAAAAAAGAAAATTTGGTTAATATAACACTCTATGTAACTTGGAATAAAGTATAGGGGCCAATTGTAGCAAACTTGAAACAAGGTTGTTTTAATTAAAACATTAGACACCAAAACACACACTTTAAGTGTGTGTTCTGGTCGAACTCTCCAGAGAAGCCAGGAGCTCCCCACATCAAACCCTAACTAGCTCAAAAATTGACAAATTAAAGGGCCAAGTCAGTCCCAAATCGTTATCTAAGCATAAATTAGTGATCACCTCAGTGTAGTGATCATAAGCTATGTCAAAATTCACAATTTGGTTTCATCTTAAATTCTTGATGATTTGTGAAATCGAAATCTGGGCTTGATTATTTGATGTTTAGATGAAATTAGTAATGAAAACATGTCTAGGAGTAAACCCTAGTCAATAACATGTTGAATTAGTGTTTAATTTATGAAATTCATGATAATCCATTGATAAGTTAAGTGGGTTTTGTAAAAATAAGACGAACACAAGAATCATGACTATCAAAAGTGGTGTTACTTGATTTCTATGAAATGATTCTGAGATTTGTATGCATGCTTGACATAATGGAATTGAAATGTATGTTTATATTGGGCAAAAATAAAAAGTTATGAACTTGATTTTAAATATGTAAAATTATATCCGTTAGGTGTTCGTTAAAATGCCTAAATGAAAGATAAATGTTGAAAATCGGACAAAAACGCATGTTTGATGGATATGGCAAATTATGCGTTAAGACTCATAAAAAGGGTTCTAAACGGTTTGTGGATTGAACTCTTTAGGCAAGGAAACCGAGTCTTCAAGCGGACAAGCCGGAGCGGACACACGCTTGTAGGGAACACTTTAAAGGTACGCGACTTGTCGTCTCGTTACATTTATATAGACAAGCCTAGTTGTAGATATGTTTAATGTTGTTATAGAGAAATAGTTGGAATATGTATGATGTCGAAATAGTGAAATTGTAATCGTTTGGTAAGTCTAAGAAGTGATGGAATTCACTCGACAAACCAAACGGGTCAAAATAAATAGTTGGTTAGATATATTTATTGATAATATTGTTTAATTAGTCACATTGGGAATGTAAGTAAAGTGATGTAACTCACTAGATAAAGAACGAGTTAAAATAATGGTCGAAATGGTAGTGTTCGAAGTGACTTAAACGTCACTCGTTAAATCTGAGTTATAAAAGCGTAAACCATGGAATAGAAGTGATACGCTAAGGTTGACAAGCCCGGGAATGGGTAATTATGGTTATAAACCAATATTGATGAATTATGCAAGTACGAACTATGGTTTCGTTATATTATGTTGATTATGTGTTTTTGTTAGTCGACTTTGAATTAGCATATTATGTGAGCTTGATATATAGTTGAAGTGACGAAGTTCACTATATACATAAGCGGGTCAAATAATGGATAAATTGGTAGTGTTTAAAGTGATTTGATAGTCACTCGTTTGAATACGAATCATGAAAGCGTAGGTCGTTGAACGGACACGCCAAAAGCTTAGTTTTCTTAAAAGAATCCATGATATTGGGTATAACAACCCTCCAAAATAAATTTCGACACCCTAATATATTTAAAATGCCCCTATAAGTCTTAAAATATACCCCATGTGCGAGAATCGAGCCCAAAATACCATATATAATTAAAAATAAAATAAAAACAAGAAAATGGGGTCGCTCGCGGGGCGCGAAAACCACTTTGAACTCCTACGCGGGCCGCGACAGCTAGGAGGTCAGGCGAACCCCTGAGCCGCCACGTGGCACCACTCGTGGCAAGCCTAGTGGACGAGTCAGCCAAGCTAGGGCCTACCCTAGCTGGCCTCGCGGGCCGCGAAGCCCCTGGAGAACATCTATGTGGGGCGTGACGGAAGTCGAAGAGGCACTATAAATAGAGGCTTTCAGCCTCAGTCTCAACTCGCTCATTTTCTCGATCTCTCTCTCAATATTCTGCATAGCTATTATAATCTCGGGCATAATACCCCCTAATTAGCGAAGCCCTGCCTCGTTGTAAGTGTCATAACCCCGGTTACGTATTAGATACGCTGCCCGATTGATCCAGGGTTCCGTAACGGCTGTCGTGGCTCCGCCCGACGTAGTCGTTAGAATGCCGTCTCGGGGAGGGTATTACTAATGTAAATATTGGGTTATTATACTAACGCGTGTGCATTTGTGTAATTTATAGATAATCACCAGGAAATCCTTAAAGACAACCCTAAGACAGCAATGTGAGTAATCTCCTTTTTGTAAATTGTTTTTACAAAACCTTTATTTATTTTAAATTATAATTAGCAGTGATTGAGTCTTTGTAGTTCTTCAATTACTGCCGGTATGTTGGAGTTTTGTATACAAAATGTGGAACACGTTACTATTGGACAAAGAGTTAGCCAATGTGTAATATGACCCACCAGTCAGGAATGACAGTACTGAATGAGTAATTGTGTAGATATAAACATTGTAATCGCTCTCAATACTGTTAAAGGATAAAACTCTTCTTGATTAAACTGGGATTCACTCACCAGTATTTCCCACTGACAAAATGTTTTTAAACGCGTTTCAGGTAACAAAATGTGAAAGCCAACTAGAAGACAGCTGGACAGCACTGAAGGCTTGGAAAAGTGGCTATAAAAGTTACCTAAATAAAGAGATGTTTTTATTAAATAAAATAGGGTTTATCCCTATGAAAATGTGTGTACTTAAAACTTGAGATTTCCCATGTGTTTAATATTATAAAAGTGTGGTATTTTACTCTGATAATATATTTACTAACTACGGTCCTGATGTAATTTCCGCTGCCAAAATGATAAACACCGATACCACTAAATCTGGGCTCGCGGCCGCCCGTTCCTGGGACAGATAGGGGACGGGGGTTGCGACATTGGGTCAAGGGTTTCAGGTCAAAATTTGTTGATATAGTGATAATGTTCATGATTGAAAATATTATTAACAAGCGCGACATAGAGCGTGCGTAAAATGACAATGAAACGCCAATGTATACAAGCCCGGGAAAAAGGGTAACTTAGTTTAGAAACCCAAAAGAATGAGTTTTGTATGGTTGATATAATACCTAACGGGTCGAATAATTGAAATATGGATTTATGAACTAATTGTTTAAAAACCGGGTTTCGATGCGGTTAAATAGGATAAATGGATCCGTATTTTTATTACGGGCGCGTAGGAAAAAGAATCGCCTAAAACGGTCTTGTAGATTAAAAGTTATGATATTTAGAAGGTGATTTTTTGTTAAAAACCATAGTTGGGCATCTGCAGCAATAAAAAACGTAACATTCTGTTGAAAATGGGTGCTCGTGGCACGCGATGATGAAACAAAACAGGTGTCGCGGTGCGCGACCATTGTCGCGGCACGCGACAAGTACTACAAACTCGTCGCGGCACGCGACGGGTATAAAACTCGATTTTTTTTTCCTATTTAGCTTGAGGAACTTGTTATAACTTGATATTAATCTATCAAAACTAAGTTTTACGTTGTTTTTGATCATAGGTGATAGTTACGGACTCCGGATGAGGATCAAGCGTGAAACAAGAACCGAACACACAGTTAAATGAAGCTTCCGCAGGTTGCTTCGTTGTTATTTCTAAACGATGAACTTATACATTATGTTGTATTCTTTTTATTAAGAAAAGATTTTAATAAATTCTTACTTTCCAAGAATATGTAATTATAACTACATGTTTATGTTCGTATCTTCAACGAGAACCGTTAAATAATAGTAAGGGTGTTACAAGTTGGTAATCAGAGCTCAAGGTTGTTGACAAAGTGTGTTCGGTTCGAAGCTTGATCAAACATCCGGTAAGATTTATTTATATGAGTAGATTGTAACAAAATATTAGGAAAAGCATATGAATTAAAGTGCATGGGAAGGGTGTGTTAATACACTCAAATCCGGAAAGTGCACTAAACACGAATGGTTTAAGCAAGTTACAAACTTGGCTAAATCAAAGTGAAAGATGCAAATGATAATGAAACGAAATGTTTAACAATTGACATAAACATTGTAGATTTGAGATGTCTAGTGTCGATAAAAGATGATTAGGTTGTATAAATCCTAATCATAGATTGAATATAAAATAAGTACTTGTAAAGTAAGTATATTTGAATATTTTGTATAACAATGCGGGCAACATTGAATAGCAAGATTACTAATAAATTGGAAATGTTCGAATGATATGATGACCGTATCTGAAGATGACGGGGGATAAATAATCTAAAGGGCGGAAGGTTCGGAAGCATGACAAAGAACATGCTACCGAAGAACCTAAATCAAGTGATGACTTGAAACAATGGAGTACATCAGGGCGAGTATCAATCAGGTACACGTTCTAAATTACGATAAGACAAGTAGAATGCAACAATTCACATAATGAACGATAGTTGCATATGAGCATATATGATTAGTGAAATGAATGAATTATGTAAAAGAAAAAAAAATATATATGTATGTATATATATAAATAAATAAATAATGGCGAGTATGTGAAACCGAGGTAAAAGTAATCTCGATAAATATTGCAATGGGAAGGAGTGCGTGTACACTCGAACCCAGGAATGCAATGAAAGATAAGTGTCATAATGGGAAGGAGTGTGCGTACACTCGAACCCGGGAACTTAATGAAGTGAACAAACGTCGTATTGGGTAGGAGTGTAATTACACTCGAACGCGGGATTTGTAATAGTAAGTAAGCGGTGAAGACAAGGTTATATACTTGTCTAAACCAAATAATACACGTAGAAACATCGTTCATATTGATAAACGATGTGGGTAAATTCCATACAACGACATGGAAAAATAAAATGAAATAAGTTGAATTTGGTTATTCTTACAATGGAATGATGTCAACCGCAGTTGGCGACGACATGATAACCCTCATGACTGAGGAGACGTGTGTCACGACCCCCGACCACACCCTGGACGGGAGTCGCGAGGAGTCAAGTGGTACCAGTGGTTATTTTGAAAATATTGTAGCGAAATTTTTTTTATCAGGACCGTGAGTTAGGAAAGTACCAGGGTTTAGAAACACCGGATTTTATTTATTAAACAGATGGGAATAAACCCATGTTTTACAAAGGTAGCTTTAATATGGGATAAACCCGAATATCTAAAAATAACATTTAATTCATTTGATAAAATAAGCCACTTCTTTATGCCGTTCAGTGTCGTGTCACAACTCTTATTCCAATCTACCGTAATCACCTGAAACATGTTTAAAAATATTTTATCAGCGGGGAAATACTGGCGAGTCATTCAATTTGCACAAAATGACACATTGTTACAATTTACATCATTAAGGGTTTTTATATTTGCCCCTATCTTATAATTAGCTGGTTCAGCTGTCACTCGACCGAATCTATGACTGTGGACATATCACTAATTAGGCTCGCCCACCTAAAGTGATAAATCGTTAGTAGTAATGTGCACAAAACCCCCACATACTGCCAGTAATTAAAGATTAGCAAAGACTTAATCACTGCAAAGTATAACTGGAAAACATTTAGGGTTTTGCAAAATAATTTAATTAAAAGAGAATGACTCACCTTGTTAGCATATAGTCTTGATTTAACAGGTCTTCTGATTCTAAGTCTCCTGATAACTAAGCATCTATTTTGATTGTAAGTGTATAGTGCAGAGTTTCTGGTAGTTAAACATTTAGTTTAACAGAGTGGAATATGTATTAGTGTTATACCAAATAAAACCTAACGATGGTCACAAGATCAGAACCTTAACGAAATTCACAAAGTATAGTCTTGTTTAGACAACACTTTGGCATTCGTTTCAGAACCTTAACGAAATTCACAAAGTATAGTCTTGTTTAGACAGCACCTTGGCATTCGTTAGTTGGTTCCCGAATCGATCGGACAGAATATCGCATCGGTGATTATTGGTTAGAACACCAACGTATAGAGAGAAGAATATAAGAAATGAGCAAAGAAAAATGAATCCTAAGCTTCCGATTTATAGGTAGGAAAAATGAAATTTTTAGGAAGTTTCCTATATATTTTTCTAGGAAGTTACCTATACATTTTCTAGGAAGCTTCCTACCCACATATATATCCTCTTACACCTTCCTTGCAGCCTCCTTTGATATTATCTATCTCATATATATTTATTTTCATGTATATTTATCTAGGTGTTTAATTTACTTAATTAATCTTGCTTAGCTTAATTAATCTTGCTTAACTGATTAATTAATATTACTTAACTTAATTAATCTTACTTAACTTATTAATTAATCTTACTTAACTTAATTAATCTTACTTAACGGATTAATTAATTAACTGACTTAACTACTTAACTGATTAATGTATCTTAACTTTTATAATTTGCTTAGTCGATTACTTAACTTAATTAGCAGATTAATTACCCTATTCAGCTTGCTTAACTGCTAAGTTTTCTTAACAGCTAAGTGCACGTAATCAGTAAGTTTACTAAGTTTATTTAACTACTAAGTTTACTTAGTTGCTAAGTATTCTAGCAGCTCCCTGGTTATGAGTTCTAATTTCTATAGGTAATGGAACTCGTATTAGCGTATTAGCTCAATTCAACTTTAACGATAATCACGAGATCATAACCCATAACGAATGACAAAGTATAGCCACGTATCGGCAGTACTTAAACATCCATTGGATCGGTTTCAATCGATCGGATAAAGTATCGTACTAGTGATTAGAGTTATTATCCTAATAACGGGCATAGTTTCGGGGTTTAGAATATAATACTGAGCTACTATTTTGCTATAATAGAAGCTAAGAGAAAGAAAAGAATTGAACGATTTCAACTGAAGCTCGAATACCTCATTTATAGGGCTGGAAATAGGGCGCGTCGCGGCCCGCGAAGCTCATAAGCTTCTCCTTCGCGGCCCGCGAGGGAGTCTGGTCGGAGTGAAGGTTGCTGAGTCATGGAGTGGTCTTGACACGTGGATGACACGTGTCCTTTAAGCTTATCCGGAGTTTCGCCTGGCTGTCGCGCCCCGCGTAAGCTTATGTTAATTCTTACGCGACCCGCGACCAACTAATAAATCTTGATTTTCTTGATTTTTCATGAATTTTAGGGTTTTAGGGGTCCGGGTTTTCACTTACGGGGTATTTTAGGACATTTTCGTGCAGGTCCTTACAACGTGCAAAAAGGATCTATGGGGAAGTCGGAAAGACTATTGAAGCCGTGTAACCCGGAATCATAGAGGGCTACAAGTCACCAAGATGACGGCAAGGAAAGAAGAGATGAACGAGTTGGGAGAAAGCCCATCGGGGTGAGTAACGCAGTTACACGTTATAAAATTACAACCAAATAATGGTAGGTAACAATTAGATAATGGATTAAGGTTATGAATGAGAAATTAAGACTTGGGCAGAAAATACCCTCCAGGAAAACTAAATGGATGATACGTATTATTCGCTACTATGAATAATAAAGTATCAATAAATGCGGATTTAGAAAATTGGGTATGAATAAACATTATTAATCAAATCCTTACGAGGAAGAACGATGATCACACTGATGGGTGCGATTGTATAAAAGATTAGTGAAATAAACGTATTAAAAGTGTTGGAATGAAAACGGGTAAAACCCCAAAAGCCGTATAACAATAACAATGGTTTTATCAAATAAAGCTTATGAAATGGACCTTAAGCACATTAATAAAAAAAAAAACGGACCTAAGGGTCGCTAACAAAAGAAAGACGGATGTTCGGATCAAATAAGTAAAATGTTTTATAATAAAGAAAAACGCAAACCAGTGAAACTGGTGAGTTAAAATATTAAGATAAAGAACCCGGGTAACGGGCTGTAAAGAAAAATAAGTATGAACCGGATAACGGTAAGCGAAGAACAAACCGACGTGTAAATGAAAGAAGAAGTCATAGAGTCGGAAGAATAGTTCAAAAGGAAATTGGTGTAGCCTTAGACTATGGTCAAATCGATAAAATTCGAAAATGAAAATGAATAAGTTTTAGGCTTGAAAAGGGTGCCCTGACACCAGAAGTGTAATTCTAAGAATACGAAATGACACAAGCAAAAGATGATCTACGGGATCATCATAACATTTGAGATTATAAACAAGGTAAGGGTTTAAAGGACTAAGTGAACCACGCATCAGCAATAGAAGGAAATAAACCAAAAAAGGGGTGAAATCCTAACGGAATAACCTACGAGGCTAAGCAAAAGAACATACGAGTCACTTGGGGTAAAGCATGGGGATTAGTTACGATTCCTCGCATAATATAGAAGCGGAAAAGAATAAATTCTTGTCGTCAATTCCTGGGTATGAGAATTTAACATAAGTTAAAGAGATAGACGTTAAACTAAAATTCAATTTTAGTGAGAAGTGACGTTTAACGAATATGAATATTATAGAGAAATTAGAAAATAGTTAATATTAAAGAATATAGGTCTCAACACCGATAGGTGTGAGACGCTATGTTCGAAAGAAGATTTTTGATAATGAAAAGTTTATAAAAACTTAAACATGACGTGATGCGATGCGATCATAGTCACAAGAATGATATAGAAATACAGAATATAATCATGTCGTAGCGTGAGTTACGGGATAGGAGATCATGAACTCAAGTAAGGCCGAATATGGCAATATGGAAGACCCGAATAACGGGGCATGAAATGACGGTGATTAATCAATCTAGCCGATAAGACCATCCAAAGTCAAAATAGTAACGTGATTTATACAAAACCCTTGTCAATATAAGATTAGTATGGGGCAAACATGTTGACGAATTCATACTATTGAGTGGTCAATTGACAATTGGGTCAAATAGGTGACAAAATAAGAAATACAAGATACAAGTTACAGTCCGTGAGGACTTACACGTGAAAGACGCATGCGTCGAGGCAAAGAATAATTTTGACAAAAAGAAAGAATGCCTTAAAAACAAGACTAAGTTAGTTTGGTCCAAACCAAGGAACTATTTAAAGAAGGTTTCGGGGACGAAATCTCTTTAAGGGGGGTAGAATTGTAACGCCCCGAAAATACAAATTTTTATATTTAAAATTTAATGTTAGTAATAAACAAAATAAACTAACTAGGAATGAATAACCTAGTTAGTTAGTTTGTTGTCTTGTAGTAATAAAGAAAATTTGGTTAGTATAACACTCTATGTAACTTGGAATAAAGTATAGGGGCCAATTGTAGCAAACTTGAAACAAGTTTGTTTTAATTAAAACATTAGACACCAAAACACACACTTTAAGTGTGTGTTCTGGTCGAACTCTCCAGAGAAGCCAGGAGCTCCCCACATCAAACCCTAACTAACTAAAAAATTGACAAATTGAAGGGCCAAGTCAGTCCCAAATCGATATCTAAGCATCAATTAGTGATCACCTCAGTGTAGTGATCATAAGGTATGCCAAAATTTACAATTTGGTTTCATCTCAAATTCTTGATGATTTGTGAAATCGAAATCTGGGCTTGATTATTTGATGTTTAGATGAAATTAGTAATGAAAACATGTCTAGGAGTAAACCCTAGTCAATAACATGTTGAATCAGTGTTTAATTTATGAAATTCATGATAATCCATTGATAAGTTAAATGAGTTTTATAAAAATAAGATGAACACAAGAATCATGACTATCAAAAGTGGTGTTACTTGATTTCTATGAAATGATTCTGAGATTAGTATGCATGCTTGACATAATGGAATTGAAATGTATGTTTATATTGGGCAAAAATAACAAGTTATAAACTTGATTTTAAATATGTAAAATTATACCCGTTAGGTGTTTGTTAAAATGCCTAAATGAAAGATAAATGTTGAAAATCGGACAAAAACGCATGTTTGATGGATATGGCAAATTATGCGTTAAGACTCATAAAAAGAGTTCTAAACGGATTGTGGATTGAACTCTCTAGGCAAGGAAACCGGGTCTTCAAGCGGACAAGCCCGAGCGGACACACGCTTGAAGGGAACACTTTAAAGGTATGCGACTTGTCGTCTCGTTACATTTATGTAGACAAGCCTAGTTGTAGATATGTTTAATGTTATAGAGAAATAGTTGGAATATGTATGATGTCGAAATAGTGAAATTGTAATCGTTTGGTAAGTCTAAGAAGTGATGGAATTCACTCGACAAACCAAACGGGTCAAAATAAATAGTTGGTTAGATATATTTATTGATAATATTGTTTAATTAGTCACATTGGGAATGTAAGTAAAGTGATGTAACTTACTAGATAAAGAACGGGTTAAAATAATTGTCGAAATGGTAGTGTTCGAAGTGACTTAAACGTCACTCGTTAAATCTGAGTTATAAAAGGGTAAACCATGGAATGGAAGTGATACGCTAAGGTTGACAAGCCCGGGAATGGGTAATTATGGTTATAAACCAGTATTGATGAATTATAAAAGTATGAACTATGGTTTCGTTATATTATGTTGATTATGTATTTTTGTTAGTCGACTTTGAATTAGCATATTATGTGAGCGTGATATATAGTTGAAGTGACGAAGTTCACTAGATACATAAGCGGGTCAAATAATGGATAAATTGGTAGTGTTTAAAGTGATTTGATAGTCACTCGTTTGAATACGAATCATGAAAGCGTAGGTCGTTGAACGGACACACCAAAAGCTTAGTTTTCTTAAAAGAATCCATGATATTGGATCAAGGGTTTCGGGTCAAAATTTGTTGATATAGTGATAATATTCATGATTGAAAATATTATTAACAAGCGCGACATAGCGCGTGCGTAAATTTTGAGAATGACAATGAAGCGCCAATGTATACAAGCACGGGAAAAAGGGTAACTTAGTTTAGAAACCCATAGGAATGAGTTTTGTATGGTTGATATAATACCTAACGGGTCGAATAATTGAAATATGGATTTATGAACTAATTGTTAATAAACCGGGTTTCGATGCTGTTAAATAGGATAAATGGATCCGTATTTTTATTACGGACGCGTAGGAAAAAGAATCGCTAAAACGGACTTGTAGATTAAAAGTTATGATATTTAGAAGGTGAGTTTTTGTTAAAAACCATAGCTGGGCATCTGTAGCAATAAAAAACGTAACATTCTGTTGAAAATGGGTTCTCGCGGCACGCGACGATGAAACGAAACAGGTGTCGCAGCGGGCGACCATTGTCGCGGCACGCGACAAGTACTACAAACCCGTCGCGGCATGCGACTGGTATAAAACTCGATTTTTTTTGCCTATTTAGCTTGAGGAACTTGTTATAACTTGATATTAATCTATCAAAACTAACTTTTACGTTGGTTTTGATCATAGGTGATAGTTACGGACTCCGGATGAAGATCAAGCGTGAAACAAGAACCGAACACACAGTTAAATGAAGCTTCCGCACGTTGCTTCGTTGTTATTTCTAAATGATAAACTTATACATTATGTTGTATTCTTTTTATTAAGAAAAGATTTTAATAAATTTGTACTTTCCAAGAATATGTAATCATAACTACATGTTTATGTTCGTATCTTCAACGAGAACCGTTAAATAATAGTAAGGGTGTTACACCAAACCCGTTTTTGGGGTGTTACAGATATGGATCGGATGGTCATCCGAGCGGATATGTTCTAACAGCTCAAGAACACTCCGAATCACATTTTTTCGATCCAGAATCTTTATTTGTGTGAATTTCATGATGAAACTTCACAGGATTGTGCACGAATCTATTCCGAACAGAATGATGTCTTCAATTCCAAAATCCATCCGTGAATTGACCTTTATTTTGATGATTTTCTCTGTTTAACGTCAAAACTCCTGTTTAACCCAAAATTGATGAGCTTTGGGTGATTTAACCGACTGTTAGATCGATTAAATCGGTACCGTAGCTCTGATACCATGCTGATTCCAGGAATCAGCTAGTTTGACGAAGCTTCGGTCCAGATCCGACTTGTTCGGTGCGTTTATTACGACGAAGAAAGGAGTAGAAACTGAATATGACACCGAGCAGTCAATTTCAATCTGGTCTCTATTGATTATACAATGTTACAACACCACGAGACCAGTTGGAGAGCATGTCCCCTTTGGGAACCAAAAGCTTGTCCAAATGGGAGCCCCAAGCCCCTATTTATAGACATCACCTACACTATGTGTCCATCCGATCGGATTGCCATCCGACCGGATGGTCATCCGTCCGGATGGACCTTGACAATTACAAAACCTTTCCAACTTCTCTATTTTATACAATATTCAACACACGCTCTATCTAACTATTCGCATAGTGGCAGACGTACGAAATATGCACCAACAAAGTGGTTATACCCTAATCAAATAATCATTTCATTATCTTACCATATTCAATCGGTTTGATCCATTCAAAGTTGTGTTGTTTTATTTGTAAATTATTATTATTTATAATAATCTAATTAATTTAGCCAAAATCTTGTATAAATATAATTTGCAACATATTGATGCCATGGTTATTGTAATGTATGCATTATGGTTTGTATAGTTGTAATGATATATTATATATAGATTACGATGAACCTGTTAAACTGAAAAAAATAGACGCGAGTTCATCGTAACGCGCGAGTCCCAGATCAAGTTAGTTATTTTATTCTATGTTTTACGTTTCGGTTTGATTTCTTCGCATTAACACTGCCACTTCAGTGTCGGTGGTCGCTGGCAATAGTATGGCATTAGTGCTCGCCCCCGCCGTAACGCGGGGGGTGCTTAATGCTAGTTTAAATCAAGTTCAATAAGGATAATTGAAACCAACATGAACCCTCACACCACCTCTTCCTAGATGGAATTCATACGACTTGGTATACCATGTCCATGTGGACCTAAACCAAAATTTGACTTGGGAAACTAGAAGACATCTTCGACAAAGACATATTGAACTAAACCAATATAATATCTGATTTGGAAGCTAGATGTACATCGAGCATTCAAAGCCCAGATGACGATCATACAAGGACCAGGAAACCACCGATTCCGTAGAGGCACATCATGGGCTGGCCGGCTGGGAGGGATGAACGACTTTGGTAAGGGGAAAGGTTATGATTAGGGTAATTTCTTCGTTTAGTTGTCTAGAATTCCAATCCCTTTTTATCAAATCTACAAACCAAACACCACATCTATTGGGAAAGGATTTCATTCCAATTCCAAATCAATTTCCAATTCCTTAAAGAAAACATTTTGTGAACCAAACTACTAGTACTCATTCAGTTTTTAACTAGAGTTAGCCTTAATACTATAGGATGCTAAAAAATCATAACTTAATACTTCAGATGGTTACTTTAAACTCTTAGTCCTTGTTACATCCTACAAACCACAAAAACCAACCATGTAATTAACTCTATGAGTGTTACGGGTAACTCCTGTATCAATTCGCACAAATAATTTTTTTTTATAAAACGATAAATTAAACACTTAATCCTCATGTTAAGAATTGTAAAAAAAATAAAAGTTCTCCGTGAATCTATTCAAAGTCCTCACGTCAAGAGTTGTAAAAATAATAAAAGTTCTCCGTAAATCTATTCAAAACAATCAGTTTTATATTCATAATATGTTTTTATTATTAGAATTATTTTACACATTTTAAAGTATTAAAACATTAGATTTAGCTAGGGTATGGTTTTGTGACAGAAACAATATGTGATTCACCGTATCTTACACGTTAAGAAAATTTAACCTTACGATTGTCAAAGTGATTCTGCCATTTAAAACACGTGGTATAAACCAATAAAGTAATAATAAGGTGTATATCTTATTAGAGTTGCTTTGAATCCTTTGAGTGATGGTAACACCCCACAACAAACTTTCCATTTTTCAAATAACTTATATGCTCGTAAATCTACTTGAGAAACTTTTTTTAATCGTGTAATTGGGCTATATAAAGTTACAAAATTCTAATAACTATGCATAATTAAGGATAAAAATATACACACAATGGTATTTATGTAAACAAAATGATGCTTCAACTCATGCTAAAGCGTAAACAACTTTAAAGTCCTACCAATTCATTTGATAATTTTATTGATGTAAGAGAGTGACTTATGCAACTGAAACATTCAAAATGAACAAAAAAAAAAAAAAAAGCATAACCCCCTACTAATTATTACCTTGGTCATTAAGCTTATTTGGGACATTTATCACTCACTCAACTGATAAATGCTAACTACCTTATAACCATATACACGTGAAATTAACAAATACAACGACAATCATACCCATTAAATCCCTCAGATATAGCAGAGCTAGTGGAAGGGTTTGGGGAGGGTGAGACGTAGACAAATCATACCTATATCTTTGAGGATAAAGACGCTGCTTACAAAGAGACCCTCGGCTCTGATCAAATACTCAAAAACTATGAGATAAACCAACCAAGAATTCATAATTATTTTTAACGATGTCACTCTTAATATATGTTTGCTTAATTATTTATTATATATGAAAAAAAGTTACCTTAACATTGATTAAAGTTTAACTTCTCTTTTTAATTAAGAGAAAATAGCATCAATGCATGTGAAGACTTTCCATAAATGGTTAGAAAAAGTTAGGCTTACGTCCCCTTCAACACTCACGAACTCGTGCATTAGTTTTGATAAAAATAGAAAGCAAAGATTGAACTTTCCCAAAATAGAAATCTAAGATGTTCCACATCTTTCCACGTGTCATTTTTATAGTGGTTTGGTTTGGTAGATGTTTTTAATTTGTCGTTTTTCTAAACTAAATCCCAACCCAAAATTAGCCTTAATAAATGTTGCCATAATTAAAGAAGAAAATAATGTATCAATATGATTAATCTAGGTCTCAACCAACAATCTTATTGTTAATACCGAATTAAACTTTTTTTTTTTTTTGAAAAGTAAACTTCATTCACAACCAGCCGACCCAAACTGGGCCGACCACAAAAACTACAAGATAATACCGAATTAAACTAATGACTTGTTAACCAAACAAGCAATTACATTTGAGTTTAGATAAGTAAACTTAATTATAAAAACGGTTTGGTTTATTTTATGATTATGTAATTTTCAAGAGATTTTGTACTTTCCACCAATCAAATCAAATTGATTAGGTGAAATCATATGATGATATTTTTGGTAAGGGTTACATTTTGTATTTTTCTTATATATTTGATTAAGAACAAGTGTCTTTTCTTATGGCACCCCTCATATATATATTTTTTTTGTGAAAAAAGATGTGATTGTTTGTGAAGTCTAAGATTTCTATGAGAGGGTTTGTCCTTACGGTTATGGACAAGTCTTGGTGGGCACCACATTCCTAATAGCTCGTATTCTCATTGCTAATACAACTTTATATAAAATGTATGAGTAATTGTATGGACAAATAGATACAACGCTATGAGAATTTTGTTTATAGCAACATTGCATATGCTCTTATTTTTATCGCAAAATACTATCAATAGAAAGCAAACGGTAAAATAAAAGTAACTTTATGATATTGGCTATATAGATCTATAAGACTCATGTATGTATGATGTAAAATGACCTAGTCGCTATTTAATAACTGCATGGACCATAAATCCTCCATACTCCACATGTTCTCATTTGTTTCTGTTGGAAATGGACCTGAAAAATTCTGAAAATTGTCGTAGAGTGGAGAGTAAGTTTGCATTGGATTTATGGCATTGAATGTTTGGGTTGAGCTCGTGGTGGCTTGATCGGTATGCTCCGAAGATTTTTGGCCACTAAAGGATCCTGCTTGTTTGATATGCTTTTGAATCCTTGTCCTCCAGTAATTCTTTATCTCATTATCTGTTCTTCCCGGAAGATGTTTTGCTATTTTGGACCATCTACAAAATAATTCGATTTTTTGAAGTTATATAGTTGATTTGAAACTTTCAAATGATCTTTGTAGGGTTAAAACAGTTTATTTACAAGGTATAATGGCCCACAAGAGATCATGTAAAATTTATTCAGGACCAAACAACAAAACATGTTCCACGATGCAAATTAAAAGTGATCATGTGTACCATGTTCCAAACTCACGAGATCACTTTTACTTCAAGCAATGCATATATAAAGGAGACTCGATCAACTTAAATTTCATTCATAAATGTAGCAAAACCCTTTAAATTTAAAAGGAATAAGCTTTCAAAGTATTGATCTTTTTAAAAGCATCGGCTCGAGTTTGGAATCCGATATTCGACTTGTCGATGGTCCAAAGATTCATTCGACAAGAGCATCGATGTTTGCGTGATTAAAGAAGAAAAATTTCTACATGTTATTTTCGGTAAGTAAAGGAAATTAAACACCTTGTTTAAAAAGTGTATACTACAAATGTTTTCAAGAAAAAAAAAAGAAACACAAACTTGTGAGAAAATCCCCTTTATTTTGTTTTAGTATTTGTAAATTATAACCCTTCAAAATCAGAAAGTATATCTTAATTTTAGTTGTATTTTAACTTAATATATTCTTGGTAACAAATGAAAATAAGAACTTCAGATCAATATTTCAAATAAAATGAAACTTTTAAAAATCAAACTTCTTATAAACATGTGTTTGCTTTTTTTTAAACGGCAGAAGATTCTACGATTAGGGAAATCTGTAGTTAGTACTGCCTGCCCTCAATTTTCTTGAATTATTTAAATGTGTTCGTACACTAGCTATATGACCGGAGTAACTTTCTTACAAAACAATGATGTATCTTTTTCGATATGACTAAAATCAAATGCACCATTATGAGCCCTAAACATAAAGGACCACCACATTGTCTTGATGAGCCAAAAACAATATGGAATCTGTCAATTTCGAAAAAACACTTAATGTGGGAACCCTCTTTTGCAACTCAATGAAATCAAACTTCAACACGTGATCGATTGAAAAGGGTCACTTTTAAAAACGAAAACTCTTTTACTTGTTGATTTGATCTTTCTTGGTTCGTAACTTGGACCCGCGAACAAGTGATATCGATACTTAAAGCTTTTTATACCCTTCAATTGTTATCTAACTTAAATATTTCCTAAGTCCATTTATTAGTTTAGTTAACAAATCTTAATTTTAGTTTCAAAGTATGATGAGTTAAGTAGTTACTAATCATTATTTTCAAAATCAGTCACCATATATGCACCTTGTGTTAAATTACTTTTTTTTATAATTGATGAACAAAAGATTTGAATGAGCTCATGTATATGTACATACATATGTGCATATATATACATATAGGTAGGGTTCTAGAGTGAACACTGGTGTATTTGCGAACTGAGTGAATAAATCCTAGCCGTTGATTTACACACGTATATGGCTAAGATTTCATTATCAAATCGTAAAACACACTAGTGTATGACCATGATTAGTTTGCTCAGTTCGCAAATATACTAGTGTTCACTCTTGAACCTATCCTATATATATTATATATATACAAAGAGGCGCTCATTTCAAAACCAAGAAAGGTTAAATCGAATAGTAAAATAGATGAATTTAACAAACCTGTTTCCCCATTTAGCATGAAGCTCCATGATCAAGAGTTGTTCTTCCGGTGTAATATTGCCCCTCCTTACATCCGGCCGGAGATAGTTCAACCACCTGAGCCGGCAACTTTTTCCGGTTCTTTTTAACCCTAATTAATACATAACATATGTATTTAAAACCCATATTAGGGTTTACTAAAACATAAAAAGAATATAACAAAACCAATAAAAAGTTATAATCACCTGCAGATCTAGCAAGAGTGTTCCAAACACCTTCACCATGATTTGAGATGTAATTTATGAGAATCAAGTCTTCTTCCATTGTCCATGGCCCTTTTCGAACCTCGACATCCTGCGAAGAATTGCCAGGGCTTTTCTTCATTTACGCGTTAACTTTTATTGTTTTATTTTCTGCAAAAATATAGAAAGAGGGAGAGTATGGGAGAGAAAGGTAGAGAGAGAGAAGAATGGAAGAAAGATAATGAAGATGGTGATGGTTTTATAGGGGAAGCCTAAGATGACATTTAACATGCTAATTAAGCTTTTTAGTTGAGTTAATCAACTTTTTAAATCTTTAGGCCTAACTTGGTTATTAACCTTAATTACTTTAAGATAAAGAGAAATAAGAGATTAAAGATTAGTACATATATAGTATGCTTGCATGCAGGACCCCTACACATGCAAAATTGAAATTCTATGGAAATGTATATTTAGTTATGGAAGATAAATGAAAAATGCATATTTAATAAAGTAAAGTACTTATTTTGTTCATTTACTAATGTTACTTGTAAAATAAGCATAGCTAGCGCAGTGGCGGACCCAGGATTTTTTCCATGGGGGTGCGAAAATTTTTTAAAAATTTTAGGCCCCTAGGTACATAAGTAAAAAAATCGGTTGTATCGGGTCGGGTCGGGTCATGTAAGTCAAAAGAACATCAAACTAAATTTATATATATGGCAAACACGTCAAACTTTGTAAAAAAAATCGGTTGTATCGGGTCGGGTCGGATTCCGAAGGAAGAGTATCCAAATCAATTAGTTCGCGCCATAACGTCTCTACTCATGGTTCCTATCACAATCATATTGATCCATCATCCATGACCATAAATTCATCGTTCCAAAAATCATCTAAAAATCACCCCTAAAAATCATCTAAATAACATAATCATCAAGCCCTAGAATTGTTTAATCACCCCTAAAAATCATCTAAATAACATAATCATCTAAGGCAGTAAATCATCACGTAAAATAATCAAAAAAACCATCATAAAAATCATCTAAGGCAGTAAATCCAAATCAATTAGTTCGGAAGATGTATCCACTTTCCGCTTGAGAAATCGCGCCATAAAGTCTCTACTCATGGTTCCTATAATCCTATCACAATAAAATTGATCCATGACCATAAGTTCATCATTCCATAGTCTTTTTGTTTAATTTTAACTTTCAACCATTCAAGCAATCAAACCATAGTCCCCTAGAATTGTGAGTGTAATCACCCCTAAAAATCATCTAAATAACATAATAATCATCTAAAGCAGTAAAGCAACGACTAAACACAAGATTTTTCAAACCTATTTAAGAATTTTACTACCCCTTTCTAACTTAATATCAAGTAAATTCATTAAAAAAAAACAATAAAACTTACCTTTGAAGATCGCCGGTCAGTTTTGGGGTGGATTCCGGTCACTTTCCGGCTGTGATCGACCTGTGTTGTTGCTGCTGATGATGTCGCTTCGCTGGGCAGGAGGCAGGGGCGGTGTGATAGCTGGGCGGGATGATGGGAATTGAAGGCCGGTGGGATTGATAATTGATAAATGGGCTTTAGTTTAGTATTTGTATTTAAGTTAATTGGGTAATGGATATGGGCTACAAGTACAAATTATGTTAGTGGGCTGCGATAATGGGCAAGAGGGCAGAATTTGGTTTGGGTAAGGTAAGTGTATATAATGTATTAAAATAGGTAGTATTTTTATAAAAAAATCAAACTTAACTAAAAAAAATGTATAATATAAATCCATAATATTTTTTACCTATGGTGTGCGGACGAAAAATTCCAAGGGGTGCGCCCGAAAAATTCCAAGGGGTGCAGACGAAAAAATCCAAGGGGTGCGGACGGGATTTTCGTCGGAAATTTACACTAAAATTTTTTTTTCTCGGGGGTGCGCCCGCCCACCCTGGCTTGTAGGTGGGTCCGCCCCTGTTGTCATCCATATGTGTGTATATACAGAGGATTAGTTACAAATTATTTTATCCTTACAAAAGTGTAGAAATGATCTTTGATTTTACTTTTTCATTAGTTACGATTGAAGTGACGGCGAATCGTCAATAATACGAAGTTATAAACGGTAGAAAAGGTAAAAAGGAATTTTTTTTTGAACGGTCAACTAAATCACCGGATAAGTATTCTGCGATGCACTCAATCGAACAAATGCATCTCCATCCCCTCCTCCATAACGGTCAGAGTGCATACCCAAGCCACCAGTTCCGGGGAAAACCCGCCGCCCGAAGGCACACTGCGGTAAAACCCGGTTCGGCTCGGTTTCGAACCGGCAAAAATTCATTGCCACCACCAATCTCCTTCAAAGTGATACTAGTTGGAGTTTGAGACCTCAAGAGAGAAACAAGTGGCTAACCACTAGACCAACTTGACAAGATAGGTAAAAAGAAATTAATCCTCATTGTTGATATTTAGTTGAAATCTATTTTCTAGCATTTATTAAACTTAAATAACTAGTATATATTTTATTTTTTGAAAGAAGTTATATCATTTTCTTTAGTTTTAGTATCGTATTGCCGTATAATTTTTATAAGAAAACGGCGATATACAATGTGTATTGATTTATATACACAATTTAGAGGTGTAAACGAACCGAGCCGAGCCCGAGTTTGACTAGGCTCAAACTCGTCCCGTCATATTTTTATGAAAGCTCAAGCTCGACTCGGTTCGAGCCGACTTATTTGAGCTCGAGCTCGGCTCGCGAATAAAACCCAAAGCTCGAGTTTGGCTCGAGTCGGCTTGAGCTCGCTTCAATATTGCTTAAACGAGCCAAAGCTCGGCTCGAGCTCGACTCACCAATGTTATCATCATTATTACTATATTATATATAAAAAAATAAATTTTGTTTGAGCTCGTTTAGGCTCGCGAGCCTAAACGAGCTTTTTATTCTAGGCTCGAGCTCGGGCTCGATAACTAAACGAGCTCTATCTCAAGCTCGAGCTCGTTAAAGCGTGGCCCATTCGAGCTTTTAACCGAGCTCATAACGAGTAGCTCTCAAGCCTTTGGGCTTTTTTACACCCCTAACACAGTTGTTCGTAATTACATGTCAACACCAAAATCGTTCTCACACTTTTCCCTAAATCCTGACCTTATATATATATATAGGATTAGGTTCAAGAGTGAACACTAGCGTAGCTTGCGAACTGAGTGAACTAATCCTAGCCATACACATGTGTAGATCAATGGCCAGGATTTGATGTTGAAATACACTAGTGTATTTTACGATTTGATGATGAGATCCTGGCCATACACATGTGTAGATCAATGGCCAGGATTTGTTCACTCAGTTCGCAAATACACCAGTGTTCACTCTAGAACCCCACCCTACACACACACACACACACACACACACACACACACACACACACACACACACACACACACCAGTGTGAGAACGGTGAGAACGCATCCTGGCCCAACACGTGGCGCGGGATATGATCAGGGGGTGAGGGGGTTTTTTTGTCTTTTCAATCTTCTTTTATTTTCCCAACGCGCTATAACGTTTTCTGGCGTCTAAGATTATTTTGGCGTTAATTGTATTCATTAAACTTTTTGGCGTTAAATTAATTGTTTTTGTGTCACATAAATAAATTTTTTGCGTTATAGCGTTTTATGGGCAATTTTTTTGGCGTTTTGTGGCGTTGTATAATAATTCACTACGAGTCATTAATATTTTCATAAGATTACAATAAAACCAAATACTTTTTATGGCGTTTAATGAATTTTTTGGGCGTTTAATACATTTGACAAGGTGCTTTGCCAGCACATGTTCTCACAGTTTTCATACTACTAGTGTTTTGGTGTTTGTAGTTTTTGGCGTTTTATATAGTAATGTATTTTATTTGTAGAGAATTAGATAACAAAACAACAGATAACTTGATAACAAAACAATATAAATGAAAAAGAAAAAAAATTAAAAATGGTAATCTAATTTCTCTTCCGAATCTTCTCTGTCATCAGCCTCTTCTTCTTGAATTTGTTTTGGCGCTTTGAACCTTTGAATACCTTAGCTAGATGTCAACTTTCCTACATAAACCCCGTCTTTTTTAGACGAAGCTGCTTAGTGGCATCCTGTTTTTTGGTATGATATTCTTGTTTGGTGGCATGTTATTGAAGATCAACTCTTGCTTGATGCTATTTATAATAATGGAGTCCAAAATAGCATTTTACACTTGTGTTGATCCCTTTATGCCATGCCGATATTCATCAAGAACAAATCTCACATGATGACATATCACTATCATCAGTCTTTTTTTCTTGAATATTTGTCCATCTCATTCAACAAAAGATTATAGAGATAACCTCCTCAGAGAAGAATCCATTCAGTGAAAGTGAGTGGTTTGTAGAGAACATGGCGTTTGTTTTTCTGGGTGTGATCAATTCATTGTGTGTAGACCCCTCTTTTATAGGAGTTTTTTTGGCGCGTAGTTTAGGTGAGATATTTTTTATTTGTAATAAATGATAGTAATAAAGTAACCGTCTTTTCAGTTACTGTTTGTATTTACTGTTTTGATCAGCTTTTATCATTTTCTAGGGTGATAGACGTCCCATCTTAAAAGTTTGGCGTTTTTTTAAATGGCGTTCTGCAGACCAAGATGATAAAATACAACAATGGAGAAAATAAAATATTAAGCAGGAAAAATATTTTTTTGTTATTTCTGGCGTTTTGTAAGCAATAACCTTTTTAGTATTTTTTTGGCGTTTTGCAAATAAATAGAGAAATATATCATTTAATTAACGTACTATATCCGAAAAGTATCCATCACTTGGGACATTTTCTTTCTCGGAGTCTTCATTTGGATCTTCATCCATGTCATCACCTTCACCTTAATCGGCTTCTTGTACCTGAAGATTCTGAAGCCTCCATTTGAACATGTCTTGCATTAACTCCAATTTTGTGTCCATTTCTGTGTTCAAACAAGTGGCGTTATGCAATTCTTCCATGAACCCAAGCCCCTACTTTGTCATGATGTTTTCAAGCCAGGAGTCTTCCTGCTCTCCACTGTTGTATATAATGGTCACCATGTCTGTTTCATCATCAAAACGCCATGATGTCATGATAGGGTCCGGCTTAACATCTGCTTTGATTGGTCCAAATTTCGGTGTTACTGCTTTCATAAGCATATGTGTTTCATGGCATTCGTTATCCAGAGCTATGCCAAGAGATAGGATACCCCTCTGTACCTCTTCTTCCATCTTTAAAATTGCCTTGATCATCCTAACATACACCCTCCTTCTGTTGTCAAAACGCAGGACGAATCTCCTGATTGCCAGAGTGTATCTCCACCAAACGATTATTGCCATTTTTGGCGTTTTTTTAAATTGGCGTTTTTGGTTAAAGATGTTTTTTGCAGAAATGGATAGATTGAAGTGATTATGGAAGCTATGTTTTACGTCGTTTATATAATGATGTTTTTGGCGCGTAATTTAGGAGTGAATTTCTTCTAATAAATGTTAATAACCGAAATTCAGTTTCTGTGTTGTTTCCTCTTCCTGTAATATCCAACGCGTTTTATCACTAATTTTTGGCGTTTTGTTTTTAATGGCGTTTTATTTTTTTTGAATGGCGTGTTATCATTTGTTGGCATTTTGAATTTGAGCGGTAAAAGACCCTTTTACCGTTCTCACACTTTCCCCCGTTTTCTCTAAATCCTGACCCTATATATATATATATATATATATATATATATATATAGGGTGGGGTTCGGCTACAAAGTCCATTTTTCCTACAAAGTGTACAAAGTCATAAAACACTACAATTTAAAGTGTAGAATAAATTACTAGTTGTGTAGGATAAATTACGAGTTGTGTAGGATATATTTTGAGGTGTGCAGGATAAATTTCGACTGTGTAGGATAAAATTCTATAATGTGTAGGGTATATGTAGGAAAATTTTGATATGCGTAGGTTTTGTAGATTATATGTAGGGTAATTAATGATTAGTTGACTAATTAATTAAAGAGAGAAAAATTAATGATGTGAGTTATAAATGAAATAGTATTTTACTAATATGCCATTTCTTCTTTTTCTTCTCATATTAAATTTTTTCTCAAATGAACCTTCCCCTATATATATATATATATATATATATCCTGTAAAAAGAGGGTTTTTTTGTGAGAAAGGTAAGAAAGAATCTATAATGGTTGAGATCATAATGACAAAATTGTAAATAATGTTTACTATTAAACATATTAATTTTCTAGATTAATGGTATACAGGTAAATTTAACATTTTTAAATTAAGAAACTAACATTAATGCACATGCAACTTCCCCCCGTCTTTTTTAAACGTCAATAACTTTTTATATGTAACTTTTTAAAAAAAATTACACCACAATAACGAGCGTTTTTTTATCTTTAATATGAGTACCATATTGCTATACTTATATAGAGAAAAAAATATGTTTCGATCAGATTTTTTGTCTATGTTCATACAGTGGTGTTTTAATTGTATTGTGATTCAAAGCGTGGTGTTTTAAACACATACTGGAATGTAGGTGTAAAACACTATACGATGAACATGCGAAGAACATCTACTGAAATGTAGGTTTAAAATACCATGGTGTTTTAGCATATAGAATCTGGAACATCTACTAGCATGCAGATGTAAAACATCATGCATGCAGTTTTAAAACATCATGTACAATAACCATACTATGAACATTATACTAAGAACACATTCTTGAAATGGAGGTAGTGTCTTTAATAGTGTTATATACTTATTGAATGGTGTTATATACTTATTGAATGTTGTTATATTATTATTGAATGATGTTATATACTTATTGAATGGTGTTATATATGTGTTGAATGGTGATTTTGCAGTGTTATTCGTAGTGTTTTTTATAGAGATCTTTAAGTATATACTTATTGAATGGTGTTATATAATTATTGAATGATGTTATATACGTGCTGAATGGTGGTTGCAGTGTTATTCGTAGTGTTTTTATAGAGATCTTTAAAATGGTGTTATATACTTATTGAATGGTGTTATATACTTATATACGTGCTGAATGGTGGTTGCAGTGTTATTCGTAGTGTTTTTATAGAGATCTTTTAAAAAAATCATGTTCCTATAAATAAGGTGTCGGTTATGGAAGGTTTTAAATTAATTGAATTAATGATAAAATTACTTGTTTACCCTTTTGAATTAATTTAGATTGAGTACACATGTCATCTCTACAATATTTCTTACATTTCTCACACTTTTAACCTTTTTTACAATAACCTTACCCTATATTTTAAGGGTAAGGTTATTGTAAAAAGGATTTTTTGTGAGAAAGGTTTAGTGAGGGAATCAGATTCCTAATTGATGGAGAAAGGTGTAGTGAGGGCATCAGATTCCTAATTGATGGAGAATATAGATATGATAGAGACTAGTTATGCCTAAGGAAAGGAAGTACAAGAGGCCGCTTCAGTATTTCACGGAAGAACAAGCAATCAATGTCTTTCTTAAATGCATTCAGTTTTATTGAAGAACAAGCAATCGATGTCTTTCTTCGAGCAGTTAACCCCTCTTAAAAAGATTTCGTCCCCGAAACCAGAGTACGTACCGAATGGTGTAGGGTAGAGACGTCTCATCTCCTCTTCGGACTCCCATGTGGTATCCGAACCTTTTCCGTGCTCCCATTTGACCTTTACTTGGTCAATTTCTTTGTTCCTCAAACTCTTCACCTTATCACAACAAACATAGCATCCGATTAAGGGCGATAAAAAAAATATATCGGCTTAATTATATGATATACCGGGCTAGGATTCGAGTTACAGGAACAAGGGCCAAGCCAACCACCCAAGATTGGAATCGTCGAGCGAAAACACTGGACAACCTCCTGGAAGCAGCTTTTCTTGCCACCAGACCTTTCTCCATCAATTAGGAATATGATGCCGTTACTAAACACATTCCTTAAATTGTAGCCATTTTTTGAGTGTTTATTTTTTGGTGTCTAATCCGCATATATATCACCATTGCTCTTGATTTTCTTGACTGTATATATCTTAAATGTCAACATATACATGTGTGATTTAGTTTACGATGATTTTTCAATGCCGAGAACCTCGATCAGAGAGTAATAAAGGCGTAAGGTTCACAATGGTGTAAGACTAAAATGGGATATACCGGGCTAGGATTCGAGTTACAGGAACAAGGGCCAAACCAACCACCCAAGAATGGAATCGTCGAGCAAAAACACTTGACAACCTCCTGGAAGCTGCTTTTCTTGCCACCAGACCTTTCTCCATCAATTAGGAATCTGATGTCGTCACTAAACACATTCCTTAAATTGTAGCCATTTTTTGAGTGTTTATTTTTGGTGTCTAATCTGCATATATATCACCATTGCTCTTGATTTTCTTGACTGTATATATCTTAAGTGTCAACATATACACGTGTGATTTAGTTTACGATGATTTTTCAATGCCGAGAACCTCGATCAGAGAGTAATAAACTAGTATTAAAAGCAATCGATGTCTTTCTTCGAGCAGTTCACCAGCCACATTGGATCTAACACATTAATACCCTTAATCTAGAAAATTAGTTATTTTAATTGTTACACTATTGACGTGATGTCGTGGTCACAATCAAATTTAATCCAAATTACAACTAGTAGATAGCAGTAAATGGGTATCGAACATAGGGAGTTTGTGGAAAATGGGTTGATTCTATAGTTTTGCAAATTAACTACAATTAACCTAATGTGCAGAAATTAAAGATCAAGAGTTTGGATTGTTTGATTTAAAACTAAGTTATCAACTAACTGCTAATCAAGATTGGATTTTAATTCAGATTATGAGAACAATGACCATCTTAGGGTTCGGTTTCTTTTAACACTTGTGCAAAATTCCAACTAGAAAGAGTTACATAGACATAGCTCGTGTATAAACATTTGTTGTGATAAAAGGGAACAAAGTACTCGGATTATATCAATGCGAGGTCGTTTCCCGATGATCAATCAATCAATATCCAACCGTAACCCTTCCCGTGATATCTCGATTGTCAACGACACCAAGAACGCACGATTTAGACTAGAATTGAAACATCAATTAACAGACTACAATCAAATATTCAAACACCATGATAAACAAAGCAAACATACCAAGTTATCATTCTAGAAATAAAGGAACAAACGCACAAGAGTTATAGGAAACCTTCACCTAAGATGATCACCACAAATTTAGCCGGACATTGTTCGGTGGATCATCATAACGTCAAAGTTGAAGTTCATACGAATCAAAAACTAAAACCGAATGTTAGAAATTGTTCCCAATTGATATCCAAAGCTAAAATTCGCCCACAAAGTGCAAAGTAACGTTTCCAATCATGAATGACTTGAAAAGACACAAGAAAACCGTTTTTAATGAGCAGTTATGTCACGGCCCCCGTCCCGGTTTTACCCGGTCCAGGAGCCGCGGGACAGAAACCCGTGGTATTTATTAATTGACAGCGAAAGATTTTAGCAGGATCTTTAAAACTTGAAATGCCCGATTATTTTATTTCATAATTCGGGATAAACCCCGTAGTTTACAATAGAGGAATTTCACAAGGAAATTCCCTGATTTACAAAACATGTTTATTCATTTTTATTGAGCCACCTCTTCAAGCTTGTTAGTGCTCCGTAGCACGTTTTCCTTGATTCACAGCAGGTCGCCTGAAACATGTTTTAAAAATATTTTATCAGCGGGGAAATACTGGTGAATCATTCATTTTGCATAAAATGACACATAGTTATAAATTACAGCATAAGAGCGATTACAATGGCTTCTATCTTATTTTTATTTGGCGCCGTGTCACCTCCTGGTGACGATGGTCATACCACTATTGGGTCCTTTCACCCAAGTAGTGACGATTATCACTGTTAGGATTTATTAGCCTAACCGTGAGAAATTAGTAATGTGCACAATACCCCACTAGCCAGTGATTAAGATAACCACGACTTAATCCCTGTAATTATAACTTTTGAAAATGATTGGAGTATTGTAAAACATTATTGATAAAAGAGAATGACTCACATTGCAAGTTTAATCGGGCAGAGTTTAGCCTATTGATAAACCTGTTAACCTAATTCAAATAACAATGCACACGACAACTAGGTTAGTAACTTTAATCTAACTTTTTACGACAACTCATGAGATCAAAACCTTCACAATGAATGACAAAGTGCGATACATAAACATCCATCGAATTCACGCCGAATGACAAAGTATAACCCAAGTTTCAGCAGCACTTAAGCATCCATTGGATTGGTTTCTATCGATCGGACATTAAATCGTAGCAGTGATCGAGTTATTACCCTGTTATCGCGGCAACGTTTCGTGATTGTGTGTGTTTTGTAGTAATCAGATGATAACTCAACGTACGAAATGAGTTTTTCCGTCGAACCAACGCCGAAATGCAATTGCCAAACTCCCCTATTTATATCTGGAAAACGGCGCGGTCGCACCATGCGACGGGGACCCTTTTAGCATAGGGTAGCCACGTCCCTAACTTGCTTAGCTGAGTTGACAGGTCGAAGAAATTCGCATTTTACAGCAACTTATGATGATAATCGTTAGTGGGGAATACCCCCCCCCCCCCTGAGTTTTAGCTAATCCTGATTCTAATTGTTCTGAAAATTTTAGGGGTTATGCAGGATCACTTGGGGGGTCTTAATTAGGGTTTCCTATTGGGTAGAATAAGATAAGAAATAGTAATTTTTGATGAGAGTTGTTACATCCTCCCCACCTTAATAAAAATCTCGTCCTCGAGATTTACTGGAACAAGTAGGGATACTTTCGCTTCATCTCTGATTCCAGCTCCCAAGTGTACTCAGGTCCTTTCTTTGAATCCCACTTGACTTTGACCAGCACTAGTCGTTTGTGTTTGAGAAACTTGACCTTTCTGTCTTCTATCAGTAGTGGCTTCTCAACAAATTTTAACTTTTCATTTACCTCTACATCTTGAAGAGGTACTACCAGGGATTCGTCAGATAAGCATTTCTTGAGGTTGGATACATGAAACACGTCATGTACTCCAGCTAGTTCTTCTGGTAGTTGTAAACGATAGGCAACTGGTCCTATTCGCTGGATTATTGGGAATGGTCCTACATACCTTGGACTTAGCTTTCCCTTCTTTCCGAACCGAACTACTCCTTTCCAAGGAGAAACTTTCAAGAGTACTTTATCTCCGACTTGAAATTCCAGTGGCTTGCGTCGATTGTTTGCATAACTCTTCTGGCGATCTCGAGCCGTCTTTAGTCTTTCCTTGATTTGAGTGATCTTGTCGGTAGTTTCTTGTACAATTTCAGGACTTGATAACCGACTTTCTCCTATTTCTGCCCAGCAGACTGGAGTTCTGCATTTTCGTCCATACCCTTCGAATGGGGCAGCTTCTATGCTTGCATGATAACTATTATTATAGGAGAATTCGATTAAGGGTAGGTGGTCATCCCAGTTCCACCAAAATCTATCACACATGCCCTAAGCATGTCTTCCAAGGTTTGGATCGTCCTTTCACTTTGTCCGTCTGTTTGAGGGTGGTATGCAGTGCTTAAATTTAGTCAGGTTCCCATTGCTTCCTGGAAACTCGTCCAGAAATGGGAAGTGAAACGACTATCTCTATCCGATACAATGGAGAGTGGGACTCCATGTAAGGATACTACTTCATCTACATACAACCTTTCCAACCTTTCCATGCTAAAGGTTTCTTTCATGGGTAGAAAATGAGCTGATTTGGTTAATCGATCCACAATTACCCAAATTGCGTCATTACCCTTTCTGGTTTTGGGTAACTTAGTAACAAAATCCATAGTTATCAGTTCCCATTTCCATACAGGCATTTCTAATTGTTGTAGTAAACCTGAGGGTTTCTGGTGTTCTGCCTTAACTTGTGAGCAAGTAAGACACTTAGAAACATACCTAGCTATGTCCTTTTTCATTCCTATCCACCAGAAATTATTCCTTAAATCTTGGTACATCTTATTGTTACCAGGATGCATGGTATACCTAGATTTATGGGCTTCCTCTAAAATCTTATGTCTTAAATCTCCTTGCTTAGGAACCCAAATCATTTTCTTATGGAATCTCCGAATCCCATCACTTCCTTCTTCTAATTCCTTTATTCTTCCTTTCATTCCTTCAGCATCATCCTTGATTGCTGTTTCCTGAATATTTTTCAGTTGTTCCATTAAATCTAACTGTAGATTTAATCTAAGAGCACGGACTCGCTTTTGCTTTTCATGATACTTACGACTTAAGGCGTCTGCAACTACGTTCGCTTTTCCTTCGTGATATTGAATATCACAATCGTAGTCACTTAGAATTTCCATCCACCTTCTTTGCCTCATGTTTAATTCTTTGTGCCCAAATATGTACTTTAAGCTCTTATGATCTGTATAGATAGTAAACTTACATCCATACAAATAATGTCTCCAAATCTTAAGGGCAAAAATTATGGCTCCTAATTCTAAGTCATGAGTCGTATAGTTTTCTTTGTGCTTTTTCAATTTCCTTGAAGCATACGCAATTACCTTCTTGCATTGCATTAGCACACATCCTAATCCTAGTTTAGAAGCATCACAGTAAACTTCAAAATCTTCTGTTCCTTCTGGTAAGGCAAGAATTGGGGCGTTTGTTAACTTTTGCTTCAAAATCCTAAAGGCCTCTTCTTGCCTTGGTCCCCATTCAAACTTAGCTGCTTTACAGGTTAGCTTAGTTAATGGCATAGCTATCTTAGAAAAATCCTTAATGAATCGCCTATAATATCCAGCTAACCCTAGAAAACTTCTAATTTCCATAGCTGATTGCGGGACCTTCCATTTGGTGATTGCTTCTATTTTGGAGGGATCTACGTGAATACCTTCGTGATTCACCAGGTGTCCTAAAAATTGCACATCCTGTAGCCAAAATTCACACTTCGAGAATTTGGCGTAAAGCTTCTCCTTTCGTAACAAGGTTAAGAGTGCATGCAGGTGGTCACAATTCTCGTCTTGACTTTTGGAATAAATAAGTATATCGTCGATGAAGACAATTACAAATTTATCCAAGTACGCTTTACAGATCCTATTCATCATGTCCATAAACGCTGCTGGAGCATTTGTTAGTCCAAAGGGCATGACTGTAAACTCATAATGACCATACCTAGTTCTGAAAGCAGTTTTAGGTATGTCTTCTTCTTGTACCTTCAATTGATGGTATCCTGAGCGTAAGTCGATCTTAGAAAAGTATCTAGCTCCTTGAAGTTGATCAAAAAGATCATCAATCCTAGGTAATGGGTATCGATTCTTAATTGTAACCTTATTCAGTTCCCTATAATCGATACACATTCGCATCGAACCATCCTTCTTTTTCACAAACAACACTGGTGCTCCCCACGGGGATGAACTAGGTTGTATGAATCCTTTACTGAGCAATTCATCTAATTGCTTTTTCAGTTCTAACATTTCGGTGGGTGCTAGACGGTAAGGTGCATTTGCTACGGGTGTAGTTCCAGGAATCAAATGAATTCTAAATTCAACTTCCCTATTGGGTGGTAATCCTGGTAGTTCTTCTAGGAATACATTTGGGTATTCTGCTACTACTGGAATTTCTTTAAGTTCCTTATCCTTAGTGCTAATGATTACCGAAATCATATACACTATTCCTTGCTTTCTTTCATATTTAGCAATTTTCATTACTGAAATGAACTTCATGGGTTTACGCGGCTTATCCCCTGTAATCATAATTACTTCTCCTGTGGGTGCACAAATTTCTACGGAGTTCTTATCACAAAGGATTCGAGCATGGTTGGCTATTAACCAATCTATTCCTAATACAACATCGAATCCGGCTAAATTCATAGGTAATAGGTTGGCAGAAAATTTATGACCTAAGAGTTCTATATTTGCTTTATGCAAAACTGTATTGATGTTAACCGAATTCCCGTCGGCTGTTTCTACTGTAAAAACTTGCCTAAGTTTCGTTAAGGGTAGCTTAAGAGCTTGGCAAAATGAAGTATTTATAAAACTTTGGTTTGCACCAGAGTCAAATAATACTTTTGCATAAACGTCGTGAACTAGGAACGTACCAGCTATTACGTCAGGAATCAATTCAGCTTCCTGCGTGGTCAATTGGAAGGCTCTTGCGTTTTTCTTGGTAGTTCCTTCTGCATGTTTGACTTTGTTATCAGCTGGTTTGACCAATTTTGGGCAGTCTAGCCTAAAATGTCCAGCCTCTCCACAGTTGTAGCAGATTGTGGATTTCTTCTTCCTGTAGTCTTCCTCTTGATGCCCTGGAATTTTGCAAAAATTGCAATACCCTTTGCATCTTCCAAAATGCTTTCTTTTGCAGGTATTGCAAAATGGAACAGTGAAAGGTCGCCCGATTCCCTTTTTCTTGAAGTTGCTACTATTACCCACACGGAATCCTTGGGTAATCTTTTGGGCCACTTCCTTCTTCCTGTTTTCTTCTCTTGTGCGTACCAGCTCGTCAGTTAGGGTGTTAGCTAATTCCACAGCATCGTCAATAGTGCGAGGTCTCGCAGCTTTAACGATATTACGGATTTCGCCAATCAATCCCCAAATATAGCGGGAAATAAGCACCGGCTCTGGCGAAGCCAGGGTAGGTACAACTCTAGCATACTCGAAGAATGTCGAAGTATATCCTCGACAGTCTACATTTACCATCCGGTGGTTCAAGAATTTATTTGCCATTTGTTCCTTTTCGTACTCAGGACATAATTTTCTCTCCATTAGGCACTTAAATTCTTCCCAGCCCATGGCATAGGCTACATCGCTTCCTTTGGCCTGAAGTACCGTATTCCACCATTCTAGCGCCCCTTCTTTGAAAAGATGCGGTGTGTACATGACCTTGTCTTCCTCGGCACATTTACTTATTTTAATTACCGCCTCGGTTTTCTCTAACCAACGCAGTGCAGCAGTCACCCCTTCATTGCCTGCAAATTCCGCTGGTTTACAGGCAAGAAACTCCTTGTAAGTGCAACCAGGCGTTGCAGCTTTCATTTTCTTAAGGAGTGGGGCTTGCATCCCATCATTGTCGTTATTAGTATGGTTGCTACCTCCGTTTACACTATTACTAAAATTATCGCCATGTGTACGTTTGCTAGGAATAATTTGTTGAGGCTCAACCGGATTTCGGGCAGCAGCAAGGATTGCTGGAATAGCATTGGCTATTCCCTGAGCAACGATATTCTTAATATCTTGCCTATTCAAAAATTGATCCTCATGGTTTCATTCAGATTGGTTAACTTCATTAACAGGTTCATTACCAGCGTTTTCTATCTGGTAATTAATATAGATAAATAATTAGCAAAAAAATAGTTAACATCCAAATATAACAAAACAATCGCACATAATCACATTAACACATATAGCCAAAATTGTCGATTTTCTCGACTTCCATTTTTATATATTATATTATGCTTCCGTACACACTTGTTATCTTATAAAATTTTTATTTTTAAGTTATTTCACAGGATTATATTTTACTACTAGTATTATTATACAACCACAACCATGCCGTCACACCATCCGTCAGCTGGCATCTCAGAAGCGACGCTCCCTCTCATCGTACTTCCAGGATATCTTTTCTCCTATATCCCTAATTCGGTTCCCTGTATCAATCAGCTCCTCGCCATACTGGCGGAGTTCAGCCAAGTTCTCGGAGCTCATAGGTGGGTGTAGTGGGGGCTCTGGGTCAAACTGAGGGAAAAAGGTATCAGGGTTATTGAGGAGATTTTGAAACTGCCAGTCAGTGGTCCACCATTCTTCCAGCTCTGCTGGTAGAGGTTGGGAGTGGATAAGGGAATCTGGGATGACTGGTTCTAAATTAACTGGAAGTTGGGTTTCGACAGGATAAGTGAAGAGATTTTCATTGACTAGCCTAAGGATATCATAACTTGCCAGTATACGATCTAGTTCCTCCTGCAGTGGCAATTCATCGGCTTGCTTAGAACTTTCCCCAATCTCTATTCTTTTTCCTTTATCCAATAGTTCCTCCATTTTGGAAACTTTCCTAGTTGCTGGTTTCCTCCTGCGTGCACGCCTCCTGCCCACAAATCTTCTTCTTTTCTTTGGCTTTGGTTTCTCCGGAGGTTGAGCTTGGAATTCCATAGGTTCCTCAATATCGTCCAAATAACCGGTAAAGTCTCTGGAAACTTCCACATTCACAGAGTAGAGGTTGAGATTCTGAAGAGCTTCAGACAACTCATTCATGCTGTTTAGCAGATATAGGGAAAACACACAAAATTCTAGGTTAAAATTTTGTGAGTTAAATTTTTACAGGTTAATATTTAAGTATCATTGCACACATTGCAACTTTTATTTATTACAAATTACAACGGAGATTCAAAATATACTAGGGTTGTGAATTCATTTTAGTCTATCTTCTCTTACTAAGTTGTTTTATCTAATAGGCGAAGTTTAAAGTTTCTGGCTTGTAGGTGATATGGGTGCTAGTACTGGGTCAGGATGTTGGCAGTTTAACTTAATTAAAAGTTAACATTTACTGCTGTAGTGGCTAACATATAGAGGTCTGCCCATTTTTCATCTAGTTCATCTTCCCATGGTGGGTTATTGCCTATTTCCTGAGTTTCCTTATTAACCCTCACTCCTTTTGGTTGTGACTTCTTTATTTTTTCTTGACTTTTTCTAATAATCCGACTTCTTTTCTTAGGGGTTAGTGGTTTCTCAAACTGTGCTTTACGAACAAATATTCCTTCCTCAGTATCTGCTGAAGTTCCCTTATCTTTTGGTGAACTATCTAATTGACGATAAATGTTCGAAAGTCTTTGCTTACCCATACTGTAACTAACAATTAGTCAAATAACACAAAAACACATAAGCACAGGATGGCAATCAGAAAAATTAAGTATTTCTAAATACTTAATTGGCTTAAATCAGTGGCTCTGATACCACCTTTTTCTGTCACGGCCCCCGTCCCGGTTTTACCCGGTCCAGGAGCCGCGGGACAGAAACCCGTGGTATTTATTAATTGACAGCGGAAGATTTTAGCAGGATCTTTAAAACTTGAAATGCCCGATTATTTTATTTCATAATTCGGGATAAACCCCGTAGTTTACAATAGAGGAATTTCACAAGGAAATTCCCTGATTTACAAAACATGTTTATTCATTTTTATTGAGCCACCTCTTCAAGCTTGTTAGTGCTCCGTAGCACGTTTTCCTTGATTCACAGCAGGTCGCCTGAAACATGTTTTAAAAATATTTTATCAGCGGGGAAATACTGGTGAATCATTCATTTTGCAAAAAATGACACATAGTTATAAATTACAGCATAAGAGCGATTACAATGGCCTCTATCTTATTTTTATCTGGCGCCGTGTCACCTCCTGGTGACGATGGTCATACCACTATTGGGTCCTTTCACCCAAGTAGTGATGATTATCACTGTTAGGATTTATTAGCCTAACCGTGAGAAATTAGTAATGTGCACAATACCCCACTAGCCAATGATTAAGATAACCACGACTTAATGATTGGAGTATTGTAAAACATTATTGATAAAAGAGAATGACTCACATTGCAAGTTTAATCGGGCAGAGTTTAGCCTATTGATAAACCTGTTAACCTAATTCAAATAACAATGCACACGACAACTAGGTTAGTAACTTTAATCTAACTTTTTACGACAACTCATGAGATCAAAACCTTCACAATGAATGACAAAGTGCGATACTTAAACATCCTTCGAATTCACGACGAATGACAAAGTATAACCCAAGTTTCAGCAGCACTTAAACATCCATTGGATTTGTTTCTATCGATCGGACATTAAATCGTAGCAGTGATCGAGTTATTACCCTGTTATCGCGGCAGCGTTTCGTGATTGTGTGTGTTTTGTAGTAATCAGATGATAACTCAACGTACGAAATGAGTTTTTACGTCAAACCAACGCCGAAATGCAATTGCCAAACTCCCCTAATTATATCTGGAAAACGGCGCGGTCACGCCACGCAACGGGGACCCTTTTAGCATAGGGTAGCCACGTCCCTAACTAGCATAGCTGAGTTGACGGATCAAAGAAATTCGCATTTTACAGCAACTTATGATGATAATCGTTAGTGGGGAATACCCCCCCCCCCCTGAGTTTTAGGGGCCCTGATCCTGATTGTTCTGAAAATTTTAGGGGTTATGGAGGATCACTTGGGGGTCTTAATTAGGGTTTCCTATTGGGTAGAATAAGATAAGAAATAGTAATTTTTTATGAGAGTTGATACAAGTTACGTCTTTTTCTCGTCGCCTCCACCGTAAGTTACGGTAGCTACCGTAAGTTACGGTAGCTACCGTAAGTTACGGTAGCCTTCAAATCGATACGGTAAAAGTAGACTGTGTTACGGTGGAAATCTGAGTTTATCAGGGCTACCGTAATTTACGGTACCCACCGTAAATTACGGTAGACCCCTGAGATCTTTGTTTTGTTTCTTCTTTCCTTCCATGCTTGACCCGTTCCACTCCAGTCCATCCAAAGCAGCGATTTATCCATTTTAAGCTCCAAAACTTACCTGAAACATAAGCAACTATAGTCATCTAATTCAAGATAATTGCGCGATCAAGTGAGGGATAAACTCGTCTTTTAACACCATTAAGGGTTGTCCTATGGACCACCCGTCACATCCCCACACTTAACCGTTGCTTGTCCTAAGCAACTCATCAAAACCATTTTCAAAACAAGCGATCATCATAAACCAAGCCTAAATATGTTGTCCTTTTACTAACCCTTTTTTTAACACCCAAAATAACACACCCTTCGCTATATCTCTCCTCTCGGCAACAAGTAAGCACTAGCATTTGGAAGCTATACACACAAAAGGCAAACGGGTGATTGCACAACTATAGGCTTGTACCTAAATCGGTCCTTCTCCTAACAAGTGCCAAACATGAATGTAAATCAAAGGGGCTTTAAGGTTGTAACGTGGCTAGGTGTATGGGTAGGAAATGGAATATATATATATATATGTTGTAGTGAAGAACTTAACCCGGTCTTTTATTACACAATAAAACAAACAAACAACTACCAAACTTAAACTTCTTTATACAAGACAACTCAACATCATTTTTTTTTTCTTTTTCATTGCTTTTTCCATTTTTTCTTTTCTTTTCTTTTTTTTACATACCAAAGAAAACATTCAACATAACATCAAAACGTATCTACACACTACCAAAACACTACTAACACTTTAAGACCGGATCAAGTCGGGTAAATTTTTAGGGAAACTAGCTAAGGGTAACAAATGATAGGCTTTAGGCACAAAACTGGGCAACTAAATGTCCAAACCCCCGCCCCTCTCACTACCAAGCTCATATATATAATTAATGAGGTCCAACCCCCCAAATCCCACACTCACGCACACTATGACGAGGCTACCTAAATGCCCTTATCCTTTCTACATTCATATCCAACTAAGGCCTCGAACCGTATTCAAGCACAAGTTCTAATGAACCCCCACCCGTTGCCACTCTCATCAAAGACAAGTATTATTTATATACAAGTGTGGCTTCAACTCTCACCAAGAACAAAGGGTATTAAGGGTTGCCGGTGTGTCACTTGGGGTTAGTCCAAGGTGTTCAAAATCTCACAATGTTTCGCTTGATTTAATTTTTTTTCAAAAACCTCAAAATTTCTCCCCATCCCCACACTTGGGATACATTGACCCCAATGTATGGTTTTGGGAAGACTTGATCGCCAAAACCTTCAACACCAACTAAAAGCTTCAAATCTCAAACCTCAAGTTTCTTTTTGGTATTTTTCATTTTATAATTTTTTTATATTTTAAAAACATAACCCCACCAACTTTCACAACCCAAAACATCACAAACTAAACACCACCCATCCACACGACCATAAACATAACAAACAATATTCACAAAAATATACAAAAACGGAAGGAACACAACCTGACTAGTAATACGGTGGCTGAGGTGGCCCGAAAATGGAAGACATCATCTCATTCCACTCTCCGAAGGCGAATGCACCGCTACCACTTCCACTTCCGCGTTGTTGTGGAGCTCCATGTTGTTGTTGGTTTTGTCGAGGATCCACCCATTGCGAATGATGGAGCGGCGGTGTCAGATACGAAACACTACCATCGTAAGGTGGTAGAGACGCATAATCCACCGGAGGTGGATCCACAACAATGGGCCGCCCCGCATGCCAATCCGCATGCATTCGCCGAGCTTGATCATCATTATACCGATTGTTCTTCTCTAACTCATCGGAGTAAGCATGTGTACGGTTCCACAATTCTTGACGATCGAAGTTGTGCATTAAGGCCCGCTCTATACTAGCCCCTATCATCGTTTGGTGATCAAAGAAAGTACGTTCCAACCCCGACCATGTGTCAAAAACCGATGTCGGAGGACGTTGGTTCTCGATGACTTCTTGCATAGTACCATCATAAGCCCAATTCGGCTCGTATGAGCGCTCCGTATAGTCAAAGAAACCACCACCATGTCCCCAACTCGGGCCCCCTTGGCCCACATCCGTATGCTCTCCATGAGGCTCATCCACATAATATTCATCCCCACTTGGGGGTTCATCTTCACTCTCGGGTTCGTCCGCTTCACCCGGTAAAAGTGCCCTTGCATCAACTTTCAAAGCCCTCCATCTTTGACCTTCCGACTTGAGCTTGTGGTATCTTTCCGATTGATCGTAGCTCCATCCAATACCCATCCTTTGTATGTCAAAGGGCTTGTGTCTTTTTGCTGCCCCTTTGTCCTCCGATGTGATTCCCTTGAATTGTTTCAACAACCCCGTAATAATCCGGCAATACGGGATGATGCTCCTCCCCACTTTGTTTCGGCATATCCAAAGATGGTTCATGATCAAATACCGAATCGGAAAGCGGGGAGACCCATGGAGCAACGAATAAAGAACGAGTATCTCCGGGTACCTCACCTCCTGTTTATCGCCTCTTCTTGGTATCACATTCAAGATACAAATAGTGAGCAGCAGCTTTGCTTCAATCTTCAAGTTTCTTCGGTACAATATGCCACTATAAGTACCCGTCAAGAACAAGGCCGCTAACATGTCATTCCACCTCGGATGTTTCTCCGGTTTAATCAAAAAATCATCAAGACTCGGGAATGTGTAATCACGAGCAGGCAAACTGTCATATCTCGCCAACTTTCGCAATGTATCGAACGACATTTCCACCTTTATCCCATTAACCGTTCCCGTCAACTTCATCTGCGACGGCTTGTCGTACCTATTGCATGTCAACGTAGCCATCCATTCTTGAATCTCATCCATAAACAGATTCTTGTTGTCCTTGTCATAACAACTGAGTGCCGCTTCCCATCCTAAGGCACGGAACTGAGCAAAAACATTGAATGGCCCGAACTTTACCTCTCGTACTTCCCTTTCACATATAACCGCAGCAGCCTTATTCTTTAAACGGTTCATTCGATCATGAAATAATGTCGGCTGCCACTCATCCGGCTGATCATCTAAAGGACCCGATTCCCACCTTGGCTTGTCAGCCGGGTCCAACACTACCATTTCTTCCTCATCACTCTCACTATCATCATCCCTACCCAAATACCTCCTCTTCTTTGGTTGTTGTTTCGGTTGTTTGCCTTTGCCTTTTGAAGAAGAACTAGCTCCGGCTTTTTCCTTAGTTCTCACCATTTTCCTACACACATCACAAAAACAAACAACACAACCAAACACAAAAATCAGCCCTTTTTCTCCAAAACATCCCCACACTTGCTTGTTACTATGGTTGTAGATGCTAGTGAACAAAAATCCATACATTACTTTCACAAAAATCGGGCATGGTGCCTCTACAATGTAGAAGTCCCAAAAAGTTCACAATTTTAACATCAATCTTACATCTACAACCATGACAATGTTCAAATAACAATTTTTTCATGAGCAAAAACTAAGAACAAGTAAGTGTGTATAAACAAGTAACAACAACAACCTTTATCTTCATAATGCATCATCAAAAGTAACAAATAAACATCACATACCTTAGTTTGAAGATGCTAGAACACAAGAAAAACAAAACTTCAAAAACCCCCAAAAATTTCGGCCCTAGGGTTTGTAAATCGGACAAGAAAACGAGTTTTTCTTGCAAATCTCTTCTCAAAATCAGCAAGTACGTGAAAATTCAGTCAAGATAGACCTAAATCTCACTTGATTTGACCAAAAATTGAAAGAGATATGAAGAATTGAAAGTTAGAAGGTTGTGGGGTTTGTAGGAGATCTTGTGGGACTTGTGAAAGAGATAGGTGAGGTTATGTGGGAGAGATAAGGTAAAGGAAACGAGTGGTCAGGGTTGTAGTCACGTGAGTTATTTTTTTTTATTTTTTTTATAACTGCCGAAATCGCTGCACCCTTTCATTCACCAGGGCTACCGTAAATTACGGTGGCCACCGTCATTTACGGTGGCACCTGGCAACAAAACCCCACCGTAATCCAGTAGCTTTCTACCGTAACGCAAAATTTTTTTTAAGAGCCATCGTAATTTACGGTGCCTACCGTAAATTACGGTAGGCACTGGGCATTCCCATTTCGCCAAAAATTTCACTTTTCAAGTGTTTTTCTTTTTATTTTTTCAGTTTTTTAATTTTTTTATGTTTTTATAATTTTTCAAAAACATGGAAAAATTACCCTACCCCCTCGAAAGTCCCGTGTTGTCCTCAACACGATGCTAGAACTATTCGTAATCCGAAAGTCCCCACACTTGTTTCAAACACGAACTTCAAGAGAATATGGTAAATGTACAAACTAAACAAAACAAACGAAATAAAATACTAACTATGTACACTACCAAACCTGGGCCTCTCATGGTTGTTCATCATCTACCGGGCGTAGAATGTAGCCCGCTTTATCAAGCTCCAAGTTATTGATGTCATTCCCTTCCAAGTATGGCTTTAACCGATGTCCATTCACCTTTTGTTGTTTGTTGGTTTGCTCATCTTGGATATCCACATCTCCAAATCTACCGACTCGCCGAACGACATATGGGCCCATCCATTTACTTTTAAGTTTGCCCGCAAACATCTTTAGCCTTGAGTTATACAACCATACCTTTTGACCCACTTCAAAGGTTTTCTTTCTCAACTTTGCATCATGGACCTTTTTGAGCTTGTCTTTGTAAGCCGATGCACACTCATACGCTTCGTCTCTAATTTCTTCTATTTCACTCAATTGCAACTTCCTCGTCTTCCCTACTTCATTATAGTCCGCATTCACCGTCTCGATTGCCCAATGCGCCCGATGAGCTAACTCCATTGGCAAGTGACAACCCTTTCCATACACCATCCGGTAAGGTGTTGTGCCAATTGGAGTCTTGTAGGCCGTCCGGTATGCCCACAACGCATCATCTAACTTGCTAGACCAATCCTTCCTATCCGTTCGAACCGTTTTCATAAGAATCTCTTTAATTTGATGGTTGGACACTTCGACTTGTCCACTAGTTTGCGGATGGTAAGGTGTGGCAATCCGGTGGTTCACGCTATACCGCTTCAACAATTTTCCGAAATTAAAGTTCTTGAAGTGCGAACCGCCATCACTAATAATAACTCTCGGAATACCAAAACGGGCAAAGATGTTGGATTGAACAAATTTACAAACAACCAAATGGTCATTTGTTCTTGTTGTAATAGCTTCAATCCACTTCGAGACGTAATCCACCGCCACCAAAATATATAAAAACCCATTGGAATTCGGGAAGGGACCCATAAAGTCAATGTCCCATACATCAAATATTTGCACAACCAAAATTGGTTGTAATGGCATCTCATCCCTCTTTGAAATGCTTCCCATCCTTTGACAATTTACACAATTTCTTGCAAATTCACACGCATCCTTGAAAATTGTGGGCCAATAAAACCCACACGACAAAACCCGATAACCCGTTTTATGCCCGCTAAAGTGACCTCCACATGCGGATGAGTGGGCATGAGTCAAGATTTCCAACACCTCCGTTTCGGGCACGCACCTCCGAATGACTTGATTGGGCCCAATCTTTAAAAGATCCGGTTCATCCCAAATGTATTGCTTCACTTAGACCATAAATTGTTGTCTTCGCTTCTTGGTCCAATGATTTGGGATGGCTCCCGTGGCTAAATAATTTACATAGTGGGCATACCACGGTGCAACAAAAGTGGACACGGCTAGTAGTTGTTCATCGGGAAACCTTTCATTTATTTCGCTCAAATCATCCACCCCTTCCACCGGAATTCGAGACAAGTGATCCGCCACTACGTTCTCACTTCCCTTCTTGTCTCGAATCTCTAAATCAAACTCTTGTAACAACAACACCCACCGGATTAAACGGGGCTTCACGTCTTTTTTCTCCATCAAATACCGGACCGCGCTATGATCCGAGTATACCACCACTTTGCTCCCCCAAATGTACGAACGAAACTTATCTAAATCATACACCACCGCTAATAACTCCTTTTCGGTTGTGGTGTAATTCAGTTGCGCTTCGGATAAAGTCTTATTTGCATAGTAAATCACCACCGGCTTTTTGTCAACTCGTTGACCCAAAACTGCACCAATTGTAGTGTCACTTGCGTCACACATGATTTCGAATGGCTTTGACCAATCCGACGGTTGCAAAATGGGAGCTTTCACCAAGTGTTCCTTCAAAACATTAAAGGCTTGCAAACACTCATTGGTAAAATCAAACGGAACATCCTTTAACAACAAGTTACATAAAGGTTTGGTGATAACACTAAAACCTTTTATGAAACGTCTATAAAATCCCGCGTGTCCCAAAAATGACCTTACACCCTTAACATTTTTCGGTGGTGGTAAAGATGATATAACCCGTATTTTTGCCTTATCCACCTCCATACCCCTTTCCAAGATTACATGGCCTAACACAATTCCCTCTTGCACCATGAAATGACTTTTCTCCCAACTAAGCACTAAATTTTTCTCAACACATCTTTTTAAAACTTTTTGTAATTCGTTGAGACACGATTCAAAACTAAGGCCAAAAATCGAAAAGTCATCCATAAACACTTCAAGCGACTCTCCAACCATGTCCGAGAAAATACTCATCATACATCGTTGGAAAGTTGCCGGTGCATTGCACAAGCCAAATGGCATTCCCCGGAAGGCAAAGGTACCATATGGACAAGTGAAGGTGGTCTTGTGTTGGTCATCCGGGTGTATTGCTATTTGATTGTAACCCGAGTACCCGTCCAAAAAGCAGTAATATTTTTGTCCCGACTATTTTTCAATGATTTGATCAATAAAAGGTAGCGGGAAATGGTCCTTAGAAGTGGTGGCATTCATTTTGCGGTAGTCAATACAAACACGCCACCCGGTAACCGGTCAGGTGGCGATTTGTTCACCATTTCATCCTTTACTACTTGAATGCCGGCCTTCTTAGGCACAACTTGGGTAAGACTTACCCAAGCACTATCCGAAATCGGATAGATAATTCCCGCATCCAACCATTTAATTACCTTTTTCTTTACTACCTCCCTTAGGTTCGGATTCAATCGTCGTTGAGCTTCTCTTGTCAGTTTTGCATCTTCGGTGGTGATGATCTTGTGCATGACGATTGATTGACTAATTCCTTTAAGATCGGAAATCGTCCATCCGATAGCTCCTTTATTCTCTTTCAAGACTTCCAATAAAGCTTGTTCTTGCCCAATCTCTAAATTAGAGGCAATAATGACCGGTAGAGTGTCATTATCCCCTAGAAAAGCAAACTTCAAATGGCTTGGTAAGTCTTTGAGCTCCAACTTGGGTGGTTCTTCTAGTGATGGTTTAGCACCCGAGCTTATTTCCACCGGCAAGCTTTCAAATTGGTGGGTCCATGGCGGTCGACCTTCTTTCAATGCCATAGCATCTTGTTTCTCCTCTTCAACCCTTAGCGCACAAGCATGTACCTGTTCAGAAAAATCACAAAGAAAACCATCCATACTATCCTCCTCATACTCGTGCGGGTTGCATCCGTCGACTAAGTCTGCCATAAAACACTCATCAACACCAACATCATTAGAATTGTTAGTAAAAACATTCAAGCGCATTTTTCGATTTCCAAAAGTCATATCGACTGTACCAAATCTACAATCGATCACAGCATGCGCGGTGCTCAAAAATGACCGACCCAAAATAACATTTTGTTGTTGTTTTGGGTCCGCGGATGAGTAGTCCAAGACTAAAAAGTCAACCGGGTAGTAAAACTCATCAATTTTCACAATCACATTTTGAACCATTCCCCGAGGTAGCTTATGAGACAAGTTGGCCAAATCAACCGTTGTCTCTACCCTTGCTAACGGACCAAAGTCGTATTGGTCATATAAGCCCCCCGGTAAAATGCTCACCCCGACTCCAAGATCTAGTAACGCCTTTGCCATTTGAAAATTACCTACTTGTATATTTATTAATGGCGTGCCTGGATCTTGGAGCTTAGGGGGAAGCTCTCCATTCAACACCGCGCTCACTTGCCCGGTTAAATCTACCCGCTTAGGCATTTTCTTCTTTTGTTGCCTTTTTTGTGTGCATAACTCTTTTAAAAATTTAGCGTATGCGGGTACTTGTTTTATTGCATCAAGTAATGGAAGGTTAATTTTTACTTGTTTGAACATGTCCCATAATTCTTCTTTTTGGGGACCTCTTGATGCAATAAAATTTTTCCTACTCGGGTCAAGTAAGGCCAATGGAAACGGGACTTGACTCGGTTCACCTTCATCTTTTTCATTCTTTTCATTTTCACCCAACCCCGGTTTTTTAACATTTGATTCTTTAGATACCACAGGTGAAACTTCATCATCGTCACTTTCATTACCCGTGACATCCTCAACTACCCCTTCAACCAAACCCGGTGACAAATTAGCTTTAAATTCTTTGCCACTTCTTAACACACTAACATGATGAACATTAACATTACCTCGAGAAGAACTATGGGAAGGATTTACCTTGGTGTCACTAGGAAGTTGACCTTTGTTTTTCTTCAACTCCGCCACGTCGGTTGCCAATTGACCCATTTGGGTTGTTAATGTTTGAATGCTTTTGTCATGAACCTCGTCCTTTTGCATCCGAACTTCATCAAGTTGATTCCATTTTTGCATGTCTTGTTGCATTGCCCTAAGCATATCCATGACTTCATTCCCGCTTGATGAATTTTGACCCGAACCACTTTGACCCATTTGTTGAAATTGCCCTTGGTAGCCATAATTGTTTCCACCCCTATAGTTGCCTTGATTGCATTGTTGGCGAGGTGCAAAGTTACCTTGAGCTCCTTGAAAGTTTGGGTTAGCTTGGTTCGCCGCGTTCCCGTAGCGGAAATTAGGATGGTTTCGTAACCCGGGGTGGTATGTGTTGGAGTTCATGTTGAAATTTCGATCACCCCCTTGAATAGCATTCACTTCTTCTATTTGCTCATCAACCACTCCCACTACACAAACTTCCGCCGTGTGGCCTATTTCATTGCAATTAGTGCACACGTTGTACACTTGATTCGTGGTTTGAGCATTTCCACTCTCTACTCCATGCACTTGTGGCCTTTGTATCACATGCCTTGCCCGTCTTGAGGATTGGGCCTTCCTTTTGGACGCCACCGCCATTTGTTCTGGAAATGCCCAATCGTCTTGTTCAAAGTTTGTACGAAACGTACCATTAGTAATTGACATCAAGTCACGTGCATCCTCTGAACTCAACCCTTCATGAAACGCGTTCAATAATTCCCAAAGTTGGATACCATGATGAGGGCAATTTCGTAGCATCATATTGAACCTTTCAAACGCTTCGTGAAACATTTCCCCCGATTTTTGTTGGAAGCTTCTCAAACCTCTCCTAGCATCATTAGTCTTTTCGGAAGTATAAAACTCATCCAAGAAAATCTGTTGCATATCGGCCCATATAAAAATTGATGCGGAGGGTAAGGTGTGAAACCATCTCTTTGCTTTGTCTTCCAAAGAAAATTGGAAGAGAACCAACTTGACATCATCCGAAGAGAAACCTTGACCTCCAATGGTGTTGCAAATAGAGTCATACGTCTCCAAATGAAAATAAGGTTCTTCCGTTGCTAACCCCTTAAACTTTGGTATACTTTGGAGGGCGGCTGTTCTAACTTAAAAAGTTCTTCCGTCCGCCTGATGAGGAATCACTACCCGCGAAGGATTGTTAGTGATAATAGGCCGGAAGTGAGCTTCCATTCCCCGGACTACTTCCCGGTGATGTCTTCGAGGGGCACCCAATGGTGCTCTTGGTTGACCCATTTGCCCTTGCATAGGTCCTTGTGGAATAAATGGTGATTGATATTGGTATTGATGCATTGGCGGTTGTTGTTGAATCGGCCTTTGAAATTGCGGTTGTGTATTTTGAGGACACACTTGATGTAACGGTGTAGGGCATTACAATTGTGGCCCTTGTGGTGTAATATGTTGCACCCCGACCGGTAATCTACTCATGTCTTGAAATTGTTGGATCGGTTGACTTTGTTGACCCGCTCCTCCTTGCGGTCCCAAATATCCTCCATCACCCCCATAATAAAAACCTTCCTCTTCATACCCTCTAAAATCCTCTTCATAACCATCATCATATCCATCCCCTTGAATACCCGAGGATTACCCGAATGGAAGGGATGAATATTGGAAGCCGAATTGGTTCGATGGCCGGTATGATGAAGTAGCATGAACAATGGTTGAATTGGATGGTATTGGATAAGTAGAGGATGATTGACCCGTAGTTGGGGGGAAGAAGTGTGACAATGGTGGAATTGTGGTAGAATGGCTAAAGGTAAGACTGGGTTCAACTTGAGTAGTAATCGGTTGCATGGTGTTGGTTGGTGTAACATCATGAGGTGGAGTAGGATTGGTAGTGGTATTAGGCATGGTGGTGTTTGGTGATGGTTGTGTGGAGGTAGGTATGAATGATGAGGTCGTTTGACCCGTTGTGGGTGGTACTTGAGATTCTTGCATGATGTTTCTTGGTGTAATGGGTGAAGTGGGTGAACCAATAATTCTATTTTCTCATACAAAAACTCAGTTTTGCCTTAGCGTTCTTTCAATTTTTGGATCAAACGATAGTGGTGATGACTTGTGAGAGCCCCTAGTATGCATACACCTGAAGTACCTGCACACTAAACACAACCAGCATAAACCCGAAAGTAACAAAACAAAACTACTAAATTAACACACGTTGCGCACTACTCCCCGGAAACGACGCCAAAATTTGACGTGATGTCGTGGTCACAATCAAATTTAATCCAAATTACAACTAGTAGATAGCAGTAAATGGGTATCGAACACAGGGAGTTTGTGGAAAATGTGTTGATTCTATAGTCATGCAAATTAACTACAATTAACATAATGTGCAGAAATTAAAGATCAAGAGTTTGAATTGTTTGATTTAAAACTAAGTTATCAACTAATTGCTAATCAAGATTGGATTTTAATTCAGATTATGAGAACAATGACCATCTTAGGGTTCGGTTTCTTTTAACACTTGTGCAAAATTCCAACTAGAAAGAGTTACATAGACATAACTCGTGTATAAACATTTGTTGTGATAAAAGGGAACAAAGTACTTGGATTATATCAATGCGAGGTCGTTTCCCAATGATCAATCAATCAATATCCAACCCTAACCTTCCCGTGATATCTCGATTGTCAACGACACCAAGAACGTACGATTTAGACTAGAATTGAAACATCAATTAACAGACTACAATCAAATATTCAAACACCATTATAAACAAAGCAAACATACCAAGTTATCATTCTAGAAATAAAGGAACAAACACACAAGAGATATAGGAAACCTTCACCTAAGATGATCACCATAAATTTAGCTGGACATTGTTCGGTGGATCATCATAACGTCAAAGTTGAAGTTCATACGAATCAAAAACTAAAACCGAATGTTAGAAATTGTTCCCAAATGATATCCAAAGCTAAAATTCGCCCACAAAGTGCAGAGTAACGTTTCCAATCCTGAATGACTTGAAAAGACACAAGAAAACCGTTTTCAATGAGCAGTTACGTCTTTTCCTTGTCGCCTCTACCGTAACTTACGGTAGCTACTGTAAGTTACGGTAGCCTTCAAATCGATACGGTGAAAGTAGACTGTGTTACGGTGGAAATCTGAGTTTTTCAGGGCTACCGTAATTTACGGTACCCACCGTAAATTACGGTAGACCCCTGAGATCTTTGTTTTGTTTCTTCTTACCTTCCATGCTTGACCCGTTCCACTCTAGTCCATCCAAAGCAGCGATTTATCCATTTTAAGCTCCAAAACGTACCTGAAACATAAGCAACTGCAGTCATCTAATTCAAGATAATTACGCGATCAAGTGTGGGATAAACTCGTCTTTTAACACCATTAAGGGTTGTCCTATGGACCACCCGTCAACTATTTACAAGATTGCCATCAAGATCTCAACCATTATTGTAAAAAAGGTTAAAAGTGTGAGAAATGTGAGAAATATTGTGGAGATGACATGTGTCCTCAATCTAAATTAATTCAAAAGGGTAAACAAGTAATTTTATCATTAATTCAATTAATTTAAAACCTTCCATAACCGCCACCTTATTTACAGGAACATGATTTTTGTGACACCCCACGAAAACGCTCAACACAACTAGCTTCCTCAGTGACTGTGTACTCAATTTTCGGGACGAAAATTCTTTCAACTTGGGGATAATGTGACATCCCGGAAAAATAAGGTATCCTTCTTGGTTCAGTTCTCATTACGGTTATACTTTAGTTTGTATGGTTATTATATAATACGTGTGTCGCGGATAATTTAGTAGTGTGTTACTCGTTATATTTTATTAGCATAACACTCGACTCTCGTAACCGAAACTTCATTATGTGATTTACGCGAAACCTAACGAGAGATCTAAACCCGTTAACATATAACCCAAACCGAAACCAACCCATCTCCCCATCAATTCTCGGCCCAAACCAACCCCAACTCCTTCGGCCCATGATAACCCCAAACCGCCCCCATTTATTTATGTTATACGTACATATGCATGTGTGCGTACATTGTGTATCAAAAAAAAAGAGAAACCCTACACCCTCTGAAGTGCGACGGCAGGAAGAAGAAGCCCCACCCCCTTTTCTACGATCGCTACTCTCCATCTCTCTAACACTCACATCCATTCTCTACAAGGTTAGTTGTTCTTGGGGGTTGTTTTGGTTTGAAATTCTTGTATACATGGCTGTGTTTTTATGTTTCTTGATGATCTTGGTGGTTATAGGATTAACCTGATTAGTTTGATGCATGAGAATCACATAGGATGTTCGTTTATACTGCTTAGATACGTATACGCTTGTATGAGTTAACTAGGGTTTTTTGTTTGCGGATTGAAACTTGTATTGATGTTCTAATATGATTCATCTGATGTTAGCATGGCTGAGTTTATGTTAAGGGCAATAATACTTATGTGTTAGGGTTCATGAGAATCAAGAATTGTGCATGGTGTTATCAATAGTGTGTGTAGTCATGTGTTTATGGATTAGGGTTGAGGACCTTGATTCCCGAGCATGTTAAATTTGATAAGAATTTTCTGTAAATGACTTATTATCTGCTGTTAGTCGTTATTAGAAGGTGTTGTGATCCTATGTGCGCGTTTTAGTAACGTTTAAGCGATAAACAGCATGCTGAGTAACATTTACAGGCAACTTCAGTTGGCTGTAAATGGACTGTTATTAATCTAAAAATTGATTTTCTGAAGTCTAAATTATATGTTTTCAAAAAACAAATCAAATGGCATTGGAATCACATTTTTTTGAGGTAGTTTGCTATTTTTAAAGGTCCGTATTGTATAGCAGCAAAAGCTGCGTATTTTCTGCAGAAAATGTGTGTTAAGTTTTTTGACATAAGTTGAAATACGGATAGGGTCAGGTTATGAAATTTGTACTGTAGATGGCTACTGATGTCATTGTAATTCTCCAACTGGAATTTCGTCAATCGGACTTACGAGGAATTTTAAATGAATTTTTCCGTGGACTGCAGTCAGAAAGTGATGAATCTGATTGCTGCCAGGTAAATGATTTTTATAAAATAGTTGGTAATGAATTGGATCCCGAGATTTTTACACAATAATATTTGGATCTCTTAAAACATTTTGTAAAAATTTGGGGATTTTTGGAATAAGTTAACTATTTTATTAAAATGCCCGAAAACAACCCAGTTTTGGATGTTAAAGCTGAAATGACGTAAGTAGTAATTTGCGTGTCTAAATGTCGGGTAGGTTATCTGAGAATGATCTAACGTGTTAGATGTCAATGAAAGTGTTATGTGCAATGTCGTATTCTTGCTTTTTAATGGTTATAGACAGGATGTTTCTATGGGCGTGAACTGTTAAAGTGAGTGCGTGTTATGTAGTAGATACGGGTAGGAACTTTGTGCTCTATTTGAAACCACTAAATGACTAACTGGTGATCATACTAGGACGTGATTGACCGACCTTGACTGTTAGCTATTTTAAGAGTCAAACTGAGCAACCAAAGGTGAGTTCACACTTTCCACATGGCATGGGATTCCCGGTGGTTTAGGAATGGGTTAAGTATACTAAGGAAACCTGAGTATTCTCAATGGGTAGAATGCGTACTCCCACCCTCTTAGTTGAAGGGTGACAACATTGAAACCTGCGTGTTCTTCTTGACACATACTCCCACCCTCTTAACTGAAGGGTGATGATGTGTGTAAAATGCAACATATAAATTACATCAAATGAGGCATAAAACTAACCCTTTTTAAGTACTAATATTGGAAAAAGAGTGTTTTTGTCTTCCTTTTGTATTTTCAGGATTAAATGAGCTCAAAAACACAAAAGAAGCAAAAAGACAGCTAAATCCAACATAAATACAAGGAAAGGAACATAAGTGGACTGCCCGACCCCACAACGGCATCTTCCCAAGCAAAATAGAGAAGGCAGAAGACTGAACATGCCCCGTGCTCAGCCAGCACGGGGGCGTGCCCAAGAAGCAGCAGAAAAGACAAATCTATAGAAGCTTCTATTGCCCACCACGGGGCCGTGCCCAGTGATAACGGGGGCGTGTCGAAAGTACAGCAGGCGCATTAATTGTAATTGCGAATTACAATTAATGAGGAGAGAGAGTGTCAGACAGGCACGGGGCCGTGCCCAGCGGACACGGGGCCGTGCCCAGCTCTCTGTTCAGCCTATAAATAGGAGTGCTTGGTTTCATTTCAACTCATCCCTTGGCACACCACCTTTCTCACACTTCATCCACCACCCACCACCATCACAACACCATCATCCATTGTCCATCGTAGAGTGTGTGAGTCGTCTCGGGATCCAATATTGATCGTAAGAGTTCTTGACAATCAAGGCCATGTTTGCCTAAGTCTCTTACATCACTTGGTGAAGACAAAGTGTCTAGTATAATACTTTTTATTTCTAATCTTTTGCACTTTTTATTTGGTTTTGTATTAATGACTTTAATAACTAGTTACTTATGTTGAAGGTGATCTTTCCTTATCGTTTGTCCGTGGTGTCTTGGCATTATTTTACTGTCTATATAAAATAAAGGATTTTCACCATTCATATCTCCACGGTCTATATGGAGGTATGTTGGCTACCTGGTCGGGGGTTAAGGGAATGGTTTGGTAAAGGTCTTGCCATTGTTCAGCGTTTAGAGGTCCTGCAATGGACCTGGGTCAAATTTAGTAGGACCTCCTTCAATGCTTCACGGTATTGGATGGCGGGGGTCCAAACTCTTTGATCCCCTCATAAGTTAACTACTATTAATACTATAACCCGGCTATTTAGGACTGTATCCCTGCTGACTCGGACTACTTAGCCGAGGGTAAGGTCACCGCCAAAAGCGGGGCCTACCACAATACTGCATTAATAACTTAATTCATTATCTTCCAATAATCCACCCTTTTAGGATTGTATCCTTGCTGACTCAAACTACTGGGGTGAGGGTAACGTCACCTTCAAAAGAGGGGCCTACTACAATAACTAAGATAATCTCTTAATTATGTGCAAAAGTGCGGAAATAATCAAAGGTTATACTAGATACGAGTCGGAACCAAGTGATTCATCTTGTCTATCTGTTTTTATTTTATTTTTATTTTCAGCATTTTAGTTAGTTTTTATTTTTCTTAGTTTAAAACATTTTTCTAAACTTTTTATTTTGATTAGACGTTGAGGATAAACCGGTATTAAAAGCTCTTGTGTCCTTGGACGACCTCGGTATCTTACCAACACTATACTACGCTCAACGATGGGTGCACTTGCCCATATGTGTGTTTAGTGTTAGTGAAATATCGTGTTTTATAAATTTAAAACTTGGCTAAAAATAAGTGTTAAAAAGGGCTTAAAATATACTCCTAATATATATAACACTTCGCACGCATCAAGTTTTTGGCGCCGTTGCCGGGGACACAAGGATTTTAAGAAAGTTAGGAATCAACGGCCTAATCATTTTTTATTTTTCTTTTTAATTTTTTTAGATTTTCTTAGTTTTTCAGCTTCTGCAGCGCTCAGCACGGGCCGTGCCCGGTCAGACACGGGCCGTGCCCAGCATCATCACTGGCAGTTTTTATTTTCTGAGTTACAGAGAGCTGAACACGGGGCCGTGTCGGTGCAACACGGGGTCGTGTCCAACTCCCAGTAACAGGGATCCAGAAAACAATCACTGTGCCTCTGAGCACGGGCCGTGTTCACTGAGCACGAGGCCGTGGTGAATATTCTGACCAACGTTCTTTTCTGTTTTTATTGCAGGACTTGGAACCTAGGCGCCACGTCTGAACCTCCTACGTAGTGCATGAGCTCCAGTTCTAGTAGAGACATAAAAGAACCTCTAGTAGAACCCGAACGCTTTCTCAGAAAAAGACTTAAAGCCAAAAATCAAGAGAAAGTTTCGGGGGACCCACTTCCAATGGCGGACCAACGTACCCTCATGGATTACCTACGGCCCACCGTAGGCAATCTCGGCGCCGCTATCAATGCACCGAATGTCGAAGCCAATAACTTCGAACTTCGGCCGCATTTGATACAAATGCTCCAAAACTCCGCAACCTTCCACGGGCTTGCGGACGAGGATCCCCATCTACATATTACTAACTTCTTAGAAATATGTGATATCTTTCGGATCAATGGAGCATCAAATGACGCCATCCGCCTTCGAATGTTTCCATTTTCACTAAAAGACCGAGCTAAGGCTTGGCTTAACACCCTCCCAGTTGGATCGGTAAACACTTGGGATGAACTTGCCCAAAAGTTTTTATATAAGTATTTCCCTCCTGCTAAAACGGCTAAATTAATGACTGAAATTAATACATACTCACAAGAGGATGGGGAATCCTTATATGAAACTTGGGAAAGGTTCAAGGAGCTTCTAAGAAAGTGTCCTCATCACGGTCTAGCGGTATGGCAACAAGTATCCACTTTCTACAATGGGTTGTTGCCACACACAAGACAAACACTTGATTCAAGCTCCGGGGGACTTCTAGGTAATCGTCGCCCAAATGAAATATATAACCAAATTGAGGAAATTGCTCAAACCAATTTTCAATGGCACACTCCCCGAGGTAATAAATCTATTGCCCCGGGCGCCCATAAGGTTGATGAAAGCACCTCTTTACAAGCCCAAATTGAGGCCCTCTCTTCAAAAATCAAAAAGCTAGAAATGACTAAAACGGCATCGGTTATGGCTTGCGAAGGGTGTGGTGGGTCACATGAAAATTGGAGGTGTATGAAAGAATTAGATGAACAAACAGAAACGTTAAACTACATTGATAATAGACCTAGGCCGTCGGGTCCTCCAACGGGTACCTACAACCAAGGATGGCGTAACCACCCAAATCTTGGTTGGAGAGATCCCGGCAATAGTAGTAACCAACAAAACCAACGAACTAATTTTCAACAACCACAAAATTTCTCTCAACAACAAGGTGGAAGAGAAAGGCTTGAAGATACTATATCTCGCCTCATCTCTGACACTGAAAAGAAAAACTCGGATCGATTTCAACAATTGGAATCGAATTTTAGAAATCAACAAGCTAACATTCAAAACGTTGAAAAACAATTAAATCAACTAGCTCAAAATTTCTCCGAGAGACCACAAGGCGCGTTACCTAGTAATACCGAAACCAACCCGAAGGCACAAGTACACCTCATCACATTAAGAAATCGAACCGTGGGTCCCGAGGATGCTCCATTGCCGCCAAATGAAGGAAGCCATTCTAGCCAGCCTGTGACTCCTCCTGCGCCAGAAAAGGCTTCTCTACCAACTCAAGAGCCCACCAAGACTCCCCCAATTCCGTACCCCGGTAGGTTAAATCGTCAAAAGACCGATGAGCAATTCGCTAAATTTGAAAATTTACTAAAACAATTGCATGTTAGTATTCCTTTTATCGAGGTCCTAACCCAAATGCCTAAATACACAAAATTTATGAGGGATTTCCTCACAAACAAAAGGAAAATTGAATCATTGCAATTAGTTAACTTAGGCGAAGAATGCTCCGCCTTAGTGCTCAACAAACTTCCACAAAAGAAAATCGATCCCGGAAGCTTCACAATTCCTTGCTCGATTGGGGAATCTCCCGTTCGTAATGCATTAGCCGATCTTGGGGCTAGCATTAACCTCATGCCCACATCAATGTTCAAACGACTCGGCCTAGGAACAACAAGCCCTACAAAGATGAGCATACAACTTGCCAACAGATCCGTCAAATTTCCACAAGGTGTCGCTGAGAATTTGTTGGTAAAAGTTGACAACTTCGTTTTCCCAACCGACTTTGTCATCCTAGACATGGAAGAAGACACCGATGTCCCTCTCATCCTCGGGAGGCCATTTCTAGCCACCGCCCAAGCAGTGGTAGACATGAATGACGGAACTTTAACATTGAAGTTTGGAGATGAGGAGGTGAAGTTTGAATGTGGAAAAAGAATTGAGGACGAAGACCCGGTCAACTACATGCAGATCATAGACTCAAGCTTGGATGATGCTCTCCGACGGTGTAACATGGGATGCAATACATCCCACTTGGGTGACATATGACCGGCTTTGGGTCTAGCCAAGGACCCTTATAAACGTGGCGCACCACGGAGGCATTCCGCGGAACTATCCTTAGTTTAATTTAGATTAATTTTTATGTTTTCTATTTAGTATTAATTTTCAGGAATAAAACACACTCATGGTGGAAAGGGATGAAAAGGGGAACGAGAAAAATAAACTCATGCACAAGAACAAGGTAACCCGACAACTCTCTCCAGATCAGAAGGTTCAACACGGGCCGTGCCCAACCAACACGTCCCCGTGCTGAACCACCTGCAGAAAAACGCCCAGTTCAGGTACCTGGACACGGGCCGTGTTCACCCGACACGCCCCCGTGTCCAGACTTCTGTTTCTCTTGTTTTAATTTTGTTACTGGCACTTGAACACGGGGCCATTCCCGAACAACACGGGGCCGTGTTCAGCGCCCAGTAACACAAAATTTTTGCTTTTTAACACCATTTTACACATCTAATCAACCTAAAAATTTATTTTTGGGACACATTGAGGACAATGTGTAATTTAAGTGTGGGGGGATGCTAAAACGTTGAATTTTGCAAGTCCTAAATACAAGCCTTACACAAAACTCTATTGGAACCGCTAATCACCCCAAATTTTTCCAAAAAATTCATTTTTCTTACTTGTCTAGGTTTAACTCGGGAAATTCAAGTTCTCAAAAAGGTTATATTTTTACAAATTTACAACCGATAGCGTAGTGATAAAAAGAACCAACATAAGAAAATTATGAAAAGGCATGACAAACTTAGTTAAAATTTGATTATATATACTTGATCACATAAAAACCCATTCCCACAAAAGTGAGTTTTGAGCCTTTATTAAGCATACAATTACATATTATTAAACTAAATGCTCATTTTTCGTTTCTTGTGTGAATAGCCGCTTGGTTCTTACAACTCTAGAACTTGCCATGACGATACATTCCCAGTCCTTATCAACTTAAACCCGAGTAAGTAAATGATGGAGGCATTAGGACTAACCCTTTTTATTTCTACACCATTATTTTTCTTTTTCTTTTGCCACCTACCCAAAAATCCCCCTAGTTAACCCCTTTGAGCCTAAACCTTTTCATTTCATCACCCAAACCAAAAACCCTTTTACCCACCAAAACCTTTTATTTTTAACCCTTTGTTTTAGTAACAAGTTCGGTTTTTCGTAAGATCAAAAAAAAAAAAAAAAAGTGTTGATGATGAAGCAAAAAGAAAATAAACAAACAATTTCATCAAAAATAACTTTGTTTGAATAAAAGCTTCATCAAAATAAAAATAGAAAGTCTTACGAAAACCGACACTTGTTACGTTTTTCGCCCTTTTTCTACTAACCACTACCCCAACCACCTACCTTTAACCCAAGCCTAACCCTTAACCCACAAAGTCCTCTTGATATTTACAAAGGTATAAAAGTTAAAAAGGAGGAGGATTGATTGCTTGGCAAGCTTATGGTAGGAATAAGTTCCATGCCGCTCTCGAGTGATTCACTAAAAATACACCTTCGGCCGAGTGTGAGTGATTTCTCCCGTGAGGTATGTGAACTCGTATAAAAATGGAATTTTAAAAAGGCATGTTATGCCCAAATAAGTAATTTCTCCTATGAAACGTTCTAAATAAATCATTACGAATAGGATTGTAAATAAATAAAAATAAAACCCAAAAAAGATCTTGGACATCCCGACACTCTACGACAAGCCCGAAACCTTCTCTTCTACCCATTCCATTTGGGAGTGTAAGCCACATATTAAAGAGTTTTGCTTGAGGACAAGCAAAAGTTCAAGTGTGGGGGTATTTGATGTGTGTAAAATGCAACATATAAATTACATCAAATGAGGCATAAAACTAACCCTTTTTAAGTACTAATATTGGAAAAAGAGTGTTTTTGTCTTCCTTTTGTATTTGCAGGATTAAATGAGCTCAAAAACACAAAAGAAGCAAAAAGACAGCTAAATCCAACATAAATACAAGGAAAAGAACATAAGTGGACTACCCGACCCCTCAACGGCATCTTCCCAAGCAAAATAGAGAAGGCAGAAGACTGAACACGCCCCGTGCTCAGCCAGCACGGGGGCGTGCCCAAGAAGCAGCAGAAAAGACAAATCTATAGAAGCTTCTATTGCCCACCACGGGGCCGTGCCCAGTGAACATGGGGGCGTGTCGAAAGTACAGCAGGCACATTAATTGTAATTGTGAATTACAATTAATGAGGAGAGAGAGTGTCAGACAGGCACGGGGCCGTGCCCAGCGGACACGGGGCCGTGCCCAGCTCTCTGTTCAGCCTATAAATAGGAGTGCTTGGTTTCATTTCAACTCATCCCTTGGCACACCACCTCTCTCACACTTCATCCACCACCCACCACCATCACAACACCATCATCCATTGTCCATCGTAGAGTGTGTGAGTCGTCTCGGGATCCAAGATTGATCGTAAGAGTTCTTGACAATCAAGGCCATGTTTGCCTAAGTCTCTTACATCACTTGGTGAAGACAAAGTGTCTAGTATAATACTTTTTATTTCTAATCTTTTGCACTTTTTATTTGGTTTTGTATTAATGACTTTAATAACTAGTTACTTATGTTGAAGGTGATCTTTCCTTATCGTTTGTCCGTAGTGTCTTGGCATTATTTTACTGTCTATATAAAATAAAGGATTTTCACCATTCATATCTCCACGGTCTATATGGAGGTATGTTGGCTACCTGGTCGGGGGTTAAGGGAATGGTTTGGTAAAGGTCTTGCCATTGTTCAGCGTTTAGAGGTCCTGCAATGGACCTGGGTCAAATTTAGTAGGACCTCCTTCAATGCTTCACGGTATTGGATGGCGGGGGTCCAAACTCTTTGATCCCCTCATAAGTTAACTACTATTAATACTATAACCCGGCTATTTAGGACTGTATCCCTGCTGACTCGGACTACTTAGCCGAGGGTAACGTCACCGCCAAAAGCGGGGCCTACCACAATACTGCATTAATAACTTAATTCATTATCTTCCAATAATCCACCCTTTTAGGATTGTATCCTTGCTGACTCAAACTACTGGGGTGAGGGTAACGTCACCTTCAAAAGAGGGGCCTACTACAATAACTAAGATAATCTCTTAATTATGTGCAAAAGTGCGGAAATAATCAAAGGTTATACTAGATACGAGTCGGAACCAAGTGATTCATCTTGTCTATCTGTTTTTATTTTATTTTTATTTTCAGCATTTTAGTTAGTTTTTATTTTTCTTAGTTTAAAACATTTTTCTAAACTTTTTATTTTGATTAGACGTTGAGGATAAACCGGTATTAAAAGCTCTTGTGTCCTTGGACGACCTCGGTATCTTACCAACACTATACTACGCTCAACGATGGGTGCACTTGCCCATATGTGTGTTTAGTGTTAGTGAAATATCGTGTTTTATAAATTTAAAACTTGGCTAAAAATAAGTGTTAAAAAGGGCTTAAAATATACACCTAATATATATAACACTTCGCACGCATCAGGTGACAACATTGACACTAGACAAAAACTCTATCATTAAGTCCCTCATTTTATATCGACTTAATCATCGGGCCAATGGCGAACGGGTCATTAGTTAAATAGCGCTATTAGGTTTGACAAGCCTCACACCGTGCCGCAGAGGACGGGCGTGGACTAATGGACTTGGGCACTAGTCAATGATGATAGACATTGACGCAGGGCACATAAACATAACTACAGTCAGTAGTCGATATGGTAACGGGTCTAGTGTGATACATGGGGAAGCCCCCACTGAGTATGGTTTGGGAAACAAGGAACTGGTTAACTCATGGTTTTCGAAACATAACTATGGTTTTTGGAACAACGTTAAAATGGACAACCAACTGTGAACTCGCTCAACTTTGTTGTTGATTCGTTATTATATGCCTTGCAGGTCGTTAGATGCTTAGATGGAGCTTGTACAGGAGGAAGAGGTCGTTGTGGGACATGGACTGTTGAGTTTCATGTTAAACTTATGAACTTTTATACTTTATTATGGTTTTGAACTTAATGCTTCCCCTGATAACTTAAGTTTTGTTGAATTATTTTGGACACCAATTATATTGTTTGGTTTGGACTTTTATTTATTTAATTATAACGTTTAATATGATTGGTGGCTGGATCCTGGTCAGTCACGCTCCCTGCGGTGATACTCCGCTTGTGGATTTTGGGGGTGTGACATTTTTTTTAAAAGAACTCTATAAAAACACTACGAATAACAGTGCAACCACCATTCAGCCCGTAAATAACACCATTCAATAAGTATATAACACCATTTTAAAGATCTCTATAAAAACACTACCAATAACACTGCAACCACCATTCAGCACATATATAACACCATTCAATATTTATATAACATCATTCAATAAGTATATAACACCATTCAATAAGTATATAACACCATTTTAAAGATCTCTTTAAAAACACTACGAATAATTTAGAACCCCACCCTATATATATATAGGGTAGGGTTCTAGAGTGAACACCAGTGTATTTGCGAACTGAATGAACAAATCCTGTCCATTGATCCACACACGTGTATGGCCAGGATCTTATCATCAAATCGTAAAATACACTAGTGTATTTCAACATCAAATCCTGGCCATTGATCTACACACGTGTATGGCCAGGATTAGTTCACTCAGTTCGCAAGCTAAATCAGTGTTCACTCTTGAACCTAATCCTATATATAGTAGAGGGTTCAAATGAGAAGAATTTTTTTGTAAGAAGAAAAAAGAACTTTCAACCAATAAGAATGCTTCATTTTATTTCATTTAATATTTGTATTTAATTTTAATATAAGGGTATATTGGTAAATATACATAAATCATAATGTGTATTCTTCCCCTTTAATAACTAGCTAAATTAAATTTGTAACTCCTTTTCAAAATATATACTTTTTTCAAATTAAAAAAAAAAACAACTTAATTAAAAGTGTAGAATAAATTACTAGTTGTGTAGAATAAATCACGAGTTGTGTACGATATATTTCGAGGTGTGTAGGATAAATTTCGACTATGTAGGATAAAATTATATAATGTGTAGGGTATATGTAGAAAAATTTTGATATGTGTAGGTTTTGTAGATTATATGTAGGATAATTAATAATTTGTTGACTAATTAATTAAAAAGAGAAAAATTAATGATATGAGTTATAAATGAAATAACATTTTACTAATATGCCCTTTCTTCTTTTTCTTCTCGCATTAAATTTATTCTCAAATAAACCTTCCCATATATATATAGGTAGAGGATCCTGTACATTAATCCAGAAGTGTATTATAACACTATATATAGCACTATATAACATCATATAAACACCGTATAACAATATGTAACACCATATAACACTATATAACAAATATAACACTATAGTTTGTGTGATAGCATGCCTATGATAGATGTATAGTGTTATATATAGTGTTATAATACACTTCTCACACTTCTGAATTAATGTACACTATCCCTATCCTATATATATATATAGGGAGAAGATCATGCGAGAACCACCTCTTATTATGAGAACCGCGAGAACCAATGTGAACATACCAAAAATGCCTAAAAATAGCTAAAAATCACACAAATTTTTTTTTTTTTTGAATTTTTTAATATTTTTTATAAAAAAAATCGCTACTTTTCGAAGCCAAAAAAAAAAAAAAAAATTTTTTTGCTTCTAAAAGTAGCGATTTTAACATAAAAAATATTTAAAAATTCAAAAAAAAAAAAATTTTAGATTTTTTTTTTATTTTTTTAGGTTTTTTGGGGGTTTAGTTTTTAGCATTTTAGCTTGGGGGGGGTTTAGGTTTTTGGGGGGTGGGGGAGGGGGGTTTAGGTTTTTTTTTGGGGGGGGGGGGGGGTGGGGTTAGGTTTTTTTTAGCATTTAGCTTGGTGGGGGGGGGGGATTAGGTTTTTTGGGGGAGGGGGGTTAGGTTTTTTTTTTTTTTTGGGGGGGGGGGGGTTAGGTTGTTTTAGGTTTTTTTTAGGTTTTTTTAGCTATTTTAGGTTGTGTTCACATTGGTTCTCACAATAAGGGTGGTTCTCGCATGAGCCCCTCCCTATATATATATATATATATATATATATATATATATATATATATAGGGTAGGGATATGGTAAAAAGTGTCTAAAATGTAAGAAGGGTAAGAAGTGTTTTAAACCATTGGATGTTTGATCTAATGGTTGAGATCAATAGGGTATAAAAATGTAAATTGTGTTTTAATTAGAGGGACCTTATGTAAAATTGAAGGGCAATAGTGTCTTTTTCAATGTTTGAAATATGGTAACCATATCATACACGACCAAAAACTCCTACATTCACTCATTTTTCCTTAAATATCGGAATTAATGATTCACCTTAATTGTAGGAGGTCTTTGGTTGCATATTCGTCATACATTATCATAAAGAGAACTGTAATCAGATTCATGGCGTGGTGTTTTAAAACAACTGGATAAAATTGACTATGATTCAAGTCATGGTGTTTTATCTGGAGACATTGTTCATGGCGTGGTGTTTTAAACATCTATGATTCAAGTCATGGTGTTTTATCTGGATACATTGTTCATGGCGTGGTGTTTTAAAACAACTGGATAAAATTGACTATGATTCAAGTCATGGTGTTTTATCTGGAGACATTGTTCATGGCGTGGTGTTTTAAACATCTATGATTCAAGTCATGGTGTTTTATCAATACAAAACATTCCCAGATTTTAAAACACCATGACTATGATTCAAGTCATGGTGTTTTATCTGGAGACATTGTTCATGGCGTGGTGTTTTAAACATCTATGATTCAAGTCATGGTGTTTTATCAATACAAAACATTCCCAGATTTTAAAACACCACGACTATGATTCAAGTCATGGTGTTTTATCTGGAGACATTGTTCATGGCGTGGTGTTTTAAACATCTATGATTCAAGTCATGGTGTTTTATCTGGAATCCAAAAAACATTGTATAAGGTTTTTGCGAAAGATGTTGTGGGGTTGTGTCGAAAAGATAAGAACAAAAAGGGTGTTACGGTGTGTCATGGTGGTGAGAAGGTGTTTCACCGGAGAGAAGGGAGGGGCTTTTATGGGTGTCGGCTTGCCGGAAATACGGTCGGAGAAGGTGACTTTACTTCGGTGACCGGAGTCTAGAGAGAGGCAGATTGTTTCATCTTGGGGGCTATGGTTTTGGTGGGGATGAGGGAGAAAGAATCGTAAGAAATAATATGTTTCCTAAAATTTCTCCTAAAATAGTTAACACATGATCTAATTTCCTTTAATTGACTTTAACTACTATTAGGAGTAAATTACATTATTACCCTTATTCATTAATATAATTGATGGACACATGTCAACACCAGATTATTTCTTACACTTCTCACACTTTAGCCACTTTTTACAGGATCCTTTACCTATATATATATATATATATATATATAGGGTAGGGTTCCAGCGTGAACAAGCTCCCAAGAGTGAACTGCGAGAACAGATCTGGACCCTTGATTTCCTTTTTAGTTGTTAAGGGTAAGATTGTAATTATATAAAAAATTAGATTTAAATCATTATTTTAATAATTGAATTAAGTTACATCTTTCCTAGTTTAAATTCATTATCCACATTATGTTTTATTTATTAATAAGATAATTATCAAAACAAACAACAAATCACCATATTTCAATTTTAATTTTTATTTCAGATTCATCACCAGAATTCGAATTTTGATTTTTAAGATCCACGTAACCTTCATATTTCAACGGTATACACATGTGTACTTGGATATAAATAGAACAGTACACATGTGTACTCAGCATCGTACATATATGTAATTAGCTACATAATACATACATAGAAACAAAACCTGTTAAACTATTTTATATTTAACAAATTACAAGTTCCAGTTTCGTAAAAACAATAAACCCAACGTAATCGAAAAAACAAAAAACATAATCTTTTACAACTATTCGCCACATTGTATGCTGAATCATCCTTATCGACCAGGCAAGCAAACATACGTGAATCATCCTTATCGACCTCATACGTGAATCATCCTTATCGACCTTCCATCTCCACTTTTCTCATTAACGACATCTCCTAAAATAGTACAAAAAAAATCAGCAACTAATACTTTGCATAATTCACAAGTGTACATCAACAACTTTACACATTCAATACACAAAAAAATATGAGATATCACAAAAGCATACGCTATACACATGTGTACATTGGGTTAAAATTAGAGCAAAATCAGAATACACATGTGTACATCGCATTAAAAACAGAGCAAAATCAAAGAATTGAACAAAAAAACTCAACAACTAATACTTTGCATAATTCACAAGTGTACATCAACAACTTTACAAATTCAATACACAAAAAAAACTGAGATATCACATGTGTACATCGCATTAAAAACAGAGCAAAGTCAGAATACACATGTGTACATCGCATTAAAAACAGAGCAAAAATCAAAAAAATTGAAATCCAAAAAACTTAAATCGTAACACTAATAGTCCAGCAGATCAGTAAAACAAAAAAAGTTATATTAGCAAATCAATCATATTATATTAGTCTTGGGTAAATCAACAATAATAATCCTAAGAGACCAGACCTTAAACTCTTCTTTCTGTTTTTTATCATTGGTTGCACCATTGGTAACTTCCTCCCCTTCAACATAGTTTTCCCATATCTGCAAAAGAAAAAACAATCAATCAGAGATGATCCCGCAATCCAGTTTCAAATATTCGATAGGTGCTTTTAGAACCCAATTTCTTGCCTTTAATTTTTGCTTCTTGGCAGACAGCTGAGCCTGAGAAAGAAAGTGAGCATCGGGATTCCTATCAGCACCGAACCCGGTCTGAAGATGGTGGTGGTGGTGGCCGGCGGTGATGAAGATGAAGATGGAGGTGGCCGGTGTGATGAAGATGGAAGTGGCGATTTGATTCCTCCCCTTCAACATAGTTTTCCCATATCTGCAAAAGAAAAAAACAATCAACTAGAGATGATCCCACAATCCAGTTTCAAATATTCGATAGGTGCTTTTAGAACCCAATTTCTTGCCTTTAATTTTTTGCTTCTTGGCAGACAGCTCAGCCTGAGAAAGAAGGTGAGCATCGGGAATCCTATCAGCACCGAACCCGGTCTGAATATGGTGGTGGTGGTGGCCAGCGGTGATGAAGATGAAGATGGAGGTAGCCGGCATGATGAAGATGGAAGTGGCGATTTGATTGCTCCGACGAACTTTCCCCTGGGTTTCTTTAAAATCGCTGATGAATGTGAGAGAGAAATAAGATATGCATTGTGAATAAAAGGGGTAATCAAGGGGATTGATAAACTATAATTTAGATGTTTACGGGATTTTTTGCAATTGAAGATTATGGAAACTATTTATTTCCAGATTTTAACTTATAAATTAATGTAATTACACTTCTACCCTTTTATATTTAATTAAGTAGTAGAAACTAACCAACTAATTACAATCATGCCACTCATTTAAAATCTCAAGACCATAAAAATCAAGGGCCCAGATTAGTTCATGCAGTTCATGTGACACCTGTGCCTCTGCAACCATCAAACAAATACCAAATTTATGAAATATTGTGTTTCATACTTGGGATTTGTAAAAATATGTGTATCGTTCGCACATCTCAATTCATGTTCGATTTCAAGCTTTAAATCGCTTTCTGGAAGGTTATACGCGCACTCATGCATAAATATAACCATTTTAATGCAACGAACACTCTGGAATAGTGAAATAGGCTCAACATACCTTAAATAACCTTTACATAACTTAGAAATAAGTTTTGGAGGGTTTGGTGTGGCGAAATCAAGTTTATTCGCTTACATGGACTAATTTCAACAAACTGCGAAAGTATGCCGATTTATACTGTAACGAACATTCTGGAACTTGATCATAAGTTAAATATGCCCTAAATATCCTTTGCATAGCTTAGAAATAGGCTTTGAGATGTTTTGTGTACAAAAATAAACTTTCTTGATCAATAGGGACTAGAAGCGTCAAAAAGTGCACAAGTTTGCATTTTCGCGCATATCTTACGTTCTGAATACATCCGGACATCTAAAAATTTATGTAATCATTAAAATATTTTATTTTAGTGATTGGCATGAGAAAAATCTATTCATCGCGCAATTTGGATTGTTTTTCGCGTTCATGCGTATTCCGTCGTAATTAAGCAAATAACGCGTCCGTATGACCAAACGAACCGGCATCCGACACATTTTTGAGCATGTTTCATGTCCACTATGTTTAGGCATCATTTTAGAACCTTAAAGTTGGATTAACGGGCCTTAGATGTGTCGGAAATGAGCTTAAATGCTTGCAGGGACTGAAAGTGTAATTATCCAAATTGTTGCTGTCATCCTGGGCGGTCGCGGGCCGCGTAGGCCTGCTGTGGCTCGTATGCGGGGCATGAGCGACCCCCAGATCTGCCCTGAATGTTTTTTTTTCAGCTGTTTCCAACTATTCCAGCTGTTGGGCACTCTTGTACATAGAATTTTCGAATCTATGGGCACCCATGGTTTTGTAAATCAGTGGGCATGAGGTGTACGACTGAGATTAAAGCTCGTTTTATGAGAAACGATCTTAACGGTCCTACGAAAACTATATAAACCCCACCCCCTTGCTTCAAAACCCACATTTGATTCTGAGATTTCTCTAAGTTGAAGTGTTGACCACTTCATACCCGAGAATACTTGGAAATCAAACCTTCTTGGACCTTTTGTAAGTCCTCTTTCGTTCTTTTATGCGTTTTTTGCTTAAAAGTCAAACTGAGTTTGACTTTCTGCATTGACCAGTTTATGGTCAACACGAAGTTCTTTTGAACTTCATAACGTGAGCGTAATCACGTTGGTTATAGTCCCTAGTGACTATACCTACTGATTACCACGTTATCTAGGCTTAGTGACGAGTCGTAGTTTTGGCCAAAATGCGTATTCTTTGGTATTTTGTAACCAAACATCTTTTAGGTATCAAAACCGTTTGTTTTGATACCAAACCTGTTTTCAAACCTCGTTAAACATGTTAAACATGTTTTAACATGTTTAGCTCGTCACTTTTAGATTTGTGCTTATATAGGGTCGTAAGGTAAGCGATCTAAACAATCGCTTATACTTTTGAACCCGACCCGTTTGGTCGATCATTAGGATCCGACCAAACACATTAGGTGACCATAGTTGTATAGGGAATAACCTTCCGAGGTTATATCTTATGGTCACTTCGTTTAAGTAGTTGTATGATAGTTAGTTTATATGGCTTAGGAAAATTACCAAAATGCCCTTTTTACGCCAAAATTCATTTTAAGCATATGTAACATAATTTTTGACATCTAAACTGATTAGGCAACAATATTAGACATGTTAAGGCATATATTACTTGTCATAGGACTAGTTAGGCGGTCCAAACGCGTTTTACGCGAACGACGCGTTAAAGTAGCGTAAGCTACCTAAACGAGTCGTAATGGGTCGTAAGCACTTAGGATAGGTTTCATTTAAGAATGTAGGCCTTGTTAAACCATATTACATGAGTTCCCATACCCATTTGGTTTACGAACCCTCATTCTATCCGATCCTCTGATTTAGGTCCGGTTTATTAACATAGTTACCTATATTAGGTGCCGTTGATTTCCGTGATCTCTAGCGTTGCTTGGTTGTTATTCAAGGACTTCTAAGCAATCTCAAGTGAGTACATAGTCCCCTCTTTTACTGTTTTTCAAACATTTTGGGGTGAAACACATGTGCCTACTTGTTACTTTCATGCTTTCCATGTTTTCATATCGTATACTTGCTATGTTCATTAGTACACGATTTCATTATGTTTTTGCTATGTATGTCCTTTTAGTGCATATTTAGTACATCGTTTTACATGTCATTTTACGCTATGTATGTCCATTCAGTGCATACCTAGTGCATTGTTTTACATCACATCACATGTTATATATGTCCATTTAGTGCATACTTAGTACATTGTTTTACATTGCATTTCACGCTATGCATGTTCATTTGTTGCATATGCTTATCCAGTATATGGACACATTGTTTTATATCTTTTTGAACCATTTGAAGCTGATTGATTTATGTGAACCATTTGTAACCTTTTGATTTATGTGAACCGTTTGTAACCTTTTGATTTATGTGAACCATTTGTAACTGTTTGAACCATTGGGTTTTGGGAAGTGGTTAGGTAACGGGGCAGGTGTAATGTATTAAAAGCATGGTGGATACGCTGCTGTTACTTCCTATATATAAGTGCTTTTAACACATTATATATCGGTGCGTTATCTAAATCACTTGGGCAAGGTTATAAAAAAGTTATATTACAAGGTTTTTCTAACAATATAAACCATACGAGTTTTATTAACGAGTTTCTATGAGATGTTTTACCAATTGATTTCATAAAACAAATGTTTTGGAGTTAAGAATCATGGCTATGAGATTTTTATAAATCATATCCAACTTGATTTGAGTTGGTTAGTTAGGTCGCAATACTATACTTTTCAAAATAAGTTTTTTAAATAAGTATTGCAACATGTAAAACGAGCCATGAATATCACACTCATATAAAACCTATGTACTCGCCGGCATTTTTATGCTGACGTATTTTCACATGTGTTTCAGGTACCATAGTTGATGATGTTGATGATGATATTTGTGTACGCTTACATAGGAATGGACGAGGCCTTAGTGACTTAATAACAATGAAAGTCTATTTGTTCTTGTTTTGTTTCTAATTCCAATGTAATGTAACACAATTAATTCAATTAAACGAAACTGTTTAATCCCTGGTTGTGAAACAATGATTCTGTTACAACACTCCCTGACGTTTCCGCCACGTTTTGTTGTTTTACGTGGTCGGGGTGTGACAGAAAAGTTGGTATCAGAGCCAATGGTTATAGGGAATTAGGTTATTAGTAATGCTTTGACCTAGACAATAACCTTCCTTGGACCCTAACGCAAGTTTACTTGCTTTTAGTCATAAAACAATACCGTTGCCTATCTTTAGGCAGCAACCACAATAAGAACACAAAATTCGAATCTGCTTTGAAAACTAATCATCTGTTCTTGGATGATTTATTATATGGTTTTGAACCTTCAAAGTTTTCAAATTCTCGTCAAAGTTTAGGGCTACATAATGTGAACACGTGCAAACTGGAAGGGTGGGTGCCTGTACCCTGAGCTTTCTATCTAAGGATAGAGTGTTCGTACAAATCCGCAATATCGGACCAGTCACTCTTACCTGGGAACTCTTGGGGTGAGTGTCCACTTATAGGCGAGCATGTCTTTGCGATACATTATGAGGACCTATTTGTTTTGATTCAGCCTTTGCGTGTCGTTTGTTTGATTCGTGGTTCAAACAAATGACCATCACCCATGATTTTGGTCGGTAATTGTAACATCCTATTCTTACCCAATGCTATTTCATTTGTTTTCTCTCTCTTATTTCCCCTTTTTTAGAATGCCTCCACGACGAGAAAATCAGGTACCTATTGAAGAGCTGGCAGCTGTCATTACGCAGCAGATGACTACTGTAATCCCGAACATCGTTGCTCAATGTAACAAAGCTCTCAAGAACAATAATGCCCCTGCAACTTCAAGACGTTCAACTCGGCTAAGTCATCAAAGTTTTCTGGGTCTCAAGGAGCGACTGTACTTCTGCAATGGTTCGAGAGTCTAGACAGCACCTTCAGGCATGTTCAATGCCCAAATGAGTGAAAGGTAGAATTCGCATCTAGTGTCTTTGAGAAACGAGCCTTGACATGGTGGAATGGTGTGATGAGAGATAGGGGTGCCGATGTGGCACTAGCTCAAACGTGGGAAAAGCTTCGAGCTCTGATGATGAAGGAATTCTGTCCTCGTCACGAGATCAGGGCCTTAGAAATGGAATTCAACGATCTTACGTAAGATAGCGATGAGCATCGAGCCTACACGGATCGTTATGAGGAGTTAAGTCTGTTATGCCCGAATATGGTTACGCCTTTGGATAAGGCAATCGAAAAATACATTGATGGCCTCCCTGACCCAGTACAAGACATTGTGACTGGTAGTAACCCCACTACAGTTAGGTAGGCCATTGAGTTATCTGCTACCTTGACTGAATCTCAAACCAGGAAAGGTAAACGTTTCCGAAAAGGTGATAAGAAACCAATCGAAGAATCGAAACCCAAAGATGAACAGACTGAATCCTCCAAGAAGTCAAAGAAGCGAAAAGCTTCCTAGAACTTCGTTGTGGTTGCTCACAATGATCAAGCTACCCCCAACCAACCAGCTCAACCCCCTGCTAGGAAGCCATACAACGGAACTGTACCCTTGTGCAACCAATGTAACCTTCATCATCATGCTAGTGTGAAGTGCCGCAAATGCCAAATTTGTGGACTTATAGGTCATACAACAAGAGTTTGCCGAGCTGCAGTTGCACCAAATCAAGCTGACAACAATTCTGCTCAAGCTCGTTTTCCACCAGGTTCTTGCTACAACTGTGGCGAGATGGGTCATTTCCGAAGAAATTGCCCAAAGCTTGCTAATGCAAATCTAGCACAGGGATGAGCATCTGACCAACTAGAAGACAACACCATTTAGAAATAATCACGTCTTATGTATTATTTTCTTTTGTTGTCAAGGTCCATGAAACAGTTGTTATCGTTGTTTATAAATAAATCTTTTATTTACATTGCAATGTATTTATGTGGTTGCATGTATAAACAACATATCCCCTACAATACCAACAATCAAGGAACCGTATTCATTGAAGAGCAGACTACCCCCAAAATTCTTACATTTTATGATCTCTTGCGTTTTCCACGAAAATCCTGAGTACCCGTTTCTTCCAAGGAAAACAAAGTACAAGGCGCAAGTTACAACTCTGGACGCATACCCAAAATACCACTATAAAACCTTAATAGAGTACCTAAGGGTATTTCAGTAAGTCCTAAATTGTTGTGTTCCTTAATTCGAATATTACGTTTCTTTGAAAACAAAATCGAAATTTTGGAAGATCATCCTATCTTTTCAGATAGATTCTTGAGGACATTGAAGTCCATCAGCTGGTTTCCTGGTGTACCTTGAATATCCATGTTCAATCAACAACAAGTTAATAAAAAATTAATAATCAAGTTAAACAATTATGTGATTATGTGCTTATATGTTCTCTTTTATGTTTTTGTGTGATCCAAGTTTTTGTTATCTAAATCCTCATAGAATCTTCCATATCTTCGTATAAGGGATTCATAGTAGGATATCCAAAGGTACTACCTTAAATCCTTAATGGGCTTCTACGTAATAGTTAAGACCCTTGGATTATAAAGTACTATTCCATGATTAGACCCCTTGAGTGGTCTAGTTAAACAGATTGATCCAAAAATCTGGTTAGGAATATCATGTGATGATATAGCTGAAAGGACTCCTTGGTGGTCTAATTAAAAAGATCATTTGTCGATCTAATTAAAAGGACCCTATGATAGTCTAGTCACACTCATCACAGGTTTGATATTCTATCCCCTTCACATTACAAAACAAACTGTGCGGACTGTGCAAGGAATTAAGTAATTATGGATGCATACATAATTATGGAATTCAGTGCACATAAACCACAGTAAGTTTTGTCATGTGTCTAGAGTTGACTCAATTCATTTCCATTTCTGAAGAATATCCATTGAGGAAAATGACTAATTCCGTTCATTTTCGTTTCTGAAGAATATCCATCGAGGGAAATAAATATCCTTGATTCTTCCTTCATTTCCATTTCTGAAGAATACCCATTGAGGAAAATGACTCATTCCGTGCATTTTCGTTTCTGAAGAATATCCATTGAGGGAAATGAATATCCTTGATTCTTCCTTCATTTCCATTTCTGAAGAATACCCATTGAGGAAAATGACTCATTCCGTGAATTTTTGTTTCTGAAGAATATCCATTGAGGGAAATGAATATCCTTGATTCTTCCTTCATTTCCATTTCTGAAGAATACCCATTGAGGAAAATGACTCATTCCGTGCATTTTTGTTTCTGAAGAATATCCATTGAGGAAAATGACTCATTTCGTTCATTTTCATTTATGAAGAATACCCATTGAGGAAAATGACTCATTCCGTGCATTTTCGTTTCTGAAGAATATCCATTGAGGGAAATGAATATCCTTGATTCTTCCTTCATTTCCATTTCTGAAAAAATACCCATTGAGGAAAATGACTCATTCCGTTCATTTTCGTTTCTGAAAAATGTCCGATGAGAGAAATAACAGGATTATGCCTTTCATACCTTTGATGGGCTATTCTACGCAAATAGATAAAAAAAAACCCTAGATTCCATGCAAGACAATTATTTAACACAGCGTCACAGACAGACTCCTACGAATAAATTTCGGGACGAAATTTCCTAAAGTAGGGGAGACTGTGACACCTGTGCCTCTGCAACCATCAAACAAATACCAAATTTATGAAATATTATGTTTCATACTTGGGATTTGTAAAAATATGTGTATCGTTTGCACATATCAAGTCATGTTCGATTTCAAGCTTTAAATCGCTTTTTGGAAGGTTATACGTGCACTGATGCGTAAATATAACCAGTTTAATGCAACGAACACTCCATAATAGTGAAATTGGCTTAACATACCTTAAATAACCTTTACATAACTTAGAAATAAGTTTTGGAGGGTTTGGTGTGGCGAAATCAAGTTTATTCGCTTACTGGGACTAATTTCGACAAACTGCGAAAGTATGCCGATTTGTACTGTAACGAACATTCCGGAACTTGATCATAAATTAAATATGCCATAAATATCATTTGCATAGCTTAGAAATAGGCTTTGAGATGTTTTGTGCGCAAAAATAAACTTTCTTGATCAATAGGGACTAAAAGAGTCTAAAAGTGCACAAGTTTGCATTTTCGCGCATATCTTATGTTCTGAATACATCCGGACATCCAAAAATTTATGTAATCATTAAAATATTTTATTTTAGTGATTGGCATGAGAAAAATCCATTCGTCGCGCAATTTGGATCGTTTTTCGCGTTCATGCGTATTCCGTCGTAATTAAGCAAATAACGCGTCCGTACGACCAAACGAACCGACATCTGGCACATTTTTTAGCATGTTTCATGTCCACTATGTTTAGGCATCATTTTAGACCCTTAAAGTTGGCTTAACGGGCCTTAGATGTGTCGGAAATGAGCTTAAATGCTTTCAGGGACTGAAAGTGTAACTATCCAAACTGTTGCTGTCATCCTGGGCGGTCGCGGGCCGCGTAGGCCTGTTGTGGCTCATACGCGGGGCGCGAACGACCCCCAGATCTGCACAAAATGTTTTTTTTCAGCTGTTTCCAGCTGTTCCAGCTGTTGGGCACTCTTGTACATAGAATTTTCGAATCTATGGGCTCCCATGGTTTTGTAAATCAGTGGGCATGAGGTGTACGGCTGAGATTAAAGCTCGTTTTACGAGGAACGATCTTAACGGTCCTATGAAAACTATATAAACCCCACCCCCTTGCTTCAAAATCCACATTTGATTTCTGTGATTTCTCTAAGTTGAAGTGTTGACCACTTCATACCTGAGAATACTTGGAAATCAAACCTTCTTGGACCTTTTGTAAGTCCTCTTTCGTTCTTTTATGCGTTTTTAGCTTAAAAGTCAAACTGAGTTTGACTTTCTTCATTGACCATTTTATGGTCAATACGAAGTTCTTTTGAACTTCATAACGTGAGCGTAATCACGATGGTTATAGTCCCTAGTGACTATACCTACTGATTACCACATATCTAGGCTTAGTGACGAGTCGTAGTTTCGGCCAAAATGCGTATTCTTGCGTATTTTGTAACCAAACTACTTTTAGGTATCAAATCCGTTTGTTTTGATACCAAACCTGTTTTCAAACCTCGTTAAACATGTTTTAACATGTTTAGCTCATCACTTTTAGATTTGTGCTTATATAGGGTCGTAAGGTAAGCGATCTAAACAATCGTTTATACTTTCGAACCCGACCCGTTTGGTCGATCATTAGGATCCGACCAAACACATTAGGTGACCATAGTTGTATAGGGAATAACCTTCCGAGGTTATATCTTATGGTCACTTCGTTTAAGTAGTTGTATGATAGGTAGTTTATATGCCTTAGGAAAATTACCAAAATGCCCTTTTTACGCCAAAATTCATTTTAAGCATATGTAACATAATTTTTGACATCTAAACTGATTAGGCAACAATATTAGACATGTTAAGGCATATATTACTTGTCATAGGACTAGTTAGGCGGTTCGAACGCGTTTTACGTGAACGACGCGTTAAAGTAGCGTAAGCTACCTAAACGAGTCGTAATGGGTCGTAAGCACTTAGGATAGGTTTCATTTTAGAATGTAGGCCTTGTTAAACCATATTACATGAGTTCCCAAACTCATTTGGTTTACGAACCCTCATTCTATCCGATCCTCCGATTTAGGTCCGGTTTATTAACATAGTTACCTATATTAGGTGCCGTTGATTTCCGTGATCTCTAGCGTTGCTTGGTTGTTATTCAAGGACTTCTAAGCAATCTCAAGTGAGTACTTAGTCCCCTCTTTTACTGTTTTTCAAACGTTTTGGGGTGAACACATGTGCCTACTTGTTACTTTCATGCTTTCCATGTTTTCATATCGTATACTTGCTATGTTCATTAGTACACTATTAGTACACGATTTCATTATGTTTTTGCTATGTATATCCTTTTAGTGAAAATTTAGTACATTGTTTTACACGTCATTTTATGCTATGTATGTCCATTCAGTGCATACCTAGTGCATTGTTTTACATCACATCACATGTTATGTATGTCCATTTAGTGCATACTTAGTACATTGGTTTACATTGCATTTCACGCTATGTATGCTCATTTGTTGCATTTGCTTATCCAGTATATGCACACATTGTTTTATATCTTTTTGAACCATTTGAAGCTGATTGATTTATGTGAACCATTTGTAACCTTTTGATTTATGTGAACCGTTTGTAACCTTTTGATTTATGTGAACCATTTGTAACTGTTTGAACCATTGGGTTTTGGGAAGTGATTAGGTAACGGGGCAGGTGTAATGTATTAAAAGCATGGTGGATACGCCGCTGTTACTTCCTATATATAAGTGCTTTTAATACATTATATATCGTTGCGTTATCTAAATCACTTGGGCAAGGTTATCAAAACAAAGTTATATTACTAGGTTTTTCTAACAATATAAACCATACGAGTTTTATTAACGAGTTTCTACGAGATGTTTTACCAATTTGATTTCAGAAAACAAATGTTTTGGAGTTAAGAATCATGGCTATGAGATTTTTATAAATCATATCCAACTTGATTTGAGTTGGTTAGTTAGGTCGCAATACTATACTTTTCAAAATAAGGTTTTTAAATAAGTATTGCAACATGTAAAATGAGCCATGAATTTGACACTCATATAAAACCTATGTACTCTCGCCGACATTTTTATGCTGACGTATTTTCACATGTGTTTCAGGTACCATAGTTGATGATGATATTTGTGTACTCTCACATAGGAATGGACGAGGCCTTAGTGACTTAATAACAATGAAAGACTATTTGTTCTTATTTTGTTTCTAATTCCAATGTAATGTAACATAATTAATTCAATAAAACGAAACTGTTTAATCCATGGTTGTGAAACAATGATTCTGTTACAACACTCCCCGACGTTTCCGCCATGTTTTGTTGTTTTACGTGGTCAGGGTGTGACAGTTCACTCTTGGGATTTTGTTCACGTTTGAACCTAATCCTATATATATATTGTAAACATATATTTTTAAAACTTCATTTCAAATTTTAGAAACTTGTTTTGTAAATATCTTATTTTCATAATAATATTGTTTATCATTTAAAATTTTCTCTAACGGTCGTTAATCATATACCTATAGGTGTTTATTGATTTTCCACTTTGTCACTTGATATTTTATCTTACTCGATCTTGATTTATCGTTCTTGATTGTTCGTATTTAGGTAATCCATTGTCGGACTGTGGTATCAACTATGGGAGTTGGTACTTTGTTTCATTGCTCACAATTTTAGCTGACATAGGGCAGTTGATGCACACTATGATCGTGGCATCAACTATGGTACTATGTTGCGGTTCTTGTACTATTTTTGGATTGGGTTTTAGATGGTTGATACATGGTCTGACCGTAGCATGGAATTCATTTCCGTACTGGCGGCTTTTTGTTTATCATCATACAAAATAATGTATTTATATTATTGACCAATATATACACTAATATGTATAAATAATCATTTCAACTTTGTAAGATTAAATATATTATGATTTAATATTTAATCTAGTAGCCATTATAATCATTTACATTATATAGATCAAAATATATAATAACCTATTAAATAATTAGTTGGTAATTGTTGATGGACCATATTACCCTTATTAACTAATTAGGTTTCCTCCTGGGTGCTTATATAAGAAGAATTATGTAGAGGTTAAAAGGTTACACACTTAGACATAACCTAATAGTCATAACATCAATCTCGCCTCTCTCTCCATAACTGATTCCCTTTTTGGTTTAGTCATCACCATCATCAGTCAGCACTCTAAGGAGGAACCATATCACACTGACAAACATGTCGAACTCGATGGCATCATCTATCACTGGATTCTCCACTGCACTGTCTGCTGTAACATGTATGTTTTCATGTTTTTCCATTATGTTTAAACAGAACTGAACCAACATGTGGTATCAGAGCATATGTTGATTAGTCGGTTTTGTTTTCGTATCCTTAATTCTGGGATTAAAATATGGAAAACATATGTTTTGAAAATTTAATGAACATCACGGCTGGTTTCGAGTCTGATGTGCCAAAGTCAATTTTTCCGGAAAAAGAATGTTATATAAATGACTCGAAATCATAATGGTTAAAATCAAGTCCGAAATCTGTTTGTAAAACCTTAAAAATTTAGGTTTTGGGTTCCAGAATTATGTTTTATTTTGTAGGGTTCATCACATGTTCTTAGGAAAATTCGAAATTCCTTTATGTTTTGGAATATAATTTGAATTGTTGAATGTTTTTCCTAATTTTGATCTGTTTTGTGTTATGAGAATTTTTGAAATCTGTTAAAAGGATAAACAGATTATGATTTTCGAAATATTCTGTCTAAATTAGATCAATGTTAGAACAGAAAACTCTATCACAATTCCTAAGAATTCGAATTTTCGGTTATGCTGTTACATTAACAGCTGTTAACAGTGGACTCGAGACCATCAGTTTTCGACTCGAGACCAAGATCTCGACTCGAGACCACAAGGTCTCGACTCGAGACCATAAGGTGTCAACTCGAGACCACTAAGGTTTCGACTAAGGGCTTAAATCTTCACAACTCGAGACCGTGGTTGCGACTCGAGACCTCATTATGAGTCAAGATCTCATAAAATACAGTAGTCGAGACCATGATTACGACACGAGACACTGAGGTTGCGACTCGAGAACTTAATGAGTCGAGACCTCATAATGTTACAAGATGAGTCGAGACCTCATAACTGAGTCGAGATATCACTCGAAAGCTCAGTATTTTAGGCTGTTTTATGTGAACTAAGATTTAGCTCGGGGCTGCGCCCCGAACCCCGTGAGGGGGCACGCTGTCCCCCTGCAACCCCCAGCGAACTCACCGTGGAGTTCGATCTCCGCTAACAGGTGGTTTGCTATTAAATAATTGGTTTTGTAATTACTTAGTTAATTAATCAGAATTAGATAATGTTTTACAAAACCAAAATGACTTAACTTGAATGAGTTTTTGATGTATCATTTCTGGCCAAAGCTGATTTGATACATCTACTTATCGTTCAAGTATTACGAAAGCTATGTTAAGTGTGCATCATAACATGAATGTCTTAATATCTGGCCAAAGCTGATTTAATTCCTTCATAGATGACATACTTAACAAGTGCATAACTAAAGCGATTGTCTCAATTTCTGGCCAAAGCTGATTTGTTACAATCACTTTGCACACATGCTTAAATGATTTCACTTCTGGCCAAAGCTGATTTGTCTTCGTTTAAGTAGAACTTTAAATAAGTCTATTATTTTGATGTTAGTAATAGACATATCACAACCTCTTCACATAATGATCCTTATATCAATGATCCTTCATTAATTTTATGATCATTTCGTCTGCCTTATTTTTTAAGTACCCATAACTTTACTCACTATAACTTTCTTCTATAAATCAATATCTCATCCACTCTAATTCTTAAACCTAAAATGTTTTGCTTTATTTAAAGTTTCTATAAGAATTAGCTCTTAAATTAAATCCTTGATTATCTCTTAAGACACGATAATCCTAATGCTCTCTTCTGATATAAGTACTACAGAAGAAAACTAGGGCATGATTAATAGGTTAAATCGAACATAATGTCTCTTATGATAATCAAGAACTCTCTAACATAATGCTATCACTAAGGTTATTCCAGATTAAGTTTTTCCTAAGACTAATCTATTATCTGTGGAATAATTACAAGAATTTCTAAGATGCATGCCTTCATTTAAAATTATAAACTATAAAGCTAAGTGGTATATGTGAATACATAATAATGTACAATACCATGACCCATAAAGTTAAGGGCTTACGCATAGAAATAAGTACATTTTTCTAGTACATTACATACTAAGATTTTCACTTGTACAATTTGATGCCTTATAAATCAACTATATCCCTCAAAAGTACCAAAGTATAATGGGTGTGTTGATAAGCAACATATGTACAAAGAAATAAATGTTTGAAGCTGGAAAATAAGTTGTTACTCACCTTACAGCCACTTAAACTTTAAAAGAGGATTGTTCTAAGGTTCATAGACAAATTACCAGTACTAATTCCACCTCTAAGGTTCTTTAAGGGAAAATATCACTGCATAATTATGCCATTAGACTAGGCATAAGCAACGAGACTGTACATTATTCAGAAGAACGGTTGGATAAGTTAATTAAGTAGTCACTTCCTAATGATATTTAAGTCTGGTAATTTTAATATTCCTATTAACACATGATAAGTTGATTCTAGTTCTAAACGTTTCCTTATCATATGTCAACAAATAACTAACATGAGAGTCAGTGACAAAATTAAATGCTAAGGCTATAAGAACCATAATAAGCAGTCTTCTAACAACATTTTTTCGATACCTTATATATTCTGAAGATTAATCAGAATATAGTATCATAAGTAAGCAATGTTATGAAGATTGTGAGGTTTGCATAGTCAACATAAAGTCACACTTACTTTAAACTCTCATCTTCTTTGTTTTAAATATCTGGATTGAAACATTACTAAGATAAAACTAGATGATACCTTACACTTTCACAACTTTTGTCATCATGTAAATGAGAATTTGACAAAAGGAAAATGAGACTTATAAATTTCATCCATTATAACTGAAATTCATGAGAAATCATGATATGGTTAATGAGGATGATTTTTTATCTAATCTCATTCTAAGTGATTTTAAATCATGACGTTAAAGCCCTAAATATTACTTGGCTTAAGGAATAAGTATGGGTCCATCATAAGTCATTCATTGACATTCGTGGAACTTATTCCAAATGGAATATTCAGACATAATTTATTTATCATTTAAAAGACTATCAACTTGTATTAAATTTTGTTGCATATGGCCCACGGTCTTAGAAGAAATCTATTCATATATACTTAATAAGATTTCTATTAAATATGTCCCTAAAGTTTCTTATGATACCTGGACATTAAAGAAATCAAATAAAGTCTAACGTATATATGATAGGTTCCCACGTCACGTACCTCATTGAAACTTCTCTTGTAGCATTCTAGAGATATTAAAGATCAGTGGGAGCATTAAGTGTCTTAATAATAACTTGCAATAGAATACAAGAGGTGGGGGAGTGAAAATTTTACATTACCTAAATTTACACCTCTTGTACAAGACACCACTCCATCACGACACTGTTCCATGAAAACTTGTCTCCTTAAAATCTAATGCTACTCTTACAAAAGTTTCGCTGTTCTTAATTGTGGGCACACTTAGATTTCTTACCTAAACTAACATATTCCTCAACAAGAGAAATCACAACGACTAACGACATTAACTTGTTTCTCTATTAGAATTTGTTGGTCGTTAAATTTTGACCCTAAGCATGCTGAGTTCCTAAAGATTTCTAAGGTCAGTGGGAGCAGTCAAAGTCCTTATCATGATTTGCAAGGAATACAAGAGGCGGGGGGAAGAGTGTCATTAAATTTCACTCTGGATTTAACTCCGATTACACCTCTTGTACACCATACTGCACCAACTCTTATAGACTTAGAATCCTAAAACTGATAGCAACCTAACCAAGAGCTAATCCATAAATTGAAACTTCTAATAAACCCAATAATCAACTTAGGAGGTCATCTAGGTTTAAAAACCTACTAACTTTGATGATTACATAACCTCCCTAACTGAAGTTGAAATGGATTTTGGAAATGTTTAATGATCCTATCTCTTCAAATTAAGCCATTAGTGTCAATCAATCCACTAAATGAAATAAAATTGTTTTCTAGTAAAACTGATTTTATGTGTTCGTATAACGTTTGGGATTTGATTGAATTACCTAAGAGTGTTCATAACTAAAGCAAATCCTGATATAAGCGTTAAGACACGAAGAAGCATGATTGATTGTCAAAAGTTGTACTCAGGAAGAGATAAATTATTAAAGAATCTTTATTACATATCTAACAAAATATTTCCTTGAGGATCATCACTGCTCTAGTAGCTTATAATAGTTTAAAGCTACATTAGATGAACATTAAAAACAATTTTCCCTAATAACTGGCTGACATATTTACATGTTCATAAGACAACCTGAAAGTTCTAAACTTAAGGTTAAAGAACAGTTTGTCTATCAGCCAATAAAATCTATGTATGGGTTAATGCAAACATTATAATGTGATGAAATCTTAACGTAATTATTTTCATCAACAACCAAGTGGATTAATGTACCTACCTCAAAATGAGTGGGAGCAACTAAATTAAACTTGTCTATATAGATGATATTCTTTTGACAAGTATATATTACATAAGTCAAACATTGTTAACATAAACTTTGATATAATAGATCTCAGAGATATCTCTTACATGATAGATATCATAACATACCGAGATAGACCCAATGGGATATTAGTTCCGTTCCATCAGTTTAACCTTAAATGGGTCCTTACACATGTAACAAATAATATTGCTCTCCTTTAGAGTATAATAGGATAAATGAGATTATTTATTTACGCTTCATTAACTAGAAGCCTTATGTAAGTTCAAGTCTATACTCGTTTAGATATTACTCACATTGCAACACACTAGATATGTCTAGATTAATGTGAAACATCTAATGGAGTATTACAATATCTTTAAATGAAACGAGAGGCTACAATTTAAAGAAGAAGTGAGAACTAAAATCGGTTGATTACTCTAACTTTGTAATATTCAAAGATAAAAAAAATGTAATTTTGGGTATATCCTTATGTCAGCAGACAAAACCTATCTTATGGAGGAGTCAAAATAAACTGATAATAACAACCTAAGTTATAACGACATAATATAGTCACTAAATGTTGTTGGAAATTTATCAGTGGACTCATAAGTTTATTAACTCCATATAATTAATAGTTTGAAGACTTAGTGTGATAAAGTCAGCTACCATGACTCCTTGAACAGTAACAGTTCAAGAGGTGCTGCATTAAATTTCGATACACAATTAATTATTCATTTATGAACGAATTGAGGAAACTAAGTTTTGTATCGAAAACATTCATGATATGCTTAAGGATCCTATAACTGAAGGGCTATTACCCATAAGTCTTATTAAGAGAGCTCATAGACGGGTATTAATTAATGGTCGTGCACAATTGCATTTTCGTACTATGAATGACTAACTATTAGTTAATTTTCTCATCAATTTGATTTTGTATGTCTCTAAGAATATGTCAAACCGGTATAATGGCATATAGACAAATAAAGTTACAAATCAAACAAAGGGCTTATGTGTCTTTTGATCATAACGATTAGGTTTTAAATTAAGGCTATAGTATGACTAATGGGGGTCCTGAGTCGCATAATGATTGTAGGATCGTGTTTTGACCCGAACGAGTCGTTCAGAGGTGTTCCACTCAGTTTCAGGTGCGGAATAACAAGAAACTGAGGTAGAAATAGCTTGTTCTTCACTTAATCTACTGATTTTATTGATCTGACAATGATTACAACTTGATCTTCACACCGGCAACACTTCAGCGTGGAATACAAGACAACTCCTAGAACTATCTATGTGATTTCGCCCTCAAGACCTATTTATAGACGAACATATTTCGCTTATATGTACATGACATATAAGTGAAACCTCCACTTGACACAAAAGCGAAATCATGTAACTGACACAAAAGCGAAACCATCTAAGTGACACAAGAGCGAAATCACATTTACAACTATGAACGAAATCAGCATCTAAGAAACATAAATGCTTTTGTCTTCTTGTGATGTATTTGACTTTCGTGAACTAAATATCATCATCTAGAATGTTGTGATGTCATCATTTATGTCACATGATGACATTTTTGATGATGTCACGCTTGATCAAAACCGCAACGAACTCGAGACTCGATATAAGACGAAGACGACAGATGAATGCACCAACAGACTCCCCCTCAGATGTTGACGAGTCTTAAGTGTTGAGTCTTTGCATCTTTAGTCTTTATCAGTCCTCTCGAACTCTTTGAAGTATTTGACGTTGTAAGTATCCTCAATCTCTATCTTCTCTTTCATTCTTCTATTTCTCAAATGTAGTTCCAGAATCAGCACTGGCTCTAACTGCTTCTTCAGCTTTGACTTCAGACTCCCCCTCTCAATCTGCTGGGATCTTAGCCTGGCTTGTTAAACTCACTGAAACCTCAGGTATCAGAATCTGACTCTTCCTCAAACCTGTACATTCTCTACCACAAACATAAGTTTTTCTACTTTTAAACTTTAACACATTCAGACACCACTTTGTAAATACCACAAAAATGATCTAACATTTATAATTTCTGATGAATCACTTGCAGAAATATCATTTTCAAAACTTCTGATGACCACTTGTAACAATATTTAAAATTCTTTCTCACACAACACTCCCAAACCAGTTCGTGAAGTTTAGCACTTGGAATTTTGAAAATCAGCTCTTCAACACCAGTTGTCGAAAATCTTTTTGACTTTTTCAAAATTTATGCTAAAACACACTGAAAATCTTTTTGGATTTTTGAATAGAATGAAATGCAGTAAAGAAATATTTACAAACAATATTTTTGTGAGTTTGTGTAAGAGGATCATATCAGTTTTTGAGACAAATCACCAACACCATTAAGCTTCATTTCATTTTAAATTCTAAACGATTCACTTAGATTGTCAGTATACTGGTCCACTTAAATTCTCACACAAAGTTCAACTGCTTCGAGATATGATATTAATGTCTTAAGCACTTAAACTTAATCATGTGTCCCACCTCAGAATATACTCCCGTATCCAGATCCCAATATTCAGTCTTACAGGTGAGTATACCACAGATGATATCTGTAAGGGGTTATAATGCGAGGGCCGTGAGAGCTCAGGTCGATACTCCCGTATACGCAGAGAGATGACGGCTTCGACTTTTGGTGGGTCCCCTTTAGAGGATCTTTTGATTACAACAGCAATGACTATCAATTTTATTGTTTCATCAATTTGCTGAGGGCGGCGCTATATTTCAAGAAAGCAGAAAGTATTCTCCGGGGACTAGGCCATTGCTTCCGCAAAATCAGAAGTCCCGGGATAATACCCCAGATATCACTGAGTATAAAGACCTAGTATCTCAGAAAGAGGGACCTTTCAAACAAGATTTCAGGGGTTACCCATATATCCGAGAGATGTTTCCCCACGATATAAGCAAGTTTGACATTTAGGTTTATATCTCATCACAATCTACTAAATGTGCAAAAACCTACTAGCATATCTGCAGTGAGATTGTTTATCACATTTTAATATTCCAATTCTTTAGCATGTTGTGACAGCCCACTGATGTACTATCATTTCCTCTATTCACAACGAAACTCATTTTTGAATTTTATCATGTTTTTGGCTTTTTCAAATTTTCTAATGTTTTTGGATTTTCTGAAAATTTCTACTCCCCCTAAAATGCAAACACATTAAAGAAATTTGAAAACTATCTAAGCTCTTGACCCACTTAAAACATAAAATGCAAAACAAACTATACAGAAACACGACAACTGACATCAAATCACATCAATTCGCCATTCACTAGGCATAAACAATCTGAACTCCCCCTTTCACAAACCATTTTCTCATTTAGATTTCAAAACACTTAAGTTTATTTTAATCAAAATGATTTTTCCGGAAAATGAGTTTGTTTTTACCACTTGTAAGTACGGGGATATGGTTCATCATCTTGTCGGTTTTATCAACTGTAGTAAATCAAGTACAACTTAATGTCCTTGATTCACTGTTTGCAATCAAGCAACCTCTAAACCACTTGTAAGAATAACCACTTGTAGATATAACCAATCAATACCAATTGTAGGAATGAGTCATCTACATTTTACCCATCAAAGTGCCGATTCCTGCTTCGCACTTACCAACCAGGAAGCTCCGGCGTAGTCATTCAACCTGTAAAGTTTTAACAATTTCAAGATTCATTTACACAATCAATTTTTAAGAATGATGCCGATTCCTGATCCACAATTACAAACTTGGGATCTCCGGCAAGTCAGGTTTTTCAATGAAAGAAAATATCCACCCAAGCCTGACCAGCCTTGGGTGTTTTCAATTCAGAAGCAGTTGGGGTGTAAGTTGCTTTCTTTGTAGCATAAAACTCTTTTACCCCTTTAACCTTCCCATCGATCATTTTTCCAAAAATTTTCTTTACATTCCCATTAAACGCTTTTTCAACATCAAATTCATTCTTTTCAAAATAGAATTGATTTGAAATTTCAACCTTTCCAATCTTTGATTTAAAATTCTCAGCCCTCAATGGTGGAAAGTTCTCATCATCCATTGAAAGAACTGATTTTTCAACACTCTCATCAAATTGTGGCTCCTCTAACTTTGTGGAATCAGATTCATCGCCAGATTTTACCTCTGATTTCTTAACAACCCAAGTTTGGTTGTCAAGATTTCCCCGTTTCTTGTAAAATATTTTGGAACACTCACCAACTTCATATGTAGAATTTTTAAACACTTTAAATCGTTCAGTTGGTGGTTCCGTATTATCAACAACTACTTCTTTGAGTTTTTCTGAGACTCCCTGTTTTGTATTGGTCGCTTTGGGACAATTCCATGCAATATGACCAACTTCATTGCATCTGTAACAGGTTCTTGTCTCTTTCCTTTGAAAAGCTCCATTCTTCATCTTTTCAGCAAGAAACTCCTTGTTTGACTGTTTCCAGAATGAGCTCTTTGCTTCTTCTTCATGACTAGTTCTTGCAACATATGTCATTTTTGATTTAAAATCTCGAACATATTTTTCATTTTTATAGTTTTCAGGTGGAATAAAACCTAATCCTTTCTTTTTGAAATTACACTTATGGTTTGATTTCTTTTGAAAATCTGAACCATAATTGTAATTCTTTTTCTTGTTTATCCGTTGTTGAACTCTTGAAGTGTATTTTTTAGGTTTTCTATTAAGATTTAAATCTTTTACTTCAGAAATATTAATTTCTGTCATTTTGAAAACCTTTTTGATCATGTCAAAGCGAACACTTCTTATTGGAAACTCTTTATCAAAATATAATTTGTCAGAATCATTCAAAGTATACACAACTTCAAATGTTTCATCATCCAAATTAGATTTTGACAATAAAAACTCTTTACTATAAACCCGTTTTCCTGAAAATTTTGAACTCCTTTCGGACGAACTCGAACTCCCAACTGACTGACACGAACTTTTGGACTCGGACTTTGACTCTGACTCTTCATCCTTATCCAACACCTGATCGACCACTCGTTTTATCAGTTCTGACTCATGATCTGTGTCGGACGCTGTGAACGTGACGTCAATATTGTTCGGTAAAACATCAGTTATCTCGGACTCCAACTTTATATTGACTGCCTTTTTTAATTGCTCCTCATTTGGTTTTCTAGACGAATACCCTTCCCAAATCGGAGGCGGACACTTATTATAACATACACCCTGTTTCTTACCAGTATCCTTTTTCTTCTTTGGCTTTGTTTCTACACCCTTAAATGCTTCAAATCCTTCAACTGTTGGATAAATTCTATCAATTATGTAGTCACAACCTTTGTAACTTTGCAGCAATCTTCTGATTCTTTCGTTCTCAGTTGCTTCACTATCCAACTCTTTCTTCCACTTTGCACATTCTTCTATGTACAAGTTGATCTCTTTCTGCTTTGTCATCATGGTAGCATTCAACATCTTCAAAGCTTTCTCTCTTTCAGAGTTAGTCTTTTCCAGACTATTCACAGTTCTGTTCAATACATCATATGACTCTTTCAAAATTTTTACATCAAACAACAACTTTTCTTTCAACTTTTCTAACTCACAAAACCTCTCATCTTTTTCTATACATTGTTTACATGACTCTAAACAAGTAAGACAAGGTTTTGTGATTTCAACGATCTTCTCGACTTCAACTATCTTTTCAACTTCCACAATCTTCTCAATCACTTTGACTTCTTTTAAATCTTTTGCAGCTTTCCTTTCTTTCAGTTTCTTCAATTTTTCTGCAAAATAAAATTCAAAACTGTCAGAAGATAAATGAGATTTTCCAATATTTATCTGTTCAACTTCTTCATCATCATCACTGCTTTCAGAAGAAACAGATTTTTCATCTTTTTCTTCATCATCAGATAACACAGCCATCCATTCTTTCACCAACTCTGGCCTTTGAACAATCTGAGCAATAAAAGCTTTAACATTAGGATCAGCTGGAATGTACTTGTCCCAGCTAAAACCATCAGCCACTTTCTCGTCATCTTGATCCATGATGCCATAGTAAGCCTTTTTGTTTGCATCTTCGATCATTCTTCCATGTGCCGTTTGTGGATCTTTTTGTTGATGTGGTAGATGAGTAATTTGTTGATAAATGGATTTCCTATAATAATCATCTTTCCCAGATGATTCCTTTGCTCCTCTCGGCTCCTGATTCTTGCACTCTCTTTTAAAATGGCCTTTCTCCCTGCAACGAAAACAGACAACTTTAGATTTATCAAATCCTAGATTAGAAAGGTTTGCATCCAAGAAATCATTTCTTCCTGTAACCAATCTAAATTTTTCTGCTCTCCTCAAAACACTAGCTAAGGCCCTTTTAATATCCATCAGTTCCAGCTCCTCTGCATCGATTTGGTCATAATCTTCCTTTGTGAGCATCGGATTACCAATTCTTCCGGCAATCAACCCTTCATAAGACTCTAATGCAGTGACCAATAATCCCATATGATTCTTTACAATCTCTTCAGAATAATTTTGTCCATTTTGAAGATGTAAAGCCACATTGCACTGAATTAGATGACCATTTCCAGCAGATGAACTTTGAACACTTGGAGGATTCACCGTTGAGAACCCACTAGTGTTGACTGATCCTTGACTGCTTGGTGTAGATTGATTTCCAGCACTAAATGCAGTTTGTATCTTTGGACTTGCTTCAGCAGTTTGAACATTTCCTTTATAGTACAATTTAATATCTTGTTGATGAGTAGAACTGTTCATTCTAGCAATTTTCTGCTGCTCCAGATCCTGTGCCTCCAGCTTCTCGATAAACTGTGCAATTGATAACTTTTTAAACTGTCCGGAATTCTTCAATATCATTAGATATGTACCCCATTCCTTTTGCGGTAACGCGTCAGCAAGCTTTTCAACCCATTCTGCTGGAGTTTTTGTAATCTTCAACTGTGACATGGTGCGTACAAGATGACAGTATCTTTCAATAAGACTCTTTGTTGTTTCACCAGGCATGCATGTAAATAGTTCAAATTCCTTTTTCAACAAAGCTGCTTTACTTTGTAGCATTTTAGTACTTCCCTCAAATTTCTTTCCAAGAGCTTCCCAAATAGAATAAGCGTTTTCATCATGTTGAAGCAACACAAATATATCTTCTTTAACAGCTTGTTGTAACAAATTGATCATCATCTTTTCTCCTTTGTAACTCTCTCTTTCTTGCTCCGTGAATTCTGAAATGATTTTATCGACTCCCGCTGAATTCTTTGGCCTCTCATATTCAGTTTCAATGCTCTCCCAAGCTTTTAAATGATTCTCCTGAACCCAATTCTCAAACCGTTTCTTCCATCCGTGATAATCTTCAATTCCCATAAGTTTCGGGGGTTTTTGCATTGTTTCGGTCTCATTCTCCATTGTCATGGTCTTAGTAATATCGGATGAACTAGTCGGGGTTGTAGCAAAAGCGTTGTAGAACTCAGTATCCATTTTTAATGCACGTTGTTCAAACACAGGTACTAATGAGCGAAATCAAGTTTTGATAGATGACCTAAAAAGCGAAATCAGGTTCCTTGGGTGTCATAAAAGCGAAATCAGTATGTTGATGTGTCCTTAAAAGCGAAACCAAGGTTATGGTGTACACAAGAGCGAAATCAGGATTGTTGGTACACAAGAGCGAAATCAGGTGTCTTGGGTTGACACAAAAGCGAAAAAGGTCTTATGGATGGTCACAAAAGTGAAACTACTTGATGTCCTTTGGAGCGAAAACCTGATGTCAAATGAGCGAACCTACTGATGTCCTTTGGAGCGAAACCCTAATTTTCCAAATAAGCTAAACCTTAAGTGAACTTGGAGCGAAACCTCAGTTGTTACCAAGAGCGAAACTCCTCAATTTTGTGACTCAAAAGCGAAACTAGGGTAACAAATAGGCGAAATCACAAGATGTCCTTATAAGCGAAAACTGATTTGGTCCATTTTTACTTCGAATTTAAGTCCGAAACTTTCCAGGATTTGTCTATGTCCAATTACACACACTCGGTGAAATTTTGAACGAATTTCGACCGATAAAATTTTCTAAAACAATGAAAGAAGGTGTAGAAGTAAGAAATCTCGATGAAATTCAGCTATTCTCTGCAGAACTCCTCCTCCTGAAGCTCTGATACCACTTGTAGGATCGTGTTTTGACCCGAACGAGTCGTTCAGAGGTGTTCCACTCAGTTTCAGGTGCGGAATAACAAGAAACTGAGGTAGAAATAGCTTGTTCTTCACTTAATCTACTGATTTTATTGATCTGACAATGATTACAACCTGATCTTCACACCGGCAGCACTTCAGCGTGGAATACAAGACAACTCCTAGAACTATCTATGTGATTTCGCTCTCAAGACCTATTTATAGATGAACATATTTCGCTTATATGTACATGACATATAAGCGAAACCTCCACTTGACACAAAAGCGAAATCATGTAACTGACACAAAAGCGAAACCATCTAAGTGACACAAGAGCGAAATCACATTTACAACTATGAACGAAATCAGCATCTAAGAAACATAAATGCTTTTGTCTTCTTGTGATGTATTTGACTTTCGTGAACTAAATATCATCATCTAGAATGTTGTGATGTCATCATTTATGTCACATGATGACATTTTTGATGATGTCACGCTTGATCAAAACCGCAACGAACTCGAGACTCGATATAAGACGAAGACGACAGATGAATGCACCAACAATGATTCAACGACTGTATTTCTCTGCTATAGTACTTGTTTAAGGCTAAAATGAGTGTTAACTCCTGATCAGGCTTATCTAATACTCATAGTAAATGATTACTCGGCTACGTGGGAGAATGTAAGATTAAATATATTATGATTTAATATTTAATCTAGTAGCCATTATAATCATTTACATTATATAGATCAAAATATATAATAACCTATTAAATAATTAGTTGGTAATTGTTGATGGACCATATTACCCTTATTAACTAATTAGGTTTCCTCCTGGGTGCTTATATAAGGAGAATTATGTATAGGTTAAAAGGTTACACACTTAGACATAACCTAATAGTCATAACATCAATCTCGCCTCTCTCTCCATAACCGATACCCTTTTCGGTTTAGTCATCACCATCATCAGTCAGCACTCTAAGGAGGAACCAGATCACACTGACAAACATGTTGAACTCGATGGCATCATCTATCACTGGATTCTCCACTGCACTGTCTGCTGTAACAGGTATGTTTTCATGTTTTTCCATTATGTTTAATCAGAACTGAACCAACAAACTTCTCATCGATAAAGTTGAAACCTTATATGATTGAAAGGTAACTTGCTGATATGATTCATAAAGATTTAATCAAAATAACAGTTTTACAAAAAAAGTAATCCTTTTAATTATACTTTGCATTGTAATTCAAATCATTTGATAATAATTACAGTTAATTTTTGTCAGATACTGATAATTGTAACAACCCGACTTTCCGAGTCAAAGTCAAAGTCAAGGTCAAGGTCAAGTTATGTTGTTACTCAGATCTGTCTTTTCTTGCTTAATTATTGCTTTGTACTCTCGAGATTCGATAAACGATATATTGGTTAACGATATTTTAAACTATGTTTTACAACGCTTATTCAAGACGCAGTTATCGTATTTAAACGCTATCACAACGCATCGCAAACTCGAAACGCAGCTACTGGTATTGTTCTATGTGTATGTTATTATGTGCTTTACTTGTGTGTGCCTCGTATTTGTTTTGGGATGTTATTCGCAAACGCAATCGCAACTCTATCGCAACGCAATCTCATCGCAAACTCGAAACGCAGATTTACTTTTATGCTTTTTATGTGTTATGTTATTTGTGTAACTATTTCTTTAATGAAATCACAACGCTTACTTGCAACTCGCTTAAATGGAACGCTTAACGCACGAAACGAAAGTTGGAAAACCAACTCGCACAAGCCGTCGGATCGAATGACTACTCGATCGAATGGACATCCGACCGGATGACCATCCGATCGGATGGGCATCTGAGCCACTACTCCACCGCCTTATCTCTCTTTTTCACCTATAAATACTCACATGTCACATCAACTGTTCACTGATGTGACAGGCCCTATCTGACCAACACGCTCTCAACTCGCTTTCAAGCACTTTCCTCTCGATTCCAAGCGATTTCCGTAAGTTTTCTTCCTAAATCTTGTACTTCCATCATCATTACACGCATCTCCATCATCTTCTTCACTGAAATCTTACATTTTCACCATGAAATCACCAGATTTGGACTTCTCCAAGGTGACGTCACCTCAGGTTGTTATGAACACTGAAGTGTGACATCATCCCATCAAGATTTGTTCAGATCTAAAGGATTTCTACACGCTTTTACACAAATCTCAACGAGATCTACACATTTACCAACTGTTTTCATGTTCTTCTTCAACATTTCTTCACTTTTCACTAAAAGCCGATGGAATCTAGACTCATTTAGGTTCTCTACTCACACTCTAGTTGAGAACCCGTCTGAGAACGGATTACCACCGGAAAAGACGATCGACCTATGGGTTGAACATGAAATCCCATCAAGAATAGTTAGGCTGATCGAATGGGGTGATTCCCATCCTATCGACTGAGTTGGACTCGGTGTGGTTTCCCGTTGTTTGACACGTCGTCATGCCGTCTCCGTTAAAACTCAAACTTTTAACTTAGGAATTTTACAAAGGATTTCAAAACATCAGATCGCCGATTGAATAGCCATCCGATCGGATGACCATCCGATTGAATTACTATTCGACCAGGTGACTTGTCCTTTATAAGTTCAATATTCAAACAATATGACAAAACTTCAAAGAATATCACACTTTCCATCAAATAGCCATCCGATCGAATGGCCATCCGTCCGAATGACCATCCGATCGAATGACTTGAATTATACTACAACGAAAACTTCAAAAGTTTCAAAACGATTTACAAACCCATTCACCCAATCGAATGACCAACCGTTCGAATGGTCATCCGTCCGGATGACCATCCGTCTGGATGATCAGCCGATCGACTCACCATTCGACACTTAACTCATCCAACGCACTGTTATACACGCTGTTCAACGCTTACGCTATCGTTCTATGATCAGGCTAACCCCAACGCGCTCCCTTCAATCTAAGGCTGTGTTTATTTACTAAACACATACTGTGAGTATACTCGAACCCTTTTTCGCTTAACGCACTTTTGGGTGTTACATACGTTACCTATTTCAAACCACATCAACACACAACGCAAACACTTTTTAACGCTAACCTCTCTCGCATGATTATACATGACTCAATGAATGCTTGTATGTTATGTTTACACAGTGATTGTTTCCTGACACCTTAGCAACGATAATACCATAGTTTGTACTCAGCACCTATCGTGGACAGGGGTTGTTATAGGTTTTACTTCACATGGTCACAGTGGTGATAATGTGTTGCACATTCTACACTCGCAGTCATGTCGGTTGCATATGTCATTGTCGATAGCTTACTTGCTTCACATTTCTACGTGTTACATGCTGGTTATGTGTAAACGCTTTCGCTATACTATATGCTATCAAACTTGTGTACTCACCTTTACACTTTGTGTATTGACTTTATTTTAACGTATGTGACAAGTGTTTAGGATGCTATGCTATGCTTTGCTTGATGAAACAAAGTAGGTGGTCTAGAAACGCAATTCAATAAAATCTGAGTTGTCGGAACAACCTATTTGTTTTTTAGAACAATATCTATAATAATTGTTTTTACTTTATATGTTGATGGTATGGGACGTTAACGATTAATATATTGTCATTAATAGTTGTTATGGATTCTCTTGAACAATCTGTTTCGCTCAGTGCCATGCCCCGATAATTCCGCCAACGGTTGTGGTGTGACAGATTGGTATCAGAGCCATAACTATAGGGAATTAGGAAAGACTCGACCTAGTCCGGGTCCGATCTCTTAGAATTGACCTAGTCTAAAGTCTAAGCACCAACAGACCGCCTTGTGCAAACCCTGTAGGGGTTCTGCATGAGCTTGCTCTTATTACTCTCGCAAAAACTATACCTTTCAACGAACGCCGCATACTACAGCTTTGCGCGAAGTAGCTTTTCCTAAAGCTGAAAACACTACATGCTTTTCCTAAAGTTAACACAACACACACATTTTCGAAGACACTCGCATAACACAATTGGGTGATTTGGTCGAGATTAGGTGTGAAAACCAAGAACTCTCGATAGAATCACTCACTCTACGTGAAATTCTTACTCTCAAACACGAGAATTTTTGTTGAGTTAGGAGTTAAATCCATATCTCGACGAAATTCTCCATCTCTATCTCGTGGTTCTTACCAACCTATTAGGAATAAAGTTGCTAAGTTAGGGGTGAAACCCGCATCTTAATGACTTATTCTGCTCTCTATTTTGGTTTTACAAAACTCTCACCAAAGTCTCGATGGGTTCCAACGATTTGAGTCGCGTAGTAGCCGAAAGGATGCGTGTCGTTCGCCATATTTTGGCAAGAGCACAGTTTATTAGGCCAAAGCGTGTACTCAAGGTCGTTGTGGATAGTCGAATCACTTTGGGTAGTCGTTGTCTCAACACTCCGACAATCTATTTCGATTCTAATTCCGCAATCGTTGATTTTACGGTTTACCACTTTTATGTGTTTTATGTGTTTCATGTGTTTACATATTTATATGTTTCAATTTTGGAGACTTATTCGCTTTTCGCTCACTGCTTTACTAAACGCGCACAACTCGCAGTATTTTTAGCTCAAAACGCTAACTCTCGCATGCTATGTTACTCGCTATCGCTACCCGCACCCGCTACTCTCGAACGCACTTCGCGAAACTTGAAAGATAGGTGAATAGTGCAAAATATGTAGGTGAATACGTGCAAAATACATGCTTACGTGGACTACGTGCTTCTGGGCTTATGTTCATATGTGCTTATGTGGTTTATGTGCCTACGTGATTATGTGCGTATGTGTTAGACGTGTTCCTGTTGCTTTATCTAATAATAATAAGTATGTTGGTTAAACACCGGATGGCGAGATTCGATTGTAATGCCTAAACCATGTGACGATGTCTGCTGCAGACAATGTCGTTATTTGGTTCTCACACCTCACACGCCACTCGCCGTAACTATGCTGATAAGCGCATCGCTTCTCTCGTCGCCAAGGAAATGGCTAAAGTCATACCTCAGATCGTCAGTGAGATTAACGAGGTGAAGTGTAGCTCCTCTGTTGAATCCAAAAGCGACTCTCCGAAAGCGTCGTTCAGCTTTAAGCAATTCAAGGCCTGCGGTCCTAAATACTTCACTGGTGAAGATGGGCCCAGTGCCATGTTTCAGTGGTTTGACTCGATTAAAGCCACTCTTCGTCAAAGTGGATGCCCAGAAAATCTGCGTACTGTGAATGCTACCGGAGTCTTCCAGTCTAGGGCGCTGGATTGGTGGACTGCTGAGCGCAATAGGCGCGAAAACGACGCAGCCTATGGACTCTCATCGGAGGAACTGAAGGAAATCATGATGAAAGAATTATGTCCCTCACATGAACTCCAGAAGCTGGAAAACGAGTTTTGGGGTATCAAGCAAGAACGAGGCGACAATGTTGGACTCACTGCTCGCTTCAAACAGCTCAGCATCATATGTCCTGGTCAAGTGTCAACACCCGACATTACAATCAAGAAATACATTCGCGCTCTACCCGATTGTGTTGCCGATTTTGTTCAAGCAGCTAAGCCCACTACCATTAAGGAAACCTTCCAGCTCGCCGCTGAGATCAATGACAATCGAGTTTTGGCTGGTTATTTCAAGACCTCAAGCAAGAATCTCCACCAGGTCACTGCTACTTCTGCTACCCCCGCTACTGAAACCGCAGCACCTCAAGTCTCGAAGTCATCACGTCAAGGACGGAAACACAAGGGTAACAACAACAAGAACTGTGCTGCAACCGCCGCTCCTCTCAACGTTGTTCCTGTCCAACCCCAGAACCAGAATCGTCAAGTCGCGGCACCTTTAACCAACGCACCGCTTGCTAGGGGTGTTCATGAGCTGATCCGATCCGATCAAGGGTTTGCTCATGCTCGGATTGAATTACAACCGATCCGAACCGAGCGGATCAAATTTGTAAAACCGATCGTAAAAGTGATGCTCATGCTCGGATTGAATTTGAATCGATCAGCTCGGTTTCGCTCGGTTTTTATCAAATCCTAAAAAAAATCGAGCGGATCATTTTCACTCGGTTTCGCTCGATTGAATGATAAGGCTTCGTTCAACAAAAACAAATTCTAACTTAATTAAAACATGTCCAACACTTTACTAACAAAAGCAATACATAATAACTCAAATCATGATTCTAAAAATGTTCTTAACAATATCAAGAAACACAAAATAAAGTGCGAATACAAATTGTCATTTAGTTCAAAAGCCATAAACTTCTTCTTTAAGCTTGTTCATCTTCATCCACAAAATTCAACTTCAAATCAACATATAACCTATAAACACAAGCATTAAACGAAACTATTAAGTTCTACACATTACAAAACAACTTTTAGGTTTTGTTAATTATCAAAATACCTTTCATTTATTATCAGACCCATCTGGAGTCAACACATCAATTTCCAATTTTTCTTCATCTCTTGCAGCTTGCTACACATTAAAAAAACAAAATACAAATGTTAATGCATAAACTACAAACGTATAAGTAGATTATAAATGTAATAAAAGCTTACTTTCAATGTTTTAAGGTTGTTTTTGAGCTCACCTTTAACCAATCACTTCCACAAACAAGAAGTTCCACCATATCCTTTGAAAGAGAGCTCCGGTAGTCATCCAATATACCCCCCTGCACTAAAGGCTGATTCGGAAGCCACATCAGTGATCGGGATGCCAAAAATGTCTTTCGCCATTTTACTCAAAACCGGAAACTTGCTACAATGTTGACTCCACCATTTCAACACATCAAACTTTGGATCCATACATTTTAGGTTCGGCTCATCCAAATACTCATCAAGTTCAGATTTTCTTTCAATCGAACTGTAGTGTGACATCATCTCATCAAGAATGGTTCAGATCTAAAGGATTTCCACAAAATTTTACACAGATCTCAACAAAGCTTCAACATCTATCAACTGATTCCTACTTTTCTTCAACTTTTCTTCAATTTTTACTAAGAACCGATGGAATCTAGACTCATTCAGACTCTCTACTCATACCCTAGTTGAGAACCGGTTTGAGAACGGATTTCCACCGAAGAGACGACCGATTCAAGGGTTGAACATGAAATCTCATCAAGAACAGTAGGTCCGATCGAATGGGGTGGTTCCCATCCGATCGGCTAAGCTGGAATTAGTGTGGTTTCCGTTGTTTGACAGGACATCACGCTGTCTCCGTTAAAACTCAAACTTTTGAACTTAGAAAACTTTTGGAAAATTTTTCAAAACCGATCAGATCGCCCAATCGAATAGCCATCCGTTCGGATGATCATCCGATCGAATGAATATTTGATCAGGTGATTTGTCCTTTATAACTTTCAAACACTTAAACTATCTGGTTAAAACTTCAAACTACCAAAGTTTCACTCGAATAGCCATCCGATCGAGTGGCCATCCGTCCGGATGACCATCCGATCGAATGACTTGATTTATAATACAACGAAAACCTCAAAAGTTTTGAGACAATTTACAAACACACTCACTCATTCGAATGATCAACCGTTCGAATGGTCATCCGTCCGGATGACCATCCGTCCAGATGACCATCCGCTCGACTCACCATTCGACACCTATTTCATCCAACGCACTGTTTACACGCTGTTCAATGCTTACACTACTATTCTATGCTCAGGCTAATCTCCACGCGCTCCCTTCCATCCAAGTACTGTGTTTACTAGCTAAACACGCACAGTGAGTATACTCGAACCATGATCGTACATTCATCCTCTAAATACAATCTCTCAAAAGTCCACTCAACTGAGAACATCTTAAAACAGGGATCTAAAATTGATGCATTGTTTTTTTGGCACCATTTTCCCTTTGTACAAACCCTGAACATCTACAAAAATGTAGATGCACATCAGAAGAATTTTTTCTCTTTTTTGAACAAGCACCTCCGGTCGCTGTATCAGCTACATCGGTATCACCCGATTCATCAATTATTGGATTTGGGTCGTCCTCTCCATCAGTTAGATCAACATGAGCAGCCGGATTCTCGTTTGATTCTTTGTAAGAAGACATCCTACCAAAAAAAACACAATTATAACTACTATAACAAACAGAAACATCACATAAACAATCTGGTTACCCAACAGAAACGATTTAACATACAGAAACAATCTGGTTAACATACCTGTTATGGGTCATTTTCTAAGCATACTTATCTTGAACTATATCCTTCTTTTAATTGTTTATCTGTGGTCAGGACACTGGACGGGGATATTGCTAACATCCTGGGTGATATCCTGAGGTATATTGAATTAATCACGTGCAGGTTAAAGACTGGGACTTGCCAACGGTCAAATGGACTCCATCTCCTCAAGACTCGGGCGTATTTGTTAAAGGAGAGACGTTGAACCCGAAAGACCAGGTCTACAACGTTCGACTAAGGAATATTCGTTGGATCCCGGTTATGTAGGATAGTTAGTTACATTTGTTTTACTATAAATAGATGGGGGCGGATCAGATTAAGGCACGATGCAACTTTCACACACTCTCGAACACTTCTGCTTTCTAGCTTTCAACAATCACTACACACAAACACTTGTAATCAAATTACATTGTAACACCTAGTTGATCCGCACCACATCCAGCACTGTATCCTGATATTTGAAGCAATAGAAGAACAAGGCAGCTGCGATTGTCAGCTCCCGAGGTTTTATGCCGGCGATCTAGATTGATCAAGGGCTTTCCTCGTACATCACGTGTCAACCTTTACATTTTTGCTCATTGTTTGATTGTAGATATAGCTCGATATCCTGAGCCGTATCCTGAAACTGTTTTCATAACAAATTTGGTTAACACATTTTTCACACGTAATTTTAGCACACTACCTCACTTAACTAATTTGATCACTAAATTGCTTCGGTAATTTTTGACCAAAACAATTTGGCGCCCACCGTGGGGCAAGTGGTGCTACTTTTACTAAAAATATTTGTGAAATCGTTAATCGGTTTTCTATTTTCAAAACTTTTTGCCACATTGTTTACAATGGCCTCAAGATCAAACATGAGCTCCTCCACTATGTCCGCTGCAACCTCTGTTACTACCGGTTCGGTGCTTCCACCACCTCCTCCAAGGATGCCATTTTCTTCACAACCTCAAGATGTTATCCCTACTCGGAGTGTTCAGGGATCTGCTCCCGTTTTAGCCTCGAATGATGAAATTCTAACTTTATTTGGAAGTGTGCAGGAACAAATGAGGCAGCAACAGGAAACAAACCAAATGCTATTAAGAGAAATACAACTCTTAAAAGCTAGCTCGAGTAGACCTGCTGAAGAAACTGTCACTCCCATACAGCCCAGGGCTTTGAATTTCAGTTCCGCAGTTTACACTGAGGATAACAGGGGGAATATCGTCCCAAGCCATTCTCAGAATCGTACCCCTGAGATACCCTCCTCGGTCAGGATGTCGACTGTGAGGAGTTCAGGATATGCTTCAGGATATGGCCAAAATCCTCAGACCGGTAATGTGTCAAATAATAATATTCTTGCTACTAACAACAATGGCTCTTTGCAGGATGCAGGTATGACGTCAACATTTACCAGGGAGCTCCAGAAATTGAAGGACATGATATCCAGTGTACCTGGAGTGGTCTAGCCAATTCCGGAAGTATCCCAAGACAGCCATAGGATATCCCGCTTTGCATATCCTATCTGTGATGCTGAAATCCCAAAAAGATTTCAGACTCCCAACATGAAGCTGTATGATGGGACTACGGATCCCGAAGAGCATATTGCCCAGTATAGGAAAAGAATGGAGATTAACCCTATCCCTCCGGAGCTCAAGGAAGCATGCTTATGCAAGGGATTCGGTTCTACCCTGACAGGATCAGCCTTAAAATGGCTGTTAAACGTCCCTCCTCACTCAATTACATCGTTTGCTCATTTGGTTAATTTATTTAATAGTCAATTTTCTTGCAGCCGGAGTTTTGAGAAACTAACCAGTGATCTTTATAGGATAACTCAAGGGCCTCAGGAATCCTTGAGGGATTATGTGAACAAATTCAGTCGAGAATCCTTGGATATCCCACATCTTGATGTTGCAACAGCTGTGCAAGCTTTTAAGATGGGATTACAAAAGGATTCTCAGTTTTATCAGGATCTCGTAATGAATCCCTACAGGAATCTCGACGAAGCTCGTAACAGGGCTTTGAGATATATCCGTTTGGAAGATGACAAGAAGATGCAGGAGAGGATGAATTCTACCTCAACCTATGAGTCAACTAACAGGAAATCAGAATCCTCATATAAGCCATATCGCTCCAAGCCATATGGCAGAAATGATAACAAGAAAGTGAATGCTGTTGAAGACGAGGATCCTGAAGAATATCATGACTTATCTGAATACGGCTTTTCTGTCAATATATCTGAGTTAATGTATGCTATGCAGGGTTTAGGGGACAAAGCTATGTGGCCTCGAAAGAACCAGCAGAAAGCTGATTGGAAGGATAAATCTAAATGGTGTGCCTTCCATGAAGACTTCGGACATATGACCGAGGATTGCATTGCTCTAAGGAAAGAGATAAGTTACCTGTTAAGCAAGGGGTATCTGAAGGACTTACTGGGAAGAAAGAAGAATAAAGGGCAGGATCCCGAGAAGGATCCTGAACGAGCGGCATCACCCCCAGCAGATGCCAAGATAATTAACTTTATTTCAGGAGGATCCGACATTTGTGGGACTTCGTATTCGGCGGCTAAGAGACATGCAAAGGAAGCTGAGAGTGAAAGGGGAGACAAACCAGTCAGGATGACTACCCTCACAACTGATAAAGTGATCACTTTCGATAGTGATGACAGGGATACTATTCAGGATCCTCACCATGATGCTTTGGTAATAACATTATATGTGGCTAACCATTTTGTACGCAGGATATTGGTGGACAACGGTAGTTCTATCAATATAATTCAGCTGGAAACATTGAAAAGGATGAATGTATCTCCGATGGACATTACTTCGAAGTCCACTGTGCTCGTTGGTTTCAGTGGAGAAGCTAGAAATACCGTAGGGGAGATAAAGTTACCAGTATATGTTGAAGGGGTCAACTCGATACAACGCTTCTGTGTGATGGACTCCTTATCCTGCTATAACATCATACTGGGAAGACCATGGATTCATGATATGAAGGCTGTGACATCAACATATCACCAATGCATCAAGATCCCTACCCCTTGGGGAGTTGTCAAGGTTGAAAGTGATCAGCAGGAAGCGAAAGAATGCTATTCATCCACGATGAAATCTTCAACCAAGCCTAATCAAGCATAGCAATTAAAGATGCGGGCCCGGGATACCTTGGAAGCTTCGGAGCAAGATGCGAAGAAAATTATCCTGGATCAGGATAATCCTGATATCTCGGTGCTCGTAGGAACCAATATCCCTCAGGATATTGAAGTGCAGTTAACTAACTTTTTGAAATGCAGGATGTCAACGTTTGCATGGAAGCATGAGGATATGACAGGCATATCCAAAGACATTATCACTCACAAGCTTGGAATTGACAGATCATTCAAGCCTGTTCAGCAAAAAAGAAGAAAATTTGCTCCTGAGCGGAATACGATTATCCAAGAAGAAGTTGAAAGATTGTTGAAGTCCAGGATGATCAGAGAAGTCAAGTTTCCAAGATGGCTAGCAAACGTAGTTGTGGTACAGAAGAAAAACGGGAAATGGAGAGTCTGTGTAGACTACACGGACTTGAACAAGGCTTGTCCTAAAGACCCATTTCCTCTCCCTCATATCGATGCAATGGTAGATGCTACTGCTGGACATGAAATGGTGAACCACTATCCCTATACCTCGCTGTATCAGGGAATGCTGTAAGTGCCGTTCTTATAAAAGACCATGAAGGTCAGCAATATCCTGTTTATTATGTTAGTAAAAGTTTGTTAGATGTTGAAACTAGGTATTCTCATTTAGAAAAATTGATATTAGCTCTAGTCATGGCATCGACAAAGCTTAGACATTATTTTGAGACACATAGGATCGATGTTAAAACCAACTATCCTGTTAAAAATGTGCTTAGGAAACCCGAGATGTCAGGCAGGATGGCCAAGTGGTCAGAAAAGTTAAGTGCTTATGATTTAGTATATGAACCTAGAAATGCCATAAAGTCTCAGGCTTTAGCTGACTTTGTGGCTGATTTCAGTAGTGATATTCAGGACGAGGTAGACCTAGAAGTTCAACAGTTGGGAGAATCTTCAGGATCCTGGACGTTATATACTGATGGTGCATCCAATATAAGCGGTGTAGGTTTAGGTATATGTTTTGGTCAAAAAATTACCGAGGCAATTAAGTGATCAAATTAGTAAAGTGAGGTAGTGTGCTAAAAAGTGTGTTGAAAATATGCCGGTTAAGTTATTTGGAAAATCAGTATTCAGGATACGGCTCAGGATATTGAGCTGTATCTACGATCAAACAATGAGTAAAAAGTAAAGGAAATGACACGAGATGTACGAGGAAAGCCCTTGATCAATCTAGATCGCCGTCATAAAACCTCGGGAGCTGACAATCGCAGCTGCCTTGTTCTTCTTATTGCTTCAAACGTCAGGATACAGTGCAGGATATGGACCAGATCGCTAAGTGTTACAATGCTTTTGTATGAAAGTGGAAATTGCTAGAGAGCGAGTGTTAGAGTGTATTCAGTGAAAATGTGATGTCCTATTCGATCTGGTATACCCACCTATTTATAGTTACTAAATAGAAACTAAAATTCCTATAAATATGGGATGCTCCCGAATATTCCATAAATAGCCGTTTGGAACCAAATAAAGCGGGCTTAACGTCTTTCCTTGAACAACTTGGACCGAGTCTTCCGCGGAATGAGTCCTTGTGAACGTTGCTAGCTTCTAACCCACGTACCTGCACATAATCCGTTAGTAATCCTGAGGATACCATTCAGGATGTTACCAATATCCTGAACCAGCATCCCGGATGTAAACAGATATTATATAACCAAGATATAATTCAAGATATTTTCCAGGATATGGGCTCAGAATTTCACCCATAACAATTGTCCCCAAAAATGTTACCGTTTGTTATCCTGCACTAACGGTTACATTTTTCACGAAGACCGAGGTAATTAATAGATAAGACCAATGATGTGACCGTTTTCAACTACCTGGCCTATATTTACTCATCATACCCTATATCTTCTCATCCTCATCTCTTTTTTATTCATAATCGACAAGGAACAGGTAACATTCTCTCTCTAACTTTTATACTCATCTTCATCCTCTTTCTCCGGCGAAAAATTCAGGTGACCAAATGCCGAGGCAAACAAGATCTAGTTCAGGTGACTCGGCTCCCACATTCATCCAACAGAACCTTCTCCAAGAACCGAAGAAGGATGTATGTACCTTCGATAGTGCCCACCTGTCGGCCTTAAAATCCTCCGGTATCTTCCCGGAAGGAACCGTATTTAGACCGTTTGACCGGGAAATCCGGTCGGATATGGTCTCCAGCGAGTGGATATGCTTCAGTGCTTTCCCTTTTACCCTAGGGCTACAATTCCCCTTTCCGGACTTCATCACCGAATTCTTTAATATCACAAAAATCTCTTTCAGCCAAACCATGCCAATGCTCTGGCGCGTTTTGTCTGTTCTTGACCAGATCAAGAGAAACCACATTCCTGATCTTTCCGTCCATGATCTCCCCCTAGCTTACAAGCTTAGATGCCATGGATCATGTAGATTTCTGTTTTATTCTACTTCCGGTGACCCATTGATACTTCGTGCCACCAGGAACGAGGATGGTTGGCAATCCAAGTTTTTCTTTGTAAAAAGGGACTCAATTCCTGGTGGAACGGATTATCTGATGAAATGGTTGAAGAAGGGTAGGATTTAGGGTTTAAAGATGATCCTACCTCTTATCCTGCTTTATATCCTGAACTGGCCAATTTTATTTTTTCTGTTGTGCATGCAGCGGATTTCAGGAAGATTGCACCTCCTCTTGCTGATTCTCAAAAAAGAATAGACGCCATCAGACTCCTTTCAGAGGCAGAGAGAAGCTTCAACCCATCTCCACCAACTCCAAGCCCTCTTTCAAGTGAAAACATGTCTGGTAAGGATCCTGCAAGATATCCTGTACACACATGTTTTTATTTGATATTCTTAGGAGAAAAGTTTACTCCCTATGTGCAGACTCCAGCAAGGTTCCAGTCTATCTAGATCTCGACGAACTTGACAGCTATCCTACTCCAGCCACGGTCAAGAAAGAGACTCCTGCTGCTGCCAGCTCCAAGCCACTCCCGGCTCCCAGGGCCAATCCAAGGACTCGTGCTTCCACAGCAAAAAAGAGGAAAGGTCTTGAAGTCAGTGCTCCAGGTTCAGAAGGGTTCTCCTATGACGAACTCAGTTTCTCTGATTCCTTAGAGCCAATGACATCCTTCCTTAACAAGGTAATATCCTGACGCATATCCTGCACATATATTCTGCACGTATATCCTAATAGGATATCCTGACAGGATATCCTGGTCAATATATTCTAACTCATACCTGAAATTGATGTGCAGGGCCTCCAGCATTTGCTCCACTTGTATAATGATGCCTGTGGTACTGCTGCACTCCATGAAGCCAGGATCAAACAGCTTGAAAGCACCGTTGCTGACCAAGGTGCCATTGCCGAAGTGAAGACCCGACACTACGAGGGCATGCTGAAGAAGGTCACCCAAGATGTTGAGCTCAAACTTGCCACCGTTCAAATGGATCATGAACAAGCCATGGTCTCTTTCCGGGAGGGAATCAAGGCTTCCGCTATCGTCTCCCTGCTACAAGCACGCATCAAGATGGCCTATGAGGCCCAGGAGACGGGCCTTGTTTGTCCATCTTGGCCAGTTGAATCCTGGGTGGCCAAGCTAAAGGAGCTCGGAGGCAAAGCTGTGCCACTTGCTGCTGAAGCTGGTGAGCCTTCTAAGTCAGCAGAGGTGGTGATCCAAGCTGGAGACAAGAAGGATGCTGGAGCGGATGCTGGGATGGATACTGGTGAGGATGCTGCTCAGGATGCTGGTGCGGAGAAGTCTGAGAAGGTTGGAGAAGATGCCGCTGTGTGAGGGCATTTAGGTGGGCGATGACGGATATACGTGCCAAGGCCAGAGACCACCTTTTTAAATTTGAATGTTGGTCTATAATCCCTTAAACAATTTTACTTTTCTGCACTTTACTTTCCTGCACCTGAACAATTTACATTTCCTGCATGCTTTTTGAACAATACAACAATTGGAGGTGGATGGGTCTCGGTTTGAGATGAAACCTTCAACTGTTGGGTAAATATGGTAAGGAGCTATTAGTGCTCTTAGTGGATGGGCCTTGTTTTGAGGTGAAACTAAGAGCACATCTTTTGGTATGTTAATAATATAACTTCTCTTTTGACTTTATTATTGTTGTCATTGATATACAAATTTTACTCGTGAAAACTGTTTTGTTTGAACATTTTTAGGAATATATAATAAACGTATCCTAGAAGATATCCTGAAAGATATCTTGATCAGAATATTGAAATACAACCTATAAATTGTTCAAATAAAAAGGAGAGATCATACCAGAGATTCTTAGAGAATCAATTTCAATCCTCCATTATAAGTTTGTCCCCAGTGCATACTTATAAACTTGGATCCATCCTTTGAATAGTATAAAGTATGTCCCCTGTGTTCGACACAGAAACGAAAATGTATTCATACTTTGACTTGAATAAATTCCAAATACCCCAGGGCAAAACCCCTGATATCCTGAAATGAATCCTTAGCATACTTGGGATAAACCCTTAATATCTTGGGGATAAACCCTGATATCTAGGGATAAACCCTAAATTTCATGCGCTACAGGCGAGAGTGTATAAACTCCAATTCTTAGAAAGGTGAAAACCTTTAAACCATAGAGAGTATAAAAATACCCTTTCGTGAGAGAGGGTGATCAATCCTCATATACCTTCAGGATCCAGGATATAGCCAATAGTAACGAAATTGTCAGCCACTTTTACATGAACTGGTCCCGCTACCTTGAACTATACCTAGATAACTTGCGCTCCAGGCGAGGTGTTTAAACCCAATTCGAAAGAAAGGTGAATACCTTTAAACCTTTGAAGGGGTCAAGATCCTTTAAACGTGAGAGAGGGGGCCAATCCTCTAATCTTTCGAGTTATGCTGAGTGCATATCCTGGAGCTATATCCTGAAACATATGCTGCAAAACAATTGTAAACTAAGGTGGGTGTTAGCTTGGCTAACACCCCTCCGATGCTTAAGTCAGTTTTGGGTTCAAGATAATAAACAAATATATTTAAAATAGAATACATACCATTCTGAGATAGAAAATAAATTCTACTCTTACTTGAAATAGAGCTTTAAATGTATTGCATTCCAGGATCTTGGTAGCATATCCCCTTCCTTATTCTTGAGTCGATATGCTCCTTTCCTTGCTTCTGACTCGACTTCATATGGTCCTTCCCATTTCGGAGCTAGTTTGCCATCGGCAGGATTAGTGGTATTTTAAAAACCCTTTCTTAACACCCAATCACCAACTCGAAATATCCTAGTCCTTATATTCTTATTATATGCTCTGGATATCCTTTGTTGATATGCTGCCATCCTTAGCCTTGTCGCATCTCTTTTTTCGTCTATAGTATCCAAATCTTGAAATAAGGCTTCAGGATTCTGTTCAGGATCCTGTAGGATAGATCTTGCAGTAGGTATCATCATTTCTGTTGGAATCACTGCTTCTGCTCCAAATACCAAGGAAAACGGGGTTTGGCCAGTTGCATTCTTTACCATTGTCCTATCAGCCCACAAAACAAAGGGTAACTCTTCCGCCCATCTTCCTTTTTTGGCTCCAAGCCTCTTCTTTAAGTTATTGACTATTATCTTGTTTGAGGATTCAGCTTGTCCATTCGCTTGAGGATGTACCAGAGTAAATGTGATCATTTTGATTCCCCAACTCTTGCAAAAGTCAGTAGTCCTTTTGCTTATAAACTGGGACCCATTATCACAAATGATCTCAGCTGGTATCCCAAACCTAGTCAGGATATTCCTCTTTATGAAGGATACTACTTCTTGGTCTCTAACTTGAACAAATGCTTCAGCCTCAACCCACTTAGAGAAATAATCCGTCATTGCTAACATAAAGACTTTTCCTCCCGGAGCTTTTGGTAACTTCCCTACTATATCCATCCCCCATTTCATGAATGGCCAAGGGGAAACTACAGGATATAATGGTTCAGCTGGTTGATGTAGTATGTTACTATGTCTTTGACATGCATCACATCTTCGAGCATATTCTGCAGCATCTTTCCTCATCGTTGGCCAATAATATCCTGTCCTTAATACTTTCGAGAACAATGATCTGCCCCCAGTGTGATTACCACAATCCCCTTCATGTATATCCTGAAGTACTTCTTTGGCTTCAGGATCCTCCAAGCACCTCAAATATGGTCCTGCAAGAGATTTCTTGTATACCACATCATTTATAATAGTAAATCGTGATACCTTCATCCTAAATGCCTTAGGATTTTCCTCCCCGGGAATGTGTCCTTCCTTGAGATATCTCATGATTGGAGCCGTCCAGGATTTGGGATATTTTTCAGGATACTCTGCATCAGGATCCTGAATACCCGCTACTTCTTTATCCTGAGGATTCGTTGCAGGATACAGGATATGTAATATCGGTATTTGGGTCCCTTCTGGTATCCTGATCGACGATCCCAGATTTGCTAAGGCATCTGCTTCAGCATTGTCCTCCCTTGGTACCTGTTCAAGTGTAAAAACATCGAAATATCCTGCTAATTTTTTAAGAATATCGAGGTATTCGATTAATTTCTCACCCTTAACTGCATAGGATCCATTAAAATGGTTAGTAATTAACAAAGAGTCAACATATACTTGTAAATTTTTTATACTCATGCTCTTAGCCAACTCTAATCCTGCAATTAAAGCCTCATATTCTGCTTCATTATTAGTAGCAGGAAATTCACATCTAATAGCCAGGGGTAATATGTCCCCCTGTGGCGATTTTAGTAGTATTCCCAATCCTACTCCTCTTATATTAGATGCACCATCAGTATATAATGTCCAGGATCCTGAGGATTCTCCTAACTGTTGAACTTCTAGGTCTACCTCATCCTGAATGTCACAACTAAAATCAGCCACAAAGTCAGCTAAAGCCTGAGACTTTATGGCATTTCTAGGTTCATATACTAAATCACAAGCACTCAACTTTACTGACCACTTAGCCATCCTGCCTGACATTTCTGGTTTCCTAAGCACATTTTTAATAGGATAATTTGTTTTAACATGAATCCTATGTGTCTCAAAGTAATGTCTAAGTTTCGTTGATGCCATAACTAATGCTAGTATCAATTTTTCTAAATGAGAATATCTAGTTTCAGCATTTAACAAGCTTTTACTAACATAATAAACAGGATATTGCTGACCTTCATGGTCCTTTACAAGGACGGCACTTACAGCATTCCCTGATACTGCGAGGTATAGGGATAATGGTTCACCATTCTCAGGCTTCATCAGTAGAGGTGCGGTTGAAAGATATTGCTTTAAATCCTGTAGGGCCGCTTCATGCTTCTCACCCCATTCGAATTTCTTGTTCTTCTTCAGGATATCATAAAAATCTTTGCATTTCTCTAAGGATCTTGATATAAATCTGTTTAATGCTGCCACTCGCCCTGTTAATCGTTGAACATCCTTCATATTTGAGGGCGATTTAATATCCAAGATGGCTTTAATCTGCTCCGGGCTCGCCTCTATTCCTCTTTTGGTCACCATATATCCTAGAAATTTTCCTGCCCCCACTCTAAAATGGCACTTAGCGGGATTTAGCTTCATGTTATACTGATCCAGGATATCAAATGCTCCCTTAATATCCTGGAGGTGATCCTGAGCTTTCTTTGATTTTACCACCATATCGTCAATGTACACCTCCATGGTGTCCCCCAGTTTGTCTTTGAACATCATGTTTACCAATCTTTGGTATGTTGCACCTGCATTTTTCAAACCAAAAGGCATAGCTGTATAACAATAAATACCTGTTGGTGTCATGAAGGCAGTATCCTCCTGGTCAGAAGGTTCCATTTGGATCTGCTGAAATCCTGAGGATGCGTCCATGAAGGTCAACATTTCATGCCTGGCAGTGGCATCTACCATTGCATCAATGTAGGGAAGAGGAAATGGGTCTTTAGGACAAGCCTTGTTCAAGTCTGTGTAGTCTACACAAGCTCTCCATTTCCCATTTTTCTTCTGTACCACAACCACGTTTGCTATTCACCTTGGGAACTTAACCTCTCTGATCATCCTGGACTTCAATAACCTCTCAACTTCCTCTTGGATAATCGTATTCCGCTCAGGAGTAAACTTCCTTCTTTTGTGCTGAACAGGCTTGAATGATTTATCAATTCCAAGCTTGTGAGTGATAATGTCTTTGGATATGCCTGTCATATCCTCATGCTTCCATGCAAACGTCGACATCCTGCATTTCAAAAAGTTAATTAACTGTTCTTCAATATCCTGAGGGATATTGGTTCCTACGAGCACCGAAATATCAGGATTATCCTGGTCCAGGATAATTTTCTTCACATCCTGCTCCGGATCCTCCACGATATCCTGGGCCCGCGTCTTTAATTGCTATGCTGCACTAGGCTTGGTTGAGGATTTCATCGAGGATGAGTAGCATTCTTTCGCCTCCTGCTAATCACTTTCGACCTTGACCACTCCCCAAGGGGTAGGGATCTTGATGCATTGGTGATACGTCCATGGCACAGCCTTCATATCGTGAATCCATGGTCTTCCTAGTATGATATTATAGCAGGATAGGGAATCCATCACACAGAAACGTTGTATTGAGTTGACTCCTTCAACATATACTGGTAACTTTATCTCTCCTACTGTGTTTCTAGCCTCTCCACTGAATCCAACAAGCACTGTAGATTTCGAAGTGATATCCATTGGAGATACATTCATTCTTTTCAGAGTCTCTAGTTGGATTATGTTGACGGAGCTGCCATTATCAACCAATATCCTGCGTACAAAATGGTTAGCCACATATAATGTTATTACCAGAGCATCATGGTGAGGATCCTGGATAGTATCCCTGTCATCAGCATCAAATGTGATCACTTTGTCAGTTGTGAGGGTAGTCATCCTGATAGGTTTGTCTCCCCTTTCGGCCTTAGCTTCTTTTGCATGTCTCTTCGCCGCCGAATACGAAGTCCCACAAATGTCGGATCCTCCCGAAATAAAGTTGATTATCTTGGCATCTGCGGGAGGTGACGCTGCTCGCTCAGGATCCTTCTCAATATCCTGACCCTTATTTTTCTTCCTTCCTAAGAGATCTTTCAGATATCCCTTCCTTAGAAGATAGCTTATCTCTTTCCTTAGATCGATGCAATCCTCAGTTACATGTCCGAAATCTTCGTGGAAAGCACACCATTTTGACTTATCTTTCCAATCAGCTGTTTGTTGACTCTTTCGAGGCCGTCTAGCCTTGTCTCCTAGACCCTGCATGGCATACATCAATTCAGGAATGTTAACAGAAAAGCAATATTCAGACAACTCAGGATACTCTTCAGGATCCTCATCTTCGACATCATTCACTTTCTTATTTTCATTTCTACCATATGGCTTAGGCCGATATGGCTTGAATGAGGATTCAGACTTCCTGTTAGTTGACTCATAGGTGTTGGATGAGTTCATTCTCTCTTGCATCTTCCTATCATCCTCCAATCGAATATATCTTAGGGCCCTGTTTCGAGCTTCATCCAAGTTCCTACATGGGTTCATTACAAGATCTTGATAAAATTGAGAATCTTTTTGCAGCCCCATCTTGAAAGCTTGCACAGCTGTTGCAACATCAAGATGTGGAATGTCTAGGGATTCCCGGCTGAACTTGTTAACATAATCCCTAAGGGATTCCTGAGGCCCCTGTGTTATCCTGTAGAGGTCACTTGTTAGTTTCTCAAAGCTTCTACTACAAGAAAACTGACTATTAAATAAATTTACTAAGTGAGCAAAAGATGTAATCGAATGCAGAGGAACATTCAAGAGCCATTTCAAGGCTGATCCTGTTAAGGTAGAACCAAAACCCTTGCACAAGCATGCTTCCTTGAGATCCGGAGGGATAGTGTTAATCTCCATTCTTTCCCTATACTGAGCAATATGCTCCTCCGGATCCGTAGTTCCGTCGTAAAGCTTCATGTTGGGGGTTTGAAATCTCTTTGGGATCTCAGCATCACAGATAGGATATGCGAAACGAGATATCTTGTGGCTGTCTTGGGACACTTCCGGGATTGGCTGGACCACTCCAGGTACACTAGATATCATATCCTTCAACTTCTGAAGTTCCCTAGTAAGTGCTGATGTTACACCTGTATCCTGCAAAGATCCACTATTGTTAGTAGCATGAGTATTATTATTATTTGACACGTTACCCATTGGAGGATTTTGCCCATATCCTGAAGCATATCCTGAGCTCCTCATGGTTGACATCCTGACCGAGGAGGGTATTTCAGGAGTATGATTCTGAGGAAGGCTGGGCACAATATTCCCCCTGTTATCCTCAGTATACACAGCTGAACTAAAGTTCAAAGTTCTGGGTTGTAATGGAGTGATAATATCCTCAGCAGATCTGCTCGAGCCAGACTTCAGGAGTTGTATTTCCCTCAATAGCATTTGGTTTGTTTCCTGTTGCTGGCTTATTTGTTCCTGCACACTTCCAAATAAGGTTAGAATTTCATCATTAGAAGCTAAAACGGGAGCAGATTCCTGAACACTGCGAGTAGGGATAATATCCTGAGGTCGTGAAGAGGCTGGCATCCTTGGAGGAGGTGGTGGAAGCACCGAACCGGTAGTAGCAGAAGTCATAGCAGACACAGTGGAGGAACTCATGTTTGATCTTGAGGCCATTGTAAATAATGTGGTAAAAAGTTTTGAAAATAGAAAACCGATTAACGATTTCACAAAGATTTTTAGCAAAGAGAGCACCACTCGCCCCACGGTGGGCGCCAAATTGTTTTGGTCAAAAAATTACCGAGGCAATTAAGTGATCAAATTAGTAAAGTGAGGTAGTGTGCTAAAAAGTGTGTTGAAAATATGCCGTTTAAGTTATTTGGAAAATCAGTATTCAGGATACGGCTCAGGATATTGAGCTGTATCTACGATCAAACAATGAGTAAAAAGTAAAGGAAATGACACGAGATGTACGAGGAAAGCCCTTGATCAATCTAGATCGCCGGCATAAAACCTCGGGAGCTGACAATCGCAACTGCCTTGTTCTTCTTATTGCTTCAAACGTCAGGATACAGTGCAGGATATGGACCAGATCGCTAAGTGTTACAATGCTTTTGTATGAAAGTGGAAATTGCTAGAGAGCGAGTGTTAGAGTGTATTCAGTGAAAATGTGATGTCCTATTCGATCTGGTATACCCACCTATTTATAGTTACTAAATAGAAACTAAAATTCCTATAAATATGGGATGCTCCCGAATATTCCATAAATAGCCGTTTGGAACCAAATAAAGCGGGCTTAACGTCTTTCCTTGAACAACTTGGACCGAGTCTTCCGCGGAATGAGTCCATGTGAACGTTGCTAGCTTCTAACCCACGTACCTGCACATAATCCGTTAGTAATCCTGAGGATACCATTCAGGATGTTACCAATATCCTGAACCAGCATCCCGGATGTAAACAACTATTATATAACCAAGATATAAATCAAGATATTTTCCAGGATATGGGCTCAGAATTTCACCCATAACAGTATACTACTAAAATTGCCACAGGGGGACATATTACCCCAGGCTATTAGGTGTGAATTTCCTGCTACTAATAATGAGGCAGAATATGAAGCTTTAATTGCAGGATTAGAATTGGCTAAGAATATGAGTATCAAGAATTTGCAAGTATATGTTGACTCCTTGTTAATTACTAACCATTTTAATGGATCCTATGCAGTTAAGGGTGAGAAATTAATCGAATACCTCGATATTCTCAAAAAATTAGCAGGATATTTCGATGTTTTTACACTTGAACAGGTACCAAGGGAGGATAATGCTGAAGCAGATGCCTTAGTAAATCTGTGATCATCGATCAGGATACCAGAAGGAACCCAAATACCAATATAACATGTCTTGTATCCTGCAATGAATCCTCGGGATAAAGAAGTAGCGGGTATTCAGGATCCTGGAGCAGAGTATCCTGAAGAGGATCCTAGATCCTGGACGGCTCCAATCATGAGATATCTCAAAGAAGGACACATCCCTAGAAATGAAAATCCTAAGGCATTTAGGATGAAGGTATCACGATTCACTATTATAAATAATGTTTTATACAAGAAATCTCTTGCAGGACCGTATTTGAGTTGCTTGGAGGATCCTGAAGCCAAGGAAGTACTTCAGGATATACATGAAGGGGATTGTGGTAACCATACTGGGGGTAGGTCATTATTCTCAAAAGCATTAAGGACAGGATATTATTGGCCGACAATGAGGAGAGATGCCACAGAATATGTTCGAAGATGTGATGCATCTCAAAGACATAGTAACATACTGCATCAGCCTGCTGAACCATTATATCCTATTGTTTCCCCTTGGCCATTTATGAAGTGGGGTATGGATATAGTAGGAAAGCTTCCAAAGGCTCCAGGAGGGAAGGTTTTTATGTTGGCAATGACAGATTATTTCTCCAAATGGGTTGAAGCCGAGGCATTTGTCCAAGTCCGGGATCAAGAAGTAGTATCCTTCATAAAGAGAAATATCCTGACCAGATTTGGAATACCAGCCGAGATAATCTGTGAAAATGGTTCTCAGTTTATAAGCAAGAGAAATACTGACTTTTGCAAGAGTTGGGGAATCAAAATGATAACATCTACTCCGGTACATCCTCAAGCGAATGGACAAGCAGAATCCTCAAACAAGATAATTGTCAATAACTTAAAGAAGAGACTTGGAGCCAAAAAAGGAAGATGGGCAGAAGAATTACCCTTTGTTTTGTGGGCTGATAGGACAACGGTAAAGAATGCAACAGGCCAAACCCCGTTTTCCTTAGTATTTGGAGCAGAAGCAGTGATCCCGACAGAAATGGTGGTACCTACAGCAAGATCCAACCTCTGGGATCCTGAAAAGAATCCTGAAGTCCTATGCCAGGAGTTGGATACTATTGATGAGACAAGAGATGCAGCAAGGCTGAGGATGGCAGCATATCAACAAAGAATATCCAGAGCATATAACAAGAATATTAGGACCAGAAGATTTACGGTTGGAGATTGGGTGTTAAGAAAGGCTTTTCAGATTACTACTAATCCTGCCGATGGCAAGCTAGCTCCAAAATGGGAAGGACCATATGAAGTTGAATCAGAAGCAGGGAAAGGAGCATATAGACTCAAGAATATGGAAGGGGATATGCTACCGAGATCTTGGAATGCTATACACCTTAAGCTTTATTTCAAGTGAGTTTAGAATTTGATTTCTAACTCAGGATGGTATGAATTCTATCTTTTTTAAATATGTTTGGTTTAATTTATTCTTTGAAACCCAATACTAACTTAAGCATCAAGCTAACACCCACCTTAGATTAAGGATGTTTTGTAGTATATGCTTCGGGATATAGCTCCAGGATGCTCACTCAGGATACTTCAGAAGATTAGAGGATTGGCCCCCTCTCACACGTATAAGGGATCCCGATCCCTTCACAGGTTTAAAGGTATTCACCTTTCTTCCGAATTGGGTTTAAACACTCCGCCTGGAGCGCAAGTTATTCAGGGATAGTTCAAGGTGGCGGGACCAGTCCATGTAAAAGTGGCTGACAATTTCGTCACTATTGGCTATATCCTGAATCCTAAAGGTATATGAGGATTGATCACCCTCTCTCACGAAAGGGTATTTTCATACTCTCTAAGGTTTAAAGGTTTTCACCTTTCTAAGTCTTGGAGTTTATACACTCCCGCCTGTAGCGCACGAAAATTCGGGATTTTCCCCAGAATGCAAGGGATTCATCCCCAATATATTTTTTGGGTTTTACCCCTGTAACATGAAAAATTGTCTATACAATGGGAACTGATATCCAGAAGATTTCTAAGTATTTGAAGACATTGTACACAGGGGACATTCCTACTAAAGCGATGGTGTAAAGCTCAAAGGATCAGGCTCAGAACTAGTGCACTAAGTGTCTCAATCAGGGGACATCTTCATTAGAAAAGTTGCAAAGGGATTGAGGTTTGATAATAGGGTTATACCCTATTCCTGGTATGATCTTTCCTTTGTAAACGTTGTTTAAGTTTTTGACAATACTATGCTTGGTAAAAGGATAAATATCCTGATATATTCTCAAAATATATTTTCAAAATACTTTTCAGGATATTTGATTAAGTTAGAAACTTTGATCATTTTAGTATTATCAAAACAGGTTTTGGAAAAGTGGATTGTTTTTCACTCTTTAAAAAGCTTTCTACAAAGTTGAACGGATGTTTAGAAGTCATATCTAATAAAAGTTTTTATAATATATCGCTGAGCATATTGATCAGGATATTTTCATAAGATAACAATACAAAATTTTTACAAAGCTAAGAGTTACATTAAGTAATGCAAGGCAACAACAAATAAGTCAAGAGATAGTTATATTATTAACAAGTCAAAAGTTGTGCTTTTGGTTTCACCTTAAACCAAGGCCCATCCGCCAAAAGAACGATTAGTTTTTACCATACCTACGTAACGGTTGAAGGTTTTATCTCAAAACGAAACCTGTCCACCTTCAACCGCTACGAAATTCAAAACAGATTATACTAACCGATGACCAAGGGCTTCATCCTAAAACCTAGGACCCATCCACCTTTGGTCATCGTATTGTTCTAATGCAGGAAATATAAATTGTTCAAAGACAGGAAATGTAAATTGTTTTTCACAACCACAACCATGAAATTTAAAAAAGGGGGCTCCGGCCTTGGCACGTATATCCATCATCGCCCACTTCGCCGCTTAAGAAGCGGCGCCTTCCTTATCAGCAACTTCTTTCCCAGCATCCGCACCAGCATCAGCTTCAGGATTCTTCTCGGCATCATCACCAGCATTGGCCACTTCCTCTGCCGCCTTAGAAGGCTCTTCACCAGCATGCTTTGCAGGATGAGCAACGGGATGACCTCCGAGATCCTGTAGTTTCCCTTCCCAAGCCTTTACGTTCCAGGAGGGGCATTCGAAGCCCAAATCCCTGGCCTCATATGCCATCCTTATCCTGGCTTGGAGAAGAGAGATGACCACTGATGCTTTGAGACTGTCCCGATAGGAACTCATATCCTGTTGATATTGGAGAAGGGCGGCATCTAGATTGGCTTGGGCATCCTCTTTGACCTTGTGGAGGGCAGCTTGATGTTCCTGGGTCATTGCCTTGTATTTGTCCTCATAATGCTGGGACTTGGCAGCTGCAATTGTTCCTTGATCAGCTATGGTGGCTTCAGCTTTTTCGAGCTTGATCTGCAGCATCTTATTAAGCCCACAGGCGTCTTCATACAAATGCATGAGACGTTCCAAGCCCTGCAGTTAAAGATACAGGTATCGGCGTAAAACAAACAGGATAATGATTAACATGTGTGTTCAGGATATTGGAAGGGAATTTTTACCTGCTTGACGAATGAAGTAGCTTCACTAAACCCATGATTCTCGAGAGAGAATGTCTCAGAGGCGGCTGGAGAATCCATTTCTTTCCTCTTCCGGGAACTAGAGGCCCGGGTCCTGGATGCTGGGGGGGCTTTAGAAGCAGAAGTAGTCTTTGAAGTAATGGGCTTCGGTGTGGCAGATGGCTTCAGCTTAGGTTCTTGTTTGGCAGGCACAAGGCTGGAGTAACTGTCCAACTCGTCAAGTTGGAAGCCTTCGAGATTAATAACTGGCACTGCCCATGGGAAGATGTTTTAAGCTTATTATACCTCTAAAAATAATAATCAATTTAATATAAAAATAATTCCTGAAAATATGCTTACCAGACATGTTGGAACTTGATCTTTGACTTGAGCTTGTGAGTAACAGGTTGAAGGTTCTTTCACTCTCTGGAAGCTTGTAGATCTCTTTTATTCTCCCTTCCGATTTAGCACTAGGAGGAGCTAGTTCTTTAAAGTTTGCTGCAAGAAAAGAAATAAACATATCAGGGTGCTGGTTCAGGATGAAGGTTCGGGATATGATTAGGGATACTCCTAGAAACCCTAACTCCTACCAGAAGTCAACCATCTTTTAGGGAGGTCAAAACCCTTATCAATGGAGTCTCTTTTCACAAAAAAGAATTTTCTTGTCCACTTATCCTCGTTCTTGGTAGCCTTGAGGATGAGAGGGTCTTTAGAAATAGAGAATAGAAGGAATCAGCTGGAACTATGATATCTTAAACGATAAGCCATCGGCAAATCCTCGATGCACATGTCGGGCATATGGCGAGCCTTAATTCCTTCCAAGGTGACTAATATGCGCCAAACCATGGGCATGATTTGGGCAAAGCTAAGACCCGTAAGTTCGAAGAAACGAGAAATAAAAGGTGAAAACGGGTATTGAAATCCTATGGAGAAAGGATAGGCAAAAAAGCAGACCCATTCGTCGGAACAAAAGTCCGATCGGACCTCTCGGTCGAATGGACGGAAGATTGTCCCGGCGGGAAAGGCACCGGAAGCTCGTAGGGCCAAGATATCGGAATTGTCGAAAGAACACACCTCTTTTGAAGGTTTTTGAAGCAAATTCTGTTTGTGAAAGGTGGAAACAGAGTCCGCTATTTGCGATCTGGTACGGGTCGCCATGGAAGATCACAATCGGAGAAAAGGAGATATAATCAAGGAAAATAGAAGGGATAGAGAGAAAAGTACCTGATATTCGGTTGAAGATAAGGATAACCATAATGAGGAGTCCCAAGGTTAATATAGGCTGAATGTAGGGGGGTAAAGAGTAAATAATGCTTTGGAAGTTGCAGCATTGTCATTTCAAGGATCTAGTCGTATTGATTGCCTTAAGTTATGAGATAAAACTTTTAAAATATATCCGTTGGATTGGTATACCAACCGATATATTTGGGGATAATTGTTATGGGTCATTTTCTAAGCATACTTATCTTGAACTATATCCTGCTTTTAATTGTTTATCTGTGGTCAGGATACTGGACGGGGATATTGCTAACATCCTGGGTGATATCCTGAGGTATATTGAATTAATCACATGCAGGTTAAAGACTGGGACTTGCCAACGGTCAAATGGACTCCATCTCCTCAAGACTCGGGCGTATTTGTTAAAGAAGAGACGTTAAACCCGAAAGACCAGGTCTACAACGTTCGACTAAGGAATATTCGTTGGATCCCGGTTATGTAGGATAGTTAGTTACATTTGTTTTACTATAAATAGATGGGGGCAGATCAGATTAAGGCACGACGCAACTTTTACACACTCTCGAACACTTCTGATTTCTAGCTTTCAACAATCACTACACACAAACACTTGTAATCAAATTACATTGTAACACCTAGTTGATCCGCACCACATCCTGCACTGTATCCTGATATTTGAAGCAATAGAAGAACAAGGCAGCTGCGATTGTCAGCTCCCGAGGTTTTATGCCAGCGATCTAGATTGATCAAGGGCTTTCCTCGTACATCACGTGTCAACCTTTACATTTTTGCTCATTGTTTGATTGTAGATATAGCTCGATATCCTGAGCCGTATCCTGAAACTGTTTTCATAACTAATTTGGTTAACACATTTTTCACACGTAATTTTAGCACACTACCTCAACTAATTTGATCACTAAATTGCTTCGGTAATTTTTGACCAAAACAATACCAAACAGAAACATACGATTTAACCATTAATTAACATAAAAACATACTATAACAAACATACATAAGTTTAAAAAACAGAAGCATATTAGAATGAAACAAGTGATATTTACAAACGATTGTTATACGACTGAAACAAGTTTAAAAAACAAAAGCAGATTAGACTGAAACAAGTTTAAAAACAGAAGCAGATTAGACTGAAACAAGTTTAAAAAAAAAGAAGCAGATTAGACTGAAACAAGTTTAACAAACAAGTGATACCACTGTTTGGAGATTGAAGACTGGAGCGACTCACTTGTTACAGATTGAAGACCAGAGATTGAAGACCGTCCGACGAATTGTTGCAGAATGAACACAAGAGCGGCGATATGTTGCAGACGATGTGTCGGAGACTAGAGAGCGGCGATATGTGTGAGTGTGAGTGTGGAGACCGGAGAGTGAGAGTTGGAGATTAGAGAGCGGCGATATGAATATGATACGAATGAATAGTGAATACTCTTTTAGGAATAGGATTTAGGGTTAGATTTACATATTAAATATTAAGTTGGGTTGAATGTTATTTGGGCTTTTTATTTTTTTGGGCTATTATATTTTTTTTGGGTTTTTAATCTATAATATAAATATATATTTTAATTATTAATAAAAATAATTCGAGCGAAACCGAGTGATCGACGAGCGAGCGGAGCTATGCTCATGTTCGATTCCCACTCAGTTTGTAAATGGCCCTCGTCAGCAAGCTTAAGCTCAAGCTCCTCCTGCACTGCCAGCTCCACTCCCCGCTCCTCAGAGTAACCAAGCAGCTCCTGCTCCCGTTGCTCATGCACAAGCCTGCTTCTCTTGTGGTGACCCAAATCATTTTGCCAATGTCTGCCTGAATCGCGTGGTGAAACAAGAGCCGCATCAGCCACCACAACAACAACATCAATAGCAACAGCCTCAGCAGCAGCCACAGTAAGCAGCCCGTGGACGAGCTTTCAACATCAATGTCTGCCAGGCTCAAACTGACAACAATGTTGTCAATGGTACGTTTCTCGTTAACGGTATTTATGCTTCATGTTTGTTTGATACTAGAGTCAATAACTGTTTTGTGCTGAATCTGAAAAGCTCCTAAACCGTAAACGTGCTAACCTCCCAACGACGTTCGACGTAGAAATTGCCACCGGAAGAACCGTCACCGTTAGTTCTGTTCTCTGTGATTGTACTCTCGAACTCTACAAACACGTTTTCCTGATCAACCTCATTCCGATGCAGCTTGGTACTTTCGATATCATAGTAGGCATGGATTTTCTTTGTGAAAATCGTGCTGAATTTGTTTGTTACGAAAAGATGATTCGTTTTTCTCTTGCTAATGGCGACCAACTCTGTGTCTATGGTGAAGTATCATCGAAGGAACTTAAACTCATGTTGTGCATTTAAGCAAGCAAGTATCTCCGAAAGGAATACAAGGCTTTCTTAGTACACATCGTAGTAGCGGAGAAAGGAAAAGGAAAAGAAAGTAATGGAAAAGGTACTTGTGGTTCGTGATTTTCCTAATGTCTTTCCTGACGATTTACCTGGTCTACCGCTGTCTCGTGATATCGATTTTCGTATCGACCTCATTCCTGGAGCTAACCCTGTCGCTAAAGCTCCTTATCGCTTCGCTCCGTCCGAAATGCGTGAACTTTCGAGTCAACTCCAGGAATTACTTGATAAAGGCTTCATACACCCTAGCACATCTCCATGGGGCGCACCTGTCCTTTTCGTGAAAAAGAAGGATGGATCATTTCGAATGTGCATCGATTATAGGGAACTCAATAAGCTTACTATCAGGAATCACTATCCCTTACCCCAAATCGATGATTTATTTGATCAATTGCAAGGCGCTACGTGTTTTTCTAAGATCGATTTACGATCTGGGCATCATCAACTACGAATCCAGGAGGAAGATATCCCTAAAACCGTTTTTCGAACTCGCTACGGCCATTATGAATTCGTCGTTATGCCCTTTGGTCTTACCAACGCACCCGTGGTTTTCATGGATTTGATGAATCGCGTGTGTAAACCCTTTCTCGACCGCTTCGTCATCGTGTTTATCGATGATATCCTTATCTACTCGAAGTCGAAAGCCGAACACGTGCAACATCTTGATTTGGTTCTCGAGCTTCTCCAAGGGAATCGCCTCTACGCCAAGTTCTCCAAGTGTGAATTTTGGCTTGTTGGTGCATATGTCTGTTGACTTCGTCTTATATCGAGTCTTGGATTCGTTGCGGATCTGAACAAGAATGATGTCATCATTCACAATGATGACATCATACAGATGACATTATACATACACATCATGTTCAAACAAAATAAGATATACTAAATAGGAAGTTCAATTCAAACGAAATATGAAATTATATTGTAATTTCGTTTGAACTTGTATTATGGGATAAGCTTATAATTTCGTTTGAATAGTCATTGTTATGGGTCATTTTCTAAGCATACTTATCTTGAACTATATCCTGCTTTTAATTGTTTATCTGTGGTCAGGATACTGGACGGGGATATTGCTAACATCCTGGGTGATATCCTGAGGTATATTGAATTAATCACGTGCAGGTTAAAGACTGGGACTTGCCAACGGTCAAATGGACTCCATCTCCTCAAGACTCAGGCGTATTTGTTAAAGGAAAGACGTTGAACCCGAAAGACCAGGTCTACAACGTTCGACTAAGGAATATTCGTTGGATCCCGGTTATGTAGGATAGTTAGTTACATTTGTTTTACTATAAATAGATGGGGGTGGATCAGATTAAGGCACGACGCAACTTTCACACACTCTCGAACACTTCTGCTTTCTAGCTTTCAACAATCACTACACACAAACACTTGTAATCAAATTACATTGTAACACCTAGTTGATCCGCACCACATCCTGCACTGTATCCTGATATTTGAAGCAATAGAAGAACAAGGCAACTGCGATTGTCGGCTCCCGAGGTTTTATGCCGGCGATCTAGATTGATCAAGGGCTTTCCTCGTACATCACGTGTCAACCTTTACACTTTTGCTCATTGTTTGATTGTAGATATAGCTCGATATCCTGAGTCGTATCCTGAAACTGTTTTCATAACTTATTTGGTTAACACATTTTTCACACGTAATTTTAGCACACTACCTCACTTAACTAATTTGATCACTAAATTGCTTCGGTAATTTTTTACCAAAACAGTCATGGTATGTTTCAAACGAAATTAGGTGGGCTATATATAGGTAGTCATGTCTTCTCATTTCATACGGATTTAGCTGAGGTGTAACGTTACTCTGCCGGATTTTCAAGTCATATATGAATGAGAAGTGTAGTTTAAAGTACAACAATCTGTTTTCTACTCATTTCTTTACTGATTCTAAGCTGTTTGTTTGATTTCGCCTCTCAAACAGTTGTGCATTGCCTCTGATTGACTCATTCGACCGTCAAAACGATCCTACAATTGGTATCAGAGCTAGTTATGAGCCAATATACCTGAATGAGTAGCTTTTTCTACTCAAAATTTGATTTCTGGACATTTGAACGGACAAAATGGACTGAGTTTTGGACAGTGTGTGTAAAAGTGTGTTTTAACAAACCCTTGAGAGAATCAGATCAAAATTCGAGCCAAAAGTGACAAAAATGGACCTTAAACCTTATTTCGTTTGAACGAAGCCAAGAGATTCCGTTTGAAAATTCGAATTTTCGTTTGAAAATCAAGTTGATTACGTTTTAATGTGATAATTCCGTTTGAAAATCAAGTTGATTCTGTTTGAATGTGATAATTCCATTTGAAAATCAAGTTGATTCCGTTTGAATGTGTTTTGGTGTGAATGTGAACGTGTGAAACATTAAACAAGGTTGTCAATAAGTTGGGAAAAGAGATCATGTGATTTGTGTCAGGTTGCATCGGTATGATCGGTCATTTAGTCAACTTTATCAGAAGTATTAAGTGAATCATCAGTGCATGTGATATTATCATTTCGTTTGAAAAGTTTGAAGTCTCGTAAATTGAAGTAATCAGGCAGCATGTAATCTGTTTGAATAGAGTAATAATTGTGCATGTGAATTTTTCTCTTGGGCAAATAAACAAAATTAACAAGTGTCACATTTTGTCGATCATTTGATACATTCAATGTGAAGATTAATGTGAAGGTGCTATCAGTTTTGTCCATCGGCCCAAGAGTCAAAGTTGTCAGTCACATTTAATATAAGTTTGTCCATCTCCCATGTATTGATATAAGTGTTGCATGTGACTAGATAAGTTCTATACAATACTCGGCCCAATAGGAATATGGTGTGTTTTTAAAAGTGTCTGCCCTTAAAAATTTGTCGATACATGCGATTTTTAAACCAAAAATCATTAATTGTTTCAGTCTTTGTGTGTTTAAAGATTCAATCAGATTTTGATTATTATCAAAGTTATCGGCCCATGTGATCATACTTGAAGTTGTCGGCTTGAGTGGTTTTGTTGGTCCAATCAAGTTTGAATTTAAAGATTGTTGTATGCCAAACGTTTTATCGGTCCAATTGCATTTGTCTATCAAATTTTTGAAGGTCCAATCAAAGTAATAAGCCCATGTGATTGTATCAGCCCAATTTGAATTTGTCTCAATAATTTTTTTTTTGAAAATAGTACTTTGCATGAGATAAAGTGAATTGATTGTGTGCATTAATCAGTTGTCATATTCACGTGATTACATTGTTTGAAGTACATTGAAAGTCAAGTTTAATTGATTGAAGTTGTAGTGTCATATCAATACCAAATCAGCCAACTTAGGTTTTTGTCATGCAGTACTATTAATCAAGTGGTAAATTTGTCAAGCATCGGATACCCGCCTGAGCGAATCTCCAACCGATCTGTTGTCACCTGATTTTTGTCACTCAATCGGATATTCATTTGATTCAGTGGTTTGATAAAGTGATTGAACTAATCTTAGATTGAGTAAATTTTCGTATTATTTGAAAATCTGTCTTCGTGAATCTTTCAATACTGAAACATGGATTCTGAGTTTTATATTGCACAGGAGATGTTTGATAGTTTTATGGGTATTAAGGGAGAATCAACTAAAGAGTTGATCGAAAGGTATGTCAAGTTACATTTAGAGATGAGAAATTTGAACATTACCAAAATGGATGAGACGTGGGTTGACAAGTTGGCAAATGCTTTACCAAATGATGTGTGGGGAACGTATTTGTTGGATTGGAAGAATAGCTTTGGATATTTTGGATTCAATTTGAGCACGTTCGTCGAGAAGATTCAAGCTCAAGAACTTGAGTTCCAAAAGATTAGAAAATTGAAGCCTGATTCAGGAGAAAAGAATCATAAAGCAGCAACTGGTGAAGTAAAAGTCAAATCTGAGGAAAATGTTCAAGTGGTAGAGAAGCAAGTTGACGAAAGTTCAGCTATCAAGGTTGAGAAGAAGGCTGAAGTTGTAAAGATGACCGAGAAGTGCTCAAAATGTGATAAATCTGAAGCAGACAATGTCAAACTCTTGAAGGATGTGGAGAGTTTGACATTGGAAATTAAAAAATTAAAAGAAAATGAAAAAGTTTTTGAAATTTTAATAAAATCTTTTGAAAATGAATATTTTTGGCTAAAACTTAAAAACGAAAATCTGAAACAAAATGAAACAAAATTTCAAGATCAAATAAGAGTTTTTGAAAATGAAAAATTTGTTCTTGAAGAGAATAAAATTGTGAATGAAAAGGCAATCAATCTTCATCTTGAGAAGATTTTTCAACTCGAGAAAGAAGTTGAGAATGCCAGAAACAAAATTGATGATCTTGAAAAGAAATTGAAAGGTTTTGTGACCACTTCAGCAATGATTGATCAATTATGTCCAAAACCAATCAATTCTATTCCAATAAGTGACAATGTCACAAATTATGACAAAGTCATAATTGAGGATTGTGATGATGAAAATGAGAAAAAGAAAACATTTTTGAAATTAAAAGAAAAGTTTCAAGAAACTGTTTTACATTAGCAAAAACCTATTAAGAAGAATGTAGAACAAAAACAAAATGTTAAAAATTCAAAAAAAATTTCAAAACAACAATAAAAGGTCATCAGTTCAGTCATCCAATCATTATAAAAAACCACAAAAATTTGAAAATCAAAACTCACAAAAAGTTGGTAATAAGTGGTGCAGGTTTGACCACAGTGCTCAAGCATCAAATCAAGCTTATAGGAGAAGTCATGAGTACTACAAATCAAATCAGTGTTATGATTTGAGTGTTTGGATTGATGGTGGAGATTGGTACGACAACAGGGTGTGTTACAACTGTGGTTTTCAAGGACACATTGTTGTTAACTGCCAGAGACAGAGATTTGAGACGAGGAGATGCTATAATTGCCAAATCAAAGGTCACGTTGCCAGATATTGCCCAATGAGATCAAATGAAAGATCGAGGGTTGAATCTCAGAAAAGGGTGATGAAATCAGTCAAAGTCGAAGAAAAGCCCAAAGAACAGAAAGTTCAAGAAAAGAAAGTTAAGCTTTCACAAGGGCAGAAAGACCGACTGAGAAAGAAAAGAAAGAAAGCTCGAGAGTACCTTGAAAGGATTTTGTCCTCGGATACAACCGGAAAATCAGATAAAAGTTCTGGTAAATCGCCTTGCTCTCCAAAGAATGATAAGTCAAGCAACACGAATTCATCAGATACAAATCTGAGGACAAAAGGGAGTGTAAAGAAATCAGATGTTAAGTCTGGCGATGAATTTGTTTCTTCGGAAGCAAAGGAGCCACGTGTTGGCGATAAATCTGACTCGTCAAAGTCAGAAGAGCCACCTGTTGAGTAAAAAGAAGAAAATTCAGTTCCGCCAATGGATGACGTAAACTTTCCACCATTGCGAGCTGAAAATTATAAACAAAAAGTTGACGAAGTTGAAATTTCAAATCAATCTTTTTCTGAAAAGAATGATTTTGATGTTGAAAAAACCTTTAACCCCAATGTTCTAAACATTTTTGGAAAAATGGTTGACGGAACAGTCAAAGGGGTAAAGGAATTTTAAGAATCAAAGAAGAGAACTGACACACCGAGTGAAAATAACTCGGATGCACCCAAGACTGGTTAGGCTTGGGTGTCACCTTTCTGTACTTGAAAATCCTGACTTGCCGGAGTTCCGAGGTTGGTAAGTGTGGAGCAGGTATCGGCATCTTTCTTGAGAAATTCATAGGTTGGTAACTGTGATATTTTGACTTACAAGTGGTTAATCAAGGACATTAAGTTGTACTTGATTTAACTATCTTACAAGTAGTATGATTGTTGGAAATTGTTTTTGTGATAAACCTACAAGTGGTTAAAAACAATGTGATGAAACCCCATGTTTGTGAATCGACACACAAATTTAATTTTCTGGAAAAACCATTTTGATTAAAACAAACTTAAGTGTTTTGAAATCATAATGGGAAAATAGTTTGTTGTCAGGGGGAGTTCTGATTCTTTAAGCCAAGTGGATGGAGAATTGAGGCAATTCTCATCAGTTTGTCACTTTGTTTGTATAAGTTTACTGCTTTATTATTCAAATTTTCCCAGAAAATCAAAATTTGAAATATAATTTTGATTTTAGGGGGAGAAAATTTTTTAAAAAAATTAGAAAATTTGAAAAATTCATAAACATTTGAAAATTCAAAACGACTTTTGTGTAAAAAGTGGAAATGATAGTACATCAGTGGACTATCAGTGCACGCTAGAGAAATGTAAAGTTTTGTAAAGTCTTAAACAGTCTCACTAGGGATGTGTCGATAGGCTCAGCTAAGATTAGTAGTTTTGTGAAAATGATACAAACATAAAGCAAAAGGCCTAAGTCTGGTGGGAAACACGGTCGAACGCATAGTACTTAGTTTTGTCCTTCTTGACTATGTGCCTGCTCGGTAATCGCTGATTGTTGAAAGACATAAAACCGGTTAAGTTTGTGAGCTTTCACAACTTTGCTGAAAAGTCACTGTGATTCTGTGTTTTCATTTTGCAAAGATTTAAACTTGTTTTATTTCTTTATTTTCTTTATGCATTGGACATCCTCTGCGTATACGTGAGTATCGACCTGGATGTTATTGCCTAAACGTTCTGCTTTATTTTCTTTGGTGTTTCGTTTAAGCTTTGGATCACCTCTGCGTATACGGGAGTATCGACCTGGTGGTTAAAGCCTAAACAACTTCAACTTGTTTTTATTTCTTATTTTGTTTAAACATTGGACTTTCTCTACGTATACGGAAGTATCGACCTGATTGTTAATGTTTAAACATTCTGCTTTATTTTTACACAAATCACAGTTGATGAAAGTTTAAAGGCATTACGTGAGTTAGTGTATTGCATGATGAGGGGATATGCTAAAATTGTGGGGCACATAAGACTTTAGTGCTATCTAAATATACCTTAATCGTATCAGTAAGCATTATGAACATCTTAGAGGAGTTTAAGTGGATCACAATATCGATGATTTAAGGTGAATTGTTTAAAATCTTTAAGTGGTAAATTTTTAGATCAACGGTGCAGCTGATTTGTCTCAATAAACTGATATGATCCTCTTACGCAGACTCACAAAAATATTGTCTGTAAATATTTTTTTACTGTTTAAAAAAAACAAAAATCCAAAAATATTGTGTTTTTAGCATAAATATTTGAAAATACAAAAAAATTTTCGACAACTGATGCTGAAAAGCTGATTTTCAAAATTTCGAGTGCTAAACATGATGAACCACATTGGGTTGGGGAGTTTGTTTAAATGAGAAATGTTTTTGAGGATGATTATATGATTAGTTAATCAAGGTCATTAATTTGAACTTGATGTAACTATTAATGTTTGGTGAATGAATGTTCTCTATCAGTAAGTTTTTCAAAGTGATATAAATAAAAACTTATGTTTCGGGTAGAGAATGTGCAGGAAACGTTGAAAAAAGCTAGGTTTTGATTCCTGAGGGTTAATGCTAAGGTTTCAATCCTAAGCTACAAATTCCAAACTGCGATCACAGAACAACTTAAGGGGGAGTCTGTTAGCAAAAGGGAGTTTGAAGAGTCAAAGAGCTAGTTTCAGATTCTGGAGAATAGCTGTTAATGGTGATTGAAGAGAAAGAGAGAGTTTGAAGGATGTTTCAGCATCAATTTTTTTGGAAAGCGATGAAGACTGATTAAGACTGAAGTTTGACGTACTAAAGTCTCGTACTGAAGACTCCGTCAACATCCAAGGGGGGGACTGTTAGTGCATATGTCTGTTGACTTCGTCTTATATCAAGTCTTGGATTCGTTGCGGATCTGAACAAGAATGATGTCATCATTCTCAATGATGACATCATACAGATGACATCATACATACACATCATGTTCAAACAAAATAAGATATACTAAATAGGAAGTTCAATTCAAACGAAATATGAAATTATATTGTAATTTCGTTTGAACTTGTATTATGGGATAAGCTTGTAATTTCGTTTGAATAGTCATGGTATGTTTCAAACAAAATTAGGTGGGCTATATATAGGTAGTCATGTCTTCTCATTTCATACAGATTTAGCTGAGGTGTAACGTTACTCTGCCGGATTTTCAAGTCATATATGAATGAGAAGTGTAGTTTAAAGTACAACAATCTGTTTTCTACTCATTTCTTTACTGATTCTAAGTTGTTTGTTTGATTCCGCCTCTCAAACAGTTGTGTATTGCCTCTGATTGACTCATTCGATCGTCAAAACGATCCTACATGGCTCGAGAAGGTTCAATTCCTCAGTCACATTGTCAACAGTCAAGGTATTCACATCGATCCCACGAAGATTGAAGCAGTTAAGAGTTGGATTACACCGAAAACCCCGTCTGAAGTTCGTTCTTTTCTCAGATTGGCAGGTTATTACAGTCGATTTATCGCTGATTTCTCTAAAATTGCCGTCCCTCTCACCTCTCTGACGCATAAAGACAAGACTTTTGTTTAGGGAACCGAACAAGAGGAAGCCTTTCGAACTCTCAAGCGTATGCTTTGCGACGCTCCTGTACTCGCGCAACCCGATGGAAATGACGACTTTGTAGTCTATTGCGATGCCTCTAACCTAGGTCTCGGTTGTGTCCTTATGCAACGGGACAAGGTTATCGCGTACGCCTCTCGCCAGCTCAAAGTCCACGAGAAGAACTACACAACCCACGATATCGAACTAGGTACAGTTGTTTTTGCATTAAAAATTTGGTGACACTACCTTTATGGTACTAAGCGTACGGTCTTCACAGACCATAAGAGCCTACAACACATCTTGAACCAGAAGGAATTGAATATGCGCTAACGCAGATGGGTTGAACTTCTCAACGACTATGACTGTGAGATACGCTACCACCCAGGCAAAGCAAATGTCGCTGCCGATGCTCTTAGCCAACGAAGCTATTTACATAGTGCTCGTAATCTCCAAGCCCAACACGACCTCGAAGCCCTAATTCGTGACGCTTCATTGAGAATACCTTGAAGGAGGAAATGAAGTGTGGTGCTGAAACCCAACTTGTCACCAAATCGAATGGTATATTTCACTACCTCTCGCATTTGGATTCCTAGTCGTAATAACCTTCGGGATATATTGCTGACCGAAGCCCACAAATCACGATATTCCATTCATCCCGGTGCCGACAAGATGTACCAGGACCTTCGTCTTTGGTATTGGTGGCCTGGAATGAAGAAGGATATCGCCCTCTACGTTTCGAAGTGACTGACTTGTTCGAAAGTCAAGGCTGAACATCAACAACCCTCTGGCTTACTCGTACAACCCGAGATCTCGATGTGGAAATGGGATAGTATAGCTATGGACTTCATTACGAAACTTCCGCGCACGCCATTAGGTCACGATAGCATTTGGGTTATCGTTGATCGTCTTACTAAATCCGCCCATTTTCTACCGATACGAGAAGACTATAAGGTTGAACGATTAGCACGAATCTATACTGATGAAGTCATTTGTCGACATGAGACACCTCGTGACATCATCTCTGACCACGATGGTCGATTTACCTCGCGCCTTTGGGAAACTTTTCAATCCGGTATCGGTACTACTCTTAATATCAGTACCGTTTTCCATCCCCAGACCGACGGTCAGACTGAACGCACGATTCGAACCCTTGAAGACATGCTTCGCACATGCGTTATAAATATTGGTGGTAATTGGGATTCACATTTACCTTTAGTCGAATTCTCGTACAACAGCAGTTATCACTCTAGCATTCAAATGGCACCATTTGACACATTATATGGAAGCAAATGTCGATCGCCTATTGTATGGCACGAGATCGGAGACACGCAAATTACCGGTCCTGAGTTATTGCAAGAAACGAATGACAAGATCCTTTAGATACGAGACAATCTCTTGAAAGCTCGGAGTCGTCAAAAGAGTTACGCCGATAAACGCCGCAAGCCCCTTGAATTTGACGTTGGTGATCACGTACTCCTAAAGGTTTCACCTTGGAAGGGGGTGATCCGATTCGGCAAGAAAGGAAAGCTAGCGCTTCGATACGTTGGGCCCTTTAGGATTCTGGAAAGAATTGGTAAAGTAGCCTACAGACTCGAATTACCGGAGGAACTCCGCAACGTATATCCGACTTTCAACGTTTCGAACCTCAAAAAGTGTCTAGCCGAAGAGAATTTGCATGTCCCTCTTGAGGACTTGCAAGTGGACGAAACATTACACTTCGTGGAAAAGCCAGTAGAAATCATGGACCGAAAGACCAAGAAACTCCGACGCTCACGCATTCCTATAGTGAAGGTTCGCTGGGAAGGCAAACGCGGCCGCGAGTTCACCTGGGAACTCGAAAGTGACATGAAAGCTAAATACCCACATCTCTTTATTACGCCTGCGCCTTAATTTCGGGATGAAATTCCCTAAAGTAGGGGAGGCTGTAACAACCCGACTTTCCGACTCAACGTCAAAGTCAAAGTCAAGGTCAAGGTTAAGTCATGTTGTTACTCAGATCTGTCTTCTCTTGCTTAATTATTGCTTTGTACTTTCGAGATTCGATAAACGATATATTGGTTAACGATATTTTAAACTATGTTTTACAACGCTTATTCAAGATGCAGTTATCGCATTTAAACCCTATCACAACGCATCACAAACTCGAAATGCAGCTACTGGTATTGTTCTATGTGTATGTTATTATGTGCTTTACTTATATGTGCCTCGTATATGTTTTGGGATGTTATTCGCAGACGCAACCGCAACTCTATCGCAACGCAATCTCATCGCAAACTCAAAACATAGATTTACTTTTACGCTTTTTATGTGTTATGTTATTTGTGTAACTACTTGTTTAATGCAATTGTAACACTTACTCGCAACTCGCTTAAACGCAACGCTTAACGCACGAAACGAAAGTCGGAAAACCAACTCGCACAAGCCGACGGATTGAATAACCACTCTATCGAATGGACATCCGACCGAACGACCATCCGATCGGATGGCCATCCGATCGACTGGCCATCCGACCCACTACTCCACCGCCTTATCTCTCTCTCTCACCTATAAATACTCACATGTCACATCAACTGTTCACTGATGTGACAGCCCTACCCGGAGGAACACACTCTCAGCTCGCTTTCAAGCACTTTTCTCTCGATTCCAAGCGATTTTCGTAAGTTTTCTTCCAAAATCTTGTACTTCCATCATCATTACACGCATCTCCATCATCTTCTTCACTGAAATCTTACATTTTCACCATCAAATCACCTGATTTTGTAACGCCCCAAAACCCGAACGTTTAACTCACTAATGAGATTTCATGGAATACGAGATAAAATGTGACCAATATGTTATTTAACATGGTCACAATACAAGTTAGATAATAGTAGTAAAGTTTGTGACTAAGCAATTACCACACTAAACTCAAGGGACTAAAGGTGACAGGTTAAGAAAGCTAGATGAATAAAAATGAAATAGAATTTAAACACACACACATCAGGTGTGTGTGTGTGTGTTCGACGCCCAGAGCCAGAGAAGAAGGGGAAACCCTTCTAACCACAGAAATCCAGCCAATTGAAGCCCTAATCGTGACTGAATCTCATGCATGTCAATGATTTCTTGATCATCGCCTATTAAAGCTTAAGGTAAGAAGAATTGGATAGTTTGATGATCTTGAATATGTAGGGTTTCAAGAAATTCCATGTGTTTATATGAAATTAGTATGATATTGAACTAAGATCACCATCTAGAACATTATGAATGCTTGAAATCGATTAAATAAATGTTGGGAGTGAAAACCCACTTAGAGTAGAATGAATATGAGTTGTAAAGTGTGAAATTGGATGAGGGAATGTATGATGATTGTTTATAATGATAAATTGTTAGTTAGAGCTGAATTAGAATAGAAGTTATGTGAAATTCTATTGAATATTAATGTTCTTGATGATATTGATATGGATTGGTCATGTTATGCAAATGATACTTGTACACTATGCTTAATTAACGGTACGCCCACCAAGTGTATGATGAAATGCCTAAGTGTTGATTTTAGATGAATTGTGTATAATGATGGATGGAAAAGTATAGAATGTAATAATGAAGTGATAAACTATAGGTTAACATGAAATATGCGTTTTGATTGAAATACATATGGGTTTTTAATTGATAAAACAACTTTGATAAAAGGTATGCTTAGAAGTTGAACTTCGTACTTAAATGATGTGGTAAACGTCATGTGTTGGTCTAGAGGTTTAATGGTGAATTGATATGGATGTGCACTAAAGGTAGAGTGATTTATTAGTAAAGTAGGATGTTAAGATTACGTTAAATTGTTAACTTGAATATGGTTGACAATTGCAAGATTATAAAAGTCATATGGGACGTAGTTAGATCAATGTATGAATGTGTAATGACATGATAAATTATATAATCTTAAAAAGATATGACTTTGAGTATATGCTTTATGTTTGTTAGAAATTGACTAATGAAGGTCAAATGTTGAGCATAGGATTAATGTGATTGATGTTATGTGTGGTCTTGCATGCTAACAAGGATATTAATGTATTGACATGTAAGGATAAATAACATATCTACGGACTCAAGCACGGAGGCAAACGGGTCAAAAGTAAGCATGGAACCTATGCTTGAACTTGGTCGCTCAAGGTAAGTGATTCCGATTTCACTTCTTAGCTTGTTTAAATAAGGTACCGTTCTAGATAATTGAGTATGATGCGAAGTCAAATATGGAGTTGGTTGAATGAAAACGATGGTTCTCGCTAAGTAGATCGAATGGGTCAAATGAGGTCTTGTTGTCATAACGTAATGAAGTGTAAGTAAGTTCCGAACCTCTTTTTAGTATTTAAAAAGATTTGTTCATTTTTTTTCATATGTTACGAATAGTGAGGTATGCAAGAATGTAAGATCAAATGAAGTACTAAGTTTAGTTTTGTGGTAATGGGTCAAAAATGTTAACTAAGTCAGAAAGTGTGTAATAAAGATCAAACGGGTCAAAACTAGGAAGTGGGGTAAGGTAAGGTTTCGACCATCAAGGCATGGGGAAAGTGTTGGTATGATTTAGGACATTATAAGGATGTTACTATACGTTTGGAACGTTTGTGGTGCGAGTATAATCGATCCCAATAGCCAAAAAGTAGAAATAAGCGTCTGGGATGCAGAAGGGGCGTCGCCGACGCCCCAAAGGACCGTCGGCGATGGTGCTAGGCTGGTTCTGTGCTTCCGACGTCCTAATCTCCTGTCTACGGACCTCTTTCCCGACAGACAAAACTAGAGGGCATCGCCGACGGCCTGATGAGGCGTCGGTGACGGTGCTTCCGTTTCCTGCTTTCTGTTTTCGCCATGTAGCGCTCTTGGTTGAACTCATTTCCGTCCGGGTGCTCCGTAAAGCTTCCGAAAGGCTCCGTAAACCGTGTTAGACATAAGAAAGCACTAACCTTATTAAAATAGATAGCTATGCACTCAAGTTCATGTAAAAGTGCGGATCTTATAAATAATTAAATGGTGAGAGGAAATGTGTTAGAATGTGTTATACGGATGAAATGATCAAACTTGTTCATAAGAATGCTTACTTGTGAATTATTACGTATGTTTATAGTACAATAGTAGGAGGTGGTTAAGGGAATATGACTTTAAATGCACGTGTTATATGTATTTTGGCATACAAGAACATGTACGATACACGTAGGTATGAATACATGATTGTAAGTATATTTGAATGTATGTAGGGATGTAAACGTGTATGGTTGTAAGTATGTACGTGTGTATGTATGTGTGAATGCATAATTTAGATGTATTGAGGATTAACGTTACTAACGATACACTTGAGTTTAGAATATAATGCAGGAATGAGAATGTCGGATTCTTATGAAGTTGAAGCTGAACTCGGAACGAGAGACTTCAAGAGAATAGTCGAATGTTATACGAAAGTTAATTGTGTGAGATTAGTGTCATATGAGGTTGTCAATGTCTAATGATTAAGTTGTATGTGATGTTCACAGGTACCACACGGATTCCTTCTACTACTAACGAAGCTGAGCGGACGTAGATCGAGTCAAGAGCAAGGGTTGTACGGAAAGAACGGTCAAATAGTTTGAAATATGTATTGCTTCGAAGCATTAATACAATGTGAATATTGTAAATCCCTTCCAGTAAATGTTTAATATTTTGCATCTGAACTTTTATGTTAGAAATATGTTTATTAAAGAAAGAAATTTTAAGGCTCGTATTTCCGCTACGTCGATTTAAAAATATTACATGTTAGGGTCTTACAAGTTGGTATCAGAGCAATGGGTTGAGTGAAATCAAGTAAGAGGATATGAATACTTGAACTCAAACCCGTGTGTTCTTGTAACAAGGAACCCGTACAATCCGAGACTCGATCAAGGTCTAAAGGTAGAAGTAAAGGTAAGTATGTATCAGATTATGTATTTGAAGGGAACTAATAGTATGTTATGTGAAGGGAGCGCAATTGTTCGGAAGGGAAGATCCGTGAATGCGGTCTAGGACCGGCATCAAGGCAAGTAATAAGACGAATTGACCCCTGGTACGTAAAATCAACGCGTGGATGTATAAAATGGTATAATTAAGCAAGTGAAAGAAAATTTTAAATGAATATAATAACAACATGGTAAAGTAGTTTTAAAAATGTAACACATGTCGAAATTTAATTCTTCGGACATAATGTGGCGATTACGCGAAGACACGAAACTAGTACGTGGATTGTGTACCTGGCCAGTACACAAGAAACATATGACGTTCGTGAGACCACGATAATTGTTACAGGTATGTCTGTTAGAATTGGGTAGCAGGTGGGCGTATGGGTGAAATGGGTAGTAAGACTATCGGGAGATTGAGAGTACTATGTAAGAGTGAAAAGTGCGAATGATAAGAATGAAGAATGTTGAATCCGTAAGAAAGTACGGATCAACAATGTATGAATGAAATGTTTGAATCCGTGAGACGGATTCAAGGAATGAAAGATGTGAATGCAATGTTTGAATCCGCGAGACGGATTCAAAGAATGAAAGATATGAATGCAATGCTTGAATCCGCGAGACGGATTCAAGGAACGAAAGGCATGAATGAAATGTTTGAATCCGTGATGTGTTCAAATATTAACATATAAATTTCATCAAATGAGGCATAAAACTAACCCTTTTTTAGTACTAATGTTGGAAAAAGTGTGCTTTTGTCTTCCTTTTTTATTTTCAGGATTAAATGAGCTCAAATTAACAAAAGAAGCAAAAAAACACCAAAATCTAACATAAATACAAGAAAAGGAGCAAGACATGGCGTGCCCGACCCCACAACAGCATCTTCCCAAGCAAAACAAGAGATCAGAGGCCTGAACACGCCCCATGCTCAGCCAGCACGGGGGCGTGCCCAAGTGTCAGTAGAAAAGACAAAGTGGTAGAAGCTTCTATTGCCCACCAAGGGGCCGTGCTCAGCGGACACGGGGCCGTGGTCAACTATAAGATTCGCACAATCCAGGCAAATCTTCATAGTACAGAGATTCTTCTGCACACGAGGTCGTGCTCAGCGGACACGGGGGCGTGGTCAACTAATAAGACAAAGCTGCATTTAATGAAGAAAGAGAAGATGTGGACACGGGGCCGTGCCCACTGGACACGGGGCCGTGCCCGAGCTTCTGTTCAGCCTATAAATAGAAGTGCTTGGCTCAAGCTCAAACCATCCCTTGGCACACCACCTCTCTCACACTTCACCCACCACCTACCACCACCATAACACCATCATCCACCACCATCATCCATTGTCCATCGTAGAGTGTGTGAGTCATCTCGGGATCCAAGATTGATCGTAAGAGTTCTTGACAATCAAGGCCATGTTTGCCTAAGTCTCTTACATCACTTGGTGAAGACAAAGTGTCTAGTGTAATACTTTTTATTTCTAATCTTTTGCACTTTTTATTTGGTTTTGTATTAATGACTTTAATAACTAGTTGCTTATGTAGAAGGTGATCTTTCCTTATCGTTTGTCCGTGGTATCTTGGCATTATTTTACTGTCTATATAAAATAAAAGATTTTCACCATTCATATCTCCACGGTCTATATGGAGGTATGTTGGCTACCTGGTCGGGGGTTAAGGGAACGGTTTGGTAAAGGTCTTGCCATTGTTCAGCGTTTAGAGGTCCTGCAATGGACCTGGGTCAAATTTAGTAGGACCTCCTTCAATGCTTCACGGTATTAGATGGCGGGGGTCCAAACTCTTTGATCCCCTCATAAGTTAACTACTATTAATACTATAACCCGGCTATTTAGGACTGTATCCCTGCTGACTCAGACTACTTAGTCGAGGGTAACGTCACCTCCAAAAGAGGGGCCTACCATAATATTGCATTAATAACTTAATTAATTATCTTCCAATAATCCACCCTTTTAGGATTGTATCCTTGCTGACTCAAACTACTGGGGTGAGGGTAACGTCACCTTCAAAAGAGGGGCCTACTACAATAACTAAGATAATCTCTTAATTATGTGCAAAAGTGCGGAAATAATCAAAGGTTACACTAGATACGAGTCGGAACCAAGTGATTCATCTTGTCTATCTGTTTTTTCTTTTTATTTTACTTTTCAGCATTTTAGTTAGTTTTTATTTTTCTTAGTTTAAAACCTTTTTCTAAACTTTTTATTTTGATTAGACGTTGAGGATAAACCGGTATTAAAAGCTCTTGTGTCCTTGGACGACCTCGGTATCTTACCAACACTATACTACGCTCACGATGGGTGCACTTGCCCATATGTGTGTTTAGTGTTAGTGAAATATCGTGTTTTATAAATTTAAAACTTGGCTAAAATAAGTGTTAAAGGGGCTTAAAATATACACCTAATATATATAACACTTCACACGCATCAATCCGCGAGACGGATTCAAAGAATGAAAGATGTGAATGCAATGTTTGAATCCGCAAGACAGATTCAAAACATAGAAGGTACGAAAGGTATGAATAATGTGTTCGAATCCGCGAAGCAGATTTAAGATATAAAAGACGGGACTAGTCTACATAAGAAGAAGTCGATAGCTTGACCATGTATGTGTTAAACAAGTCATATAAGTAAATATAAAGCAAATGAACAAAAGAATGATAGGAATGAAAATATCCGAATGTGTAAGTAATTACGGACCAAACAAGTAAATATTCTTTAAGTGATATGATTCAAATTATGTTTAAACTTTCATATATATATGAATATATTTATGCAAATGCGTTGCATGCAAGAATGGTCGAAAGGATAAATGGGTCATACGGGTCAGATGGCGATCGCCATTTGAATTCGGTAGTAAATGTTTTGATATGTTAAGTTTTATACTCATAGGTGAGCTTGATGAATGGACACGCAATGTCACCAATCGGGAAGGAATGATCATCGTAAGATAAGGATAACGAATCAATGGAATCTACTTCCGTCAGGTATGTACAAAAAGGGTTGTAACTTTAATAGGAGGTTATGACTCGACTAGAGATGGGTGTGTTAGAATAAAATGTATATATACAAACCGTAATGCAAAATGTGGAGTGAATTTCAAAATGTTCGTAATGATCGTCGGGTGGTATTGAACTTGAATGCTCGTAACTGTGGAAATTCTGATAGAATATAAGAGACGGCAAGTATCGTTAAGAAATGCTAACTTTGATGCTCGGCTTGTTGGCCATGTTCATTTGAACAAGACATTGTAGAAAAGATACGCATGGCATACATAACAATAGTAACCATGGAAATAATGCTTAGTCTTCGTGATTTAAGTACGGATAAGTAAGTTTAAGAAGGGTGATTTTAGTTGTAATAATAAGTCCTTGAATGATTATAGTATGTGTATGGTAATATATCGACCCCTCCTATGAGCTTAAAGGTAAACGAAAGTAATGATAGTAATGGAATGTTTAGGATGGATCATAGTGAACAAAATGAAAGATAGCATTTGGTGTATGAGTAGTATGAAATAAATCGATTTATTTCGATTAGTAAATATATGAATGTAATATGCTTAAATAGAAAGTTAGAAACAAGCCATAGACTTGGGTTTGCACGATTAATAATTGTATACAACTGGAATAAATTCGATGAATGAAACGCTAGTGATGGTATACGCTAGGAGCTAGCATTATAAAGTAAATGACACTAATAAGAGCTCTGGATCAGACCCTGACCCTTGTGTGATTATGAAAGTAAACTATTAATTTAAGATGATAGGGTCAATGCGTACGATTATATTTATTCATGAATAAGACTTTTGCAAAGACCCCGAGTGAATCATGTGGTAGTGTGCCCAGTGAATGAGTACAATAGAAGGGTAAGAGAAAGAATGAGAAAGGTTTCGGGGACAAAACCTCCTTTAAGGAGGGTAGACTTGTAACGCCCCAAAACCCGAACGTTTAACTCACTAATGAGATTTCATGGAATACGAGATAAAATATGACCAATATGTTATTTAACTTGGTCACAATACAAGTTAGATAATAGTAGTAAAGTTTGTGACTAAACAATTACCACACTAAACTCAAGGGACTAAAGGTGACAGGTTAAGAAAGCTAGATGAATAAAAATGAAATAAGAATTAAAACACACACACATCAGGTGTGTGTGTTCGATGCCCAGAGCCAGAGAAGAAGGGGAAACCCTTCTAACCACAGAAATCCAGCCAATTGAAGCCCTAATCGTGACTGAATCTCATGCATGTCAATGATTTCTTGATCATCTAGGCCTATTAAAGCTTAAGGTAAGAAGAATTTGATAGTTTGATGATCTTGAATATGTAGGGTTTCAAGAAATTCCATGTGTTTATATGAAATTAGTATGATATTGAACTAAGATCACCATCTAGAACATTATGAATGCTTGAAATCGATTAAATAAATGTTGGGAGTGAAAACCCACTTAGAGTAGAATGAATATGAGTTGTAAAGTGTGCAATTGGATGAGGGAATGTATGATGATTGTTTATAATGATAAATTGTTAGTTAGAGCTGAATTAGAATAGAAGTTATGTGAAATTCTATTGAATATTGATGTTCTTGATGATATTGATATGGATTGGTCATGTTATGCAAATGATACTTGTACACTATGCTTAATTAACGGTACGCCCACCAAGTGTATGATGAAATGCCTAAGTGATGATTTTAGATGAATTGTGTATAATGATGGATGGAAAAGTATAGAATGTAATAATGAAGTGATAAACGATAGGTTAACATGAAATATGCGTTTTGATTGAAATACATATGGGTTTTTAATTGATAAAACAACTTTGATAAAAGGTATGCTTAGAAGTTGAACTTCGTACTTAAATGATGTGGTAAACGTCATGTGTTGGTCTAGAGGTTTAATGGTGAATTGATATGGATGTGCACTAAAGGTAGAGTGATTTATTAGTAAAGTAGGATGTTAAGATTACGTTAAATTGTTAACTTGAATATGGTTGTGACACCCCGTTGAAACGTTCTCACTTACACTAGCTTGTCAGTGGATGCCTTAACTTTTGGGACGAAAGTTCTTAAAACTTGGGGATAATGTGACACTTCGGGTTTTCCCGAGCAACCTCATTGTTAGCTTTATGTATACATATACTATTAAATGAAGATTTGCGAGTTACCTTGAAGTATTATGTGATGCTTGTGTCAAAATATATGTATGTAAAATATATATATATATGTACGTATATGTGAACCGAGACCATGAACCCGACTTGAGACCACTCGGTCTCGAGTGAACGACTGGGCCGGTTGGGCCATGCACCCCTAAAGCCCACTCAAACCCATTAGGATGCACTAACTTGGATTGAGTATAAAACCTCATTAACCACCATTTGCACCAAACTTTCCCTCACACTCACTCCCACACTCTCCTACTCTTCCACTCACTAAAACCCTAACAACACAACCCCTCCTCTCCTTCTCTCTCGGATCAGACCGGCGACAACCAAAGGGCTCTCGGACTAGCTCGAGATCATCACTCGGAACTTGGTTCATCAACCCTTCATACCCTTTCATCTAGCCGGACGTGGTGACCAACTTGCTTGACCAAGTAAACTAAACTGCCGAGCAACCCAAGGTGAGTTCACAACTATTAAAGCATGCGTTCCCGGTGGTTTTGGGAAACGGAGACTTAATCAACGCTATCCCCGTGTAAGGGATACAAACTTACTTTTCTTCCCTTGTTACTGGGAACAAACTTACTTACTTCCCTTGTTACTGGGAACTCTTGGTTAATTATTGTTTATACGAAATGCAACAAGCAACACTAAACGAAACTCTATCACTTAAGTCCCTACCATTTAATACCGATTAGTCGCCGGGGCCTGGCGAACGGGTTATTAGTTAATAGCGCTATTTAGGTGTAACCAGCCTCACACCGACCCTTGTTACTGGGAACGGGAGTGAACTAATGAACTCTGGCAAACCGTCAATGATGATAGAACATTGACAAACGGGGCACTACGGAAACGTACGGTTTAGTAAGTGTTCGGTATTGGAAAAACAGTTTAGTCGCTTACTCATGGGGTAGCTCCCCATCGCATGTATAAATGGATAAATTAACTGGTGAAACAAGTTTTTAGTAACTAAAACTGGTCAACTCGTGGACTCGCCAACATTTTTGTTGATACCCTACTGCATGCTTTGCAGGTAACCAGTGACTCAAGAGCTTGCTGCTTGGGGATGCGTAGTGGTCGTCTAGCCCATGTGTTGGGTTCTAAATAAACTTGAACTATGAACCTTGTTTTAAATTGCTTTGCCTATGCTTCCGCTACGTACTTAGACTATTACTTAAACTTAAACTTTTGAACTTAAACTATGATGATTACTAACTTTTGTGGTTGGTGAATATTTTTACTATTACTCGATGCTCAGTATAATTGGTGGCTGGATCCTGGTCAGTCACGCCCCCAAGCGGTGGTATTCCGCATGTGGATTTTGGGGGTGTGACAGATTGGTATCAGAGCCATTGGTTATAGTGAACTTGGTTTTAAAAAGAAAGTCTTTTTGAGAAAAACCAGACTATAACCCGTGACTCGTGACGACACTACACTCCAAGGGCAAGACTCAGCTTATCAGACCTCATAGCTCGGACTTGTGTTTACGTGCTTGTTTACTTTACGATTGATTGCTCTACTATACATACTAGTGTGCCTAATTAGATAGATACACATCCCCCTTCTATCTCATTCTCACTACGTTACGACATCGCACTCATACTGTGTTTTCTGGTTATGAAGACAATGAGTGGACGCGGAAGAGGAAACGTTAACATGACTCAGGCTCAGTTCACCAACTTGCTCAACACGGTGGCTGCAGCTTTCGCAGCTCACCGTGGAGGTAAACTAGTTACTTTAGGATGTTTAGATCCTACCCCCACCTCGTCTTTTCACCTCTAAGCCCATTCACTTCACTTCTCACGACAGGTCAGCCTGCGCCTGCGCAGCCACGTATTTGTACTTTCAAAACCTTCATGGATGGCAAGCCTCTCCCTTTCAACGGCACTGAGGGTGCCATAGGCCTTCTGCACTGGATTGAAAAGGCTGAAGCTGTCTTTGCTGTCTGCGAGTGTCCCCCTGCTAACTGGGTTAAGTTCACGACTGGTACGCTTGAAGGAAACGCGCTTTCATGGTGGAAAGCACAGATTCAGATGCTTGGTCTGGAAACTGCTAATGCTACTGCGTGGGAAGATTTCAAGGACATGATCAAAGAGGAGTACTGTCACAGGGACGACATCCACAAACTCGAGAACGAGTACTATGGGCTCAAGATGGTTGGATCAGAGATTGAGACCTACACCAAGCAGTCCAACGACTATGCTGCACTTTGCCCAAACATGTCCCGACCTATGTATTGAAGGATCGAATTGTACATCAAAGGTTTGGTCCCAGAAATCCGGAGCCATGTGACCTCAGCCAACCACAATACCATACAGCCCGTGGTCCGTCTTGCTCACAAACTCACCAATCAGGCTGTGGAGGAGGGCAAGTTGCCCAAAAGGATCAGTGCTACTGCTGGAACTTCTAGCGACAACAAACAAAAGTGGGATGGAGGTCAGGGAAAGGACGCTAACCCCACTCAGGCCCCAGTTCAACAAAGGAAGACTGAAAGCAACAAGGGCCCTCAGCAACAGGGTGGCTATCGAGGAAACCACCCAAAGTGTAACAAATGTAATCGACACCGCAGTGGGCCATGTGGCAAAGGTCAGTGTCAGCGATACAACAAGATGGGGCATGAAGCCAAAGACTGTAGGAGTCAGTTCCCAGCTAGGCAGAATCAACAACAACCACAACAGCAGCAAGGAAACAATCGTGAATGCTACAAATGTGGGGCGATAGGGCACATGCGAAAGGATTGCCCTCAGTTGAACCAGAATCGCAACAACAATAATCAAGGCGCTGGGAACAACAACAACAACAACAACAACCAAGGAGCTGGAAACAATGCAAGGGCATTCGTGATTGGGGCTGCTGAAGCAAGGAACGACCCCAACGTAGTGGCGGGTAAGTTCTTACTCAATGATCGTTATGTTTTCGTATTATTTGATTCTGGAGCAGATGCTAGTTATGTATCCCTACGCCTTAGTAAGAAACTTAAGTCCACTCTTACGCCGTTAAGCTCTAAGCACATCGTTGAAATAGCTAATGGTAGAAACCTCGAGGCCTCACACGTTATTCGTAACTGCAAACTAGAATTGTCTGGTCAGACCTTCCATATCGATCTCTACACCATCATTCTCGGAAGCTTCGACGTCGTCATTGGTATGGATTGGTTATCCAAGCATCGAGCTGAAATCCTCTGCCAAGATAAAGCTATTCGTATTCCCCGTCCTCCTGGCAAGCCCCTTATAGTTCAAGGAGACAAAAGCGGAGAAGTCACAGGCATCATTTCATTCTTAAAAGCCCAGAAGTGTTTACGAAAGGGGCACGCCGCTATCTTAGCACTCGTTGCCGACACGCAAAAAAAGGAAAGCAGAATTGAAGATTTTCCTGTTGTACGCGACTATCCTGAAGTATTTCCTGAAGAACTACCTGGACTCCCTCCTCACCGTCAGGTCGAATTCCAAATCGAGCTAGCTCCCGGAGCAGCACCTATAGCGCGTGCACCTTATCGACTAGCTCCCGCAGAACTCAAGGAACTTTCTACTCAACTACAAGAACTACTGGACAAAGGTTTTATCCGTCCTAGCACATCACCCTGGGGAGCCCCAGTGCTCTTTGTCAAAAAGAAGGATGGCACATTCCGAATGTGCATTGATTACCGCGAACTGAACAAGGTTACCATCAAGAATCGTTATCCACTTCCCCGTATCGACGATCTGTTCGACCAACTGCAAGGGTCGAGCTATTATCCCAAGATCGATCTGCGATCGGGTTATCACCAACTGAGAGTCCGCGATGAGGACATCTCTAAGACTGCTTTCAGAACCCGCTATGGTCACTACGAATTCCTTGTTATGCCATTCGGAATGACCAACGCACCTGCGATCTTCATGGATCTCATGAACCGAGTGTGCAAACCTTACCTCGACAAGTTCGTGATTGTGTTTATTGATGACATCCTAATTTACTCGAAAAGTCAAGGAGAGCTTGAACAACACCTGCGTCTTATTCTCGAACTCCTTCGCAATGAGAAACTGTACGCCAAATTCTCGAAATGTGATTTCTGGCTTAGAGAAGTCCATTTCCTTGGGCACATAGTCAACCAGGATGGGATTCATGTCGACCCCGCTAAGATCGAATCCATTAAGAATTGGCCTATACCTAAGACTCCGACCGAAATTCGCCAATTCTTGGGATTGGCAGGATACTATCGAAGATTTATCAAGGGATTCTCTAAGATCGCTCAACCACTTACGACCCTCACTCAGAAGGGTGTTGCTTATAAGTGGAATGAGGCACAGGAATCTGCCTTTCAGGAACTAAAGAAGAACCTTTGTAGTGCTCCTATTTTTTTTCCTTACCTGAAGGTACCGACGACTTTGTTGTTTACTGCGACGCTTCTATTCAAGGACTTGGTTGCGTGCTGATGCAACGCGAGAAAGTTATTGCTTACGCTTCGCGACAGCTCAAGATCCACGAACGGAACTACACGACACATGACTTAGAATTCGGAGCTGTGGTCTTCGCGCTCAAGATTTGGAGACATTACTTGTACGGTACTAAGTGCACAATTTACACTGATCACAAGAGTCTCCAACACATAATGGAACAAAAGGAGTTGAATATGCGGCAACGCCGATGGGTCGAACTCCTAAATGACTACGAGTGTGCGATTAAATATCACCCAGGCAAGGCTAATGTGGTGGCATATACCCTCAGCAGGAAGGAAACCAAACCTAAGCGCGTTCGTGCCTTACAGCTCACCAACCACTCAAACCTACCTAAGCAAATCCGAAACGCTCAGGTCGAAGCGTTGAAAGCCGAGAACGTCAGGGATGAGTCCCTGCGAGGATCAAGGAAACGGCTAGAACAAAAAGAAGATGGTGCTTACTACGTAAACGGGCGTAGATGGGTCCCACTTTACGGGAATTTGCGCGAGCTAGTAATGGAGGAATCCCATAAGTCCCGTTACTCAGTACATCCGGGTTCAGATAAGATGTACCACGACTTAAGGACTACCTATTGGTGGCCTGGCATGAAGGCCCACATAGCAACCTATGTCAGAAAATGTTTGACTTGTGCAAGAGTCAAGGCGGAGTATCAGAAACCATCGGGCCTACTCCAACAACCGGAGATTCCACAGTGGAAATGGGAGCAAATTTCCATGGACTTTGTTACTGGCTTGCCTAGGTCTCAACGCGGAAATGACACCATTTGGGTAATAGTGGACCGATTAACTAAGTCTTCACACTTTTTGGCCATTAAAGAAACAGACAAGTTCTCTACCTTAGCAGAGGTATACTTAAAGGAAGTGGTTTCGAAGCACGGGGTGCCGACCTCCATTATTTCCGATCGAGACGCGCGTTTTACTTCTGAGTTGTGGCAAGCTATGCACAAATCTTTTGGCTCACGTTTAGACATGAGCACCGCTTATCATCCCCAAACGGATGGGCAGTCTGAATGCACCATCCAAACCCTTGAGGACATGCTTAGGGCATGTGTGATCGATTTTGGCAAGGGTTGGGAAAGGCACCTACCGTTAGTAGAATTCTCCTACAACAACAGCTACCACACCAGCATCCAGGCAGCACCCTTTGAGGCATTGTACGGTCGTAAATGCCGATCGCCTCTCTGCTGGGCGGAGGTTGGTGACAGCCAGATCACAGGTCCAGAACTTGTGGTAGACACTACGTAAAAGATTGCCCAGATTAGATAACGCATGGCGGCAGCTCGTGACCGTCAGAAGAGCTACGCTGATAAAGATAGGAAACCGCTAGAGTTCCAGGTTGGTGATCGGGCTCTACTTAAAGTCTCACCCTGGAAGGGTGTGGTTCGTTTTGGAAAACGGGGCAAGCTTAATCCGCGATATGTCGGACCATTCGAAGTTACCAAAAAGATCGGTAAGGTCGCTTACAGATTGAATCTGCCTGAAGAACTGAGTGCTGTGCACAACGTCTTCCATATGTCTAATCTGAAGAAGTGTCTGTCAGATGAAACACTCATCATTCCTTTCAAGGAACTTACTATTGACGAACAGCTACACTTTACTGAGGAACCAATTGAGATCACGGATCGTGAGATCAAGACCCTCAAACGTAGCCAGATACCTCTTGTGCGAGTTCGTTGGAACTCACGCCGTGGCCCAGAGTTTACCAGGGAGCGGGAAGACCAGATGAAGCGCAAGTATCCCCAGTTGTTCCCAAATGAAACTCCCAGCACTGAAGCTACAACCGAATTTCGGGACGAAATTCCAAACTAACGGGGGATGATGTGACACCCCGTTGAAACGTTCTCACTTACACTAGCTTGTCAGTGGCTGCCTTAACTTTCAGGACGAAAGTTCTTAAAACTTGGGGATAATGTGACACTTCGGGTTTTCCCGAGCAACCTCATTGTTAGCTTTATGTATACATATACTATTAAATGAAGATTTACGAGTTACCTTGAAGTATTATGTGATGTTTGTGTCAAACTATGTGTATGTAAAATATATATATATATATATGTACGTATATGTGAACCGAGACCATGAACCCGACTTGAGACCACTCGGTCTCGAGTGAACGACTGGGCCGGTTGGGCCATGCACCCCTAAAGCCCACTCAAACCCATTAGGATGCACTAACTTGGATTGAGTATAAAACCTCATTAACCACCATTTGCACCAAACTTTCCCTCACACTCACTCCCACACTCTCCTACTCTTCCACTCACTAAAACCCTAACAACACAACCCCTCCTCTCCTTCTCCCTCGGATCAGACCGGCGACAACCAAAGGGCTCTCGGACTAGATCGAGATCATCACTCGGAACTTGGTTCATCAACCCTTCATACCCTTTCATCTAGCCGGACGTGGTGACCAGCTTGCTTGACCAAGTAAACTAAACTGCCGAGCAACCCAAGGTGAGTTCACAACTATTAAAGCATGCGTTCCCGGTGGTTTTGGGAAACGGAGACTTAATCAACGCTATCCCCGTGTAAGGGATACAAACTTACTTTTCTTCCCTTGTTACTGGGAACAAACTTACTTACTTCCCTTGTTACTGGGAACTCTTGGTTAATTATTGTTTATACGAAATGCAACAAGCAACACTAAACGAAACTCTATCACTTAAGTCCCTACCATTTAATACCGATTAGTCGCTGGGGCCTGGCGAACGGGTTATTAGTTAATAGCGCTATTTAGGTGTAACCAGCCTCACACCGACCCTTGTTACTGGGAACGGGAGTGAACTAATGAACTCTGGCAAACCGTCAATGATGATAGAACATTGACAAACGGGGCACTACGGAAACGTACGGTTAAGTAAGTGTTCGGTATTGGAAAAACAGTTTAGTCGCTTACTCATGGGGTAGCTCCCCATCGCATGTATAAACGGATAAATTAACTGGTGAAACAAGTTTTTAGTAATTAAAACTGGTCAACTCGTGGACTCGCCAACATTTTTGTTGATACCCTACTGCATGCTTTGCAGGTAACCAGTAACTCAGGAGCTTGCTGCTTGGGGATGCGTAGTGGTCGTCTAGCCCATGTGTTGGGTTCTAAATAAACTTGAACTATGAACCTTGTTTTAAATTGCTTTGCCTATGCTTCTGCTACGTACTTAGACTATTACTTAAACTTAAACTTTTGAACTTAAACTATGATGATTACTAACTTTTGTGGTTGGTGAATATTTTTACTATTACTCGATGCTCAGTATAATTGGTGGCTGGATCCTGGTCAGTCACGCCCCCAAGCGGTGGTATTCCGCATGTGGATTTTGGGGGTGTGACAATGGTTGATAATTGCAAGATTATAAAAGTCATATGGGACGTAGTTAGATCAATGTATGAATGTGTAATGACATGATAAATTATATAAGCATGAAAAGATATGACTTTGAGTATATGCTCTATGTTTGTTAGAAATTGACTAATGAAGGTCAAATGTTGAGCATAGGATTAATGTGATTGATGTTATGTGTGGTCTTGCATGCTAACAAGGATATTAATGTATTGACATGTAAGGATAAATAACATATCTACGGACTCACGCACGGAGTCTAACGGGTCAAAAGTAAGCATGGAACCTATGCTTGAACTTGGTCGCTCAAGGTAAGTGATTCCGATTTCACTTCTTAGCTTGTTTAAATAAGGTATCGTTCTAGATAATTGAGTATGATGCGAAGTCAAATATGGATTTGGTTGAATAAAAACGATGGTTCTCGCTAAGTAGATCGAATGGGTCAAATGAGGTCTTGTTGTCATAACGTAATGAAGTGTAAGTAAGTTCCGAACCTCTTTTTAGTATTTAAAAAGATTTGTTCATTTTTTCATATGTTACGAATAGTGAGGTATGCAAGAATGTAAGATCAAATGAAGTACTAAGTTTAGTTTTGTGGTAATGGGTCAAAAATGTTAACTAAGTCAGAAAGTGTGTAATAAAGATCAAACGGGACAAAACTAGGAAGTGGGGTAAGGTAAGGTTTCGACCATCAAGGCATGGGGAAAGTGTTGGTATGATTTGGGACATTGTAAGGATGTTACTATACGTTTGGAATGTTCGTGGTGCGAGTATAATCGATCCCAATAGCCAAAAAGTAGAAATAAGTGTCTGGGGTGCAGAAGGGGCGTCGCCGACGCCCCAAAGGACCGTCGGCGACGGTGCTAGGCTGGTTCTGTGCTTCCGACGTCGTAATCTCCTATCTACAGAACTCTTTCCCGACAGACAAAACTAGAGGGTGTCGCCGACGGCCTGATGAGGCGTCGGCGACGGTGCCTCCGTTTCCTGCTTTCTGTCTTCGCCATGTAGCGCTCTTGGTTGAACTCATTTCCGTCCGGGTGCTTCGTAAAGCTTCCGAAAGGCTCCGTAAACCTTGTTAGACATAAGAAAGCACTAACCTTATTATAATAGATAGCTATGCACTCAAGTTCATGTAAAAGTGCGGATCTTATAAATTAAATGGTGAGAGGAAATGTGTTAGAATGTGTTATACGGATGAAATGATAAAACTTGTTCATAAGAATGCTTACTTGTGAATTATTACGTATGTTTATAGTACAATAGTAGGAGGTGGTTAAGGGAATATGACTTTAAATGCACGTGTTATATGTATTTTGGCATACAAGAACATGTACGACACACGTAGGTATGAATACATGATTGTAAGTATATTTGAATGTATGTAGGGATGTAAACGTGTATGGTTGTAAGTATGTACGTGTGTATGTATGTGCGAATGCATAATTTAGATGTATTGAGGATTAACGTAACTAACGATACACTTGAGTTTAGAATATAATGTAGGAATGAGAATGTCGGATTCTTATGAAGTTGAAGCTGAACTCGGAACGAGAGACTTCAAGAGAATAGTCGAATGTTATACGAAAGTTAATTGTGTGAGATTAGTGTCATATGAGGTTGTCAATGTCTAATTATTAAGTTGTATGTGATGTTCACGGGTACCACACGGATTCCTTCTACTACTAACGAAGCTGAGCGGACGTAGATCGAGTCAAGAGCAAGGGTTGTACGGAAAGAACGGTCAAATAGTTCGAAATATGTATTGCTTCGAAGCGTTAATACAATGTGAATATTGTAAATCCCTTCCAGTAAATGTTTAATATTTTGCATCTGAACTTTTATGTTTGAAATATGTTTATTAAAGAAAGAAATTTTAAGGCTCGTATTTCCGCTGCGTCGATTTAAAAATATTACGTGTTAGGGTCTTACATATTTGGACTTCTCCAAGGTGACGTCACCTCGGGTTCTTATGAACACTGAAGTGTGACATCATCCCATCAAGATTTGTTCAGATCTAAAGGATTTCTACATGCTTTTACACAAATCTCAACGAGATCTACACATTTACCAACTGTTTTCATGTTCTTCTTCAACATTTCTTCACTTTTCACTCAAAGCCGATGGAATCTAGACTCATTCAGGCTCTCTACTCATACTCTAGTTGAGAATCGGTCTGAGAACGGATTTCCTCCGGAAAAGACGACCAACTTATGGGTTGAACATGAAATCCCATCAAGAATAGTTAGGCTGATCGAATGGGGTGATTCCCATCCTATCGACTGAGCTGGACTCGGTGTGGTTTCCCGTTGTTTGACACGTCGTCATGCCGTCTCCGTTAAAACTCAAACTTTTAACTTAGGAATTTTACAAAGGATTTCAAAACATCAGATCGCCGATCGGATAGCCATCCAATCGGATGACCATCCGATCGAATGACTATTCAACCAGGTGACTTGTCCTTTATAAGTTCAATACTCAAACAATTTGACAAAACTTCAAAGAATATCACACTTTCCATCAAATAGCCATCCGATCGAACGGTCATCCGTCCGGATGACCATCCAATCGAATGACTTGAATTATACTACAACGAAAACTTCAAAAGTTTCAAAACGATTTACAAACACACTCACCCAATCGAATGACCAACCATTCGAATGGTCATCCATCCGGATGATCATCCGATCGACTCACCATTTGACACGAAACTCATCTGACGCACTGTTATGCACGTTGTTCAACGCTTACGCCATCGTTCTATGAACAGGCTAACCCAAACGCGCACCTTTTAATCCAAGGTTGTGTTTATTTACTAAACACATACTGTGAGTATACTCGTACCCTTTTTTGCTAAACGCACTTTTGGATGTTACATACGTTACCTATTTCAAATCACATCAACACACAACGCAAACACCTTTTAACGCTAACCGCTCTCGCATGATTATACGTGACTCGATGAATGCTTGTATGTTATGTTTACACAGTGACTGTTGCCTAACACCTTAGCAACGATAGTACTATAGTTTGGACTCAGCACCTGTCATGGACAGGGGTTGTTAAGGGTTTTACTTCACATGGTCACAGTGGTGATAATGTGTTGCGCATTCTACACTCGCAGTCATGTCGGTTGCATATGTCATTGTCGATAGCTTACTTGCTTCACATTTCTACGTGTTACATGCTGGTTATGCGTAAACGCTTTCGCTATACTATATGCTATCAAACTTGTGTACCTACTTTTACACTCTGTGTATTGACTTTATTTTAACGTATGTGAAGGGTGTTTAGGATGCTATGCTTTGCTTGATGAAACGAAGTAGGTGGTCTAGAAACGTCATTCAATAAAATCTGAGTTGTCGGAACAACCTATTTGTTTTTTAGAACAATATCTGTAATAACTGTTTTTACTTTATATGTTGATGGTATGGGATGTTAGTGATTAATATATTGTCATTAATAGTTGTTATGGATTCTCTTGAACAATCTGTTTCGCTCAGTGCCACGCCCCGATGATTCCGCCATCGGTTGGGGTGTGACAATAATTATCAAGTAAATTCATACAAAATCACACTTTGTGTTCAAATCCACCAAGAACTTATGATGCAAGTTGTAATAAGTGCTAATATTACGTTTTTTAGTTATTGGCTGCTTTAAACATAATATTTTTATCTTATATATAAAATATAGCTAATGCATATATACATAAACACCAAGTTAAATCTCCAAAAATTAAAACTCAGAGTGTTAGCATAATAAAGTTAGTGGGCTTGTATTATATTGGGTTTATTGTTTAGCTCATTTTACTAGTAACCCTAGATTGTTTCTCTATTTATAGTGTTACTTTTATTTGTCTATGTATACACCTTTCATTATAATAAAACCCTAGCCACTTTTCTTTGATACATGTTTGTCTTTCAACATGGTATCAGAGCTTATTCAATCCATATTCGTTAACTTGATTTGATGATTGAAGAGTATGTAGCAAGCATCAGTTTTGGATAGAACTTCATGAGTTTTTTTGCTTGGGTTACGATTAAGTGCTTTTGCATGAAGGGTCTTCCGCCACCAAGGTTTTTACATTAATTAGTATAGCATCATTCCATTTAATTAATGTTTATACCTTGTTTAAATAAGTGTTCAAACATCACGACAAAGAGTGATATTGTGAAAGTAGCATGTGTGCATCGATTTGTGTGAGGAAATATGTCTATTTTCGTGTACTGTGAGGAATTAATTTGGTGAAGAATTGTTGTGAGGAATTAATATAGTGAAGAATTGAACGATGAAGAGATATCTTTTGGTATTCTGCCATGTTGGTTCCATATTATAGTTAAGCACATACAAGAATATAAGCAAGTGTTCGTTATTTTGGGTTTAGAGTTTGGTTCGTATTTTGGTTTATACTGGAATTTGTATTTGGTTCGTATTGGTTGCTTCCGATATCGGTTCGTATTTGGTGCTTCCGCTGTTGGGTTTGTATTTGATATTGGATTATTTTGCTTTTGCGCGGTATGGATGATATGGCGAAAAAGGCTGAATCTCTTCCCTCTACACGTGTTTTTGGTCCAGTTCCAATACCTGCTTCAGATTCTCGGGTTTTTGACCAATTCAGGTTGTTTCTAAATTTAGCCATGTCTTCGTCTAATACTTCAGGTATTCCTTCATCCATATGGATTTTGGATTCTACTTACTCGGTCAGGAGATGAATGCCACCGATAAAAGTCAGGAGATGAATGACTCAACTGAATGTAAGTCCACCAAATTACCAGATTTTGCCTACTCTACTTACTCGCCTTCGTTTGCCTCCTTCATTGCAAATATACATCATATGTCTGAACCTGAATCATATAGAGAGGCTGTCTCTGTGAGCTCTTCAGCCATAGCATTCTGCTAAAGAGGATTAGAGACAGCGTCTCTATATGATTCAGGTTCAGACATATGATGTATATTTGCGATGAAGGAGGCAAACGAAGGCGAGTAAGTAGAGTAGGCAGAATCTGGTAATTTGGTGGACTTACATTCACGAGAATACATCCTCATAGGTGGAACTGTCTCAACAGGTGAAGGAGTTGTCTCGGGCATAGCCGAACCTGAAGTTGTGTCTGGCAATGTATGGGTATCTTGAACTGACCCACCAGATGCTACCGGCCCATCAGATTCTACTGGCCCATCAGAATCAGCAGATGTAGCGGGAACATTGGACGATGTTGATGCATCAATGTCATAATTGAAGGGGTCAATGTTTAGGAGATCTGACTTTGTTACATTATGTGATCCGGATGGAATCGAATAAAAAGGAATATGCTAGAGGAAGATAACTTGCCTTGACACATACAACTTCTTACTAATAGGATCAAAACAACAATATCCTTTCTGTGCAGTGCCATAACCTTTAGGACCACTAGCATAACCCAAAAACACACATAATGATGACTTATTTGACAATTTGCCTCGTTCAACATGAGGCCGGAGAATAAAGCATGTACATCCAAAAACCCTTAAGTCATCGTAATTTAGGAGTTCGCCATACAGTTTCTCAAAAGGAGACATCCCAGAGTTATGAGAAGCAGGGATCTGATTAATTACATGTTGGGCAGTTAGGAGTGCTTCTCCCCAAAAAATACTCAGGACATCGGCGGATAAAAGAAACGAGCGAGCAGTTTCCATAAGATGACGATGTTTCCTTTCAGCTACACCATTCTACTGAGGTGTGTCGGTACAAGATACCTAGTGTATTGTACCATCTGATGCAAGTAACTGGGTAAAGTCATTGGAGGTATATTCACCCCTTGGTCACAACGAAAGCACTTTATCACAGCTGAAAATTGGGTCTTAACATAGGCTCTAAAGTCTTTGTAAATACTAAAGAACTCAGATCACCGTTTCATAAGATACACCCAGGTATAACGAGTATAGTCATCTATAAAAGATACATAATAAATCGACCCACCCTTAGTGGATACAGGTGACGGACCCCACACGTCAAAATGCATAATATCAAAAGGAGCTAAAGAACGAGAGGTACTTTGTACAAAAGGCAGGGGCGGAAAACTTTGCAACCACTACAATTAGAAATATCACAAGTGTTCAACTTACCCAAAGCACCTGTAGAAACCAAAAACCTTAAACGAGACGCGGACACATGTCCCAATCGAGAATGCCACCGATAAAAGTCAGGAGATGAATGACTCAAGCAAAAGGACGACAAATATACAGATGAATGCCACCGATAAAATCCGTATGGTATTTGGTTCCATTACCATCTGGTAAACATACAATTGGTTCGCGTTGGGTATATAAGATTAAAACAAAGTCTGATGGGTCTGTTGAGTGATATAAGGCCAGACTTGTAGCCAAGGGTTATTCACAAAAGTATGGAATGTATTATGATGAGACATTTGCACCGGTGGCAAAAATGACTACAGTTCGTACTCTAATAGTTGTCGCATCTGTTTGTAAGTGGAAGATTTGTCAAATGGATGTTAAGAATGCATTTCTGAATGGTGATCTCCATGAGGAGGTTTACATCATTCCTCCCCCAGGAATTGTTCATCAGCCCGATGAAGTCTGTCGACTTCAGAAAGCTCTATATGGTCTCAAACAGGCCCCTCGTGCTTGGTTTGATAAGTTCTCTAGAGTGATTACTTCACTTGGTTTTGTTCCTAGTAATCATGATTCAGCATTGTTTGTTCGATGTACGAGTGCAGGACGCATTCTTTTGTCTTTATATGTGGACGATATGATTATTACAGGCGATGATTATGATGGTATTGAGTCCTTGAAGCGTGATTTGGCTCACCGTTTTGCTATGAAGGATTTGGGTTTGCTCCGGTATTTTTTGGGTATTGAGGTGGCTCAGTCTCACAAAGGATATCATCTTTCTCAAACAAAATATATATCTGATGTGTTTCAGCGGACAAGACTTTCTGATAATAGAACTGTTGACACTCCTCTTGAAACCAATGCGCGATATTCTCCCAGTGATGGTGTTCCCTTGGTTGATCCAAGTTTGTATTGTACTATTGTAGGCACCTTGGTTTATCTTACAGTTACTCGCCCGAATATTGCTCATGCAGTTCATGTGGTTAGCCAATTTGTTACTGCCCCTATGTCTGTTCATTGGGGAGCTGTTCTTCGTATATTAATATATCTTCGCGGCACTCAGTTTCAGCGTCTTATGTTTCCCTCTACATCTTCTTTGGAGTTACGTGACTACAGTGATGCTGATTGGGATAGTGATCGTAATGATCGCAAGTCCACCACTGGTTTTTGTGTTTTTCTTGGAGATTCGTTAATCTCGTGGAGAAGTAAGAAACAAGATGTTGTTTCAAGATCTTCTACTGAGGCTGTGTATCATGCTATGGCTGTGACTACATGTGAGATTGTTTGGTTACGATGGCATCTTGCTGATATGGGGGTTACCATATCGCAACCTACTCCCTTACATTGTAGTAACCAAAGTGCTATGCAGATTGCTAAGAACTCTGTTTTTCATGAGAGAACAAAACATATTGAGATTGATTGCCACTTCACACGTCATCATCTTCAGCTCGGGACCATCTCGCTTCCATATGTTCCATCAGCCTTGCAGATTGTTGACATTTTCACAAAGGCTCTGTCGGTGTCTCGGTTTCGGTTCGTGTGTGACAAACTCTCAATGCTTATTGCTATTGCATTATGAGTTTGGGGGTGGGATGTTAGCATAATAAAGTTAGTGGGCTTGTATTATATTGGGTTTATTGTTTAGCCCATTTTGCTAGTAACCCTAGATTGTTTCTCTATTTATAGTGTTACTTTTCTTTGTTTATGTATGCACCTTGCATTATAATAAAACCCTAGCCACTTTTCTTTGATACATGTTTGTCTTCAAACACAGAGTCCAATAACCCTTATCAAGTGATTGACTTTAACTTCTAATCACTTAGCAAAAGCAAAACTGAATTTATAGAATAATGGATTTTAATAATCTCAACTATTAGCCGTTGGCCGACAGCGGTCCCAACTTTAAAAATAACCAGTGGTGGTCCCACCTTTTCACATATTGTAAACCAATTGACCTTTACTAAACCGAAAAAGACACGGAGACAAAAAGAAATTAAAGTTTTGTTAGTAAAGGTCCATTGGTTTACAATATGTGAAAAGGTGGGACCACCAATGGTTATTTTTTAAATTGGGATTATTGTCGGCCAACTGCTAATAGTTGGGATTATTAAAATCCATTATTCCAAACTGAATTTCCCTAGATGAAGTGAATCTCGACCTAATTTTTATTTTTCTTAGCTTTTCCTTTTGGTTTGTTAGATTCCATAATTATTTACCATCTACTATTCAGAAAATAAAGTACTCTCAATCTAATACATTAAAATTTTCAAAAGTTACAATAATAATGACAAATTATTCAAAAATATAACAAACTTGATCAATTATTGTTGAATTAATTAAATTCATAATTTTCATTTCGATGTAAAAAAACATCATACAATAAGTAGTTTATTAGTATTTGGGTACGTTTTGTTATTGTGACTTCTTACTAAGTTGTCATTGTTTCATATATGTTGTTGGTGTCACCGTCGCTATTGTCAATGCCATTGTTGTCGTTGGCGTTACTTGTATGAGTTATATAACATAATCCCCACCATTTCCCAACTTATGGGCTGCCACTTGTTCTATCGGGTATACCCTTACATTAACAGTGACATGACATGTTAACCAACATTGCATACCATTTTCTCTTTGTGTTAAAAGGGCTATTTGTTAACATGTTAACCGGATGTTAAGAGATTAAATTAATTATTCTTTTCTTTTTTTAAACCAAAAACCACTAAAAAATAGGGTTAGATGAAGTAATGCAATTAAACCATTTTCTTGGAGTATGACAAAGTAAAATGAGGAAAAATGGGTGATGTGGCACATATTTAGAGTTGAGGGTTAAAGCATACCCAAGGCTCACCATCATCACCACATCTCATTTGCACCACCATCATCAACCACTCATCAAAACTCCCGACTTTAACTTCACTATCATTTTCTAGCAAATCTGACTCGTCGGAACACTATCCCCATCACAACACACCACTTGCAAATATCTAATCAAAACCTACAAATATAACCGAAATCAAGTAATAACCTACATATCTCATTTAGGTATCCAATCATATCTTACATGTAAAAACCTTAACTTACACGACCTCCAAACCCATTGATAACTCATCGTGTAAACCCTGAATTAGGACGTCTAAGCATAGACACGCCATGTAATTATTTGGTCAATATCATGTTAGTTTTATATGATTCACGGTGGTAGTGAGAGGTGCATTTGGCAATGAAGGCAAAGGTGATGGAGGAGGGTAGTTAATACGACTACAACTACTTGAACTATGCCAATTTATGTGAGTTCTTGTGTGACACAAATAATACCATAGGTATTTTTGAAGGGGTGGTAGTTAGAAACTTAGAAATGATAGTTGGTAGACGATCGAGCGGTGGTTTACACTAAATCCGTTTCAGGTCAATATTAATACACTAAAATTAATACAATAACCAAGTCTATTCGATAAAGCGGTTCCTACCGGTTCAAATTATTTCAACTCAAAACCGGTTTGAATCTGACCTGGCTTGGGCTAAATTTGGTATTGACTTTGTTGACCAAATCCGATGAGCTTTAATAAAAAAAGTTTATGCACATATATATAGGGAAATGATCAAATAGGAAGTTTATTTTGGCTATGAATGTTAGGAAGCAATAGGATTATGACATGTGGCAAAATTTAAAATAAAGAGGAAGGGTATTTTAGTCAATCATATCCTTTCTTCTTCCTTCTTCTCCCCAGTAACTTCAAAACCCACCATTTTCAAAACCCACCATCTTCAACTATTTCTTCACTTTCTATCTTAATAATCTCTACATTATAGTGCGATTTTCATCACCAATCAATGATTCAAACACCGATCAACGTGTTCTTCAGTTTTTTTTGAAGAAAACCCAGTTTAATTTCATTCAAAATCTAGTTTTTTCCCGTGATTTTGAAGATAATCACTCGATCCGTTTGATTCGATCGCTCATAAGTGTTTCTATCATTCAAATTTCGTCAATCGTTGAAGAAATCGCCTTTGATCCATGTAAGAAATTCTTTAATTTCATTTTTACGATCTGGGTTTTTGATTTAGTCATTGCGTTTTACAATCTTGGCGGGGGTCCGGGGGCGGCAGCCCCTGGTAGCAGGGTCCAAGGGGCAGAGCCCCTGGCTGGGGTTGAGCATGAGAAAAATTAATTTTCTGGAAATTTGCCTCTGGAAAACTGCATTCGTTGTTCAGACAATTCACAGACAAATTCTCTGGAAAACTGTAAATTTTCTGTAAGTTTTATGCCATTGCGTTTTTAGAACTGCATTCCTGGTTCAAACAATTCACAGACAACTATAGTCATGGTTCAATGCGTTTTAGAGAGAACACTTTCTTTGGTGTTTTTATGCCATTGCATTTTAGAACTAAGACATTTTATGCGTTTTCTGGTAATTGCGTTTTAGAAAAACACATTTTTGAAGTGTTTTTAGTCATTGCGTTTTAGGTAAAACACATTTTTAGGTGTTTTCAATCCATTGCGTTTTACAGAAAAACTTTCTTTTGTTTTTTTAGGCCATTGCGTTTTAGAAAGGAGACATTTTTAAGTGTTTTCTGGCCATTGCGTTTTATAAATAAGACATTTCTTTGTGTTTTTTGTGCATTGCGTTTTAGGCAAAACACTTTTTTATGTGTTTTCAGTCCATTGCGTTTTAGAAAACAGACATTTTAAGTGTTTTCTGTCCATTGCGTTTTAGAAATAAGACATGTGTTTGTGTTTTTGGTGCATTGCGTTTTAGGTAAAAACAAATTTTTATGTGTTTTCAGTCCATTGCGTTTTAGAAACTACACTTTCTTTTGAGTTTTTAGGCTATTGCGTTTTAGAATTAAGACATTTCTTTGTGTTTTCTGGCCATTGCGTTTTACAAATAAGACATTTCTTTGTGTTTTTTGGTGCATTGCGTTTTAGAAAAATGTCATTTTTTAGGTTTTTTTTCCATTGCGTTTTACGCAACTGGGTTTTCAAAAAAAAATTCGAAAATATAGCAATAGTATACTTGTTTTAAAGATAAAAAAAAACGCTCGTTTTTTTGGTGCAATTTTTATAAAAAAAAATAAAGTCGTATGAAAGAGTTATTAACGTTTAAAAAATGGGGGAATTGGAGGAGAGATAAGCTATTGCCTTGGATTGACTAGAATACCCCTAAACAAACTCACGCGCCTCTTTTCTTCCCTTCAATTTCCCTGATTTAATCTTAGTAGTTGATTAACTAAATGGATGGTCAAGATCATTTCTTAACCAAATAAACATCCTATTGTATCTCCACCCCATATATATATATATACACACACAAGTCTCCAAAGAGAAGTTCATAGTCCCTTAAACTCATCAAGATCGAGAAGACCAATAGAACAAGACCTAAGGCCAAATATATTGAAGATTAGGCTGCAAATCTATCCCAAATTTTATAATTACTTTATTAGGAGTTTGGAATTATTACTACTAAGATGGTTACTTGTCGTCCTATACGAGTAAGCCATGCTTGATATTAGATAACTACAAGACATGCATAAATGTTTATCTTTATTTGCTTTAACTCTAAGGCTACATGGTGTGGTATAAAGTCTTAAGGGATTTATGACGCATCTTAGCGTCACCTCAACGCCACGTCACATAGGTGGCTTTAAAGACTCTTCCTTTAACTTGCATGTAATGGTTTAAAGCCACTTAACAAAATTTAAAAAAATAATAATAATAATAATAATAAAGAGAAGAGATTTGATTGGTTGAAAAGAGTGGGCCCCACCTTCTTTCCCCTTTAACCGGCGTTAGCACGGTAGCGTAAGGGCTATAGCGCCCCCCTCTTAACTCCAGTGGGATGGTGGTTGGCGCCCCGGAGCGCTATAAATGTCGATGTCATGGGTGGCGCTAAGCCACACCGCATGGCCTAATAGATAAGATCATTACCTAACTACACACTATATTTCCTTCCTCTCATACATTATATCTAATCAACACTACATATAAATATTTATATAGTTCTTGGTATTCTATAGTTCAAATTTCTTTTGCATTAGATATGCCCCTTACACTTGATGTTCGGTTGATGTTTTGTTGATTATAATTCTTATCCAGCCGATCTCTTTTGTCTTGTTTCATTTTCGACTTTTTAAGTTTATCCCAAAAATAGTAACTCCATATTTTCCATTCATATATGACACACCTTTGTATCGATTTTCCATCAGCATCCTTAAAATTAAAAGACAAGTTGTTGGTTTCACGTAGAAAGATTTGTATGATTTCAAGAATCAAACAATACCTCTTTATGCGACCATAACATTTACTTAAAATTGTTTTTTGTTACTTAGTATTAATAGTTTAAAATTGTTTTTTTTTTTTTTACTGAGTATCAATAGTTATAATTTATTTTATTTGAGTAATGACTAATGAGCAGTGGCGAAGTTTGAGATTTCCGACGGGTGGTCGAAAACGTATATAACCAAAAAATTCTATACGAAAGCTACATACATAACATACATTACTGAACGAAAAGTTTGGGGGATCACCCCCCCCCCCTCTCTCCCAGGCCCTTCTAACCTTCGCCCCTGCTAATGAGAGAAGTATCTATCATGAAGAAAGATCCAAAGTAGATGTTATCGCCTTCTATATTTGGAAAGAATTAATTCATGTTTATGGCAAAACATGCTTGATCGGGTTTTGTTTTTATCTCATTTTAAATGTATGTTAATTGAAATTGAAAATATATATTAAGTATGACCATGGATGTATATGTTGTTGAGAATTAATTAGTGACCATATTCATAGTTTGTATATGATAATACGGATGACTATATATACATATATGTACCAAATAACATATATAAATATACATGTATAGAATATAGTATTAAAGTGACAATATCATAAATGTTCATCTGAATGGTTATGACAGAATAGTTTTATATTCATTACAAATGTTTATAGTTAACAATTTAAGGGTCAAACAACAAGAAAACGACAATTTAATAAAAGAGTTTACCCATAGGATTGCCAACGAACCCTCCTCTAGTTTGGTCCATAAGTTGTTACATCCTCACAAGTTCGTATATTTCAAGGCTAGTATTTTGAGTGCCGCATACAAAATAAAAATAGATACAAAAACATATTATTCTCACTAAAAACAAAACAGAAAATTAATTTTTCATGAAAATGATAAGAGATTAAAAGTGATGTCAAGACAAAAAAGCATGTTAAGTTAGGTTTAAGCGAGTACTTATCTACACCAAACCTAAAGCAAAATAAAGGACAAGAAAGAACAAAATTGCATCAAGAAGTACATGATCTTTGGATTGGTTTAGACCAAAACCCTAATAAATCTAGTTTTAAAATGACTAAATCCTAACATGGGTCTCCTTAATTTTAATCCAGTTTTTGTTCTTAACCACTCATAATCCTTCTTGAAGCTTTTGATTATGATGTTCTCAATTAAGAATCACTAATCTGTCTTCTTTTGTAGTCATTAGTGGACGATTTTATGGCCACATGGATGCATTACCTTTCGGGCAAGGCTAGTCGAGTTTAGATTAGTGTTGGTTTAAAGATTAAACGTTCATATTTAAAATGGATAGAAACATACGTAAGCCACTTTTTAGGTCTTACTTACAAGAAGACTAGCATTTTGGTTCTTGATTAGACTCTTTGAGTAAACATAACTTGAGGTTAAAATGTGAAGTTTTATTAATGGTGAATGATATGAAAGATCTTAACCACATTAATCAAACTATTTGGTGATTCGGTTTCATACGTTTTTTCATCATACATTCATCATTAGTGGTGATTGTTCTAATATGTTTTATCCGAAATTTGAGATGTCAAAGCACAAAATCAAAGATGATATGGAGAAATGTCTAAATGGGCCAAGAACACACGATCTTGATGAGTAGATCATGACATTACGCACATTAGAATCAGAAAAGCCCTTAGTACGATTACGGGTTATAACAAAGATTGGTCAATAACGGGTATATAATAACAATTAGGTTATTTTGGAGACATTGTTTTTTTTATGTTGTCGTGACACTAGGTTAGAGCATGTTAGGACAAATAGTCGAACTTTAAAAAAGTAGGATCCAAGGCTCTAGGACACAATGCACATGTCCATTCACTAAAAGGCTTGCTTAAGTGTGGATTAAGTCACTTAATAAAATGATCAGTACTTTTGTCAAAGACTAAAAGAAATATTGATATGTGTCGTCATTGAGTTGTAAAGTAGTTAAAAGTGCATATAGCCCTTTTTAGTAAGCTTTGTTTTGTTTTGTTTGGTTTCTTGCTAAACAAGATAAAGGTTCACTAGGTGACAATAACTTATGGCCGATCACATCACCATGTTAAGTTCTTAACGAAGGGTTGTCTTAATTTTTAGTATTATTGCATATTATATATTTAGGGTTAGGTTCATTTGTGAACAACTCTTTTGATCATGAACACTAATGAGCTAATCCTAGCCCTTGATTATTAACACAAAAGTGTAAACACAAGTGTAAATCAATGGTCAGAAGTTGATGACAAAAATACATTAGTGTATTTTACGATTTGATAATCTAAATCAATGGACCGGATTATATATATATAGGAGAAAGATTCGTTAGGAACACCCTTTATTGCGAGAACCGCGAGATCTAGTGTGAACACAAACAAAAAGTACCTAAAAAATAAAAAAAAAACACTCAAAAATATTTTTTTAATGTATTTTTTAAAAAAATCGCTATATTTCGTCACTAAAAAAGCCAAAAAAAAAATTGAGTAACAATTATCCATGCACATGTGCATATGTATCATTTTTTTGACAAATTTCGTAATACATTACTAATACCAGGCAATTGCACTTTCATTTACACTATCATTCATAATACATTACTTTTTACATTACCAATATTAGAAATGCACTTGTTCATCTATATGTATGAACTTGTTATAACATTCACAACATTAGATATGCACATGTGCATCTTTATATATGAACATGTTATAACATATTTTGGTACACCACTTTGAATACACTTTCACTTTCATCTATCATACCATCCATAATACACTACTATTACCTCCTACCATCCGTGATACAATGTCATTACCTCCTACCATCCATAATAAAATACCATTACAAATATTTCATTTTATTACATGTACATCAACACCCTTTATACCATCCAAACAACATATTACATCATCAAGTGACAAATATAATCAAACCATCAACTACTAGATATAACTAACCAAAAAACATGTATATGAGCCTACTTCAACATTTAAAATCACAAACTTTTTGTACCAAAACACGTTATATCATGGTTATACATAATGATGCACATATGCATTTTTAATATTGGTAATATAAAAAGTAGTGTATTGCATATGGTAATGTAAATGAAAGTGCATTTGTCTACTGCTGGTAATATATTACGAATTTGTCCAATAAATGATACATATGCACATGTGCATCCATAATTATTACTCGAAAAAAAAGTTTTTTTTGGTAACGAAATGTAGTATTTTAAAAAAAATATTAGAAAAAACTTGTGTGTTTTTAATTTTTTAAATATTTGTTTGTGTTCATATTGGTTCCCGCGGTTCTCGCAATAAAGGTGGTTCTCGCATGAACCCTACCCTATATATATAACTAATGAGTTTTGAAATAGTATATTTTAAAAATAAGAATACGAGTTAAATCGCTGGTTGGTCCCTGTGGTTTACGAAAATTGCAGACTTGGTCCTAAGGGTTCACTAGTTACACACTTGGTCTCAGTGGTTGCAATTTTTAAACTCGGGTGGTCATTGTCACTAACCGGCATTAAGTTTTTCAGTTAAGTGTGTGTGAAATGTCTGTTTAAACCCTAAGGTTAAAAAAACAATTTAAAAACTTAAAATAGAGGGCCTACCCCATCATCATCATGATCATCATCATCATCTTATCTCTCTAAAAAACCCTACCACACAATCTAAGACTTATAACAACCAACACCACCACCTTCACTACCCTCAACTACTCGATGGAAAAACGAAGTGGGTTGTCGGAACACCACACCAGCCGCCGTTATTGTGGCCCTCACCGTAAACCACCGCCCCATCACCACAAAACCTACCTTCCACCGTCACCTCCTTCAACCTCCACCGTACACCCTTCAACCCCCCCCCCCCCCACTCTCTCTCTTTCTACCTCCCAGCTGATGATGCACATCGAACTTGGCGGAACCTACTACCAAAAAAACGAACCTGCAACTCATCTTCCAGCACTGATATTTGCAATATCGGATCCGACATCGCTGGTTCCTCCGTCGCCCATTCCTCCGCCAATACTGTCGCAACCCCCGACCCCACCCTGGGAACGGGAGCTGTGAACCAAATAGGTGGTACTGGTGTTTATTAAATTTGCAGCGGAATTAAACATTAGGATCATAGTTAGGAAATAAATTCAGAGTTTGCAAAACACCAACTTTCTATTATTAAACAAATGGGATAAAAACCCATATTTCTTTTATAATATCTTTATAGGGATAAACCCTAACTTGCTGAAAATATAACTTCTTCTTTTATTCAGGTAATTCATAGCCACTTTATTTAAGCCTTCAGTGCTCCATAGCTGGCTTCTACTATCTTTATAGCAAATTACCTGAAACGCGTTTTAAAAATATTTTATCAGCAAGAAATACTAGCGAGTGCATTTCATTTAAAAAAACACATTGTTATCACATTACAGTATTAAGGGTGATTACAATGTTTTTATTTAACAAAAACTCCAAGTACTTGTCACTCGACGGATCTGTGACTGTGGTCATATCACACATTGGCTAACCCATTGTCCAATTGTGAAGATTATCAAGTACTGTATACAAACCCCATAATACTGGCAGTAATTTGTAGAATATAAAAACTTAATCCCTATAAGTATAACATTTAAAGTTTTGTAAAACGGTTTAAAAATAGAGAATGACTCACATTGTAAACTTAAGTTTTTCTACAGGCTTCCTGGAAATATTTTCTGATTAGTTTCTTGAGTTCCTATTAAAATATACAATGGACGCGTGTTAGTATAATAACTCAATTCAACTTAATCAATACGTCATGAGAGAGAACCCCAACATAGTTTACAAAGCATAGCCCTAAACAGGCAGCGCTTTGGCATCAGTTGTTGGGTTCAAGATCAATCGGATAGGGTATCGAATTAGTGATCAGGGGTTAAAACACTTACAACGGGGCAAAGCTTCGTAATTTCGGGGGTATTTTGGCTATAATTTTCGTCCAAAAGCATTTAGAGAGAAAGACAATGTGAGCGGATTGGAAAGTGTCGTGACTGCTCAATTTATAGGTGTTTTTGGACTCTCTCGCGCCCCACGACCGGCCCCACCCATCCCCGTCGCGCCCCGCGAGGGCACCCTAGCTACAGCTAGGGTTGCCTAGTCATCCAGTAGCTCAAACACGTGGACGACACGTGGCTCGAAACATGACCGGAAAGAAATGAGCTTCTCGCGCCACGCGAGAGGTCTCCATCTAGTCGGTCGCAACCCGCGACGGAACAAAAATTAATATTTTATTTAGTTTTTAATAAAAATAAGGTTATACGAGTTCGGTTTTATGATTTCGGGGTGTTTTAGGGCGTTTTCGAGGGTTGTTATATCCTTCCCACCTTGTTTTAAATCTCGTCCTCAAGATTCACTGGAATAGGTATGGATACTTCTTTTTCATTTCAGATTCCAATTTCCATGTGTGTTCGGGTCCTCTCTTTGAATCCCACTACACTTTGACCAGAATTAATCTCTTATGTTCGAGATTCTTGATCTTTCTATCTTCAATCTAAATGGGTTTCTCTACAAACTTAAGCTTTTCATTTACCCCTATGTCTTGAAAAGGTATCACCAATAATTCGTCTGCTAAGCATTTCTTTAAGTTACATACATGAAATACGTCATGTATTCCTGGCATCTCTTCTGGTAATTGTAGTTGATAAGCTACTAGCCCTATTCGTTTAATAATTTCAAAAGATCCAACATACATTAGGCTTAGCTTTCCTTTCTTACCATATCTTACAATTCCTTTCCATGGTGAAACTTTCAATAGTACTTTGTCTCCAACTTGAAATTCCAACGGTTTCCGCCTGTTATCTGCATAGCTCTTTTGACAATCTCTTGCTGCTTTCAGTCTTTCTTTGACATGAATAATTTTGTTAGTTGTTTCTTGCACAATCTCAGGACCTGATAGTTGCTTTTCTCCTATTTCTGCCCAACATAGTGGTGTTTGGCATTTCTGTCCATAGAGTGCTTCAAATGGTGCGGCATTGATGCTGGTATGATAGTTGTTATTGTAAGAAAATTCTATTAAAGGTAAGTGTTCATCCCAATTTCCTTCAAAATCTATCACACAGGCTCTAAGCATATCTTCCATCATTTGGATTGTTCTTTCACTTTTTCCATTTGTTTGAGGATGATAAACTGTACTTAGATTTAATTTAGTTCCCATTGCCTTTTGGAAACTTATCCAGAAATGAGAAGTAAAACGACTATCTCTGTCAGATACGATAGATAAAGGAATCCCATGTAATGATACTATCTCATTCACATACAACTTAGCTAATTGTTCCATACTAAAAGTTTCTTTCATTGGTAAGAAATGGGTAGATTTAGTCAATCTGTCTACAATCACCCAGATTGTGTCATTACCTTTTCGTGTCTTGGGTAATTTTGTAACAAAGTCCATTGTTATCAATTCTCATTTCCAAATTGGTATTTCCAATTGCTGAAGTAATCCTGAAGGTTTCTGATGTTCATCTTTAACCTATGAACAGGTTAAACATTTAGCAACGAAATTTGCTATATCCTTTTTCAATCCTATCTACCAAAAATTCTTTCTTAAGTCTTGATACATTTTGTCACTTCCAGGATGCAGCATATACTTGGACTTACGAGTTTCTTCTAGAATTTGGTTTCGTAGGTTTCCTTGGATAGGTATCCAAATTCTTTTCTTATGAAATCTCCAAATTCCATTTGTTCCTTTTTCTAATTCCTTAATCATTCATTTCAAACCTTCAGTATTGTCCTTGATTGCTGTTTCATGTATCTTTTTCACTTGTTCATTTAAATCTACCTATAGGTTTAATCTGAGAGCACGTACTCTTTTTGGCTTCTCATGGTACTTTCTTCTTAAAGCTGCTACTAAATTAGCTTTTTCTACATGATACCGGATATCACACTCATAATCACTAAGGATTTCCATCCAACGTCTTTGCCTCATGTTTAATTCCTTTTGTTCAAAAACATATCTTAAACTCTTATGATCTGTGAAGACAACGAACTTACTACCGTAAAGACAGTGTCTCCAAAGCTTAAGGGCAAAAATTATCGCTCCTAGTTCTAGATCATGTGTTGTATAATTTTCTTCATGCTTCTTAAGTTGTCTAGAGGCATAAGCAATTAACTTTTGACGTTGCATCAACACACATCCAAATCCTAACTTGGAGGCATCACAATAGACTACGAAGTCTTCAGTTCCTTCTGGCAAAGCGAGTATTGGTGCGTTGGTTAATCTTTGCTTCAAAATATTGAATGCTTCCTCTTGTTTTGGTCCCTATTCAAACTTAACTGACTTGCAAGTTAGTTTGGTTAATGGAATGGCTATGCTAGAAAAATCTTGAATGAAACGTCTATAATATTCTGCCAATCCAAGAAACTTCTTACTTCTGTTGGTGACTCAGGGACTTTCCATTTGGTAATAGCTTCGATCTTTGTGGGATCCACATGAATTCCTTCATGATTAACTAAGTGTCCAAGAAATTGCACTTCTTGCAACCAGAATTCACATTTTGAGAATTTAGCATAAAGCTTTTCTTTTCTCACTAATGTCAGAAGTACTTGTAAATGCTCTGCATGCTCTTCCTTACTCTTAGAGTAAATTAGAATATCATCTATTAAGACAATTATGAATTTATCCAGGTATGGTTTACATATCCTGTTCATCATGTCCATAAATACGGCTGGGGAATTGGTTAACCCAAATGGTATGACTGTAAATTCATAATGACCGTACCTTGTTCTGAAAGCAGTTTTAGGAATGTCCTCTTCCTATACCTTCAATTGATGATATCCAGAGCGTAAATCAATCTTAGAAAAGAATCGGGCTCCTTGTTGATCGAATAGATCATCGATTCTCGGTAGCGGGTACCAATTTTTAATCGATATCTTATTCAATTCTCTGTAATCAATGAACATACGCATCGATCCATCTTTCTTCTTGACAAATAACACCGGTGCTCCCCATAACGACGAACTAGGTTGAATAAAACCTTTTTCTAGTAACTCGTCTAGTTGTTTCTTTAATTCCTGCATCTCTGCTAGGCGATAAGGTGCTTTGGCAATCGGTGCCGTTCCTGGGATCAGGTGAATTCTAAATTCAACTTCACGATCTGGCGGTAATCCAGGTAATTATTCTGGAAAAACATCTGAGAATTTAGATACTACGGAAATATCTTTCAATTCTTTTCCTTTAGTGTTAATGATTATTGAAATCAAATACACTATTCCTCTTTTTTGTGCATAACTTGCAGCTTTCGTCACAGAGATGAATTTCGTTGACCTTGTCGGCTTGTCTCCTTTAATTGTGATCTTTTCTCCAGTTGGTGTATATACTTCTACAGACTTTTGATCACACAAAATATGCGTACGATTTATTACCAACCAATCCATTCCTAATACCACATCGAATCCGGCTAGATCCATTGGTAAGAGGTTAGCAGTAAATTTATGGCTTAAAATTTCTATCTTTCCTTCCTGAAGGATTTCGCTTATTTTGATATAATTTCCATTTGCCGTCTCTACCAGACAGTCTTGGTGAAGTTTAGTTAATGGTTGATTGAGAAGTTTGAAGAAAGAAGTATTTATAAAACTTTGGTTTGCACCAGAGTCAAATAATATTTTAGCATAAAAATTATTAACTAAAAACGTACCGACGATCACATCTGGGATCATCTTAGCTTCTTCGGCTGTTAGGACGAATGCTCTGGCATTCTTCTTGGGTCCTTCTATTGTCTTTGCTTTGTTGTTTGCTGCTGGAGCTAGTTTTAGATAGTTTGGGTGGATATGACCTGTTTCTTTGCAGTTGTAGCATATTCTGAGACTAGCTTTCTTTCTACAGTCTTCTTCCTTATGCCCTGGCATCTTGCAGAAGTTGCAGGACACAGCACATTTTCCCGAGTGCTTCATTTTTCAAAACTTACAGTAAGGTGATGAGGATGAACCTGTTCCTTTTCCACGATAGGAATTACCATAACGTAGTTCTTGAATAATCTTTTGAGCTAGATTCTTTTTCTGGTTTTCCTCTTGTGTGCGTACCAATTCATCTGTCAGAGTGTTAGCAATTTCCACTGCTTCCTCTATTGTTTGTGGTCTAGCTGCCTTGACTGTATTTCTGATCTCACTGATTAATCCCCTGATGTAATGGGAGATTTAATACTGGTTCTGGTGAGGCTAAAGTTGGTACTATCCTAGTATATTCAAAAAATATGGTAGTATATTATCTGCAATCTACCCTAATCATTCTATGATTAAGAAATTTATTGGCAATCTGTTCCTTTTCATGAGGAGGACATAATTTCCTTTCAACTATTTCCTTAAAGTTGTTCCATTCTGTATTGTATACCCCGTCACTTCCCCTTGATTGTAAAATGGTATTCCACCATTCCAATGCTTTTTTTTTGAAAAGGTTAGAAGCATACATGATCTTATTCTCATCTACACAGTTACTTATTTTTAAGACCGCTTCAGTCTTTTCTATCAAGCGTAAAGCTGAAATGGCTCCTTCTTCACCTGAGAATTCTATTGGTTTATAGGATAAGAATTCTTTATAAAAACAACAATATGAGATGGTTCTTCTTCTTTTTGGAATTAGAGCTTGGATAAGTAGTCTGTGGTTTCCATTCACGCTGTGACTTGGCTCAGTGGGCGTACGTGTAACAACCCTCATAAAATGCCCTAATTATACCCCGTATACATGTAATCGGACCCGATTAACTTTAGTTTTTATAAAAAACAGATAAAAAATATAATATGTGTCGCTCGCGGGCCATGACAGGGATATCCCTGTGGTTCGCGGGGCGCGACAACCAAATATGTGCCGGAACCTCCTTGCGCCACGTGTCCCTGGGTGTGGCAAACCTACGGTGGTGATCTGCCACCCTAGCCGTAGCTAGGGTTTACCTCGCAGGGCACGAAAGAGAGAGGAAATGGGTTCGCGAGGTGCGAGCGAGTGCCGATCTCAGCCTATAAAAGGAGCCTTTCAGCTTCAAATTCAATCGTTCAATTCTTATTCTCTCAAGCCTCTGTTATAGCTAAAGGTAGCTCAGTATTATACCCCTAAAACACGAAGCTCTGCCTCGATGTAAGTATTTTAACCCGCGATCACTAATTTGTTACCTACCCGATTGATCTAGGGCCCCGTAACGCATGTCGAGGCTCTGCCTGACTAAGTTCGTTGGGGTTCTGTCTCGTGTTGTATGGCTGATGTGATTTGGGTTATCATACTAACACGCGTACATTGTATGTTTTTAATAGAAAATAATCAGGAGAATCAACAGAAAGCTATAGAAATATCTAAGTCTACAAAGTGAGTCATTCTCTTTTTCTACCTAACTCTTTTACAAAAACTCAAATGTTTTCAATTATACTTAACAGTGATTGAGTCTTTGTATTCTAAAATTGTTGCTGGTATGTGGGGTTTTGTATACACTACTAGTAAAGCGTTACTATTGGACAAAGAGTTAGCCAATAGTAATATGACCACAGTCATGGTACTGCCAACATGATAAATAATGAATGAGTAACTTGGTAGATATAAACATTGTACTAGCTCTCAATACTGTAAAGTGATAAAAGCATGTTTTGATTAAACAGGGATGCACTCGCCAGTATTTCTTGCTGATAAAATGTTTTTAAAACGCGTTTCAGGTAACTTAATGTGAAGCTATAAGAAGCCAGCTATGGAGCACTGAAGGCTTAAAAAAGTGGCTATAAAAGTTACCTAAATAAACATTTATGTTTTCAGCAACTAGGGTTTATCCCTATAAATCCATTATATATAATAAATGAAAGTTATTTGGGCCACGTGTCAGTAGATTAGGGCTACAATTTTCCCATTTTCCCGCCCAACAGCACCATTCCCCTCTTTTATCTATCTCATCTCGAATTTAGGGCTTCCCCTTCCTTCAAATCTCCTTCACTCTTTCTTGATTTTCCCTTTCTTTCTCCTTGAATCCTCTGCAATCTATCTTCAAGGAAAGTTTATGTTTTTCGTTTAGGTGAAAGATTAGGGTTAGGAGCAACGAGAGGGTGGGATGCAACATAGAAGGATGAGAATCCGAGTCTTGATTCGACTTGCCAGGTTTGTATTCATCTTTTAATCGTTATATATGTTTCTGATTCTTCTAATTACAACAATCTACTACTTACCGGAGCTTCGAACCTGGAATTTTTTTTCCAATTTTCCACCTATTGCGGTTAATTGATGCTCATTGATCGGTTTATGGACAGTGTTCGTGATTTCAGCAACTGATCTAGCTGATTTTTGACAGAATTTTGTAGATCTGAACTGTTCATGTTCGTCGGTGACGCCGGTGATGACGGAATTTTGTCACCGCCACTTCTTTTCAGGTATATTTTACCATTAACGATATTTCTTTGAAGATACGATCAAATCCAGGTATAACATTCATCTTCGATCGTTTTTTATTGATTATCTGATCCGACTATGAAGGTTTTTGTTTTTTTATTGTTGCATGTGTTTGGATTTTTCGGACATGATTCAGGTATTGTTTATATTTTTAGTTTAATCGTTTATGGGATTAGAAACTGTACACTTAGTTCAGATTAAGAAATTTATCCATTGTTTGGTATGATATTTCTCATCGTGAATTTTGAAATTCATAGGATTAGTTTTCTATTGGTTTTTTTTATTTAGTTTTGAAGCTTCAGACAATTCAATGTTATATATAGGGTTTTTATAGGTTTTGTATATGGATCTAAATTTTGGTCTGCAATGTTCTCTCTTTCCCTTTTGAAATAAAAGAAAACCCTAATTCTAAGCTATGTAAAGGATATTGTTCAGAACGTAAGATATGCGCGAAAATGCAAACTTATGCACTTTTGACGCTTTTAGTCCCTGCTGATCAAATAAGTTTATTTTCGCATACCAAACCCCTCAAAGCCTATTTCTAAGCTATGTAAATGATATTTAGGAACATAGGAATCGGCATAGTTTCACAGTTTGATGCAAATAGTCCCTGCGATCGAATAAACTTGTTTTCGACACACCAAACCTTCCAAAACTTATTTCTAAGTTATGTTTAGGTTGTTTAAGGTATGTTAAGCCTATGCCACTATTCTGGAGTGTTTGTCGCATTAAACTGACTGCGTTTATGCACCATTTTGCGTATAACTTTCAAGAAAGAGATTTAAAGCTTGAAATTGAACTAGAATCAAATCGTAAAATCATCAAACACAAATACACATAAAATAACACCAAAAACACATTGTTTTATTGATAATTGATATTGTTTTACATTGTACATCGTTTCCATAGCACAGTTGTCACAGTATACAGATCTTATATTTCTTGTAAACGTCTTCTGCTTCGCCGTCATCTTTTCCAGATTGAAGTTTCTTGAAATCGTCATCTTCTCCAATGCTTCCATCGATTCTTCTCTCGCTAAATCTGGTAACAATCTGTGCCTTTCATGATTCTATGAAATTTTTTTGATATGTTTGTAGCTTTTGATTTTGTCTTTGATTTGTTATTGTTTATTCAGATGCTTGCATTGGTGTACCATGTGATTACGAGTAGATTGATTTTGATATGTTTATAGTTTTTGTTTTTCACAATCTGTTTTGTTGGTTTATTCACCCATGTTTCATTCATAGATCTCTATAATCCATATTTATGGTTTCAAATCTGTTTCCTGAGTTATTTACATGTGTAGCACACCAAATATTTGTTATTTGTATTGAGTTGGTATATTAGGATTAAATACTGAACTGGTGGAATTACAACAAGTCCAGGACATGCTTCAAGCTGTCTCGATCTCTTTGGTGGCGGATAGGTGGCTTTGGGAGGTGTAAAAAACAGAATTGATAAATTTAGGGAAAATGGTGTTGAAAGATGATAACCCAACAATGGAGGATCTCATTCTACAGCTTTGATAAATTCAGGGGTATTCTCAAATAATGCTTCCTAGATGTTTGAAGACCGACAAATGTCCAAAGAAGCAGCACTGTGGACATTTGTCAGTCTTCAAACATCTAGGAACCATTATTTGAGAATACCCCTGAATTTATCGAAGCTGTAGAATGAGATCCACCACTGTTGGGTTATCATCTTTCAACCCCATTTTCCCTAAATTTATCGATTCTGTTTTTTCAACAAGGATGTAATGCAATGTTTCCTCTCAATTAAATAGACCGACACTTGCTTCCTCTCAAATGGTTATGGAGTGGTTATAACAACTAATCATGCTAAGGATTGTTATAACTAACCACTGCTCCTTATAAAGACTGATGGACTTAAAGACTGATGAGGCCTATCCACTATTGAAGACAAAGCCTTGTTAAAGACAAGCACTTATGTACCTAAGGCCTGATCAACCAAAGGAAAACCACTGGTCAGTAACAGCAGTGGTTCAGCATCTACAGCGGATTCAACATCAGTATTTATGTATCAGTGTTTCTTATGTAACAGTGTTTAGTGTATTAGTGTTTAGATTTTGTTACAGGTTCGATGATGGTTGTTAGATTTATGAAAATGTCTAACAATTTCGGATTGGGTATATTCATTCACAGTTTTATGATACTTCAGTGTTTATGATGAAAATTATGTTGGTTCCATGATTGACTGCTCCCCATGTTGATTCGCTTAATGGTATGTTATGTATATACAATCTCTCGAGACAAACCTAGAGTTTATCTCTCGAGATAAACCCTAGACAAACCCAAAGGTGAACCACTACCCAACAACAATAGTGGTTCAACATCAATAACAGATATTCTACCTTTGTTTATCTTAACAGTGTTTGTATGTAACAATATTTATCACATTAGTGTTTTATAGTCTGTTAGGTTGTTAGATGTCATATCACTTCAGTGTTTATATGTAACAGTATTTATCACATCAGTGTTTATATGTAACAGTATTTATCACAACAGTGTTTATATGTAACAGTATTTATCACATCACCTCAGTGGTTTGATTTGTACTATAAATAGAACAGTGGTTTGATCTTTATACTAATAAATAAAAATGAAGTACACTTGGATGATTATTAAGCTCCTCATTTTGATTGTTTGGGTATAGTATTCTTGAAATTGGTCTTTTTTTGCAAGCAGATGTTTATGGGAAAAAATCTGTTTAAGGTCAAACATTTGTTTAAGGCCAAACATCTGTTTGTGGCCAAACATTTGTTTATGGCCAAACATCTGTTTAAGGTCAAACATCTGTTTAAGTCCAAACAACTGATATAGAAGGCCAAACATCTGTTTAAGACCCAACATTTGTTTAAGTCTAAACAGATGTTTAACCAGATCCACTGTCTTCTCATATTTTAACACTCTTCAAAATAGTTAAAAATGATAGTTTTCATTAATCCTTAAAAGTCTGTTACAACCACTGTTTTGGTTCAAACATCTGATTGTTAAAAGTTATCCACTGCTGAAAGACAACCTCTGTTTCTTCATTCTTCATGTTGACCACTGACTGACCTAACATCAGTGTTTCAATCACTGTTGGATATCCACTGATAGTTAAAAAACAGCCACTGCTCACATTTTTATTGTTGACATCCACTGATATTGACCATCAGTGGTTTCCCTAAAAAACAGCCAATGCTCACATTTTTATTGTTGATGTGGCTAATTAATGATAGAATGAAATTATCAAATGAAAACTAGAATTACAATGAAATTACCATTTTACCTAATCGTTACATTCCAATGAGATAAGAGTTCCTCCCACATTGTTTTGGTGATAAAAATTAAAGTTAAAATAAAAAATAAAAAAACTGTTGATGAAAATTTGTTGCATATCAAATCAGTAATTAATGCTAATTTCTTGAGCTTTGGACATTGAATATATGCAACATGGGAATTTCTAATTGACGGTTATTTTCTCTTAATTAAAGTTAAAATAAAAATTAGAAAAGTCATGATGACAATTGCTTTCAAATCAAATCAGTAATTACTGATAATATCAATAACTTTTGAAATTCAAAATATGCAAAATGGTAATTTAAAATTGACGTTCTCTCTCTTTTTTTCCTACAAACGCAACATAGATTCATAAGATTAAAATTTATTCATTTATTCATGACATTAAAAGTCCAATAATTACATAACATACTGAACAACTAAACTTTCAAATCTAACAATAACAGCAAGAATTAAGAAACTTTAGCTTCAACTCCATCGATTGCTGAACCTCTCAATGTATGTCCTTCAGCATCGCCATGAACTCCACGTCTCTATCATTGCACTCTATATTACTGACAACACAAAGCTCACGAACGGAAGTTAAAGGCATCCGCATAAGATTTCTGGAAACCTGCTGTCTCATGAACAGGCCAACTTGCAATCCATCAAAACATCTCTTCAACTCTTGAAGAGTAACCCTATCTTCATACACCTGTTCCTCGATTTGCCTGACAAAATGCTGCTTTAAATCATCTGATTTTACAGAAGTGAATGACGCCATTTCAATAAACTATATTACTCGACTTTTCTGAAAGTATGATATCTTCGTAGGAAAACTTGATGAAAAACAGGTGAAGTGGCTATGAGTTTATATAGTTAATCAATCAAAACGTGTAGATTTAATATAAACATATTAATGTATATTTCTAAACAACAGTCTTTTAATGCAAAAACCTTTTCAAACCCCAACTTTTATGGGAAAACTGTAAAATTAAATACCAAGAAACCCAAGGGACAAATTTTGGAAGTTCAAAGAACAAAAGCAGATTATCATAATTACAATTAACCTCATCATTTACCATGTAGAGGCGTTTTTAAACTCTATAAAAGACCGATGATTACTTTTGATTCAAAACATCAACAAATTGTCCTACAAATCACTGTCTGTGAAAAATTGTTACACATCAGAAAATCTAACAAAAATCTACATGGCAAACTTCAGCTTCTACCACTGGTCAGACACCAACGATGTTAAAACCCAATTCTCAATGTGGTCAATCAAAGAAAAAAGTACAGACGAAGAACTAAACAGGAAAGTCGACATAATCAATGACACTAATTACAACAAAACCTGGAACAGCATAGCATTGCTCGATGAAGTCCTCCACTCTCCTCCATCAGATTTCCCGAAGAATGCAGAAGAGTTTCTGACACAACTTCTAAAACAGGATCAGAAAATCTGTAACATGTTAACTGACCTGAAAAACAAAAGAGAGCATGAAATCACATGGAGAATGGCCAGAGTCTACGAATCCTAGCAAGTGTTAACTCTAGCGTGTAATAGTTTATAAATATTTCATTAAATTTCTATTTTTCTATGTAATAGTTTATTTTAATAATCTCAACATGCATCTTAACATATTCTAAAATGTCAGTCTCAGTAAAAACTCTCAACATCATCAACAGTTAATCAAAATAAGAAACAAACCTAAAATGCAAAGGTCTCCCCTCAACACTTTGGACATTTGTCGGTCTTCAAACATCTAGGAACCATTTATTTGAGAATACCCCTGAATTTATCGAAGCTGTAGAATGAGATCCTCCACTGTTGGGTTATCATCTTTCAACCCCATTTTCCATAAATTTATCGATTCTGTTTTTCAACAGGGATGTAATGCAATGATTCCTCTCAATTGAATAGGCCGACACATGCTTCCTCTCAAAGGGTTACAGAGTGTTATAATAGCTGATCATGCTAAGGACTGTTATAACTAACCACTGCTTCTTATAAAGACTGATGGACTTAAAGACTGATGAGGTCTATCCACTGTTGAAGACAAAGCCCTGTTAAAGATAAGCACTGATGTACCTAAGGCCTGATTAACCAAAGGAAAACCACTGGTCAGTAACAGCAGTGGTTCAGCATCTACAGCGGATTCAACATCAGTATTTATGTATCAGTGTTTCTTACGTAACAGTGTTTAGTGTATCAGTGTTTAGAGTTTGTTACAGGTTCGATGATGGTTGTTAGATTTATTAAAATGTCTAACAATTTCGGATTGGGTATATTCATTCATAGTTTTATGATATTTTCAGTGTTTATTCATTCACACTGTTCAATCTAACATGGGTTTCCATCCACCTGTTGACCAAAAGTCAAACAGATGTTCAAACCACTGATTGAGTTATCTAATTTCTGTTGAATACTTAATGAGATGTTGACCAAAACTCAAACAGATGTTGATCAAAAGTCAAACAGATATTCACCAATAGTCAAATAGATGTTGACTTTAAAAAGATGTTTGGTTTAAGGCCAAACATCTGTTTATGGACAAACATCTGTTTATGGGCAAACATATGTTTAAGGTCAAACATCTGTTTAATGCCAAACATCTGTTTATGGCCAAACATCTGTTTAAGGCCAAACATCTGTTTAAGTCCAACCATCAGTGTTTCAATCACTATTAGCTATCCACTGATAGTTAAAAAACAGCCACTGCTCACATTTTTATCGTTGACATCCACTGATATTGACCATCAGTGGTTTCCCTAAACAACTGTCATCCATTTTCATCAGAGGTTGTCACGTGGACAGTTCTTAGCCGTCCGATCTTTGTAACCGCTGCCACGTCAGCATTCACTTTTCACTATTATAAAACCCTGATCAAAACCCCAAACAGGGTTTTAACTTTCAACAGCGATTTCCATCAAATTCCTTCGAACGCTTCATCTTCTTCAAGTCGCAAATTTCTTTGAATCACCATGGCTCTTGCACTCAAAAACCCTCATAACTATCTGTGCACCCTTGAGAAAACAAGTAAAAACACAGATTTCCACGCAATCATTGATGCTCTTTCATCTTCAAAGTACAAAACTTTGTTGACCTGCAACGCACCTATTTACCCAGAAACCCTACGTGATTTTTGGAAAAATGCAAAATTAGAAATTCAAGACAACAAGCCTTGGGCTATTCCTTCGAAAGTAGGGGGAATTCAGGTTGCTATCATACAACAAACCATATCTAAGGTTTTTGAGATAAATGATCATACAGGTAAAAATTCTTTCCTAAATGAAGAATACCAAAGAGACTTACTTGAGAGAGGGTATGAGGAACAAATGAAAAAAGATACTTTGCAAAAGAGAAGTTTTCCACCTCCCATGAATTTTTTATTCCATACCCTGCTCATGTGTGTTTCAAATAAAACAACAGCTTTCAATGAAATTCCATTGGAAATCCAATACTTGGGATATGCTATCATGGCAGAAGAAGATTTTAATTACTCCCAAGAGATTTTCAATGATATGGTTAAAAATGTAAATAATATCAAAGACAAGAAGAAACCATTTTTACTATTTCCAAGGTTTTTGAGTTATTACTTACAAAAGAAGATCCCAAAGGATAGTGCACAAGTGCTTATCCAAGGTGCTTCTTGTCAAATAAACAGCCTTTCTTCTGAAACTTTTACAAGGCTGTCAGGGTCAAAACGTTCTCAAACACAAACAGAGAAACCTGAGCAAAATTTAGATGAGTCCACATCTACTCCTCAGGTTTCTGCTATTGAGCCCACTGCTCTTGGTGACCACAGCAGCACAACCACTGATGTGCAACCCCCACCAAAAATCACCAAAAAGACCATCAAGAAAAAAATCCAAAAAGCCCCCCAAACCCTCCAAAAAGGACCTTCTGGAAGATGAGATCCCAGAAGTAACTCCTGTGACAACACAAAAGTCACCCACAACCACTGTTGCTACTTCCTCACAACAGTAGGAAAGATCTTCACCCAAAGCCTCAACTCCTCCTGCTTCCTCACAAAATGAACAGGTTGTAAACTAGAGACACCACTCTATGATACATTACCCTCACTTGAGAGTATGTTCAATAGCCCTGCTCCCGGGGTAAATTCTCTTTCTACCCCTATCCCTACGATCACATTACCACCATCCATTTTACCTCTGTTGAATGCATTGGATATGGATCAGGCATAAATCAGTTCTTCTCAATAACCCATCACAGAGAATATACTCCAACAAGTGACTGAGTCTGATGCCTCTACCTTTGCTAACCCATCAACAGCTGAGGAGGTTTACACCACTTGAGTTACATGTATCTCTTGGTGGTAATTCAAGTGGAGCAGCTACTACAGGTGTTGAATCCACTAATTTACACCTGGATAGTAGTTTCATAAGTCAGACTCCCTTGAAGGAAATTTCTTCCTTGGGAACCAAGGTATCCACTGGTGTGTTCAAGCTAAGCACCGGTGTGCTTACTAAGGTAACTACTGCTGAAGAAAGAAGTCCCCAGTACCAAGAAAAAAAGGGCATCAGTGGATGAACCATTGGAGACTTCTCCTGATCCAACTGCCGATACAACCACTGCTGGTGGGAAATCAGATGATGCCATTATATTGGGTGATGGTTTAAAATATCAGGATTTGACGGAGAGAGTTACCAATCTTGAAACATCTGTGGCATATATAAAAAATATGCTGCAACAGTTGTTACAATCCTCAAAGTCTCAATCCACTACTTCATCATCTGCTACCACAACAAGTGAGCTATGGAAACTTCTACAACCTCTATTTCATCAACAAAGAAAATATGCTGATCAACAACATGAAATTCAGCTACAACTGTTTAGAAATGTGATGGAAGCAAGGTATAAGGATACTCAAGCTGACATTAAAGCCATCAAAGCTCATTTACTTCAAACCACTGGTACTTCTCCTCCTACAATTGTCTATGTAGAAAACCCTAATAATGCCAAAAAGGGGGAGAAAGGAAAGAAAGGAAAGGATGGTTTGTATCTAGAACCTGATCCAAAGGCTAAACCTGTTGTAGAAATTCCAAGGATAGATGGTACAAAGAAGGTTGATGTGACTCTCAATGCCTTTGCTGAACAAAAAGCAGATAGAAAAGAGAGAATGGAACAAAAGGGTGCCAAAAGATTTGAAAAGGAGAAGAAAGTTTTGATGACAAAGGAAGAGCAGGGTACTTCAAAAAGAATAAGAACTACCAGAAAGTTCAGCAAACCCACTTCCACACCTGTTATATCAACAGCTGTTAATACATCAGTGGTTGATACATCACCTTCTGAAATCCCCAAAAGTTCCTCACCTCAAACCACAAAGCCAACAGATGTTGAGACACCTGTATATTAATAGTTGTTGATACATCAATGGTTTCAACAGATATTGTCACAATAAATGTTGTTGTCACTTTACCAACCACCACTCAATCCACAAATACAACTCCAAGTTCAACACCTCCAACCACACCAAAAATCAAAAGAAGGAGGATAACAAATGTCATACTTGAAGATGACACTGTACCTTCTCCACTTCCAATATCTTCACAACTTCTGATCCTATAAACTGTACAAAAACCTACTTCAACTGCTTCAATTCTAACCCTGACCAAACTACTGCCTTGCTTCCTTTAAGTGTGAAATTTACTCTGGATCTTCCAGCAGTTAGGGAGGAGATCAAATCCTTCTATTCTGAAGATGATCTTGAAAAGAGGAATCTTCCATCTCTTCAAAGGTATCCTTTGCCAAAGAACATTGAAGAATACCTTCAATTGAAAGCCAAACAAGCAGAGGATATCTCAAAAAGAGACACAAAAGGAAAATCTGATAAAGAAATACAGAGAAATCTACAATATCTGCTCAGCCAAGTCAGAACATTAGAGCAGTTTTCAAAAGATCTTTGTCAGCAGTTATCAAAAAGAGATGATGAAAGCCTAAGGAAAGATTACATTGAGCTCATCATACAAAACAAGAAATACAAGGCGGAAAGGCATCAATTCAAAGACTGGACCATAAGTGAGCTCAAGCAAGAAATTGCAAGAATACAAAAGATGCTTGAAGACTCAACAATAAAACCAACCCCACCAATCTGGTCCCAGTATAAAAAGAATGTACCTGAAAGGGATTTGAAATTGAAGAGAATGAAGGAAGAGCTTATAACTGCAAATTATGGCTCAAGGAATCAAATCACAAGGTGGACAGAGATTAAAGTGATAGAGACATACAAAAAATTGGAAGAAAGAAAGATCCCTCTGTTCCTAAAAAGCCAAATTATCCAGCATCAGAGGTTTCAATCAAACAGACCCTACCAACTAAAAGATCTGCTAAACCCACTGTTCCATCTGCTCTTGTTGTGTATCAAACAAAGAGGCAAAAACAGATGGATGAAGAAGAAGTGGCGCAACAAGAATCTGAATTATTTAAAGTAGTCATCAAGCAGATGTTGGTAGAAAATCCTGACTCAGCAAAGCTACAAGAAATAGCCAAAGGCCTGATCAACCAAAGGTGAACCACTACCCAACAACAATAGTAGTTCGGCATCAACAGCAGATATTGCATCAGTGTTTATGTTAACAGTGTTTATATGTAACAATATTTATGCAGTAAAATACACTTTGAGCGTTTTTGGCCCGTTTAATATATTATCCTTTTACTTAATTTTCTTTTCGAGTTGTCCCATCTAAGATAAAACACACGATTAAATCATCTGGTCAAATTTTTAAGTGTATTGATGATTTAAGATGCTAAACGTGTGCCGTCTATTAGCTAATTATTTGTAATTTATGTTAACAGTGATTACATGTTAACAGATGTTGACCAAAAGTCAAACAGATGTTGACCAATAGTCAAATAGATGTTGACCTTAAACAGATTTTTGGTTTAAGGCCAAATATCTGTTTATGGGCAAACATCTGTTTAAGGTCAAACATTTGTTTAAGGCCAAACATCTGTTTATGTCCAAACATCTTTTTAAGCCCCAACATCTATTTAAGTCTAAACAGATGCTTAAACATCTGTTCAAAACACTGTTCAATCTAACATGGGTTTCCATCCAATCGTTGACCAAAAGTCAAACAGATGTTCAAACCCCTGATTGAGTTATTCAAATTTCTGTTGAATACTAAATGAGATGTTGACCAAAACTCAAACAGATGTTGACCAAAGTCAAACAGATGGTGACCAAAACTAAATGGGATGATCCGACCAAGTTATATGGGATATATTTAAACCTTCTAACTTTTTTAAGATCCTCACAAAATCTCGGTTCCTTTCTCTCTCCACGTATCTTTGTACACTTTCTCCAAGAAACTCTCTCATCTTCTTCAATTTCTTCCGATCTTCATCAATATCATCTTGGATAATAAAAAAGGTATTGTTAAATAATCTGATTTGTTTTGTACTTTTTCATGTTTATTCTTTTAGTTTGAATTCCATAGCCGATTATGGTTCTTGTTGTTTTAATGAAGAAGTTGTAATCGACGGTTGTGTATTCATGCATCTCCCTGTTTTTTTCAATCCATTTTTGGTTATGATTGTGTGGCTTATACTCGAACAACTTCTGATAGTCCTAATTTTTTTTATATCCGATTACTATGTAGTTATAATGCATGTTATGATAGACATATATGATTCTAAAAAAAGTGATCTGCATTTGGTGTATCTACCACATGTCTTATCCATTGTTGATTTTATTGGATTTCACTTTGCTCATGTATTTATCTTATTCTGATGTATGATATAAAATTTCCATCTTTACTGATGTATTCACATTTGTATTTGTAAAGTTATTTATAAAGTTGTTCATGTGATTCTGATGTATGATATAAAATTTCAATCTTTACTGATGTATTCTCATGTTTATTTGTAAAGTTGTTTATAAAGTTGTTCATGTGATGATGTTATTCTGAAGTATGATATAAATTTCCGATTTTAACTGATGTATTCTCATGTGTATTTGTAAAGTTGAACTTATTTTGATTAGTAGTTGGTATACTGTTTTTAATTTTTTGTTTGGTACAGACACAAGTCACTATCCTGTCTTTCTATACAATTTATTCAGCTGATGATCCTCCATGTCTATTTGTGATACTTAATCGGAAAAGTAGGTTTTAAGTTTTAAGTATATGATTTGCTGTAAAAAAAATATATATATTTCGATATGATAAGAAAATACATGTATTCTCACCTTTTCGATGTTGTCTATTGTTATTTTGATATATATTAGTTGTATCATCTTTTATTTAGATGTATTGCATACCTTAATGGATTGTATTCATTTGTTTCTTAATGTTATTGATTCTATATAATTGATACTGTTACAGTTTTACGTGACAATGATTTATGGATCCTTGAAGACAGTAAAAGGAAATGCTTGGTTAGGAATTTTATCCGATCTTACTTTAACACTTAATTTTATTTTTTTTTCATATGATATCTAGCAATAAAAGTGTTTTATTTATTTATGCTTAGATTTTGCCAAAACAGTATGAAAAATCTATTCAACAGTTTAATTATCCAACTGGAAATACAAACATCCAGACCACAACTGGAAACGTTTTTAAAGTCAAGATCTATCCTCTAAGCTGTCACACCCCGACCACGTAAAACAAAAAATCATGGCGGAAACGTCGGGGAGTGTTGTAACAGAATCATTGTTTCATAACACATGGAAATTTGAAATTTTGTTTTATTGATTTAAAAGAGTTACAATGTCTTAACAACAAGGAAGCATAACATAATTAACTAGTCTTGCATCTTTTATTGTCACTAAGGCCCAAGTCCGCCTAGGTGTAGCTTGATCAATCCTATGCATCATTTCCTGAAACATATGTGAAAATAGGTACGTCAGCATAAAAATGCCTGTGAGATACATAGGTTTTATTGATTTAGGATTCATGACTTGTAAGTTTAAAGAAAACGTTTAACAAAAGTAGTCATGAACCTTGTAAACTGTTTTTGTTTTATAAATCATATAAAAATCGATACGGAAACAGGTGAAATAAAAGAATATGTATGGTTATGTAAATAACCAAGTAAAAATGAATTTGTATAAAATGTGTTATTTGTAAAACAATGTTTTGTAAAGATATGTTAATTGTGTAAAATGTAATATGTCAAAATTGAAATGGTTTAAATAACGCTACGATATGTAATATCATAAAAGCACTTATATATAGGAAGTACCATCGGCGTACCCACCGTGCTTTTATCATATTGCACACATCTCGTTACTTATATCACTTACCCAAACAAACCACCAATGTAAAAATGTTCATGTATAACTAAATGTAATGTTTTAAACAAATGTTGAAATGTTATTGTGTAATCAAATGTAATGTAGAGTGAATAAAAAGCCTTTATTGATTAAAAGCATTTACTCGACCCTATAAGAAAGAAATGTACAAAACAATGCAATTGATAAACTATAATCAAAATTTATATTTTGTAAAATAATGCATGCTTTACTGATACAAACATCTATGCGGTGTTTTGAAAATGCATACATTCAAGCCTTGAGATTGTGGCGATAAACCCTTAAACGAATTAAAGGTTTATCTGAGTTATATGTATCAAATTCGGTCATTCCTTTCATCCAAACATACCTAGGATGTCAGGAACGGGAGTTGTCAATTCCTATGGTACCACTACCTACTAACGAACGGCGTAGCTAATGTTAATGAATGTATTTTTGAGCCATTTAAACAAACCAAATGTCATACCAAAATGTAAGCATGTTTTATGAAAATAATGTACTAAGTATGCAACAAATGGACATACATAGCATGAAATGAAATGAAATGTAAAATAATATACTAAGTATGCACTAAATGGACATACATAGCATGAAATGCAATGTAAAACGATGTACTAAGTATGCACTAAATGGACATACATAGCATGAAATGAAATGTAAAATAATGTACTAAGTATGCACTAAATGGACATACATAGCAAAAACATAATGAAATCGTGTACTAATAGTGTACTAATGAACATAGCAAGTATATGATATGAAAACATGGAAAGCATAAAAGTAACAAGTAGGCACATGTGTTTCACCCCAAAACGTTTGAAAAACAGTAAAAGAGGGGACTATGTACTCACTTGAGGGTGTTTAGAAGTCTTGAACAACAACCAAGCAAAGCTAGAGGGATCACGGAATCAAACGGCACCTAATATAGGTAACTATGTAAATAAACCGGACCTAAATCGGAAGATCAGATAGAATGAGGTTTCGTAAACCAAATGAGTATAGGAACTCATGTAATATGGTTTAACAAAGCCTACTTTCTAAAAGGAAACCTATCCTAAGTGCTTATGACCCATTACGACCAGTTTAGGTAGCTTACGCTACTTTAACGCGTCGTTCGCGTAAAACGCGTTCGGACCGCCTAACTAGTCCTATGACAAGTAATATATGCCTTAACATGTCTAATAATGTTACCTAATCAGTTTAGATGTCAAAATTTAGGTTACATATGCTTAAAATAAATTTATGCGTAAAAAGGGCATTTTGGTCATTTACCTAAGGCATATAAACTACCTATCATATAACTACTTAAACGAAGTGACCATAAGGTATAACCTCGGAAGGTTATTCCCTATGCAACTATGGTCACATAATATGCTTGGTCGGATCCTAATGATCCACCAAACGGGTCAGGTTCGAAAGTCTAAGCGGTTGTTTATACCGCTTATTCTACGACCCTATATAAGCACTAAACCTAAAGTGACGAGTTAAACATGTTAGAACATGTTTAACGAAGTTTGAAAACAAGTTTGATATCAAGACAAAGGGTCTTGATACCCAAAAGTAGTTTGGTTGCAAAATACGCAAGAATACGTATTTTGACCGAAACTACGACTCGTCACTACACCTAATCAACGTGGTAATCAGTAGGTATAGTTACAAGGGACTATGACCATCGTGATTACGCCCACGTTGCGAAGTTCAACGAACTTCGTGTTGACCAACTCGTGGTCAAAGCAGAAAGTCAAACACTGTTTGACTTTCGTGCTAAAAACGCATAAAAAGCACGAAAGAGACTTACAAAGGGTCCAAGCTAGGAAGTTTTGATTCAAACAACTCAGGTATGAAGTAATAACTTCAAATTAGAGCTGATTGAACCAAAGTGTGAGTTGAAATGAAGTGAAGGCATGGGTTTATATAGGATTCGGTAAACCGTTAGGATCGTTCCTCGCATTTCGTGCTTTGATCTTGGCCCTCCACTTGGGCTCATGGTTTTCAAAACCATGGGAATGTTTAAAACCAACAAATTTGAGCCCATAGCATCAAAAACAAGCCATTAAAACCATCAACACTTCAAAATTGGACTAGGTTCATTGAATCTGGTCAGAAATTTCAAAAATGGTCCCTGCACTTGTAAAACTTGATTTTTGGCACTTTTAAGCCCCGTTAACCCCATTTCAAAGCTCTAAATTGATGTTAAAGTATAGGGAGTTTAAAATATGCTCAAAAACATCTCGGATGTCGGTTCGTTTGGTCGTACGGTTGCGTTGTTCGGTTAATTACGACGGAAGTCGTAACGAACGCAAAAACGATCCAAATTAAGCGATGAATGGAATTTTATCATGCCAATCACTAAAATAAAATATTTTAATGATTACATAAATTTTTGGATGTCCGGATATATTCAGAACGTAAGATATGCGCGAAAATGCAAACTTATGCACTTTTTTACGCTTTTAGTCCCTGTTGATCAAATAAGTTTATTTTTGCGCACCAAACACCTCAAAGCCTATTTCTAAGCTATGTAAAGGATATTTAAGGAATGTTTAACTTATGATCATGTTCCGTAATGTTTGTTACAGTATGAATCGACATACTTTCGCAGTTTGTCGAAATTAGTCCCTGTAAGCGAATAAACTTGATTTCGGCATACCAAACCATCCAAAACTTATTTCTAAGTTATGTAAAGGTTATTTAAGGTATGTTAAGCCTATGTCACTGTTCCGGAGTGTTTGTTGCATTAAACTGGTTATATTTACGCATCAGATCTAGTATAACCTTCCAGAAAGCGATTTAAAGCTCGAACTCGAACAAGAATTGATATGTGCAAATGATACACATATTTATACAAATCCCAAGTATGAAATATGATATTTCATTGATTTGGTATTTTTTTGATGGCCGTGGAGGCACGGGTGTCACAGTCTCCCCTACTTTAGGAAATTTCGTCCCGAAATTTATTTAGAGGAAACTTGTGAGAGCTTGAAACATGAAGTTGAAAAGATCAAACAACACTGGTTAGAGTCCTGAACATCTAGTAACTTTAAATAACATCATGCTTGCAATGTGAGAGGGACACTTATATACAAGTATATAAAGCGTTATTGGTGCATCCACCGTACCTCCATTACATTGTTCACGTTTTGTTATTGTTGTCACTATCGGTTCTTACACATGAAAAATATTACTGGGTTCCTGTGCACTGAATTTCATAATTATGTACGCGTCCATAATTACGTAATTCCTTGCATAGTCCACTCAGTGCATTTTATAATGTGTAGAGGAAAACCAAATGAACAAACCTGTTATGAGCGTGACTAGACCATCCTAGGGTCCTTTTTAATTGAATCAATAAATGATCTCTTTAAATAGACCACCAAGGAGTCTTTTTAGCTATATCATCACATGCCATTCTTAACCAGATTCTGAATCAATCTTTTTTACTAGACCACTCAAAGGGTCTCTTTTGAATCATGGAATAGTACTATATAATCCAAGGGTCTTAACTATTACGTAGAAGCCCATTAAGGATTTAAGGTAGTACCTTTGGATATCCTACTGTGAATCTCTCACATGAAGATATGGAAGATTCTACGAGGATTTGGATAATGAAAACAAAAACACAAAAGAAAACACATAATTCACAAAATTGTTTATTTTTATCTTTTAATTTGTTATCATTTTGTTAATTTGTTACTTGGGCACATGTATTTAAAGCACACTAGGTATCCAATCCGTAGATTTTGATTGGCACTTTAAATATTTTCAAGAATCTAACTATAAAGATAGGAAGATCTTAAAAAGAAAATTCGATTTCGATTAAAAGGAATCGAAATGTTCGAACTAAGGCATACAAGGAATCCAATGAAGGATTCCGATTTGAATGACAATCATCCACAAGGATCTAATTGTGAAGATAAGAAGATCCCATATGGATTTTGGGATTTGAAAAGCGGGAGGCGTTTCAAAACCTTGCACTAGACGTGCTTAGGTCGATACACGAGGTAGAATGCTTTTGAAGTTGAGGTGCTAGATATGCCAAGGCGACATATGAAGCAGAATTTGAAGGTTAAGTCAATGCATGAGAAAAATGTTTTTTGAAAACTATGCATGAGATTCTTTTTAGAAATGTGTTTAATGTTTTTAAAACCTTACATAATACTTTTGAAATCATAAATTAGGTGTATTAGATAAGTATATTTTCAAAATGTTTTAAAATCATGCGAGATGAATTTTGAAATTATGTATAAGGTCTTTGAAAACACGAATGATGCCTTTGAAATCATGCACTTGATATATTAAGTAAATATACTATGTTAAAAATGTTTTCTAACTATATGGGGTATTTTGAAATCATGAAGGTTGTTTTGAAAACTTATACTATGTATGTTATTATGAAAACCAAAATGTAATGGGTATGAGGTCGAAAGATTACCCTTAGTTATCTAACCAAGGATTTAAAGATACAGATGTGCGAAAAGCACGATTACTCATAATGTCTCTTTATTTCCTGTACTTTGTTTCTTAGAATGAAACGAATACTTTAAAATTTCCGAGGAAATTATGAGCGATCACTTGAATGGGAGAACCACAAGAGTAGTTTGTAAGAACACAGTTCCTTGTTGTAGGTATCATAGGGGAATACCATACACACATCTAACTACACTTGTACATCAGAATAGTGAACAACAATTTATTTATAAACAAAACAGATTGTTTCAGGGTTCAACAAAAGATACAAAAGCATAAGATTCAAATTATTCAAAGCAGCAGCATCTTGTAATCAGCCAAATGCTTATCCGTGGGTCAGATTTGCATTAGTAAGCTTTGGGCATTTATTCACAAAATGACCCATCTTGCCACAGTTGTAGCACGATCCAGGTGGAAAGCGAGCTTGAGCAGGGTTGGCTTGGAGTTGAGTAGCAGCAAGATTTTCAAAAGCTTTGTTTTGGATAGCAAAGCGGCACACGTCAACCAAATGTCCCTATCGTCCACAGTGGGTACATTTGAAACATGGTGTTTATCTGGATGATGACGGTTGCATCGATTGCACAAGGAAGCAGTTCCCAAGTACGGCTTCTTGGCTGGTGGTGCTGCCACCTGGCTAGGTCTTGCTTGTTTTGGTGCAACGACTGGAGGATTCTTTGAAGCTTTACGCTTCCTTGACCTTTTCGAAGGCTTGGCTTCTGCTTCTTTCGATGCTTCTTGGGTGGCTTCATTATTGAGACGAGACATGGCGACACCTAAATCCACAGACTTTAGGATTACTTCGCCTATTCGCTGGGAAAATTTGGCAGTTTGCTCGGACATTTGATTGTTGCTGCGATGAAGAGACATTCTGGAGGAAGTGAAAGACATAGGAGGAAACAAGTGAAATGTCATTGGAAAAATCAAAACGGAATGACCACGTATAAAAATTGTGATCATTTGTTTGTTACCTAAGGCAAACAAATGAGACGGTGACAAATCAAAGTAAGCGGGTCATATTAATGTATCACTGAAGACATGTTTACCTATAAGTGAACACTCACCCCAAGAGTTCCCATGTAAGAGTGACTGGTCCGATACTGCGGATTTGTACGAACACTCTAGCCTTAGACAGAAAACTCTGAGTACAGGCATTCACCCTTCCAGTTTGCACGTGTTCACATTACAAGACTCAACTTTGACGAGATTTTGAAAACTTAGAGGGTTCAAAATCTAGTAATAAATCATCCTAGAACAGATGATTAGTTTTCAAAGCGATTTTGAAATTTGTGCTCTTGTTGTGGTTGTCGCCTAAGGATAGGTGACGGTATTGTTTTAAGATCTAAACACAAGGATTTTGTGTTAGGGTCCTAGGAAGGTTATAGACTAGGTCAAAGCATTACTAATAACCTAATTCCCTATAACCATGAGCTCTAAAACCAACTTTTCTGTCACACCCCGACCACGTAAAACAACAAATCATGGCAGAAACGTCGGGGAGTGTTGTAACAGAATCATTGTTTCATAACACATGGAAATTTGAAATTTTGTTTTATTGATTTAAAAGAGTTACAATGTCTTAACAACAAGGAAGCATAACATAATTAACTAGTCTTGCATCTTTTATTGTCACTAAGGCCCAAGTCCGCCTAGGTGTAGCTTGATCAATCCTATGCATCATTTCCTGAAACATATGTGAAAATAGGTACGTCAGCATAAAAATGCCTGTGAGATACATAGGTTTTATTGATTTAGGATTCATGACTTGTAAGTTTAAAGAAAATGTTTAACAAAAGTAGTCATGAACCTTGTAAAATGTTTTTGTTTTATAAATCATATAAAAATCGATACGGAAACAGATGATATAAAAGAATATGTATGGTTATGTAAATAACCAAGTAAAAATGAATTTGTATAAAATGTGTTATTTGTAAAACAATGTTTTGTTAAGATATGTTAATTGTGTAAAATGTAATATGTCAAAATTGAAATGGTATAAATAACGCTACGATATGTAATATCATAAAAGCACTTATATATAGGAAGTACCAGCGGCGTATCCACTGTGCTTTTATCATATTACACACATCTCGTTACTTAAATCACTTACCCAAACAAACCACCAATGTAAAAATGTTCATGTTTAACTAAATGTAATGTTTTAAACAAATGTTGAAATGTTATTGTGTAAACAAATGTAATGTAGAGTGAATAAAAAGCCTTTATTGATTAAAAGCATTTACTCGACCCTATAAGAAAGAAATGTACAAAACAATGCAATTGATAAATTATAATCAAAATATATGTTTTGTAAAATAATGCATGCTTTACTGATACAAACATATATGCGGTGTTGTGAAAATGCATACATTCAAGCCTTGAGACTGTGGCGATAAACCCTTAAACGAATTAAAGGTTTATCTGAGTTATGTGTATCGAATTCGGTCATTCCTTTCATCCAAACATACCTAGGATGTCAGGAACGGAAGTTGTCAATTCCTATGGTACCACTACCTACTAACGAACGGCGTAGCTAATGTTAATGAATGTATTTTTGAGCCATTTAAACAAACCAAATGTCATACCAAAATGTAAGCATGTTTTATGAAAATAATGTACTAAGTATGCAACAAATGGACATACATAGCATGAAATGAAATGTAAAATAATGTACTAAGTATGCACTAAATGGACATACATGGCATGAAATGTAATGTAAAACGATGTACTAAGTATGCACTAAATGGACATACATAGCATGAAATGAAATGTAAAATAATGTACTAAGTATGCACTAAATGGACAATTACTTGTTTTTCGAGCCCCCTTTATAGGTTCTATCCATATATGTTCTGATCGACAACTCATACTTGATCCCGTTGCTTTTTTGGAATTGAGAGAATACCCCAAATGAATTTGACTTTAGTCCGTTTGTTTCCGAAGTAACTCGCATCAACTAGCACTAGTTTGATGTGAACCTTTAGGAGTAATTCATTAAATTGGTTAGATCTAAACTAATAACATACCCTTCGTATTATCTCACTAAAGATAGCCGCATACATATAGATAGACCAACGTTACAGTTCAGCCATCCGCCGATTCGGGTCTATTTGAAAATAGCTAGAACATAGCATTTTCTGGAGACATAAGAATTTTTCGGCGGAAGCCGAACTAAATGGACATACATAGCATGAAATGTAATGTAAAATAATGTACTAAGTATGCACTAAATGGACATACATAGCAAAAATATAATGAAATCATGTACTAATAGTGTACTAATGAACATAGCAAGTATATAATATGAAAACATGGAAAGCATGAAAGTAACAAGTAGGCACATGTGTTTCACCCCAAAACGTTTGAAAAACAGTAAAAGAGGGGACTATGTAATCACTTGAGGGTGCTTAGAAGTCTTGAACAACAACCAAGCAAAGCTAGAGGGATCACGGAATCAAACGGCACCTAATATAGGTAACTATGTAAATAAACCGGACCTAAATCGGAAGATCGGATAGAATGAGGTTTCGTAAACCAAATGAGTATAGGAACTCATGTAATATGGTTTAACAAAGCCTACTTTCTAAAAGGAAACCTATCCTAAGTGCTTATGACCCATTACGACCCGTTTAGGTAGCTTACGCTACTTTAGCGCGTCGTTCGCGTAAAACGCGTTCGGACCACCTAACTAGTCCTATGACAAGTAATATATTCCTTAACATGTCTAATAATGTTACCTAATCAGTTTAGATGTCAAAATTTAGGTTACATATACTTAAAATGAATTTATGTTTAAAAAGGGCATTTTGGTCATTTACCTAAGGCATATAAACTACCTATCATATAACTACTTAAATGAAGTGACCATAAGGTATAACCTCATAAGGTTATTCCCTATGAAACTATGGTCACATAATATGCTTCGTCGGATCCTATTGATCGACCAAACGGGTCGGGTTCGAAAGTCTAAGCGGTTGTTTAGACCGCTTATTCTACGACCCTATATAAGCAGTGGCGCAGGATATGAGGGGCCGGGGGGGGCGCCCAACCCCCCGAACTTTTTGCGAAGTAGTGTTACGTATCTATTTTTCGTATAGAAATTTTTAGGTTTATATGTATTCACCCCCCCGGTTTAAAAAAAAAATTAGGTATATATTTTTTTGGACCCCCCGGTTTAATTTTTTTTTTGGTATATACGTTTTCGACCCCTCCTGTTTTATAAAAAAAATATTTATTAGTTAAACATGTTGCTGAATTGCTGCTATCCGTTCAAAAAAACCCAAAAAAAAAACCATTCTAACTTAGTCCATTACTTAAAAGCCCAAACTTAGCCCATTATAACTTGAAGTCTTGAATAGCCCATTAGTTAAACACTTAAACATGTTGCTACTTGCTGCTGCTAACCGGTCACAGAAGAAAAAAAACTGCTTTTGCTTGCTGTTGCTGCGAACTGGAGAGTGGAGCTCGAGGAGAACAGAAGAAAAAAACGCAGCGGCTGTGGGCTGTCTTCTTCGTTCGACTAATCGACTTCGAGGAGACGAGGTATGTGTTTTTTTTTATCTTTAGGTTTAAATTAGGGCTTAATTTATGTGATTTAGGTTTAAATTAGGGATGAAATTGGACCGATTTTTTGCCATAAACTTGTTGAAATTAGGGATTTAGGGGTGAAATTAGGCTATAACCATGCTAGATATTAGAAAAAGGAAATGCCTTGTTGATGGTTAATTAGGCTGTAACCATGATTTTGTTAACTTGTTGAAATAAATTAGGGATTTAACTTGTGTTGTTGACTTGTTTCTTGTTAGATTACGCTATGGGGAAAAACAAAATCATAACTTCTTTTTTTAAAAGAAAGAATGAAGAACAAGTTGATGGAAACAATGAGATTAAATGGCAAAAAGCTTCAACAAGCGAACCGGTTAATGAAGCGAATAATGAACCGGTTAATGAAGCGAATAATGAACCGAATAATGAACCGGTTAATGAAGCGAATCAAAACATTCCTCAAAATCCGATTAACATTAATGAAGTGGATGCTAGTAGTCTAGAAAGAGATCCCGCTAAGCGACTTGAAATGTGGAAATATCCGGTTAATATAAGGGAGCAAGTAAGACTAGCTTATATGTCATTAGGAGTGTATCAAATAAAGCTTGAATGGTATAAGCCGAGAGGTCCAAAGAAAAATCCTCGTAGATTTAGATATGCTTGGTTTGACATGTTCCCTAATTGGTTAGAGTATTCTCCAACGAAACACAAGGCTTATTGTTTCCTTTGTTATTTATATAGCGATAAACCGAATGAGAGCCACGGTCATAGTGCGTTTACTACTGAAGGATTTGACAATTGGAAAAAAGTTAATGATGGGGATAAATGTCCATTGTTGAAGCACATTCAATCTTCAACTCATAAAAAAGCTTTTCTATTATATACGAACTTGTTGAATAAGAAAGCACACCTTGAAACTTTCATAGAAACGCAAAGTGAAGAGACAATTAGGAAGAACCGATTAAGATTAAAAACCACAATTGATGTAGTTCGTTGGTTGACATACCAAGCTTGTGCCTTACGAGGACATGATGAATCTTCCACTTCTAAGAATCAAGGTAACTTTCGTGGTTGATGAGTCACGGGATGAGTCAAAAAAAGAGCAAATGGCGATAGTTTTAAGATTTGTTGATGTTGAAGGGGTGATACGGGAAAGGTTCTTGGATTTAGTTCATGTTACGGATACTTTATCAGCGACCTTAAAAGTAAATTTGTGGAATACACTATTGCATTACAAATTTGATGTTAGTAAAATCCGTGGTCAAGGCTATGATGGTGCTAGCAATATGAGAGGAGAATGGAACGGGTTGCAAGCACTTGTTCGGGAATATTGTCCTTACGCATATTATGTTCACTGCTTTGCTCACAGGTTAATTACTTGGTCTTTTTTAACTTACTTTCTTCGGGTTTACTAAAATACTCTTATGGTTATTAAATTATATTTTTCTTTTTTGCTCACAGGTTACAACTTGCCTTGGTTTGTGTCTCAAGGGATGTGACTCCAGTACACCAATTCTTCTCAAACTTAGTTTTCATAATTAATGTGGTGTGTGCTTCAAGTAAGCGTCATGATGAGTTACAAATGGCGAAGGCAGATGAGATTAAAAAGTTATTAGAATTGGGTGAAATCAAATCGGGAAAAGGACAAAATCAGGTTGGGACATTACGAAGGGCTGGTGATACACGTTGGGGTTCTCATTTTAAATCTATTTGTAGTTTGGTTAACATGTTTGATGTCACCCGTGCTGTTCTCAAGGGAATAATTGAAGACACGTCTCATGCTACTGGTTCGGCTAATCTTGACGCTTCCAGTTTCGACTGCAACAACGGAAAGAGGATTTTCAGCGATGAAAATATTTAAGACTCGACTTCGCAATAAGATGTCAGATCAGTATCTAGCAAACAGTATGGTGATTTACATAAAAAAGGAGATTGCTGAGAGCTTTGATTCGGAGTCCATAATTGACGAATTCAAAAATCTTAAAGGAAGACGAGCAGAACTATAATTCTTCATCCAGGAGAACCGGCCACCGGGTACCCACCTTCCTCTTCTTTTTAATGTTTTCGTGTCTTTGTTCAATTGTTTGTTAAACAATGTTTACGTTTTAATGTTTGAGAACGTATTTTATTTGATATTAATATTTGACCCGATCTGACCCGAATCGAATCACCGACATCCGACCCAAACATAGAATTTTTTTTAGGTCCGGTACCTTCCACCCCCCCGAACATTTTTTTCAAGCTTCGCCACTGTATATAAGCATTAAACCTAAAGTGACGAGTTAAACATGTTAGAACATGTTTAACGAAGTTTGAAAACAAGTTTGATATCAAGACAAAGGGTCTTGATACCCAAAAGTAGTTTGGTTGCAAAATACGCAAGAATACGTATTTTGACCGAAACTACGACTCGTCACTACACCTAATCAACGTGGTAATCAGTAGGTATAGTCACAAGGGACTATGACCATTGTGATTATGCTCATGTTGCGAAGTTCAAAGAACTTCGTGTTGACCAACTCGTGGTCAAAGCAGAAAGTCAAACACTGTTTGACTTTCGTGCTAAAAACGCATAAAAAGCACGAAAGAGACTTACAAAGGGTCCAAGCTAGGAAGTTTTGATTCAAAAAACTCAGGTATGAAGTAATAACTTCGACTTAGAGCTGATTGAACCAAAGTGTGATTTGAAATGAAGTGAAGGCATGGGTTTATATAGGATTCGGTAAACCGTTAGGATCGTTCCTCGCATTTCGTGCTTTGATCTTGGCCCTCCACTTGGGCTCATGGTTTTCAAAACCATGGGAATGTTTAAAACCAACAAATTTGAGCCCATAGCATCAAAAACAAGCCATTAAAACCATCAACACTTCAAAATTGGACTAGGTCCATTGAATCTGGTCAGAAATTTCAAAAATGGTCCTTGCACTTGTAAAACTTGATTTTTGGCACTTTTAAGCCCCGTTAACCCCATTTCAAAGCTCTAAAATGATGTTAAAGTATAGGGAGTTTAAAATATGCTCAAAAACATCTCGGATGTCGGTTCGTTTGGTCGTACGGTTGCGTTGTTCGGTTAATTACGACGGAAGTCGTAACGAACGCAAAAGCGATCCAAATTAAGCGACGAATGGAATTTTATCATGCCAATCACTAAAATAAAATATTTTAATGATTACATAAATTTTTGGATGTCCGGATATATTCAGAACGTAAGATATGCGCGAAAATGCAAACTTATGCACTTTTTGACGCTTTTAGTCCCTGTTGATCAAATAAGTTTATTTTTGCGCACCAAACACCTCAAAGCCTATTTCTAAGCTATGTAAAGGATATTTAAGGCATGTTTAACTTATGATCATGTTCCGTAATGTTTGTTACAGTATGAATCGGTATACTTTCGTAGTTTGTCGAAATTAGTCCCTGTAAGCGAATAAACTTGATTTCGGCATACCAAACCCTCCAAAACTTATTTCTAAGTTATGTAAAGGTTATTTAAGGTATGTTAAGCCTATATCACTTTTCCGGAGTGTTTGTTGCATTAAACTGGTTATATTTACGCATCAGATCGCGTATAACCTTCCAGAAAGCGATTTAAAGCTCGAACTCGAACAAGAATTGATATGTGCAAATGATACACATATTTATAAAAATCCCAAGTTTGAAATACGATATTTCATTGATTTGGTATTTGTTTGATGGCCGTGGAGGCACGGGTGTCACATAAGCAATAGCAGATATTATTTCTATAATGGTTGGTGTCAGTTGGTAGACAGTTTGAAAATACCTTCAGATTCATGGTTGATATTTCACTATGAGGAAGCATTGGAAAGTTTCAGAATATTATATTTTTATCAAGACATTTCTCTTGCTCCTTGTGATCATTTTTACTATAAAATGTCTGGTAACGAAGATTATGTGGTATGTAACTTCAAACAATATTCATCATGTAATTTTTTTTGGAGATATAGTTGTTTAATTGTTGTTTTTTATTTATTTACTTAATTTTCTAATATATTTTTACTAACGTACTATATAATGTGTTTTTTTCGGATTGTAGAGTATTAATCGTTCTTTTGTTCATCACAAGATGTTAAACACTATTCCTTCATATCCGGTTCTTATTAAAGGATCTAGAAAGCAGAACGGGTCTGTATGGATGGAAGATTTCAACAATGAACTTTACATAACTACCGGATGGAAGCAGATAATGAATGACTTGTCAATAACTACTGATCATTTGATTGTCTTTGAGATGATAGATCTTCAGACTTTTCATATCATGGTTTTCAATTGTGCTACCTGCGATTTAGTGCTTCCACCGGAGGTCTGTGCTGTTGTTAAAGAAAAGGTGGTAGAAGAGATTATCTTGAGTTCAGATATTGGAGCTGTACAGGACATCGTTAATGTCAATGAAGGTGGTATGGTTGTTGTGAATGAAGATAATCAGATCGTACCTATTTCTTTCCATGTGGATGGTCATTTTGTAAGTTTGTGATGATGAGTTAACTAATATATAATACTTCAGTTATATTTTAAAGATGTGTTAATTCTTTGTTTATTGAATTGTTCGTTGTTTATTACAGCGCCTTTTTAAAAGACAGACTGAAGATCTTAGACTGAATCGTAAGATCGGTTTGAAGATTGTGGACGCGGCAGGTGCTGTTTGGAATGTTCAAGTTGCTATAGGTTCATCTCGAGCTCAACCAAGATATTATGTGCAAGGAATGAGAAAGTTTGTGACTGATAAAGGCATGGTTCCAGGTTAAGCATTTACACTTAACTTCGTGAAAGGTAAAAAGCTTTTTTTGTTCGGATGAATGTTCATGGGATTGAAGAAGGCAAATGCAGAAGGATAGATGGAACTAAGTTTTTGGGTTGTAGTTGTTCGCTTTTAGAAACCGATGGTAGACTTTGTTGGTTTAGTTTTGAAGTTGTGGTTCTAAAACAATATATGTAGATGTAAATTATTGGGTCCATGTCTAACGGAAACAATGCGGGCAGCCAATGCTGAATTTTGTAATAACCGTTTTATAAAGTCAGAAACTTGCAGCCGTTAATCTTAGTTTTAAAACCGGTATTGATGTTGGTGAATTTTGAGACACCGGTATAACCATACATCTGAGCAAAGAAACTTCAAGAAATAAATTCAGTTAGATACTACCGACAATGTAAGCTAAAGACAGTATACTCAGTTACTCGCTTGAAACGATTCCTTGATAAAAAATATAGTACAAACTAATAGCAAAATCATGTTCAAAGTTATAAGCCCTATTCTTTGACAATGATAAGTTGGTTAATTATGCCATTTAAGCATTAAAAACATCGAGTTCTATTCTCTGATAATCATTTCAAGCAAATAGAAACACATACAGTTTCGATTATATTAAGACACATATTACCTTTTACCGTGACTGGTGTCCACAATTTCCAAACTAAAACTGAAATTGATCAAATGAGACATGTTAAATATGTATAAGAAATCATGTACAGGTCAATTCGTTTAACCTTTGGTCAACATCTGCTTGACTTTTGGTCAACATCTGTTTGACTTTTGGTCAACCTCTCATTTAGTATTCAACAATCGTTTGAATAACTCAAACAGTGGTTTGAACATCTGTTTGACTATTGGTCAACAGTTGATGGAAACCCATGTTAGGTTGAACATTGTTTTGAAGAGGAAAACATTGCTAAAATATAAGAAGACAGTGGATCTGGTTAAACATCTGTTTGACTTTTGGTCAACAACTGTTTGAATTTTGGTCAACATTTGTTTGCCCGATTAGATTGGGTGTTAAATTATAGTTCTTTAAGTCATTGTTTCGTTTTCTTGAATTCTATGTAATTTTTAAAGAAGTACAAGAACAAACATTTTTACAAAATCCCAAATCACCCGATCACGTAAGTGCATTGAAGTAAAAGTGGAAATGATGTTATTCATGTGGTCCTGTTGCGCTTTTGTTTGACCTCTAATATGGGTTCATGATCTAATCCGGTGAAGTGAAGACATTGTTGTTGAATCCAATGAGATGCTTGATGTAATGAGGTCGTATTAATAACAAATAACAATTAATATAACTAATAAGTTTCCCGAGCCCGAGAAGCAATCCCGGGTAATAACCTAGTGTACTATGAATGAAGCATGGGTTTTATCCCATTTGTTTTTATAAAATTTTGGTGTTTTGAACTCTGAAATTATTTCCTAACTACGATCTTGATGTCTCATTTCCGCTGCCAAGTTAATAAACACCGATACCACTTAACTGGTTTGCGGCTCCCGCTCCCGCGGTAGGGGTCGGGGCTGCGACAAAATGTGGTATCAGAGCAAGCCACTGGTTTAAGCCATTTAGGTGTTATGTTAATACCTAAATTTAAACCAATTGTGTTAGGAAATAACTTATGTGTTATTCTGTGTAAATATGTATATTATTATTTTGTGTTATTTGACAATTTTCTAGTTTACAGTATGAGTGATCAGGGTACCTCTGATGCCTATCGTCAATTACCTTATTCCCCAAAGAATGAAGGAACTTCCCAGCCAACCCAAGTATACACCGCTGATTCTGAGGAAGGGATCTTTATCTTTAAAGCCCAATCCGAGGAACCATTTCCCCCTAAAAAGAGAGGTTGGTTTAGTAGAGGAGCTCATGAAAGGAGGAAAATAATGAAAAAAACTCCAACAATGCAGGATAGCAAATAGAGAGAGAAATACCCAGAATCAGGAGGCTAGACCCTTATGGGAGGAAGAGTTAGATAGGCAACTAGCAGATTTTCACATGGTTGGAAATGTAGAATTTGGAAATGTAGAAGGAGAAATTAATCTCAAGAAAGTAGCAGACCCACAACTTCTACCCTTATTCCCTAATCAACCCATGGAATTAGAGCAGAATTAGGAAAACCAATTCCAAATCCCAGCATTTGACCCAAATGAGATACCTAGAATTCCAGCACCAATCCCTTTAGACTATGATCCGTGGTGGGATGACAACAAGTCAATTCAGGAAATATTAAACAGCCCATACCTTTACGGAGAACCAATACCACGTTACCCTGAACCACTGCCAGCACCACTACCACCCATGAACCAAGAAAATGTGGAAGAACTTCGCCAGTATAGTGAAGAGTTAGTTGAGGAGGGAAATCAAATACACCAAATAGGAGAGAAACTCGTCTGGAAATATGACGAGCGTGATATGCAGTTCTAGAAAGCCCGACACCTAATATATATATATATATATATGTGTGTGTGTGTGTGTGTGTGCGTGTGTGTAATTTTGTTATTTTGATTAAAAAAATTAAAAATCAACTAAACTAGATAAACTAATATATATATATATATATATATAGGGAGAAGATCATGCGAGAACCACCTCTTATTGCGAGAACCAATGTGAACACAACAAAAAATGCCTAAAAATAGCTAAAAATCACACAATTTTTTTTTTAATATTTTTTATATAAAAATCGCTACTTTTCGAAACCAAAAAAAAAAATTTATTTTATTTTTTTGGACACTAAAAGTAGCGATTTGAGCATAAAAAATATTTAAAAAAAAATTTAGATTTTTTTTTATTTTTTTAGATTTTTTTAGGTTTTTTGGGGGTTTAGTTTTTAGCATTTTAGCTTGGGGGTGGGGGGTTTAGGTTTTTTTTTGGGGGGGGGGGGGGTTAGGTTTTTTTTGGGGGGTGGGGGGTTTAGGTTTTTTGGGGGGGGGGGTTAGGTTTTTTTAGGTTTTTTTTAGGTTTTTTTAGCTATTTTAGGTTGTGTTCACATTGGTTCTCACGGTTCTCACAATAAGGGTGGTTCTCGCATGAGCCCCTCCCTATATATATATATATATATCGATGCATAGTTACTAGTATTTAAATTCCAGTTGTAATTTGTACTAGATGCATATAACATATATGAAAAGAGTAAGTCGCAATGCTCGACGTTTTTGGTTCAATCTGCTTAAGTGATTGTTTGTGTTAATTCTATTCTGTGATATTAATACCTGATAAATGTTTACAATTCAGATGGAAAACGAAGTAAATCAGGAAAACCAGAATAACGATAATAACGAGAACCAAGTGAATAAAAGTACCATCGAACACATAGTAGCACAAGGAATCATAGATGCCATGCCATATATTATCAAGACTATTAAAGAAACAGAAAATAATAATTTTGTAATTGGAAGTAAACATGCAACCAATGAACCAAGTCACAGCGTGAATGGAAATCACGGCCAACTTATCCAAGCTCCAATCCCAAAAAGAAGAAGGACCATCTCATATGGTTGTTCTTATAAAGAATTTTTGGCTTGTAAACCAATAGAATTCTTAGGCAATGAAGGATCCATTTCAGCCTTATGCTAGATAGAAAAGACAGAAGCAATCTTAAAAATTAGTAAATGCGCAGATGAAGATAAGATCATGTTTGCTTCTAATCTATTTAAGAATGCAGCACTAGAGTGGTGGAATACCATTCTCCAGTCTAGAGGAAGTGACAGGGTCTATAACATGGAATGGACCAACTTTAAGGAGATGGTTGAAAGGAAGTTCTGTCCTCCTCATGAAAAAGAACAGATTCCCAATAAGTTCTTAAATCTTAAAATAACTGGAATAGAATGCAAGGGTTATACTACCATATTCTTTGAATATGCTAGGATAGTACCAACCTTAGCCTCTCCAGAACCAGTATTAATCTCCCGTTACATCTGGGAATTAATTAGTGAGATCAGACATGTAGTCAAAGTAGCTAGACTACAAACCATAGAAGAAGCAGTAGAACTGGCTAACACTCTGACTGATTAATTAGTACGTACACAAGAGGAAGACCAGAAAAAGAACCTAGCTCAAAAGCTTACCCAAGAATTACGTTATGGTAATTCCTATCGTGGGAAAGGGACAGGTTTTTCCTCTTCACCCAACTGTAAGTATTGCAAAAGGAAGCACTCAGGAAGGTGCTCAATATACTGCAACTTCTGCAAAATATTTGGACATAAGGAAGAAGACTGCAGGAAGAAAGCCAGCAATAGATTATGCTACAATTATGGAGAAGCTGGTCATATCAAACCAAACTGTCCGAAACTAGCTCTAGCGACAAATAGCAAAGCTAAGGCAACCGAAGGACCCAAGAAGAATGCCAGAGCATTCGTTCTGACAGACGAAGAAGCCAAGATGATTCCAGATGTAATTGCCGGTATGTTTTTAGTTAATGATATTTTTGCTAAATTATTATTTGACTCTGGTGTAAACCAAAGTTTTATCAATACTTCTTTGTGCAAACTTCTTAATCAACCATTAACTAAACTTCAACAAGACTGTCTGGTGGAGACGGCAAATGGAGATTCTGCCAAGATAAGCGAAATCCTGCAGGAAGCAAGAATAGAAATTCCAAACCATAACTTTACAACTAACCTTTTTCCAATGAATCTTGCCGGATTCGATGTCGTGTTAGGAATGGATTAGTTGGTAGCCAATCATGCCAGTATATTATGTGATCAAAAGTCAGTACAAGTAAGTACACCAGATTGTGAAAAGATCACAATTAAAGGAGACAAGCCAACCAGGTCAACCAAATTCATCTCTGTGATGAAAGCTGCAAGTTATGCAAGGAAAGGAGGAATGGTGTATATGATTTCCATAATCATTAACACTAAAGGAAAAGAATTAAAAGATATTCCTGTAGTATCTAAATTCTCAGACGTTTTTCTAGAAGAATTACCTGGATTACCGCCAGATCGAGAGGTTGAATTTAGAATTCACTTAATACCAGGAACGACACCAATTACCAAAGCACCATATCGACTAGCACCGACGGAGATGAAGGAACTGAAGAAACAATTAGACGAATTACTTGAAAAATGTTTCATACAGCCTAGTTCATCGCCATGGGGAGCACCGGTGTTATTTGTCAAGAAGAAGGATGTATCAATGCGTATGTTCATTGATTACCGAGCATTGAATAAGGTTACGATTAAAAATCGGTATCCACTACCGAGAATCGATGACCTGTTCGATCAACTTCAAGGAGCTCGATTCTTTTCTAAGATCGATTTACGCTCAGTATATCATCAATTGAAAGTACATGAAGAGGACATTCCTAAAACTGCTTTCAGAACAAGGTACAGTCATTATGAATTTACAGTCATGCCATTTGGTTTAACCAATGCCCCAGCCGTATTTATGGACATGATGAACAAGATATGTAAACTATACCTAGATAAATTCATAATTGTCTTTATAGATGATATTTTAATTTTCTCTAAGAGTAAGGAAGATCATGCAGAGCATTTGCATATACTTCTGACATTGTTGAGAAAAGAAAAGCTTTATGCTAAATTCTCAAAATGTGAATTTTGGTTGCAAGAAGTGCAATTCCTCGGACATCTGGTTAATCATGAAAGAATTCATGTGGATCCCACAAAAATCGAGGCATTTACCAAATGGAAAGTCCTTGAGCCACCAACAGAAGTAAGAAGTTTTCTTGGATTAGCAGGATATTATAGACGTTTTATTCAAGATTTCTCTAGAATAGTCATTCCATTGACTAAATTAACTTGTAAATCAGTTAAGTTTGAATGGGGACCAAAACAGGAGGAAGCATTTAGGATTTTGAAACAAAGGTTAACCAACGCACCCATACTCGCTTTTCCAGAAGGAACTAAAGACTTTGTAGTCTATTGTGATGCATCTATATTAGGATTTGGATGTGTGTTGATGCAAGGTCAAAAGGTTATAGCTTATGCCTCTAGACAGCTTAAGAAACATGAAGGGAATTACACAACCCATGATCTAGAGTTATGAGCCATAATTTTTGCCCTTAAATTTTGGAGACATTATCTTTATGGTAGTAAGTTCGTTGTATTTACCGACCATGAGAGTTTAAGATATGTTTTTGGGAAAAAAGAACTAAATATGAGGCAAAGATGTTGGATGGAAATTCTTAATGATTATGATTGTGATATCCAATATCATGCAAGAAAAGCTAATGTGGTGGCTGATGCTTTAAGCCGTATCATGAAAACCCAAAACGAGTACGCTCTCTTAGAATGAATCTGCAAATAGATTTAAATGAGCAAATTATAAAATACAGGAAACAACAATCAAGGACGATGCTGAAGGTTTAAAAGGAATGATTAAGGAATTATAACAAGGAACAGATGGAATTTGGAAATTCCATAAGAAAAGGATACAGATACCTATTCAAGGAAACCTACGTCACCGAATTTTAGAAGAAGCCCATAAATCTAAGTATACAATACATCCCAGTAGTGATAAGATGTATCAATACTTATGAAAGAATTGCTGGTGGATAGGAATGAAAAAGGATATAGCAAATTATGTCGCTAAATGTCTAATCTGCTCACAGGTTAAAGCTGAACATCAGAAACCTTCAGGATTATTGCAACAATTAGAGATGCCAATATGGAAATGGGAATTGATAATATGGAAATGGGTGATTATCGACAGATTAACGAAATCTGCTGATTCTTACCGATGAAGGAAACTTTCAGTATGGAATAGTTAGCCAAGCTATGTAAATGAAATAGTTTCATTACATGGAATTCCTTTATCTATTGTGTCTGACAGAGATAGTCGTTTTACTTCTCATTTTTTTACAAGTTTACAAAAAGAAATGGGAAGCAGGTTAAATCTAAGCACAGCTTATCATCCTCAAATGGACGGACAAAGCGAAAGGACAATTCAGAAAATGGAAGATATGCTTAGAGCCTGTGTAATTGACTTTGGAGGAAATTGGGACGATCATTTACCATTAATAGAATTTTCTTACAACAACAGCTATCATACCAGCATCAATGTTGCACCATTTGAAGCCCTTTATGGACGAAAATGCCGAACTCCAGTCTGTTGGGCAGAGATTGGAGAAAAGCAATTATTTGGACTTGAGATTGTGCAAGAAACAACGGACAAAATTATTCAAGTCAAGGAAAGATTAAAAGCAGCATGAGATCGTCAAAAGAGTTATGCAAATAACAGACGAAAACCGTTAGAATTTCAAGTTGGAGATAAGGTATTATTAAAAGTTTCTCCATGGAAATGAGTTGTCAGATTCGTTAAAAGAGAAAAGTGTCACACCCCAAAAACGTCGCAGCGGAATATAAAACGTAGTGGTGACGGAAGTTGGTGCCCATTTATACCTTGTCGGACGATGCACTCATTTGTTAGACATTTTGACATATTTTAAAACATAAGTATTAAACATTACATTTTAAAGTCACGACACATCCACATAAGTTAAGTTTTTTTGATCCTCGCGTATCTTATTACAAACGTCCCAGATAGTTTAAAAGTTGTCCAACATATTTAAACAAAACAACATGCATCATCAAACACAAGATACGCCATGATTTCCCGAAGTCGAACTCAAGTACCTGTAGAACACGTTAAAAATCAAGTGTCAACACAAAGGAAGGTGAGTTCACATATTCACTTACAACCAATTTAATTCCAAGGAAAACTTTCTGATTAGGTGTTTATTTGAAAACATCCACATAAATTTTAGAAAGTCCATTTTACTTCCTTTATAAAATCCATGGGCCTTCCGTCGGTTCATCAATCCGACAACTGTAATATATATATTTCCCAGGTTTTGTATATTAAATTATAGCGTCAATTTTCAGACTCGTATGTTAGCTAGACGATACGAACTATATATTAACCATGCAGGGATAATCAAAGCTAGAAAATAAACAGAATTTAAATTCGTCGTTTAACTTGACACGGGGCGACCGGTCACGACGGGGTTGTCAACCCGATAGATCTACCAACAATTCATCGCGTGCAATACTTAAATGATTAAACGACATCATGGGCGCAGGGTCCTCTTGAAGGACAATATGATGTCTGCCTCACGTACAATATATATATATCCTACTAATATGACAATTTAATACACGACGTTGTACGAATTCCCCTTACTCTCCATCATATGAGACCCAGTCAAGAATTCGTCCCCAACTGTACGGTCATGTTTCGCTTAGGAAATACCGTACTTTCAATATTCATTCATCAAAAACGTTTTACTTCGAAACGTACAACTTATCAAATTCATATATTTTCAACGAAAATATATATTTTATATTAAAAGGTATGTTTTATTTCGAAAACATTATTAAACCCTTTTAATGACGTGCTCTACCCCCAAAATATATACAAAGCAGTAAAAAAGAGGGGTTTAGTGACACTCACCTTTGGGTGCGTATTTTAAATAGCGCAATCCCAGAGATTGATTTTCTACACGTCCTAATATAGGAACGATTTTAAATCAATATGCATAACACAAAAATCCTAAGTTTCTCTGTTTCTTAGAATTATCACATAACTTTGAGATTATCTCGAAAAGTTGTTATTTTTGGATTATGTTGGCACGTTAATATATACATGAGTCCATATATATATTTTTTTATGATTTTGCGACTTGAACGATTTTGTTGGTGACCATTATTGTGTAAATCCGTTAACATTCCCGTTTATACTCAATATATCTACGATTTGCGCGTCGTAATATATATACATAAAAGTTCATATAATTTAACACCGAAACACGCGAAATATTGCTAACTTATCTACTTTGTCATTTTTAAAGAAAATATACATAAAATATCTCATATGTAACAAATTTCATGCTCGACAAACAAGTTACACATTTAACGCAATTTTTTTTACCGTTTCTACGGCACAAAACGCACAAGTATACATGCATAGTCTAAATTTCCCACTATTAAGTTAACACTTAACATTTTATCATATTTACATGTTTAAATCACTTAACACATTTTATCACATAAGGTTCACTCATAATTTACCCACACTAGTGTTCATCGAAAAATGCGTATTTTAGCGATTCGGTGACGTTTTCGGGCGTCGGAAGTCACGTATGACCAACCAAACACCAAGTAAACTTAAAATTAGTTAAAATACTTATTTTAAAATAAAAACATCAGTTTATTTACTGATCTAAATCAGTTTTACAAAAATCACTCGAAAAGCCGATTTTTGACCGTTTTAACGCATAGTTTTGCGTTAAACGTTACTATAACCATCCCAACTCGAAACGACTTGATATTTTAACACAATACATTTTATTTACTGAATAAAATGATAGTTATAATCATATTAGTGCAGTTTTTGTATAAGTCACATAAATCATGCGATTTCACGTATTTTACAACTTTTAATGCACCATGTACAACATGCAAAGCTAACAAACATTATGACAAAGTTATAAGTCACTAAACACTTTAAAATAACTTCATTTTAGTGTTTATAATCTGCTCATAACTGATTTTTACTCAATCACACTCAAATCATCTTTTTAAGATCATATATCATCATGCATGTCTAAGTATATGCATCTAGTATGCTCATATCATAATTTTATAATCTAATATGATCTCAATACATCAAAATCTCACTAGCATCTTATTCTTTCAAATATCATACATAACACCTTAAATCCTTCAATCATTCATGTTCATTCATACTCAAATCTTTTACTTTTATGATTACACATCAACTTTAACATACATGCATACACATATACATATATATATATATATATACGAAATTTATACACACATATACTTCCAAAATTTCACTTTTCAATATTCCACTTTCAAATCTCTAGTCACCTTAGAACATTCTTATTTGATAACTAACACTTCCTTTAATCATCTTATTTTTCAAGAAAGCAAACAAATCAAGATCTTTTCATCAACAACAAAATACAACTTATACACATACATACACACATAATCGGCCAAATACACACATATACACACACCCATTTTTATTTTATTCAAAACTCATTTGTTTGAAATTTTCAAGTTTATGTTTAGATTCAAGAACAAGAGAAACTTTCACTATCATCTTCATCACCATGAATCAAGAGCAAGGTTGAAAAGAAAATATGTTATACCTTCAAGATTCTTAGTGGGTTTTAAGATTTATGATGATGTGAAGCCTTGTTCTTGCTCCAATCTTCTTGAAATCACTTCTAAATCTTCTTGAAAGCTTGAAATCACTTAGAAATGGACATGATTCTTCAAGATTTGATTTTGAAAATGAAATGGTTGTGTGTTAAGGGGGTGTTCGGCCGAGATGTTCAAAGGGAGAGAGAGTGAAGTTTTTAAAGTGTATTTCTTGAGAATATGCAATTTATGGAAGATGTTGGAGTAATAATCATCTTCATCATTTTCTATGGTGGACAAGTGTCCTAAATGCAAGAATCAAGAACAATTTGGGTAGCCATGGTGCCGCCACATATGTCCCATCTCACAACATATATATACACATGTAGATATTATGTGTAAATTAGCTCAAAAACAGGTATTTTACTGATTACCGGGTATTTTATCTAGCGTTTTAATCTCGTTTTAGTGCGTTTTAAACTATTTTTATTGTTCTATAAAAATAATCACTTAAAATTATTACTGAAATAATTACCAGTTGCCTTGACTGGCTGCGTTGACAGTATTTTGTTTAATTCGCGTAGTATCGCGCGGTACGCGCTCAAACTCGAAAAATAGAGTTTCTTAGCGTTTTGAATTATTTTTCCACACGGATATGATTAAAATTATTATTCTAATCATAACAGACTATTTTTAGGATTTTAACACAGATCGGGTGGTCACCGACGCTCGTTTCGCATTTTAAATGTTACGCGATAAGCGTTAGTTTTATCGTTGCCAACATAATTTTCATATACATCTAAATTTACCAACAGATCAAATATCATATATTAACATCACAATCAGTCACAAATAGTCATGTTACATGTTCACTACACATATTACTATTGTCCGGTACGGCCTGAGAGGCCGGGTGTCACAGTCTCCCCCTGTTTAGGGAATTTTGTCGCCGAAATTCTACTTCACAGGTTTCTTTTTCGCACTCGGTGGGAAGAGGTGAGGATATTTCTGTTGCATTTGGTCCTGTCGCTCCCAGGTGAACTCGGGTCCACGCTTTGAATTCCAACGGACCTTGACCAACTCAATCTTACTCCTCTGGAGTTTCTGGGTTTTCCGATCCAGAACCTCCACTGGTTCTTCGATAAACCTCAGTTTATCGTCCACTCGAACCTCTCCAGGGGGTATAATTGGTGTCTCATCAGACAGACACTTTTTCAGGTTGGAGACATGAAATACTTCATGGACTCCAATCAACTCCTGTGGCAACTTGAGCCTATACGCGACTGGTCCAACTCGAGAAACGACTTCGAAGGGACCTATATAGAGTGGGCTCAACTTTCCCCATTTTCCAAACCTTACAATGCCCTTCCATGGCGATACCTTCAGCATAACTCTATCACCAACTTGAAACTCCAGCGGTTTCCTTCGGTTATCTGCATAACTCTTCTGTCGATCCGCGGCAGCCTTCAACCTATTCTTGATCTGGACAACCTTGTTCGTGGTCTCCTAAATGATCTCAGGTCCGGTCAAATGCTTCTCGCCGACTTCAGCCCAATAGAGCGGTGATCGACACTTCCTTCCATACAGGGCTTCAAACGGAGCCGCTTTTATGCTGGCGTGGTAACTATTGTTGTAAGAAAACTCTGCCAAGGGCAAATGAGTATCCCAACTTCCACCGAAATCAATCGCACACGCTCTCAACATATCCTCTAATGTCTGAATGGTCCTTTCGCTCTGACCATCCGTTTGAGGATGATATGCAGTACTCATATCGAAACGAGAACCCAACGATTTCTGGAGAGATCGCAAAAATCAGTAGTCAAATCGTCTGTCTCTATCCGAAATGATTGACACTGGTACTCCATGACGGGCTACAATCTCGTTAAGGTACAGCTGCGATATCTTCTCCGTATTGTCTGTTTCCTTAAGTGCCAGGAAATGAGCAGACTTTGTCAATCGATCCACAATTACCCAGATCATATTGTGTCCATGCGAGGTACGGGGTAACTTGGTGATAAAGTCCATCGTAAGATGTTCCCATTTCCACTTAGGAATCTCTGGTTGCTGCAGAAGTCCAGACGACTTCTGGTGCTCAGCCTTAACCTTAGAGCATGTCAGACATTTACTCACATAGGCCGAAATGTCTCTCTTCATCTTCAGCCACCAGTAAAACTCCTTAATGTCCTGATACATCTCGGTAGAACCTGGGTGAATGGAATACTTGGATTTATGACCTTCGTTCATAACCAATTCATGGAGGTTACCTTTAAGCGGAACCCAGACTCGGCTCATGAAGTACATTACTTCATCCGCTTTCGATATCAGTTTACATTCTAAGCCCTTCAAACCTTCACCTCTCAAATCATCATCTTTCAAAGCTTCCCGCTGTGCTTCCCGATCGGTCAAACTCGTTTGTATGGTCAAACCCAAAGCACGCACACGTAGAGGCTTTTCCCGCTCTTTCCTACTGAGCGCATCTGCAACAACGTTTGCTTTCCCTGGGTGATAACGGATATCACATTCATAATCGTTGAGTATCTCCACCCAACGTCGTTGTCGCATATTGAGCTCCTTCTGATCGAGGATGTGCTGGAGGCTCTTATGGTCCGTGTAAATCGTACACTTCATGCCATACAAGTAGTGTCTCCAGATCTTCAAAGCAAACACAACAGCTCCAAGCTCCAAATCATGTGTTGTGTAATTCTTCTCGTGCACTTTCAATTGTCTGGACGCATAGGCTATCACTTTGTCTCTTTGCATTAAAACGCATCCAAGGCCCAAACGTGAAGCATCACAGTAAACAATGAAATCATTACTTCCCTCAGGAAGGGAAAGAATAGGTGCACTGCAGAGCTTTTCCTTCAACGACTAAAAAGCTTTCTCCTGCTTCTCCATCCAGTCAAACTTCCTCTCCTTCTGGGTTAATAGCGTCAATGGGTGCGCTATTCTAGAGAAGTTCTCAATGAACCTCTGGTAATACCCAGCAAGCCCTAAGAATTGTCGCACCTCTGACGGGGTCTTTGGCGCTTCCCAATTCTTTATTGCTTCGATCTTAGACGGATCTACATGTATACCTTTCTCATTTATGACATGTCCGAGAAAATGAACTTCTCGAATCCAAAACTCACATTTAGAGAACTTGGCATATAGCTTCTCTTCCTTCAGCAACTCCAAAATTAACCTCAAATGATGCTCATGATCTTCTTTGGTTCATGAATAAATAAGTATATCGTCGATGAATACTATCACGAATTTGTCCAAGTAGGGTTTGCATACCCTGTTCATGAGATCCATGAACACAGCTGGCGCATTAGTTAAACCAAAGGGCATGACTAGGAACTCATAATGGCCGTATCGTGTTCGAAAGGTTGTCTTTGGAATGTCTTCGTCAGCAACCTTCAACTGATGATAGCCTGAACGCAGATCTATCTTCGAGTAGTAGTTGGATCCCTGAAGCTGGTCAAACAGATCATCAATCCTCGGCAAAGGATACCGATTCTTGATTGTTAACTTATTCAGCTCCCTGTAATCTACACACATCCTGAAGGATCCATCTTTCTTCTTCACGAACAGAACAGGCGCACCCCAAGGCGAATAACTCGGTCGAATGAAACCTTTGTCTATTAGCTCTTGAAGCTGGTTTGACATTTCTTTCATTTTAGATGGTGCCAACCTATAAGGAGATTTTGCAATTGGTGCAGCACCAGGTACCAGATCGATTCGAAACTCGATCTATCTCGCAGGGGGTAATCCAGGTAAGTCTTCAGGAAAAACTTCTAGATAGTCACGAACAATAGGAATCTCCTCGATCTTCCTACATTCGGCCTTTGTATCCATCACGTTAACTAAGTACGTAGGATAACCTTTCTGCAACATCTTGAGCATCTTCATAACACTGACAACACTCGACACACGACTCGAACGATCTCCATGGATAACTATTGCTTCGCCACCGCCAGGACGAGGTATCCGCACTTGCTTTTCCGAGCAAACAATCTCCGCTTTGTTCTTGGACAGCCAATCCATCCCCACAACTACATCGAAACTTCCCAACTCCACTGGTAGTAAATCAATACAAAATTTATGATCGCCTAACTGAATGCTACAGTCGCGAACGACTTCGCTAGTCTCTATCAGTTTACCATTTGCTAGTTCTATCGAGTACTTCTTATTTAGCTTACTTGTAGGTGAACACAGGAATTGTTCAAAGTTTTTCGAGACAAAACTCAAGTCAGCTCCAGTATCAGAAAGCACGAACGTGGAATGGTTATTGATCATAAACATACCAGTGACAACAGCAAGATCATCACGTGCCTTCCCAGCATTGAGCTTGAACGCTCTACCCCTGGCATTCTGTCCTCCCGCCTTGGGACAATCCTTCTTGAAATGTCCTTGTTCTCCGCACTGGAAACATCCTTCAAGCCTCGATCCTTCAACAGTACACTTGGCATAGCATTCGCGGGTAGCATGCCCAGTTCGTCCGCGTCGGTTACATTTCTTCTGTCCATCCTCACGAGTCTTTCTCTCAGATCCGCCTAGGCTATCTCTGGTGTAACACCCCTCGGTAAAACCAACACCCTCATAAATATTTCCGACACTCAAGTATATTTTAAAATACCCTTATATGTCTCTAAATACACCCCGTATGTGAAAACCGAGCCCGAAGTATGTTATAACATTTAAAATAAATTAAAAACAAGAAATAGTAAGTTAAGGCGGGCCACGTAGACCCACCTCAACCACTTACGCGGGCGGTATAAGGGCTAGAACCTGACTTCGTTGACTTCTTAAGTTCAAGCGGGCCGCGTAAGACCCCGTTTAAGTTAACGCGGGCCGCGAGAGACCCAAAATGTGGCGCAGCCCGGTGATAACACGTGTCATCATCGTGTCGAAGCTAGGTGGTGATCTGGATCAGCTATACGTTGACCATATGTTGACGCGGGCCGCGTAGCCCTATGGCTACGCTTACGCGGGCCGCGTGAGAGTCGAATTCAGCAACTATAAATAGAACGCATCAGTTTTTGTTTTCTGTCACTCACAATTCATTCTCAATCTCACTTTCTGAATTAGAGGCATTATAGTCGGGTATTATACCCCTAATTAGCGAGGTTCTGCTCCGTTGTAAGTATTATAACCCCAGTTTCATAATAGTTACGCTGCCCGATTGATTTAGGGTTCCGTAACAACTGTCGTGGTTCTGCCCGACGTAGTTGTTGGAATGCCGTCTCGGGGAGGGTATCATTAATATTTTTAAAGGGTTATGATACTAACCAATGTACATTTGTATAAATTATAGATTATATCCTGGAAACCCTTACGCGAAGTCTAAGATAGCAATGTGAGTTTATCCTCCTTTTGTTAACCTTTTTGTAATATTTTACAAAACCTTAAATGTTTTACAATGCGATTAAGCGGTGATTGAGTCTTTGTAGTTCTTCAATTACTGCCGGTATGTTGGGGTTTTGTATACAAAATTTACTACACTGTGAGTAGTAAGTCGGGGATGACAATACGTTACCATTGGACAATGAGTTAGCCAATGGGTAATATGACCCACAAGTCAGTGGATTGACAGTACTAATGGAGTAATTGTATAGACATAAACAATGTGATCGCTCTCAATACTGTTCACTGTGACTTTTATTTAAACTTGATTTAACTGGGATTCACTCACCAGTATTTCCCACTAACAAATGTTTTTAAAACGCGTTTCAGGTAACCCAATGTGACAACCAATTAGTAAAAAGCCAGCTGAAGAGCACTGAAGGCTTGGGGAAAATGTGGCTATAAAAGTTACCTAATAAACGATGTTTTAAATTCAATAAAATAGGGTTTGTCCCTATAAATGTATTGTAATAAGAAACTTGGGTTTTACCCATGTGATTATTAATATTAAATAAGGTGGTTTTACTCTGATAAACATTTCCTAACTACGGTCCTGATGTAAATTCCGCTGCAAGATTAAATAACTGATACCACCAAACTCTGAGCTCGCGTCCGCCCGTTCCCAAGACAGATAAGGGATCGGGGGTTGCGACAGAAGGTGGTGTCAGAGCCTAGCCACTGGTCTGAGCCAAAGAAGTGTTCTGCTGACACTTAAATTCTATATTTTATGTTAGGAAATTTTGGAAATAAGTGCATAACTATAATTATTTGTTATGTGATATTTGACTATTTGTTAGTTTACAGTATGAGTGATCAAGGACCCTCAGACATGAGTCGTCAGTTGTCTGATTCACCTAAGAGTGAAGGTACCTCATCACAGCCTGCCCTTTCTGGGTATTCTGCTGATCAGGAAGAAGGAGTGTTTGCTTTTAGAGCACAGTCAGAAGAGCCATTCCCTCATAAGAAACGAGGATGGTTCAGTAAGGAAGCCTTTGCTCGTAGGAAAAGAATGCGAAAGTTGCAACAGCAAAGAGTTCTAGCGGCTGCTAAGCGAAAAACCGATGCCCATACACAGGATATGCTTAATAGAAGCCTAGCTAATTTCCATATCCTAGCTACAACTGCTGCTGACCCAAGTCTGGAACAATTAGTAGCCCCACAACCACAAAACCTAGAACAACCCATGGAGATAGAAAATCCTGAAAACCAAGTGGAGATGCATGACATTAATCCAGAAGAAATCCCTAGGATACCTGCACCAAACCCTCTAGACCCAAATTATGACCCCTGGTGGGACGATAATAGGGACTTTGTGCAACGTTACCCTATCCATGAAAACCCACCCATACAAAACATAGGAACCTACCCAGGTATGGACCCTTTAGATCCCTATTACCATGATGAATATATTAGGGAAATCTTAGAAGATCCTTACCGATTTCAGGCACTTTCACCCCCATATCAGGAACCTGTACCCCAGATTCCAAACCCAGTCCTAGAACCTGCACCCCCAATGAGTGCAGAAAACGTCCAAGAACTTAGGACTTTTGGGGAGGAAATTTTAGAAAGCAGTGAGAGAATGCGTCAGGTGGGAGAGCGTCTCGTATGGAAATACGATGAGCGCAATATGGATTTTTGGATAAATCCATATCCGTGAATGTGAGAATGGAGGAAACGGTAGTAATAATAAAATAAAATATAATAAAAATAAAATAAAATATATGTGTACGGATGCATAGTATTATTAGTGTAATTTTCTTTTTGTTGGTATTGTAATCTTTATTTCAGTACTAGTGTGTAATCGACGCATAGTATATGAAAATAGAGTACAAGTCGCAATGATGGACGCTTTTGGCTAGATTGCGTATCATGTGATTAATTATATTAGATATTAATTGTGATATTAATATGGGGTAAATGTTTAAAATTCAGATGGCCGACGAAGGAAATCAAGGAAATCTGAATAATGATAACCAGGGTAACATTAACGTGGTTAATGAAAATCCAAGCATCAATAACAATAACAATCAAGTGGATAATAGTGCTATCCAACACATAGTAGCACAAGGAATTATAGATGCAATGCCATTTATTCTTCAAACTGTTAAGGATGCTGATAATAAAAGTAAGCATAGCAGTAATGTAACACCCGTTCTTATAATTCAAGTTTTAACGTATATTTTACGTAAACAATCATGTAATTAAGATTACATATACATCGGAAATACGGGTTTATTAAAACTTTTACAAATCATAAGTTATTCAACACAATGTGATCGAATTCGTCGTTTAAAATTTACGACGAGGCAATGTGCGGAAGTATGTATCTTTATCGTGTTCGGTTCTTCGATGAGTTTGATCGTCTTTAGGCATCCAAAATGTACCTACATTTCATAAACATGAAATGCTTTAGTCATACGGGTTTAAAACGTGTCTAAACGTGTCCGGGAAAAGAAACTGATTAAAATACATTAAATTGCGGGGTCCACCGTATGATACTCATTTATATACACTTATCATACTCGTGCATTAATTTCATGAGCTTAGACCGAGATTTTAAAGCCTTTAAGCGTCCATCACATCTCATAAACACTCTACAATGAGTTTAGAATACATTTTGGGACCCCTTATAGATTACGGGGCTGATTCGGATGAATTCTGCACATTCGGTTGAGTTTGCAGTTGTCGCATGGTCGTGCGTCCCAACCGCACGACCGTACGGTGCCTACGACGTCGAGAGTGCTGGCAATGCACAAGCCAGTGCATTGATTTACTCGGAAACGCACGGCCATGCGTCCAACCGCACGACCGTGCGATACCGTGTCGCGACGTGTTTTCGGTCACCTGTCGCGTGTCGCGGCAGGTAGGATTTTCCAGCGAGTTCAGGTCTGGGTCCTGCATTTTCAGCTATGCCTGTTTTTACGGAAACGGCCATAACTTCTTCGTTATTGATCCGTTTTACCCGATTCTTTTTCCTACGCGGCCGTAATTTAATTCTCCATCTAATGGAGTTGAAATCCAACATCCTACGTAATAAAATTTCAGACTTCTAAGCCTTTGACTCGTTACCTTTTTACCAAATTTTAACCCGTTTATGCATTTTATCAAACAAACGTATTTGTTTGATTCCTATATCACATACACTTCTTCAAATTAATGTTACCTACCATATTAGGTTCTAATCATAGGTTTATTACACAATTTAAACCCGTTTTCGCTCGTATGCTTATTTTGACCCGTTAAGGGTATTTAAGCACTATAAAGCTTGAAATCGCTTTCATTCATTTCTAGCATCTTATTCCTACATTTCTTATCAAGTAATCTTCCACCACAACTATAATTGTGTTGGATCTAATGTGGATATCTATATGTTCCGAGTTTTACCCCTCGGATTATTATTTTACGGCAATACTCAAATAGAGCCATTTGACTAACGTATTACATCTTTCAACTTCTATGCTTATTCTAAGTATTTATCTAATCACGAAATTCGTTTCCAAACAACCTTTAAGGGTTGTTTGTTCAATTTAGCCTACAAGGGCGTTTTGGTCGATTTTGGTCCTTCTTTTACAACGAAGGACTCTCACCAATTATTCGACCAAAATAGCACTTTTAACTACAACATAATTATGCGTACCTGGCTCGGATCAACATATTGACCCGTTTTAATACCTTTCGCTATTAATATCTAGATAATAGAAATGCTAACCATGTGTTAATTCCTGTGATCACAAAACTCAACAGGAAATCATCAAATATTTTTGACAAATGGTGTTAACAACACCATTTGACCCGTTTAGTCAAAATGACCAATTGTCATTATAAAATGGCACTTAATTACCATTTCACCCCTTTAACCTATCCCGGTTTACTTTTTGAAATCATCCAACTTGAAAGTCGTTTCCTGTTTTATTTGACCCATTATGACTTATGCCAAATGGTGTTGTTTTAAATCCCTTTATCTATTCGTTAACCCATGTCCGGATTACCATTTTCACTTGTTCCGACTAGCATTATATCGCGCCGGAACATCATGTTTCATTTACTTAATATAAATCGTATTCCATGCTCACAAATAAGCATTTTGTAATAAAAGTAAAAAGGGCGTAAGCTTAACTTACCTCGCATCCGAACTACGCTTTTCCTTTCCTTCTTGATTCGTTTGACCCGCTCCCTCATCAAGCTTCCACCTAGCTTGTTGCGCGTCAAACTATCATCATCGTTTTCAAGGTGGTTAGATTAGTTATTCAAGATCATAACTTTCACACCTTATGAATCTTTTATCACTATTCTTAATGAACCTTATCATATGTCGGTTTGAATTTTAAAGGTCAAACCACCAATCTACAAATATGGTTGCACTAACAAGTTCACATGACTCGATTTAGGCACATTATCAACCATTTAGTGAGCGTCAACTTTTGAGAGGTTACTTCTACTAACATGTTATTTGATTCATACTCCAAGTAACCATAAATTAACATGTAATTTTAGTCATTGTATGCACATATGCACTTTGACCATCATAACCATGAGTTTAACTCTTGTGTAAAAACCCACTTCTAATTACTTATGAATTCTTAACAAAATCTCTAATTGGTTCGAATAGTTCATTCACATGAATTATTATGATGTTTATACACATCAATTTCATCAAATCAACAAAACCCACTTAGCTCATACTTGGCTATTTGATAAATCACTAGTTTATGGCACAATTCTACAAGTTTATATCTAGGGTTTGTTCCTAGACTTGTACCCACACCAATATCACTATAACATTGAACATTCACGCAAGAATTTCGTTCATGCATGTTCATCACAAAATTCGAAATATCAATAAACATCAAAATTCAACATATCTTGTGATCCCCTAAGCTTGGTGATCACGATTTTATTAAAAGCCCCAAATTCTTGGCTTGATTTCTCTTTGATTTTGGCAATTTTTGTGAGTTAGGGTTCTTGGAAGGGAACCCCTTTTTTTCTCCTGCATATATCGACCAAAACACACAATTGTGTGTGTGTTTAGGTGTTTTTAAGTTTTAGTTAAAAAAGTTGTTTCCAATTGTCCACCTTTAGTCCCTCAAGGTTTTATTTTGATCTATATAAGTTATAATCCATTATTTATAACCTAATCACATATTATTAACTAGGTTAATTATTCCTAGTTAATTTAATGGGGTCGGGAGTTATAACCCATTTTATTTTAAGTCCCGTTAACTCGGGCTCTTATGAACTCAATCTCTTAAATCTTTGATTCGCTTGTTATTTAATTATTAGGATTTCTTATTTAAATCCAATTATCTACCTGGTTATTTTACTACTAACGGTACTTTACCCGTCTTTTAGTATTAACGGAGTTTGATTATCAATCCCGTTTTCGGGGTGTTACAAGTAAGCGACCAAGTGAACCAGAAAACAGCGTGAACAATGGACCTGTACTTCAAATGCCCATTCCCAAAAGAAGAAGAACCATGCCTTATGGTTGTTCTTATAAGGAATTCTGGTCTTGTAAACCAATGGAATTCTCGGGCAACGAAGGGGCCATTGCAACCTTACGCTGGATAGAAAAGACTGAGGCAGTCTTAAGGATAAGCAAGTGTGCTGAAGAAGATAAGATAATGTTTGCTTCTAATTTGTTTAAGAATGCAGCACTAGAATGGTGGAACACAATCCTCCAAACAAAAGGAAGTGATAGAACCTACAATATGGAATGTGAAGAATTTAAGGACAAGGTAGAAAGGAAATTCTGCCCACTCAATGAAAAGGAGCAAATAGCAAACAAATTCCTAAACCTTAGAATGACTGGTGTAGATAGTAAGGGATACACATACACTAAAACATTCTTTGAATATGCTAGAATAGTGCCAACTCTTGCTTCACCAGAACCAGTGTTAATCTCCCGTTATATTTGGGGATTAATTGGAGAGATAAGAAACGTAGTCAAGGCAGCTAGACCTCAAACTATAGAAGAAGCTGTAGAACTAGCAAATACCTTGACAGATGAATTAGTCCATACCCAAGAAGAGGATCAAAGAAGGAACCTAACCCAAAAGCTCACACAAGAATTCCGTTCTGGGAATTACAACCGTAGGAATATGGGTTCTACCTCTGCACCTTTCTGCAAAGTCTGTAAGAAAAAGCATTCGGGAAAATGCTCCACTCTTTGCAATTATTGCAATATGCCAGGACACAAGGAAGAAAATTGCAGGAAGAAATCCAGTAATGGATTATGCTACAACTGCGGAGAAAAAGGTCATATCAGGCCAAACTGTCCAAAACTAACCCCAGCTGCAAACAACAAGAACATTAAAAATGCTAGAGCATTTGTTCTGACTGCAGATGAAGCCAAAATGATTCCAGATGTCATAGCTGGTACGTTTTTAGTTAATAATGTCTTTGCTAAAGTATTATTTGACTCTGGTGCAAACCAAAGTTTTATTAATACATCATTTTGCAAATTTCTAAATCAGTCATTAACTAAACTACCACTAGAATGCCTAGTAGAGACAGCCAATGGAGAAACCGTTAGAATTTCTGAAATCTTGCAGGGAGCAAGCATAGAAATTTTAAATCAGAAATTTATTGCAAATCTTTATCCCATGAATCTGGCAGGATTCGATGTTGTTTTAGGAATGGATTGGTTAATAGCCAATAAAGCCAGTATTTTGTGTGATCAAAAGTCAATCCAAGTAAATTCACCAAAAGGTAAAACGATCACAATTAAAGGAGATAAACTCTCTAGGTCCACTAAATTCATCTCTGTGATGAAAGCTGCAAGTTATATAAGAAAAGGTTCTATAGTGTATTTGATTTCTATAATCACTAACACTAAAGGAAAGGATTTAAAAGATATTCCAGTAGTATCTCAGTTTTCAGATGTCTTTCCAGAAGAATTACCAGGACTACCACCCGATAGAGAAGTTGAATTCAGAATCTATTTAATACCAGGAACATCACCGATTGCCAAAGCACCTTACCATTTGGTACCTGCAGAAATGCAAGAATTAAAGAAACAATTAGATGAATTGTTGGAGAAATGATTTATACAACCGAGTTCGTCGCCATGGGGAGCGCCGATATTATTCGTTAAAAAGAAGGACGGATCAATGCGTATGTGCATTGACTACCGTGAATTAAACAAGGTTACGATTAAGAATCGGTATCCATTACCAAGAATCGATGATCTGTTTGATCAACTGCAAGGAGCTCGATTTTTCTCAAAAATCGATTTAAGGTCAGGATATCATCAATTAAAGGTACAGGAAGAGGACATTCCTAAGACCGCATTTAGAACAAGGTATGGCCATTATGAATTTACTGTCATGCCATTTGGTTTAACCAATGCCCCAGCTGCATTTATAGACATGATGAACCGAATATGTAAGCCATAGTTGGATAAATTCATAATTGTTTTCATAGATGATATTATAATTTACTCTAAGAGTAAAGAAGATCATGCAAGACATTTGCACGCACTTTTGAGTTTACTACGAAAGGAAAAGCTTTATGCTAAGTTTTCAAAGTGCGAATTTTGGTTAGAACAGGTACAGTTTCTAGGACACCTAGTCAATCATGAAGAATCCATGTGGATCCCACAAAGATCGAGGCGATTACTAAATGGAAAACCCCTGAGTCACCAACCGAGGTTAGAAGTTTCTTAGGATTGGCCGGTTATTATAGAAGGTTTATTCAAAATTTTTCTAGAATAGTCATTCCCTTAACTAAGCTAACCTGTAAATCTGTTAAGTTTGAATGGGGAGTAAAACAAGAAGAAGCTTTTAGAATCCTTAAGCAAAGATTAACCCATACACCCATACTAGCATTGCCAGAAGGAGCTGAAGACTTTGTAGTCTATTGTGATGCTTCTAAATTAGGTTATGGATGTGTATTAATGCAACGACAGAAGCTTATAGCTTACGCATCTAGAAAACTTAAGAATCATGAAGAGAATTATTCAACCCATGATTTAGAGTTAGGAGCTATAATCTTTGCTCTTAAGATTTGGAGACATTACCTTTATGGTAGTAAGTTTACCATATTCACTGATCATAAGAGTTTAAGGTATATTTTCAAACAAAAGGAATTGAATATGAGACAAAGACGCTGGATGGAGATGCTTAGTGATTATGATTGTGATATCCAGTATCATGAAGGAAAAGCAAATGTAGTGGCAGATGCTTTAAGCCGAAAATATCATGAAAAGCCAAAAAGGGTACGTTCTCTTAAATTAAATCTGCAAGTAGATTTAAATGAGCAAATAAGAGAAGCACAAAAATCAGTAATCAAGGATGATTCTGAAAAATTAAAAGGCATGCTAAAAGAATTGGAACAAGGAATAGATGGAATTTGGAGATTCCATAAAAAGAGAATGTGGATACCTAAATTAGGAAACCTACGTCATCGTATATTAGAAGAAGCCCATAAGTCTAAGTATACGATGCATCCAGGGAGTGATAAAATGTACCAGGATTTAAAGAAAAATTTCTGGTGGATAGGAATGAAAAAGGACATAGCAGCCTATGTTTCTAAATGTTTAACTTGTTCACAAGTTAAAGCTGAACACCAGAAACTCTCAGGTTTGTTACAGCAATTAGAAATGCCGGTGTGGAAATGGGAATTAATAACAATGGATTTTGTTACTAAATTACCCAAAACTAAGAAAGGAAATGATACAATCCGGGTGATTGTAGATAGACTAACCAAGTCAGCTCATTTCCTACCAATGAAGGAAACTTTCAGTATGGAACAGTTAGCTAAACTATTTGTAAATGAAATTATTTCTTTACATGGAATTCCTTTATCAATTGTTTCTGATAGGGATAGTCGATTTACCTCTCATTTTTGGTCAAGTTTCCAAAAGGCAATGTGAACCAAGTTAAAGCTAAGCACAACTTATCATCCTCAAACATACGGACAAAGCGAAAGAACAATTCAGACAATGGAAGATATGCTTAGAGCTTGTGTAATTGATTTCGGAGGTAATTGGGATGATCACTTACCTTTAATAGAATTTTCTTATAATAATAGTTATCACACAAGTATCAATGCTGCACCATTAGAAGCACTTTATGGACGAAAGTGTCGAACCCCAGTCTGTTGGGCAGAAATTGGGGAAAAGCAACTATCTGGACCTGAGATAGTGCAGGAAACAACTGATAAAATTATTCAAGTTAAGCCGCACGTGATCGACAAAAGAGCTATGCCGATAACCGACGCAAGCCATTAGAATTTCAAGTAGGGGATAAAGTATTGTTGAAAGTCTCTCCTTGGAAAGGAGTGGTAAGATTCATCAAAAGAGGAAAGCTAAGTTCCAGGTATATTGGACCTTTTGAGATTATTAGAAGAATAGGACCTGTAGCCTATCAGCTATAACTGCCAGAGGAAATGGCAGGAATACATGATGTGTTTCATGTATCTAATCTCAAAAAGTGTTTAGCTGATGAATCACTGATAGTTCCTCTTAAGAATATAGAGGTAAATGAACAACTCAAGTTTGTAGAAAGGCCTCTACAGATTGAAGACAGGAAAGTCAAGAATCTCAAACATAAGAGACTAGTTCTGGTCAAAGTAAAGTGGGACTCCCAAAGAGGACCTGAGTATACATGGGAGCTCGAGTCAGAAATGCAAAAGAAATATCTGTATTTATTTCAGTAGATCTCGAGGACGAGCTCTAAAACAAGGTGGGGAGAATGTAACAACCTTCGGTAAAACCAACACCCTCATAAATATTTCCGACACTCAAGTATATTTTAAAATACCCTTATATGTCTCTAAATACACCCCGTATGTGAAAACCGAGCCCGAAGTATGTTATAACATTTAAAATAAATTAAAAACAAGAAATAGTAAGTTAAGGCGGGCCGCGTAGACCCACCTCAACCACTTACGCGGGCGGTATAAGGGCTAGAACCTGACTTCGTTGACTTCTTAAGTTCAAGCGGGCCGCGTTAGACCCCGTTTAAGTTAACGCGGGCCGCAAGAGATCCAAAATGTGGCGCAGCCCGGTGATGACATGTGTCATCATCGTGTCGAAGCTAGGTGGTGATCCGGATCAGCTATACGTTGACCATATGTTGACGCGGGCCACGTAGCCCTATGGCTACGCTTACGCGAGCCGCGTGAGAGTCGAATTCAGCAACTATAAATAGAACGCATCAGTTTTCGTTTTCCGTCGCTCACAATTCATTCTCAATCTCACTTTCTGAATTAGAGGCATTATAGTTGGGTATTATACCCCTAATTAGCGAGGTTCTGCTCCGTTGTAAGTATTATAACCCCAGTTTCGTAATAGTTACGCTGCCCGATTGATTTAGGGTTCCGTAACAACTGTCGTGGTTCTGCCCGACGTAGTTGTTGGAATGCCGTCTCGGGGAGGGTATCATTAATATTTTCAAAGGGTTATGATACTAACCAATGTACATTTGTATAAATTATAGATTATATCCTGGAAACCCTTACGCGAAGTCTAAGATAGCAATGTGAGTTTATCCTCTTTTTGTTAACCTTTTTGTAATATTTTACAAAACCTTAAATGTTTTACAATGCGATTAAGCGGTGATTGAGTCTTTGTAGTTCTTCAATTACTGCCGGTATGTTGGGGTTTTGTATACAAAATTTACTACACTGTGAGTAGTAAGTCGGGGATGACAATACGTTACCATTGGACAATGAGTTAGCCAATGGGTAATATGACCCACAAGTCAGTGGATTGACAGTACTAATGGAGTAATTGTATAGACATAAACAATGTGATCGCTCTCAATAGTGTTCACTGTGACTTTTATTTAAACTTGATTTAACTGGGATTCACTCACCAGTATTTCCCACTGACAAATGTTTTTAAAACGCGTTTCAGGTAACCCAATGTGACAGCCAATTAGTAAAAAGCCAGCTGAAGAGCACTGAAGGCTTGGAGAAAATGTGGCAATAAAAGTTACCTAATAAACGATGTTTTAAATTCAATAAAATAGGGTTTGTCCCTATAAATGTATTTTAATAAAAACTTGGGTTTTACCCATGTGATTATTAATATTAAATAAGGTGGTTTTACTCTGATAAACATTTCCTAACTACGGTCCTGATGTAAATTCCGCTGCAAGATTAAATAACTGATACCACCAAACTCTGAGTTCGCGTCCGCCCGTTCCCAGTACAGATAAGGGATCGGGGGTTGCGACATCTGGTGCCATCCTTTCTAGTACCACTAGAACTTGCTGCATATGCCTTCTTCAAATTGCGTTTCCTGTCGCGCTTTTCTTCAGTCTCCTTCCTCGAGCTCTCGGACTTGCGCTTCTTCGTAACTTCTGTCTTAGACTCAGAACGCCCCGACCGTTCAGATTTTGCGTCTTCTTTGGCCTTGCCCGATGACTTCCCGGTTTCCTCCTTTTTATCAAGACTACCTTTGCGAGCAGCGTCATTGGCTAATGATTTTGCCAATGTAGTAGCCTCTAGATAGGTGGTAGGTTTCGCAGATGTAACCATACTGCGAATTCTTGGCGACAATCCACATATATACCTTTCTACCTTCACATATTCAGGAGTAACCATTCGTGGAACTAACCTCGCCAAGTCGTTAAATCGAGAAGTGTAAGCTCTGACATTCTGACCTTCCATGGTTAGGTTCCAGAAGTCTGTCTCGATTTTCTGAATTTCACTGCGCGAGCAGTACTCTTTCAGGAGCATCTCATTAAGTTCGTTCCAGATCAGACCGTAGGCAGCGTCTTCACCCAAAATTTGAACTTGCGAGTTCTACCAAGACATCGCTTCATCAAGAAAAGAGCAAGAAGCATATCTCACCCGTTGATCAGCAGCACAACCACTGATTGCCATGACAGATTCCATCTTCTCAATCCATCGGGTGATATCTAAGGGTCCTTCAGCACCGGTAAATGATCGTGGATTACAGCCCTGGAATGTTTTATATGTACATTCGTGCACTGTTCAATAATGTTAATAGAAATCAGGAATTCATTCCAATGATATCATAACACATGAACTATTAAAACTTTCCGATCACATTTTACCTGGAGGATTTCCATTATGTGCCCCACCAAAACCTTGCCCGTGTGCACCATGTCCACGTCCCTGACCATCATTTTGGTTAGCATTGAGCTGTTCCATGGTAGTATTAACGTGTTGGGCTATGAGTTGAGCCAACTCTTCCAGTGTGGTAGGTAATCCGGTACCCTGTCTTGCTTTTGGCGGCATTTCGTTGTTTCTATTATCATAACAATAATATCCACATAAGACGATAACCAAAAATAATTCAATCATTAAATGTTAGTGGACCAAACATTGCGCATGTAAAATATCCACATATTAATGAGAAAAAATTTAAACCAAAAGTACATCATTGGTATTTATTATAGAAATTATTTAAACTCGTTTTCAGTACAAAAGACTGTTCTTGGCATGTCTACATCGACACCCATAAACAAGTTCACACAAAATTTCCAAATAATATCCAAAAATGAAACTGGCACGCAGGCCACAAACATAAAGAACATCAAAAATGTCTAACAATACAATCCATCAAACAACGAAACAAACAAACAAACAAACAACTATCATCAACGCCTCAAACCTAGATACTCTAACATCTCCTGGACAAGCTTCTCCAAATCCACAACCCTCCAATGCATCTCATCTCTCACGATGTCATCTATAACCTTCAACTCCTCATGATCGTCCATCTGTCCCTTAAGGTACTTCGCCATTCCTTTGGCTATGTCAGGTCTTTGCACAAGGCGGCGAGCTGTCGATTACAATGGCAATATCGATCTACCCTATCTCCAGCGGGCCTAATCCTCTTCCTACGATGATAATAAACTAACAGCAGCGTAGAAGTGCGTGACTCTAAAACAGGCAAAGAAGACTCAGACAAAACAAACGGAGGGATCTCAGTAGCAGACTCGATCACAGCAGCAAGTGGGACGGCAAATGGCTCTAAGGGTCGAGCTGTGACGATAATGGCGTCCACCACTGGTGCGATACTTGTTAAGATCGGAGACTCTCATGATTGTGTTAGTTTGTATGATTTGAACTATGAATGAATATGAAACAATGTAAAGTGCAGCGAAAATGAATAACAAACTTTGTAAACACAATCAAAAAGAGAATTAGTTAAGATGAACACATGCTTCACAATAAGTCGAAAGATTTACAATACAAATCAAAAGATTACTAGCATGCTTACAAACTAAACTCCCCCTCAGCCTGATACTCCATGGTTGGTTGCACAAGATGAAAGGATTGAATTGAGGAGAAGAACTCACTCAAGACGATCAAAATGTAACAGTACAGAGTACAGCTCCATTTATAGACAAGCCAAACCACTGAGGCATCTCAGCTGACGTCACCATGAAAGCGACGTCTAACAGCCTAACAACCTGTATCTACTGTTCTTATACAAACACTGCTATTCTTAACCACTGACTATGTATAACACAGATGAGACACTAAACTATTGCTCTCTCTTCACATCAGTGCTTTCCTCATGGTTGATCAGTCCTTGGTTGGGCAGTGCTTTGTCATCAGTAGATTGTACCAGCAGTGTTTACTTCTCAGCAGTCTTCTGGGCTTCATCAGTAGTTAGAAGAACAGCAGCTGTTGTATGCGGACAGGGGATATAGGACCATCAGATGTTATAATCACTTTCAAGGGAGAAGACTTAGTGTAAACAGCTGCTTATTGTGAATCCACTGTTGTGAACCAGTTTTGGCTTTCATTATCTGTTCCTCTGGTAGGGTTCAATCCCAACAATCTCCCCCTGGAACAGATAATGCCAAAACACTTCATTATTTTGGATCTTTATTCCTCATCAGAAGTTCACTAGCTTGTCTTTTAAATTCTTCTTCAAAATCTTTGGAACTTATGTCATCCTCATCCCTGCACAATGAAAGTTCAAGGAGATCTTGTAGATCTTCAACACCAAGGCTCAGTGCTTCTTTCCTTGATATGTACTTAATTTCACCATTGGATCTGACTAGGGTCAATACATGGGTCTTTTGATCAGAGAGCCACTTTAGTACTTTTGAACCCAATGGGTTTCTTGGGAGAGATTTATTTTCTGATGAGCTTGGAGATTTTGGCCTTGAGAAAAATTGTAAAGCAGTATCCTGAACTTCAGACATTCGTTTAAAAGCGTCTTCTATGACTTCATTTGCTGCAGCTATGTCTTCTGCAGCTTCTTGTTCAATCAGCTCTTGCCTTTTTCTTTGTTCAAGTTCAGTGTCTGAGATATCTGCTGCAGGTTTGGTTAATACCTTTTTGACAAGGTTTTGAAGGCTCACTGAGCTCTCTTCTTTTAGATCCATTTTCTTGATGGCTTCTGTGAAGTACTCAGCTTCCTTTTCTTTTTCTTCTTCACTGGTCAGCAATTTTCCTTTTTCTTGGTTTTCCACAAGGATAGGGTTATCTGCTGATGTGATCAGTGATTTAAGAGCATTCAGCTGTTGTTCTATCTTGTTATAGTCTGGCTTGTTAGAAGTGTCTGAGATTGTTATCCTTCTTTTCTTCAGCCTTTCATAAGCCTCGTCGGTATACTGCTTTGTCCACTTTACTATGGCTTCAGCAGTATCCACCTTAGCATCTATCAGTTCCTGTTTTTTTCTTTTTGTACTCGGATGTAAGATCAGCAATGAGCTTTTTATATTTGTTCCAATTTGGAGTTGTCTTCTTCTTTCTTGGATCATTTTTAATCCTTTCAATTCTGTTTGCTTCATGCTTTAAGGTAACCATTGGCCATTCTTCAAATTGGTTTTCTTCAGCTTGATAGAATTTTTCTTTCATGATGTATGCAAGATAACTTTTTCTCATTTCTTTTCGTTGATCTGCTTTTTCTTTACTCAGATCTTGTGCATAGTTTTCCATCAGCTTGACTTTTGTGAGCAAAAATTCCAAATTTTTCAGAAATGGCTTCATCACCTTGATCTTTGCATTCGAGTTTAGCTCTAATCTTTGCTTGCCTTGCTTTCATCTCGAGATATTCATCCATATCTTCTGGGACTATGAAGCCTATGAGAGAAGGAAATATTTTTTTTGAAGGATCATCCTCGGTGTAAAATTGTTTCATCTCATTTTTCACAGCTTCTAGTTCCAGTGGATATTTAGCAGCAACAGGATCATATTTTTCATCAGTTGCCTGAGTTGTTTCTCTTTTTCTTTTGTGAAGCTTTATGGGTGGAGGTAATTTTGGTTGTGATGTAGGAATGATGAGAGCAGTGGTGGATGTTTGACAAACAGCTTTTGAAACAACTGGTGTTTCAACCTCTGTTGTCATTACAACTACTGATTTTTCAGTAGATGTCTTCTGCTTTTGAGCAGGGGTTGAAGGCGGTGAAGTTGTTTTTGGTGGTGGTGATGGAGAATCATCATCAGGAATGAAAATCCTTCTCCTTTTTATTGTAGGAGAGTCTGATGATGTGTTGGGTGGTGGTAGAGCAGTGGTTGTGGTGTGTGTTGAAGTGGTGTGTGTTGAAGTAATAACAGATGTTGAAACCTCTGAAGTACCAGCAGTAGTTGATACAGCAGGAGTTACAATAACTGTTTGGGTGGAAGTTTGAGATTTTGTGGTGGTTTGAGGTTTGGAGCCTTTTGAAGGTGGTTTAGAGGCAGCCTTTGTAGGTCTGGATGGAATGGATTTGGGTTGCCTTACTTTTCTAGTAGGCTTCTTCTTTTCATCTTCAGGATTTTCATCATCCTTTGACCCAGAAGTACCCTGTGCTGATTGATCCAACCTGGCTTTATTTTTAGCCTCTCTATCCTTTTTAAACTTGCTATTGCTTCTGCAAGTGCATTGGTGGTCTCATCAACTTTCTTGCTACCATCTGGCAAAGAAATATTTTTGGTCATGTTTTCTTTTTTCGGTTTAATATAGAGCCCATCTTCTATTCCCTTCTTCCTCCACTGCCTGATTTTCTCCCCCTTTTTTGGCATTATCTGGAGGGAGGTTATCAATGAAGAGTATAGTGGGAGGAGCTTTGCCAGTGTTGTTCAGGATGTGGGCATTTATAGCCTTGATGTCTGCCTGGGTGTCTTTGAACCTGGACTCCATCATGTTTCTCATCTCTTGAATATGTATAGCATGCTGATGATCCGCCATTTCTCTCTGTTGTTGGAGCAGGGGTTGGAATAGGTTCCACAACTCATTTGCAGCAGGTGCAGGCTGTGCAGGTGCTTGAGCTGGAACAGCAGTGGATTGTGTTATTTGAGCTTTTAACAGCTGTTGCACCATATCCTTTATTTCAACAACTGAACTTTCAAGTTTTTCAACTCTGCCCGTCAATTCCTGATATTTTAAATCATCACCCATGTTACTGGGATCATCTGATTTCCCACCAGTAGTGGTTGTACCAATGTATGACTTAGGAACTGAGTCCCAAAAATCACCCATTGATACCCCTTGTTCTTGGTTCTGGGGTCTTCTTTCTTCAGCACTTGATAATCCTTTGATGGTACCAGTGGACAAAACAGCCTCCCTAGTGGTTATCAGTGGTGCTATGGAAGAAATTGCCTTCAAGGGAGTCTTATTAATGAAACAACTGGCCAAATGTAGATTTGTTGATCTAACACTTGTAGTTGCTGCTCCACTTGAACTACTGTCAGGAATTACTTGTAACTCCTGCAGTGTAACCTCCTCAATTGTTGCTGGGATAGCAAGTGTAGTAGCATCAGACCCAGTCACTTGTGGGAGTATACTCTCAGTGACAGGTGATAGAGAGGAACTGGTTTGTGTCTGAGCTATAGCAACTGCATGCAACAAGGGTATTATTGATTGTGGTAATGTGATTGGTGAGGGTAAAGGTGTTGATAGAGACATGTCCTTGGGATCAGGACTGAGGAAGATGGATCCTATTGAATCCAGAGCTTCATAATGTGGGGTCCCTGTGCTTACAACCTGATCCTTTTGTGAGGATGCAGGACGAGTTTGAGGTAAGGGTGGAGATCTTTCTACCAACTGCTGTGAGGAAGTAGCAGCTAGGGTTTTTGGTGACATTTGTGTTGTCACTGGCAGTTGCTCTGGGATCTCATCTTCCAGAGTTGCCTTTTTCTTGGGTTTGGTGGGCTTTTTGTAACACTTCTTTTTGGTCTTTTTGGTGATGTCAGGTGTGGGTTTCAAGGCAGTGGTTGTGCTGCTATGATCACCTGGAGCAGTGGGCTCAACAGTAGATGCCAGAGGAGCAGTGGTAGCTGCTAAATTCTGCTCAGGCACCTCTGCTTTTGTTTTTATAGGTGCCATCATTCTTGAGAATGTTTCAGTTGTTAAACCTTTTATTTGAAAATAAGCACCTTGTTTGAGCACATTTTCATCTTCTTTTCCAAATTTTTGTTTAAAATAGTAGCTTAGAAACCTTGGAAAAAGTAGAAATGCTTTGCTATCCACATTTTTCACCAAATCATCAAAGATCTCCTGAGAATAGTTAAAAATTTTATTGTTTAAAATAGCATAACCCAGGCATTGTATCTTTGAAGATATTTCATTAAAAGCAGTTGTTTTATTTGAGACACACATCAAAAGTGTGTGGAATAAAAACCTAGTTTCAGAAGGAAAGAAACCTTTTTGTAAGGTATCCTTTTTTGGTTGTTCTGCATATCCCCTTTTTAAGAAATCAGTTTTCAACTCGGTTTTATCAAAAGAAGTTTTACCTTTCTGATCATCGAGTTTAAAGACTTCTGAGATTGATTGTGGAGTAATTTGAATCGCTTTACCCTGTATCGAGGAGTTGATGGCTATGACTTTATCGTCTTGTTTTTCAAGCGTAGCCTTTTTCCAAAACTCTCTCTGGGTTTGTTGATAAATTGGAGCATCTGCTGTAAGCAAAGTTTTGTACTTTGACGCAGACATAATGTCAATGATGGAATCGAAGGTGTGATTGTTGGTGGGTTTTGTGAGTAGACCCAAGTAGTTGTGCGGGGATTTGTATGGGATTTCAATATGCTCAGTGGCCATTTGTGTGGTTTCTTTGGGAGATGAAGATGAGGATGATTTTGATTTTGACTTTGATTTCGTCATTTTGATGAAGAAGGATCGGAGAGTGATTTGGGAAGAAAGGTTGGAAACTGCTTTGAGAAGAGAATTTTTGGAATTCAATTCGACAGTGTAAAACCCTGTTTGGGGTTTTGATCAGGGTTTTATTTAGGGAAAAAGTAAGTGCTGATGTGGCAGCGGTTACAAAGATCCGATGGCTAAAAACTGACCACGTGCCAACCTCTGGTGATAAGATGAATAATGGAGGACAGTTGTTTTGGAGAACCACAGATGAAACAAATATCAGTGGTGACAACGGTAATAATTTTGTGAGAAGTGGATGATTTTCACTATCAGTGGATAGCATATCTGTCACACCCCCAAAATCCACATGCGGAGTATCACCGCTTGGAGGTGTGACTGACCAGGATCAAACCACTAATCATATTGAACAAGTAAATAATTAAGTGTAAAAGTCCAACCAACACAATTAGTGTCCAAAACAGACATAGTTAAGTTATGAGCGGAAGCATAATGTTTTAAAACCAAATCATAAGTTTAAATATTCAAAGGTTTAACATGGCACACAGCTGTCCATGTCCCACAACGACCCTTCCTTGTGCAAGCTCCAGCTAAAAACCTATTGACCTGCAAAGCATGTAGTAACGAGTCAACAACAAGTTGAGTGAGTTCACGGTTGGGTGTTCATTTTAAGTTGTTCCAAAAACAGTTTCCTTTAACTGGCATCCTGCCATGGGGGTTACCCCATGTTTGAAAACGTAAGTTGTTTAACCCATTAATTCTGGCAATCCAGCCGTGGGGGCTACCCCATGATAGTTATCTGGCATTTCGGCCGTGGGGGCTACCCCTTGTATACACTAGACTCGTTACCATATCGACTACTGACGAAAAGTCATGTTTAAGTGCCCTGAACTGTCAATGTCTATCATCATTGACGTACCCAGATCCATTAGTTCACGCCCGTCCTCTGCGGCACGGTGTGAGGCTTGTCAGACCTAAATAGCGCTATCTAACTAATGACCCGCTCGCCATTGGCCCGACGATTAAGTCGATATAAAATAGGAGGGACTTCGTGATAGAGAGTTTTGGTCTAGTAAGTTATCTGTCCGTGAGGACGAGGAATTACATTCCTGAACCAATACTGTCCTACCCAAGAAAGGACGAGGAATTCATATTCCTTAACCCCATTCCCAACCCCTGGGAATCCCATGCTTTGTAGAGTGTGAACTCACCTTGGTTTGCTCGGCAGATTACACAGAAAGGTCAGGTCTAGATGCTAGTGGTCAACCACGTCCTAACATGGTTATTATGCAAGTCAGGTTCACGTTCGAGTTAAGCACATAAGTATCACATAGATAGCAAATAAGAAACACATACGGATCATGGCAACATACATCAACACGTCCAACAATTAATAGCGTATTCAAGATTGGGCTCGCACAAGCTTTGTGGCCTTGTGCGAGTCATCCGTTTGGAGCCCAATACTACCCGGCCCAAAAATCAGAAAACCCAAATACATTTACATGCATATTCACGACCCAACATATCAGCAATTAATCCATCTTGTACGATCCATACATCTTGTGCGATCGGCCTTGTTACCCAGCCCAATACATATAAACATACGGCCCAAAATGACAGGAAGCCCAACATAACATAAGTAGTGAAATAAGTAACCGGCCCAAATAATATAATCACGGATCCCTTGTGCGATCCGTGAACCTTTGTGCGATTGAAGTTAGTCCGGCCCAAACATATACCCGGCCCAACTGTTAAGTAACATGACAACTTGTGCGGTCCAACAGTCTTGTGCGACTGGACATGACTTGTGCGACCAAGAGGTCTTGTACGATTGGAGCCTCTTGTGCGACTATGAGGCTTGTGTGATTAGTTATGATTTCCTAATTTCATGCAATCATTTACCAATTCCTACTCAATTCGTTTGACTCAAAATAACAGTTTCCATACTTATAGAAAATCAATCAACAACAAACAGTATCAAACTTAGCAATTATTCGATCAAACCAAGTAATCCTCACTAATTCATATGAACCCTAATCCAAATTAAAACATGAACAATAATCATACTCATCATCATATGCTAACATAATTTACGCTTTTGATCACAAGCATGCATTCCAATCATGACAACTCAACAATCATTTGAACCTAATATATAACAGCCGATTACTTGTAACATCACACGGTCAACAATCATATATAAACATCACATGATTAACATTCCGAAGCATACACATATCAGCCGATTTAACAAGCATTCGGTTCCAGATCAAATCGTTAAACATCTATACATAATATCATTGTTCATCATTCATACAACCACAATCGTTTAATCCAATCATGCAATCATAACATCGTACAACTAATTATAAATCAAACACACTAACCGATTGAGAAAGAGAGTATGGATTGATCCGTAAGATAAAGCTTCGAGAGATGAAGGTTGTGGCCGTCGAGTTTGAGAGGAGAGAAAGAGAGCACTAGGGTTTGGTGTGTAATATGAAATTGCAACAAATGATTAACAAACTCTCTAAGGGTGTGTGTGTAAGCGTATGAGGGAGTGGGCCGAACCCAACCTTGGGCTGCCCTTGGATCGGATGTGAGGAGTGTAGCCCAAATGGGCTTGTGCGAGTGGGTTGTGTTGTGCGTTTACATAATTCATATTCTCACATAACATATAACACAAAGTCACATATAATCTCATTAATTCAACATATCAAATAATTACACCAAGTTCAAATACGTTACATCAAGCACGTAGATAAGTTCGGAAATACGAGTTGTCACAATATCAGTGGATAAGACACTGATTTTGTGCATCAGTGCTTGCCAAGAAAATGAAAGGTCAGTGGTTGACTTTCAGCAGTGGACAATATTTAGGAAACAGATGTTTGAACAAAACAGTGGTTCGGGGTAATGGTAAAGATTTGAAAGACTAGTATATCAGCAACTGTTTTGAGAATTTTCATTCAAGGTTTTGACACATGTCAATTTCACATTTTGAAGTTCTTACGAATTCCTGACAGTGGTTTAGTACCCCAGATGATGTACACCTTTTACTAAGGCAACTCATTTTTGTTAAAATATTTAAATAAAAACATGAGTACCCAAGTATTCTAAGATCTGTTAATAATCAATCTTTTGCTCAGTGTAAAAACAAACTTGAGTTTGACATGACTTTGACATATATACCATTTCCTTTTGATCCATTTTGAGGATAATATTACCATCAAAAATAAAGGTTATATATACTGACAGGAGATTGAGACTTTTACTATCAAAAACCAGTAAAAAATTCAAAATATATCATTCTTAAAAAATAAAGATTAACATATCCTGCTTTATTTGAGAAAAACCTTTTTCTAGAAAAATAAATAAAGGATTTTCTGAAAACAGCACCAAAAGGATCTGGTATAATTTCCACAAAAACTCCTAATCATATCAGTCTCAAGTTTATGAAAATGGTCAGTGGTTTGACAACAGTGGTATGAAATTGTAAATACATTTTGACCACTGTTTGGTACCATTTTCTTGTTGATTGATTGACCACAAAAATGAGGACACATGTTCACATGAGTTTTTGAAAACTCTGTTATAGACTTTGATACCATGTGATGATTCTGAAAATTTTTCTAGTCCTCTTGTAAGTTCATTCACTGGAGGTACTATTGTTACCTGAACTTTCCTGACTCAATGAATGCATACAGTTGCTTAATGACCATCTTTACCCCAGATTTTAACTCTTAAGTGTTTTGAGTTTATACTCTTTACTTTTGTCTTCAAGATTTTTGAGATAAACACACTTTTGAGTATTTGTGATTTACTTTCTTCCCTTTTAACCCTTCCCATTCATAAGTAATGAAATACTTACTGGGAGGTCTTTATTGAAGAAATACTTAGTCCAGATTCATTTTGCAGTAATGTTTTTGAGAGATCTGGGCATATTTTGTTCATGCATATGTCAAATCTCACATTCCATATGAATTGGACTATTTCAACACCTGATTTTCTTAATATGTTATTAACAGAGTTGATTTGGGCCTTTTTAACAGGATTCCCAACCTGTTTTTCAACACATAAGATCTAATGACTAAAGTTTTAATTTCCCTCTTTTTATGTTAGCAAAACACCAATGTTTTTATGAACATAGGTTTTGTTAATCTGAGGTTCATACTTTAGCATCTAATATAATGAAAACATCACAAATATCATAAACAACAGTTGAAATCAATTTTGAAAATAAGAAATAATACCATAGTTTAACAGCATGTTTTCAGATCTGAAAACTATGAGTGACTTGTGCATGACATCACTTGTTGTGTGAAATTTGTGTGTCTTATGACATCTTGGTTGTTTTACAGAGTATTTGAATAACAACGTTAAGCGTGATCAATCATTACTCTGTTTTTCAACTAAATACAGCCAACCTTAGTATCAATGAATTTTGAGCTGAACTGTTATGTCAAATTGACTGTTGGATCGAATTTGACTGTCCAGGCTCTGATACCAATTGTTAAGATCGGAGACTCTCATGATTGTGTTAGTTTGTATGATTTGAACTATGAATGAATATGAAACAATGTAAAGTGCAGCGGAAATGAATAACAAACTTTGTAAACACAATCAAAAAGAGAATTAGTTAAGATGAACACGTGCTTCACAATAAGTCGAAAGATTTACAATACAAATCAAAAGATTACCAGCATGCTTACAAACTAAACTCCCCCTCAGCCTGATACTCCATGGTTGGTTTCACAAGATGAAAGGATTGAATTGAGGAGAAGAACTCACTCAAGACGATCAAAATGTAACAGTACAGAGTACTGCTCCATTTATAGACAAGCCAAACCACTGAGGCATCTCAGCTGACGTCACCATGAAAGCGACGTCTAACAGCCTAACAACCTGTATCTACTGTTCTTATACAAACACTGTTAATCTTAACCACTGACTATGTATAAGACAGATGACACACTAAACTACTGCTCTCTCTTCACATCAGTGCTTTCCTCAAGGTTGATCAGTCCTTGGTTAGGCAGTGCTTTGTCATCAGTAGATTGTACCAGTAGTGTTTACTTCTCAGCAGTCTTCTGGGCTTCATCAGTAGTTAGAAGAACAGCAGCTGTTGTATGCGGATAGGGGATATAGGACCATCAGATGTTATAATCACTTTCAAGGGAGAAGACTTAGTGTAAACAGCTGCTTATTGTGAATCCACTATTGTGAACCAGTTTTGGCTTTCATTATCTGTTCCTCTGGTAGGGTTCAATCCCAACAATACTAGAAGATCCTCCGACAGTAGGGACACTCCTGATCACGTCATCGATAACTGGTACAGTGCCAGATGATCGTCATGTCTCATGGATTGAGAGAGGTACATCATCATCATCTATCCACCCGTTGCTAGTGAAAGCGCATCGGGGGTCTCCCTGGCTGGCAAAACCAGCAGGATTGACGTGGAAAGATGAGGTAAGCTCTGTAGTACCAACCATCTGTGGAGCCGTGATAGGTGTCTCTGGCAGTGTAGGTCTGGGTGAAGTCTTGAAATCTGGCTCGTAACCTGAGTCGTGGATCTCGATGACCTCGTGTTCGTGCGACATCTGTGGCACTCATATAACCGTACAAGTAAGTGCGTAATCAACATAAATAGTAACAAATAATGTCAAATAAACAGAAAATCACGTATGCACATAAAACACATAATGGTTTTCATACATGATAAAATATTTTCTAGGTTTATTTAAAAATCTTGGCTTCGAGAAATTTGGACTTTATATTTCAAAATTCTCCGGTTGAAGTCTAGTGTTTTCCCCGAAAACATCAAGTTCACTAACAACCAATGGCTCTGATACCAACTTCTGTCACACCCCAAAAACGTCGCAGCGGAATATAAAACGTAGTGGTGACGGAAGTTGGTGCCCATTTATACCTTGTCGGACGATGCACTCATTTGTTGGACATTTTGACATATTTTAAAACATAAGTATTAAACATTACATTTTAAAGTCACGACACATCCACATAAGTTAAGTTGTTTTGATCCTCGCGGATCTTATTACAAACGTCCCAGATAGTTTAAAAGTTGTCCAACATATTTAAACAAAACAACATGCATCATCAAACACAAGATACGCCATGATTTCCCGAAGCCGAACTCAAGTACCTGTAGAACACGTTAAAAATCAAGTGTCAACACAAAGGAAGGTGAGTTCACATATTCACTTACAACCAATTTAATTCCAAGGAAAACTTTCTGATTAGGTGTTTATTTGAAAACATTCATATAAATTTTAGAAAGTCCATTTTACTTCCTTTATAAAATCCATGGGCCTTCCGTCGGTTCATCAATCCGACAACTGTAATATATATATTGCCCAGGTTTTGTATATTAAATTATAGCGTCAATTTTCAGACTCGTATGTTAGCTAGACGATACGAACTATATATTAACCATGCAGGGATAATCAAAGCTAGGCAATAAACAGAATTTAAATTCGTCGTTTGACTTGACACGGGGCGACCAGTCACGACGGGGTTGTCAACCCGATAGATCTACCAACAATTCATCGCGTGCAATACTTAAATGATTAAACGACATCATGGGCGCAGGGTCCTCTTGAAGGACAATATGATGTCTGCCTCACGTACAATATATATATCCTACTAATATGACAATTTAATACACGACGTTGTACGAATTCCCCTTACTCTCCATCATATGAGACCCAGTCAAGAATTCGTCCCCAACTGTACGGTCATGTTTCACTTAGGAAATACCGTACTTTCAATATTCATTCATCAAAAACGTTTTACTTCGAAACGTACGACTTATCAGATTTCATATATTTTCAACGAAAATATATATTTTATATTAAAAGGTATGTTTTATTTCGAAAACATAATTAAACCCTTTTAATGACGTGCTCTACCCCCAAAATATATACAAAGCAGTAAAAAAAGAGGGGTTTAGTGACACTCACCTTTGGGTGCGTATTTTAAATAGCGCAATCCCAGAGATTGATTTTCTACACGTCCTAATATAGGAACGATTTTAAATCAATATGCATAACACAAAAATCCTAAGTTTCTCTGTTTCTTAGAATTATCACATAACTTTGAGATTATCTCGAAAAGTTGTTATTTTTGGATTATGTTGGCACGTTAATATATACATGAGTCCATATATATATATTTTTATGATTTTGCGACTTGAACGATTTTGTTGGTGACCATTATTGTGTAAATCCGTTAACTTTCCCGTTTATACGCAATATATCTACGATTTGTGCGTCGTAATATATATACATAAAAGTTCATATAATTTAACACCGAAACACGCGAAATATTGCTAACTTATCTATTTTGTCATTTTTAAGCAAATATACATAAAATATCTCATATGTAACAAATTTCATGCTCGACAAACAAGTTACACTTTTAACACATTTTTTTTACCGTTTCTACCGCACAAAACGCACAAGTATACATGCATAGTCTAAATTTCCCACTATCAAGTTAACACTTAACATTTTATCACATTTACATGTTTAAATCACTTAACACATTTTATCACATAAGGTTCACTCAAAATTTACCCACACTAGTGTTCATCGAAAAATGCGTATTTTAGCGATTCGGTGACGTTTTCGGGCGTCGGAAGTCACGTATGACCAACCAAACACCAAGTAAACTTAAAATTAGTTAAAATACTTATTTTTAACCTAAAAACATCAGTTTATTTACTGATCTAAATCAGTTTTACAAAAATCACTCGAAAAGCCAATTTTTGACCGTTTTAACGCATAGTTTTGCGTTAAACGTTACTATAACCATCCCAACTTGAAACGACTTGATATTTTAACACAATACATGTTATTTACTGATTAAAATGATAGTTATAATCAGATTAGTGCAGTTTTTGTATAAGTCACATAAATCATGTGATTTCACGTATTTTACAACTTTTAATGCACCATGTACAACATGCAAAGCTAACAAACATTATGACAAAGTTATAAGTCACTAAACACTTTAAAATAACTTCATTTTAGTGTTTATAATCTGCTCATAACCGATTTTTACTCAATCACACTCAAATCATCTTTTTAAGATCATATATCATCATGCATGTCTAAGTATATGCATCTAGTATGCTCATATCATAATTTTATCATCTAATATGATCTCAATACATCAAAATCTCACTAACATCTTATTCTTTCAAATATCATACATAACACCTTAAATCCTTCAATCATTCATGTTCATTCATACTCAAATCTTTTACTTTTATGATTACACATCAACTTTAACATACATGCATACACATATACATACATATATATACGAAATTTATACACACATATACTTCCAAAATTTCACTTTTCAATATTCCACTTTCAAATCTCTAGTCACCTTAGAACATTCTTATTTGACAACTAACACTTCCTTTAATCATCTTATTTTTCAAGAAAGCAAACAAATCAAGATCTTTTCATCAATAACAAAATACAACTTATACACATACATACACACATAATCGGCCAAATACACACACATACACACACCCATTTTTATTTTATTCAAAACTCATTTGTTTGAAATTTTCAAGTTTATGTTTAGATTCAAGAACAAGAGAAACTTTCACTATCATCTTCATCACCATGAATCAAGAGCAAGATTGAAAATAAAATATGTTATACCTTCAAGATTCTTAGTGGGTTTTAAGATTTATGATGATGTGAAGCCTTGTTCTTGCTCCAATCTTCTTGAAATCACTTCTAAATCTTCTTGAAAGCTTGAAATCACTTAGAAATGGACATGATTCTTCAAGATTTGATTTTGAAAATGAAATGGTTGTGTGTTAAGGGGGTGTTCAGCAGAGATGTTCAAAGAGAGAGAGAGTGAAGTTTTTGAAGTGTATTTCTTGAGAATATGCAATTTATGGAAGATGTTGGAGTACTAATCATCTTCATCATTTTCTATGGTGGACAAGTGTCCTAAATGCAAGAATCAAGTACAATTTGGGCAGCCATGGTGCTGCCACATATGTCCCATCTCACAACATATATATATACATATAGATATTATGTGTAAATTAGCTCAAAAACAGGTATTTTACTGATTACCGGGTATTTTATCTAGCGTTTTAATCTCGTTTTAGTGCGTTTTAAATTATTTTTATTGTTCTATGAAAATAATCACTTAAAATTATTACTGAAATAATTACCAGTTGCCTTGACTGGCTGCGTTGACAGTATTTTGTTTAATTCGCGCAGCATCGATCGGTACGCGCTCAAACTCGAAAAATATAGTTTCTTAGCATTTTGAATTATTTTTCCACATGGATATGATTAAATTTATTATTCTAATCATAACAGACTATTTTTAGGATTTTAACACTGATCGGGTGGTCACCGACGCTCGTTTCGCATTTTAAATGTTACGCGATAAGCGTTAGTTTTATCGTTGCCAACATAATTTTCATATACATCTAAATTTACCAACACATCAAATATCATATATTAACATCACAATCAGTCACAAATAGTCATGTTACATGTTCACTACACAGATTACTATTGTCCGGTACGGCCTGAGAGGCCGGGTGTCACAGAAAGCTAAGCCCAAGGTATGTTGGACCTTTTAAGATTATCAAAAGAATAGTACCAATAGCTTACCAGCTACAATTTCCAGAAGAAATAGCTGGAATACATGATGCATTTCATGTATGTAATCTCAAGAAATGCTTAGCAGACAAATCACTGGTAATACCTCTTCAGGACATAGAGGTAAATGAGAAGCTTAAGTTTGTAGAGAAACCCCTTCAGATTGAAGATAGAAAAATCAAGAATCTCAAACACAAGAGATTAGTTCTGGTCAAAGTAAAATGGGATTCAAAGAGAGGACCAGAATATACATGGGAACTCGAATCAGAAATGCAACAAAAGTATCAACACCTATTTCAGTGAATCTCAAGGACGAGATTTAAAACAAAGTGTGGAGGATATAACAACCCTCATAAAATGCCCTAATTATACCCCGTATACACGTAACCGGACCCAATTAACTTTAGTTTTTATAAAAATCAAATAAAAAAATATAATATGTGTTGCTCGCGGGCCGCGACAGGGATATCCCTGTAGTTTGCGGGGCGCGACAACCAAATATATGCTAGAACCTCCTTGCGCCACGTGTCCCTGGGTGTGGAAAACTACGGTGGTGATCTGCCACCCTAGCCATAGCTAGGGTTTACCTTGCGGGGCGCGAAAGAGAGAGGAAAGGGGCTCGCATGGCGCGAGTGAGTGTCGATCTCAGCTTATAAAAGGAGCCTTTCAGCTTCAAATTCAGTCGTTCAATTCTTATTCTCTCAAGCCTCTATTATAGCTCAAAGTAGGTTGGTATTATACCCCTAAAACACGAAGCTCTGCCCCGTTGTAAGTATTTTAACCACCGATCATTAATTCGTTACCCTACCTGAGTGATCTAGGGCCCCGTAACGCATGTCGAGGCTCTACCTGACTAAGTTCGTTAGGGTTTTGTCTCATGTTGTATGGCTAATGTGATTTGGGTTATCTTACTAACACGTGTGCATTGTATGATTTTAATAGAAAATAATCAGGAGAATCAACAGGAAGCAATAAAAATATCTAAGTCTACAAAGTGTGTCATTCTTTTTTTGTACCTAACTGTTTTACAAAATCTCAAATGTTTTCAATTATACTTAACAATGATTGAGTCTTTGTATTCTACAATTGTTGCTGGTATGTGGGATTTTATATACATTACTAGTAAAGCGTTACTATTGGACAAAAAGTTAGCCAATATTAATATGACCACAGTCATGGAACTGCCAACATGAAAAATACTGAATGAGTAACTTGGTAGATATAAACATTTTAATCGCTCTCAATACTTTAAAGTGATAAAAGCATGTTTTGATTAAACTGTGATGCACTCGCCAGTATTTCTTGCTGATAAAATGCTTTTAAAACGCGTTTCAGTTAACTTAATGTGGAGCTATAAGAAGCCAGCTATGGAGCACTGAAGGCTTAATGAAGTGGCTATAAAAGTTACCTAAATAAAAGTTTATGTTTTCAGCAACTACGGTTTATCCCTATAAATGTACTATGAATGAAACATGGGTTTTATCCCATTTGTTTATAATAAAAGTTTGGTGTTTTGAACTCTAAAATTATTTCCTAACTACGATCTTGATGTCTCATTTCCGCTGCCAAATTAATAAACACCGATACTACATAACTGGTTCGCGGCTCTCGCTTTCGGGGTAGGGGTCGGGGGCTGCGACAGTACGTTTACTACCTATTATGGAATTATTATTTTCTGTCTTTTTATTAATATTATCGATAATAAATGGCATGACATCTATGATTCCTTGAGCTACTATGTGTTCTATAGCACTTTTATCCACTTGGTTCTCATTATCATTATTATTCTGGACTTCCTCATTTACTTCGGTTGCCATCTGGATTGTAAACATTATCAGGTGTTAATATCACAAAATAAATTAAATAAACAATCACTCAAACACATTGAACCAAAATTGTCGAGCATTGCGGCTTTTACTCTTTTTCATATATATGCGTCTAGTGCAAACAACTGAAATTCTAAAGATTAGTAGTTATGCATCGATATATATATATATATATGTATGTATAGTATGTATGTATGTATGTATGTATAGTATATATTTTTAGTGGATCTTAGATATATACATATATATATATATATATGTATTTATTTATCAAAGTAAAAGAAAATACACACATATATATAGTATTTTAGGCGTTGGTTTTCTAATATTGCATCTCCCTCTCGCCGTATTTCCAGACGAGATTTTCCCCGATTTGGCGTATCCTGTTTCCCTTCTTAATTAATTCTTCACTATAGTGGTGAATTTCTTCTACATTTTCCTGATTCATTTGGTGGCATTGGGGCTAGTATGGGATCAGGGTAAGTTGGTTCTGGTTTTCCGTATGGAAGATATGGATCATTAATCAAATTCTGAAATGCCCAATCATTCATCCACCACTATTACTTGGGTATCATGGTGGGAGCCAATATGAATAGAATCAGCAATTGGGCCCCAATTGTTGAGATTTTGATAAAAGGTTAGCGGTTTGGAAAGCTAAAACTATGTCTATAGGGGAAGACTTACTATGATTAACTCTGTTCTGGAGAGCCTCCCTATATATTACTTTTCTTTATATAAAGCCCCGGTTGGTATAATTAAGATTCTCGAAGCTAAGATGAGAAAGTTTCTTTGGGCGGCCTCTAGTGATAATAACAAAATGAATTTGGTGGCTTGGGACTGGGTTACTTGGCCCAAGAAAAAAAAGGGGGTTGGGTATTAACAGACTCAGAGAAGTCAATGAAGTGCTTCTCTATAAGTGGGGCTGGAGAGACAGGGTAGAAAATCAAAATTCGTGTAGGAGAGTGGTGGAAGCTTGTCATCATAAAAACAATCAAAGAAGCTTCCTTCCTTTAAACGGTAATTATGCGGGTTGTTGGAATAACATTGTGAAATTGATTGCCAAATTGAAATTAAACGAGAAAAGTATAAGTCGGATAATTTTGGGTAAAGTGGGGAGTAGGGCTGATATTCGTTTTTGGCTTGATACTTGGATGGGTGATCTCCCTTTCTTGGAAAGATGGGCACATCTGTTTGTTTTGGAATCATATAAATCTTGCAGGGTCACGGAGAGGATAGGATCGGGACAAGAAAGTGGAGGATATTCTTGGAATTGAGTTAGACAACCCGAGTCTAATGCAGAGCTTAAGGAATGGCAGGAATGTTTAGAAGTTATCAACATGGTAAGATTGTCAAATGATAGAGACTCATGGATATGGAAAGTTGACAGAGAGGATGGCTTCTCGGTGAATTCCATGAAAAAAGACATTAATTGTTGATAGGGGAAGTAGTCAACTCCCTAATTTTGAATGGTGCAAATGGGTTCCAATCAAATGTAATATTATGGCTTGGAGAGATAACTTGGATAAGCTTGCAACTAGAGTCAATTTGAAAAGAAGGAATGTGTATATTTCTTTGCTTATGTGTCCTTTCTGCGAACAGTATGAGGAAATGGTGGATCATTTGTTTACAGCTTGTTCAGTGGCTATTCGGGTGTGGGCGGCTATCAGTGCTTGGTGCAACGTTCCCTTGATTTTTGCCTTCGAATTCAAAGATTAATTGTAACACCCCGTGTTTTCGTAAGTGAAAGTCAAAGTCAAGGTCAAAGTCAACGACCGATTTCGCGCAACTTGACGGATAGAATTGTCTTTATTTTATTTATATTATGTGGAGTAAGTGTTGTTAATGACAATAATCGAATCGTGTTTATCATATTTCAATCGATTCGCGACTGTGAACTATAGGAAGTAACAATGCGATAAAGCTAATCAACCGAAAAACCAAGCTATACTAATCGAATCGACATCAAATCGTAATTCAAGCTATGTATTTTACTTGCCATTTATACGTGTGTGTGTGCCTTACGTGTTACCTGTGCATGTTTATGTTTTGTTGTGATAATCAAGCGAACTCAATCGAACTCAAAGTCTAACTCGAATGAAATCGAATCCGAATCCGAATTCCGAATCGAACCATGTTATATACGAAGTAGTTGGGACTAAAAGTAATTTGACTAGGAAACCCTATCGAATCGCTCGCAATCGAAACCGAAGCGTCATCGCACCCGAACGCACCATTCATTCGACATCCGGATGGATGGTCCATCCGCACGGATTGCCAATCCGCACAGATTGTCAGTTCGCACGGATAGCCAGTCCGCACGAGTTGCCAGTCCGCACGGATGACCAGTCCGCACGGATGACCAGTCCGCACGGATAACCAATCCGGGTGACCTGCAATCCGCACGGATCACCCTTTCCCCTTTTAGCATCCTATAAATACCCGGGTCACTCTCCCAACTTTCCACTTTTGGCAAGTGACGTCCGACCAGCACGCATTCTTCACCTTTTCTCCGATTTCTCTCAATCCAGGTAAGATCTTGCTCTAAATCTTGTACATTCTTGATCTATACACGCATCTACACCTTTCTATCTTTCAAATCTCAACTTTTAACCATGAAATCATCAAGATTTGAGGTATTCTAGGGTGACGCCATCATGAAGTTCTCATGAACTTCAAGTGTGACCTCATTCCACCAAGAATAACTCAGATCTGAACGATTTCCACAAGATTTCACAACAACTTCACCTAAATCTAAACTTTTCTAAGGGATAAAAGAGTTGAAAGAAATAAACAAGTTTTCTCCTTCTTTTACCCTCAAAAAGCGGTAGGAATCGGATCCGTTCTAGTCTCCTACTTAATGATAGTGATGCACTAGTCCTAGATCTGGATTTTACCCGCAAGACACCTGATTTCGGGTTAGACCGGGATGACCGTTCTAAACCGCCGACAGGCCGAGTTAGGGTGGTTCCTGGCCGGCTTGGCCATGCGGGTAAGGATGCGGTTCCAAATGGTTGACACGTAATCAGAACGTCTCGATAGACGACAAAGGCGACCAATGGTAGCCGAACGGAACAACCAGGACGAGTAAGTTGTCCGCACGAGCAAGCTGCCTGCACGGACAAGCTGTCCGCACGGACAAGCTGTCTGCACGGACAAGCTGTCCGCACGAACAAGCTGCCCACACGGACAGACGATCCGGACGGGTTGTCACCCGGACGAGCTACACTTGGGACCCACATTCAAAACGAGGTTTGAGTATCGACGAATGAACAATCCGGACGGACGACCTCTGAATAGATTACTCTTCGAATCATGAGATACTAAGACCTTAAACAATTTCAAACAATGTTCATCCGCATGGACAGACTATCTGGACGGATTGTCTTTGTCCGCACGAACACACTATCCGGACGGATTACCACTGTCCGCGCGACCGGCTTGAAGGGTAGAGATACTTAGATGTTTTCTAAATGCTACAACGAAAACTTCAAAGGACAAGCCATCATACACAAACACATTCTTGGGAAGAAACAATCCACTCGAATAGTAATCCACACGGACTACTTGTCCGCACGGATAAACAATCCGCACGAGTGACTAATCCGGACGGATTACCATCCGCACGGATTACCATCCGCACGGATAGTTTACTCGCACGGATAGTTTACCCGCACGGATTACCATCCGTACGGATAGTTTACTCGTACGGATAACTTACTCGCACGGATAGTTAATCCACACGATCAGCTATCCTACCCACTCTCACTTTGTACTGTTTTACGCGCCACTTATCGTTACATTATCGAATCTATTCAGGCTAACCGTACTCGCTGAAAAGCGCTCCCTTCAATCCATAATCGTTGTGAGTATACTCGAACCCTTTTTGCTTTTAGCACTTTTGGGTGTTACATACGTTACGAATATTCAAACTACAACTATCACACTACCCAAGCTATTTTAACGCTAAACCATTTATGCATGTTATACATGGCTTATGAATGCTTGTTTGTTATGTTTACACATGGAATGTTGTCTACCTGCCTTAGCAACGATAGTACTATAGTTTGGACTCAGCAACCGTTCACACGGGGGTTGTTAAGGATCTTTTACTTGCATGGATTACGGTGGTAATCATGTATTGCGAACTGTCTCGGGCAGTCAATCCGCAGTCATTGGTATCGATGGGTCTATGTCGATAACTAACGTGTTTCATTTCACTATGTGTACGTGCTGGTTATGCGTAAACGAATTCAAACTCTATATGTTATTATCAAACTTGTATGCTCACCTTTACATTATATGTATTGACTTTATTTTAACGTATGTGACAGGTGCTTAGGTTGTTTCTGTGCTTAACTTGCTGGTGATGAAATTGAGGCTAGGGAAGGAATCCTAGAAACCAACAAATAATTTAGCTATGTTTAAATCTGAGTTGTCGGAACAGAATACTTGTCTTGATGCTTGTCTGTAATAATTATTTAACTATTTGAGATACGGTATGGGACGTATTGCTTTAATTGAATGGTAATGATAGTTGTTATGGAAACTTTTGGACAATCTGTTTCGCTCAGTGCCACGCCCCGATGATTCCGCCATCGGTTGGGGTGTGACAGATTGGTATTAGAGCCATAACTATAGGGAATTAGGCAAGACTTGACCTAGTCCGGGTCAAAGTCTTAGAGACCTAGACTATAGTTAAGAACCACCAGACCAACTCGCGCGTATGCATAAACTCGCCACTATCACTCGCTCTTTTCTATCATTGCACTCGATATTTTAATGATGAGCAAGCACAAAGGCCGAGAATAGGTGTGAAAACCGCAAACTCTCGGCTAAAGTCGCTTAACCAACTTGCAATTTTAGCTACAAACGAGGAGAATCATACCAAATTAGGAGTGAAATCCATATTTTGATGAATAATCTCCTCAATTCTATTAAGAACAAGGACGAAGTTGTAAGATAGGGGTGAAACCCTAACCTTGACGACTTGTCCTGCTTTTATACAAAACTCCCACCAAAGTTTCGATGGACTCCAACGATCTGAAGACACAATATAACCAATGGGAATTGCGCCAACGCCCAAGAATCGAGGCAAAGGCATAGTCCTGAAGGTAATTATGCACACAGGATCCTTGTGAATAGTCGAACCACCTTGGTTAGTCGAAGTCTAATAGTCGCAGACACTCTTACTCTTGATTTTATGTGTTTTAACCGTGATGACTCGTTGATTTTATGAAGTTTATGTGTTTTATGTTTATTTGAAAACATTTTGAGATACTACTGGTTTCGATCTGATGCCTTTTGCTTTCACACAACACACAACACATCATTAACAAATCGCTCGCACCATACTATGTTCGAACCCTCGCCAACTTTGAATGATAGGTTTCTGTTTTCTGAATGCCACTAGTGACTAAGGTGTGTGTGTTCTTGCTATTGTGTTTTACGTGTTCAGGAATTTGTGACTATGTGATTATGTGCTCTACATGCCTATGTGACTATGCACTGTGTGTTACGCTGTTACGTGAATGTACGTGTTACTGAGCTTTAGTAAGTAGTAGACGTGTGAGGTGAGATTCGAATACAATGTGTTGAGTTCCATGGCGATGTCTATTGTAGACAATGTCGTCTGGATCCCGTCATGCACTCTCTGGTCAGGAAAAGAGGGACAAACGCCTTACTTCCATCATCGCGAAAAGTGTAGCTAAGGGCGTGAGTGATGTTTACGAGAACGCCAGCAAATCATCCGAGGAATCGAGGACTGAAGGTCCTAAAGCTGTCACAAGACCTTTCAGTTTCAAGCAATTCAAGTCGTGTGGGCCAAAAGAATTCACAGGCGAAGGAGGTCCTACTGCACTATTCCACTGGTTTGACTCTATCGAGGTTACTCTGCGACAAAGTGGTTGCCCTGATGACCTTCGAACTCTGAACGCTACCGGCGTCTTCCAGTCCCGTGCTCTAGACTGGTGGACGGCCGAGAGGAACAAGCGAGGGAATGATGCAGCCTACGGTCTGTCATGGGATGAGCTCAAGGAAGTCATGCTAGAAGAATTATGCCCTCCTCACGAACGTCAAAAGCTTGAAGATGAATTTTGGCACATACATCAGAAGGATGGAGACAATGCTGGTCTTACTGCTCGCTTCAAACAGCTCAGTATTATCTGTCCCGACCAGGTCAAGACTCCCGATATGACCATCAAGAAGTACATCCGAGCTTTGCCCGACTGCGTTGCTGTCACACCCCAACCAATGGCGGAAACATCGGGATGAGACGAAGTGTGAAGATTTCTAGAGACATCATAACGCTATTTGTGACAATATTTAATAAACCGATTTCATTTCATAATTCATTTGTCTACATTACAAGGAAATCAAATAACATCAAGTTCAAGGGAAATACAATACAACATAATCAAAATTGATACAACGATTAAACCTAAACGTCTATATGTATATCTAGGCATCAACGCTAATTCATTTCATAGCATCATCATCCTCAACCTGTAACATGTTTAAAATAAAGTTCAATGCAAAAGCAAAGGCGAGTATACAAGTTTAAGCATAAGTATAAGTATAAAAGTTTAAAACGAATCCACATGGCAACTTTGTTTATACAAGATCTAACATGGCATGCAATATTTCTAGCCAATCCTCTGTTTATGCAAGAAAGTTTAATTAATTCAACATGACCCAAGTATAAAGGGGGCGGTGCGTTACTCCTATAGCGCTATACATGTCAAATGGAGGCTCGTGAAAGCTAATGACTAAAACATATTACATAAGTATGACCCACATAAGCATCAAGTATCATAACATAGCATTCATGTATAAGGATTGTTTTGTGCATTGCATAAAGAATAAGTTTAAGTGTAGTTTAATAGAGTAACATGTTACACCCCAAAAAGTGGTAAACATAAAAAGGGGGTTGCGAGTATACTCACATAATTGCTAAGTCTTCCGATTATCCAATTGTTGACGAGTGTACGAGATTAGGAGGTTGGAACACCAAGGTCACACTATATGGGCAAACGATGGTGCATGAGTAAACGAGATTATGACAGAGGAATTGAAGTGGAATTTAAAGTATATCTAGTTGATGGATCAGTATTCATATTTTTACGTATATATAGTTTATATAGTTTATACAAAGATTCTAATTTTGTCACACCCTGGCTTTGCGGAAGCGTGGTTAATTTTGGTGTGACTTCTTAATACCATAGCTTAACCATAACAAAGCTATATGAAATAAAATCATGCAAGATCATCCATTTGATTAAGTTTTAAAACCAGAGTAACACAACATTGTCTTAGAGACTTACAACCTCATAACATAAAACATTGTCTTGAATAACATAAACACTGACATGAAATAAACGCAGTTTAAGATTTGTGACTTGTCCAGGAAAGAGTCACATTTCCTAAACTGGGATGACCTTGGAACCCTTATGCAGCGGGGAAACATAACATACCGCGCCAGATCTTTAATTTCCTGAAATACATGTAAGTTGAAAAATCAACAATAATGTTGAGCGAGTTCATGTGTAAGTGAGTAAGTAAACCTTTGTGAGTATAAAAATAGTCTCGGTATGTAGCAAATAAGGGAAAAGAGATCACCAATGGTTTGCAAGGCCATTGATATATGTGAAGTGCAAGTAGGAAGACTCAAACCTAGCAGATTTAACGTTGGGTACAAAGTCACTCCAAGGTCCGTTCTGTTGGGCCTCTCAGAGGTCCGTTCTGTTGGGCCTAGAGTTGGGCTCGCTACACCCAGATAGATCTACCGCTTACGTCCCTCGGTCCTACAATGAGGATTAATGGCCTCCAGTTTCTGCCTACCCACTCACATGATCTAAGTAATAAACCTCCTTACGCTAACCATACCGTGTATAAAGTACTTGTAATCAAAGTAACATGTATTTCACCCCCGCAGTTAAGAAAACTGAAAACAGTTAGAGAAAAGGGGGACATGAACTCACAGTGGTGCGTCTCTACCAAGTATGCCTCCAAATCAATCAGCTGTATGACGACCTACACGTGCTAACTCTATTAGACGGACGGCCGTGCCTTAGCTTTATGGTTTAAGTTTTTGGGAAATAGTTAGGCAACTATTTCGTGTTTACGTTCTGTATATACTTGGTAGTTATTCTCCTTCCCAAGGATGGGGGATTTAATACATGTGCGTTCGTAACATTCAGATTTCACTATTAAGTCTCACTTAATATATTTTATTTCCACTTCAAAATATGAATATTCTTCTCAAAAATATTATATTTTCATACATGTGATTTTCCCCAAAATAATACTTAGTAATATTATTTTTACTCTAAAAATAATATTTACGTAGTTCACAAAATAATCATAAACACTTATACAAGTGATGTTGTGAAAAATATATACTAAATATATTTATGTATCACGTTTTATTTTGTGAAAATCCCACCTCCGATGTTTCGTAAATATAGTCGTGGCGAAACTTATATTTTGAAAACAAGTCAAAATGTATTTCTAACACTTATAGTGAAAATATTTCTAAGTGTTAGGTTTTTGGAAAAATTTCGCCAGAGTTTCCTCTGTAACTGGAGGTGGCCACGCTTTCAAGCGTATCATTTTCTTTTACAAATCAACCAACAATTTTCTCAATCAACCAAAACAATGTTCAAATCACAAACTAGTCAAATATGTCTATAATCGCATAAATTTCATGAACTTGTGATTTATCCAAACTGTGAAGTAAATCTCATTATTTTTAGTGGACCTTTATATAAAATAATCCGATTTTGTAAAAACCTCGTTTTTATGGAAGTTCCGTCTTTACAACTTCTCGTCCACTTTTACAAAAATAGTTATTTCGTCGAAACTTTGTGTTACACAAGTGTTTACACACTTGTGTGTTCTAAAAACCATTCTTGTTAGTGTAAGATCCGTCTTTTAAAGTATGATTTCTTTAACGCTTGGTCCTTTGAAAATACCACTTGCAGATACGTAGATCTGCTAGTTTTAAACACTATTGTACAAGCTAAAACACTTTTACACAAGTTCATGATTCTTGTGTGGTAGAGTTTCATCCTCTAACCCTTGTTATACCTAAACAAGCTTTATGTCATAATCCAAGATCATGACTAAACCGGGTTAAATGATGATCCAAGCTACCACAACATAGATCGGGTCTAAATAATCACAACTTTCAATTACTACAACATTTACACAACATATGAGCTTTTATCCAACACTTATAGCATTTTTAGTAGACTTTAATGCACCATTTTGTAAGATTTCGAGTTTTAACCGTTACAAATCGTATTAACCACTTTAGAATAGTTCAAGAAGGTGATTTAAGTAACATACCACTAGCTCGAGGCTAGGGAAGAATCTACGCGCAAATGAGGTGGATAAAAGCAAGATAAAGAGGTCCTTCAAACTCCGAGTGCACCAAGCCTCCTAATACGTGATCCTTGAAGCTTGAATGATCTTGGAATGGCTTGATGAAAACCGAAAATGGATGTATGGGGAGGGGGTGTTCGGCCGAGACTTAGAGAGCAAGAGAGGAGAGTTTTGATTTTTGTTGTTGTGATGTTTAGATTATGGTGGACTAAATGTGGATCTTATAGACAATTCTCTAGTTCATTAACCAATGGTTAGTGTGTTATTTAGATATTAAACAACAAGGATTATAATAATCAAAATGGTACAAGGTATGTCCCCTTGGGGACGGTTTCGGTTAAGGGGGGGGGTATAGTCCAAAACCAACTAAGTGTTAAGTATATGTTAGGTTAAACCAAGTTAGTTAAGTGTTTAACTCGGTTATTAGTGTGTCACGCGTTACAGTGGGTGTTAGGGTACTCAGGGACCCTCACTGGCTCAGAAAAAGATAAATAATGAAAATGACAATATTTTCATGTTCCGGGTATAGTCCGGTTGTTCGGTTGGATAGTAATCCGTTAAAGCGTTAACAAAGCTCTAAAGTGTCGTTAATACCCTTTTTAGTGACACAACTTATTTCTGACACTTTGGAAAGTGTCTAGTAATATTTTTCTCATGTTTTGGCACTTTATTAGCTAGCTAAAAGCTGAATTATTTTGTAAAGTGCTGAGTTTTGTACTTAGAGTGCGTTTTAGGCACATCCAGTCATTGTGACTTATTCCTAGAGACGCAGTTCTACAACCCTTATATCCCTACACTCACCACTAGTGTAGCAAAATATTTCTGGCTCATACAGGCCTTAGAGGCAGTGTTTGCCTGATGCTGGCTTTATCAGCATGTTCAATAGGTTATCCGTTATAGTGCTACTGTGCTTTTTGTGCATCATGTTTGTCACTAAGGTTCAGTCATGTAAATAATGTAGTGACAGCAAGTAAAGTATGATGCAAGTAAGTACATGTATCAGTGTTCAAGTAGCAGTTTATTCACAAGTTCAAGCAAGCACAGTAATTAAGCAATAATTAATTATTAATCAAGTTGTACGGATACCTGGTTTAGTGAGGGTTGTCACATTCTCCCCCCGTTAAATAAATTTCGTCCCGAAATTTAAGTTCTGCTTGTAGATGCAGGGTTCTTAGGAAAAAGGTGGGGGTATTTCTCTTTCATCCGGTCCTCACGCTCCCAGGTGTACTCAGGACCGTGTCTGGCATTCCAACGAACTTTGACGAGCTTGACACTGCTTCGGCGGGTCTTGTTTACTTTCCAATCCGTAACCTCAACCGGTTCTTCAACGAAGTGGAGCGTGTCGTCAACATGAATCGCGTCGATGGGAATGGCAATGTCATCTTGAGTTGGATTTTTCTTCAGGTTGGATACATGAAATGTATCGTGAACAGAATGGAGTTCAGCAGGTAGGTCCAACTTGTATGCTACTAGTCCTATTCTTTCCAAAACTCTGAAAGGACCAATGTAGCGCGGATTTAACTTCCCACGCTTTCCGAAGGGTGCCACACCCTTCCAGGGTGAAACTTTCAATAACACCATTTTTCCAACTTGGAATTCCACATGTTTCCGGTTTGGATCCGCATAGGCCTTCTGTCTGTGGCGAGCTGCTTCGATGCGTTTAAGAATCTGCGCAATCTTGTCTGTCGTCTCTTGGACGATTTCGGGACCAGCAAGCTGCCTATCACCTGCGTCAGCCCAACATAAGGGTGATCGGCACTTGCGTCCGTAAAGGGCTTCAAATGGCGCGACACCAATACTGGTGTGGTAGCTGTTGTTGTACAAAAATTCGACCAAAGGCAAATGCTTGTCCCAGCTACCGCCCAAATCCATAACACACGCTCTCAGCATGTCTTCCAAAGTCTGTATCGTTCGCTCGCTCTGACCGTCAGTTTGCGGATGAAACGCAGTGCTCAGATTCAATTGTGAGCCAAAGGCTTCTTGGAAGGATTGCCATATCCTTGACACAAACCTTCCGTCTCTATCAGAGATGATCGAGAGAGGTACTCCATGGCGCGCGACGATCTCTCTCATGTATATTTCGGCCAATTTGCTCGTATTATCCTTCTCTCTGATAGGTAAGAAGTGTGCTGACTTCGTTAATCGATCCACTATTACCCAAATAGTGTCATGGCCTCTCGGCGTTCTTGGCAATTTCGTAATAAAATCCATTGAGATTTGTTCCCATTTCCACTTGGGAATCTCGGGTTGTTGCAGAAGTCCTGAAGGCTTCTGGTATTCCGCTTTAACCTTAGCGCATGTTAAACATTTGCTCACATAAACAGCAACATCGCCTTTCATCCTAGGCCACCAATAATAATCTTTGAGATCTTGGTACATCTTATCCGCTCCCGGATGGATAGAGTACCGTGACTTGTGAGCTTCATCGAAAATAACCTCCCTTAAACCTCCAAACAAAGGAACCCAAATCCTTTTCTCGAAGCATAACGTTCCTTCCTCGTTTGGTACCAGTAGCTTCTCCATCCCACGGAGATATTCTTCTTCAAGGTTTCCTTCCTTGAGAGCTTCTTTCTGCGCGGCACGAATGCGCAAGGAAAGATTGGTTTGAATAATCATTTCTAAAGCTCTAACCCTTATGGGCTTGATCCTCTCCTTCCGACTTAGGGCATCGGCGACTACATTCGCCTTCCCTGGATGATACTTTATTTCGCAGTCGTAATCGTTCAGCAACTCAACCCATCGTCTTTGCCTCATATTCAGCTCCTTCTGGTTGAATATGTGCTGTAGGCTCTTGTGATCTGTAAAGATTGTACACTTCGTACCATAAAGGTAGTGTCTCCAGATCTTTAATGCAAATACCACTGCGCCAAGTTCCAAATCATGTGTGGTATAGTTCTTTTCGTGCACTTTCAGTTGACGCGATGCGTAAGCAATAACCTTTTGGCGTTGCATCAACACGCAACCCAATCCTTGACGTGAAGCGTCACAGTATACCACAAAATCATCTGTACCTTCCGGTAGTGCTAAGATTGGCGCGTTGTAGAGCTTATCCTTCAATATCTGGAATGCTTCCTCCTGTTTGATTTCCCAATCAAACTTCTTATCTTTCTGCGTGAGGAGCGTTAATGGTTGAGCGATCTTCGAAAAATCCTTGATGAACCTTCGATAGTAGCCAGCCAAACCCAAGAATTGTCGAATCTCGGTTGGCGTCTTTGGCATTTCCCAATTCTTGATCGCTTTGATCTTTGTTGGATCCACGTGGATTCCATCTCCATTTACCACGTGTCCAAGGAATTGGACTTCACGTAGCCAAAATTCGCACTTGGAGAATTTGGCATACAACTGTTCCTTCTTCAGCAGCTCCAAAATAGCTCTTAGATGCTGTTCGTGCTCGGCCTTTGTTCTTGAATAGATCAAGATGTCGTCGATAAACACAATCACGAACTTGTCCAAGTACGGCTTGCAAACTCTATTCATCAAGTCCATGAAGACTGCAGGTGCGTTTGTCAAACCAAACGGCATAACAAGGAACTCGTAGTGTCCATAACGAGTTCTGAAGGCTGTCTTCGGGATACTCTCCTCTTGTATCCTTAACTGATGGTATCCAGATCGCAAATCGATCTTTGAGTAAAAGCTTGAACCTTGCAGTTGATCGAATAGATCATCGATTCTTGGCAGAGGATATCTATTCTTGATTGTCAGCTTATTCAGCTCTCTGTAGTCGATGCACATACGAAAACTACCGTCCTTCTTCTTGACAAACAGGACCGGAGCTCCCCAAGGCGAGAAGCTTGGTCGGATAAATCCCTTGTCTAACAACTCTTGAAGTTATGTCGACAGTTCCTGCATCTCAGACGGAGCAAGTCTGTAAGGTGCCTTAGCCACAGGTGCGGCGCCTGGAACTAAGTCAATGCGGAACTCTACTTGTCTCTGAGGTGGCAATCCAGGTAAGTCTTCTGGGAAGACTTCTGGGTATTCCCTCACGACAGGGATGTCTTCGATTCTCGGCTCAGTAGCCTTCTTATCCACAATGTGTGCCAGGAAGGCAACACATCCCTTCTGCAAACACTTTCGCGCTTTCAGGCAGCTGATAATTCTTAACGGCGTATCACGCTTCTCTCCGTGAACCACAATTGTCTCGCCATCTTCGGTTGGGATACGAACGATCTTTTCGTGACAAACTATCTCCGCTTTGTTGCCTGATAACCAATCCATTCCTACTACTACGTCAAAGCTCCCCAACTGGACTGGTAGTAGATCCAAAGCAAACTCACGCTCTCCTAATTCGATCACACAACCTCTGATGACTTCGTTGGCTTCTACTAACTTCCCATTAGCCAATTCGATCGAGTAGGGAATATCTAACTTATTAGCGGCTAACCCAAGCATATTCTTAAATTCTAACGACACGAAGCTATAATCGGCACCAGTATCAAATAAAACGGATGCATAGCGTTGATTTACAGGGAACGTACCAGTAACGACATTGGGGTCCTGGCGCGCTTCCCTTGCTTCGATTTGGAACACTCTTCCACGTGCTTGGTTTAACTCTGGGCAGTTCTTCTTAAAATGCCCGATATCACCGCAGTTAAAGCATCCAAGTCTTTGCCCGTTTCCACCAACTTGATCATTCCTCTGATTACGATTCACGGCGCCCGCTTGGTTAGCATTGTTGCCTCGATTCTCGTTACCTCCATAGTTTCCTTGTGGGCGATTTCCATTCCCACCCCGGTTGTAATTTCTGTTCCCGAATCCTCCCTGGCCTCCCTGACCAGCAGTGGCCCAACAAGTGTCCTTCAAGTGGCCACGTTTCCCACATGCTTCGCATACTTTTGGCCCGCAACGACCAGAATGGTGGCGTTGGCAGTCGTTGCACTTGGGTTGGGTGCCCATGTATCCCTTTCCTTTCTTCCCTCTACCAGCTGTAACCTGAGCTGGCGTGTCTGATCCTCCTTTCTTAACAACCACACTGGCGCCCTGCTTGAAGTTCGAGAACTTCCGTTTGTTACCTCCTGATGACTCGACGTGAGTCTCTGCCTTCTTCGTCTTGATCTCATCAAACTTGTTCAGGCGAATAGCCTCCTCAGTGAGAGCTACGCTCAAATCAATCGCCTCAGTAATGGTCGCAGGCTTGGATGAGGTTACCATGCTTATGATTTGAGGAGCTAATCCCCAAATGAAACGTTCAATCCGCTTGAACTCCGGAGTGACCATGTAGGGTACCACATGTGATAAGTCATGGAATCGTTGAACGTATTCTGCGATCTTTGGACCGTCCATTTTCAAATGCCAGAACTCGGTTTCCAATATCTGGATTTCCGCGCGAGAGCAGTACTTTTTGCGCATAAGTTCCTTCAGTTCGGTCCAGGTTAGCGCGTAGGCAGCAACTTCACCAAGTGTCTGTACTTGCAGATTCCACCAAGAGAGGGCTCCATCCAAGAATAGCCCTGAGATATAGGTGACTTGCTGATCCAGTGCGCATTTTCTCATGCGTATAACAGATTCAGTTTTCTCCGCCCAACGAACAAAGGCGACAGCACCTCCTGTGCCATCAAAGTTGACCGGTTTGCAGTCTAGAAACTGCTTGTAGGTGCATCCTGCACATACGTTATAACATACGATTGGCATTAGCATCATTGCTAAAGATATCCAATTAGGTCATGGTATGTCTAAATGACTTAGTATTACCATGAGGTGGATTATTGTTGTTGCCAGAGTTGCTTCCACTAGTCCCTCCTTGAGAGGCGGCGTATTGTGCAATGGCAGCAGCGATAATTTGCTGGAGTTCTGCCTCATTGGTAGGCATGCGTGTCTCACGTCTCGGCGGCATCTTCTAAAAGATGTGTTTACGTCGGTCAGGCCATAGTTATATTACATAAGTCAGGTCATAATTTAGCGTATGTATATAACGATAGTAATAGTACATAACATCTCATGTTATAATCATATCAATCACACAAGATCCCATGTCACAAACATCAATCACACAACATCCCATGTCCTAAAATACAAATAACCAAATCAAGCATCAAATATGATGAGAATACTGCGATTGCCATATATCGAGACCACATAGTAAGCGTACAAGTACATCACAGTGTCATACAACATCAGTCGACTAAGGGCTACATCACCCTAGTCCAAAAATCATATCGAATCAGTGTCAATACATCAAATACATGTCAACAAAAGTCAGAATCATAATGTAGTCTCCAAAAATGCTGTGCAGTCAAAAGCATTCGCCGTCTTCTCACCAATGTCTACCTATACGGTACTGAAGAGCTCTACACGGATGGCGGTGGAGGAGGGGGAAAGTGAGTGTAAAACAAGCGGCGCAAATGGAGCCAGTCCTCCTCCATGGCTCTCTGGGTGTGTAAGAATGAAGCAACCTGCTGCTCCAGGGCAAAAAGGCGTGCAGCATAGTCTGGTGGTACAGGTCGAGAGGGCTGCAATGGAGAGTGGGTCTGACCCTGGCACGGACACGGCGGCGGTTGAGCTCTCTCAAGCTCCTGAATGCGTTGTGTGTGTGCCTCGTGCTGGGCGACAAAAGACATCAAAACGTCCTCAATGGTATACCCCATGTGGAAAGAATGGTAGGGGTCAGTAGGTGGCATAGCAGAGTGTGGTGCCCAAAGGAACGGCTCACTGGTGGGATCAAAAGGTGCCACATGAAATGGAGAAACAGTAGCAGATGGTGGTATGGCAGGGATAGATACCGGTACATGTCCGAAAGGGTGTGCCGAATAACCTTCTCCAGCTCGTGCTGGAGGTGTAAACTGGGGAAATGAAAAGGAAGTATCAATGTGACGTATATCAGGGATCTGTGGGGGAAAAGGTGGGACCTCGTCATCAGCCGGAATCCACCCACACTGGGCGTGCTCGTCTCGGGGGTCGATCCGTGCCTCAAAAAGCGCACGATCAAACTGGGCTGGCATAGGATCATGGTGAGGTACAACAAGGGGGTCAACTGGTGCATCAGCAAAAAGTGGGGGATCAACGTGATCAGCAACAAGGACATGATCGCCCTCCAATAATGGAGCATCTATAGGATGATCATCAATAGGTGGGTCAGCAACGACAGGCTCAATAATAGGTGCGTCGGCATGAACTGGGTCATGCTCGAGTACTGGGTCAGGAGCAGGGTCTAGTGGCTGCTCGGGCTCATCAAAGGCCATCTCAAAATCAAACTCGGGATCGATGGGATCAACTGGGTCGACTGGATCCTCCATAGGCTGATCCATGGGTATATACTCTATATCCTCATCTGGGTCGAATCCTGGGGGAAAGACAGGATCGGAATCCTCCATATCATCATGGTCGAAAGTAAAACTAGGAATAGGGGCAACAGAGGATGCCTGGTCGGGATCTGATCCATGAGAAAAGTGTTGCGCACTCTGAGTATGTGAAGGTGCGGAGGCCACAGACTCGAAAGAGTCTGGGACCGGAGAGTGAGCAGGAGACTCCTCGGCGGGAGCATCTGCGATCATCAAAAGATCACCAGCAGCAAGAAGGGCCTCGCCCTGAACCTCATCCTCCAAAGGCTCGTCATCAAAAAGATCGACGTCGTCATCATCGTCGGCGTCGAGAAGCAAATCATAAGCAGGATAAACAGCTAAGGGTATGGGAGCAGGGATCTCCACTAACGGTAGGTCCCCGGCCAAAGGGCCATCAGCGAGCTCATCAGCACCATCAGGTAAGGCAAAGGGCTGGAAATCATCCTCGTCCGTGCTCGTAACGTCGGATGTGTGAACCTCACGCTCAGAAGACTCTAGGTCGTCCGATACTATAGGTCTAGGTCCAGTGGTGTCTGAGTCACCAGGGCCAGAGGTGTCCATAATGTCTGTAACATAAACACAACATGCACAAACAGTCAATCATACAATCAAATAATCACATAAGTCACCAAGTAAGCATTCAAATCATTCTCCTAGTCCCACTAGCCAATTTCTCCCAGTCTCTAAGACTGCTCTATCATCTACCTCGACCTCTCAGATCGAGCCTCGGTCTCCAATACCGAGCCTCAGCTTCCAAGACTGAGCCTACTCTTCCTAGTCCAACTAGCCAACTACCTCGATCTCTCAGACCGAGCCTCGGTCTCCAATACCGAGCCTCAGCCTCCAAGACTGAGCCTACTCTTCCTAGTCCAACTAGCCAACTACCTCGATCTCTCAGACCGAGCCTCAGCCCTTCTAGACTGAGCCTATAAATAATAAAATGTGCTCAACATTTTTTTGTAAAAAGTTTTGGATCTGGACTTAAGTGGTATGCAGTAAAAATGTTTTCGTGAGAGCCCTAGTGATCATAGTCTAGACTCGAGAAAGAATCCTATACCAAGCTGTCACACCCTGGCTTTGCGGAAGCGTGGTTAATTTTGGTGTGACTTCTTAATACCATAGCTTAACCATAACAAAGCTATATGAAATAAAATCATGCAAGATCATCCATTTGATTAAGTTTTAAAACCAGAGTAACACAACATTGTCTTAGAGACTTACAACCTCATAACATAAAACATTGTCTTGAATAACATAAACACTGACATGAAATAAACGCAGTTTAAGATTTGTGAGTTGTCCAGGAAAGAGTCACATTTCCTAAACTGGGATGACCTTGGAACCCTTATGCAGCGGGAAAACATAACATACCGCGCCAGATCTTTAATTTCCTGAAATACATGTAAGTTGAAAAATCAACAATAATGTTGAGCGAGTTCATGTGTAAGTGAGTAAGTAAACCTTTGTGAGTATAAAAATAGTCTTGGTATGTAGCAAATAAGGGAAAAGAGATCACCAATGGTTTGCAAGGCCATTGATATATGTGAAGTGCAAGTAGGAAGACTCAAACCTAGCAGATTTAGCGTTGGGTACAAAGTCACTCCAAGGTCCGTTCTGTTGGGCCTCTCAGAGGTCCGTTCTGTTGGGCCTAGAGTTGGGCTCGCTACACCCAGATAGATCTACCGCTTACGTCCCTCGGTCCTACAATGAGGATTAATGGCCTCCAGTTTCTGCCTACCCACTCACATGATCTAAGTAATAAACCTCCTTACGCTAACCATACCGTGTATAAAGTACTTGTAATCAAAGTAACATGTATTTCACCCCCGCAGTTAAGAAAACTGAAAACAGTTAGAGAAAAGGGGGACATGAACTCACAGTGGTGCGTCTCTACCAAGTATGCCTCCAAATCAATCAGCTGTATGACGACCTACACGTGCTAACTCTATTAGACGGACGGCCGTGCCTTAGCTTTATGGTTTAAGTTTTTGGGAAATAGTTAGGCAACTATTTCGTGTTTACGTTCTGTATATACTTGGTAGTTATTCTCCTTCCCAAGGATGGGGGATTTAATACATGTGCGTTCGTAACATTCAGATTTCACTATTAAGTCTCACTTAATATATTTTATTTCCACTTCAAAATATGAATATTCTTCTCAAAAATATTATATTTTCATACATGTGATTTTCCCCAAAATAATACTTAGTAATATTATTTTTACTCTAAAAATAATATTTACGTAGTTCACAAAATAATCATAAACACTTATACAAGTGATGTTGTGAAAAATATATACTAAATATATTTATGTATCACGTTTTATTTTGTGAAAATCCCACCTCCGATGTTTCGTAAATATAGTCGTGGCGAAACTTATATTTTGAAAACAAGTCAAAATGTATTTCTAACACTTATAGTGAAAATATTTCTAAGTGTTAGGTTTTTGGAAAAATTTCGCCAGAGTTTCCTCTGTAACTGGAGGTGGCCACGCTTTCAAGCGTATCATTTTCTTTTACAAATCAACCAACAATTTTCTCAATCAACCAAAACAATGTTCAAATCACAAACTAGTCAAATATGTCTATAATCGCATAAATTTCATGAACTTGTGATTTATCCAAACTGTGAAGTAAATCTCATTATTTTTAGTGGACCTTTATATAAAATAATCCGATTTTGTAAAAACCTCGTTTTTATGGAAGTTCCGTCTTTACAACTTCTCGTCCACTTTTACAAAAATAGTTATTTCGTCGAAACTTTGTGTTACACAAGTGTTTACACACTTGTGTGTTCTAAAAACCATTCTTGTTAGTGTAAGATCCGTCTTTTAAAGTATGATTTCTTTAACGCTTGGTCCTTTGAAAATACCACTTGCAGATACGTAGATCTGCTAGTTTTAAACACTATTGTACAAGCTAAAACACTTTTACACAAGTTCATGATTCTTGTGTGGTAGAGTTTCATCCTCTAACCCTTGTTATACCTAAACAAGCTTTATGTCATAATCCAAGATCATGACTAAACCGGGTTAAATGATGATCCGAGCTACCACAACATAGATCGGGTCTAAATAATCACAACTTTCAATTACTACAACATTTACACAACATATGAGCTTTTATCCAACACTTAGAGCATTTTTAGTAGACTTTAATGCACCATTTTGTAAGATTTCGAGTTTTAACCGTTACAAATCGTATTAACCACTTTAGAATAGTTCAAGAAGGTGATTTAAGTAACATACCACTAGCTCGAGGCTAGGGAAGAATCTACGCGCAAATGAGGTGGATAAAAGCAAGATAAAGAGGTCCTTCAAACTCCGAGTGCACCAAGCCTCCTAATACGTGATCCTTGAAGCTTGAATGATCTTGGAATGGCTTGATGAAAACCGAAAATGGATGTATGGGGAGGGGGTGTTCGGCCGAGACTTAGAGAGCAAGAGAGGAGAGTTTTGATTTTTGTTGTTGTGATGTTTAGATTATGGTGGACTAAATGTGGATCTTATAGACAATTCTCTAGTTCATTAACCAATGGTTAGTGTGTTATTTAGATATTAGACAACAAGGATTATAATAATCAAAATGGTACAAGGTATGTCCCCTTGGGGACGGTTTCGGTTAAGGGGGGGGGGGGGGGTATAGTCCAAAACCAACTAAGTGTTAAGTATATGTTAGGTTAAACCAAGTTAGTTAAGTGTTTAACTCAGTTATTAGTGTGTCACGCGTTACAGTGGGTGTTAGGGTACTCAGGGACCCTCACTGGCTCAGAAAAAGATAAATAATGAAAATGACAATATTTTCATGTCCGGGTATAGTCCGGTTGTTCGGTTGGATAGTAATCCGTTAAAGCGTTAACAAAGCTCTAAAGTGTCGTTAATACCCTTTTTAGTGACACAACTTATTTCTGACACTTTGGAAAGTGTCTAGTAATATTTTTCTCATGTTTTGTCACTTTATTAGCTAGCTAAAAGCTGAATTATTTTGTAAAGTGCTGAGTTTTTTACTTAGAGTGCGTTTTAGGCACATCCAGTCATTGTGACTTATTCCTAGAGACGCAGTTCTACAACCCTTATATCCCTACACTCACCACTAGTGTAGCAAAATATTTCTGGCTCATACAGGCCTTAGAGGCAGTGTTTGCCTGATGCTGGCTTTATCAGCATGTTCAATAGGTTATCCGTTATAGTGCTACTGTGCTTTTTGTGCATCATGTTTGTCACTAAGGTTCAGTCATGTAAATAATGTAGTGACAGCAAGTAAAGTATGATGCAAGTAAGTACATGTATCAGTGTTCAAGTAGCAGTTTATTCACAAGTTCAAGCAAGCACAGTAATTAAGCAATAATTAATTATTAATCAAGTTGTACGGATACCTGGTTTAGTGAGGGTTGTCACAAATTTAAGTTTAACAAAAATATTATATAAGTTTTGTCAAAATAAATATATATTTATAATTATTTACTAAAATTTAATTGAATCCGATAGGCTCCGTCTTATAAAATAAACGTGTTTAGTTTTACGGGATTTTACGAAAAACGGGCAGAGTTTCCTCTGTTTTCGGACGATCCCGACAACTCAAATTGTCGATTTAAGTGTTCAAAATTCAATAAACAATAATAAAACAATGTAAATATATTTTTTATATACACTTTCATTATGTTTACAAATTATATATATACCACGATTTAAAATGATGCAAAATACGAAACCATAAAATTAATATTCGCGTTATGAGTATACCGAGTCTCGCGTTGACCATCTTGACCCGAACGACCTTCTGACCCGAATATCGAGACACGCAGCTGCGCTAAACTCGAACCCGAGTCGAATCTGAAACGAATGATAACCGAGTAAATCGAAATGAACTGAAGACTGAATCGAATAAACTCCAAAATTCTCACCTGAACTGAAGACGTGAACTGAAATAGGATCCGAACAGAAACTGAGTTGAAACTAACTGAAACGAGACCCAATCTCGAACCCGAACTGGCTGAACTTCGAAACCAAAACTGAATCAAAGCAAAACCCAAACTCAAACGAACCTAAATCCGCTGAACCGACTGATAACCACCGAAGCCAAAACCGAACCTGAATCAAAACTGGGTTGGATCGAATCTGAATGCAAGGCCAAAACAGAACCCAACTTGAATTAAACTTGAACTAAATCGAATAACACTCGAAACTCTTACCTGGACCGAGACACTGCGTGGCACCGTTACCACCGCCGCTGCGGTATTCCTAGGTCGCCAGAAAATTGGTTCCCATTAACCATCTCAGTCGCGTCTCTCTCTCTCTCTCTCTCGGTTCCTGTCTCGCCGCCGGGTGCCACCGCCATAGAGGTGGTTGGCCGTTCAATTAGAGAGGGGAACAGGTGAGTGTGGTGTTTTGAGGCGGAGAGAGGAAGGAGGTGCGGCTGGGTTGCGTTGTCACCGGAGAGCCGGCCGAAGATCCATTCCGGTGACCGGAGAATCGGGAGAGATGAAGGGAGGCGGCTGCATTTTTGTATTAGGGTTTCTTTGATAAAAGATGTAGAGACAAAGGAGAGTGTCGGCTGATGTTTTGAAAGAGATGAGTTTGGGGTATTTTATTACTTCAAGTAAATACACAATTAGTCCCTCAACTTTAATAAACCTACCTATGTCATGATGTTTTTAAAAGGATCTAACTTTACAATTAACTAACCAGGTTAGTTTATATTACTAACGTTAAAATTTAACGAGACTAACTAGATTATTATAAAAATAAACTTTTTAAATTGTAAAATCAATTAATTTAATTAATTAATTAATTAATTAAACAATAAAAAAATTAACCATATTTATATCAAATTAAAAAATGACGATATAAGATTCTCGACGATATAACGGATCATAATTTTTGAAAGAGGCAAGCTTCTAAGAATAGATTTTTAAGACTCGATTTCTAAATTAGGAAGGTTATGAAAACGCGGAGCGTTACAGTTGCTGATTTCGTGCAAGCGGCTAAGACTACCACGATCGAGGAAACCTATCTGCTAGCCGCTGAAATCAATGACAAAAGGGTTAAGGATGGGGTATGGGATAAGACCTCCAAGCATCTGCATCAAGCTACCGCTACCGCACCAACTGCTGAACCCACCTCGTCAAGCAACAAGAGAAGGAACAAGAGAAAGAACAGCTCCACCAACAAGAACTGTGCGATTACTGCTGCACCGATTCAAGCTGTACCTGCCCAACACCGTCACGTAGCGGCGCCTGTGGCCAATGCACTGCCTGCGAAGCGTGCATATACTGGGCCACACCCTCTCTGCCCTACTTGCACCTATCATCACCCGACAGCTATTCAATGCCGCTTCTGTGCTCACTGCAATGTATACGGCCACTTTACTGCCAACTGCCGTATTCGCCAAGCTCCTGCCAATCAAGCTCTACTCACTGCCCCACAGGGTCACCAAGCTCCTCCGGCACCCGCAGTCAAAGCCAGAGCCTGTTTCTCATGTGGCGACCCGAACCATTTCGCCAACGTGTGCCCAAACAGGGTTGTGAAACCAGAGCCTCAGCAACAATAGCCACAGTAGCAACAACAACAGCAGCAACAACAGGCCACACGCGCCAGAACTTTCAATCTCAACGTGCGTCAAGCCCAGGCCGATAACAACGTGGTCAATGGTACGTTCCTTGTGAATGGTATTTATGCTTCATGTTTGTTTGATATTGGCGCCGATAATTGCTTTGTGTCGCTCGAATTTGAGAAACTCCTTAGTCGTAAACGTTCCCAACTCTCCTCTGCATTTGATGTTGAAGTCGCTACCGGAAGAACCGCCGCTGTCAATTCCGTTATCCGTGATTGTACTCTTGAGCTCAACAATCACATCTTCCCAATTGATCTCATTCCGATGCAACTCGGAAGCTTCGACGTCATAGTAGGCATGGACTTTCTTCGAGAAAACCATGCCGAAGTTGTGTGCTTCGATAAGATGATTCGTTTTTCGCTCGCAAACGGTGATTCATTGTGCGTTTATGGTGATACTACTTCGAAGGGTCTCAAACTTATGTCATGCCTCCAAGCTAGCAAGTATCTCCGCAAGGAATACAGGGCTTTCTTGGCTAACGTTGTAGCAGCGGAGAAGGAAAAGAAAGAGAAGAAGGAAGTGAAAGACGTACCTGTGGTTCGAGAATTTCCTAATGTTTTTCCAGAGGATCTTCCCGGAAAACCGCCAAGTCGTGATATCGACTTTCGTATTGACCTTATTCCAGGAGCTAATCCTATCGCCAAAGCTCCTTATCGACTCGCGCCGTCCGAAATGCGCGAACTCTCAACTCAACTCCAGGAATTGCTTGAAAAAGGTTTTATTCGCCCGAACACCTCTCCCTGGGGCGCGCCGGTCCTCTTCGTCAAAAAGAAGGATGGGTCGTTCCGGATATGCATCGACTACCGGGAATTGAATAAGTTGACTATCAAGAACCGCTATCCTTTGCCTCGAATCGATGATTTGTTTGATCAGCTACAAGGCGCTACGTGTTTCTCGAAGATCGATCTACGCTCAGGTTACCATCAGCTACGTATACAAGAGGAGGATATACCCAAAACCGCGTTTCGTACTCGATACGGCCATTACGAATTCGTTGTCATGCCTTTTGGCCTAACCAACGCACCAGCGGTTTTCATGGATCTGATGAATCGCGTGTGTAAACCATATCTCGACCGTTTCGTCATCGTGTTCATCGACGATGTCTTGAACTATTCCAAGTCGAGAGCCGAACACGCGCAACATCTACGTTTGGTTCTCGAGTTACTCCAGGGGAACCAAATCTACGCCAAATTCTCCAAGTGCGAATTTTGGTTGGGGGAGGTTCAGTTTCTGGGTCACATTGTAAATAGTCAGGGTATCCACGTCGATCCTGCGAAGATTGAAGCTGTTAAGAGCTGGGTTACGCCTAAGAACCCGTCTGAAGTCCGCTCCTTTCTCAGACTAGCGGGCTATTATCGCCGCTTCATCGAAGGATTCTCGAAGATTGTTGTACCACTTACCTCTCTCACGCATAAGGATCAGCCTTTTGTCTGGGGGACCAAACAAGAGTCTGCCTTTCGAACCCTTAAACACATGCTTTGCAATGCTCCTGTTCTCACACTACCCGACGAAAACAATGATTTCATTGTCTACTGTGATGCTTCCAACCTTGGTCTTGGTTGTGTCCTCATGCAACGGGACAAAGTCATAGCTTACGCATCTCGTCAGCTCAAAATCCACGAGAAGAACTATACAACCCATGATCTCGAGCTAGGCGCAGTTGTTTTTGCATTAAAGATTTGGCAACACTACCTGTATGGTAAAAAGTGTACGATCTTCACCGATCATAGGAGCCTACAACACATCTTTAATCAGAGGGAACTAAATATGCGTCAACGCCGATGGGTAGAACTTCTCAACGATTACGACTGTGAGATTCGTTATCACCCAGGCAAAGCGAATGTTGTTGCCGACGCCCTTAGCAGACGAAGCTATCTGCTTAGCACTCGTAACGTTCAAGCCCAGCACAACCTCGAAACTCTCATCCGCGACGCCCAGCATGCGTGTTTCAGCGAACGCACTTTGAAGAAAGAAAGAATCTTCCACGATGGAGCCCAGCTTGTGAGCAAATCAAATGGGATATTCCACTTCTTAGACCGAATTTGGATTCCCAAGCGAACCAATTTGTGACAAATTATCATGGACGAAGCCCACAAATCTCGGTACTCTATTCATCCCGGTGCTGACAAAATGTACCAGGATCTTCGCTATAGGTACTGGTGGCCGGGTATGAAACGGGATATCGCTCTCTACGTCGGAAAATGTCTAACATGTGCTAGAATCAAGGCTGAACATCAAAGACCCTCTGGCTTGCTCGAACAACCACCAATTCCCATGTGGAAGTGGGAGAGTATAGCTATGGATTTCGTAACCAAGCTTCCAACCACGTCATCAGGTCACGACAGCATTTGGGTTGTTGTTGACCGTTTGACTAAATCAGCTCACTTTCTGCCAATACGAGAAGACTACAAGGTGGAACGATTAGCCCGAATCTACACCGACGAGATCATTTGTAGACATGGGACGCCTCGTGACATCATCTCTGATCGTGATGCTCGGTTTACTTCACAATTGTGGGAAACGTTTCAAACGGCACTCGGTACAACGCTTAATCTAAGTACTGCGTTCCACCCACAAACGGACGGTCAGACTGAAAGAACGATTCGTACTCTTGAAGACATGCTCCGTTCGTGTGTTCTAGACTTCGGTGGTAATTGGGATAAACACCTGCCGTTAGTCGAATTCTCGTATAACAACAGCTGCCAGGCTAGCATCCAGATGGCACCTTTCGAGGCGTTATATGGAAGAAGATGTCGGTCGCCTATTGTGTGGCACGAGATCGGTCACTCCCAACTAACCGGTCCGGAGCTACTACAAGAAACGACAGACAAAATTTTCCAAATTCGAGACAACCTAGCGAAAGCTCGGGATCGACAAAAAGTTTACGCCGATAAAAAGCGCAAGCCCCGTGAATTTGGCGTTGGTGACTACGTACTCCTAAAGGTATCACCTTGGAAGGGTGTAGTCCGATTCGGCAAGAAAGGGAAACTCGCGCCTCGATACGTTGGACCTTTTAAGATTCTGGAGAGAATCGGCAAAGTCGCCTATAGACTCGAATTACCGGAAGAACTTAGCAATGTCCACCTGACTTTCCACGTGTCAAACCTCCGAAAGTGCATCGCTGACCACGATTTACATGTCTCTCTAGATGATCTACAAGTGAACGAAACATTACACTTCGTGGAAAAGCCTGTCGAAATCATGGATCGCCAAACCAAGCAACTCAGACGCTCTCGCATCCCTATCGTGAAGGTCCGATGGGAAGGCAAACGAGGCGCAGAGTTCACTTGGGAACTCGAAAGCGACATGAAGGCTAAGTACCCGCAGTTGTTTAAAGAGTGAAACTAGAGAGAGAAGTTCTAGAGGGAGAAAGTGCTCTACGTGATTCAAGTCCTTGTACAATTTCAGATCTGATTAATAGAATCACGTTTATATTACTGTTCGTGTGTTCGGTCTTGTTCGTGTACGGATTTCGCGTATCGCACGGTCGGTTTGCAATCGAAACGGAGTCAAAACCGGAACCTACACAATCCACACACGATCACGGACTCCGCACGTCGAACGTTCGTTACACAATCGTACGGTGTCAAAACCGATCCTACAATGGTCACGATCGTATACGGATTCCGCACGTTACACGAGTCAAAATTGGTCTAAAACGAATACTTCTCACTCGATTCATGGCTTAGTTACGGCTTCCAGCTTAATTTCGGGACGAAATTCCCTAAACAAGGGGAGGCTGTAACACCCCGTGTTTTCGTAAGTGAAAGTCAAAGTCAAGGTCAAAGTCAACGACCGATTTCGCGCAACTTGACGGATAGAATTGTCTTTATTTTTTTTATATTATGTGGAGTAAGTGTTGTTAATGACAATAATCGAATCGTGTTTATCATATTTCAATCGATTCGCGACTGTGAACTATAGGAAGTAACAATGCGATAAAGCTAATCAACCGAAAAACCAAGCTATACTAATTGAATCGACATCAAATCGTAATTCAAGCTATGTATATTACTTGCCATTTATACGTGTGTGTGTGCCTTACGTGTTACCTGTGCATGTTTTTGTTTTGTTGTGATAATCAAGCGAACTCAATCGAACTCGAACTCGAAGTCTAACTCGAATGAAATCGAACCCGAATCCGAATTCCGAATCGAACCATGTTATATACGAAGTAGTTGGGACTAAAAGTAATTTGACTAGGAAACCCTATCGAATCGCTCGCAATCGAAACCGAAGCGTCATCGCACCCGAACGCACCATTCATTCGACATCCGGACGGATGGTCCATCCGCACGGATTGCCAATCCGCAAGGATTGTCAGTTCGCACGGATAGCCAGTCCGCACGAGTTGCCAGTCCGCACGGATGACCAGTCCGCACGGATAACCAATCCGGGTGACCTGCAATCCGCACGGATCACCCTTTCCCCTTTTAGTATCCTATAAATACCCGGGTCACTCTCCCAACTTTCCACTTTTGGCAAGTGACGTCCGACCAGCACGCATTCTTCACCTTTTCTCCGATTTCTCTCAATCCAGGTAAGATCTTGCTCTAAATCTTGTACATTCTTGATCTATACACACATCTACACCTTTCTATCTTTCAAATCTCAACTTTTAACCATGAAATCATCAAGATTTGAGGTATTCTAGGGTGACGTCATCATGAAGTTCTCATGAACTTCAAGTGTGACCTCATTCCACCAAGAATAACTCAGATCTGAACGATTTCCACAAGATTTCACAACAACTTCACCTAAATCTAAACTTTTCTAAGGGATAAAAGAGTTGAAAGAAATAAACAAGTTTTCTCCTTCTTTTACCCTCAAAAAGCGGTAGGAATCGGATCCGTTCTAGTCTCCTACTTAATGATAGTGATGCACTAGTCCTAGATATGGATTTTACCCGCAAGACACCTGATTTCGGGTTAGACTGGGATGACCGTTCTAAACCGCCGACAGGCCGAGTTAGGGTGGTTCCTGGCCGGCATGGTCATGCGGGTAAGGATGCGGTTCCAAATGGTTGACACGTAATCAGAACGTCTCGATAGACGACAAAGGCGACCAAGGGTAGCCGAACGGAACAACCAGGACGAGTAAGTTGTCCGCACGAGCAAGCTGTCCGCACGGACAAGCTGTCCGCACGGACAAGCTGTCCGCACGGACAAGCTGTCCCCACGAACAAGCTGCCCGCACGGACAGACGATCAGGAAGGGTTGTCACCCGGACGAGCTACACTTGGGACCCACATTCAAAACGAGGTTTGAGTATCGACGAATGAACAATCCGGACGGAGGACCTTTGAATGGATTACTCTTCGGATCATGAGATACTAAGACCTTAAACAATTTCAAACAATGTTCATCCGCACGGACAGACTATCCGGACGGATTGTCTTTGTCCGCACGAACACACTATCCGGACGGATTACCACTGTCCGCGCGACCGGCTTGAAGGGTAGAGATACTTAGATGTTTTCTAAATGCTACAATGAAAACTTCAAAGGACAAGCCATCATACACAAACACATTCTTGGGAAGAAACAATCCACTCGAATAGTAATCCACACGGACTACTTGTCCGCACGGATAAACAATCCGCACGAGTGACTAATCCGGATGGATTACCATCCGCACGGATTACCATCCGCACGGATAGTTACTCGCATGGATAGTTTACTTGCACGGATAGTTTACCCGCACGGATATTTTACTCGCACGGATAGTTAATCCGCACGATCAGCTATCCTACCCGCTCTCACTTTGTACTGTTTTACGCGCCACTTATCGTTACGTTATCGAATCTATTCAGGCTAACCGTACTCACTGAAAAGCGCTCCCTTCAATCCATAATCGCTGTGAGTATACTCGAACCCTTTTTTGCTTTTAGCACTTTTGGGTGTTACATACGTTACGAATATTCAAACTACAACTATCACACTACCCAAGCTATTTTAACGCTAAACCATTTATGCATGTTATACGTGGCTTATGAATGCTTGTTTGTTATGTTTACACATGGAATGCTGTCTACCTGCCTTAGCAACGATAGTACTATAGTTTGGACTCAGCACCCGTTCACACGGGGGTTGTTAAGGATCTTTTACTTGCATGGATTACGGTGGTAATCATGTATTGCGAACTGTCTCGGGCAGTCAATCCACAGTCATTGGTATCGATGGGTCTATGTCGATAACTAACGTGCTTCATTTCACTATGTGTACGTGCTGGTTATGCGTAAACGAATTCGAACTCTATATGTTATTATCAAACTTGTATGCTCATCTTTACATTATATGTATTGACTTTATTTTAACGTATGTGACTGGTGCTTAGGTTGTTTCTGTGCTTAACTTGCTGGTGATGAAATTGAGGCTAGGGAAGGAGTCCTAGAAACCAACAAATAATTTAGCTATGTTTAAATCTGAGTTGTCGGAACAGAATACTTATCTTGATGCTTGTCTGTAATAATTATTTAACTATTTGAGATACGGTATGGGACGTATTGCTTTAATTGAATGGTAATGATAGTTGTTATGGAAATTTCTGGACAATCTGTTTCGCTCAGTGCCACGCCCCGATGATTCCGCCATCGGTTGGGGTGTGACATTAATGGAAACTCAAAATTCTATTCAGGGTGGGAATAAGATGAAGATGATTATTAGTGGGTTGGTTATCATCTCATGTTGGTGTATTTGGAAAAGCAGGAATGAGTTGGTGTTCAATCAGTTCAAGTGAATCCCGCAAGAGATTTCGATAGAGATTAAGTCGAGAGGTTTTGGGTGGCTTAAGAATAGACTGTCATGTAAATATATTAGTTTGAAGGAATGATGTAAATATCCTATGTATATGTTCTAATTTGGCCCTTTGCCTGTTTGGATCGAGGGTGTTGTTTTGTTGGCCTTTTGCCCGTTTAGGTCGGATGTTGTTTTAATTAAGTTTAATTTTCAAAAAACAAAAGATGCTTCTCATAAAAGACATGTGTTACACATTGATAACATTTATTATATAGTACAGAAAGATGTTGACTAAAATAAAATCTCACTCCTTTTATCAATGATCTCTTAGCCTAGTGCCAGTGGTTAGTCTAGTGTCAGTGGTCAAGGGGAGGTGAGAACTTGAAGGTCGTGGATTCAAATCCAGGCAAAGGGAATTTTATATTAACTTGGTGATACTAACATACTAACTAGTAACCCGGTTAACGACATCCTAACCGTGTACCATTAAAAACATCCCACTCCTTTTATCTCGTTTCTCCCGAAAAAACTTCACTTTCAACTTGCCTTTATAAATTTATAAATTATGGTCCTTGTTGATGACATCATATTTTTGTTTATGTTTGAATTTTGTCCCTTGTTGATGACTTCATAATTTTGTTTATGTTTGCAGTTTGCAACTTTGTTTTATTCTCTTTTTATTGTTCATGCTTTTGTGTTAAAGTATCACCCAAGGTATTTATATCGTTTTATTTAAATATTTGATAATAACCGGTATTAATATAACAGATTATTTTATTTTAATTTTATGTAATATATTAATATACTCAAATGTGTATTAAAAGTTTATTGAATGCTCAAAATATTTCAAGCTTAGAATCTTGTTCACTAATAACTGACCAATAACCGTCCATTATAATCTTCAAAACCGTTTAACTGAAACCGTCATAACCAATTGGTTGTGATTATGATTATCCATTAACCAACATTTCGATTATTTATTTTTTTATTCTTTTTGAAAAGTAAACTTCATTAACAAAAAAGCCGACCCAAGCCGGGCCGACACAAAACAACAAAAAACAAGATTACATATCTACAAAAGAGCACCACTCCCTCCAATCTATCCCTTTATGTTTCGATCTATTGGAAAACCAAAGAAAACCCATAGCCTTAATCTCACTTAATATACTTTCTAATTGTCACACCCCAACCGATGGCGGAAACATCGGAGTGAGACGAAGAAAGATTGCTCATCACACATAACGCTAATTGTGACAATAGAATTAAAGATAAATTGACTTCTTTCATAAATAAATGTTACAATACATGAAATTTGAAATACAACATGTTAAGTACAAGAAAAACAACACGACAACAAATATGACATTTATACAATGTATTTGACCTAAACGTCTATATGTGTATCTAGGTATCAACGCTACTTCATTTCATGGCATCATCATCCTCAACCTGTAACATGTTTAAAATAAAGTTCAATGCAAAAGCAAAGGCGAGTATACAAGTTTGGTACGTACATAACAAAAGATAATTTTCGAACAATTCCTCATAGCAAGCATGTGATTCAAGATAAACATAAAAACATGGCATGTGTCTAACATATCAAACCAAGGAAACGCAACATGCTCATGACATAACCACAAGTTACGGGTGGCGGGTCATTAATCCTATAGCGCTACATATGTCACGGTTTGGCTCGTACGAAGTTAATGATAAGTTCAACACATAAGATTCACCCAAGTTTAAATATCAAGCCATCACGTATACAAGCATGTTAATAGGAATGTTCATGTGTTTAAGCAAAATGTTCATGTGTAAGTTGTTGATAAGTAAACGTGTTACACCCCAAAAGTGGTAAAAGTAAAAGGGGGAAATACGAGTATACTCACTAAGTTTGCATATGCTTTCCAATTATCCAATTATTGACGAGTTGATGAGGTTAAAAGATTGAATGTGTAAGGGTTAAAGTTCAAGTATGCTTAGAGTCGAGATTCGGTATTTAAAACAACATAAAAATAAGATATGAGAATAACATGTGAAAATAATCATCTTCAACACTTAACACTTGTATGACACTTGGTAACCACAAGGGTTATGATAATGTTTTCATGAGTTGAACACCCATAAGAATCACAACAAGGTTTAGGTCTTATATGATGTTCTACTACTTTAACATGTAAACACAAGTTCAACATCAAAGGTTCGAATGAGTGTATATATATATATCTAGGTTAAGTATTACATATTATTTAGTCCAATAATTCAAGTAGGAGGTAGAAGATTAGGATCTTCATTTAGGCACCTCGAGTTATCATAGATGTCATGTACGGGGTAGGAAGAACATGCTTCCATTTAGGAACCCCTTGAATGTTCACCACTTCACTTGATGTAAAAACAACCAAGGAGGGTCACGAACTAGGATTAGCACAATAACATAAACAACCTAACTAAAGATAAATCATCAAATCATGTGAGGATTGTATGTAGGACAACCCAAGTTGTTCCATAATCACTCATTCATCAAGATCTAAGCTTGACATGATTTGTGGGTCAAATACCCTAACAAAACAGAAAGTATTTGAGGTTTTAACCTCTGATTTATAGTGTCTCAACCTTGTTTTTAAGCTTAACCAACCATAAGAGAGGTTGTAAGCATTGGGACATAGGTATGAGATGTGTTAGACACAAGTTGGATGAGTTTAAACAAGCCTTTGAAGAACATGTAACAAAACAGAAAGTTTATGGACAATTTCGGAGCAATTCCAGGTCTGATTTCTCCATGGAGAAACCAAGGAATCAAACCCCATGATTATCCAAGCAAATAGGAAGAAGAATCAAGTGATTTCATTAAGAAATGAGCAAGTTATGCTCTCTTTTGTAAAGGTGTATGAATATGTCCGAAAATGCAGCTTCTTGCAAGAACTTGAGAGTGTTTAGGTGAGGTTTGAGAGTGTTGAAAGTGTTCAAGTGCTTGGAGGACCTTGGGTACTTATAGGGGAGTGATTAGGGTTGTTTTGGGGGGATAATTAAGGCCAAAACTCGGTTTAAACAAGGTTATCCCGCTCAAAAATGAATCTGGTCGCGAGCTGAAGTGTTTTCTGCAGACCTGATGGCCATGCGGCCCGCTTGAGGTATTAGGGTAAGTCCAGGCGGGCCGCCCGGGCTTGGTTATTCAGAATAAAGTTTCAAAATTTACAATTTAGCCCCTGAAGTTTCATATTTGATCCCTTTAGATGCATTCTTGATAGTTTAGGGACTTGTTTTAGCATATAGACATAGTTTAAGGTACATTCAAGCATGGCGATCAAAACCGAAGTATAATTGAGTGTATAAGGATCATAATCAGGTTTCGTTTACGTTTAAAACACGTTTTGGGCATAAGTTTAGTTTAATTACAAGTTTAGCACATAGTTCCCAAGAATTACGAATAAGTATCAATTGTTTCACGAAATTGCAAGTACGAATATATATAAGGTATGTATATCATGTAATTAGCAAAATACGAGTTTTATTCATAATCCAAGTCTCGGATTTTACATCGCTTTTAATGAAAGAACGATTACAAGACTACGAAGTTTCCAAAAATAGTTTTACAAACGATGGTTTCTAAATATAGAAAGTATGAAAACGCGGGGCGTTACAGTCTCCCCTCCTTTAGGAAATTTCGTCCCGAAATTTATTCAAGAGGTAGACTTGAAGATTTTTAGTGAAAATTTGAGACTTGAAATTTTGAAACATTTTGAAAGGCACAAAACTTTTGGAGAATGACAAGGTAAATTTGTGAGTGAGTTCATTGTCTAAAACAATTTGAGGTATCTGACATAGTGGAAAACATGTAAGTGCGTATACAGGTGAAGTGAGTCTAAACAACTTTGAGTAATTAAATTGGCGACGTATTCAAAAGGTGACGTATTAAGAAAGAAGATGTTAACAAACGGTTTGTATTTTGATGGAACGTGGTAACGAAATCACATTTGTAGAAGGTTGTTTATTGAGTGAAACGAGAAGGTTTTTTTTTTTTTAATTAAAGCGTAAAGGTATACTAAGTATAGTTAGACAAGAATCCAGAATAGGAAGACTATTTTATAGGTAACGTGGTACGTTAGGACTCGAATGTTTAAACAAGCTTGATTGAGGACGAGGTTTGTATGAACTAAAAGGATAAGGAGAATAATACGAGTATAGAATGAGCGAATGACTCAAAAAAAAACGCAAGTATAAGAAGAGCATAAGTATCGAATAGACGAAAATAGTGTGTTAAGATTGAGGTCTCGTCGTGGATAATCGGATATAATGCGTTTGTGAGTTGTTTAAAGTTTGTATAAGGTCCAAAATAGGTCTGTAAAACACTGAATTTCTCGTGACACGTTTTACGAAAGTTTGGTAACGTGGTGAAGACACTTATATATAGGAAGTACCAGCGGCGTATCCACCATGTTTCGACCATGTTACGTCCGTTTCGTTATTCGTGTCATGTTACGTTCCGTGTCTCACCATACACAGTAGTACACTCCATGGTTTTCATACGCCTATCACTATAATCCCGTGTGCACCCGCGATTATATTGATCGTCGCATGATCCGCCTAGCTTGTACTAGTTGTGTATGAATCAGGGTATACATGATTTAAAAATTAAGAATGTGTACGTGCAAGAATGTAGTATGTAAGCAAGTCCATGCTCAAGTATGTATGGGACAAACGTAAGCAAATCCCTCGGATTACGCTCGCGTACGGATACGAATGTATGAATCATGAGTATGAATGAAAATATGAGCAATAGTATAAGTTTAAGTATGAATAAGCACGCAAGTATGTGTATCAACATAACACGTACAAGTAGTACGTGTATACGTATAAGCACACAACGTATGGGTATAAGTAAAAACATGAATCATAAGAGTATAGGTAAAACATGAAGCGTATGAGTATAAGTAAAACATGAAACGTATGAGTATAAGTAAAACATGAAACGTATGTGTATAAGTATGAATACGATTATAAGTATAGGCATAAAACGTATGAATGTAAGTGTAGGTATGAATATTTAGATTTATGTATATAGTGTATGTTGGGACATCACGGATTTAGGTGTATAAAATCGTCTAAAAGGTTAAGTACGTAAATACGAACGATTATAAATGAATTTGTCGCGTTAAACGACTAAAACGTGTAGGATGAAATGTGTGTATAGTTGTTTAAACGAAACGTTGAGTTTATCGTATCAAAATTGGATGAGCTTGGTTTGAAATGTAGAATATAGTTGCATATGTAAAAGGATATAAGGTACTCATTGGTTAAGCATAATGCATTTTGTAATGAATGGAAATGCTACTTTTGTTTTAAAAGAGTTTACGAAATCCAAAGATGGTCGGTCTCCAAGAAGTCTTCTTGCCCACGTGTTTTGTAAATTGGTGTAAAAAGGTTTTCAATCAAAAGTAATTTCATTTCATTAAACAAGAAGTTATGAATTTAGGAGGTTCTTGTGAAAACGAGGATCCTTAGAAAAGAATTTTAGCAAAAGGACTTTGTGATTATTAAAAGTTCTAACAAATGATTTTTTTTTTTTTTTGGTAAAACAATCATATAACATCCATAAGATCTTATAGGTGTAAAAGAAAGGTTGGTTTGATCCTCCGATTGAGAATGAAAGTCTTTAGTTTGGTGATTTATACCATAAGTGCGTTTTAGTGATTAAGCCGAATATGAAGTTCATGGGCAAGAGATTCCTTGGACCGATTAAACTGATAGGTAGCATTGCGTAAGGTTTGAAAATTTGTGTAGCTGAATGTTTAAGATATGTTTAAGAATCTCGTGTATAAGAGTTAAGTGAAAATGGGTTGTAGGATAGAAAGTACGCTTGGTAAAGCAATGTATCTTGAAATCGTATACGTATACATTTTGAATAATGATAAATAATTTAGGTATAAAACATGATCGAGTTTGCATAATAAGACGTTTTGAAGAGACGTTTTGGTAACGATCACCTGGGTAAGGGAATCACCCCTAACTCGTTGGTGAGGTCGTGTTAAGAAAAAAGGGGAGTGGAGTTAATCGTCAAGGTAAGGAAATCACCCCTATCTCGATGATATGTCACCACTTATCGTTATAAGGAATACAAATTCAAATTATAGGTAATCATGCATATGTATAAATGTATGAAAATGATTTAATATGTTGTGTGTGTGTGACAAGAAAATACCGAAAGTAAATTCGTATTTGAAAGATTGCATCGTATAAAGTAAATAATATAACGTATGTTTGATTAAAATTTAGGATGGTTCCAAAGCGGAACGTTGACTAACCAAAGTGGTCGAAAAGGTCTTTCGAATTTGAGGAGCATGCTTTGTCCTAATAGGTGAAATACTCTTGCCGACAAGTCGGTTAACGGTATTTACCCTTCCAGTTACTACATGTCCCCAATTCAATTGAAATTTCGAGACTTGGCGGGATTAATGAAAATCAAAGAATGGAACTAGTCGACAAGGTGCGGGTTTCACCCCTAACTCGACGATTTCGTATCCTAAGTGTGGTTGGTACTCGTCGGGTCAAAAGTTAGTTTTGACACTTTGACGAGGGTCCACTAGAATTTGAAATTTGAATTTCTCCGTCAAGGTGAGGATTTCACTCCTAACTTGATGGTGAATTTCGTGTAAAAGAAAGGTAGATGGATTGAGAATTGTTCACCAAATTGTGGGTTTCACGCCTATTTTGGTGAGGTCGTCCCATTTTTGTAATATGAGTGTGGTCGGATTTAGAATAATCGAGTAAAATGCATGAGGGAAGTGTATGTCAAAGGAAATATATAAGCAAGTATAAACACATAAGAAAGCATATCAAGAATGGTGCTTGGATAACGAAATGATAAAACATGTATTAACACATAGAGAAACATGTTTAGAGTAACACACAAAGAATCGAACAATGAAACAAGTATTAACACATAATAAGACAAGCATTATTGCATAAGAATATCATGCCGAACATTACTCACGAGTGATGTACATGTTTAAAATAGCATAACTAAGAAACAAATAAAGTATCATGTAGTAGTTCGAGCAAAATATACGAATAAGACTCTAAAACTATAGACTAGGTAAAAGCATTCCTACTTTTCCTAATTCCCTATAGTTATGGCTCTGATACCAATCTGTCACACCCCAACCGATGGCGGAAACATCGGAGTGAGACGAAGAAAGATTGCTCATCACACATAACGCTAATTGTGACAATAGAATTAAAGATAAATTGACTTCTTTCATAAATAAATGTTACAATACATGAAATTTGAAATACAACATGTTAAGTACAAGAAAAACAACACGACAACAAATATGACATTTATACAATGTATTTGACCTAAACGTCTATATGTGTATCTAGGTATCAACGCTACTTCATTTCATGGCATCATCATCCTCAACCTGTAACATGTTTAAAATAAAGTTCAATGCAAAAGCAAAGGCGAGTATACAAGTTTGGTACGTACATAACAAAAGATAAGTTTCGAACAATTCCTCATAGCAAGCATGTGATTCAAGATAAACATAAAAACATGGCATGTGTCTAACATATCAAACCAAGGAAACGCAACATGCTCATGACATAACCACAAGTTACGGGTGGCGGGTCGTTAATCCTATAGTGCTACATATGTCACGGTTTGGCTCGTACGAAGTTAATGATAAGTTCAACACATAAGATTCACCCAAGTTTAAATATCAAGCCATCACGTATACAAGCATGTTAATAGGAATGTTCATGTGTTTAAGCAAAATGTTCATGTGTAAGTTGTTGATAAGTAAACGTGTTACACCCTAAAAGTGGTAAAAGTAAAAGGGGGAAATACGAGTATACTCACTAAGTTTGCATATGCTTTCCAATTATCCAATTATTGACGAGTTGATGAGGTTAAAAGATTGAATGTGTAAGGGTTAAAGTTCAAGTATGCTTAGAGTCGAGATTCGGTATTTAAAACAACATAAAAATAAGATATGAGAATAACATGCGAAAATAATCATCTTCAACACTTAACACTTGTATGACACTTGGTAACCACAAGGGTTATGATAATGTTTTCATGAGTTGAACACCCATAAGAATCACAACAAGGTTTAGGTCTTATATGATGTTCTACTACTTTAACATGTAAACACAAGTTCAACATCAAAGGTTCGAATGAGTGTATATATATATATCTAGGTTAAGTATTACATATTATTTAGTCCAATAATTCAAGTAGGAGGTAGAAGATTAGGATCTTCATTTAGGCACCTCGAGTTATCATAGATGTCATGTACGGGGTAGGAAGAACATGCTTCCATTTAGGAACCCCTTGAATGTTCACCACTTCACTTGATATAAAAACAACCAAGGAGGGTCACGAACTAGGATTAGCACAATAACATAAACAACCTAACTAAAGAGAAATCATCAAATCATGTGAGGATTGTATGTAGGACAACCCAAGTTGTTCCATAATCACTCATTCATCAAGATCTAAGCTTGACATGATTTGTGGGTCAAATACCCTAACAAAACAGAAAGTATTTGAGGTTTTAACCTCTGATTTATAGTGTCTCAACCTTGTTTTTAAGCTTAACCAACCATAAGAGAGGTTGTAAGCATTGGGACATAGGTATGAGATGTGTTAGACACAAGTTGGATGAGTTTAAACAAGCCTTTGAAGAACATGTAACAAAACAGAAAGTTTATGGACAATTTCGGAGCAATTCCAGGTCTGATTTCTCCATGGAGAAACCAAGGAATCAAACCCCATGATTATCCAATCAAATAGGAAGAAGAATCAAGTGATTTCATTAAGAAATGAGCAAGTTATGCTCTCTTTTGTAAAGGTGTATGAATCTGTCCGAAAATGCAGCTTCTTGCAAGAACTTGAGAGTGTTTAGGAGAGGTTTGAGAGTGTTGAAAGTGTTCAAGTGCTTGGAGGACCTTGGGTACTTATAGGGGAGTGATTAGGGTTGTTTTGGGGGGATAATTAAGGCCAAAACTCGGTTTAAACAAGGTTATCCCGCTCAAAAATGAATCTGGTCGCGAGCTGAAGTGTTTTCTGCAGACCTGATGGCCATGCGGCCCGCTTGAGGTATTAGGGTAAGTCCAGGCGGGCCGCCCGGGCTTGGTTATTTAGAATAAAGTTTCAAAATTTACAATTTAGCCCCTGAAGTTTCATATTTGATCCCTTTAGATGCATTCTTGATAGTTTAGGGACTTGTTTTAGCATATAGACATAGTTTAAGGTACATTCAAGCATGGCGATCAAAACCGAAATATAATTGAGTGTATAAGGATCATAATCAGTTTACGTTCAAAACACGTTTTGGGCATAAGTTTAGTTTAATTACAAGTTTAGCACATAGTTCCCAAGAATTACGAATAAGTATCAATTGTTTCACGAAATTGCAAGTACGAATATATATAAGGTATGTATATCATGTAATTAGAAAAATACGAGTTTTATTCATAATCCAAGTCTCGGATTTTACATCGCTTTTAATGAAAGAACGATTACAAGACTACGAAGTTTCCAAAAATAGTTTTACAAACGATGGTTTCTAAATATAGAAAGTATGAAAACGCCGGGCGTTACACTAATCTAGCCGGAATATTAGAAAAAATGACATTATTCCTAGCTCGCCATAAACTCCAACACGCGATCATGATTATACCTTGAACTGCAGCCTTCTTCTTCTCCGAAATACTAAGATCTTTGTGAAAAGTGAGGAGGTCTTCCATAGAAAAAGCAAAAATATTGGGAATTTTGCACCACGAACTAATACATTGCCACACGTTCGAAGCGAAAAAGCAAGCAACAAACAAATGATCAACAGTTTCTTCACCCGAATTACACAACCGACACGAAGAATCCCCGTTCGCAATGTTCCTTTTTTTAAGAGCATCATTTCGATTATGGTTATTGTTTTAGGTCAAAACCGACCCAAACTAACCCATACATATCCATAACTGAATCTACATGTAGACAAAATAAACAAAAGATACTATCCCTAGGACCATTCACATCGGTGAAAATTAATTTAAGAAAACGGTAAATAGCTAAAATACGCACAACCGGGTCGGCACTGAAACCTAAGGTTGCAACCACAACCATACCATGTCAATCAATTATTTGATGTCCTTTTATTGTTTTTCTTCTCTAACAATTATTTTTACACTTAATTTGTTTTTTATGTTAACTTGTGATATGGAAAAAAAAAATCTAAAAACATCATCTTATCAGCAAATAAAAATAGCATATGTTTGTTTACAAACTCCGGCATGAATTATCCTATATATTAATAAACGAACCTTATGAACAGTAGAAAGGGTTATTTTGGTATTTCAGTAACACATCGCATCTTGATACACGCATTTCATCCTCACTCCTCGGTCACCATCAATTTCTGATTGCACATGTACCACTGAGACAGAAAGGGAAATATGTGGGATAAGGGAGACGGTGATGGTAGCGATTTTGGTTACAAAGCAATGATGATGACGGAGATGGCTGCAATAAGGCTCAGTGGTTAGCGGCGGCGGCGGCGGTTAGGGTTCCGCCATGAAATTTAACTAAAAACGTAGTTTTTAAAATGTTATCTAGGGTTAGGATATAATAGGAAGTTTATTTGGCTAGGAAGGCTATGAAGTAATCTTGACCATCAATTGATTTAATCAAGGGCTAAGATTAAATGAGTGAAATTGAAGATAAAAAAAGAGGCGCGTGGGTTGTGTAAGGGTATTCTAGTCACTCCACCTGTAACATCCCGAAAATATAAAACTTTATATTAGAGTTATAAAGTATAAATAAACTAGAATTTATTTAACTAGGAAATTATAACCTAGTTAACTAGAAGTCTAGAAATAACTCCAATTAGGGTTAGAATGACCAAACTATATGTTAAACAAAAGTGGAGGGGCTCATGTTGTCAAAATTGAAACTTGTATTATCAAATTTAATTAAAAACAAAACCAAACACTCCATTTAGGAGGTCTGGTCGATCAGAAGCAAGAGAAGGGCGACCCCCCACTCTCAAAACCCTAGAAATCACAAAAAAAACATGAATTAAAGGCTCAAAGCAAGTTCAAATCAAAATCTGAATATAGATTAGTGGTCTCCTTGTTGTAGGGATCATAAGGTATGTAAATTTTGGTATTTTTGATTCATCTCAAGTTCTAGACAAATCATGAAAAGTTGAAATTGAGCTTGATTGTGTCATGCATGAATGAAATGGGAAGTGATGTAAGGTTTAGGGACAAACCCTAGATGAATTCTTGTCAAAATCTTGCATGATGTTTGTAAGGTTCATAATCACCATAGTGGGTGATTAACAAGTTAGTAAAATTTGATAAACACTAAGATTAAGGCTTTTGGTTTAGTGTAAACTGAAATTATGTGATAATCTCTGAAATATTGATGTTGAAAATATGTATATATTTGCCTAATTGAGGTTGATTTAGACAAGTTAACAAGTCATGAACTTGGTAATAATCATGTGAAAATTTGACCCACTAGGTGTTTGTTGAAATGCCTAAGTGGGGAATTAATATGTTGAAAATCGGATAAAAACGCATAATCGACTAATGTGGCAATTTATGTGTTAATAATTACAAAAAGGGTTCTAAATATAAGTTGAATTGAACTCTTTAGGCCAAGCATCCGGATCGTCAAGCGGACAAGCCGGATGAGGAGATACGCGTTTGAAGGGTGTTCTCTAAAGGTGCGTGACTTTAGTCTCGTTACATTATGTAAATGTTTGGTTTTGTGCATAAATGATGTTGTAGTGTAAAGGACGCGTTTGATGTGTCGTTAAGTGGCGAAGTTCACTAGACCATCAAACGAGTCAAAATAAAGATTAGGAATTTGGTTTGGCTTGTCAATAAAGTGATGGTCTTCACTAGATAGCCAAACGGGTCAAAATAAAGATTTGGAATTTGGTTTGGCTTGTCAATAAAGTGATGGTCTTCACTAGATAGCCAAACGGGTCAAAATGAAGATTTGGAATTTGAATTCACGGGAGTAGAGACTTGAAAGTTTCATACCTCGCTAGGTGATGGATGGTACCACACCAATAAATTGGTTATGTTAATTTAAGTCTACGAACCCGTGTTAACGGGTCAAACACTAAAGTCAATAAAATGTGTTGTTTGGAACGGGTGTTGAATTCCGAGGAAACGAGCTTTTAGTTCCAAGGCAACATGAAGCCATGAATAACGTAAATACATCAAGATGTACTAGCCCGGGAACTTGGGTAATGGCATCAAAAAAGTTAGAATAAGAAAATTGAAATATACATTTATAGTTAGAATGCATCGAGCAAATGCAAGTATAGTAATTTGTAACCGAATGATCGGCGAGTCAAATATAGGTATGATAAACAAAACGAACATGTCCGTAATAAATTTACAGACATACAGGATGGAAATAGCCTAAAACGGTATGCGAATTAGAGCAAAAATTCACAAAATAGTGGTAAATTCCCAGTGTCCACCGTAAATTACGGTCTACACCGTAATTTACGGTGGAGATCAAAAAGGGTTACGGTGGATCATTCCTGTGTTACGGCAAAACTAGATTCATTCAGGGTCTACCGTAACTTACGGTAGACACCGTAAGTTACGGTGGAGCCCAGAAAAACCTGTATTTTAATTAACTTTTCGATGTCGGAATTTGTATATATATGCTATACTAATGTCAAAACTAATGTTTTTAGTTGTTTGACCCTAGGTATGGATGAGATCCTCCCGGATGGTGATCAAGTATCAAGTCAAGAACCGAACACTCATTTTGAAGCTTCCGCACCAAACTTAATCTTGTCTAGACTTTAATCATGTTGTAAATGTTTTTGTTGATCGTGTTTTAAATCCTTTAAACTAGTTGTTAGTTGACTAGTAAGGGTTAACTTTAAACTTGTTATGCATTATCTTACATTTGTTTTGGGTACTACAACAAGTATGTATGGTCTTTAAACACGAAAAACTTTTGTACACTCTGATTAGTATTTATTTAATATAATTATTAATTAAATTTCGTCCAAATATTAAGGGTGTTACACCACCACAATAGTTTCTCTCTCCTCCAGTTCCCCTCATTTTTTATACGTTAATAACTCTTTCATACGACATTATTTTTTATAAAAATTGCACCAAAAAAACGAGCGTTTTTTTATCTTTAAAACGAGTATACTATTGCTATATTTTCGAAAAAAAAAATTCGAAAACCCAGTTGCGTAAAACGCAATAGAAAAAAAACCTAAAAATGACATTTTTCTAAAACGCAATGCACCAAAAACATAAAGAAATGTCTTATTTGTAAAACGCAATGTCCAGAAAACACAAAAAATGTCTTATTTCTAAAACGCAATAACCTAAAAACACAAAAGAAAATGTACTTTCTAAAACGCAATGCACTGAAAACACATAAAAATGTGTTTTACCTAAAACGCAATGCACAAAAAACACAAACAAATGACTTATTTCTAAAACGCAATGACCAGAAAACACTTAAAATGTCTGTTTTCTAAAACGCAATGGACTGAAAACACATAAAAATGTGTTTTACCTAAAACGCAATGATGTGATTATACATTTGATGTTATGTCTTTGACTTTTAGTCAATGTAACAACTCTCAAGTTGTTTATGTCCAAGTATTTTCATGTACTATCGTTTAAAACCATATTCTTTTTAACAATGTATAACCAACGCTATAATTATTTTCCACAAAAATAATTTATACGTCACAAACATTAGTGATTTATTTCTTTGTAAAAAATTGCATGTATTATCCGAAGATGTTGAACACAAAACAATAAAATACATAGGAAACTAAATCATAAGTGCCAATCACTTTTGAAATTTAAACGAAAGCATAGACAATATGTAGACATCAACTAGCAAAGTGCTTTTATCTTCAACACTTTATAATCTGACCGAAATCTTGTTAACGATATCGTCCCATGGCATGTCTTGAGGTACTCCCTCAATAAGACTCCATGCACTTGTAAGTACAAGTTCCCCATTTCATCTTGAAACTTTGAACTTGGACAAGTTTGCTCAAAACAACACCAAGTTGTTACAAATGCTACATTTAAGTAGCAAACTTGAACAATTAAATTTGTTCACAACAACACCAAGTTGTTTTCCACCAAATCATATTCACGAGATTGTTACTTTGTTCAACAAATGCTACTTCTAGCAAGAGTAGCAAGCCATTTGAATTCTAAAGACTATGCAAAATAGGCAATTAAATGTTTACATAAACATTTCCATTCCTTATGGCTTATACAATGTACAATCTCTAACCTTGTATTTGTGATACACATTTTCTAACACACGTATTAAAAAATTTAAGTCGTTTTATATAAAACATGACCATATAGATTTAGAAATCACAAATTAAAGTTGGTGATAAATCCCACACAATTACACCATCACTTTATAATGATTTAATTCTTGTATTCTTACTCTTGTAGTTTTTCAAACTCATCAAGTTAGGCACATACCCAACTTTTAATACAAGAGACATGGGGTGAAGAAAAGTCTCACTTAATTAGAGTTTTTATTAGAGACATAAACTCTAATAAAAACTAATAAATTGACATAAAACTCTACTTAAGAGTTTATCTTCCATATGAAGAGTGTCACACCCCAAATTTCCACGTGTCACCGGTGGGCCCGGTGGGGAGTATCGTGACGTGGTTGGCAACATTATAGTCAAACAACACAATATTTAAATGCACAGCGGAAGCAAAAGATAAATATATTACAATCCGTATATAAAGTAATATCCAAGTATTACAACGGAAGGTAAAGGATCCACAGGCGGATCATAAAAATGTAAACATGGTTCAACAGACTTTAGACGCCTAGAACTTGCAAGATTCCTTATTAACGTCCTGAGCCGCTTCCAGCCTATTACGTACTTGTACCTGCCACTCAGACTGAGCTAGCTCCTGTCTTAAATAGCAGAAATTTATAACTCAGCCGTATTCACTTAAGCAAGCGTAGGTACAATTTACCGGAAAGCTCTAGTACACGTCTAATGGATGATATGGAATGTTTGTGGCCTGCTTGAATGATCCAGAAATGCTCAGAGGATGAAATGAATGATGAATGAACAATGTTGCATAATGTGGGTCATTTAAACAACTTCAAACAAGCTTGGATGATCGACACATATGTCTAGGAGTGAGACAATAACATCCACAAGTGTCCTACACATTAAAAACCATCTTAGGGCAGCCCAAGGTATGCCAAAATTCGATCTAAGTCGGTTTAAACATCAACACACAGCTGTGCAAAACATTCTGATCAGACAAGGCAGTCGCGTAGCGCGACTGCCAGGGCACACATGCTCGCGCTACGCGAGGGTGATGAAGACCAGCCAAACAAGTTTCTGTTAATTGCATTTCAGTCCCTGGTCCTTATAAACATCGCTTTCATTTGGTTTCTTGCATTAAGGGGCTTTAATATTGACATATAGGGGCTTTAATACTTATACCTACTTTGTCAAGTCCTCGGGTAACTTTGTGATCACCCGAAAAGCCCTAAATTTCAATGTTGACGGTTCTAACCCTCACACACGAATTTTATCACAACTTGCTCATATGATAACGAAACTTCATGAAATTTTTGTGGTACATTCTTGTGAGCATAATTAATCGTTACAAAGCTTCGGCTTGTCAAAAGGTCACCCAGAGGTATAAGTTAAACATGTTGACACATTTAACCCCTGTAGTTTGTAATCTCTCACTTTCTTTCACATTTCTCATCGTATGATCCATGATCCATTCGTTTAAGGTTATAAACATCAGGTAGGGTTATTGTAAAGTCTAATTATTCATTGTTGACGTTTTGAACCCTTATATTTACACAGTTTCATTGTTTGTCAACTTTAGTCCTTCAAGAACATTCTTTCACGCGTTCAAACCTATGACACGTGTCAACACATTATAGGACGCAAATTTTCGGGGTGTTACATCCTCACCTCCTTAAAAGAAATCTCGACCTCGAGATTTGTTAGAATGCTGGAAGTACTCTTTGTCGCATAAGGGACTTAACTTTTATAGCATATCTGGAGTCTTTCCAAGCTCCCAAAGTGGCCCTTATATTAGGTGTATGTATCCTTTTGGAGCTTCTTGACCTGTCGATCCTCAATCGATACAGGATGCTCATCACATCATAATTCTGCATATCGTTATGTGATAGTGCTTCTTGACTTATTGTCGGAACACATCCTCCAATCACTAGTGTGCAATGTATTGCGAGCTCCGTCAATTTCTTAAGTAGGTTTTAGCTTACAAGCTACTTGATCTTGATACATTCAATTTCCTTCGAATGATTTACATTTATTCAGAGCTTATCTAACCTGAAAATTTCACAAATTTGGTACACCCTTCCTGGGTGATATCTTTTGTTAAACCATATTCCTTAACAAGAACTTAGGAAGTTTGCTATTTTCTTAACTCCTCGATTTCTTGCCATATACTGGCAACCTTCAATCTATTATGGATTTGTATAATCTTATTTGTTGTTCCCCAGGCAACTTTCAGATCTTGATAATTGGACTTACCAATTCTCTATCTCACACTAGACATTTAACATTCCATCTATACAAGGTCTCCAAAGGAGTAGCCTTAATACTTACATATCCATTATTATAGAAAAGCTTTATTTTTAAGGTGAGATGGTTATTCCAACCACTGCTTAGCTAATGTTTAGGGACTAGCTAATCCTTGTCGTTAGTCGAACAGATCGACAATCCTGGGCAGCGGATGGCGATTCCTAATTGTTGCCTAATTAGGGTTGCGGTAATCAATGCACAAGCAAAATGAACCGTCTTTCTTATTTACTAAAAATCGGTGTTCTTAGAACTTTGAATTTTGGCTTTAAGAAACCTTCTCTAAAAACTTATCGATTTGGCTCTTAGTTATTCCTATTCCGTTGGTACTAACAGATATACGGCTTTTACAGTAACTGTAGCCCTAAGCGGGATGTTTGTCCTAACATCCTCTTGCCTCTCAGGAGGTAAACATGGTAATTCCTATGAAGAAAATAATCATGACACACATATAGATGTCATAGTTGTGCGTGTTCTCAGGCTTTGGTTCATCTATCGATGTCGGTGTCAGATAAATGACACATTCACTTTACAAATGTAAGGGTGCCCTAAGTAGAGATACTTATAGGGACATTTTATATTGGATATCTTCTTTGAATACTACCAGTCAACTTTAGCACAATACGACCATTGGGATATCTCAGGGGTTCCATGCATTAAACCTCCATACTGATCAGGCATGGAAGCAATCTATGGGACACACTAAGATACGCCAATCCTCATATGGTACTTTTATCAAACATAGTTAGGCATTCGCAGAAGATAGAAAGCAATGAGAAAATAAAATAAAATAATATATATTGTCGTACTCTTTTTGGGGAAGAGTACTCCAGATCTTTATGGAAGGATTATCTCCGAGGATGGGAGAGAGGGTCTTTAAAGACTCCACTGGTAAATTATGCCTCATTTTTAATATCTGAAGTTCTTATGAATGTAACCAAAAGTTTGCTAAGCTTATGGTTTACTAAAGGTTTATTATCCCTTACTTTAACGTAAAATACTTAGCAGATACAATTGATACTAAAAGGTAAGGACGTACCTTATTATTGATATGCACTGTCTCTGGCCTTCAACTGGTAGTTTAGGCGTTTCCTTTCTTATCCATCCCAGACTTAGCTGCTCCTCCCTGGGCAGCCTCCGGGCAATTAGTACTGATGTGGCCTTTTTCACCACATCTGAAACAGCTTGCATTCTTTATGTCCCTACATTCGTGGGACTGGTGGCCAGTTCTTCTGCAGATGCCACATTGCTTTATCTTTTGGTTTGATCGACACTGTCCCCAGTGTCTTCTTTTGCAAGTTTTGCATGTAGGCTTCTTGTCAGAATCCTGTTGGTCATTGTTGAACTCGGATTTGTTCTTCTTAGGATTCTGGGAATTATTCTCCTCCCTTTTACGCTTCCCATCTTCAGAGGCCTTGGCAGCCTTGTTTCTAACCACATCGAGTGTGAGAGCTAGCGACAATTCTGCCGTTGACCTGAAAGTAGTAGGTCTCGATGCTTTCACACTTGCCTTTATTTCTGGGGCTAAACCCCCAATGAAGCGAGCAATTCGCTTTGGTTCCGGTGTGACCAAATAAGGAACCAATCGAGACTTGGTATTGAAACTTGTAAGGTATGCTTGACAATCTAAGTTCTCCATGACTAAAGTCAAGAATCCAGTCTCAATCTTCTCAACCTCGTGTTGAGGGCAATAGTTTTCTTTGATCAGCGTCATGAACTGTTCCCAGGTCATATTATATAACGGGACTTTCTCTGTAGCTTGGATCAAAGATTTCCACCAAGCTAATGCCTCTCCTTTGAAAGATTGTGACACAAATTTCACAATATCCCTATCATCACAACCACTAATATCCACAACCGCATCCATTTCGTCCATCCAAGTCATGCAATCAACAGCTCCTTTTTCCCCAGTGAAGTCCCTGGGTTTGCACGAAACAAAGTACTTATAGGTGCAACCCCTATTACGAGGTTCTTGGTTCTGTGGAACTCTTTGGGATGGATTACTCCTTTGATTCGAGGAGTGGTGAGAATTACTGTTGTGGGCAGTGTGGGTCCTGGAGGGTGTTCTAGTGTGTGATGCAGAATGGGTCCTCGTATGGGTACCACTTGATCCATGGTGCTGTCTATCCATAGCCCTATTAACCGCATTATCTATCATTGCTTGTAATTCTGCACCCGCTACGTTTACTCGGACATTATCAGGTACTATCCCTGGGTAACTGTTGACCTCGTTTGAGTCTGCCATGTAGCTTGAACTGTAACATATCGACAATAGTCTATTGGTGAGTTTATTATAGAATTGTCTTTTAGTCTCAGAGGACGTTAATTATAGCCCGTGGGCACTTCATCCATATGGGATGCTTATATAAATAAGGATTTAGAATACTTCCATAAAAAGGACTTATGTGATTTTATCGTATCACACTTTGTCGAGCATGTAATTATGCTTTCATATGTTTAATAAGGATTTGAATCTCTTGAATAGGTTCTACCATCTCGGCCTTGTATGCAGTGACATTTAGGCTAGGTTTTACCTTTTAGATTTTGCCATTTTATTATAATGGTAGATCTTATAATATAGAAATGATATTTTAAATATAATCGTTCCTTCAAAAATCTAAACAAGTATATGGTTGTCCTAATCGGGACTTCTACCAAAAATGACTCGCCCATACAAGAGCTAATCGTATAAATAACAAAGGAACCAAATAAAGACAAAATGGAACAAATTTGAATTTGTCCTATGTTCTCGTCTAGACTCAAGAATATGCAACTGTGTAACTGAGATTAAACACAAAAAGGCTAGTGTTTAATTCACTCAGTGTTGGCTCTGATACCAACCTGTCACACCCCAAATTTCCACGTGTCACCGGTGGGCCCGGTGGGGAGTATCGTGACGTGGTTGGCAACATTATAGTAAAACAACACAATATTTAAATGCACAGCGGAAGCAAAAGATAAATATATTACAATCCGTATATAAAGTAATATCCAAGTATTACAACGGAAGGTAAAGGATCCACAGGCGGATCATAAAAATGTAAACATGGTTCAACAGACTTTAGACGCCTAGAACTTGCAAGATTCCTTATTAACGTCCTGAGCCGCTTCCAGCCTATTACGTACTTGTACCTGCCACTCAGACTGAGCTAGCTCCTGTCTTAAATAGCAGAAATTTATAACTCAGCCGTATTCACTTAAGCAAGCGTAGGTACAATTTACCGGAAAGCTCTAGTACACGTCTAATGGATGATATGGAATGTTTGTGGCCTGCTTGAATGATCCAGAAATGCTCAGAGGATGAAATGAATGATGAATGAACAATGTTGCATAATGTGGGTCATTTAAACAACTTCAAACAAGCTTGGATGATCGACACATATGTCTAGGAGTGAAACAATAACATCCACAAGTGTCCTACACACTAAAAACCATCTTAGGGCAGCCCAAGGTATGCCAAAATTCGATCTAAGTCGGTTTAAACATCAACACACAGCTGTGCAAAACATTCTGATCAGACAAGGCAGTCGTGTAGCGCGACTGCCAGGGCACACATGCTCGCGCTACGCGAGGGTGATGAAGACCAGCCAAACAAGTTTCTGTTAATTGCATTTCAGTCCCTGGTCCTTATAAACATCGCTTTCATTTGGTTTCTTGCATTAAGGGGCTTTAATATTGACATATAGGGGCTTTAATACTTATACCTACTTTGTCAAGTCCTCGGGTAACTTTGTGATCACCCGAAAAGCCCTAAATTTCAATGTTGACGGTTCTAACCCTCACACACGAATTTTATCACAACTTGCTCATATGATAACGAAACTTCATGAAATTTTTGTGGTACATTCTTGTGAGCATAATTAATCGTTACAAAGCTTCGGCTTGTCAAAAGGTCACCCAGAGGTATAAGTTAAACATGTTGACACATTTAACCCCTGTAGTTTGTAATCTCTCACTTTCTTTCACATTTCTCATCGTATGATCCATGATCCATTCGTTTAAGGTTATAAACATCAGGTAGGGTTATTGTAAAGTCTAATTATTCATTGTTGACGTTTTGAACCCTTATATTTACACAGTTTCATTGTTTGTCAACTTTAGTCCTTCAAGAACATTCTTTCACGCGTTCAAACCTATGACACGTGTCAACACATTATAGGACGCAAATTTTCGGGGTGTTACAAAGAGTCTAGTAAATGATTTTAATTTCAATAAGTTCATATAAATACCACACCATCACTTTATGGTGATTTAATTTCTTGAAGCCAATCAAACATCAACTTCAATGTATGACCTCTTATTTCTAAACTATACAAAGCATAATATAAGTGTTTATATTCATTAAAATCAATGCTACAACAAATTACTTATATAAAATGTTTACATAAAACATTTCAAAGCATTTCTATTTAACCATTTTTAACAATCATGTTAAAATGAAAGAAATTCTAACGCACACGTTAGAAATATTAATATTTCCACAAAATGTTACTTCGACTTGCTATAAACACATATATGGTTCAAATAAATAAGTCATTTCCAATACACACGTTAGAAAATAAACAATTTAAAAAATTGCTTACAAACTAACACTTTCCATAAACGTTTCTAACACACATGTTAGAATACAAATGATTACAAAAATCATTTTCAAATTTAATGGTTTTATAAACCGTTTCTAACACTTTTGTTAGAAGTAAACAATTACAAAAATTGTTTTAAAGCTTAAAAACTTATCAGTTTGTATAAATAACCCAATTCTAACATGCACGTGTAGAAATAAATGATTACAAAAATCATTATAAAGCTTATTAGTTTATATAAAATAAACATATTTTTAACATTCATTTTTTGAACCATATTAGATAAATAATATGATCATTTCTAACAAACATGTTAGAACATGAAACGTTTACGAAAAACGTATTGTTTATAAAAATAAAGCCGGTCTAACGCATAAGTTAGAGAATTTTAACGTTTACAAAAAACGTATGGTTTACACTTATAAACCCGATCTAACACAAAAGTTAGAAAAATTAACGATTTCAAAAATCGTTTCTAAACCAAACGTTTGAACCATATTTCATTTGTTTTTTGTACCACGGTGTAGGATTTAAGATTGTACCACAATCTCAATAAATCCAAACACAACTAGTTGTACTACATACATATTTTCCAAAAAAAGTATTTAAAAGATCATAATCTTTAAAAATATTTTTTATTATTATAAATCCTTTTGTGAACCCAAAATCCTTATAAATAGGGTTTTAAGATTGTAGCAGCAATCTCACAAAATCTGTTTTAAGCTTGTAGGACATGGGTCACGATAATAATAAAAATTATGTAAATAAATATAAAAAATAGTAAAGATATCCTCTTTACATATTTGGGAAATTATAGTACATGTACTGTGTACAAATCCTTACGAATATAACGTATAATACAACATATGTATTTAAATTCATTCAAACTATGGTCTTCAACAAGAGCTTTAACCGCGTCTTCTTGTATAGTCTATTGTGTTTTCAAACCTTTGTTTATGCTTCAACGAGGTCTTGAACCACATCTTCTTGTACATTAATTTCCTACAAAAAGAACAAACAAATGTTGACGGTTGTGGCTGAGGCACGTGTTCAACACGCTTCCCTTAAAACAGATTTCGCCCCTCTACTAAAGACGACGCGTCTGTCTCCCAGGGTACAATAACCGAAGCAGTCTGTACTGCCGAAGAAGGTCACGCGCCCGAGGTTACACCGGGTAAAATCATAGTGTTAGAACTTTTGGAAACTAAGAATAGAAATGTGGTTGAACCGTGTAGAGAAACTTATCTCTATATGTTCCCAACATATGGGTCATCAAGTACTTATTCTCCAAGGACTCTTCATGCATACATCTCTCTTTCTTGTATCTACACCATCAAAAGAGGCACATAGCCTACTAAGTATGCAAGAGTCATGGGTGGTGAAAAGTACAACATAATTAGAGACTTAATTTTGCCTTAAAATCTCTAATCAATTGTCATAAAAGACATCAATACACCACATGAAAAGTACTTAATTTTGCCATAAAATCTCTAATCAATTGTCATAAAAAACATCAATACATCAAATGAAAAGTTTATTATGCTAATAGAAAATTAAACAAGTGATATAAATAACTCTACTCAAGAGTTTGTCACTATATGTAGAATTTAATATTAATAATCTCACTAAATTTCCATTCATCACATTTAAAAAATTTCCAACATCTATATCAATCACTTTTATATAAATTTTATTTGACCGTTGCTTTTATAAAAATAAAAAGTTTAAATATTCCAATGGCTGAAGTTTTATAATAGTTTTTATAAAAAAAAATAATTCAAAAATTTATATTTGTTTAATAAAAAATAGTTTTGGTTGGGTATGAAAGGTTGGGTTGGGTTATGAATGTGGGTCTAATCGCAATTGGTCATGGTGACTAAAAACACTCTTATTCATTTCCAACCACAAATCTAAGATTCAGTTTGAGAGGGTATAAAAAAATATAGAGCCAACCCACAAATATTAAAGAGTGTCATCAAGCTTTCACTGATATTCCACAATCTCTCACATGAAGATCACTCTGTCTCATGACACTTAGAAAAAAATGTTCAAATATTGATACCAATTGCCAACCCACATGTCCTTCATTGGTACTTGCCACCCCTCAAATTCTTGATATCTTTATCTAAGAATACAACTTAGATACGTGACCGACTGACCGTACTAACACAGCTTTGTATGCTTGTCCATACGGTTCGATGCCTTTAGGACCGGCTTCTGTTTGTACCTTTTGAAGTACTTTACTTAATCGTGTTATTTTCTTCTATATTCATGAATATCATGGCACATGCATCATTTGTTTTTACTTTGGAATGACACACTGGGTCAAATTGTGACGAATCATAACTTTTCAAACTAAGGATTCATAATAGAAGCTTTTTTACATACATTTCAACTAATGATTAACACCAATTTGGAGGTTAAACTATAAGAGAACGACAATGGTTGATGCCTTATCAATTAAAAACCTAGTAAGTAGAAAGGTCTTTAAAGTTCAAACTACAAGAAAACGACGACATTATTATATATATCAATTTCTAACGCATGTTTGCGCCAGTCAATTTTTTTGAGTTTTTAGATTTACCACCGAGCTTTTTAAATTATCGAAGATTCTTTATTTCACCACCGAACTTTTCATTATAATCAAATTCAGTCAAACATGTCTCCTTCCTCTCTGCGCATATCAAGCCTGAAAACACCCTCACCTCACCTTCGTCCTCTCCTAAGAAATCGACCACCAATCACCACCTCTTTTACCATCATCGTCGCCGCCGGCGACCACCTCTCCGGCTACCGAATGTACACCATCATCGAGCACCTTCTTTCTCTCTTAATCTATACACCACCGGCCGAGTACCATTACCGAACGACAACCATCGTCCACCTCGATCATCACCCTCAGTCACCGGCAAAAAGCGACCGACCACCACCATCTTCTATCTCCTGCCGGGCACCGATTAGACCACACCCATCATACCCACCATCCTCCACCATTCATCACCGTCGATAACAACCACCATCATCGATCACTATACCCACCACCGTCGACGACTTTCAACAACCACCCACCATTCATCGTCAATCACCATTGACGGCGGCAACCATCACCCACCACCATATCCGACATCAGCCGACGGCGGTAACCACTGAACACCGTCCCAAGTCCAATTAAATATAAACTCTTCAAGTTCTTCTAATTTACGGTGTCCTGTCGCAATTCAGGTATGCAAGGTCGGATTTTTATATGTTTTATGCAGATTTTTCATGATTTGATTCTTGAAATTGCTTATGATTATCATATGGATTTAAGTGGGTGTTGAATGTAGATTGTGAGAAATTTGGTTTTGCGCTGAGAGGTGTTTTTTTTTCTAAAACGGGGATGTAGTTTGATTATAGGTTAAATTGTAATTAAAAGAGAGTTGAATGGTGTCTGTTCTTGAATGGATAGTGATAGGAGGTTGATTCATACAGGAGGTTCAGTGCAACAAATGAAGTAGGGATTTTTGGTATGAATTTCGCTTCGGTTGTTTGAGGTGAGTAGTGTAAATGAAGTAGGGATTTTTGGTATGATTTTCGCTTCGGTTGTTTGAGGTGGGTAGTGTCGGGTTGATCGAATCTAGGGGGTAGAGAGTTTAAGTCGAGTTGCTGGATAATTATTCAGATATTACCATTCAGTGTATTATGTTTAAACGTAAGTTGCGAGAGGATTGACTATGGTGTCAGGAGGCAAGTTAAGATAGGAAGTGAGTTGCGGTTAGCGAAGATTTGCGATAATGTTTAGGATTGTCGGAAAGAGCTTATGAGCGGATAAATGGTACATGTGCATTTGTTGAGAAGTTAAATTGACTAGCCGTCATTGCCGGATCATGTAGGTACCCACCTAAACACTTGCGTTGCCTTAACCTCAGCCTTAGCTTGCTTCGCCTCCACCTCTTAGACCAACAGGCTGCTTCAGCCGTTGCCGAAGGTGTTGTTGTCGCCTGACATCTCGGCCGGCCAGAAATCCTCTCACAGCTCCTTCCCCCTATCTCTATCTAAAAGGTGGTTTGGTGAAAAAAAAAAAATTCAAATACGTAGGATGTACACTAAACATTTACAATAAATTTAATATTATAGTATCATTTGATTTCTAGCATGTATGGGTACCATACCAATACGGTAATGAACCAATTCAATTCCGACCGAGTTATATCGAATTTCCGCCGCAACGCGGCGGGAGACTACCACTAGTTTGATATCATATGTTAACTGAAAACGTGAATGGTCAATGGACTCCTAAAACCCCCTCTAGTTTCACCCATAAACGTGAAGGTTGGTCATGTATGCATGAGGTCAAACTATAAGAGAAGGACAATGTTTGATGCTTTATCAACTAAAAACCTAGTAAGCAGAAAGTTTTTTTTTAAGTTCAAACTACAAGAAAACGACGAAATTTGATACCATGTTAACTGAAAACGTGAATGGTCAATGGACTCCTTAAACCCCTCTAGTTTCACCCATAAATGTATAGGTTCGGTCTGCATAAGGTGAACGTAAATAACTTACCAGGAACAAGCTCTAACCAACAGGGCAAGTGAAGCAAAGATTACACCCAATAGTATATTATCCTATGTGTCTCAAATTAAAGATTACATTTAATTCACATAAGTAACAAAAGCAAAATGTACAACCAAAATTATCATAATCGGTAGTTTGTAATATTTGTTTGTTAACAATAACGCGACACAATTTCCTTCTAGAAAGACTCCAATTACTTGAAAGTTTAAAACATAACCACACTCAAGTTTGGTCTACTACAATGCAGTTTCCATCTATAAAGATGGTCGGAGCAGAAAGAACGTCATATATTTTCTAGGAACCATGCCTGCAGAGAGGTATCACCAAACCAAAAAAAAAATTATGGCAGCAAACATTAAGTCAAGAAAACAATATTCGCCTGAAAAAAGTGGTGTTATAGCCTGTTCTAGTTATGGACGGCTCGATTGAGGCTGTCTTAATCTATAAAGGGTGGTGACACAAGTAATAATATATTAAAATTGGGCCGAACTCCGAAGGTTGAACGGATCATAACGAATCAAAATGTGTTACTATTAATGCATGCAACTTACACTCTTACAGTACTTACTGAATTATTTTATTAAAAAAAGCTTAGCTAGATTATTATTGTAATAATATTAACAAACAGGTTATTCATAAAATATATGTCAAAGAAGTGTTTTGGCTCAAGTGGGTCATTTGGACCCATACCAAAAACAATCCCTTTTTGGTGTGTTTCCTGAGCCACACTTTAGTATTTTTCTAGATTATTAAAATTCTCAAATTTAACTAACTTGCCTTGTTAGCAATGTCGTTGGAGAGCCAATCAAGCCCTTCGTAAAGCCCCTCACCAGATGTTGCACATGTGCCTTGAATGTACCTGAAGATTAGGGAAACCAAAACGATCTAAGCCCAAAAAAATGTTTAATAGGAAATTTAACTGCTGATATTCTCAACAACGTGACGTAACTCACCAGTGGCGTTGACGAAGTGAATGAAGGCCAAGCTTGTCAGTGATTTCTGAGGCGTTCATGGCATTCGGCAGATCTTGTTTGTTAGCAAAAACCAACAAAACAGCATCTCTAAGTTCATCCTGCAAAAAAAGAGAGCGTGATATTGAGATAATAAAATGATACCGTTATATACTTATATACTCTTAACTCAAAGGCCCAAAAACCAAATCCAGCTATTATTCATGAAGGATTAAAAAAATTATAACTGAAAGAAGAGTAAATTGCCAAAATCGTCCCTGAGGTTTGGGCATATTTGCTTGTTTCATCTAAAACGACTTTTTTGTGCATTGCAGTCCTTTCACCTTTGGTTTTTTTTCCATTTTCATCCTTGAGGTTGACAACTTATTGCGACTTTCGTCCCTCGAAAAATGGCCCTCGGGGTTAAAAATGGCAAGATTTCAAACTTTTTGGATGAAAATGGCACCTCAGGGACGAAAATCGCAAAAGTGGCCAAACCTCAAGGATGAAAATGCCATTTTACTCCTGAAAGAATTAAGAAGTTGTAAAAGCACACCTCATTCAACAATCTATGCAATACATCCCTTGCCTTAACAACACGATCTCTGTCATTGCTATCCACTACAAATATAAGTCCCTGTGTGTTTTCGAAGTAGTACCTCCACAATGGGCGGATCTGCAAAGAATAGAATTATGTTATTTCACCACAGAGAACTACAAAGTATTGTGCAAAAGGAGGGAAAAGAAGATTACTAGTAAAAAATAAATACACGCGACAATTTACCCATTTAGACAAGAAAATATAATTGAATAACGAAATAAAGCAAACCTTGTCTTGGCCACCAACATCCCAGACGGTTGTATTCTTATATTCAACTGTCTCAACATTGAATCCTGAAAACAAATTATTGATATTAGAAAGTTATTTCATCATCTGACTCTGTTTTCCACTTTGATCTTCTGTTAAATGCCAATGCAGACTGACAATATCTTCTGTCACGATCATTATCAACATGTTAAATATGAAAAAACCAAACAAAGATGTAAAATTTAGACAAATGAATCCTTCTTTACCAATTCTAGCCAAGTTATTGTTTAATTACCCCCTGCATCTTATGGTTTCTCATGATACTAAAATCCTACATTATAGTTTCTTTGCAAGCCTCCCAAAAGTCTAAAACGTGTGTCAAGTAATGCACATTATTTAGCAACTGAATGCTCATAGTTACCCATAATTTAAAAACTAGCACAACGAATGATCACATAAAAATGATGAGACTCATAGCAGCATGCAGTGATAAACCGAAGGTGGCAATTTCAACCTATGAACATGTCGTTTTGGGATGTGTTTTATACCTTACGAGTCAAATAAAAAAATAGCTGAAACAGGAGTGGGTCCAATGGGAAGTACAAGTCAAAGTCCAAAGTCTGAATTTAATGCATACAACCTCCTAATTTAATAGTACATGAGCTAGTATTAACCAATAAAATTGATCTAAACATATGTAAATAACTGGCTACGAAAATGGCAACCAGAACTTACCAATGGTAGGAATTGTCGTCACAATTTCTCCAAACTTTAACTTGTATAATATAGTAGTCTTACCAGCGGCATCAAGACCTAACATCAGAACGCGCATCTCTTTCTCACCGGACACAAGGTTTAACAACAACAACAACAATAGACGGCTAAACAACTTGGTAAATGTTAGCCCCATCTTGGTGTAGCTTATGATAGTAATAAATTACTTTCTACTGGACACTGCAAACATTTACTCATCATTAGAGTTCTATCCCAGTTTTATTCATAGACAGACCAATACTTATCAGACGACTGTAATCGATTTCTATCAGAACAAATAGCAATCCAGATACCATTCCAGTGCAATTAGTAACCGTCCCCGCTCTGCAGGTTTCATTGAATCTAAACTCTTCTAAGATGACGTTCACTACAAATTTGAAACTTCTTGCAGCTCTTAGGGCAACAATAAAACTATCAAAATTCTTATCGGAACTACAAATACAAATATTTCGGCTAGAAATTTGCTACAAATCATGTTAATAACACCTAATATTCTATCTAATGGAACGACAGAGTATAAGCTCGAGAATCTAGTAATCTTCTTAACATAATAGTATGGATCATCCAAACAAATCAGAACTCTAAACAGCCGATTATTTCCACATAAGGTAACATTGTTATCAATTATCATCATGCAGAACGGCTTCCTAACAACATATAACTATTTTCATGAAAAATGTTACAAACAGGACGATTATTTCCACAAATCATAAGCTTACAACCAGAACAATCGCTACTAACCTCTAAACCAATATAAACACGGATCGATAATTTGATGCTAATAAGTGCAAACATGTGTAAATTCAGAGAAAAATTGAGATCAAATCAATGAGCATGCGAACAAATACACAAGCATATCAACTAGATCTATAATTCATCGAAGCAAATGACGTAATCTAAACCTCATTCGGATGCAAATACACAACTTACATCGAAGAAAATGAAGTGTCGAAGAATTATCTCTCGTGGAGAGTGTCCAGTGGACGAATTTCAGATTGATATGGTGGGTGTTTTCGATGATTTTATTGTCGATTAGACTCACAACAGAACTAGGGTTTGTAACTTTTGTTCGCCATGAGTAGTCAACGCGTCCAAAACTGAATTTTGAGACAATCAACTAATCACTTATCCTTTACAATCAAATCAGGCTGTCCAGTTTGGAGGTTAGTTTTTTCAACACGTTAAGTTTTTCTATTTTTGGGAATTCAGTTTTTGCCCATGATCACCCTCCCCATTACTCTCTGTCTCTGCTTCAATCGAAGGCCATAAAAAGGGTTTTGGGGGTGTTTGGGTTAGCTTATTTTGGAGTAAGTTATGACTTATTTACTTATAAAAGTTAGTAAGTTGTTTTTGTAGTGTTTGGATTAACTTATTTAAGAAGGTTTTGTGTGTTGAGAAGTTATTTTTGAGAAGTTACAATATCTAACTTCTCACTTATGACTTATATAAGTTAATAAGTCCTTATTGAGAACTAATCTCACCCGATCCCGCACCGGAATTCGCTGCTTCCATATTGTACGTCCACTTCCAGTTCATTTTATCATAGGTACTCTGTCACACCCCCAAAATGCCGCTTGCGGGAACACCGCAGGGCGTGTGACATACCAGGATCTAGCCACCAATCACATTGAACTCATAACAATATTTTAAATAAAAACTTTCATTCATTGACATAAAGTGTTACAAAACGTTTAGTGTAATTCATCGTATACAGCGGAAGCATAAATCAATTGTTAAATGTTCCATAAACCATATGTACGAAAACCATTAGACTTGTCCTGTGATTCCATGTACTCGACCCATGACCACTCCAGTATCCCAGACAGCAAGTTCCAACAACATGTACCTAAAGGCCTGCAAGCATGCAGAAAAACGTGTATCAGACAACGCTGGTGAGTTCACTGATTTGTTAAACCGTTTGTTACCGATTACTGATTCATGTTATGTTGATAATAACTCGATACCGCAGACGACTCTATCAAACATTGGTCATGATTTAAAGTTATTAGTTTACGCCCGTCCTATCCAGGTACGTCGTGAGGGTGCCAAACCTAATAGCGCTATCAACTAATAACCCCGTTGGTCGTTGCCCTACAAGCAACAACCCGGTAGTATGATGGGACTTAAGTGATAGAGAGTGAGTGTATTATCCAATATTAACGTTTACTGAAAACCGTTGCTTATCCCCTGCAAGGATATGCGTATGTGAAATCCGCCTCACATCCCCTACAAGGATGTGGGTATTTGAAAACCGTCTCATATCCCCTATAAGGATATGGGTTTACGAAAATCCGTTTACAAGTTTTGCCAGTTTGATTGTTTCCACCGGATGCATGCTTGTTTTGAGAGAAGTGAACTCACCTTGGTTTGCTCGGTAGGATTAGTTACTTGTTCACACATAATCAGTCAAAGCCTATGATGTTCATGTTGTGACAACTGTTACTTTTCCGTACATTCCGTACACTAATTGAACAGTAATCTGTACTTTAATAACTGTGCATGATCTAGTTTACAAGACAAATGAAATTTTGATTACTGTTATATACATACAATGGCATTTCATGTTGCAAGACTTTTATCGTTGCTACATGCAACACGAGATAGTTCTAATGATACACAGAACAAAATTGGCACCATTACCAGACAAAAAAAAAATGCTGACGACGTTCAGTACATAGACAGACAATATTTTGAGGCCCAGTATGAGCCAGAGATGACGTATTACACTAGTATAGTGTGTAGGGAAGTAAGGACCACAAAACTGCATGCCTAAGTGATAGACAAAGTGCCGGAAAGTGCCTAAAACCCACATAAAGTGCAGAATTCTGCACAAATCAGCAAAAATTCAGCATTTAACAAGATTATTACATGCAAAAAATATGGCAAAATGGTCATGTATGCTTTCCTAAGTATCGGGAATTAAAAGTGTCACAAAAAAGTTACATAAACGACACTATACGGGATAACTTGACACTTTAACGAACCGGTATCTAACCGAACAATCGGACATTACCCGGAACACCAAAATATTGCTAAAAGCATTGTTTTACTTTTTCTGAACTAGTTATGGTTCCCGAACACTTTAACATACTACATAAAGCATCCTACACATTAAACACTAGACTTTATACTTATCCTCCAACTAAATACCTACATATAACATCAAAGTTACACATAACCCCCCCCCCCCCCCCTCTCATGTTCATGGTCATGAAGGGTGGCCCCCACCTCCAAAATCTTGCAAAGATCTCCTAGATGTCATAAGATCTTACTTGGATTGCTTGAAGATTTTGCTTGGATTTGGAAGATTTATTTAGATCTTTCTTAGATCTTCCATGGATTATAAGTAACTCATCACCAACATCTCACACCACAACTCCTCCCTTTTCTCCCTTAAAGCTACGGCCCAACACCCCATTATATCACCATCATCCTTCAAGCCATTCCCAAGTAATCTAAGTGCATCCTAAGGTGAAACAAGCATCACTAAGAAGGTGGGAAGCAAAGGAACTTGAAGGACCTCTCTCGTGTGCTATTATCCACTCCATATTCTTCATTGTTTCTTCCCTAGCTTGAAGCTAGTAGTAAGCTTCTTGCAACCTTGTTTTCTTCATATTCTTAGTGGTTAAAAGATATAACATGTTGATTTATACAAGAACACTAAAGAACATACACTTGAATCTTGAAACATAAATATGAAATATGATGAAATATTGTTAGTATGATGTTGTTTAACATATGGATGATGTTTGCTTGTTGATTACTAGTGATATTGAGGTTGATCATAACATGGAACATGCTAGATTATGATTAAAAACATGAATTAGCAAGTTAGGAGATGATTATGTGTTTACATGAAATAATCATCTTCTAGACTAAACATGAACTTGAAAGTAAAAGGATTTTCTTGTAAAGTAATAAACCAAGTAAACTAGTAATCTTGTAAATCCAAGACTTGTGAATGATTTTTCTAAAAGAACCAAGTTTAAAAAGATGATTCTTGAAAGATCATGGTTTTTATTAAACCTACACTATTTTAGTGGAAAGACGAGTAAATAAACACTAGAGAAACAAGAAGATGTTATGGATAAACATTTTTGTAAATTATGTTTACAAGTTGTAAACATCAAAACTCCTCAAGAATGAAGTTTACCAAGTAGTAAATATATTTTGGAGGGTAACTAAACCCACTAAACACTTTACCAAGTTACTACGCGTTTTTATGAAAGATCAAGTTCATGTTGTATGTAAAGTGTATAGTTTTTGCACTTGGTAAGTGTAAGATGATTAGTGATTTATTGTTGATTGTTTGGATGATTTTTGAAAAGAAAATGATATGCTAAATAGCATGGACACCTCCATTTACAAAGGAAACTATGGTGAAATTTTCTAAAAATTCCAACACTTAGAAAATATTTTCTAAACAAGTGTTCGCAAGTGTGTTTTAAACTATGACTTATAACATAAATTTTGTCATAAATCTTTGTAACAAAAATACAAGCATTGGAGGTTGGTTTTTGTAAATAAAAATGGGTAATATATATTTAGAATATATATTTTACCTTAATGACACTTGTGTGAATATGTGTATACCTTGTGTATAGTTATATTATTTTTGGATTTAAAATAATATGACTTAACAAAAATACCAAGAACTTACAATCCAAAATAATACAAAAAATCACAAGGAATAAATATATAAGTTACACACTAAATACTGTGAAATTGAACGCAAGAGCGTAACTTATGAAATATTCCGGAGAATACCGTTACAAATATATTTTTGGTAAACATTGTTTTGGATACAGAAGAGATGAAAGTATGATTTTATTATTATTACAAAGTGTATCGTATTTTCGACAAGTAGAAAATATATTATTTTCGGAAGTTAAATTATGCTTTCTTGAAATACATTATTGGGACAAAACAAGTTTAAATATATTTTCTAAAGTAAGACTTGAAAATATATTATTTTGGGAACTACAAATACGAGAATATGAATACACATGTATGAAGTACTCCCATCCTTGGGAAGGAAATACGAAAATAAATATTTGAGAAGTATTGTCATGAAACCTTGGAATAATATTTGAGACATAAAAGAAACGTAACTCAAAACATGAATACTAAGGCAAGGCACGGCCCGCTCGTCTAATAGACCCTAGCACATTGTAGGTAGTCGTGTTTGCTGACGAGATTTGAGTTACGAGTACTGAAGACGCAAAACAGTGAGTTCATGCTCCCCCTTTTCTCTTAACCGTTTTTAGTTTTTTAACTCTCGGGGGTGAAATACATGTTACGAATGCTTGAACGGTATGAAATGCCTATGAAATACTAGATTATGTGAGCATAGACTAGATATTGAAATGCCATTAATACTTAATTAGGGACGAGGGTTAGATCTAACGGGTACGGCCGAGCCCCACTCATGGTCACAACTAGTACCTAGTAGTGCTTCGGAGTCCCAGTCGAGGTTAATCGACACAGTCGAGGGTAATCGACACAGTCAAGGGAAATTGACACAGTCAAGGTAAATTGACACAGTCGAGGTTAATCGACACAGTAGAGGAAAATCGACAAGGGTATGAGCCATTACGAGTGCTCCCTATGTCCTCACATACCTTAAAGTCCTTGCAAAAACAATCATGTTCATACACGCTTTTCATACCTGTTTACAAAGGAGTCTCTCAAATATTTACAAGAATTACAGTACACAAACAAGACGCATGAACTCGCTCAACTTCTGTTGATGTTTTCCAAAAATTACATGTATTTCAGGTAACATGAATGGATCTTGGGCGCGGGTGTCGTAACTAGAAGTAAACTACAAGTTTAGATGTCATCCACTTTTGTTGGTTTGTAACCTAGTCGAAGGTTGTGTTTTAAAAACCTGAATAATCAGTGTTTGTAATACTCAAATTTTATGAATGGATGAACATCGTTTGATCATGTAGTTGTTTATTACGATTGAATGCAATGATATTAAACCAGTCTGTAAGGACCTTCAAAAATGTCCCAAACCGACCCACAAGTAAAAACCCGGACCCCTGAAACTCTACTGTGCATGAAAAACTAAGAAAACAAAGTTTTTGAGTTTCAGGCGGGCCGCGTAAGGGTTAGCTTAGCCTTACGCGGGCCGCGTCAAAGATGTGTTGACCAGATAAGCATTCCCAGTCCACGTGTCACCCACGTGGCACACCTACTTGTGACCCAGCAAACCTATACGTAGACTAGACCCCCTCGCGGGCCGCGTAAAGATTAAGTATGGGTTTACGCGGGCCGCGTGAGACCCAATTTTCACCTATAAATAGATTCGACCAGGAGCTTTCATTATGTGTCGAAAGTTTTGAATAAAAACGAAGTTATACAGCTCAAAATCACAAATTAAGATAGGGAGGCGCTGCTACGATACCGGGTATTAACTCGATCGCTACTACGATTCAATATCCGATCGATTGAAAACTATATGATGGATGTTTAAGTGCTGCCCACATTAGGGTTATACTTTGTCATTCGTCGTAAATTCGATGGATGTTTAAGTATCGCACTTTGTCATTCGTTGTGAAGGTTTTAATCTCGTGAGTTATCGTAAAAGCTGTATTAGTTACTAACCTAGTTCGTGTGCATTGTTATTTAAATTAGGTTACAAGGCTAATCAGTAGGCTAAACTCTGCCCGTATAAACTTGCAATGTGAGTCATTCTCTTTTTATCAAATGGCTTTCCAAAACCCTATTTATTTCAAAGTTATAATTACAGGGATTAAGTCTTTGTAGTCTTCAATTATAGCCGGTATGTGGGGTTTTGTATACAATACTTGATAACCGTCACAATTGGACAACGAGTTAGCCAATGGGTGATATGACCATAGTCACTGACACCATTGGACAACGAGATAGCCAATTGGTGGTCGAGTGACAAATATCGTTGGTTAATTGGTTGATAAATAAACATTGTAATCGCTCTTTATACTGTATATTATAACAATAAGTTGTTTTGTGCAACTTGAGTGACTCACCAGTATTTCCCCGCTGACAAAATATTTTTAAAACATGTTTCAGGCGACCTGCTGTGAGTCAAGAAAACGTGCTATGGAGCACTAACAAGCTTGAAGAGGTGGCTCAATAAAAATGAATAAACATGTTTTGAAATAATAGGGAATTTCCTAGTAAAATTCCTCTATTGTAAATTACGGGGTTTATCCCGAATATTGAAATAAAATAATCGGGCATTTTCAAGTTTTAAAAGATCCTGGTAAATCTTCCGCTGTAAACTCAATAAATACCACGGGATTTCTGTCCCGCGGCTTCCGGACCAGGTCAAACCGGGACGGGGGCCGTGACAGAAAAAGGTGGTATCAGAGCCACTGATTTAAGCCAATTTGTTGGTGCACACATCTGTCGTCTTCGTCTTAAATCGAGTCTCGGTTCGGTGCGGATCTAAACAAGGCATGATGTCATCATCCTTGATGATGACATCACACTAATGACATCATCACTGCATCATGTGCACAAGAAGACAAAACTGAATGTCATATTTGAAAGTTTCGCTTGAAACTGATTTGTTTATTTGTCAATTTCGCTTCAATCAAGAAATGAGGATTTCGCTTGAAGTCTTCAAGCGAAATCATAACTTATATAAATAGGTTAGTGTGCAAGTCATTTGGAACAGATTTTGCCAAGTGATACCGAGGTGCTGCCGGTTTTCCTTCTGATTGTAAAGGTTGTAAAATCAATATACAAGAGGATTAAAGTGTATTTCAAGCTGTTATCACGTCCGTTTCTTAGTTTCCGCCTCTGAAACGGACTAGAACTCTTCCAAACGACTCGTTTAGGTCGCAATCCGATCCTACAATTGGTATCAGAGCCAGTGAAGAAGAGTTCTTGTTGATTCAGCCGTAAAATCTGTTTCTACACCATTCTTTTAAAAAAAAAAACAAAACTTTTTACGGTCAAAATTGGACATATTTCACATATATTGTGCACAAACATGGTTTAATCAATCCTTGAAAGTTTCAAGTTTAAAATCAGCCTAAATCTTGTAGTTTTGTGTGTTTTCGCTTCAACTGCTCGTTAATATGATGACATCAGCAACATTTTGTATATGATTTCGCTTCAAGTTGATGATAATCTGTTGATTTTCGCTTCAAGTTGATGTATTTCTGTTGATTTCGCTTGAGAACATTATTTGATTTCGCTTGAATAGTTGAAGCGAAACTGATCTGATTGCATTTCGCTTGAAAATACGTTGGCATTTGCTTGAATCTGGCATCCACTTGAAACCTGCAGTACACTTGAAATATTCTGATGTTTTGCCTGAATTTTGCTGTTAATTGAAAACACGTATCGTATGTAGTGAAAATGCTTCAAGTCATGTGAGTGTATCGGTTTATATAGTACATGTGATTGTGTCTAAGATAGTGGGTATATTGGTCAAATTGTATAAGTGTGTCTGCCATTAAAATTTCGATACATGTGATGAATTGTGAAGGCCGCATGTCTTGATTTTAAAATTGCATATTATCATTAATTTTGTCGGCAATTTTACTTAAAGTTTACATGTGGGGTTGAAGTTCTAGATTGAATTTTCATTGTGTGTGAATGTGATTTGTTGTTTGATAGGTTCAATAGGATTGTATTGTGTGTCACGAGATTCAACAATTAAAAAATAATATCATTTGAATTGAATATAAAAGTTGTCGGCTTAGTGTTATTTTAGGTCCAATCAAAGTTGATTCTCATTTTAAAATCTGAATATTACATGTGAATTTTGAGCTTATCGAGATGTGCTAAGATTGTATGTTTGCATGTGATAGTAGTAAAAGTGTGTATGTTTACTGTTTCAAGAAAATTCATCGGTTCAAGATACACCTTTGTAATTAGATTTAATGGATTCATGTGACTTAGTGGATTGTGTCAGAATTCATATGATAATTGCATGTTAAAAAATTGTCAGCTGCATTGAGAGTTGTTATTTTGTTTGAAAAGTGATAGTGATTTGTTTGTTTTGAAAGATGATTTTAGTATACATCTCATGTGTTAGTTTTTGTTTGTATAAAGTCCATCTAAAGTGTATGCTGAAATAGTGTAGTGATATATATTAGTTTGTCAGTTGTTAGTTGTCGGTAATCAGGTCACAAGGTTTGGAGCACGGTTCGATCAGTACATTTGATCAGTCAAGTCATTTTGTGTGGTCAAGTTGCGTGATAGTTGTCCAGTTCATACGGTTTGAAGTTCAAAGATTTCAAAGGGTCAAGTCATTTGATTTCGATTCGGGTCCTAGAAGTCCGCACAGTTGGTCAACGTTCAGTCCGCACAAAAAATCGCCAGTCTGAGTACCAGTTTCTTTTGGTTAATTGATAAACGTTTAAACTGATTGTGTGCTTGTTTGTGATTGTAAAGGTACTTGCAAGGTGTTTTCCGAAGTATTTGCTAATTACTGAAGCATGGAAGAAGATTTCTACAACGCGTTTGCCACACCAGTAGCTCCGGTTACAGCTGCTGAAGCATTGTACAGTGAAAATGAGACGGGAACTCATCAAAAGCCACCAAAGCTCATGTACATTGAAGATTTTAAAGGATGGCAGAATCGATTTGAGAACTGGGTGCAAGCTTACAAATTTGATGCATGGTGTTCGTTGGAGAAAGATTATGAGAAACCAAAAAACGAACGTGGGCTTGTAAAGGATTTCTGTGATTTTACAGAAGCTGACAAATTGAAGTATACTAGTGAGAAAATGATGATCAGTATTCTTCAACAGGCAATCAAAGAAGATATATTTGTTTTGCTTCAACATGACAATACAGCTAAGTCAATCTGGGAAGCATTGATTCAGAAATTCAAAGGAAGCGCGGATATGATTAAAAACAGAAAGGCGTTGCTGAAGAAATCATTCGATATGTTTGTAGCTTTTGATTACGAATCAACGAAACAGACAATTGACAGATATTGTCATCTTGTTTTGGAAATGGGGAGATTGGATATAAAGAAGGATGATGAGGAATGGGTGGATAAACTTGCTGAGGCATTACCACAACAGAAATGGGGAACTTATTTGTTGATTATCAAACACATGAGAAAATCTGAGAATATGAGTCTAGCAAAGTTTATTCAAAAGATTGAAGAGCATGAGTTGGATATTCAGAAAACGGCTATCATGACGAATCCAAACGCCAAACAAGATATCAGTTTGTACTACCGAGGGAACAAGTTTGAGGCTACTCCCAGCCCGAGCCCAAAGATCCAAACTGGTTTCAGTGCTGACAGTTCATCTGGAACAAAGGGTAGTAGTGTGACACAATGTGGTGGATCTTCACCTTCGTTCTCAAGTTTTGATCCAAATAGCACAACATCAAGTTCTCAAAGACAAAACTCAACAAATCTTCAGTGCAATGTTACTTTAAACATTCAAAATGGTCAGAATTTGTCTCCAGAAGTTGCCAAGCAGCACATGGCATCATTGGTTACTATGTTAGAGTCTTACGAAAGTTTGATCGGTGGGAAAATTGGCAATCCGATGCTTACCAAAGAAGATTACGACCAAATTGATGCTGAAGAACTTGAAGTGATGGATATCAAGTGGTGCTTAGCAAGTGCTTGGAGGAGAGCTGAAAAATTTCAAGAGATTACTGGTAGAGATGAATTTCGAGGAATGGCTACTTCTCAATTGGGTTTTGATAAATCGAAAGTTACCTGTTTCCGTTGCAAAGGAAAATGACACTTTAAACGAGAGTGTAAAAACCAAGTAGCAACCGAGAATCAAGAAAAGAACAACTATTATCAGAAATCAATTTTTCATCAGACTACTCAACAACCAAAAATTGTTCATGCTCATGCTATTGAAGAAGAAAAGAAGAAAGCTTTACTTATTCATCAAGATGACGAAAAAGTTGCCGAGGGATTTAGTTGGGATAAATACATTCCATCAGAATCAGGCTTTGTTGCTCGAATTCTAGGTGAAGATGAGGTTAATCAGAAAAGAATCCCAATTTTTCCAGATCTTGGAAGTGATGTGGATACTGATGATGAGGAAGAACATCTCAACAGAGCCAGAAAAGGCATTGATCCTACTAGTTTTAATTTGTTTTTTGCAGATAAAATGGAGATGCTATATCAGAAGAAGATGGCAAGATTGAGGAAAGAGCTGGAAGCAACAAAAATGCAAGCTGATGAAAAGACAAAGACAGAAGCTGGAGAAGCAAATGTTAAATCAGTGACTGAGAAAGTAATTGAGAAAATCGTTGAAGTGGAGAAAGTGGTGGAAAAACTTGTTGAAATTGAAAAAATAGTTGAAGTTGAAAAACTGGTCGAAGTTGAAAAAATTGTTGAAGTAGAAAAAATTGTTGAAATTGAGAAACTTGTTGAAGTTGAAAAGACTGTCGAGGTTGAAAAGATAGTTGAAAAATTGGTTGAAGTTGAAAAACCATGTGTGAAGTGTTCAGAGTCTTGCAAAGCTTGTGAGGAGAAAGATACGAAGATTGCTGAATTAGAGAAGATTAAAGAAGATTTACTGTCTGATGTGAAGTATGTGAAGGAGTCGTACGATGTACTGAACAGGACAGTTGATAGTTTGAAGAAGACGAATACAGAAACCGAAAAAGCAATGGATAAAATGAGTGCAACATTAATGACAAAGCAGAAAGTCATCAATGAGTACATCGAAGATTGTGCAAAGCTAAAGAAAGAAGTGGAACTTGAGAAGATTGAGAGTGAAAGGATTAAACGATTACTGTTGAGTTACACTACTTGTGATTACTTGATTGATCGTGTTTATCCTACTGTTGCAGGTCTGGAAGCGTTCATGGACAAAAAGACTGAAGATACTGATACTGGTAAGAAACCAAGTGTCAAGTATAACAGATGTCCGCCCCCGATCCATGAAACGGCAGTCAACATCAAGTTAAAGTCTGAAATCATTGATGAATTACCAGACAATATTGATGTTACATTCACAGCGTCTGACACTGATCATGAGTCTGAGTTAGTAAAGAAAGTTGTCGATCAGGTGTTGGATACGGATGAGGAGTCAAAACTGGAGTCTGAGTCTGATAGTTCGAGTTCGTCAGAAAAGAGTCCGAGTTCACCGGTTAATAGGGTTTACAATAGAGAATTCCTATTATCAAAATCTAATTTGAATGACGGGTCAATCAAAGTGGCATATACTTTGTATGATTCAGACAAATTATATTCTGATAAGGAATTTCCAATCAGAAGTGTAAAAACTGAAATGATCAAACAGGTTTTCAAATTAACAGAAATTAATATTTCTGATATAAAAGATTTAAGTCTTAATGAAAAACCTAAAAAGTACACTTCAAGAGTTCAACAGAGATTGAACAAGAAAAAGGGTTATGGTTCTGGTTATGGTTTTCAAAAGAAACCAAACCATAACAGAAATTTCAAAAAGAAAGGTTTAGGATTTATTCCTCCTGAAAATTATGAAAATCAGAAAACTTATAAACCAAAAACAAAATTTGTTGCAGGAGGAAGTGCTGAAGATGAGCAGAAGAAACCATTCTGGAAGCAGTCGAATCAAGAGTTTCTTGCTGAGGTAAAGAGGAACGTGAAGAAGTTTGCTCAAAGAGTTGATGGAAGAACTTGCTTCAAATGCCAAAAGGTTGGGCATATTGCTTGGAATTGTCAACAGTCCAACAATACAAAACAGGAAGTTACTTCTAACTCAAAACTGAAAGAAAAACTTGTCTTTGAGAAGAAACAATCAACTGAAAAATCGAAAGTGTTTGATAATTCTAGTTTTGAAAAAGGTGAAAGTTCAAAACGATTTTACAAAAGAAGAGGTGATTTAACCAAACAAAAATGGATTGTAAAATCTGAAAGAAGTTCTGACAATGAATCTGATTACATAAAATCAGAGGAGTCATTTGTTGAGAAAAAGATTGTGAATTCCGTTCCTGAGGTGAACGATGAAAATTTTCCTTCATTGTCAAAGGAAAATTGGAAGTCGAAAGTGGGAAAGGTAGAGATCTCAAATCAATTCTTCGCTGATAAGGGAGAATTTGATGTTGAGAAGGCTTTCAACGGGAAAGTCAAACATATTTTCGGTAAGATGGTTGATAGGAAGGTAAAAGGTGCTCAAGAATTTTATAAATCAAAATGTTGGTGGGACAGATGTTTGCCACCAAAGTCACCCAAGGCTGGTGAGGCTTGGGTGGACGTAATGTTTGATTAAAAAAACTGGACTTGCCGGAGCTCCCAGGTTGGTTTAAGTGGAGCAGGAATCGGCACATTTCTTGAGAAATTCACTTTGGTGATTTCGACTTACAAGTGGTAAATCAGGGACATTAAGTTGTACTTGATTTTCTACAAGTGGTTTTTGATATGAAAACAAAATGATGAGTTTATCTCCTAACCTACAAGTGGTAAAATCAACTAAACTTATTTTCCGGAAAAACCATTTGATTAATACAAACTTAAGTGTTTTGAAATCAATGGGAAAATAGTTTGTTGTGAGGGGGAGTTCTGATTGTTTATGTCAAGTGGATGGCGATTTGAGGTGATTTGATATCAGTTGTCATTTTATTGTATAGTTTATTTTCAAATTTCCTAAAATGTGTTTGCATTTTAGGGGGAGTAAAAATTTCAGAAAATCCAAAAACATTTGAAAATTTGAAAAAGTCAAAAACATGATAAAATGAAAAATGAGTTTTGTTGTATAAAAGAGGAAATGATAGTACATCAGTGGACGATCACAACATGCTAAAGAAATGGAAAGTCAAATGTGATAAACAATCTCACTGTGGATATGTCAGTAGGTTTTTGCACATTTAGTAAATTGTGACGAGATATAAACATAAAATTTACTTGCGTCTACGTGGGGAACACCTCCAGGATATATAGGTAACCCCTGAAATCTTGTTTGAAGGGTCCCGTATTCTGAGATACTAGGTCTTTATACTTAGTGATATCTGGGGTATTATCCCGGGACTTCTGATAATGCGGAAGCAATGGCCTAGTCCCCGGAGAATACTTTACATTTGCTTGAAATATAGCTCACCCTCAGCTAAAAAATGATGAAACATTGAAAAATGCTAATCATGGCTGTTGAAACAAAAGATCCTCTAAAGGGGACACACCAAAAGTCGAAGCCGTCATCTCTCTGCGTATCGAAAGATCGACCTGAGCTCTCACGGCCCTCGCAATTAATCCCTTACAGATATCATCTAGGTATACTCACCTGTAAGACTGAATACTGGGGTCTGGATACGGGAGTATATACTGAGGTGGGACACATGTAGATGTTTAAGTCCTAAAACATTAATCTCGTATCTCGAAACAGTTGAACTTTGTGTGAAAGTTTAAGTGGATCAGTATACTGACAATCTAAGTGAATTGTTTAGAACTTAAAATGAAATGAAGCTTAACGGTGTTGGTGATTTGTCTCAAAAACTGATATGATCCTCTTACACAAATTCACAAAAATATTGTATGTAAATAGTTCATTTCTGCATTTTATTTCTGTTATTTCAAAATCCAAAAAAAATTTCGGTGTGTTTTAGCATAATTTTTGAAAAAAATTCAAAAAGATTTTAGACAACTGATGTTGAAGAGCTGATTTTCAAAATTTCAAGTGCTGAACATGACGAACAGGTTTGGGAAAATTTGATTGAAAAGTTTTTCAGAGATAAAAAATTCGTTAAATGATCATTGTTAATATTTGATTGTATACTGATTGGAGAAGGATCAGTGTTGGTGCATGAAATTTGATAAATTGTTAAATATTTTATTCTTGAGAATCTTACTTTTGGGTAGAGGATGTGCAGGATAGCAGATAGAGATCCAGATTTCAATTCTGATACTGTAAAAGTCAGACTACGATCCCAGCATGTTTTGAGGGGGAGTCTGTTAAAAAGAATTACATCATTCGAGGAGGAGATCAGTTGAAGTATGAAGGAAGCTCAAAGACTGATAAAGACTGAAGATTGAGAAGACTCGACACTTAAGACTCGTCAACATCTGAGGGGGAGTCTGTTGGTGCACACATCTGTCGTCTTTGTCTTATATCGAGTCTCGGTTCGGTGCGGATCTAAACAAGGCATGATGTCATCATCCTTGATGATGACATCACACTAATGACATCATCACTGCATCATGTGCACAAGAAGACAAAACTGAATGTCATATTTGAAAGTTTCGCTTGAAACTGATTTGTTTATTTGTCAATTTCGCTTCAATCAAGAAATGAGGATTTCGCTTGAAGTCTTCAAGCGAAATCATAACTTCTATAAATAGGTTAGTGTGCAAGTCATTTGGAACAGATTTTGCCAAGTGATACCGAGGTGCTGCCGGTTTTCCTTCTGATTGTAAAGGTTGTAAAATCAATATACAAGAGGATTAAAGTGTATTTCAAGCTGTTATCACGTCCGTTTCTTAGTTTCCGCCTCTGAAACGGACTAGAACTCTTCCAAACGACTCGTTTAGGTCGCAATCCGATCCTACACAATTAAGTATTTAGAAATACTTAATTTTTATTTATTTGCCATTCTGTAATTTTGTGTTAATTGACTAATTGTTAGTCTATAGCATGGGTAAATCTCTATGTTAGCCACTACAGCAGTAAATGCTACCTTATAGTTGAAATGTTAAACCAGTATTAGTACCCATGCCACCTATAAGCCAGAAACTTTAAAGGAATTTCACCCACTAGATAATAAATTAGTGGAGAAAGGAGATAGAATAAAACTTTTGTAATATAGTTAGTGTGTACGGATGCATACTATAATATAGAAAATATAAAAGTCGCAATATCGACAATTTTGGCTATACGTGTTAATCTGATTATGTGTGACATTTCTGGTTAATATTTATTTTGTGCCAATAATTTATATATTTATTGATAATTATTAGATGGAAAACGCTGATAATCAACCAGTCAATGAAGCTGTTAACGAAGTTAACCTATCCGAACAAAACAATGAAGATCAATTTCTGAATAGGCAAGATATAGAGAATATCGTTGCTCAAGGAATAGCCAACGCTATTCCCGCAATCCTTGCTGCTGCCCGAAACCCAGTTGAACCGCAACCGATCATTCCCAGCAGACGTACTCGTGATGACAACTTCAGTCATAGTGTCAACAGAGGCGGCAACAATAACAACAACAATAACGATGATGTGATGCAAGCCCCGTTTCTTAAGAGAATGAAAGCTGCAACGCCTGGTTGCACTTACAAGGAATTTCTCGCCTGAAAACCAGTTGAATTTGCAGGAAACGAAGGGGCGACTGCTGCACTGCGTTGGTTAGAGAAAACCGAAGCAGTAATTGCAATAAGTAAATGTGCTGAAGAGGATAAGGTCATGTACGCTTCACATCTTTTTAAAGAAGGGGCGTTAGAATGGTGGAACATCGTGCTTCAAGCCAAAGGAAGGAATGTGGCATATGCTATGAACTGGGAAGAATTTAAGAGTCTCGTAGAAAGAAAATTATGTCCCGAGTATGAAAAGGAACAAATGACAAATAAGTTCCTAACCCACCGGATGGTGGATGTAGACTGTCGAGGGTATACTTCGACATTCTTCGAGTATGCTAGAGTTGTACCTACCCTGGCTTCGCCAGAACCAGTACTTATTTCTCGCTACATTTGCGGTTTAATTAGCGAGATTCGTAATATTGTCAAAGCTGCGAGACCCCGCACGATCAATGATGCGGTGGAGTTAGCCAACACTCTGACTGATGAACTGGTGCGGACCCGAGAAGAAAATCGGAAGAAAGAAGTGGCCCAAAAGATTACCCAAGGATTCCGAGTGGGTAATAGTAGCAACTTCAAGAAAAGAGGAACTGGGCAATCTTACACTCCGCCATTCTGCAGGAACTGCAGAAAGAAACATTTTGGAAAATGTAATGAAACCTGCAACTTTTGCAAAGTTGTAGGACATCGTGAAGAAGATTGCAGAAAGAAAACAAGGGTCTGCTATAACTGTGGAGAAGCTGGGCATTTCAGACCAGAATGCCCTAAACTAGTCAAACCAGCCGACAACAAGGCCAAACCTGCAGAAGGAACTACCAAGAAAAACGTAAGAGCCTTCCAACTGACTACTCAGGAAGCAGAACTAATTCCTGACATGATAGCTGGTACGTTCCTAGTTCACGACGTCTATGCAAAAGTATTATTTGACTCTGGTGCAAACCAAAGTTTTATAAATACTTCATTCTGCCAAGCTCTTAACCTACCCTTAACCAACCTTAGGCAGATTTTTACAGTCGAAACGGCAGATGGTAATGCTGTTAACATAGATAAGGTTTTGCAAGAAGAAAAGATAGAACTCTTAGGCCATAAATTTTCTGCAAACCTGCTACCTATGAATTTAGCCGGATTCGATGTCGTGTTAGGAATGGATTGGTTAGTAGCCAACCATGCTCGAATCCTATGTGACAAAAACTCCATGGAAATTCATACACCCACAGGAGAATTAATAATGATTATGGGAGATAAGCCACGAAAGCCACTGAAATTCATTTCAGTAATGAAAGTTGCTAGTTATGAAAGAAAACAAGGAATAGTGTATATGATTTCGGTAATCATTAGCACTAAGGGTAAGGAACTTAAGGAAATTCCTGTAGTATCAGAATATCCGGATGTCTTTCCGGAAGAATTACCGGGATTACCACCCAATAGGGAAGTCGAATTTAGAATTCATCTAATTCCTGGAACTATACCGATAGCCAAGGCACCTCATCGATTAGCACCCACTGAAATGCTAGTATTGAAAAAAACAACTAGATGAATTACTAAGCAAAAGATTTATACAACCTAGTTCATCCCCTTGGGGAGCACCTGTGTTATTTGTAAAGAAGAAAGATGGGTCAATGAGAATGTGTATCGATTATAGGGAATTGAATAAAGTTACAATTAAGAATCGATACCCATTACCTAGGATTGATAATCTTTTTGATCAATTGCAAGGAGCTAGATATTTTTCTAAAATAGATTTACGCTCCGGATATCATCAATTGAAGGTACAAGAAGAAGACATACCTAAAACTGCTTTCAGGACTAGGTATGGTCATTACGAGTTTACAGTCATGCCCTTCGGATTAACAAATGCACCTGCAGCATTTATGGACATGATGAATAGGATATTAATTGTTTTCATCGAAGATATACTTATTTATTCCAGAAGCCGGGAAGAACATTGTGAGCACCTACATGCACTCTTAACCTTGTTAAGAAAATAGAAGCTTTACACCAAATTCTCGAAGTGTGAATTTTGGTTACAGGAGATACAATTCTTAGGACACATGGTGAATCACGAAGGTATTCACGTAGATCCTGCTAAAATAGAAGCGATCACCAAATGGAAAGTCCCACAGTCAGCTATGGAAATTAGAAGTTTTCTAGGCTTAGCCGGATACTGTAGACGGTTTATTAAGGATTTTTCTAATATAGTTGTACCATTAACTAAGCTTACCTGTAAAGCAGTTAAGTTTGAATGGGGACCCAAACAAGAAGAGGCTTTTAAGACTTTAAAGCAAAGGTTAACAAATGCCCCTATTCTAGCCTTACCAGACGGAACAAAAGATTTTGAAGTTTACTGTGATGCTTCTAAGCTAGGATTAGGATGTGTGCTAATGCAACGCAAAAAGGTAATTGCGTATGCATCAAGGCAATTAAAAAGCACGAGGAAAATTATACGACTCATGATTTAGAATTAGGAGCCATAATTTTTGCCCTTAAGATTTGGAGACATTATCTGTACTGAAGTAAGTTTACTGTCTATACAGATCATAAAAGTTTAAGATACATATTTGGGCAAAAAGAATTAAACATGAGGCAAAGAAGATGGATGGAGATTCTAAGTGACTACGACTGTGATATTCAATATCACGAAGGAAATGCGAACGTGGTTGCAGATGCCTTAAGTCGTAAGTATCATGAAAAGCAAAAATGAATTCGTGCTCTCAGATTAAATCTACAGTTAGATTTAATGGAACAACTGAAAAATATTCAAGAAACAGCAATCAAGGATGATGCTGAAGGGATGAAAGGAAGAATAAAAGAATTAGAACAAGGAGCTGATGGAATTCGGATAAAGTAGAGAATTAATGGACCGCCACAACTGTTGTATTAAATGAACCACACATGGGCCGATTCAACTAGACATTAAATACTGTTCATTGTTTGGGCCGACAAACTTGTATAGAGTGTGATTCAATTGGACCTTAATCAGCACATGGGCCGCAATTGTATAGTTGACTGAGATACTCACATGGGCCATCAACTTCTTTTAACATTCAACACACATTAAATGATCTGCATGAAACAATTAAAGTTGTCGGATTAGTTATGTTAATGGATCGAAATTTCGGGTTGTCACATACTCGTTCCGTTCAATCGTTGTTCTTGATAAATTTATGAGTCAAATGCCTGGTTGGTTGGTTGGTCCTTGTGAAAATTGCGGGCTTGATCCTAATGGTTCATTAGTTACAAAGTTGGTTCTAATAGTTGTAATTTTTACACTCGGGAGGTCCTTATCACTAATATTTGTTAAATTTCTCAGTTAAATTGATGTTAAATGACCAAATTACCCTCGAAAATTAAAAAAATAAAAGTAAAAATAAGAAAACAAAAGGAGATGGGCCCACTCCATCCTATTCTTCTTCATCCCGTCTTTCTCTCTCTCTCTCTCTGAAACACCAGTAACCACCATCAGCCATCATCTTTGGGCCACCACAACCACCACCTCCGAACACCAACGTTCACCAATGTGAACCACCACCTGAAACCAGCACCGCGAACCAATACCGTCGCATACCTCGTCACCAACAACAACTAACATCCTAAATCTAAGATCTATCATTTTCATCCAACTATTCTTATAAACCCACAGAAAAAAAAACCCGAATATAGCATTTGTATATGAATGATATAAGCATTGCATATGAAGCGAACATAACTTTTTTTTTATTTTTACACCCAAAACAGTAACAAAACCCAGAGAAATGACAGAGTTTTAATGTTTTCTTTTTTTCAATTTCTTTAGCAAACAAAATATTTACTTCAAAACTTCATGAAACTCTGTCTACAAATCAAACCAAACACAAGCACTGGGGATCAAATCTGCCATTGCTAAAACCTGAAGGGTCAAAGTCGGGAGGTGGATTCACCACGACTTTGGTTTTTAGTATATAGAATAACTAGATTAGGGATCTCTATATTACACAGGTTGAATAAATGTCCTTTAAATATTAATTTTAAATAACACGTCATATGGTTCTTAAAATCTATAGTTCATTAGAAGTTGACACATAACATCGAATATTTAATATGAGAAAGAGACGGTAAAATCAAAATTTAGATGGCTTGTATAGCTGACACGTGACTTTCATTATATAAAAGATGTCACTAGTGATAATAAAATGAACATATGTTGAACTTACCCTTTTGAAAATTTAATTATAACCACCGTATAACTATTTGTACATAAATGTTGTAAATTAAATAATTATAATTGATAATTAAATTATTTGAAAATTTAGTTATAACAAAAATAAGTATTTGTACATAAATATTACTAATCATGATATGAAACGTCAGTTAATTAAGAATGTCTAACTCCAGTTTTATTGGGTTGTGTTCATTTCAAAACTTTAAATAATTGCAAGACTTTTAGAACTCCTAATAAACAATTATCATAAATATTACTAATCATGATATAAAATGTGAGTTAATTAAGAACGTCTAACTCTAGTTTTATTGGGTTGTGTTCATTTCAAAACTCTAAATAGATGCATTACTTTCAGAGATCCTAATAAACAAATATTTTAGTTATATATTTTTATATTTAACATTATTTAAAGGCACCCCATAGCACCGGAAACACCCCTTCCCCAGGCGTTATGGGATGTGAATTCCGTGGAGCGCGATGATGATAACGGGGTGATGTTGGATGAATGTGGGTGAAGGCGGGTTGAGGAATGTGTTTTGTGAGGTATGTGGTTGGGGTTATGTGGTGTTAACCACTACACCCAAATGTTATGGAGGGTTATGTTGGATGAATGGGGGTTAAAATCAAATCATACACCTCACCCAAGTAATGATCAACTACTATTAATATTTGATATACCCAAGAAGGAGATTGAACATTTTTTTTGAAACAAGAACTTCATTAAAAAAGCACCCAAGCCCGAAAACCGAGCAGGGAACAACACAACAAACCTTACATCACATCAAAACTACACCAATCCAACCATGAGATATGATTGATCCTCGTTCTCTGTTTAAACCATAAAAATCCCAAAGATTTAACTTCGCTAAAAACGTCATCCACATTGGCTTCCTTCGACGAGAAAACGGCCATGTTCCGAGCTATCCACAAGCACCAACACGAGACTATCATGATGCCTTGGACAACCGGCCTCACCCTGGTTCTGATTTTCCCCGCTTTGTGAATCTCCAAAAGGTCTCTAAACTTGAATGCAAAAATAGGAGGGATACGACACCACTGACTAACCTTTTGCCATAAGACAGTGGAAAACCAACACGAAGTAAAGATATGCTCCACCGATTCGACCTCAAATTTACAAAAAGTGCATAGCCCGTCGCCGACCAGCACTCCCCTCTTAACGAGCATGTAACACCCCGTGTTTTCACGAGTGAAAGTCAAAGTCAAGGTCAAAGTCAACGACCGATTTCGCGCGACTTGAATCGTAGAAATGTTTTTATTTTAATTATATTATGTGGAGTGAGTGTCGTACATTGCAATAATCGAATCATGATTAACCGTATTTTAATCGACTCGCGACTGTGAATCATAGGCAGTAACAATGCGATAAAGTTAACCAACTAATGATCAAGCTATGCTAATCGAATCGACATCGAACCGCAACTCGAACGGTGTATTTTACTTGTTGTTTATACGTATGTGTGTGCCTTACGTGTTACCTGTGCGTGTTTATTTTATGTTGTGATAATCAAGCGAACTCAATCGAAACTCGAAGTCTAACTCGAAGGTAATCGAACCCAAACCCGAATTCCGAATCGAACCGTGTCATAAACGAAGTAGTTGGGACTAAAAGTAATTTGACTAGGAAACCCTATCTAATCGCTCGAAAACCGAAGCCGAAGCGTCATCGCACCGAATGGACCAAATCAGGCGACATCCGAACGGATGGTCAATCCGCACGGATTGCCAATCCGGACGGATGACCAATCCGGACGGATAACCTATCCGGGTTACGTGCCATCCGCACGAGTCACCCTTTCCCCTTTTAGCATCCTATAAATACACGGGTCACTCTCCAAACTTTCCACTTTTGGCAAGTGACGTCCGAACCACACGCATTCTTCACCTTTTTTCAGATTTCTCTCAATCCAGGTAAGATCTTGCTCTAATTCTTGTACATTCTTGATCACTACACAATTCTACACCTTTCTATCTTTCAAATCTCAACTTTCAACCGTGAAACCATCAAGATTTGAGGTATTCTCGGGTGACGTCATCATGAAGTTCTCATGAACTTCAAGCTTGACTTCATTCCATCAAGAATAACTCAGATCTGAACGGTTTCCATATGAATTCACGACAATATCACCTAAATCTAGACTTTTCAAAGGATAAAAGAGTTGAAAGAAATAAACCTAAGTTCTCTCCTTCTTTTACCCTTAAAACCGGTACGGATCTGATCGGTTCTAGTCTTCTACTCGATAATAGTGATGCACTAGTCCTAGATCTGGAATCCTACCCACCAGACACCTGATTTCGGGGTCAACCGGAATGACCGTTCTGAGTCGCCGACAGACCAAGTTAGGGTGGTTCCTGACCGGTCTAGTTATGCGGGTGAGAATACGATTCCAAGTGGTTGCCACGTAATCAGAACGTCTCGATAAAACGATAACAGCAACCAAGAGTAGACGGAGGGAACAACCAGAATGAGAGGCTGTCCGCACGAACAAGCTGTCCGCACGGACAGGCTATCCGGACGGGTTGTCACCCGGACGAGCTACCCTTGGGACCCACTTTCCAAACAAGGTTTGAGTATCGACGAATGAGCAATCCGGACGAACGACATCTGAATGGATTACTCTTCAGATCATGAGATACTAAGACCTTGAACACATTCAAACCAAGTTCATCCGCACGGACCAGTTGTCCGCACGGACAGACTATCCGGACGGATTGTCTTGTCCGCACGGACAGCTACCCGGACGGATTACTACTCTCCGTACGGATTACCATCAGGGTGGATTACCTAATCCACTTAGTGACTCAGCCTTAAAGACGTTGTCCGCACGGACTGCCATCCGGACGGATTGTTGTCCGCGCGACCGGCTTGAAGGGTAGAGGTACTTAGGTGTTTTCTAAATGCTACAACGAAAACTTCAAAGCACAAGCCATCATACACAAACACATCTCAAACTTAGGAAGAAACAATCCACTCGAAAGGATATCCGCACGAGTAAGTTGTCCGTACGAATAAGTCATCCGCACGAGTAAGTAATCCGAACGGATTACCACTCGCACGGATAACCAATCCGGACAGAGTCCCACTCGCACGGATAACTAATCCGCACGAGTAGCTAATCCGGACGGACTGCCAACCGGACGGATAACTCCCTCACACGGATCACTAATCCGCACGGGCAGCCACCATACCCACCCGCATTCTGTGTTGTTTACGTGCCACTTATCGTTATGCTATCGAATCTATTCAGGCTAACTGTACTCGCTGAAAAGCGCTCCCTTCAATCCATAATCGCTGTGAGTATACTCGAACCCTTTTTGCTTTAGCACTTTTGGGTGTTACATACGTTACGAATATTCAAACTACAAATTATCACACTACTCAAGCTATTTTAACGCTAACCGTTAATGCATGTTATACGTGGCTTATGAATGCTTGTTTGTTATGTTTACACATGGAATGTTGTCTACCTGCCTTAGCAACGATAGTACTATAGTTTGGACTCAGCACCCGTTCACACGGGGGTTGTTAAGGATCTTTTACTTGCATGGATTACGGTGGTAATCATGTATTGCGAACTGCCTTGGGCAGTCAACCCGCAGTCATTGGTATCGATGGATCTATGTCGATAACTAACGTGCTTCATTTCACTATGTGTACGTGCTGGTTATGCGTAAACGAATTCGAACTCTATTATGCTATTATCAAACTTGTATGCTCACCTTTACATTTTATGTATTGACTTTATTTTAACGTATGTGACAGGTGCTTAGGTTGCTTATATGCTTCTCGGGCTGTGATGAAATTGAAGCTAGGAACTGGAGTCTTAGAAACCAATAAATAAATCGTCATGTTTAAATCTGAGTTGTCGGAACAGAATATTTGTTTAGTTTTTGTCTGTAATAACTTGTTTGCTATTTGAGACATGGTATGGGACATGTTAACTTAAATTGAATGGTAATGATAGTTGTTATGGAAACTTCTGGACAATCTGTTTCGCTCAGTGCCGCGCCCCGATGATTCCGCCATCGGTTGGGGTGTGACAGATTGGTATCAGAGCCATAACTATAGGGAATTAGGCAAGACTCGACCTAGTCCGGGTCGAAGCCTTAGAGACCTAGTCTATAAGTTAAGAACCAACAGACCAACTCACGCGTATGCGTAAACTCGCCACTATCACTCACTCTTTTCTATCACTGCACTCGAATTTTCAAGTTATGAACGGGTAATGAGGCCGAGAACAGGTGTGAAAACCACAAACTCTCGACTAAAGTTGCCTAATCAGCTTGCGTCTTAGCTACAAACAAGGAGAATCATACCAAATTAGGAGTGAAATCCATATTTTGATGAATAATCTCCTCAATTCTATTAAGAACAAGGACGAAGTTGTAAGATAGGGGTGAAACCCTAACCTTGACGACTTGCCCTGTTTTTATCCAAAACTCCCGCCAAAGTTCGATGGACTCCAACGATCTGAAGACACAATATAACCGATGGGAATTGCGCCAACGCCCAAGAATCGAGGCAAAGGCATAGTCCTGAAGGTAATTGTGCACACAGGATCCTTGTGAATAGTCGAACCATTTTGGTTAGTCGAAGTCTAAATAGCCACAGACGATCTACTCTCGATTTTATGTGTTTCAAATTTTCGTCGCTTTTATGAGAATTACGTGTTTTATGCTTATTTGCAAATGTTTCGGGAAGCTACTGGTATCGATCTAATGCCTTTTTGCTTTCGCTACACACACAACACACAACACATCATTAATGAAGCGCTCGCACTCCACTACTTTCGAACACTCGCGAACTCTGAATACTAGGTTTCTGTTTTCTGACTGCCCCTAGTGACTAAGGTATATGTGTTTCTTGCTGTGGTGCTTACATGTGTTTACGTGATTCGTGTAATTATGTGAATTTGTGACTATCTGCGTTTACATGGTACGTGTTACTGAGCTTTAGTAGTAGTAGACGTGTGAGGTGAGATTCGAATACATGTGTTGAGTTCCGTGGCGATGTCAATTGCAGACAATGTCGTCTGGATCTCGTCATACACTCACTCGTCAGGAAAAGAGGGACAGACGTCTTGCCTCTATTATCGCGAAAAGTGTGGCAAAAGCTGTGAGTGATGCCTACGAGAACGCCAGCAAATCATCCGAGGAATCGAGGACTGAAGGTCCTAAAGCTACAATGAGACCTTTCAGTTTCAAGCAATTCAAGTCGTGTGGGCCGAAAGAATTCACAGGCGAAGGAGGTCCTACTGCACTATTCCACTGGTTTGACTCTATCGAGGTTACTCTGCGACAAAGTGGTTGCCCTGATGACCTTCGAACTCTGAACGCTACCGGCGTCTTTCAGTCCCGTGCTTTGGACTGGTGGACGGCCGAGAGGAACATGCGAGGGAATGATGCAGCCTACGGTTTGTCGTGGGACGAGCTCAAGGAAGTCATGCTAGAGGAATTCTGCCCTCCTCACGAACGTCAAAAGCTCGAAGATGAATTCTGGCACATACATCAGAAGGATGGAGACAATGCTGGTCTCACTGCTCGTTTCAAACAGCTCAGCATTATCTGTCCCGACCAAGTCAAGACTCCCGAGATGACAATCAAGAAGTACATCCGAGCTTTGCTCGACTGCGTTGCTAATTTCGTGTAAGCGGCTAAGACTACCACGATCGAGGAAACCTATCTGCTAGCCGCTGAAATCAATGACAAAAGGGTTAAGGCTGGGGTGTGGGATAAAACCTCCAAGCATCTGCATCAAGCTACCGCTACCGCACCAACTGCTGAACCTACCTCATCAAGCAACAAGAGAAAGAACAAGAGAAAGAACAGCGCCAGCAACAAGAACTGTGCGATCACTACTGCACCAGTTCAGACTGTACCCGCCCAACAGCGCCAAGTAGCGGCGCCTGTGGCCAATGCACTGCCTGCGAAGCGTGCATACACTGGGCCACACCCACTCTGCCCTACTTGCACCAATCATCACCCGACTGCTATCCAATGCCGCTTTTGTGCCTATTGCAACGTGTACGGCCACTTTACCGCCAACTGCCGTATCCGTCAAGCTCCTGCCAATCAAGCTCTACTCACTGCCCCACAGGGTCAACAAGCTCCTCCGGCACCCGCAGTCAAGGCCAGAGCCTGCTTCACGTGTGGCGACCCGAACCATTTCGCCAACATGTGCCCGAACAGGGTAGTGAAACAAGAACCACAACAGCAGCAGCCACAGCAGCAACAACAACAGCAACAACAGGCAGCACGCGCCAGAACTTTCAATCTCAACGTGCGTCAAGCCCAGGCCGAAAACAACGTGGTCAATGGTATGTTCCTCGTGAATGGTATTTATGCTTCATGTTTGTTTGATACTGGAGCGGATAATTGCTTTGTGTCGTTCGAATTTGAGAAACTCCTTAGTCGTAGACGTTCCAAACTCTCCTCGGCATTCGAAGTTGAAGTTGCTACCGGAAGAACCGTCGCTGTTAATTCCGTTATCCGTGATTGTACTCTTGAGCTTAACAATCACATCTTCTCGATCGACCTCATTCCGATGCAACTCGGAAGCTTCGACGTCATAGTAGGCATGGATTTTCTTCGTGAGAATCATGCCGAAGTAGTGTGCTTCGACAAGATGATTCGTTTTTCGCTCGCCAATGGTGATTTATTATGTGTGTATGGCGATACTACCTCAAAAGGGCTCAAGCTTATGTCATGCCTACAAGCTAGCAAGTATCTCCACAAGGAATACAGGGCTTTCTTGGCTCACGTTGTAGCAGCGGAGAAGGAAAAGAAAGAGAAGAAGGAAGTAAAAGACGTTCCCGTGGTTCGGGAATTCCCTCAAGTTTTTCCAGAGGACCTTCCCGGACTACCTCCAAAACGCGATATTGATTTTCACATTGATCTCATTCCTGGAGCTAATCCTACCGCTAGAGCTCCTTATCGACTCGCGCCGTCCGAAATGCGTGAACTCTCAACCCAACTCCAGAAATTGCTTGAGAAAGGCTTCATTCGCCCGAGCACCTCTCCTTGGGGCGCACCAGTCCTTTTCGTCAAAAAGAAGGATGGGTCGTTCCGGATGTGCATCGACTACCGGGAGTTGAATAAGCTAACTATCAAGAATCGCTATCCTTTACCCCGCATCGACGATTTGTTTGACCAACTACAAGGCGCTACGTGTTTCTCGAAGATCGATCTACGTTCCGGATATCACCAGCTACGTATACAAGAGGAGGATATACCCAAAACCGCGTTTCGTACTCGTTACGGCCATTATGAATTCGTTGTCATGCCTTTTGGCCTAACAAACGCACCAGCAGTCTTCATGGATCTGATGAACCGCGTGTGTAAACCATACCTCGATCGTTTCGTCATCGTATTCATCGACGATGTCTTGATCTACTCCAAGTCGAGAGCCGAACACGCGCAACATCTACGTTTGGTTCTCGAGTTACTCCAGGGGAACCAACTCTACGCCAAATTCTCCAAGTGCGAATTTTGGTTGGGGGAGGTTCAGTTTCTGGGTCACATTGTAAATAGTCAGGGTATTCACGTCGATCCTGCGAAGATTGAAGCTGTCAAGAGCTGGGTTACGCCTAAGAATCCGTCTGAAGTCCGTTCTTTTCTCGGACTAGCAGGCTATTATCGACGATTCATCCAAGGATTTTCGAAGATTGATGTACCACTTACCTCTCTTACTCATAAGGACCAGCCTTTTATTTGGGGAACCAAGCAAGAGTCTGCCTTTCGAACCCTCAAACACATGCTTTGCAATGCTCCTGTTCTCCCACTACCCGACGGAAACAATGATTTCATTGTCTACTGTGATGCTTCCAACCTTGGTCTTGGTTGTGTTCTCATGCAACGGAACAAGGTTATAGCTTACGCATCTCGACAGCTCAAAATCCACGAGAAGAACTATACAACCCACGATCTCGAGCTAGGCGCGGTTGTTTTTGCATTAAAGATTTGGCGACACTACCTGTATGGTACTAAGTGTACGATCTTCACCAATCATAGGAGCCTACAACACATCTTTAATCAGAGGGAACTGAATATGCCTCAACGCCGATGGGTAGAGCTTCTCAACGATTACGACTGTGAGATTCGTTATCACCCAGGCAAAGCAAATGTTGTTGCCGACGCACTTAGCAGACGGAGCTATCTGATTAGCACCCGAAATGTTCAAGCCCAGCACAACCTCGAAGCTCTCATCCGCGACGCCCAGCATGCATGTTTCAATGACTGCACTCTGAAGAAGGAACGAATCTACCACGATGGAGCCCAACTAGTGAGAAAATCAAATGGGATATTCCACTTCTTAGACCGAATTTGGATTCCCAAGCGAACCAACTTGCGACAGATTATCATGGATGAAGCCCATAAATCCCGTTATTCTATTCATCCCGGAGCGGACAAAATGTACCAGGATCTTCGCTATAGGTACTGGTGGCCGGGTATGAAACGGGATATCGCTCTCTACGTCGAAAATGCCTAACCTGTGCTAGAATCAAGGCTGAACATCAAAGACCCTCTGGCTTGCTCGAACAACCACCAATTCCTATGTGGAAATGGGAGAGCATAGCCATGGATTTCGTAACCAAGCTTCCAACCACGTCATCAGGTCATGACAGCATTTGGGTTGTTGTTGACCGTTTGACTAAATCAGCTCACTTTCTGCCCATACGAGAAGACTACAGGGTGGAACGATTAGCCCGAATCTACACCGACGAGATCATATGTAGACATGGGACGCCTCGTGATATCATCTCTGACCGTGATGCTCGGTTTACGTCGCGATTGTGGGAAACGTTTCAGATGGCACTCGGTACAACGCTTAATCTAAGTACCACTTTCCACCCACAAACAGACGGTCAGACTGAAAGAACGATTCGTACTCTTGAAGATATGCTCCGTTCGTGTGTTTTAGACTTCGGTGGTAATTGGGATAAACACCTGCCGTTAGTCGAATTCTCGTATAACAACAGCTATCAGGCCAGCATTCAGATGGCACCTTTCGAAGCGTTATATGGAAGAAGTTGTCGATCGCCTATTGTATGGCACGAGGTCGGTCACTCGCAACTAACCGGTCCGGAGCTGCTACAAGAAACGACAGACAAAATTTTCCAAATTCGAGACAACTTGGCGAAAGCTCGGGATAGACAGAAAGTTTACGCCGATAAAAAGCGCAAGCCCCGGGAATTTGGCGTTGGTGACTACGTACTCCTAAAGGTATCACCTTGGAAGGGTGTAGTCCGATTCGGCAAGAAGGGGAAACTCGCGCCTCGATATGTTGGACCTTTTAAGATTCTGGAAAGGATCGGAAAAGTCGCCTACAGACTCGAATTACCGGAGGAACTTAGCAATGTTCACCCGACTTTCCACGTGTCAAATCTACATGTCTCTCTAGATGATCTACAAGTGAACGAAACATTACACTTCGTGGAGAAGCCTGTCGAAATCATGGATCGCCAAACCAAGCAGCTCAGGCGCTCACGCATTCCCATTGTGAAGGTCCGGTGGGAAGGCAAACGAGGCGCGGAGTTCACTTGGGAACTCGAAAGCGACATGAAGGCCAAGTACCCGCAGTTGTTTAATTAGAGAGATAATCTTAGAGAGAGAAAGTCTCTCACGTGTTTCTCGGTGCTTGTATACGTCATCATAATCAATAGAATCACGGTTATTGTACACTCTTGTGTTCGGTCACACACGTTCGCGGATTCCGCACGTCGAACGTGTTATTTCGCAATCGAATCGGAGATGAATCCGGACCTACAATAATCAGAGTTCTCACAAATGACTATGAATTAAGATCTGAAACTTTATAGGCTTTTAGATCAATGTATTTCGCACAACATATCCAAATTTTAGCAATTTCTATCCGTAAAAAGTCGTTTAATTTGGTGATTTTCAGTTAGAAACGTGAAAAGATAAAAGAAGTAAAGAGAATTTGACAAATCTGAGTGTGTTTGATCATCGCAATCGAGCACCTGCTCAGGTACCACATGTAGGTCCCGATCCGACTCCGTTGCGATTATGTTTGGTCACGATCGTGCACGGATTCCGCACGTTACAAGTCAAAATCGGTCCAAACGAAGAACTCTCACACGTGATTCACGACCTTGTTACAGCTTTCAGCTAAATTTCGGGACGAAATTCCCTAAACAAGGGGAGGCTGTAACACCCCGTGTTTTCATGAGTGAAAGTCAAAGTCAAGGTCAAAGTCAACGACCGATTTCGCGCGACTTGAATCGTAGAAATGTTTTTATTTTAATATATTATGTGGAGTAAGTGTCGTACATTGCAATAATCGAATCATGATTAACCGTATTTCAATCGACTCGCGACTGTGAATCATAGGCAGTAACAATGCGATAAAGTTAACCAACTAATGATCAAGCTATGCTAATCGAATCGACATCGAACCGCAACTCGAACGGTGTATTTTACTTGTTGTTTATACGTATGTGTGTGCCTTACGTGTTACCTGTGCGTGTTTATTTTATGTTGTGATAATCAAGCGAACTCAATCGAAACTCGAAGTCTAACTCGAAGGTAATCGAACCCAAACCCGAATTCTGAATCAAACCGTGTCATAAACGAAGTAGTTGGGACTAAAAGTAATTTGACTAGGAAACCCTATCTAATCGCTCGAAAACCGAAGCCGAAGCGTCATCGCACCGAATGGACCAAATCAGGCGACATCCGAACGGATGGTCAATCCGCACGGATTGCCAATCCGCACGGATAACCTATCCGGGTTACGTGCCATCCGCACGACTCACCCTTTCCCCTTTTAGCATCCTATAAATACACGGGTCACTCTCCAAACTTTCCACTTTTGGCAAGTGACGTCCGAACCGCACGCATTCTTCACCTTTTCTCAGATTTCTCTCAATCCAGGTAAGATCTTGCTCTAATTCTTGTACATTCTTGATCACTACACAATTCTACACCTTTCTATCTTTCAAATCTCAACTTTCAACCGTGAAACCATCAAGATTTGAGGTATTCTCGGGTGACGTCATCATGAAGTTCTCATGAACTTCAAGCTTGACTTCATTCCATCAAGAATAACTCAGATCTGAACGGTTTCCATATGAATTCACGACAATATCACCTAAATCTAGACTTTTCAAAGGATAAAAGAGTTGAAAGAAATAAACCTAAGTTCTCTCCTTCTTTTACCCTTAAAACCGGTACGGATCTAATCGGTTCTAGTCTTCTACTTGATAATAGTGATGCACTAGTCCTAGATCTGGAATCCTACCCACCAGACACCTGATTTCGGGGTCAACCGGAATGACCGTTCTGAGTCGCCGACAGACCAAGTTAGGGTGGTTCCTGACCGGTCTAGTTATGCGGGTGAGAATACGATTCCAAGTGGTTGCCACGTAATCAGAACGTCTCGATAAAACAATAACAGCAACCAAGAGTAGACGGAGGGAACAACCAGAACGAGAGGTTGTCCGCACGAACAAGCTGTCCGCACGGACGAGCTGTCCGCACGGACAGGCTATCCGGACGGGTTGTCACCCGGACGAGCTACCCTTGGGACCCACTTTCCAAACAAGGTTTGAGTATCGACGAATGAGCAATCCGGACGAACGACCTCTGAATGGATTAGTCTTCAGATCATGAGATACTAAGACCTTGAACACATTCAAACCAAGTTCATCCGCACGGACAGACTATCCGGACGGATTGTCTTGTCCGCACGGACAGCTACCCGGACGGATTACTACTCTCCGTACGGATTACCATCCGGGCGGATTACCTAATCCACTTAGTGACTCAGCCTTAAAGACGTTGTCCGCACGGACTGCCATCCGGACGGATTGTTGTCCGCGCGACCGGCTTGAAGGGTAGAGGTACTTAGATGTTTTCTAAATGCTACAACGAAAACTTCAAAGCACAAGCCATCATACACAAACACATCTCACACTTAGGAAGAAACAATCCACTCGAAAGGATATCCGCACGAGTAAGTTATCCGTACGAATAAGTCATCCGCACGAGTAAGTAATCCGAACGGATTACCACTCGCACGGATAACCAATCCGGACAGAGTCCCACTCGCACGGATAACTAATCCGCACGAGTAGCTAATCCGGACGGACTGCCAACCGGACGGATAACTCCCTCACACGGATCACTAATCCGCACGGGCAGCCACCATACCCACCCTCATTCTGTGTTGTTTACGTGCCACTTATCGTTATGCTATCGAATCTATTCAGGCTAACTGTACTCGCTGAAAAGCGCTCCCTTCAATCCATAATCGCTGTGAGTATACTCGAACCCTTTTTGCTTTAGCACTTTTGGGTGTTACATACGTTACGAATATTCAAACTACAAATTATCACACTACTCAAGCTATTTTAACGCTAACCGTTAATGCATGTTATACGTGGCTTATGAATGCTTGTTTGTTATGTTTACACATGGAATGCTGTCTACCTGCCTTAGCAACGATAGTACTATAGTTTGGACTCAGCACCCGTTCACACGGGGGTTGTTAAGGATCTTTTACTTGCATGGATTACGGTGGTAATCATGTATTGCGAACTGCCTCGGGCAGTCAACCCGCAGTTATTGGTATCGATGGATCTATGTCGATAACTAACGTGCTTCATTTCACTATGTGTACGTGCTGGTTATGCGTAAACGAATTCGAACTCTATTATGCTATTATCAAACTTGTATGCTCACCTTTACATTTTATGTATTGACTTTATTTTAACGTATGTGACAGGTGCTTAGGTTGCTTATATGCTTCTCGGGCTGTGATGAAATTGAAGCTAGGAACTGGAGTCTTAGAAACCAATAAATAAATCGTCATGTTTAAATCTGAGTTATCGGAACAGAATATTTGTTTAGTTTTTGTCTGTAATAACTTGTTTGCTATTTGAGACATGGTATGGGACATGTTAACTTAAATTGAATGGTAATGATAGTTGTTATGGAAACTTCTGGACAATCTGTTTCGCTCAGTGCCGCGCCCCGATGATTCCGCCATCGGTTGGGGTGTGACAGAGCACGTCATAAGTGGGAATTCTGTCCATTTCCGGCCTCCAAACGAACAAGTTACACTTACTCGGAGTCCATTTACACCAGTCCAAGATGTACCTTACGTTGTCTTCCTCCGCACCCAGCATCACTTTCTTAGCCGACTTAACCGAAAATGTCCCCGACTGATCTCACAGCCACTTCCATCCGTCATCCGTACTTCCCAATGACATTGAAGATAAGGCCGAATGGAGAGCAATCAGTTCCCTTGACTCGTCGGCCGTCTCGGGATCATGCTTCCAGAGCCACTCCCCAAGCAAGCGATCCCGAACAGAATATGTCTTCACCACTTCCAATGCATATAAGTTAGGAAAAAGAACCATAATCGGAGCTTCATTAAGCCACGGATCCAGCCAGAAGAGGATGCTATCACCTCTACCCACAACACCCCTAAAAAAACTCTGAAAACTGAGATTACCAACAAAGGGTTTATTAAAGACGAACACCAAGCTTTGCCAAACACCACCGAAAGTTTTTTTTTTACCGGGAGAAAGGACCAACCGGATCCGCCAAAGTGGATAGCATCCACCACTTTAACCCACAAGTTATCTTTTTCACACTTGTATCTCCACCCCCATTTGCATAACAAAGCACGATTAACATTAAGTAACTTACTAATCCCCAGACCTCCGGCTTTCTTAGGCGAAGCTATTCTATCCCACGCTACCCAGTTAATCTTATTCACCACACTAGAGCCACCCCATAGAAATTTTTTAATGAGCCTTTCTAGATCTGACACGACTTTCAAAGGGGCCTTATAAAGAGAGAAGTAATAAGTCGGGAGACTCTCGAGCACCGAACGAATAAGCGTGACTCTCCCACCGAAAGATAAAAGGGACGATTTCCAAAGAGCAAGCCTTGACTCGAAAATGTCGAAAACCGGTCTCCAGTTATTGACTCGATTCATATTAGCCCCTACTTTTAGACCGAGATATTTGAACGGAAGAGCGTCAGGATTACAGCCGACCACATTCGCCATCGCCCCTACTTCCTCACTGCCAACCCCAATACCAAAAAAGATTAGACTTACCAAGGTTAATTTTTAGGCCAGAACACGCGTGGAAAAATCTCAAAATTCTAACAATATTCAACGCGTTATCCTCGCCCCAATCCCCAATGATTAAAGCGTCGTCGGCAAAAAATAAATGAGATAACCTCTGTCCGTCGTTAGGAAGATCAATCCCTGAAAACACACCTACCTCACCCGCCTTGTTGATTAAGCACGATAACGCCTCCATGACCACCACAAACAAGAACGGAGAGATCAGATCCCCTTGCCTCATACCTTTACCACACTTGAACTCAAACATGGGGGACCCATTGACCAAGACCGACGCATGAGCGGACGAAAGGATCCCTTGAATCCAGTTGCACCACTTTGGCCCGAATCCCATTTGCCGAAACACATCAACCACGAAACTCCAATGGATATGGTCATAGGCCTTTTCGAAATCAATTTTGAACAAGAACGCCTTTTTTGCATTTTTTAAGCCACGAGCACACTTCGTTGATTATTAAAGCCCCATCAAGAATGAATCTACCACTCAAGAAAGCCGACTGAGAGGTGGAAATAACCGACCCGAGCACCTTCTTAAGTCTGTTAGCCAGGATTTTCGACACAACTTTGTTGACCACCCCAACTAAGCTGATCGGTCTATGCTCATTGAGCCCCAACGGGTCTCTTTTTTTGGGAATTAGTGTGATGATGGAAGACCCGCAACCCATATTAATTCTACCTGTTTCGAAAAAGTAGGACATAAGTCTCACAAAATCCTTTTTAAAAACCTCCCAGAAACGCTTGAAGAAGCGAAAATTGAACCCATCCGAGCTGGGAGCCCGATCATCCCCACAATCGAACACGGCATTTCTGATTTCCTCAACGGAGAATTGGGAATCCAACCAAGATGCATCAACTTCCGAAATCCTTTTAATGTTTGGGCAGACAAGGGGCGGTCTATCCTCACAATCCTCCTCGAACTTGGCCTTAAAGAAATTAAAAACCTCCTTCTTTACTAGAGAGGGCTTAGAGACCCAAACCCCTCCAACATTAAGACCGTGAATCACGTTGAGAGCTTTCCTGCAGTTAATCTGAGAGTGGAAGAATTTAGAGTTTTCATCTCCTTCTTTGGCCCATCTAATCCTAGATCTTTGTTTAAGATCCATGACTTTAGCAAGCTCTGCCTCAACAATTATATTCTTATTTTCAGTTAATACCCATTCCTCTTCTCCAGTCAAATCCCTCAAATCCAGGGTCTCTTCTAAGACTTCCACTTCCTCTTTGGCCATACAAACTTTTTCCCCTTCCTCTTTAATCATGGCATCTCTCCACTCTCTAATCTTACTACGAATAAACCCGAGCTTTCTTATCAGATGCACATCTGAGGGTAGCCCGTATCAGCAAAAGAGTTGCAAGCTTCCTCAACCACTTCTTTAAACCTAGCTTTACTCAACCAAGAATTAAAAATACGGAAAGGACAGGCCCCAAAATTCACAAATTTTGAGGACAAAATAATAGGGCAATGGTCCGACCATAACCTTGGCAGAGCCTGAAAACGAGCTTCTGGCCAAGTATTGAAGAATTCAGAATTTACAAGATACCTATCGAGTTTACTCACCTTCTTCCCATTCTCCGAGCGCCACGTGAAGCCCCTTCATCTCATGTCATACTCCATAAGGCCAGCGTCAAAGATGAACGTATTAAATATATTAGCACAGGCTGGTCTAAATGAACAATTTCTCCTCTCTTCCCGAATCCGAACCGAATTAAAATCGCCTCCTACTACCCATAAACCATCGTTATTGATAATAAGCGTAGTCAACACATCCCACAACTCTTTTTTAGCCTAGTTCCCTTGGGGAGCATAAACATTCAAGACGTTCAAAGTCATGTTACTACCAATCAATTTACCCCTGAGGTGAATGAAATTCCTGTCCTTAGAGGACCCCGTCATATTAAACATATTTTCATCCCACAAACAGATCAAACCCCCCCCCCCAAAGACCTGATGAATCGACTACTTCCATTCCAAAAGAACCTTTCCCCAAAAACTTACTAACCTCAGAGCGAGATATGTTACTTTGTTTGGTCTCCTGAATAGCCATAAGGTTTATCCCATGTTCATGCCTAAGCTCCCTAATCCAATTAGACTTGTGACCGCCCCCAACCCTCTGATGTTCACAGACAAAAAAATTATAAAGGGACCTCATTAATACCTGTTTTGAGAATAGACTCCCTGACAAAGACTGCATGATTCCTAAGATCGACTCCGAGCTTGGCTCCAATCGAAAGGTATTTTCAACCTCCTTATCTGCTTGATTACTCAGATCCGATGAGACATTATCCGAAATTGCTCCCTTCGTCCCCGAGCAGACATCGTCCTCCTCCCTATGACCACCTGAACCCTCCAGAGCTGCTCTGATATTGAGATAAAACCCACCATCATCTTCTCCGTCTGACTGAAGCTTCTCCTCGGATACTTTTTGGGATCTAGAAGTAAATCCCACATACCCAAAACCCAGTTCGGAATCATCAATAAACCGCCTTGATCTTTTTTTGGGCCTCTGGTCCACATGTGAAACCTCTTTGTTACTTTGGGCCTAACACTTCCTGGGCTTGGATCCAATAATGGATCTCCTGTGGGTCCGTTTAGAGTTCTCACCATGTAAATTATTAAACCCCAGTTTTGACAAATCTCTTCTTTATTAAATACATCGGGCCCCACAAAAACAAAATCCCCCTGATTTCCCTCCAACTCACCTACCTCATTCTCTCCTGAGCCGACATTTTCTCTATCCTCATGCATGGGAACCTCAACTGCATGGGAACCACCAATTTCTTTAACCAAAGAACCGACGCCCCCCGCTCCTTCGAATTCCTGCTGCAACTCTTCATGTTCCTCGTTCTCGGAGTTCGACGTCCCGATCACCGGAGATGACACCAACGGCAATGAACCATCAGGAGATGAACGATCCGTGGCCCCCAAACAATCTGATATCCAATTGTCTAGCTCCTCCTCCACCCATATTCTAAAATTTCTGTTTTTCCACTTTAACGTAACAACCTCTATGATTCTATTTGCTTCCCCAGCTAACACCCCCACCCTACATACTGAAAGATCCTGATCCTCCTCCAGGCATTTGGGGACATGAAGAACTTTCCTGAATAAAACTCTGATTTGATGCAAAATGTCGGAATCAAGTAAATGGAGAGGGGTACCACTCAGTTTGAGCCAAGCCACCCTTTCAAGGTGTAAAGATTATCCATTCCACACTTCGTGTTTGGAGAACTAGGGTCCCCATAAACCTTTTGCCTCCAAGAAATTACTAGCCGCTGCCTTGTCGAGAAAGGAGATAAGAATGGTCAGGCCTCCCAAGTACTGAATCCTAGCATAACCAACCTTCGCAATCCTAAAAAGCCTATCGAACTTGTAACACCGTGCAGAATCACGTCCAATATAATAAAGACACATGTCATGAAGGTTAAACGTATAATGATTTGATCTGGAGGGACTACAATTGTCAAACAATGTAAATATGTAAGTAAAAGGATCCAAAGTGTCAACATGCCAATCTTGTGCCTCTGATTGACCTCACACGACGTTCGTACTCTTTAATGAATAAATTGTCGGACATAGAAAGTCATTTGTGCTTAAATTAAGAATTTTACGAAGCATAGGGGTTAAAAGTGACAACATGTTAAATGTTACCTCTGAGTGACCTTTTAACGGTCCCAAAAACATTGTAATGATTGCATATTTTGCTCTCAAGAATATTGGATGGAAATTTTATGGAGTTTCGATGAAAACAAGACTTTTCGGGTGATCTCGCAACTAACCGGGAGCTTAACGGAGTTAATATATGACCCAAGGCCCTTAATAGTTAACTATGGGGGTCATAAGTGCAATAAAAGAAAGTTAAATAAACTTAAAATGGACCAGGGACTGAAATTGCAAAGTTTGGAAACTTTTTACCGGATTAACCCATTGTCGCGGGCCGCGTAGACCCTTTCCAATTCTTACGCGGGCCGCGTAAAGACTGCCAGCAAGCAAAAAAAGGGACAGCTGCATGTTGCAGCCTGTTCCACCGCCATTGCATGGCTGATTTCGATACCAGGGTCTGAGCAAATGGTTTTTCATGCACTAGGGACACCTGGGAACATCTGGTAACAACATAGGGACATATGGATTGATCTTGGAGACTCAAAATTCTTATATAAAGGCCCCTTTGTTGCACTTGTTCTTGTACACTTCCAAATTTTACTTCAAAGCTCACTCTCTGAAGCCTCCTGGAGCTTAAGGAAGCTTTCTTCTCTTCTAAATCTGTGCTAAGGACTCTAGTAAGTGTTCTTAGCTTCCTTAGTTAAAGTTTTATTAGCTTAATGACCGAAAGTCAAAGCTGTCGTAATTAAGCTTTGACTTGGTGATTAATTACTAACGGTCCAGCCATTGTTCGAATTAAAAGTGGCTATGAGTTGGTAATCATGTAGGTAATAAACCCTTAAAAGTGCACCTACTAATTATCACTTTTACTTGGTCAATTGTCGGGTCAAACTATTTAATAAAAAGTCAAACGAGTCAATTTTTATAAAATAATTCATAACTGATAATGTAAAGGTTATGGAACATGTGTTAACACTAAAATAACTTGGTAAATAATATAAGAACATGTTTATGTATGTTCAACCTGACAATTATGAGTTTAGGCTCGGTTCGCAACCGAAAGTCGTAAAAGTAGACTTTTACTTTGACTTTCAGTTCTAACCCGATTTAGCTTAGTTTAGTTATGCCTTAGGGTTCATTTGGGACCACATTACATGTTAGTATAACCCTCTGAGATTATACTATAAGGTTCCATAGAAATCTGATTCATATGTATGTTTCCGTTAAATGCTTAAAATGGACCATATTGCCCTTTTATCAATAAAACGAGATTTTTGGAAATGTGAGTGGACAAAAACCTTTATTACTGATAATTAAGCGTGTCCTAAAAGTTTGACATCAGTTTCTGGTCTAAAGTGAAAGTTATGCGCGATATCGTAAATTGAAAGCTTTTTGTTAATTAAATAGCATTTTTAGTATAAATCATATTTAAACCCAATTTTTAAAACCAAACTGGCTACATACTGTTAAGATATAATATTTAAGGATTTTTGGAAATTTTTGTTAAATTTTAAACTGATCATAACATAGAGTTATAGCATAGGCTCGGTAATTGACGATAATACCCTTTTTGCTAATAAAATGAGTTTTACACATCATATACATGTCAAACCTTTTGCTACTAATTTTATACAATAAATAAAATATTTTGAGCAGTTAAGACTGATAAGAATCTCAGATTTCCTTAAACAACCCGAATATCGTCAAATACCGACTTTTATGCGATTTAGGCGCATAGTATGGTTTAAAACCATATTTAGCACCTAAGACTTGTTACCTACTGATTTTAAAAATAAATTTTTATACTCTAACAGTAAGTATAAGTCTTGAACTCAGATTTCCAAATTTGACCCTTAAAGCATATGTGAAATGACCAAAATGCCCCTACGGTGCATAGTTTGGCCATAAATGATAAAATTCACATATGTATGATATCTTACTGATGTAACTTGTTAAAATAAATATTTTTACTAATTATTTTAGACCAGAACCTCAGATTGCTATATAAACTCTTTTATAAATTTTAAAATGACCAAAATACCCCTACGGGGCTTAAATTGGTTTAAATTCGTTTTGGGCATAATGGGAGATATCCTACTGATATCATAGCATATTTTAAGCATAATAACTTATGGAACATGTTCATGACACATTCGGTTACCCGGTATGCATATACGCGAACTAGTTTGCATAAATTAGCATAAACGGGTCAAACCTTATCATTTTTACTTCAAAATCCAGAATGTATTTAGTTTACCCATTTTATACAAGTCTTCATACTTGTTGGGTCTGAATCACATTCTAATCCGGTCTTCGCTTAATCTTGCGTTTCGAACCGTAAACCTTTCATTAAAACTAACCGGTCTAAGTTAAGACTTAAATAAGACCCGTTAGGAATCTAATAGGTTATTAAAACCTTCGTTCCAGATTAGGAGCCCAGTAAAAGCTACTTGTACTTGCTGATTTAATATACGACTGAGAATAAAGTTATATTTTAGCTCAGGTAAATACTTTTAACTTATTTTCCCTTATACGGGCTTGGGATACGGTATTTAATAATACCGCTTGGTCAGGTATTGAATCTTTAATCGATTAGTGGTTAAATCATTGAGATAACCCGTTTTAATCTGTTTTGTTTGATCTAAACCTTTGGGGGGTTAATGACCGTGTCCTGGATATCCTTGGCTCATTCATTGAAATGGCCACGACTTAAGCACGGGGTGTAGGCATACACCTGACAGTGCGTATGTAAAAAGATATACCTGCCTGTTGAGGATAACTTGCCGTGGGTTTATATTATGTGGTGTGTCTATTAATCTTGCTCCGGCTTCTATCCCGGATCCTGAACGTACGGCAAACATATAAATCTGTATACAAGATTATTTTAAATAATTGTCCCAAGTTATAAAAGAATATTTGTGACGTGTGCATTTAAAATCAATTTTCTTAAATGTTTTAAAAAAGAGTCAGTTAATTGTATTTACCAGTGTAAACTGACGTATTTTCCAAAAAGGTTAAGTGCAGGAACTACGCGTAATGGGCTGGACACTCCGAGTATTAAATAAAGAGTCTTGCAAGCTTTTGATACTTAAATCTGTTGAACAATATTTCTTTTTGTTTTAGATCCGCCTGTGGATCCATCTTACAATCCGTTGTGTAATATTTCATTGTACTTTCACTCGGTTTGTAATATTATTTTTAGACTTCCGCTGTGCATTATACTGTGATCAATTGACTATGATGATATCAACTACGTCACGATACTCCCCACCGGGCCCACCGGTAATACATGGAAATATAGGGGTATGACAAAACTCAACCAACGTTTCCAGGTCCCCCGTTCTGCCTACCACCGCTACTCCATACAAATCCTTAAAGGCTTCTGTTCTGTCCGGTTCAACGATGGATTTAGTCAGCTCCCTCTCATCCCCCACAAAAAGCCCCTCAGTGTCTTTGTTTCCACTACTAACACCTTTGGGCAACCCCAAAACATCACTGTAACTCCTAAAATCCCCGAATTTGAAACTTCTGATGCCATCAGCTGTTCCAGCAGCCCTAGGACCCTTACCTCAGGCTGTTCCATAAACCCAGAATTTCTCTAGTTCTAGTCTATCCTTAACGCCTTTGAAGCTAGCAAAACCAAACCTGCATCCAGCTTTGTCTCTTTTCTTCGCCACATACGTCCCTACAATATCCCCGAAACCTTCCAACGACTTCCTAAGATCCCACGGATTACAACCTTCAGGAAGGTTGGATACAAAGAATTTGGTAATGATATTCCTATCGTCCATGAAGCCACAACCACATAGCTTTAAAAGGTTAATAGGATTCGTATCAGTCCAGCTGAACAACAACCGTAGTCGCGACCGATAACAGACCTACTAAGCAATCAAGGTCCGGGAAGAACCTCAGACAACTACAACGCAACCTGAAGCAAACCGAAAGAGGAAGGATGTCCAGAAGGCGAATGGATTAAAGAATGATCAGATTAGGATGAAAGGTCACGTCAGGATTGAAAAAAGAATCATACAGACCAACCTCGCACACTAATCTTGATTATTCCGTCATCGTCGAGCACTCCTGCTACAACCTTGAGAGAGAGAGTTTTTTTTTATAGATTGAACATTTCATGATTTTGATAAAATGTTTAGTGATGAACGACTATTAATGGTATTACTACACCAACCGAAGAGGGTCTAATTCTATAAATCGAGGACGGAGACATCTTTCTGGAGTGGCTAAGATATTCGATGATCATTTGCTTAAATGAAGATTCTTGATAATATTTTGACCCTGCCTGCTAAGCACTTTTTTTTATTGGCAGTGGGTTTTAATTTGAGTTCTCTAATGGGTTGACTAATTTTAAGTAATTGGATTAACTTTTTAATTTAAATGGGCTAGTAGGCTATCTAATAAATATAGTTAGTTTTTAAATTTTGTAGGTTTAAATTTCTAACTTAAATTTGGTTTTTAAATTTATTAATATATATATATATATATATATAGGGTAAGGATATATAGAAAACCACTTTTATTGAGAAAACCCAGGAAACTCAAAGCTCCCGACATTTTTTTTTTTGAAAAAAATAACACATGTAATATACATGTTTTAAGACTTTTGGGCCAAAAAAAAACAAAAAAGCGCCAAAGGGATTTAAAAAAAAATAAACAAATTTCAGCATTTTTTGCCTAACACGTGTTACACAGCAAAGTTGCTGAAATTTGTTTATTTAAAAAAAAAAAACCCCTTCGGCGCTTTTTTGTTTTTTTTTTTTTTGCCCAAAAGTCTTAAAAACATGTATATTACATGTGTTATTAAAAAAAAAATGTTGGGAGCTTAGAGTTTCTCGGGTTTTCTCAATAAAAGTGGTTTTCTCCGTATACTTACACTATATATATATATATAGGACAAAGATCCGTTAAGAACCACCCTTTATGTATATAAAAATTCAAGCCCCCAAAAGAATGGGTCTTGAGCGGTCAACCGGTCACCCACCCTGGTCCCTGCCCCATCCTCAAGCCCAACCCATGTGTGATAGAAACAATAGTTGGAAAAAAATCGTGGAGACTCTAACACATGTTGTTGATGTGTCATATGACTAGACATGAGAATCTACATTTTGAATTCCCTTCCCCCCACACACACACTTAAAATACTCTACCCAATCATATTTCAAGTCTCAACTTTAACTTTTCAAGAAGAAAATACAAGAAGGAAAAGGTATAGATTTTATTTCAAACTGTTAAAAGACTTCAAGATTGATATTTCATATCTCTCCTTAAAATCTTAAAAAGAATTTTATTCACACAAAAAACTAAGATTTTGATTAAATCAAAAATGATGTTTAAAAACAAACATAAAAAGAAATCGATTAATAATTATCGAAACATATGATTTTTCAATTGAAAAATTTTAGTCAAAAAATGACTACAAAAAATAATGAATTTTGTAAATTCAAAGAAATGATTTCACAATCTAAAACAAACGATTCAAAAATCATTTGCTTTAATAAACAAGATACTACAAAGTCTTGTAAACATCCGGTGAATTATGGCATTCTTTGTCATAATAACTTTAGTCATACTTCAATAAATATAATGGATGACTTCTAATAAATGAGTAAATTCATGTTCATGAACTTTACGACAAAAATGGAATTGATTTCCAAAGGGTCTTTATGAAGCACATGCTTTGGTCCCAACAATTTATTACTAGTAAATTTACTAGAACAAATTCATACAATGAGTATGAACAAAGACGTCGGGTTAATAAAGAGTTAACCAAAGAAAAATATTTCTTGCAACCAATGAGAACGCGTTTAGAAAAGTAATACGGCTCATCTCAATGTTGTATATAGGTATAGTACTATGCGAAACAGAAAAAGAAAACTCAAATAAAATTTTGTTTTTTCATACTTATAGTAAAATATATAAGAAAGAAAGAACAAAGCACTTTCTTTTCTATTTTAGCTTTGGTAATTTAATAAACAACAGTTCTTTATCCATTGGAGGAAAAAACAAAGATGGTTCAATGTTCAAACTTGGGATGCATCGAATATTGTTGACAGTCACGCGTATCATGGAATGCATTATTGTGGCATGTGAGTAAAATAAATAATTCTATTATATAATGATGTGAGTATAATTTATTTATTCTATAAATATGTATTAACGAAATGGTTTATAATAAATAATAATCACATTTTGTAGTAAAATTTATCATTATTCTTATCAAATTCAGCTTTATATGTTCCTCAAAAGTTCATCGAACACTGCATATTCAATATCCACCAAAATATGTAATTTTTATAAACAAATTTAAATCAACACAAAACTCATTAAATTGACCTAAAATGTTGCACTAATATTTTTAGGTCGATGTTGAGTTTATATAAAAGCTAGTTCTAGTCTTCTAGATATAACCAAACATTTAATTATAATTTATAGTATAAATTAATAGACTAGATATATAGTATATTCGAGTTTCGTGACATTGATATTGAAAACATTTGTAATAATCAAACAACACATTGCCAATCTATTTTGCTTATAAAATTTGTAACTTTTATATATGTTCAAATTAAAAACTACCGGTTAAACTTATATAAAGAGAAAGAGGGTCAAATTATCAAGACAATTTGAAGATCACTCAAAAGTGTATTAAGTAAGTAATTTATTTTTACTAATACCATAAATATGTAATTTATAAATTACTTAAAATAATATAAAAACGAAAACAAATAAATATGTACAAAATACCAACCCTATCATTTCTAAACATCCCATATGGCCACTTATGTTGAAACGACATCACCCACTATTACAACTAACAACCAATTTTTATGAAATATAATTGAATAGAACACAATTGAGATAATCCTTTTTTATGAAATATAATTGAATAGAACACAATTGAGATGATCCCATAATTATTGTTGAGCCAACATCACTTAAAACGCGTCATATACTTGCTAATATAATAATGATCATTATTTCTAAAACTTTAATGATGCTATAATTTTATAATTGAACAATAAAGTGTCTAATAATATCAATTAAAAGTTTTCCAAAACATAACTAGGATGTTATCAACTTTATAATAGTTTCATATTAATCACAAATAATGTAACATGCATATTATTATAAAGAAAGTTTTAATAAAGAAGATACAATTTCCTCAAACTTTCAATTAAATTTAGCACTTTATTAGAGTTATGAAAATGTATGACTTATTTGAATACACCATAGTCGTTCAATATATACTCAAATTTACATAGAGAACCACGAGATTGTTAATATTGGTATGATTATGTAATTGTTTACCTTTCTTTCTATTTTTCATTATAAGTTTCAAACACTATATGCATGTGGCTTATGTGGTTCTTACAATTTGTATTTAAAATTTGAATTTGTATTAGATGTGCCTTGGCTAACTTCCTAAAATTTTAAAAACTATTACACAAATGTAGCTTATAAACTATATTGATTAAAAAGTATAGTAACTTAACTGTGATTGGTTTGAAAGTATATATATGCTCTTTAATAGTTTTCTTACTATATATAACAGAAGCGTCCTGAGAGTTCATGCTTGAAAAATTCTTCCGTAATGTTTTATTATTCATAAATTAAATGAGTATTTGACTCACTAAACCTAATGGCAAGAGCTAACTTCTAAACCATAAGAAATTATTTTGTAAATGAGCATATCTTGGAGTTGGAATGAGTATAATATTTAAAAAAAATAACACATACATAACATACCTTTTTTTAAACACGTGTCCCTCGAAATTACGGGCGTTGTGCGAAGGTTCTCCCCGCACACCCTCATCACCGCCACTGGTATATAACATAGATATTTCAACAGTTATATTTCAACAATTTTTAATATATGTTTCGAAAAGAAAAATAAAAAGTATAACAAAAGTGATTCAATCTTGGCTGGGGGAAACCGTCTATGACGGGGTTCAGTGACAATGGGTCACTCATTAACAAAAGTCACCGTTCAAAAAAAAAAAAAGTGACAAGTAATCCCTTGATTCCTTGAATATAATTATATTGTTTCTTTTAAACAAATACAATGCTTCGGCCGCCGATTGTTTTCTTTCCTCAAGTCAAAATTAGGGAACATTTTATAGGAGCATCAATGACTAGCTAGACCACCAATTGTCAAAGTTATTTTCAGCAAGATCAACGGCCATAGAGTTATTAACAAGGTAGATAAAATAAAACAAAATTACCAGTATCATATAAGAGGATTTTAAAAGGCTCATTCTATACAACCCCCCCCCCCCCCCCCCCCCCTAATTATACCCCCCCTTGTGAGAGGAAAACTGTCGGTCCCACGCATGCCCCACCTGTAAGTATGTGAGAGGAGAGGAGTGAAAAAAGTAAATAGGGGGGTGTAGAAAGTAGCACCCTTTTAAAATAGAATTAAAGAACCTATAACATTTGTCTTTTGTTTTAAGTTTTCTAAACAAGATGCTAAAGTAAATCGTCTATCTATCCTTTCTCCGTCTCAGTCTTTCATTTAATCAGTAAAGTACTACGCACAAATATTACGCTATTAGCGTGTTTCCATGTTTAAATGGTTTTGTAAGGGGTATTTGTGCACACACATGAGAGTGATCAACGCATAACACTACATATTGTGAGTGAGGACATGCAAAATATGTAAATAATTCAAGTTTTTCAACTATATTTTTTTTAAATATAAGAAAATAGTAAAATTAAAACCTACAAATGTATGATATATTTCCTACACGTACTTAGATGGTAAGTTAAATTTAAAAAATATATGAACAAATTAGTTTAATGTTTTTTTTTATGTACATAAAAATACACATATGTATGTAAAAAAATTTCTTAAAAGATATATAAATAACTGATAATAAAGATTTAACAATTGGTAGGTTTGTTCTCGCAATAAAATGGTAAAAACTAATGTTAATGTTTTCATCCATCTCTTACGAAACATATATATTATATCTCTAGCATGTGAAAAAAAAAAAAAAACTATGAAATTCAGTTTGATAATTTATTATGTTGATGAAAATTCAAACGCTTAAACTTGTTATTTTCGTTATCATAATAATTTAGCATTATGTTTTACTCCATAATGGTCAGAGTTGGATGCATACTCGAACCACCAGTTCCGAGGAAAACCCGTCTGCCCAAAATCCCACTGCGGTGGAACCCGATTCGGCTCAGTTTCGAACTGGCGACCTCCAAAGAAATACGTCTAGTTCTAAACTTCATTGCCACCATCAATGTTATTCAAAGTGATGCTAGTGGAAGTTGAACTTAGGACCTCAACAAGAGAAAACAAGTGATTAACCACTAGACCAACTTGTTAAGACACAAATTACGTATATTAATAAAATAAAATAAGCTACGTTAAAATATGTTTCGTTTTATTAGGGTATACGGGGCACTCTCGGTGACCCCATGCGATGACCCAAGTTCCCGAGTGGGAACACCGCCGCCATCACCGCGGGGAGGCAATTCGGGGAGGGGGATCGGTGTGTATTCACCGCACAACGAAACCCATTTTACACTCACACACAACCTGCAACTTCTAGAGAGACAGAGAAAGAGAGTGTGAGGGGAGTTAAGAGGGGAGTGCCGCCATCAAATTGAGGGTGTGAAGTGAGTTAAGAGGGGAGTTGACGTGGCACGTGCTGATTGGCCGTGTGCACCCTTAAAATTATATTATCTGATAAATTAATAGTTTATATAAAGTTTTAAAAAGAGTAAACTGCCATTTTGGTCCCTGTGGTTTGGCCAGTTTTGCCACTTTAGTCCAAATCTCAAACTTATTACATCTGGGTCCCTGTGGTTTGCATTTTGTTGCCATTTTAGTCCAAAATCCAAAAAACCCCTTTTTGACTGTTAAGAGCTGTCTATTTTTGTCACACCCCGACCGCGTAAAACAACAAATCGCGGCGGAAACATCGGGGCGTGTTGCGACAGAATTAATTGTTTCATAACCATGGCACACAAAGTGTATTTTATTTATTAAATAAGGGTGTTACATTGTTTCAAACAGGAAATTAACGAGTTCAGCACATAATTAAACATAGTCTATCTTCTTTTAAAGTCTCTAAGGCACAGGTCCGCCCTAGTATCATGATCAACATCCTATGGAAAAGCACCTGAAAACACATGTGAAAATAGGTACGTCAGCATAAAAATGCCTGTGAGATACATAGGTTTTGTGAAAATAAGATTCATGACTTTTGTTTGAGAAAATGTTTTTGTTTGAGAAAATGTTTAGTCATGAACCTTGTTATTTGCTTTGTCTTATAAATCATTTGAAAACAATATGATCAGATGATATGTATAAGTAAATGTCAGGTTAAATAAATAACCGTGTAAAAATGTGTTTGTATAAGATAAGTTGTTTGTAAATCAATGTCTTGTGAAAAGCATGTTATTTGTATAAAATGTTCTATGTCTCAAACTGAAATGATTCAAATAACGCTACGCCATGTAATACCATACAAACACTTATATATAGGAAGTACCAGCGGCGTATCCACCATGCTTGTATCATATTACACACGCATCGTTAACTTAATCACTTAATCAAACCAAACCAACCAATGTAAGAAGTCTATGTTTAACCAAATTGTCAAATGTATTGAATAATATGTCAAAGTGTTTAAGTCAAGATGTAAATCATGTCAAATGTCTATGTCAAATATCCATGTCAAATGTCTATGTCAAATATCCATGTCAAATGTCTATGTCAATTATTCATGTCAAATGTCTATGTCAAAATGTCATGTATGGCAAGCGAAATGTCTCAACTAAACCATATGCACGAAAACAAAGTATTGAAGTAAAACTTGGTTTAAATCAAAGCTATGTTTTGTGTAAATGCATGCAACTATTTAATATGAACATTTATGCGGTATTGTGAATATGCATACATCCAAGCCTGGCGACTGTGGTGATAAACCCTTTAAACAAATTAAAGGTCTATCTGTCTTAATGTCAACGAATTCGGTCATTCCTTTCTGTCCCCTTACCCTGGGATGTCCGGAACGGGAGTTGTCAATTCCTATGGTACCACTACCTACTAACGAACGGCGTAGCTAATGTTAATGGATATATTGTCCCATGTAAACAAACCAAATGTCATAACAAAATGTGAGCATGAGAAAACAATGCACTAAGTATGTAATCAAATGAACATACATAGCGTGAAATGTCATGTAAAACGATGTACTAAGTAATGCACACAATGGGCATACCTAGCATGAAAGGTAGTGTAAAACGATGTACTAAGTAATGCACACAATGGGCATACCTAGCATGAAATGTCATGTAAAACAATGTACCAAGTAATGCACACAATGGGCATACCTAGCATGAAATGTCATGTAAAAACAATGTACCAAGTAATGCACACAATGGGCACACCTAGCATAAGATGTAATGAAATCATGTACTATAATGTACTAACGAACATAGCATGTATATGATGTGAAAACAGGAAAGCATGAAAGTATCAAGTAGGCACATGTGTTCCACCCCAAAACAGTTTGGAAAACAGTAAAAGAGGGGTCTATGTACTCACCTGAGATTGCTCAGTTGTATAAAGATAACCACCAAGCAATGCAAGAGATCTCGGAATCAAACGGCACCTAGTATAGGTAACTATGTTAATAAACCGGACCTTAATCGGATGATTGGATAGAATGAGGTTTCGTAAACCAAACGAGTGTAGAGACTCGTGTCATTTGGTTTAACAAAGCCTACATACTAAATGAAACCTAACATAATTGTTTACGACCCATTACGACCCGTTTAGGAAGCTTATGCTACTTTAACGTGTCGTGCGCGTGAAACGCGTTCGGACCGCCTAACTAGTCCTATGACAAGTATTATATGCCTAAACATGTTAAATAATCAGTTACGTAACAAAAGTTTAGGTTACATATGCTAAATTACCAATTATGTATGAAAAGGGTATTCTGGTAATTTACCTAAGGCATATAAACTACCTATCATGCAACTACTTAAACGTCGTGACCATAAGGTATAACCTCGGAAGGTTATTCCCTATCTACTATGGTCACCTACTGTGTTTGGTCGGATCCTAATGATCGACCAAACTGGGTCGGGTTCGAGGTATAAGCGATTTATCAGATCGCTTACCCTACGACCCTAGACAACGTGGTAATCAGTAGGCATAGTCCCAAGGGACTATAACCATCGTGATTACAATCACGTTGCGAAGTTCTAAAGAACTTCGCATTGACCATTACTGGTCAACGCTGAAAGTCAAACAAAGTTTGACTTTCTGACTCGAAAAGCAGTAAAAATAAGGAAAAGAACGAAAGAATACTTACGAAGGGTCCCCGAATGCTAACCCAGATCAAAATAGCTCAGGTATGAAACGAAGGTTCCAACTTAGAGCTTTCTTAATCAGATTTGTGGGTTTTGGGGTTGAGGGTGGATGGGTATTTATAGTATTCGGTCCACCGTTAGGATCGTTTGTCGATTATCGTGCCTTAATCCAAGGCGTACACTTGTCGGAAAGTTGTGGTGCCTCAAAATGCTCACCACCATAAGGAATCAACACTTGGCAAGGGGTTAGGGAGTGCAAAACAGCTGCAACCAGCTGTCAAATACACTTAATCTGGTCCAGAAGGGGGTCGCGTGACGCTAAGGACCCTCGCGTCACGCTAGGCCCCTGTTTTGGCAGATTTTGCAGAAATGGTCCCTGCACATCGTTTCGTTGCGTAACGTCACTTCTAAGGCCCGTCAAGCCAACTTTAAGGCCCTAAAATGATGCCTAAACATTGTGGACATGAAACATGTTCAAAAATATGCCGGGTGTTGGTTCGTTTGGTCGTACGAACGCGATGTTCGCTTAATTACGACGGAATGCGCACAAGCGCGAAAAACGAACCAAATGACGCGACGAATGGATTTTTCTAATGGCGAACACTAAAATATAATGTAGTCATGCTTACATAAATTTTTGGATGTCCAGATGTATTCAGAACGTAAGTTATGCGCGAAAATGCAAACTTGTGCACTTTTTGACACTTTTAGTCCCTGAATGTCCCAAAAGTTTATTTTAGCACACCAAACCCCTCAAAGCCTATTTCTAAGCTATGTAAAGGATATTTAAGGTGTGTTTAACTTATGGTCATGTTCCGGAATGTTCGTTACAGTTCAAATTGACATACTTTCGCAGTTTGTCATATTTAGTCCCTGTAAGCTAATTAACTTGTTTTTGCCATACCAAAGCCTTCAAAACTTATTTCTAAGTTATGTAAAGGTTATTTAAGGTATGTTGAGTATATGTTGCTGTTCCGGAGTATTTCTCGCATTAAACTGAGTACGTTTACGCACTAGTTTGCGTATAACTCTCCAGAAAGCGATATAGAGTTTGAAATTACATAAAAGTCAAAACATGAAAAATGTAAAACACAATCAAACAAACATTGGGATCAAATAACATTGTTTTATTGATAATAGAACTGTTCATAGTGATTACAAGCACGGTTGTTACAATTTTGTCCTTTAGTGCAGGGGCAAAATGGTCATTTCACAATTATATAAATAAATACCAGCTCAAACTTGAAGAACCCTAATCTTCCTCGTTCATCTTCCTCTGCATTCTTCAAGAACCCTAATCTCCCATTGTCTCTTACACTCTAAACACCCATTGTCTCTCTTCTCTCTTCTAAATTAGCAGGGATCGTCCCATTAACCCTTGCCTACCTACGAACCACCACACCACGACCACCCTCATCCTCCCTCTCACTCTCGTCTTCTCCGGCGAGGTTCTCTGGCAACACCACACATTCACCTCTACCTTCACACTTAGCAAATCGGAGAGAGAGTGAGAGTTAGGGAGAGAGGGAGTTAGTGAGAGAGAGAGAGACGAGGAATTCCGGTTATTATGTTCTTGATTTCCCAATTTGCTGCTTGTTCTTGATTTCCTCTGTTTTCATCTTGTTCTATCGGATCTGCAAACTGCAGCTCAACCTCACTTATACAGTTATGAATCTTTAATCAGGTATGTTTCTTCATCTCTAATGGGGTTAATTGTAATACCCTTTTACTGGATTCTTGATTTGTTGATTATGTTTTCCGTAAATTTGTTACAAACCCTAGAAACGCGAAACAGAGTGTTTTTAACTTTTTCTTGGGAAATTTGTTGTCAATTTAGGGTTATTTCAGAAATTTCGAATTGATTATTGTTAATAAAGTTTTGGGTAATTTTGGGTTGACGTCAAAATGTTGAATTGATTGGTGTTAAAATCATGATTCAGATCTTGTTGCTCTGTTATGGCTTTGTTTTAAGGTTTGATTTTAGTGTAATTTGATTTTTAATTGCAGATTGATTTGAATGGATTCACTTGTTGATGGAGTCAGTTCTTTGTCAACTAGCCATAACTCTTTGTGGCTTGATTGTTAATAATTTTGATGGTTCAGTTCTGAAATCAGGGTGAAGGGGAGTTTCGAGGGTGAAGATTGATGGTGGCGGTGGTGGAGATTGATGGTGGTGGAGGTGGAGATGGATGGTGGTTGTTTTGTTATGTAGAAGAGATCCAGAGAGAAAGAGGTAGAAGAAGTGGGGTTTTTATTTTTTTTTAAAATAAAAAAATAAAAAAATGACCATTTTACCCTTGAGGAAAAGGACAAAAATCAGGATTTTTTTGGAGAAATCTGAGTTGACTTCATTTTTGGACTAAAATGACAACAAAATGCAAACCACAGGGACCCAGATGTAATAAGTTTGAGATTTGGACTAAAGTGACAAAACTGGCCAAACCACAGGGACCAAAATGGCAGTTTACTCTTTTAAAAACAAAGAAGTTGAATTTACCGTTGGTTAAATTTAAAAAACCAAAGCCACTTAACATAGAGAGTCGCACATGGTCAAATCTCGCAAGAAAGAAGATCTCTGCAACATCCTCCACCTTCTCTCTCTCTCTCTCTCTCTCTCTCTCTCTACAAACACATTTCAATTATTATTCTTCGCCCCTAAAATCCACATTTTTCATCAGATTTCAGGTAACCTCTCTTCATTCTATGCTCGATTTCTGTTCTTACCGCTGTTTGATTTTTGTTCGGATCAGAAGCTTCACTTGAATTAGTGTAACATCATAATTAGTAGATTCTGGAACCTAGGGTTTGCAGGAAGCGATTCTGTTTGTGTTTAGAGATCTCGCGTTGTAAATTTGTGGAATGTTGGTTGAGATCAGACGTTTATGAAGCGATTTTGCCCTAATTTTGTTTGAAATTTGTGTTAGGGAATTTAAATGATTTAGATTCTGTTTTAGTGTAACTGTGAAGAAGGAATTTGAAAGGAACAAGCAAAATATAGATCTGTTATAAGATGTATATACTATTCTGTTCATGAATTTATGCAGTTTGTAGTTAGTTGCCTCACAAAATAAACAGTTGTATCATTAATTCCGTATATTCATCAGGTTTTAGGTAAATACTGTTCCTTCTGTGTTCAATCTGTGTTGTTACCGCTGTTTAATTTGTTGTTTGGATCACAGAAGATTTAGCTGAATTAGTGTAAGATGAAAGTAAGATCATAATTCGTAGATTCTGGAACCTAGGGCTTACAGGAAGAGAGACTGTGTTTGTGTTTAGAGATTTCGTGTTGTAGATTAGTGGAATGTTGTGGAAGCTAATTGTTTGATTGAGTGAGATCAGAAATTTAGGAAGCGATTTTGCCCTAATTTTGTTTGAAATTTGTGTTAGGGATCTTGTGTGGTTATTGAAATGATTTGGATTCTGTTTTGGCGTAACTGTGAATATTATTGAAGGAATTTGAAAGGAACAAGCAAAATATAGATTCCCTGAAGCTATGCATACTGTTTAGGAATTTATGCCATATGTAGTTAGTTGCCTCACAGAACACACAGTTGTAGCATTCATGGATAACATGACATGTGTAAAATTTCTGATGATCTGGAAAATGTCAACTTAAATGCGTGAGCATGATCATGGAGACGAAAAATGTTCTTGTTGTATGTGTTACTGGTGAGAATGAGATTAAGTTTTTGGTTTTCTGTTTCCTATTTGTTCAATTGTTTGTTTGTTTGTTCCATACTCGTAACTAGTATGGGCTGTCCTTGCAGTATATTTCTCTCTTATTCAAGTTAAATTATGCATTATGTGAACCTACAGGGTGCAATGTGTCTATGTTATACACTTATAGTTGTTATGGTTGGGATGTTTGTCTTGTTTTTTAAACATCCCTACGGATCCTGACAGTAGTTGTGCTTTAATATGACTAGGCGGTTCGGTTCGGTTTTTGGACAAAACTAAAACCGAAACCGAAATGTCGGTTTTCAGTTTTTTAAAACTGCTCGGTTTCGTTTTTTCGGTTTTTACGCCGGTTCGGTTTTTCGGTTATTTCGGTTTTTGAAACAAAATTATGTAAGATTCAAAAAAAAAAAAAGTATAATTCAAAATATAAGAAACTTCATTATATGTTTACATTTAAGTTATTATAGTTAACCTTTTTAATTAATATTGCTTACACAAACCTAATCTTCTAATCTATTCTTATGTTTCTCCAAAGTTTTTATTAAGACATTTTCTTTTATAATAATTTGAAGATCATTTAATTTTTATATTAAATTTTGTTATTTCTTGTAGGTAATAAATAAATCATCTATACTATATAATAAAAGAAACCACTTTGAGGACACTTGTCATCATATTAATAATTATAATTTTAGTTTAATCTCTTCTAATTAATTATAATATTATATTATTAATTAATATAAGGATTCCAATTATTCAATATTTATATAATCCGTTTGATTCAATTTATATAATCCGTTTGATTCAAAATTTAAAATATATATTAATAAAGATATTGGATAATTAATAAAATAATAACTTAATAAAATAATAACACCGGCAAAAAATAAGGTAAATACGTAAATTATTATATACTAATTTTATCATGCATAAAAGTTTAATAATATGTTATGTTAATATTAAATTTATATTAATAAGGATATTGGATAATCTATACTTCTATAATAAAAGAAACCATTTTGAGGACATTTGTCATCATATTAGGCCATGTCTTATGGATAATTATAATTTTAGTTTAATCTCTTCTAAATAATCCTCCTACTAAATATTATTTAGTTTAATTATTACTTTTATATTTATCTATTTACTTCAAATTTAAACTTAGTTAACTAATTTGATATTAGAGTAAATTACGATTTTGGCCCCTGTGGTTATATCACTTTTACCCTTTTAGCCCAAAAGGAATTTTTTAAACATCTGAGCCCTCAACATCTTTTTTTAACCCTTTTGGACCCCAACGTCTTTTTTTTCTAATCCTTTTGGCCCCTAAAAGTAAATGGATAGAGTTAGTGTTAGGGGCCAAAAGGGTTAGAAAAAAAGACGTTGGGGGCTCAGATGTTAAAAGATTCGTTTTTTTGGCTAAAAGGGTAAAAGTGATTTCACCACAGGGGCCAAAATCGTAATTTACTCTTGATATTAACTATATATTTGAACGTTTTGTTTAGTTTGGTATCAAATAGATTTTACGAAACTTAAAATAAAATTAACTAATATTATTTATCATTTCTACATTTACAAGTTTTAAATACATGGTTAAATTTATTGAGACTTCGTTACATTTACAAGCTATAAATAAAGAGTTAAATTTATTGAGACTTTGTTAACAAATTTTACTACAATTTAATAATCTATTTATATCAATATAAATATATATTTATACTATACTATATAATAAAACATAAATGTGTGACACCTGTCATTCATTGTAAGCATTTATTTTATGATTTTCTCGCCTCACTTCCAAACTTATCTTATATTAATTAAATGAATAATGAGCTAATATTAAATTTCATCCTACTTTAAATTTTTGAATACCATTCTTCTAATTTAAATTTTTAATACCATCCTACTTTATTATTTAATATAGGAAATTACATTTATTCAACCCGTGTAATACACATATTTTTAAAGATGTAACCTTTTTATTATATTAAACAACTTATTAATCAAACCAAAAATTTAAAATAGTATTAACCTAATTTAAAAAATAATTAAAAAATCCATTTTGATTTAGAAAGTTTTTTTAACAATAGATAAACCCGTGTAATACACAGGGTTTTTTAAAGATATAACATTTTTTTATTATTTGCTATATAAAATTAGATTTATTAAACCCATACAATACACGGAGTTTTTTTTAAAATATAACTTTTTTTTATTATTTAGTATATAACACATTTCTTCAACCCATGAATACACAAGTTTTTTTTTAAATATAATTTTTTTATTGTTTGTTATATAAATTTACATTTATCCAACCCGCACAACAAACGAGGTTCTTAAAGATATAATTTTAAAGATTTTTTTAACAAAATATAAACCCGTGTAATACATAGGGTTTTTAAAGATATATCATTTTTATTATTTGCTATATGAAATTATATTTATTCAACCCGTACAATACACAGAGTTTTTTAAAATATTTTTTTTTTTATTATTTAGTATATTAAATTATATTTCTTCCACCCGTGAATACACATGGTTTTTTTAAAATATAACTTTTTTATTGTGTGGTATATAAAATTACATTTATTCAACCCGCATAATAAACGAGGTTCTTAAAGATATAATTTTTTTTATTATTTAATATATATATATATATATATTATTTTACTCAATACGTGCAATAAACGAGGTTTTTAAAACTATAATGTTTTTTTATTTAGTATATATAAAATTACATTTATTCAACCCGTGTAATACACAGGGTTCTAACCTAGTTTCAATTATAAATAAACATGTAATGGTTTTATTATAAGCACGTAACATTCAAGAATAAAAATAAATAATTTCTACTAGCATTTGGGTTAAGCACTTAAACAACTTAAACTTATATATAAAAAAATATATGGATTGCAACTTATCGGTTCGGTTCGGTTTTTTTCGGTTATTGAAAATGGTTATCCGAAAACCGAACCATCGGTTTTTGTTTTGATTCGGTTTTTTCCGGTTCGGTTTTGTCGGTTATTTCGGTTACGGTTCGGTTATTTCGGTTTTCGCCTCACCCTTAAATATGACAATGTCGTGGGAAGTGCTAACACTTTTTCTTGTTTACCAATTCCAGTTGTGATATTGACCATGTAGGCTATATATCTGATCTCTATTTCATTTTTGTGTGTCACAAAGTATATTGAATAAAGGATTTCATTTTTGTGTGTCTTGACATCTGCTGATAACTTCAACTTGGCAAGTGATTATCCTATGATCATAGTTATCGATAGCGAACATAGCGTTCGCTATCGCGCGCTTCGTAGCGAATCGACCATATCTCGCAATATGTTACTTAGTGACTCCATAGCATGATTATCGCGGGATTCCGACCACGAATTCTGCCTCCGGTGCTCTAATTTCTGCCGGAAACCTACCGGAAGTCAGGAAGACGAAGAAGAGAAGAGCGGCTGCGTTCTGTGTTTTAGCTTTTTAGGGTTAAATAACTTTTTGGATTTTAACCTTTAACCCTTCTATCTTTTCACTAGTTAACATATAGTCCCTAAAACTTGTAAAAAAATTACATAAAGGTGTAAAACTAGTTTGTGTATTTTAACATTTAACCCCCTCTATCATCACTAGTCTACATTTAGTCCTTAACTTCAAAATTTATACATAAAAAGTATAAAATTAACATTATATATATAATATAAATTACAAATAGCTATTTTTTTATTTCTTAATTTTTTAACTACCTTATCGCTAAACACAAAATAGCGGGCGCTATTTCGTCGCTATCGCTAGTAGCATATAGGTACCTCGTCGCTATTCGCTATCGATAACTATGCCTATGATCTGTCACTCATTCTCCGTAAGGATACTTTCTGTTCTTATCTAACGGTGCGATCAGGGGCTTAAATAATTAGTACTGAGTACCAACAATGTTGATTTTCATATGGCGACATGTCATTCTGTATTATGAATAGTTAAATGACTTAAAACACTACAATAATATGTGAATATATACTTGACCCATGCCACGAGTGTAGTATATTGCAAAATATGAGTTTGAACCAATGGGGATGCAATGCACTAGATTGACAGTTTTTCCTTCATGCAGATGTTCCATAATCTGAGTGGTATATACGTGAAATAAGTATAATAATTTATTGACTTGAATCAACTCAAAATGGCTTCTGGTGGAGTAGCTCCTGCAGCAGCAGCTGGAGAAGTTATTGGCAAACTGCCAAAGGAAATCAGTGAGATGAAAATTAGAGATGACAAGGTGGAAAAGGTTGTTCTTTGTCGACTTAGTCAAAGTAGTTTTTGACTTTTTGAAACTATCTTATATTTTTACATGGATCGGTACTGTAATTCTCACATGATTTCCCTTGCGTTTTAGGAAATGGAGGAAACAGTTGTGGATGGAAATGGTACTGAAACTGGACACATAATTGTTACCACAATTGGAGGTAGAAATGGTCAACCAAAGCAGGTATTTTTTTGGTCTCTTATTCACTTATGGAACCGTGCCTAGATATGCTTTGCTTTCATAGTATTTGTATCTTTTAGTGGTTGATTCGATAAACTTGATTCTACGATATGATGAATGATGAAATAGCAGTTTATGTTGTAGATTATAGTTTGCTTAAAAATGACACATATGTCAAACTTTATTGCTATTTTGGATTCCGGAAGTGGTGTCAAATGTTTTTTGGGATTTATGATTAATATATAATCAACGAGTTAAAGCACACGAGGAGGGTTCTTTCTTACGGTGTAATTTTTTTTAACAAAGAAAGTTTTAGTTGGGGTGTGCACGGTTCGGTTCAGTTCAGTTTGGTTTTATGGTAAAACCGAAACCATAACCGAAATGTTCGGTTTTTGGTTATTCAGTTATTGAAAACCGTTCGGTTTTAGCAACAGTTCAGTTCAGATTTTGGAACAAAATTACGTAAGATTCGAAAATAAAAAGTATAATCCATGATTCAAGAATCTTTCCTAGATGTTTACATTTAAGTTATTATATTTAACCTTTTTAATTAATATTGTTCGCATAAACCTAACCTTCTAATCTATTTTTATGTTTCTCAAAAGTTTTTATCAAGACATTTTCTTTTATAATACTTTGAAAATCATTTACTTTATATGTTTTAATTTGGTTATTTCTTGTAGGCAATGGATAATCATTTCAAAGATAGATAAACATGTTAATGTTTTTATTATAAATACTTAACATTCAAGAATAAAACTAATAATTCCTAAATAACAAACACTAAAAAATGATTTTTAGGTTATTGGTTCGGTTCGCTTTTTTTTCGCTTTTCAGAAAATGTAAAACTGTAACCGAACCGTAAATTTTGGGTTCGGTTTTTCCGGTTTTTTGTGCGGTTTGGTTAAATCGTTTTTTTCTGTTCCGGTTTGGTTTTTTCAGTTTTCTGCTCACCCCAAAGTTTTAGTGTATATTTTTAGTCCTACATGGGATACTATTAGTACATGCAGTTTTTTCAAAAAGGTTTATGTATCTTAACTTTATCTTCTGTAATTGGTACCTCAGACAATAAGCTATATGGCAGAGCGTGTCGTTGGCCAGGGTTCTTTCGGAATCGTATTTCAGGTAAGACACGAGGCTTATGTTTTTTTTTTAATTGAAAAGTCAGTGTTACACTCTATAAATCTAATATTATCTTCACTTGTGCAGGCGAAGTGCTTAGAAACTGGAGAAGCTGTTGCAATTAAAAAAGTGTTGCAGGATAAACGATACAAGAACCGTGAATTGCAAACAATGCGGCTTCTTGATCATCCCAACATTGTTTCTCTCAAACATTGTTTCTTTTCAACCACAGATAAGGATGAACTTTATCTCAATTTGGTTCTTGAATATGTGCCAGAAACTGCTTATCGTGTAACAAGGCATTACAGCAAGGCGAACCAGAGGATGCCTATGATATATGTCAAACTATACACGTATCAGGTTTGTAATTTACATGTATACGTCTGGTATTATTTCCATCTTAAATTTTAAATCTGGCTCATGTACTTTTCTTACATGTTCATCCCTCCAAACCTTTTCCTTACATACCAAAATATATACATATCTATAATGGAAAATGGGTGGGCCAAAATGTATCATTTTTTGGTTCTTGTAGAAATGGGTAGATTGGGTTGACCCGAAACACTTTTGTTCTAATTTTTGTACTTCGGTTTTTTCTTAGAAGTCCTCATTAGTAGCAAAACAGGTGGGTTCGACCACTTTTTGGTTCAAGTAGAAATGGGTCAGATTGGGTTCACCGGAAACATTTATGTTTAATTTTTTTTTAATAAACGGATAGTGTGTGAAATATGTTACAAAAGTTAATTTTATTTTACAATAGTATAATTTGTTGCATAGAATGATATAGGAGGTTTAATGCCTTAAAAATACAATTTGAAAAACTTTTGATCAGTAAACTTCTCAAATTTACGTTTCACATGTACACTTTAAATTTATCTTGTTAAAATAGATCATCAAACTAATATCATATGTTCTCTTGAACGTTTCAGATATTTAGAGCTCTGGCATATATTCATGCAATAGGTGTTTGCCACCGAGACATTAAGCCACAAAATCTTCTGGTGCGCATTTCGATTATTTGTATTCAAATTTTCTTGCTTATTTTTTACTGAATGGCCGAATTCCCATACTACGGTGTCCCGTTTGCAGGTTAATCCGCATACTCACCAGCTCAAATTCTGTGACTTCGGAAGTGCAAAAGTTCTGGTAAGTTTTTGTTTAAACATATATAGATCACAATACACAAAAAACCATATATTCCTTTTATCTTCTAGCTTTGTTCTATTGGATAAGGTTTTACTATGTCTACTAGGTCAAAGGGGAACCAAATATATCGTACATCTGTTCTAGATATTACCGTGCACCTGAGCTCATATTTGGTGCAACTGAATACACGACTGCAATTGATATATGGTCAGTTGGTTGTGTCCTGGCGGAATTTCTTCTTGGGCAGGTTCTTTTCAATACCATCTCTTATGTTTGGTTGGCTGGAATCAAATGGTAATTTGACGGCACGAAACTAGGTAATGAGATCGGCATAATAACGGAATGAATGATCATTGCATTCCATTATCATGTTTGGTGACGTAGGATCAAAATTATTTATAAATATTTTAATATAGAGTAAAATGCCATTTTCGTCCCTGAGGTTTGGCCAGTTTTGCGACTTTCGTCCAAAGGTTTGTTTTTTCGCATCTGGATCCAAAAGGTTTGAAATCTTGACATTTTCATCCGGCTTGTTAACTCCATCCATTTTTCTCCGTTAAGTCAGGGGTATTTCCATCTTTTTTGTTAACTTAAAGGGCAATTAGGTCTTTTTCAGGGGTATTCGGTCTTTTTATATAAAGTGAAAAGACTGAATTGGCCTTTAAGTTAGCAAAAAAGACGGAAATACCCCTGACTTAATGGAGAAAAATGGATGGAGTTAATGAGCCGCATGAAAATGGCAAGATTTCAAACCTTTTGGATCCAGATGTGGAAAATCAAACCTTTGGACGAAAGTCACAAAACTGGCTAAACATGGAGGACGAAGATGGCATTTTACACTATAATATAATATATAAAGACAAGATATAATTTATAAGTAATCTAATACAAATGGATATATTTTCTAGCTATTTATGGAAAATAAAGAAGTAATTTAGTAAAAAAACTGAAGTTTATTAAAAAGATTGTTAGTGAAAATAAAACCGAGTTACATTGGAATTTTTCATTCCATTACATTATGGAATGACTAAAAGACTCCTGATTACAGCATACCAAATGCTACCTTATATCATGCTATACACACTTTGTGGGTTTTAAGTTGTATAATTTTTCTTTGCACCATTTTTGCATTCTTAGCCTATTTTCCCAGGTGAGAGTGGAGTTGACCAACTTGTAGAAATCATCAAGGCAAGTTCATCGACTTGTTAATTTACAAAATATCGACACATTTAACCATCCTATTATTTTTCAAAATAGTTAGTTATGTTGATTATATGCTATTTGTTTCATTATAATTTTAGGTCCTGGGTACCCCGACTCGTGAAGAAATTAAGTGTATGAATCCAAACTACACTGAGTTTAAATTCCCACAAATCAAAGCACACCCCTGGCACAAAGTAAGGACCCTGATTTACCAATATTTCATATATGTAATTCAATTTTTAGGGCTGTAAATGAGCTGAACGTTCAATGAACTATCCGGCAGGGAGTTCGTTGATGTTTGTTTATTTATTAAAAGAATGAACATGAAAGAGATTTTATGTGCGTTTAGTTAAATGAACTAACATGAACAAGCTTTCGTTGGTGAACATTTGATATAATGTTCGTTTATGTATAAGAAAATGAATATTAAATATATTTGAACTTTAATATCTTTTTGATAGGCTTTTTTCCAAATATTTTATTTCTTGTATGTTTGTTTGTTCATCTATCAAATGAATGAACACAAACAAACATTTTTCTAACCAACGAACACAAACTAGAAAATTCGTTCATGTTATTGTCTGTGTCCGTTTGTTTGTTCTATTTAACTTAAAAGAGCGAACACAAACACGAAAATCTGTCCGTGTATGTGTTCTTGTTTGTTCGGTTCGTTTACATCCCTACAATTTTTAAATCTCCAAACATATTTCTTCTACATAGATCTTTCACAAGCGGATGCCGCCGGAAGCTGTAGATCTTGTTTCAAGACTCCTACAATATTCTCCGAACCTTAGGTGCACAGCTGTAAGTACATCCTACCTTTTCCAACTTCCATAACTGAAAATAGAGTAATCTGTTCATCTTTTAAGATCAAACATGATATATGCTCACGGTTTTTAACAGCTGGAGGCTTGCATTCATCCCTTCTTTGACGAGCTTCGTGATCCAAACACCCGTCTTCCAAACGGCCGCCCACTGCCGCCCCTCTTCAATTTCAAGTCTCAAGGTTAAAAGTTAAAACATTTTCCAACTATTTTTTCAATACGTGCTCGTGATCTTAACGAAAACTGTATACACATGCAGAGTTGAAAGGCGCGTCTGCGGAACTACTGGCTAAGTTGATACCGGAGCATGCTCGGAAGCAATGTCCCTCACTTGGCCTTTAGGTTGTAACATTGTTGTTGATGTCAAATGTTGTGGTGACATGTTTAGATCTTAAAATATTTGTGGCCATTTTCTTAGAAACTTAACTGGTTTGACTCTTGCTGATTGTTTAAAAACTTGTTGGGTTGGTTTCTACAGGCACTTTTGCACCGACATTATGTGGTGGTGCAGAGTAATATATGCCTGTAGGCTTTATATGGTATTGTTGTCTAATATATGTAACAAGAAACTGTTATGGTTGATTTCATTTCATTTCAAGAATGGAACATTTCATAATACTAGTTAGTTCTCTGATGGGCGGATCTACCTCTTAACAAGGGGTAACCTACGTTGCCCCTTGACGCTTTGGCCGTAGTGTAAATTTAGTATAACTTTTGAAAAAAATTGACGTTTTTCCGATTTCGTTACCCCTTTTCTTTGAAACGTTGCTCCTACGTGGATTTTCTAGATCCGTCACTGATTATTGGAAGCCTATGCTCCAGATCTAAAACCTTTTAGACAAGTCTTGAAGAATTAAGGCTGAAAGATCCAGAAACGTACAAATATAGTCCAAAAACATGGAAGCCCTTAGAAAGCTATAGAGATTTCTATATAAATAAGTAGACATAGATATCTTGTGATAACTAGTACAATCATGAATGTCAGACTATAAATATGTGATAACTTTGTTTTGGAAGGACATCACAAAACTCCCACAAAATCCTGTAAATGTCTTCGTAAGTCCTTTGCAAAGTTCACTATGTAAGTTCTTCATAAAGAAATAAAGCTTTATTTGGTTACACTATCTTGTGTTCCATATCTCATTTGGTAATATCATTGTCATAGTCGGGTAAAAGGCTGAACTTAGTATGTAACTAAGAGATGACTAGTAAATAGACCCGCGCACGTTGCGCCGTGGGTATATTGCAAATATCGAATGGATTAGCGCAAGTGCTATGTAACGTGACCGGTGCGCAACAATCAAAAGGGGCTTATTATAGCTTTAAAAAATAGAAAACACACAAAATGCATAGTAACTCGAATTTATACGATCGAATGAAAATATATTATATTTGACGACACTCAGTATGGTATATAAAAACATATTATACTTGCACTGACTCATTTCTCAAGATAAGTTTTCGTCTAAAAAGAGATCAACTCGAATTTATACTGATACATACATAAAAACCCGCACGTAAAAAGTTAATCTTTTTCAAATAAAAGAATAAAGGGGCAAAGTCAAAACTTTTGAAACTCAAAGAGGTTAATGACAAATTAGTTCTTTAAAGAAAAATTGGCAAACAAAAATCATTAAAAATGTTAGATCTAAACATAGATCAACTCGAATTTATACCGACACATACATAAAAATCCGTACCTAAAAACTTTTTTTTTCAAGTAAAGGAACGAAAAGGGTAAAGTCGAAACTTTTGAAATTCAAGGAGATTAACAAAAATTAGTTCTTAAAAAAAGAAATTAGCGAACGAAAATCATTAAAGAAAATAACATGTTAAAAACACATATTATATATGGTACATGGGTAAAGCTAGAATATTAGAAACATGAGGGATTAAACATTGATGTTTGCAAGGCCAAGGGACTAAAATTTCAATGTGGTGAAACTTTGAGAAAAAAACATAAAACTAAGAGAAAAAGAGTTAAAATGTAAACTTTGAAAGTATAGGGGATGCTAGTAAAATGAAATAGGGGCTAAAATACCATTTTGCAAAGTTGGGGGTTGGATTTATTATATTGTATAGCGTAAGGGCTAAAAATATTATTTCTCAATGTTAAGGTGACCTTGTATTTTATTGAAAAGTGGAAGGGGTGGCCTTGTATTTTAGTGAAAAGGGGAGGGTCGGTGGCGTAAAAGCCACCGACTTTGTGCTTTAAGATTATGTAGAACTCCGTGAGAGCAGACTCTAGGCCTAAATTACACTAAATAAATCCTATTCTACCCTATGCGTGTAACACCCCAATCGCGTAATACAACAACACGCGGCGAAAATATCGGGGAGTCACGTTACGAATTGCTCACAACCACAAGTACTAAATTGTTTCGTTATTGTTAACATTGTTTTACAATACAAAGAATACATGTAATTGTCTTTTAATTAAGGAAGTCTAAGGCCCGGATGCAATCCTATGTATTGCATGTTTGAATAATCGAAAACCTGAAACATATGTGAAAATGAGAGTTAGCATAAAAGCTGGCGAGTGCATATATTTTATTTAGCCAAATAAATGGCAAAACGTTTAGTATTGCAATATTTTGACAACTAAGAGAGTTGTGAATTGAAAATGGATACTTTGAAGCCAAGGAATGGCAAAAAAGTTTAGTACTGCAATACATAACTTGATTGTGAAAACTTGTGACAAAATAGTTTTGTATATGACAATATGATTATTACTAGGTAATTTTTATTCTTTAAAAATTGTACTTTGGTCTTTGTAATCACATTGAAATCGGTCATAAAACTTGCGAGTGTATTATTAGAAATCCAATCAATAATTAATAATAACAATATTGAAATCGGTCATAACTTGTGTGAGTATTATTAGAAATCAAATCAATGATTTATAATAATACTTTAGATATCATTCTAAGAATCTAACAAAATTTGAGGTTAAGCTATGTATAGTAGAACGAGGCAAACTCGAGTTTAGATGAGCTTATTTGGACTCGATTCTTTACATCCCTACTAATATGTCAGTATGGTTGCACATGATATAGATTACAAAGTATGCAACTAGATTGCTTTGGGAGAATGGGCAAAGAAGGGCCAATGTTGCTCGGCACCACGAGATGACGTGGCACCAATGGGAATACAAGAACACTGTTCCCTTCTTTAAGTATTGCTCTATGTGACTATAACATATATGTCGCAACCCCCGTCCCCTTATTACCCGGGAACGGGCGGCCGCGGCCAGTTTCAGTGGTATCGGTGTTTATCAATTTGGCAGCGGAAATTACATCAGGACCGTAGTTAGGAAATATTTTATCGTAGTAAAATACCACACTTTTATAATATTAAACACATGGGAAGATCCCAAGTTTCTAGTACACACTTTTTCATAGGGATAAACCCTATTTTATTTAAAAAAACATCTCTTTATTTAGGTAACTTTTATTGCCACTTTTCCAAGCCTTCAATGCTGTCCAGCTGGCTTTTATTTGGCTTTCACATTTTGTTACCTGAAACGCGTTTAAAAACATTTTGTCAGTGGGAAATACTGGTGAGTGAATCCCAGTTTAATCAAAATAGGTTTTATCAGTCTACAGCATTGAGGGCGGTCGCGCAATTACATTTGTTTCCATCTACTTCAATTACCACCCACGGTACTGTCAACCCGACTTGTAGTCATGTTACTACTCACAATGTAGTAACAAATTTTGTATACAAAACCCCAACATACCGACGATAATTGTAGAATACAAATACTCGATCACTGTTTAATATAATGTAATTTAATTGAAGTTTTGTAAAAACAGTTTGCAAAAATGTTTACAAAAAGGAGATAACTCACATTGCTTTCTTAGGGTTTTCTTTAAGGATTTCCTGGTGATTATCTATAAATTACACAAATGCACATGCGTTATTATAATAACCCAATATTTACATTAGTAATACCCTACCCGAGACGGTATTCCAACGACTACGTCGGGCAGAACCACGACAGCCGTTACGGAACCCTGGATCAATCGGGCAGCGCATCTAATACGTACCCGGGGTTATGATACTTACAACGAGGCAGGGCTTCGCTAATTAGGGGGGTATTATACCCGAAAATTACTTCTACACTTATGAAATTCGAGAGAGAGAAATTATGAGCGAATTCAAATGATCAGCCGATCCCCTCTATTTATAGTGTCTGTCTGACACTTTGTCTCGCCCCGCGAAGGCTGTAGCCAATGGCTACGCGGCCCGCGACGTAGGCTGGGTAGACCCTAGCCTGGCCCAGTCATTGATATAGCTTTGACACACGTCTGACACGTGGCAGCACCGGGTGCAACCTGATCGTCTAGTTGTCGCGCCCCGCGTAAGATCCCTAAGGGGTCTTCGCGGCCTGCGGGCGACACTATTTCCTTGTTTTTATTTAATATTTAATTATATAAGGTATTTTGGGCTCGGTTTTTGCATACGGGGCATGTTTTAAGACATATAGGGGCACCTTAAATATTTTAGGGGTGTCGAAAATTTATTTAGGAGGGTTGTTATAATATAGCCTTAAGAATAAACATACATTTAATAACGGTGTTAGACGTGAACGCAAACAATAGTGATACGCGAGTTCATCACCATCTAACATTATATGTATTTATTTATGTAGTATCAATTTGCAACTTTTCTATGCATAATGGTGTTGTACCTCATGTTTAGGTTGTTTTAATTTATTTTTATTACTTTTAGTCTAAACTTTACGTCTTTTACAATTTAACATCACAAAATTTGATTTTTTTTTTTTACTTTTAACTCAAAAATTTTCATCATTTCCAATTTAACTTCACAACTTTTCACTTTCAACCTGGTTTCATATACTTTTCATCTTTCGCAATTTAACCCCATAACTTTTCACTTTTTTCAACTATGGTTTCGTATACTTTTCCTCTTTCGCAAATTTTCGTTTTACGTTTCGTTCCAAATTTTGCAAGTTAACACAACGCAACGTGGGTGTGGGGTTCAACGTTTTTACGTTTCGCTTTATGTTTCGTTCTAAATTTTGCGAGTTAACACGAAGCAACGTGAGTGTGGGGGTTCAACGTTTTTACGTTTCGTTCTAAATTTTGCGAGTTAACAAGATGCAACGTGCGTGTGAGGTTCAACATTTTTACGTTTCGTTCTAAATTTTGCGAGTTAACACGATGCAACGTACGTGTGGGGTTCAACGTTTTTATGTTTCGCTTTACGTTTCTTTCTAAATTTTGTGATTTAACACGACACACTGTGCTTGTGTCAGTTAACGTTTTTATGTCTATATTTTCCTGTTTGACAGATTTGTCGCAACGTGCGGGTAGTTGTTTTTTCTATATTTTACGTTTCGGTCTAATTTTTTTCGCGTTAATACGCCTCGATTTGAGTTTTGATGTTCACTCTCGATAATATGACATTGGTGCTATTTGATATGGTTTTATGGCCCCAGATAACTTAATTCTTTTCTAGTTAATTACAACTTGTTAAAATTACTACAGAAGTATCATAATCTAAAAATAATTCATTTTATAAACTACAGAGGCTTCATAATCTAAAAATAATAATTCTATTTCTAATTCATTTATTATTTGAACTTAAAATAAATAAATTTTGTTATAATCTCTATTTAAGTTTTTAATAATGGAATCCCTTCCCCGTGGCCCAGTGGTATCCCCATTTGGGTTATGTTGGCCGGCTCCTCCTTTGGGAGGTCACCGGTTCGACTCCCACTGTGGTCTTAGGGGGGACGTCCCAATGATGGATCGTATCCTACCGAGGCATGATGCGGTCTTGAGGACAACCCGGTTTTACCCAGCTGTTACCCCAGCGAGTCTCTCGTGTGGGGGCAGTATGATTTCCGGGCGGAAGTCAGCTTGCGCACCGGCCGGAGCCCGATCGAACATCGCGTCCGGAAGAGCGGGGCCGACGGGGAAATGTCTTTGACATGACCCCGGAGGCCAATCGGTCTTGTAATGAGATAGTCTCCTTCAAAAAAAAAAAAAATTTAACTTTTTTATTAATGGACCAGAGGGCAGAGTAAATTCTTAAATAAAGGGTCCGATATTTTCACCATTATTTATTGCTCACCTTCTCCACTCAGCGCCGCTACAGCAGCAGCGAACCCTCTACCCCTTTTCCGCCGAAGCAAAAGTTTCAATCGGTTATCGAATCGAAGTTTACTCGATAACTTATACACATATATACCAACAGGTAGCCCTATTCTCCATCTATATTCATTCGATTATTCATTACATGCATACATATATCATCTATTACACCAACACACTTTTCTCAACCACTGTGCTTGTTTCTCATTGAATTGAAGGATGTAGTAATTTCTGTAAAAACTTTGCATTTCTTAGTTTATTGCATGCACTAGTGTTGTTTTGTGACATGATTATGTCTCTGTTTCTTAGCATTAGACCGAATTTGATTTGTAGAAAGATTCTGAGGTTTTGTCTTATCGTGAAGGGGAATTATATGTTAGGATTCAGTTTGCGTTTTTTCTAACGCCTCTAATTTTTGCATTTTGGGGCTTGTTTGACTGCTTAGTATTTATGACGTAATTTGCAGATTTTTAGCTGTTGAGTAATGGATAAGGAATGTAAACGAGCCAAGCAGCTCATGATCGGCTCATAAATAGCTCGAATTGAGCCGAGCTTAAACGAGAAATAAGTTTGTATACTACACGCTCGTTTGTCTAAACGAGCCTATTATATAGATATAACTTTTATTTAATGTATATTTTTATAATAACTTTTACTCTTTATAAAGTTATGACAAAAATAACTAAATAAAATATCTTATGTTATATATAAAAGTTATAAATAAAATACATATGATATGGGTAATATTTGCTTATAAATTAATTGATAAAAAACAAAAACGAGCCGAGCTCTTGAGCTTTAGAAATAGAGCTCGAAGCTCGAACTGAGCCGAGCTTGAGATTTGGAAATAGAGCGTGAAATGAGCCGAGTTTTCGAGCTTGGGCTTCGCTCGCCTAAAGCGGTGAAAGTTAAAATTAGGTTATGGATGTCAGAATTTGCAATTGTATGGACATATAGGCTGTGTTTTACACTTCTGCATGTGTTTCATAAGATGAAAACGTTTGTAAACTTTGGTGTTTATTGATTTTACACATGCTATATGATATAGTTCTTTGAATCGAGTGAATGGTTCTAATTCTGTATTCGTTTGTTGTGACTAATATATTATGAATGTGTTAAGCAGTATGCATACCTGTACTGGAGTTATCATGGGTTCACTTCAACAGCCTGTATCGATTAAGGAATCTAATTTCCTCCCAAAAGGACCCGGTGTCAGTGGGCTTCTCCGTCAACTGAATATTAGATCATTTAAGCCGTGTAGATCTTTAAACATCGAAGGTAGCTTGGCTACCGGAAGGTCATCCACCCCTTCTGTGCCCGTCACAATTCCCGAAGGAGGTAATTTCTTAGAAATCCATACACCTTTTGGTATGACACCGATAAAAGTATCGCGACTTTGCTATTTAATAGGGCTGTAATCGAGCTGAGCCAGGTTGAGCTCGAACTTAAAGGAGCTAGCTTGGCTCGGCTCCTTTACTTTATCGAGCCGAAAAGTCGAGTTCGAGCCAGCTTTTTTTTTATTTTTAAATTATTTTTACAGATATTGATATAACATAAAAAGCAAAAAGAGATAAAAATTACAAATGTATCTATATGTATTATTTTTGTTTTTTTAATATTATAAATACCGAAAGGCTTATTAAAAGTATTATATGCATAGTTTTTGTTTTTTTTCCCATATTTTTATATGTTATTGATTAATTGAACTTAAAATGTTAACACTTCAACACCTTCTCATATATTTTTTATTTTAATACATTTAAAATTAAAATTAATCTATATAAATTAAAATAATTCATACCGGAACGCGAGCTGACGAGCCGAGCCAGGCCTAGCTCGAGCTTGGCTCGTTTACAACCTAGCTTTTTTCTAGTTTTTTCCGAGCGAACTGTGAGCTTTTTGAACAGCCCTAATTATTAATAGTTCATGTTATTACCAATAAGAAATGTGTAAGTTTGCTAGATATACTTCTAAATTTTTTAATTATATTTTTGTGTGTGGAGAATATTTGTTTACAATTCATGGAAGATATTCACGACAAACAACGAATTGATACCCTTAAATCTTTTATACGTTCATAGGTAATGGAAGCAATTTCGTAGACCAAGAACTGAGTAATGCTGACCCCGAAGTTAGTGAAATAATATACAATGAGAAGCAACGGCAGTTTAGAAGTTTAGAGCTTATTGCATCGGAGAATTTCACATCCCGAGCTGTTATGGAAGCAGTTGGTTCATGTCTTACTAACAAATATTCTGAAGGACTTCCTGGCAAAAGGTGATAATTGTCATTATAATTTATAAATTTTATTGATGTAATCATGTAATATGCTTTTTGATTTGTTATACTTTTTGTAGATATTATGGTGGAAACGAGCACATCGATGAACTGGAAACACTTTGTCAAAAGAGGGCCTTAGCAGCATTTCACTTGGATGAAAATAAGTGGGGTGTGAATGTTCAACCGTTATCTGGTTCACCTGCTAATTTTGAGGTTTATACGGCTATTCTTAAACCCCATGACCGCATAATGGTGAGTTGTCTTTAGGTTCTGTTTTGAGCAATCCAAATTGTCTATGTTATATTGCATCAATATATGTGTTATATATTTTACTGTGTTTAATTCAGGGACTTGACTTGCCTCATGGAGGACACTTGTCTCATGGATTCATGACACCCAAACGAAGGGTTTCGGGAACATCCATATATTTTGAATCGATGCCTTATCGTCTTGATGAAGCTACAGGTGCAACGGTTTATCTTTGTTTTAATGTATATACGTTTGTCTTATATAAATATGTACTTGTCACATCTATACAGGCCTCGTTGATTATGACATGCTTGAGAAAACCGCTACTTTATTTCGACCGAAACTTATAATAGCCGGTGCAAGTGCTTATCCCCGTGATTTTGACTATCCTCGTATGAGAAAGGTATAGCTTTCAATTCAGCCAAATTAACTATTTTTTTAAAAATGTTTATTATGCTAAAACTCACCAAGTGTTGATGACATTTGGCTGTTACAGATTGCTGATTCTGTTGGTGCTTTTCTGATGATGGATATGGCTCATATTAGTGGACTTGTGGCTGCTTCTGTTGTTGGCAATCCTTTTGAATACTGCGATATTGTCACAACTACAACACACAAGGTATCGTGTGAGTTAATGAAAATTGTGATAACTTACTAAATCGATATCTACAATCTGACTTCTGTTTACAGTCTCTCAGAGGACCGAGAGGGGGAATGATATTCTTCAAAAAAGATCCTATTTTGGGAATCGAGTTAGAATCCGCCATCAACAATGCGGTTTTCCCAGGTTTACAGGTTAGTTCTAAGTTACTTTTAATGATCATGGCTAGGGGCAAGGTGGTCTTTTGTTGATCTTATCTGTACGTTATTTAAAAATATACCTTAACAGGGTGGTCCACATAACCATACAATAGGAGGACTGGCGGTTTGCTTGAAGCATGCTCAGTCTCCTGAATTCAAAGCTTACCAGAACCAGGTTTTTTTTTGAGTCTCATTTTGTTAGCATCATAAGATGCATTGTTTTGACTTTTTTGACTGGTTTACGTGTTGTTCTTGCAGGTTGTTTCTAATTGTCGAGCTCTTGCTAAACGATTGTTGGAGCTTGGATACACTTTGGTTTCGGGAGGGAGTGATAACCACTTGGTTCTTGTGGATCTCAGGCCATTGGTACTTTTTTCGTACTTGCAACTTATGAGTGCGTATATTTGGATATCTTCGTTCTCAAATGGGTCATAGTTCAAGTAAAATTTTTAGCTAAGATAGAAATTGGTCAAATGGGTTGAAGGTCGCTTTTAAAGTTCAATAGTTTCATTCAAGGATGTAGATTATGATAAATAATAGTTAGGCCTGTAAACGAACCGGACATTCATGAACTATTCGTGAACTTGTTCGGCGGGAAGTTTGTTTATGTTCGTTTATTAACATATGTTTATGTTCGTTCGTTTATGTTCGTTTCAATTTAAATACATAAGTAGTTTTATTTATATAAATACTAAACATAAAAGCAACTTTCTAACTACTTGTATTAATATAACTAATTGGTAATTGGGCTTTCTAGTAATAAAAATGGGGTTTTCCAATGGAATTTATCGTAATTAATTACTAATTTATATAAAAATTTACTCTATGTTCGTTTATGTTTAGTCAGTTATGTACGTTTGTGTTTATTCAATTATATTCGTTTCTGTTGTTTATTTTTTGTTAAATTATGTTCATTTAAGTTTGTTTGTTTATGTTCATTTACGTTCGTGAACTCTGTTCGTTTAGGTTTCAAACGAACGAACATAAACGAACATGCCCATTTTCTTAATAAACGAACATGAACAAAAAATGTGTTCGATTATATGTCCGTGTTTGTTCGGTTCGTTTATAGCCTAACAATAGCGTTTTGCAATTACAATAAGCACATTAGTTGTGTACAGAAAAGTTAAAAAGCGCGTGCAAGTCAACTTGTCCCGTTTTGACCCGATACTAAATTATAACCCGTTTCTTTGCATAGCGGGCTTGGGTTGCCATTTAAATATTGTATTTTGTAGATTGTCAGGCTGTCAGGCTGTGCCAACATTCAGTTAATTTTATACATTAGTAGTTGAATCATGGTTACCACAATTAATTATATATTCTTTCAATGCAGGGTCTTGACGGTGCTAGGGTTGAGAAAATCCTTGACCTGGCGTCAATAACGTTAAACAAGAATTCAGTACTAGGTACACTTTGGGTTATTTATTTCAACTAGAAAAAACTGAGCCACTAAATAAATTCACGCGACCTGATATCTTGTTCTAAATGTGCCAGGCGACAAAAGTGCACTTGTGCCAGGTGGCATACGTATCGGCTCACCGGCCATGACAACTCGTGGGTTCACTGAACAGGAGTTCATTTATATTGCAGAGTTTATTCACGAAGGGGTGCAGCTGACACGTGAGGTCAAACAAGCCGTCTCCGGGTCAAAGCTCCAAGATTTCATGAGGTTTGTAGCATCTTCGGACTTCAACAGCTTCAGCGATAAAGTTTCAGATCTGAGAAAAAGAGTGGAGGCGTTGACAACTCAGTTTCCGATCCCCGGTTTGTGAAGAGCAGAGTGAAATCTTTACATGTTTATGATAACTGATGTGTGAACTGTGAAGTTATCATTAGCTGTTGGATGTTGGGTGTTTAAGAATCTTGAGATGTTTTGAACAACGATTTTGTAACTTAAATAATCTCGAGATCCTGAAGTTTTTATCCCCCGAGAGGCAAAATGGACGGGGTGAGATGGGTTGGGTCACATGGTAGAAATTGGTTTGGGTCAAGAAAGGGTCAGACTCAGACTACAGGACTTTGTCTATCTGGTTTATTAATCTTATAAATGAATTATTATATTTATATATATTGTTGTATTATTAATAATACAGAATTAGTAGTTTTAATATTATTATTATAATAATATATACACCTTTTTTACACTTTTATTATTTTAATATTTATAATAATAATTAGAGTTAATTACAGAGTTAGTACATGTGGTTTGTACAAAATAACGTACTTAGGTACTAATAGTTTAAAATCACCTTCTAGGGTATTAATTTTTCATTTTGTAACGTTTGGAGGTATTAACTTCTAGGGTATTAACATAGTTAGTCTCTGTGGTTTGCACAAAATAATATAGTTAGGTACTAATAGAATGTGATTTTAAACATACAAATAACGTTAATACCTGCAAACGTTACAAAATGAAAAGTTAATACTCTAAAATGTGATTTTAAACTATTAGTACCTAAGTATGTTACTTTGTGCAAACCAAAGGGACTAACTATGTAATTAACTCTAATAATTATTATTTTCTTTACTTTTTAATGATTTTTCATATTTTTCTTTAACTTTAATAATTTTTTGTAAGGGTTGGGATAAGATTGGTGTCAACTGATATCGAATCAGTACTGGTATCGAAAATATCGGTACGGTCCTGTTCGGTATCGATACATAAAGATCAAAACCGGCACCATCCTGGTACAGAAAACGTCAAAAGTCGGTACCGAATTGATATTGAAAATCTTTTAGTTCAGGAAATTCGGTAATGCTACCCGGTACCATTTGCTCATCCCCGATCACGGGTATCGTAAGAACAACGGTATCGTACAACTTTTTTTTTTGTTGATTTCCTTCAACTTTTAATGTTTTCTTTTTTTTTAGTTTCAGGGATAGGGATGAGCTCGGTGCCATACGATACCGAATCGGTACTGGTACTGAAAATACCGGTTACGGTATCGGTATATGAAGGTAAAAACCGGTAGCGAACAGGTACCAGGTACGCCTAAAATTGGTACCGAATTGGCACTTAAGATCTTTTAGCTCAGGAAATTCGGTACCAGTAACCAGTACCATTTGCTCATCTCTGACCACGGGTTTCATACGAACACCATCATTGCCATACAACTTTTTTGGCTGATTTTCTTTCGGTTATCTTTTAGCGTTTTTTTTCTACATTTTCTTTTTATTTTTGTCAGCGGTTCCGTGTGTGCAATGCGCTTGCAGTGATTTCAAAACAAATGTAAACACAGACTAAATAACAAATAAGTTCGCTGTAACGCGACGACGGTGATAAACCTAGTTAATATAAATTGCAAAATCCCATCAGTTTTGGACTCATTTAACCATTTGGAGTAAAACGATAGCTCAAATAAACATATCGATATTTATTGGCGAATGGAACTAGACTTTTGTGTGTTTGGTGGGTATGGTCGGGGATGACAATGGGCCGAGTATGACTATTCCCATACCCATATCCGGTTGTAAAATCTTGTCCTCTTCACGGGTTTGATAAGCATCTATTGAACCATTTATGATTTAATCTAGTGTTTATGCTTGAGCATTGACCGAATCAGCAAACATGCTCAGAACCATTTGAAATGATATGGACGAATTAAATAATTTGAATTAAAGATACGGATCACATATATTCTTCTTGCCAATACTTAGACAACACTGAAATCCTTTTGCATGGTCAAAACAAAATATAAGCTCTACGTAGGCTAAATATACCCTCTCTTATTACTTTTTATGGGGAAAGTTCTTGTACAAATAATCTTAACATACTAAACATACAAATTGAAGGAAAACTCAAAAAGACAAGGTTACATTTTTGTAATTATCAATAACTATCAAAGTTACTCTACAAATATACCTAAAAAACCTAAAAAAAAACTAACCCCCCCCCCCCCCCCCACCCCGTGTTTTCAGGAAGTCAAGGTCAAGTCAACGACCGATCATACAAATTTGACTTATAGTAATTTCCTTATTTTAATTGTATTATGTGGAGTAAGTGTTGTTAATTACTAAAAATCGACGTGTGTTAATCGCTATTCAATCGACCTACGACTGTGAACTATAGGAAGTAACAATGCGATAAAGTTAACTAAACGATAATCAAACTATGCTAACTAAATCGACATCGAATCGCAACTCGAACTACGCATTTTAGTTATTATACGTGTGTGTGTGCCTTATGTGTTACTTGTGCATGTTTATTTACGATATGTGGTAATCAATCGAACTCGAATAGAAACTCGAAATGCAATCGAACTCAATCACAATCGAAATCGAAATGTGATAATTAGTGGAGAAGAGACAGCGCGAGATATGAATTAGTTGGGACTGAAAGTAATTTGACTAAGAAACCATATCGTATCGAACCGCTCGCAACCGAAATCGAAATATTAAAAATCGTCGCGCCGAACACTCGAAACGTGCAGCTGATCGATCAGGCTACCAACCGAACGGACTGCTGTCCGATCGGACAGGCTGTCCGATCGAGCTGCCTGGCCGATCGGCCAGCACTTTTGATGTGTTATGGTTGGATGGTCTAATTTGTCATGATTTTGTATGTTTTCACTTGGAATTATGCTTGGAATATGGTCACTTTGTGTGTATTTTGGTTGTGTAGGTTTGCGGCAAAGATATCATGATTTGTTGGAGCTTTACATGTACACAAGGATGGAAACAAAGCAAAGACAAGCATGGACGTAGCCCTACTCTTACTCAAATTTGATATTTGGGTGTATTGCATGGGAATTTTAAAGATTCAGGAAAGCTGACTTTAGAGAGGCCGTAGCCCTACTCTCTTGGGCATAGCCCTACTCCTGCAAACGAACAAAAACGGTTCTGGACGGTTTTTAATGTTTTTCTATGAAGTTTTGACCAAGGAACTCGACATTCAACACAAGGGGGGTGCCAAGGGACGACCAAGGAAGAAGAATCTTGAGTGACAAAGCCTTTCTATCATCCTAATCATGTCTTTCACTTCCGAATTCCACACTTCATCATCATTTCACACCATCATGAGTAGCTAAATCATTCATGGTTGCATCAAGGTCTAAGGTTTGATCTCATTTAGTATTCAATCTGAATTGTAAGTACATTTGACATGGATTTGCTTTGATTTGTTAAGTACTTGACATTTTCTTTGTGATTTCATGTGTTTATCATGTTTCAATGTTGAACAATTTACTATTTTGAACACTTCACAACATTGTTTCTTCTATTTGGTGTTTATCATTAGAGAACAAGGTGTTTTGATTGATAGCGTCGGATAGTGTTTTGATAATTGATAATAACCTCATCCTACAACATAAATTATTCGGTCTAGAATCGTTAAAAGAGTTGTTGTTTGATTGAAGAGTCCATTGATTATCCAATGTGTGAATGTGGTAAACTTCACTATGTCTATGTAGTGTGTGCTATTGAATTAGATTGTTTATTGAATGTGCAACCCGATCCTTGGTGTGACCATGTATTATTACTTGTGATAAAATCAATCACTTTAGGTTTACTTTTGCGAATTACTTAATCTAAACAACTCAATCAAGGAATCAAGTTTACATTATGTTCATGAATCAATTGAGTCTAAACACTAACCAAAAGCTCTTCGTGGTTCGACACCCTACTTGCCCTAACTAAATTAAGGTATTTAGGAAAACAATTCTCTCTATCTTTGATCGGTACATCGACGCCGATCAACTTTCCCCATTTGGCATCCTATAAGTACCCCTGTCATTGTCATCCTTTCCACTTTTGGAAACCTCTGTTCGACCAGCACGCTTAACTCAACCTTTTCTCAGATTCCTCTCGATTCCGGTAAGATTTCGTCCTAAATCTTGTACTTTCTTGATCTACACGCACTCCTACACTTTTCTATCTTTCAAATCTTAACTTTTAACCGTGAAATCATCAAGATTCAAGTGTTCTAGGATGATGTCATCATGGGTTCTTGAAGAACTTCATGTTTTGGCCTCAATCCACCAAGAATAACTTGGATCTAGCCGATTTCCACATAAACAAACAAAGATCTTTCATAGATCTAAACGTATACCCGGTGAAAAGGATTGAAAGATGGATTGTCCAACTTTCTTTCAACTCTTTTTCACTCAATGCCTTCAAACCGATAGAAACGGACCCTGTGCCGGCTTACAAATCACTCCGGTGGTTGCATGGCTCAAGATCTGGATTCTATCCGCGAGGTTAACCGATTTCGGGTTAAACGTTAAACTCCGTTCCGAACAGTTCACAGGCCGGATTTGGGTGATTCCTATCCGACCAGGGGAACTAAGTAAGGACGAGGGATCTACGGTTCGACTCGTTGTCAAAATACCTCAATAAAACGACAAACAAACAGAACAACCAAGTGTTAGACGAATAGGCTGATCTGGTCAGGGGCTGACCGATCGGACTGTTGTCCGAACGGACAGCCAGCCGATCGGACAGTCAGCCGATCGACTGGCCAGCCGATCGGTTAACACAAGGTCCCACACTTAATCAATTTATTTTGAAGACTAGTATTGAACGAACTGTTGTTCGATCGAACTACTGTCCGATCGGAATACTCTTCGGATCATGAGATACTATACTTCAACACTTGATCGATTTTTCAACATGCTCAATGCACTAGAAGTGCCACCCAATCGAACAACCGTCCGATCAGGTGACACCCTGCTGAGAACTCGTCATGATTGATCATGCATGATCGAACAACATTAGTGTTATTCGATCGATCAACTATCCGATCCACTACACCACACTTTGCATTCATTTAAAGTTGTTGATTATTGTTGACTTGCCAATCGATCGAACACCTGTCCGATCCAAGGCAACTCACTACAATTTATAAAAATACCTAACCGATCGGGTTGCCAGCCGATCGAACAGCCGTCCGATCGACCTGACCTGAAGGGTAAAGGTACTTCAATGTTTTCAAATGCTACAACGAAAACTTCAAAAGTCAAGCCATCATACACAAACACATCCTTCTCAAAGGAAGAAACAATCCACTCGAACAGCCATCCGATCGGCCTACCGACCGACCGGACAGCGGTCCGAGCGGACTGTCAACCGAACGGTCAGCCGTCCGATCGAACTACCGTCCGATCGACCAGCTGTCCGACTCTCCAACACTTGTACCATTTTACGCGTCACTTATTATTATGTTATCAATCTATTCAGGCTAACCTTACTCGCTAAGCGCTCCCTTCAATCCATCAACCGCTGTGAGTATACTCGATCCCTTTTTTGCTTTAAGCACTTTTGGGTGTTACATACGTTACAACTATTCAAATTACATCAAACACACTACTCAATACTATTTGAACGCTAACCGTGAATGCATGTTATATGTGGCTTATGAATGCTTGTTTGTTATGTTTACACATGGAATGTTGTCTACCTGCCTTAGCAACGATAGTACTATAGTTTGGACTCAGCACCCGTTCACCCGGGGGGTGTTAAGGACATTTACTTGCATGGATTACGGTGGTAATCATGTATTGCGAACTGCCTCGGGCAGTCAACCCGCAGTCATTGGTATCGATGGATCTATGTCGATAACTAACGTGCTTCATTTCACTATGTGTACGTGCTGGTTATTCGTAAACGAATTCGAACTCTATATGCTATTATCAAACTTGTATGCTCACCTTTACATTATATGTATTGACTTTATTTTAACGTATGTGACAGGTGCTTAGGATGCACACGTGGTAGGAATTTGAAGCTAGAATAAAGCTTTAGAGCCCAACAAATAGTTGTCTGTAGTGGTCAAACTAAGGGTCTCTAGAAGCAGATAAACAATTGCTAATTATTTAAATCTGAGTTGTCGGAACGGAATATTTGCCTGGATTTTGTCTGTAATAATTATTTTACTGTTTGAGATACGGTATGGGACGTATTATTTAAATTGAATGGTAATGATAAATGTTATGGAAACTTCTGGACAATCTGTTTCGCTCAGTGCCATGCCTCGATGTTTCCGCCATCGGTTGGGGTGTGACACCACCCACGCTAAAATGCTAAAAACTAAACCCCCAAAAAACCTAAAAAAAAAAAAAACACACACACAAATTATTTTTTTTTATTTTTTTTAACATTTTTTTATTAAAAAATCGCTACTTTTAGTAGCAGCAATTTTTTTTTTGCTAACAAAATGTAGCGATTTTTTATAAAAAATATTAAAAAAATGTGTTTTTTAGGTATTTTTGGTTGAGTTCACATTTGTATAGTAACTTTGATAGTTGGTGGTAATTAAAAAAATGTCACCTTGTCTTTTTGAGTTTTCCTTCAATTTGTATGTTTAGTATCTTAAGATTATTTGTATTTGATCTTTTGCCTACTTTTTATACCCCCTTCTATAAAATCACATTAAAACTTGTAATACTTACCCCCTATACAAACTATTATTTAAAAAAATATTCTCTTTGTTACAAAACAAATTCAAAAGTGTAAAAAAGGATTACAAAAGTTTTTTTTTTTTTTTCAAAAAAAAAATTGTTTTTTAACTTTTATTTAAAAACATATTTTTTAAAAGTTCTCGGATATATTTTTAAAGAAACTTTCTCAAATAGTATTTTGATTATGCTATTTTATTGAACATCTTTATAAATAAATAATAACATTTTTTTATAAAAACAATAATAAAAGTTTTGAACTCTCTTTTTAAAAAAAGTCTATATTATGTTTTTCCCTCGTCTTGTTTGTATTTTAAAGATCATACTTTTATAATTGTTAATACTTTAAATGTATTTATAAAATAATTAACAATTCTTATTTCTTAAAAAGTAATAAAGTTTTTTTCATTTAAAATAGTATTTATAGCCCTACGCACATATTAAGTATTCAAACCATCTATGTAAGTGAACAAATAAATAATAGGTATTAAAATAATTTTATCAAACTATAAATTAATAATCTATATAAGTTAAAATTTAATTAGTGTAAGCAGTATGTTATAAGCAAGTTAAAACCAGTTTAAGACTTTCGATCGAAGTGAACACTTTAAAAAATATGTTTTTAAAAATTAATATAAAAACAAACAAAAATTTTGAAAAAAAAATCTACAATATTTTTTTACACTTTTGAATTTGTTTTGTAACAAAGAATACTTTTAAAAAATATGATATATATAGGGGGTAAATATGCTAAGTTTAAATGTGATTTTATGAAAAGAGAGTATGAAAAGTAACAAGAGGGGTACATTTAGCAGCCCCACAAAATATAAGCTCATATGAATTGCGACCGTGAGTTGCGCTCCTATTTTCAATTGTGCATCCTATTTTCGTTTTTCGTTTTTCGTATACGTTAATTATAATTTAACATTCTCGAAAGCTTTTTATTAGATGTTACATTAACGGTGAAACTTACTACATTGAGCCAGTGCTCAATATTCATTGTTGACAACTCGTATGCTCTTAACGCAATTCTCTATCTTCAAGACTTGATGATTTATCACAATCATAATCGGTGTAACATGAGACCAAAGATACACATATAAAAGTAGATTCACGACTATAATTAACGTATCTAATATCATAGGTGTAAACTTATTATCAAATAATTCATTTCCACAATTCTAGATATGAACTTGGTGTTAATATCTATAAACTAAATTCACTAATTTACATAAAAGAATGGGTATAATCAAAGTTTAAATCAAACAAAGTCTACAGAAAAGGGTACAAAACCTAGTTATGCTCATAAAGGACCAACATATGATACTTCAATTGTTCTAAAACACCACATATCTCATTCAACTCATTGCCACTTGCATCTTGGGCATAAAACAAATGCAACTCATTCCTCACTTCAATCCAACTACACCCTCCACTTTTCTTCAGCCCTCTTTCCTTCATCAATTTTCTAGTTTTCAAAACTTCCCGCCATTTTCCCGCCGATGCGTAAACGTTCGACAACAAAACATACCCGCCCGATTTCTGTTCCGCCAGTTCCTGAATCGTTGCGGCCGTTCTTTCCGCTATCTCATCTTCACCATACGTTTTACACCCGCTCAAAAGAGCAGCCCACGCGTTGACTTCTGGCTCACACGGCATTGACTTGATCAAATCTTCTGCTTCACGCACACGCCCTGATCGCGATAACATGTCAACCACACATGTATAGTGTCTCTCGTTCGGTTTTATTTTGTAAAGTGTCTCCATTAAGTTTAAGTAATGTAGACCCTTGTCAACAAGCCCGCAATGAGAACACGCAAACAAGAGTGCTAAAAGAATGAGCTCGTTTGGTTTTATACACGTCGTTTTCTCCATTTGTTGAAATAACTCGAGGCTTTCTTCTGCGTAACCGTTTTCAGCTAGTCCTTGAATCATGGCGGTCCAAGAAACCTCGTTTTTTTCGGTCATTTTGTTGAAAACGCGTTTAGAGTTCTCGATGTCGCCGGATTTTGCGTACATATCAACGAGTGAAGTGCCTACAAAAACATCGTGTTGAAACCCGAGCTTGAATGTCTTTCCGTGGATATCTTTCCCCTTTTGTAACGACGTTAGGTTTGCACACGCGCATAAAACACTGGATAAGGTGGATATATCTGGTGTTTGCCTCGAAAGTAGCATGTCGTTAAAAACTTCGAAAACCTTATCATACTGCTCGTTTTCTAAGTAACCTGTTACCATCGAGTTCCACGAGCCTATACTTTTAACGGGTATTTGATCGAATAACTTCTTAGCTTCTTCTTGTTGCCCGTTTGAGCTATACGCGCTAATCATCGTGTTCCAACATACTACGTTCTTGTTCTGGACCGTGTCAAACACTAGACGCCCATCGTTAGGGTTTCCACATGAACCGTATAAGTCGATAAGCGAGCTGCTAATGAACACGTCATTTGCCAATCCTATTTTCGTGACATGGGCATGAATGGTTTTACCTGGCTGCAATAACTTAAGGTTTGCTAATGCGTTAATCGCACTCGATAGACAAGATGAGTTTGGATTAATCCCGTTTTCGATCATCTGGCGAAAAAGTTCGATAGCATCTTTCGAGTAACCTTTTTGGGTGTACCTTGAAATCATAGCACTCCAAGAAACTTCGTTTCGTTCAGGCATTTCATCAAACACCTTCCGAGCTTCTCGCAAATCGCCCCTCTCAACGTACATGTCGAGAATCGCGGTCCAAGAAATCACATCTCGTTTACCCATTCGTTTAAAAATCGCGCTAGCCATCTCCATTTCACCCAACCTCAAACTAAACGTAATCAACGAATTGCAAACCGAAACATCCTCTTCAAAACCAAGCTTAACAACCAAACTTACAACACTCATTCCCAACGCGAACTCCTCCATTTCAGTACACGCTCTCACAATCGAAACAAACGTAACATTGTTCGGCCACACCCCATCCTTCAACATCTCCAGAAACAACTCTAACGACTCCAAACGCATCCCATTCGACAACAACCCGCTAATCGCAGCCGTCCAAGATATCACATTCTGAAACGGGTTTCGCGAAAACAACTCCATCGATTCATCCACCCTCCCACACTTCAAATACCCAGAAATTAAGGCGGTCCAAGACACTTCATTTCGTTGAGGCATTTCATCGAACAACTTGCGTGCTTCATCTACGTTGGCCCAATTAACATTTGCAGATATCAAACAGTTGTGGACAATCATGTCAAAGGTGTTGTAATCTTTAAGAAGTTGATCTACTTGTGATGATTTTTTAAAATCTAGATACATGATTAGTAATTTGACTGCTATGTGTCTGTGTGAAGAAATGCCCAGTTTGTATAAATGGGTATGGATCACTTGGCCTTCTGTTATTAAACGATGATTAGTGCAGTGTTTTAGAAGTGAAATGCTTGATTCAGTGAATCCAATGAAGCTTTTTATAGGGCTTTTGATGATCAAAAGACTTTTGTAAATACTCCCCATCGTTTCTTTTCTCATATTAAAAACCTAAAAAGATTTAATGGTTGCGATCTGAATTTTGGCGTCGTCAGTTGTGAAAATAGGTAGGGGAGGCGGATCAGAAAATCCCGTTATAAAAAAAGGATAACAAAATCAAAAAACGTCAAATTTTTCTAAAATTTACACAACTGTCGGAGCGTTAAGGGGCAATGATGTTACCCCTTGTATTAGATTTTGTTTGGTAGTTGACAAATCTAAGGTTATCTTTGAATAGAGGATTTTCATTAGTTGCAAAATACAATCTACACACACCCATGCTTTTACCCTTTACACGATTATACCACTTATACAACGCCCCTTGAGGGCGGTGTTTGAAACCCCTCGTGGTGATATTTGTTTGACATCATTTTAAGTTCATGTTGTGTTTATATTTCTGTAATCTTTTATTGTTATCTTGAATACGACGTGTTAATCCATGAGCATAATATGCAACACCCTTAACTTAAACTATGTGAGTACATGAAAACTAAATAAATATATATATATTTTACAAAAAATCAATTGTTCGTATATTCAATAATAGGTCATTATGTTATATAAAACCTATGCTAACATGTAAAAACCTTTTTTCTTATAGCTTTCAGGATTCGAATGCAAGACGTCTTATAATAGTTTTTGCCAACTTAAAATTCATTTAATAGTTCTTCGTTATTTTGTTCTCATGTAAATAGTATTTTTTATATTTTATGTGTTTAAATATTTTTCGAAATTAGTTATGATATTATTCTAGTGAAACCGATCCGATAATTGAACCACACAAAACTACACGTCGTCACCCATTTTTCACTTGCCACGTGGAGTATCATTCTTCATGAATATCTAATCCACAAAGACCTTGTAGTTTTGTAATAATACGAACGAACTCTTTATCAGTTATGCAATTGAAAATGGCCGTTAAAAACAAAATATTGAAAATGACAAAATAAAATCCACGTCAGCAAGAAAAAAAGTGCATTACAAAATATCTAAAACAAAATATCTTAAGGTAAGGAGGTTGAATATTCTAGTTGACTACACTTGGAAGACATAATAAAACCATATATTTATTTCCTACCAAAAATAACAGAGAAATGGCATCATCATTTGCAGTTTTCCGGCTGCCGGAAGTGTTTAACCACCGTCCCAGAATTGATAATCTATCAAGGTACGGTTATAACTTAACTTGTTCACTAATATCATATCATATTATATTATTATTGATGATCAGTTCTGTTTTAAACATAATGGAAAACATGTAAAAGCATACATTTGATTGCATCAGTAGAGAATCCAGTCAGAGACGCAGCCACAGAGTTCGACATAGTTGTCAGTTTGATCTGGTTCCTCCTTAGGGTGTAAAGTGATGATGGTGATGAAACCGAAATTAGGGTTAGTTTCGGTTGAGAGAGAGAGGACGAAAATTGATGTTATGTGTTTAGGTTATGTGTCTTGTGTAACTGTCTAACCCTTTACCTCTCTAATAATCTCCTTATATATACACCCAAGAGGAAACCCAATTAGTTAATAAGGGTAATACGGTCCATCAACAATTACCAACTAATTATTAATAGGTTATTAATATATTTTGATCTATATTATATAAATGATAATGATGGCTACTAGATTAAATATAAATAAATAAATATTTAATCTTACATTCTCCCACTTAGCCGAATAATCATTTATCATGAGTATTAGATTAGTCTGATCAGAAGTTAATACTCATTTTAGCCTTAAACAAGTACTATAGCAGAGAAATACAGCCGTTGAATCATTATGCGACTCAGGACCCCCATTAGTCATACTATAGCCTTAATTTAAAACCTAACAGTTATGATCAAAATATGTAAGCCCTTTAACGTTTGATTTGTATTTATAGTTGTCTATATGTCATTACACCGGCAGAACATATGTAAGAGACATACAAAATCAAACTGATGAGGAAAATTAATTAATAGCTAGTCATTCATAGTACGATATGCAGTTGTACATGGTCATCAATTAAAACCCTTCTCTTTTATGTGCACTCTTAATAAGACTTATGGGTAATAGACCTTTAGTTATAGGATCCTTAAGCATATCACGAATGTATTCGATACAAAGATTTAGTTTCCTCAATTCGTTCATAAACGAATAATTAATTGTGTATCGAATTTTAATGCAGCACCTCTCGAACTGTTACTGTTCAAGGAGACATGGTAGCTGACTTTATCACAACAAGTCTTCAAAATATTAATTATATGGAGTTAATAAACTTATGAGTCCTCTGATAAATTTCCAACAACATTTAGTGACTATATTATGTCGTTATAACTTAGGTTGTCGATATCAGTCCATTATGACTCCTCCATGAGATATGTTTTGTCTGTTGACATAAAGATATACCCGAAATTACATTTTGTCATCTTTGAACATTACAAAGTTAGATTAATCAACCGGTTTGAGTTCTCACTTCTTCTTTAAATTATAGCCTCTCATTTCTTTTAAAGATATTGTAATACTCTATTAAATGCTTCACATTAATCTAGACATATCTAGTGTGTTGCAATGTGAGTAATATCTAAACGAGTATAGACTTAAATTTACATAAGACTTCTAATTAATGAAGCGTAAGAAATAATCTCATTTATCCTATTATCCTCTAAAGAAGAGCAGTATTGTTTGTTACATATGTAAGGACCAATTTAATGTTAAACTTATGGAACGGAAGTAATGTTCCATTTGGTCTATCTCAACATGTTATGATATCTATTATGTAAGAGATATCTCTGAGATCTATTATATCAAAGTTTGTGTTAACAATGCTTTGACTTATGTAACATCTACTTGTCAAAAGAATATCATCTATATAGACAAGTTTATCTTAGTTGCTCCCACTCATCTTGAGGTAGGTACATTATTCCACTTGGTTACTGATGAAAATCATTGTGTTAAGATTTCATCATATTATGATGTTTGCTTTAAACCATACATGGATTTTATTGGCTTATAGACAAACTGTTCTTTAACCTTAAGTTTAGAACTTTCAGGTTGTTTTATGAACATGTAAATATGTCAGCCAGTTGTTAGGGAAAAATTGTTTTAATGTTCATCTAATGTAGCTCAAAACTTTTATAAGCTACTAGAACAGTGATGATCCTAAAAGAAATCTTTTGTTAGATATGTAATAAAGATTCTTTAATAATTTATCTCTTCCTGAGTACAACCTTTGACAATCAATTATGCTTCTTTGTGTCTTAACGTTTATATCAGGATTTGGTTTAGTTATGAACACTCTTAGGTAATTCAATTAAATCCCAAACGTTATATGAACACATAAAATCAGTTTTACTAGAAAACTGTTTTATTCCATTCAGAAGATTGATTGACACTAATGGCTTAATTAGAAGAGATAGGATCAGTAAACTTTTCCAAAATCCATTTCAACTTCAAATTAGGGAGGTTATGTAATCATCAAAGTTAGTAGATTTTTAAACCTAGATGACCTCCTGAGTTGATTATTGGGTTAGTTAGAAGTTTCAGTTTTATGGATTAGCTCTTGATTAGGTTGCTATCATTTTCAGGATTCTAAGTTTGTAAGAGTTGGTGCAGTATGGTGTACAAGAGGTGTAATCGGAGTTAAATTTGGAGTGAAATTTAATGACACCCTTCCCCCCGCCTCTTGTATTCCTTGCAAGTCATGATAAGGACTTTGACTGCTCCCACTGACCTTAGAAAACTTTAGGAACTCAGCATGCTTAGGGTCAATATTTAACGACCAAACAAATTCTAAATAGAGAAAACATATTAATGAACATATTAATGACGTTAGTCATTGTAGTTTCTCTTGTTGAGGATTATGTTAGTTTAGGTAAGAAATCTAAGTGTGCCCACAATTAAGCAACAATGAAACTTTTGTAATAGTAGCATTAGATTTTAAGGAGACAAGTTTTGATGGAACAGTGTCAAGAGGTGTCTTGTACAAGAGGTGTAAATTTAGGTAATGTAAAATTTTCACTCCCCCACCTCTTGCAACTATTGCAAGTTATGATTAAGACATTTAATGCTCCCACTGATCTTTAATATCTCTAGAATGCTATAAGAGAAGTTTCAATTAGGTATGTGACGTGGGAACCTATCATATATATATGTTAGACTTTACTTGATTTCCTTAATGTCCAGATGTCATAAAAACTTAGGGACATATTTAATAGAAATCATGTTAAGCACATATATGAGTAGATTTCTTTAAGACCATGGGCCATATGCGACAAAATTTAGATACAAGTAGATAGTCTTTAAATGATAAATGAATTATGTCTGAATATTCCATTTGGCATAAGTTCCACGAATGTCAATGAATGACTTATGATGGACCCATACTTATTCCTTGAGCCAAGTAATATTTAGGGCTATAACGTCATGATTTAAAATCACTTAGAATGAGATTAGATAAGAAACCATCCTCATTAACCATGTCATGATTTCTCATGAATTTTGGTTATAATGGATGAAATTTGTAAGTCTCATTTTCCTTTTGTCAAATTTTTCATTTGCATGATGACAAAAATTGTGAAAGTGTAAGGTATCATCTAGTTTTATCTTAATAATGTTTCAATCCAGATATTTAGAACAAATAAGATGAAAGTTTAAGATAAGTGTGACTTTATGTTGACTATGCAAACCTCACAACCTTCATAACATTGCTTAATTATGATACTGTATTCCGATTAATCTTCAGAATATATAAGGTATCGAAAAGCGTTATTAGAAGACTGCTTATTATGGTTCTTATAGTCTTAACATTTAATTTTGTCACTAACTTTCATGTTAGTTATTTGTTGACTTCTGGTAAGGAAACGTTTAAAACTAGAGTCAAGTAATCATGTGTTAATAGGAATATTATAATTAGTAGACTTAAATATCTTTAATGAGTGACTATCTAACTAATTCATCCAACTGTTCTTTAGAATAATGGATAGTCTCGTTGCTTATGTCTAGTCTAATGACATAATGATGCAGTGAGATTTTCCCTTGAAGAACCTTAGAGGTGGAATTAACCGTTGTAATTTGTCTATGGACCTGAGAACAATCCTCTTTTAAGGTTTAAGTGGTTGTAAGGTGAGTAACAACTTATTTTCCAGCTTCAAACATTTATTTCTTTGTACATATGTTGCTTATCAACACACTCGTTATACTTTGGTATTTTGAGTGTTATAGTTGATTTATAAGGCATCAAAATGTACAAGTGAAAATCTTAATATGTAATGTACTGGAAAATGTACTTATTTCCATGTATAAGCCCTTAACTTTATGGGTCATGGTTTTGTACATTATAATGTATTCACATATACCACTTAACTTTATAATTTAGAATTATAAAAGAAGGCATGCATCTTAGGAGTTCTAGTGATTATTCCATATATAAGAGATTAGCCTTAGGAAAGACTTACCAACTCTAAAATCAGTTTTACTAGAAAACCATGACCCATAAAGTTAAGGGCTTATACATGGAAATAAGTACATTTTCCAGTACATTACATATTAAGATTTTCACTTGTACATTATAATGTATTCACATATACCACTTAACTTTATAATTTAGAATTATAAAAGAAGGCATGCATCTTAGGAGTTCTAGTGATTATTCCATATATAAGAGATTAGCCTTAGGAAAGACTTAATCTGAAATAACTTTAGTGATAGCATTATGTTAGAGAGTTCTTGATTATCATAAGAGACATCATGTTCGATTTGTCCTAATTATCATGCTCTAATTTTCTTCTTTATAATCTTTATCAGAAGAGAGCAATAGGATTATCGTGTCTTAAGAAATAATCAAGGATTTAATTTAAGAGCTAATTCTAATAGAAACTTTAAATAAAGCAAACATTTTAGGTTTAGGAATTAAAGTGGATGAGATATATGTAGAAGTAAATTAGAGTGAGTAAAAATTATGGGTACTAAAAAAAATAAGACAGACGAAATGATCATAAAATTAATTAAGGATCATTAATATAAGGATCATTATGTGAAGAAATTGTGATATGTCTATTACCAACATCAAAATAATAGACTTAGTAAAATTCTACTTAAACAAAGACAAATCAGCTTTGGCCAGAAGTGTAATCATTTAAGTATGTGTGCAAAGTAATCGTGACAAATCAGCTTTGGCCAGAAATGAGACAATCACTTTAGTTATGCACTTGTCAAGCATGCTAAACATAAATGAATTAAATCAGCTTTGGCCAGAATTAAGACATTTCACGTTTGTAATGCATACTTAACATAGCTTTTTATAATACTTGAACAATAAATAGATATATTAAATCAGCTTTGGCCAGAATTAATACATCAGAAGCTCATTCAAGTTAAGCTAGTTTGGTTTTGTAAAACATTATTTGATCCTTATTAATTAATTAAGTATAAACAAAACCAAGTATTTAATAGCAAACCACCTGTTAGCGCGGATCGAACTCCGCGGTGAGTTCGCTGGGGGGTCACATTAAACAGCATAAAAAATGAGGTCTCGAGTCGCAATCTTAGTTTCGAGTCGCAACCTTAGTCTCAAGTTGTGATGATTATGGTTGCGAGTCGCAATCTCAGTCTCGAGTTGTGATGATTATGGTTGCGAGTCGCAATCTCGGTCTCGAGTTGTGATGGTTATGGTTGCGAGTCGCAATCTCGGTCTCGAGTTGTGATGGTTATGGTTGCGAGTCGCAACCTTAGTCTCGAGTTATGATGATTGTGGTTGCGAGTCGCAACCTTAGTCTCGAGTCGTGATCTCTGTTAACAGCTGCTGATTGTGATAAAACTGAAAATCGAAATTTGAGGGATTTGGGATAGTGTTTCCTATTTTATTTCTGATCTAATCTTATCAAAAGATTTCGAAAATAATAACTGTAAATCCTTTAACAGTTTTCGAAAATTTAATAGATAAAATTAAGATCAAAATCATTAAAACACCCACTAATCCAAATTACATTCCAAAAATTTATGGAATTTTCGAATTTCCTTAGAACATTGTGATGAACCCTAATAAATTAAAACACAATTCTGGGTTCCGAAATCTGAAATTTTAGACTGTTATTAACAGATTTCGGATATTAACGTTTGTCCATTATTGTCTCGAGTCAATTTATCAAAATTTTCTTTTCCGAAAACAGGGATTTCGGCAACATGGACTCAAAACAGCCGAGATTTTTAAGGCTTTAAAACTTTCTGTTTTCCAGATTTATGATCCCAGAATGATGGATACGAAAACAGAACTGATTTATCAACATATGCTCTGATACCACATGATGATCAGTTCTGTTTTAAACATAATGGAAAACATGTAAAAGCATACATTTGATTGCATCAGTAGAGAATCCAGTCAGAGACGCAGCCACATAGTTCGACATAGTTGTCAGTTTGATCTGGTTCCTCCTTAGGGTGTAAAGTGATGATGGTGATGAAACCGAAATTAGGGTTAGTTTCGGTTGAGAGAGAGAGGACGAAAATTGATGTTATGTGTTTAGGTTATGTGTCTTGTGTAACTGTCTAACCCTTTACCTCTCTAATAATCTCCTTATATATACACCCAAGAGGAAACCCAATTAGTTAATAAGGGTAATACGGTCCATCAACAATTACCAACTAATTATTAATAGGTTATTAATATATTTTGATCTATATTATATAAATGATAATGATGGCTACTAGATTAAATATAAATAAATAAATATTTAATCTTACAATTATATCATATCGTGTCATGTATATATGTATAATTACTTTGCTAATTGGCAGACCGACATCAAAATCTAGTGCTGCCACTTGTTGTATGGGAAATCCTGATCAGAAACGGGGCCGAAACTATTACGATCTGCTTGGGGTTACTGTCAACTCCAATCCTCAAGAAATAAAAGAATCCTATAGAAGGCTACAAAAGAAGTACCACCCAGATATAATGGGCCAAGAGGTCTAAATCTTTCTCTTTGCATCAATATAAAATGGACCGGTTGGAGGAGTACTTGAGTAACCGGTTTAAACCAGTTCATATCAATGTGTTAAAGTGGATTAGATCGGGTTGGGTTGAGTTGACTTAAAAGATTTTTCTCAAAAGTAAATGTCTTATAAATAGTAAATCTTTTTTTTTGAACGGTGTACAGTTAGGATACCACTAACCGGGTCAGTAGTTAGTATGTTAGTATCACCAAGTTAATATTAAAACCCCTTGCTTGGACTTGAACCCAGGACCCCCAAGAGAAGCAAAGCTTCCCACCTCCCTTTAACCACTAGGCCAAGAGATTATTGGTAAATAGTAAATCTTATATAGACCCTTTTTGTTATGTTTTTAGTGGATTAAGTTGGGTTGGGTTGGATGATTTACCCAAAATTTTTTTTCTCTATTAGTTAGTTTTCTTTTATCTATTTATTAGTTTTATTTCCACCCATATAGCCTGTTTTTGTATGTATTGAAGTGAATCAAGTTGGGCTGGGTTGGGTTGACCCAGACAGTATTATCTCCAAAAGAAACTATATTTTTAATAGTAGTACTTTGATAAAAGAAATGATTTGATTTGAACCGTATAGCCAGTTTCCTCTTAGGCTTTTTTTTTTTTTTTTTTTTTTTTTTTTTTAAAGAAAAAAATGATTTTTTATTGATAGTATTTTTTAGAGAAAGTGATTTGTTTTGACCCATACAACCCGTTTTTTATTATGTATCGAAGTGGATTAGTCGGGTTAGGTTGTGTTGACCCAAAACATTTTTTCTCCAGAATTTTTTATTTTATTTTATAAATAATAGTTTTTGAGTGGAAATGATTTGATTCTACCCATATTGCCCGTTTCATGATTAGAGAAATAACTTAACATGAGTCGATCTTCTATTCAGGGTCATGAACATACAATTCTGCTAAACGAGGCGTACACTGTGCTAATGAAAGACGATTTAAGAAAAGATTATGATGCTTCGATCGGCCATGTAAGAGTTGGGTTCGGAGGAGATGAACTGAACATGGGTTACAGCTCGTGGAACGGACCGTTTCGACCCCAAGCACTCTTTGTTGATGAGAAAGCTTGCATAGGTAGTGTTTAGTTGCATCAAATTCAACATCTTGAGTTACAACTGAAGCAACTTTTTTATAACATTTTTTTTATTTTTTATTTTGTGGGACCTAAGTAAAAGATAAAGTGGCATAACTGGTTTTATTCATTTTCTACTCTAAGCTATGATCAGACTATAACAGATCAAAATTTGAGGTTACAATTTCAAAAAAATATATATTTAGATATTAGAAGTTACTTAAAAGCTACTTTCAAAATAACAATCAAATACAAAATTAGGTTTTGGGTCAACCCACAGACATGTTTAGCTAAACGAGTCGTGTTCAGGTCGATGTGGCGAGTTTGCAGGTGGACACGTTTAACCAACTTAATTTTTTTTTTTTATAAAAATGTGTTGTGTGTCATATTTTTTTTTACCAATGAGGTACTTTATGCCACACTTCAAGCAGTGGCGGAACTAGACCTTCAACTCAGGGGTATCCCAAAATTTTTTAGGGGTGTCCTCGTACTTGTTCAGGGGTGTCCTGTGTATAAAAATCGGGAATTTTTTTTTTACACTACTGGTAAAAACTTGAGCCGTAGCCCGGGCTACGCCCGTTTACACTACAGGTCTGCCCCTGACTTCAAGTCTTCAAGAGCATTAAGTTTTATAAAATAAACGTAATTGTATAATTGTATAAATTATTATAATAATTTTTAATTTTAGAGTATTAACATACGATAAAATAAAATAAAATAAATTCGAGTTAAACGGGTCGTTTTAGTGTTAGGGTTCGTGTCAAACTTTTTGAGTTCGACATGCCAACCCGCAAACATGACCCATTTAACACCCCTAGTTAAAAATGCCTCATCTAGATGACCCGTTACGCTGTATGCAATTGTTACAGGCTGCAGAGAGTGTGTGCACAATGCCAGCAAAACATTCGTAATGGAAGAGACTACCGGATGTGCTCGAGTCAAAGTTCAATTCGGAGATGATGACACTAGCATAGAGGTATCTAAAGCTAACTCGAGCAACATTTATATGTTATTTCTGTAAATAAGTAATAACCCATCCAAATTCCAAACATCATTTTCGGGGTTCTGGGCCTTTTTCTGATTATTTGATATGACACAAGACTTTCAAATCGAGCACCCATACACATTGTAAGATAGTAAAATGAAAAGACTTGCATGTAACAGGTGGCGGTTGAATCATGCCCATTGGACTGTATCCATTGGGTAGAGAGAGAAGATTTAGCCGTGTTGGAGTACCTTAACACGCCACGACCCAAACAAGGGTATGGCGTGTTTAACCAAGGCTGGGAAAGACCGCAAAACGTATTCATGGCAGCCAAAACCTTCCAGAAGTATCAAAAGCAGCAACAAGCCGAATCACTGCGAAAAAATGGTAACTAATTTGCATAAAAAGAGTTAATAGAATGCTGAACTTAATCTCTTATGAATTATGCACAAATTTGCAGTTAAACATGATGTTGAACCAGAAACCGAAGCGCAAGCACAGGCTCGAGAAAGTGCAAGCTTAAAACTGAAGATGGAGAGATTTTCAGTGGTCTGGGAATGTATATTGCTGATTAATAAATATAAACTGAAATCATGGTGCAGCAGATACTAGTTTATATTGCTGATTAATAAAAATGTATATAAACTTATACAAGTCTTTAGTCTATAAAATCAACATTTACATGATCTTTTTGTTTGTAAGCCTTTGGTTTACACCAAACTGAAACAAAACTCATGTTTCTTTATTTCCGTTTTAACTATGATCGATGACCCGTTAGGGGAAACTCACATGACCCCCGCCTAGGGGCAGACTCAATCAGGGCGGTACCCTTTGGAACCCCCATAGTCTAGGGGCTCCGCCCTAAGAGCCATTATGGTGTTCGAAACCATAACAATTTTGATTAAGTGTGTACTTCACACCATGTAACTTGTATTAGTGTTTATTACGATTTCTTATTTGGTATTAAGCAAATCCAAGTATATTGATGTGTTCTTCCGATCGCCATACTTCCTCCTTTGTGTATCGACTTTCTTTTAAAAAATATATGCGTCGAGTCCTTGAGCTGCAAGGTTTTATCGGAGGCCGAGTTCAAGCTAACATTTTAGCTTGTTAGAGTATTTTCAAGCCAAGCCAAACAGAGCTTGTATAAATTCAATCTTAAACTTAAGCTAGCTCGACTCGACACTTCGTTTATACATAATACAATCCCTTCTCAACTCCTTTTATTTATAAACTGCCTCCTTATGTACATGGGGTTGACTGTATGTTTTGTAAATGCCTAGCTATTTTTTCTGAATGGCAAGGAACGACATGCCAACCAACGTGACACCGGACGCTGTGGCCAAGGTCGACTACTCGACCGCCGCCAGCCCCTTGGCTCTCCCAGATGCGTGGAAACCCAACCTCCACCCTCCCGAAGGCGCGACAGTGGAATAATCGATAAAACCTCGCCTCCCATCCAAGACGAACCGACGCCACCAGCATTCGCTCTTCACCTGGATGCCGCAGAAAATAATGGGAGAGTGGGAGTCGAACCTGGGTCACAAGGAACACCAAATTTTTCCCCAACCATTCCACCACTACCTCATTGGCGATGCCTGGCTATTTACTTATCAACTTTATATATACTTTTATCACTATGGTATACTATGTAACATTTTAATGACCTTGGGACTTGTCCCAATGGTCATGGCAATGAAGGTTAGGACTTGGGACCTTAAGGTCTCAAGTTCGAATCCGAGCCACCCCGAGTTTTCTATTACAGTGCATTTACTCCAGAGAACATTGGTTCTTGTAGAGGGTGCAACTCCTGTCATATGGGCAGGGGGCTGGAAATTTTATCGGGGAACGCCTTAGCCAAACTCTGATGCACCAAGCGTGGGCCCGGTTAAGACAACATAGTCTTGGCTGCCGGAGTGGGGCGGAGGGGCCTGCCCGAGTTATAGGGTTAGGTGCGATCTCTATCGCCTGTTGTAGAAATATCGCCGTTCAAAAAAAAATGTAACATTTTAATATAAAGGTATTTTTCTTATTTTTGTAGACTACCCAAAGGTTAGATTTGATCTTTTTTTAACAGTCAATAGAATTAAATCTCTCAAGCACTTTCAGGGCACCCATTGGATCAAATAGAGTACTCCGAAAGTAACCCAAGTCCACCACCAATTCCGAGGAAAACCTGGTAATCCACCCGTCCGTAGGTACGACGGTGAAATTACCAGTAAAACCTGTTTGGCTCGAGGATTGAACTCAAATTTCCCTGGGTCTCCTATTATTGCCCACGAATACCTCACTCTGCACCAAATAAGAGTTAGAAATGCAAGGCTTAAACAACTTGATCATTAGCGTTAGATTTGATCTAAACTATTTTAGGGCATCACACTTGTAAAACAAATGTCTTGGTGAAAAGGAAAAAATGATGCTTGACATGGAATTTGCATGAGGCATCTAATTCCAAATGATAAGAAGTTATCTTTTCAAGGTACCAACCTCTTTTCTGCTCTTGTTACATAAATATCAACATGCATTTATTCCAAAGCTATCCTATTTGCATCCTCCCATGCATTATAGTCTAGTGGCATATTAGTGTGGAATAAGGCTTAGGAACTATTAGGTCTTGGATTCGATTCCCACCGTGGTTTTTTTCCCCAAATTTATTGGTTCCCTCCTTGATTGATGTATGAGCATTATAGCCTAGTGGAGATAGATATGATCAGGTGATTCCGCTGATAGCATGATAATACTCAACTGGTCCTTCAGTGATCCAAATTTATCGTAAATAAAAATCAACACCGCACTTTTCAACTTTATTTAATATATATTTTTTTCTTTGAAAAAGTTAAATCCAAGTGACCTCTCATCCATATATTCCGATTTTGGATTTTAGTCCCACCCTAATTCTTCTATGCTTTCTTAACTAAACATACTTTGACGTATTTCCTCCTATATGTAACCCTATTATGTGTTTATTTAGTTAAAATGTGTAGTTTGATATTGTGTGAATAAAATATCCACATGATTTTATAGTTTTGCTTGGATTTCATGGACAAGAGATAACCATTTGATAAGTTTAGTAAATCATAAGAATAATGTATCTTTTTAACATTTTGTATAAGTTAAAAAATCTGGATACAAAGCATGTTAATTATTATTATTACTATATATTATTATTATTACTATTACTATTATTACTATATATATTATATATTAATAAACCAAATGAAATAAATAGTGTTTTTAATATATTATAATACTAGGTTATAACCCGAAAATTTTCCGGGTAGGAAAATTTAATTTACAACAAATAAAAGTATAAAAATAACACTTTTAACATCTAAAGTATCATCTTTCCATTTTCTCCACCATAAATTTTTAATTCGGTTTCTTAAACTTTTTCTTGTTGTAAAGAGCCATAAAAACATACAAAAGCAAGAATGTATATTAATCATGTATATTTTTTTAGTATAACGGATTATTTT